>JAIXND010000657.1:12055000-16855000 GCA_023646645.1 Varanus salvator macromaculatus
AATAGAAGCAGCAGTGGGAGATGGCTCAGAAATAAGGATCAGGCTGTAGAACACCCAGGAGAGAGCAGGAAGACCTTTTATTTATCAGCTTCACATCTGCTGTTTTTGTTCAATTAGAGGTCCAAATTAGTATTGATATTTCCTACAGTGCCACCACCAAAAAATAAATAAATCCTTTGAATGGAGAAAGAACTGAAATAAATGTGTTAACACTCCAAGTAAAAGTGATAGAAGCTGCAAGGGATTATTATTTGCAGAGAATAGACATCTGAAGATGTCTTGGAGGTGTGTAAAGCAACTATGGACAACAAACTGGGTATTCGGGGGTGTTCAGAGATGGCAGCAAGGACAAATTGTGGTGCTAAGAGACATTGTTTGAAAAAGGTTCCCTTCTGATCTTCAGCTGCACCCTTTTTCTGGAACATGCCCAGCTAGAACTAGAATCATGGAATCGCAGAGCTGGGCAGGTCAGCAAAGACCACCTAGTCCAACCCCTGCTGAGGCAAGAAATCCCCAGCTAGGTGTCCATCCAGCTTCTTCTTATAATAAATAATTCTATTTTTAAAATATGTGAAGCAGAACTCACCAGTTTGCCAGCAGTCTGCCTGTGCCATCAGGAAGTGCTTCCTACAGTTTAATCAAATTTCATTTTCATCCATTTCATTTGTTTGCAAAGTTTATAAATCCACTCTACACCGCAAGTGACATTCCAAATGGTCTGAGTTAAAAAGATCAAAAGGTGAGGGAATCAGCATATTTAAAATATTTAAAATCAGATTTAGAGTGCTTGTATAGTTATCTTGAGTGCTATTTGGGTTGACAAATAGAAAGGCAAGATAAAGTAAATACTTTACATAAGATAAACACATAATGTACCTACATAAAATACGTAAGAATTGTGCATGATTCCTTGATAGGAAAAAGGCAGGATATAAATATAATAAATAAATATAATTTGGCAGAAGGGTAGAATAAAAATCTCTAGATAGATAGACTGGTAGATCGGCAGAGAGACAGACAGAGAGATGACCTAGGAGAGATGGAGAGGCTCCATCCACGTGATGCTATGAAAGCAAGTTGGTGAAGCACATCTCTTGCTGGGCTAACATTTATTTAGAAAACATACATAGTAAAGGAGGTAGGCGGCATATCTCAAAGGCATCTCAAAGAACCAGTGTGACGTAGTGGTTAAGAGCATGGGACTGGGACTCAGAGGATCTGGATTCTAGTCACCACTCAGTCATGGAGCCAACTGGGTGACTTTGGGCCAGTCACAGACTCTCAACCCAACCTACCTCACAGGGTTGTTGTTGTGGGGATCAGATGGAGGAGGAGGAGGATGTAAGCTGCCTTGAGCCCTTTGTAGAAAAAAGGCAGGATATAAATCGAAAATAAACAAAATAATAAATAAATAAATAAATAAATAAAAATAAATAAATAAAATCTCTGTGATGTCAAAGTGATGCTCAGCTTTTACGCTTGCGGGAAATCTCCATGCAGACCCTCTCAGGTGTCAGGTAAATCATGAAGATGTGCTGGGCCATTAAAAAGTCCATTGCATTTCCCCCCTCAAGGAATGCTTGTGCCAGGACAACTCCCCTGGGTTCCCCTGACTTAGGTCAGGACCAATCAGACCGGGGAGCCTTTCAGTGGTGGGATGGCAGCCATGGACACCACCAGCAGGTGCTGGTAAGGAATACCCTCTGCACTTTCCAGGTCACCAGTGAAGACATTTTCATTCTCCGAGGGTAATTTTAATGGGTAATTGGATAGTTTCTGGGTGTCATTGTGGTGGCTCTGTTTCCACTGATGCCATATGATGTTTTAGATCACTTTTGAGGTGCCAGGTTTATTTGTTAATGCATTTCTAATGCTTATCTTGGGATGTAGGTGGTGCAATTGGTTAAACCGCTGTGCTGCTGGGCTGGTTGATCGAAAGATTGCTGGTTCAAATCTGCACAACGGGGTGAGTTCCCGTGGCTCAGTCCCAGCTCCTGCCAACCTTGCAGTTCGAAAGCATGCAAATGCAAGTAGATGAAAAGGTACCACTTCGGTGTGCAGGTAACAGTGTTCCATGCACTTCAGTGTTTAGTCATGCCGGCCACACGACCACAGAGACTGTCTGCGGACAAACGCTGGCTCCCTCGGCCAGGAAACGGAGATGAGCACCACCCCCTAGAGTCAGGCATGACTGGACATAACGTCAAGGGGAAACCTTTACCTTTTTAATGCTTATTTTATGCTGAATGTTGTAAGCTGATTCAAGATGTGTCTTTGTAAAAGAAAAATGGCATCGAAATCTCTTAAAGAGAGACGATGCCTCCCAAATAAGCCCTTTGATTAAATCACAATTGAAAAGGCTTTAAAAACATACTGCGCAGGTGTGTCTCCATCCCCTCATAAACAACACTGCAAATGTGTGTGGAGCACATTTGCATACGTGCACGGACACACACACGCATATGTGTACATGCACTCACACGAGGACAACTCGCTGTCTGCTTGTGATCTGCCCTAAATTGCTAAATTTCAATTTTAGGAAAGGGGAAAGGGAAAAGAAGAAGGAAAAGGGGACAGGGAACAAGGGGAAAAGGAAAAGGGGAAAAGGGAGAAAGGGAAGGGGGAAGGGAAATAAAAAGAAAAGGCACACTAATTTTATTTAAAAACCAGGGCTGAAACTTCAGAGACGCTGCCTGAAACAGATGGGATTCTATTGCTCAAAGGCTGGTCTTTAAAATCTATCATCATTATTAAAAACTTGGACACTGTTAAACCTTGGATGCTGCGTGCCCAGCTGGATTAATTAATACCCACCAGTCATTGACCTTTCACTGAGAACGTGGACAACCATTCCCCCAAAGACAGATGATCCTTTCAGTTGCCTTATGTGGATGATGCATGAAGGGACCCCCATACGCGAAACAACACACACAAGAAGTATCAAATTCCCAGGGTGTGACATGTTTTCTTTCGGATCAGCCCATCATTCACTGAATATTCATAAAATAGAACATCGATAGTAGTTTTGGCACCGCTAGCAATTCAAATAAAAAGAACACCTCCTGCTGTGAATTATGCATTGCCCACCCCTGCGGCCAGGGCTGAGACCGCGTGGCCTGTGTCCCACCAGGTTACATGCGCGAGAGGGAAACAAGCACCATGAATGCGCGGAGCGTGAAAGAGTCGCTTTGTCCATGCAGGGTCACACGTGCACACATGGGCTGCGGGCACCGGGCCATTGGGCCTGCCAGGCCAAAGCCAAAGCATACCGGAGAAAGTTGCATGCAAAGCCCCACGTGAAGCAGTCTGTGAGCCGCCAGGTTAAATTTTCCGTGATACTCCAGATATTACAGGAGTATCACGGAAAAAGGAAAATGGTGTCTCCTAGCCTTCTGCTGCTGCTGTAGTTGCCACCTAGGTGGGAGAGCCCTCCGTCCTTCAACGGCCTGCTCAAAAGGGGCTGTGGCTCCTTGGGAGGATATGTGCTTTGCATGCAGGAGGGCTCAGGTCCATTTGCAGCATCTCCAGGAAATAATGCTGCCTCAGGCCCTGCACAGCCACTGCCCATCCATATCCACAAGGCTGGACCAGCCATCTAACTCCATATAATGTGGAGGAGGAGGAGGAGAATTATACCCTGCCTTCCTTTATATGCAAGGAACCCTAAGTAGTTTAGAAGGTTCTCCTCCTCTCCAGGTTATCCTCACAACAACAAGCCTGCACATTGGGTTGGGCTGGTCATCTGCAGCAGCCCCAAAGGCAACCCGTGAGTTTCATGGCTGACTGGGAACGAGAAGTCGTATCTCCTGAGTCCCAACCCTGCACTCTGGCTACTACTCCATACCATGTTCCTCCAATACTGACCTGGTCCTTACACTGCCATCACAAGATCCCATTCTACCTGGATTCTCCGATCCAGGTCTGGCGCCTTCCCTCTGACTCTGCCCAAGCCGCCTCTGAGGGCATAGTCAATGGCAACAAGGAGAAGAGCCTTCTTGGTGGCAGCCCCCCAGTTCTGGAACAAGTTCTCCCCTGAGACCCACTTTGTGCCAACTCTAATATTGTTTTGGCACCAGGTTAAGACAGTCGTCTATGTCAGCACATTTAATTAGCTTAAGTATTACATTGGGTCATGATGGCTACTGTTTAACAGGTCTGGTGATTGATGTGGCATTAGCTATTGCAACTTTTTAAACTGGCTTTTAATTTGCGTTTTAAATTTCGTATTGCAATTTTATGATGCTTTCACTGCTATCTGTACTTTATATTGTATTTTGATGTGCTTTATGCACTCTTGTATACCTCCCAGAGGACTTTGGCTATTGGGCAGTAGAGAAATAATAGTAATAATAATAGAGTGTGAAATCTTCTCTCTTCCTGCAGCCCCAGGGAAAGAGGGGGAGTGCCAGTTGAGTGGTGTGGAGATCTGTCATATCTTGGTGCAAAGGTTCTCCAGGGTACATATATTATCGGATTCATTCCATTAAATGTTGTGAATCAACCAAGTGCCTTTCATTCTGTCATCCCTGCATTGACAAAGCAGGACTTCACAAAAATGCATTTGCATTGCTCTTCTTGTGTGTTCCTTGAAACAGATCCCAAGAGTGGAGGCAGAGATCCCACCATTTCTCAGCTGGATCCAGATCTAGCCCAAAATTGAGAAAGGTTTCTGCTCTAGCCCAAACCCAAGCCCCAGTTCTGGGCAGGGCTGAAGCCCAGTAAATTTGCAGAGGCCTCGACCATGGGGATTCAATTGCTGATCATGGTCAAAGTGGCTAATAGACCCATGAACATTTTAGCATCTGCAGTCACACAGTTCAGCTCTTCTGATGCTACAGGGCAAGACTACAGCTTAATTGTCTTTTCATTTATTTTCATGGAAACTACTATGAGAGTCCTCGATATCGTAAGATCTCAAAGTGGTTTACCTAAGAAATACATAAAATACAATATCAGAGTAATAGATCCATTAAGAGTGTTACAGGAAGAGTAAAACAGAGCTGTGCAATTCCACATCTGGGGAAGCCTGAGCAAACAGGTGGAGCTTCAAGAGGCATCTAAAGTTCACCAGAGTTTCTCTCTCTCGCATCGCATGGGGCAAGCATTCCAGAAGGGAGGAATCATCAAGGCCCACTTACTCTTATATGCCATTCCTTGACAATGCCTTGCTGCTCATGGATAGACTAACAAGTCCTCCTTGGCGAATCTCAGGGTCAATGGTGTGTTTGAGGAGCAGACCTTTCTGACTCCCATCAGATTAGTTTCAGTACTGCTTCCAGGTGCTATTTCAGAACTCTTCATCACTCCTGAGAAAGAAAGCAAGGTTATATACAAGGAACTGAAGATAAAAATTCAGATCAATTAAAGCTGAGAATATTCAGTGTGGATTAATGTTTAAAGCTTGTTGAGTGGATGTACTTTCTACCATTGCAGTTGGAACTAGTTGGGGCTGTCTCTGATTCTATGTGCATAGAATGTGAAAAAGGAAGGAGGGAGGGAGGGAGGGAGGGTTGTCTAATTGTGTGTTTCTCATCAAAGATGTTGTACTTGTACTCCATCCATCTCCATCCATCCATGTTGTTGCTTGCAAGGGTTTTCAGCCTGTCAAAACTGTTGATGACTTGGATGGACGATGATTCAGGTACCATAGTTAGATAAAGATACAAGGTTTCTGTTCACCCAAGACCAAAATGCTGGTGCAGTTTAACAGAATTAAGTAGAAGAATTCAGTATCAACTTCCTCTCTTTCCAGAAATGGTAAAATGTACAACAAGACAGCTAAAGATGGGCTTACATAATCCAATTCATCGACGTCCATTTATTTCCCTTATTTGTATTCTGTGTTAATATTTGATTTATGGTGCTAAAATCAAAGCTGAGATGAAATTTCTTAGAAGTGATCCTTCTGTGAATATTTCTGAGGTTTTCCTTTCTTGCCCAGTTTGCCTCCTAGAAAAAGATGGCAATTTTGCAGAATTTTCTCTGAATGCTCACTGCCATTTTCCAAGTGTGGTGGCCATCACACACAGGAGAATGGGGCAGGATGGTGCTTAGCCATGGTCATTGCAGAGGAAGCGAGAGTGTGGCTGGACTGCTGATGTAGCGGCTGGTACCGCTGCTTGCCATGACTTCTCTCAAATCCAAGTAAACTTAGGAGAAAAATTAAGCAGTAACTTGGCGAAGATGTATGCATTTTCCTACAAAGATTCGTAGATCATTAATCCAATCAAAGACTATTCAAATTCACTGTAGAAGCAGGGACTTAAACTTTTCATAATCAGCATCTCTGTGATAACTAGAAACACAGCTCTTACCATTGCCAAATGTTTCCATTGTTAGGGGAAAGGAGAGTGTACTACTGCTATTGCTATTAATGAAAAGAAGTTGGAAAATTATGTTTTACTGGACATTTGCCCTCAACCCAAAAAGTATAGAAATTCCTAGAAGCCATTTCTGCACAGCTGTGGCCAAAACCTATGCTAATAACAATGTTGGGTTTTTTTCCTGCTGTTTCCATTACTGAGAAAGATCGTGTGTCACAGCATCTGGGTCTCTTTACTCCTTGCTTTGGAAATCTGTTGGTGCCTATATCATGTCAGCCACCTGTTCTCAAGGATCTGGTTACTGGTCCTGTCCTGTCTGGGGAAAAGCTTGTCTTGCCATTGAATTTGGATGTTTCCAGAAGATGTCTTAATACTCTTTATCCTGAAGATCTATGCAGCAGACATTTTCCAGGTGCAGTCAAGAGATATGGCCTTCTTAGTGATGGCACCCTGTTTGCTGTAGATTTTTTCCAAGAAAGAATCTGAAGACAGCAACATTGATGGCATTTTGAAGCCCAGTCACAACTTAATTTTTATTTTCCATGTTTTTTAATGAACGAAGTATCATTCTTTGTTTTGCATGATATCATCCAAGACTCTGTTTTACTGATTCTGGCCAGCTAGCATCTTTGCAACTTCCATGGTTTATATTGTTCATATTTGCTTGTATTTCAAATGTGCATAATATCAACATCTCTAGGCTGTTTTTACTGGCAACCCACCTTAAGCTAAAACATTGTCAAAGTAGCACAGGCGTGCCTTGGAAAGAATGTTCTCCTACATCTTTTTCGACCATTTTCATTCACCTTAATAAAAAGAAAAGACTTCCTAAAGGCATTCGAAGGGGAAGAAAATTGAGGCTTTCTCCTGAGTGTCTGTGCTTGCTTTTCTTATGAGACAGGGAAGAAGCATAGGAGATGATCCTGTCTTTCATTGCACAATTATCTTGCCAGCAACCCGCTGCACCTGCGACAGTGCACACCTCATTTGGAGCACAGCAAAGAACTTCTCCTGGAGCTCTCCTCCCATGGGGCTCCTCCAGTTGTGAACTGCTGGCATCCTAGGATACTGCAGGACAAGGTGGAGTAGTGCGGTGGAAAGGAAACACGTGTGCACACACTATGCACATCCTGTGGTAATTAGGAAAATTTGAATACACCGCTGAAAGCAGTTCAGCACATGTGGTGAAATGCCTTGAGAAAGAGATAATTGAATAGCAATTTCTTTCACAAAAGAAGACATTTATGGGAGATTAGAGGACAGCTTTTGGGACAGTGTTAGGCATAGCTCTTCACATCTGCAAAATGGTGGCGACAATAGAGACAAAATGCATCCAGAACCAGAAATGTGACTTTTTGAAAGGCTTGAGAAAGGTGTTGAACCCTGAAGGAGGACAGCCAGAGTGGAACCCAATGGCTTAAGGCATTCCCCCCCCACCCCCGGAACCATTCTCAGATTTTTGCCTCCTAGAAATAAGAGGCCACTTTCCAGAATTGTCCCTCTCTTTTGACTTTGTTGTCTTGTTTGGTGGTGGACACCACCTCTCTCTCCACTCCACGATGCTCCGCAGTGATGGCATATGGAAGGCATGGCAGAAGATGCAAAATGATAGCAAGAAAGAAAGAAAGAAGTCTTTCAGTTCTGTGCTATGCATTGTGAGTCCTGTGTGAAACAAACTGTTCAAAATCTTCTTATCCCCCAGAAAAATTTGTCCCACAATTTCACTGCCTGCATACAGAATGGAGAAGTTCAGGATGCCATCTGTGCACAATTCTATAGGTGTCACAATGCATGTTCTTGTGCTTTGTTTTGATGTTTTAAAAATTGTCAATTGGTTTTAAAACCTGCTGCTGAGAGATGTGAGAGCCGTTGGACAATTTCACATGAGAAGTGAAAGGCAGACAAGTACGTACACTTAGGGATTGGGTGAGTCTACAAAGGACTGGAGGAACCTTGCGAATTAAGAGATGTGTATGAACTACATTGCAGTTCATTTCTGATTAGAATTTATCCAGCTTGCGATTTCCAGATTAAACATCAATTCATAGGCAACCTGTCACTGGAATTTCTACATTTGGTCTGATTTGTGGAAACCCCCCTCCAAAAACAATGTGTTCCACTGCAGGCAAACATTTGTAAACCACAAATGATAATGTGTATACTTCTGAAAAATCTGCACAAACCTATTTTAATCAGTGGGAGAACAGTGAGTACCTTTCAAAGATGCACTCAGTAGATGGGTGCATTTGGACAATGTGCATGAGAATACAAATGAATTTCATGTGAAAAAAACTGATGACAATCTGATATGGAATTGAGTCAGGATGAGTATAGAACTCGAGGGACTCCAGTGGGCTCGGGTTTTTCCATTTGAATGGAAAACTTCCTTCCTATTCAGAGTTCATTGCAGAACCATCTGGACTGATCGACCTCAAAATATGGCTTTCTTTCTGCCCCGTCTCTGCCAGTTACTTCCCTCTACATTGGGAGTAGGGCTTGCAAAGAGAGAATGGCGTGGTGGGAATGAGCCCAGTTCCTGAGCTGTTTGGGCTTTTATCCTGCCTACCCAGCTACTGCAACTGAATGGAGGATTTTGAGTATTCTCAGAAATTGCACTTCCTTCTGGCATCATGGAAATGGTTGCTGCAGAAGTCTAGAAGCTCAACTGGCAGGATGGCGGCCTGCCAGATAGAAAGGGGACCTCTCTCCCACCATCTGTCTATTGCTCTCCCTAATATGAGTCCAGGACCCTGGAAGTGGGGATGAGTAGATGGTTGCCAGCAGCCCCCATTCCCCCCAAAAAAGTCTGAAACAACATGCAGAAAATTCTGCAAAACAATCATTCGTTTCTAGCAGGACGAGGAAAAGACAAACATCTGAAATTTCTCAGAGGGAAAAATGGTCTTCTGTGAAATCCCATTTCAGCTCAACCCCAGCACTAGCCTGGAGAACAGTCAGCAAAATTCCCCCCGTTTGGCTGCCTGCAAAGAGAGAACCGAATTTCATGAGGCCATTTTCATTCAGCCCGATGAAAAATTATCCTTAAAGACATCCCTAAATATGAGTTTGCTAATAGGCCTCTTTGATAGAGTGCTTAGAAGCTGAGGATTTTTGAAGGCCCCGTGCAATATAATTCCTGCTAGTGGTGTTGTGTTGTAGCGGTGTCAACATCCATCACGCTTGCTCACTCATTACAGCAGCCATGCCGCTCCTTAACCTGCTTCTCCCACTCCTTTGCAACAGGAGAGCCTCTTTCAGAGTCTTCCGCCTAAAGCATATTTGAAGAGCTCCTGCATAATGAACATCCCTTCTGCAGCTAAGGGCACAGGTGTCAGTTCCTTGTCAGCCTCCAGGGCCAAACCTGCAGTCCTTGTGATGTTAAACGAGACACCATGCCATTATATTTGGCTGGTACATGCTAAGCTCTAGAACAAATAGTTCAAGCTATACAACACCCTCTGTATTCATAAGGCTCATTACAATTTCTAATTTTGTTGGCTGCTTATTTATTGCTTCTTCCACTGCTCCATCGCCTTAGTAGAATCGTTACTAATTGATGCCATGCGGATAGGAACATTTAATTATTATTTTTAAAGAAACTTAGAAAAACACGGCCCATGTCAAGGCTTGGCACCACCAAGATGGAACCTCATTAGGAAGTTTAATGAAGTCGATCCAGATTTCTGTATCCTCTTTGGTTTTTCTCTCTCATCCGTCTTTTAAAGTGGCTTCTTGACAATCAAAGTGGCCAGCTTTATTTTGCAACAGAAGGACTTTCAGCAGAAGCAATGACCTTATTTACAAAATGATAGTGTTGCTTTAATGACTGCAGCCCCTCTGCTATTTGTTTCAGAGACACGGAGACAGAGTCCTACTCTGTAGAACAAGGAACCTCCCCCACCCCAATCCTTCCTCCCTCCCCCTCTCTCTTTCTCTTGCAGTCTCTCAGGCTTGTCAATGTTATCAACATCATTATTGTGCCACCACAAGGTTTCTCATTCAAAGTTTTCCCTCTCTGGTGACAGACAAGAGCAATTGCCAGTAGCAATAGGAAGCTTGAGGTAGGTTGATACCAGTGGTTGTACAGTGCATGTGGCCAACAAAAATGAGAGAATTCAGTAATGGAAAATGAATGAAGCACAGATGGAAACACAGGACATTTCAAGGACTGTTCTGTTAGCAAATTTGAAAAACAGCTCTGAAGACCAAATAATTTTACCAATTTTTAATAAACTATTAACAAACTCTACTATCACGGTTAGGAGCATATGAGGAAACAGGTAGGGCAGCGCAAATCCAATGGATTCCACAGTTGGGAATTGCAGCATTCAGCACCCCTGGTTTCCACTTTGCTACTCTTACACTGGTGCCAACTCACTGCTGCGCAAGGCAAACCAGCTCACCAGTTTGTCTCTAGGACAAGCTGTGGTTTGCATATTAAAAAAAACCCTAAGGAAAGTTGTGCAAATTTATTTATTTATTTGTTTGTTTGTTTAAAACATTTCTATGCCGCCCCCATCGCAACAAAGCCTCAGGGCGGCTCACAACATAATTAAAACATATAAATAACAATTTATACAATTAAAGATTAAAAAGCCCGGTAACACCTCAGCTTAAAAATTTAAAATCCTATAAATACATCATAAGTTAACAATTAAAATAAGTTTTAAATAAAAAGGTCTTAGCCTGGCACTGAAAAACAAATAACAACGGCGCCAGGCGGACCTCTCTGGGGAGCATCTCTGGGGAGTATATTCCATAGGTGGGGCGCCACCGCAGAGAAGGCCCTCCTCCAGGTACTCACCCTCCTAATATCATTCACAGAGGGTTCCCGGAGAAGGGCATCTGTTGCCGATCTCAAGGGGCGGGAGGGCATATATGGACGCAAGCATTTAGATAACCAGGTCCCAAGCCGTTGAGAGCTTTATAGTCATAACCAACACCTTGAATTGGGTCCGGACTTCAATCAGGAGCCAGTGAAGCTGATGGAGAACTGGGATTATATGAGAACAACACCCAGTCCCTGTCAGCAACCTGGCAGCAGTATTCTGCACCAATTGAAGTATCTGGACCGTCTTCAAGGGTAGCCCCACATAGAGCGCGTTATAGATGTCTAATTGGGAAGTTACCAACGCATGTGTCACTGTCACCAGGCAGTCATTCTCCAGGAAGGGACACAGCTGATGGATCAGTCAAAGCTGAAGGAAGGCGCTGTTGCCACCGCTGTCACCTGAGTTTCTAGTGACAGCTCCGGGTCGAGGAGCACTCCCAAGCTGTGAACCCTGTCCCTCAGAGGGAGTGCAACCCCATTTAGGACAAGGCTCAAGTCCCCCATCCTGAAGTCCGAACCACCTACCAACAGGACCTCTGTCTTGTCTGGATTGAGCTTCAGTTTATTGGCCCTCATCCAGCCCATTACCTTGGCCAGGCACCGGTTCAGTACAGCCACTGCCTCACCTGGATTGGTGGAAAATGAGAGACAGAGCTGGGTATCATCAGTGTACTGATGATTCCACAGCCCACACCTCCTAATGACCTCTCCCAGCAGTTTCATGTAGATGTTGAATAGCAAGGGGAACATAATGGACCCCTGCGGAACTCCATGGCATAACTGCCATGGCGCAGAGCCATAGTCCCCCAGCACCACCTTCTGGAATCAGTCATTGAAATAGGAGCGGAACCACCACAACACGGTGCCTCCAACTCCCAATCCCGCTAGCGTATCCAGAAGGATACCATGGTTGATGGTATTGAAAGCCGCTGAGACGCCCAAGAGAACTAACAGGGATGCACTCCCCCTGTCTCTCTCCCTGCATAGGTCATCGTACAGGGCAACCAAGGCCGATTCAGTACCATACCCGGGTCTGAAGCTGGACTGAAATGGGTCCAGATAATCAGTCTCATCCAAGAGTGCTTGAAGTTGTCCCGCCACCACCCGCTCTAGCACCTTGCCCAAGAACGGGATGTTGGCCACCGGTCTATAATTGGCTGCCACCTCTGGATCCAGGGATGCCTTCTTTAGGACTGGCCAGACTTCTGCCTCCTTTAAAGGGGCAGGTACCCGGCCGTCTCTTAAAGAGGCGTTGATCACCTCCAGGATCCAGGTCCCAGTCCTGTCATTGGCTTTCTTGAGTAGCCAAGATGGGCAAGGGTCTAGTAAGCAGGTGGTAGGACGTACTTGTCCAAGCACCTTGTCCACATCATCAGGCCGCAACAACTGAAATTCATCCATTAATTGTGGACTCAAATTGCTGTATTGGTGTTATTTGTGCAAACCAGGAACTGAAAGCCAAGCAGTTCCACTGCAACTTGTACACATTTCCTCAGTGCTTTTTATAACATGCAAAAATGTGTCTTAGAAGTGGAAGTCTGAAGGAAAAAATAAACTTGTCTTGGCTCACTTTGGTTTATCAGATCAGAAAAAAATCAATGACTGTTCCTTATGCAAACTAAACAATAACTATGAGACCCAAATAAGTTTACCGAATGTTCATCAAAGAGAATAAAGATAACAAAATCTACTATCACATGTAGGAATGTCTGAGGAAACTGATGAAGAAGCTAATCATTGGATCAGAAGAAGCCCATCAAGCTCAAACAAAGCAGGAGTCCCATCATCAGCAGAACCCTGAAAATCTGTTTCTTCCTCTCTCTTACTTTCTCCCCCCACCCCCTCACGCACACCCACAGCATTTTCTACTGGATTAAAAATGAAATGGCTGGTATGACCGGAAACCAGTTCATGAATGCATCCAACTCATGGAGCCTCTTTGTGGTGGAAGAGTGGACAGCTTCCACATGCATAAGAAGAGCCAGGACCAAGACACTTGGCTCTCTGGTAGTGCTCCCACCTCTTCCCCTCAGTACCGGTACAGAAGCTGCCTGGACTGGTCCCTGAATCTTGCTTCCAACAATGACCCATGGGACCTGTGGGCAGCAGACCAGCTTACAGTGATCCTTACAGAACAGACTTAATTTAAACACTCACAGCACATGCTTTCTTCTGTGAACATTAGAAGCTGCCTGACTCTGACTCCGGCCCTCGGACCGTCTAGTGCCATAGCCTCCACCCTGATTGGAAGAAGCTCTCCCAGTCTTCAGGTCTACATCCATCAACAGGACATGCCAGGAACTGAACTCAGCAGCCTCTGCATATAAGTTTGTGTTTTACCCACAAGCTGTGCTGCCCCACAAGGCTCCAGAAGAAAACCCACAAGCCTCATTCTCCACCATGAAAAGAAGACCGTCAGGCACAACCACTCTATAAAGCAGTCCTTGGGAACTCGCTGGCAAGCAGAATATTATTGTTTTTTAAACTGTTCTTCTCTGGAGGAAAAAGAAAGCTGATAAAACTTCATAAAACATTCTGCATGCTGAGCATTTATATAATTAGCTCTTGGTTGTACTGGAAGAGCTGATGAAGTGTCCATTTCAGAATTAAACCATCTTCTGTTTAAGATGGTCTTAACTTTATTTTCATTGTCAGCTTGGTGTAGGCCATGGCAAACTTGTAAGGGATATAAAGTGAAGAATTAAAAATGGTTCCAGGGAGAGCACCACATGGTTCCTTTGGTCTGAAGTAAAGTTAATGTTACGTGGCAATACTCTGCAGGGCTGTTACGTTATTGACAAAAGTCACATCCCATCCCACCACAACATTCAGAGGCAGCCACTTTAATACCACATTTTCAGTTATTACTATAAAATTGTAATTAGGTAGTAAATTACAGTGTTAATATTCACTTTGAACAAATAAGTGTTAGCAGTGGTGGTAATGCACATTATTATGGCAGCACGGGGACCCATTCACCAAACAAAGCTGGGGCTTTCTTCATAAAAGTTACTTTTCGTGGTTTGTGGAGTTTCTTCACTTAAACTTTAATGTGAAGGCCACTACCTCACGTGCACACAGAAAGTTCTATGGCCAAGTCTTTTCCAGGTCCATAATTAGAATTGTGCTTCCAAGCACGAGACCAAATAGCCATTCGGGGCTAGAGTCTCCTTGGCATGTTTCCATTGTTCAACATTGACTCTTGAATATCTTATTTTTATTGCCATTATAGCCCATTTCACATCTTTCATGTGCATGCTGCATGCATCTGTCACTTCCTGAAGTCTGTCTGTCAGCGTTGTTGTGGGTTCGTTTGACATTGCAGAAGTGACACCAAGAACACAAGAAAAGCCCTGCTGGATCTGTCCAAAGGCCCATTAGTCCAGCAATCTGTACACGGAGTGGCAAACCAGCTGCCCAGGATCTCTGGAGCAGGACGAGTGCAAGGCCTGCTGCCCAAGCAACTCAGTATGCAGACAGGCCACCTCTGGAGAAGGAGGCATCACTCGGCCAGCAAGGCTAGTGGCCACTTGTAGCCTCCTTCCTCACGAATCTGCCCAATCTCCTTTTAAAGCCACCCAAATTAGTAACCATCACCACTTCCCCTTGCAATGAATTCCATAGTCTACTCTTTGTTGGGCGAAAAAGCACTTCCTTTTATCTGTCATAAAGCTCCCACCAAACAGCTTCATGGGATAACCTTGGGTTCGAGTGTTATGGAAGATGGAGAAAAATGTCTCCCTCCCCACTTTCTCCACTCCATGCATAATTTCAAGCACCTCTATTCTGTCTCCCCCTACTCACCTTTTTTCTAAGCTGAACGGTCCCTGTTGTTGCAGCCGCTCCTCACAGGGCAGCTGCTCTGGCAACCCGATCGTTTTTGTTGCCCTTCTCAGGACTTTTCCCAACTCAGTATTGTCCTTCAGGTGAGGCAGACAAAACTAAACACAATGTTTCAAATGCAGTTGTGCGAAGGATCTGCATAAGGGGATTAAGATCTTGGCAGTTCTATAAGGAACGCCTGCTTCCATATTTGCCCTCCCACCCCCTGAGATCGGCAGCAGAGGCCCTCCTCCAAGAACCTTCTGTGAAAGACATTAGGAGACTAAGTACCTGGAGGAGGGCCTTCTCTGCGGTGGCCCTCCTCCAGGTACTTATGGAGGAGGGCCTTCTCTGCGGTGGCCCTCCTCCAGGTACTTATGGAGGAGGGCCTTCTCTGCGGTGGCCCTCCTCCAGGTACTTATGGAGGAGGGCCTTCTCTGCGGTGGCCCTCCTCCAGGTACTTATGGAGGAGGGCCTTCTCTGCGGTGGCCCTCCTCCAGGTACTTATGGAGGAGGGCCTTCTCTGCGGTGGCCCTCCTCCAGGTACTTATGGAGGAGGGCCTTCTCTGCGGTGGCCCTCCTCCAGGTACTTATGGAAGAGGGCCTTCTCTGCGGTGGCCCTCCTCCAGGTACTTATGGTACCTATGGAATGCGCTCCCCAGAGAGGTCTGCCTGGCGCCGTCATTATTTGTTTTTTGCCATCAAGACCTTTTCATTTAAACAATATTTTAACAACTTTTAATATTATTTATAGGTTTTAATTTTACAGCCAGGGTGAATCTGGATTTTATGTGCACTATTTATATGGTTTGTTTATTTATTGTGCGGAAGCTGTCCCGAGGCTCATGCGAATGGGATGGCATACAAAAATTCTCAATAAATAAATAAATAATTTTCTATTGCATTCCCCATTATGCCTAGCCTGGAGTTTGCCTTTTCACTGCAGCTGCACCCTGGACCCACATTTTCATCAAGCTGTCCACAACTACCCCGAGATCCTTCTCTTGCTCAATCCTTGAGCAGGGAAGTAGATGAGGGACTATGATTCTAGCATGCTAGGATCTGTTAATTTATTCATCCATGAACTGTTTATGCTATTTATTTCAACCATTGTATGGAGCATTGAATAGACAGGAACTTTCCAAGGCTGGAGCTCCAGGAGGTAGCCTGCTTCAGAATCCAGCCCTGCATAATCCTCACTCATCCTATTATGACAAAAGGGAAGGATACACAAAAATGTGAGACATTCAGATTCGCTTTCTTTCCATTTTCTTATTCATTACATGGATGTAGTTGGTATGTGGAAACTGGAGGTATAAAATACAGAGGCATACAAGTTTCCACAATGGTAAACCGCCAGAGAAATATCATAACTCATTGGGAGTTTCTGCTTTGCATGGAGAAGTTTCCTGGTCCCAACACCTACCCAGTTAAAAGGATCCCAGGAGAAATGTTGGACAAAGCCTTCTGCTGGAGATCTTGAAGAACTCCTCCAAGAAAAAGACGATGAGATGGATAATGGACCTACGGAATTCTACCAACTCTAGTTCTGTATAACCATATCCCCCAATATATGAAATCACTGTATGCTTTGTACATGGAGACATTTCCATCTCTCCATGTCAGTTGTGTGTTGCCATTTGAAGACTTCAGCCAAACCCTTCCTTGCACAGCTAGTTTTTCTGGAAATCAATGCCAACCATCACTTCTGTTCTGTGTGACTTAAACATCTAGGTCCACATCAGTTCAACTAACAGTTTCTCCTGTCTGAACTGAGGATGTGTGTCAGGATCCAGAATGGGGACATGGGTGGCCAGAGAGAAGACAAGAGCAACAGGGGCACCAGCACTAGAGCAAAAGAACGTCAAGAAAGACGGAGTCCAAAAGCAGGTTTGAATGGAAAGGCCCAATCAAGGTCATGGCATAAGCTGAGGTCAGGAACCAGAAGACTGCATGAGAGCCATACAAGGACATGGTCAGGAACAAACCAAGGCCGCCCCAAGGCTTATGTGAATGCGGCGGCATACCAGTATTCCAAATAAATAAATAAGGGTCATACCTGTAAGCCAAGGGTGCAGTGCAGGTACCTTAGACAGGATAACAAGGTGGGAGACACAGCATGGCAGGATACACAAGAATGCAAGAGGTGCTTTAGACAGTCATCTAAATGGGGCAGTGTGGTTTAGTGATCTGCAATAGCAGGAGGTTGGACCCATTGGTGTTCTGACCCCTTCCAATTCTACTCTTCTATGATTCTATGATGCTATGAGACAACAGGAGTGTCTTTCTTTGTAATGGCATCCATGTTATGGAGTTCGGAAGGGATGCAGTTCTACTGCAATCTCTGGGGGGAAAGCAAAGGCTGACTTATCCCAGCAAACATGTGGGGGAGTATGATGGATTTTTAATTGCTACATTGATTTCTACTTATATGTACATTTATGAGTGCATTTTTCTTAAAGATGATAGATTTTTTTAATGTTTTCCTTTGTCGTGGGGTTCACAGATTGACATGATGTTGTAAGCCACCCTTAGGGCTTGGAGCTGGTAGAGGATAGATCTAAAATAGGATGAACTAAAAATATACTGGAAACTAACAAGCCATGTATTTTTAAGGGACATTGAACACACCACACTGTTCCAACGTCAAGTACACACTAGATTACAGAACAGAATACAATATTATTTTGGTAAGAAAAACTGTTCCAACTAGATGTTCCATTCTTTTCTTCCTTAAATGAATTGCAATAGTTAATGAGCCAGACCAATTAGGATCACAGTTGCCACAGCATGTGACAAAGACTTCTGCTTCACCAAAAACAGTCTACCTTGACTGCTTGAAATAGTTTAGGTAAGATCCATTATTTTTATAAATGGATCATACTCTTATTTCTCTCTCCCTCTCCGTCTCTCTCTCTGTGTTCACTGCCATTCTAAAATAATATTCTTGTTTTTTGGTGTACTATGTACAGAAGAATGGAATAATTGTTGTACTTTTTATCTTGTTCTTTTTCTTTAACTTGCGCCTTCATGCCTTTACTTACTACTTCTATGCCTCCTAATATCTTCATTCCTGGTATAATGAACAGAATTATTTTCAGGCATCTGAGTTTTCAATTCTCTACCTGCTTACCTGGAAGTAAGCCCCACTGAACAGAATGCCACTTACCTTGAAGTAGACATGTACAAGGTTGTGTTATTAGCATCCGTGCAGGTTCTGCTATGCATACCTGAACATTTTGGGACATGGGTACACATAGTCAATTGTGTCCATAAAATATATCATGCTTTATTTATTTATTTCTATGCCGTCTGATCGCTGCAGCTTTCTGGGTGGTTTACAGCAACACATAAAATACAATAGAAATGCAATATAAAAATACAGATAACAGTAAAAACATCATAAACCTTATACTACAAACTTTAAAAGCCACTTTTAAAAACAAATTTAAACAGCTACAATAGACTTGTTACTCTGACTTGCATTAGAAACCGAAGTTAATTGGAAAACATAACCATTGTCCCAACTAAAAATGCTCCATTGTTACAAAAGGCAAAATCCTGGGTTTACTAAAGTTGCCCACAATTGTTCATTAGACAGGAACTGAATATTAGACCAATTATTTGATAAATTGTTTAGCTTAAAAAATATGTTTGGATAATCGATTGATCCCTTTCAATCATTGTGGTGGAAATTGTTCCTCTAAAGCTGAGATTTGCCAAGGGAAGGATGTTGGTTTTCACACTGGGAAGCCACCCAGCCATCTCACTTTCTGCAGTTGTAATAGTGATCATCTCTCACCTTGGGGGAATTCTGCAAAAGAAGAAGAAAGAAAGAAATGATGTGTTAAAAGTGATCAATTATTTTGGCTCTCTTAGGAAGAAAAGAAATTATACAAGCTGCAATCAGGGATTTTCTGTATCATGTCCATTTTAGCCTTGAGATATAACAACAACAACAACCCTGATAAAACTAGATTCCTAATGCAGAACCTAGAAAACCAGCATTATAATTTGCATGACTATGAAGTTTTGAAAAAGGATTGGTCTCTCTCCTCTCTTCTTTTCTCACTATTCAAGTTGATTTCTTCTGGTTTTTCCAATAGCATTATTTCCCAAGTCCGTACAACAATTAAAAACATAACAGTTTTTCAATGTAAGAGATGATAACATAAAAATATGATGAAAATGGCCCTCACTGCATTGAGGTTTTATATATGCAATACATGTAAAACATTCAAAGTATCTTATCGGTGTGAATGGCTGGTAAAATGTGAGCTAAAGAGAAATTATACAAGGTGTACAAACACCTGCATATTTCTAGGAGGCAAATAGCACACAATCAAGTTCTCTTCCTCCATTAGGCTCTCCTGAAAAATTTTGTGGCAACTGTATCTGAAAGCAGACAAAGGGCAATCATAAGATTATGTAGTTTTTGTTGTAATGTGCAGAAGAGTATTGATTTGCATTAAACAAAGTGTTCTTTTTTCAACTGTGCATATAATTCCCACATCTCCTGCAAACATGAATGGGATACTAAGCACCTTTGGGCGGCGGGGGGGGGGGGGCGTTTGCGCAGAAAAGAGAGACAGAGAACAGTTTGCTGGCCATGTGTTCTCCTTCACAAAGGACAGTACTCTGTCTTTGGGACTATCAGAGAAGGATTGTTGCTTGAAGGTGGCTCCTATTTGAACACCTGTCCTGTCCATGTCTGCTTTAGGGATAAGCAAAAGAAGGGAGAGCAGTGGTTATGAAGCTGGCCTTCCAACAGTGAGCCCCTAGGCAACAGGTTAGTGACCAGGACAGGTCGTATAGCCAAAGTCTTCCCCACACGGAGGAGATGCACTGAATTTCTGGTGATGCACCACCTTCCTCTTGGCGATACAAGGCCACTGAGAGGCAGCTCAGTATGAATAACCATTTCTCCTGCAGCACAGCTGAGTTGAGCCTCTTTGAGCCTGAAGGATAAAGTCTATTTTGGAGAAGCTCTTGAGGTCGACATCCCAGCAGCGGGCAGGACCAAAATAGGAAGGGGTAAAAGGCAACAGAGGTGGCACCATAATCGTCCAATTGATTGGTGGCTGGTGGAAAATAGGTGGGCATGGAAAAGCGAGGGTGCTTCACTCAGACCTTACAGGGACACACTGGGACCATGCTGGGTGCAAGATTCAGCATCCTGCTTGCAGAAGCTAGTAGCCGTCTTAATAGCCTTGTTCGGCTGTTCTGAACATAGTAGTGGATTCTAACCGGAGATAATCCAATGAAGCCGAGTCCATGCAGGGAGTAAGCTGGATGTACAGTTGCATTTTGCAGCCCAAAGTAGCCAGAAACAAAGTTGCTTATCATGAAGATCAAGATAGCATCTTTAAAAGTTTAAGACAATGTCACAAGGATCCAAACCCTTTATAAAATCTTTAACATTGACTCCAGCAAAGTAACTGCAAGGAAGGCCTGTAGAGATACAAAATCTAAGAAAAATAATGCTGGCATCTAATTACACCAGCGCAGTTTGCTGCTTTTATCTGTAATTGGACTGTATAGTCTTTCATTCTAATTTACTTTACATCTAAACTGTGATAATCAAGACAAGCAGAACAGAATGGCCTGTAACCGGCTATACCACTGACACCCGTTAATGCCTAATTATAACAACTAAATTAAAGATGTGACTGTAAAGAGGCTGGAGTCCTCGTCTGAACCATTTAATTTGGTGGAAAGAAGTAGAGATTTTAAATCCTATGTACGAAAATCAATATTATGGCTCATTATATTGGTATTGCTAAACAGATTAATGAAATTAAGTATTTTGCCTTTTGCTTTTTTAAAACAATGTTTTATTGTGATATAAAGATGGTTTTGTTTTTGTTTAAAACAAAGGCCCTAGATAAAGAAGAAGATCCACTTGCTGGACCAATTTACACACCAATCTAATTAAGATAGCATTCGGAAGACTTTCTTATGATGCCCACATGTCATTTCAGAACGCGGGTTATAGGTTGTGATCTCTCAGAGTCTTTCACTAAGTGTGCTTATTTCCAAGTCTTTAAAGAAAAGTAGACAGACTGCTGCATGCAAAGAAAGGGGTGCATTTACAGGGTCTCAGGGCACCCAAAACCAGAGGGGGGCTCTGATTAAGTTTAATGCTCAGAGAAATCGAGTCAGAAGATTAACGGAGGCCAGGAAGGGAAGCAAACGAGCCAGAAGACCAGTCAGTTGTCAGAATGAGGACAAAGGCTGTGGTCCTGGAATGAACGACAGAAAAGGAGAATTCCTTAGGCAGATGAAAAGAGGAAATCTTGCCACCCAGCCCCTAAATGCCAAGTGGCCAACTCGCCTGAAAGAGAGCGCCTCCACACTTTGTGCCGGTCCCATGATAATTACAGCTATCGCTTGAGTATCTGAACATGTGAAGCTGCCAGCAAGACTCATCGACTCATTGGTCATCTCAGTCAAGCACCTTCCAGTGGGAGGAGGCCAGCTGGGGAATAGTAATTCAGTCATTGCAGTTGTTTTTAAACATAATTTGAGTGCATTGTGTGAAGTCCGCATAACTGGAAGGGGCTTCTCAGTTGCATGCCAGAGGCCTTTCTGCTGCAGGCTCCTAGTGACTCAGATGTTTAACAAGGTGATGACATGCTTGGCTACAGAGGTTTAGAAGAGGGGATGCAGCTAATTTGTAGGGCACCTGCTTCTTGATGCAGGAGCTTAGCTAGATCCCTGGCATCTCCTGTTAAAAGACTCTCTGATACCCACATTCTGGTTGTATTCATTTATTACATTCCTATACCACCCAATAGCTGGACCTTCTAACAGAATTAGAAGATGGACTATGTACCTGAGGATTTTACAAACTTTCATCCCAAGGAATATCCTCTCCACTAGTACCATGAAGTTCCTCCCAGAATCCCTTGGACTTGCCAGACTTCTTTCCTTGGCCCTGGCCTAGGAGGCAGCTCAGTGAATCAATCTACTCACACAATCTAACTGTGCTGCTTTCCAAGGGAGAAGCACAGAAAGGAAAACAAGAAAACAAAAGCAAGAGGGGGAATCAGGCTTTTCCTAAAGTTCATTTGCCATTGGCAGCAGAAGGCCTTGTGAGGTTCCCAGAGCCACGTATAGACAGCTGAGCTCTTTATGGTGCTGAGACGGAGGCCAGACAAGCGTGCCTACATGTAGCTCCGTTCCTTGTCCTTTGATGTACCGCTGGCCTCTCTCCTCACTTGACTCAGGCCTTCACTGTGAACCAGACCTCACATGCTCAGCAATGCCTAGACCGTCACCTGAACTGGGCTTGTACTGGAACAGAGCAGAACTAAGCCATCGCGTATACCAATTTGGTCTACAGAATGAGGTACCGGACTGGCAGGTAATGAAAGGTGTGTGTGCATTTCCTGTTTGCTTCCTTCATATATTCCCAAACTGCTTGTATCACACGAAGGAAGGCAGGAAGAGAGTCAAGACAGCTCAGTGCCATGATGCAAAAGGAGATGCTCCAGAACAGAGGAATCCAAAGGTGCAGATTCCAATGGAAGATCATGGGGTAAACATAAAGCCTAGTTTAAGGAACGTAGGAAACAAGGTGGAGGATACCTGAAGGTCCTGTGAAGGAAGGAAGAACTGCAGAAGCAAACAAGGTGGGAAGGTAAGAATCCCCACACACTCTCGTGAACCAGGATAAGACAGGTCTCTGCGAGACTCGGTAGATGATTTATTTGAGAGCTGAGCTGTGTTTCCATCCCCAGCGAAGCCCATCTTTTGTTCTGGCTGGAGGAAACAGACCCAGTTCGGATTTAGTTGAAAATCCACACCCCTTTCTTCCCAATCCCTCTTCGATTGTTCTGCAAGTAGATACAGAAATAATAATTTAACCTACAAACTTTTCACCTTTCAAGATTGAATTTTAGTAATCATTTTGTTCACATTTCTCATACTTCATCAGCATGAAAAAAGTGAGATGTGTTTTGGATGTAGTTGTGGTTTAAATTTCTTAATTCTCCTAATACTGCTAAAAAATATGTGTTTATATCATATATGCAATAATGACCTTCTCCATCAGATAACTACAGTTCCCATCATTCCTAGCCATCATTTTCTATGGCCATGCCATCCAATACATCTGAAGTCTGGGAAAACTGCACCATTGTCGTTCTTGTTTATTATATATGCTCTTTTTAACAAAGGAACCATCACAGAAATCAAATGCCAGAATGATATAAATCGCTAGTGCAATAAAAGAAAGCTCTGCTCATGTAATAATGTTCCATGTCCCTTTTCTTCCCCCGCAATCGCTACTTCTGGCCTCACCTGCAAGGTGTACGGTCCCGGGAAGTGGAGAGAACCGCATCCAAATTTATTACCCAAGACAGTCCCCAGGTGAATGGCAGCCCTATCCATCTTTTTATAGACAGGCACATATAACAGCTTTAAACATCTCTTTTGGAGCAGTTTAAAGACTTCTTTGCTTTTGCAGGTTTATTAAGTTTTCATTAAATTATGAAATGGCCCCAGTGGCAAGGTCCAGCCATTTTTGTACGCCTGAACCAGCAGAAGTCAAACCATTCAATAAACTAGGAAGTACCTTCCACACAGTCCCCGGTGCGCACACACCCAATCTGGGGCATTCTAATCAATAAATGTGACAGCTGAAATACTTTCACATGGCCAGCCTTAAGGCCGATTTCATGCCACGGGTGTACAGTAAATAATGCACAGCAACATGGCAGCCCAGTCTTGGGCCAGCGGTGAGCTTTGCTCTAGAAGCATCTGACACGGAAGAGTCATCTTTTCGCATGACCACATTTGAAGCGCGCTCTACATATGCAGCAAAATGAGGCAGCTGAATCCTGGGAGGGTAACAAGGGCTGTGCCTCAGATGAATTATGACATTTTCAAATCTTACTCTAAATATAAAAACTTGAGGTAAGTAGAAACTAACACACTCAGGGGAAAGTTTGTAAGTCGGCCTTGTTTTCTACTTACACAGAGCTGGACTCTTCCTCCTCCTCTTCATACAAGAACATTTGGAGGTGTGGTTAGCCAGAGAAGGGCTTTCTCCCCTTATTCTGCCATACGTATATACTCATATATACAGAGTAAGCCTACATATGGTGTCATGAATTAACTCCAGATGGGTTCTAGAAAGGTTGGTCACTTCCAAATTGCCCAGAGGGCATCCATCACCCCAAAAGTGGACTAGCTTCATGGAATGTTCATATACTAATTTATATGTATACATGCAACATTAGATATAAGCATTAACATTGAAACCAGAATGCTGTACATCTCAGCATAGTGTGGAAGACTGTGGCCAGGAGATCCAGGCACCTTGCTTGGTCTACTGTCCAGGTACTGTTGAGGGGCAGCTTCAAGGCACCGCTCTTCCTACAGGTGGTTCTTTATCTTTATACTGGATTGCACTGGGCCATGCTTCAAATGGACAGTGCCCCTACCCTTCTCCAAACAGAAACACAGAAACATAGCAAGTCAGAAGGGGTCTTCTGGGACATCTGCTCTGATTTCTGACTTCAGCCGGCTCTGCTAATATAATCCCCAACATGTGGTTGTCCGCTCTTTCCTTGAATACCTTCACTGATGGGACCTCAACCACCTCCCTTGGAAGTCTACCCATATCCTAGGGGTCCTAACCATCAGGAAGTACTTGAGCTTTGCCCCATTGGACCACTTTCCACTGAAAGAAAGAACAGGTCATGACCCTCTACCATGTGACACCCTTTCACATACCTATATGTCACTGTAAGATCCCCTCTGAGTCTCCTCTTCTCCTGACTGAAATGACCCAGCTCCCTCAATCTCATCTCATAAGTCAGTTTTTTAAATAGTGTATTGTTTTTAATTGTATTTATTTATTGCTGTTAGCCACCCCGAGGCTTTTTGCAAGGGGGCGGCATGCAAATGTGTAAAATCAATCAATCAATCAATCAATCAATCCCCACCAGTCCTGCTACCATTCTTGTGACTCTGTGCTGGACTGAGTCTAGCCTAGCTATGTCTCTCTTACAATGTGGAGCCCAGAATTGGACACACTGCTCCAGTTGTGGGCATACTAGAGTGTTATAGAGAAGCACTAATACCTCTCTCTATCTGGAAGCACAGCTTATTTATTTATTATTTATTTATTTATTTCTCACATTTATATGCCGCCCCCTCGCAAAAAGCTTTGTCCCTCTCAGTGTATATCCGGGCAATAATTACCAATTATTTGCAGCTTTGCAGCTTGTTGGTTTTCTGGTTTCAGCTGATACTGCTGTACCTTGGATTAGACACGTAAATAATAGCAATAACAAAATTATCTGAATTATCTGAAATTCTTGAGCTGCCTTTGGGAAGGCCACTACATTTCAGCACTTTTCCAAGTGCTTTTCTGGCGTCTGCTTGCATGGAGTTAGGGGGAGGAAGCGGGTCCCCAGAAAGGTCGGGTTCCTGCCTAGCACGTCCAACTTCTGCCTTTGCCCATGACCACAGAATGTATTCCATGTTCCCCTATAAAGCTGCCCCCACTGCTCTTCACTAAGGCCAGTTTCTCAGCACCACCCACTGTAAACAAATGGCGATGGCAAAGGACTGAGTTGGGGAAATTTGGAGTATAAATCCCTACACTTTGAAACACTCCCTGAAACAGGAGCTCAGCCAAAACCCTTCCAGATTTGAACCTGGGATTGCTGTTCGCATTGCCTCCTGTCATGACCACCCAGTCCTCCTTTCCTGCCCCACCAGCACTAGGCAGCGGGAAGTTACAGTCGTGCTGAGGGCAACTGCAGGGACTTATTCCCTCTTCCTCTCTCTCTATGTCTCCTTCAATATGCTTAGGGCTCAGCCACCAAAAGAACCCCTGTGCACCACACCTGCCCCACACCGAAATGAAGGAATGAGGACAGCACAGCCTGCCACTTTTCCTGCCCTGCTCCCGGGAAGGCTTGGGAGAAGAGAAGGGAAGGGAGAGTGAGCTTCCCACAGGGAAATCCTGCAAGATGGCCGATTTGGCAATACTTCTTTGTCCTCTCCAGGTGTCCCCCCCCCACCCCCAATGCTTGCGAAAAAGATGGCAAAGAGCAGAACCAAATGCAGGTGAGCCCAGGTGAGTTCTGCTGTGTCTGCTCCAAACACGCTGAACAAGCTTGCCTTGTGTAAGAATAATAGAAGACAAGGAGGAATAGCAAGAAATGCTGCAGGGGGCTTTCAGCAGATGGGTGTAAGCCAGTTGGGCCCATTGGCCCTGCTGGTCTGAAGGTGTGGCTCAGTTCAGGATCTGCCCTCTGCCACTCAGGTGCCACACCATTGGTTCCACCACACAAACAGTCCCCAGAAACCCCGAGTGCAAATAAAAGCCATTATTTGTTTCCTTTCATGAAAGCCCCCTCCCCCCGCATCCTTGCCACTGACTTCAAAGGATTGTTTTCCTGCAACACTAACGATCAACAATAAAGCCGTTTTATGAATACATATAGATAGGGATATCCTGCCAGCTCCACAGGCCGGTGTGGTGCACTTGTGAGGAAACCTCTGCTTTCCAGATGTCTTATGACAGGAAATTGTGATGGAAGTGCGCTCCAGATGCCATATATCGGTCTTCATAAGTCATTCCATCATAAGGGAAATTGCTTGACAGCACAGAGCCCCTAATGGGGTTCTGGAATATTGCAAACAGACCGAAGAGTACAGATTGGTACTTGGGGGTGGGGGCTTGGGGGGGCAAGCAAAGTGATAAACAGCCGCCACGGACGGCTCTGCAGCCTCACCTCACAGCAGGCTACAGCCCCCGGCCCCAGGTTTCCTTGTAGCAATTTGATGCGTCCGGCCAAGTGAGCTGGGCAAACTCCAGGCAGACAATAGCCAAGTGGGAGCAAAACTCTTGTGAGGAAAGGGGGCCCGCAGCCCCTGTCCTGCCCCTACCAAACCAGGCCTCCGATCCAGTGTGTGGGGGAAAGCGGAAGGGAATGCTGCCCCTGCGCCCTTTCAGAGCTGCAGGCATTACTCTTGCATCGCATTTATACTCTGCCTTGACTCTTCAGGTGAGGAACCCAAGGGAACTTGCATTGCTCCATTTTCCCCTCAACAACCGCCCTGTGAGGAAGGCTGGCTGAGAGATGGCGACTGGCCCAGAGTCACCCCGGGAGCTTTGTGGGTGAGTGGGGACTAGAATCCCTGTCTCCCAAGTCTGTAGTATGGGACTCTAACTACTCTACCACACTATTTCTCTTGCTCCCTGTTGTGAAAATTCAGGACTTAAAACAGGGGTGGCAATTTTGTGCTTTAACAGCACTAAGGATCTGTACTGCTACCAAAGGAGGCATGCTTTCTCTGCAGAAAAACAGGTTTCAGCCTATCCTTTTTCCCATCATGTTAACACTCCATAATCAAGACACATGGTGCCCAGATACTTGGATATTATGCATATAGAGGGGACAGAGCTGGTTGCTTACCTGGGGGAGACAGACCCCAAGTTTGCAGAGCATTTAATTATCTCCAGAGTTAAAATGTAAGGATTTTATTAGGAGTTGAGATAAAGCAGGGTAGATAAATAGTCGATTGCTTTAAATTAAGGTGAAACAATGACATCTAAGTAGTCCTTACACTTCCCATGAATGTGAAAGTAACCTGAGCAACATGCAAGCCTGGAAGTCTGCTTCATGCTGGGCCAAGCCTTGGTCAATCCTGCTGGGTATCTTCAGCTCAGGCAGCCAGTGGCTCTCCAGGGCTTCCGACAGTTTTCCCCGCCCTGGCTGGAGATGCCGAGGGCTGCACCCAAGGCCTCTGGCTTCTAAGGCATCCCTCCGCCACTGAGCTGCACTCTATCCCCATGAAGCATCTGGCATGCCAAAGGCATGGGCTCCATCCTGCAAGGGGACAAGCACAACTTTCCCAGGCAAAATGAGGGGAAGGCAACAGGCAATGACTATCCGTTGTTATGTTGTATTCTGGGGAAGTGTGGCAGAAAGGACCAAAGGCAAGTTACCAGTCTACTAGGACTAAAGGTAAAGGTAAAGGTTTCCCCTTGACGTGAAGTCCAGTCATGCCTGACTCTAGGGGGCGGTGCTCATCTCCGTTTCCTAGCCGAGGGAGCCAGCGTTTGTCCGCAGACAGTCTCCGTGGTCATGTGGCCGGCATGACTAAACACTGAGGTGCACGGAATGCTGTTACCTGCCCACTGAAGTGGTACCTTTTCATCTACTTGCATTTGCATGTTTTTGAACTGCAAGGTTGGCAGGAGCTGGGACAGAGCAACGGGAACTCACCCCATTACACAGATTCGAACCGGCAACCTTTCGATCAACCAGCCCAGCAGCACAGCGGTTTAAACCACTGCGCCACCTGCATCCCTATCAACTAGGACTACCTTCTCCAATTTAGTGCCCTCCAGAGCCATTAGGCTACAAATCTTATATCTGCAGCCAGCATGGAAAAGTAATGGCCTTGAACCTTTGTGTGCTTCCCATGCAAGCAAAATCTTTCTCCCATAGACATCACGGATGAGATAATTCTCCTGTCCTCTTCTTTGGTAGCATCAATGCCAGGAAGCCACAGTCTTGCTACATTACAGATGTGTAAGCTGCATATCTCACCTCCATCATGCAGCACCGGGATCCTGGCTTTCAGTGGTCAGTTGTATTGGTTTTGTGACCTGCTTTGAGATTATTTTATGAGAAGGCAATGAACTGTATCATTAAATAAACAAATACAGCAAAAAGAGGTGTTGGATTCCATTACATGGCCCAGCAGCACTCCAAATGGACTTTAAATCTTTCCTTCTCCCTCCCCAGCATTTGCAACTGCCATTGCTACTTCAGGATCTTCCTGTAAAACTAGACTATGCATTTATCAAGTATTTAAAAGACAGGGAAGAAGTTAGAGGCATGCGCCAATGTGGCCTGGTTCAGTTCAAGACATAATCTTGATAGAAACATTGATCAAACAAATGAGAAGTTGGAAATCTCTGTCCATTGTGTTGCAAAAATATAGACATAAGGAAGATATATTTTTAGAAAACTCTTAAATGAGCCATGTTTGAAATTATAAGGATTCTCCAAACTTCACCTCGTCATCCATCATGTGCCCAATTTGGAATTGCTGCTCAAACTGCAGCACTGGAAACATTGCAAAAGTTGAGCGATGGGATGGAGCGTCCATTCTGCTTTCTTCCATCAAGTCAAGTGAGTTGATTCAGACTACAAGGGAAATTTGTGCATATTTGGACAAAAGCAAACTGGAAAACTTCTGCTGGTTGAATAAAAGGATCTGCCCAGTGGCTTGTGGACATTTTCAGCAGGCATGTTCTCACATTCACATTTCATTTCAGGCTTGCTCATTTGTTCTGCAAGCAAAGCCAAAATGTTCTTACATCCCTATCAAAATGTTGCTTGCATAGATTACTGAAGATGAAACTCCTCATTTTAGAAATGTGTGGTGTTTGGGGGAAATTTAGAAGGAATCATTGAAATTGCCTCTTCCCCACCACTGATCTTCTCAACCATTCCCCATTTTCCCAAACCAATTCTGTATTGGGAGGTCAGGAAGGCGGACTGTAGTAAAGGAGGGCTCTTTGGAATAGCAAAGAGCCTGTATTTATCACCATTTCTTTATGAACTCCATGCTTACGTTTTATAGAACCCAGCATTGACTGAGAACTTTAAAATCAAATAACCCCTCCCCCCATATCTGGAAGCATAATCACACAGCAGACACATTTGTTCCAGAAAAATTAGAGGCAAAAACAAGATCCAAAGTGGCACTAGCACTAGTCTGGATTTATGCTTAGCTTTGCTCTGTAATGTTAAGTGGCCCCGTCTTTTTCTAAAACTTAGCTAAACCTTCCACTGTGTTCATTGCAGCCCTGTTTCAAATTAAATAATCACCCATTATAGCTTCCTCACCTTGTAATCTCTCGATCTCTGCAATGACTTTTTGAAATATCACAGGAGTGGAAGTAATGCCAAACAGCATTCACTTAAATTTATAATGTCCAAATGGTGTATTAAAAGTCATTAGCTTACAATTTAACTCATCTAACTTTACTTGTGAAAATGCATGTCCAACATCTACTACTGAGAACATTTTTTTCTCTTTCCTTTTTTCTCTTTGGCTTCTGAAAGGTTATCTGCTATTTCTTCAGTACTTTTCAAGGGGTAACATTCATATTTTATAACTTTATTTAAATTGCATGGATCAATGAATATCCATACCTCTTTTCTGGATTACAAATTACAGCTGCAGAATTAACAATCTGTAGGCTGTTGATGCTTTTAAATCTTATGTACCTGTTTCACAATCCTAACATTTTTCTACAGCAACAAAGAAATGTTATAAATGCCATCAGCAAACAGCTCTCCTTGTTTGCTGATGGATACTCCACTGGGCTAACAAAATGAGCCAAGCTGGATCAGGCCAAAGAGTTAACCAGTCCCAAGCATTGTTCCTTCAGCCAAATGACCCAATGGGGAAACTACAAGCAGGGTACAGATGCTGTGCTGTTCTTCCACTCTTGTTGCTCAGCATCAGGTACTGAGGTCCATCCTGGCTCTGATATGGGAAAGAAATGCACAGCCATCCCATCTACAATTTTATTTATTTTTATTTTATTTAAAACATGTTTATCCCGTCCTTTCCAAAAGGCTCAGGACAGCTTACAATCATAAATAATACTATAATAATACAATAATATAATGATTAAGGCAATAAATTATAGACAAACATAAACCAAACATCTCATAAAACTAAAGAAAAGAGGGAAAAGAAAAAAGAAAATAAAGTGCAATTGTGGGCAGATCTTAAAACATCTAAAATCCTTATTTACTTATTAAAATGTTGGCTAAATAAAAAGTTCTTAGCCTGGTGCCAAAAGGAGTATATGGCCAGCGCCAGGCAGACCTCTCTGGGGAGTGAATTCCACAGTCTGGGCACCATCGCAGAGAAGCCCTCTGTGCAATCTATAGATAGTCTTCTCCTCCATGCTTTTGTCCAATCCCTCCTGAAATCATCCAAGCTGCTAGACGCACTGATCCTCATGGTGGCAAATGCCATCATTTCCCCGAGTGGCAGTTGGTTGTTCTCCCAAAAGCTGAAGAGATCAAGGTTCAGATCTCACTGGAAATGACCTTTTTTATTTATTTATTTATTTGTGTCATTTTATCCCATGCATGTGTGGATGCACGTGCATGTAAGTACATGCATGTGTTTATCTCCAGGACGGCGAGTAAAAATAAAGACTGATATCACAGAACGATCCATTACACAAGAGGAACTAAGCAAGGAAAAACAGAATCTGTCCAAAAACAGCAACAAAGTTGTTAGAAGGCTAAGCCTGAAAATGCCTCCTGGTTTTAACCTTTTTGTTGAGATTAATGGGACTGAAAAGTCCTTACCTTTCACTGGTTCTCACCCTGCCCTTTTCCCCCTCAAATGTCATTTTTAAAGCACTTACTCCACAAAACTAGTGAAGCCAGTAGAACTACTCTGAAGTTAGTAGGCTGAGGTTTGAGTTTCAGGCTTCACTTTGCAACTTCATGCATCTATATTTATTATGTCAAAACAGGAATGAAAATGTCATTGGCTTTTAAAATGGGTTGGTCCACTGCAAATAGAAAGCTAAAGATTACGTATTTAGATTTTAATAATAATAGTAATAATAATAATAATAATAATAATAATAATAAATAATATCTTGGGGACAGCAGACACAAAATACTAAATGCTGAAAGTCCTTCTGCCTCATTTAGAGTCTTTGTTGTATGAACTGTGCTCTTGCATTCCACCACCCCTGGTGTTCAAGCAATTCAAACTGTGGATTATAAGGAACAACAAATCTACTTTTTGATCAAGATCAAGGACTTTATTTCCCCTGCAATTAAATACATATAAGTATAAAACTAGACAGGGTTATACTTGTTACAGAAGTGGGGGAAAGTACTTGTAAGTCTTCTTCATAATTAACGGCACTTGAGACTATCTCCTCGCCCCTTTTTTCAGTATGCTTACCCAAGTATAAAAAGTCAAGAAAGAGTCAGCTTGCTATCTCGTTTCTGCTGCCAATAGGCATGCACACAACTCCCACAAAAACGTCAATGTATAACAGCGCAACATAATTTGGACTGTCAAATGTACCTATAATTTTCTTTCTAAAGCCTCTGTGAATGCAAGCTGATTAAAGAGTTAGTGCAGAATCACATTTAATTTGGGGAGGGTCATATTTTAAATCCTTACCTAGTCCACATGAGTAGAAAATATCAGTAAAAATTAACCTAAAGCTTAACGGCTTATGTAAGAATGCTTGAATAAAAATGTTGCTGGAGCTATTGAGCTGTAGAATTAAACCCCTCCCACCAAATACATTTCAGACTAATTTCTATCAAGTGCTGAGTCAGCAAAGTCAAATGCCAATGGGTTTCTTAAACTTCCGTGCCTATGAACAAGCTCCCCCTCTCTCTTTCTCTCTCTCTCTCTCTCTCTCTCTCTCTCTCACACACACACACACACACACACACACACACCACTATGCCTGGGTGTGTGTATACACTATGCATTTGTAGCTAAATAGAAGCCCTTTATCCAATAGAAAGGACCTAAATCTTCATTCTATGGTACCAATAAAAATTAAACATACCTCAAAGATCCTTTGGATTGACTTTGTCATGCTGTATCTGATTTATTTCAGTTAGGCCCTCCTTGTATAACAAGAATGCTAATAATCCAGAAATAACCTCATTAAAATGGCAGTGTATCAGTCTAAATAGAATGGACTTTTAAGCAGAAAAAAATTAGTGACCTGGAAAGTAGCAGGAAGAGGTAATAATAATGCGGGAGGGTGGGGGATGCATTCCTATTAACCAGTCAAAAGTAGAAATTGCCAGCAATAATAATAATAAAATACAATAAAAGATGGAGGGAGGAGTTTCACCAATTATTTTTAGTTTTTCAAATTCTGCAACCTGTAGCTATGGAGTGATGTCCTGCGTAATACGGAATGTTTTCCAGCGCTTTCTAAATGAGGCATGGATGGTTCAGGGAGTACATTAATCACATCTAGCGATAAATAAGCTGTGTGTGTTTTGCAGCAAAGAGTCCGCTGGAAGACACTGGGGGACGAGTGCCATTCCTGGATTTGCTCTCTGTTGTATGAGAAATTCACTGACAGGGTGTAATGAACTTACATCATTAGTGTGCAGAACCCACCCCATTCTGCTTGGGAATATGCTTTTATAGAGGGCAGATAGGGGGGTGATTTGGAAAGTTAGGAGACACAGACAGAGCAGAGTCGCCTACCAGAAGCCCAAAAGGCTGGCAGTGTGAGGCTGTTTGCTGTGCCCCAGGAGTTTCCTCTAAAAGTGTGAGCACCTGTTGCAGGAAGACAGAGGGGCACTGGGGAGGCCTGCATTACGCCCATGGCTTCTTGTGAGGCAATGCTTTGAATTGCCTGACTTCATCCTGCAACCAGAGGTGGAACTTCCAAAAGAAGGACTTGCATTCACAGAGTGAATGTGGACTGGTGCTCTTGGTGGAAGATGTTCACCCCAGTGAGGGAAGTGGGGATGGTGAAGGCCACACAGGCCAAGGACAAGGAGAGGCAACATCCACTCATGTCCCACACTGCACAAGAAACAAGGGTGCCCCACCTGGAAGGCCCAGGCCTGAGTTCTCTAAGCCCTCAAGCTAAGGAGCAACTCCATGTTGGAGAACCCATGGGGCAGAACAGTATTCTCAAGCACCACCTTCTGGAGATGGCCCTCCAAGTGCAATGAGGTGCCCCTCACTCCCAACACAGACGGACACCAAGAGGTCCAGTGGTATTAACAGGATATATTTATTTACCAGAATCTGCTGATTTCTCCATAAATAGGACAGAAAGAATCTGAAAGACGGGGAGAGTCTTGGGAGACCACTTTCCGATTCTTAAAAAAAATTGGAAAGTAGGAGAATTGAAAACTGACATCCAAGTCCGGGGCTTGTCAAAGTCCACATTTGAATCCCTGTGTATTCAGTTCTGTATGTGATGCTGTGTTTGTTTGTTTTTTCCGGAAAGGCTCATCATCATAAAGAACATGATTCTGTCTACACAGGCTATATCTGCATGGATTAAATTTAACCAGTACAGATGGGCATGAATTTCAGTGCAGTTCAGTTTTGATAGAATTTGCCAAAACTTGCAGATTTCTTCCTCTTTGAGACCAAAAAGTATTGCAAGTTAAATCTGAGTGTTGAAGAAAGTAAAACTGAAAAATCTATACATGCTTATGTCTGCTTGCAATATCTGATTTGAGTTTCATTGATCGATTATTATTTTCTGTTGTTGTTTTTGTTGTTTTTCTTTTAAAATATGATTTGCTTTATTTTTTTTTTTACCACTTTTCACCAAATCAAGCTATGTAGGCATTTTCTGTACACTACACAGATCCCCAAAAAGGTTTAAACTTAGCTGCTCTTCCAGTCTTTCAAGTTGGTCTCTATGTAAGTATGTTAAAAATAATAAAAAAGTTTAGTTAGAAAAAGGCTTCCAGCTATGTGTTTACTCTGGTTTTAATCTACTTAAAATGAATGTAGTTTCATTTTGCTCTGGGCAGCACCTCAGGCCAAACCACACTGACTGGTCAGTGATGAGGTTCCTTTGAAATTTTATGACATCTCAATTCATTCCCGTGGGCTCAAAAGTATTCATCTGTAATAAATTCTATAAACCCAAGATAAGGGCTCAAATATGCTGCACTGGATATACTGGAATGCAAGTTTGTATTTAACAAGGGATGGAAGGATCCATCTATCTCTGGGCCATGTCACTCTGACAATGAGTCACTCAGAAATATTTTCCATCCTGTTTGGAGAGAGAGAGAGAGAAAAAATACCCTGAAGACTCATTTGTTCCAGTAAGCATTGGCAGCATCATTTCTGTATCACCCAATAGACAAAGCACTTCTACAGCAGAATATAAATACAGCTTAAAATTCAGGTAAGAATGAAAGCAGAATAAAAAATTACCATGCAAAAACACCATATTTAAGACAAATGAAAAAGCTACAATAGCTTAGGCAAACTATAAGACCTGTTTATGCAACTAACATAAACCCCCCTATAAGAGTAAAGGAATTAAATGCACTGTGTTGGAGAACAGTTTTAACCCAGCACTGAGGAGATATTAAAACTGGCACCAGGTAAGCTTCAGTGGGGAGCTTGTTCCATAACTAGAGGGCCACCACTGAAAAGGCCCTTCCCCTTGTTGCCAGAAACTGAACGTTCCTTGGAGGGAAGTCAGAGGCAAACTGGTTGATCTTGATTGTAATGTCTGGTTAGGATGGGAGGGTATCCACAACTCGATCAGTTATTGTGGTCCAAAGCCATGTAGGGCTTTGCATGGTAAAGCCGGCACCTTGACTTGGTCTCAGGAGCATGTAGACAGCCAATGCTAGTGCACCAGCATAAGTGTTATATCCAATCATGAAAGCAGCTATCAGACCATCTGATACCTGTTATTAATCTGGCTGCCACATTTTGCACAAGCTGAAGCTTCTGTACGGTCTTCAAGGACATCCCCAAGTAGTGTACATGACAGTAATCTAGTTTTTAGAGATTATGAGTGTGGATGATTGAAACCAGGATATCTCTATCCATATCTGGGCCACTAACTGAAGGTACCATGAGGCACTGAAGCCACCTGGTCCACGGCTGACAAAGATGGCTCAAGAAGCACCTCCAAGCTACGGACCTGGTCCTTCAAGGGGAGTGCAGCGGGTTGAATTCCCTCCCTCCAGTCAGAAGAACCTCACAGTAGGATCACCGCAGTCTTGTCTGGGTTGAGTTTTGGTTTTTTGCTCTCCTCTGGTTCATTGTTACAGTCCTACATGGGTTTAGCGCATCTGGATTTATCTAACACAACTCTCGCATTACTCCTAGATCAAGGCAGCTACCATGGCTTTGTTTCCCGTACTCAGGGCTAAGCATCAGAATAAGCCCCAGGACATTGTTCTTCCCCCTGCAGCCCTCGTCCATATATGAAGGCCTGCACTTGCCATTTGCATGACCAGTAAAAAGATCTACTGAAAAGAATGGGTCCGTTTGAAATGAATGGATTATTTCTCATCACCGCAAAGGGCAGCCCAATATAAACTGGGTTTAAAAGTCATATTGTGTCATATTGCTTTGGAGTAAGGACAAGAGTCATAGGTGCTACCTATGTCTTTAAGGTAATGGTCATTTGAGACAAAGAACGGATACCATTCATTCAATGCAGCATGAGCTATTCAGCATGAGCTGGGAGCCAAAAAGCAGAACCAAAAATATGGACAAATCTTTGGTTTCACTTTCACTGCAGCACTGCCGACTGCAAACAAGGCTTTCCAAAGGAACTTGGAGGCTTTGCCCAGCTGCAAAACAGCTGGTCCAGAATAGCGTATTCACAGCTTCAGTAAAGCAGCACAATCAAAAAGAAAGGTTCAACACCCATCAGTGTTATCGATTAGCCAGATTTAATACAAATTCATCTATTAGTTTTAATTGGGACTTTTATCTCTGGTTGCCCTCTGGCTTTCTCTTCCTAAAAGGAGCACAATGTGCCAAAAGGCAAGTTTGTAAGGGAAGCCCTTGCATTTCTTTTTGATCAGATTTGATATAAGGAAAAGGGAGGTGGCTTGTCTTTCAAGCCTACAGGTTCTACGTCCTCCAAGGTCAGCTAGCAAATTAACTCAGAGGCAAATTTTAATCTATGAGCTGTTGATTAATCTATTAGACAATTTAAGGACTGTAAATCTAAGAAACATACATTGCTACTAAATCAGTGGGACAAAACCAGCTTATAGGCAACTGCGTCAACTCTAAGTGCCTCTTGATCATACTTTTGTCATTCCCATTCTCCAACTGCCATACATAATTGCTAAAGATACTGTTGGGAATAATGCGAAGTTGATTCAAAATTATCTGATTGTTAGGCTAAAAAGGCTTCCTGTTCAAATGCCCAAAAGGTCTGTCAGTAAGAAGCCTGGCCAGCAATCAGAAGCTGACATATGTTACCTAGAATGCTACATGCTGCAGCTTGATGTAACATCTCCCATCCTTAGCGTACAAATGTCTCATTTGAGCTTGAAAGATTTCCTGTCCACTTCCGATCCACTGACTGGAAGCAGGTAGAATTGGGGCCATTTCATGACTGCCATCTCTAAGATGGGCAGTGATCTACATACACACATGCACACACATACACACACACACACACACACACACACACATTTAACTGCTAATGGCATTGGTGCAAACTTGGATCTAGCATGAAGTGTGCAAATCAGCCAGTACAGGGGCTTTCTTTGCAAATTTCATTAGCATTTTAAAAATTGCTAGTAGTCAATGGAGCAAGTAAAATACAGAAATCATTCTCTGTGTTAGAGGCGGAAGTCAGTGTGGGTCCAACATGCCCTACGGTGAGAGGGAAACAGCACAGGGCTAGTGATCAAGATATGGGGGAGGGAGGTGGAGAATCTTCACTAGATTTTCAGTCCCCGATTGGATTCTTCAGCCCACCCCCACAACACAAAATTCCCAGAAAAAAGAATTGGGTAACGACAACAACAAAATATCAGTTTCCACTAGTGAATGAACAGGTTTTGGGTGATATGATTTTTATCTACATCAGACAAATATGATTTATCTAATTATTGGCAAGATGCTTATGCCACCTTCAAACTAATTCTGAAGAAAGCGGAAATGTTGAGTTAACATCAGCAACAAAATATTACAAAATTAGCCATATAGGAGACATTCATTTCAAAATGTGCACATTTCCAAAAAGTTGTGCATTTCAAAATGAGTATATATTTCAAAAATTGTGCTGAAATGTGCCTTATTCAAAGGCAAAATACTGTGTAGGTTTCAAAGATTTACATAATAGATACTCCCTTGGATGTGAATTTTACCCCGTTTTGAATGATCGAATAGCACTAAAGTGTTTCTAAGGAAAGTCTTTTGCAATTGAGTCACCACCACCAAAAAGCCTTATCTCAAGTTTTCACCTGCCCAAATCTCTAAAGCTTCCAACAAAGGTCTTAGAGAATGTGAAAATTAATAGAAATAGATATTGGTCCTGATCCTGTTTTCTGATGTATAAAGAAGCATTCAAAAATAAATAAATACATACATTGTTAAGATACTGAGCCACCCTTTCAGCTAGATATGGATGGAATGTGTGCATACCAGTTTTGCACATGTTCCTTCATAAGATCTTCTTCCCCCTCCAGATTAACCTCCTGTTGCTGCAAAAAAGGCAAAAGCTATTCATAGAGCATAGAATCATAGAATAGTAGAGTTGGAAGAGGCCATGAAGGCCATCAGGTCCAAGCTCCTGCTGTTGCTGCCCACTTTCTTCTTGAATGTCTCCAGTGTGGGAGAGCCCACCACCTCTCTAGGCAGCTGCTTCCACTGCTTCCACTTCCCTCTGTTGCTCTGACAGTGAGGAGACTTTTCCTTATGTCCAGCCTGAACCTGGGTTGTCGGAACCTGAATTGATTCTTCCGTGTCCTGCACTCTGGCATCAGCAAGAAGAGATCTTGACCTTCCTCTTTGTGACAGCCTTTGAGGTACTTATAGAGGGTTACCATGTCTCCCCATGGATTAGCCTATTGTAACTGCATTAATGGAAGTATCACTTCCAAATCCCATCAAGTACTAGTTCCCCTTTACCCAGCTCTGGATAGGCCTCATCTCAAGTACTGTGTCTCCTTCTGGGCACCACAGTTTGAGAGAGACGCTGGAAAGGGATCAGAGGAGGGCAAGAATGATCCAGGGAGTGGAAGCAAAGCCCTATGAAGAAAAATCGAAAGAACTGGGCATGTTTGGCCTCGAGAAGAGAAGACTGAGGGGAGATGTGATAGTGCTTGTCAAAAGAGGAAGGACAGGATCTTTTCATGATGTGGAGAACACAGACCATTAACTTGAGTCCATTAACTCAAGCTGCATGAAACCAAATTCCAGTGAGATATCAGGGGGAAAAAATCTGACTGTTAGAGCAATACAACAAAGGACCGATGACCTGGGGAGGTTATGGCCTCTCCCAAACCAGTGGCATTCGAGATGCTGCTGGACAGTCATCTGAGAGGGATTGTGCAACTTGGTGCCCTGCACAAGCAGGCAGTTGGACCTGACGGCTTTCTGGCCCCTGCCAAGTCTATGATTCTATGATTCCTGTTTCAACACAGAGAATCAGATCCTTTGTGTACACATTTTATCCCTAATCATGTAAAGTGGAAAAACCCCAGAGTAAGCACTTTCGAACATATTTTTCCCTAAAATATGTATTTTTGCACACAGTTTGGCACATAGCTGGAGTGGAAAAATGAATTGCAGAAAGTGGAGGTGTGGCAAAACTTAAGGATAACTGCAGGCAAAGCTACATATTGGTCCGGGAATGATGGGACAGGGAGAATCATTTCAAATGGGAAATGAAAATCTTGAACATTCCAATGCTTACCAAGCTTCTACTAAAGCTTCATTTGTCAGAACTGTTAATAGTGCTTCCTTTTCATGAGAATTGAAGGCTACATTGAAATATAAATCAAATGTGACCATTTTAGGGGAACCTAATCCATAGCTATTTTAGCAGAGTTAATAGTTTCACAAACAACTTTTTGACCACAAAAGCACAAAAATAATATTGTCTGCCTTTCAAAAAGTACTGCCAGATATAGTGTATCTGGCTCTTTATAAAGAGTTTAGTTCTACTTTTTATGTTTTATTTTTGTTTTAAAAAACATCCTGGATGAAGTTTTTAAGGAAATTGCTATGAAGTTTCATACTAAAAGGGAAAGTTATGTTCTGGGAATGAATACAAAGAATAAACAAACAACTTTGACCCACCAATGAAGGCTATAGAATCTTAGGTGTCTTGGAAAGAAGTGGATTCTTCTATTAAATTAATGTTTTCAAGTTCAGGGCTGCTTCACACACTTTCTTTTTCAACACAGTGATTAATACTTGTGCCAAATATCCATCTATCAGTTTATATGCATGGTAAGTTAGATTCATGTTAAACCATGCTTAGAGTAGATCCCATGAAATTTATGGGACTTAAGTTAGACCTTATTAACTTGTTCCAAGCATTTCAATGTGCTTACCCTAAGTATACCAAAATCAGGATCCAGCCCAATGAATGAATGAAGTGTATTTTGCTTGGCAATTCTAACAGAATTGGGTATACAATCCAAAGTAGATATGACTTGGAGTGAAGGAAGCATGAATTGCTATGTCTGAGCTACATCATTTTCAAATCTGTTAACTCATAAATGCGTTCTACCTCTGTTTCTGCATTAAACTGAATTTTTAAAAAGAAAAATCTGCATGATAATTTGCTTTTAAACAACTATGATTAGGGGACATCTCTTTTCATGTTTAGGCAGCAACATTCAGGAAATGCAAACACTTGCAGCTAACTAACTTGTGTCTGATATGACACAAGCAGATGAGGTTGAAACACGTTGGAATCCAGACAGATTGAATTCCTCAGCATCTCTGCCTAGGCTATCCACAAAACATTGAGTGCTGCATTTTCCTACAGTTGAATGATACTGGCATCCAAATAAACTCTGGAAGATCCTCAGCAGTGTCCTTGTCTGTGAGCAACCTAGTAAGCACATATAAGCTTTGATCCTATGCTGTGACTAAGAAAGATTCTGTCTCACATGCACATCAACACTGGTAGTGACACACTATAAATTTCTCTGCTGCCTTTACTGGGGTTAGAGAATTTTATCGAAACATGCTTCATTGTCGTCAGCTAGTCCCTTCCTCCCTTCCTTCAGATTCCAAAGATGGAAGGCAGTCCTTTGAAATGCAGTGCTTTTATTGTTGCTCCACAGTGGATAGAATATTTGGATTCTAAACAGCCTTTTCCAAGGAGGAGTGGCATCTGCTCATGCAAAGAGTGGAGTCCAAACTGGAAAGTCCACTGTGGTCCCTTCTTTCAGGCTGTTGGCTTCACCCTCAGGGGTCTCATCGTTGGAAAGCAGGAGGGTGAGAGCAACGGAGCCCCTCCAGCTGATCAGCTCTTCCCTCCCAGCACCTTCTTATGTGGTCAAGGCCTGGGTCCCACATATGCCCCCCTCCCCTCCAGAAAGCCCTTCTGTCTCCTCCAAAACAGAGTGACTTCCGCAGCCCACAGTGAGCAAGAGACTGGCCCACTCTCCACACTCATTTCCCAGAAAGGAGACTATCAGAGTAACTCATCTGATGCTTAGAGAAAACCTTTTGAAATCAATGGGACCAATTAGACAGGATTAATGTACATCCCTTTCACTGTTCATGTAAATAGTTCAATCCACTGGATGTCTATTGGAGCCTTGAATATTAAGCCTGTGGGGAGCAGAACACTCTGCCAGCCTTCACCCAGGGGACCCAAGATCATCTCCAAGGCCTTATTAACGGAGGCTGCTGTGGTGTGAGAGATTGCACTCCGAGTTTCTGCACACAGAGGATGTACTCTGCCATAAACTGTAGATCCATAAGTGGATAATTTATCCTGAAAGTGAGCAAGAGATGCTCTGGGTTGGAGCTCACCTAGCAAGGATTCAGGCTGGGATCAAATGATGTCCCAGAATGCGACATTCATGGAGTTTAAGCAAGTTGTAAGAACAGGGCATTCTAAATAGGAATCCATTTTGGGTGGAAAATCCACTGGATTCCCTGCTTTTGCTTCCCAGACTCTGTTCTGCTTTGTGGTAGCCCAAGGTCTGAGCTCCTGGGTTTGCAGCAGCACTTGCTAGGAATTGATCCCCACACACTGTGCAAGCAGAGCTGTTCTTCTGTGTCCACCAGTGCCACTGGCAGCAGTGGGTGTGGAGAAGCGTGGCCACCAGGAACGGTGGCTGGGAAGGCTGTGCAAGAAGTCCATGATCACCCGTCCACTTTGCAGCTGAGGGCCAAGAACAGCAGGAAATCAATGGATTCTGCAGGGACAGATTCTGAAAGGGTTCATCCCAACCCTAATGCTGAACATATGCAAGCACATTATTCATCAAATAATAATCAAAAATGAAAAACCACCCTTAATTGTCGTCTGACGTTCCAAGTGTGTTGGTGAGCTAAGTCAGTGGATGCACCAAAAAAGTTGGCCGTCCCATCTTATCAATAATTTACGCATCACCCAGAAAGCGTATTTTTCACTGTTGTAGCAATTTATCATTAGATAGATGTTCTTGGCACAGATACACACTGCTAAAACTTTATATAGACAGCCAAATAAGTGAAATGTAGAATGCTGACAGAGGAGCTATTGGCAAGCTTTGATGTATCAGGATTTTAGAAGATATCAACTTCTCAGATGAATGCTGAGGCAAGGCGAATGGTTGTCAAAAGTATTTGTCAAAAGTAAGAGACTGGTGGCTTGTCTCCCTAAGGCAGGTTTAAAAAAATGCATCTGTTTAGTATTAATGATTGGAATGGTCCCAGTGGCTTCTAAATGAACTGTGTGTGATAAAATTTAGGTCGGGCTAAGTCCTAGAGAGAAAGCTATGCTAAAACCCTCCATAAAACTCCTTGTATTTGCACAACTAATGGATTGGATCCAGCTTTAGTCATACCGAGAAGAAAACCATGGAAATAAAAAAGCAGACTCTAAGTATGAATAAACCTGGATTCACCTCAATGCTTCATCTTTCCCATACAAAGCACCACCAACATCTGTAGAGGTGTGATGTTGACATTCTACATCCAGCCGTGATGGCAAGTGCCCATTTAAGGATGTTAAGAACTGTCTGGACACCCTAGAAGACCCAGGAGGCTCGTCAGTCACTGGAGGATGAGGATTTTCCTGTCAAAAAATAACTTCTCAGTGGGATGCAGTCTCAGGCTGAAATGACATGCGAGAGTTTGACCTTTGCTAATTCACAGAACCCTAGTTGCGCATACCCATTTAGAGATGCGGATGTATGTTTAGAAAGCATGACTGTAACTTAAAGGGAAGTACAAATATCTCACCATCATGTGGAAGACAGCAGGTTGCTCAGTGGTGCACCAGTTCAGCCTGCTGCCCCAGGGTGTATTCTTGAGGGGCAACTCCAAGACCCCTTTCATTCCTTTCTAATGCATCTTTGGCCTTAAAGGGGATGCATTTTGAACAGCCCCTCAAGTAACAGGATGGCCTCACTGAGGATGGTCCTCTGATAAAAGCAGGACTTGCTCTGCAAAGCAGGACTGGTGGCTGTCCTGGCAAGAGCTCCAGGAAACATGGACTGGGAAAGACACCGCAAGGTAAAGGGGCGGCCTATAAATTTCCAAATAAATAAATAAATAAATAAATAAATAAGGCAAAGCAGGCAATGAGACTGGGAGAGCCTTGCAATTGCCACAGCACTGTTTGAAGAAGAATGTCCCTTCCCCACCACCATGCTTACCCTGGAGAGGAACCATTTGGGGAAACAGACAGGGAACGGGATGCTAGCAATGGACTCCTGTGTCAGCAATGACACTCAAACATTATTAACACCTCAGTCATGGAGAAATATGGCCTCCCCTGTAAAGGTTGCTTAAAACAAAAGCTCATTTATCTGAATGCAGCAGACATATAATCAATTTACATGAAGAATTTCAAAATTAGTCAGATTGTAATGAACTATGAAATACTGATTAATGCATTTTTGCGGTGTTTGATTAGAAGTGCACCATGTTCGCTAGCATATTCTTGCTATTTTGGCATTTATCGGCTGAGAGTAGGTTTCTTACAAATTGACATAGCCTCTGAATTATGACAATCGCCCCCCTTCTTTCAAAATCAAATTATTCCAAATCAAGAGGCTGTAGTAGCTCTAGTTAGGGATGGAACATGAAAAGGCCTCCAAGTAGGTGGGCACGCATATCTTTGCCACTGTGAACAAGGTAGCTGCTTATTTAATTTAGTGGAGAACAGAAAATTGCACCCATCCAAACACACATGCAAGTTTTTGGGTCCCATTCCACACTCACCCTGACGAGTTCTGTTGCTCTGGAGGAAGATTAATTCACTGGACATTCATGCCCATCCTTCTTCAAACCACAAGGTGCCCAAGGGATTTTTCCTTGCTTTGGGGGCTTTTTAGAAAGCACTGCACCATCTCACCGTGACGTGAGACCTTCTGCAACCTCCTGGGTTAACTTTGCTGTATCCTCCCAGATGCCCCCTCTGGCATCTCAGTGAAATGGGTAACCAATGAGGCGAGTTAGTGGAAAGGCAACCCATATGGCCACCCCACACTGCAAAATCTGAGCCTGAACACCATGTGATTCCCAGCATCCACAGAAGCACCTGTGGATGCTGCCCAGTTCTGCTCCCAACTAATAAGTGCCCACCTCAATGCCTAAACGCAACCCAATTCCTGAACAACCAGCCATTCCCCATGCAGCTTGCAGTGTGAAGTGGGCAGAACCATCAGTCTGAGAGAAAGATCGAGAAAGATTGAGAGAACTGGGCATGCTCAGCCTCAGGAAGAGAAGACTGAGGAGAGCTATGCTAGCACTCTACAAGTACCCCAAAGGTTGTCACAAAGTGGAAGGACAACCTTCTCATCCATTGCAGAATGCAAGACACGGAATAACGGAAGTTAAAAGAAACCAGATTTAGACTAGACACCAAGAAGAATCTTCTCTCTGTCAGAGCAGTATGACAAAGGAACCCGTTACCTGGGGAAGTTGTAGGTTTTCCCTCGCTGGAGACATTCAAAAAGCATTTGGACACTCATCTGAGTGGGATGCTATAACATGGTGTCCTGCAACAGCAGGGGGCTGGACCCGATGGCCATCTGGCCCTTTCCAACTCTACTATTCTGTGAGTCTATCTTTCCCCTCACCCCAACCCACAATATTCTTTCTGTGCCCAGACATGCTGGCCACATGTGAAGGCAGATTGTTTTTGTTTTTAATTTAATTTTTTATTTAATTTACATCTGAATTTGAACCATTTGTGCTAAAATGATTGCATGAGATAGAAAACAAATTATTGTGATCATTATGAGTTATTAGACGCAAAGGATTTTTCAAACAAGTTTTGGACATGAAGAAAAATATCAAGTATTCAGCAATAATGATTATGTGCCTGACTGGAGTCCTGGCAGCCCATAGGTATGGACCTTGCAATTATTAAAAATATCCTGGGAATGTATTTGAGGATGCAAGGCTGTTTTTCAAGAAATGCTCTGAACCACTCTGGTTGCCATGTGGAGATAATGCTACGGAGCCACTGCACAGGGTTTGCTCGATGCTCACTGAGAGAAAATATATGGAACATTTGGCATACTTTAAAACCCCGTGCAAATGCTAAATGTTACTATTATGGCAGAGAGTTAGCAGAATGGGAGATATTAAAATGATTATTAGCTAGGAATATTCTTTCTGAAAGTAAAGCAAAAGCATCGCATAGTTGCAGAGCATCTGTGTGGTGTGAATAGTTTCTTTTTTCCTACTGCTAACCTTGTATTGGTCTCAAGAATGCACAGCCATGCTAGCATTTCTGAGTTCTTACACAACCACCCTGCAGGGGCGGGAAAACACACCAGCTCCTTGCCATATCATGGCAGAAAGGATGGAAGTTGTGAGATGTAAGTGTTTCTCCCTAGCCCCTTCTGTTCCTTTTCTTAGACTGTTCCCACCCATTGACACCAATGGAAGGGAAAATCAGCGCAGCAGGTCCAGGACTGGTTAATTTTTCCTCCATTCTAGGGATGTGTCTGGGAATGAAAGGAGTTTAAATCATGGGGCTCCTTCCCACAGCCAGCTACAATTATCCCTGGAATGCCCTTCTCTCACCACCACTAGAAAAACACAGGGATACATAAATCAGCAAAAGCCAAGCTCATCCACCTTTCCCAGGTGCCACAAGAAAACTCATTCTGGCTCATGACTGATCAGATCTTCAGTTTGGGAAAAGACAGTAACACAATGGTAATTTCTGCAGATTTCCATGCATATGCTCATGCCTGTTTCTCCAAATGTAGCCAGTAATCACATACACATATGAAAATTATGTGCTTTCACTGATTAAAATGGGTGAACCTTTTTCAAGCAGATGCATTATTTCATACGCTGTTCTCAAATACATGCATTTTCTATGCCTTCTTATTGTTGTTCCACAAGTTGAAATGGAGCTTGAAACTTTGGCTGCAGGATGCTAGCAGGTCCCTGGTTCAGGTCGAGGAAATTCCACCCAAAATTTAACAAAAGGTAATTTCTTATCTTTCCTTAGCCAGCACCATCAGCAGCAGTTCGTCTGGGCCAGCAGAGATTTGCAGCAGCTTCCCAGCTTCTTTGGCTATTATGAACAGCATCCCAGTGGTGGAAATTCTCTGTGTTGATGGAGCAGTTTGGCCATAACATCCTGCGGCTGGTTAGAGGACAGTTGTGATGCTGCAGGATTGCAGACTCACTGGACAGAGTGTCTCCTGCCTTGACAAGCCACTCTGGGGCCATTTGATTCATTGCTAAACAATCCATAGCTGGATTTTACAGGACCCGTCTACTGATGACATCTAATTTTCTTAGGAATAAAGTCTTTATTTGCTTATGTAAAGCCATTGATTACACCAGCCTTCTCTACCAAGGCCTTCCATGTTTTGGACAGCAACTCCCATAAGCCCTAACCAGTGTAACCAGGGCTCCTGGATGATAGGGGCTGTAGTCTAAAATATCTGGAGAGTACCAGGTTAGGAAAGACTGGGTTATATGGCTATCAAGTTACATGGCTATCAAGTTATTCAGAAATACCATTTCTATATTTTAAAATAGTTTATTTTCTCCTATAGAAGAATTCTTTGCCCCCATCCCAAAAGTATGGGTTATGTAAAAATCCCATTGCGCATAATAAACATTGAAAATATTTTCATTTGGGGTTAGTGGTTGCTAGTAGCAACATAGAATGGAAAATTGCCATCTGTCTTCTAGTTTTAAATGAGATTTGAATAATCAATTTAATAATGGATGGTGTACATGTTTTACACAAATAATTGCTTGGATTTTGTGAAAAACTTCTAAGTTAAAGAAAGAAATGCAAAACAAACAAACATCTCCCACAGTTTTGATGTGCATTGCTATCTTTACTTAAAATGGGTTGATGTTTATTTTTTCAACTTCTTGGTCATTCATATATGATCATTTGGCAATTAACAAGATGAAAGCCATGGAGAGCTGCATGAATTCAGTTTCACCAACCTTTCCATAGAGAATATGGAAGATACAGCAGCTTCTTCCAGATGGAACCCTCCTTTTAGATCTTTTAGATAACGCTGGAGACGTTGGGTCAGTGCTGGGCCTGGTGTACCAGAAGTGATGCCCTGGTCGAGCCGGTGGGACCTTGGAAGGGGCAGCACCCACTAGACCAGATTGGACAACATGGAGACAACATGGAGACAGCCCAGCATAAACGCTGAAGAAGAACAGCTAACAAAATCCCAAGAGACACTGGAGCATTCATCCATGACTGGATAACACTAGTCCACAAGTCCACGGAATCCGTGCAACTCAGGACTAGTCCTCTGCAAAATCCACAGGTTGGATTCATAATAATCTGGATTCATTTGAACCCATCACAGTTTTCTTTGACACTCCTACTGGAGATACTGTGAAGACAACGTAAACCTCTAAGATTGGGCAGGTAGTTGGCATGGTATGGAGGGAAAGGAAGGATTTCTTTCGGCCAGCTTTTTTCTGCATGCAACTTCCACAGAAAAAAATGTTTCATAGAAACACCCCCCCTGCTTTATTGCTTATTAATAAGGGGACATTTAAAGAAGCCACTGGCCACTTCTGTCACTTTCACTATATAACGAATATTTTTTCAAAAGTGTACTCCAAAATATCATTGCAGTTGACTCTACCATAGGAAAGGGAGAGTTACACAGATGTATGCTCTTTGTAAAGCATTAAAAAGTGGCCATGGGGAAGGGGAAGGCATGAGAAGGTGAACAAAATTTAATATCTACATTACCTCTAATATTTTCACTGTTGCCAGGTGAAGAGATTGTTTAGAAATAGAGAGATGTAAAGTTTCACACTCTTCATTCATTCTTTGCAAGATAAATATAGCACCAAAAATATCCCTGCACAGTGCTGAGGCCAGCAAAAAAGATGGAACTGATTATCCTGAGCTAGGAGGGTTACAATTGCACAAAGAAACTAAAGGAAGATTTTTTTTTTTCTCTCCAGTGGAGTGTACTCAGTGTCCCTTAGCAAATCAGGGCATCACAATGCAGGCTACTGCCAAGAAGAAGGGAAGGGAAGGGAAGGGAAGGGAAGGGAAGGGAAGGGAAGGGAAGGGAAGGGAAGGGAAGGGAAGGGAAGGGAAGGGAAGGGAAGGGAAGGGGGAATTGCTCTCATCTCCAGGCTAATATGTTCTTAATAACAGTTTATGTTTAGCACCGTCATTATTCTGTATGCTCACCCCCATACATTAAATGAAATTGTGAAAGGGGGAATGGAGATGTCATTCTCCTCCCATGGTAAGAGCAGAAGAACCACAAAGGTGGGTGAAACCAGGTAGACCTTCTGCTCCGAAGCATCCAGCACCTTTCCCCTCTTGTTCCCCAGTGTGCATGGGCATCTTGCCTCTTAGACAGGCCACCAGGACTGGTAGCCACATGGATTTGTCCCATCCTCTTTTGAAACCATCCAGATTGGTGGTCATCACTATATCTTATGGAAGTGAATTCCATAGCTTACCTATGTGTTTTGTGAAAGATCACTTTTATTTGTCCTGAATCTCTCAGTGATCAACTTTGTGGAATGACCCTGGATTCTAGCATTACAAGTGCAGGAAAAGCATGGCTCCTGTTAATTTTCTTCACACCCTGTACAGGTTTGTATACCTCTCTCATGTCTTCCTTTGCTCCCTTTTTTCTAAGACAAACAGCCCCACAAATCAGTCTTGAAACCTTATAGGTCTGCATGCTCTGATCGCATGGCTATACATCGCATGTCCAACTTATACAAAATGTGGGAGCCCTTCTCAGATAAATTTCCAGTCTTCACTCCTTTCTCTCAGTTGTGTCCATACTGTTACCCATTAGCTCACCCTAACCACAGGGTCCTATGTAAGCATTGCAAAATGAACCCATAAAGTCAGAGTCGGCTTCTAGAGTGATGTTATCTCTTTTGATTATTCTCCAAGCATATGGAAGAACCCATTCTTACCTTCGAGCAAATACATAAGGAATTGTACCAAGAAACTTCTATCCCTAAAGCATGTTCTATCCTGTTTTGCCTACAGTTCCTCCCTTTTTTAATTCCAAAAATATTGGCTTTTGGACTAGAACTAGAAAGACAAGCCATGGCAGGCAGTGTGAACCCAACGTGGGAAGGACAGGAGCAAAACCATGGTGGGACCTCATAGGTTAGGCCCGAGGACAGAAGATTCTTGAAATCCACCAGTAGAGTGAGAGTGGATCTTGCCAAATTATGAGTGGATCCAGACAGAACCTGGAATTTTCCATCCATCTGAGCTATTCCTCCACCCCAGTTCTTCTCATACCAGCAAGAATCAAGCTGGTGGCAGTCTCTCCATGAACCTGCAATCAGGGCCACAGCGACATGTTCAGAGTGAAACCTAACAAACGTATAAATGTAATAATCAAGTTAGAATGTGGCTTGCAGCTGTTGCTTTGAGAGCCCTCCCTGTGCATTGTGTGCTCGTTCTTACACTCATTCGTGCTGAACCTGCAATGTGACATTTGGCTAGATCTGCTAAAACCATCTTCTAGAACTTACCTATTTCAGGTGAACCTATAGGAGCAGGTGTATTTGACCAGCATCAGGCCCAGGTTGCTGATGGCCCTTAGGCAAAAGACCATCCCTGTGCCCTGCCCTCAGGCATTCTGCTTCTCATGGCCATTGCCACCAGCTGTTCTTGCTGTTCCTCATCTTCCTCATCACTGCAACCATCTGCTTGCCCAAAAGGCAGAAAAGCAGTGAGCAAGAAGTCCGTGGTGCCTCTTGCTCTTCCTTCTCACCACCACTGTTGTCTGGGCCAGAGCAGGAGGTAGGGGAACAAGCAGGTTACAATGCAGAACAAGAGGTGCAACTCCAGGGCACCTTGTCAATAGGCCCCTCCTCTGATGGGGGACCAAGGCATGTGCCCAACCATGCCTACTCTTGGTCCCAGCAATGAATACAAGAATCTGCTGCCCTTAAGCAGGAACCCAGCTAAATGTGCAAAGATCCAAAATTGCCTGGAGTCTAACTTATGCAGCACTAATAGGGAAAAAGGAGATGAAAAGACATCCTCCCACATCCCCACCCATCCTGTGAGCATGTAGGCACCCAAGGTAACAGCAAAGTATCTACTTGGCTCCTTGCTAGGTGTGAGGCAATATGTTTCAGTTCATTTTTAGAATGTGATGTGACTTGGAGATGAAATGGATGTCCGCCTGCGAGACAGGTGCCAGAAACATCATTATTTCATCTCTGTGTGATTAATGCTTATTGGTCCCCTGCCAGATGGCATGGAGAGAGAACTCTGCACTGCCAATCAAATGACCTGAGATGACAGAACAACATTGTGGGTAGCCAGCCTAATCAGGCAAAGGTCCAACAACTACCGGATGTCATTTATAATTTCTATAACATATTTCTCTACCCTCCCCACCCCCAAAACAGTCAGTTTGTTTGGATAGTGATCAAATCCATTATTATAAGAAATTGTCCTTGCAATCTATTCTGTTGAATAAAAATTTACCCAGCCAAAAGAAAACTGCCCAGATTTTAAGGTCAAACAAGCCTTCATATGCAAGTTTAGAGAAAAAGCTGCACCATTGGTAAACTTCACGCAATAGAGCCATTGCTGTACTGCATCTCTTCCAATTTCAAGGGTGGGGCTATGGATCCTGGAATGCTCCCCTATGGAAAAGATAACGTATCATGGAAAGTACTAGTCCCAAACACTCCATTTGAATATTCTTACTTTCTGTGCGTAAGAAATTTTGTCATGTTCTTAAAAAAAAAAAAATCAGATGCAGCAGTCAAACATTTGATCATCGCTTCAGTCCAAAATGCTTCTTTCCTCCAGTGCCCCATCGTCTGAGCGTGCTGAAGGTGCAGTTCAGCTTTTAGACAAAACCTATAATCACATCTAGACAAAAACCATACATGAATTTAATGATTCCTCGTAATGATGTACTGAGCACCCTCAGGCCATACACCCTGGTTAAATTCTCAGGATGTGTGTATCAGCAAAGCTCAAGCCCACTAAGGTTTGACACTCATTCTGACATGAATTCATATCAGCTTGCATGCTTTCCTTTTATCCTGAAAATCTATTTGTATCTCTATGCATATCTTCCCAATGTATGCCTCAATTGCATGCATTTTTAAAATATATGCCTTTGAAAATATATGTTTTAAATGTACTTATTTGGAAGTATATGCTTTTTGTGAAATGCACACATTCTTCTCCCATGATTAAAGTATGTTATGCACATTTTAAAATGTGCATGTTCTGTTAGACATTTTTCACCTTTTTTTTTCTCCCCTTTTTGGTCCAGAATCACATTGGAAACTTGGAAATTTTATAGGCTTCAACTACAGATTTCTCCTCAGTCTCTTTTTGATGCAAAAGATGAGAACTTAGTAAAATCCTGATAAAAAATGAACTGAAATGCAGTTTTCCATACATTAACCTCCCATATCCTCCAAGTAGACCTGGAGAAGCAGGTGGCACATGAACCTCCTGTCTGCCATTGGTGTTACTGTTCTGATACCACGAAGAATCTCAGAATCCCAGGGATGGACAGCAAAGTGAATTTGGGGGTAACTTTAGGATTTGAATTTTATTGTTTTGGCTAGATTAACAATGTAATCCTATACATATCTTTGAAGAAGTGAGCTGCACTATGTTCGGTAGAGCATACTTCCAGGTAGGTGGGTAAAGCATTAAAGACTTCATCATCTAAGTGCTTCCTGATCATGTGGACTTTCAAAGAACAATTTGATGATGCTAATCAGTTGAGCAGGTTTTTGAATCTTTTAATGAACCATAATAATTAGCCTCTGATGACACTGCTTGTGTCTCTGATGTTATACAGATAAGGTCTGAGGTTACAGACCATAAAAGCCTGCCATTAAATGCTGTTCAAAACCAAGATGTCATTTATTTATATGCTGGGCAAAACCAGGACTGTATGTATGTATGAATGAAAGTATGTATATGCTGGGCAAAACCAAGTTTGTTTGTTTGTTTGTTTGTTAGAATCCATCACTCTGAAACTGAGGGTTGTTCATGTCTTTTGGCACCAAATCAACAAAAAGGAGAATGACAATAACATCACCAAGCCCATAGTCTGGTCTGAGGCATGTCCAGGAGCAGGGCGAATTAGTACCCATTTGTAGTCTAAATGCAGTATATGGCATAGTTCTATAAGGAAAACATTATGACATAGTAATTTAGGCAATGGGAGAGTAATTGACTTAAGATACACTGATAAAGATCGATTGCAAAGGTTTGGAGTTATGACACCAACAAAGTTACAATGACATTAGCACAAAGAGAGAGACACAAATCCATTACAAAGATACAATCAAATATTCAAAAAAGCCTGACTCTCTCATTACTTATTCATGCTAATACAAGTATATTAAGAAATCTAAACAGTGTTAGCACTCAATCTCTCACAGACCAAATGAGGTTTTGCATTTATCAGCCGCAAGTCATCAAGACCTAACGTTAGCTGTACAAAGGTGGTAATGTGACATAACTGAGATATTTATATCAGCGTACACTGACTGAAAGATACAGTAGAATTTATTAAATTGAGTAATGCCTTTGCATTCTGTGCTCCAATGAAAGAAATAACTGTGCAGAAGTCATTTCCGCAGACAATAAGATTTACCTTTGTAATCACTTAACAACCCTGTATATTCTCTCCCTCATCCTCTCTCGCTCTCTCCCCTCTCTCCTGTCTCTGTCTCTCCTATTTTTGATTTTCCTTTTCCTTTTTAAAGGTTGTCCTGCACAGGTTTGTGGAAACTGGATAATTGCTAGTAATGTGCAAAATACTTCCAGGGTGGATTGTTGCTTTACTGTATCTTATATTAATTGTGTTATAATAATTCTATAATAGTTGTTATATGTTAATTATTATTTGATTTTTGAACCAACCAGGGAGGTTTTTAGCTGATGGGCAATATAGAAACATAATAAATAAATAAATAAATAAATAAATGCTCTACTTTCCTCATCCATGGGTATTTCTACCTGAATACTGGCACTGCATGTCAAGGGCAATTTTTGTAGACATGCAGATGTGTGGGCATGCAATTTTCACCATTGCTCATTATTCCTCAAAAGATCAACTCTCTGCTAGCTGCTGTGCTGTGCTCTGCCTCCTTTTGCATTCCCTATAGAAAGCACAGGCTTGCTGGCTGTTTGTGCATCATTTTAGGATGTTGCTAATTGCTCATTTGACATTCCTAGCAGTGTGGTCAGGGGAAGCTGAAGAAGCTGGCCTAAATTTCTTCCACATGATATTTGGAGACTGTGGCAGAGGTGAAACATCTTTAGGAATTGCAAGGGGAAACTAAAAATAACATCAGCTCCGGTGTCAGCACTTGGATAATACTGGAGCCCAGGCAACAGAGAAAGCTCCATAGGGCTAGTATTGGCATCCCTTTAAAAACATGTATTAATTTGAAGGCCTGGCAGTGTGAAGAGAAGAACTGTTATGGCGGTTGGCTGCCTTAGCCACCAACAGCGTAGCCTCTGACGTCTCTGTGGTGGTCTAGCTGGGGACCAAGGCCAGATACCGCAGCCCAGCCTAGCCCCAAAATGACCCCAGAGAGTGAAAGGGAATGAGGACATCAGGGCAGCAGAAGCAAGCTCCGTGTTATTCCTGGCCCTACATATGATTTGAGGGGCCTAAGCATGGAAAACATGTATGCTCAGAATGAACAAACATACACATAGCTGCTCTGCTGGGCCACACAGTGACTTTCTCAAAATATAGTACACTGGAGCTGTTGGGCTGCCCTTATAAACGTTTTATACATTAAAATATGGAGAGCCTCACCTGTCCTATCCCCCACACCTCCATCTGCAGGGTTTTCCATTCTAGGTCCTTCTCTGCACAAAGGAAAAATGGCCTTGAGTTATGCAATGGTCCACCTGTTTTCAGATAGTGTCTGATTGACCAGCCAAAACAGAACAGAAACCATGTTGCAAGTGATCGGGGCCGCTGTGCTTCCTTTGCAATGTAAAAATACCTAGCCAGCTCATGCTTTGGCTTAAGAAATGTGGCATCGCTGATTGTAAAAAGGAAACCTCAAAACCTGTTATAATTGTGTAATTCCTGATGGCTTTATTTGTCATCTGTTACTCAAGCCTTCATTGTGTCATGATGTTTTTCCTGATGTCTATAATGATTTCATGAATTTTCTGTATTATGGTTTTACACTTCCTCCTTATCCTCTCCTTCTCACCTGTTCAGAATCTCATCACTGTCCTCAAACTGTGTACATGATCCACAACTTATAGAAACACTGTATGTGCTCTGGAGCACTTGTATTTGGTTTTTCATACTAACTACCCAACAGCACTGTAGTTTTCTCTGACAGAGAGGGGTACCAGGGTGTCCTGCCGATCAACTGTTGTTACTGAGCGCAGCGTCTTCTGCGTGAATCCAAATTTACATTCTCCCAGTCCTGCAATCACAATTTCCTGACACAGCCCAGAGGCATTTTGGAAAAATGAAGATGATGGTGGCAACCTAATGCTTCTCTATTCATTTGCTTCACCTAATGCTTCTCTACCCAGCACCATGCTGCACGCAACCACCTCTCAGGGATGGATGGACCAGTCTTGTCTCCTCAGTGTGGATTGGATCTAGATTTATGCTGTATCAACTAATGGAAGTGGACTTTCCCACCCACTTCTGACAAACAGCTGTGGAAAATGGGGGTGCTCCCCAAGTGGAGTGAATTATACAATTAAGTTTCCTTCCAGCTATAGGAGGATGTATGAGAAATCTGTTGCTTTTGACCAGGTTTACCTGGTCAACACCTTCTTGGCTGAAGACAGACTTAGACAAAAGCTGCAGTCAAACTCCATACATTTCTGACTTACAATGTGACTTGCATACCAAACTTTATCATGTTGGACAGCATGCATGATTTTGTAAAAATATGTATGAAAAGTATATACTTTAAAGCCCACAGATATGATTGAATGAATGGGAAAAGATGCATGCAACCAATGTGTGTGTTTAATAAATATGCACAGATGTCCATGCAAAGAGAGAGAAAAAATCAGAGTTTTCAGTCTGCTATGGACTTAAGATGCAAAGGGTTTGAGGTGGAATTCAGAGAACTTTTGCAAGGTTGAATTTTGCTGATTTTCATATGCTAGTATGGTGATTTGTTTCATTTACATAATGCAATTTGATGGGTGGGAGTGTTACCCAAAAGTTAGAATGTTTCTTTTTTTAAAGATCTAGCTTTAGTTTCTCCCTAGTAGATAAATAGGAAGTGGCAATTTAAGTACAGTATACCCCCGTGAAGTCACAGTTCCGCATTCACAGCCTCAGTCTTTTGTGGAATTGTCCTTGGAACTGAACTAATATTGTTCGAGAAAACCCCTGCAATTTCGCGGAAACCGCTGATTGGCTGCTGCCCTGTGACACATCTCTGGTGTCCGTTGAGTGTTCTCCATTTTGCAATAATAAATTACATTATTACTGCATTTACCCTAATTATGCCAAAGAACACAAAAGCCAAAGGCATGTTTGCTTTTTTATAGTTTATATTTTAACTATAAAAATAGGTATTTCTTACCACGTTCAAAATTTGTGTTTTTTCACAATTCGTGGGTGCTCTAGGAATGCAACCCTCGTGAATTTTGGGGGACTACTGTATTTGCTACCTTGGAATCAGCTGTGAAGAATTCAGACAAAATTTTGAGTTGATATTGGGTGCAGAAGTTTTAATTCCCTCCCTAAATCAAAAACTGAGTTTAAAAACAACACAGAAGTGGTTTCTGTATTTGCTGCATGTAATACTTTCTAGCACAAGGACACCCACAAAGACTGTCTACAGTTGCTTCTTCACTGAAAACACTTGAGTAAGGTATCATTTTGGTTTGATCCCATGACATTTCATTTATTAACTGTGACTGATAAATTCAGTGCCTCTGAAATCAGATAAAACTTTGATAAATGGCTTCTTGGAGAGCAGATCAGAACAGCAACGTCTGTCCACCCTTGGCCACCCAGCTGCAATCAGCACCATTTAATTTAATCAACAACTCAGAAAAACCAAGCATTTGAAAGCTATCATTCCATTAAAAGATAGGAAAAGATATGCCTTTTCTAAAGGGTGTCCTGGAAGACACAAAACTACAAAAACTAAACACTGTGTGTGTTGACAGTGGGCTTTATATTCCAGGGGTGCAATCCTAAGCACATTTAGATCAAGAAGAAGCCATATAATTTACAACATTTCCATTCCTTAAATTCATTTGTATCTCCCCATTTCACCTTATTGACATAGCAAAGCTGGAAGCATTGTTTGGTTCTCATTGTAATGGACTTAACTTACATTGTGCTTTTGAACTATTGTGCAAATGAAAACACCCCTTTACATCTTTCAGTATTTCAATAGAGGTCCCTAATCCAAATATGTGCACAAAATGTCCATATTATTCTATCTATCTATTTATGTAGAGTATTTGTATGCCTTCCCATTGCATAGCCTCAGGACAGCTTACAGAAATACAAATTATGGAAAAGTGCTTGCAAATGTGCATGTATTAATGAAAATTGCTTGCAAAACGTATATTTTAGCAAAAATTGCATACAAAAATTCCATATTAGGAGAAATGCACAGAAAATACATAGACATTTTCATGAAAACTTATTTTAATGCACAATGTTTGGGACAAGGCCAACTAAAAATTCAGAAGAGACGGGACGGGACGGGACGGGACGGGACGGGAAGGGAAGGGAAGGGAAGCTAACAGAATCCAAACGGAGAGTTTCTGACATCCCTGTTTTCTGGTGTGCACTTTACCACTTTACTGATTTGCAAAGAATTTCTGATCTTTCTCAATGGCCATGTCTCACCATTGCAAACTGATAAATACAAACTGCAGGAATTTTGCTTTGTGACAAACTGAAAATTCTTCTGTAGTTCTGAATGGATTTTAGTTGGATTCGTCTGCTCAAACTGGAACTTTCAGACCAATGAACCAGAAGCTATGATCAGCTGAGCATACTTTGATTCCAAAATTAATTTTGAAGAATCCTGCTGGAATTCGCGAAAGAACGTAGGCAGAATGGGTTTGGGTGGATTGGATCAGATCACGGCAACTCTGTGCAATGGCAATCTTGTGGCAATCCATCACAAATTAATCTGGATCACTACTAGACTTTGGAGACATAAGGTCTCAGAGTTACTTGCACAGGGCACCTAGTGTGTGCTAGGGAATGAACGTGTAACTCTTTCTCTCACTGCCATAACCTTGACCAAAAATACTCATCTTTGAAACTGATGCATTCATTTAAAGAAACGTCGCCAGTTTGAATCTGCACAATGGGGTGAGCTCCCATGGCTCCGTCCCAGCTCCTGCCAACCTTGCAGTTCGAAACCATGCAAATGTAAGTAGATGAAAAGGTACCACTTCGGTGGGAAGGTAACAGTGTTCCGTGCATCTCGATGTTTAGTCATGCCGGCCACATGACCACGGAGACTGTCTGCGGACAAACGCTGGCTCCCTCGGCCAGGAAACGGAGAGCACTGCCCCCTAGAGTCAGGCATGACTGGACTTTGTCAAGGGGAAACCTTTACCTTTACTTTACCTTAGTTAGTAGCAGCTTCCTTTGAAAGAGAGCCAGTGTGGTGTAGTGGTTAAGAGCGTGGGACTGGGACTCAGGCGATCTGGGTTCTAGTCCCCGCTCGGCCATGGAGCCAACTGGTTGACTTTGGGCCAGTCACAGACTCTCAGCCCAACCTACCTCACAGGGTTGTTGTTGTGGGGATAAGATGGAGGAGGAGATGTAAGCTGCCTTGAGCCCTTTGCAGGAAAAAGGCAGAATATAAATCGAAAAATAAATAAATGAATGAATGAATGAAATAGGTTTGGAGAAAGGGTTTTTTTCAGAACTATGGTGGGTAGAGAAAAAAAATACCTTTCCATGATTCCTAGGAGGGATGCCAACAACATCTGCAATGGATTTCAGTGTGTGCAGATTTCTATGAGCCCAACCTGGGGATTCTGCAATAGACCAGCTTTTCTCCGGCATGCAGAAAGAGCTGGGTGGATTGGCTGGTGAGTTGGTTGACTCTTGACTTTTGGAGGGGAGTTACGCAAATGCACTCTTGCATTGAACGTTGGCACATTCACACATATACCAGTTGAAAGCTACCCATGGTCACTTGTCTTGCTGGCTATGTGCTTCCTCTGCTAGCAGACGCAGTGTGCCTGCTTGCACCAGCTGCTGAAGAGCTTGGGCAGGTGGAAGCCTTGTACCCATCCTGCTTGAGGGATGCTGGTTGGCCACCACGTGAATGGAGTGCAGGATTGGATGGGCCATTGGTCTGATTCAGCATGGTGTTTCTATGCTCTGATGCTTTTATCCTCTGGAGATGAATAAATAAATGACTGGAGGACAGAGTGAAAGACATCTGACCATCTAAGAAACACAGATGGAATGGATTTAGCCCAATCTGCATGTCCCTACTCCCAAGTCTATTGGCGGTTCCTTGGCTGCCATTTATATCACAAGGATATTTATAGACCCAGATTCTAGAACTCGCTTCCAAGGAAGGCTAAGCTGGCTCCATCCCTGCTGTCACCCTGCTTGCAGGCAAATCTGTTTTCAATTTAAGCAGACCTTTAGCATGGTCTGTTGGGCTGGGTGCAATTTTTATTCTTTTATTGCTGTTTTTAATTGCATTTTACTGCATTTGTTTTATGATTGTTTTAACTAAGTTTTGTTTTAGTTTTCATTTTTATTATTGTTACCTGCCTGGAGCAGCATTTCTTTGGTGGAAAGGCAGGATATAAATCAAATAAATAAATGACTGGGCATGTTAATTGGGCCCAGAGTGCCTATTACCCACCCTATGAACAGGACTTAACTGTTTATCGCAAAGCCAAGTATGCAATAAATAATACTCAGATCATGAATCTTAGAAGTCAATCCTCAACACTTTAAGGATGAAATCCCACTGAACAGAGCAAGGCTTCTTCATACACAGTGCATAGGTTTGTATTGTTCATGATGGTATTTTCTTCCAATGTATTTTTTCAATGTATTTTTTTCCAGTGTTGCTTCATGCAGAGTCTTCATTCTTTACAGCAACTTGATTTTTTCCCCAGCATTTTCCTTTCAACCCTGGCAAGGATGAAAGAGAATATATGATGGGTTGCTGTTCATGAGGATCTGACATTTATCATTCAAGTGAGAAAAGAGGCAATGATTCTCAAGTGACATGGCCAAGAGCATCTTATATGATCTTTGTTTCCCACACATGGAATAGAAGTCACGTTGCTTTCTAGCCTGTAATTCATTCTGTTCTGCCCATATTTGCCACCCTGGCCTTCTTGCTGTCCAACAAAGTCCTTAGATCTCTGCCCACTCCACCCAACCCACACCACTGCTTCAGGGAGAGTCGAGAATTGGCCCATGACAGCAATTCCATTCAGACTGGTTAGGCTTAGCAAAATGAAGGTGCTTCAAATGCTACTGAGGCCTGGCAGTTGCTTAGAAGGGGCAAATAGAATGAGCTGGGCAGAAAAATCTGTGGAAAGTGAGGATTTTAGAAATCGGTGTGCTACAAGGGGAATTATGCCAGATTTTAGGGTTACAGGGGAAAGCTAGGGTAGGATTAGGGTTAGCAAAACGAAGGTGCTTCTGATGCTTCCAAGGCTGGAAAACTTGCTGCCCATAAATGTGCTAAAAAAGGGCACATGCTTTGACTTCAGAAGGTCCCAGGTCCTGGCAGCTCTGTATCAGGTAGCCAGTGATGTGATGTCTACCCTCCGGAGATGGTATAATGTGGTTTCCTAAGTTCCTCATCCATGTCTTCAATTTCCAGTAGTCGACAACTTATCAAGGTGTAGATTCAGTGCCAGCAGTTCAGCTTTATGGTATATGTCATGCCAAAACAGGGTGCCCTTCTGAGCATCCTCAGAAGACTTTTAAAGCAAATATGGTCATCTCACACACCTAGAAGCAGCTCTCCAGTCACGATTAGCTGCCTGGGTTCCCTGAAAACCCTTGAGGTGAGAGGCCGGTACCATGGAATCTTGACCTATCATAACACATCCACGCATGGAAGGCACTGCACAGTGGATTCTGCAGCTCATCCACTGATGAATGGTGATGTGTGAGCTATGCTGATGGACCACGTCCCACAGCCAGAGGAGGAGTTCTTCTGATTTGTCTGATTTAGATGGTGCAGTCTTCAAACAGTGAACAGGTATGTGTGGGACAGACCAGGCACATTTCTGGTATTTTCTCTTGCAATTGTGCTTTTGTTGTCATTGTGGCTGCTGCTACTGAGAGGAGGAGGAAGAGGTAGTGGTGGCAGTGGTAGCAACAGCATCCATTTATTTATTTTATTTTATTTTTTTATTTATTTGGAAATTTATAGGCCGCCCCTTGCCACAAGCCTCGGGGCGGCTCACAACCAAAAGATTAAAACATAATGTTAAAATTTCCAAATATTAACAATTAAAACTAACATTAAAAATTGGCCCATCTCCAAGTCAAAATTAAAACAACCTATCCAAATACAAATTAAATTAATAAATAATAAATAAATTAACAATTAAAATATTGTTTAAATAAAAATCCATGTTTCTAAGTTATTGGTCCAGTACGGGAGCAATTCACATAGGTACAAGTGGACCTATTTTTAAGTACTTCAAATATGAATAGAATGTAGTTCTATGTAGGAATTAGGAAGAAATTGGTTTGCTTTGCTTTTAAATGTGGACTTGCATAATTTTTACTTCCCAGACTACAGTAATATATGAATTAAAAACACATTGGTTCCTTTTGTTTTTGCAGTCCTCTGAATTTTCTGATAACATTCTCAGACTAAAACAAACAAACAAACAATCAAAAAACCCATATTTTGCACTGGGAGAAAAATATAAACTGGAGATAATTGTACACAACGGACATATATTTAGAAAAAATGAAAAATCTCAAACTGAAATGGAAAGGGGACAGGGCAAACTTGTGCTTTAACAAATTTAAATGCTACAGCAAGCAAAACAGATTGCTGTATTCTTAGCTGTAAATCTCTTTGCAGTTTATTGTTCGAATACACCACAGGAAACAGAAAATAGTTACACTGTTAGAAAAAGTGGACACACTGAAAGCAGAAAATGCTGTCAGTATTCATTACACTTTCGGAGCAAGATGGTCCTGAACCAAGTTTGCAAGATTTTAAAAATAGGTATTAATTAATTAAGTAAAAACAGCAACATATTTAACTGGGGAGGGTTAACTTCAAAGTAGCAGCAAAGCATTTGCTTATAGAAAATATAAGGAGTAAACTTTTAATGGGTTTGCTTCCAAACAATTTAATAGCTAAGTGATCTATGGTTTACTTTAACACACATTCTCATTAAAACTCAAGTAAATATCTCTGGATACAGACACATTCCATGCCATTCTCTTTATTACTTAATTTTCCAGGTATCCCAGCATGATCTGAATAAATTATGCTGACAATACAAGACTATAAATGATAAATCAACAACACAATTTTAGTGATATATAGCATGAAATGTAAATAATAACCAGCACTGCTAATTGGCTTGCTACCTGGCAACAAATCAGTAAGTGAGCTATTTCCACTGGTAATGTTTCAGTGGTGTACCACCCCAATCATTAAACATTTCTGGCTGGTAAGCTCTTTTCGTCTGTGATTTTTCTGCAGGAGATGGAACTGTAGTAGGAAAATGAACTAAGCATGTACATATATATATATGAGAGAGAGAGAGAGAGAGAGAGAGAGAGAGAGAGAGAGAGAGAGAGAGAGAGAGAGAGAGAGAGAGGCAAAACTACCATTCCTTGGTGGCAGTGAGATTTGACTGGCTATTCTGTTTGCGGGTTTGGACTACCTATAGTTTCTTAAAGGGGTGGATGGAGAGATGGGTAGTATATTCCATTGTCTGGAAACCGATCTAAAATTAAGAGTCAGCTCTTAAGGAGTTCATATTCTGGATAAATATCCGTAAAGTCCGATACTGTAAAATCAACATCTTTATTAGGAGGGAATATGCAGGCTGCATCTTTTACCCACAGTTCTATTCCATCCTATTATCACATTCTTCTTTATTTATAATATACACCCTCTCCCTTCCTTGCCAAATATATATAAACACCTGTGCTAATGCATCTTTTGTTTTCTCTCAATGTGCACAAGCATTTAAATGCCCCTTTTATCTTTTGTTAGGGGCTACCAAATGTATCTGTCAATTTCTCTACATGTCTCTTTTTCCCTGTCTCAAGTTTCATTTGTACAGTTTCCACATCAGTTTGAGAGGGCCTTTTTAATGTTCCTATGGAAATGCAAATACATTTTTGTGCACATTTGACTAGCATGTGCAATTTTTCCTAACATACACATTTGGTGGAAGTAATTCCCTAATACAATGCATCTAATGTTATATTCCCAATTTTTTTATTGAAGAACTCCAGTATAAACACTGAGAGGTGCATAAACTGCAAAGTGCAATTGAATTTCAGTTCTGTATAGACTGCACAATCAAATTCATTTCTGTCTATGCTAAGCATGACTAACTCTGGTTAAACTGAATGCTACTTTTACAAGACTGCACCTTGAGAAGTTTGAAATACCACCAGTGGCTCATACATTTCATGGGTCTTGCTAAAGTCCTTCCTGCTTTACTTGAAATTCATCTGATGCTTTGTCAGCTTTGGTAGAATGGAGAGATCCATTCCCAGACTCCACTGGCTTGGCATTACGACCAGCATGAACTCCACCTACTTCAGGGCTATCTGTGTGTCTAGAGGCTTTGTATTGATGATCAACCTGTTATGCAACACGAGAAAATATCCTCTAATGCAGAAATGTGGAGTTGTCATTGGCAAGATGGTTAGGGTAGCATGCACTGACTTTGTCCACTGAACAAAGCAAAACTACATGGGCTGAATTGTTTGTCCATGTTCTCCCAGTGAGGCCTTGTTCTTGGCTGGCCCTGGTTTCCCTCATGGGTACTGTCCTAGCAACATACTCTAACTCGTGACTGAACCAGGTGTCTTATCTGGAAAGGCTTCACATTTCAACACTGTTTATCTATGGGAAACATTTCCCTATAAAACCCAGTTAAAATTTTAAACAGATTTTAATTGCAAGGTTATATATGTATCCCCTGCACATGCATACATACATTAATATATATATAAACTCTCTCTCTCTATATATATATATATATATAGAGAGAGAGAGAGAGAGCTATATATATATAGAGAGAGAGCTATATATATATATAATATATATATATAGATATAATATAGATATAGCTTTTAATCTCTAAATATCTAGTTTTAAAAATCTCTAAAATGTATCAACAAGATGCAGTACTAGTGGCTGTTAGTTTCCTTTTGGAGTTCTACATCATGAGCATTGAATTGCCTGAAATCAGTTGATTCACACATGCACACATGTGTGAATCAACAATGCACACATTAAGTTTCTTCTGGTGAAGCTGCCACCAATTGCCACTGATTGTAAGGATACCACTCAATTATTTCATTCTGTTATCAGATCTAAATACTGCTTTCCACAAAGGTTCAAAGAGGTGGACAGAAACTGCATCAAATTTCCAGCACAATGTCTCCACCCTCCTTTAGTGCGGTACTTTAAGAAAAGCACGCCGGGCATACTTGGATCTTCGCATTGTTGGTAAAGTATTAATATGTTGCCACTAAATTGCTCAGCTACCAAGGCTTTGAGCATGTGGCCTGCAGGACCACAAAAGACTCTTTCGGGGGAAAAGGAATCTTGACCAGGTACAACAAAAAATCAGAGACTGTTCTGACAAAATATCTCGTTGCACACAACAGACATCATTGGACTGACAACCAACTGGCTGCAGGAGGCCAGTCAGGAGTGCCTCATGAAAGGTTAGGGGAAGAAGAGTGCCCCCTAGAGGTGGAAAGATGGGATACCCATGAGCCCATTCCTCCCCATGCATGCAAGGTGACCCATGCATCTCACACCAGTTAACTGGTTGCAAGTTAACATTGTATTTAAGTGGCTGGCAGACGGAGGTTTCGCACTTAAAAGGCAGGCTGCTGGATTGCTTTTATTTTATTTTATTTTTCTTCCCCAATATCAATCTGCACCTTGAATCAGATAAAACAGCTCCCCAGCAGTATTTAATTGAGAGAGGTGGCTACTTAGGACAACCATTAATTAGCCTTCACTTTTGAGCCCTTCAGCACTTGTTTACTAAAAGCAAATTTAGAACAGAGAGCGGGTTATCAGTGCTTTATTGCATGAGATAACCTGTTATCTCAGTGGCTGAATTTACAAAAAGAAAAAACCCCAAAACACAAGCACCTAATCGTTCAGCACCAAAGGGCAATTTACTCATTGGCATTTGATTATGCAAGCATTGCTCGGATCTCTTTTAAAAGATAAGTTCTCCTTGCTTGTTACTGAGTAATACAAGACTTCACATGGAGAAATAAAATTGTTGAAGACCAGAGCAACCCCTGAATGGCATTAACTCATGGAAGCCAACCATGACATGATGAACCCATGTCAGTGACTCTATTATTAGGTGCTGCTGCATTTTACTCAGAATGCATTATGTTCCACTCACTTTAGGACTCATAGAAATGATGGAATATTTTGTTTGCATTTGCAAAAAAATTCAAAACTGGTCACATCCCGAGTAAAATTTTTATGAGGAATTTTTGCAATTTCACAAAAACTATTCTCATGTTTTTAGAAGATGCCACTTTATGCTTTAGGCGAGGGAGGTGGCCACTCATTTTTGAAAAAAAAATATGTATGGAAAGGTGCACTTTTCCCTTCAAACAAACAGAAAGATACATCGGAAATGAACACGGGACTGGGTTAAGATGGAGTTCAGCTGGCAACTAGGAAAAGATTGGTGAACTTGGAAGCACGTGGTACCTACTCTCTCCTTCAGTATTTTCCTTCTGTCTCCCAATATCTGCTGCCTCGTTCTGTGCATTGATACAGCCAGCTCTGCTAATTCCCCGGCTTTCGTGCACTTATTTATTCATTTATAGACTTGACATACCACTGTTGAGATTCTTGGGTGAAGAGCAATGGACAGGAGAACAAATAAAGTTCAGGCATGCAAAGTTTAAAACAAATTGTATAAAACTGGTGGGACAATCAGGGGAAGATGTGTTTAATCATGTCTTTGGCAAGTCCTGCAAGCAAAGCAGCATCCATGCGTTCCAAACAGGTAGGGACCTTCACAGTGTGGGAGACGATGCACTGAAGCGTCAATCCCAAGGGGCCCACCGATGGTTCACAGGTCCTTGTGGATCCATCAGACGTTCCTCACCGGGTTACCTTGGTCACCAGGCAGGATGGCAAAGGAGAAGGCAGTCTCTCAGGTATCCTGGCTCCAAGTTGTTTTGGGATGTACGTATGCACTGATAACAAAAGCTTAAACCTGACCTGGTGGTGGAGATGGATCCAGTGTGGCTCCCTCAGCTGCGCCAGTCTTAGCGGCAGCCCTCACACATTGCAGTAATCCAGTCTTGATGTTGCTGTGAACACCTGTCCCATGTGGCAGAGCACTCCTTGTCCCTGTTTAGTCTTTTTTCACCCCATTTCCCAGGGATGAGTCCCTGCTGCCCCACACAGGCACCACGGCAGAGAGTCCAGCAAACTACTTTCTTGCCACCAGTTTTCCTGAAAACAGAATTGGTGGTCTGGGAGAATTTCATTATTCTCCATGTGTTTGAAAAGATGCTTTCACAGCCTCTCCTAAGCATGTCTTTCCTTCCTTAGAACGTTCATGCAATGCTAGTGTAACTGAAGTCAAAACATTTTGTTTTTGGCAGATGATAACAGTAAATAAAATAGCCCTGATGAATGCCAGGAAACTGTTAATTATGTTTTGTTTGCTCTATTGTTTGTGGATCACTTGCATGGTTAAAAATTAATTTTATGATGTGATTTGAAACAATGCATGTGGCATTTCAGATGTTCCGGAGAAGGATGGTTAGTAATAATAAATAGGTGGACTCGTCAAAAAAATGTGCCAACTCAGGCATCTTAAATGAATGAAAGGAACTAACTATAAATTACAGGAAGCTTTAAAAAATCTTTATTTTCTTTAGAAAAGGCCTCACACATCTATCTTTTGTTTTGATTCAGTGATGAATTCTGGATAGGCAGAGAAAAACAATAAAAATTGATCTTTGCATGGCTATCCTTGACAACTTTAAATATTTTAGTGGCTAGGAAAAATATCGGTCTAGTTTGTAACTTACATTTGGGGTTGGGACAGGGAAGACGTGCCTGTGAAATTCTTAAAGAATCCTACAGAGACTCGAGGAAGAGCATTTAGCATATTTCTGCTGCATCATAGTGGTTTCATTTGAAATGCTTTTCTCACTGTTTTGCAAAATCCCTTTGCTTTTGTCCCATTCAAAAGTGGACAGAGTGATCCTTCCAAATGTGGATATGGAAAGACCAGGATTGCTTTCCAGTTCCTATAACAGTGTTTTAACACTGGCCGTATTGGACTCAGTCTGGGGTGGCGGCTTTCATCATGGTGCCCTAAGTGAACCTCTTTCTGGGTCAACTTATTTCTTTGCTCAAGGATGGGAAGCTGCTTTGGCATGAGACAAAATTTAATTTCAAAGCAACTGTTAGGAGCCTCATTCCAGTGATGGGCTTGGTCCAAATCATACAGAGAGAGACAAAACAAAAGGAAAAACTAAGTATATTTTAGCTTAAAACTCTGGCTGACAGTAGCTAAGATTTAGGAGATGCATTTCATCATCTTACAATGAAAAAAACTACCAGAAAACCACAATCCATCAGTGGCTAATTCACAGCCTGGGAAAAGGCCAAGGCAAGGAGGCTGTCCTTCTGGAAAGTCTCGGAGGACCAAACTGGGACCTCAGGAGGCCAGAGCTGGTCCTGCGTGCCTGAGGCCCTCATGTGTGTCCCCACCACTGTCAACATCTCCATTCGCTTACTCTTTCCTCTTGGGTGAGCTTCAGGTGGCTGCCCAGACAGAGGGAATAGGGTCCTGACCCTTGACAGATGAGACGTTGACAGTAGGGAGGCTGACAGCAGTGGCACAAAGGAAGAGGCCCAGGGGCTCAAAGGCTCAGCAGGGCACCTGCTAAGAATGGTTGATCTTGGTGTGTTCAGGGTGACACCAATCTTCAGATGAAGATGATGGAACCTGATCAAAGATGCCTGAAGACAGAGATGGCAGAGGAGGAGGAATTGTCTCAAGGCTGTGATCTCCTACTGTCCAGGCAGACCCCAGGAACTGGCAGGGCCCAGAAGCGCCAGGAGGGGAGGTGGTGGAAGAGCCAGAAGTGGCTGGGCCAATCCTCGTCCATATGATGCTGTGTCAAGAGAGGCCTGGCCAACCTGAGGGCCGGTGTCCAGCTAGGAGACTTAGCACAACAGGTGGCACATAAATGTTTTAAATAGATAGATGAATACATCGTTGTGTCCTGCTGGGGATCTTTCCTTCAAATGCGGGAAGCCACTGCAGAAGCCCAAATGTTGGAGAAGCAGCTTAATCTTACACATGGTGGCTCAGAGGTCCCACTGGATTCAGTGGGTATATTACCCGTCAATACTTTTAGGACTGCAGGCTTCAAGTGGACTCTCAGTTGGATCCAGCAGAACTGTTTTTATGTTCTGCCGTGCCCAGAAATTAAATTGGTGTCAGCAGCGATTTCTTGGTATGTGACATGTTTCAACATTCCATTCAGTCCAAACCAAAGAAACCTGGGCAGCCTGGGGACCTTCAATGCTGTCGGACCCCAGATCCCACCATCCCCAGCCACCATGGTCTGGGCTGACAGGATTGTGGTCCAGCAGCATCAGGAGGGTTGCCATTTGCCCACCCACCGAGGCACTGTCTGGATCGAGGTTCTGCTCTGGTTCTGCCCTTTTGAAGGGATGGTTCTACACTGGCTGTGAACCCCGTGGCTGAGCGCCAGAGTCTGCGGCTATAAGCAGAAAAGCTGGATGGTTAAACCTCGCGCATGCATGCGCTGTGTACTTGGCAACCCTGTGCGTTCGTCCATTCGGTGGCTGCACCCAGAGATCGCCACATATGCCCAGACCATGGAAGGGACCCGCAAAGGTCCCGCAATGAGTCAATTGCCTAACCCCCTTTTGTCAGTCCTTTGTACTGTGCCATCACATCTTTAATACATGAACAAGAGTCTGTAAGAGTTTGTAAGAAAATGTGTTATTGATCTTCCCTTTACGAATTCTAAAAAATGGAGTATCTTACTGGTAAATAATTTAGATTTCCCCTTTTGTCATCCTTTCCCATACAGTACATAGAAATATTTGGATCCTTCCAACTTTGTAATGCCATGATTCACATCCTTTTAAGGTCCCTACGTTGGCATAAAAACACAATCATTTGTAAGACAAAATTAAGCCCTTTGTGTCATTTTGTAAATTTTCTGAAATTAGAAACCAGGCAAAGGCAAAGAGAAGTATTGATAAATTTATAACATTTTGCATTCTCCAGCAAGGAAAACCAGGAAAACAGAGTAATGTTTTAAAGTTGCAGTCAACCCAGTTTTTGGAAGTGAGAATGATGCTACATTGGACACACATTCTCAAGGGCTGCTGGCTGGGCTCCAGGAGAATCAGAAACAGGAGAAGAGATGCAAGAGTGGGGCTAGGAATGTGGGCCCACCCCAGCCATCGGGAGCAGCAGAGGTGCTTATCTCAAGGACAGACTCCCCAGGTGGGCAGGCAGCCCCTGGGAACAGCTAAGATGTGCAGGGGACTAGGAGCAGGAGAGTGTCTCAGACACAGGTGAGTCAGCCACAGTCCTTGACCCCATGACACACTGTCAGCAGAGGAGGAGGACCACTTAGAGGACAGGTGAGCAAAGGACAGGTGTGCTCAAGGCTCCTCTCAGAGGGATGTGGGCCAGCTACTCAACTGGGTTCATGCTTACTCTGTGCATGCTCAGAGATTCATTCTGGATGTTGGTGCATCTGGAAGACACTTTAAGACGAAGGCCTGAGGCCCTGAATGTGTCATGAGCCACTCTAGCTCATGACATCAATGACTCATTGATGTATAAAGCGTGTGCCCTACAGCCCCTGTTGTGTGGGCATGGTTGGGCACCCACCAGGGACCTGTGACCAGCAGATGCCCACAAGTGCCTCCAGGAGTGTCTTCTGCAACCATGGCAACCAAGCTGCTTCACCTGCTCCTCACTCTGGCCCAGACAACGGCGGTGGTCAGATGGAAAAGCAGTGGCCGCGCTGCCTCCTTGCTGACTGGCTCTCTGCAGTGAGAAAGCACTGAGGAGCCACAGCAGCAGCATCTGCCGGCAGTGGTAGCAGGTAGGTAGACCCACTGGGGAGGGGGACCACTGGGGGACCCAAGGAGCCCCCAAAGCCTGGGCCAGGCACAGAATGGGGTATGCAAAATTCAGGGTGGCAGGGGAGTGAGCAAGGAAAAGCAAATCTGGGCTCCATCTCACCTGTGATGTCACTGCTGGAAGGACTCACCCCTTGCCAAAGTCGGTACCACATTGAGTTCTTTGACGCCATTGCTTGTTCACCCCTAACATTAGCAGCTCCATCATTTCTGGCCATAATAAAAGTCCTGGTTCATATGGGCAGGGAGGGGATGAGCATTCCCTAGGATTAAAAGAAAGGTTAAGCATTCCAGGTGCGTAATTACAGCCATTCCAGCAAGCTTTTCTCTCCCAGTGCCTGGGAAGGAAAGCTGCCTCAGTCCCCTCCAGTTAAGACACAGAAAACGAGGCAGCCTCAATGCCAGCGTTTGCTAATCCTCTCCAGTATGGTTTGCTGCTAATTTGTCATAGCACATATTTGCCTTATGTCTAATTAGCCTCAAATTGCAAACTGCTATTTGCTAACAATTTGTTGCATCAATCTGCTTGGAAAATCTATAGTTTAGCATTGGATTGCAGCATATTCTGTCGATCAAAATTCCAATTCACACCATACGCAAAAATAATATTCTCCTCCCGCCAAAAGGAAGAAATGCGGCAATGTTTTATTACACAGCTAGAGAGAGAATTAAACAGGAAAACATTCTCTTAGCAACTCATATAATTTGGGGCTATATAATTTTGCACCACGGTGTATCTCATTTCCCTGTTGTAACATATGGGCAGCGGTACATGAAGAAATATACAGGATGAAAGCTGTATGATCCCATCCTAATTCATTTCTCTGCTTTTCAACTCTCAATGGTCCAATGCATTCCTCTGGTGCATATACATGATTGGCTGGGACACTTCGCGGTACGTGTAAGGAAGTGCTTTAGTTTGCTGTTCGAATGCTCACTCACTGGTAGGTGCCCAGCTTGGCCCTTGAAGCTGTGGAATGGAAAATTTGCTGGCAGAGTCACTTTCAGGTAGATATGCAAGCTTGCAGGTTCACAGGGCAAACTGGAACACCTGCCTTTGAATGAATCTCCTCAAAGGTATTGCACTATTTTTAGCACTTCACAAAAACTAGGCAGGGACTTACTGGGAACAGAAATGAAACTATGGCAGTTGTCATGTGTTTACCCATGTTTACTGCGGACCACACTGGCTGTTCCAGTAATAAAAGGTAAAGGTAAAGTTTCCCCTTGACGTGAAGTCCAGTCATGCCTGACTCTAGGGGGCGGTGCTCATCTCCGTTTCCTGGCCAAGGGAGCCAGCGTTTGTCCGCAGACAGTTTCCGTGGTCATGTGGCCGGCATGACTAAACACCGAAGTGCATGGAACACTGTTACCTGCACACCGAAGTGGCGCCTTTTCACCTACTTGCATTTGCATGCTTTCGAACTGCAAGGTTGGCAGGAGCTGGGATGGCGCATGGGAGCTCACCCCGTATGCAGATTCGAACCGGCGACCTTTTGGTCAACCAGCCCAGCAGCACAGCGGTTTAAACCACTGCGCCACCTGCAATCCCATTCCAGTAATAGGGACAGCCTAAAACATAGCTACGCATCAAGTTTGCATCACCTTTACTACGCTGGAAAGGTGCGGGCTGCAGCTGGATGGGTGACACGGGTGGAAGCGGAGCAGGGGGTTGGACTCAATGGCCTCATAGGACCTTCCAGCTTGACTTCTATTCTAATCTGCTGCTTGAGTGGAAGACAGGAGGATGCCTCCCATCACATCAATGACAATGTCATCCACTGCATTAAGGAGAGCTTCTGGGGGAAAGGCAGGCTGTGTGACTTTGCGATGCTCTGTCCTCAAATAGGGCAATAGTTGCTTTAAACCTTTGAAGCCCGAAGCATCACCTGCCTCACTGTGGGCTGCCTGATTACAAAGAATGGCAGCCAGGCCCCCCTGGATTGCCACTGCCTGGAGGCCCATTACTCCTGTGCTGTTCCCGACATCATTATTGCAGAATTACGTCTGGCTTTCCCACTCGCCGGACTTTCAGAAAACATGTAATGACCCACTTCCTTAACCTAATCTTAAAAATAGCAATAATGTGCAACTGTTTCCATATTGTAATGGTTTGTAGTTTTATGGCTTTATTTGGTATACCTTTATTTAATCCATGTGTACTTAACTTATTAAAAGCAATCTTTTATCACTTATTGGTTACCACCTTGGGGGCTTCTTGTCAGAAAAGGTGGTATAGGAACATTAAAAATAAAGAACAATTAAAAAGTTTACAACAATCCGCATTTCCCAAGTCCCAGTCAAGCACCTTAAACACTGCAACTCACTGGCTTTTACTTGCCTATTAGACAAAATTTGGGTCATGGGGATGGAATTGCACCTTACCAGTTGAAGCTCTTGAATCATTTTCAAGAGAAATAAACTGTTTCACAATAATCTAGCTAGGAGATATCACAGCCCAGGTTATTGTCCATTTTTGCACCTGCCATGTCATTCTACCCAGGCTTTACTCACAAGTAACTTTACAAACTCATTCTTAACTACGAGTGAATGTTCTCTAGCAATCTTAGAGAATTCCTAGAGCAATTCTAGTGCAACTCCATTTAATCGGCAGCAACTCCCATTGAGTTATCTGAGCCTAAATTCCAGGTCAGTGGAAGTAGGACTGCAGCCTAGGTGAGTTTATGAGTTAGCTAACGTGTATGTTGAATGAGATACAGGGTGGAACCAGGTATGTGTTCCAAGCGCAATCCAGCCCAAAGCCATCAAAAGGCAAAAGTGGGAGAAGACATCTCTTGATAACAACAACATCAGCTCCCCAAGAATCAGATCTGAACTAGTTGCTTAAAAGTAATTAGTGCTGGTATTATTACAACTACTGCAAATAAGTCCTAACCCTTATACTTTCCATGAAATGGTTGATCTGCTAAAGCTGCAGAGGTATCTTGTACTTAGACTGGAGTGGGGGTAGCAAGTTGAAGAATACAAAATAATTCTGGGGAGGATGTGAAATTCATACCTGGGTTTGGGTTTTCTCTTTCAGGATTTACCCAGTTCACACATTCTGGACAAAACATAGCCTTGGACACAAACTGTACACAATGACTTCTGAGTTTGCAATTCATTCATAGATGCAGGATATGCATTTGAGAGAATGAATGCTTTGGAAAACTGTGCCTAAAATCTGTACTTTTAAAAGTGCACACAAACACACTTTAACTGATGGGAGAAGAATGTGTACATTCCCTCGATGCACAGAATTCATCCGTGCATTTGGGGAAATGCAAACAAACGAACACACAGACCTTCATACACAAAGAAGCAGGGAGGGGGCCTGCAATCTGATGCCAGGTTCACCCAGAAGGAGCTCCATGGTGGAATTCTGTAGAGTTCTCGAGTTCTGCCGATTCACACATCCCAGACTGGCAGACCAGAGCAGGCACCATTTAGCCAGGACAATGTTATGTGGGTTAGGCTGCCCATGAATTCTGGGCATGCTTATGCTTCAGCAGTGTTACCCTAAGCCCACTAAATGGATACTTTGAAAGCTAGGAAGTAGGGCAACATATCCCAGGTATGGAAGGGCATAAGAGGAACCCTGCTGAATCAGGCTAAAGGTCCATTTAATCCAGCAGCCTGTTTCTCGTGGTAGCCTAGCAGGTAAGGGAGGAAAAAGAGCTGCCCTCCATTGCATCCTAAAAACAGGATTTGGTAGCATGGATGCTGCCTCCAAACACAGATGAGCATTTCAAGGTAATCCTGGGACTGAGGAGGGCCAAGGCATTTCTTCCCACAGTCCCCGGGTAAACATGACATTCCCTAACACAAGATATATGGACATCCATCAGCTTGGAGGCCTGAGAAGGCTCTCGGGCATTACTGGTCGTGATGGGTCTTACCTCCAGTTTTGTAAAGATTGTGCTTCTCAGTTCCTTGGACTGGAGAATATTAGTGAGAGCGTGATGCCATGTTTACATTCTGTTTTGGGTTTCCCATGGGCAGCAAGCTGCAGGTATTAGAATGACTAGGCCTGGGAATTACTACGTAACCATCTGTACAGTTGCATGAATCAACACCAGCAAGCTTGCATGCTGTTTGCATGTGCATGGAGACCATTCAGATGGCTCTCATGAAGACATGCAATTCAAGAGATGGGACTTGCCACTTGAGCCCCACCCCCTGTTCTATGCATGCACACTGGATGGTATGCCTGGAGCTTCTCTGTCCACTTCTCTCTCTCCCAAATGGAGATGGACCTAGTTAAAGCTGGCACTAAACTGGTTGTTGTTTACATAAAAATAAGATAAAAATGATGCATTTCATTCAGATGTAGACATACTTATGGTCATTGGGACGTGAGACAATCACAGGTTAATTTCTAGCAGGACTACTCTAAACAAGAGCAAGTCAAATCCAGAAGGGATGCCACGCATTCGCTTATCTGCCTTCAAGCAGCAATTCAACATATTAGTGGGTTGGACAGTAAAAAATAAGTAAGGGTCTTGCAGTGAAGAATGTGAGTTAGATATTCTGCCCACTGCATTTCTTAATAAACAGGTGATGCTTGGCATTTCCGACAAGACTCTGTGGTCTTTCCCATAGAGGTATTTGACAGTGGAAGCTCAACACATGTCTAAATCGTGCTTCCCTCCCAGGAGAGTAGTAGAACTATAAACTACTGAATGGGCTTATATGCTGGTGTAATACAGTTGCAAATGCATGTTTCCTTACTGGCTTAATACAATATGAAACCATTCAAGCTCTCTCATGGGTATAATAGAACTCGCTAGGCATGGCACAGTAAAGATGCTTCTCTTCTGGTCTGTAATCTGCATCTCTCCAATAAACAAGGCAGGGTGGGAGGACGAGGCGCCCTTGCAATTATATTTTAGCTATGTGTGGGAATCTTCTCTTACCATTTGCAGAGAAATAAAAGTGTCACACAAATAGAAGTACGCTCTCCCCCAAAAACCAAAATTACTGGCATGAGCGGGATTTCACATGCAATAAAAGAAGGATTCGGATAGGAGAGTTATTCCTGCTGTCTAAACAAAAGAGAGATAGCCTTGAAGTACTGATAGGGATGAAAGAAGAAAGGTTTAACTTAGCTGATTTCACATTACTTTGGTTCTTACACACCTGCCTTTTTCCCATGGAAGCCTCACCACGTCTTCGATTGCTTTCATTCATGGGTCTGTTTTCTCCTGCCCAACACAATGCTGCATTTCGGAACTCAGAGATGCCTCTGAGGTCTCAGAGGGTTCTTTCCAACAGGCACGTTCCTCCTCTGCTTTTTGGAAATAGCACGATGGAGGGGGGTGGGTCACCCTTATTTCAGAATGTTTTGGCTATGTATACATATGAGTGTGTCTTCGTATTCAGGATGGAAAGCAATGGAGATTATGAAAACAAAAATGAATGTGGAAGAAAAGAGAACGGAAGGATGTGTCAGTCCAGTCCTGAGCCTTTGAGTGCTGAGTTCTGGATATGAATATGTGCATTTAGCTACGCTAGTGTAGGGTCACTGCTGCCTTGCCACTTCATTTTGTTCTGGAAAGCTCCTCATCTTTAAGATTCAAGGTGGATGCCAGGAAGTACTTCCTGCTGGTTAGGACCCCTAGGGAATGGAATGGGCTTCCACAGGAGGGGGTTGAAGCTCCATCGGTGAGGGTGTTTAAGGATAGGCTAGGCATGCCCATGGTAGGCATGTCATGAGTGGAGCCAGGGGTCAGACTAGATGGCCTAGGAGACCGCTTCTGACTCATTCTGTTCTATGTTCCCATGTTTCTGTGCTCTCCCTTATGTGGGAAAAGCTGTACCTACTGAATTTGTCCCATATGTTCGAGTGAGAATATCTTTTCCATTAGTTTTATTGTTAAGAACTTATCAACATGTCCAAATTTCTCCTTTAATAGAATTTATTTATTTATTATTTATTAACAGATTTATAGGCCGCCCCTTGCCACAAGCCTCGGGGCGGCTCACAACAACAGAAATCTTGTAGGCTAAACGCTATACAAAAATTAAAAAGCCTACACAAATTAAAACCTTAAAACTGGCCCATCTCAAGGTCCGAATTAAAACATACAAATACAATATAATTGAACTAAAATTTAAAGTAAATTAACATTTAAAATATTGCTTAAATAAAAAGGTCTTCGCCTGGCGCCGAAAAGCAAATAAAGACGGCGCCAGGCGAGCCTCTCTGGGGAATGAACAAAAACCTTCAGATGTTTTAAAATAACTGAATCTAAGAAAAAGTACAACTGAGAGCTTCATCCATACACCCATCTTGAAAATACTGACCTCCCTACTACTCTGAATCGCCTTTCTTTGCTTACCCCATTGCGTTTTGCTAGTCACTGTTTCAGAAAGAGATAAGACAATCCCTTGCAAGGATGTTTCCTTGCACAGCCTTTTCCAGTATTGTGCTCCAGGTGTTTGTTTGTTTGTTTGTTTATATTTGGGTAATTTCCACCCCGTCCAATACCCAGTGGGTCTCAAGATGGCTTGCAGTTCAAATCCCAAAAATACATTGATACCCAAATAATATAATATAAATGATCCACAAACTGAACATAAAACCATAGTTAAAATTAAACATTAAAAGTATGGAAGAATAAAAAGGTCTTGACCTGGTGCCGAAAAGCATATAATGTTGGCGCCAGGCGGACCTCTCTGGAGAATGTTTTGGAGGTTTGAGGGAATGGGAGCCACAGTCCCAAACAAGTGGAGAATGTAGTGTTGAGGAGGCCTCCTTAGCCCATCAGGGGAAGAACCGGAAGGTTTATTTCATTCTTGGAACGTCCAGCTCCTCCCACCTGGGCAGTCCAAATCTTCCTCTTTGTGCTCATCCTACTCTGGGCCAAGAAGTTGGCTAAACTCCTCTCTGTGTGGCAAGCTTCCATTTCTTCCCACTGTCTTTTCTTGTTCAAGGGATGGAGCAACTTTGATCAAGAGGACCGTGATGAAAAGAACTTGGTCCCTCCACCTATGGCCAGCGGCAATGTTTTCCCAGCGATTCCACAGGAGTCAAAAACTCAACAAAGCGGATCGCGGATGCTGTAAAGGGAGCATGCTGCTCATGTCTGTGACCACTGTATGCAAACCTTGGCATTAGTCACCGCCGGGCTGCTTCTGACAGCCCTGAAGTGAGGGAGATTAATGCGAGGCAGGGGTACTTTATTATTGTCATTCTGTTCTTTCACACTCTGCCTCTGACTTTCAATTTTGCTCCAGAATTAATTGTCTGCTCCTTACAGTAAGACTGATGTAGAAGGATACAAGCAACAGAGGCACCTGGTACTGGCCTTGACAATCCGAACTCATCACAGGAGGATGTATTGTTGCACGGTCAAATTTGTGGACAGACAGGCATCTTTCAAAGCAATCAACCAATGTTTCTTTCGGCTTCCACCAAATTTGGCTGAAGATTCCATTTCTAAGAATGCTGTTCCTTTCCCCGCACGCACGCACGCACAGACACACAGACACACACACACACACCACACCAGCCCCTTTTCCTGGCTGTGATGTTAACAGAATGCCAGCATCATTATGAAGTACTGGTACACGATCCCGTTTGTTCTGCTTCTTCCTACAGCCGCCTGCAAAGCCTTTCATTGCCAAACATTGCGTTTTATGTCAGAGGGGGCTGTAAATTAGTAATGTTGCTGCATTTAAATCCCTACCCACTCTGATTTAAGCATTGTTGGGAGAACGTTATATACAGTATCTCCGACAATAAAAAATACATGACTATGTACATCTGTATCATTTACTATTTACAGCCTTGAACAGCGCTGAAGCAAATTACTTTTAAAAAGTAAGACAAATATTTAAAGATCCCATATCTAAACTGGAATGTCTGGCTGTATATCAGGTTTAAAATGATCTGCTGTAAAGGAAGATCAAAGAATGTCTTTACTAGGGAACTGAGGTCTGGGTTTCCGGATGAATAAATAAATAAATAAAATGCCGAGCCTCCTCACTGTTGGAGCCGTGACGTTGTTTTTTAAAGGTGTTCTCTGATAGAACATCAGCATTCAACCGAGAGGGTCCTTGTGCGAGGGACCATGGTTCAGTGGGTAGAGCACACACTTCACATGTAGAAGCCCCAGCACTTCCAGGTGGGGCTAAGAAGCATCCTGCTTGAAACCTAAGAGAGTTGCTGCCAGTCAGTGTCAACTACACTGGGTTAGATGGGCCCATATTTTGACTTCACATAAAGCAGCTTCTCCTGTTCCATGTTCCTAGCAGGTGTCTTAAAGACAGCCCTTAGGTGGCATCCCAGGATAAAGCAAATGGTGCCAGTGATGTCCCCACCATTTCCGATCTCTTCTAGGCTGCCTTTACAAAGAAGCAGAAGGACAGTGAGGCAAACAGAATTTCAGCAAGGGCACCTCCGCATGACAAACAGCACCTGCTCTAATTCTGTGCTTGGTATCTGATCGCCCCACATAGAGTGGGGTGGAGGGAGAGAAAAAGAAGGAGGAAAGGAGGCAGTCAGACATTAAAAGAGCCCCAAAAGGGCCAGTTTTTAAATATGGTATATGTTTTTAATAATATATTTGTTTAATATTGTGAGCCGCCCCGAGGCTGCTGCAAGGGGCGGCATAAAAATATTTAAATAAATAAATAAATAAATAAATGTCTGTGTCTGGAAAGGTACAGAATGCAGTTTTCCTAAGTTTTGAGTTAGCAAATGTCCAAGCCAAGTAAAACCTTTGGGGCACATCTGGCAGTGTGAACATCTGTGACAGCCCATAAAAAGGATTCGTGAGAGGTGCAGCTGGCCAGAACAGGCTAGCAACTTGACTGGGCTGATCGCCAAGGTGAGTTCCACATGCCAACACCAACCAAGGACCTACGGAACTGGCAAACCAGTGGCTCCCGGATAGGGGCTCCATCGTAACAAAGAGGAATCTGTCATTCCTCTTGTAGGACCAAAGACACCATCCTTTAAAGAGTAACTCATGTAGGGAGACAAATCTCCAAGTACTGCTGGCTTATGAACTTGGAGGTCATGATTCACCTACAGTCTCATGTAGTTTGGATAGCAATAACAATGGAATGGACAGGAAACATCTTAATGGGTAATGTTATTTTCCATTAATGTCCTTTTCCTTTTTTTCCTTTTTGCAAGGACTTCAAGAACACCTTTCTCAGATACTCTGGCAGAATATGCAATAAATCTCTGCAGCTTTATCTCATCTCCAGCTTCAGTATGATCATGGAATTACGTTAAAGGGTACAGAAGGCCAAGCTATCTTCCTAGTGTATACCAGGGAGAAAATTACCACCACTCATGTCAAGAAAGATCTAACTTCATCAGATTAATGATTTATCAGAGCACAATGAGCAAAATCAGGAGAGTCAGTGGGTTGCTTTTTATGACAGAAACAGCTGTTCCCACCTGCCTTGGTATAGGCTAAGGATGGACAAATCGCTGTCCATCCAGTCCATATATTTTCATTCATGAATCCATTCAGTCCAATTCCTGAATCATTAAACAAGCTGCATGGAAATGTGCGTAGAAACACACACGGCTATTTTCATATCATGCGCATTTAGTATGCATTTTCCCTCTTACACACGATTTTCTATGCAGTTTTTGGGCCAAGAAAAACTTTGCACTGTTTGTAGAAATGCACAGTCCGAAGGATAACTGTGTCCCGAGCCACATATTAATCTGGGAAGGCCCACTACAATGTGCCGGCCAAATGGCGTTCTCTCCTGGCCTGACTTTAGGGTGTGTCCCGGCGCTGTGTCGATTGCAGCAATGTTTCTCCAGAGATAACTTCCCAAAGTTTTCTTTGAGAGGCTCTTGTGGGCAGAGAATAAGTGGAATGAAGTAGCAACACTGTCCAGGCAATGCACGAGGGTGTAGAAAGCAGCAGTACATTTGGATTCAACTTGTACACACACCCATGGAACAAGGCTCCCTTGCATAAAACTCTGCCTGACCTTCCTTCCTGTTGTATCATCCTTTCAGACACAGAGTTTCCAACTTAGGGAAGCATTCACAAGTACTCCTCCTCACACACTTGCAAACACAGTCACCTCCAGCCAAAAATGGTCACATGCAGTTGGGGCATGAATATACCCCTAGCACTTTTCCTGGAGGGAACAATGCATAGTTTACAGCAAGCACCAGAATTCTGACCAGATGGGCGTAAGAAGGTATAAGGTAAGAAGGCTTTTATAAGGTATAAGGCTTTTATATTTGCAGCCTCTCTGGGATGTGCAACAGAAACACCCTCATCCTAGGTAAGCCAGGCAGTGCTGGCCAGACCCCTGGGGGGGATCAGAGGGAACTGGGGGGGGCAACTCCCATAACTGAGAGTCCATGCGGCACAGTGGTTAGCCTTGCACTGAGACCTGGGGGAGATCCAGATTCTGCTCACTGGGTGGCTTTGGGCCAGTCATGTGCTCTCAGCCTAACCTACTGCATGTGGTTGTTTGAAGGATAAAATGAAGAAGGGGAGAATTCTTTGTGTTCTTTGAAGGTGGGATATAACTCACATAAATTCGGGCCTTCATTAAAATAACTGTTGTCATTCAAAAGCAATTCAACTTAATAACAACAATTGATCAAGAGAATGTTTCTTTTTCATTTGCTCCACCTGGTTAAGGAATGCAGGGATATGCCACTAAATTAATTTTAATTCATTTTTATCTGCCACTTTACTGAAGCATCTACTTCCAGATTCTTTCCAGAGTTAGATCAGATGCTTTATATGTCTTCTCACACCCAAGTTTGTTTATTTCTCTGCATTTCTATGCATTCCATGGCACAACCACAAGGTGGCAGTGTGGTGGAGCAGAACTGTGAAAATGTGTGTCCATTGCAAGTCATTTTGTAGTGTCCTAGCATTCTAATAGCTCATTATCCTCTTTCTTTCTTATGCCACAGAAATGCTCAGAAAGGCCCTAGAGACCCCAGAAGATGACCAAGTCATATAAAGTGCCCACAAACTACTCTGGGTGAGCAATTCTGACATTGTAATAAATGTTCCCATGTACAGAATCCCACAGTTCAGTTAGGTGAGTCATCTTGGTCATATAAACACTTGGAGTTGCCCCAATAGGTAGAAAAGAAGATAACACCTACGGCTTGCTGACTCTCTTTCTCTACCTGGCAAGGAAGCTAAGAAGCTTTATGTTGGATGCTCATTGCTGGACCTGCATACTGTCCCCTGTCAAACACAGTCATGCTTCTTCATTCCAGGACATGGTAGCAAAGGAGTCACTGCTTGGATTCTACTATTCTAGAAACAGACCTTAACCCTACTTCTTTGGAGAAGAAATATGCAAGGAAAACACACTGTAATATCCTTCAAACCTGACATTAAGTATTCCACTGTTACTTAAGCAAAGTCTGCGCAATTAAATTAATCAATCTTCCCAGCCATGTACCAAACAGATGTTCAATAAATCCTTGTTTCTGGGATGTGGAAGTCCACTTTTAGCTGTCCTTCATCAGCGACACGCCTCAGCCTGTCCTTTCAGCAGGCCTCAGGGGCCGCTGTCAGGCAGTTCTGCTGTGTTGTTTCCTTATTATAAATAACAACAGGCCACCTGGTCTACCTGCAGTACCTGGAAGCAGAGGTTTAATGATCCTTCAGGCTACGTCCTCGGCTCTCTCCTGATCCCCGATAATGGGACTGATGGGAACAGCAGAGGAGTGACGGATGGCATTGACAGATAACTCCAGACAAACATGTGCTGACAACTAGTGAAAATGGGGCAGCCTTGCAGAAAGGTCAAGGCAGAAGTACTTGCTTGACTTTCAGAGTCGTCCTCCCCCATGAAAAGCAAGAGCTCGTAGCTTAATCGGTCTTTGGTGGGCAGGTGGGAAGCTTCCCTTTCTCTTTTTGTGTTAAGGCTTTATTTTATTCCGCTCCTCAGGAGAGACCAGACTGCATGCAGTAGTTCCGACAGGGCTGGAAAAGGACAGCACCTTGACCCCAGATCCATGAAGTTGCCCTGGTAATTGGAGGTTACATGAGGTGCGCTTCCCCCCGCCCCAACTTTGCTTTTCCGAACCATTGCACTGATTCTTCTACAAGTTTACCTGAAAGTAAGTCCCACTGAAATCAATGGGCTTTACTTCTGTGTAAGCATGCTTAGGGTTTCACTGTAATCTAGTTTCCCTTGTTCCCCCACCACATGCGATGCCTTTTACATATTTGTTTAACATAAAAATCACCAAAGCGATCTTGGAAATTGCTGCAAACATTTTTCTTTTAAAGAAAAAGGAAGCAAGAAAGAAACCCAAACTCACTTTTTTTTTTCCCCTGATAGCTCATGTTTTTAAAGAGTTGCATGAAAGGGCATAAGTGTTGATATGAATTTATATTTTTAACAAGTTTCTTCAATCATTTCCCTTTCTGCGCTTCTCAAATAACAAGAACTGCTGTGGAACAATCTGCCTACTCTGTAAAACTGTGCATGTTTTCCTGCAAATATTCTCTTGTGGTTTGCTGCAATAGTGGCTCCATTGAAGAGCAATGCAAACAAGGTAGCAGCCATATTGGAGTTTCCAAAATCCAAAAGTACAAAACCAAGTGGGCTTTTCTTGGAAAAACAGCAAAATAATGGTTAGTTTTCTTCTTCACCTCAAAAAATAATGTTGGCTCGTCCTCAACATTTGGCCAAAACAAAACAGCTGATTTTGTGGTGGATGAAATGACTGGAATCTGGCCCTTCTGCATTTCGTACTGTCCTGTAATCTGACCTTGTCAAAAGTGGAAAGAAAATTAAAGGTACCCTGAAGGAATGATTAAAATGATTGAGGTTATAGAACAAAAATTCTTGCAGCATGTAAGCAACCTGTGGCCCATCAACACTCCGATATTGTAAACCATTATTTGCACTAAAAATATGCAGCTGAAAGCACTTAGGGCTCCAAAGGAGAAGAAAAAGAAGGGAAGAAAGATAAAGGACACATGCTAGAGTTTTACACAATTACAATTAGGGTGGAAGTAGTGGATTGAGAGAGACTTTCCTTCCTTTCTCAAAACATTAGGGAGAGAGATTCCATAAATTCACACTGCATCAATCTATCAACAGTTATGAAGCATAATATAAAAATGGAAAGCCCATGTTATGAAGTAGTAGATTTCAAAATGCCAGATGTAGGGGTTTTAAAAAATGGAAAGTCATCCCCTTCCTATCCTACTCACGATTGTCCAGCGCATCTGGCCAGCCAACGTTTTGAGGAGCAGAAAGCTGGACTAGGCAAACAACAATGCTGGATCTGATCTATCATGGATGTTCTTTCACTCCAAAGGTTCCTATAGTCCCACCATCAACACAATTTCTAGAAAGAAGCCCATTGATCAATTAACCCCTGCAAAAATCTCTCTCTTTGCATCTGAGATCTTAAAAAGGGGGAGAAAGCAAACACAAATAAATATCATGGATAAATAAATGTTGCTTCCAGGAGGAACTCAAGCCTCCCGAGCTACTCCACCTAAATCTAGTGGTCCAGTCCCAGAACATGCATCGATTTTGGCCATGCTGCTCTTACGCAACAGCAGCTGCAGACAGCAATGGCACTGGAAGATGGAGAGACATCAGGATGAATCTTGATCACTTTTCCCATGTTAATATCAACTGTGACCAAAACGAGTCGACTGACATTCAGATGTAATTGTTAAAATCCGTCCTCCTCAGATATACAACTTCAACCTTTTGAATGCTGCCATTCCATATATGGACTTTATCCACATTTTAATGAGGCTTTAAAATCTCCAAGATTAAGCTGGTATTTTATGTAGATCTGCCTGCTTTTTTTATGATATCTTGACATGTTGTACAACATTTGCAACTATATCGATCCTTATAAATTCAGCATCTATATATATTCATGAAAATATCTCCTATTCCAGTCTCACCCACCCCCCGCATAAAGCACATGGCATTATAACAAGAAAAAGGAATATTTCTCTCTTACTCTTCTTCCTCTATTGCATGTCAATAAATGGGTGGTAAGTTGTAATCCTCACACATTGGAACTTATTCCTTTCACTCTATTAAAAGTAAAAAACAAAACAAAAATGAGTCCTCAGCTAAAGAGATCAATTTGTTAACTTTCTTTTGTCTGTATTTTTCAGATTCCCAGATCTCTTTTGTTGTAATGTCTACTCATTGATGGAATCCAAATTTGCACAAATATGAATTCATACACATCCATACAAATTTGCATATGCACAAATTCACATTTCCAAAAATGTACAGATTCCCTCCTCTTTCTTCTCTGGAAAGAGAAACGCACATTTGCAGCGGATGGGTTTTTATTTTTCATATCTTTCTAAATGTTTCTAAATGTGCATGAAAGCAGGAAGATACTGGTCAGCAAGAGCACAGAATCTGGGCAAATCATGAAAAGCTGGTTGGCTTCCTGAAGGTATGAATGTACTTGAGTCTGTTGTGGATTCCCTCAAAATCTCTGTGTCTCCGGATATGACCACATCTCCAGTATGGTCACACTCTAAGGTGACCAAGAAATAGATGGGGATACATGGACATAGGCAGGTTCCATTCCCAAAAGGAGCGATCACTAGAAACGCAGGGCCTTGTGAGAGACTTGGAGCCACTGTTGTTCCAGTCACTGCAAAACTTGCTATCCTTCCTGGATGCTGGATAGCCCAACTCTCACTTACATTGATCCTGTGCAGAGCTGCATTGCCTGTTTGGCGCATTCATCCAGAGGCCTTGTGACACACCAATCTTCCAGCCACACTTCACTGCCCCTCACATTGAAGGATGTTCGGCTGATCTTCTATCAGTCTTGGAAACGCTTCCAATTCGGGGCTGGTCCTGCCATTGAAGAGAGCTGAGTGCATGCCTCAGGCAGCCGCTTGTGGGGGACATGGGAGACCAACAAGTGGTCAGCAGTTTCTATGAATTTATGTATATTGTCAGGGAGGATGAGAAGTGCTTGTGAAATGGTCTACCTCGCTGGCAAGCTTCGGGGACCATGCACCGTGATTATTTTATTATTACTATTATTATTTTACATTTTATACTGCCCATAGCCAAAGCTCTCTAGGCAGTTTACAACAATAATCATAGAATCATACACTCAAGTCACCCATCCAATTCTGACCAGGCCTGACCCTGCTTAGCTTCCAAGATTAGGCAGGATCAGGCACTTCAGGCTACATGGAAGTAGGCGTGCCGTTTGCTGGTTGTGCCTGGCTGCATACTTCCTTCACTCTCCTTCTAAGTGCAGGTGCAGAGGAGAAAAGAGAAAAATGGCAAGTCCTGTGCAGACAAGGAAGTGCGGCTCCCTCACACCTGGGACAGTTATGCATCTTCATGCCCTCCTGTTTTCCCGAATGCCGAGACAAGCACTCCTCGTGTTTCTTCATGCTGTTTCACACTTTTAATCTGAAACAAATGATTGCAAGGGAGGGGAGGCTGCAGATGGGGAAGGAGGGAGGGAAATGCATTATCACCTTGGTGAAGCATCGGGAGTATTAAAAAAGGGAGGAGGAGGAGCAGGAGGAGGAGGACGAGGAGGAGGAAGAAAGGGGTCTATGGGTAAATTCATCTTCCACTGCTACAATCAATCTCTCACCTAAAGAAATACACAATAACTAGGCAGGAAAGGTTTAAGATTTATAGCCCAGAAAGATCTACACTGACCAGCATATACCTAGCCTTCTTGGCTTGCCTCCTTGCGAGAATGGCTCTTTCGAACCGTTACAATGATATACTGTCTCTCCCTACTGTTTTACAAGTACATTAGCTTTATTTAATGAGATCTCTGAGTAATTTAACAGATGTATATAGGACATAAGACTAGGAAAACTCTTGCTACTCAAAGACTTTTGCCAAGGAGCTCATCTGTGTCACAGCGTTCTGTGCCTGGGTTTGGTATTACTGGGATCCAGCAGAAGGTTTTTAAAAATGCCTTCTTAAACAAAAAGATCATATCTAAAATTACCTACAACACTGCTATTGATACAATTATTTGAATTGCCCATACCTCACCCCACCCCACTTAAATAGGACAATTGCAGCTTCTTCAGTGTTTCCACATTATGTATAATTCCATAGTCACGGAGAGAATCCAGGGTGAATTCTTCTCAATGTTCAGCATTGATGTCTACCATGTCAGCTTAGCTTCTGTATAGCCTGAAGTGTCTAATCCCACCTGATCTTGGAAGCTAAGCAGAGTCAGGCCAGGTTGAAATCCAGATGGGTCCTGCATGGAGCAGGTGGTTGCCCCTGATGGCCTGCTAGGCCCCTTCCAACTGCATGATTCTAAAATTCAGTCTTCATTCTGTTCCAAGAATGTAGACCTTGCTTTTCTTGCAAGCAAATGAAAGCAATGACCTCCAGCAAAATAAACAGGTGAATAATCTGAAGAGCAAAAGTAATAAAATGATAAGAACAAGGGAGGCAATCCAGCAACAAATCTAGCAATAATATAATTTAATGGCCAATATTTTTCAAATCAGTCAACAGTACAGCACTCACACTATCAGAAAGACCAAAAAGAATCCATGCCCACATATTGCACTTCAGTAGGAATGGACAAACCTTTTCATCTCTGTCTCTCTAAGGATACATTCCTATGCATGCTTAGACAGAAGATGTCCCAGGGCACCCAGTGCTGGTTGAGAAGCACTGTAAGTTATAGGGCCTTTTTCCACCTAAACATATACATCAGAATGTGCCTTCAGTTTCTCACTTCTTTCCCTTTGAGTCTGGTTCATTCTGAACTTTGGGAATTTCCGCATTTCAAACACTGAACAGTATCCAAATGTCTCATTTCAGCTAGAGCAAATGACATTACACTGGCTGAAATGATCTTCCAATCAATGAACAAGGAGAATCCAACTAAAGTTGCATTTGCACAGGCATGGTTGCACAACTGATGGTGCGACCGTAACACAGCCATTCACGGAGCAGAGAGATTTGATGCACCTCTGTGATTTTATTGCCTTTACATCGATAGCTTGCTTTTTTCTCCTCACGAAGAGCCCAAGGTGGCTTCGATAATGCCACTTCTCTCCATTTTAACCTTACAACAACCTTGTGAGGTGGGAATCATGGGTGGACCCAAAGTCACCTAGTGAGTTTCTTGGGATTTCAAGAGCCCAGGTTCCTGAGTCCATGTGCTGCACACTAATATCTAGACAACACTGGCCATATTTGTGTTTTGGGACACCATTGGGGCCTTTGAGATTTTTCTTTTGTATATTAACATGAGCATTTTGTACATTACCCTGATATTTTAGTGCACATATGTGCATTTTATAAGCATGATGCCTCATGTGCATATTTGCTGCAACCAAGTTTCTTAATATTTCAGTGTTAGTTTCCCCACAATATGCATTGCATATGCTATGTTTGCATTTTCATGCATTTTTTGCAAGATGGCCTTGGCAGTGGAGGCTTCCCAGTGAGACCCACCCACCAGCATCAGAGCAAATCTAAGACTCTCTTCCACTTCCAAGTAGGCCTTAGAGATCAGATTTTTACAATTCAGAGCTGGATTCTGGAGTGTTTGCCTTGTTTAGTACACAGATCATCACTGATCACTCCTGTGAACTCTGGACCATACTGCCTCTTGCTATTGTAAGTATGCCCCCATTTCTTGGAAGAAAAGGTGATGCTCTTCTCAATCTTTCCCAGACAGGAATTTCAAAAAGTATTAGTAATGGCAATGCTAACAACTTCAGATTACTAATTAATGACACCTGGATATAGAACTAATTCTCTACTTCTCTCTCTTGATTAAAAAGAATACAGTGAAAGGCTGGTCCATTTTTATACAAGAAAGGGCTGTACAATCAGTTTGCTCAGATGCTTATATGACTGTACAATGAAGACTCCAAGGCAAATAAGAGAATACAGGCCATCATTCCCTGTACCTACCTTTCTCCCAGCTTAATTCTGTTAGCTGCATCTTCTGCAGTGGAAAGCAGCAGTTCCAGATTTCTCCCAATGTGCTAATTGAAATCAGGAGTAACTCATTTTTTCTGAGTAACTAATGTATAGTCTCATTGAACAGAGTTTGCTTCTGTTCATGAATGTATTTGTTTTTAAAACCAGTCAGAAAAAGAATGAATGAATGAAGCTACAGCAATCAGGGAAAACATGTGGTTCTCCAGATGTTGCAAGACTGCAATTCCTATCCATCTAATCCAGCAAAACTAAGGAGAATGGTTGATGGGAGCTGGAGTCCAACAACATCTGAATGGTTGGAGCACACACACATACAAGTTTTAAAAAGAATTCAGGCAGTTTCCAGAGTGATGCCTGAAAATAAATTGGTCACATGCTTGAGACAGGACTCAGTGTATGTCTGATCTAGAAATGCAGCAAGAGTAAAAAGAACACATCTTATAATTTTTATATTCATAGGTGTAGGACCAGACTTATTACATAGAGCAGCCAAGTTTTGGACTACAAGTACCACCATTTCTGGCCATGAGTTAAGCTGGCTGGGGTTAGTGGGGGTTTGAAAACCAAGACATCTGGAGGACAACCATGTGCCCAAAAGCTGGTCTACGCATATGTGGGTCTAGGAAGTGTGAGGAAGACCTGGGAACTCTATTTATGTGGAAATTCACGCTGAAGAAAAGGAAGCAAAAATGACAAAGGTGAGGCTGTCGTACTTCGGGCACATCATGAGAAGGCAAAACTCCCTGGAGAAGACAATCATGCTTGGACAAGTCGAAGGCAGAAGGAGAAAGGGAAGACCAAATGTGAAATGGATGGGCTCCATTAGGGAAGCCACAGCCTGGAACTTACAAGTGCTGAGCAGGACAGTCATGGATGGGGCATTTTGGAGAGATTTCATTCATAAGTCAGAGATGGCCTGACTGCACGTAGCAGCTACAACAACAGGCAGTACTTCTTCACAAATACGGGCTATGGAACTGGCTGCCACAAGACACAGGCATGTCTACTGTACCAAGGAACAAGATGGACACATTCAAAGAAGGCTGTCCATTGCTCCTCATCATGCTATTTACAGCACGTGGACTTTCCAGGCTCCAAGCATGTCTCCAAATGCCAACCACTGGGGAACAACAGCGGGTGAAGGCTATTGCTCACCATCCTGCTTGGGAAATACCCCAAAGCAGGCTGTCCCTACCATGAAGCAGAGTGAGGTCACCACTTCAGGAGGCAGATACTGGGCAGAACAGAGGGCGGCCAAATTGGAAGACAGCGCAGTGTTGCAGGGGCCTTGCTGGCTGGGAATTGCGGAAGGTTCAGTTTAACCCATCTGGAGGATGCCAGTTATGGGTTCTACACCAGGCTTTGGCCTACAGGTACAATGCAAGAGCCTGTCCCATCACTGGCAGCCAAATAAGATTCCCCTGCTAGTCCAGTTGGCTCCTGCCAGGAGAATGGAACAGTGCCATGATGGTTTTGCCTCAGGTGACAAAGTGCCTGGAAACCTTGCTTAGAAGCACCTCGATGGGAATCCTGAGAAAAGTAATGCTAGAGGAGAAAGGCGTGCCGTAGATCCAGCAGTTGCCCTCTTATCTCCTACTTCCGCAATGTTAATTGAATATAAACATCCCAAAAAAGGAAGAATGTTCCACAAGACGGCTTTCAAAGCAAATCTCTCCATATCCACAGCATGGCAGCCTTCATACCAGACGGCACAGTGGCTTCACAAATATCAGAACAATGGGAATAAAAGAAGAATGAATGATCTCGGGGGTAAACTGTCAGAGCCCAAATTCACTGCATGACATTTTCATTCTTGGAGACCTATACATTAACTTGCATTTGCTTAATGAGAATGACACTAGAAAGATGTATAGAACATGTCAGATACCCAGTACCAATGCGTTCTGGGAAAAAGATAAAATCAGGAAAATCTGACCATTCACTTTGTCTTGTAGCCAGACTTCTCTATCTACTGGTTCTTCAGGGGATTATAAATGAGAGGGCAGAAGGAACAAGGAACAAAATAATGAAAAACACACACACACACACAAAGAAAAATTATAACATTGCAGTGTGAAGTAAAACCAGATTTATTGACCTCACAACTACATAATCAAGCAAAAGTTATCACTGCAGAAACTTTTAACCAAGGCAAATGATCTTAAATAACAAGGGAGTGCTACAAAATTTACAGCACTTTTAAGATATGCAAATTGAATGCAAGGTATAGACATAAGGGTAATTAATTGTAAATCTAAGAATAATGTTTCTTTGTCAGGGCTGTCTCCATGTTGCGGAATACATTCTAATGTGCCTTAACTCTGAACATTTCTTAACGGCGGGTCTAATTATAAGATGTTCAGAATTTCAAAATAGCAGTTATTCTTATCATTTAATATAGCTGTGGTAAAGTTTCATATCAGAATTTACTGATTACATGAAAATATTTTAATTTTCAAGGAGAAAAGCGCTTGGTTAAAAAGTCCAGGCACTTGGAAGAAGTGGGTGTTCTTTAAAAAGAATAGAATTAAAGCCAGCTCTGCACCCAAAAAAGATGTTTTAAAAAGAAAAGGAGGGAAGTTGTAAAAGATGAGAAAAGAATGGTTCTCATCTACTTTTGTTCCATATTCAAAAGTCATAATATTAGTTGCATGTTTGCATGCAGCATAATGGTAGAAAATATAATTATATTGTTCTATTATTTATTCCACATTCCATATATTATTTGGCAAGCCATTCACGTTATAATAATTAAGGTCAACATTTCCATTATAACAGAGCCATAAAAATTCACTCACTTGTTTTAAACCTGGACATAAAACCTTATAGTCTGAAAGAAAATTGATACAAATTTACACAGTGTGCAAAAATCTGTACACAAACACAGAAGATTCAGAGCTTTCATCTCCACACAATCGGGACCGTGTGTCACCCCAGGCAAAGTGTGGCTTCAGCACTTTTTCTCATTTCTTCACCTTATGGATACAAGGGGTTCTTTTTTCGTTGCATGTGTAGCCCACACACCTCCAATGCAAGATGGATGTGCATCATCTATTCACTCCCTATCAAGCAAGGGTCCAACTTGATCTTCTTCCAAACATGCTTGGCAGAACTATGTTTGATAGGTCTATTTTCTTCGGTGTAAATCAACCACCATGCCAGAGTGCCATGATTCCAATCCAAATTGGAGCCATGCATGCTTACTCTGAAATAAGTAAACTAGTAAAGCATAATTCTGGTACATGTGAAAACAGGAATAATGAGTTTGGCACACTGTGTTTGGAAATCTGAATGCTATTCAGGCTGTTAATGTGACATGAAGGTCCTCCTTCACTTATGCCCAGTGATCCAGGATCTCACACTCTTGTTCCAGCTTTGCTCGACTTATCATGTGCATTATCAACAAGATTCACCACCCGCATGACCTTAGAGCTTGGAACTCAGAGTGGGCCGTCTGACTCACTGTGAGGAGTATATCAAATGCTTGATTCAGGTTCCAGGCTCATGGAGACCTTTGGCTTACAGCTTTCTGGTGCCCAGCCTTCCTACTTTAATGGGCCTGTTGGGTTTACCAAGTGATGACAGAAGTAGGCAGCTTAGAACGACCATTTTAATTTCTCGCAATGGCTCTGCCAGACCAATAATTTTGCAAGGAGCAGTGCAAAAAATTAGAACAGTGCAGAGGGCCCAAGACTGGAGTGCAAGCCAAATCCAGCCCACCTGCAGACCCAATCTGACCTTCTTGGGATCCAAAGAAGGTCACACCCCGGCGTCTTTCCCTCATTTAGAAGTTTTCCAGCTTTAGCGGAGCTTTTTTCACATTCTACAAGATTGGAATTCTCCTAAGCTTAGTGACTGACAGGAAATCCAACTAGGATGCTATTCAGGGTGCCCCTTTCCCTTTCAGCCTACCCAGTGCTAGGATGTAGCCCCCGAGAGCTTGTCCAACCTGACATTCAGCCCTCAGGATGACAGAGGTGCCACATGCCTGGTTCAAGCAAATGCAAGGCCAGTGGTTGAGCCCGGCTGGGGCACTGGGCCCACAATAACTACTGCAGGATGCCCTGTGATGTATCTTGACAGCATTCCAGGCACCTTCCCTCCTTCTCTGAAGCACCTCAGAAGCAGGCAGAATGGGAAGTGCAGGGCAGGTGGGATCACCTCCCCTGCTCTTCCCACTCTGACTTGGATGCACATAAGCCTCTGAACCCGGGGGCTTGCAAACATGCAGGGAGCACTTGAGAGAACAGTGCCCTTATGCGGTTGATCCACAATCTGGCCAAGCCAAAATATCTGCGTTGATCTTGTCTGCAGCAGAGTGGCTTTGCATGCCTGCATGGGAGCCATGCTCATCTTCTCCATACGATTCCAGACTTAGTACATGTGCAGCTGCAGTGGTGTGATGGAGCCAGAGTTCAGTCCACAACATGTCCATGTAAAATGGTACAAGGTCAGGAAAGGCCTTAGCAAGATGGAGTCAGTGGGAGCAAGAGACTCTGGCTTCTTTGAGGGCCTGCCTATTTCCACTTGTCTTCTTGCACCCCTCAGTACCAGGAACCTTCTAGAGTACTTGCTTCTGAAAGCATGTGAGAGGGAAGGAGGGAGGGAGGGAAGGAGGGAGGGAGTGGGGTTGGGGGGTTCTGGCTGCCATAGTAGAGATACTAAATGAGAAGTCTCCTTTATTCCAAGGAAGGAATTGTTCACTTTGAAGATGACCCCGGTGTGAGAAAAAGGGCAGGCTTGGCAGATTGCCCCAGGAGGTAGAGCGAAGGAAGTGAATTGCCAAAACAAATTGCAGGGTCATTGATAGAGGTAGGTGAAGATTTTGTTTCTGTTCATTTTTATTAAAAACCAAACCAAACCCACACAGTTCTCTATAGTCCACATTAAAAAGTACTTCATATTAATACAAACAAACATCAAACTGCTGGATTTGTCCATCCAGGCCCAAGACTTTGAAACAGGGATGTGTGCAAAGTCCATATCTAGTATGGGAATCCATCAGATTCTCTGGGCTCTGCTCCCCAGACACTGCCAGCTCCCTTGCAACCATGAGCCTGACTTTCTGGCAAGGGCACCAAGCATCCCCTTGGCCACACACAAGGAATCCAGCTGCACACAGCCACTGCGCAAACGTGTCCCTCTCCTGTGCTCATGACCTGAAGGTTAGGCTGTGCTGCATGTGCTGTGGAAGAAGGTTGCCCATTAGGCGAGCAGCTTCTCAAGCTCCCCTGGGCTGACTCTCGGCCTGGCTTGCTTCCTGAACAAGGGCTGAGCACAAGAAGAAGCCCAATGTCAGTCAGGATTCCAAAGAGATCATTGCAAAACTGTGTTAAAGCCCTTGCTCTTGTTCTGCTTTGTTAGTGTCTAATTAGGGCCATCTTGTCCCCTCTCCCTCCCCCAGCAGATTTCATAGTTGCAACCTCTACATGGCAGGTAGTGGACTAACACCTCCATGTTAGGAGTAGCTGTGCCTACAGAATTTGGCTGGTGCATTTGGGTGAGGATTGTGTTTCAGCCCATTTTTACAGGAATTGACCAAAATCTATATAGCAGATTTATTACTGGATTTATTACTATAAACTTGTTTATTTGTTTGTTTCCATACCACACAATAGCCAAGGCTTTCTTGGTGGTTCACAACCATGTCTCAAGCAATACAAAGTGATACAAAGAAAATACAGAGGCAATAATACAGAATAAAATCCCAGTATACAAATTACAACAGTTTAAAATTCCAGTTTATAAAATTTAAACATCCAAACCAACTTAAATAAAACTAGACCCGATTAAAGCAGCTGACATATTATGGGATCATCATATGCCATCAAACATCTGGGAGCAGAGGGCGTTTTTAAGCTGTTGCCAGAAGGATGGCAATGTGGGCACCAGGCGAGCCTACATTGGGTCATGGGGGGGGGGGGCGGGTCATGCCATAATTTTTTTGCCTGAGGGAAGCACTTTTTGAGAAGGCCCTTTTCCTTGCTGCCTCTTTCTAGGCCCTCCCCACAAGCACCACCTCTGGAACTGCCCAGCTAAGTAGGAGAGGGTCACTGCAATACGCGCCCCCCCCCCCAGGCCAGGCAGTTATCTCAGGAGGAGATCATGGCAAATGGCACTGAGATCCGTAAGAGAGCCAGAAGTTTCAAGGGAGCAGCACGTCTCCTGTCCGGCACAGGATACCACAGAGGGGAACCAAGGCTGCTTCTGTGCTCCTTATTCGGGAAAACTGTGCAACTGCTTTGCACCCAGCTCCAGCTGGTGGATCGCCAGGTCCTAGTAAAAAGGAGAAAGAAAACAGTAGCTGCCACAAGCCTGCTCACTCCTGGCTTAAGGAGCTTCATACATTTTCATTTGCCCCATCAATCCAGAGCAGAGCTTGGAACGAAATGTTTCTGCAGGATGCATGTTCCCCTCAGCAAAACCGTTCCATTCCTTTGCATGTTCTTATATGGCCCTCCCCCTTCAGCACATACGCACTTTACTAAATTTGCTGGGCATTTCACTAGCAATATAATAAAAGGACTGAAAACAAAAATGAAATATTACAGATTAATTTTTGCCCAACATACACAGAGAAAAGATTAATCTGTCTGCACAAGGCGTAAGTCAGGGCACAAAACGGCCCTTTCAGCTTTCAGGTTTCGGCAAGCTTTTCCACTGCCTTGCTGAGCATAATTTGGATATGGTTATTTAGAACTCACTGGAATAATAGAGTATGAAGACGGGTGTGAACAATAACTCTTATCCAATTTATCACATGGAGAGGAGCTACTAATCTTTTTAGGGAACAAGGTACCCAAAATTATTTAAGGCTGATATTTATGCAGCAGAAGGCAACCCAGAACTGCTCCAGCTGCTTTGCTTCTGCAGTCTCTCTGCAACCTGAAGTCTCTCTGTAGCCACAATACTATATTTTCATGTGATGTTCTGCTTTTGTGGAACTCTGTCATTAACCCCAAGTTTTGAGTACAGGTGGCTGCTTTCATACTGGCCTCAACCACAATAATTGCCCTCTCTAGGATTATTTTGCTATTATATCCATGGGTGTTTGCATAGTGTAACTAAATGCCCAAATCCAGGGTGGTGTTTACAGAGGCTGAGCTACTGGAATGTGGTGCAAAGCATCCCTTCAGTTAGATCCAGATCTAGTCATTTAGAGAGATCTGGAGATCTGAATTCCTTGGGGTTCGGTTCATCAAGAATAACCTGAGTCCTATTGATTTCAATGGGTCTGCCCTGAGTTTGACTACCTATGGATCCAAACCCTTGTCAAGTCAGAGCAAAGCCGAAGCCCCCTCCCTGTCATGAGTCATCACTACAACCAGCAACCCACAGTTCTGCAAACATCTCCCCAAGGTGTCGAGATCTGAGTAGCTTTTTGACAGCAGAGCTTCCCAATGGCCCCGGCTGGCCCAGAGGCTCTTCTCTACAGGAATGGCTATAAAACAGCCTTCCACTGCCCGTTGCCCACCAGGCAGGTTTAGACCTTGCCTGGGAAGGCTCCCATGGGGGTGTATTTGCCTTGTATGCAGAACAACCTTGGCTCAGTACCAAACTTCCCTGGGAAAATACACCTGCCTGATACCTGGGAAAGAAGACCAGCCCTCGTAGAGCAGCACATCCCAACAAGGTGTTTTCCATGAGTTTTGGTCCGTAGTTCCCATCTTTCACAGTCAGCATAGCCAATGGTCAAAAATCCTCATGCTTTTCCTGCTATGATACCCTTTTCTGACTGTTGCTCTTGGCCCATTGATGGATCCATTCTCTGGCATCTGATTTTCATCTTGACCACTCAGGTTGCAGCACCATCAGATTCCCATGCCTGTTTTACACAAAGGGAAATGATGTTGAAAAGCAGCAGCTTGTCTGAAGCTACATGTAATGCACTTGAAGGGTTCTATTTTGATACGGATCCCTGTTTTCAACATCCATGGAAGCAGGACAGGTCTTCTAGGTTAGAGTCCAGTTGGAGTGGATTTCTGTAACTCCTTGGAGTTTGTTGTTCCATTCCTCCTGAATTCCAGTTTAACTGGGGAAATTTCTAAAAGAAATACATAATGGGAACAGGCTTGCTTTGACACAGCTTTCTTTCAGTTCACACACATTGCCAATGGACATTTGCATCCCAGTACTGAGTGCTGAAGCAACAGAACACAATAAATGCTTGTAGTCCTTTTACTGATGCACACGTAATGACCTTGCACGCAAGTTAAACTTCATGAAAAAAGAAGCTTGATGCAATCCTGGTAGGATTTCATAGATACTGTGTGGCTGTTTTGTTAGATTGTGCTGTTGTTATTTGCACTATCCACCACTGCTCATGTGTGGATGGACAATGGAGGCAGAGGGAGAACATGAACTGAATGAAGGGATGGAAAGCTTCACTGCCCCACATGTGCAGTGCCCAACTTACAATTCAGAAATAAAGCACAGGACGATTGAGGATTTCTAATAGTTGAGTTTCAGATAATATAGCATTTCAAGCTCCAGAAGGGAATTTGCATGGGAGGAATTCAGAACCATCCAGAGAGCTCCACTGGGTTGCTGCAGTTCCCCGTATCAGTAGCGCGCATAGCAAAACAGTTTTGCAGGCTCCGTCCTGGGAGGGAGGGGTGGCAAAATTAGTTTCTTGATTGTTTTTCCCTGACAGACAAGAATCCACTGGTGCCATATGTCAAAAACGTCCACCTATTCCAGTCATGTCCTCCTGCTGTCCAGCTGTCACAGCTATAATTACTGAATCCAAAACCCAGAGAAGTCCGACATTTTTGGAAATGCTCTGGTCTCCTTAGATCTTTACTACCCACGTTATAGCTGATTAGGGCCCTGCTCGCCTTCTGTTGGTCTCTTGAAAACTGCCGCAATTCTCATTCATCACCGAAGGTACCCAGCTGCTCTGAAGTCATCCCCTCATAATGCAATGTTTGATGTTATACTTGCCTGTCTGTCCCGACCTTCGTGCTTTTGACATTCAAAGGACACCTACTGTATCAGAATCTCTTGTTCACCAAGGTCTTGCTTGACAATTTCCACATGCAAAATTAAAACCACATCATTCATACACCCGGAGCATGCACTTGCAATGCCTGAAGCTCCTGCTTTTTCTAGCTGTACAGAAATCCAGTGCTTTTGGCAGGTTTCCTATCCTGCTGGCTTTATGCTCTGGGCCTTAGTTGCCTTCCTTCTCTTTGCCAGCCACTTTAATTTGCCCAATGGAAATTTCATTGGAAAACTTCTGGATCACTATTAATCTGGTGAAGCTGGGGGCTCCCAGGTTCTCCTTGAGATACAAGAACCAAAAAGTTGAAAGATCACAGAATTCTGTCCTTTTATCTGTTAAATCTATACGCTAAATGTTGTAAATACTGGATGCTATGAAGACATTCATTCTGGTTTGAAATGTCCTGTTATAAGAAGTGATAGTACACATTGAATCCAAAGCTATAAATGTGGCACATACGTGCTGGAGATGAAATACAGTGTGGGAAAGGGAAGCAGAGAATGACTGGCCATATACATGATAGTTATCCTAGAAGACACACAAAAACTGCCTTACACCATGTCTGCACCTTGGTCCATCTAGCTCACTATTCTTATGTTGACTGTGTCCTATTCTTGTCTGCTCTGCCTTGCAGGTCAGAACTGAGCCTTATCAGGAACAGTCTTGGATATAGACATTTGGCTTATTGGAGGAGCTGTCCAGTATGGACTACAGAAGGAGAGAAGTTGACCAGGTTCAGACAACATGCTAACTCATGTTCTAAGGTTGAGTAGGGGTTGAGTGTGAGTTGTCATTGACCCATGGCTTGTTACTGAACTATAGGTTATCATGCTGTATGAACCCAGCTTAACTATCAAACCTTGCCATCCATGAAAAAACCATGAAGTGAACATGTGGCTTGTTCACCATGTTTGTTATTTCAACTGGGTTCAGAAAACACAATAACCCACGTTTCAATGACAACCCGCATTTCAACAGTAACCCACACTCAACCCATACTTTAGTGCATTGTCTGAACCCAGTCATTGGTTCAACAATGGTAAAGATGCAACTGAGCAGGTGGTGATGCTGCTCCATCCATTCCTCACTCGCCATTAAGGATGGCAATCACCTTCCAGGTGAGTAACACTCAGAAATATTTGACATGCTGCAAGATGAGCACTGTTTTTTTGGACGTGAGCTGCCATGTTTACTCCTAAGGTGATCCCAGTAGGACTGAAGCAAGCAGATGGATCTAGTCATGGCATCTTGTTCTTCCAGGGCTGTGGCCTCATTAGATAGGTTCCACATGGTGCTCCCAGGAAGGCCATTGGCAACTCTGACTCACCTTGACTCCCCCAAGCACTAGTGTCAATGACAGGATCCCCCTTCTCTTCCTCCAAGTTCTCATTCAGTGGTCAGTTGGTGAGACACAACAGATTAGTGGTGTCCCTTCTTCATGCCCCATAATCAGCATATCTACATGGCTGCCTAGTTAGGCAATGGATCTTTAAGAAGTAAACAGCTCTTCAAAGGGGAGGGCAGGGTTTAATGGCAGGTTCCGATTTGCCAGCATTTAGAGGACTTCAGAAGGTCTCTGAACATTGCTGAGGCACCTGCTCCCCTTGAGTGAGCATCACCCCCTACTACCACATTTATTGCTTCAGGGCTGTGCCTTGCCTGAAATTTCAGCTTATCAGATATGGTCTTACATTACCAGAGGCAACCTGGTCCTTCCGGTTCCAATACTGCAACTGAATTCCCCCTGGGAGTCAAAACTTGAGCTGAGAGAGTAAAACCACCTACCCATTAAGTGATACATGGCCATTGTCCTCACTGCATTATATTTAAAGATGGCACTAGACTAAAATTGTAAAAATCACAAGCATCTTTTCTGGAATAAAAGCAGTGGTGTAAGTGGAGAAGGAAAGGCAGAGGAGCACATCTCCAAGAACTTTCATCAGGAGAGGTGATGTTATTTGCCTGTGTGCCCAGGTTACTTACAGATCCTCACTGTCCTGGCAAGTGGATGAAGCGCCAATCATGATTTCAAGTTACACTAGTGCTTCTGACCAGATTGGCATGTAGGACCACAATGAACAAGGGAAATAATGCATGGTCCACATCAAATCAGGGCAGTCAGATGTAACCACCATCTGCTAAGTTCCAGGTACCAACACACATGGCTGCAGACATGCCAGTCCAAAAAGTAAGTATTATTTTATCTGGCTGTGCATGTATCCACTTTCATGGAGAGCCCCAGTGCTCCAGAATCAATCATGGTCCCCAGGTTCTCCATGAGGATCGCCTTGAGCACAAAGGATGACTTACCCCCCACCCCAGACTATACCAGGCCTCTGTCTCAGTTTATCCATCCTGGTCACCACTGCAGATGCAAAACACTCCTGAAAATCTTAGATCCCGTTCAGAAAAAGACCACGTGGGAGCCGTTTATGATTTTGATTGAAAACACGTTAATCTCCAGCTATCATCTTCCCCTCCGACATGAAAAGCACCCCTAACAGAAGGCAACCCTTATTATTTATATGAGCTGAGATCATCCTAGCTTCCTGATTCATTCAGATGAATGCCAACCGCCTCAGAAAAAAACCTAGCATTTCTTCATACAGAAAAGATGACAATTACTGGAGACTTTGATCTGCCACCACCCAATGTTTCCACTACAAAAGTTTACAGCAGAAACATTAGTCACAGAAAAAGAGGGTTAGAGGGAGACAAAGAGGAGGAGGAGGAGCAGAGAGAAATGCCTGTGTGGCCAAAGTATTTGAAATTAATACCAAAAGCCACATTTGATAAAAATAAATACCATTTGTGCTGAGCTGAGCAACATACTGTACAGAAAACATGTTATTCTGTTCCACTGGATGCCACAAGAAATGCACGCAATCTCCGTTTTTTTATTAGCCTTTTTTAAGGGTGCACATGTAAGTGTCTGCCAGGGAAGGCTTAGAGGACACATCCCTCAGGAAACAAAACAAGACACTCATTGCCTCTCTCTCTCACCAGAACAGGAAAACTGCAGACCTTTTCTGACTCCACCCAGATCCACAAAGCCCAGTGCCCTCTAGTGACTAAATCATACAATGACCCTAACACAAAGTATCCCTCTCTTGGGCTTCCGAAGGAAAGATTTCAATGGCTCCTTCTTCTCACCACATATCCTAGATATGGACAGAAGAAGACCAGCCTACAAATTTTTTATGCAAAAATGGAGGGCAATCCTTGATGTGGACACCCATGTGCATAAACCTATTATGTGCATAAACCTGTGCACCTATTTATGTATGTTATTTATTTAATTTCTGTTAACTTATTTGATTCACCTGTGGACATAATCTGCAAACCGAAACCAATTTTGTCACAATTGGGATCCCCTGATAAGCCAAATCTCTGATTGCCTGGAAATGTGCCGTGTGCTATACCCACTGGACCCACGGAAGAGCTATGCACAAATGACATTGAGCACGTGGAACACAAGGTGCGAGGACATTCGGCGTGAGTCATGGCCACCATGTGAACCTCCACACCTGTCGTTCTGTGATTTGTACCGTTGTGCCCTGCCTTGAGAGGGTCCCTGCCCTGAATGGTGGTCAAGAAATGAGACAGCCATTCATGGGGTGTTGACCTGGCACCCCTGCCAATGCATGGAGGCAGGTCGGGGTAGATGGGTCCCTCCCCTGCACTCTTCCACTGCTGGCTCCCATTAATATGTGGCCTGGGGCTTAGAGGTCCAAGGGTAGATTGAGGATGGTTTTGTATTTTCAGGGGAATAAATAGTCTTTTTTTTTTCTTTTTCAGGACCAGAAGAAATACATATTTTTGCTAATTTGTTTGTTTGCAGGGAGGGGAGGGGAGGGAAGGGGAAAGGCAAGACTACAGAATTTGACTCTTCTTGATACAAACTCTGGGTTACTCTGTTGTACTCTAGTGTACTCTGCACAGTATTAGTCCATTTGGGCAACATTTGGGTGTCTCACACACACACACACACCCCACACAGTGCAGACAAAAACAGGAGAGGAATGAGTGCATTCCTAACCTACACGGCACCAACTTTGTATCCCTAGCCTGCAAATGTATAAATAGATTATTCAAATGCTTCCTGGGTACAGTTCAACATACTCATGCAGAACCTGTGTGGTGGATTTCCATGTATCGTGGACAGTCTCTGCTTTCTTGTCTCAGATTCTGCATCAAGGAGAGCCAAAAAGTTGATAACCTGAGTTGCTAGAGCTCAGACTTCAGGGTTCAGAACTTAAATCTCTGAATGGAAGGGGGAATACGGCAGCTGGGAAAGAATTTCACTGGGTCCGATCTGATCTTCACTCCCTGGTCTAATATGCTAACCGACACTTTGGAGGGTGGCCTTTTCGGCACTTTGCAATGCATTTCTTAGATCAAAAACCACATAAAGAAATGTGCAAGTTTGCAGAAGTTGCACACAAAAATTAAATGATGTAAAACTGAAAGCTCGGACAGATGGATGCAACAGACTTCTGACTGAGTACAGGCAAAACCAACACAGTCTGGAAATGTACTGGCGTTTTCCTCCTAGCACACTTGCCCCTCAATGTGCGTGTACTCAAGACTTTTGCCTGTAAATGTGTGTGTACTGACCCTCAAGTGCTCTGCTGAAGAATTTTGGACATTCCTCAGCAGGCAAGATATAGTTTGAATTGCTGGTAAACTAGTGTGAGACATTTTTTTTTTCCAATTTATATCCTGCCTTTTTCCGACAAAGGGCTCAAGGCAGCTTACATCTCCTCCTCCATCTGATCCCCACAACAACACCCCTGTGAGGTAGGTTGGGCTGAGAGTCTGTGCCTGGCCCAGAGTCACCCAGTTGGCTCCATGGCCGAGCGGAGACAGAACCCAGATCATCTGAGTCCCAGTCCCAATGCTCTTAACCACTGCACCACACTGGCTCACCACAATTATGCATTTCTAGTATGCCTTTACTGCAAGAACAGTTCCCTCATCGGCTTTTAAATTAGCAGAGTATGGACTGATGCTTAGGCAAAAACCGCAGGTTACATGAAGACAAAGGGACTATCAGCCGAACGGAGCAGTGGACAGCGCGGGCTCCAAAATTGCCCTTGGCATGGGAGTCGGGTCCATGCCCGTTTCTGAATCCCCTAGGAAAATGCTGTAGGGCTTGGGCTTTCCTCTATCAACACTGCAAATGAGTCACTATGTGCAAAGTACGCCACTTTAAAATCCCTTCTGAGAACCAGGGCCATGCTGTTTTACAGTCCAACACAAAATAGAGCAAGGAAACATCAAAACAATTGCCCTGTTACCATCTTAGCTGCATAAATAAAATAGAGATTAAACAAGGCACTCTTTGCCATCCAGTTCTCTGACTGAGCTTATCAAACTGGGATTAAAAGCAGGAGTCGGAGAAGAAAAGGACTGGCTGTAATTTGTTATTATAAGGCAAGCTTAAGTCACCAGAAACACGCAAGCTCATAATAATGGCCAAGACACAACAAGCCCGATTCTCGGAGGGCAGCTGTCTTTAAGATACAGTATGTACAATATAATGTGATAAAGAAATGTGAAATATAAAGTGTCAAACGGAGGAAAATGCAATCAGTTCCCAGACTTTAAACTGAGGAATTAAACAAGGCAATAGCCTTGAGGAGAGCAGGACCGTCTGATCTTTCTCACAGCAGGTGCTGCCTCTATTCCCCTTGTAAAACTGTAAATAATCAAAATCAATGGGAGTCTTTTGAAGGCTCAGGAACTCGAACAACAACAAAAACAATGTCCAGGTATATCCAACAACAAAAGAGCCATTGCTGGGCTGGAGAAGTATTATTTTGTTCAGAACAGGAAAATGAAAAGAATAGATGCTTCAGCAAATTTGCAGGGCTCCCCTTGACAAGCCAAAGGTTGCTGGTGGTGCTTTATTTTCCTTTGTCATTCATGTAGAGGCTTCTCTGAGCTCATGTCAGAGGCTTCTGCAAATGTATATTTGTGTCCAGCTCACAAGATCTGCAGATTTTGAGAATCCGATCATGTGTCTTCTTTCTGTGTGCAGCATTTTTGGAAACCTGGCTATGAGGTCAGGAAATTTCCTTTTGTCATAACTGGATTTTTGCATTCTCTTCCCACTGCAGCCAGAATGGAACTGGGTGCTTTTCTGAGGTTTCAAGAGTGACCTCAAAGACGGATTTAGTGGGAAGAAAGGAAGGGCAAATAGATGATCATCGTGCCTCAACCTTCTTCCGTCCCACTTGGAGGCAGGCCACCTCTTCACTCCTCCAGGCCTACTTTAGGATTCCCATAATCCTCCAAGGCCTGGAGTGTTGCTGGCAACCAGGCACTCCATTGTACCTCTCATGCAGTTTTGGGGAGCTTTGGGGTGGTCAGAATGGTGGCCCATTCCTTCTCGACAGTTTGCCAGTTAACTCTTCATGCTGTTTCTGGCCACCACTGCCATCCACAGCTGGACTTCTACTTGACCCATCATCCAATAAACCCTTTGTGGGGTGGGGGGGGCGGGGTTGGCCCTGGAGAACACCAAGGGCACTTTGCCCTGGGCTCCCACAACCTGGCGCTGCACCCCTGCAAGTTACTCCCCTCCCCGCCCCATATTGAGCCTCTGGAGGTCAAGCCCTATAGATGGGCAGTCAGGAAAAAGCATTAAAAGGACTTCAGACATCTCTGTTCATGGCAGAACAGGGGCATTAATGTAAAAGAGGCAGCTAACAGAGGAACCAACTGGGTTCCTGGTGAATAAGGACTGCTAGGACTTCTAAAAAGTCTCTTTTGGGCATGCTGCATCACAGGCTGTGTACTGAAAAGACTGCCGATTACCTTCATCTCAAGGTTTATTAGTGTTTAACTTTCACATTGATGTAATATGCAGCACTGGCTAGAACCACTGATGTGTTGCTGGTGCTTTCAGGCATCCCTTTGGGATTCCTGTTCCTTAATTCAGCAGCAGCTTATAGAGTATCACAGAGATTATACAACTGTCAGTCTCTCTTGGGGGAAGAAAGCTGTGATCATCGCGTTGCACTTGAAGTGACAGATGGAGTAAGATTTCAAGCATCCTGGCTGATAAAGGGAGGCACTTCGTGATCCTGCATTGGGTTCAAAAGCATCCCACGCATCTGGCCGAGGTGGGTTGGAGGAGGGCCTGTTCAAACCTTGAGCCTGTGGTCACTCAGAAAACTTGACAACACAGGGGCTGGATCAGGAGAGACATTCCTTCAATCGATCTTCTGCAGAGCATTTATCACCATCCTGTTGGAGAACTTCCAACAAGTGCACAGGTGCAATGTTTTTACTCTGATTTTGTTGTGTCTTTGTGTTGTGTTTGGTTTTATCAGTGATACAGGCTGCCTTAGCGCCATTTCTGGTAGAAAAGTGGCATACAAATAAATAAATAGATGCAACATGCATAGGCCCAAGATGTGTGGTTGATTTTCCAGACAGAATCCAAGGATTGGCCACACCATCTGGGACTGGATTTGGAATGCATGCATCCTACCAGATGCCCCTATCCCAATATGGATATCCAGTGAAGTACAGAGCTTGATATTTGCTTATCTCCCAGTCACCAAACCAATGCACAGATCAATACTGGATTGCTGAGGGATGCCATGTGGAGCTTTGGCCAGTGATGCATAATTTGGCTTTGTTTGCCTACTCCATTCCGAGTTCCTCTGGAGGCACCATCACTGGCTGTTAAGGATATGATATTTGGATTTACAGCTTTCATGTTGATTACCCCATGATGGGACAGTCACAAATCATCAGGGAATTCTTAGATGTGTCATAAAGTGGAGGGGATTTGCCAACCAGGGATTAGGATCCCAGAAAGGCTGAAATTTGGACCTCAGACCTATGCTATATATAAAGCTCCTGTTAATGGCTTGGGGACAAACTAGGTCACCTGGCTACCCTACTGGTGATGCCTCAACTTCCTTCTTAACCAGATGGCCTTCTTGGAACGGTGGGTTGCACCATTCTCTCCTCCCAAGGCATGTCTCCTCTTCAGTGGGTTGGCTGGTGCAAGCCACCTAGACCCAAATCCTTCAATATTTCACAGAGGAAAGTAGAGAAATGCTTGTCACAGGATAATTCGAGACCAAGCCCCACTGCCAAGGGTTCCCCCATTCCACTTCCTGTCTCTTTTGCATGACTGGAGGCTCTCATCTACTGTTTGGACTATACTTCTTTACCCTGAGTCAGCCAGTTTTCCAAGGAACTCAAAGGCAAGAGGTGCCTATTCTTTAGATTAAAGGAACCATGGTGGGCCTGTAATGGGTTTATCAGTAGCTCAAAATACATCTCAGCTGCTGTCAGGCATGAAGGGACTATATTGCATGGTGTCTTCTACCCAGCTTGCACCATCAGATTGTAAACTATTAGAGGCCAAAAGAAAGCAGCATGGGGGACACAAGAGCAGAGAGCGGTCTCTCCTTACACATCACAGTGTGAATATTATAACATGGCAGCCCCCAGTGCAGGCTGAGGGACAGACTAGAGTCGTGGCACACTAGAAGAACAGGAATGGCTCCTGATACATTTATTTATTTATTTATGATATTTCTATGCCGTCCTTTGCAAAAGCCTCAGGAGGCTGTGGGCCTCATACCCAGCCAAGTCTGATTTGAAAGGAAAGCACACATATACATGCTATCTCAGTGACCTGCTGTACAATAGGAGGGGGCATTTTGGGGATTTTTTTCTTCTCAGGATGAAACTCTGGGGTGGTAAGCCAGCATGCCTCCAGCAGGCACAGACTCCCTGCACTGGCCGCTATTTTTTTTTTTCCTAAAATGTATATAATATTCTTCTGGGGCATTCAGTGGAACAACACAAGCCACTAGTCCTTAGGGCATCTGCCACTTCCCTTATAATCCCCCTGAATGATGCCTCATCTACAGCATCTTGGATGGGACAGAGTTAAATGCCCAACCAGTGAGGCAGAGTAGTCCCAACCACTATTTGCCACCAAGATCACGCCTAGTTTCAGCCACCATTTTGTTCTCCCATCCCCCACCCTGCAGACTTAGAGGCTGAACTTGAAATATTCAGACTTTTGACTCAGCCTCGATCCACAACTCAAAGTAGTATTTTTCTCTCTCCATTTTCTCCTCAAAAAACCCAAGGCTGCTAAATCTTTTTTAGGCTGTTACTTGTCACTAGAACACTGCAAAAGTGAAAATGCTTTAAAACAAGGACTGCCAAGGAAGAAATGTATTTCTATTTCCTGGTATTCACAAGACTCTGATTTTATACTTTCAAAGCCACATCCATCACATCCCAGTTGGAAAAATAACTCCAGAGATTAAGGTCATGCTTGCTGCAAACCACGGTTTGCAGATAAAGCTTCTGTAAACCATGGCTTGCAAATTGGCTTGCTTCAAACTATAGTTTGTAAATCAGAGCCCAACTTATAAATGTGTGTTCTCTCCTTCTTTTGAAGTGTCAGAAACATCAGGGTGATTCAGCAGGGTCTCTTGTGTTTGGATGTGCACAGCTGCACATACGCTACAAATTAATTCCTCTGTACCACTGCTTTGGTTGGCAGGAGCTGGGACGGAGCAACGGGAACTCACTTCCACTGTGCAGATTCGAACCGGCAGCCTTTTTGATCTACCAGCCCAGCAGCACAGCTGTTTAAACCACTTAAACCGTCATGGCAGCAGTTTAAACTGCCAACCTTGCAGTTCGAAAGCATGCAAATGCAAGTAGATGAAAAGGTGCCACTTCGGTGGGCAGGTAACAGCATTCCGTGCACTTTGGTGTTTAGTCATGCCGGCCACATGACCACGGAGACTGTCTGCGGACAAACGCTGGCTCCCTCGGCCAGGAAACGGAGATGAGCACCGCCCCCTAGAGTCAGGCATGACTGGACGTAATGTCAAGGGGAAACCTTTACCTTTACCACTGCTTTTAAAAATACAGCATTTAAAGCCCAACAAAATCAAAGTGGCATTTGTTCATGTCCTGCACTCCCTTAGAATGTCTCCTGTTTCTTTCCAAAATCCATATCCTACTTCTCTAGCTTGGGGGGACCTGGTCCCACAGTTTCCTCTGGCTAATCAAAGCGAGCCACCTCTTAGCACCCACGGGGTCTGTTGGAACGAACCCAGCATTTGCTTTCCCTATTTTGGAGGATGGGGTCCTAAGCAACTCTCAACAACTAAAACAGTGGTCTTTGGCCATTTTCTACATTACCCTTCCTTTATTGTCCCCAGCAGTGCATCAGGGTTGTTTCAAACTTTAATGAATCATGACGAGCAAAGAGTGTTAATCATTTTAATTGCCCAGGAGCCTGAAATTAGATTTAACGGTCTGATAATGTATCTTTAAAGGGATACGACCCCCTCTCTCACGCACTCTCTCCCCTTCTCTCAAAACACACACACCCAAACCAATTCTAATAATTTCTATTTATCTTTGGTGACATTAGCCGTTCGACCGGCCCAGCCATCAGGCCGCCGTGCACTGGCGTTCCGTTCCAACGTGGCGCTGTACAGTTTTTCATTATCATTAACGTGCTCCTGGTGGGCAGAGTGCAGTGTGGTGCCACTGGTCACACTTCATTGCTTTATCTTATATGACAAAGAGGGATGATGTGTTTCAGTCCAGGGCCAGGAGACGAAAGCGAGAGGTGGCCCGCGAATCACTCCCCCTGCTGCCTAGGAACCGCGCGAGGGCTGCCGCGCACGACTCGCTAACAGCACGGAGGGGCAGACAAATAGATTTTCCTCTATATTTATACCCGGCATCATTCTTCCTTTCAAGCTTTTCAGAGCAGGTAGCTGTTTTATATGAAATGAACAATCTTTATAGACGTACCAGAGCCATAACAAGGCTGATTTTCAGCGAGGCTGAGGTATATAACTCTTGCCGAATTGTCAGGCCTCTTGCTCAACAAATCAAGCCTAACTTATGATGTTTGCAGTGTAATTTTTATTCCTGTTTGACTAGCCAACTACCCGGTGGTAATAGGATGTTGGGAAAGGGCAGTAGCAATGTTTGTACATGCCATGATTGATAGGCCAACTCTGCATTTTTCATTTATATCTCCCGATTCCAAATCAGTTAAGTTTAGGGGAAAAATGAAACAAAATGGCAAGAAAAATGTTGGCCGATTGCAAGCCCGGCACTCTCGTAGATCTGAGTTCATCTCACATCTGCTGGAATTGTCTGGGAACATTAAGATATCTAAATGAAAATCAATACTCTGTGTGCCAGCATTTACTACCAAGAACAAGTATCCAGAGACCTTGGCTAATCACGCTCTCAGGCTTGTACTCCAGCCCTTGTCGGAACCCCAGGGGTGTCCTAATTGGCCCAGACTAATCAGAGAAGAGTTAAATTTATAACCACGAAAGACGTCTTGTTTTTCTCACCAGTACTTGCTTGGAAGCCGAGTGGCTCACCTGCAAGGTGGTAAGCGTGATGGCCACCAGTCAAGCAAGAGCTGTTTTTCGCCAGTCAGAAAGGTAGAAAGAAAGACAAATTTATGGCTTCCCATAAAAACCAGCCAGGCACACTTAAGCTTTTGGTAGGTACGGTGCTATCAAACCTCTCTCACACAAACTGCATATTTCCTCCACGTAAAAGCTCTCCATCTAAACCTCATGTATTAGAGACATGAAAGGAATGTTTTAGAGCTAAAAGCCCCCAGTCTACTCTTTGATCTCCCTACTGATTTAAAAAGTAAGGGGGAGACAGTCGGAAGGAAGGGAGAGAAGTAAATACGTTCAGAATCGGATACTGCAAAACCTGATGTTAATAAGAGTGTGTCTTAGGGGAGGGGAGTGTTGGGCTATTAGGTGCACTTATGGGTCACGGAGAAAACTTATGTCATCCCCCCCTGCCAAAGTGTAGTTATTCTCCCAACACTAAATTAACCACTGAGAAAATGAGTTGCAAGTCCCTGACACTACATAGTCCAGTACCACTGCTAGACTGGTCACCTATGAATAAGCAGAAAAAATTAAATGTATCACCATAAAAGAAAAAAAAAAGAATGACATGGATTTGCATAAAATTTGCATGAGGTCATTTATAACTATGCATGGAAACTTAGAAATAATTGTTATCATTTAAAAAGTAGTACTCACCAGAATGGAAAATGGTGATGCAGTACCTTGTGTGTTTTGTGAAGTTTGCTACCCAGATATTAATAAATACATAGATAAATGGTTGATGGACAAATTCCAGGCCAACTCCTGCTTCATAGGTTTTCCTCTTGAAACTGGGTTTGTACTGCTCAGCCCTTCAAGAAGAGGATGACTTCAAAAAGAGGGAAGAAAAGATATATAGCCACTGCCCTGGCCAATTCTGTGGATGGGCTTGTGTTTGAAGCACAGAATCCGAGAAACCAATGGGAATTTCATAACCATCTATCAGAATAAACCATTCCAATAAGAACAAATGAGGAGTCACTCTGGATCAGATCACTGTTGTGTAAACAGCAGTCCAACAAGCTGTTTACACAGTGACCAATCTGTTGCCCATGGTGAACCCACAAACAAGACATAAATGCAATATCACCCTTACACCCATGTTTCCCAGTAATTGGTATACAAAGTATGCTGCTCCTTCTACTGGAGGTAGCATATAGCCATCGGAACGAGCCACTCTCCTCCCTGAATTTGTCAATCTCCTTTTGAAGAGATTCAAATTGACAACCATCACTACATCTCATGGAAGTGAATAGTTTTATTAAGCACTGTGTGAAGAATTACTTCCACTTATCTGTCCCAAATCTCCCACCAATCAGCTTTCCATATCCACTTTCTCCACACCATGAATCACTTTGTACATCTCCATCATATCTCTTATATTCCTGTCCTTGTCTGTTTTCTTGCCAACTTTGCATCCTAAGCACGAAATCCAAACAAGTCACTGGAGAATTAACCACTCACTTTGCTCTTCTGAGCTTCAGTGTATTGTGCTAAACTCAGTGAAACTTATTTACGTACCAGCTCACATAAGACTGGGCAATAATACCTTTTTGTTCCAGGAAAGTCTCTAGAAAGGAGAAGGAGGACAATCACTGTGGGGCCAGGGCAATATTTGCTTACGAGAAACTGCAGTGGTGTATCCATTGTAAAGTTGAACAGGATAAGTAAATACAAAATGCTTGATATGTGCATTCGAGTATAATTCTGAGAAACGACCCATGTGGTTGATCTCATTCCTATGACACAAATTATGGAAAGAGAATTAGATTTCACATAGTTACTGTTACAGAAAATCCAATGTGCACATGAGGTGCGTGTGTGTGTGTGTGTGTGTGTGTGTGTGAGAGAGAGAGAGAGAGAGAGAGAGAGAGAGAGAGAGAGAGAGAGAGAGAGAACAAATTCCCAACCATGGAACTGCTGTGCGCTACTGTCACTTGTCAATGAATATAGGAGTAATTTACCAGCTTTTATGAAGCACCACTTGACTTCTGATGATTTGTGAAATTTACTGATAAATTTGTTCTTGTTCTTTATGCAGGATGGGGGAAGATTTGTTCGGGTAAAGACTGAGAAGTTAAAACTGGGAGACCACATATGCTCCCCAGAGTTGCCTGAATCATACCAAGACATTCTGCAGCATTCGTTTGGGGTGCCTTCTTTGTGTCCATTATAATGGGAGTCTGCTTAAAATCAATCAGTTGTCAAATACTGTATTCACTTTAATGGCTTCCTGCATGGCAAAGTCAGAAAAGCCATTCCAGCATGTTCATGACATGCCGAGGGGTTTCCTTTGCTTTTGTCAGATCTCACCAGCAAATGCAGTTAAACCCTGTCACTTCATTTACCTCAGAATCCTCTCTGGTACTCCCATGATGCAAGTTGAGTCTTCCTTTTATTCAGTCCCCCTGCTCTCATGCTCCATCTCCCCATAGGATTTCTTCTCCACAGCAATCCTGGGAAAACCATCACCCCAGAAGTGGCAATGCAAAGAAGTCAGCCAAAGCTTCAAGCTGCAATAGAACTTAAATTAACTTAATAAATAAAAAATTCAGCAAAGCACATTTGTGGAATGAAGATGCAGAATCAAGACCGGTCAGCATCATTGAATCCTGCTTCTCCAAAAATCCCAGGATATGGTAATCCAAATTCCACACATTCCATTGAACACTCTGTTTCTTCACCAGCTGCTCCATTCACCCTGGTGATAGACGTACACTTCACCACATAGCCACATCTGAGAGACTTGCAAAACTTCCTGTGGAAATTCAGACCGAGGAAATGTCAGTTTGCAACATGTATTGGCTTGATTAATGTCTAGCAAATTCTACCATGATCTTCATTTCGCCTCAGCACAATGAAGTTATTGGAACTCTGCAAGCCAGTGGGATGATTTTTCCTGAGATTTTATCCAGAAATACGATGAACTTTGCTTGGGAGGACTTTTGAGTCTGGGTTGGACTGGGAGATAACACATTCTAATCTCTTCTCCATGCATGGAGGGCAGTAAGAGCCAGAGTCAGCCCTACCATAAGACGGAGTGAGGCAGCTGTCTCAGGTGGCAAATGCTCAACAGGAGGAAAGTGCGAAAGTCCACCGGGTTGTTCCCCTCCCTGCGTGACATGTGGCCTGCCCTACGCCCAGGTATAGTAGAGTACATTATCCCATCTCCAGTGCGGAATCAGTAACATTCAAGTGCTAGTCCAGTTGGCTTCTTTACATGAAATAGAGTAGACAGCATCTCAGGCAGCATAGCTTATTAGACTGGCCCTGCTAAGAATACACCTTTCCTTTCTGCCTGCCTGGGGCACCTGCCCTGCTTCTGCCACCATGATATACCTATACATGGAGATGGAAAGCTAATAGCACATATAAAATAGAGGCCACATGGACCGCGATCGCAAGTTCAGTTTGGTGTATCAATGACGTGATCGTCATGTGTGCTGAAGAGGAGACTATCAGTGGCTACTAGCCTTGCTGGCTATGTGCTACCTCTCTTTCCAGGGGTGGTATGCCTGCGAACACCAGCTGCTGAGGAGCTTGGGCAGGAGAAGGTCTTGCACCCATCCTGCTGCAGGGATCTGTAGGCAGGTGGTCTGCCACAGTGCATATGGAATGCTGGACTAGATGGATCTTTGATTTGATCCAGCATGTTTTTGCCTATGTTCTCACATGCTCTAGTTGAACCATAAATCCATGACAGACGGGCAAAAGCAAAAGTGCTTTCCCACTCCCCATCATGTGTAAGGCAACAAACAGTTCCATGGTTAGCAATGCTATAACACTGTGGCAAGCATCCCTGAAAATCAACCGAAACAGGAATGCAGGTAGCCTTAGTGCTATAATTTATTCAGTCCTATTACTTCTAAGTGGAAACTTAAGTAGAATATGGGCTGACCTCTTTACAGAAAGAAAAAGAAAGAAAGCTAAACAGTGAACAGGGCCTTGATGCAACATTTGCCTCAGAAGCAGATGAGACGCATGGTCCAAGATTCAAGCCAGAAGACTAGAAGCTGGAACTGAGTAGAGTTCATCCAAGGGTCAACCCAGAAGTCAAGGATGAGAGAAGATCTTAATGCCCAGATCTACAGATCAGGAGCAATAGAAGAAAAATGACATTGACCCAACAATGTTCCAAACTTCTGGGGGCCTCAGACTGATTGATTAATTACATTTCTAGGCCACCAATAGATGACACTCTTATGGTTGACATCAAAGCCATGTTCTCCCCGAATTCCAAATATCAGCTGAGGGCTGAGGGGTGGTACATAACAACAACAACAACAACAACAACTCCCTTCTTTTCCCCTGCAGCAGATTAAGACAAAAGGGTTTGAATTATAGCCTTTTATTATGTTAAAGCAGGCCAGCCAAGACAGGCTTTGTGATACAAAGAAGGGAGTGTAAAGATTGTTAGCAATGAGCATCCATCAAGTTAATAAACCAGCTAATTTAGGATTAAGTTCTGCCCATACTAGGAGTTGATTCCAAATTGAATTCCCCTTCTCTTTACCAGCAAATCAAATTAACTCCACCTTCAGGGAGGTTCCTACTGCTTGTGAGCCAGAAGATAGGAATGCTGGATGTTGTTTCATTGGCTAATTCTCTTGCCCTGGCGTAGGACCATGGGACTTATCAAGCTTCATCCATCCCTGACCCTCCCTGTTCCATAGTGTTTCCCCATGAATCAGAGGTATTCTGGTTCTCACCAGCCACTTGGCTTATCTCAAAGTTTATTGGCCTTGGTATTTCAGCTAATCATTCTCACTTAGATTCTTCTTCTGGTTTAGATACAGAGTCTGAGCTATCCACCATGAGATGCTACATTTTCAGAGAAATGAGCCCAGATGCTACATTTACAGGAGCTATCAATCTTTGGAGGTAAAGCTAGCTTAGATAGCTTCACCCAGAGACCCAAAGAGGTTGAATTCAGAGAAGAGCAGTTGGAAACCCCATAAAGCCTGACATCTGATTGGGTGTGCCCCATAGGCTCCATGGTAACTATGTCCTTGTAGTAATCTGGGAGCAACTTATCCTAAACTGGTCTTTATCCATATCATCTAAATCCAACAACAGAAAGGCAGTCCTGTATCAATCTGAAAATCCAAGACTGCTCATTTAAGAAAAGTTTAATGTCATTCTAGTGACCAAATCTTAGTCTTGTGAATTGTGAGTAGGCCAAGTTGTAACTGTGGTCTGACATAATCTCTGCTGTCCATAAATTCTAGCATTTTATCTTTTCTTTCGGCGTTGTCGTTGTTGAGCCTAGAGCTGTTACTGTTTACTCATAATGCCCTGCTTAGATGAGATTCTTATAAGCGAATTCACTATAGCAACAGAAAAACTTTTGCATCACTCAGTTGTTCTTATTCCATGTAATGAAGACAGATGTTTGTTTTGTTAGAAAGAGGGTCTGTTGACATTTTTCATTTGCCATTATCTTTCCAACATCCTTCCATAATTAATCCAGATGTGTCAAGTTCTTTGTTGAAAATTAATGTAACTCCTTCAAGGATGTCTCCTTCCTTATGTCAGTAAAGGCCTTAAGTGCCCTTCCTTTCTGACTGTGAATCCAATATATCTTCTCATTTTAAGCTTCCATGGACTCCACCCCTCCTCCTTCCTGTTCCCCGTGCTTGGCATTCCTCCCCAGAATCACTACAGACAAGGTGACTAAGCCTTTAATAACTTTAAAAAAAAACCTCTTCAAAGCCCTTAGAGCCCCCACAATGCTCTTGGCTTCCATTCCCATTCTAACAAGGAGGGAAGGAAGGAACTTTCCTGTACACTTCATGCAAAGCCAAAACACTTTCTTACCCAGCCCCATTCAATGGGTAGGTAATAGAGAGAAGACAGCCATGGGATCGAGATCTGCTTGAAAGAACTTGTCTTTCAAAGGAAGAACCTGAGGTGAGGCACTTTCTTTCCAAAAAACCCTTTATGGACATTTTCTTCCTCTTCTTCCCACCACTTGCAAAGATGAGGGAAGCGCAAAAGCAGCAACCAAAGAAATTCTAAGCACGCTGAGAATTAGGCTGAAAAACAAAAGCCACGCGTGCGGCAGAAGAAAACATGGGAGAAATGAGAGGACTGCACTACTAAGAAGCAAGACAGGACTGCTTCCCACCTACATGCGCACGCACACACTTTAGAAGGACTCATTTAGTCATATGAAATTGGAAGCAAATTTACAGTGCAATGCTCTGCATATATATCTATATCACTAAGCCTCACTGGGTTTAATGGGACTTCTTCTCAGATAAGCCTCATGCTGTGATCCAAAACTAGTTAGCTGGGAGTAGGTTCCATCAGACTCAATGAGATTTACTTCTGGGTAGATGTACTCAGGATTGTACAATGTTCTCTCCAAGGAGATTCGCCTGGCGCCTTCCTTATATTATTTTCAGTGCCAGGTAAAGACCTTCTTTTTAAAAAAAAATAGTATTTTAATACTTAATAGTTAACTTGACCTTTGGTTTGTATTTTTCTCCATATTTTATGAACATTGTATTTTATTGGGTTTTATTTTATGACTGTGAGCCACCCCAAATTGCTATGGCACAATTGGGTGGCATACAAATTTTTACATACATAAATAAATAGACGGGCAGAGAGAGAGAGAGAGAAGAGGTATCTGCATGTTTGGAGGTGCCCCTTGATTTGAAGAAGTACAAAAACAGGGAAACACACGGAAAAACAGCTCAATAGCAATTCAGACTCAATTTTCATTGAATATTGACTGTCAGCTGGGAAAGAAAGCTCCAAGATGAAGAGGAAGGAGATGAAATCTTGTGCTTACGGAGGACAGCAGCTTTCCTAGTAGGGATAAGACTTCACTGCCATGTTCCATTGAAATTCCCACTTGGAGTGCTTCATGCTTAACACCAGTTGATGATGAAGATGCAATAGGCTGTATCTGTAGAATTTTATGCCACCACCGCTGCTTGGATCTTTAGAATTGTTGAGTTAACTTGAAAAGAGTTTGTATTTTTTTCGTTATTACTATCTTTTTAGGTGGAACGCTATATTAATGCAAAATACGTATGCTTAAATTGTTGCAGAAAGGGGCTTTTGCTGAACCACACTGTAGGAAGGACTGAAAATAATTTTGCCTGGTTTGTTTTTATGAGCTTACCAAAAGTCACAAATTGCCTCATAAACATTCGGATATGGGAGAAATGGACATGCCAGATCCATCCGTCAGGCAGCAGGCTTGGAGAGCTTAGCTCTTCAACACTTGGCTTGGAATCTCTGTGGATTTGGCTGGATGGTGGTGGCAAATTAAGTTCGCCACCTCTCTTTTACGAAACGCTCCCATCTCAACAGCTGTTTGAGAGACAGTTACAACATGGTCCTTTCCCTGCTGGGAATAGCTGCAGCCACAGAACTTGGCACCAGAGACGGTCAACACCGAAAAACTGCACCTACTTGCACTCAGCAGACCTTTGGCAACCCGCCACCCTGAGAGTGGAGAACTGACTGAGATGGGGATGTTCTGCAGCTTCCACTTGTGAAGAGGACCAAGATTTGCATTTTTCATGCTAGGGAAATCTATGGAAATTCAGATACATGTTGCATAAACTGTGCAACCTGAGGCCAGAATTTATGCACATTTCCCTGGCTTTATATATATGCAAATTGTGGCGTACTTTAAAAGTGGAAGACTGCACGCTGGCTCGGCTCACATCAGAATGAGTCAGCACCAGTGCCGGGTCATTGATCCAATCCAATCCACTGGATTTTGTCCCCACTCCAGCCCTGCAAAAAGCAGGAGACCTCGCACAACCCTCGTTTAGAGGACTGAGAATTTTCTTCATTTCCCTTTCTATGAGAATTTACTAAAATGTCCTTAATATACAGGATGGAATGAACTTGAGATGCTAAAAACCGAATAAGCAAATGCACAAGAAGCAAAATGGATAGATTCATTCTCCCCAGCTGAAGGACCCTCATGCTTTCAAGATCTCCTCTGCCTGCATTCACCAGCCCTTTTCACTTGGGTTTTCCCCTTTTTAAAGAGGAAGGAAATTTTCACATTGCAGATGCACTCAGGCGGAGGACATGACTTGTGTAATCCTAATAAATCAGAAGGTTCCCAAGTGGCAAGAGCAACAGGGGAATAGAGAAAGAGCAGAGTTGCACATTGACCTTACTGAGAGCTTATTGAGAAATGATGTCCTCTTAAACAGACTCCTGTAGAGATGCTCTGCATTTCCTCTGACAAATTGGAAATGCTTCTGACGGCAACATTCCTAGCAAAATGGGGCTGATTTAGCTAGGAACTAACTGCCCCCATTATCTTCCAGAATGAAAAAGACCATTTAAAAAGAGAAAGCCCTGGGATTTGTGGACCACTGGAAGCAGAACAACTAAAGAATCATTCCCATCTGCCACCACCAAAGCAGTTAATTACCCCAGAGAAAATTTCTCATCCACGGGACACGCAAGTGTTGACTTCCATGAGTATTTTTAAACCATCATTTTCCCTTGGAATATTCGATAACACTTGAAATTTTAGCAGGGGAAAAAACCAGCTTAGTTTCTTTTTCATCCATCATGAATGAGTATAAATCTGAGAGTCCCGATGATAAGTATTGTGGACGTTCCATGCTTCCACTTCTGCCCTTTGGATCATAATGTTACGTGCAATGATACTTTGCCCTGCACCACCACATCTAAAAGTACATCGATGAGATTAAAGTGTGTGTTTTAACAAACCATCCTTGTTAGTAAAGCTTTGCATGACAAGATTGCAACCTGTAATTATTGTCCCCTGAGGTTGACTACCTTAAGGGGAAAAAAAAAAAAAGGGAAAGAGGGATTTCTAATAAGATCTATATGTCTGTGTCTCAGGCTTACGTATTTTACTCAGCTTACTTTATTGTGTTTATAAAGTTTTAAAAAATAGGTTAGTCCTCCTGGGACTGATAGAAACACAACAAAGAAGAGGGCGGGGAAGTCATTTTGGGGAATGTTAATAAAAGTTTTCATAAAAATGATGGGTCTCCAAGAATAATGCAAGAGTATAAAACCTAATCATAAAAGGCCATTTTCTGCTGTGGTACACGGTGCACAAATTTGATTCATCAGACTCTTTGTTTATGGTACTGCAGGACATCTTGAGTTGACTGTCACAATGGGATTATAATAGAACAAATTTGGAGTAGCAAACTCACCTTAACATCACCTATTATGGGGCACAGTTGACAAACAGAGAATGCTAGCTTGCATTTTGTCCATTATGTTAATACATTGCAACATCTTGAAATGGTCATTTTATTTGTCTGAAAGTCACTGAAGAAAACAACAAAGCTCCATATGCATACATTGAAAAAGAAGCACTGCGGTTTCCCAGCTCACCTTGGGTTTATCAAAATGGAGGCTGTCCCAAGAGTACACTTTTTTTCTCTTTCTCTCTCAATCATAAATTGCTCCCTCATTTCTTTTTTCTTTAATTACAATGTCACATTTCATCTTCAAGAATGCTAACTATGGTTGCACTAGCTTAAGTAACTATTGGAAATCAGGGTTCAAATCAGATTGGCAGACTCTAATTCATTAAGAAACCCGGTTAGCATTGCATCAGAACATATGAAATGCAAAAACTTTGTTAAGGCTGACATAGGACAGGAGAAGGAAGAGAATGGAATGTATATTATCATGAAAGTTCTTGATTATGCATTTGTTATTTAAAACTTTTATACCAGAATAGATCTCAAGACAGCTCACAACAGTAACAGCACAATTAAAATACAATATAAAACATGCAATAAAATTGCCATCTTAAAATTCCATCAAACTTCAAACTTTAAAATAATGGGTGAATAAAAAGGATTTGGCCTGGCGCTGAAAGGAATAAAGCGTCGGTGCCCGACCCACCTCTCGGTAACACGGGTCTGAGAGTTGGAACACTACCACAGAAAAGGTCCTTCTCTGACTAGCCCCTCTTCTAACCCTCTTCAAAGAGGGCTCCTGAAGAGGGACTTCCATGGAAGATCTTAGGGTTCAGGCAGGTATATATGGAAGAAGATGCTTTTTCAGATATCCAGGCCCTAAACCGTTTAAGGACTTTGTACATCAAAATTAACACCTTAAACTGGGTCTGGACTTCAGTTGCTAGCCAATGCAGATGGTACAGGACTGTTGTTATATGGTCTCACCTGCCAGACCCCATCAATAGCTTGACTGCTCCATTTTGTACCAACTGAAGTATCTGGACTGACCTCAAGGGTCGAGTGTGTTATAATAGTCCAATGAGGAGGTTACCAGAGCATGGGTCACTGTTGCTGGATTCTTTTCATTCAGGTAAGGATGTAGTTGATGGATTAGCCAAAGCTGGTGGAACATGCTCCTCACTACAGCAGTCACCTGGAACTCCAGAGGTAACTCTGGGTTGAGGAGCACTCCAAAATTATGCCTCCTGTCCCTTAGGGAGAATGTAACCCTGTCCAGAACAGGGCAGATATCTGGATCCATTAGACTCCAGGGGTAGGGGGGAGCAGACCATTTTAATAGGTCCCATCACCCTTACATTGGGGAAAAGAGGAGAACAGTCTAAATCTCAGAAGGAAGTGATTTGACCATGACAAAGGGGTCAGCATCAAACCCCTCACATCCAGATCACTGTCCTCCTGCCCAGTCAGAAAAAACAGGTCAAGAGTGTGACTTTTCTCATGTGTTGGGTCGCTGACATGCTGAGATAGCCCTATGGTTGTCATGGCAGCCATAAAGTTCTCAGCCTCCCCAGATAAAACAGCCTGGCATGGAGGTTGAAGTCCACCAGAACCATCATTCTGCAGGACTCAACACCCAGTCTGAGACTCTTTCCATTAGCTCAGGTAGGGAATCTGTTGGGCAGAAGGGTGCACGTTACACCAACAGAATCCCTAATCTGTCTTGATCACCCAACATAAGGTACAAACACTCCAGGCCTGTCTCCAAGTGGAAGCCTTGGAAACTTCCATGACAGGCTTTCGAGCAAACCGTGAGAGAGAGAGATTGTTTTGTACAGCCTACAGCCACACCCTCACTGGCCCTCAGGATGTGGCTGGTGCTGCACCAGATACCTGTGTGGACACAGTTGGGTAAGTGTAATACCTCCCGCTTCCTCCACCCAGGTGTCTGCAATACACACCAGGTCAGCCCCTCATCCACCATTACATCATGGATGAGGGATGCTTTATCCTGGGCCAACCTGGCATTCAATAGCAGCAGCACCAAGCCTGAGGGTAGGTTGAAGGAAGAACCAGAAGAGGGGACCGCCATGAGACATCTGACCCTTTTTTTCTAAGGTGACATGTTAATCCCCCAATGTCATACCTTCCTCTGACCATAACCACCCTAACAGAAGCACCCTTCTATTCCTCAGGATCCCCCATAACTATTTTAAAATATACAATTTAAAAGAATAAATAAGCTGCTGAAATATAATTACAAGAGTAAGGTGCATATAAAAAAACTACATCTGTGCTTAACAGACATGAGGACAGGCTAACCCATTAACAGGCTGCTCAACTCTAGCTCCGCCCTATCTCTACAATGGCCACACCCCAAAGCAAGGCACCCTCAACACATTCCCAGGGGCCCAATACACCTTTCTTCCATCGTGCATCTAAAGGAGGCCACGCGGAGTCCTTAGGTCATGTCCCCTCCAAGCACTGAGCAGATGCAGACCAGCTTAGCTTCTGCAGATCATGGCCCTCAGTGAACTCTTGGAAGATTTTTTTCTTTGCTGTGCTTCTGCAATCCGTATCAGATTTTTGCGGGGTTTGCGGGGTCTGCACGACCTTTTCTGGTTTATCCAGCGGAACTGATTCATTACAAAACCTTGGCTGTTCTGCCATGAGACCAGTGTTCCACAGAATCCTGTTTGTGTGCTATTCATTGCAGTAGCCACCCTTTTGGGTTCATTCCCACTCCTCCGCATTTCCAAAGGACATATTCCCTGGAGCATCATTGGAAAGCACATGATGCAGGAACCTCAATGATAGCTCAAGGAAATTTGGTCTGTAAAGCAGAGCTGAAATAGTCATAACCCTCCTATTAGGTAGGCCGTTGACTGACTTGCACCCCACCTGTGCCCACTGCTACAGCTTCTGCTAGAGCTCACACTTTTCAAAGGCTTGTGGAAGTATTCAGGCTTCTACACCATTCCACATACTTGTTTCCCACCTGTATCTCCTGGTGCATCCTGAGGCAGGTTGCTTCACCACATGAGCTGGCCCTAAGCTGGTCACTGATCCTGGCCAGCGCCTAGGAGAGAAACCCTTGGAGAAATTCCACACGGAAGAAAGATGGGATATGAAGCACCAGCACCATCATCGTGATAATAATAACAATTCATTTTATTTCTATGCCACCCAACAGCTGATGCTCTCTGGGAGGTTTGCAGTAAATAATCAACATTGATAAAACACTGCAAACAAAGTGATCTTGATATGATTGATGGTGTGTCCAGTAGGTTTTTCTGTGGTGTATTTTACCAGTGCCTAGGAGAACATGTTAGGTTATGTGAGATTATAGTTTATTTCTTTGTGCTGCTGTTTTCACTCAAAAAGGCCCCAAAAGCAGCTCACAAGAGCACAGAAAATTCATACTCAAATACATGTTTAAAGCAGTAATATCCTGACTGCTGTTTGAAGCAAAACCGTCAAAGGAGAACTGGAGTAACTACCAGTGCCACCCCACCCCAGGCTTCTTACAGGGATCCCAAGAGAGGGTAGCAGGACAGAGCACACTGTTAAAGGCTTGATGGAACAGCAGCAAATGAGGTTTTTGCCATCCAGCCTGCAAGGAGTGGGAACCACTTTTAGGGTGGAATGGACGCCTCTTGGTTCAGAAGGAAGGACAGGAATCCAGTCCGGGAGCAGCAACTTAGAATTAAGCTAAATTTCCCTAATAACTCCCCTTCTAGCTTTGCTGGTGCCTTTTGTTAATGATGTCAGCAGTGCATGTTGGCATCTCAAAGCCAGCCCACCGGCCAGCTTTAACGTGATAACATAATAATGGCTGCAGTTAGAAGCCTCTTATCCTCTTCTCCTTGGATGGGGAAGGGGGAAAATACTGGTCTTCAACGCCATTATCACTATAATGGAATAGTAAACCTTTCATGCGAATCAGTAATAACGTCATTCTTAAAGGTCAAGTCTTCAGGGTGGCCTGATTATTCTTCTGGACCATCTGAACTGTGTCTGTCCTATGGAAGCATTTTCCTGGGCCTGCGGTTCGGGTTTGTTCACACTAATTCCTGTGGGGTTTTTATCATGCAAGACCTCGGGTGGAATCCCTTAGCAATGAGCCCAGAGGACTCACTCCCATGGGAGTCCCGTAGGCACAGAAGTACTGTAAGTGCGGTTTTGCTTCTTCATCTACAGTTCCATCATCCTGGGAACAGTGTATACAAACCATATTCCTTGCATTCCGTTTTGATCATCTACATGTTCTGTGCCTACCAAAATTATATTCTCAGTGTCTTGCCTGCTCTTTTTGCTCACTGGGAGACCTTCGCATGAACCCTGGAGGCATGAGAAGACCGGCTCTTCATGCTCATAAACCTCTTGCTGATGCCAAACTCTGGTCTGACCTGGACATAAGGACCGTGCTCTGCCTAACACACAGGTCCCCAGACTTTTTTGACCTGTGGGCATGACCACAGGATGGCTGCCATAGAGCACATTGCTGGTCACAGAATGGCTGCTGCGGGGGGGGGGGGGGGCTGTTCATCATGAATGAGTGCAGGGCGTGAGGGGAGAGTAATGGTGAGTTCAGAGTCTGAGAAAGAAGGGAACAACCGAGTCAAAGGGGTGTGCGGTGGGGGGAACAAGGCTAGAGTTGCGAGGGGGAGAAGGAGCAGGGCAAAGTAGCAGAGAAAAGGCAAGGCTGGAGGAGAGCAGGGAAGAAGCAGTCTGCTAAAAGGCTGGGGGAGACAAATTGCAGGGCCCCATCATAAAAGGAAGGGCAAATAGCAAGGCAAAGAGGTGGAGGAAAGAAGAAAAACAAGGATAGAGACTGGAAGGAGGGAGGAAAAAGACCACCTAACATTTTCCAAGGCTTTGTTTTGAAAGGTTTTATGAAAAGGGAAGGCAGGAAAGAGTTCTGCGCACACTACTGAGGCTTTCGGCAGGTGGCATGGCACCCACAGGCATTGTGCTGTGGACCCTTGATCGAAGGAGACAGGGAAGACCAGCAAATGTTTATATAACAAAGAAAAATGAGGGGAGGGATTGTAGCTCAGTGGTGGAGCACCTATTTTGGCATAGAGGTGGCTTCAGACTTGGCATCATGCTACCCAGCCAGTGTGGTGTAGTCATTAGAGGGCTGGACTCAGGCGATCTGCGTTCGAGTCCCCACTTGGCCATGAAACTCACTGGGTGACTTTGGGCCAGTCACAGACTCTCAGCCAAAGCCTAATTCACAGGGTGAATTGTTGTTAGTGCGATAAACTGTAGAGGAAAGGGATTAAGCAACCAACTTGGATTCCTTACAAGAGGAGAAAAGGCAGGAAATTCATGTAATACATGAGCGGATAAATAAATATCTCCAAGGGTTCAGAGATCAAGGGGCAGCAAGAAGGTTTCTGTTCCTGAAGCTCTGGAGAGCCCCAGGCAGCCTGGGGATCAATGCAGCTTGCCCTAAGGCAGCTTCCCATATGTGGCAGTGTCCTGAGCATTACTGGGGGGACCGTTTCCTGCCTCCGGGAAGCAACTGACCAGCCAATAGCAACATGTTTCCACTTGTAATATCTGCATCAATAATGAGGAAGGTGTTTTGTATGAATTTCCATTCCTTTCACACCCTAATTACAAAAGACAAGGGGGGAGGGAAGGGAAAAAACCTGACTACGCTCTGTCTTTCACATCTCATTACATTTATTCGGCTTTATTACTAATTCTTTGTTAATATAATTTTCACCCTGGGAACTACATTTTTTTTTAATCTAGTTACTCTGCTACATGAAACTCCTAAAGCAGGAAGTCCTTGATCACCACATCATATTTCTCTTGGTATTTTAAGTGACACACACCATATTGTTCCAAGTAGGCTCTATCAGCCAGCCGCTCTCTGGAGGTGCGTATCTGCTCGCTCAGCTCACAGGTTCCTTAAAGAGGTTTTTATCTAGCTTGGTGGCCTAGAGAGACGAGGAACAGAAGCAGCATGGAAAAGCTCATCTCCGTACCTGGATCATTCTCCCTCTTCCTCGCGCTCGCTCTGCCTCACCTCCGACATGGCTGCTTTTCATTTTACATTAGCAACGTGCCAAATTACATGACACCGCAAATGTACCTTAATCCCCACTTTCTTACCTTTGCCACTTGTTAGCAACACAAACCACCAAAGAATTTACAGCGCCGCAGCCACGCTTGGCTTATACCAGTTCAGTAAACAGGTCCCTGAAGGAAAGGAAGTCGCAGGCTCTTCCAGGCTCACACTGAAATGCCAGCCCAAAGGACAAGCTCTCTAATCCCACCAATGATGTCCCAAACCTATGATGGCTACCAGCCGACAATACCCACAGACCTCAATCCATTTTTATTGTATTCCGGCTGCAGTGCTGTATTTCCTGCCTCCCCTTAGCACCACACATACAGTGTACTTGAAAACAAAAATCTATAATATTGATCCCACAATGTCACCACAATTATTCTTTTGAAACAGCCATTGAAAACAAATTACATCTGCACTGCCTTTTCATCCGATTGCTCTGGGTGAGCAATGCTCACGGTAGCCCCTAGCGCTTTCAGTGTTAGCACTGTGTCACTAAAGACAGCGCAGCACAAGGCGGGGAGGGGGATTCAAGGGGAAAAGAGAAAAAGCCACCAGGAGCCTGCTTAATATGGGAGAGAAGGAAAGGAACGCATCAAATCAAGCAGATCACGAAAGGTCGCCAAGGAACTCAATGCAGCATTCCTTGCATTTGGCTGTGTGCAAAGCCAGAGCGCTGTACACTAGCAACTAGATGGGTTGACTCCCTGCACGACTTCATCCATACCACTGCTTCCTCTTTCTCACCTAAACCCCAAAGGGCACTGAACTAATGGCACGTACACAGATGGAGCCATGAGCTTGGAGGCAAGAGCATCACCAACCAGTTGTGCAGAAAGACTGGAGCTGCCGTCTTGTTTCCTGGTCCTTTAACAGCAGCCTGGCATGAAAATGGAGCTGGAGATTTGTCTGTGTGAGAGAGAGAGAGACACTTGCTTTTGCAGGAGGAAAAGCTTTGTTCAATGTGCAAGCGTTGCCAGCTACTATCAAATGCAGAAGAGAAGCAGGAGAGTCTCAATACCTCCAGTGCTTTAAGGACTGATAAAAAAACCTCTCTTTTCACAGAAGCTTGCAATTTAAAATCAGCAGAGAGCGAAGAGGACAGCAGAGGCTAGAAGGGAAAACTAAAGTCCTATTCAAGCATTAATTAAACATAGGACACCCACAGAAGCCACCGTGCAGAATCTCAAGTTAGAGATACACTCAAAAAGTAGTGTTTGGGATGCTTCTCCTCTCCTTTCCTCAATCGGTGCAGTAAAAACTTCCAAAGAGCTATGCTGAATCAGGCCTAAGGGGCCGTCTCATCCAGCAATCTGCCCACACCATCCCACAAGCAGGGCCTGAGTATGGCGGCAACCTCAACGCCCCTCGCAGCAAATGGCGCACCCAGGCACCCTGCAGCCTGCTTCTCCAGGAGTGCGTCCAATCCCAGTTCAAACACACCCAAATTGGTAGCCATTGCTACAAGTCTACTCCATCGTTCTACTTGACCATAGGTGAAGAAGTCCATTTCATTTGTCCTGAGTCTTCATCAAAGTTTCTTGGGATGACCCCTGTCCCCCCAGGTTCTAGTACTGGAAGAGAAGGAGAAGAGTAACTCCCTATCCATGTTCTGCACACCATGTATAATTCTGCATACCTCTATCGTGTCTCCAATTATTCACCTTTTGTCAGAGCAGAACCATCTCCGTTTCAAAGCAAAACCAACTTCCTCATAGGAGAGCTGTTCCCGGCCTTTGATTGTTTTAGCTGCCCTTTGCTGTGCTTTCCCCAAATCTACATTATATTTAAAACAAAATCCAGCTGGCCAGATAGTACTTTCAGGTGTTCAAAAGCCATTCACAGCCATTCGATTCAAAAGCAATTCAACGCTTCAGGTAATGTACAGGACTTGTTTTCCACTCTCTCGTACTGTATAAATGTCAAATAAATGATTTGTTTTGCCATATCCACTCTCCACCTTAAAAAGTTCCACGTAACTCAAAGCAGGGATTCCACGGGGCAGGGGCAGGCAAGGGAGAGTGTCAAAATGCAACCATGACATTTTCTGAGCATGAGCTCAGAAGAGAATGAGCACCATAACATCATCATAAAACACTTGTAAAAGTCTACCGGGTCAACCTCATTCAATTCACAAGTTGATCAATGTCTCAGGCATTGTAACAAGCCATCAAGCCTGAAAATGAAGCAACTCACTGTCACAAGCCCAATTCTGTTGCTCACAGACAAAGAGATAAACAATCTAGATGCATATTAACCTAGATGGTGAGGAGTCATTCCTAGGAAGGGACATAAAAAGCTGAATTAAAGGCACACAGGAAACCTGCCTATAGGGAGTGAAGCTGGTGGTCCACCTAACTCCATTCCATCAAGACTTATCGGCAGGCATGGCTTTCCAGGGTTTTGGACAGGAGTCCTTCCTAAGCCTTCCCAAAGAAGCCAGGGGCTGAATCAAATAGCCCGCCTTGCTTTAACCTACACTGACAGGCAAGAGTTTCAGACTGAGCCAGGGATCTTTGCCATCCTTACCTGGAGATGGTGTGGATTGAACCCAGGACCAGGACTCTTCTACAGGCAACACGCTTGCTCTACCACTGAGCTGTGGTTCCTCTCCATCAAGCAGAACTATGAGTCAGTCTTCTCTCTATTTTTTTCCAAGAGAGTTGCGCTCTTGATAGGAAATGATGGATTCTACTTCTTTCTTTATTCATCAGCAGCTCTGCCTAAACCAAAGCACTTAAGTAGGAGGAAAGAAAGCAATGATTCCCTTCCCAAATTTTCATATGTGGCTCACCCTCCCCCCCACACACACAAATAAAAGATCAAGGAAGAAGATGGTCATACATGTTGATGATTCAAGTAGCCTTTTTGGCATCTCAGAACATGGAGGATTTGGATGATTCTCCCGAATTTGGGTGATGCTGCCCCAGATGGTGGGACACTAACCTGTGGAGAGGCACTTTGCCCATCCAGGGTGACCATTAGGAAGGTGGAGAAATGGCTTCCCATTCTTGAAGATCTTCTTGGGCTTCCATTAGTCTTTTTCCTTTGAGGCTGCCTTCTGGATTGTCCTCCAATCATGACTCGCTCTTTTCACATGGTTCCTGGTTTGCTCTTGAGTCCTAACTTCTAGCTTGGCCCATGGCTTTGGAAATCCTCGATCCATCCTAGGTTGCTGCCCGTGGCCCCATCTTGACACAGAAGTAGTGGAGGTTGCCCATTCTCTTCCTTCCTTTGCCGTTTTCTTCACTGCCCCACATTCCCTATTTTGCATTTGGGTGGTTTGCAAGGATCATGGCTTTGCTCTCCCCATAACATATTGGAAGAATGGTTGTATGAATCCGTCTGCATGCATCTTCCAGCCCTTTCTTTGCTGCTTCGAACTCACCTTCCCGAAGGCCACTTGTTGGCTCACTTTTGCAACAGAGAAAAATGCCCATCGGTAGCGTTATACATAGCCCCTCTTTGGGAAACTTGTGTGTGTATATCTTTCATTCCTGGTGAGCATTAAACATTTGGCCACCCTGGTTAGGGGGAAATTCGTTCGCTCAGCATTGACCACACAAGTCGCGGAGGTGGGCTCCTGCAGCATGGAAATGCTAACTTTGGAGTATTAAGAAAACCAATAGCCTTGTTGACATGAACACGGAGCCTAACCCCTCAAGCATCCTGATATGAAGCATTGATTTTTCTGTCTGGGTATGGTTCCAAAGCCATTCATTCTGCATGGTCAGGACTCACAGGTTCAGGGAGAGAGGAAAGGGAGGGGAGAGAAATCTGTTCTTTCCAGTTCTACCTCCAGGCAAAGTTGAGGAATAAACTCTAAGTTCTGAGATATGATTTGTTCAAGCCATGTTTAGTGAAAGCGTATTGCATTAAAATGCACATGCACACACACACACACACACACTTTTGTCAGGTAGTCAAACTGGTCTGGACAAAATCCCAAACTCACCCTTTTCCCCTCCCACAGAAGAGGAAACTTTTTAAAATCACGCTGCCAGTTCAATCCAGCTGCAATGAACCCTGACCGCTAATACCTGTGAGGGCTGAACTTGGCTTTAGTAATCTTCCTTAAAAGGCCAAGAAGCCCAGGGCAGGCCAGAGACCTGGCCCTTTAATCATGGTTAAGGGCGCGCTTCATACAGCACAACGTACAAATTAAAAACACATTGGTCAAACTACAAAGTGAGTTAAGCCTCTTAAGAACATAAGAAGAGACCTGCTGGATCACTCCAGCGTTCTGCTCATACACTGGCCACCCAGCTGCTGGTGAGTAAACCCACATGTTGGAAACACCATAACACCCTCTTGCTCCTGTCCCCGCAGCTGGCATATACAGGCACGCTGCCCCTAATGCTGAAGTTAGCATATCTCGACTAGTATCCATTGATACCCGTTTCCTGCCTGTGTTGGTCTAACTTGTCTCAAAGCCACCCAAACTGGTGGCCATCATTCTTCAGGCATTCCAGGAGAGGAAAGGGGAGCTTGCCTTCCAGCCCTCTCCCCTCCACCCATTCTCTTTCTCTTGTTGAACCAGAAAGTCTGAGGGCAGTTATTGTCTTACAGTTATTGTCTTACCCCACACAGTCAGGATTCTTCATCACATGCAGAACTATACTCTTGTTCAGTCAAATTACAATCTCCTTTTAAGCCTTCTAGGTCAACAGCAGAACATCAGGTATGGGTGGAGGGAGAATGCGTGTCCCCAGGTCACCAGCACAAGTAGGATTTTGAATGCTTGAAGAAAGATGTAATCAACCTAAAATCCCATTGAAATCAATGGATCAAAAATTAGCTGCCATTAACTTGATTGCTATGGGACTGAAGCACAACTCCATTTTTCTGGATTTCGCCTATCAAAAATCTAACGCTGGACATTCCAGCAACTTTAAATGGAATGCATTGTGTTCTTTCAATGCTAGGTTGTAGCTGATGGTTCCACCAACCTGCTTCATGCCCACTTGCAATGAATACCATAGCGTGAATCACATCCATGTTTCCCCCTAAACCAAATAAATTGTCATATTTCACCTGGATTGCCGTGATTAGAAGGGAGCGTGCTTTCCCAGCTTAACACATTTGTTTCACCTCCAGCTCCACCAGAAGTCCATGTATAGTTGCAATGTTCATATACTTCATACAGATAGATAATTGCCAATATGCACAGGCCTGCATCATATTATCAATGTCAATTATCAATATCCTTCATAAAGTTCAGAAGATGACCACACAATCTAAGCCTAAAAACATTGACATGGGTCTTTCAAGCATGAGTCCTACTGAAATACCGTATTTTTCGCTCTATAAGACGCACCTGACCATAAGACGCACCTAGTTTTTAGAGGAGGAAAACAAGAAAAAAAAATATTCTGAATCAAATGGGCACATAATCACAGGCACATTCCCCATCACTTCCCCATGGGCTGCACATCTGACAGACTTACTGCACACACACATTTGCTCTATAAGACGCACAGACATTTCCCCTTACTTTTGAGGGGGGAAAAAGTGAGTCTTATAGAGCAAAAAATACGGTATTACAGGTCACACAGGGACATGGGGTGGCATTGGAGGTAGGAGAGGACTCCCAGGTAGGGTGTGGGGAAGGTGAGCTTTTGTGGGGAAGGCTCACCTTCCCACCATGCATACTGAAATGACCCAGGAAATTATGCACCATTACAACAAATGTACTGAGCTTGGGGGCTATTCAATGTGCCCAGACCTCTCCTGCTTGTACCATTAGTCATCTCAAAGAACTTCAGGTCACAGCTGACATGAAAGCTGAGATGTGGTTGAAGCCCCATCGGTGAGAGTGTTTAAGGATAGGCTGGACATGCACATGGGAGACATGTCATGAGTGGGGCTAAATGGAGATGGGGGTCAGATTAGATGGCCTGGGAGGCCCCTTCTGATTCACCCTGTTTCTATGTTTCTATGAAAGTCTCAACTTGGTCCTTGTATTTTGCTTCTCCTGACCTGTAGGCAACTCGCAAGTACTGATTCATGTGCAAGATTTCATCAAGAGGAAATGTCTTCGAAAAGGCATCTGTGCTTACTTGCTATTCTCCAAATACGATCCCCCCAACCACTCACTCCGCAAATAACAATCATGTTAAGCTGTCATTCCCCAAATACTGTTGCTGGCTGACTTGTTATTTTGCAAATGCAGCCGTTCAGGCCTACTCACTCTTCTGCCTGGAGTAATTATGACATCTCTGCGTTTGCTGTTCCCCCTCATAGGCTACCACTGGGCTTCGCTCAGTTATTGTTCATGGACTGACGACACGCCTCCCTGCTATTTCCTCTTACTGCTACTGAGATATATTTACTCCTATTCAAGGGGAAACTACTGTATCAAACACGTGTTTTAATCAGTGCAGAGAGCAAGTCCAACTTTTTCAGATGATTGGCTCAGGTCCAAAATCCATTTGCCATCCAAACAGCCCAGTGTGAGGTGTTCCACATGCCCCTGGAGAAGACTCAAACCAAGCATACACTCAATTTCAGAGAACTGCAATATGACAACACAGAGTGGCAATGCATAGAGAGGATCTAACACGCAAGTTAGAACCAGAGTAGGCAATACAGTACTGAGTTTTGTAGAAGTTTTGGTTTAGAACTCCCGTAATTCCATACTATTGCATGGAACAGATGCGAGTTACATTCCCAAACATATGGAGGACACTGTATTCCCTGTCCATAGGCTGGAACCTCAAAAATCAGGCAGTAGACCTTTGAAAACCATTCCTTGAGCACTTGACTGCATTCATAATCTCCTGTGAGCCTCCCAATTGGCCACTGAGGAGACAGAAGGCGGAAGAAACAGGGCTTTGTTCTGATCCAAGACCACTGTGTTCTTATGCTACATACTTGGGGGTACTCCATTATTTTTTTTCTTTGAAGAAAGACTTGCCCCTTCACCCTTCCTGTCCCACGCACACCTTAATTTTAATTGCTAACCCTAGAACATTGAATTTGCTTCCCGTGCCTAGGCCAGGACATAAAGAGATCTCCAGGGCAGTAAATGTAGGGTTGCATGAACAAGCAATTCTTCTGCAATGCTCTCCATGTTGGTTGGAAAATAATCAAACTCAGTGGGACTTGTTCCTAAGTAAGTGCATAGGAGTGCCGTTTAATATAAGTGAGTGTAGGTATGTAAAAGAGGTTAGATGCATGTGTGTATGTGTGTATACTGAAATGATATGCATGCACACCTGCGCTCAAAAAGAACCTCCTACTGTAAGAGAGAAAACACTATTTCAGCCACACTCTCAAACAGATTCGCAAAATCATTGAGTGCGCTCTTCAAATGCCCTCTTCCTTCACCTGCTTTCATAGCATTATAATAAAAAATCATTTGTATATTTATTGCTAAAGTACTTAATTTCTTTGGTTTTTGAAGTAGATGGACAAATGGCTTAGAAGCAGAAATAGACTCTAACAAAAAAAATGCAAATAATGTGTTGATTTTTTTTTTTAGCTTGATTAGCCAAGCCAATGGAAAATTCTAGAAAACGTACACAATTATTTTAACTGTCATAGGCTGGCAATTGTAATTGACATGATTTGTATGAGATGCAGTGTAATAACTGAATATATTAAAAAAAATCGCACGGCGTGATTACCAGGCGAACATTACTAGTGCCACAATATTATTAACAACACAATTATCATGGCGTCCCTAGGACACGCTCTTAGCACTTCAATGCATTAGCGAGCCTTTGCTAACGAAGAAAAAATTAAAGTACAGCAAATTTCAAAGCACCAGTTGTACCCAATATCATTAAAAATTTATAAAACTGCCCCCCTCCACATCACCGCCACCCCGAACATGACAAGTGTTTGGTTTAAATGAAGATCAGCCACAAGGAAAAAGCTTGAAATCTTATTCTTTGTTTCTTCCTGCGCCCTTCTCCTCTCTGCTCTTTCAGACCTCCTCCCACCCGCCCCAGCTGCCGAGCACCTCAATCCAGCTGAAATATGTAACCATTACAGAGTGACAGTTTGACACACAATGACCTGTCATAACATTCATCTCTCAATGTTTTATTTTAGCGAGGAGCCAAGCTGCAGAAAAAATAAGCAAGTTGTTTCAAGGCTTGGAGTGAGATCAAACATTTCTGGCATCCTCACTTACCAGACCTTTGATTTACAATGGATCTGTCAGAGGCTGATTAGACAGTGTGTGTTTAAAAACCTATAGATGTTGCACAATCGTGTAAGTCCGCTCCCCCATACACTCACTCCCCCCATGAAAGCAGGCAACATTTTTTTGCTCTTTGTCTCAATGACATGGATAAGCTGGGTTACATTGCAGAAGGGAAGAAAGCGGTGCTTACACCTTGCCAGTGAGAATGATCTGTGTTCAGAAGAGAAGAGAGTCCCAGTGCCCAGCCCAAGCCAAACCGCTTATTCAGAAACGAAGCTGTTTTTCGGGGTGGGGTCTGTAGCTTTGACTACTTTCCTCCCCTTCCCTTCTGCACCCAAAGGGTGCAAAGGAAGAAGTAGGTGAATCTGTTTTATTTCTGGCCCAGGTTCTGATTGCACATTTCGGTTCCTTTCTGTCTCTATCTGAATGTGCAAATGTTAAAATTATCTTCAAAAATATTTACTTGAATACATAGTTTAAACTGGTATCTAAATAAATGATTCTCCTCAAATTACATAATTTATGCTCCTTAAAATATACTTAAGTGTGCATTTTCTGTTAAAATGTGTAATTCAATGTGTATGTCCCAAAACTACTTCACTGAGGATTTTCAAACATTTTAATGGCTGAGAATGGCATTCCTACATTCAGAGAAGTGTGAAATCCAGGAATAGCAAAGCTGCAAACATGTCTTAGTCCAAGACCGGATCAATCCACAGGATTGAATTTCCGAGTATCCCATGAGGAGGAAAACAGTGTATTAAGAGGAGCTACAAGCTATTATATTTTGCGTTATCATTTTTGCTAACACTGTGTAATTTGTTTTATTTTCTCTGCTACCAATCAGAAATTTTGTGGTACGAGTTACTGGTTTTGGTTGTTGCGTTTTTATGTTGTGTGTTTTGTGAGCCAATCAGGAAGACACTTATTGGCCAGCCTGTATCATTATCAGAAAATAAAGAAATATGACCCCTACAGAATACATGCTGAGTGGCATGGTTGAAAAACAGAGTGGCAGGGGTTCAAACATTTTCACCATATTACAGTGCTGGGGCCTATCAGTTGCAACCAAAGTAAATGGGGACAAACATCTTGGAAAATATATGGTCACCATTTGCACCTGGAAGGAAACTGCAGGATTTGTGCCGAGCATTAACATGTGTAATTCCTTAAGACTATATTGTGGCATATGGTTCATTGTAAGAAATTATGAATACATGTCTTTGGAGAGCTTTTGGTTGTAAATTTGGGGCTTTGTACATCCATAACAATGCAATCTGACAAATGTAATTTATGTAATATTGAGTTAATGCTGTATTATGAAATTAGCTTTCTGCAGTAAAGCTGTAATTTTTAAAGAGAAAGACAATACAGTGAAACAAAAACAAAGCCAACATTAGCATCTTATGAAAGGTAAAACTAATCTTCCAAAAGTCTGTTCCATGATGTATTGCAATGTGATATTTATGACTATTGGTATATTAGCCCAGGACTGGCGCAAACCATCCTGCCACCAGAGGTGGGACATGACGTGACACATTTCTGTCATGTCTCTCTCGACCCTGCTGCATCTCTCCTCTACCCAACTCCCGTTGTGCCTCCTCCCACCAACACAGCTTGTGTCCCCGCACTGTCACTACCACACTGTCACTACCACACTATGGGTCATGTCTCCTGGCTGCTGGCCATATCTCCCCAACTCCTCCACCATGTGCTGTGTCTCCAACCACATCCCCATAGTTCTTTCTTTCACATCTCCCCACCACCACATCTCCCACCTCCTTACTCATCAGTATTGCAGCTCCTGAGCTCTTAGGCCTAAAGAGTGGCAGATGCCACTCTTCAGAGGATTGGTCCAGAATCATAGAATAGTAGAGTTGGAAGGGGCCAAGGAAGCCATTAGGTCCAACCTCCTGCTGTTGCAGGACACCAGTTTACACCATCCCACTCAGACGGCAGTCCAGTTTCTTTTTGAACGTCTCTGGTGTGGGAGAGCCCAGTACCCCTCCAGGCAGCTGGTGCTGCTGTTGTCTTCCTCTGACAGTGAGGAACCATTTCCTGATATCTAGCCTGAGTCTGGGTTGTCACATCTTAGGCTGATTATTCTGTGTCCTACACTCTGGTGTGAGTGAGAAGAGATGTTGACCTTCCACTTTGTAACAGCCTTTCAGGTACTTACAGGGTGATATCATGTTCCCCATCAGTCTTCTCTTCTCAAGGCTGAACATGCCCAGTTCTCTCAGTCTCTCCTCACAGGACAGTGCTTTTGAAGCCTGGATCATTTTTCTTGCCTTCTGCTGGACCCTTTCTAATTTACCTGCATCTTTCTTAAATCTTGGTGCCCAGAGCTGAATTAGTCTGTCTCAGAAAGTTACTTCCTTGAGATCAGGCATTGCAGGGGGAGGGGTGTCTCGAGATGGATACAAGTATCTTCGGGGGCTGTTTTAAGGAAAGCCTCCTCAGAGGAAAGGAGAGAGAGGCAGCCAGGCAAGCTGCTTTTCCAGCTGCCACAGTTCTCCAAAGAACTCAGTGGCTTGCTCTGGGAGGGTAGACAGTAGCAACAGTAAGGTCAAGGTTTGAGAAATGAGAAGTGAAGGGGCAGAAGCAAGCTATGAGTTGTCAAAGGGTAGACCTGAAGTACATGGAGGCAGACCCTACTGGCTGGGATGGACCACACAATGTTCTGCTCTGCTATCTGATGTAGAGGATTTCATCCTCATGGAGGCCAGCTGAGTGACTCTTGTTTTAACCAGTCATGAATGCACAACATAGAGGCAGGACTTTCCCAGTCATGCTTATTGAAAGGTCTTGACAAAGCAAAGGCCACAGGCTTTGGTCTGGCAAATACTCCTAAGCCCTAATTTTAGTCCCAGGGCAGGCACCAGAGGTTGGTATCACAGGGCACCAGCAGGGACCCACTACCAATCCCCTGGAGTCTACCAATCCTCTTTGTCCTCCTTTTCCTCACCAATCAATGGCTGAGCATCTGACCCTTTGGATCAAGTAGTGACCAAGTCCCACAAGGAGAGTGCATTGGGTCATGGCATCTGTGTCAAAGCTGGAGAAGCTGCTTCTTAGTGGGGCACTAAGGTCATCCTAAGAGCATCAGCTGCCCCAAAGGAAACCGGCAAGTAGGACAAAGGTTCCTGTCCCGTCCCCAGCAACTGGTGCACATAGTCACCTTCTTGGCCATGGATACGCACTCACTCACTACCACCCTGAGCCAGCACTGAAGAATCCGATGCTGTTTTTGAACATTCTGCCTCCAGGAAGCTAGTTCCACATCCATGTGATTTATTTTATCTCCTCCAAAATATTGGCATCCCACCTTCCTGCTGAGAAACCTTCAAGAGGCTGATGACAATCACATCTGTCAAAACAAAGATCAAAATATAAATTTCATTCCAAAGGGAAGAGCAATGATAACTCAAACAAATTATCAACCAAAAACCTAGAAAAATGAAATGATTTTTTAAAATATAGGGCTGGACATCCTCACAGCAAAAGTATTGTCCCCAGTCACCACCTGCTCAAATCCTGGCTTCTCACCTTGCCAGGGGAGGAAGTTCTTTCCCTAACTACTCATAGCATACGTGGAGATGCAAGGTTGCTTGGGCCAAATGCGGCAAGAAAAGCTGCTGCTGCTGCGAGCCCTTATATCCATCTTGGACTGAGCCAGAGACCTTACAGGGAACCCCGGGGGCTTATGGAATGAGCAGCAGAGCCTGGTGGCTCCAATGGAGCCATCCATGGTGCCCAACCCTTTCCCCACCAGGGCCATAGAAACCAGAATGAACTAGGGTTTCTACAACTGCTTCTCTCATCCCAGCTGCCACAGCTCCAGCTGCAGGAGGAGAAGTCGTCTCTTGGCTCATTTCCCTTGCTGCCCAGGCATGGGCAAACAGCACATAATACAGCACCATTACACTGGCAAGTCACACAGAAACAACCAATCGGGAAGGGGATGTGTGATGCGGTGGGGCATGATGACATGCTACACCAGATGGTGGTAGACTGCAGCTTCCAAGATGCATGTTGGTATTGTCCATGCATGAAAAATGGAATACACAAAACAAGATCTTCCACGGAAGAAGAAATTCATCCAAATTCATGGGGATGAAACCATGAGTTTCCAAGCAAATAATACATTAACTTGGGGGACAAATCCACTCCTTGTAACATGGAGCAAACACACTAATGTGGCTGGAAACTGCAGATAAAATTGACAGCTGTGGATGAGATCTTGCAAGGAAATCTATCCAGTGCTTCCACACTCATTCGGGAATATCTTAAAACAGCATTTTCCAATCTGGTACCTTATGAATGATTCTGGGCCACAGCTCCCAACATCTCTGTCAACTGCCCATGGCTGCTGGAAGTTGTAGTTGAAAACATCTGAAAGGAAACATATTTGTGAAGGCTCCCTTAGAAACATCCATCACGCTCTAGTGTTCCCCTAAAAGCATTTTAAAACCATTGTTCTAATATCATTTCAACCAAAAGTAATATAAAATTCTATAGTGTAAAAAAATCTCCAGAATGATCTACCTTTTTATGTTTAAGGCACAAACAGTCATAAAATAAATAAATTGTTGGCCTTTGAAGTCCATTCCAACTCTGCAAGTCTTTAGGCATCTCTGGAGCTTGGTCACTAGGATTCCAGACTGGGAACACAAAACCTCTCCTCCTGTACTACTCCACAAATGTGTTTTGAGAATCCCCTAAATGCTGAGTGCTGTTGGGCATGTAGCCCAAGGTCCTGCTCTTCGTATACTATGAACAATTCTCAGTATATTAGTTCCATTAGTCTAATACTGTATACTCAGCAGGAAGAGGGGGTAAACCTTCATGAACTGGATTCCTTCAAACCCCAGCCTCCCTGATAGTTTCATCATACCAGATCCAGCCTGGGAACCGGGGGAAGTTCCAAGGAGTGATCTTATCTGAAGTTCCTTGAAGGCAGACAAGTACCACCATGACATGTACCATTACTACAGAACACGTGGTAAAGGTGACCCATTCATCCATCTAAATAGGGGTGGACAATGTGTTGGCCCTCAGGCATTTTGCATGCCAACTGCCAGTAGCCCAAACCAGCACAGCTAATAGTGAGGACTGGTGGAAACTTCTGGTCAAAAAGTTGTCCACTGAGTTCTAGATCTCACTTGGGTGCATATTTCAATGTGCACATCATCTTGGCAACAAATGAACTAATGAAAATATGTGCTCCCAGCATAAAAGCAGATGCAAGCATCTGCAGTCTCCAGATCCACCAGGGTCTCCTTCTCCTCCATTTATTTGACCAGTTAAATACTAACAAATTTAAGTCTCCATGCATGTTGCCTCCAAGTGAATTACTTTTTCATTTTTTTAAGAGTGGTTTTCCATCAGTATAAACCTTTTCCTTTGCCTTATGCACCAGCAAACATACTGATACAATTTAAAGGTCGTGTTCTTTTCAAACTGACAGGACCCTCCAAAATTTTGATGAGAGTCCCTCCAAGAATCACACCACACCAACAGAAAGGAATTAAGTAAAGCATCACTTGATGGAAGCTCAATCATGTGAACTGATTAGAAAACGTAACCGTGGAGAGAAGCGATTCACAGTGTGACGGACAACCTTTCAAAAGAAGGCAATGTCAGGTTGATAATAATAAGCAAGAACCGGATAGCAAGGGGAAACAGGAACATAGGGGGGTCCATAAAAATAGAATTGCCTCCCATCTTTTTTTGCTTATTTTAAATCTTTTCCCCAGCTTTCTTCTCCTTTTCCCAGCCCATCTCTTTTCAAAATAATTATTATACATAATTGAAACATTGCATCTATGGAATCAAAGTTAACTCAAGCTCAAGAAATCTCATGGACTATGTTTGGAAAACTATTATTACATCTACGCAATAGATTCACCAGATTCTATTTTGTCCAGCATTATGTCTGGTTCTGGCTAGGGTGGTGGGTGGCCAGACCTGGATTATGTGTTCTCCAGTCATGCAAGGTTTCCAACAGGTCATCTGGTGGCCTTGGGATGGATCCTAGCCTAGGAAGATTGAGCTTCAAGAGATGCAGCCTTCAGTTGTCTGTGTGGCTACTCCATGGGATGAGATAGCAAAAATGAAGTCGAAGATGTCCTACTAGGTGGAAAGAATTCTCAGGTCAGGAATGGGCAAGAAATTTATTTCAGTTTGTTCTTTTACCCCAGCAATGTGCACATTCTGTTGCTGAAAACAGGAAATACAATCTGTAGTCGAAGTCCAAACATTTCTGGGCTTGTGCATACATTTGAAAACTGTACATGAAAAATATAAACTGTGCCTAATGAATGCATACATTCAGGGACATGCATTTGAAAGTGCACATAAATTGTCATGCAAAAGAACAGCTTCACAATCAGATACAGACATCCGTCAGAACAAGTGCTGAAGTGGAAATCAGGGAATATGATTCACATATTTATTATTTATGTATGTGTTCGCTTATTTATTAAATGTGTATAAAAGCCTTCCCTTAGCATGGCCACATACCCCTAATCTGGACTGGCCATGCTCCTTTAAGTATCCACTGGGGAACCTCCTAGACAGAAGGAAGGAAGGAAGGAAGGAGTAGAAAAGATTACCTGTCCAGGTCAGTGATGCCTAAGCAAGAAGGTCTTTCTCTGCATTCCCTGCCTCTAAGCCCCAGCTCCTGGTTCCCCCCTGACAGCTGTTTATGGCAACTGTGACAGCCAGAAAGGGAGTAGCTGGCATTTGAATTGCTGCTCTCTTGACCAGGCAATGGCAAAGTGCCAGGCTCCTCTTTAAGTGTGGCTTTGCTTGTTCCCAGCCTCTACACCCAACCTGCCTATGCAGTATTGAAGGTGGCTTGTAGCTAAGGTAAGACACTGCAGGGCCATTTTTAAAAAGCCAACTAAAAATGAAAGATAAATGGAGAGAGGACTAGAAAGCCAGTGTGGTGTGGTGGTTAGGAAGTTGGGAAGGGGCCCAGGGGGAACTGGGTTCTAGTCACTATCTCTCAACCTAACTGACCTTGTGGGGTGGGTCTTGTGAAGAAGAAATGGAGTGGAAGAGAACCCAAGCTGTCTTGGGTACCTTGCTAAGACAAAAAAGGGATATAAATTCAATATAATAATAATAATAAGATGATGACGATGATGACAACGACAATAGCATAACTTGACAACAGAAATGCTGTATTTGCTAATATATACAGCAAAATGCTCTATTTTTGAGTGCTTGGTAATGTTATATTTTTTTAAGCTTGGAAAGTAGTGTTTTGCTTTGTTTTGTTTTGTTTTCTAACAACTCCCCTTTGGCCCAAATTCCAGCAGCATTCAGTGACTGGTTCGAAGTTCACCAGTGAGCTGAAGGGTGACTAGCCCCAATCTCCTAAGTCCATGTCAAACACTCCAACCACCACACCACACTGTATTTGTGGGTATTTCTCTTAATACCTGAATTTGTGCAAGCAAAATTCCTTGGTAATTATCTTTCTGCAAATATTTTTCCTAATAAAATGTATTTTTAAAATTTTATAGATATATATCGTATTTTTTGCTCTATAAGACTCACTTTTCCCCCCTCAAAAGTAAGGGGAAATGTCTGTGCGTCTTATAGAGCGAATGTGTGTGTGCAGCAAGTCTGTCAGATGTGCAGCCCATGGGGAAGTGATGGGGAATGTGCCTGTGATTATGTGCCCATTTGATTCAGAATATTTTTTTCTTGTTTTCCTCCTCTAAAAACTAGGTGTGTCTTATGGTCAGGCGCGTCTTATAGAGCGAAAAATACGGTAATTGCTGTGTACGTGACCCTTGTATGTGCATTTTTCCACACATTTTTTTTTTTTTTTTTTTGTAAAGTGGAGGGATCAGTTGCAAAACTTGGAGAAATGAGAATTTCAAAGCATAGCATAGTTCACCTATTGGTGGAGAAGTCCAAATTCAATAAGTGGAGTAAATTTGTGCACCCTTAGTCAGCTGAATTTGTATGCAGTACTAAGAAGGGGCCGCACACAGCCAGGTGAGACCCTGAAATGCAATCTGGTCCTTTGACAACATCCAAACAGTGGCTTTTCATGGTTTACGTCCAAGAAAATCAAACTTACCACATCACAAGGGCTAACTTGCATCATGCACACTGGTTGCAAAATACACCAAACACGAGAACTCTACTCAAGTATAGCTCCAGATGCTGGGAATTGGAGTAAGAATCAAGTGCGTAAGAAAATAAATGAGATGGTGCCATTAATCTGAGTTCTGAAAGCTAGCTGGTAGATATTGTTTATGCTATTGGAAAACTTTTGTTTTACTGAAAGATAAACTTAATAAGACAAGCTGACACTTCGTGACAGCAGATCCTAAGCAGAAACCTTTCCCCAAGGAACTGACAATCTCCGGGGAGAATGCATGTGGAAGAGCGAGGGAACGCTGCGGCTATCTCACTGGGATGCCATGTGCCTGTTACGGCAACCTGGAGCAGCCTCAAGTGGTCCACTCAGCCAGGCCCTGCCAGCGCCATCTTTCTCAGGCCGGAGAGAAAGAATTCTCTACGTAATGGTCCACTGCAGCTCCCCACTAAGCACGAACTGATGTTACTTGTTCTGTTTTTCACTGTTAAACCATCCCAAGACTTTGGTAATGGGATGGTCTACAAATGTTTTAAATAAATCAAATAAATAAATGCTAGGTGTGAGCGCTGGGATGCAAATGCTGTGGCTGACGTCACCTCCCCTTAGCAAACCGATCAGTGCGTGAGTTGCCAGGTGAATCTCAAGGACCCTTTCTGCGGCGGAGATGAACACCATGTAGGGAATCAGCAGCCAAAGCACGGCTCTTTCCACCCAAGCATGTGGGAGGGACCAAAGCACTTACACTCAAATGGGAAAGGAGATTGAGGCTCTGTTCCTCAGTCTTTCCTTCCGTAGAGATGTGTAGATTTCCCAGGAGGAGAGGGAGGGCCTGACCCAGAGAAGTTCCACCACAGAGAACGTGGGCCTTCAAAATGACCAGGTAGGCAGCTTCATGGAGGGCTGTCGATCCCTAGAAAGTGCCATCCCCATTTTCTTTGCCTCTTGTCACTGAATTGCCCCTTTAATCCACCTACTGCCTTGTGTTTTGAACGTGACCAACCTTTTTCTGCTCTGTACCTTTCCCCAGAATCCTTAAATTGGCCAGAACAAGGGTTCACCCTGGGGTCGAAAGCACTGGGAAGGCCAAGTCCTGTTGCCCTCAGTAGTGGCAAGACCACCAGCCGGCACAGTGACTCTGCATAGGTGCCTTGAGGCCAGCATGCCTGGAAGCCACCAAGATGCCAGAATCCCCCATCACACGTATTCCTTCATGCACCTACTAGAAATATTTTTCGTCGCAGAAGGTCAGGCATGGCTATTTTCATGGCATTTTCCATGCATTTGTTGGAACATTTAGTTCTGTTCTCAGAGCAGCCAAAACACTAAGATGAGTACAGTATTTGGTATCAAATCTACAACCCACACACTAAACAATCTGGTCTTGGTATATCCAAGGTTAATTGTGTATTTCTTCCACTAGAAATGTTTCCTCCTTTACTTACTTCAAAGATTTATGTCCCATTTTAATACCAAAGATCATTCCACAGGGTGAGTTTTGATACAATTTAAAGCAACCATACCTGAACTGCAAAGACACATAGCAGACAAGGGTTCAAGAGCAGAATCCATTACTGCAGGAAAATTGACAGTTATCCAGAAAATTGTCAGCTTTTTAAACAGAACAGTTTTCTGGGACTGGGTTCATATAACAGGATAACTCACACTCAAGGGACATTGTTGAAATCAGAGGGTTTGGGGAGTTGGCCAAATCCACTGGAAGGCACTTGGTGGAGAGTTGGTGTAAATAGTACCACAGATGCGTGTCATGGCTGGGGAAGGCCAACCTGGACAGACAAGATTGAGGTCCCTGTTCTTATATGCACTGACCTGAGAGTAAGTTCCACTGAAGGTAAATTTCTGGTCTACTGTAAGGTTATAATTCTATATACACTTACCGGAGAAATGGTAGCATCAATATGGGGAAAAGGGCAAGGCAAATGGTTGCTACAGAAAAACTGTGATAACACTTTTGGAATGCCTCTTCTAGGAAACAGCGTTCATTTCTGTTTTCCAGGTCAAAGTCTAGGCCAGTAGTCAGTCAAAGTGTGCATGAAACAGCCAAGAATAGAGGTTGACCAGTGTAAGATCCAACTTGGAGCACAAATCACACTAGCTCAGACTGATGCAGGGCTACCAACCAGGAGCCAAGATTTTGAAATCTCAGAGCTCGTGCATGAATTGACTCTTATTAGAAATCCAAAAAATGGCAGTACATTCTCTCTCTCTCTCTCTCTCTCTCTCTCTCCTCTCTCTCGTCTCTCTCTCTCTCTGCGTGTGTGTGTGAGAGAGAGAGAGAGAGAGAGAGAATCGGATTATCTTTGCAGGTATAGTTTGAAGGGAATTGCACCAGTCAAATGTCAGAAAAATAGGTGCAAGACCTGTAATTGTGGCTCATGGGCTACTATATGACCTGGATTTGAGCTGCTGAAAGTACATGGCCATCCATCTTATCATTTGCATCAGGTCCTGTTTTAACAAATGGAACTACCCAGAAGCACTGCTCCATGGATCCATGCAATGGGATTTCCTGGTGGACGGGTGTCCCTCGGCAATTTACAGCAGCCAAAATTGTATTTGTCTCTTTGGAACACAAGATCTCTGGTCTATAATGATCTGGAAAGGATGCATTTCAAAACACAAATCAGGGACTGCAAAACCTACTCGAGTGATTGCATGAAGTGTTTTGCCCACCGGCGCCATTGGGGACTTCTCAAGTCAAAGTGAAATTGTAGAATTTCTTGACAGTTTTCATTATGATCTGTTGCTTCATTGGGGTTGTGTTTTGCCATTCCCACCTCTTCTCTCCTTTCTACAAAGCTGCTATAAAGTAGCCTTAGTCAGGATTAGATTGGTACTAAATTGTTAACAAGACACATTCCTTTTGGTTCACGGCTAGTATTATATGAGTTTCTGCCTTGTGTCACAGCATCTGACATATGCAATAGAAAGTATATTTGGCTTCAAAAACTATTGGACCATCTTTTTACAAGATTAGTCTTTTTCATACCAAAGAAATGGGTAGATTTAATAGGAAAAAGACAAAGATAACCTTTCCTACAGTCCTAGACGTGTACATATTGGAAATTTGATTCACATTTTTTGCTAAGTTTTTCACACATGCATACACAAAGAGACAGTTAAAAACGGTAATCTTTTTCCTAGGAAATCTTGGAGCTTAAATGTTTTGCCATCCATTTTTTCTTTGTTTTGCTTTAACATAAGCATGGGCAACTTGTGGCACTTAATTTCAAAAGCCCTGTTCAAGCAATCAAATCAGACTCCTGGCAAGATCTGAGCAGCAAGGAGAGGCAGAGGAAGGGAGAGAGAGGGAGAAGGAGAGGGAGAGGGAGGGGAGAGAGAAAGAGAGAGAGAGAAGGGGGTTTTAGGGTCAGAAATAGGGAGGGAGAGGTTCTGGCCCTGGTCACCTTTGGCTTTGGGTCCCAACAGATTACCCCAAAAGAATATAGCCCTTAAAAAAGGGAGCCCCCAGTGTCTTTTTAGCACATGAGAACAGACTGTCCAATGTGTAGGACCATGGTCCACATTTCCATGGTCCTGGGGGGCACCCAGCCCTAAGTGCCCCCTTGCTGTTGCTGAAGCTTGAAATTTTTCATTAATAATAATAATAATAAGTCCATTCCATCCCATTTCTGAATGAAAAAGGTAGCATGACAATCGTATGTATTTTCATAGCCAAAGAAATTCCTGCACATTTTTCATGCTGTGTTCCCTAATATACTCCGCTCTGCAATTACTTTTCACTGAAATGCATAATTTCCTCTAATGTACAAATGTATGTTCAGTTGGTTTGATCAGCAAATTGCATTGCAACAAGAAGTGTGAAAACTAGGGCTGCACCAGTCAGGAAAAGGTAAGCTCGCTAAAGTTGTCTAGATTTCACATGGATGCCAATTTGCAGTCACTGGGAGTAAAGCATATCTGTACACATTTTTTCAAAAGCACACTTTTTTTTACCCATTTCATGTGTATTTTTCGAATGTACACATGCTGTTCGACACTATTTTTGTCTACAAATTGCACTTCCAGCTCAAAAATTTAGCAATTTCAATGTCAGATTGTCTTGAGTACATGCATGTAAGAGGTTTGAACTGGGTAAATCCAGAACAAAAATGTAGCAAAGCAAATTTGTCATACCAAGCAAAATCCCAAAGAATGATTGCATTCTGGTTCATACAGTAATTCAGTCCAGACAGTGTGAATGAAGATCTTGGGGGCGGAGGGATTACAATGTGAAGCAAAGAATGTGCACCCCTCCTCCGTAGTCCTCAAAAGAGCCTTTTTCAATCTGGTATCCTTCCAGATGTGTGGGACTATAACTCCCAGAATGCCTGGCCAGCCATGTTGGGAGTTGTAATTTAATGCATCTGGAGAACATGGGGTTGAGGAAGATCCATCCAGATCCATTCTCTTCCAGCTATCTAAGAAACATATGCCGGATCCATGCCAGTTTCCTGGCTTCCCCAAAGGATTCTTGTAAAAAGCAAAACTGTCCCAAATTCTCTCCTTGGAACACTTCTGGGCAGCTGCTCCAGGACCTAAAGCTTCCTGGAGAGACAGAACTGCAGTGCTGGCATGCCTCCAATATTGCAAATTCGAGCCGCGTCGAGATTTTTGGTGGGAAAAGGCTCCTTATTTTTCTTTCTTGCAATCATATGAATGAATGATGCTTCTCTTTGATGCTACTGCTCCCGCCATGCAGAATTGATCTGCAAGGAGGCAAACCACCCCATCAGCAACTTGAGGCACAGCCGCTGATTAATTTTGTAGCACCTTATTAGAAGCGATACCTCGACATTCTCCTGATGGCCTCTTTCACCGATGCCTCTTATGTCCTAAAAGGGATTGTGCTTACATCATATGTTATTCAAACCTCGGCAGGCTCTCCGGCAAAGGGAGGAAGGGACACACTCAATCATCATTCCACGCCAAGATGCTCGGAATCATTTTCAGAGCCCCAAGATAAAACGGCGGGGGCAGCAGGTCACAAAACACTGCTGGCTGCATCAGAGCACACAGAAGCCTTCAGTGGGGTCTCCGAGGAGAAAAAGGAGCTTTGGATTATCTGCCATCAGTCCTGCACAGAGCAACATGGAAGCAGAATATCATGGCATTAAACAAAATGGGTGGGACCATGCTAGGAGCTTTTCCTGCTCTTGGCACAGCTTTATAGATCAGGGAGGCCATCAAAAGGTAGGTCTGGGGATAGAGTTGCGTAGCCCAAAGCCTTATATAACTTACCCAATTCATACCTCCCACCTCCAGTTCCTTGCACTGGAACGCACTTGCACACATCTCCAAGGATCAGAATTTTGTAATGCACATCACGAATCAAAATGCACATTAGTAATGTCGATATTAGGGAAAGTACAAAGATGCAAATATTGGAGTATAATCGCTTGCACAATGAGCACCGTCTAGGATAGTGTGTGCTCAACTATGCATTTAATGCATAAAAAATGTGTGCCTGCTTTTTTGCCAAATATGCAAACTGAGGCAGAAATGGGTTACAACAAATTTTGTTCAGGTCAGGAAAGGGAGAAGTAGAGTGACTATCACTCATTTGATCAAGCTTGGTTTTGTTATTCCTTTCACCCGTCCACTGTGTCTTATAGCCCTTTTCACAAATTCCTTTATCACAAATTTATTTTATATAACTCCTAATAACAAAGACTTCTAAGGGTGGCTCACTCAGGTTAAATCAAATTGAAAGCAAGAAATAGCAGCAGCAGCAGCAGCAAACATGCCTAGGAGAAGAGAAATCCCTTCCCTTAGGACTGGAAAGATCTCAGTGAAGGTACCAGGAAGGCCTTCTTGAAGAGGGAATGCTATAAATGGGATACCACAACTGAAAAAGCCCTTTCACTTGCAGCCACTCCCAAAACGTCATTTGGTGGAGGCCTTCAGAGGATGGCCATTGAGGAAGAGAAAAAGTCGAACTTCCACATGGAAGAAGACATTGCTTTAGATCAGGGATGGGGAATGGGTAATCCCCCTGCAACCTGTGGGGCTCCAGGGAACCAAGTTGAAATCAGTTAGGCTCAAGTGAACTTCTGAATCTCAGGTCTTGGGGCATCATAGAGCAGGATCATTTTACAACACTGTCAAAACATTCACATAGTAAAGCCGTGACTTCACACAGTTATCATTTTTTACAATGCTTCCCAAAATTTCATTTTTCCCTGCTGAAAAAAATTGGGAAATTGATTTGTTATTGTCATTGTCATTGTTATTTCTTCTATACTCACCAATTGATTAAGCTTTTCTGGTCTCTTTGGCCCCCTGCTGCCCCATATCCAGGGCTTCTTCACCTCTGATCAACCCTTTTATCACTTGACCACATATCAGATGTTTGTCTGTCAAGAGTTGGCAGCCCGGCAACATAGATCAGTTAATCATTTTATTTTTATGCCATTTCCCTTATACCGTATGCTGAAAGAGGTTCACAACAAAACATCAGGGGGTGGGGGAATACAGAGAATACCTCTTAAGGAACGGCCAAGAACATTTCATAAGCTGTGCACAATAAAACGTTGCATCAAAATAAGGAATATTTTGGCATGGGAAGGGGAATGAAACACCTGCTGAGCTTGCTTGTTAGGCTAGCGGTAAAGAATGGCCTTTGTGAAGCTCAACAGGCGGTCAGTCCCAGTGGGTGGCAGGACAAGGATGAAGCCCAGAGGACCTCTGGTGATGCTGGGTCAAGAGCGGTAAGGAAGCCCTTCCAGGGCACCTGAAGTTTTCTTATTAAGCATTGTATGTGATGATGTTGATAATCAAGCAATGTATTTGATTCTGCAAGTAACTACTGCGGCAAGGATCGCATTTGCCCAACATTGGAAAAGTGAAGAGCCACCTACCAACAAACTGATTTTAAAAGAGATCTTGGACTGTGCCAAAATGGACAGATTGACTTTGTCTCTGAAGGAGAAAGAAGATACAGACTTCTATCAAACTTGGAATTTCTTTTATTATTGGCTAGAGAAACAGGGCTATGCATAGATTTAAATATGTTTAAAAAGAAAAAATATGGGAGGCTGACCCAGTAGGTCTGATGTTTTTGATGATTGATTATTTTTAGGTTTTATTTTTCTATTAGGCTTGTTAATTAGTAGAAAATAATAATAAAACTTATTTTTTAAAAAAAGGAGGCCAACTTCCCAGTGCCTCTGGGGGGGAAAAAAAGATCTATATGGTACTTTGCAAACAGTATGTTGGTATAGCCTTCCTCACGGATGAAATTGTAGCATTTCCTTAAACAGGAAAGGGAGTGGGGAGCCCACAAGCTTTGCAGCCGCAAATTCTTTAATTCTGGTCTTTTTGCAAGTATCACCAGATGAGTTTTGTGCAATGTACCTTGTCTCCCACATCCCATTATCACTACATCCAATGCCATTTTTCCTCCTGTTTCTGAGAACAAACAAAAAAGTTGCTACCACTTCCTTTCGTTTTGGTTCCCCCCACCCTTCTTTCTTTTTGACATTAAAAGCCGGATTTTACAAACCACTTAATGCACTCAAAGGATTGTCTTAAAAGATGTTGGCATGTTGATATGAAGCACACAAAGGTCAGTCATTTTGAAGCTCCTTTCAGACAATTTGCCAGGGTTGTTGTTCTTTTTTTCCTTCCCTTTTTTCCTCCTTTTTTTCCTCTTTTTTTCCTTTTTGGCATTTTGTAAGCACACACAGGACAGCTCTCCAGCAAGCCTGACCTTGACAGTGAATTGGATAAATAAACCTTCAATTTACCCCCTCCAGCTCAATGCTAGTCTGGCCGATCCCTCTGGAGCCTTCACCTGTCCACATCGTTCAACTGACGGCAACTTTCAACTGACGAACATCCACTGCTTTTACGGGTTCTGTGACAAACACCATCTAACAGATAAGGCTCCTGAAAAGTCAAAGTCAATAGTGCTCCCATTGAAAATTTAATGCTGGTTCCATCTTCACCCATCATTCTGCCCTCCCCTCCACTGTTGCATGGCATCCCAGGAGGCACTTCAAGCCAAAGCTTTGCTCCATAACAGGTAATGACGTGGCATTTAATGATACTGTCCAAAGTGATCCAGGCCCATGGAAAGTAATGTGCGCTCATGTAGCAGATAAGCGCGGCTGAATGTACCAGAACAGCAGTATCTTTCACGGCACCGTCACCAGATACGATGTGACATACGGTCGGCTGTCGTACCTGGCCTTCCCTTTTCCTCTGCCATCAGAGGGGAAAGAGCATTTTCAGATAGGGAGCACCAAAAAGCGCTGTGGGAATTCGCTAAAAGGGAAGACGGCCATGTAGCGGCAATTAAGTATTCACAGCCTCTTTAATACTCGAGCGCTCACTGATTTGCGACTAAAATAAAAGGGGGGGATCTGTGAATTATCCCTCATCGAAGAACATCCTTAATCAACTCTGACATGTTTTATTGGAGGCAGAAAAAATGTTTCAGTGTGATAGATAAGGTTAAAAATGTTACTACACTGATCATTTACTGTAGCACTTTTGGAGAGAAAAAGAAATCTCTACAATGCAAAACAAAAACAAAAACCCAACCCACCAACAGCCTCAGTCCTACCTCTGTTTGCATCAGTCATCTGACAGATGCTGAGGAAAATGCATAGTATGATCTGACAAAGCCATTTTGAGCTGATGGGACAAAAATGTACATTTTCCATTTTGTTTATGTAGATTTTAAAAACAAAACAAGAAAATGCCAACACCACAATGCTTCTCCTGTGTGCCATGAGGATGTAAAATTTGACTTAAACAGTGCAAATATCTCAAGAGCACATGAAGCATAACATGACAAACAAAAATCACATTTATGGTTTCAAGCCAAATAATGTATTACATGTTTTCTAGTCTAATAGCTGCTTGGAGTTCTTAGATAGCCCCATAATACTAAAGCAAAGCATGATGTGACATTTCTATGACTGCAAAAGGAGTGATTTTCCCAAGCATTGCATGAATGTTGGCCCAATACCCAAACAGGAAACATCCATAACTTGTTTAAAAAGTTACATTTATCCCGGACTATTTCACCTTGGACACCAAGATCCTTCTAGAGCAGGGGTCGGCAACCTTTAACACTCAAAGAGCCATTTGGACCCGTTTCCCACACAAAAGAAAACACCGGGAGCCGCAAAACCTTTTTGACATCTAAAATGAAGATAACACTGCATATATCGTTTTTTACTTTAATGCTATGTATATCTTCATTATGATTTAGCTGCAGCTCTTGTTCAGTCACTAAAAACTGTTATTTTTAATCTTACATTATAAACTAGTAGGACTCCTTTCATATATTTTGAATGGGAGAACAGCTTCCTGAAGCGTCAAAGTCAGTGCTAAAGGGCTGTTTGCATTAAACAGCAAACCCCATAAGTTCGTCAGCAGTATAAGCAAATCAATCTACCCACGTACCATTAAACATTCGGTTTTCTTCAGAAACTTTTCTTTTCCTCAATTTATCCACGGTTGGCCTGGGGGGGGAGGGGCTCAGTAAATCAGTGTGGGTCTGCAGATGTGCTGGAGATACAGGTGTGTTTAGTGACTGATTAGCAGATAAACAGTCAAGTGCTGAGAATTGTGACAGGTCCCAAGCACAGCTTTTAACATTCAGATGAAGGAGATGACATTGGGACAAAGAGAATCTTTTCAGCAGCGTTTCGTGTTACATGAGAGCCTGCAGGAAGCTTGTTTAGCAGAGAATGTAGCGATTTACTTAACTAGCTGATTTACTTAACTAGCTAGCACTGCGTTCCTGAGTGGAGCTTCAAGCAGATCGGCTGCTGTGCCGGTGCGTGTTTTGAGCAACGGACCCGCAGCAGAGGGGTTCAAGAGCCATGTGCGGCTCCGGAGCCACAGGTTGCTGACCCTTGTTCTAGAGGCTCCTCTGCCTAGGTGTCCCATTCTGTGCTTCCTTGAAGCTTGCAGGAAAAGTTGGTTGCACCTGATGGCAATCAGGTAAAGGCAGATAAATCTTCACCCAGTAAAGTAGGTCAAGTCACAGTAGCCAAGGTCAAATAATACTCAGATAGCCCAGTTAACGTGCACAAATAAAGACATAACAGGTGATGTCAAGGAAGAAGGAAATAGAACCTTGCAGAGCTCCAAGAGGGTGTTGCTGGCTGCTCATTCCTGCTATGATAATAGGAGATTGTTGACTCAGCTGAAGCCAACTGAAGTCTTCTGCAATCTAGTAGCATGGTCAACCTATTCATCTTGGAGAATTTGACTGTTAACTCCCCACCCCTTGGAACTGCCAGCTGATGAAGGACCCTCATCTAATTTTGTAGCCTAAAACTTCAGTGAGGAAATGGAGGTTTTGCTATGAACTTACTCTCTGATCCAGGAAACCATGGCAAGGCCGTGTCTTCTAGATGGAAGGGTTCTAAATATGGCACTGACTGTCTGGTCCACAAGAAAACACTGTGTGTCTTATTGCCATCAAATTCCTGTGCTCTGCAATGGAAGGTCCAAGGATTGGGGTCATGATGCTAGGAATTTCTAAACTGAAGTCGCTAGAGAATAAATTCCATACCTTCTGTCTGTCACTCATGGCACCAGCATATTGATATAGGGCTCAATTTGATTTGGTCAGAACGAGCTCTGAGAAGAAACTGGTTGTGGTCATTTTTTGCTGATTTGTACATCCTTATGTGGAAAAGGGAATTGAACCCAAAATGATAAGAAGCCTTACACTTCAGCTGTCTCCAAAACTCAAATATATAGACAGAAGTTTACCAGAAAGAAGTTCTAGAGAATAAAGGCTTCCTCAGGTACATAATGACCACTGGAGTGAATGGTATCCTAGCTCAGTCTTCCCAACCTTTTGCCTCCAGGCACCTTTGGACCACAACACCCAGAATTCCAGTCCATGGCCCTGCTGGATGGGAATTCTAGGAGTTGTGGTCCAAATACCTCTGAATGCCACCAGGTTGGGGAAGGCTGTCCCAGCTCATTGATGGCAGATGGCCTGGATTGCCAGAGGGAATCCAGTCATGGAAAGTCCATACCCGGCAGCTACCAAGAACTGATCCGACCAAGGTCTAGGCCAGTGGTGGTGAACCTTTTAGAGACCAAGTGCCCAAACTGTAACCCAAAACCCACTTATTTATCTCAAAGTACCAACACTGCAATAGAACCTGAAAACTGAAGTTTTAGTTTAGAAAAACAATTCACAGCCAGTCCAAGCATATTCTTGGCAGTGCACTGACCGGCCATGCGAAAGCTTGGACAAGTCACAGCTATTGAGTTGTGGCTCATGATGTCATCACCTGATGCCACTATTCCTTTCTGAGCATGTGCATGGCCCTATGTGCACTGTTATCCAATGCTCGGCTGCTGGGGCAATGCTGGGGTGACTTGGCTCGCGTGCCGGCAGAGAGGGTTCTGCGTGCCCGCTGTGGCACGTGTGCCATAGGTTCGCCACCACTGCTCTAGGCTTTTCCTTCACTGTTGGCACGAAATGCTGACAGCTCACCCTGCAAATAATCTTTCCTGTCCACAGGTGCTTTCTCATTGTTTTATGATTGTTTTTCAGAGTTTTATGGCATTGGTTTTGCTACATAATCTTTGTCTTTATTTCATGCATGTGCTTTGTTTGCCTTTTTATTTTTTAAAAGACGAGCGAAAGCAAATGTTATTTTCCTGGTTATTAATTCCCAGCACCCCTCCCATCCCCCCTCTCTTGTTTGTATTTATCTAAAAGGAAGATGTTTTATCTCACAGCAGGAATGCAAGCCTGGCTCAGAAAAGCCTCCGGAGCGTTCACCGCTAAAGGGCGGCCTGTGTGGCAATCCTTCCAGGCTGGCAAAAGCAGAGCGGTATTTTAATTCCCGATCCAGGATTCCATTTGGTGCCCTGTTTTGTTTATTGCCACCATACTTAGGCAATTGCACGACCAAGTCAGACAGGCGGTCTGGTTCCTCCAACAGCGTTCCTTTTCTCTTTCTGCCTCCCTGCTCCATCCCCTCTCTTATTTATTAGCCTCCCCTTAGTAAAAGAACATCCTGGCTTTTGTGATAGATGCTTTTCAAGCAACCGTCAAATAGCTTATATCAACAAGGCGAGTCAGTGACTGGCAAAGGGAGCCTTGCCTAGCGCTTGCAAGTACAGAACAGGACGTTTCCTTGGCTCTGGGATGAATTCATTGTTTAGGGGGAGGGAGGCTCGTTTTTCTTTTCCTGGCCAAAGTATTTGTGCCTGTAGTTAGATCTCTCCAAGCTGATGCTCCGTTTGGAGAGCTCCAGGTTGTGATTTCTTGGGCAAGGCCAGTAAACCTGTCAGAACAAATGAAGCAGGACAGAGTGTAGCAGCATCACAGGCTGCCTTAGAGGGACTCGAAGCTTTGGTCCTCAGAGTGCAGGATTGTCTGGGCAAGGACAGCGTGTGGCCCAAAGTCTAATTTCAAAAGCCCTCGCCATGCCATCCATTCTGACCTCCGAGAAGAGTGACTTATTCGTTTATTAATTTATTTATTAAAAGCTTTGATAGGCTGTCCACTCCAAGCATCTCAGGATGGCTTACAAGAAAAAGATGTGTGTGTGTGTGTGTGTGTATCTCAAAACAAGGCACTCCATCCAACCTCAATAATAAAACCCAGAATAAAACCAATTCAACATTAAAATGATAGGAAAATAAAAAGGTGTTCACCTGACACCAAAAGGAATAAAGCGATGGTGCCAGGCGAACCTCCCTGAGGAGCAAATTCCAGTTGGGTGCCACCGCCGAAAAGGCCTTCTCTGGGTACCTGCCTTCCTAATGTCCTTCAAGGAGGGCTCCTGGAGAAGGACCGCTGCCTCAGTTTTCAAGGGGTGGATGGGCACCTAGGGGAGGAGGCTCTCCTTTAGGTATCCAGGACCCAAGCCAAGACTTGTCCCTCCTCTGACAGCTTGCTGCATGGGAGGAAAGAGAGGCCTGGTGGGGAGAGAGGCAGGGTGTAACCCAATATTTACTCCGGCCCTGTTCACCACTGACTTTTGGCCCCTGATGGCTGGCTCACAAGTGAATGTGGTCCACAAGAGAAAAAAGCTTGCAGCCCCCCACCCCCACTCCTGACAGAAGCTTCCAAGGATTTGGCAGAGGCTGTACGAAGACCAGCCAGCCCCACTGCTGAGGGCTGAACCCGGGGCCTTCCTCGTGCAGGGGGCTGTTCTGCCACTGCACTGCAAAGCAGTGCTCTCCAGTGCACCAACCTCAACGAGCAGAAGTGGGGGGCTGGGGCCAAATTCTTCCGCTCCGTCCTACTTTTCTTTCGCCCAGGTTTACCCATGTGATCTGCAGCTGCTGAAGTCATCCCTTCTTTCGGTTGTCTTGTTGCTTTCGTTGCAACTTATTGGGGGCTTTAAACTTCAATTTAGAATAGGCCAAGTAGTATTTATGTGAGCCATGGCTCATGCCATAAAGCACACCGGACACAATACACCCGATTCTAAATAGTCATTTATCATTAAAGCAATTCACACATGCAAAATAGGGAGGTGGGGTTGATATGAAGACGCCACATATAAATCTTTTTTCCTAGTTTTGCATTTCTTGCTACTAGTCAATGGAAGTTTCCTTTTTGATGATCTGGCCAAACGGAGTGTCTGCAAAAAAATATTCTAGATACCTGTATCTTGTTTCCTTATCGTTAGGTCAGCTTAACAAGTAGCATGATTAATCTTCCACTGCGTCATTCCTCCATGTTTACAAAATCCCTAATGAAATGGAACATTCTTTAAACAATCCACTAAGATGGCATATTTTAGAACTGTAAAACTACCCAAGCCTTTGAGTATGAAACTACATAAAGCCTCTTCAGTGGTTCACGTCGTGATTTAATCCCATCATGTTTTATCAAGGTACAGATTTGACTTTTAGAGCAGAGAGAGAGCAGTGCATGTCCAGATATCTTTTTGTTGTCACAATCACTGTATCTGTTAGTCAACTGACCTAATGCACACAAGCACACAACAAAGGAACAGCTAGAAGAAGAAACGTTCTGTGCGAGAGCTTCTTTGCCAACATGAAGAGATGAGCCATGTTCAAAAATTTAGCAACTGTTACTGTTAGATCAACCCTGACTGCTCTTTAGAAGGCCAGATAGTGTAGATGAAACTCAGATACTTTGGCCTCCTAATGAGAAGGAAGGACTCCCGGAGAAGAGCCTGATGCTGGGAACAATAGATGGCAAAAGAAGGAGGGGATGGCAGAGGATGAGGTGGCTGGATGGAGCCACTGAGGCGGTTGGTGTGAGCATGAGTGGACTCCGGGAGATGGTGGAGGACAGGAAGTCCTGGAGGAATGTTGTCCATGGGGTCGCAATGGGTCGGACACGACTTTGCAACTAACATCAACAACCACTGTTAGCCTGGCATTGAACCATCCAAACAGAAAGATAGCAGAGTATCCAGGAAATAACAGTGAAAGAGGACGCACCAATCACTCCCCAGCGCCAGCTGCATGAGAACAAATCTCTCAGTTTCACCAGAGTTGCAGGGACACCATCTTTGTTTGAATGGGCTTCCTAAGAACGGACCTTATCATACCATGCAAGGCAAAACCTTCCTTCTTGCCTAGAAAATGCCCCATCTACACTGCAGAACCATTAAGGTCCCGAATACAGAGCAAAGTCATGCAAGGCAGGGATACTGAGCCTATATGGACGTAGGGCACAGACGGAAGCAGCTGGGTGTCTGCACTGGGCCTTCTTACTGGCTTTTAATGTCTGACTTGCTGGCATGTCACACGACACTCACCACGTACTGTCCTTGCTCTTTTTCTGCCACAATATCCCAGATTTCTTCAGAACAATTACAGCACCTGCACAAATGTTTATCTATTGCTTTTTTCCAGTTTGTGCTAGACTTGCGGTACAGTTCTGAAGGCCGGAGAAGTGGTTTCCATGGGGTGATAGGATGCACTGGCACTGCAGGAGGGAGCCTCCTATGGGTCTTCAAACAAAATGGCAGCAATTCTAGGAAGGAGAGGAGCCTTTGGTTGCTTTCCACCCTCTCCCCAGCTGCCTCTGTCTCTGACTTCCACACTGACCTGGAAAATGGTGTAGTACTGCTTCCACCATACCCCTATGCTTCCAAGAAGAAGTAGCTGAAAACAGGCCCAGATGTCAATCTGCTCAGAAATAAATCACTATCATCAATTGCACTTACTCAGAAGTAAATCCCATTGGCTTCAGTGGTGCTTACTCAGGATAGAACTTGCTGTCGGGGAAGTCAGCATGAGAAAGTAGGTGCACTAATTTCCAGAAACTCCTTTTGGGTGGAAGGGAATGGGGGCACTGATCCCAGTGGGTTCACTCCATGTGACGTGGGACAATAGCAGAAAGCAACGCACAGCCTTCCCCTCTTCTCTTCCCTTCCCCTTTTCCATCTCCCTGATTTTTTTGTGGGGGGAGGGGCAGGAAGAGCTGTCAAATAACTTCCCGTTGCTTTGAAGGAGTTCACTCCTTTGCACCTTCATGCTTGCACATAACTCAGTGGATGAACATGAAAGACGTCTTTCCTTTTCTAAGGGCCATTTTGCTGCATGAAGCCCATTTACAACTTCCTGCTCCTCTCCAGCAATTGCAGGTGTGACTCAAAATCACGCTTGCACTGCAGTCTGGCCCAGGATTCTTCAGCAGGTGCTCTGGCTGTGGCAAATGTGTTTCCCCAGGGGAGGGTGCCGACTCCCGTGTCCCTGGGGCATTTAGAGGAGCTGTCCGTGGTGTTCCATGGTGGTGAACTAGTTCAGAGGTGGGTAACTTCTATACTGCTCAGAATAAAAGCAGCAATGAATAGGGAGCTCCAATGATTTGGCAGTCACTATCCTGCCCTGCATTTTGCATACATACCAAAAAATACACCGAAGGGAGGTTCATGCCATCCTTCCCCCTCTTTATTGGATCTCAGTTTTATTAGCATTTTGGCATCACCCATATTCAGCATTAGTAACTTTCAGTCTGGCCGCTTAACCTCTGCACATCTCCTTAATTGCAACTGATCAACCATCAATGCATCTGGCTTCTGATTTCACTTTCAGTTGATTCTCAATGGGAAGAGGCATATCTTTGTCAGGCAAGCCTTTCCGGTGAAATTCCTCCTTTTCGGTCATAACTGGGTCACAGATTGTGAGAATTACCACTGGATGCTTAAAAGAGAAAATGGACAAACAGCACCTTCCCCTTCCAGGGGCACTCTAAATGTGCGCTGGCAAGTCGCCCTTTTAAAAGAGGGTTTTGGGAATGCACACTGGGCACACGGAATGCATAGGATGCTAAGATACAAGGCACTGAGATGCCTGGAGGTCTTTATACACACACACACACACACACTTACATGCACACAGGGATGGGAGAAATTGTTTGGGTTCATTTTTTAAACATATCCCATTTTTGAACCACTATGTGAACAAAAACTCAGTTATCCTTCAACAGCATTGCCACTTTTCTTAACAAGACTCACTGGAGAAGACAATCCTGTTAGGGAAAGTCAATGGCAGAAGACTAAGGGGAAGTCCAAACATGAGTTGGATGGAATCCGGAAAGGAAGCCAAGCCTTGAACTTGGAGGAGCTGATTGGGGCTACCATGGACAGGACATTTTGGAGAGCTTTCATACATAGGGTTGCCATAAGTTGGGGACAACTTGCTGGCACGCAACACACACAGTGCCCAGCTACTGGCAGAAAGATGTTTAAGCCGCAAGATGCCGGGCGGATGCACTGGGTCCCTTCCTTTGCTTCACGCCTACCCAGCACGGGCGAATGGCCTCCAAGAACCCCTCTAAACCCGAATGTGGCCATCAGGCTGAGGTGGGTTCTCTGCCTCAGACTGATGAGCTTCCAGCGCTTGACCTGACAGATGCCAGTGCCACACCCACTCACCGTCAGGGCACACTCGCTCACTGTATCTTCTTGATTGCACTATGAGCAGAGTGAACCTCTGAGCCTGGAACTGCCACTCACAATGCACTCAGGTATTGCAAGAGGGGAAATGTATATTTTGACCCTATTACATTCAAATTTCAGCAGCAACTCTAGCAACAAAAGTATAAGCTTTCTGAAACGGCATTTTCCCCCGGACCACTCAGCCTGCCCTAGTCTGAAGAACATGACAGTTTTCTAGTCCACTTGAAGTCTCACACCCTGGCATATTTTCTCATTTCTACTAACTCTCCATCACTTCCCCACTCTCTGTTGACTTCTCCTCTTGTCATTTCATACTTCACTGCTTTTTCTGTAACAAAATCATGTGCCACATATTACTCTCCTACAGTTAATTTTGTTTCCTCTGTGTTTTACGGTAATCATGAAAGGACATCAATGCACCGCTGTCTGCCATGCCCTGTGTCACAAGCAAAATGATATGAACACAGCCCATTTCCAGCCTATATGCTCTGAGATCTTCAAAAAAAGAAGAAAAGGCCTGAAACATAAGGCCATGCAAACTTACAAATTAAGATGTTCATCAGATCAAATCCATCTACAGCAGAATTCTGCTTTCAGGGGTGAACCCCAGTCAGAAGCCAATGGATGTGAATGGCCTTCCCTTACCCTTCATCCCCTCTCTCTACTATTCAGGAAATTGCTGTCATACCTGCAGGTCCCATTCCATATAATTGATTATGTATGTATTCATTTATATACCACTGTTTTTTCCTTCCAAGGAACTCCAAGTGGCTTACATTATTCTTCTCATCTTTTTTATCTTATCGACACAATAACAACAACAACCCTGTGAGGTTGTGAGCCTGTGCCTGGCCCAAAGTCAGCCAGCTGTCTCCATGGCTGAGTGAGGACTAGAACCCAGACCACCTGAGTCCCAGTCCCGTGCTCTTAACCACTACGCCACACGGGGGTGGGCTTCCACGTAAAAAGGGCAAAGGCATCCTGTCGGGAGAAAGGGAGAAAGCAGCCCATGCAGGAGCAAACTATGTTGCTCCAGCAGGAAACAGGAAACCGTACCAAGTCTGTGGCCTCCTGACCGGGAGGAAGCAATACTGACCAACTGAGTGAAATGAGCAACATCTTTAACTACCCGTTCTAAAGTGGAAGATGGTGAAGCATTCAGAACTTGGGTCTGCAATAACACGCTTGAGCCAAGCAACCCTCATAGATAGTATCTCCCAATCACAGCTTGAATCTAATTACATTTTGGGTTCATTACATTCATCTTCTCATGTCATTTGGTTATTTCATCCAGTTCACTCATCCATTCCATTTAGTGGAAGGGGCACAGGGTGGAGGAGACTTGACTTCCAAAGACAAAGGAAGAGGGAGGGAGGAGGGAGGGAAGGTGTTGTAAGCAAATTAAGGACATTACTTTCAAACATGAGCTTCATTGCAGTTTGCAAACATTTCCTGCTTTTAAAACATCCTCAAAATCAAAGGAATGCCAAGACACAATAACCTGCCCTTCCTGAACTGATAACCAGCATTTCATAGCTTCACAGTCAAAAGCTATGAAATAGCCAAAGCTTTGCTTAACACTGTCTGACCTCAGACCCATCAATGTCATCCTATTGCCGTATTTGTCCACATTTAAGTAGTATTAAAAAATGAAAATAAAAAAGCTGGCTTCTGCAAGAGGTTGACCATGAATCCAATATCAGGAGCTACCTGGAGGAATGGACACACTTGTGGAGGACAACTCTCAATGATGACAAGAGGAGTGTGCAAGTCTCAGCTCCAGTCTTTACACAGGCCTGGAAAAATTCCTCTCTGGAGAGCTGCTTCCAGTCTGTGTCAAAGTTCTACTAGATGGACCAATGCTAGTTTCTCCTGTTCCTAGGACAGGGACCACAGTTCTATGGCAAGGCATCCAGAATGTCCCAGGTTAAAGAGGGTCAGGTGGCAGGTGATGGAAAGATTTTCTGCCTGAGATGGCTCTGCCAGTCAGGGCAGATGGTACTGAGCTGGATGGACACATAGGGTGGGCAACCAATGGCCCTGGCGATGTTTTGGACTTCAGCTCCTATCAGCACCCACCAGCCTGACCAATGATCAGGAAGGACAAGAGTTGTAGCCTATCAACATGGGGAATCTCCCCATGCCTGCTGTATATCACAGCTTCCTAAGCCTGGCAGTCGCTGTTAGTCGCCACAACAGCTCTTCCTGGTGTGGGATATGGTACTGCAGCTTTTCTGAAAGCTAAGCAGGTATGAGCCTGATCGGTCCCTTGGATGGGAAACTGCAGCAAGGGTAGGAGCTTAACAAGGCAGGGCTACTGCAGAGTGAGAGGGCACAGGATTTGAGTGCAGAAGATTCCAAGGTCAGGTTCTGGCTTTTCCAGGCAAGGTGGGGAAAGGATCCTGTATGAAACAGTGGAGAGCCAGTGCCTGTCAGCATTGGTCAGGGGTTAAGAAACTAGGGGTACATGAGACATTAATTTCAAGGTTTTGTTGGGGGTTGTTTTATGGTTAATCATGATTTACGCCTTCCAGACAGACCATGGTCTTGGGTGCTTTCTGCTGCTGAAGTCTGTGCATTTCTGAGTATGCAAGATGATTGGCAAACCCAACAACATGCATCCAATAGCATGCATACAGTTGGGAAATGTACCTAAAAATGCATATTTTTGAAAAATGCACATGGATATGCTCTCACCAATGGGAAAGAGTGGATACTTTTCAAGATGAGCACAACTGATGCACACATTTGGGAAAATACGGACCCAAACACATGCAAAGAGAGAACAAAGCTCACCATCTGATATGGATTCCCATTGGATTGAGCTTTGCAATGGAATTTGGATAAGCTTTGCAGATTCACACATCACCATTGGCACCCTGTTTCTCCTCCAGATGTTTTGTACTGGCGATCAGTACAAAATCTCTCTGGCCATTGACCTTGTTGGCTGAGGGTAGTTTAAAACATCTGGAGGACTCCAGGTTGCCTTGGGTAGATAATTCTCAGATAGACAAACCAATCGAGTGAGTCACGTAGTGCATCCTTATGCTCCTGTAAGAATAACTGACTTCCCCCCAGTCACCTGCAGCAAACCCAACTGCAGCTTCGAGGGCAAGGGGGATTTAGAAACAAAAAACTAAAAGCCTCCTAGATTCAGTGGTGGGGACATGCAAAGGCTGTTCTTGAGGTATTTTTCTTCTTCGTCTGGTGATCCTGTCAGAAGACACCTTAGAGGATGAAACATTTTGCTCGGGAGGTAATGCCAGTCTGGATTATCCCAGTGATATTTGATTTAATTCCTCTTCCACACGCTTCTATAGATTTAATGCTAGTAGTGCTCTTGTGGAAGGGAACATTAAGTGGCCCTATGAAGGACTCCCTAGAAGAACAGAAAACGAAAACAGTAACCCCCACCCTCCACCCAAATCCTTTCATTACTGGAAATTCAGAGGTCACGTAGAAAGAAGCAACTGGGCCACAGGAGCAGAAATGGTCATTCCCCCACACTCCTAAATTCTCAGACCCCAAATGTTTTCTCTTCCAATCACATCAGGAAGTCATGTAACTAATAAGTCGTCTCTCTGATATCATCCAAATTTCACAACTGATAAATTAAGCAAGGTCTTCGTCAGAGGTCTCACCCTAGAGATGCCATTAAAAACATAGCAAGAAATGCCGATAATGGCATTATCGTAAGAGAAAGATAAAGAGATTACAGAAGTCTAAACCTGAGGTTGGAAGCAAATCTCTTTCTTTAAGCTGTGCCTCCATCCCTGCTTTGTTGAAAAAGGATGTGATTATTATCTGGGGTGGGGCGGTGCTGAAAAGTAAAGCCCTGGAGAAGCAACCTTTTCATAACTTCGCTAATTTTTTTTACAGGCAAGTATAATTATAGTTTTGCATAACCATCTAATGAAAGGAAGTCCTCTCTTGCCGTGTTAATAAAGGACCTTGCCTAGCGTGTTAACAAAGCAAAGGCATTCTACGTAGGTAATGTCACTGTGTAATTAGCATGCTCGTAAGATGACTTAAGATTACAGTTTATCTGAATCTAATAACCACCTATCAGCAGCCTCACCGCTCTGTCTTTCTCAATATATCTTTCCCCTTGAATGGTTTCAGTATCTACCCACTCACAGGGGGGTTTGTGGCAGTATGCAGAAGCACAGAGGAAATAGAGAGTTGCTTCTGGAGGCAACTGTGTGTGTGGATGTGCAGGAACCATGCAAAGAAGAGGGGCAGGGACTCTCAAACTGGGAGGGAACACTGGAATGACTGCCCGTTCTCTGTGATCCCAGTAACTGTCAGTACCAGGACATTCTGTAACAAAATGCAAAGCTTTTCAATAGAAACAGGAAACATGCAGCCCATAAGTACAGTTAAATGGTCTTTTAAAAATCTAGAATAGGTCAGAGAGGCTTTAGGGGAGGCGGCTGCAACGATGCTGTGGAATTGAGCGGCAGCAAGCCTCGTCATAATGCTCCCCTTTGTAGTAAGACAGGATCGATGCCTTCCAAATTCCCTGTTCGGCCCAGAACAGATCGTGAGCTTCAGGGCTTGTGCCACAACACACAGATCTCCACTCTCCAAAGTTCTGCCGCTTGAAGGAGCCTATTGAAAAGCTGCTTGGCTTGTCACCGCCACTGCAGCTGCCACACGCAGTGCTTTCCCAGGGACATGATACCAAACCACGACTCTCACAAAGTGCCTTCAGTGGCAGAAAGGTGAGAGCGATGGACTGTGGACCGGAGAGCTCTGGGTTCGAGTCTCTGCTCAGCCCTGAGGCTCACCGGGTCTTTGGACCAGACACTCACACTCAGCCTAACCTTCCTCACAGGATTGTTCTGGTTAGGATAAAACAGAGAGGAGGAAGAGGACTATGTGAGCCACCTTGAACTCGTCAAAAGGGTGGGGGGAGGTGGAATATAGACATAATAAATAAATGTGCACAAGGCTCATATACATGGAATTACATTTGGTGCCAAATGGGATGCTCATTTGAATTCACAAGGACGGATGTGTTGTTTTCTAAGTAATTACTTTACTTGGAAAAAGACTTGGTTTCTTTGGGTGAGATTGCCCGTCACTGGGGGCTGTTGCTCTGACCTCTCAACGGGTGGGGATGAGAGGTCTGATGCCAAACCCCAACCACCCCAAGATTCCCACCATCCTGCCCATTATCAGGGCAGCCACACCAAATTCACGACCTTGAATGTGATGTGAAAGGGATGGTGAATGCAAGATGGCCATTTCAATTCAGCCATATGCAGAACAGTCGGAATATACTAAATGCTAGGTATATATGCAAATTTAATTTCAGTGCACAAATCACTAGAAAATGCCTCCTTTGCAGCCCCAAATGCAAAAGCAAGCTCTTGCTCTCCAAAAATGTTCTCGAATTTCTGCACTTGCATGCACATTTGCAAAGTGTGCACTTTCATGAATGCATGACTTCTGAAAAGTGCACAGATTTTCCCATAAGAGAATGAATAAAACACATCTGCAAATGAGAATGGGGAATGAACCAAACCACGCTTTGAAATAAAATTCAGAGAATCTCAACAAGTTTGAGCATCCTCATTCCTACTAAATTGAGACAGCCTGACATTTTCAAATAACAGAATATTTTATATTATAAAATATTCTATTTTAAACACAATTTAAACATATTAAGGAACTCGCATATCTCTGCTGTCTCACAGCTGTTTCACTCCTTTTCAGAACACAGGGATGCAGGAGCAGAACAACTGGGCAGGATATTCCCTGCACATTTACACAGAATGAAAGGCCTTGGGCTCGATTTAGAGTATAATCCTATGCATGCTTAGACAGGAAAAAGTCACAAAGAGATTTACTGAGAGTTTCAGGACTTTCTTCTGTCTAAAAACTGCACTGTTCTCGTGCTTAATGTCCAAGGGAAATTCATGCAAGGAGAAGGCAATATTCCTGGGGAGGGAAGGCCACTCACTCTTCCTGTGTCAGGGTCACCTTCCTCTCACCTTTTAAGTTAGACACACTTGTGTCTATCATTGCTTATGCCTCTGCTTAAAACAATAGATTCGATGAGAGTAGAACATGGACCAGGGTATTTTCACATACTTCCTCCTTCACACACACCATTGAGGTTTCCAGAATCCAAGAAAAAGTGGCAGGGTTAAAATACTGAAGACCATCAGGTCCCAAGGTTGCCCTCTTAAAGCAGGGAGTAGGTGACTTCTGTGCATCTTTCCAACAAATCCTTTTCTTCTCCAAGATAAATGTAGAGTTTTCATCATGGTGGAGTCTAGGGTTCTTGACCAAACTCAGCATTTCTTCCTAACCTCTTCCCCATCCAAGGGCTGTTCGAGGAAGCTTTTTCACTCTGTTCCCAATCCCATGTTCTAGCCCGATGGCCACAGGAGGTTTGAAAAGTTGAAGGGTGGGTGGGAAGGGAGAAAAGCTTTGCAATAAAGAAATAAATAAAACTGCCACAACAACTCGTTCTTCGGTCGATGCAGCGTTGATTCATCTGTCCCTGCAACTAAATATCCATCTCTATCTCTCCTTGCTCTATCAGGTTCAAGAAAGTCATCTGAGTGAGTGAATGCAGGAGAAGGGGGGGAGAGGGGAGAGAATGACAGATAGGAGCAGAGTTTCGGCTTGTCGTATTTTTTCTTTTTTAATAACATGTACATTTCGAGGCTGTCAGTGTAATAAGTCAGTCTTGTTAGTGGAATCACGAGTGTGCAAAAGTTTCAAGCCAGCAGCCTGGCAGAGGCCCTGCAGCAGCCAGAGAAACTGGCCCTGTGGAGAGTCGAAGCCGCGCTCGCCCCTCCAGGCGAGTGTTTTCACCACAGATGTGGCCAGCCCTCCAGTCGGGCACTGGGAGGGGTTTCAGAGCACACCCTTGCCATCCCACAGAATATATCGACCCCTGTCTGAGATTCCTCAGCAGCACCCCATTAGGATCTCCGATGCACCCCACTTGGTTCCAACCCTCTTTATCAGAAAGCCTCTACCTGGAAGTAGCAGTAACTCTAAAGCAGATTAAGACATTGTCAAGAATCTGCTAACCTACATGCGGGCATCATTGGTCCCTTGGGTCCTGGCTGCCTTAGACCTTCCTTAACGGACTAACTGAATAGGTAAATGGGTTATATCAGGCCAGGAAATCAATGTGTATACTGTGTTCCCAGCCACAGATGAGCTTGTCGAAGGCATTTTATTATAGCTCTAGGAGCTGTATTGATCTGACCGTTAACTACTCAGAGGTGGCTAGCAATCCAATGAAGATGCGTCCCTCTGTCCACCCAAATGCATTCTTCCCTCAATAGTCCTTACAGACTAAGTGTTTGCAGATTGAATTAATTTAATGTTTGCTTAATCAAAACTGACTAAGCTGGAACTTAAATGCTATTAATTACAAAACAAATCGTATTCACATGGTTAGTGTGATGTCGGGCCGGGACAACGTGCACTGCTATTCAGTCTATGATGTATTTCAGGGCTGCAAGACAAAGCCTTTCCAAGAACTCCAGAAGCAAATCATATCCACCTGCGTTCTTTGAGTGTGATTGGTTTGCTTCCCCCAGTTTATAGAATATCTGGGTGTTGAACTACTGGGGGGAAGTGGCAGTGCCTGAAGTTGAGAAAGCTGGAATTTAGAAGCAGTGCGTCTTTCTTGGGGCTGCACTCGAGATGTCTCACATACTTCTTGTGAAAGTCAAACGCACACTGAAATCAGTACGGATGTCAAAGAAACAGCCATGCACACCCGATAGCGATTCCTGGGACATGCGCTTCATGTGTGCTTCCTGGCAGCCACACGGTCAGGGTCTGTATGAGGGGTTCCACTGCCCATTCAAATTTACCCTGACTGGTCCAGGGTGCCCGCTCACACAGAGGAGCTGATGGAGGCCCATCCACACTATTGCTGATGACGTGGCCCTGGAGACACGGTGGAGCCTCCTGCAAGCTGCTCCTGAAGGTCAGCACTCGGCCTCCCTGGGACAGCATGTGATGGAGCACAGTAGAAGTCAGTGTACCTCGTCCACACTGACAGAAATCAAGTGGTGGATGAAGAGGGAAATCATGGCGGATGCAATCGCTGGCATGAACATGTGAAATAGCCGGATCAAAAACCGACCAAACCAGAGCCTGTATTAACTGGCTGGAATGGTCACTGCAAGAGACGTGTGGATTGGTGGAAGGAACCGCATGACAGATTGCCCAGCTGAGCTAATGGGTGGGAACTCCATGCATCCATTCTCCTTCATAGACAGTCAAAAGCTTTAAAATCCTGTTATTCCAATAAAATGCTGCCTGGCTGTTCATTCAGGAAAAGCTTGTCTCTTGGGATGGACCCTCAGACTGGCTCCCCCAGTCTGCAGCAGAAAAGAAAAGCAACAAGTCCAACTTTCTCCAGCAAATGGTTTGACCACAACAGTGGAGTATATTTTGACCTCCCCTCTTGTTTTCAGGCCCCGCTTCTCACAGCTTGGAGCATTTCTGCCCTATTTCACCCGATCTCTGGCATGCGGCATTCTCTGCTCAGTGCAAACTGTGTTTAAATAGTTCTTGAGCAAAATATAACACATCTGTCTGCAAAAGGCTTAAAAGAATGTATGGATGGGGAGGGGGACATTTAGTTTGGAAGCAAAAATCAGGTCTATTTGTTTAACGGAGCTGCATGCGTACAAATCACATACTGTGTGTTAAACAACAGTAGCCCAGCTGCACTGATTAATGGTGCACAAAGCGCATGTACCCAAACAATGATTTCATTTCAGACAAAAGAACAATGCCTGCTCTTTCTTTACACCCTAATTTACAATTTCAATTATAAATATAAAAAGTTATGTTTCTGATAACTGCTTTTATTAGGCGGATACATGCTCTGGTGTCTTGTAGACATACAGTAGGCAATAAAAATGAGAAGTACAACAACAAAAACTGCAGTTCCCTTCAATTTCTGTCCTTGATTTTTACATTTAATGGCAGAATAATCACTCAACCACATGTGCAGAGTCGTTACAATAACACCGCTGCATAGAAGAACAGGGAACGATGCTGGTGGAGCAGGTAGAAAGCCCAGGTGCGATGACAGTCTGGTTGTAGAGAAGTGTTACCTTGGCTACCAGAGGTGCCAAGCCTGCATGCTCCCATTGCTGAGTTGCTTGGGCAGCATCCTGCTGGGAGGAACCTGTGGGCATTTGGTTTGCCACCTTGTGTCAGAGTGCTGGACTAGATGGACCTTTGGTCTGATCCAGCAGGGCTTTTCTCTCATTCTTGCCAGTGGGCGCCTGCTGAGGAGCGAGTGCCCAACTATGATTAACCTGATCCCAGCCCTGACTCTCATTCAATTATTGATTATCATTAGGGGCGGGAGGAACCCTCCATAGTCTGTCCCTCCAGGATCTGCAGACTCCCTCTTGTGGCTGGCCCGCTCCTACTACGCTCTGCAACAGGCAACCTACCCCAGCTGCCATGCCTGGTGGCCAAACTTCCTCCCCACTTGCTGCTGCCATGAGTGGCCACCATTTCCAGTAGCCAACCTTCTTTCTTCCTTGCTTTCTTTCTTCCTTTCTTCCAAATGTACCCAAGAGAGGAAGGATATTTGCTCAAACAGCCTTTCCTGTCCAAAAGGTCACAGCAGCCATCATCATCATCATCATCATCATCATCATCATCATCATTTCTGTACCACCCCATAGCCAAAGCTCTCTGGGCAGCTGACAGCAGCAAATTAAAATACAACAAAATGCACCATATTAAAACATCATAAATACAAACAAACAAGCTTACGATACAAAATTTAAAACCAAATTTAAAGCAAATTTTAAAATACAATGCCTTGGAAAAAAAATGTTAAGAACCATTTATCAACTAGTTGAGGCCCCATCAGTGAGGGTGTTCAAGGATATGCTAGACATGCACATGGTGGACATGTCGTGAGCGGAGCCAGCTGGAGCTAGGGGTCAGACTAGATGGCCCAGAAGACCCCTTCTGACTCACTCTGTTTCTATGTTTCTGTTTCTAAGTCCCAGTAGAGTAATTGCTGTGCTGTGTTGTTGTCATTGTTATGATTTATTTATTTTTGTTTTTCTGTTTTCTGTAAGCCATCCAGAGACTTTTAGTATTGGGACATAAATAAAAATAAAATTGTTGAATGCCCTGTAGTGGAGGACAGTCTTCACTTGATGCTGAAAAGATAGTAACATTGGTACTAGGCAGACCTTATTGGGGAACTTGTTGTATAACTGGGGGACACCACTGAAAAGGTCCTTCTCCTTGTTGCCACAAACTGAGATTCCCTCAAGGATGGCAGCTGGAGGCAGACCCCAGGACTTGATTGTAGGGTCCAGGTAGGTGAAGGACAGGAGAGGGAGTGCATCAGGTATCATAATGCCAAGCCATGTAGGGCTTTATAGGTTAAAACCAGCACCTTGAATTGGACTCCTTGAGTTGGATCCAACTATCTTATCAACTTCTGACTTCAGCCCTGGGCAAAAAGAATTCACTGCCCAAGTAAGCCATTTCTCGGGGACCTGTGATCATGTAGAGAGAGGTTTATTTGCATTCAAGGGGGTTTGAATAAAACTCTCTGTTCTGCTCAACACTAGCTTCCATATAGCCTCAAGTGCCAAGATTCTCTCAAATCTTGGAAGCTAAGCAGGGTCAGGCTTGGTTGGAATCTGGATGGGAGAACCGAGTTTTGCATTGAGCAGGGGGTTGGACCCAACTGCCCGCTAGGCCCCTTCCAACTGTATGATTCTATGGTTCTAGACAAAGTCCAGACTGAAGCAGTGGAACTGCCCAAGCAGGCTCACATTCTGCTCACACATTTAGCCTAGCCTTCCTATGCTGAGCACCTGGGCAAGGCTACTGGCACAAGCCAGATTACATATATGGCACTGTAGGTTTGATTGCCCCTCTGTGCCTCCCCGAAACACCAAGGTACCTGAGCAGCAGTTCCTGAAAGCTAAGATAGCAAAACCTTTGATGCAGTACAACTGCATCTTAAAGTCAACCAAAAGCAGAGAACCCCTTCAGCCAGATCAAGCCATTCCTTTACATGCGCTGTTCAGGACATATGCAGTAGGCAAAACCATATAAGCTCACACACAGGAGAGTGTGGGTTTCCACAGAAAGGGGCGGGACCACTCCCATCCTATTCAGTGAACTGAGAAGCAGCCAGAACCAACAAAACCAAAAATGGCAGATAGATTTTCAGTGAAAATTCAAATGCCAAGGCAATAAATGGAAGCACAGTAGAATTCTTATAGTAAGCGCTCCACACACCTAGGAAAGAAAACCTTCCAACTTTTTTTCGTTTGAAAATCACTTGCTGGAAAGCTTTTCTCAGAAGTATGCATCATACAGATTTCTGTTCACACAGATCCCCAGGAAAGTAAATCAAACAGAAGAGATGCTGGGTTTCAAAATGGTATATAAACCTCTTCACGTGCTCAAATGTCAATATCCCAAACTCCTACAGCAGTCAGAAATTACCCACAGCAAAAACACCACCACTGTCTCATTGCAGTAAGATCAACAACAAGACCGAAGAATGCCAGCACTGGAAGTTTCGCTCCGCACCTCCTCCTGCGAATGGAGAGGAAAACGGGTCCCTGCATTAATAGACCAGGTAAACATTGCAAAAGAAATGGTCTCATCCCTGAAAGAGTGTTCAGGTAGGGGGCGGAGCTCTGTTTACCTGGTTGCTTCCAGTTGTCTCACCTAAGTGTCAACATTTCTGAGCTTGCAATGCAATTTTTGGACCAAAAAAAGGTCCAAAACAGCATGTGTACATTTGGGAAAAAATGCTTATTAAAATATACACCTGAAAAGTCTGCACAAATATTGTTGAATCACTGGGAGAAGAATATCTATATTCAAAATGTGGGTAAGTGATAAGTACATCTGGAAAAATGCACCAAAATATACATGGCTTTTTCTTGAAAAAAAGGAAAAAGCAAAACTCAGGCTTTTAGACCCACTCGAACAAGGTTTGGATGGAATGTAGAGAATTTCAGTAAGCTCAAATTTTACACATCTGATTTAAAACTGGATGTTTGGCTTGACAGTAATTTATTTTTTGATAGCGAATGCACAACAGAGCAAACTTTAAATACTTTTGGCAGGAATATAAATCATTAGGAACTTGGTGCTTAAGGTAATGGATACCATTCCAAAAATTATGAGATATTTCAGTAATTGTTGGTCTTCTAGTAGGCACCTTGAAAAGATAATGGGTAAGAGCCAGACTTGGTCAGACATAGAGGAGACCCACTAAATCTCATCAAGTTTAGAGCTGAATGAAGAAAATTATGACAAATGATAGGAAATAAGCTAATTACTGCACACAGTTTAGTGGTAACAGATTTAGGGTAAGGAGACACCAACAGTCCATGTTTTAAGTAACTTATAACATGGGGGAAATATTGAGAGGTCAGCAAAGTAAACCTTTGGAATGTCAATCTTTGGAATGCTGGAAGGATGGGCGTCTTGGCATGGGAGATCTAAAAGAGAGGAGTTGGAGGTGACATAAGGATACTTTTGAATGCTTTGACTATGAATATGAACACTTTCACAATACTTTTGTGAAAAGTATTTGGAAGGGAGGCAGGCAGGCAGGCAGGCAGGCAAGGGAATTGAATACAGGATGCAATAGGTACACGTTATATTTATAACAAGCCGTTCACAGCAACACAGTTTTGCTTTTTCCCCTTTCTTTCTCTTCCCTTCCTGTTCCTTTTTTCCTTTTGTGATTTTTAGGTTGAAAGGATACAGACTTTCTTACTGTTGTCAGTCCTGTAAGTTTTCTCCGAGAGTCTTTTTTGGGTGGGGAGAGAGCTAAAGAACAGGGTAAACATGCAATTAATAAATAAATCAAGCCATTGTTTTCTTATTTGAAAAGAATTGCTTGAAATATTAATTGCTCTTAATAATTATTTGTTCATTGTTCTAATGCCTCAATAGCCCAAGGAGATTACCAGGTCTTTTCAAGCATGCCCTCGCATGTATAGTATGAACACATGAAAAAGAGCCAGCGGGATCATGCCCCTTCCATGCATTGAAAGGCTGGGATTGCACAGAGCTCCTCTCCACCTGATCAGGAGCCCAGAGCTCCAAATCCGATGGAAAGAGTGTGCATGTACCAAAGGACGTACTCAGAAGGCTGATGGACATGCGTCTGTCAGGGGTGGAAGCAACAGATGCAAAGCCACTCGTCCTCAGCATTGTTTTAATGTCCTTCGCAGTAAAGAATGGAATAGATGACTTGCCATTGTTAGCAAATGTCCTGAAAGGCCCCTGAAATGGCATTTGGAAAATGTTTTAACTGAAAAACACCAATCCATGACAGGGCTAGTGGTTAACTTTCCTTTTTAATCATGCTTGCAAAAGTATTCTTTATTTTTAAAAATAAAACTATATTTTTACAGAAAATTCTAATGGCTCGCTTGCTCGCTCTCCCTCTCTCTCCCTCTCCCCCCCACTCCCTCTCCCCCCACACCACTCCCTCTCTCATATTGTCTTCTTTGCACTGTTTCTATAGTCCCATCACCATATAATAAATATTGGTTGGTTGGTTGGTTGGTTGGTTGGTTGGTTAATAATTTTATATAGAATCCAAATGCCTGAAAAGCTGTTTGGGTTTGTGTTCCTCCAGTGGGCTTCCTTGAAGTGTCTGGTCATCCACTTGGGGAAAGTTGTTCTACCTAGGCTAGCTAAGCCTTGCTCTCTTCTTTCATTCATAGTTTCTATCACTAAATACAGTTCTGGAACACATGCCAATATCCAAAGTGGTTCAAAGTGAGGATTCCTTACAAGGAGAAACACAACTGAAACTGCAGCAGCAAAGAGGAACATGCAATAGGCAAGGAGAGCATCTCAGAAACAGACTGATAAGAGCAGAAGCCAGGCAGCAGCCACTAAAGCCCGGGAGGAAGAGCCCAGCCTGCTGCTGAACTTCTAGAAAGTGTGGGTGGCAGCCAAGGCAGCCTGGAGGGGTTGTCACAGCCTGAGTGCCACCACCAACATGTCCTTCCCTTGAACTGCCACCAAGCTACGTTCTGGATGGATCTTGCTTGCACTGCGACCCCTGCTGTCCCCCATGGCTCCCCTAAGTCGCCAGTGGCTGTGGCACCTGCAGGCACCAGGCTGCCAGTTCAAGCCACCTGCCATGGCTTCTGGTGTCATCTGAACCCAGCAAGCATGGCTTCTCTTTGGGCCAGCCCATGATCAGCACAGACAGGGCAGCTGATAAGATACTCTGGCTTATTCACCACCCCATATAATGTTCTGAAATGCACCCTATATATATTTCAGTCCATTGAGGAAAGCCATATTGAACTATTATTATTATTATTATTATTATTATTATTATTAATTTCTTTGGTCACATGCTGCTTTGCAGTGGACTATCAGGAGAGTGTGTTTGGCCAAGAAAGGCAGGGGGCAGTGCCCAGCTGCATTCCCAGGACCTTTGATGTTTGTTTTCCATGTGGGGTGACTCACTCCCACCACAGCAAGAAAGTAGCGCTTCCAAGAGCAGCCCCAGAAATGCACTGAACTGGTGTATTTACAGAATGGGGCAGGTTAGCCAAGCTCTCTTCTGTGAACTCCACCCGTCTGCTATATCCCAGAAATGGGTGTTCTCTTTTGTTTCTGGCCCCTTCAGCAGTGCTGGCTCCCCAGATTTGCCAGTCCAAGAGCGGGCAGGCCACAATGGATGCTGCTCAAAGAGCTTGCAGTTTTATTTGTAAGGGATTAACAATGGAATATATGCAAGCAGTATAAAATTGCATGCATTTTGACACAGATTTTGAATGCCTTAAGTAGCTTTACCTTTCAGCCACAAAGCGTACTCTTAAATAACTGTACCTTACAAATACTACAAAAGAAAGCGAGATATGAAAAATTGTTGCATTTGGGCAATAGGCTTCATACATTTCTCTAACAGCTTTGGAGAAAATGGAGAGCAACTATCACTGCGTAGACACACTGGGAGACTTTTTAAAGTCATTATTTGAGGTGCTTCCAAGTGACAGCAAAATGTCCCAGAGGAAGCTGGACATGGGCAGCTTCACTGCTGGAGACATGGGGCCATATCCAAGGGCCACTCCGCCTCAGCTGGTTTGGTTGGGCTCTTGGGAGCCATCATTTGTACAATGCTAGCCAAAGCTGGGGATGTGCAAATCAGCAACAGTCACACTCACCAAACTGCTCTGAATTCTTCCTCAAAGCTCAATCGAACTTGAGCCCATATCCAATTGTGAGCTTTGCTGTTTGTTTGTTTGTTTTAAATTTTTCACATGCGAATCCCTCTATGTTTCTGTGCATTTTTTTCCAAATGCATTTATTTGAGAATGTATGCATCGACTGTGTGCAACTTCGAAAGGTGTGCATTCTTCCTCTATTGAGTAAAGCATATTTGTACATATTTTTCAAAGGATACGTTTTTCATAAGCATTTTTCAAATTCACACATGCTGTCAAACACATTTTGGGGTGTCTGCAAATCACACTACAAGCTTAGAAATGTATGAACCAACTGCGGATGATATCTGAGCCCAGAATGTGCAAACTGGTAAATCCAGATAAAAGCAAAGAAACAGAAATGAGAGCCAAGCTAAAGATGGTTCTTACATTGTTGGAAAATGCACTGTGTATGAGCAGAATGCTTGAGAGAATATACTCTATATTTTGCATGTTCCCTTAAGGGATGTGCAGATTTCGTTACTTTAACTCTGTGTTTTGTGAACTGTCCAGCCTTGTTTCTCTTGTTATCAGTAATTTCTTTCCTTTGCAAATATGCATGCATTCTAATGCACATTAACACAAATGTGCAATTGTGCAGGTGCACATTAGCATGTGTGCAGTAGCACAAATCCTCAAGGGTAATTTTCTGATTTTACAAATTTCTCCCACAGATCAGATCAGCTCTGCTTTAACCTATGAAAGAAAATGGCACAAATTAGAAAATTTGCAGATTCGTGGAAACATGCACCAATTTCTTGCTCAGCCACTGCTCAATTTGCACAATTTTCCTATTTGTACAGAAGAAGCCATGATGGCAAACATGAACAGGTATCAGGCATAAGACAATGATGTGAGAAGGTTTTTGAAGGAATCTTGCCTTCTCAAGCATTGTTCACTCATCCTCCCCAGCTGAAAGGGGCAAATGGGACATAGTGAGGGCAGCCATGGTGGCGGCCCCGCCCAGCATTCCTTTGCTTCAATGTGCCCAGGAAAGCAGCAGGGACCTACTCCAGTCCTGCAGATGTAACCCTAAACCAGACCCGCAGATGGGCAATTCCCATTGTTGTCAATGGAAAGAAACAGGAAAGCTCCTGCCCCTGTGTCCCTACCACAAACAAAGAAGCCGGCAAATGGGCACAGCCAAGGCTGAGGCAAAGCCCGCAACAAAGCAAATAGATGGCTGGATTGCTCTACTCAGCAGTTTTGGAAAAGGAACATCTCTCCAGTTTCATTAATTGCTTGCCCACCTTCCTAATCTAGATTCTCTGTTTCATTCACAGAGTATTCCCACCACCACCGCTGGGCCCTAACTAGTCTCCTGCCTGCAAATGCATATTTCACAACGCTTCTCTTCTACTAAGGAAGTGGTATAAAATATTGGTGCTATAGCTCCATTCTTTTCCATAGATTTCCTCCTGACAAACTAATAGAAGGCAGAGGGAGCTCTCCTTTTTGATCTCCATATTAACTTCTTATAGTTGGACAAGCAAGCGTCATCTGTCCATTGAAGACACATTGGTTTATTTTGCAGTTTGATCCTTGAAACTCTATCTTTAAATATCTGAAACACACACATATATACTGTGTTCTGAAGAGCTTTCAAGCAGAATGTTTATTAGTTACTTTGATCTAATTCATCACCCACCCCCATCCATCCAGCCCCCAAAAAATCTTAAAACAAGTACGTAATGTTCTTTAAAGTGACACATGTTGGAAACTCTCAAAAGTTCCTTTTAACTCCTGATTCCAACAGATCTGAACTTTTCGTACTTATGGGCTCTAAAACTTAATGTGAAAGGATGCTGTCAATAGCAACGTCAATGCAACTTGTCACCCTATGAATGAAAGCCCCTGTCAATTTCCTCCCCCTTCCTTGTTTCCCCTTCCAAACCACACCAAGCCTTCGCAAGGCCCTTTCACTTTATAAATCAACTCGCAGCTTAGAATATCTTTGGCAGGACTTTCAAGGAACGAATCAGAATGACAGGAAAAGAGGGGATAACTATCAAAGCTTGACTGAATACAGGTGTTTGGATTTACAGATGAACCACAAATGCCTGGGTCTTTGACAGCTGTTGATGTTATCAGTTATACGCAGCTATTATTGGCTTCGGGCATGGGGGGCTTGTGAGGCCTTTCCCTTAGCAGCATCTCCACGGCTGATAACATTTGGCTGAACTTTCGGATCTTAACCTCCCTCCTGACTTTCTGCAGTCAAGCCTGCGTAAACTGATCGGAGGAAGAGACACGCAGTGGGAAGACAAGTAAAATATTATTGACTGGACTGTTTCTTGTCTATTAGGAAGAAAGAGCAAAGGAGGGGGGGAAGCTTTCCAGTTTGACAGGCTTCAAGATAATCAGGGGAGGAATCAAGGCAAGAGAGTAACCCTGAGAAAAGTAAGAAAGCTGTGCCTTGCAAGAGGTCATTGTTCCATGCAGAGGATAAACAAGGGAGGCAAACACGGGGGTGGCAGTTTATTCGATGCCGGGCTTGAAAGACCAGGGTTTAGTACTTCACATTTCAAATGGGACCAGACCCCACTTCACAGAGCAATATTTTAAATGATATTTTCTTACTCTATTCAAATATCCTAAGAGATGGTCTGGGTCATTTTACACAGCTGGTTTAGAAAAGAATTGGTTTCACCCCATTCCAATGTTACTGCTAAAGATGCTCCCTACCACTCTCCCTCTCCTTCTCGAACCCTTGGCCAATCTGCCTGATAAGTGCAACAAACAGGGAACCACTTCCATGTGCAAACATGGAAACGGCACAATGCAGAATGAGCCGTCACATGTGTATTCCTGCCTGCATGGCAGCTCTTTGGGAGAAAAGATGTTCATTGGATTGGAAAGATGCATGGGTGGGCTCCACCCACATGGAAGCGCTAATGTTCACACACATCCCAGGGCCATGTGGGATATCACCATGAAGATACCATCCGAGCCCCCTGTGTGAGTGAAGGGTGGCCCATTCTCTGCCACGTTGGATAACAGAGCAACATGGTGCCCATGACCGCATTCTCCAATTCAGCTGCTGCTTCCATATTTTAATTTTTTACAAATGGCAGAATCAACACTATTGTGTTTCCATAACTAGAGCACTGTGGTTTGGGTTTGGCTGCAGTGTGATGGTCCAGTGGATCAGGCGACAGCACAGAGAAGTCTGGCAAACTCGTTGTTCTTCTGTTTCATTTTAATGTATGCACCATAGACCAACGGAGTTACTCATGGCTGTTTGACATAGTTGTAAAAACTTTGTACCCAAGCTGAGCAACTCCACGTACTCCTCAACCATTCTAGGTTCAGTTTCTTGTGGCGTTTCATTATCTCTTTTCTTAGGTTCCTAGCTTCGTGGCTGAGTGTGCAGGCTGATTAAGCATGATAAAAGGCAGGGTTCTGTGGGACAAGCAGAACAAAAGGGGGCTCCCCAAGTGGAACTGTATCTTGGTGATCTACTTGGAGATGAGGACTGGACCATATTTCCCATCAAGGCTTAAGGCTGACCTGTTTGTTTGTTTGTTTGTTTGTTTATAGTTTTTATATGCCATCTGAGTTCTACAGTCCCAGGACAGTCTACAATAAAACAAGAATAAAATTAAGCACAGCATCCAATCAGTCCAATAAAATAAAAACCACATTAAAACCTGCTGTTGTTGTTAGTTGCAAAGTCGTGTCCGACCCATCGCGACCCCATGGACAACATTCCTCCAGGCCTTCCTTAAAACCTAATCAACCTTAAAATAATAAACCTAATCAACCTTAAAATAATGGGCAAATAAAAAGGTTTTAGCCTGGTGCCAAAAAGAATACAGAGTCAGCACCAGGTGGACCTCTCTGGGGAGTGCATTCCATAGCTGGTTCACCTCCACCAAGAAGGCCCTTCTCCGGGTAGCCACCCTCCTAATCCCTTTCAAGGAGGGCTCCTGAAGAAGGACCTCTGAGCCAGATCTTAAGGGGCAGGAAGGCACAAAGGGATGGAGATGCTCCTTCAGATATCCAGGTCCTAAACCATTTATGTTTTTGTGGGCTACCCCATGAATTGCTGACCACAGTGCTGAATTGGAATTCACTTTTAACTATAGTTCCCCCTCTTTGCCTACTCACATGAAGGGAATTCCTAGTAATTCAGTTAGGGTGAATTCAGTTAGAGGATATCCAGGCCATTGCGTTTAATTGCAATAATGGCAGATAACTAAAACGCAACCTCTGGGAGCCTTTTGCTCCTACCAGCCATATACTCTATATGGTTGGTATCACTATAAGTACCTGTCACAAAGAGGAAGGTCAAGATCTCTTCCTGCTAATGCCAGAGTGTTGAACACAAAATAATCAAGTCAAGCTGCAACAACTCAGATTCAGGCTGGACATCAGGAAAAGCTTCCTCACTGTCAGAGCAATACGGCAGTGGAAGCAGCTGCCTGGAGAGCTTGTGGGCTCTCCCACACTGGAGACATTCAAAAGAAACTGGACAGCCATCTGAATGGGATGGTGTAACTCAGTATCCATCCCAGTAGCACCATTTAAAAAATAAAATAAAAATAAAAAACAAATACTGAGACAGAAAGAAGACCCACAATTCTCCAAAGACACAATCTTACCTAAGTGAAGTTGTCGGGGTTTTTTCTATCTAAACATTCAAGTGCTTGTGCCATTAGTCACAGGAACTGCATTATACTTCTATTTGAAAAGAATGGGACAGTGAAGCTAATGAACACCCATCTCTCATGATAGAATAGTCTATTCAATTTATAAATACGATAAGGAAAACAACTTAACTTGTTGCCTTTATTATAACTTGCTTGCGTCTATCTGCACACGTGTGTTTATTTCACTTTAAGAGGACGGAGCTATAATTTTCTGGTTTAGTTTTAAAAGATATGCACACTCCCTTGTGTATCCAAAAGATATATGGAACTTGGAAGAGTTCATTTGGAGCCCTGGAGTAAATATTATCCCAGGGGTTCATTTGTTTCAGTGATGGCTTGATTTGCACTTGGGTGCTAATACTTCCATAACACAAACTTGCAGCAGTGGCTGCTTTTTTGTAATATTCCTTTAGGGAACAACTCTATTAAGCTATTGGGGTATTTCAGCGCCCTTCCTTCATTTAGCATGGTGATCCCAGGCACTGTTTTGGGTTCTGCTTTGCTTTCTCTTCTGCTGCCATTAAGTCACACCATGTGTCTTTCATGGCAGAATGTGATCGGTGAAAACTCAGCATGTATTTCAGTGTCCTTTATTCTCCACTCAGAGAGGGAGAAGATTCCGCAGAGCGCAGGCATTTCTGATCTCATGCCTCTCTCTGCATTCGAAGGTGAATTCACATTGCATTGTCAAAGCATTATTTTAAAAATGCAGTGTTTTGTTATAGCATGAGAAAAAGAAGCCTGTAGCCTGGAGTGAATAAGTCTTGCTAGAATGATTCAAGAATCTCTTGTAGCAATATTCATTGTCTGTAGTTGGCTTGACCTTTAAAACTATATTGGGTCATCTTTAAATTGTGATTATTATTTCTACTTCTATTATTTTCGTCATCATTTTATGTATGGTAACTTGCATATGTCAAAGGAGATGTTTCATTTCCTTCCCGAGCCCTTCAAACTCTCCTTGGGAGACTGGAACTTACTACCAATCCCCTATTAAGGTGGAAAGGTCCAGAAGGCAGGGTCCCCATTAAGAAGGAAGGATAGTTTAAATGGCACCTACTGTGATGTGTTCTCTCTGGATAGCAGCAGAAGCTGCCTTTAGGAGCCATGTATTTTGCTTCTTTAACAGAATGGTCAGGAGCTTGTTTGAATCGTCTTGTGCGCAGTTGGAAATTCTCCTGTAGGCTCTCTACTGGGCGGCGATAGCTAAGGTGGAGAACTCCACTTGGATTTCTTTTTTACCAGAACTCACTCCATTTGTACTTTTAAAATGTGGTGATGCATTTAGTCAATGGGCTGAAGTGGGCTGCACTTTTAAGACATGTACACACAATTTCCCAAATGCATGCTTTTGCCATTTGAACCCACAAGCCAAACTGGTCACATTCTAGACTGCATCAAGCTTTGAGCTGAAACTTGGAGAACCTCGATGAAAGCTAGTCTTGGTGACTTTTTCATCTCTAAGATGGGGCTTGATTGACTGACACGGTCTCATGTTATCTAAGAACTTACATGAGTGAGCTTAACATGTACATTCCCCAAAACCTCATGAGTGTTTTTAATGATATTTGAAGGATATTCTAAATTGTAACTTTTAAACTTACTTTCTCAATTGGTAAATAATTTCAAAACACCAATGTATTATTATTATTATTATTATTATTATTATTATTATTGGCATATTTCCGAAGGTAGGAGCTGGTTCTATCTAATCCTCATTCCAGCGTTCTACTACATTCATGTAACTCTTAAGACAGTTATACTGTCTGGTTAGCATTGCCCTTCAAAAAGTAATGATGTCTTCTCCAACCCCTTAGCTGCTATAAAGTATTTGGAAGTTAAAAGCACAGATGAAAAAAAAAAGGTCTCAATTTTATACTTCTGCAAAAATGGTAATTTTGTACTTAAAATGTACAAGACGGATGTTCAGAAATATACACTGATAGTCTAAATTATATTTGGCTATAATTTATGTAGTACAGTCCCAAAGAGATGCAAAATAGAGAGAAGTATAATTTATCTGCTGGAATCAGAGATAGCTTTACTAAAACTTCCATTTATTCTATCCCCTATAGTTTTTACCAGCCTTCGTCCTTAGGGCACATTCTGCTCGAGTTTTCCATATTGTCACTTGATCACATATTTTAGCCTATAATTTGCCTATTGTCAGAAGCAAATTTGTCTCAGTAAATTATGATCACACCTAGAAAACATTTCATTTTGGAAATACAATGTATTTATAGCAAAATAAATGTGATATTAAAATCAAGTAGCTGTCAGTGAAACATAAGTGCTTGGTAGGACCCATAAAGAAACTTCCTTATGTACGAGTAATATGTAAGGAGTATAACAACAAAGTCACAATTTAAAGAATTATTTAATTATTCAATTTTGTGCTGCTGGATTTACCATTTAGGATTTATTTGGCCTTCTCAGGATAGTCAGTACAGCTTATCCTAAAGTCCATTGCCTTTTCAGAAACCATCTCCGTATCAGTTCATCCCAATCAAATAGGATGTGCCTTAAATTCACCCTCTACAGAATTTAGCTATGTTTAAGTTGTGAAATAAACTCTTCCGTGTAGAAAATTAGGTTATAAACAGACATCAGAAACATCCACATTAATAAAAATGTAATTTGAATAGCACTATTGCTACAGGTTGCAACTTCCCCACTTCTGGCTGTAGCTCAAACTCTGAACTAAAAGTGACACAGCTGCAAATGAACAGGACTTTTCTCAGAAGACTAACAAGAGGTCAATGGGTTGAGGCTTGTTTTGCAGCTACTAGGACAATGTCACAAACTCCCTAATCAAAAGTCCCAACGTTTCAGCATCCCGTCTTTTACTGTTTTTTCTTTTCTATAAAGCAAAACATGTGCCAGATGCAAAAGCTCCCCCCCTTCCAAATCTCTGTAAGACTAGTTTTATGAGCCAAACAATAGGCCCTAAATGAAGGAACAAAAAAGATTAAGACCAGATCATCCTAGGCTCTTTGAAAGCTAAGATTCTGAACTAATACCTCCAATAGAATTAAAATCCATTGAGGGAAAGCCTTGTTTATGCTGGTTTAAAATTTGTAGGTTAAAGCACTGTGATGCAGGAAAAGGGCAATAGGTTAAGCCTTGTTTTGCAGTTTTTATTATTACTCACAGTGTCTGTAAATATTAAATTACATTAGCTGAGTGGTATAAGCCATTTTTATGCTGTTTGTAACCTCCATAGGGAAATAGTCAGCCAGAACAACAAGCTTTCTTATGAGCATTTTTCTTGCCTGAGGCACTTTTGTCTGGGGTAGCAAAATGACCCCAGATGCAACTAATGCTCGGTTTCAGAGTATATCATAAGATGTGTTGCAAGAACCTAGGATAAGGGACCAGAAGCTGCCATTTGGGGTAGCATTACAGAGGCACAGAATCAAGTTCTGGCTGGGAAATGGAATGAAAGCTAAAAGCAAGGGCTTGTTCATCCAGCCCACAGAACCAAGTGCAGACACTTTCCAGACCCCATATACAGGTGTTTCATAGCTGAGCACACTAACACAGAAATCACTTGATGAAAATAGCTCACCTGGGAAAGAAAATAGTTTGTTTTTTCCACCTGCCAGATTCCTTTGTTTAGGAACGGATGCTTCAGCTGTAAGGACTGCAGTTTGTCATTTGATGGTATAACATAGTCTTCGCCGACATGATGTCGTGAAGGTGCTTGAGGCCTCATCTCCCTTTACTCATAACCAGTGTGGCCACCTGTCAAGTGTGATGAAGTTTAGCCAAAAATATCTGGAGAGAATGAGGTTGGAGAAGGCCATGGACTTTGATGTATGGAAAAGGGAAGGAAGGGATCAGTGGATGAAAACAAAATCCATAGGGCAGAAATAGGCCACCTTATGGGACACAGGGACATCTAACAATTTGAGAAAGGTGGGATGACAAGAGAAACAACCTGCACAACAGACTGAGTACAAGGCAAAGGGTTTTAAAAGTGGGCAGCTCCTGCAACTGAGAGGTGGCCACGACATGCGACCGAGTGCTCGCTGCCACACCTTCTTGCCTACCTCGACAGTCAGGGATGGACCTGGAGAGGCCATTTCAAAGGCAAATGGAGAAATGCCGCCCAATGCCCACAGAAACACAAGTGCTAAACACAGAGATGGATGACCAATTCATTTAGCTCACCTTGGAGTTCCAGCTAACTGAGTTTGACACTTTAGAATGAATTTATTAACCCAAACTTAGCTAACCTTCAACATTTGTAATACATTTCTTCAATCAAAAGATGTGAGATTTAGGGGGGAAAAGTACTCAGAAACATGGGCATAGTCATGAAATAAAGTTTGCCTTGTTCAGTCGCAAAGTCGTATCCAACTCTCCACAACCCCATGGACAACATCCCTCCAGGCTCTCCTGTCCTCCACCATCCCCTGGAGTCCTAACCCCACACCCACCTCCCCAGTGACCCCATCCAGCCACCTCAACCTCTGCTGCCCCCTTCTCCTGTTGCCTTCAATCGTTCCCAGAATCAGGGTCTTCTCCACTGAGTCCTTCCTTCTCATTCGGTGGCCGAAGGATATGAGCTTCAGTTTCCATATCTGTCCTTCTAAACACATTAAACCAGGAAAACTTCATATGTGGTAAGACTGAGTGTGCATGCATGCTATGTAAATATTAGGACAGGCATAAGCAGCATGGTGTTCATGGCACTCATGTGTCCCCAGGAAATTCCCTTGTTCCCATAAGGACACTTCTACTTCTCTCAATGGCTACTTAAATATTTGTACATATTTTTACTGGCAGCCAGGATTGCTTCAAAGCAAAGGGAGAGCCATCAGATGCTGCTGCCATCTTAATTCCCAGTGAATGCCTTTGGGTGGGTCCATTGTGACAAGCTGTGCCCATCCACTTGGGCACGCCCAAATTTAATGGGTGAGCCCAGGACACTCACAAATTTCCAAGTGTGCCCATGGGGGCAAAAGTTTGCCTATGCCTGCACTGGAATAATTTTCATGCAACCTTTTAACTGAAGTACCTCAATATTGAAAAGATAAACCAAACTTAAGACAGAAAAAGTGAGAAATCAAAGTTAACAGATCCATCCATCCATCCATCCTTAGCTGGAAGTCAAGGTTTCAAATCTGGTGAAAAATGTTTTCTGACCAAACCAAGTCACCCCAGGACCCATAAGAAACTCCTCCCATTCAGGACCAGATGAGGTATGTGAAAGGCCAATGCTGACATCCACACTAAGATGGACATTAACTCTCTGTGTAAAGTTACTTTCATTCATATTGACATCCTAGCACAAAGTGAAATGGGTGAGCAATTTGAAAGGCAAACAATATTCCATACCCAGATTGCTAGTAGGACAAGAAATATATTATGGATGCAAAATTACAAAGGATGTGAACCAAAAATTCTATTGTCTAGGCAAGTCATACTGGACTTCCATGGACCATATCTGCATACAACACAGTCCAGATGAAGTTTTCTTCTCCACACAGTCTGAAATACGGTTGAAGGGAATAAATATCTGACTACATGTACGAACCAGCCCAATGACAATGCAAAAGGGGTCTCAGAAATGATTCCCCTCCTGCTTGTCTTCCCCTGAGAGAAGATGAAATAGCACCCTAGATGCCATCCTTCAGATAAGAGCTTCAACTGAAGCCTCATATATTTTGTTGATATTAAAGATCTTACGGCTTTTAGAGGCAGAGTGTCGGTATTAATCATTCCCTTAACACACTGTCAGGGTTTTCTCATTTTTAAAGCTGCCCCACCCTTTAACTCAATGTAGTCTTGCCTGTGTGAAACATCTTTGCTCAAAGTCACATTTCATTGCATGGTAGCCCATCATACTGAGAAGGCTGCAGGCTAATTACAGTTTAGGACAAATGTAAACCCAAAGATCAACTATATTACAGATGTTATGAAACTACAGTGAACGCTACATGGGTCACATCATCTCACTATTGCTGGTTTTCTGAAACCAAGCTAAATTCATCCTCTTTGAGTTTTCCATACAGTTTGGTATCTTATCTATGCCTGTTGTTTAACTGAAGTAGTCCCTATTGTTTTAATAACATTAATGCCCTGGAGGCATTAATAGTCAGAAAAGTAGGGTGAATCTTTCTTTTATCATCTCAGCCAAATTCTCCGATGTCCTCTGCCAGAAGTCTCCTAATTTTGCTGGCAGAAATTGCCACCACCATCAGCCCTCATCAGTCATGGCTCCAGCATCTTCAGGGGGCATAAAACGGATGTATTAGAGAGGATGGATAAGACCTTTGATCCACTGGAATCAAACGCTTCCTGTTCCTCAAACATGTCCCAGGCCACGGAGGTTCATTACACCAACTCTGGGATTGGAATTTCCCTCCCTTTTGGAAGCACTGGGAGAGAAAGTTAAAATAAAAGCATCTACGGCTGGCAGAAAGGTAAAGGAAGGGGGGAGATTTCTGCCCCCTGTTTTCTGCCTTGGGTACTGCAAGCCCAGGAGGACTTTGGTTGTGATGGTTTCTTGGTCACCAGTCCTTCCACAGTGAATCCCAGAGGATTCCTTTGCCAGGCATACAGCTGGATCATGGCCATGGTGCAAGAGGAGGAGGTGAAACCTTACCTCAACTGCAGCAAAGGCCGTTCCTCCAAATCTCCCATTGAAATCAAGCCGCCACACCCTCCAAAACACTATTCTCCTTTAGAAGGATCACCATGGAGGAGGACAGAGCTGAACCCTCCCACCCAGCTTCTGCATCCTGTGGTTCCAGTCCTAATTGCCAGCACCGTAATGTTATTTTTAAAGTAGAAACCATTCACACGTATAATGTACCATCTGCTTTGGCTTTCATGAATGTCAGTGCTGGAAGTAAGGAAGGGAATTCTATTTCTGTCTCAGAATTCATCCACTCTCCCTGTTTTAATTTGTAAGCTGGTTTCTTTTGTCTTCACTTTGCATTGTAACAACATTAATTGATTTATCGATTGTATAATTTGATGTATTGATTTAAGAATTTCCTCTCAAATATGAGTTAAAGGTAAAGGATAATATGCCCAAATATGCATTTGCTCCAAAAGACATGCTTAAATGCATATTTTGATTATTGAACTGAATCTGTACCTCACTATTTGGAGATGTACAAAATGAGAGCAGACAGCTAAGACCCAAATTACACATTAGCCTAGGAGGTACGGATCATATCATTTCACAGAGGAATTGGCTGCAGTCAAATGACTCAAGCAGCCCCATGGAAAAGCAGGGCACCATTAATTAAGAAGTCTTTCTTTAAAGTCTTCCATCCAGCATAGCAGTAGATTTTGAAGTGCAGGGCACTTCTCATGATAGCCTCCAGAGCTATATCAGTATTGAACCATAACAACAGACCAGTTCTAGCCGTTTTCATCTCCTCTGGGAGCAGGCCCTTTCATAAAACTAATTGCCCATTCAACACCAGGTCACCCAGAATTACTTTGCATCGCAGCAAGAAAAGCTCATAGTTGTATGTTGCTGCTGAGAGCATACATCAAACCTCATCCCCAGCTATTGCGAGACTCGCAACTAAATGCACAGGAAGCAAGGAAACCTGAGGAAGATGGCAGATGACACAATCATCCCTACAAATCAAAATGTCCCGGTGCTTCTACCCTCCCAGTCCTGATTCCACTACATCTCTGCTTCCATCAGCCATCTCACATTCTTTACTTTCTGTCCTGCATTGACTTGCCCTCCTGCATCAGCAAGTACTAAGTCCAGACTGTTGTATCTTCAAAGGAAGGCATCAGTCCAGCCCAGAAATCAGGTCATATGCCAAGCAACCAGCACGGCAAGAGCATCAGGGAGTGGTCCAAGAGTTAGCAGAAGGTCAAGAGTTCTGTCCATTCAAAAAGCTCCAGGCAAGCAATGGATCGAAACACTGTCATCTGCAACAGGGGGCAGGCTCCAGCTGGGCTAATTTATAGCTGGGTCAGCACAGGTCAGTGTATTGCTTTTAAAGAAGGCCCCATGCTGTAACTTCTGTCTGGACTTCTGATGCTTGCACTTGATCCTCCTCCTTTCCAAGGGCTGAATTCCCTCCAGCTCTGTCTCCTATTCTTGGGGAAGTCCAAGAAGAGCTCAGCAAGGCCCAGGAGAGCACGGGCTATTCTTCCAATGGAAAACTCTCAACTGCGGCATCAGCTTCATTGGATGGAACCCACCATGCTGGCTCTCCCTCTCTTCTTCTTCTTCCTGTGATGAATCCTTCAGGCTCTGCATTGCAGCAGCCAATGATGACGCTTGGTTGCCCAAAGTAAGAACAAAACAGAGGACTCGATTTTAAAGATTTGTTGATAAACCTCACAATGAAAAGAAACTGAACAGATTTAAACAGACCACAATGGAGGAGGGAGGAGTCCAGCCAAGTGCAGCGACTGATTTGTTCTGTCATCTCATCACTTCAGGAATGATGTGCTGATCTCTCTCCTTGAAACTGCCAGCAATTTAAGCAAATGCATGCCTAGGACTCCCTTGCAAATAAACCAATTAATTGTGCAGTATTCAACGATTCAATGATAGCCAGCTCCATCTGTAGCAATTAGTTCATTTTAATTAAATAATTCATCCATAGTAAAGTATTTGGGTTCATGTTTGTCATCCTCAATATTTATTGCACTCTGTTTTCCCTACGTTGATCAAGCAACCTGTTCTAAAAGTCCCCCTGCACCACAGAGCTAAAGCGAAACAGCAGAAGTCCCCAGCAGAGGGGAACATAGCTGGACTATGTCATTTTATATCGCAGAGGGGGTTATTCAAATACCACCCAACATAAAATACTCCAAGCATAAACAAAAGTAGCTTGTTAAGGAGAATGTTCCTCAGTAGCCCTCACCTTGATACAGTGATTGTGTTAAAGTTGGGGATATCCATGGCAGTGTTGAGATATTCAGCCCATAAGTGCAGGCTTACTACAGTGGTGAAAGCACATTGAATCAATTGCATTCCCATGATGCAATTGTGCTGAGGCCCTCCCTGTTTCTGGGCATCCCACTGGGATATATTGTCAGACACCATGGTAACAGCTGGGGCGTTTTCCTGTCCCTCTGCTACCCCCAGGGTCTGCACGTGGTATGCCTTGCAAACACAGAGCATGGAGGTCAGACTGACTTCCACCAACATTGAGAGGGTCTGTCTTTTCACCATGCAGAGGGAGGAAGGAATGTTCGATCCACATATCTCTTCACGTGAAGGAAGGGTTTCCTATGACACCAGGGGGCAGAATTCGGGTGGGTGCAGGTGGGTACTTCTGCCCTGAAAGCCTTTTCTATCATGGAAATCAGATCCTGGATCCAACTTTTAATTTGGAAGGCACCCTATGGAGACCATTCAGAAAGACTTCTATTGTGGGCTTTGACCGGATGGCTTGTATGAAACCCAGGTTTCATATCAAGCCAAATGCTTTGTTCATTTTTAAAATGGCTATTATATCTGATTTCTAAAAATAAAATATCAGCACATTCAGAACAACTCTGGGGAGGTTTTTGTTTGGTTGGAATTTATTTAAGTGATTGGTTCCTATCTACCTAGATAACAGGGTCAGAGCCTAATTGGAGGATGATGGGAATGAAGTTTGGGAGATATTAGGCCATGCTGATACACCAGCAGAATTTGGGGTTTGCATGGCAACGTTTGCGCTGCCAACAAAGACGTTCCAAGAGGCTGCTGGTTTGCATAAAATGTGTGTATGTGAATTTATACATATAGATGCCAATTTAGGCATAATTTTTCCTATTTCACAGCATAGTGCAGAGGATTATGACTACATGACCTCTTCCCTGACAGTTCAGACCACTGCCCCAGCGCTAGCTGTTGATGGGCATCAGTTTTGGAAGTTACCAGGGTCAGCCCAGAACTGAACGGGACAACCTTTCAAGCAGAACAGTCTAACAAAGGGCTCTCTCTGGTGGCTGCCTGCTGTCTTCGGTAAAAGGCAGCTCCTGACTACCCTTTCTGGGATTAGACAGTGCAGGAAACTGAAGCTGGTGTAGCAGCAAACATGTGGAAGCCCATCGTGACTGGGAGGAGAAAGTGGCTTGCCACAGTTCCTCCATCCCATGCCCAGCATCAGAAAAAAGCTGAACGCTTGGTATTTAGGGAGTGTTGCTTTAAGTTGGGCGCCAGCAGAACAGAGGAGATTCAGGAGGATGAGAAATACGCATATCAGCAACTTATCCTTGTACAGGCACCAACTATCGGACCTGGTACAAGCACTTGCTCATCCATGCCTAGTCTCACCCCACAATTAACACCTTGGTTTTATACCCTCAGAAGCTGAAGAAGAACCTCAGCTCAGGCTGGACCACTGAGTGAACTGGCCAATGGAGTCTGCCCAGAATTGTTCGGGGTTCCTGAGAACAGAAGGGGCATGCTGAAGGGCACTGTAAGAACATTCTCTGTTTTTTGTTGCTGTATTTCTACACTATTAAGTTCATTGCTTCTCAAATCCGAAAGAATCACTTGCTCCTGGCAACACAGCTGGTATGGGAGGGAAGGCAGGAGGCAGCAACAAATCAAATCAAGTCAGTGTTCGAAAAACTCACAACAGCCTATCCAAATAATTCTCTTCAGCAACATCTTGCCCACATGGGAATGGGATGCAGAAAAGCAATGGCAGTATGGGGTTGTCTATCCATGGTCATAAAACTGCAAGCATCGGGAATCTTCCAACCAATGGCTCGAACTGCCAAAGTTCCTGCTTACAAGCTGCAACCCTGACATTACAGGGAGAAAATCCCACCCTATAAAGCTCCCAGGTTAAGCCTGCTGAGAGGCAGCGTAGAAATGTGTTGCACATCACATCTCACCACTTGGTGCCAGGCCACACTGCAAGTGACTACTGCCATGTTCCAAACAGTGGCACAAGCCCAAATAGACTGTCGGAAATTGGCTCTCCATCAATCTTTGGTCAAGGGTGCAGAGATCGTCTAGCCCAGTGATTCCCAACCTGGGATATGCGTACCCCGAGGGGTACAAACCAGGACATTTAGGGGTACACAAGAAATTGAATACTGGCAGAAAACTTATGTATTTATGTACTAATTTTTTATCCCAATCCATTAGCCTTAAGGCTCCCCTTTGAGTTTTGGATGTACATGCATGTTCACTATCTGCTCACCTTATTATTCCATTGCATTTGATCCCATTATTGGACTATTTATTTACAGTTCAATGTATACATTTGAAATGACAGCAACTAGATTAATTACAAACATTTTGCTAATATGAAGGGCACAGTTCATGGAACTGCACTGCCTAGGGGCATACAAGTGAAAAAAGGTTGGGAAATAGCCCTCAAGCCGGACTGTCAAATTCCAGCACAGGGATACTCTGGGAGGGCCCATTCCGGTGCTGGGTGGCCAAGACAAAAACTGGCAGGGCCTGACACAAAAGACCCCAGCATGTTGCAGCTCAAAGCTCTTCTGTGCTGCGGTTAAGCTTCAAGAGATGTGTGTCAGCCTTTCCAAATGGGAGGAAAGCTGCAGAACTGGAAAGCCACCAGACTATTGTTGACTGGGGGAAGGAGGCATGGCCGTTGGTGGAACACTAAAGGGCCAGATCGGGACCCTTTGAAGGTCAGATTGGGCTGGCAGATCTGAGGTTCAACTCCCCTGTCTTGGAGGATGGTTACACACCCAGACTTGGAGGATTTGGGAGACCTAGATGCAGCCATAGGGCACACTGGGCAAGTACAGCACACAAACACCCCAACCTCTCTCTGAGTATAGCCCACCTTGCATGTTGTTTTGGGGACAAAAAGGAAGAGGAGGAGAATGTATAGAGTTCCTCATAGGAAAGGCAGATATAAGGAGCATAAATAATAGTGATGTGTTTTAAGTGTCCACCAGACAAAATCAGATCATTTTAGTCCAGCACATTTGGACCAAAATTTTGGAGGATCCATCAAATTAAAGGAGGGTGATGAGATTAGGAGGGGGATTAGGTATTTCCTGTACATAAGAAAGGCATCTGAAAGGCAAGATGGCTTTAAAACACCATAGACTATCTTTTAACCCAGGCCATGTCAAGCATCAGCACTTTCCCTGGGGGACCAAAGATCTAGGGTTAACATCTTTGAGTTTTAAAAATTCATCAAGGTACAAACAATATTGCTGTCAGTGAATATGTCTTGCAACAACGAACGGGTGGGATGGGCCAAAGAGGGAATGTTACCCCCATAGGATACTTGGCAATTAACTCTAGCACTGTCAGCAGTATTTGGAGAAATTTCTGAAACATGGAAAAAAACTAAACAAAACCACCTCTTCTCCTCGCTGTACAAAGAGAGACAAAAACCTACTGCAGTGACAACAGAGAGCATTGCGATATGTGTGTGTCTTACTTCTTAACCAAGCCGCTAATCACGCAAATTATTGCGACTAATTACATCTGAAGGTCTAATTAATTCTTTCAGTACCACATCATTTAGTACGCATTCACAACACAGCACCTGTTTTGAAAATCCTTGCAGTTAATTTGTTTATAAACAAACACTATTTGCATAAAATGCTTAATGACTGGTTTAACCGCTACTACAATCCTCCAGCTTTGTCTTAGTAGCTCAGGTCATCTAAGGCCACAATAAATTAATTTTAAACTATACAAATTAATTTAAATAGAATGTGCGAATTTCTCATTAATAAAGAAAACATTTCTAACATGTTTAATTAATATCTCTGTAACAGGCTAATTACTGTCTGCATAACAAGTGCATCTCTGATCCTACCTTAAAAGATATACTTAAAAAAAGACAAAGAGTCAGAAAAAATATTCTGCATAAACACAAGTTTGCCCACCATAATTATAGCCAGAGTACATTTTAGGGTGACTGGAAGAGAGGAACAGCCACATGGTATGGAACTTGATACCTAGATCATGGCTGACCAACTTCAAAGAAGGCAGCCTTGTTTTAATTCAGATCCTTGATCCACCTAGACAATAGTATTGACGCTGATAGCAGCAGCTCCCAAATTTCAGGTACTTGGGAGGGGGTCCTCACCTGGAGGACCCTGGGGCTCAGCCAGCCACCTCCTGCGTACAAATCTTGCATTCTACCACTGAGCCACAACCCTACCCTGACCGCAGTCTTGTCTACAATTACCGCCTCTAACAAGCAGATGTGGGCTCCAGATGAGGTGGCCCATGGTGCCCACATGTGCCATGGTGCCATGGTCGCAGTGAAGTCAGCCAGGCAGAGAAACTTCCTGCCAGTCCTGGCATAGTTCTTCTCCAGAAAATTAAAAGGAAGGCTCCAGTCAAAACTGGTGGTTTTGCTGGCCCACCCACCAAGTGCAAGCCATCGGTACTGGGGATGTGTGAGGACACTGTCCAGGTCTGGGGTTCCACTGGATTCCCTGGGCTTGGCTCCCCGGGCTTGGATCTGCTTTGCAGTGGCCCAGAGTCAGAGTTCCTAGTGGAATACACACCCCATGCAGTAGTGCCAGAAGAGTCTCTGTGTGAGCACTGAAGAAAGGTCTACTTGCGAGGGGCTGGCCAGGAGGGCAGCTCGTCCACAAGCAGCATCCCTCTGAAGCACTACCTGCTGCAGCTGTCATGGAAGAAGCTTGCTGACGGCACAGCCGGCGCTCCACAGGCGTTTGCAGACTGCCTCTTGGCGCGGCTCGTGTTGGAGGACCAGGCTGAGCTCAAGAGGACACTCATGAATATCTGGAGGGACAGATTCCAATAGAGTTCCTTGCCATCCTAATCAGCAGCCTGTTCACAGATGCCATGCTTGCTGATGCTGAGCCCACCGTGCCTACTCAGATTGAAAATCTCTAGCTGCCCTCTCTTGATTTTGATGCACCAGATAGAGAAATTAAATGTAATCATCCCAGCTTCCTCTCAAACAGGATCTCCACATGAGTCATCTATGAAATATGTTTATAGTCCCAAAGTTTGTTTCTGATTTGCAAGCATTTTCACATTTGATAAGCACCTGTTGTAAATTTCCATCCACTCATGAACCATTCTTATGATAGGGAGCTAGGAACTGTAAAATATATTTATATATCCTTCACCTGGTGGAGTATTGCCCCTTAATGCACACTCTGATAAATTCACAGCATTGTACTTCTCGGAGCTTTTGGAATTCCCATTTTGAAAAGGAAACTTATATTCTGAGATGATTAAATACAGGAATAATTGTTTAGCAGACTGGCTACTTCAATGAATTGCATTCCACTCGCTCAGAAGAAGTACTTGTGGAAATATGGCTAACCCCATGCCTCCCTTCAATCCCCTCCATTTCTTGCTTATTTTTTTAACCTTCTCTACCCTATAAAGCTTCGGCCATGGGGAAGCCAACTGCAAGAGTGGCAAGGGAAGGGACGTCTGCAAATATTCTTCTTGCTCAAACCTTTCTGCTGGAGAGACAAGAAGAGGGATAAGCAGTGGTTCCTACAGCTGAACGTTGCAGCCATAAACTCTCTGCAGCATTTTACCTGAGTGTATTTTTCTCTCAGTGCTGGAATAACCACTGCTCCTTCTGTGAAAGGTCTTCAAAGAGACTTAATACAGTCCAGTTAAAAAACAGAACTGGTATTGGTAGCAGAGGCCATGGACCCTACATGGAGACTACCCAGTCTTTCTTTAGAGTATTAATCACCTTACAGGACAAGTAGCTTGTAACTTTTTGTTCTGTTTTGGTTGCCACTTAGAACAATGTTTTCCTTAGTCTGCCCTAGGGATATGCTGATCTCGGTGCCCAGGCCCTTGAGGTTTTTATTTGACATAAACAAAGCAGGCCTTTAATTTGGGGAGATAAGTCACTCAGGCAGCAGTAGAGAAAAGGAGGCCAGAGGAGTCCGACCAATGGCAGCCCTGCTCTGTCTAACTTTATGAAGGCACTGGAAATGCCCCCGTTCTCCAACACCCAAACTATTTTGGCAAGGCACACCCCATCGCCTCCCCCACCCTGCTCCCCTTTCACCTATCCTTGGTGCTGTGAACTCACGAGATGGTTCCCTTCCAATTAAGTACCCCTTGCATTTTGCAAAGAAAGGCGATCACCATGTGAAAAATTATCTTTTAAAATGGAGTTTAATTTGCATATAAGGAACGGGAGATTTATGATGAGCAGTGTAGCGCAGCACTGCATCTGCCTAGGATCAGCCGTAATTTAGATGGCTTGTGACCGATCTTAAATTCTAAAGCACAGCCAAGATGAAGTGCTCTGTTGCCATGTTATTGTCAGGAGTCTAAGACTTACCAGAGATTTATTAGTAATCTTATCACAAACATGTCTCAAGTCTTTGCTTTTAATATGGGCCAAGCTCCTCTGAGGAATGCTCCTCCTAGCAATTATATTTCTCAATGCATGCATTCTGAAGCTTAGTTGATTTCCTTCCCAAAATAAAGCAACCCATCATTACACTACAGTAGCTCGGGCACATTTTTCCTCTGCTACTTAATAATCAATGTATTCATCATTTAAAAAAAGCAAGGGAAGAGAAGAAAAACCTGAGGCCTTGAAGCAATTTTTTTAGCATATTCTAATGACTAGCAACTTGCAAATTACATTGACCTTTCATGTACATTCTGTAAGCACCTTGTTCTAATGTGTACTGTATTTATAGTTTGCCAATACAAACTAGCCAAAGATTGGATAATTACTGTAATCTATTAGCTCGATTGCTTTGCCTGCTCATTTGTAGCATGGGCCACGCCAACCCATTTTAAAATGCTGCCCTATCCTTCATCTGTAGCAGGATCAGAAAGTCAGGATGGAACCCACTCCATTTTCAAATTAAGCATTCTTAGTAAAATGCGAACAATAGCCTATTGCAGCTCAAGGATTTTTGTTTTAAAGAATCTTCTGATCATTAGTGTCAGGGTGCAATTTGTGACTGACAAAAAACACAGCTCGTCTAGTGTAAACTTTAGGTGAAAAATGGCAGTCTCACCAATTTTCAACCCATTACCCTGACCTCTTGAGAGCATTTGCTTGCTTCTGGTCTCCAAGAAGAAAGATTTTCCGCAAAAAAACATATCCCACAAGGAACAAATTTGGGGTAGAAGGGAACGGGTTGTTGCCATAAGTAAATGTATTGCACAAAGCTTTAATCATTTTCTAAAAGCAATGCTATTGTGGATGCAGATAGATAAGAGATACCACATTGGAAGTATTAGCTCAGGTCTTGTTTCTGTTCCTTTCCGTTGACAATCTATTTCAAAGACAGTTATGGATAGATAACACTGCAGACACTGGTAATTAAAACAACACTAATTTTGTCTCGGTGGCTGCGCTTTGTTGTTTGAAATCATCTATCATGGCCTTCATGCTTCATACAATGAGAAGACATTTGTCTAGTCTCATTTTGCTTGGTCAACACTTTTACTAATATCCCAGCATACCTGAATGCTATTATACTGCTTTTTTTTTCTTTTTAAAGGAAAGGGGGGAAAAGATGTAAAGCTTCTGGGTTTTGCCATTTTTGCCCCGATTAACAAAAGAAAGCTGGAATTCTTTCTCAAATAAACATGCCGCAGCATCTGCAAGGGATTGCATTGTAAAGTACACGTTGATTTCTTTTGTTTCAGATTATTTTTAGGGAGATAAAAACATTCATTTGCACAGCAGAGTAAATCGCCATGATACTGATCTCTATTCCCTGCAGAGAATAAAACAAAACAAAAACCTGTTAATCTATACATCTAAAATAAAATAAACGTTACATATCCTCTGGGAACTATGCATATATATATATATATATATATATATATATATATATAAAATTTGTGTGCATTAGTCTAATTGATTGAGAGACACTAAAGTTCACTTCAAAGTACATTTTAATGCCATTATACACCCTGCATTTAAACATTAAGAACTGCGCCAAGCAAATGCTTTCTATCAGAGCTATTAAAATGCAAGGGGGAAAATGGTACATTCATTGTAAGAAGAGGGAAAGGAGGAATGGCTAAGGTATTATTGACAAATTAAACCTGAGGAGAGACAATAAAGTTTAAAAAAAAGCAGTAAAGAGCAATTTCAGAAGCATGATCTTAAATGAAACCAACAAAATAAGTGATAAGAGATAAAACAGAAGCCATCTGAAACTAAAACTGTTCTTTATTTTAAGGGCAGCCCTTATCATATAAAAGTATGGCCTTTTCCTCACAGAGCTGGCCCGGGACGTCTTGCTGCAAGAGCTAGAAGAGTAAATGGAGCCCCCTCGCCACCACCCCAGAGCCAAGCAACACAATAGCCAAGCAGTTTGAGGACCTGGGCAGCAAATTCCCACAAGCGCATGCAGAAAAGCTGCAAGGATAAGCATTTAGACCATAACATTCTTCCCTTTCATTATCCAAATTGGCTGTGACTTCACTGTACCAAATGGTTGGGTTGTTCCTGAAGTGGGGGAAGCCACACAGAACTCCCCTTCCCTTCCCTTCCCTTCCCTTCCCTTCCCTTCCCTTCCCTTCCCTTGTCAGATGACATTCTGTGGCTTGTCTGTAGATCGACAGGTGTCAAAGAATGTAGCCATGGGTTCAAATGGGTGTGTATTTCTTTATATGTCACCAGCCAATGCTGCAATGGGCCAGCTTTTTCCAAGTCACGTGGATTGTGTGCACTTGTGCACTACCATTTCCCACCCCTCTGGGAGATCTGAGCAATGGCTCACTTGTGTTAATGGACAGTAGCACTAATGTGGACTTGCTCAAGTGGAACATAATTCTCGGACCTAGGAAGGAAAAAATCTGGTTCTATCAATGTGTGAATGATGGAACACGAGATGTCTGACAATCCACAAAACACAGACAGAAGAGGTTTAATAAAATCTGGACATCCCTGGGAGTAATTTATTGCTTTTCCCTGGTTTACGTAAATGCAACCACAGGGTCCTAATTTCAATGGAGAAGTAACATGGATAGGGAGAGGCCATTGGCAACTGTGGGCTTCCATGCGTGTGATCATGATCGAAATTGCCCCATGTGCAATTGGTTCAATAGAAGGGGGGTTAACAACATGGGAGTCTGCATCTTCTGATGTGGAAAAACTAGAAGCTTCAAGGGGGTGCTGATTTAGATCAGGAAAATGGCATGAGGAAGAAGGCCCCTGATGCTGTTTCCATAAGCAAATTAGCAGCAACTACATGACAGTTGCTAATTGCTGTCATTTGCATTTTATAAAGTTGGGAAATCAATCCCAGATCATCTAGTGCAAGGTGCTTTTTTGGCCCCTGTTTGCTAGTTTTCCATGCTGAAGACTGAAGGAGGTTCCTTAAAAGGAACATTATTCTGATGCCTGCAGAATTTCCCGATTACAGTTGTTAATTCCAAAATTTGAGTCTCTCTTATTCCCAGGAGCTTTTTCAACTTGCAGAGCTACAACAGCATTTTGGCAAGGAAATCTTTGGAGAGGCTCATGGGAGGATGAATCCTACCTGGGAGCCAGCTTAAATTCCCAGAGCTTCAAATCCACACGTTGGAGCATGAGACATGTACCAATCTCATGCTCGCCTCTGCTCTTTGTAGAAAATGCAGTACTAAAATATCCATAACAGATGGCAGTACAGCTTTTTAAAGGGTTTTATTTTTTATTATTTATTTGCACATTTATATGCCACCCCCAATTGCAACCAGCCTCGGGGCGGCTTACAACATAAACTATCAAGGGTTCCAATCAAGAAGAGCCCCCACACCGAGGTAATCGGTTCCTCTGTTGAATTGCTCTTACCATTAACATTTTTCTCTTATGTTCAACCAGAATCTGCCTTCCTGTCACTTATGCCCACTGCAATCGTCCTACTCTCTGGGTCAGCAGAGAACCACCTTGACCTCTTCCAGGTGGTGGCCATTCAGGTATTCATCCCCCACATCTGGGCTTCTTTTCTCTATCTAAACAGTCCCAATTCTTCCAACCTTTCTTTACAGGACTGGTTTTCTGTGATGCTCCCTTCCAAAAAATGAAGGCAACATGCCGACTCAGTCTAGTCATTATGATGGAGAAATCAGCACCTGATAGTCCAGGGCTGGAAGGGTTAATCTTGTTCCAGGATGGGAACTTCCAAAGATTGGCAAATGAGCATTTGGACAAAGATGTGTGGCTTTCTCTAAGAGGAAGATTATGCACTCCACGTTATGTCAAATCTCACCCTCACCCAACATAGGATCACTTAAACAAATAAGCATTTACAAGGCCCAATCACACGCTTTAAAGCTTGCCCATCCCATTTTGATTCACTACTTCAACTGAGAAAAACCTAGAAGGGAGGAATCGGGCTTGAAACAGTCTTCTGCCCCAGCAATAGAAATCCCTCTGTTAAGGACTAATCTCACATAAAAATCCACACCTGTGCACATGTGCGCAGAGAGAGAGAGAGAGAGAGAGAGAGAATAACCTCATATTCGCCCCTCCAGGCACACCTAAACATATACACAATGTATAAATGTGTTGGCAACCCTGGAGAGCTGCTGCCCACCAGCATGGACAATATGGAGCAAGATGGACCAGCAGTGCAGAAATGGGGCCTGTTTGTCTCAAGTGTAGCCCTTCCATCCAGAAAGGTCAGATGCAGAATGCAATCTAAAGGGGAAGGGGAGCGGTTGGGGTGTAGCACACAACTGCCAAGGTGAATGGGGGAGACTTATCAGACAGCTGCTGAGAACCTCCCTGTCCTATAACACTAGAACCTGGGGCCGTCCCATGAGGATGATCGCTGGGAGGTTTAGGGCAGATAGAGGAAGTAGTTCTTCACACAGTGGGTTGTGCAATGGAATGTGGTGATAGCCACCAATTTGAATAGCTTTAAAGGGGGATTGGAGAGATTCATGAGGGAGGAGGCTATCAGTGGCTACTGGCCTTGCTGACTATACGCTACCTCCTTTACCAGAGGTGGCCTGCCTGAATGCCCCAATTGGGCAAGAGGAGGTCTGGCACCCATCCTGCTTGAGGGATCCTGCAGGCAGCTGGCTTGACACTGTGTATGGAGTGCTGGACTAGATGGACCATTGGTGTGATCCAGCGTGGTTGTTTTGTGGTCCCCCCAGTTCAAGGGGAGACACCATTGAGTGGGGGGGGGGTCTGAGGAAGAGGGGAGGGAAGTCTTCAACCCAGTGAGCCAACATCAGGCCAATTGAGTAATGCCAGCACCCCCACCATTTGGTCCACAAGCAGCAGAAACCTCCCTGAGGGTGGAGTCAAGTCTTTCAGAAAAGGGATCCGTTTGGAATCAGCTCTTCACATGAGCACAACTGCCCACACAAGGCAGAGGAATGCTGCTTTGATTCATGTCACTGGAGAACAACCTTATTATGAAGCACTTTATCACAAAACCTCCATCGAGCTCAAATAAAGGATGGTCGTTCAAAAGCCATCTGTTTAGATCTGCCAGAAAAGGAAAGGGGGAGAAAGAAGCACAGGACAAACCACTCGGTTCAGGGTAAGGCAACTTTGTACAGTGGCAATCAAGGTGGCTCATTGCCAAATCAGGAACCCAGGAGCACCGCTGGTCCATCCAAGCCAGCACTGCCTAGAAAAGCCTAGAAAGGGGGGGTCACTGCAGAGCTTCTCCAAATAGTCCCTGAGTTATATTATGAAGCCAGTTTGCCTTCTGAAGTCACCGGCTTGCTTGAATGCCCCTCTTCTTCCTCACCTGGAAGAAAGGGGTGGAATAAGATAGATGACCTGGGAATTGCCTCCTGGCTTGGCCTTCCCTCATTGCCTTCCCTCTTCTTGGAGCTGACTATTAAAAGCCCCGAAACACATCTCTGGCCTGGGAAGCTCTCTAATGGAATGGTGGAGCTCTTCAGAATGCACAGAAGGAAAGCACCATCGCCGGGCCCCACAATTCCAGAAAGGAGCAGGTTAAGCCATACAGCTGGCTTCTGAAATGAAACATTGTGATGCTTGTAGAGGAATTAGATAAGGAGGCCCAAAGTGTTGGGTGGGTCAATGCAAAAGCTGCCTGTTTGAGATGTAATGGAAGGGCTGTACAAATCAGAAAAACACAAGTTCACCCAAGTTTTCTAAATCCCCTGCCAATGCTTGCTCCAATTTAAGATTGAGAGCTTTGTTTTTTTGTTTCTTGCTTTTTTCATGAAAATCTGTATGTGTTTTCATGTGTATTTTTCCAAATGCAGGCATCGATCATGCATATTGTTGAAAACTATGCATTCTTCTATCATTTGAAGCAAATGTGTTTTTCGAACATACACCTTTTATCACAAGCATTTTACAAATGTGCATATGCCATCAAATGCATATTTGTGGGTCCACAAGTCCCACTGCAAGCTTGGGAATGTGGATTATGGAATGTGGATTGTGCCCAAGTTCATGGAGAGCTTCCATGTTCATTCTGGGTACAAATACATTGAAACAAATTTCTCACACTTCTTTATGTACAGCTGGGAAAAATAAACCTGTCGACAACAATCTCACTTCTTGTTTCCTCTGGCCAGTTAATAACTTTCCCCTCTTCCAGTTTAGACTTTCATGGTTAATAGATCATGGTCCTCGGGGTACCTCGGGGTACTGGTTGACCGCAGGCTAAACATGAGTCAGCAGTGTGATGCAGTGGTCAAGAGGGCGAATGCCACCCTTGGTTGCATAGCCAGAAGTGTGGCTTCTAGATCAAGAGAGGTATTACTACCACTCTACACGACCCTGGTGCGCCCACAACTGGAGTATTGTGTTCAGTTTTGGGCCCCTCATTACAGAAAGGATATAGCCAGGTTGGAGTCAGTGCAGTGTAGGGCCACAAGGATGGTGGCTGGTTTGCAGGGGATGCCGTATGAGGCGAGACTGAGGGAACTGGGTCTCTTCAGCTTGGAGAAGAGGAGACTCAGAGGGGATATGTTGGCAACATACAGGTATGTGAGGGGGTGTCACATGGAGATGGGGAGAGGCCTGTTCTCCCCTGCAGAGGAAGGCAGGACGCGCTCCAATGGAGCAAAGCTCAGGGAGCCAAGGTTCAATTTGGATGCCAGGAAGCACTTCCTGACAGTTAGGACCCCGAGGGCGTGGAATGGGCTTCCACGGGAGGTCGTTGAGGCCCCATCGGTGAGGGTGTTCAAAGATAGGCTGGACATGCACATGGTGGGCATGTCGTGAGCGGAGCCGGCTGGTGCCAGAGGTCAGACTAGATGGCCCGGGAGGCCCCTTCTGACTCGCTCTGTTTCTATGTTTCTATGTTTCTATGTCCTGCATTTTAGTGAGCTGGCATGGGATGGTCCACTGTGTCAATAATTGCATTATTTGATTTGCTGGCCAGGCCATGTCTAGTTGGAGGTCAAGTGCCTTGAAGTCCCTCATGTGCAGCTAGCACCTGGACAAGAGAATGAGCAGGTAGATGGGTCACCTCCCCAGTCTTCTCCACTAAGGAGAAACACCTTGGATTTTATCTGAATTATACTTATTTCAAAATGTACAGGATATGTATCAATATATGTTTGCCGATGCGCGTGTGGCTCATATTTCCATCCTCCTGCCACCTCTCTTCCTTACTGGGGGCAATGTGCTCACAGTCATTTTTTTTCTGACCCCACAGTGCACATCGGAGGGAGAGGCTGTTCTTCCAAGCGGGGCTTCTCCCTTGAAAGCTGCAAATTCACATTCAGGAAGCACTGCAGGTCTTCACCACTTCTAATGCACTCTGAGAAGCTTAACCAAGATGGGAGGAAAAGAAGGCTCGCCAGTGTTAAGATAGCAAGGACCAACAGGAATATTTGTCTTAAGGATGTGGCTAGAAAGACTAGAGCGGAAGAAGGTAGACCTCCAGATGTTTCCATCTCCCAGAAGCCCCCATCAGTATGGCTAATGATCCAAAATCTAGGCATCGATATCCAAAAAGTCTGGAGATCCACCTTCAACTCACACCTGGACTGATGAAGGATGGAGGATACATAAACAAAAATTGCAGAACTTCAGCAGGGAAGGGCCATGGCGCAGTAGCAAAGCACTGGCTTTGCAAACAGAGGATTCCAGGCATCTCCAGTTTAAATGGATCAAGTAGAAGCTCATGAGAAAAAAGCCTTCTCTGCCTTAGACCCTGCAGAGACTGCTGCCAGCCACAGCAGCCACTAGAAAAAGCTATTTCAAGCGGGTGCTCCTCTGATGCATGGACCAGAGGCACACAGTGCAGTCTGGATCCATGAACCCTGCCAGCCATGCGTGGCCATCTCACCAACTGCAAGGTCAGGCAGTCACCCTCACACCCCCAGGTGGCTGCTCTGAATATCCCTTCATGTGCACCAACTCGAAGCCGATGTGTTTGCTTAGAACGACACTGCAAGCAGCTGCCACTTTATCTGCACAGAAGCCAAGCAGGAAGCAGACATACTTAAGCAATGCCCCACCCTCAGTCAATTCCATCCCAGTCCACCTAGGAGCGTTCGTAAGGCTGGCCATGGTTCTCCTGGGTCTTAGGTAGCAAATCATCCTCTTTTGCTCCTGCAGTTTATGTAGGATTAGGGGAAGATGGGAATCCTTTCCCAACCAGTATCACCCTCCTGGGAAATGACAGCAGGGCCAGTGAGTGGTACACGGAGAACATCTGCTGGAGCACGTGCCCCATAACTTGGATAATAAAAGAAGGTGACCTTAACACTCTCTCTCTCTCTCTCTCTCTCTCTCTCTCTCTCTCTCTCTCTCTCTCTCTCTGGCTGTGTGTGTGTGTGTGTGTGTGTGTGTGTGTGTGTGTGAGGGAGGGAGGGAGGGAGGGAGGGAGGGAGATGCAAATAGTGGGAAAGGATGGCCGTGGATCTGCGGAGGGTGGGTGAAGCAGCAGCAATGAGGTGAAAGCGAGTGCTGTACAGCTCTCAGCCATGACAAGATCTTGGTATGCAACTTTTATGCTTGTAAACTTTGTCCATCCTGGAGATTCAGGCTGGGGGCACATTCCCAAGATTCATATTTCATCTCATCTCCAGGCCCCACGTTTATGGCAGAGGTGGGAGGGGAGGCAAAGCTGATCCTCGGCTGCTGGAACAAAAGGCTTAATCGCTTTCAGAAGATGTCAGGCTCTTTGAAGAAGGTTTAGCATGTAGCAGGGATGGCAATCCTTTTTCTGTCCAACGTCACAGAACATTAACGGTTTGGCACGTGCTTTTCACAGGAAGCCTGTAGGGGAAAAAGGCAGCCAGATCTTCCAAGCATCCCTTGATGTTCCCACTGATGTTCTTCACTGCAAATGGGTGGGGTCAGTTCCGCCATCAGGGTCCAGACAGCTCCAGTCCAATATGTAATGCAAGGTCTCAGTTTCTCATCTGTAAAATGGGAATGTCCATTGCGTATTTGTCTGGTTGTCAGGTTATATCTGACTATTAATGTAAAGCATTCTGCAATCTGTAGTCTCTGATGGTCTCAATAGCAAAGATCTGCCATAAATCCAGTTGCAAAACCCTGTATTAAGTAGCATGAGTTGAGCTACTTTCTTGAAGGATGGGGGATGTTGTTTTGTTTAAAGCTCCAGTCAGGAAAAAAAAAATAGTTGAAATAAAGGGCCAGAGGTTAAATCAAATCCATGTACAACATCTTAATCTGTGTGTAATATTCTAAGCCCTTGGATGAGAATGTTAATAACAAATTCTTAATATTGTGAATTGCCTATCATGTGATATTCCTACAAATGCAAAAAAGAAAGTCATGGGTAGAGTTCCTATTTGCCACAAATGATGCACAAATTCTCATTTTTAGAACTCATTTTCAGGAGCTTACATTTTCTTTCTTCTTTACCTTTCTTTTTCCTTTCTTTTTTCCCCCACCCCTTTTTGCCATAAGAGATTGTTGTAATGTGTGTTAAACCACAAAATGCAATTTTAACTCTGTAATCTCAGAAAAGAAATATTATGTTAGTCTAAAAAACTGTAAAAGAAATGAACAATGATGTTGTCTCAACACAGAAATCAGCAATGCTACACTGCTCAAAAGCACCACCCAAAGGCAGAAAAGATGCAGAGTCTTTTTTTTTAAAAATCCCCACATTTTTTTTTTTCCGGTAATTTCAACAGTATCTGAATTTAAAATTGACAGGACTGAAGAAGTTGACAGAAGGTTTTGATTGAAATGACAGATCTTCACAGATGCACCTGAAGAAAAAGAATGACGGTGCTGCCTAAACCATTCATTACAATTTGGAATTTTACTCCAGTGAAGAAGAGATTTACAAATTTGTGAGATACGAATTAGAGATAATAAGACACAGCGATGTTTTCAAATTTTAAAAATCCATTGATCGAGATTTCTCATGCACTCACCTATGAAAATAATCAAAAATTAGGAAAAGCCTTCCATGTTGTGGGAGTTACTCCTAAGTTGCTTTCTCAAACAGTTTTGATTAGATTTTATGCACCTAGGACAATGTATTTAAAGAGGTAAATACCTAGTTCTATTTCATAGTCATACATTTTACTTGTTGGAAGTTTACCCAGACAAGAATAACACTAATTTTGTGTATTCTCTGCAATGATCAGCCTTCCAAAATTAAACAAAATTAAAAAAAATGCAATAATGCATTTTAGAAATAAACATATACATTTTATGTATATTTTTCATGGAAATTCCTATATTATCCTGCAGAGAAAAAAATCCAGGAGCTGTTTGCATAAAAGGAAAATGCAAAATCAAAAAGCCAGTCACACAATTAAAATACAGGTAAGACAAATCAGAACAATAATTATCAACCAACAATGTACTAAGAGCCAGAGAAAACTAATCAGCACAGCTAACATCAGGTCACAGACTGGAATCCTATGGACCTGAAGGGGCATCCTAGGAGCATTAGGATACTTTAGCTCTCTCCTTCCAAGGATGCAGAAAGAAATGCAACCTGGGAGGGAAAGACAGGATCTCAGGTGTTCCCTCCCAGCATCCGTGGAAATCTTCACCGCCTTGTTTCAGCAACACTGGCATCAAACCTCAGTAGAGGCAGAGAAAGGGTACGGGTTGGGGGCCTGTTCTTGGCAGATCCGGAAAAGCTTTGTATCTACAGGATTCAAAGCCACCCCAGTTTCCAAACATGCCTCTAATATGGAGGGGTGCACAGCAGTTGTAGAGCTTGTGCATATAATTTCCTTCTCACTGGTTTCATGGGAGCAAGATCGCTTTGTAAAAACGGAACGGATAAAAAAGGGTCAGGCATCACTCTTGGCTCCATTCCACACTTAGCCCAGAATCATTTGGCATTTAAGAAGTTGACAACGTTGGAGAATTCCCCCCCACCCCCCACCCACCCCCCCCCCCCATCAGCCGTCAACTGGTAGGATTACTTTGCTCCATTTGTGGGAAAATAAATTGGTCTTTGCCCAGTGGATGCCAAGTGGACTTTTCTGGAAACAGCATTCTATAACTCCACACTAATTCCTCATAGCTGCCCATCGCACCAAGACAATGGTGGTTGGGGGGGGGGGATTTTAACACTCAGACAGGTACCTATGAAGAGAGGTCGGTGTTCCAGGTACCATTATGTACTCTGTCTCACCACCTTGCTGCAGGATCAAACAAATGTTTGGCATTTTAATCAGTTGGAGAAATTTTGGATAGGGCCAGATGGCGGTGTAAATGTAATATTTCGAGGAATATGAAGCTAGTTTTCATGATCACTGTGATGCATTTATGCCCTGTATTAAACAAATTAGGAAAGGAAAAAGGAAAGCAAAGATAGCCATGGAAGACAACCGTGAAGGAGAAAAAATCCACAGTTTGACAATGGATTTCCTTGACTAGGACTAACAGAAATCCCACAAAACACTGAGCAAGTCCTCCCAAACTCAAAAGGGGATGAAAAGGAAGAGTTCCACAGAAGTCAAAATGTGCACCCCCTTTCATAGCATTTTGGTTGGTCCCAGTGAAAGTACGGCTCAGCTGTAGTTTTTTGAAGGTATTTGTTAAAATATGTTTAGCCCACCTTTCCATCCTACAATTCTCAACTAAAGCAGTCATCAAATCAAGATGGAATCAAAGATAAAATGAAATATTATAAAAGCTTTAAATAAGAATGCATCGACCAATCAATCAATCAAGCACAGCACACAACAGATGGTTCCTTAACATAGCCAGATGGAAAACAGGAACACAATCAACAGCCATGCCAAATACATGTTATTAAAAATATGTTTTCTTTTTCCATCATTGGAATACCAGCAGGAGGAAGGTCTCCTAGGAGACAGAGTGTCCTGGGCCTGGGCCCCACAACCAAGAAGGCCCCTATGTCTCTGCCATAAAGCAGATTCTAGATTTAAACTCCCTCTGCCCACCCTTTCCACTACTGGAATTCATGCATGCCAAATTTCTATGGTGTTTCAGCTCTGCCCTCCAAGCTTTATGGAGCTCAGCCTACAGCTGTCAGCAACAGCCCTCAAGCCAACTGATTAGGACTGTGCCAAAGTTCTCTCATGTTGATGGTCTCCTTGAAAGAATCACATTTGACACAGCCAAGCAAGTTTACAATCAAATAATTCTAACCATATGATAAAATATTCAACCTTTAAAATAGTGGGTAAATAAGAAGGTTTTGGCCTGGTGCCAAAAAGACTAAAGCGTCGGCACCAGGCATACTTCTCTGAGAGTAGATTCCAAAGCCAGGGTGTACCACCAAAAAGGCCCTTCCCCGGGTAGCTATATTTCTAACCTTCTTCAGAGAAGGCTCCCAAAGAAAGACATCAGTGGAAGACCTCAGAGCTCAGGTAGGTATATATGGGAGGAGATGGTCCTTCAAATAGGCAAGCGGCCAAAGAGAGGCCGTGCTGCACATTGGCAGTGTTTCTATCCAATGGGATGATGGCCAAGTTTACAGTGCAGGTTCTCGTTGTATTAAACCCACCCCACTGTCCACCCAAAACGGTAGGTAGCTGTTTTGATCCACAATGGCCAATCCTTTCTGGCAGTTTTTTTTTCTAGAAGAACAGATCTTCCCTAAGGCAACTTGGTTTGGATTGCCCATCCAAAGGCAAGTACACACAACAGGGAACAAAACGTTGTTGTTTTGTGTAGGAATATTCTCCCTCACACTCCAGCTCCTATGGAGATTGCAGATCATTGAAGAGGGAGCAGAGAAACCTAAATGGGCTAGGGGAACTGATAATGCCATAATTCCTGACCAGCAAACAGCCCTGGCCCTGGGAAGACCAAGTTCATTCAAAAGCAGTGGCTCTCTGGCCTTGCCTCCTCTTGGTCCACGACGGCACTGATGCTGCTTCTTCAGTGCCGTGGGCCAGACAAGCACCAGGTCTCCTTCCTCCATGCTTTTGCTCTTCATTTGTCCAAGCCCCAGTTTAATCGGACTGGCTGTGCTGGGCCACGTTGTTATTATGTGTGAAGCCTGGGGAGTTGGCATCCCCCACCCTGCTCTCTTGGCAGACTGAACGTCATGGTGGCGTGGGCAAAACCACTTACGTTGCCACCCATCAGATAAAATGGCACCTGTGGGCAAATTCAAAGGCTGGTTACTGGGTCAGCTGCTTTAACAATTAGCTTGACTATTGCATCTTTTGTATGGAATGGGCTGTTTTGCTGAACCAGACGTCATTTGTCTGCAGAATAAAAGAAAATTCTCCATTCAGAAATTATTTATTAATGCAGAAAGTAGGTTGTCTGGCTTTTTTTAAAAAAATAGGTGTATTCCTCTTGCAGAGAATAAAAATAACCCATTTCTACCACACTCTGACACACAAAAAAGCTCTTCCTAATCTAAGGAGGAAGACAGAAAGTAATTGTGTTTTCATAAATATACCTGAATTGTGACTTTCCCAAAAAAAAGGATAATTTCTTTCTTTCTTGTTGAAGAAACAAGGGAAATAACCACAGCTATTAAAATAAATACCTCACCAAACAAAACAAAGCATGGATTTTCTTTAAACTGCAGGTGCTTTTTTTAAAGAGAAGTCAACAATGGTAAACCAAACCCCCCTTTCTATCATATACTTTTTTGTCCTTGTTCACATTGTTGCTACATTCATAAATCCAAGACAGTAATGCAGCATTCCCTACCTGAAGCCCTCCATATTTGTGGAATATGCAAAGTGCTGTAATTTGACACATCCTGGGGCATGCTGGGAGTTACAAAGATTGGGTAAGCCTTCTGAGTAACCTGTCTCAGCTCATTGGCTCCCATGGTCCAAAAAGTCCCAGTTATCACTCAGTACCACAAAGACAGCAACCTGAAGACTAGAAATGGGTGGATCCATTTCAGTTTTTCAAATTTCTCTGAACTTACTGTTTTCCATTCCATTTCAACATTACGATTTAAAAAAAACCCTTTCAAAATAAGGAGTTAAATGCTTATTCTCTCTCAGAATAATTATTTTAACTTTCCTTACCCTTAACTGCTTTCAAACACAATATTCAGAAAAGTGTGAGATTTCTTGTGTGACTTAAGATCCAAAGCATGTGTTAACCCAAGCCAAGCAGATCAGGAAATTCCATACTGAAAGTCATAAAATTTGCAGTCAGCACGTATCCCTTTGCAGGAGTGCCATGGCTGAATGGCAGGCAGTAGCCACTGTTACAGATGTGTGCACAAGCCACTTGGGGTGAAAAATCTGCCAGGCTTCCCAGTTTTTAGCTTCCCAGACTCCAGTTCACTTTGCAGCATCCCAGAGTCCAAGTTCCTGGCAAGTTCACGCCAGGAATGGCAAGCACAACAGACACCTGCTCTGCCCCTTTTCCCTGCAAGCCACCACTGATGGCAGCAAGCGGGGAGAGAGGCTGGCCACCAGGAATGGCAGCTGGAAAGGTTCCCAGCAGCACAAGCAGGATATGCAATGCTTGCAGACTTCTTTCCAGCTCAGCTTTCTTCCTCCGAGAGAGACAAGTATCCGAAGATTTCCAAGGGGCAAATCTTCCAAAGAACACACACACACAAACAAACACTTGCAAAGGAAACTAACCCCAGTCAAGGTCCCACAGAAAATTGGGGACGCAAGGAAATGTTTAGCTAAAATAGGTAGAAATTCAACAGATGTGGTTGGTAAGCAAGGAAGCAGGCAAGGGAGGGAGACATCAGTGGTTAGCAGTGGAAGCAGCGAGTCGATGGCTTCGGTGGGCATGAGCAGGTGAGGGGGCATTGGTGGTGAGGAGGTGGCTTGGGGGCAGCAGGGGCCCATCAACAGCACTGGTGTGAGGGCCCACTAGACTGAGGTTTCCTGCTTCCTGGCATTTTAAGGTTTTTTGGATAACGAGCCAGCCCTTGAAATGAAGCCTGGAGGTGAACCAAGTTTGGGGGAAAATTTCTGTCAAGGACACTGTTTCCTCAGGCTTAGTCTTTCAGGGAATACATACTGGTGTGAGCAAAGCCAAAGACAGTATTGAGCAAGGCCAGAGACAAGGAAGCTTGGGAATGGGCCTTCTCTCTTTCTCTGGCTGGGTTCACACACCATGTTGACAAGCAACCCAGCATAGCTTTCGTCATCCATTTCTGGATGTGCCTGACAGACAATTAAGTGGCTTCCATGCTAGTGTGGTTTCCACTGTCCTCACTCGGTCCTCCCGTGGTTGGCATGTATCCCATCAACCGCCATGCCTAGAATTCAATCCCACATTGGATGACTGGAGTATCTCCTGCAACAACAACTGCTTTTTCCAGGGGACTGTATGGTAGGACCATGGAAACCATAATGCCAGTTACAGACGATCGGAGAAACCATGGTGAAGTCTGGAAAGCATGGAACAGACTGTTGCTCCTTATCATGGTTTCTAAAAACCTCATGTACCATGCTGAAATAGGGTACGGACAACATGACAGGCTGATCCTGCAGCAGAAACCACGGCTTATCCTGTCATTCAAGTCTGCCATCTTTCTCACCCTCATTTCAAAAGCCTTCTCCAAGGAGTCCGAACTAATCCCTAGAAGGTGGCTTTTGGTCAGGCTGAGGGCTATCCCAGAGAGGAGCCATCTTAAATAGCCATGAAGTACCAACTATTTTAATGCTGCTCATGGCAATTATATCAAAAATGGTGGAAGAAAGAATCTGAGAAGGAAACAATGTCTTTTACATTTCCTGTTGTTCTTATTTTTCCCTCCCTGCAGGAAAACGCACACATCTGCCAGGGAACCAAATCTTCAGTGTTGCTGAAGCTTCCGTAAGACTCCAGAGGACTAAAATAATGCGTGCACTGTTTTTTGTGGAGGGGGCTTGGAAGGGGTGTCTCAGTGACCTGCATCTCCAAGTGATCTCCTTGAATGGAGAGCTACTGATTTGCCCTTTTCTCCTCTGTACTTTCAACATAATAGGTGTTATTACCCATAACTTTTTTTTTATTTAAAGGAATTGTGCAGCCAGGAAAATGAATGAATTTAATTACCAATGCAGTGTGAGAAAAAAAAAATCATTAGAGCGGGAGCCTGGAACACCAGATATTAAAAATAAACAAAGGCTATTAAAAACAGTTTCAAAAAAGAATGTCAGTTTTTCTTCAATTCTCAAAATGTAAATACAAAAAAAGGGGGGCAGCTATATGTAAACATCCAGGAGTTGCTGAAGAAATTACTCTGTAAGAAAATGTTAAATGACTCACTGGATCATTTAACTTTAAATCTATACTTTATGTGGCAATATGGGGAGGTCATTCGATTGCTATGCATAGAAAAATTAGAATTGTAATACGATCACGAAGTTTCACCTTCATAAGAGAAAATTTTTCATTACAAAATTATATTTAACGGTAGACACACAGAACTGCCTCCTTGGTTGTGGAATGTGTCTTTGGCATATGGACTGTGCAATTTTTAAAAATTTTCTTGAGTATGAGAGGCAGTGTTATGTGGTGGGGAGAGTGTTGGATTGGGCCCCGGGAAATCCGGGTTCTAGTCCCCACTCAGCCATGGAGCTCACTGGGTGCTTTTGGGCCAGTCACGGACTCTCAGCTCAACCACCAGTTGTTGATGTGAGGAGAAAGTGGATCCATCTAAGCTGCCTTAGTTCCTCACAAACGGGAAAAAAAAGTGGAATATAAATGCAATGTAATAATTATAACAACAAGGCTCAGCAAGCTCATTATGAAGCCGTTCTTCTAGCCAACCTGGTGCCTCCAGATGTGTTGGACTTCAGTGCCCATCAATGATGGAATTTGTAGTTCAACACATCTGGGAGGCACCAGGTTAGGCAAAGGCTGTACTAAACTGCCAGTGTGGGCAGTCTGTGGGACTTGGACCGCCAGGTTCTGGGTTTAGGTAGATCATCATCCCTTAATCATGAAGCTCGTGGGCAAAACCTGGGTATACCACTATCCTCTCAGGTCTAAATTCACCGAGGTGAGTAAACCTTTATCTGCTGGAGAGTATTCGCTGCTCCTTCACCTACCCTGCTCCTCAGTGGTCCTTCCATGGAGATCTGGGCTTCCACGGGAGGTGGTTGAGGCCCCATTGGTGAGGGTGTTCAAAGATTGGATGGACATGCACATGGTGGGCATGTCGTGAGCGGAGCCGGCTGGCGCCGGGGGTCAGATTAGATGACCCAGGAGGCCCCTTCTGACTCGCTCTGTTTCTCTGTTTCTATCTGGCCAGAGCCAAGCATGGCAGGCTCTGCAGAAGACTTGCCAGGTCTTGCGAAGGAACTCATGGAAGCTCCTGGCCATCTGAAGTGCTCTGGGCCTGGCATAGCTTTATCCTCAGCAAAAACCGAGCCCCAGCCTAGTCTTGCTCTTGATTTTGGAACGGGGACCGATCAGGGAGCGAGGCTTCATAGAGAAATATGGAGCAGGCCAGCCCTTTCCTTACGCCTGATGTCAGTGAGATTTAGCACCCAGGTAGCTGGCGGAGTGCCTCTGCACGCAGGTCACCGGATCACAGTTTTGCAGCATGAAACATATTGCTCCGCTGTTTAAATCAGTGTTGGCGGTGCAGGGGTGTCATTTTGCCTGCGGATTGCATGAGCCGGGGTTTGGTAGCTGCACTCCTTCTGGCCTAAGCATTCCCACCATGAGGTAGATTGCTAAATTTGAGCTCCAGAGGCCCCAGCATGGCCCCGTGATTATCCACACACTTCCAATGCCATCCAGCACTTCTGATAGACTCCCGTTTCCCCCACTTCAATTTTGGGTTAATTAGAGTCTCTTCTTTCACTTTGCAACCATGCCAGTAAGTCCCCCCCCCCACCCCATTTCACATAGCCTGCAAGTTCACTCAAAATTACTGAAAGAAAAACAACAGACTGAGCTACAACAGTGAATAAACAGGGGACAGGAAAGAGCTGTTCACATTTTAATTGGATCAATTAATGTCTAGGAGAGGAAACAGTAAATGTCTGAAAAATGCTGCTTTTGCACAGAAAAACTTCAGTGGTTGGGCAAATCCCAATGTGGAGCGTATTCCACGTGTCTGTGCATGTACCGGCCTCTGGCATGCAGAGTCTTGAAGCGGCTTTCTAGAAAACTGCCATGCTCAGCTGTTTGGGCAAACCAGACTCCCATCTAAGAGTGGAAGAGGAATGCTCAGAAAACACAGGGGCTTCAGTCACCAGCTGAAACCCTTGAGGAGGTCTTCCAGCCATCAACAGGGGCTCATTGCTGCCACATCCCATTCCCTGTCTCATGCGGCTTCTCTCTGTCCCGGCCCCCAACCTCAAGGCCCATCCTTATCCGGCAATCCTCCATCTTTCCAGAGCTGTCCTTTCCCAGTTTTGACAAATAGCATGAATGGGCTTAAACCCAAGGAACAGCATCAATGGCAAGAAATTGCTTGAGTGTTATTGACTAGTCCTTCCCCAGATTAAAAGGCCTGTGCGCCCAAGAATCACTCGGTTGGCTCGTTTCCTTCCATGGACCATATTTGCGCCCCTACCAGAATGAAATACCTTCTCACTTGCAAACCTAGATTTCAGCTTCATATTTGCATAATAACTGGTCAGAAAGAATTAAAAACAGCTCATTAATACACCGAGATGTGTTAATTTGAACCCTGCCCATAAGCTATTGTAAATTTCATTTAGCAAATGTGAAAATGTAATGCAGTGTAAATTAGAGAGATTAAACCATTAAAAAAAAGTTTAGGGGAAATAACTGGAAAATATGAAGCTCTCCTCCTCAGTCTTTGATTAACCAGTACAGTCCAGGACTCACCTTGAATCTCTAATAAAAATCTTGGAAGAAATATTAGTTGTTATGCACAGAAAAAATGCCAAATACAGAACTTGAGCCTGCAACTGATGTCTCTTTTTCCCATGTTGCACTTTGCCTCATGGGAGCACTGTAGCAAGTGCCTTTTGCACCTGCAAAGGTTTCGTGTAAATGACCAACAGACATTCATGTGTTGGAGATATACAGATGCATAGCAGATTGTATCAGACACAGTTGTGGATAGGAATGTGTGGATCAGCAAAATTTAAGATCACCAGTTCTCCAGATTCCATTGTAATGCTTGGCCTAAGTTGAGTCTGTATCAGGTGGTGGGCTTTTTTTTTTTTTTGGATCATTCACATGAAAATCTATGCATATTTTTCCAAATGTATGCATCAGCTTTGTGCACCCTAGAAATTTATGTTTTGTTTCCCACTGAGTAAAATGTATTTGTTCACATTTTTCAGTAAATAGTGTAGAATGCACTGGGCTTTTTTGATCTGTAGACTGCATTGCAACCTCAGAAATATTCAGACTTCTTCTACAGATTGCATCTGAGTCTAAACTGAGACCGGAAGGTGCAGGTTGGGAAAACCCTGATTAATTAAAACAAAAAAGGGACTGATTCGAGTTTCTCATGCATCCCTAAGCAATTCCTGAAAGCTTGCTTGTGCCATCAAGGTGTATCATGTGCCTCAAAATACGACTTGCAGCTTATTTAAATCTCTTAAACTTAACTTAAACTTGAGTTTTTCCTAATTTTGTAGTTCATGCAGGTCTTATGGATTCATGGAGCACATCAAGATTACAAATTCTACTCTAGTGTAAATATATGTTCACATATTCATTATATTATATTGTTGCAGCCCACCCAGGGAGCCGTATGGCTAATGGGGCAGGTTAGAAATCGAATAATAAATTACAGAGAGAGAGAGAGAGAGAGAGAGAGAGAGACAGAGAGAGAGAGACACAGAGAGAAAGACAGAAAGACAGAAAGAGAGACAGAGAATATGAGAAACCATCAAAGAGATACAAGCTTCTGTCTAGGGTCAGTCAAGAGATGCATTCCCTGAATGAAGGCATGCTATGCTTCCCACCCTTCCTTTGCTATTATTTTTGCATTCCGTGTAAAAGGCAGAAGAAAAGGAAGATGAACTATGAGTTGGCTCGATGCCATAAAGAAGCAGAGTCTTGTGTTTGCAGAAGCTGAGCAGGGCTGCCAAGGACAGGAGAGTGTTTTGGAGGGTGCTCGTTCGTAGGGTCACCGTAAGTCAGAGATGACTAGACAGCACTCAACAGCAAACAAGCAAACAAACAAACAAATTCCTCCATTATATTAAGACCTTCTCAATTCTCTTTAATCTCCTCGAAAATGTACATGCTCCATGAAAGAGCTCACCTCATCTCCACTTTCTTCAACTATACAGTTGATTTTAGCCCATATGTGTTAATGGGTGCAAGCAAGCAACCTGCAAGGCCATCACATTAAGAGCCAACGGATTTCAGACTGCAAGCCAAGCATCTGCAAATCAGCTTGAAACTTAAGTCACAGGAAAAGACGGCGGTGCTGAGAATGTATTTCTTCATTTGTTGTACTGGACATTATCAGATGTGTTCTAACGAAGACATAGGTGGGACTCCATTCTTTTTACTCAGCCAGGACACACAAATTATTTATAGGCAATAACTTTCTATTTTTAGTCATGTTCAGACATTTATGCAAGGCATCCAGGGCAAACAGGCAATTAATGAGTCATCAAATGCCCCAAGCAATTGCAAACGGTATTATTATTTCTCCATTGCATTTATATCCCACCTTTTTTCCCTACTGTAAGGATCCCAAGGCAACTTAGAATCATAGAACAGTAGAGTTGGAAGGGGCCATGAAGGCCATCGAGTCCAGCCGCCTGCTGTTGTGGGACACCACATGACACCATCCCACTCAGAGGGCTGTCCAGCTTCGCCTTGAATGTCCCCAGTGTGGGAGAGCCCCCCACCTCTCCAGGCAGCTGGTCCCATTGTCATAATGCTCTGACAGTGAGGAAGTTTTCCTGATATCTAGCCTGAATCTGGGTTGCCACAACTTGAATTGATTGTTCTGTGTCCTGCACTCTGGCATCAGCAAGAAGGGATCTAGACCTTCCTCTCTGTGACAGCCTTTGAGGGACTTATAGAGGGCTATCATGACCCCACTCAGTCTTCTTTCCTCAATAACTCCATTTTATTCCACAACAACCCTGTGAGGAAGGTCAGGTTAGGAGGTTGTGACTGGCTCAAAGTCACCCAGAGGGCTTCGTGGCCAAGTGGGGACTAGGACCCGGATCTCCCGGATCCATGGCCCAGCACTCACACCCCACACCACACCACACTGCCTCTCTAGTTTCATACAAGTGTTGCGTACCTGCTCCACATACGATCCACCTGACGCTTCAGCCCAAAGTCTGGATCTGCAACTCTTTTCCTGTCAGAGGGGACATTCAGGGTGACACGCAGACCCCTTCTAGGCATGGGACCGGCAGCTGAGGAAAGAGGTCCCCCAGACGGAGAGAGTGGCTTGCTGAAATTCACACCGCCAGGACCATGAATAAATGGGACTTTGCGCCTGCACCCTCCATGAATCAATTTATCTGTTCATCTGAGCATGTCCTGTTATACAAACATAGAAACTGAGCCTCCTGGGCCTTCTAGTCTGACCCCTGGCTCCAGCCAGCTCCACTCACGACATGCCCACCATGTGCATGCCTAGCCTATCCTTGAACACCCTCCCCTATGGGGCCTCAACCACCTCCCATGGAAGCCCATTCCATACCTTGGAGTCCCAACTGTCAGGAAGTACTTCCCGGCATCTAAATTGAACCTGAATTGAAGCGGCTCTCTGAGTTCATCTAAATTGAACTGGTTTTCTGAGCTTCACTCCGTTGGAGCGCGTCCTGCCCTCCTCTGTAGGGGAGAACAGGTCTCTATCCTCTCATAGGATAGCCGGCAAGGGGCGGCATAGAAATTTTTCTAATAAATAAAATAATAAAATAGTGTATCATTATATATAGAAGAATGCCCCAACAGCTAAATGTTCAGATAACCAGAACAATTGGACTATGCTTCTCCCCCTCTCTCTCCCCCCATCCATCCCTTGGCCTGATCCTACCCAACAGGCAACTGGGAGGATGGGAGCAGAGGCACACAGAGAGGTACAGTACACCTGTAGATATCTCCACACCTTTTTCACAAAGATGTTCCTGTCTGCACAGAACCCTTCCAAGTCTGAGTCTGTGACCAGAAAGCCTCCGGTCCTTCCCAAGCCATGGGGCTTTTGGGACCACATCCTTGTGTGGCCGACAATTAAGAGGGTGTTCCTTCACAGAGGCAGGTCTGCACACGCCCAGTGCATGCAAGAGGCTCTGGTGCTCACTCGCTTGCTCACTGACCACCTTTCTTTTTGTATTTTAAGCAACAGAGAAGAAAAGACCAGGAGTCTCACCCAGGCAGTGCTTTCCCACCATCTACCTGAATATTTCATCGGGAGCGACAGGACTTTGCTCTCTCTTCTGAGCAGATTCCCTCCCCTCCCGGCCACCCGCTCTCATTTTCCATTTTATATTTGCTCACTTGACAAGTTGTCACTAGCCCATCACTGCCACACCAGCTGTCCTTGAAACCTGACCTCTGCCGCTCGTTGCGCCCAGTGGTCATGCCGTCCTTGTCTCAGTCCAACCATTTCTGACAGGAGACATGCCGATTTTAACAGCAAGCCCTGGCACCTGGGACACCCTGGGATTACACAGGTAAACCAAAGTATTCCATGTTGTCTCCTAGCTAACAACAGAGGGAGGGGGGAAGAAAACATGACATCTGAAATAGCAGGTCTTCCATTCGCATATTCAAAAGCTTCCGTCGGGCTTTTACAAGCAGATGGGCGCAGCTGATCTCCCCTTGGCACAGCAGGGCAAATGATGCTCCATTATATTCTACATGCAAAACAGGAATAACGGGCAATCCTTGTTTGTGGGGAAAGATTTGCTAATGGGGTGTCAAGAAAAATGTTTCTAAATGCAGAACGAGCCATTTATTTTCTAACAGAAACTGCAAAGAGGAATGGGCAAAATGTCAGCAGGTCTGAATTAAACCCATTTCAATCGATCTCTAATCACAACAAGGTTTGCTTCTTCTTAACAAAAACAAGAACAATACTGAACTGTCCTTTCCTAACAGTAGTTATGATTTGTATCCTCAATATTCCTATATTCCTGCAGTAAAAGGGAAGGGTTTGCTTTATTTCTACAGAAAAGGAACACTTCCTTTTAAAATGACATGTTTTTACTCTTTTTGAAGTGTCAGAGTAGAGGAAGAATGTGAAGTATTTTGACTGAAATAAACACTTTCATGGAAAATAGTGAACCCTAGAGATTCATCTGATAGTTGAAGAACTTCATACCATTTTAAGCAGGTGACAGTAATGTCATCGAGTGTGTGTGCATTGCTCCCAGACTTTGCACAGGAGGAGGGGGAGTGCATTACCGGCACAGAGGAAGATCCTTTACTCTGAGTCAGACCAGGGGCTCACAAAGGCCCAGCATCGTTGGCCTGACTGGCAGCAGCTCTCGAGAATTTCAGGAGGATCCTCTCCTTGCCCTGACTGGGGATGCTGCAAACTGAGCCTAGGAATGTCTGCATAGAAGGCAAGTGCTGCACCAAGTGAATCCACTCAGTAAGACCATAAAAGAGAGATGTTCACCCCATCAGTGAAGCTGGAATCTTTGTAGAAAGGTGCCACGTTCACTTTTTCCACAACCATTCACTTCTTTTCTTTTCTTTTCTTTTCTTTTCTTTTCTTTTCTTTTCTTTTGGTAATCTGCCATTATTTTCCTTCCATTTTTGAAGAAACATGGACATTTTGGTAAATTCTTACCCAGAAAAAGAACAGACCAATTCTCACCCAGCTGCATTGGCCAAACTGAGTAGGCACAGCTGAAGACAACAGTGTTGGACCAGCCTGCCATGAAGTAGTTAAAGATGAGAAGTTCGCAAGGAAGATTTGGCAACCCTCTTTCAGCAGCCCAGCTACTGTATGACTCAATAAGCGGGGATCCAAGCCCAGATTTCTAAGAGCTAAGCCCTTTCTGCATGGGTGGATGAATCTTTCCTTTTCTCACAATGAATGTTTTAAAAATTGAAGTCCCATTTTGCACATTTGGCTAAGTTCTTGTTAGAAAATGAGAGAAGCAAACTCTTCAGCTAGACACCTTCTAGAATTTGCACATGCCCCAGCACTAGGAAATGCCATAGATTCAAAATCTACAAAAATGTTCCAGAGGAACTCAGTGCCAGGAAGATGGAGAGCTGGACATGGACGGGCCTGCTCAGCTCCCACCTGAGCTGCTTGGTGGCCCCTTAGCTTTGGCAAATGAATCCTGGAATCCAAAGCAAACCAATGTACAAGCTTGCATGAACCGCTCCAGCCTAGGACCACGTTGAACCAACTGTCCCCAGCTCTCCGTACCAGCCCCCTGGTCACACACTGCGGAAGGGGGCAATGTGTTTCTTTCTTGCAGCTGAAGGTCAAGAGATCATGCCCCGCCCCAACAGTGCTGGCTCCGTGTTGCGGAAAGCCCTTTGGCAAATCACCCTCACTGGGCCCCTTCCCTCAGTAAGTCAACCATCTCAACTCACGCATCCCCAGCTGCTACTGCATCCTCACGCTCCTTCTTTTCATACTGCCCCTTGCTTGCTTAGCATGCGGAGAGCCAGTGGGCAAGTTGGTGCGATGCCCACAGCTCCTCCTGCCAGCTGCCACTGTGGCCTAAGGGAGGAAAATAAACAAGCAAGATGCCGCAACGAAAGGGAGGAATGAGCCCGAGGTGACCTCATCAGTGAGCCCTACTGAGGTGTGGGTCCTTGGCAGGTGCCCCACTATTCTTGATGCTAGCCATGAGTCTCAAACCAGGTGAACCAATTCGGAGACAGGCAGGGGACTTTTCCTTAGCAGTAGGTGGCACCATGAAAACTCTTCTTCCCTCTTTCCTTCCTCTTTCCCTTCCTTCCCCTTGCTGGCTTTCTCTCATTTTCACTTTTCCCTCCCTCCCTTTCTTTCTTTGTATTTCTTTTAGAACTGCTCCATGTGGCCATGATGCCAGGTTCTCTTTCTGTTCCTGCATGCCAACCAGTTCACTTTCAGCAAAGCATTGTAGGGGCAACAGTGGAACTCCACGATCCCACTACCCTCCCTGGCACTGGTTAACAGAAGTTTAGGAGGGTTATTTAAGGCAAATGCCCCTAACGTAATCCAAACCAGGTCAGATCCAGACCAACCAAACAGTTCCACCTTTAGGGAAGATTCAACCTTGGTAGAAAATTTACCATACAAGATTTTTCCAGATGAAGAACACCATATCTGCTTGGTGATTTTTCAGTCCCCCTTACAAAAACTGTCCCCTGTGTTCCTCCTGCCTTCGCTTGCCCTCCAAGGCCTCATAATAGTCAAATCTGATGAAAGGAATGGAGATCATCCTGTTCCTCATGCAAACCCTGACTGAGTGGGATCACTGATGTGTTTAGACCATGAGGAAAAGAAGCAGCAGCCTGGTAAGGAGATTCACCAAATGGCAGTAGGGTGAGGCTGTGCAAGAGCCAACAGTATCCAGCAAGATCTCCCACGGAGCAGTGGTAGTGGCTCAGGGCTATCGCACATCTTCCACCACCAGTGTGCTCTCCCTTATGCAGAGCACTAGCCATTACCTTGCTGCATTCCTACTCGAGCATCGTTTTATGCAGGCTGAGACTCTGAGAGCCGCAGAGCACGGGTCTTTTGACCAAACCTGCACAAGATCGTGCCCTCCTTCTGTTTAAAATGGGGCAGTGAACATTACAGTTTCTGTGAAACAAAAGCAAGATCTTTATGTCTTTATTTAAAGTATTGTGTAGCCACCTTGTGAGAGTGTGGTCTTTCCCCAAAGCATAATGACAATGAGAAACAGAGGAGAGAAAAGAGAGAACAAGGGCAAAAATCCAACCCAGGTGCTGTTTTTTAAGGAAGGGCTCAGGAAAAAAATATTTCTAACCAGGATCTTAAACTTTCAGGATGACATTTTAGGGGAGAATACCATATGCAAGGAAGGCATGCTGGTTGGAGAGAAGGGCGTTAGAGGTCCCACTATACCAGCAGAACTCAAAAGGCAACGTCACTGCAACAGAAGAGTTGTTGCGGGTCTCCCGATATGCCAACCTCCCTTCACATGGATGTGAAAGGGCTAACTACTCAGACAATGACTCAGACCCCCCAAACTCCCTATGTCAGTAAGTCAGTTTATGTTTTTAAATAAGTGGATCACCTATGTGGCACGTCTGCATTTCATTTTCTATTAAAAATTAAAAGAGATAACATTACTCTGATGAGCCACATGCAGGCAATGTTAATGATGTTCAAGATGACATTCGCTTTTAATGGTATGCAGAATACACCGGTCTACCTTTGTAGTCAATTATAAATGCAAGTGTTTGCACGTATGTGTTTATTTCCATCATTTCACATCACGAGTAACATTAGGCGATACACACATTTGCAAGGGAAGAAGGCCTTAACCTATTTCAGTTTATGCTGATCATTAACTAAGAATACTTCGCTGTGGAGATTTATCACATTAATTAGCGCTGAAATTACTCATAGCAATTAAGTATATTGTTCTTAAACTCTTCAGAGATTATTGAAATACTTTTGTTGCTTCTGTGGGGAAGCATAAATAACAAGAGCAAACGTTGCTTTCCAAGAGGCAGGGAGGAGGGAAACCCCACCGTTTCTGTTGCCTTTAAATCTTTCTGTCTTTCGGCCACTGATATCTTTGCGTGCACCCTTTCCAAAACGGAAGTCTCCATCTCTCGCTTGCTCTCCTGTTTTCTTTCTCCTCCACTGCAAACAGAAGAACTGGCTGTAACCTAATTCCCCAGCCAAGTGAAGAAATTGCTTCCAAGAAACAATCCCCCTGACCTGTCTATTATGGGGAATTTGTCATTCCATAGAAACCAGGATCTCAATCTACATGCTGTGATTCACATATGGTGCTTCTGCAACTGATCAGATGAATTCTAATCTTTGAGAGCTTATTCCAGAATACAATTAGTCAGTCTTTAATGTGCTGTCCTGTCTAGCTTAGCTAACTTCCCAGAGGTGCGAATCTGAAGTAGTTGCTCTTAGTAAAAGCTCAAGGCAGAGTCAAGTCTGGCTCTGTAGGAGGCAGGACTTTGGGCATATCTATGCTTGTCAGAGCTCACTCAAGAAGAGTTGTCTCAGCAACAGGCAGAGACCTTCTGAAGCATTAAAAAATCTGTAGATCGAGGCCTGCTGTTAATTCCAGACCCTCTGAGAAGTTGTTGCCTGGTTCTGCAGCCACTGGCTCCTATGCCATGGGAGTAGCAGAAGATGGGTTACTGATGCTCCTCTGAGTCCTCTTCTGAGCCAGATGAAGGATGAAGGCCAGAGAATGTGACAGGTGACATGAGACCTCTTGTTGTTCCCACCTGTTTTTTGTCCCCACTGAGATCAACACAGTTAGTGCAAAGCTGCCCCAGCACAGTTAAATTGAATTAGAATCCCTCTGTGTCTTGTGGCCGGCACTCCTTCCCAATGAAAGCAATCACTCCAATTGATGCTACGAAAGTTTTTATTCTACACAGTATCACAATTACAGTCACATAAGCTAGAAAGTTGTCCTCTCATTCTAATTAGGTTCAACTTACATAGTGTTTTTGAATCCTTCTGGGCTGTCCTTCTGAAAGTGGGGCACTATGACCCCTCTCCCTGCGTCGCTCAATCAATCTCAGTTCTAGTTGTCCCAATCTGCACGTGCGTCTGCTGGAACGAGCACCCTCAACCGTTTCATCTACGTTACCTCCTAAACTCCCATATCCCATATCCTCACCTGGCGGGATTGTTTCCTCGTCAACCCCCAAATTGGTCTCTGGATGCTCCTCTGCTTTGACATCTCCCTGAATTTCCTTATCTTCTGTACTTTCCTTCCCGTTGTATGTGCAGCTGGGGAGTAAAGCTTGTTCTGCCGGCACCAGAAATGCCTCTTCATCAACTCTCTGGTTCTTATGGGAAGTTTCCTCCTCTTGTGCGCATGCCGAGGACTCTTCTGAGTCCGCACTCACAACACACTGGTCCAACCATTGCCTATGTTCACATCTTTGATGGAGAAATCTTTTATGTGCACTTTGTATTTGTATTGTGTTTATTTATTGTATGTAAGCTGTCCCGAGGTTCATGTGAATGGGACGGCATACAAAAATTCTAAATAAATAAATAAAATCTGAAGCAGGAGAAAGAAGTGGAATGGCCTTTGGGGGCCATAGTTAAATCAGTGACTTTGTGACTTCCCTTTTATTCCTGGGTCTCCACCGACAATAGATTTATGATGGAAGAGCAACCTTCACTCAGTGCCAAGGACTTTCTATATCCACTTACGCAGTCCACACGAAACAAGCCACATATGTCCATCCCAGTGGAGTAGTGCAGTACAAACAAACTTCTTGTGGGGATCAGAGGCTAACATGACAAACCACTAAGAATTTGGGAAAACTAACTTCAACACGTCTGGTTTCCCCATCCTTCCTCAGAATATATAAAGGGAATTCCCATTCATTCAGATGTACATCCAGATACCCTTTTCAGACATTTTGCCACACACAGAGAACCCTGGGGTCATTCCTGCTTCACAAACACTCACCCCAAGCACATGCTTCCTCCCCACAAAAAAACACCTGAAAATGTGTTTTTTCACATTTAGGATGCAGTCTTTGCAGCTTCCTGAAAATGTTACAAAGAGTAAGGACCCCTGGTGCAACTTGTGATTTGGAGGAGTGGGGAATCCCTAAAACTCAGGTGGAAGGACTTTGACAAGTGGAACCCTTCCTGTTTCCATTCCTGGATTCATCACTGGTCCAGATAAAACCCTTTGTAAGCCACACTAGGACTCTGATGAAGGTAGGTAGGCATCAATCATACAGATATAAACATATTGGTAGGGAGAGGGGAGGGGAGAGGAAGAGAGGGAGAGAGATTGAGAAAGACAGATTTGAACTCAAGATTTTGACCAACGCTTTATATCTGACATGGAGGTGAAGTAGGCAAGAGGCAGGTCTGTTTCTAAGGGCTGGAAAGTCACAAAGTGACCCTCCCTGTTGATCCAGGAAGCTCTTTAAACAAAACTACTTTAACAATTCGTGAGCTTCAAATCTCAGCACTGAACAGATTGGGGTTTTTTCTTTATGTATATATGAAGTGAGGCACACGGCTTGAATTTCTCAAGCTTGACATCCCATCGGGCTGATGCGCCGTGTCCCTTTTTGTCGGCCTGTCTCGTCACACAGTGTAATGTGGCATTTCAGTGTAACAGGCTGAGACACATCATGCCAATGACATGTCAAACTTGTGAATTTCAAAAAGACACAGTTCAATGAAAAACATGGTTTTCTAACTGCCCTGGAGGTTTTAAAACCCTGGGAGCCCCTCCCCCACCCCCACCCCACACACACATGAATCGGTGGCTATTATTCTTAAAGAAATACTATTTCTTCCCCAGTGATGTTTGCCATCCGACGTCCCATAGCATTATCCTGTAATGGTGGTGCTGATTTAATCCTGTTTTGCTTGTGATGCTGCCAAAGAAATGCGGATCAGCAGCTCTCCCACCTCTGCTCGGGAGTAAGACTCTCGTATGCAGCGGAGTCGAGTGTGCAGAGGATCACAGGCTTAATTATTAATGTTCTGTCCCCAATTGCTGCTATGATTGTGACACCGAAATTGTTTCTGAAATTAGTTCAGGAAGGTGAAAGAATTGTTTCTTCACTTTTGGGAAGTGAACATGCTGAACTGTGAAGTCAGCTTCTGTAACGTGCCTTGAATTACACCTTTAACAAAAAACTCCTGAAGTAACTGTGCTAATCCATGAAATATTACACACACACACACTTTGAGTTCTCCAGAACTCTTCATCTGGCTAAATGTTACAAAGAGCAAGAATGGAAAACTCTCCCCACCCCGCAGTGTCCTGTTTATTTTCCCCCAATCTAGCTTGATGGAGAGGTCTAAACCAGCGTCTTTTTGAGGAACGTTGGTTGGGCCTATTAAAGTTATTACCGGATTGTGGGCTTTGAAGTATTTTAACCATGTCTCTGTTGAACATCTTATAATCCAATTGGCTTTTCCAGTGAGTGCCAGTGGACAAGGATGCTAATGGTCCATGGATTCTTTCCTTCAAGGTTCTAGATGAACCTTCTTCCAGCTGTTGAAATTATTTCCAGAGATCTTGTTCTCTGGTTCCACAGGCTGGGTTGAGGAGAGCAACAGCCATAGATGGCTTGTTTGGTTGTGGCCCTTGAAGGATGTTTTATACCAGCTAAAACCATTGGTCCTTCTCATTCACTTAGACAAGGTGAGGTCATTGGCCCTTCTAATTCACAACTATCAACCCTGACTGCCAGTGGCTCTCCAAGATTGGGGACATGACTCTTTCCCAGCCCCACCAGGAGATGCCAGGGATTGTACCCAGGCCTTCTGCTGGCAAAGCATTTACTCTTCCCTTGAGCCACAATCCTTCCCATTTTTCTGGGACCCTCCCTGAGGCATTCAGCTGTCAGCCAAAGACTTTGCTATTTCCCCAGCCACTGGACTTTAATTTCCTTTTGACTTTTCTTGTTGCTTGGTTCTTCTTTCCTATTCCCTTGCGATCTGATCTCTGCTCTTCCTTTGTCACATGCTAGTTGCTGTTGCAGATTACTTCAGGAATGGTGTGTGTTGTTATCCATGTGTTATTTACGCCTGTGTGGTTAAGATTTCTACCATGCCTTCCAGTTGAAAGATACATGAAGTAACTTATCAGCGATGGCAATAATATAGCACTTTGCAAGGACACATCCAACCCACAGTGCTGCAACCTCCGGTGCACAACTAGGGGCAGTGTGCAGTGCATCCCTTCGGGGTTGCTGTTCCAGGGAAAGTGGCCAGGGGGAAGCAGGTCCTTGGACGTACCCAGCCTCACCTGATCACAGAAGCTGAGCGGGTTTGAATGGAAGACCACCTCTGAATGCTGGGAGCTGTAGACTTACGGAGGGACCACCTCTCAGTTGTAGTAGCTTTATTTACATTCAGAATGTTCCTGGTTCAGTCTTTGGTATCTCCAGGTAGAAATGGGGTGAGTGGGGGGGAATCCTGCTTGGAATGTCCTATAATCTAAATGCCACTTCAGTACTTTTTTGGTGAGTCCTAGCAGACAAAGAAGTGGGTGACTGGTTGAGTCTCTCTTGATTCTGGATCAAGGTTGAGTCTGAATAGTTGCTGCCAGCCAGTGTCAACAATACTGGGCTCAATGGACCAATAGTCTGACCCAGTAGAAGGCAGCTCTCTATATTCCTAAGTTCTGTTCCTCTGTTCCTTCTCTGGGCAAGTCGTCTCCTTTCCATGATGTTCTTGTTGGGAGACACCATGCATGCTCTAAGCTGCCAAAGAAATCAAAATGGAGAACCAGGATATGCTCCTATATCAGGAACTAAAAGTGAAGTTCATCACACTTGTGTAGTGATCTGAGATACTTCCCGGGTCTCCCATCAGACACCAACAGACCTGTACCTTCACCATTATTGTATGTCCAGCAGTCATTCAGGGAACATGTGAGCTGTTGTTGTAGGATTATGCACCACTAAGTTGGCATACTAGGCTCCAATAACGCTGAAGAAAGGAATTCATTTGGCCCCATTACCTTCTAGTCTTCTTTTATTTATTTTTACAAAAAATCTATTTTTATTCTATTCTTCCTTCTCTTGAGAAACATAGAAACAGAGCGAGTCAGAAGGGGCCTCCTGGGCCATCTAGTCTGACCTCCGACACCAGCCGGCTCCACTCACGACATGCCCACCATGTGCACATCCAGCCTATCCTTGAACACCTGCACCAATGGGGCCTCAACGACCTCTCGTGGAAGCCCGTTCCACACCCTCGGGATCCTGACTGTCAGGAAGTGCTTCCTGGCATCTAAATGGAACCTTGGCTCCCTGAGCTTTGCTCTGTTGGAGCACATCCTGCCTTCCTATGCAGGGGAGAACAGGTCTCTACCCATCTCCATGTGACACCTGCTCACATACCTGTATGTTGCCAATATACCCCTCTGAGTCTTCTCTTCTAGAACACAGTTCTGCAAGTACAACACCAAACTAATGGTGCAAATCCTTACATCCTTTTTAAAAAAAGCAAACCCCCCCCCCAAAAAAACCCAAGTTAAAATGCCTGGATGGAAAACAAAAAATAAATTGGGTGCTGCTATCATAAAAGCTCTTTGCTTTGTTGGCAGGTAACATCCCTATGACAAGATATGTCATTTCTTCCTTCATCCACCTTTCTTAAATCCCTGATACCTCCTGTTGGGTTCTTCAGATGATGCCCAGGCAATATTTGTCAAAATGCCTCCACATTGCACTGTCAGGAACAATGTGAGGAGACCATTTTTAATTAGAGCATCTTGCAGTGTACATGTGAGAGGGAATGGATTGGTCCAATCTAAGTATGTGAATCAGGTTTAAGACCAATGCAGGGCAATATAGATATTTTCAACAGGTCTATTCCTCAAAAAAAGAAAAGGCGGGGACACTCCATTCATATTTTTATCCTCACAAGTTAAGCAATTAACCTAGAACCCTTCCCAATCTGTATATAAAAACAACCCCCAGGGCTTAGACTTCAGTGGCAGCTTTAAACCCAGAGTGAATCAGTTTGAATTATATACCCCTTGCAAACAGGGGGATGTTTTATAATAGATTCACTGACAGACCCTTAACTACAGTGGCGCTAACGGGCACCACTGTAAGACAGGAATAAAACTAAATTACATCACTTGTCATCATTAAGAAAAAAATTTCATCTCAGCTCTTCATTTGAGAAGCACTGTAGTTAATGAACGATTACTGAGCCATGACACCAAAATGGCTAAAATATAGGAATTAAGGAGAGGTCAACTCAAGTATTTTTTAAACCATGAAATTAAGGAACCCATTCACATTGGTGGCGGGTTGCCACTCCCAGGCATTATATTTCTTTGCAATGCCGCCTTTAGGCCTTCAAGAAAAGAACGTGTTCCTATGATTAAGATTTAGAATTGCATGCAAATAAAACCTGAGCCTAACTCTCACCACTGTACCACACTGCCTAAGGGCATCTCTGGAATAGTGTGAGCTTCTTTGTGCCCTGAGGGATGGAGTTGTGGTTTTCAAACACAGATTTATGCAGTGCAAAGGGAGTTTTCCTCCGCTACGTCCCTGTACTTTCTTCTACATAGCATCATCCCAAAACCACCACCACCTGTTGTGAGTTCTCATAAAAAACGACAGGTGTGTTATTTGATTATGAAGTTGAATGACTCTCAGTTTGATTGTCAAGCTGAATGTATCTTCTGCCATCCTTCCTCCCGCTCCCAAATGCATAAGCTCCCAGCAACACTTTAGAAAGCCGTCCTGGAACGTGTGAAATACTGTTCTTTGATTTTAAAGCTGAACGAGTAAGTGAAAGTGAAGCTTCCCAAATTAAAACCGATGAATATCGGCTGCAGCATTGTCACCTCGCTATCTCGCTCGTGCTGGTTGCGTGACTGATGACAGCTGCAGATGCCGATAGATTTTTGACCTGTTCCAGAAAGCTGGCACTCAGGAAGAAAGGAAAAAAGGGATAGTAAATGGCAAAAAGAAAAGGGGAAAAAGTAAACCCTGCAGTCTGCGGAGAAAGAGGAGGAGAGAAGGGTAGCTGACAGCTCAAGCGGAGGAGGAAAATTAGAAAGGAAAGCCAGCGCACTGGCACCATATGCGCCCAGAGCATGGAAGAAGCAGCGCATTTCCCTTTTGCATGTCCAAGATTAGGATACTTCCTTTTAATACGGCTATCAATAATGCTGAATGATTAACACCAAGGAGTTATGTTAATTTCATTATAAGCTTTATTTGTTGCCTAGTGTTGAATTAAGACTGTCAAATCATCCTCCTTCTACATTGTGAAGGACTCTTAAAATGCATGCCTAACACAGAACATCTGATCATTAATATGTTAATAATGCTCCTGTTTTCATAGATATATCAGAGACACAAGGAGAAGAGGAAAAATAAGATCTGTCTAAAGCAAGGGGACTACTGTGGCAATCAGCTACCAGGGCGACATCTTCTGATGCATGGAGAGGAACAGCTTTTTGGATCATCTCTTTTAAAAGGCTATTTTCCTTTGTGTGTGTGTGTGTGTGTGTGTGTGTGTTTGCATTGTCTGTTCAGCCACATCCCCACGGGAAATTTGAATAAGGTTGGAAGTGCAATGTGCATGCACCAGCAAATGCACTAGTCCTCAATATTCCATCAACTGTTCTATCCACATTAAAAAGGGTGAACCAGTCTATATCTGATCTGTGTCTCATGTGGCATGGTCATTACAGAGTTCGACCAGGATCACCCAGGTTCCAGTCCCTGTTCAGCCAGCAAGCTCACAGGGTTACTCATTCTCTGCCTAACCTACCTCACAGGGTTGTTGTTGAGAGAATAAACTTAATTGGAAGAGAACTATGTAAGCCATGCTTGTTTCCTCTCATGAGGAAAAGTAAGATATAAATGCAATTTAATGATGATGATCATGATGATGCTTAATCAAACTTCTGTTTTGCTTAATTTTTGCATCAATTTGTGAGTTTTCCTTTTTCAAACATCACCCTAAATGTACATCCATTTTCACACTGAATTTCTTCTAACACAGAGACATTTTTATACAATTTCTCCCATCAGCAATTTCTGCACGTGATTCTGGGAAATGCATGTTACAATTGTTCGCTTCAAAGTGCAGACCAAACAATATTCTTTCTACCCCTCCCCAGCATGAACTCTGCTTTATGCTTGACCAGTTCCATCAGATCAGAACTGGAATATTACAAATGGAAATTAATGAACATATAGTTATCAAAGAAGAATGGGAAATTGCCAAGAAAACAGTGCCTGTTTCCCAATCATCAGTGCTTATTAAAGATGGCTTCCCGTGTTTTTGGTTCAGCCAAACAGATCCATACATTACCCATGGGGTAGCGGGGGAGGTAAGGCCTTTGCTGTCCAGATGTATATCTTAATCCATACTTTATGCCATGGTTTTTCCTCCAGAGGAGAAAAAAGAAAACTCTTTCCTGGATGCATCCCTTATGACAGTATTCTATGAATCAACTGCAAAAGCTGGTGGAAGGAGAATGTCCCCAGTGTGTTGGCACCAGGTCTGGTGAGGAAGGCCTGGGCAGGGGATTTCCACTAGGGAAGGGCAAACAGGAAACAGGTGAACCTGCTGAGATTCTCCAAATTCCTCTTCAGAACTTGGCTGACCTCATTCGCATTCCTGAATGCAAACAATCGGGGAAAATGTGGATTTTTTTAAAGTGTGCATTTCCCCCATAGATTAAAGCATGAAAATGCAGGACTTAGAGAGCTTAGTCCTTCAAGTGCTGGGCTTGTATATTCAGTCGTGCTGATGCTTAATTCATGGACAGGCCTTCCCTCTGTAACTCCTATAGGACAGCCCAATATTTCATTATTTCATATCTCATATAAAGCAAAATCCCATTGCATTGCATTGCACCAAACCGAACCGAACCGAACCAAACCGAATTGTGGCTCCAGGTATGTGAGAATTTTGTCTTGGTGCATTTCTGAAAGAACGGATGGGAGTTTGCATGGTATTTAACAGGGAAAGAAAGAGCTTGAGATTTAAAAGAATTCAAATGTGGGAGAGAGCAAAATGGGCAGTCGCATCTGTTGCTGTTGTCAGGTGCTGTCAAGTCATTTCCAACTTGTGGCAACACTATGAATAAATGCCCTCCACAATTAGAAGGGCATTTATTCCTTGACAGTCCCGCTCAGCTCCCGTAAATACAAGGCTGGTGGCTTCAGTCCCTCTAATACTGGGTCTTCCTTTTCTTCTCCTGCCTTCAACTTTCCCTAGCACGACTGCCTTCTCCAGTGAGTCGTGCCTTCTCTTGATGTGCCCGAATTGTTCAGCCTTGTCATTTTTGTTTCTAGGAAAATGTCTGGCTTGATTTGATCGAGGACATTTTGTCTTTCTGTCCATCCAGGGCATTTGCAAAGTTCTCCTCCAGTAGATGCATCCTTTGCTAGCCCTACATGGCCTGGGACAGTGTCATCAGATCAACTGCCTTGGCCTGTGTGGATCTCTGGTAGGCCAAGATTTACCCACTGAGGCCTTCGGAAGTTAAAGGATGGCGATGTTGCAGCACTCTAACTATAGAATGTTCTCCCCGAATTTAGTTCTGTTTTTTGGTAAAGGCTGTCTGTTTTTTCAAGCTTTTCATGGAATGTAGGCCTCTGGCCTATTATTCAGACAAGGTCCTGCTGCTGAGAGAGTTGTCTTACGTGGCAAACCTGGAAATGCTGCCAAGTTGTCTCTGACTTATGGCAACCCCATGAATGGAATTCCCTCCAAACCTCTCCATCCCAGCTCCATTCAGTTTTTCCAAGCTGGAGGCTGGGGCTTCCTTTATGGATTCCATTCAGTTCATATTTGGTCTTTCCTTTAGTCTTCTGCCCTCAGTGCCATGCAGAGATGGGTCATGACCATTTTTTCCAGCAATGGAGGGTAGGACATGTTCCAATGGAGCAAAGCTCAGGGAACCAAGATTAAGGGTGGCTGCCAGGAAGTACTTCCTGATGGTTAGGACCCCTGGGGTATGGAATGGGCTTCCACAGGTTGAAGCCCCAATGGTGAGGGTCTTTAAGGATGAGCTGGAGATGCACATGGTAGGCAGGTCACGAGTGGAGCCTGCTGGAGCCAGGAGTCAGACTAGATGGCCCAGGAGGCCCCTTCTGACTCACTCTGTTTCTATATTTCCTCCAGGGACTCTTGACTTCTCATGATGTGTCTGAAGGATGACGACCTCAATTCTGCCATGCTTGCTTCTAGGGAAAGGGCTGGCCTGATTTGAACTAGGGCCCATTGCCTGTCTTTCTATCAGTTCTGGTGAGTCCTTGCAAATCTCTCCTCCAGCAGCATATTTCAAATGCCTCAATTTTCTCCCTATCAGCTTTCCTCACTGTCCAGCTTGCACAGCCATGCATTGTGACTAGAATGACTCACAATTCATTGCTTCATTGAGAGGCCGTTTATCAGCAACAAGCCTCCCTCGTCAGATCCACACGGCAACTGGTGCATGTGTAGGAAAAAGCTACCTTTGATCATGCAAACCAGGCCCATGTGAAACTGCCTTGAAGGCTGACACCTTGCAACAAATGTAGGTGTGCATATACAGGATTATATTATGGGATGCAAGGACGAACCCCAGCTCCACAGTCACACCTGTATTTCATGGCTTGTTGGGGCATGTCAATGCTTAGCCTGAGACATCACATAACATTCTTCTTTGTTGGCTGGTTTACCTCTCCACCCAATGCAGAAGCAAACAGGTTGCTGGCCTCTGAAAATGGCCCGTTCCTACCTCAGTTTATCAAGCCAGGGATTCTGGCTTATTCCTATTTGGGACCAGTGACTTGCTCAAAGTCAACCAGAGGCTGTGGGGATTGAATCTGAGTTCTCCCTGTTCCTAAACCAGCACTCCATTCACAACACAATGCCGGTCCTTTTGCAATACCCTCATGTAATCCAAGGCCAAGCATGAAACTTTGAATCTAACTTTCCATCAATTTTTACTGTGCCCAAGTCCTTTCTTCTCTCACAAGGAATCCATTACTTGCAGGGAGTTTTTAAAACCTGGAATATATAGGGGGTTGACCAAAAGGGAAATATTCTATTTACTCCTACTGGGGGTTTTTATGATAGAACTCTAGTTTGGCTGGTTTGGTCTGGGCTATACAGCTAACAAATGTCAAAACATATGGACCAACCCATTTATCAAATAATCTACTCTTTGACTAGATAGGCACTATCAGCAATCTGGTATTGATCTTTGCAGGCCAAAGCTATTGTTCATCTGAGCATACAGCATGGCAGCAAGAATTAATGAAAGAAACAAAACAATGCATACGAAATCACAGTACCCAACTTCTTTTTTTGTTTGTTTGTTTGAGTTTGTTAAAGTTTTTATGTAGTATTAAGAACATATTACTATATACAAAAAGAATTTGGCAGGAGATGGCCAAGCATCAGAATGTTCATTTGCAAAAGCAAGCTCAGATGAGAGAATACGAGCCTTCTCCAGTGCCACTGAACTTCTGGCTGGATGTACAAGCTACTGGATGTACAAGTATATACATTTATGTGTATACTTAAATGAATTTCTATGTTATTCCTGTAAAACACTGGGCAGGATTGAAGTAGACTTTGTAACAGTTAGGCTCCCATGCTTTAACATCCTAAACTACCAGGGCTTTGGTTCTATCGAAGGTTTTGCAATGGTCTCAATTAGGGTTGCCACAAAGCTCCACAGATTCCATCTCTCTAGGATTTCTGGACTCTCTCTCCCGTTTGACTAAGAAAGCAAGCTGAGCTGGAAAAGGTTCACAAACACTTGTAGAACAAAAGTTGCCCAATTGGCAACCTTCTCCCACATCCTGCGCAACATGTAGCATGGAAGAGGAATGTCACCTGCACAGTGTTGATCCTGGGCAGGTGTCATGCAAACCCTGGACATGCTTTCCAGGAACTTGGACTCATGACTGTGACCAGAGTCTGAGAAGCTGAGCAAGGGAATCCTATAGCTTCCCATCCCCAAATGGGTTACTTGTACTTCTCCGGTCTCAATGGTCTTAGCTAAGCTGCCACACAAGCCTTTGTTGTTGTTAGTTGCGAAGTCATGCCCGACCCATCGTGACCCCATGGACAACATTCCTCCAGGCCTTCCTGTCCTCCACCATCTCCCGGAGTCCACTTAAGCTCACGCCAACTGCTTCCGTGATTCCATGCAGCCACCTCATCCTCTGCCATCCCCTTCTTCTTTTGCCATCTATTGTTCCCAGCATTAGGCTCTTCTCCAGCGAGTCCTTCCTTCTCATTAGGTGGCCAAAGTATTTGAGTTTCATCTTCAGGATCTGGCCTTCTAAAGAGCAGTCAGGGTTGATCTCCTCTAGGACTGACAGGTTTGATCGCCTTGCGGTCCAAGGGACTCGCAGGAGTCTCCTCCAGCACCACAATTCAAAGGCCTCAATCCTTTGGCGCTCAGCCTTCCTTATGGTCCAGCTTTCACAGCCATACATTGCAACTGGGAAAACCATAGCCTTGACTATACGCACTTTTGTTGGCAGGGTGATGTCACATATCTTACTTTCAAGGGGAAATACTGTTTTGGAGATAGCTCTTCAGATCTTTTGCACCACAACCTGCTGAGATCTATGAGGGTTGTAGTCCAAACTAACAAGGATACCAGGTTGTTTGTTCTGGAAGACATTTTACACTGGGAGGGCTGTTCAGCCAATGTCCAGTTTAAAGAGAGCTATAAAAAGAGAAAGCACCAGAGGTCACCTGTTTATAGCCTTCCTAGTCTTCATCCTCTTTTTTGGTGATGCATTTCCTCTTTTCTGGTAATATTTAAGCGGTCACATTAACAGCCCTACTTTCTGACTAAGCATCAACAGAGAATAATCTTCTGTCTGAATGCTGTTGCCACGCCAGGCTGATTTTTTTAAATTGTTTCTTTTTTTTAAGAGAGTGGGACAAGCAAAGCATCAACCATGGGTTGTAATCCGGGATGTCACCACCAGCGTTGACTTGAGTATTGCTCCACCCTGTGGAACAATGAGTTTGAAACTAATAAATAAAGCCCAGACTTTGAATGGCACTGAGAAGCAAACTGAGAGCCCATGTAGATTTTTAAGTACCGGAGGGATGACATCTATTCCTCATGCCACAGTCAATAATCTTCCCGCTGTGTTCTGAACAAATTGCCATTTCAAATGCTCTCTGTAGGTAGTCCCATGAATAACAGTGTAGTCCTTGGCTTGTTCTCTAAACATAAAGTAAAGTAGGGTGGCCATAAGTCTCACTTAACAGGGGACATTCCTCTATTTGAAAAGCTGTCAAAGAACACCCCTCTATTTGAAAGCATTCCTCTATTTGAAAGCATCTTCTATTTAAAACCTTGCCCAGTCCAAGTACAACTTAAAAATAAAGATGGAAAAGCATAGTTTAATTAGCATCTGGACAGCAAACTGAGTAGTGGGCCCAAAGACCACCTGGTGAGTCTTCCCCTAGAGTGGCACCAAATTACTGCTAAATTCAAATTAGATGCAAATTCCATGCAAATCTCTTTTGGTGGTGCAGTTCCTCTTTTTGGTGACAAGCCATCCCGCGCATCCCTTCATTCTGGAGCACTGCAGCAGTGGATTTGCCAACTGGCTTCTAGGAAACTCATCGCTTCCCAGGAAAGTCATCAGCAGTTCTTCACTGAGAAGGACCAACACAGAATCATGGACAAGTTTCCCTGCAAGCCAGCAACAACATGGCAGGCAACAGAAATGCTTTAATCCATGATGGGTCAGTGCAAGCCCCCATTTTAAATTCCCACCGTGCCTGCAATGTAGTTCAACTCTGGAGCATGGTGGGAAACTTAAACGGCGGCTCCCAGACCCAGCTGTCTCACTCCGACACAAGCGCCAGAAACCCCACCCAGGAAACAGCATGGCGCTAAGCCATGGTGCAGAGGAACCAGCACTGTGTTAACCAAGGGTCCATCCAGGCCAGCATTCTCCTCAAATAACGGCCAGCTGCCCCACGGGAAACCCGACTAATAAGCCATGAAGGCACCCTTCCAGGGATGTTCCCCAGCACCTGATATATATAGGCACGCTGAGTTAAGTAACAGAGGTGGCATGTAGCCCTCAGGCTAGCAGCCATGGGTAACTTTATCTCCCATGAATTTGTGGGGGTTTTTTGAAGATACCCACATTTCTGGTCATTACCGAAACTTGCAGTAGTGAATTCCATAGTTCAACTACACGTTGCAAGAAGTCTTTCCTTTTATCTGTCCTGAACTTCTCACCATTTAGCTTTGCAGAATCGCCATGGGTTCTAGCACCATGCAAGAGAGAGAGAAATGTTTCCCTGTACAGTTTTCTCTGCAGTGCACACAATTTTGTATAACTCTATCATGTCACCCTTTACTCACCTTCTTTGTAAGCATTCCCAGACAGTCAAATACTCAGGAAGACAGAAACAAAAGTTGTGTGTCTGTTTAAAATGATGCAGGTTAATCTTCAGGTAAAGGCATAAATATACAAAAGATTTCCCTTTGTTATAAGGCTGTGTAGGTGATGCCAGAGCATGTCAGTCCTATTTATTGATTCCAAAAAATTATTGTTGGTTCAGCCGCAAACTAAATCTAACAAAGGCATATTTGCTGTTACTCAGTGAACAAAAAACCTTCTGTATTTGTTCAAGCTTCAACACGCCACCAATGGCTGAACTTCTCCTTATTAAATGCCACATTATTAATCAAGAAAGATGGATTCTTTTCAATTGCCAAGAGCCAAGCAAATGACTCAAAATGTAGTAAACTGGCAAATATTTTCATGCTGAAAGAATGAAAAGAAAAATACCAACTGAATAGAGAAATGACTGGTATTGTAGCACTGGAGAAGCTGGGGAAGCGAACGTTTCCATTGATTAAGGCTACCGAATTTGAAAGAACACAAATTCAGCACTAGATCCATTAAGTGGATGACAAGCAGTGGCACTCACATCCACTTACTAAACTGTTTTTGATTCTTCAGTACCAACATACAGAATGATCTTTGCATTACATTGCCAAGGAAAACCTTAAAAGGCATTTATTTCATAATGTTGTTTTCTTGCATTATCATAATAGGGCTATCACTGTTGCTACAAACTCTACAGGGTCTCGAACACCTAAACACGGCCATTAAATTGGGCATTTGTTACAGAGCGAGCAAGCTAAGCTTCTCAAGTGATTTGTGTTGCCTGGCGAGCTCCCAGCAGGAGCAATCCATTGAGCTAGTTTACAAGCGAGGGAAAGCAGAAGGCTCTGCTGGAAGTGGATCCACCTGCCACTGCACACCTGAAATCCACAACCAGGCCTAGCAACGCACAGCTTGCTTGAGTACCAGGTGGCTTCCTGAGCTACGTCACTGAGCTGTTCTTAGGGCTATCATGGAGAACCTCAGACTCAGGTGCCAGATCTCACTTTCTGGGGCTTTCCAAGGAGCTATGCCTTTTTGCCCAACCTCCAAGCATTTGTGGTAGTTTTCTGGTCTTTTATGAAGTTTTTCCTCATTCTAACAGGTTAAAACACCATTCTTAAGACTTATTTACTGCTAGGAAGAGTTTCAAGCTAGAAAATGTTGGTATTCTTTGGTAATTTCACCCCACCCTCTTTGCCTTCACCCAACAATGGAAAAGAAAGGCCATTTGTCTCAACCAGTTTGGTAGGTGTACTAGCTGCCATTTTCCATACTAACTGCCAGAACCTTATCAAAATGACAACCAGACTTCAAACACAGTTCCTGCAAGTAAAGCCACTTGCAAGGGAAATAGAAAAGAAAATGATGCTGCTCTTGTGTGAATGGGAAGTCCCACCTCTGAGGAATGGTTGGGCATTTCTCTCCCTCCTAATGAAATGATCCCTTCCAGATGTAATTGCCCACCAGTATCATGGAAAATGTTGTGAGGCCATCTGCTTGTACCTGAAATATTTACCCACAGATTGGGGTGGGCACCATTCAAAAATCTGGGCCATTTTGCTTCCCCAGGCATTGCTGGGGACTGCCCGCTCTACCTCCTTTCTGCAGCCATCAAAATCCAGTGACTTGCTTCAAAAGATGGGCTGCACTTTCATGTGCCTTGTTTTCAAACATAATCACTGCCCTTTTGTTGCTGTAGCATGCTTAGGTTTGGCCCCAGAGGCTATCCAAAAAGCTAGGGGGACCACAAGCCCACAATCTATGCATTGCCCACCCCGGCTATAGAGAGATAAATAATAGAGGACTTGAGCCTTTCTATTCAGTTCCCTCAGAAAGCAGAGGAACAAGGTAGCAAGCATCTCTTCCACTTAGGGAATAAGAGATTCGTCCTCTACTAATATCACAAAGAGTCCTCATGGCGAAGATGCCGGAGAAATTATTTTTCTTAGGAAAGGGCTAGCATCTGCCTAGTGCTATTGGTACTTAATTTGCAAACCACTTAATGGCTTTTGTAGGTTTCAAATTCAAGGGAGGAGTTCCAAGGCTAAATTTCCTTTCAAAGAAAGACTGTTTAAACATGCAGCACAAGATCTATCTCTATATATCTATTTGCAAAGTCAAAGCCAGCTTTGGATAATCATTTAAGGCTCTTATGTGGTCACAGAAAGAGGGATAGGGCATGAAATTAAAGCAGCTGCAAAAAAGAGAGCACTTTTGCCAGTTTGCCACCAAAAAAGAATATCTCTCAGATAAACCCATCAAAACAAGAATAACAAAGGCCCAACAACTCTATTTGTAGGTTTTCAGACCATAGTTGCTATTGATAGTAACAGTTCTGAACTCAACTGACTGAAGTCAAGTCTGCCTATCTATTGGTTCAGCTGTGGCGCTATCATGAAATATTTACAAACATTCTAGCAGTTCACATTCAAGGAGTCATGCAATTGTAGTTGCCAACTCTTTTTCACTGGCCACATTCACACAATGCCACAAGCAACCCAAGGTAGTTTGCACTGTTTCACCACAGTCGACCCAACATACAATCAAGTGGCTTCCACTTTTCTGTGGTTTCCATCCTCCCTGCTCAGTCCTCTTATGGTTGTCATACACTCCATCAGGCACTAAGCTGAAATTCAATCCCAAGATGCATCACTCCCAGCCTACATTGCCTGCTTTTTTCCCATTGGTCCACACAGAGAGGCTGGATAACTGGAGCAGATCCTGCAGTTCACAGTATTTCCAGAGAACTCTATAGTATTTGCACAGCAGGACCATGGAAACCATGCTCCTGGGCTCAGACTACATGGCAAGCCATGATGGTACAGAAAAGCATAGAACAAAGCACTGTTTCATATCATGGATTCTGAAGACCAAACTTACCATGGAAAATTACCCTGACTGGGTTCAAACAACACAACAGATCAAGAATGGTAAAAAACCACCATGGCTTTTTGTGGTGCCTGAACCCAACCACTATGAAGCAGGTAAAACAGCTTTGATTTTGATCAATGCCGGGAAAGCTATTTAATCATCCCTGCCATGCTGTTTCCCTGATCTAAGTCACCACCTTCTCAGAACCTCACAGTGGGTATAAGGGAAAAAATAGGTAGCTAGATGGTACCTGTCTTTTTCCTTCTGCAGTACTAATGGTGTCTTCCGGGAGAAGGGAAATTAGGTTAGAAAAACAGCAAAGTGATACAATGAGACTCTTGGAGTTTCTTTGCTCCTGTCAGATTTGGAGGCCAGGAGAACTGGTCACAAATCGTCTACCACAGGAATAGGCCACTTTGAAGGGGCCGCAAGCACATTGAGTGATTGGAGTCCCATGCACCACCACAAAATGGCCACCATGGGAGGCAAGGCTCATCAAAAGAAGGAATTGCTTTCCTAAAAGACCGAGTGCAAGGCAGAGGTGGGGAGTGAAATTCAGGAGAACATAGGCAGCCATATGGAAATGTCAGTCACATACATGCACACGATCAGCATTACCTCACAGATACAAACATGAAAAGAGCCATGCTAGCTGAGGAGGGACTAGAACCCAGGTCTCCTGAGACCCTGTCCAGGACTCCAACCTCTGCACCACAGTGGCTTTCGCTGTATTATTTCCTGTAGTTATGCTAACTCTTTCAAGGTTGTTTAAGCTTAGTCAGATCCATTAGTGGAGACCAGGGCCTGGGACTCCTAAAATTCTAACCTCTATGTCAGACTGTTCCTAATAGAGACCAAATAGGGAAATTGTGTAGACACAAAATGCACACCCAATCACTGATGTGCATCTCCGCATATATTCCTGCCGTCACATGCTGAATGCTGGTTCACAGTTGCCTTCGTTGGCATTTTGCTCAAGTTGTGTCCTTCAGCTTTTCAGGCTCCTCTTATTGGGATTCTTTCTTCGCTTTTTAATCCTCTTGAATTTACACATGCACACATTTTCAGAACAGCAGCTGACAAGATGAAAGGAAGCTTGTTACTTCAGGCAGGATCTTCCCAGGTCGTTATCACCTCCTATGTTTCCCATCTGATTTACTGTATTTAACCAAGTTGCAGCTCTAGGTAAGTAATTAAAGAGCTCTGGCGGAATATTGTTCTGTTGTGTCTAATAAGCACCAGCCATGGCTCCTCATGATACGAAGGAGGTGGAGAGATACTTTTCACCCTCCTTTTCTCCGGGTTGTGAATAGGGGGATTTGCCAGTATTTGGTTCAAAAAAGATAATAAACTCTAGATTCTGTAACTCCTGGGAGCCAAGACACACATAGGCTAGGTTCACACAATGCGAAAAACAAGCCCACACCGCTTCCATGGTGCATGAATTTTTGCCCAAACTTATTGGTCAGATGACACATGGTTACCCCAGCAGTGTGGTATCAGCTAGGGTGAAATCTGCCTGTGGACCATAGCAGCCTCCTGATTGGTCCTCTGTTGTCATGAGGTGGGTTTCCCCTCCCAAGGGTACCTCAGAGATTCCCAGAGCACAGATCCCTGATGGCAGGCTATCTCTGCCCGGATAGGGGTGTAGCTGAGCCAGCAGCAGAAGCTGGAAGAAGGCACTCTGAGCCATGGAAGGCACCAGGGCCTCAAGCGACAAAGATGGTTCAAGAAGCAATCCCACGCTACAAACCTTCAAGGGGAGGGCAACCTCATCAAGAACAGGCTGAATTCCCTCCCTCTGGTCAAAGGAACCACCCACCAACAGCATCTCTTTCTTGTCTGGACTGAGTTTCGGTTTGCTAGCCCTCACCCAGTCCGTGGTTGTGGCGCAGCACATCCACAGCCTCACAGAGCTACGTGCCATCTGCATATTGACGACAATGCACTCTGGATGACTTCATTCCACATAGATGTTAAATAACATGGGGGTCATGACTGGCCCCAGAGCAATATCCCCCAAGCACTGCCTTCTGAAGCCTACCATCCGATTGGAGCAGAATCGCTGCAATACAGTGCCTCACACCCAACTCAGACAGTCACCCCAGAAGGATACCATGGTTGATGGTGTTGAAAGCTGCTGAGAGGTCCAGGAGAACCAAGAGTGTCACATACCCCGCGCCTCTCTCCATAGGTCATCCTGCAGGGCAACCAAAGCTGTTTCCATTGCAAAACCAGGCCTGAATTGAAATGGTTCCCGACAATCCGTCTTATCCAAGAGTGCCTGGATTCACTGGTCACCAGCCACTCAAGAACCTTGCCTAGGAAGAGGATGTTTGCCACTGGCCTGAAATTGTCGAGTTCTTCAGGGTCCAGGGAGGGTTTCTTCAGGAGTGGTCTTACCTCTGGTTGTTTCTGGCATCCTGGGACCACTTCTTCTGATAGAGAAGTCCTCTCTCTACTGGCTTTTATTAGTCAAGAGGGGCAAGGATCCACTACAGATGTGGCTGCATGAACCTGTCCAAGCACTTTGTCAACATCCTCAAGCTGTACTAACTCGAACTCACCCAAAACAACCAGACCAGACTGTGCTCTGGATATTTCACCTCATTTAACACTGCAACACTCCAGTCCAGGACCTGGCAAATGCAAGAGAGTTTGTTCTGGGACCACCTAGTGAGTATATTACAGAGGGCCTCCAATGGCTCCAAGAAGCCCTTGGGGTCTTCTCGTAACAGACCCCAGAAAAGTCTAGGGACCCCCACTGCGCAGCCATGGAAGATCGAATGGAAGCAGTCAGACCTTGTTTCATACCCTCCTATATTTTGGCTTTAAAGAAAATTCAAGCCACAGCAATCTGCCTTCTTCCAATTTAGCTTTCTTCCCCCTGAATTGGTGACCATCTATCAATTCGCCCCCCGCCCCCCCCCACACACACACACACTTTCCTGGCTCATATCAATGCTATCTTTAATTTTCGTGCAGATATTCATCTGCCAGCTTAATTTAACAGTAGCTCACATCCCAGCATGATTCAGTCCCCTGAGAGGACAGCCCAAAGATCTCTGCCCAGAATTAACCATCACTGGAACCTACTTTGAGCTTTTTTCTGCCTCAGCAATGAGTTTGAGATGTGGGTGGGTTTTGTCTCTTCTTCACTTCCACCTCATTTTCACAAGAGCAGCTCGCCCTGTTAATGGCATTGTACAAGCATCTTTACAGAGCCGTGTTTTGCTTTACAGAGTGAGCATAAATGAGGAGACACTAAGTTAAGCTCTGACAGCCAGTGCTGGATGTATCCACTTGGCCTATAAATAAGCAGTGATCACCTCCATTTTATTGAACTCATTTTCTAGGCAAGCAAAGACCACAAGATTCTCCTGCAAATTTTCCCTTTACACTCACAAGCGGTGCTGCTGGTGTCAGGCACGACAGATTTATAGCCTATTCATTCATGGGAACAAAAACCATGCCTGAGCTGGTCATGGAACACACCACTGCAGCTAGTTCAAAAGATAACGGCAGCAATACCTCACTTTCCTATTCAGTCCTCTATAGCAAATACTATATTGGGAGATAATAAATGCCCCTTGTTTGGATTTCCTGAGTAATATCTAAGAACATCATCCACCTTACAGCTGAACAAGAGCTGCCGAATTAGGAAGGATCAATCACATGCTCACAGCGCAATCTTATACGTGGCTCTTTCGGTTCAAGCCCCGTCGAGTTTAATGAGACCCACCCCCAGGTAGGTGGGCTTAGGATTGTTGTCTTGGGGTGCACAGGGGCAGATCCAAGAAGGGGCAACCCACCAACTTAATGGGTCTACTCACAACCCAATTATTTGGAAACTTTTCTTGGGGGTATTTGCATTTTGCACTGTTCAGTCAAAGATCTTTGATGTACACTTAAGCACCAAAAGGTGTGGACTGGATCTGGGGCTTAGCAAAGTGCCGATCAGTATATTTCCAATCTGCATCTCTCCCACATGTGCTCATCCATAAGCTGATACTGTGCCACTGCTGTTTTTATGTGTGCTTTTACTTATTTTTTTTCAAATCATGAAAAATCAGATTTCACTGAATATTAAAATAGCCTCAGCCACTGAGCAGTATAGGAAAACAGCTGATTAGCAAATGCAGGTATTTCTAAGGGCAAGTCCTGTGCCATTTCCAGCTGAGGAAAAAAGCTGTATTACTTCCAACTTGCCCCAACCAGCATGCAGGGCCTCTCTCCTGTCCAGCTCAATGTATTTTATCCAAAAGTGTATGTGTGTGTGTTGGGGGGGGGGGTATTTATTTATAGAAAAACCCCTCCCCATAGCTGAAGTTCACTGGGGAGTTTACAACGGTTCATAAAATGGAACAATAAAATACCATAAAAACTTTCAAATGCAAAAATTTAGAAGCAGAGTAAAAGCAGCTGGGAAATCCTATGAGAGAGAGACTAGTAGAACACCGGGAGCAGGTGCCCTCGTTCCTTGTATGTCTTTAAATGTATCAGGATGAAGGGCTGTCTTAAGCCTGGCGCCAGAGCACATCAAGGTGACCCTCAGTGGGAAATCATCACAGAAATGGGGACCATCACTTAGAAGGCCCTCCACTTGTTGCTGCCTTCCAAATGTCCCTCAGAGTCAGCACTCAGAAAAAGACCTCAGATGTTGATCACAGTACCTGGATAGATCACAGTACCTGTCACTGGGAGAGGCACCCTGCAAATACTGCCGTGCCAAACCATGCAAGGCTTGAAGTCAAAGCCAGCTCGTTGAATCCAGCTCAGAATCATATAGGCAGCCATTGCAAGAGGGTCAGGCCTGACCAGGTAGATCGAGACCTACAGGGCTTTTGGAGCCAAGAATTTTAGAGCTGCGGAAGCTGTTGGAGAACCCCAAAATCAGAGGCATTAATAAACTCTTCTGGAAGACATATATGCTAGAGATTTGCAGTGCTGACAGAATAAGTACTTTATCTTTGACGAAGATATTTTATATTTTATTTTATTTGTGCATGAGAGCACACTTATGGAAACAATATCATCTCTCCTGGGTGAGAGAGAATGAAAACAACACCATCCTTGGACTTTGCAAGTCATCCTATTTTTCAAAAATGTTGAGAGCAACTTCCTGTTTGATCAAGGGCCCCTTTTAATTCAGAGTCGTAGCTTTTAAAAATACTTTCTGGGTCAATCAACTAATTGCACCAGCCCCACATCTTCCATCCCCACTGGCCTTGCTCAGTGGAGCAGTGCTGCTGTGGCTGCAGCCCTGCAGTCCTTCCTTCCCTTTCTGCTCACCCAGCTGTTCACGAAGCACAACTTTCGAGACGCGACTTCTCATTCAAAACAGAGCCATCACATCAACGCGTACACACATTACCCTCCTCTTCATTATCAAGCAACAGAGGATGTATATATTTGGGAGATGTGCAAATCAGCTCACTTGGCACTCATTGCATTCCATCTCAAAGCCTTTTCTAATTCAAATACCTATCAGACTGCAAGCTTAGGGGGTGACCTTTTTGCATGAAAATCCACACCTAGGTCTGTGCATATTTATTCAAAAGCCTATATGCATCGCATATATTTTTAAAGCATGCTTTCTGCCATTCTGAGTAAAAGGACGTGTGCACGTTTCAAATTGCAAGTGTTTCTCATGAACATTTATGCACAGTATCAAATGCATCTGGGAGGAGTGTTGTCTGCCATTCACATTGCCCAGAAGTGAACAGACGCCAACTGCAGATCGCTCCTGGGTCCTTGACCGGTCAGGAAGGTATGAAGTGGGTCAAATCCTGACTGAAATGAGCTGAAACAAATGTTCAGCGTGCATCCCCAGTACGTACATCTCCATTCTAACCTGCCATTTCCTTTTGCTGGTCATTTTAAGACAGGAAACTCTATGTAACACATCACTTACTATAATGACATGCTTTGGGAATCAATCAGGATTTTATTGTGGTGCAGCTAATACTGTTTCTAGAGTAACAATTTAATATATTTTCCCAGTTTATAGGACTGGCTAATTGAAAGTAGCAGATTTAAAAAAAAAATACTAAGCAGTACCAGAGTTTTATATTCTGTTGCTAGAGAAAAGGACAAGAGCCTCCCCTTTCCGTTGCCATTTATTTCCAATTATTTATTTGAAAGATTTGATGAGCCAGTGGGAACAGCCATATATTTTTAATGTACGATGAATTCAGGAATGACAGCACATCATCCTTCTGCAGTTTTAAAGCGTGTGACAACATATCTTTGTTTGTTAAGGAAATTAAGAAGACATGCCTCGTCTGAATATGGGGTACTGCCCAGTATGTCCTTTGCAGTTCCCCTACAGGTATTTCATGCATTTCCCAGTCCACACTCCTTCAGGTGGAGCAAAGATGCTGCAGAAGTGGGAAATCAAGCTCAATTTGTACAGAGAGTTAGAAACATAGAAACTGAGCAAGTCAGAAGGGATCTCCTGGACCATCTAGTCTGACCCCTGTACAGCCATGCCCAGTTAGGGCAAGTTATCCCTGGAATAGTCAGCCAATGTCTGGACTGCACTACTACAAATGCAGAACTGAAGAGGAGAGGCACCAGGTCTACGTGAGAATTTTGTTTCCATGCTGGGAGTGGCTAAGCCTGTTGAATGGGACTGGCCCAGGTGAGCAAGCATCTGGGAATTTATGAGAATTTGCCAAAATGCACAAAGTTCTTCACATCCAGGAAGGAAAGAAGTTGAGGTTTTAAAAACTCAACCCTAGTAGGAAATGAAGCTGGCCTGAGGCACCCCCTGCACATTTTTCCATGTGCTAGATCACAAAAGGTGAAGAACTGCCAGGACCAAAGGACAGCCATAGTCTGAGCTGCATGGAATGAACAAGATTCTCAAAATGCAATTCAATTGGGTCATTCTGCTAACCTCAGTGGAGCTGCACTACTTGATCCTAACTCTGTGCAAGAGAAGAATCAAGCTGCACTTCCATTCATAGGGGTGTGATGTGCAAGCAGTTGTGCAAATGAGATGTGCAACCCATTTGCACAACTAAACGTTTGCTGGACCCATGTTGGCATTCCTGTCTCCTCCTTTCTGTATCTATGCTGCTTTTATGGAAAGTTGTGCAGAACTATAGGGACAAGGTCAGATTACCACAAACCCTGCCACTTCCCAATCTTGATACTAACTTTAATAGCAATGGCTGGAACATCACCTAAGAAAAGATCATGGATGGTGAATCTAAAAGGTTTTACTCCGCTTCTCCCCACCACACCCCCATCCCATTGTTAAGTTCATTTGGTCTTATTTCCATCAGATTTTGGCTTTTAAAAACCCCAAAATGACATTCCTACAATTTTTTTGCACACATTTTTGGAAACACATTTTATCTGTCCACTTTTAACATGTCAGCATTGTTGTGAGTACTTTTTCAAACATGCACTTTAAAGTGAATTTTGAAACAATTCTTATGTGTATCTTTTCAAACACATGTGTCCTTCTGCCCTATTTTAATGTCTTCATTTTTTTCCAAAAGTATTCCTGTTCAAACTGCATCACAGGTTTGAGAAATGGACTTAAAGTGCATTTGGGTTTAGGTTCAGGAAGTAAAGAGGTGATAAATGCTAATAATACTTAAATTCTGCCCCAGTGGCTTATTAGCCAAAACAAAAAGGCAGTCTAAAAATGTTTTGTTTTATTTTATTTATTTAAAGATATTTTTAGACTCATTTTAAGGGTAAAGTCCTCTCAAAAGAGATTAAAAACACAATGCAAAGCTACAGTATATGAAGCAAATACAATAAAAATACAATAAATATTCAATAAAGGACTATAAAAATGACTTAACACCAATAAAACCTGCAGCCCACAGACTAGGGAAAGGCCAGCAAAAACAATCAGAGACCTTCGGAAGGCCTGCAAAGTCACTCCCTGAGGAGCGCCCAAGGCAGGCGTGTGCAGCCTTCAGACTGGGAGCAATTTGCACCTTTTGGATTTCCAAGATGGCCTGGCTCCGTTCCCTTGACCCCAACCCTTTCCCCTGAAAATTTAGTGTTTCCACAGCTTCAATGCAGCTTTTTTCCTCCATTCTAAAAGGCTGAATTGCCTCTCAACCTAGCCTACCTCACAGGGTTGTTGTTGAGGAGGAGGAAGAGGAGAATTATGTGAGCTGCCTTGTGTTCCTTCAAAGGAAAAACATCAGGATACCAATTAAGAAAGAAATTGGGCCTGGCAGGAAGTGCTTTAAACTAAATTTGCTGACACTCGCCTACCCCATTCATTTGCCTTTAACCCCACTTGTCACTGACATACAGCCCCCGAGCTTCTCAAAAATGGAACCCAACCCTTGTAATGGAAGATCTTCAACAGCCGTGCCCTAAAGCTGATTCCAGAAGTGCAGGGCCACCCTTGCAAAGACCCTCTTGAATGCAAGAGCCTGCATGTCTTCAAGGGCAGGCAAGTGACAAGGGTTTCTACTCATGACCTTAGAAGTTAATGCAGATAGGCTGGAACAGGAGCCAGTGGCTCTCCTCCTAATCTGCATCCAACCCATTTAAGAGGTTAGAGGTTAAAACCAATATTTTAAATCGGAGCCGCAGGGCACACTGGTAGCCAGTAGAGGCACAGCACTGGTGTCAGAAACAAAGGACTCGGTCTGCATTTAGTGGGAACCCAAGCGATCCCTAGAAAAGCCCTCCTTCAGCTGGAAAAGGGGCAGTTGGAGCAACTCCCAACAACAGGCCACTGTTGGTCACGGTGTTTCAGGACGATGCTAAGCATGAGGCTAAACATGAGCCAACCATGTGATGCAGCTGCCAAAAGGGCAGGTGCTATTTTGGGATGCATTAACAGAAGTATTACTTCCATATCATAAAAAGTAGTAGTTCCTCTATACTCCTCAGTAGTCAGACCTCATTTGGAATACTGTGTCCAGTTCTGGGCACCAAGATTTAAGAAAGATGCAGGTAAATTGGAAAGGGTCCAGTGAACGGCAACAAAAATGATCCATGGTTTGGAAACACTGCCCTGTGAAGAGAGACTGAAGGAACTGGGCATGTTCAGCCTTGAGAAGAGAAGACTGAGGGGGGACATGATACCCCTTTATAAATATCTGTCCCAGTTCCCACTGTAGCCAGCCAGATACCTCCACAGAGTGGGGTTGGGCCCTGAGGTAACTTGGCATGCTCTCTCTGAATCCAGGTGTGCGATTTCACAGTCACAGCTAGTGACCAACCTGTCCTGTGTGGCCGTCTCCCACTCTCCATTAAAATCCTCTCCGTGGCCACGTCTTTGGGCAGCAAATTTCATCAGTGAACTGCATGTTGCAAGACTCCCTGCTTAACTCTCATCCGTTTAGTACATTTTCCAAAATGTCCCTTTTACAGAAAGGCACTTAAAACAAAGCTAAAATTATGATCTTATACAACATTGAGCTAGGGATATATTGTGCCCGCATTGTTTTCATCATTGCTTCAAAGGCAAGCAGTCTTTTTGAAAATGACTCCCAATAGCTCCATTTAATCGCCAAGTTTTCTGACATGCTGGGAAAAAAATTGCTTCCGTTAATCTACCTTGTTAAAGTTGGAGTCTGTTTGCTCCAAACATACTGTAAGCCTTTTCCTCATCTCTTTGCTCTAAGATTTCTACCCTTCATAAGAAACAGGAAGATTTACATTTAAATAATTCTTAACGTGTTCAGCCAGATGCTCTGAGCTTCTACTCATATTAGCTCTTACTTTGCTACTTTAAATTCATGGAATATAGCTATGCTCAGTCCCTCTGTGAGATCAGCACAGGCCCAAACCACTTCCTTTTTTTCTTTCCCTTTTTTCCTTTTTTCTTCCCCTTTTCAGGGCTTTTTTCAACCCTTTTTTTGGCAGTATATTATATATTAAAATATTAAATATATTAAAATGCCAATACAAAGTTACAAAAACAGCTATATTTTAACAGATCAGTGTTTAAAATAGTGCAAAAAATACCATGCAATGATTTGCAGTAAATGTCCTTCTCTGTCGAGGGCTTTTCTTGCTTTTTTCTGTGAAAATTCAGCAGTTTTATAGCAGGAAAATGGTGCTCTTGCAGTGTCACCGTCTATATTAAAAAGAGCGAGTCTGTTCCAACGAGCATATCCCCTAGTGGAATGCTTGTAACTCTTGGCCTGCATTGCATGTTGAATGTTGGGACCCTCCATGAACGTGAGCCTCAGATTCCCCTTTTGTCCCACTTTCTCTATGATGGACCCTGGCTATGCCTGGCACCTGGCTTCCCACGGACCTCCCCAGGCATGATTGACAGATCATGTTCCAGCAGGCCAAAATCTGTGGTTGGCCAGATACTGAAGAACTTCCCGTTCTCCACTTTACCACCTGAGCACACGCCTTAGAAGAATGTTTTCCATATGATGATGATGGAGAGAGGCTGCCATTCCAACCCACCATTGAACATTAGGAAAGTGAGGACTATTCACATCCATTCATTTGTCCATTTCCAGATGATCCGGCCATCTGTAGGTGACCAAACACAGCATGCGAGGCTGAGCTTGCTCCAAGCCCTTCTGGGCAGATCAGGACCAGAAGCTTCTAACTATACTCTGCATTAGCTTAAAGCTGGACATTCAGGGGGCTTTGTAATAAAAAGCTATACTGCACAAGCCATTCATGAAAGACACCAGCAAGGTTAGAAATTTAAGAATTAGGCAATTAAGAAATGGCTCACCATAAAAAGTTAAACTCAACCACGCTTTTCCCTACCTCAACACCAGAGTTTGCTCCATTCACAGAGTGGTTCCCATTGCTTGTGGGCTAGACACAAGAATGACGAATGCTGCTAAATTAGTCTCCTTGTTTGATCTGATGCCAGACTAGTTCCCCCCACCCTCCCCTGGCTCCACTTCTTCAACAGCGTTTCTCTCCAAAGCAGAGATGAGCTGACTCTCACCAGCTTCTTGACTTATCCCAGGCATGGAGGCCTTCTCATTTCAGCCAAGAATTCTGATCCCAACTCCCTTGTTTTCCAATTCTGATTCAGTTTCCCATAACACATGCAGTTTATGTACACACCCCTCATACACACAATTTCATGGGGAGCATTTGTGGTTTGTGAACCACTTCACAAAACTCAGACAAATACAAATATCACTAACTGTCTCCCAGTTTTTGTGCAAGTTTGAAAAGTGCAAATTTTGTGTGTTCCTTAAAAAACACAGTTCCTGTTAAAATGCAAATCAATTTCTCACCCATCTCTACTCCAGGCACTACTGCTGCTGAATCTCTGCTTTTGAGAAAAAGGTGATCTGAAAGAAATACCCTTTCTGGGCATATACTATAAGAATGCATACTGAAAGCCAACCAAAACAAAGCAGAAATCTTTTTTCTTCACATTTCTCTCATCCCTCTGCAAAGGAGATCTTTTAAGGGGCAAGTCAAACAGGGACCAAAAAAGTTTGTGGTGGCTAAAGTAGTCAAGTGCTTTTTAAAAGATGTGTGATCCTTTTGTGCTTTAAAAAGGTAGAATGGGAAAAGTAACACCGGGCTTTGGATTACCGCCACTGAAGAAGCTGCTGCAGTCAAGCCAGGCTGAGCCTTCGCGAGTGCCATGGAAGATTTTGATTGCAATTTGCAAAGCATCCAGACTTGCCTCCTTTGCAGCTCCAAATGCAAATGCAAACAGGGGTGCTTTAAAAAAGAAAAAGAAAAAGCCCATGTGTTCCTAAACTTGCAATCATATTTTTAAATTGGATTTTAAAAGGGGGCTCTTTGAATGAACATTTTCCCAAAAATATAAATTTACACATTTCATTCAGTGTGATAAAAATGAGAATTGTTGAAATCTGTGCACCGAAATGCATTCAAACAAGTGAAAGGAGAAGTGAGGCAAACTTAGGTTTTCAATATATCTGATTAATAAAATAATAAATCAAGTTTGGACATTTTGTCAAGCTGAAATATTCCAGTTCTTGATCCATATTCTTACACACCCACACACACACACGCACCTTGGCAAGGGCTTGGCTCAGAATCACAGACACCTTGATTTTGCAGGGGGGAAATCAACACAGACAACAGTGCTCTTTTACAGAAAACATTGTATCTCCCTGAAATGCCACATATTCCTGCAAGAAAACCCAACTCCACCAAAAATGAATAGTTCAGATGAACACAATCCTGTACAGTTCTTAAAATCATGCAAGCCTCAGCCCAGAAGCCACCCAAACCGTGTGGTGCTCTGGAATTCAGACCCGCCATATATGCAAGAAAGTCAGATACTGTCGGAACTGCATGCCACTTTTGTTTTCACCCTTTTTGCCCATTGATATGAATGGTCCTTCAGGCTGCAGCAGAAGCATCAAGGAAGGAGAATGATGAGCAGCTGGTGATGAGGATGAAGAGGCCAGTGACAGCAGGGAGCACAACAACCCCGTCCCCCTTGCATGCAAAGGTTGCACGCATTGAGCATTCCTGAATTAGGGCTATTGTCTCTCTTTTACTTATGTGTGTGCGTCTAAGCACAAATGACTGATTTTCTAATATCCCCATGCAGAGAATATAGTTTAGTCCTTCTTGGGAACGTAACACGGCCCATGCCCATTTTTTAGGCAAGGGGTCAACCTACAAGCACCTAGAAATATGAAACCCGCTAAATAATGCAGCATTTCGGCACATTTTCAAGCACTACACATGGAAAAATGCTTCGAATATTGAACTTAAAGTTGGAGGATTGTCATTTAACAAGATGAGCAAGCGAGCGTTTCATCTAAAGAGCTAGCCAGCAACAATCTGAAAGCTAATCCAATATCCTATATTACCTTCTTCTTCCAGTCCACAATAATTATGGTGGAATGACCTGGTCAGCGCTAATAGAGAGCCTGACACCAGATTTCCTAAATGATAGATTCATTTCTGGCATTCATATATGTGATGTACAGCATTACTTATATCCTTAAAGTTCAGCCAGTGCTATGCTATGATAGAACATTCTGTTCAGAAGGAAAGCTAAAAATGGAAGGTGGAGTTGCAAGAGGTAATAATTCAATGGTGTGGTTCATTCATGGAGAAAAGTTATACTGGCAGAACAACTATAGAAGTGAGAAGCAAGGTCTGGCAAAGAAGAAATGTCTAAGGCGGGTAGAGTCAAAATTTCTCAGAAGCCAGTTTCCGGAGGCAATTTTGGGGATTTCTCTCATCCTTGCTCCATGAGAAGGTCTCCCTTTTGCAGAATTTTCCCCCAGTACTCTCCACTGTTTGTTTGTTTGTTCGTTCCATGATGGCTGCCATTTTCCGTGCCCCAGAAAGATGGCAGATCCGGGGCATTGTAGAAAATGCAAAATGGTGGCCAGTCAGCCAACACAACTGTTGCTGCCATAGCCCATTTCAGGGGCAGCCACGCACTCCCAAAAACAGAAAATAAAACAAGAAATACATTAAAAGAAAGGAAAGAGTACATGCTACTCCACGATTTATTTGCTTGCATATTGATTTTATCCATTCTAGTTTTACTGCACTGAATACTCCACAGAGAAATAAATATAGCATATGTTAAAATGGCCACGTACTCAGAAATTTAAAATGCCTGGGAGAAAATAGAAGACTTTGTCTGTGTCAACACTGTAACAACTCAGGCTCCAGATGGGTCTCTTGGTAAAGAGCATCACATAATAGGGGCACCACTAATGATGGTCTCCATCTATAAGAAAGTATTGGGGAAGATTTTCACTTTCTCCTGCAGAAATTTGGCACAACATTCTCTGCCCATAAACAGTGTGAAGTATTTCAAGAGGGCATTTGTGCACAGCTGTATTTTCATGCTTCCTGGGACTCTCCACTCTGGGCAATGGGAAGCCCAACGCGTGGACAACTAGAACACAACCTCCAGCAGTGTTGGTGCAGGTGATTGTCATAATACTGAGGCGGGTCCAGCACAGGATCTAAAATACAGAAGAGGACAGTCAGCTAGAGAAGCTGCAAAGCTGCAAGTGGTACAGGCAAGAGAAATGACTTGGAGCAAGGCTGTGGAGCCAGAGTCCAACTGTTGCCAGGGCAAAGAACATCTAGCTCAGCCCCACTCTCTAGATGGTAGCATCACGCTCTGACCTTGAAGAGCTATGCTCTCATCTTCTCCTTCCACCGTAGGTTGGCCATGCATCTTATTTTACAAAGGGCTGTCCTCCATTTGAAAGACTGTCGGAGGGGGCTTCAACGTCATGTCCTTCAACATCATACAGCACAGTGTAAAGATCAAAATCCCAAGAACCATCAGGAGTTTCTACCTGGACATCAGGATGAACAGACAGGCACATGAACCTCATGTGTACACTCTCCCACACTATGATGAGATATACTACATTTCTATTTAACTCGTATTTTTTTCTAAATTAGCTTTCACACACATGCACATGTTATGCAAATCGCTGTTCCCTTATCCCTTCTTTGGGTGACACACTCTTGCTTAGGGGTGATATATAAGCAACCACAGCCTTGAGTGGGGCACCCAAAACAGAGTTTGGGGACCCCAGGACAAGCGCCAATGGACCCTGGCCAGGCCTGCTAGTGGCCTCCTTTTTGACGCTGCTGACCACAAAGGCGACGATGGCATGAATTCCACTCAGCAGTCACCACTGCCCAGGCCTTGCATAACTGCTCTAACCTTCTGCACCAGGAGAGCAAGGACGTAAGCAAATCACTTGCTCAAAGGATGGCACCAAACGTCTCACCCACACCCTACAAAAGATCCCATTTGTACCGGTCCTGAGGTTTGCATTCCCGCTCCTGGAAAGCACGGTGTCACCACACCAGCTGGATTTTCTTTTGTTCTTTTGCTTCTAATGGTGAGCCTGGCTGTCAGAGTCACATCTCATGACTAATACTGCCCTTATCTCACGGGGAGATACCAATTATTTTGCAAAGCAAACATTCCGAAGGACGATCTTCATAAAGCTCCAGTGTTCCTGTTGCAATTAAAACTTTGCATTATTGATGAAATGTGTGTGCCTGCACACACGCGCGCACACGCACACACACACACCGTCTTTCTCAATGATTCATTAAACCCTATTTGACCAGCCTTGTTAACTGGGTTGCTATATCCGACACGTGGTGTGCGTATGTGCAGGGCACAATAACAAAGCAGAAAGGGGCGTTTAAAGTTATGACGGTGATTATATTGTCCAGCCTAGAAACCTTGAGATGGCCCTTTATTCTTTTATCCACAGGGGACAAGGCGAGAAAATGTTCCTGCAAGCATCTTCTCCAAGCTGCAACATTTGTGGTTTTGTGATGCAAAATAAATTAAGGGTGCCGTGCCTAGGACTCAGAGGATTAAAAAAATCCAGTGCAGAACAGGATGAGCAGCAGAAGCGGCCTCTGTCTCCTCGCATCTCCCAGCCTGCATTTCAGGGAGATGGATGCCTTGGACCATCCTGCTGAGACACTCTAGAAGGAGAGAAAAGGAGGCTGGAATCGCTCACAGCCTTTGTCCCAACTCGCAGGTTCCTCCTCTAGCATCACAGATCAGAGGATGCAGTTCACACTGGCTGTGAAGGGCAGGAGAGGGGCCGGAGTGGTGATCCCTGCCCCAAGACGTGAGTGCCTCTGACCTCCTAGCTGGGAATCCCAATTATCCCATTCCCTCCACGGTGGATGCTTGTGAGCCCCTGAACTCTCCGTACAGCTAAATGTCCCACAGAGACATTCCGAGACATTCCAAAATGATACATGTTGGCTTGAGAAATGCCACACCAAAGAATCCCTGTTTCAATAAGAATTCAACACGAAGCGTTCATCGATGCAGGAGTCAGACCGAGATTATCAATCAGATGCATGCATATGTGTTCAGTCGATTTGTTCTCAAGGTTTAATTCCATTAGCATGCATTTGTCTGCACATTTCCTGTATGTTTCAATAAGGTGTGTGATGTGGGGAGAGGTATTTATATAGAGAACATCTGGATACATTTTCTGAATTTACCTCCACTGCTTAATAAACATTTTTAAAAGTTGGCTAAGGATTAGAGTGGCGACATCTAACCAATCTATTAGTTAAATCAATGGATGAGGAACTTTTGATCAACTTAAATGTGCCCATAATTAAATTAGGCAGCAGATTATTTAAAAAAAAATTAAATAGTGATACTTATAAAAAGGGCAGATGGCAGGTTCTGTCTTAAAGAAGTGCCCCATTTCTCTTGGTCACAGGAGAGCTACGTGTATAGCTACAGGTTTTTTTTAAATGCCATTTTTAAAAGCCAGAAGTAAAAAAAACAGAGTAAAAAAAGAAAATAACTTCACATCAAAGACAAGCAATAAAATCCAGCATCTAAAAGCCTTCCTAAATAAGATTGTCTTAATTCGGGACAGCAGAAGGCCTAAAAGGAGGAAGAGGTGGAAAAGGGTCTGCTTAGGCAGGGAGTTCCAAAGTTTAAGATTTCTAAGGGTTGCAAGGCATTGTCTTGGTTTGTATTTTTTTTCAATTCTACCCACTGTCCCTAGAAAGCTGATGTGAACCTTCTATGTGTCTTCATTCAGCATTTTAATAGACCTGTATTCAAGCTACCAGAACATTTCCTCCTATATCTGCACCATTTAAGGTCATGAATACTGATGAAGTTCTGCATTATAGCCTGGACTGCAGAGTTCTCCTGTGACCAGGTCTTTCGCAGAAGCCAGTTTTCTTCAAATTTCTCAGAAAAGCAAGATTGGGAAGAGATCAGCACCATGGACAGTTCCTATTGAGCCTGGAGGCCAGACGAGGTCATCTGCAATTTACTTATTTATCTACTCCACTTTTAAACCATCCCATAACTGAAAGAGCAAGAAATAAACCAGGACTGAACCTTAAGTAAGAGTCTGGCTAGGAATGGGCCTGTTGGCTCCATCTCAACACTGAGCAAGGCTTTGTCTGTTCAAGAGACCTGGCCAGCTTCAGCAGGCTCATGCTGCGCATGGCTATGACACACACAGCCTCATGGCCTGGCCCCTCTTCCTCCAAATGGAGCAAGGCAGCTTGTCTGGACACAGAGCTGCCAATCTGCAAGATCTTTCTGTGGGGATGGGTCCATGGAAGGTGGAAACCTCATGACGGCTTTCCATTGGCGTCCCATTACCCTCCCTCATTTCTTTCTTCTCTCATGGGTATTGCTTTAAAACTTATATTGCATTTATGTCCTGGCAATTTTCCTCTTGTGTGAAACCCAGGGCAGTTTGGGCTCTCCTCTGCTCCTTATGTTATCCTCACAATAATGACCCAGTGAGGTGGGTTAGGCTAAGAATGCCTGACTGGCCCACAGTCACCAGTGAGCTTCGTGACTGAGCGGGACTAGAACCGAAATCTCCAGGTCCCTTGTCCAACCCTGTAACCAACACACCTCACTGGCTTCCACCTTCTTCCCACTTCTCATTGGCAGCCCTCACTTTGTAGTTCTCCATGGCTTCATTGCCCCCGTCCTCCACTGCCCACAGCCCCACATTTCACTGCCTCTTATCCTTCTCCCAGTTGTGTGTCTTTCCATCCCTTTGGGTGGGCATGGAGGCCAGTGCCTCTTGCCAGAAAATACTTCCCATCCTCCAACACACCCACGTTTGAGCCCCCGCCCCATTGCATGCATTCATCATCATCCGCTTTATTCCTATTGGCCATGTGATGTGTCCATCTCCCTGTTTTCTTTCAGAAACAAGGAAAACATGGATAAATGCATGGAGGAAGAAGGCAGGAATCATGACAAAAGTGTCTATTATGGTTTAATAAAAATCCCCTTGGGGATTGAAGTGGTGAGAAAGCAATGCAGAGGTACCCTTGGGAGGAGGAAGAGGAAGAACGTCCTGCAAAACTTCAGTGGACCAATCTGGATGAAGCTGCTAAGGTCCGTAGGAATCATTGGAGTAAGGAAGGAGGTTTTGCTTGCTGGGGCTGTCTGGATGCGGGGTAAGAGTGAGAAGACAGAGTGAACAGCATGGAAACAGCATTCCCAGGGAGCCATGCAATACTCTGACAACTACATTATGGCGAAATTTTGTGCACCATGAGAAAAGCAATGGGTTCTTTGCCATGACATGCGAACCCAGCCATTGTTTCTTATGGTTTCAAAAGATCGAGCATACTATGCTAATGCACATGACTGGGTTCACATAACACAACGAACAACAATAAAAGCATCATGACTTATCATTTGGGCCCAGTTAAAGGGTTTTATCTAGGTTTAGATGGATCTGCTGCATGGATAGATGTTGGCTCCCTTATTCCCTCCCACCCACAGTGGCATCCCCAGCCACTTCAAACTGCTACAAGAGAGTCAGGAGACCCTTGTGAATTTGGGGGGGGGGGGGGAGGGGTGATCTCCAAAACCTGCATGGAGGGACTTTTCACAAGGAGAACTCCTTCTCTCACAGAAGATGCACTCCTTTTGACAAAGACAGCCTCCATCCAACCCATAATGAATTCAGGGAGCTGGATGTATTTTAGGGATGATCAGGACTGGCACCACATGTTGTGGAAAGAAACCCATTTTTAAGAAAATGTCATCGGCTCATACTTACTTTCAGAATGGCCCATGCCTATTTCAATAACTCCCTTATCTTAGCAGTGACCTGTGGTCCATCCAGCAGTTATAGGAATGTTCCCTGGGAGATTAGCAGTACTGTTCTGTTCATTTTTACTTAGAAGTAAATCCCATTGAATTTATTGGGACTTACTTCCAAGAAAGTTTGTATACTCTAGCACTTCCTAGGTTATAGAGGGTTTTAAAACATGCAATGTGTTTTCAGATTCACAGAACAAGGAAAGCCAGTTTGAAATGCAGCTTCCAGAACATTTCTGCTGCCTCTGTCTTTTACACCAAAGTATTCCTTATGAATTTGTAAATGGAGATGCTTTGACTCCTTCCTCCTTCAGTTCCATTTTCGCTTCTCCTTGATGAGCCGCTAAAGCAAAGCAATATTAACATTTAAAGAAAATGAATATTGGATAGATAGAACTTTTTATTATGTAATTCATTTTCCATTTAGAAATTGCCCCTTTTCTCTGGCTAAGGTATCCTAAATACTCTGGCAGTCCTAAAATCGAATTCAAACTATCCAGTGCTGCAAAAACAAAGCACCTTTTAGAAGATGTCCATTTACCGTGTCTGAAGAATATTCCTTAATATATTAAATACTGACACCAAATAAGATACAAGCCAAATAATTCATTCAATAAACTCGCTCATTCTTTTCATCACAAGTTGTCTGGAAGAAGAGTGCATTTATATGAAACGTGCTGAGCATGTGGTTATTTTGGACCAAGATTCCAAGAACAGCTCCTACCTGCATAAAACCCATGTGCCTATTATTGAGAACCAGCAAGGGAGCATTAATGGGTTGGTAAAAGATGCAGTCGAAAGCAAGGGTGGGAGACCCTTTTTTTCTGCTGAAGGCCACATTCTCTAGGGATAATACATTGGAGGCAGACAGGCATGTGGCAGATGGGACTGAAACTAGCTGTCCCCAGGGCCTTTTTCACCCTGCCTCTCTGCTGCCTCCTCCTCTCTCTCCTTCACTTTCTCCAGCTCCCTCCCAGCAGGCTGCCAGGAGAGGAACCAACTATCATTTCCAGCGGGCTGAACAATCTGAGCCTTGCCAGGGCTCTTGAAACTTGGCCAAAGGCTTATGGAGCCTTAGGCCTGGGGCTTTCCAAGTCTTGCTCAAAAGATTTCATGGCACAGCAAGCCTGACAAAGCAAGCCTGGCAAAGCAGAGCAGCAGTACCTGGGCTGGGGATCACCCAGGAAGGCCCTGTGCACACCCCTTGGGGGAAAGGCAGGATAGACATGCGATGAAAGAGGAAGTGGTGCTTTTGTTTGAGGCTTGTGGAGGGTCCCCGGGCCAGTCCCAGAGCACAGACAGGTTGCCCCGCATTCACTCCCTGGACTATCTAGTTGGAATAATTAGATGGTCAGCTGGACGGTTCTGCCTAAGAACGTCTGCCAGTCAGAGCAGACCATTCTGGGCTGGACGAACAAAGAGAAGAGTCTGATCCATGGCAGGCAGGCATGTATAGACTTGGCAAAATCCGCTCTGGCTGCATTTGGGAGACCATCCCCCATTCGCCAATGGGATAATCAGATCTTGAACAAAGGTATTCACATACCTTTGTACAACTAGGCATTTGGACAAACTCATACATCTGAAATGCACAAATCTTCCCAAAATGTGTATTTTTGCACTGCGATCTATGGAGACAAAAGCACATTTTTCATGACGTTGAATTATTTGTATTTGCCTATCACTACATTTGCATTAACTTGTGGAAAGTGGAAAAGCACATCCCCAGGTCTGCAGAATCTGTGCGATTCAGGAAAATCCGGTCCGCAGCTCAGATTCACAGAAAATTGAGTTCATTTTCATCCATGGTAGATTTCTCTGACATCCCTAGGATAAGCCAACTTCCTGTCTTCTCTGCACAGCCTTTGTGGCACATGAGGTCAGGATGAGGCCAGGCTATTCACCTCACTTCAACAGTCTCTCCAAGTATGGCAATGTACTTTGCAGTGTTGGAGTGCATGGGAATTCTTCCGATTTAGGGAAAATTGGGTTGTACCCAGGGATACTGAAGGGGCCGAGAGCTAATCTTTCTCCTTGTCCATGATGACCCATGGGCTAAATGACTGTGGATGAGACAAGACCAGAGGAAATCCAGGTGCCGCTTCCATGGCTCACAGGCTGTTTGCCGAAAGAACGAGGACCCAGCATCACCCTCCAGGCCTCCAACGGATTCATCATGTTCAAAGCAGATTGTCATCCTGCAATAAGTAACAGCCTACACTGGCTCCATTTGCCATGACAAATGCCCTAGAAGTTGGAGCGCCTGCACGCACTCTCTGCTTTTGATGCCACAGAATGCTCCTGGGAACTGGGGCAAGGGGCATGCTTTGAATCTTCACATGCCAAGATGAGGGGGGTGGAAATCAATTGCAATGCCCAGAGGAAGAAATTACTGCTGGAGAAGGTCACTAACCACTACAAGTTTGCTCTATTATCATGTCACCTTGGAAAGAATCCTACAAAAATTAGACAAGGCTGGAATATGATCTTGTAAGCTAAAAATAACCTGGGCTAATGCAAAAGATACCCACATGGGCTAAATCTTCCACTGAGAACAAATAAGAAAAAATTGATTTTAAAAAACAGTGTGTGTGTGTGTGTGCATATGTGCACAGCAACCCAACTGGAACGAAGAACCAAGTTGCCATATCATGGGTTTCAGTTCCTGCAACAAACATTCTGTGACACTCAGTCTACACCCAAATTCTTAACAATCGAACAATTGAACAATTCTTGCCACATTACCATCAGGCATATTATCAGTACCACTTTCTTCACCAGGGTAGAAATTAAGACGTGCCAAAACAAAAACATGTGCAGAGTTTGTGAATCCAAAATAACTCAGCTAGATTCATACAGAGAAGTGGCTTCTTCCCCTGGAATGCCAGGCTCAGCATCAGGACTTCTGCGAGGATGGTGTTCTTATCACCCATCACAGTTCATTTTCCCATTCACAGTGCCTCAGAAAGAGCTGGATGCAGAGCACTGGAAAGGAGCATCTTCCTGAGGGCTTGTGCGTAGGCAAATATCTCTACAGTGACTTGGCTGTGTTGTAGTGGCAGACAAAAAATACCCTTTAGGGAGACAGGAGCAGTGCTACCCCCCCCCCTGTTCATGGTACATCCTACCTCTGAGAAAGTGTCAAAGAGTTTCCCTTCCCTCTGATACAATTGGATGTCTCTGTGAATGGCTCGATGGTCCTGCTTGGAGCACTCCCCATCTCCTGTCCAGCCCACCTCCAGCTCAACCATTCATTCTCCTGGGGCACAATGTTCAAGGGGGTCTGTTGCTTCAGGTTTTATCCCAGAAACCAGCTGGCTGAAACCATGGTGCACATCTTGAACTGCTTGCAAAGAGCATGGTGTTCCCATTTGAATGCTTCTTCACTTTGAGTTCCAGACTCCACTTCACTTCACTCCACTCCACTCAGGACTTCTTGGCCTATGTTATTTCTTCCGGAGGATGCCTGAGGTAGACTTGTGCATGGATCTCTTCTGCAGGTATCTCTCCCATGCAGTCAGAAATGTGTATGTAGGAGACAGCCTCATACCAGTTCAGATTATTGATCAGTCTGGACCAGTTTTGTTTTCTTTGCCAGAAGCTGATCTCCCAGGTCCCAGGCCAAAACCATTTCCTTTGTTGGCAACCTGATGGGTGGGAGATTAAGGAAAAATATATGGAAGGACTTCTTCACACAGCATCTAGTTACTGGAATGGAATGCATTAATTCATTCATCTATGGAATTCACCTCCTTCAGGGTATCCTGCTAACCTTCCAGGTGTCAACAGGGATTCATGAGAAATGTGAAGAGGGTGGTGGCAGTATTTCCAGACAGCCTACGCTGGTGCAACTGGAGTGAGGACTGAAATGAATCCATTTACAAAGCAGCCCTCTGCAGCATCCAGTTATTGATCAGTGATATAAGCTATTTCCAAGCTATAATAAATGTGGAAAAAAGAAAATGTACAGATTTGTTCTCTGCTTGCCTTCCCTGCACTCTCACTCTCTCTCTCTCTCTCTCTCTCTCTCATATATATATAAACCTCTGCATTCATAAAGTACCCCCTCCTTTTAGGAAATGCTTGAATCTGCTCTTTGACTTCCAAGCTGCCAATAGCAACTTGGGGGTGCAAGATTCCATATTCCATCACGCCAGTGGGGCTCCAGAATGCTTTGCATTTGTTTCATAAATCACCTAAAACAGCTTCCCACACCATGCCCTGTAGTCCAGCCAGTGTCACAACCCAGGGGGGAAAACATCCTGTTTGACAGTAATGGAAGGTTTTGCCTGTGGCTGAGATTATGACTGGTTGTATTCTTCCATTTCAACATGGTGTGTAAAAGGGGCAGGAGGAACTCAGCGTGATCCCTCTTCCCTTCTGAAATCTGAGCAGGTGCAGAAATGTTCATTGCCTGGAGAACGCAAGAGCAAACAAAGGATACTCTGATCCAAGATATGCAAAAGGAATGGAGACAATCATTCTCAAAACACACACACACAGACTCAAGCACATGCATGTAAGTTGCCTCTTTGACACTTTAAATGGGGAACACACATCCCTCCCAGGCAATCTAGATTGGAAACCTGATTTATTCTGAGAATGGTATGGGAAAATGCATGAATTCAGAAGCCTGCTTGTGAAATGAGCACACTGCTCCGTCTTTTGCTGAAAGAATGACTGATATGCCCAATATTTTGATAGGCTATAAAGTGGCACTCCAAAGGGAATGGGGACGGTTGTGGCTTAGAGGAAGAGGCTCACATAGGATCTTAGGTTCACTCCCAGAAGAGCCAATCCCAGTCTGTGTAAACCTGCTGTTCTCCAGATGCTTTTGGATTTTGCATGGTGGCTGGGGATAATGGGAGCACTATCCGGCTCACCAGAAGGGCACCAGATGGGGCTGGCTAGCACACACAGCTCTGGCTTGATGGGCTGATGGTCCAGCCCATGGACCAGGGTGGCTTCCTATCTCAACAATCAAGTAGCCACTCAGTGACTACAGTAATTAAAACAAGCCCTCCAGATGTTCTCTGCTACAAATCCAGCCCTTCCCAATCCATCCAATGGCTGTGGGACTGGTGATTATGGGATCTGTGGTCCAATACATTCAGAAGACACCAATCTGGGGGAAGCTGACTTAAACAGTACCTTGCATATTTCTTGGAAACACGAAACACATCTGCATGGAGTAGGGGCAGATGTGCTCTTCCACACAAAACTATGTCTTCATGAAGAGAACATAGATGCCATGGAGAATGGTTCTTACCTACCTTTTCCCCTTGCTTACTCATGTCCTACCTTCTAGGATTTTTTTTAATGAGGCGCTTCACCCACAAAACTATGGGGCACCAATTGGCCCACATCAGGCCTTTGCTTCTCCTTGCACAGTTCTTGGGGCAATTAGCGCCACTGACTTTTGAATGGCACAACAGGTCAAAGAGGAGAACTCGTTTAAACATTTTCCTTTTTGCTTAGAGGTGGACGAATCCATTCAGCTCAACTTCATTCTGCTTCCCCAGTTTCCACCACCAGGCTCATTCCACCCCAATCCTCATGGGCTTGTGAGCCCTTTTGCTGTGCTTGTTTCTCTACAGAAAGTAACATGTGCACATTTCTGGGCAGTGAAAGTGTGGTTCTATCATGTTTTCCATTTAATATAGTCTTCTGTGCATATATCCCATTTTTCAAATATGCTCATGTTTTCAAGCTCACTGCTTCATTTTGCGAAAACTATCATAAATGTTCTGATTTTTAACAACCGATCGCATGTGGGTCCACCTTGGAGTCTGGAAGTTGTGAATGGCATAATCTCACCTAGGAATCATTTTAAGCATTGATAACCCCAAGGCACCCCATATCTGTGAGATGTTACAGTGATTCACAAGGCTGCCTGAACCATGGAGACCAGAAGACCAGTCAGTGCAAACTCTTCTTTTTCACTGAGGCCAGTACAAGAACCAGTGGCTGGAACTTTTGTTCAGGACTCCAGAGTCCCCACTCAGTCCTGCTAAATGCACTGGGTGACATTGACCCAGTCACTGACTTTCAGCCTGACCTACCTCACAGGATTGTTGTGCCAGTAAAATGGAAGGGGGAAGACCATGCAAGCCACTTTAGGCTCCATGCAAGAGGGGAAAAATAGGCCGTGTATAAATGTAATGCTAAATAGAATCAATGAATAAGACATAGCAATTAGCGTTAAATTTGCACCTTCTGTGGAGCTCCCAAATGCTCTTATTTCCATAAACCTGAGGAATCCTGCCTTTTTTATTCCTATGTGAACTATCCCTTTGAGCTAACACACATGGGTAGCAATCCTACCAGATGTCACACTTCTCAGAAAGCTGCTCTGCAGTTTAAATTGATTAAAATAGACCTTTGAATATGTATTTAAGAGGAAATATCATGTAGCGAAGGGGTGGATTGAAATCACGGATCGGCGCAAATCAGAATGGCACCTCGGGGCAAACACATGTCCAAGTGGCGCCGGCCAGCAGTGGGTGCATTCTTCCAACCCTAATCTGGGACGAAGCGGGGCTGGCAAAGCGCTGGGCACCCGCGATCTGCCAGGACTGCACAACCCAGGGAGGGTGTCTTCTCCACTGGCTCCAGCACTGCCATCCCCAGTGCTGTCTGACTCCATCCTTGGGCCGCCATTTTGGTTTCTTACACTAATCCCAGAGCAGTTCTGTCCTGAAGCTTTGTGGGAAACACCAGTGAACAGAAGAACATCAGAAGTGCTGTGCTGGATCAGACCCTCTGAGGGTCCCCCGCAGCATGCTCCCCACACAGGACAATGAGCTGCCTGCAGGATCCCTCAAGCAGCACAGAAGCACCCCACACCTGTGTTCCCCAATGCCTGCCATGCCTGGCCATTCTGCTCCTCCCCCTGGAGGCAGCACAGAGCCATCAGCACTGGGACGGGACGGGACGGGACGGGACGGGACGGGACGGGACGGGACGGAAAGGAAAGGAAAGGAAAGGAAAGGAAAGGAAAGGAAAGGAAAGGAAAGGAGTCCTCTACTCCACTAGCCAAAACAGCTATAGGGGGCAGGGCTCATCTCCGTTTCTATGGCCATGAGCCAGCATGTGTCACAGGGCGCTGTTTCTTCCCCACTGAAGTGGTACCTGTTTATTACCTGCATTACATTGAATGGCTAAGTTGGCAAGACAAGGCAGCGGGTGCTCAGCCCATGCACAGATTAGAACTGCCAACCTTTCGATCGACAGCCCAGCAACTTAGTGGTTTAACCCACTGTGCCACCACGTCCCACCAGATCTGGTGGGCATGCTAAACGGCACTCTAAGCTGCCCAGTGGTGATGGAGTGCTGTTTCCATGGGCAAGTTGCCTACATGCTAGTGAAGTAGGTGGACGTCCACCAGAGGAGCGCTTGGCCAAGGGCTCCTTCAAACCTGAAGCTGTCCCTGCAGCTGGTCCCAGGAGGCTTCAGAGAATAGCTCTTACCCTGTCCTCTAGCTCCTCTTCAGGGAATAATGGCACACTACAAACAGCTGCCACCCAGAACAGCATGAACGGAAGTCATGTTGGAACAATAGCCCTACATAGTTCCACATAAAGCTCAGTCCCACTGAATTTTTTGCTCTTTGCAACCATAGAATGACTTCTCCTTCTTCTTGCCTAATTTTATGCAAATCATTCCAAATCCACCTGCTGTTTGTGCTCAGTCCACACTCTTTTCCAGTGCTGATATGTGCAAAATGCAAGCAATAGTGTGATTTCCACAAATTGTGGAACTTTGCACAAACCTGCACAAATTTTCTTAGCATTTTTTAAATATGCCTAGCACTCGTGCTGGCCCTCCCTGACTTCATCACAATCAGTAAATATTCCGAGGGTGGACTGTGTGTGTGCAGGCTCTGTATACATGACCAGGGATCCTGGTTTTTGCCAGGTTCCTGGTTGTCCAGAAACGGCCTCTATGCATACAGTTTATGCATGAGTCTATCTTCTCATTTACACCTTTGACTAGGTGGTTGGAGGCCAGAAACTGATAGAAACAGAACACCAACTTCCCCTTGTTTGCTGAAATTCTGCACATATTCAGCAACACCTCTCTCTCTTTCTCTCCCCCCATCCTCTTCCAAAAGGACAGTGCTGGACACCAACTACTGGTGCCATAGATTATATGTAGTCTGATTCCCTCTGTCCCCATCAATTGCATTTCTTGGCAAGCCATAATTTCCTAACTGCTTAATCATTCATCTAGCTTCATTTCAAGTAAAGGCAATGAAGGAAACAAATTATGCATTTACGACTGCTATTTTGGAATTTTTAAAACATGAATTATTCGGCATCTCAGGGGTTTCTTCCCGTTTTAACAGTATGTCACTTAAAATTCAAACCTCTTCTCTGTTGTTCTTTTATTTCACATAAAATATTAAAATGAGGCCCTTTGCATTTGTTACAAGTTCAGGGGTTTCAGAATGCTGGTCTTCTTGGTTCTGTGTGCATAATGACTTTATTTCTAAAGCTAACACTGAAGTCTTTATAAAGAAGTTTTAAAAACTACTGAATCCCCTTCTAAAATACACCAAGATGGACCCAACACATTTGTAAAGTACCAAACAGTATCACAACTGCCTTCCAGAACAGCCGTGCAAGTCTGCTTCTGCCAGGCTTACAAGGGTGAGCACCAGTTTAAAAATGACAACACTCCACCTTGCAGTCATGAGTCTCGTGCATTGCTCAGTCCTCCATAGATCACCCAAGTGTCCTGAAGAACACGGCTTTGTGACTTCCCTTTGCTGCGCTGAGTTCCTTGATGCTGGCAGAATTCACTGCAATATCTACACATATCTATCTATCTATCAATTAAATATATATCCCACCTTTTTTAAAGAACTCAAAGCAACTTACATCATTCTCCTCCTGCCGCTCACAGTCTTATCCCCACAACAACTACCCTGTGAGGTAGGCTGGGCTGAGAGGCTGTGACTGGCCCAAGTCACCCAGGTGGCTCCGTGGCTGAGCGGGGACTCAAGCCTGGACCGCCGTGCTCTCAGCCACTGCGCCACCCTGGCTCTTGGCGTTCTCAAGAGACCAAGAGGAACGGAGGCAATTATTCCATAAGCCCACGTTTTAAGTAGGAAATGGCCAGCCATACTAAGCAATTTCAGCTTAAATGCTGCTTTATGAATTGTGAATGAAAATGCATAGATTTAGCAGCCTGCTTTTAACATGGATGCATCACTGGGTCTTTAATTAAAAGAATGACTGATATATCCAATATACCCCTCCCCCTTCAGCTGGCTCAATTTCTGAGTTATCAGTTAACCAGGATTGACCTCAGCCTGAAAGAGAGGCCAAAAGTGCCAGAGCAAGTCTTAAAGTGCTGAGGTAAGAATGAGCAAAGTTAGGGGGGAAATGAGTATAGTGAGTTGACTTTATTCTGAGTATATAGTTCACTTGAGTTTAATCTGCCGCTTGCTACTCACTGACCGCCCCTGCAACTGCTTGCCACTGCCGTGGGCCACTGTCCATGAATGCCCACTTGCTGTTGTATAGTCTTGGCTATTGGACAACATTTCAGGCATCCACTGCAGGGCTTGGAACTGATACGTGCAGATATGGGGGTCCGGCTGTATTTTGCTATGTTGAAAAGCAGTGCACAATAGTTAGAAGAAGGATCTGGCTCCGGAGCTGATGTTTTCCCTGCAAAATGTCCAGTTTCAATTCCAGCCATCTAGAACTCGGGCCTGGAAAAGACCCCCCTCAGAGCCCTGAATAGCTGCTTCCATGAAGAAAGTGGTCCCACAAAGAAAAAACATCTCCAAGCATTCAAGCCCAGTTCTAAACATTTTAATAACGTCCAACGGGGGAAAAAATCTGCCAGTTTTTAATAAATCAGTTTGTCTTTAAAGGGCCACACGAGTCTTTAAAATTTCAGTAAGATCTCCTCACAAGCAAAAGCAGGCTTGGAGTAGCATTTTATGAGGAACAGATTTGTGAAAATAGGGAATACGTGTGATAATTGGGAATGGTGGCATCGTGCGATACCATTGTGCACCTGCGGATATTCACAGGTGCCTTTGAACAGCACACTTTGCTGAAATGCAGCATGCAATCCTTCCCCCCTTTGCTCAATTTTACCCCCAGTTGTTCTCCTTGGGTTTATTTCTCTCTGCTCTTCCCTTTTGGGGAGTCCCTCCTCCACCCGTTCTTCCAAGATGCATCAACCAGCAGCCAGCCTCTCCACCAAATGCAGTGAAAGCCCATCAGCCTTCAAAGGCTTGTCCAACAGGCCTCACGACCACTTTTGCTGAGCCTTCTCTAATGTTATTTTCTGACTTAATCCTGTGCTTATTTTGATATTTCTCACATGGTGACATGTCGGTTGACACGCTGCGATCTCTGTGGTCTTTAAGTAACAAGCTGTAAAAGAAGCCAGACTCCTGGATAACACTGCCAAGTAGATAAACCAGTCATTTAATGCCTGTGTCATGTAATTCCCTTCTAATGCAGTCAGGCCCAATTCAAGGAAGTTTAGATCCATAAACCCTCTAGGGACCTATGACACTGCTCACTAAGAGCTCTTTGCTGACAGTGGGAAAGCCAATCAGGCCCAGCTCCAGCACTATCTCCGAGCAAATAATAAACAGTGTTTCTGTGGCGCTTGGATGTCTACTGAAGGCATTTTGGAAGTCTGCTGACAAGCACAATAGGGAATGGCTATTAGGGATGTGACAAAAGAGTCATCTTCGCCCCGACCCCACACACACACACTCTCAGAGAGAGAGAAAGAGAGAGAGAGAGAGAGAGAGAGAGAGAGAGAGAGAGAGAGAGAGAGAGAGAGAGAGAGAGAGAGGAATTCACAGTCCCCACTATCACAGCTTCCCCACAACTACTTTTCATCAAGACTGGGATCCATACTGTTAAAATTTAACTTGCATTAGTGTTGGGCAATTTAACCAATTTTATTCATGAGAAATAAAAATCAAATAATTATCAAGCTGCGTTGGTAGCATTATTTTGGTATGAACATCTTGGTGGTGGTGATTGGTTTCAGCCGCAGTCTTCTGCCCTCCGGTAGGCTCCAGCTTTTTCTAACTTTAACATTCCCTCGTCTCGTTCATTTCATGACATCGCCTATGGTCACTTTTCAAAAGGAAAAGTGGGTTTTCCCCACTCTGTGCTTTCCTTGTCCCAGAGATTGCTGTCCTCCTAAGTTCCAGTTTAACCAGTGACATTACTAAGAGTAATTCCAGCATGCACGGTTTCCTGCAACTTGTCTTCCTTCTGTTTATTTACAGTGGGAGGGTTCAGGCAACATGGCAAGCCATGGTGGGGATTTTTGCCAGGTTGAAACCAGTTCTGATATTTCACAATGGTAGGTTTGGTCTTTAGAAACCATGAAAACATGGTAAGAAACGATGGTTTGTTCTATGGTTTTACCACACCGCCATGGCTTGTTATGTTGTCTCAGCCCAGCATCATGGTTTTCACAGTCCTGGTATGGAAGCACCACAATAGAAAGAGCAGCAAGTGGAGGAGGCACTGCAGAGACCCAGCCTCCATGAAAGAAGCTGCCTCAACAGGGAACTGAGCAAACACCAAGCCTAATGGCAGGTGACACCTGTCATGCGTTAATCCCCACTTCCTGGAAGGAGCCAGCTGTGCTTCCCAAGAAGTACTGGCCTAATAGCCTGAGAGATGACTGGGTCTCTCAGGACATCCTCTGAGTCTGGAAAAGGTGCCAGAAAGGTTCAGGAAGAGATGTGGAAGCTTCTCCGCTGATGAGGTGACCAGAACCTCTTCCTCATCTGAGTCTTCCTCAGAACCTTGTGGGACTCCAGGCTCAGGATCCAGGATGGAAAACAAGATCTTCATGGGGAAGGCTAGCATCCTTCTCCCTAACTGTCCATGCCCTTGGCATTATTAGTGAATGAGACCATTCAGCTTTGCAGCTACATACACTCCTATACACATACACACACACAACTGATCTTTTAAACTGTTTATTTGATGGTTTGCCATCTTGAGAATCCCATGGAGGAGCAGTGCCCTGAATAGATAGTCAGAGAAACACAGAATCACAGACAAGTGCAGCTGGAACAGGCCAAGAAGGTCCCACTCCAAGTCAAATGTGTCAAATTGCCCGTCAGAATCCACTTGGACACAGAGAAGGTGGCTTACCCTGAGTCGGACCACTGGTCCATTTGGACCCACATTGGCAACACAAGCGGGCAGAAGTTCTCCCAGATTTCCAGCAGGGGGGTATCCTGCCCTACCTGAGGATGCCTGAGGTTGTCCCTGGACTTGTAAAACATGAGCCATAGCCATTCCCAAGGTAGGATGAAAGGCACTTCAGAAACGTGGGGCACTGCATGAATCAAGCAAAAATTAAAAGTGTTCACCATTCTGGTATGAAGTTGTACAGTTTTCCAAGCAAGACCACAAGGACAGAGCAACTGTTCTAAAATTCCGTGATTCCATGTGGGCTAATCTTTAAGAACATCACATGCAGAGGAGGCCAGGGGTTCTAGGGACATTTTGTTTGCCTGTTTTCCACTTGGCACCAGGGGAAAACAGAACAATTAAAGAAACATCCAGCCTTGTCATTCATTCCCGGCGTCTTGCATTTGGAGCTTTAGGGATATATTTATTGAGCTACTTCCTACAATCACAATGAAATAATGCCCACTGTTGAGTTCCATACAAGGAACATTGATGCGGCTGAAAATACTGCGCCGTGTCATCCTGAAGGACTGCATGAGCTGAAAAAATAGAATAAATCTAAACCATTTGCTTAGGTCCCTTCGTGGCATCATATTTTGATTGAAACCTCCTTCCCGATTCATCTGCTCTGTGAAGTGCGTACGATTGATCATCATCACAGCAGTGAGAAAAGTGGAGACCACTAAAGCATTGTTTGCTCAACATCTGCTCATTTCCTGAAGACTTAAACCTCATGCTGAAGCCACTGTTTTCCTTCCTTCCTTCCCTCCTTCCCTCCTTCCCTCCTTCCCTCCTTCCCTCCTTCCCTCCCTCCTTCCCTCCTTCCCTCCTTCCTTCCTTCCTTCCTTCCTTCCTTCATTTATTTATTTATTTGGAAATTTATAGGCCGCCCCTTGCCACAAGCCTCGGGGCAGCTCACAACAATACAAACAACAATTCTAAAACATTAAAATTTCCAAATACTAAATACACAAACATTAAAAACTGGCCCATCTCCAGGTCTAAATTAAAACCATCCCAATATAAATAAATTAACATTTAAAATATTGTTTAAATAAAAAGGTCTTCGCCTGGCGCCGAAAAGCAAATAAAGACAGCGCCAGGCGAGCCTCTCTGGGGAGCGCATTCCATAAATGGGGCGCCACCGCAGAGAAAGCCCTCCTCCAGGTACTCACCCTCCTAATATCTCTCACAGAGGGTTCCCGGAGGAGGGCATCAGCAGCAGAACGTAAGGGGCGGGAGGGCGTATATGGTCGCAGGCGCTCCTTTAGGTAACCGGGACCCAAGCCGTTAAGGGCTTTATAGGTAAGAACCAACACCTTGAATTGGGCCCGGACTTCAATGGGGAGCCAGTGAAGCTGACGGAGAACTGGGGTGATATGAGAACCACGCCCAGTCCCCGTCAGCACCCTGGCAGCTCTATTCTGCACCAATTGAGGTATCCGGACCGTCTTCAGGGGTAGCCCCACGTAGAGCACATTACAGTAATCTAACCGGGAAGTCACCAACGCGTGAGTCACCGTCGCCAAGCAGTCGAATTCCAGAAAGGGACGCAGCTGATGGATCAGCCGAAGCTGATGGAAGGCACTCCTCGCCACTGCTGACACTTGAGCTGTCAAGGTCAGCTCCGGGTCGAGGAGGACCCCCAAGCTGCGGACCCTGTCCTTCAGAGGGAGTGCAACCCCATTCAAGACTAGGGTCAGGTCCCCCATTCCAAAGCCCGAACCACCTACCAACAGGACCTCCGTCTTGTCAGGATTGAGCCTCAGTTTATTGGCCCTCATCCAGCCCATTACCTCGGCCAGGCACCGGTTCAGCACAGCCACCGCCTCACCTGGATCAGTGGAGAACAAGAGGTAGAGCTGGGTATCATCAGCATACTGATGATTCCGCAGCCCACACCTCCTGATGACCTCTCCCAGCGGTTTCATGTAAATGTTAAACAGCAAAGGGGACAAAATGGAGCCCTGCGGAACTCCATGGCAAAGCTGCCATGGCGCAGAGCCATAGTCCCCCAGCGCCACCTTCTGGAATCGGCCATTAAGATAGGAGCGGAACCACTGCAAAGCAGTGCCTCCAACTCCCAATCCCGCCAGCCTATCCAGAAGGATACCATGGTCGATGGTATCGAAAGCCGCTGAGAGGTCCAGGAGAACCAACAGGGACGCACTCCCCCTGTCTCTCTCCCTGCATAGGTCATCATACAGGGCGACCAAGGCAGATTCAGTGCCAAAACCGGGTCTGAAACCGGACTGAAATGGGTCCAGATAATCAGTTTCATCCAAGAGTGCTTGGAGTTGTCCCGCCACCACCCGCTCCAGCACCTTGCCCAAAAACGGGATGTTGGCCACCGGTCTATAATTGGCGACCACCTCTGGATCCAAGGAAGCCTTCTTGAGGACTGGCCGGACTACCGCCTCCTTTAAAGGGGCAGGCACCCGGCCGTCTCTCAAGGAGGCATTTACCACCTCCAAGATCCAGGGCACAATCCCGACCTTGGCGCTCTTTAATAGCCAGGATGGGCACGGGTCCAGTAAACAGGTGGTTGAGCGTACCGATCCAAGCACCTTGTCCACATCATCAGGCCACAACAACTGAAAATCATCCATTAACGAGGGACAAGCACGTACGGTTGGTCCCTCCCCGAGAGAAACTGTGTCAAGGGTGGAGTCCAGTTCGTGACGAATCAGAGCAACTTTCTCCCTAAAATGCATGGCGAAATCGTCACAGAGGGCTTTCGAGGGTGGCACGAGATCTTTTTCAGGGCCAGATTTGGTCAGCCCCTGAACCACCCGAAAAATCTCCGCCGGACGGCATTCCGAGGAGGCAATGGACGCAGAGAAGAATCGCTTCTTCGCCGCCCTCACCGCCACAGCATAGGCTCGATAGTGTGCTCTAAGATGTGTTCGGTCAGACTCGTCACGAGATTTCCTCCATTTACGCTCTAGCCGTCTCCCAACCCGCTTCATCACCCGTAACTCTGGAGTGTACCAGGGAGACGATCGGGCTTTGCCTGGTTGGAGAGGGCGCTTAGGAGCGATCGTGTCGATGGCCCTGGACATCTCCCCATTCCATATATCAACCAGGGCCTCAACAGGAGCACCAGCCTTGTCAGCCGGAAAATCCCCCAGAGCCCTCAGGAATCCATCAGGATCCATCCGACTCCGGGGGCGGACCATCACAATCTGGTCCGCACCCTTACAGAGGGAGAAGCCACTCTCGAGCTCAAACCTCACGAGGAAGTGATCTGACCATGACAAGGGCGTCAAGCATAGATTCTTCACCCTCAGATCGCCCTCTTCCTGTCCCGTCGAGAAAACCAGGTCCAGAGTGTGTCCACCTTCCTTCCTTCCTTCCTTCCTGAGAAGTGAAGCTTAGGAAAACCACCGTTTTTCTTTTCTTCTTTCTTAATTGCACATTGCAAATTAATATGATTTAAAGGAAGCACTTGATCAGGCCTCACATATAAAGAAACAGTATTTCATTCGGAAGCAACACTCAGCTTGTGGGGAAACCTGCCCCAGATGCAGATGAGTCTGGATGCCTGTGCTTCTGACCTGTGGATTCCACAATGGACCAGTTTTTCCAAATGCTGGAAAATTACCTTTGGACTCCACAGACTTCCTGGCTTCCTGGCTGGCAGGGTGTGCTGGATGCACTTGCAGGGGAGAACCCTGCAAAAATGCATCCTTGTGCTAATGCACGGTATGGTTCAGGTTCCCCTGTGCTACCGAGCCTTAGTGCTCATGTGCATTTCTGCACAGACTCATAATGTTCATGCCTTTCCAGAAAAACAAATGCCGGAACCATCAGGGAGAGGATGCTGGACCAACGATGCCCACGATCCATGGCATGTTGGCAGGGCAACTTCAACAAACTCTGGACAGCCTTGCAGGAGAAGTGTGCAGACAACGCCCCACAGGTGCTGGGTTCACACATCATGACAAACAGCACTGCATGGTTACTATGATTAACCCCTTTTAACATGACAAATGATCAAGTGGCTTCTATATTAGCATGTTTTCCATCCTCCCCACCTGGTCCTCCTTCTGTAGGCACATATCCCATCAGGCACTGTGCCTGCGATTCAGTCCCAAGCAATGTGGCTCTTTCCGACATCACCTGCCTCTTCCTGGCTGGTCCACACATTCCCCTAAAAGGGTTTTCTGTCACTCCCTCCCCTCCCCATCCCTTCCATCTTATTTATTTGGATATTTTATTTCATGTTACATTTATTTTTCATGTTCCTCAGTCAGAGCTCCCTGTTAATGGAGGGATCGTCCCAGAGAAATTGCCTTGTTCTGCTGTAATCCTTCTCCATGCAGAAGCATCTTTACCCACCCCCTTCCTATCTCCCCACAACCTTCTCTCACTGAAGATCTACCAAGGCTTGGCTTTGCGCAGGAACCAAAAGCACACCAATCCCATGCAGGCATGTGGGCACACTTTGCCCCAACCACTCCTGTGGCCATGCGTTCAACCACCAGCCAAGTATAGGTTCCTGCCCCACCCATCTTCCCATGTTCAGGCATAGAGGCCTTTTTGTCAGCCCACCAGACACCCCCTTCTCCAACACGCCTTGCCTTCCATTTCCCATGCACTCCCTCCATATTACTTCTCCAGACCAGGAGGCTCCAGAAAGAGCTCCTTCCCAGAGATGGTGTCCTGGAATCCATCCATGCTGGTGTGTGTCCACCTACCCCGCCTGATTTCCTTCTTTTGGCTGGATAGCAGGCACCAACTGAGCTCATTTCTTCCTTGTCTCATTGATAGTACTTGTTTTTTAACATTGCTTTGCGTTTATCTCCCACCTTTTTAACTTCTTGAGAAGAATCCCAGGCAGCTTACACTGTACTTCTCTTGCACTACATTTGCTATCCTCACAAAAAGACCCCTGTGAGGTAGGTCAGGCCTTACCTGTGAAAGTCACCCAGTAGGCCAAGTAGAGATTGGAATCCAGATCGCTCCAGTCCCCAGTCCAACACTCAATCCACCAGACCACCCTGGCTCTCACCATCCCACTCACCCCCATGTCAGGCCCTGCTTTGCATTGTTCCTCCAACAACTTCATCACAGGGAAGACGGAAACCATGAGAAAGCAGAAACCGTTCGATTGTCTCTCCGGGGGGATTGTCTCTCAGATGGGGAACAATCATGACCCATGGTAACCATGCAGCATTGCTTGCTGTGTTGTGTGAATGCAGCCCATGTTTCAAGAAAAGAAGCAAGGAAGCACTTAGACATGAGACAGAAATGGAACAAGAAAGGAGGTAGTAATGTGACCTGAAACAGAGCAGTTATCGGATGAAGAAACCGAAGGAAAGAAGGGGAAGGAAGTGAGGAGGAAGATCAAGGACGGGCTTCAAACCTGGTGACATGATATGAGCACAGAGCAAGAGGTGGAGCTAATGCTTAGTGAAAGGAACAAGCATATCTGGAACTGTTGATTTCCCACTGGCCAGAGAAGGAAAACTCCCTCGGCTTGTTCCAGCAAGATGACGGCTGATTTCTGGCTCAGCGCTCCGTGTCTCTACATGACCAAAAATATCTCCTGCATCTGCAAAATCAATGCGCTCTCCCTAAAGGAGACAGTGTTCAATAACCATAGTTGCAGAAGCAGGAGGAGCTGATGACCAATGATATTTGGATGTTGCCCAATGCATAGATTGGGGGAAATGAACGATTTGGACATGACACTTACTAAACTGAATACTCGTTTGAGAAAAGAGCAACACGCTTACCTCCTGAATAATGAACTTCGTATTGAGGAGGAATGACACGTCTGATGTAGCTTCATACCATTCCGCTTCCATTATATCACTCTGCCTGAGCAAGAACACAACCACAACATCTAGTTCAACATTGATCACATCAATACTTTTAGAGTTTAAGTAGGACAGGCTAATATTACATCTCCTCCAGAAAGATTTTCAATGGGGAGGTGACATGTCGCCTTAATTATGCTTTTTGATGATGGTGATGAACATTTAGGGCAAAGCTCCGCCTGGCAAGGAATGCAGGGATGCCGCCGCCGCCGCCACTGCTGCTGCTGGCATCCTTGCGCGGTGCTTTTCCTGCCTTGACCAGCAACAGGCCGTGCTGTGATGTGCAGGAGAAACATGCACTGGTGCAGCTAGGATTAGACCACGGCACCGGGGGCCAAAAGGAGGATTTGGTGAATGGCCCGCAATTGGCAAGGGCAAACAAGTTACACCTCTGCACCAAGGTCAGCCCAGAAGCTGCCTGCCATTGCATCTTTTTCTCTTACGTCAAAATAAGAAGATGAAGTTACTGGGCGAACGCGCGGCTCCAGATGTTCATTTGATTCTTTGAATTATACCATGCAACTTGTGGGCTCTCAAGTGAAGTAAGAAACATTCCATCCTCTCCCTCCTTCTCTCTCTTTCTTTCTCTCACAGACAGAGAGATGATAGATAGATAGATAGATAGATAGATAGATAGATAGATAGATAGGCAGGCAGGCAGGCAGGCAGGCAGGCAGGCAGGCAGGCAGAGGTATAGAGGATATGCGTATGGGTATGGGTACGGGTATAGATGAGATAGATATGGGTATGGATAGATACAGATATAGATAGATCAGTCCATTACCATGTTTAATAGTCACCACCAAACTTCCTTCAATGAGATTAAGAGAAATAATGTTGCAGCTTTCAAAGCAACATGCAAGCATCTGCCTGAGACTGTACTTCACTGTTATGGGTGGACAGGAAGGAAGGAAATGATCACTCTATAAAGGATGCCCATGTGCGGCGCAGAAAGGATTAGCGGGAGAAGGACGGTGTTCATTTTAGCCGGGGGCGGGGGGAAGCAACAACGAAGCCCTCCCTGGGAAACAACAGTACTGAGTAAATTTTAAAGCAGCACTTCAGAGCTGCACGTCACAGAAATTAAACCGTCTTTGTTTATTGTGAGATAATGAATTTGAGAGGACAAGAAAGGGTTTCGTTGGGTTTTTATTTAATGTATGTGTTAAGATGGATACGTGTAGAGCTAGTGGAAATAATAGTGAATTATGTCCTGTCAAGTGAACATGATTCATTCAGCACTACAAATATTGATCTGACAGGTCACCTTCCCCTTTTCATACCTGCGCCTCGCTATTGGAGTACGATGAACTTGAAGACATCCCTTTGTCTAAGCTTCCAACTTGAGAGTGCCTAGTTACACTTAGTTGTCACTTAGTTATACATAGTTGTAATTAGTGCACAGTGATTTGGAATTTCAATTTCAGCACCACATTATATTTCTAAATTTCCTCCACCTCCTCTCACACCAATTAGTGTCAGTCGGGCATACTAAAATGCGAGAACTTGACAGGCAAACTTTGACATAATGCTTGCCTTCCTCTTCCAGACCAAGATATAGTGTCCCACTATTTGCTGTTGATAAATGGCTGCATTTAATAATGTTTGTTTGCATATTTGTTCATCATGCTAATGAGCATAATTACTTTTATTCACGTCATAAAGCTACTATTGTGTTTGATCTATATGCACATTGCCTAAATATGTATCATTCGGATGTTGGCATGCAGTGGTCAAGTTGAAGTGGAGAAGCTACAGCCTTTTCCATATCCGACCTCCACCCAATCATCACGCCATTCGCCTTTTGGCAGTCGGTTCTATTCTCAGGTGTGACGGGTGCGTTGCCCAGATTGGAAGGCGCTTGCTCAGAATTTGATTAGGGTTTGAGTTGGTTTGTTTGTCTTATGAAAAATATATAGCTGCACTTTTCTAAGCCAATCCAAACTGATGTCTGTTCCAGCCCATCCAGATAGCCTCCACCCCTTCTTTCCTCCCTCTCTTCTCACTTACCTGGCTGCAGGCAATCTTTCTCCACCTGCCTCCATCTATCACCTGACTCACTATTATGCCATCCACCATGTTCCATTATCACCCAGGAGACACAGTTTTCCTGGGGATTCCTTCGGCACCAGGCGTCAATCTGAACCCGAGATGTTGGCTGTTGTTGCACGCCTCTTGAGGGGAGCATTATGTGTATCTGAGAGTGCCATTTCCGAGCTCAGATGGGTGCATCTGCATGGTATCTTGGCTTTTCAGAGCTGAACACACATGGATCTGGCCTAGATGTAGAGCAAAAATGACTTGGAGGACCAAGGACCCGAATGCACTCAGTCTGTGGCCATGGCTCACACTGCAAACCCTCTGTCCCATCTCAATCTGATGAGCATTGGCTTGCCCAGCATCCTCCTCCTGGTGCTCCTTACCTGCTGCAATTATTTCACTTCCTGGAGGATAACTCAAGGAGAAACACTACGAGGGGCAGGGGGAAAAGGGAGCCTTGGAAGCACAGCCACTGTCACTGCCTCATGTCCGCCTGCCTTACCTTCCCAGTGCAAGAAATATTGACTTTCTGCAAGGCTCCCTCATCAAACATATTAGGTGACTTTAAATGACATGCTGGAAGCTACTTGTAAATAAGTGTGTCAGCCAGCCATTTGTGGCTTTATGGCTCTGAAAATGAATTGTGGAGTGCTGAGAGAGGGAGAAGACCAGAGTGGGGATTCAGCGCTGGCTTGCTGAGAGGAACCAGCTGCCATGGGTAGGCTTTAAATACTGGTAAAGGAAAAGCCATTCAAAATTTTCCAATTATTTGGATTTACATTTCTGGCTGGTGAGAAACATTTCTTGTGATATTTAATGGACTGCAGTGAGACCAAACTGCAAACAAAACAAAGATGAAGCTGAAGCTATTCTGTGTCTCTTTCTCTTTCTGCATTCAGAAAGTCTTCCTCTCTGGAGATAGATCTGTATCCCTTCTGGAAACATCCCTTGTGCATTTTTATCATCATTATAATATGACGTAAGGCTAGGCCTCCCGGAGCGATTGAGACCACGGATCCATGGGAAAGCGTGTGGGGACTTGGTCAGGGCAACACTTGCGTGGAATTGAGATGCCCGCTTTCCCCCATGCATAGTCCAATTAATCAGAAATAGAACTCGCCTGAAGGCAAAGCCCTCCCAAGCCAGCTTGCACAATAAAAATGCATGGAATATCACCTTATAAAAATGCAATATGCAAAGGAAAAGAAAATAAATTAAATTAATAAAATCAACAAAGACCAGTAGCTTTAAAAAGAGTCTCAGAGAATAAAAGGATTAAAACACAACTGCAGTAAAAAAATCCAGGGCAATCCAATCAAATGTACTCTGGAGAAGACCAGAGAAATCACATCTGTGGGGCCTTGCTGGAGGTTTGCAAAGATAGGGCCTGAGAGGTCTGCAGGTACAACCCCTTCCAAAGGTGTGGGACCACTGCAGAAAAGGCCTCCTCTCTTATGCGCTTGTAGTCAAACTTGGGCAGATGAGAAGGGCCTTCATGGGGAACTGGACTGTGGCAAGTGAGGGCGGTCCTTCAAGTCACTTACGCCCAATCGTTCAAGTCTTTAAGGGTCAAAACCAGCACAGAAACATACTGGCAGCTTGTGCGGATAGTGTTCAGGCTTCAGCACCCCACACTCAAACACACACCCCACTCAGGCAAAGCTCTTTGGCATTGCTTGGTGCGATCTAAGGGCTGTGTTTTTTATTTTTATTAGCCAGGGCACATTTGTGACCAAATGTGCTATTGTCATGCCTTGTTTTCCCACACCCTCTCACAAGCAGGCCCAGATCACCAACTGCAACCAAGATCTTCACTAGAGTAGAGAGATCACAGAGAGAAAGCTTGCCAAAGTTTGAGGGGGAGGCCCTGTGGTTACAGGGACCCATAAATCAGGTCCCATTTGCAAAAGTCTATCAACTTACTATCCTAGACAGTGGCACAGCAGTGCAAGGTTTAAAGCAGGCAAGATTTGCAGAGAGACCAGGCAAGGAAACATTTTAGAAGGCTAAGACATGGCCCTCAGCAAAGGCTTATCAGCCTGTGCACCGACTTTAATCAACGGGAAAGGCTTTTGAAGCTCCCTGCCTGATGTTCTTTCCTGACAAAAGAATCCGGCCTCCACACAAGGACTTTCCTCTTCTGGAACATCCCCTTTTTCAGTTGGTGCCATAATTTGGGAAATGCCTTCCCTGCAGGGCCTTCTTTGGGTTGGTTGCCTGGGAACTTTCTCATGCTGTAAATCAGAGATCTAACTCAAAGCCCCATCTTAGAGCTTAAACTGGTAGGCAGGGTCACCGTCCTCCCCAGTTTGCAATGAAATAGGAAGCCAGGCAGAGCCGGTTTTGGGGCCCGTGCGTCTCAGGACTGGACCAGGTTCCTAATCAGTCTGTTCTAAGCCTAAATCAAAACTGGATTCCCAAACTGGTGGCCCCATAGCAGCACTGGGGTGAGGCCCAATGGCTATATGGTCCCATTCCAGTGGGGATCACCCTCACTATTAATACAGGAAGAAGAAGGGGCAGCCACCCGGAGGGGGAAATGATGCTGAGGCTGCAGAAGCTGGGCAAAGTAACGGCACCCAAGATCCATCCTTGAAGAGATGGTGGAAGATTGACTGTCATCTCAAGGTAAAGGCTCTGGTGACTGACACATGGTTAAACTGTTCCCTGAATATTTAACGTGTCTTTATCTCTTATTTATTTCAAATAATTGCAGCTGTACAAAGGGGAATTTTTGTCCAGTCTGGTTGCATCATGAAGAGACACCAAGCTGAAGCAGGAGGATGCTTGGCACTGAGCAAGCAGACTGCTCTTAGCGACACTCTTGTGCACCGGGTCTGACAGTTAAGCCGGGGACAACAACTGTGCCAAGGACCAAAGGTGTGATATGTGTGCAGGGGAGGAGCAGCTCGTGATTCCTTCCATCGTTATTCCTTCCAGCAAATGGCACATTGCAAGATTCAAAAGCCCCAAACTCCCATGGTTAAATGTAGACTCCCAGAGATCTGTTTGGAGAATGGTGCTGGAATCATAGAATCATAGCATAGCGGAGTTGGAAGGGGCCATGAAGGCTATCGAGTCCATCCCCCTGCAGGACTCCACGCTACACCATCCCACCCAGATGGCTGCCCAGGTTCTTTTCAATGTCTCTGGTGTGGGAGAGCCCACCACCTCTCTGGGCAGCTGGTTCCACTGCCACATTGCTCTGACAGTGAGGAAGCGTTTTCTGATATCTAGCCTGAATCTGGTTTGAGCTGGTTATTCAGTGTCCTACACCCTGGTATAAGAGAGAAGAGATTTTGACCCTCTTCTTTGAGGTACTTATAGAGGGATATCATGCTCCCTCCAGTCTCTTCTCACAGGGCATTGTTTCCAAACCCTGGATCATTTTTGTGCCCCCCCTCTGGATCCTTCTGGCATTTAGAATGAAAGTCTTTGGGTGTTATTTTCCCTATTGCTTGGAAAAGGCGCTTGGCTGGGGAGCTTCCAGGTCTTCCAGAGAATGGAAGCAGGGCACTGCAGCTTCACCACGGAAGCACATGCAGACCGTTCTTTTTGCCTATATGATGTATTTGGATTTCTCCTACGGCGATGTCATTCCTCCACCTATACTTGGAAGTCATGGAGTCCCTGGGGGCACATGCAACTTCTATTTTTGCCTGAATATATAGGCTGGATTATTCCATTTGTGCTTCAAATCAATATGCTAACTGTGGGTCTAAATGTTACGCTAAACACAAAGCTATTGATGCTTGATATTTCTTCTTCCTTCCTTCCTTCCTTCCTTCCTTCCTTCCTTCCTTCCTTCCTTCCTTCCCTGTGTAAAGACCCAGTTCACATGCAATAGGAAAGCATGGTTTATCACTAAAAGCTGCTCAAAGCTTAGCCTCATCCACTTCCTCATTTCTCATCTCTTGCAAGCCAGGGGAGATGAAAGCATTTGTTTCTGGTTTTGGTTTGACCAAACATGAGGAAATGCATTTTATTTAAACTATGGCTGCAAAATAATCCAGAATCTACAAAAATTATGGTTATGACTATTTCTTTGATGTCTTTCTCATGACAGAAAACAACAAAAAATGGCAAGCAAGAAGAGGAGGAGGGCATGACAACACACCCCCACAGTTGGAAAATACTTTCCCATTACGTCTGAAACAGACCCAGACTCAACACAGGGAATTCAGATTCTGATTGTCCACATTAATATGCCTGTCATTTCTTCATAGGATCTATGCTTCCCTTCCTTTCACTCACCAGCTCAAGGTTCATGCAGAATTCTACAACAACCAAAAAGCAGTATAAAAATGTATTAAATTACAGAATTGGGAGATTTGTGTCCCCTACCTAGTTGATTTCAGGTAGCACTGCTTTTTAAATCCTAGATGCCTTGAAGTACCTGGAGACCCTGATCACCTGTTCTTTCCTTTGTATCAGCTCTACCACCATGGCCAAGGCAAAGGATTATGAGAAGATAGCACTACTCCTCTGGAGGGCACCAGACCGCCTATCGTTGATGCAGGCTGTTTGTTCCCCCAACCCCAAAGTATTTGCATTGACAGAGTACTCTCATCTTGCGCCAAACTACAAATGCATCCCAGCATTTTAAAATCCAGCATTTCCCTCCCCTCCTCTCCAAATAAGAATCCCACTTCCAAATTCTAGAATTTATCTCCTAAAAAAACGGGAAACAAACACAGAATGCAGAGCTGTGCAGAGACGGAAGTTCCCCATCTTATTAAAATGGTGATGGTTCACATAAAGACTCAACCAGGTCACATATTAATAATTATCAGTGACAATCTTGAACATCAGATGAGGCCCACTAGTGAAACAATATTACATCTCTCTCTCTCATTTATCTTTACTGCTTATGGCCCCTCTGTGGTCAACATACTGTGAGCACCACGGACATTTAATTATGAACACATCATAAATGTGGCTGACAAGGCAGAAGCTCGGGCCAGATGCTCCAGGGATGCAGAGCAACGTTGATGAAACCACTTATACCTGCAGCACTTTCGACTCTTACAAGCCGTGCTCCGAGTCACACTGCAAAACACCAGGCACAGAATGCTTTCCCCGCCTTGTTACAGGTTGCTTACTCACATGCAGCTGAAAAATTAGTGCATGTGTTGCATTCCATTAGGTTCACTTCAAAGATTTCTGTTTCAAAGGATTATCCGGTTCACTTTAGATAAAGTAGGCTAAGGTGTTTTGCCAGGTCTTGATTTGGACTTGGAAATATTTCTCCTTCCCAGATCACAGGAAAAGGGAGATGCACTAGGCAATCAAGCTGTGCAGGCCCAGAACTATGGGCAAAAGAGCTCGGGTGACCCCCAGCTGGCTGCTTGCTCTCTGGGGACAGCTGCATCATCCCATATGGAGACATGCAAGGACAGTGTTTCAGCATCCCATTCATTTTTGATATTAGAATAATAAAACATCATTTCTTTGTTGATCCATTTATTTATTTTGCACTTTTATATACCGTCTCATAGCCACACAGCTCTCTAGATGGTTTACATAACAAAAATTATCCTTCATTCATGGACACATTCGTTCATTCATTGCAAAAGGTGCTCATTTTCATCTCCTATATTAGTTTTCATTGACTGTTTCCCATTCACATGAATTTTTTATACTTGGTTTCTTACTGCTAATTTGGACAGTTACCTCATCACAGCTGCCATTTTGTTTTCCCAGAATGCTGTGAATGTTGCCTCATTCCCAGGCATCCCGAGTGAAGACGAATGAGAACCATAACAAAATATGGCCATTCCCACTGGCAACCATCTTGTTTTCCCCTAATATGACCTGGAAGGACACAATATCCAGGATATTCTGGGAAAATAAAATTACATCCTCTAGAAGGGAGTTGCTGGAATTAGCTGCTACCACTGGAGGAAGGCAAGACTCATGAACCTCTGAATGAGTTATAAATAGAAATAAATGGGCTAATGAAAATGCACCTGTTTGCTATTCATAGAACTCATTTCATAAGAAAGTCTAGCTGAATGGGACCCATTCAGTCCAGTTTTTCATTCATTATGAAATGAATGCAAAACTTTTATCTTGCTCAGGAGAGCAGGCACCTCAGCATACCTCAGTTGTTGACACATCTAGGGTCCCAATCCCAAGCAGATCTAGACAAAAAGAAAAGTTGGCTGGGTGGGGGATGCTGGGAGCTGTAGGACTTTTTTTCTGTCCATGCATGCATTGCATTGTGCCTTTAACATTGTACTTCTGAGGAACTGCGTACAATGATGTTCCATCGAAAAAGGTAAACCCATCCTGGCCTTCCCAACTTAAACATGCAACATATAAAATATACCACCCACACTTGAAATCTAATGTGGCAAACTCCTTTCTGCTGCCTGAGCACTATGCTTCTGAGACAGTAGAGTGGAATTTTTCACATAAGGCATCAGGAGTAAGTCATATTTTAATGCTTGCGGGCATTTAAAAAAAAAAAAAGTCCTGCACATGGAAAAGCTGTCAGTAAACCAGATTAAAACCTCTCTCTCCAGTCTGTTAGTTAGATTATTTGACTTGTGAATGCTGAAAATGGTGCTCATGCACACCCCTAAGTTCTGAAATGGTGCAGTTTCTACCACCTGAGTTCTGCTACTTAGGTAGGCCAGACCTACCTCCCTTTCCAAGCCAGGTGAAAACTTCCCATCATAGAAGCTAAGCAGAGTGAGGTTGTCACCTCAGGCAGTTGATCTGGGACATCACGAAAGAGGCATGAGTTATTTAATTTGTTGTTATTGTGCATGGTTTTTTTTCTTCCAGAAAGAGACAGCGGTGGGGTTGTGTAACTTGTCATCAACATAAAGTAGCCAGCCTTGGATGCAGTCCCTTGACTTGTGGAAGGAGCACCACTTGCTATTTGGTATCAAACCAATCCTGGAAGAGGCCAACCAAGAGGGTGCCTTTCCTAGGAAGTTTGCATTCCTTCCCTAGTCCTACAGCTGGTGCAACTCTTGTCCCATCACACCCAAACCCATGAAAAAGCTATTGAGTCTATGGATTCTATAGAAATTTCTATAGAAATTTTGTGCCAGTTTGTTGTTGTTGTTGTATACCATCAAGTCATCTCCAACTTATGGTGACCCCATGATGGAAATCCCTCCAAAATGTTCTGTCTGTGACAGCCCTGCTCAGCTCAGCTCACAGTGGAGGCTGTGGCTTCCTTTATGGATTCGATCAATCTTGTTTTTGGTCCTCCTTTTCTTCTTCTGCTTCAACTTTCCTTTTGAGTGCCTTCTCCAATGAGTCTTGCCTCCACATGATGTGTTTGTGGAAACCTATAGTCAAAACAAAATTAAATAAGAGTTAGATTCCATCAGTAGACACCCAACACTTCTGTTGCCACATGGGACACACTTTTCATTATTCTAACAGAAAAGGCATGGATCAGTGGATCAGTGTTTCGTGTTTTGTTTTGTTTTGTTTTGTTTTGTTTGCTAGACTGTCTTAGAATGCAATTGTAGTCTTGTAAACAAGGTGCAGATGCAAATGCTTTAAAAATGTCCTAAAAGGGCTGACCTCCATGATCGTCATGTGTGGCTGTATGCAAGCACCCATCATGAATTTGCATACCATTAAAAAGTAATTCACTTATTTATATGGCCGTCACTTGCTCTGGAAATGCCCGGCCACTGCTGAAACAATAGGTGTGTGCTGGATGAGTGCTACATTTCAAAGCTACTGTCCTCTATGCTGCTGAGGTACATATTTCTATAGCTCCCCAGCAGACTAGCAAGAGAAAGTGCGGGGCGGGGGGGGGGGGGCAGGAAGAGAAACAAAGCATATAATAAAGGAAGGCACAATGAAAGAGCTCTGAAGAGAGACCTGAAAAGTAGCTATCATGTTGGCAGATAAATTCTTACACACAATTATTCATTCCTAGCCTCTTGACATGTAGATTAATGAGTTTGATAACCCAGGGTTCTAAGAAGTAGATTCAACACTGTTTCAACAGCTTCCTTTTTTCTCATTCTCTCTCTCTCTCTCTCTCTCTCTCTCTCTCTCTCTCTCTCTCTCTCTCTCTCTCATTCTCTCTCTCCCCCCCCCCCCCATGCCTCCCTCTTAACTACAAACACCATAGTCTATTGAGGAAAAAACAAATCAATACATTTGTGCCGGTCATCAACATTTCTGCCATTGAAGTCCCCATGTCAAAAATATGATCTCAAATATATGTCAAGTCGGGACCCTCAGCAGGGGCCAGGCACAAATCCACAGGGGATCATGTGATCACTGGAGGGCGGAGTCCTGCTTCAGCAAACATATTTCCATGCCAAGTTCAAAGCTGTCGGGTAGCCATGCGGGGGGGGGGGGGTCCATCAGACATCCCTGCTCGTTATAATGACCCTGCCATGTGTTATGTATGTGAAATTCTCCTTTTGTCCCCCGAAGGCAAATGACCTTTTTTGTCAACACTTTGGTTAATGCACAATGATCAAAGTATGTTTTGAAGAGCAAGTGTTTTTTCAGGGGCCAGGAGCTGTCTCCAAATGCTGCAACCCAGATATTCACTCCTGGGGCTGGTAAAGAGATTTGTTGAGGTTTAAACCCAGCTTTGCACCATAGCAAGGTTCTCCCTCCCTCTCGACTAATGACCACCATCCATATTTTTTTCATGCCAAGCAGGGGCTCCATTTGAAATCCCAGTGAACTGAATGAGCATAGATAGGGAGGAGAGATTCTCTGCTAATTATTAGCATTCCCTTTGAGATATATTTCATTGTATTTGATAAAAAGTTAAGAGCATTTGTTGTACTTACATCCAAATATCTTGAAATAGCAAACAGATCTTGTCAATACTGGCCTTCTTACTGTTGTTGGAGCTAAGGTATGCACAACATTGACATAGGACCAATTCATTAACTTGAAAGCCACTGCACAGACTAAGAAATACACGTTCTTTGATCAAACATAGGATTGATCAAACAGAGTCTCCGACCTGGAGCAAGGTTGCCATTGCTGGATACCTGCTAAGACTCCCACCCTTGTGTGGAGCACACCTCAGCCACCAGCACCCACACCCGCAGCCTCACTGGCCTGCTCCTCTAGTCTGTTCAATTCTCTTCTCCAAGCATGCAAGGAATTACTACAAGATCAAGAAAAGGGAGAGCGCCACCATTTGCTCTGCTGTCTCCTTCTGTGCAGCTCACCTCATCTGGCCGCCTCACGTGAGCAGCAAATAGAGTCTCCCCTCACCCCCAAGTCCAGGTACCGTGTGCCCAAAGCCAGCCAAGTAATTTTGGTTCCTGAGGCAGCAGGTCCCGCAAGGACCTCTCCCTGCTTGGGGCAGTCAACAGATGAAGTAACTGCAAACATACCAGATGACATAGCTGCCTAACTCTGCTTAATGGCAAGGCCCAGACATCCCCATAAGACCATTAAATCCCCAGTATAAAATTGCCTCTGCTGGCCAGACATCCAGAGGCATTTCATAAGCATGGCATAAACAGATACCCCACGAATATGCAAATAGGCCCTGAGAACCTACCCACCTGGATTATAAAAATGGACACTTTGGGGAAAAGTGCAGGGCAGCTTCACAAGTCTGGCTACCTCATAGAAAAGGGGCTTTGAAGGGGGACCAAAGGAGTATGGTGCTCTTTAATTTCTTGCTAAAGTGAGAGTGGTCCAGTTGCAATGTTAGATACTTGGTTTACCTTTTGGACTTGAAAAAAGGGTTACCTGGACAGTAGTTCTGAATTACTTTAAGCATTCAAGACAGCGTGACTTAATGAAATCGAGTTGGATCATGTGTGATCTGCATCAGTTACACTTTAATCCTCCAAAGCACTGCCTGGTTATTTATATTATGCCCATTTGTGTTGTTGTTTAAACATTCCAGCGAAGTTAAAATGCCAGGGCATACAACTGCAACAGGACCAGACCCTGAGGGGTGTGCACTGTCAGGCAGGGAGCCAGACCAAAAGCACCCACGTTCTGCCAAAATAGGAAAGATCTGGGTTCAAGGCTACCCAATTTCCTGGATTTGTATAAGAGAGTTTCAGTGTTCAGTCTTGGGGAACTTTATTTGCACTGGAAAGCATGCAAAGAGGAAAGAATTAATTCATAATGGATGTGCAGCTACACTAAGGATTAGTCCAAACTACAGCTTGATTTTGTGGCTTGTTAACTAACTGTGGTTAGAATAAGCCACCATCCCATCCCTCACCAAAGATACTGCTACTTGTTCTAAAGTAAAACCAGAGACTGTCTATCTCCTCCTCTTCTAATTTTTGGAAAAGGAGGAGGAGAATACAAGAGTTTCTCAGGATGATCTGAAACAGGACTGGTGAGCCAGCACAGTTCTGGAGGCTGGATGGGCACCCCTCCCTCCACAATCCCCACTGCAACCTGGATGGTGTCAAGTTGACACACCTGTGATGGCAGAGGCAGTCCCCACCTAAGCACGCACTGGCAATCTTCCAGACAACACTTGGGCCATGAAGCCAGTTCCACATGCCCTTCGCTGTCCCCATGTGGGGAAGGACAAAGCGCAGTACATCCAACCAGCGCTTCCTGGAGTCACTAAGCCCTGACCTGACATGAGGGCATGCCAGACTCCTGAAAGCACCAGCAGAGGGCACTGCCAACCAAGGGAGAAGCAAAGCGCCCTCGGTTGGTGCTTTTGGGAGCTGACTGAGTCTGGGGTCATGCAAAAGTCCCCAGGGCTCAACCCCATGACCTGATCGTGTGCCCACCAAGCCAGCTCCACAGAACAAAGGCCTGCAGCTTGCAAAGCTTCTGTGGCAAAGGCTCTGGGATTCCCTCAGTGGACAAGCCACCATGAAAAGCATTCTCTGAAAGTTTTCTACCACTACAATCGTCAATAAGTCATAGTTCTCCACCCCCAAAATACAATATTTGTTACTCAAAGATCCAAAGGCAAATACTAATTGCTTCCACCTCCCTTCTCCAATAGCTTCCACAAGAGCATCTCAGGATTAATTCTGAGATGCCCTGAGACTTCGTGAAGGGTGGGATAGAAAAGCTTTAAATAAATAAATAAATTCTACCAAGACTTGCAGGGGGGGGGCATGCGCTGTGTGGGGGGGCAGTTATCAGTAACTGCTTCCGAAACAAGTTCTGATTGGTTGATGCCGGAATTGGGATTCTGGGCAGTGCTTTATAAAAGGATAATGTATCTTTAAGCCTAGGTGCCCTTCAGGGAAATGTATTGGATAAATGTCTTCTGAAAAGCCGGTAAATATTCCATCGCCTCACTGTCATTACTGCCATGAGATGATAATGAAGCATGAAAGAAATATAATTCCATATTCAGATGACAGCATTAGGCTTCATAAGCAAACTGAAATATTTATTAGTAAAATGTTCAGTATCTACGCCTGTAATCTTAAAAAAAAAGAAGGACAAAAATGTTTTATAATAAAAAAGAGATTGAATGCAGAGGTAAAATCTGGTTGGCTGATTTTATTGCTTATTATTAAATCCTGGCAAAACAATTATTTTTTTCTTTTCATTAGTAAGGCACCCAAATTAAAACTATGCCCCTAGGCTGTGAGGTTTACAGTAGTGATTAAAAACAAGAAATTGTGATGCATGGGGCTTTTTTGACAATGGCATAATCAAATTCATTCATAATGTTAAATCTTTCACTGACAAATATTTTTTACAGTGAAATACACCAGACAAAAGAACCACATGCCACAACTATCAAGACATCGAAATTAGGGGGACCTTGTTTAAATAGCAAACTTATACAATGTTTCTATAATCTTGAATACAAACATTATACTGTAGTTAATTAGGGTAATTATTGTCTAAATTGTGCCTAATTGTTTTATGCTGAATAGAATCCCCATGAATGAAGTCTTTTGGATTTCAAGAAGACATAAAAGGGATGCTTGAGTAGCTAAGTCTTAAGACATAATTTAATAAGTTTTGATTGTATTTCCTATGGGGTGGGGGGATAGTGTCCTGAAGCAGGCCAAGACAGAGATAAACACCATCCTTAGGCCTTGACCTCCGTTTCACCTTATCGAAAAGGAGGCGTAAAAGAGTCATTTAGAACATGTGCATCAGCAAGCATTCGGGTACTCAAAAGTGCATCCTTTAAAGAGGGGGGGAAAGGTCTTTGAAGTGGATGAAAAATTGGGGATTCAAGTGACCACAATCAATTCTGAAACACTGCACAAAATTAATTACAGTTTTGCATCAGAAGCAAGAATGTAGATTTCAGGCAGTCGGTGTCATTTATCTCATGCTGCACAATATACAAGGCGATTAAAAAGCCAAATCTGTTCCCACCCCCAAGTCTAAGGCCTATCACAGCCTGTGAAGTACAAATGATTAACTCCAAATTATTCAAGGGATTCTACAGATACTTCAACTTGAATGAAATTTGCAGCAAGTCACAGGCACTGGATAGGGACAGATTTGCAGTCCTTTATCAAAATCTAGCCTGACTATCACTGGCAGAATCCAGATAAATTGCATAGTAATGCAGGCTCCAGCTTGAAAAGGCTTACCACCAGAAGGAAAGCCAAATCTCTAATTTCTATCTATTTTTAATTGCTTGTCTAAAATTTGCATTTTTATGCAATTGGATTAAAGGCTCTAGTTCATTTCTCTAGGCTACTACTCCATTACGTCTCCCATGCATGCAACCTGCGCAAGGGACAGAAACAGCTTTCCCCATGCAGATATTTAGGTACAAAGACACTCTCCAACAAGTGGGGCAGTGGGTTGTGGAAACCCTGCTGAAGCATCTGCTACCCATCCCCAGCACCCGCAGTGCTTACCTCTACAGTCCTTGGCTGGCTTTGCACATAATGCCAATCTGTGGTACGGACTGTTGGAGTCTGAGTTGTTATTTTATGCAAATCCATCAGTGCTAGCACCAACACATACACTTGCTTGCTTACCACAAACAAGCCAGAGGGAGAAACCTTGGCTTGCTGTTGGCTCCACCCATTCTTGGTCAGTCACTGCCAGCTTAGAACCCACCAGCTTATACTCAAAGTTAGATTTTGCTGGACAACTCAATGGAAAAGTCCAACTTGCATTGAGCAAGAGGGCTGGACTAGATGACCTGTAAGACCCTTTCCAACTCTAAAATCATAAAGTGCAAAAATGCTGCAAAGTAGTCGAAGCCATTGCACATTGCAAGATCATGTTCCCCTTACGCAATTCTATGATGCAACCACACTTAGAATACTTTGTACAGTTCTGGTCACCATACCTTAATAATGCTATTGAAGAGTTTGAAAGGGGGCAACTAAAAGGACTGAGGGACTGAAGTGACTCTTCTATAAGGAAAGATTTAGGAATGCCATCTGGGACTGTTTAGCTTAGAGAAAAGGTGGTTGAAGGAGATATACAAAATTATGCATGGGATGGAGAAAGTAGCTAAGGAGACATTTGTCTCCCCTCTCATAACACTAGAACTTCGGACTTCCAGTGAAGTTGACTGGGGGAAATTAAAGACAGAGAAAAGGCAAGTCTTCCTCAATCAGCACATAATTAAACTATGGAACTCATTACCACAAAATGCAGTGATGACCACCAATTTGGGTGCCTTTAAAAGGGAATTGGACACATTTATGGAGGAGAAGGTACCACTTGCTACTAGTTAAGGTGGCCATAAGCCACCTGCTGTGTCAGAGACAGTCTGCTAGGAATGTACACCAGTTGCTAGGAAACATGGATGGGATGGTGCTGTCCTGCTTTGGGTTTTCCATGGACAACTGGTTGGCCTCTGTGTGGACAGGATGCTGGATGAGAAGGATGCTTGTTCTCCCCCAGCATGGCTTTTCTGGTGTTCTTCTGTTCTTAAGAACCCCTAACTTTGCCACTCAGTCGTCTGACAATTCCTTTAGAAGTTTGCCATTTATTTCCTATGAATTAAACTTCTATCCTAAGGACAGCACACCCAGTGTACCACTGCAACTGCTTTGTTAAGGAAGGTGGGGTAAGCAGTGGACATGCTATCCTTCCCGTGTAGCCTGAAATGCCTGATCATGCCTAACATGGGAAGCTAAGCAGGGTCAAGGCTGGATTGAAATCTGGATGGGTGACCTGAGTCCTGCACTGAGCAGACCGTTGAGCCCAATGGCCTGCTAGGCCCCTTCCAACCGTATGCTTCTATGATCCTCACCAAGAACTCCAAATAAATTTTAGGAACCTTAATTTTGCCTGCAAAACCACTTGGAATGAATACACCTTGATTAGGATGAGTAGTGGGTCTTGACTGAAAGGACCCTGCAAAAAGCAGTGTTGAGGAAAGATTTGTCAAAGGAACTATGTTGTTTATTTTGTGGGATATCCAGATTGCCAGTCTTAAGTTAGCTTGACATTTATATATATTCAGTCCTATATTTATATTGCAATATTGTCGCTGATATGCTAGAGAAAGAGAGAGAGAGGAAGGGAATTTAAAAATCTTGGGAAAGATGATACAAATTCTTAATACTTTCAATGAATTTGATCTCTAGCAAATCTATAAAGATTATATGCTAATGAAAACTGGTGGACATACTTGCAATGAATGGTTAATGAAATACCGGACAATGAAATATTGGTTAATGTTTCACTCTTCGTCACTGAAACTTGTCTATAGGAGGGTAACCAGGATAGTGAGAGATTTGGAAATCAAGTCCTAGGAGGAATGATTGAAAGAGCTGGCTTTATTTAGCCTGAAGTAGAGATTACAGGAAGACATGGTCTTTAATTATGTTAGGGTTATCACAGAGAAGATGGAGCAGGCTTGTTCTCTGTGGCTCAAGGTCAGGACCAGAACCAAAGGCTGGAAATGGCAGGGAAGCCAGTTTTGGCACAAAGTTAGGAGAAATGTCATAATGGTAAGAGCTGCTCGACAGTAGAGCAAACAGCCTTAGAAGGAAGTCCAGGATCTTGTTCACAGAAAGTATTTAAACAGAGACTAGGCAGGCATCTGTCAGGGATGCTGGTGCTGTAGCTCCTGCATTGAGAAAGAGGGCTGGACTAGATGACCTCTGAGACCTCTTCCACCTCTAAAATCATAAAGTGTGAAAAGGCTGCAGATAGAGTAGTTGAAACCATGCAAAAATTCCAGAGTGATCCAATGAAATTGGAGAATCCATAGAAAAGTACATTCTTTGTATAAAGTAATGACCTGGGTTGAATCCCAGGCATCATCAGTTAATAGGATGGCATGGAGCCAGGCTGAGAACCTTCCAACTGGAGGTCTTGGAGAGGTACTACACTGACAAGAGACAGTGCTGAACTATCTGCGCCAACTGCCTGACTTCCGCGTTCACACAGAAGATTGTCCCAGCCATTGTGTGCCAACAAAGCAAATATCCTCTAGGAATTCTGCTCTTCCAAGATCATCTAAGAGCCGCTGTGGCATAGTTAAAGTGTTGGCCTGCGATTTGGGAGATCCGGGTTCCAGTCCCACTTGGTCCTGAAGCTCACTGGGGGACTTCAGGCCAGTCATTCATTCCTAGCCTAACCTACCCCATTAATTTGTCATGAGGATAAAATGGAGAGGAGGATTCTGTATACTGTCTTGGACCTATTGCAGGAAAAGAGGCAAGGTATCAATAGAATTAATTAATAAGTGCATCCTTCATGAAATTCCTAACTTGCAAGCCCAGCACTGTAAAGAACAGCAGAAGCTGAGATGTACCAAGGAGTGAAGGATTTCATGTAAAAGCTAGAAGGAAGGAAGTCTCCAAGAGATTCCAAGGTTTGCACCCAAGGACTGCACGTGTTCTGGACTATGGCTGCCCCACAACACTATATTAATTCAGCTGCTTTTATAGGTGTTAAGTCCACTATAGATTTGTTGTCATTGTTCTCATCAGGGCAGACAACCAGAGGATAAGCTGGGAGGCAAGCCAAGAGCTCCACTGGGCTTCCAAGCAGCAATTCTGAGTCCAGAGAAGACTTGATCTGTTCTTCTGAGCATTCGACCCTACCAGGGAGCAGTTGCAGGATCCAATCTTGGCATGCACAGCTCAGGAAATGAGGCTCAACAGAGCACAAATGAGTTGTGCACTTCCCACTGCCTAAATGGTGCCCTGGTGATCCAGAGGCAAGGTGCCAGAGCAATAGCCATGGAATCCTGACAACTATTTCTAGATTGGTATTGACTGCTCTTTAGAAGGCCAGATACTGAAGATGAAACTCAAATACTTTGCCCTCCTAATGAGAAGGAAGGACTCCCTGGAGAAGAGTCTAATTCTGGGAACAATAGATGGCAAAAGAAGAAGGGGACGGCAGAGGATGAGGTGGCTGGATGGAGTCACTGAAGCAGTCGGTGTGAGCTTAAGTGGACTCTGGAGGATGGTGGAGGACAGGAGAGCCTGGAGGAACATTGTCCATGGGCTAGTGATAGGTCGGACATGACTTTGCGACTAGCAGCAACAACAACAACAAGATAGACTTGCAAGGTATGTCTGTGTAGACAATTCTGTAGCTTAGATTTAGGTTTTAAAAGAAATGTGCAGGGGAGCAGGTAAGAAGGAAATATTGAATTCAAGATGCAAAGTGCCCTCTACTCACAGTAACATCTGACACAGCAAACAAAAGAAATCCAAATACTCTACCCAACCCAACACATAAATGGCAGCACTTTTGAAGTGCACATGGGGCTTTTTGGCTCTGCAGTATTACTTGCAGTTCTACCCAATAGCTCTTTGAAATGACATGAGAAAGAGTCCTGAGAAAACTCCTTCTTGGTCCTGAAGAGCCGAAGAACATTTCCAAACTAATCCTCCCTGCTCCCCCTTAAAAAATAATCTTTCCAAAGTGCTGTGAGTAAATGTTTCAGAAGAGAAATGTGAACCAAAGAGAGGAAAGTGCATTAAAAACATGTTGTGATAAGGAACAGACAACCTCATTTAATATTTTAGCACACTTTTCTCATGAAACCAGTCTTTTAATATTTATAAACACAAATACAATGTTGATGTTTTGCAAGCTTTCTCTGTGTTGCAGCATTGCACTTTCCATCTTGTCTTCAGACTCCAGTGCATTCGACATATGATTCTCCAGTTAAACCAGGATGCCAATAAATATACAACCACACAGAAGAGAAACCTTTTGATTAGTGCATAAAGAGGTCATGAGTTACTCGTCACCCCTGTGGGAGCTCCAGTCAAATCTATGGATCCTACACAAACCTTTCCTGAAACCTTGTAAACTGGAATATACTATATGAGGTCCTGTATTCTAGCTTATTTTTCTCTTTGAGACTTGGATGTTAGTTCTCAAGTAGCAAAGTAAAAGCTAGGAAGTCGCATTTCAATGGAGAACATTAGCTGTGAATACACTGAGAGGTATTATTCTGTTAGTGCTGTATGGGACATTTAGGATCTATGCTCCTACTAGTAATATAATGAACTCCCCTGGGAGGAGTGGGCTTGGAGGTTTGTGGTTCTTCTTGATCCTGCTTTGGTTCAGACAGCATTGGTGAATTGGAATGCCTTCTGCCAGCTCTAGCTGGTGGCTCAGCTGCACCCCTATCTAGACAGGGATAGCCTGCTATCGGGGATCTATGCTCTGGGAATCTCTATGGATTACTGTGATGTAGTCTACACAGGGCTGCCCATGAAGACTGTTCACAAGCTGTACTTTGCATAAAATGCAGCAGCCAGATTAATAATTGGGATCTATATGTCTGAACATATAGGATCAATATCCCTTCCTGGGCAAGGTAGTTGAGCAGGTTGTAGCCAGGCAGCTCCAAGCACTCTTGGAGGAAACGGATTATCTGGATCCATTTCAATTAGCCCTCAGGCCTGGCTTTGGAGTGGAAACTGCCTTGGTCACCCTGGATGACCTATGTCAGGAACAAGACATGCGGAGTGATACCTTGTTGATTCTTCTGGACCTCTCAGCAGCTTTCGATACCACCAACATGGTATCCATCTGGACAGTTTAGCCAGGTTGGGAGTTGGTGGCACCACTTTGTGATGGCTCCACCCATACCTGGTGGGCCTTCTCCAGATGGTGGTGTTGGGGGATTGTTGCTCTGCACATGGCATTTGCACCATGGAGTTCCACAGGGCTCGTAGCTTTACATTCATGAGTTTCATTTGACCTGTTTGGTGAACACCAGCAAGGCAGACATGGCCAAGTTTACTCTGCCCCAGGTGCCTAGCCTAAGCTTGTAAAAAGTGTTCCTCACCATGGAGGGCAAAGCTGGGTCTTCACAAACCCACCAAATCCAAGATGGTACCAGGTGGAAGTGTACCTGCATGTGTGAACTGAGCCTCAGGAAACAGGGTGGTCAGGACTGGCACAGCTGCTAAGAGAAACGGACTGCCAGAGCCATCCTTTTTCAACCCGGACCACCGCTACCACCCTGACTCTGTGCAGCTTCCCTGTGGAGGGGCCACCGCAGCTGCACTTTGGAACAGCAAACAGGAGTCTTCCCTTTGGTTCTGGACTGGCCCCAACCACCCAACCTGGTTGCCAGGCTCTCATAAAGGATTCCTGTTCGAGCCAAGCCTCTGCTTCAGCAGCTGGGTCTCCCTGGGGTTGCTATATTCTGATACAATGAGGTTTTTGCACATTTGATTTTGTTTTGAGCTCCAACCCTGTCATAATCCCTCAATTCCAGCTGTCTGTTGTGTTCCTAGCAACTAATGTGTGGAAATATGCAGCCCCAACACTTGAGGTAATGGCCTTTTCTATCATTTTTTAATTTATTTTCTTTATTATATTTATATCCTTTCTATTTCACTTTCAAGGAACTCAAGGTAGCTTACACCAGCCTTCCCCAACCTTGTGCCTTCCAGACATGTTTGGACTGCAACACCCATAATTGTCAGTCAGTGACCCTGCTGGATGGGGATTCTGGGAGATGCAGTCCAAAGGCCTCTGAAGGCCAACAGGTTGGGGAGGGCTGGCTTACATAATTCCCCTCCTCCTCCTCTGAATCTTATCCCCACAACAACCACCCTGTGAGGTAGGTTGGGCTGAGAGTCTGTGAATGGCCCAATATCATCCAGTAAACTCCATGATTGAACAGGGACAAGAATCCAGCTCTCCTGAGTCCCAGTCCTACACTCTTAACCATTACACCTCACTGTTAGCTTTATCCTCCCTATATAATATAAAGAACAACCTATTGGTGGATGGAAAAGTTGCAGGCAGGGTGCATTTTGCTGACCTGTGTGTGTGTGAGTGAGAGAGAGAGGAGAGAGATTCTCCCAGTTTTGAGGGAGCTCAGAAAAGCAAATTAACTAAATTTCCCTATACGTCACTGTTCTCCATAAGAGCATTGATCTCTAGGAAGCCCACACGGAAGATCTGAAGAGCATTGGGTATTCACAGTATCCAGCCTTGAGGCAGTGTGTGGTCACCGTAATTAGCAGACACGGAGAATAAGGCTGTCAGCCACGGATCCCATCATAGTTTGGCAAACTCCTAAGAACCTCACCGTTCCTTTTGCTTCCAATGGAACCTTGTTCTAGACTTCATGAGCATGGTTGCTCATACTTTGAGAAAGTAAAAGTCCAGACAGTGGTTTGCCACCATGCGCAGTTATGGATCCTTTCCCTCCAAGGTTTATCATCATAATTATTACATTGCATGCATAGCCCACCTTTCGCCTCTTGTAAGGGTTCGCCTCTCGGTGGGTTACATAAGGCCATTTTATCCTCACAGCAACCACTGTGAGGTAAGAAAGGCCTAAAGTCTTTGACTGGCCCAAAGTCACCCCGTGAGCCTCAAGGCCAACTGGGGACAGGCCCATACTCTCACCCTGGCTCCCTTTCCTTCCAGCCTCTCCTTGGTTATTATGGGATGGAAAGACAAGAATGATGAATAATGTACACTAAGTGGAGAACATACCAGACTCCACATTTATTGGACTACAACTCATGGTGTCATAACACAAAACTAATATCAGAGACAAACACAGCCCAACACAGAACCAGAGACTGTACCTGAAGATGGCGATACCTGGGCAGGACGGCCTGGATTTGCGGACCCAAACCCCCTAAAGCCTTGAAGAGTTGCATGGGCAGCTTGAATTGGACCTGGAGCCAAGCAGGCAATCGATGTAAATTTAAAAACCAGCTTCTGAATGAATTGCTGCTTCTGAGTCACCTTTACAAGAAGCCCCTTCTATAGCGCAATGCAGTTGTCCAACTCAGAAAATACACCATCGAGCACTTTGCAGAGGGTTTTTTTAAGCACCTGGGAAAATTCACAGAGAACCTGTTGAAGGGAGATTCCGTAGACGGGGAACGAGGACCAGCCTGTGGCAGAATGAGAAGATCTCCTCAGCCAGCAGATTTGCTATTTAATTTGTTGTTAGCACTTGCATCCCCTCCTGGAAGGGGCTGGTTTATAGGATTTTCTGCCTCCAATGCCAAAATAATTTGCCCGGCCGTAGACACGACACCCCTTGACAGGCCCATTTGGTGTTCCTTCTTAGGCATCCACACTTCTGAGGTTGGGCCCAGTTTACCACACTGGGAGCAAACTGTGCTGAAGCTAGTTAACTTTAGAGCTGGTTGTAATAGGCTTGCAAACACCCACCCCACCCCTTTCGAGGGCCGTGTCTTTTCCTTTGCTCATGATGCACCCACGCAGCCCTCATCCCCATTTTATAAGGGCTTCTGCGTTCCTCACATGTTCATAGCAGGCAACAGTTCCCCAGCCCTGATGTTAGGAGAAACAGTCAGTCAGTCAGTCAGTCAGTCAAAGAAAGAAAGAAAAAGAATTACTCTGAGCGTGTTTAGTTTTACCTCGGAAACTCACTTTAATCCTAGCACACTATGGCTATATCAAGAGAGCTTGCTTCCATGACCCAAGACAAGACACATTTACTGGGGAACAAACACCATTTTCTTTTAGAAGAGGGTGAGATAGGGTTAAAATAAAGAATAAAATGAGCAGCTGTATCCATATGCATGCCCAACCAGCTTGCCACTCCCTGACTATAAAATGTTGGAGGAAGAGGAAGAGAGGGTTCTATGATGAGCATTAATTCAGGCTCATACCAGTCTGGGTGCTAGCATTGTGGCTGTTTACCCCTTGGGGTGCAGGGCCCTGCATGCTGTTCCCCAAGTCCAACCCCAGCTGCACACTGAGAAAAACAGCAGGCTCCCCATCACACCCCACTCCAGCTGACCACTGTCGGAGACAGTATGCTGGACTAGATCAACCTTGTTCTGATCCGGCAGGGGAAATCTGACATCATTATTGTCACAACAGACTATACATGCACAATACGTGTGTGGACATGTGCCTGGCTGTAAATATACAGAAGCTGCATTTTTAGACTGATGGAAAAGATTCACACACAAAATCTGAGTAATTATTCACTGTTGAAATATAATGATCCGCCAAGCTGCTTAGCAGTCACATTTAGAATGGCGCCCACCTGTTTTTATAGATGTGATTAAACCCAGGACTCCAAAGCTGGGGGAGGGGGGCATTCCATTAGCTGAAAAAGACACCTGAACCCCCAGATACTTTTGTCTGTAATTGGAAACTTCCTATACATTAAAGGTATGTTAGCGAACAAGCCATCAGTAGCAAAATACCCTAAGAAAGGACTGTGCTAATTGGGATGCAGGACAAACCTACCTAGAAACTTCAAGCTGAAAAGTCTGTGCCTTACCAAGAAAGTGACACCTTCAGAAATTGCTTGTGCACTACAGACATCTGGATGAGTGTATTTGCATGTGTGTACATATACATATACATATACGGTATAACATCAAGCCTAAGCAGAAGGTTTATAAAAATGAAAATGCAATTGTCTGATCAAGAACAGTCATCTTGAGTTTTGCATGTTAGCCCAGTAGCAGATTTTTAAAATCTTTATTCCTAGTGCAATTATTACCCATTAATTATTTTATTACCTGCTTCTAAATCATAGAAACGTTTGTTTAAAGATTTGTTACCTGTGAATTACATTTTTCTCCCAAACGCAGCTAATTGGAAAATCTCATATTATAAAATTCTCCTCTTCTTGAGATATCATACAATAAAGATTAGATAGTACTTAACATACTCAAAATCCTCCAGTAAATAATGAAATTAGCTACATAACATCTTTAGGGTTTGTGTCAAGTATTTGGCTATGGGGTGGGGTGGGGTGGGGTGGGGTGGGGTGGCACATAAATTAACACTATGATTCCCTTCTATATCCCACAATGCTCCACATCAAGAAGCAAACAGAAACTGAATGATTACCCCAAAGTGTGCTAGATGAACTGGAAAAAGTCTATTCAAACAAAGCTCATTAGTTTTGATACCTCCAGGGCTATGACAAATTAAGCGGCTGGTGAATATGCTTGCAGACAAAAGGATGATGCAAAAAAAGAAAAGGGGGGGAAAAAAGCTCAGAGCTTGTGCTAGGCTCGGTGTCAATAAATTCACTGGGGGAAAAAGGTTAAAAGATACCATTGGGGGCTAAAATGGAATCCATTTAAGGAGCAGAGATAAAATAGATAATTCTTTCCTTTCTGATACATTTGTAAATGAGGATAAAAACAGAAAAATTGCCAGATGGATGCCAAGTTGAAAGCTTAGGACATGCTTCAATGTATGTATTTATTTAAAACATTGATAGCACATCTTCCTGTTTCAATGCTCAAGACGACTTACAACAGCAATTACATACAAGGCACACTACAAAATTTAAAATCAAAAGAGAAAGAGGAGATACTAAAAGCTCAAGAACCAAAGTGTTTGAAACTAAAGCTGCATGGAATGGGCTTCCCAGAATTCTCCACCTAGTCTTCAACTAGTGAAATTGGGAGGAGGTTAAATTCTCCAGCAGAAAGGTCTCTCCTGCACCCTTCCATTTTATCTTATAGTGCAAATGGTTATTGGTGCTGGTTATTACCTATAAAGCTCTAAATGGCTCGGGACCAGGATATCTTAAGGAACACCTTTTTCCCTATTTGCCCTCCTGCCCCCTGAGATTGGCAGCAAAGGCCCTCCTCCGGGAATCCTCTGTGAAAGACGTTAGGAGACAGAGTACCCAGAGGAGGCCTTCTCTGCAGTGGTGCCCTGACTACGGAATGCGCTCCCCAGAGAGGTCTGCCTGGTGCCATCATTATGTTTTTCAGTGCCAGGTTAAGACCTTTTTATTTAATCAATATTTTAATATGCTTTAATATTGAATTTTATTATTGTATTTGCAGCCAGAGTGGGTTGTCAATTTATTTATGCTGTTAGCCGTCCAGAGACATTAGTAATTGGGCAGCATACAACTTTCATACATAAATAAATTAAATAAATAAATGCTCTCTGTGTCATGACTTTGTCAGGTGGGCTGCTGCTGGCAGGAGAGCATTGCTCCCCATCCTTCCCTGCTTTTCTCAGCCTGTCCAGAGAGGGTGCCCTGGCAGGGGCACAGATGAGGTCCTCACAATCAGGCCTCCTCTCCTCTCTCCCTCTGCTTCACAGCCACCAGAATGACTCCTTTCAGGCCTCCCTGGAGTCCTCCAAGGCAGCCTCTGGAGCAGCTCTTCTTGCGGTGGCTTTGAGGAGGGCAAGGGAGGAGAAGATGGCAAAAGCCCTGCTGCTGGGGCTGCCGCCGTGTCTATGGCCCTGCGTAGGGGGATGCTAAAGGATTTCAGGGACCCTTGAGGTTGCTCCCGTCAGACTAGAGAATGGCATTGGCTTAAGGGCACCATGTTCTAAAATAGCAAAAAGAAATAACAAACGTTTAAACATTCACCTAAAACTGGGAAGAAACGGAAGACTCACAGCATCTGGGAACATGGTTTTATTCCTGCTGTGGTCTGGGGAAATGCAGAGCTGCTGAAAGAGCAGGTCTAGAGCTCAGGAGTGCTCCTTAGTCCTTGCTCTGTTGTCCTGGCATGTTTCCCACTTCCAAACTTTCTGTGCCAAGCGGTGTCTTTCCTGAATTGGTTTAGCTTTGATCTAGAAGGGACTGAGCAAAAGGGAACTTGGGGTAGTGGTGGACCACTCCATGAAAATGTCAGCCCCCCAGGCAGCTGCTGTGGAAAAAATCCAACTCCATGCTAGGCATAATTAGGAACAGAGTGGAAAACAGAACTGCCGGATCTTACTCCCCCTATATAAATCCTTGGTATGACTGCACTTAGGATATTTTGTCCAGTTCTGGTCAGCCCACATGAATAAGGACTTTACTGAGTTGTCAATAAAGTCCTGAGAAGGGCAACAAAATGATCAGGGGGTGCAGCAAGTCCCCTGTGAGGAGCAGCTGCAACAACAGGGACTGTTCAGCTTAGAAAAAAGGTGAGTAGGGGGAGACAGGATAGAGGTGTTTCAAATTATGCATGATGTGGAGAAAGTGGGGAGGGAGACATTTTTCTCCCTCTCCTTTAAGCCCTGAGCCCAGGGTCATCCCATGAAGCTGACTGGTGGGAGGTTTAGGACAGGCAAAAGGAGGTATTTTTTCCACACAAATTATAGTTGAACTATGGAATTTGCTGCCACAGGAAGTGGTGATGGTCACCAATTTGGATGGCTTTAAAAGGGGATTGGTCAAATTTGTGGAGGAGGAGGCAATTAGTGGCTACTAGTCTTGCTAGCAATATGCTACCTCCTTCAGCAGAGGTGGCCTGCCTGCCTGCCCCTGAGAGGAGGGGAGGAGTTTGGACAACAGGTTTTGCTCCTCTCCTGCTCGAGGGATCCCACAAGCAGTTGGGTTGCCACCGTGTGTACAGACTGCTGCACTAGTTGGACATTTTGTCTGACCCAGCATGGCTTTTCTTATGTTCTTCTTTAGGTTTAACATTTATTTAGCTTTAGTTTTGCCATAGTTAGATAGTACAACATGCTGTACGTGGGTTTTTTTCTTGAAGAGTGTCAGCTGTAAAATATGGTAACTAAACATGTAGGAATCAGGACTCATATTACACTATTATTTAAAGACCTGCATTAGTTGCCAGTTGTTTTCTAGGCTCAGTGCAAGCTGTTGGATTTTACAGCTTAAATGGCTTAGGACTTGGCTACCTGAGGGACCACCTGTCTTGTTACGAACATGTCCAGTTATTCAGATCTGCAGAAGGAGCTCTCCTGAGACTATGGTGACCTGGAGAAGCCTGCTTGTTGGACACACGGAAAAGGGCTTTCTCTTGTGTCAGTCCCACATTGTAGAATAAATTTTCTCTGTTACTATGAGATACACACACAGCTTTCAGGAAAGGTGTGTGTCTTTTAGCCTAGCCTTTTCTGAGAAAGAGGGTGCTATTAGCTAAATGTTTTAATAGTTTTATTAATGTTTGTTTGGTTGCTTGTACGGTTTTATTGTTTTGTGGCTTTGAGATGGTTGTGTGCCATCATGGAAAACAAGCTGGTATAGAAATATTAATGAAGAATAAATAATAATCCAGCCATTACTAGAATACAGCTGATTTGGAAGGATGGGTGGATAGTTGGATGGTTTGACCCAGCCAGAAAAAGTGGGCATGTAGAAGTACAATCGGCCACATATGTGCAAAATATCCTGCCCTGTTGCTTCTCTCCATGGTTGGAAGCTCAGACTAACTCCCTGTTGGACCACTAGCACAGTTGTTCCCCTGCACCTGACCTAGCTTCATGGAAAGGAGGGTAAGGACCAGGTAAAAAAGACCCTGTGATTGGTCTTGCACCTGTGGTTTCAGAGTTCAAATGTTTGGGGCAGAAGGAATAGGAAACCCCAGTCGGGGAACTTGTAAATCCTACCTCTCATACTGAGGTGGGCTTTACAAACTGCCAGGTCTGCATTAGACAAGGTGTAGCAGTTGTCCCAGATGGTGGATGCTGGGACAGAGGCAGTAACAAGATGTGGGAGGAGAGATCTGTGTGCCGTGCAGTCTGCTCCTTGAATCCTCAGTTAGCCTCCTGCCCTCATGTGTCCATGGAGGTAAACAGCCACAATAATCCCATCATCACTGTAAGTCATCCCAAGACGCTATTGGTGGATGGGTTAGAAAAGCTTTTAATACATAAATAAATCCATGTGGAAGGCAGATTTGTCTGCCAGTCCATCTGGCTTCTGTGTGCCTAACAAGGAAGAACACCATTTTGTCTTCCTGCTCAGCAGGCAACATCTTGGAATGCCCCTGCAAACCTCCACAGCTGCATTCCACCCCTGGCCCAGGGGAAGTCTGCTGGCATCCTAGACATTCTTGTTGCATAAGCTTTGATGGGCTAGAGCTCACTTCAGCTCTTGGACTGATGAAGTGGAGTCCAATCAGCAAAAGCTTCTCCAACAATGCATTTGTTGGTCTTTAGGTGCTTCAAGCATGCGGAGAAACTGTGAGCCATTTTTCTTACCACGGCTTGGTTAAACATGGGGAGATTTGGGGGCTGCTCACCACCCCCAAGCTACAGGGCAAGCAGCCTACTCCTTTCAGCCTTTGAAATGAGGGATGGACAGAAATACACCTGATTCATACTGCAGGTCCATTTCCTCTTCCCAAACCAAAGCACAGACCCAAATGCAGTTTGCCACTGAAATGTGTAATTTCATGAAGTTTGTGCTGCAGTTTGCAATACTATACATAAATAAAAGTGCACGAAACGATCTGCATTTCAGATGCAAAACAATTCAGATACTTGCAAAAATGCATTAAAACATCCACCACCATCTCATGGAAGAAATTAATACATTTGCAAACTTATCTACAAAATGTGCACAAAAATGTGTTGGGGGGATGTATTTGCTTGTTTTAGAGTGCATACACAACTGTATATTTCCCCACCTCTTTGGCATGGACTAAAAAAACATCCTATGCAGAAGCTGATCAAAACAAACCTAGCAGTGGGGAAATGACTACCTGAGCAAAATCAAGCTTGGTAGACTTCCTGTCTCTGTTGTAAATATTCATTCCAAATATTTAAGTATTTCTAAATGCATAGTCTAAATAAGTAAAATGGGTCACCATAGGAGTAAATACTGTAGGAGAAGCAATTGCAGGAGCCACCCCTTCTAATCATGAGACAATGTCAAGACCTTCGCTGTAATAATAATCATCTTAATCCTTTTCTTATTGTTAGCCACCTTGGGCATCTCTTGGTGGAAAGCTGAGATATACAATTACTCAGGGTTAGCTAAATATGCTTTTTAAAGTAGCCCTTACCTTTGCATGCAAGTGTTCACAAGCCACCCTGGGTATCACAAGCTGAGAAAACAGGAAAACCTGGAACTGTGGAAGGAATGTATTAGGGGAAACAAGGATGTGTTAGGCTGCAATCCTAGAGAGACGTTGACAAGCTTCCAAACTTGGGACCCAATGTAGAGTGGGAGGAGTGGCAGAGGTAATCATGGCTCATGCATTTTCCTGCCCCGGACATTTTGCCAGATAGACTTCTTGGTCCACCCAGCTGGAGCATCCCAGAGGAGAAAGAGAAGGAAGCTGAAGTGGTTGCAAGAGACCTCATATCCCAGCAACTCCCTTCTGATCATCTCCCCACCCCGAAACACCCCTTTAACACGCCCCAGGGTTGTGCTCCTGACCTTGGTATGCAGCCAGCACTTTCTGCAGCAGCTTCAAGGGAGCAACAGGGGAGACAGAGCTCTAGTTGCCATGCCTAAGTCCAGAAAGCTGCCTCTGACCTTGGACTTGGGCCAATGAACTGACCTATGCACCATCTCTACAGTGTAAAGGGCATAGCATTGCTCCTTTCAGTATACATTTATTCCTTAAGAAATGTCTTATCTCTTTTTCATCATCAAATAATCTCAGAGCAAGATACACGTCAAAGCAAAGCAAAGGAATACAGCATTGACCAAATTTGAGATTTTTAAAAAACCAGAAAAGAAGGGTAACAGACAAATTGCATTTTATACAAGGGAACAAAAGAATAGAGTGGGAAATTCAGTCAAAAGCCAGAGCAAACAGATAGGACTTTAACTAGTGCTGTGGCCTTGTACAATTTGGTATTTTCTATAGATGAGAGGGGGTAGGACTCCCCATCACTGGGGTACCCATATAGAGAATGCCCTCTCTTGGGATGCTTAAATATTTGCCTCCAGGTGTTGTCAAGAGAGCCCCCGCAGTCCATATCACTATACTATATACATAAGGCAGATACACTCTCTCTATATACACATACACACCATACTATACTATACTGTATACATTAAGTTCTCTTGGGTAGTGAGATCCTAAGCTACATATGGCTTTATCTAGCAGCAGAAGCAGCTTGAAGTTGGTTTGGTAGTTTACTGGCAGCCAATGCAACCCCTGCAGAACTGTGGTGATGGAGGATGTTCCTAGTAGCCTATTCCTAGCTCGCAGCTGCTGTTTTGCACCAGCACAGCCTCAAGACCACCTTTCCAGGCAGCCCCATGTAAAGCGCATTGCAATATTTCAGTGCTTCACCACTAGACAAAGTTGCAAGCTAGTCCAGCAAATGGAAGCACACACAGAGATTCAGCAGCACTGCAAGGGTGAAGAGCAGGCTGCAGTTCAGCACGTCGGACAGCTCCCTAGAGTCAGGTGGGTGAGCAGTGGCTGGGTCTCAGTTTCCATTGTGAGTTCTCTTTTATGGCAGCAGATATCTGAGGGTAAGAGAACAGCCAAACATACTAGAATATAGCACAAGTTAAATGCACACACACAGCCTCTGTGAGCGAGCAGGAGCAGCTCTGAGCTGCAGGCATTTCTATACCATCTTCTCTGCTGGACACATCTGGACAACTGTTGCACGATCTCAAGTTGCTTAACAGAGATAAGATGGTGTGGAGACTGTGCTGGGCACTGCAGCTGAAGTTCACCTTCAGAGTGGTGACATGTGTCTCCACATTTTGTCTTTATGCAGGGTTTGGTGGTGGTTGTTTTTTAAAAGCCAGGGAAAAGATAGTGTCCTTGCTCCTGATAGTGCCAAATCAGAAAGTGCCTTCCTTGCTGAAGAGATCTACAGAGAAGAGACCTGCCAGATGGAAGCCGATATGCTATTTCCTTGTGCACATAAATACTAAAAGAAATCATCATCATCTTAACATGAATAAAGGTTAACAAGAAAAATGGAAACTGTTCTCAAACTTGCTACGGGAAAGAAGGGATTACTTTGCAAATCCACGGCTTCTGGGGAAAGCAGCACAGCAGAATTTTCACTCCAGAGGACAAAGGCAATTTCACACATTCACAGTCGTTCCACTATTCCGCAACTACCACCCACCCCTCTCAAACTTCCCTGCTCCCAGTACCATTAGCTGCAATCCTCCATGCAGTTGGGGAGGAATTACTTTTCTGGGCAACAAAAATCATTCAAAGCAAAATAGTTTGCATGCAAATACAACGTATTTAGGGATGCCGTGCCTCGGGTGGGCAATCAGGACCTAATGGCTTTACCGAAGACCTGCCCCTGGTAGAGATAAAACCGCCAGACCTGATGTGTTGCTATGGATCCACACGAAAGTTTACATCTTGGGACTGTTCCTGGGTGGGTGGCTATGGGACCGCCATGTCGGATGCCTTCACTTCAAAATTTATCACTGCACCACTGATCTTGGGTGTTGAAGAAAGTTCTTACCAGCATGTGGAGATCCTAATCAGCAGATGGCCATGCTAATCAGATGCTTCTGCCAGGATGGACACCAGGATGAGTGTTGTTGTGTTCACCAAGAGGCCCCTGGGCTCAGTGGGATGGTACCTACATTTAAGGTGAAAAAAGAGTGTTGTTTCAGTTTGGCTTTGATAAGCCTGCACCACAATTGGTGATGTGCTCCATATCTGGGGCAAAAGGACTTAAGATTTTAAAAAATCAAATGTGGGAGGAACCAAACCTGACATTCATCCAGTGAGGTCCAGGGCTCTGAGAGCTTTGCTTTAAAATGTCTAGGCTTGAATCCAGGTGTATTCAACCATTTTGGTCCTGAGTTAGGTTTGCTGCCTGTTAGGTTTGCTTTCCTACAGGTCTTCATTGTTAGCAGCTGCATAGCAGGCCAGTACACCGCAGTCCTCTTCATGCTGGGAATGGTCATACCAATTGAATTTGGCTGGAGCAGAGGAGTGAGAATTCTGTTGCAGTCCATATTTTTTAGAATTTACCAACCTTCATGGTAAATCTCTATGGAAAGAAAGAGTCTTAAAAATCAAGGGCAGGAGAAAGTGAAGTGAACAGATGTGCCCATCACTGCCTGGTTTACCCAAGAAAGGATCTCAGCAGAACCTGCCATTTCTAGAGGAGGCCAAGGAAATTTGCTCTCTGGAACCCTAATAAGCCATTGCCAGTCAGTTTAGAAAAGGCTGAGCTAAAGGACCATTGGTTTAATTTCATAAGGTGGTGCAGTTGTTGAAATCACTCTGCTGCTGGGCTGGTTGAACAAAAGGTCACTGGTTCAAATCTGCACAACGGGGTGTGTTCTCATTGCTTCATCCCAGCTCCTGCCAACTTTGCAGTTCGGAAGCGTGCAAACGCAAGTAGATAAAAAGGTACCACTTCAGTGGGCAGGTAACAGCGTTCCATGCACTTCGGTGTTTAGTCATGCCGGCCACACGACCACGGAGACTGTCTGCGGACAAACGCTGGCTCCCTCGGCCAGGAAACGGAGATGAGCACCGCCCCCTAGAGTCAGGCATGACTGGTCTTATGTCAAGGGGAAACCTTTACCTTTATCTTTTAGGTTCTTCCTATACAGTTCAAAAATGCTTTACTTCAGTTTTGTGCAACATCTATTTCTTGCCAGTCTCCCAAGCAAATTCTGACTAGCCTCAAACCTGCTTTAGCACCAGCAAGGTGGCTACATCATTGGTCTTCATGCTTTGAGCTTTTAATATCTATGATCATCATGCTTCAAATGGGCACAATGCATTTTCAGACGGAGATCGTATGCATAGAGGAGTCTAGGGGGTTGGGTTGGTTTCATCATGAATCAAAGTGAACTTAGTACTGCTTTCATGGGGCTATTTCCAGAAAAGCTGTGTACATAAGCTCCACTCAAGCACAGCACAATACTCTTTTAAGCTAACAAAAAGAAGAGGCACCCGATAGATTTGGATGCTGTGAGAGAAATCTTCACCAAAGAGGAAGGACCTATATATGATACATCAACCAACATATAGTCCAGTCCTCCACTAATCTAGGTACCTCCAGATGCTGTGGACTTCAGCTCCTTTCATCCCTGACTGTTAGCCCTGCTGAGTGAGGTTGAGGGGTGTTGTAGTTCACTGAAAAGCAGCCTTTCTCAACCTGTTATAGTCCAGACATTTTGATCTACAATTCACAGCATTCTAAACTATGTGTCATGCTAACTGGGGCTGATGGGAGTCATATAACATCTAGGGTACACCACATTGAGGAAAGCAAAACCAAAGAGGAACGATACCTCTGAATACTAAAAACAAACAATGAGGGAAGTCGTTATCTTAATTCCTTGCCTGAGAATGCCAAAAGCATCTGACCAGTCATGGAATACTGGACTACAGAATATGAGACTGCTTGGACTTGGGTGCAATCAGAACAGAATTTCTTACATTCTTAACTTTTAAATTATATTTTGGATAAATATTCCTAGCTTGGGTTCTCCCATATAATCAAAATCAAGTGATAGGGTTTCTTTTTATTATTTCTTTCCAGCTAGCACATAATTACAAAGATCCAGGTTTAACACATCCCATTAATGTGTACATTTAAAAACTGAAGCCATTTTGTGGGCAAATATTGTATAAACTAGAATTTTTTGGTTCACTGGCTCTGATGTTTCACTCCATTGGTTAAACAGCCACATTTAAATTATACATGTCCTTTCCTCTATTTTCCCCCCCATATACATATTTTAAATACAAGAGAGAAATCATATTGCTTTAAAAGTCTGCACTCAGAATAAGTTAGCAAGGCTGGATAGGTGAGCCATCCTTACATGAACGAGATTGCAAGGACAAAAAACCTAAGGGCACTAACTGGGGAACAACACCCATCCTGAAGCCCATGGAATTCAGGACGGGCACTTTCGGTGCTCCATTTTCCCTGTTGTTGCCTTGTCTTGTTATTATTTTAGCCTGGTGTTATTTATGATTGCAACTTGCCACAAATGTCATTGCTCTCAAGAGGAAGGCAGGGCACAAGTCTAATTAACACAATTTGGAGAAAGTGCATCAGTAGATCCTGTCATCTAAAGAGGAGGCCCCCATAAGATCATTAAGTCTGGAGCGTAAAATGACTGTATAACCGTATTATCCATGACATGCTTGAACATTTCTCAATGATACATAAATGGCATATCAAAGTGCTTAGCGCTGTCTGGATCATCACTCTCACCATTGGCTCTACTGTCTCTGTCTGTCTGGACTTCTTTCCAGTACTTTTGTCCCACTCGTCAGCCAAAGTGGCTCCCATGAGTGGCTTGCATTGAATCGGCAAAGCAAGTCAATCCTTGCCTTCAGGCATTCATTGAAAAAGGCACGACATACAAGGAAAACAGAACGGGGAGAATTAAGCCTTTTGTTAGGCTGGTGGGAAGACCCTGCCTCCATTCACTTTTCCAACAGTGCAGCCCACTCAGGTGGCTGCAGGATCAGAAAACTGGGTTGCCTAAAAACATGAAGATAGCAAACGCCACATAAATAAGGTAGTAAGAGCTAAACTAGCTTGCCGTGATCAACACAATGCAAGTTTAGAGTGATTTACAGCATCTGTCAGTGCTCTGGAGCACCCGGTCCGTAAAACAAGCCCCACTCACAAGTCATTCAGTTCTCTGAACCCGACAAGGGTGGGTTGTTGCCATAGTTCACCAAGCACCCAGATCCCATTGGCTACTTTAGGGTTGACCACACTGACAACCCAGCCTTGTTGGGTTCAGAAAGCCAAGACAGACAACATACAGACTGGAATTGTTGTATGAAGCAGGTACCCACAGGTGACCATGGCTTATTTAAGCCACTGTAACTGAAGATGTAGGGACTGGGCCCACTCCTCCTATAAGGCCTTCAAAGGCTATGGGTACAGATACTGACCCAGAGAGGATATGCAGCTGAAAGGCCAATGGGTGCAGAGGTAAGTCAGGCAGTCACTAAGCATCAGGCAGTTCCTGTGGGAAAGTTTGGTGAGCTTGCTAATAGGGAGGGAGCCACATGGTAAGAGAGTGAACCAGCTGAGAAACATCAGGCATTCCAAGCAATTGGTGATGAACCAGGAGGACCCGCTTGGAGATGTGTTTCAAAGGTAACTCTCCCAGTTACCGGGAAGCTGACCGGGGAACGATCCAGGACCAATAAAAGGAAAGACTTTTCATGGAGCTCATAGTTCAGCTATGGGACTCACTTCCACAAGATATGGTGGCCACCAATCTGGATGGCTTGGAAGGGGAAGTTCATGGAGGAGAAGGCTGCCTATGGCCACCAGTTCCGATGACTCTAGTCTACCCCTAGTGCCATAGACATTCTGTCTATCTGCAGAAGATTCTGGGTGATGCAGGCAGGAAGATGCTGTGGAAGATGCTGTGGAATAAGTACCATGTGTGAGTTTCCTGTGGGCAACTGGTCAGCCACTGTATGAGCAGAATGTTGGATGAGATGGACCCTTGGTCTAACCCAGCATGAATTCTACATATTACAGATAATTCTGGACATGTTCTGGGGAGTGCATTTAGTCCATGGACAATTCCTTTTGATGCCCTTCATGAATGAAACTGCCTCCTAAGTATAACACACTTGACATATCACTGCAGCAGAAGTTTGCAGTGAGCAATGAGGAACCACTGTGTGAACAGAACACTGGACAAGGTGGATTCTTGGTCCGATGCAGTGAGGTTCCTCTGATGTCCTAATGCAGAGTTCTGTGGTACCTCCTCACCTGAGGTTAGAAACAGGAGAGGAGGAAATTCCAAGGATCGACCAGATCCAGCAGCCTTCCAAACTTCAGCTTCAACTCCAGCAGTGTGGAGCAGCTGGACAGGAAGCCTGTCTTGCAGAAATCACAGCAAAGGGAAATGAGAAAACAATTAACGATTAGCCATTCCTCCCACCCTATGGCCAGGGGCTGGTTGGCTGGAGGCCTGATCTCAGATCCCTCTGTCCACAGAAGGGCCATTCCTTAGAAATGCTCTGCAACTCCCAGGCAAAAACGGGGCCCACACACCTCTTTTAACAGTACTTTATCTTGGCTGCAATCCTTTTCACATTTGAACAGAAAGAAGAGCCAGGATTCCCAGCATGGCCCAACCAGCCCTGGCCTTTTTCCTACCTACATGTGCATGGGAATGCATCCTTAATTGATTAATTGTTAACAGGGCTTATTTCTATAGAAGAGCTGAAATCCAAAGCACTGCTTTCAACTTCCATAAAGGGGGTGCACATGCCGGCTAGAACGTTGTTGCTGTCATTCTGATACTGATTTAAAAGCATTCATTAACTGCTCTTCGGCTGTAGTTTTCAGAGTCATTTCCAAATGGAAAATTACAAAGGAAAAAATTAAAAAGCAAGGACAAACTGCAGCAGGCAGACTGAATTTGGCATAAAATTTGTCTCTGTAGAACAACTATTTTTCCAAGCAGAGGCTGCTTTTGCTTTTTCTTTCTTCACCTCATGTCAGTAGGAACTAATTTTCAGAAACAGGGTGCTGCACCCCAAGGTCCCCCCTCCAATCATCACCCCCAATATTCAGTGGGCAATGGCATGAAGCAGAATATGCTAATGCCCAAGGAAGCTGATAGATGAGAAAGCAATCTTGTAGATGTCCTGGTCCCAAGCCATGCATGGTTTTGAACCATCAATTCCTGCATGTTCTAGTTGCTAAAATTCAGCACAATGCTATGCTCTTGAAATACTCCCAAATTCAAAAGCAGCTTGCCTTGCACCACTGACAAAAGTGGTTCCTCTGTCAAGACATGGGGCAACTTGTCCGACTTGGTTGTACACGTCGGCCAGTAGATTGAGAACGAGGATGTCAAACATTTCAGGTCAAGTGTTCCAGGTGAGTCACTAAAAACTCTTGCTCTTGTTAGAAAGACCAGGTAAAGAGAGTCTGATGAACAGGGTCAAATAATTAAAGAATTTTTCAGCCAGCTTCCAGCATGCTTTCCCATGAAATAGAGCTCTTTGATAATTATTTTTGTGGTGTTGACTTCGCTAAGTGAAGAATGCCAGTAAATTGAAAAGAATGTGTTGCAGAGGGTAAAATATCCCCCTTCCACACTAGAAAGGACATTTCATCCTTTGTAGAATTAGCGCCAAGTGATGTGATTTTGCATTATTTTCTTCTCCCAATTTCAAATGTATTGCCATACAAAAAGAATTGATGCCACTGTTTGTGCTGCGTATAGTATTTACCTTAAGATTAGTAAGGTTACACTGCACAAAGGAAAAGGGCTTTTTAAAAGGATCACACATTACAACCAATTATGAACTAAAAGGGATGCAATTTTCTGATTCTGCATTTCTACTGGTGATCACTTTAAAATAGATTTACAGCAGAAAAACAGTTAGATCTTTGGACTTCAGTTATAATTTTCCATTTTGTAATTTAATACTCCTTTAGTTTATATTTGCACATTAAAATATAGCACCTAAAAGTCCATCATTAAATACTTTTAATAAGTGCGATAAATAAGTTTTACAGTGCACATAAATCTAACGCAAAATGCAGCATAAATTGTTAATCTTACACTTTTTCTCATTAATTGCAATACATAAACATATGTTTTGTACAAAGATATTTATGGCAAAATAAGTATAATAAATACAGCTTACCGCATGTATTAATCTTAATAGTTACAAGCTGTTAATCTTATATATTAGGTAATAATTTCCAATAAATAATTGTTTATTATCTTGATATTTGCTTGTCTCAGGTTTTAGCAATATGCAATAAAGAAATGCAATTCTGAATAATTTGATTGTGAGACTGCTGGGAAAATACTGTAAGTTATAATTAGCTGAGGGAGGATTTTGTTCACTAGATGAACTATAGGGATAGAATCCAATAACAAAAACATGCATTACTGCCACCATAAATTATTTAAAAAGTTAACTTCTGTTTTCAAGGAAAAAGAGGTCTTCAAAACTTAAAATGCAAAATTTGTGAAATAAATTGCATATTCTTCTGTGGGTCTTTATCACTACATTGTCTAAAATCCCTGGGACACAAGACAAAAATGTTTTGTCTCCTTTGTCAAAGCCCCTTGGACCAATCAAACAAATAAGTTGACACTTGAAAGTACATCACCTACATTACAGGAAGGAATCAGCCAAATATTTTCTTTGCTCCAAATAGTTTTATACAGCTAGTTCTCAGTTTATTGTATTTGCTAAACTGAGATTGCTCGTTTCTGCCTAAGAGGGTAACAGCTTATCACAGAAATTCTAGATTATTTTGCTGCTTCTTGGACATGAGCAACGAAGAAATAAAAGTTAGAATGATTTCGTGGCAAGACAGCTGAGAAAATATGGAGACACGTCATCCTTTGTAGCAGACGAGGGGAAGGAATAGAAGGAGCACTTTGTCTACTTGCAGAAGATTTAAAACAACTGGAAAATAAGCATGGTTCAAGGGTAGTTGACTGGCTTACTCAAGCACATGAGCTGACATTTAACAAAATTTTAGTATATCTGGCTAGAGATTTTCTTTCAAGATTTGAAGCTGCACAGCATGATTTCTTTTAGCACGTGGCAAATGAGCTGCCCGTTTACTCTAAATTAGGGGCAAACAGGTATTTCTAGTTTCTGTGGTAGGTATATATTATTAGGACCAATTTCTAAAATGTGCTATTTCTACAGGATTACTCAGAAATAAGCAATTTTAAAAATAAAAGCAAAAACATGCATTCAAAGCCGAGTAAAATACTTCACATCTTTCTTGCAGAGAAACATCAGTATCGGCATCAAACAGATAAAGTACATCAAGTTTGGAATCCCAAGCCAAAGGCTTTGTAGGAGCAGGTTTGTCTGTTTTGTTTTGCTTTCAATCTGCAGAAATACACACTTGCGCACACACAAATCCCCATGAGAATGCATACAGAACACATACATTCCTTCTTCGAGAAGCATTTTAGACAAACTGGGGAAAACATGATCCATTCATTCAAAGTTTCAGCAAGATTTAAGACGAAAGCTTTTAATGCCTTTGGATCATTTGAACGATTGTGCTTTTTAAAGCAGGCACATTTGCATAGACATTGTCACCAAAATGGCAACAGCAGATCAATACATTTTCACAATACCCCTGAAAGCAGGATAGATCTTGGTTTTCTCCACCCATAACCAGAAATGTGTATAAATAGTAAACATGGGAAAATTAAGTGATTCTGCATAAAATGTAGGCTGTGAAAAAAAAGACCAGCACTTGTCTTTTTGGAGTCTTTCTAATATATGGCTGTATAGGAATCACATGCAAAAAGAGCATCCTTAGGTATTCAGTGGAAACAGAGTGCGTAGGGATTTCTACAGAAAGCAGAATCGTATTGCTGTAATACTTCACAATCAATTAAGTTTCAGGCTGTTGTGCTATTTGCACAGACGATTCAGAGGGATGAGGATTATTTAGGAATGTCCTGTACTATTTTGAACAGTGTCATTCTGTTATTCACACTTGCATGATGCAGGTTCTCCTTCACAAAGCAGAGTATCCCGCATTTTACAAAGAAACTGGTTAAAATCTTATGTCAGCAAATGATGCTGAAAATCTTTCCAAGCTGGAGATCTGAAATAGCATTAGAATGTTCTCATAATTGAATGAGTAATGAGATATTATATTTCTAAGTTTATATCCAAAGGTGATCCACAGACTCTTGCAATGCCATCGGTTTAATGCGATATCTCTTATGTTGCTGTCAAAGTTTGAATGAAATGAATACAAAAGCACTTCAGAATTCTGCACTCATTAACAACAAAAACACTAAGTGTTCAATGATACCCATGTTCTTAGGAATGCTTTTATCTTAAAATTGCACTTCCCAGCATTAGGCGTACATATAGATATTTCCCTTTCCATTTTTATATTGTTTTAATTCAGAGCACATCACCCATTGGAAGTTTCCATTCTCTCTTTGCAAATGGAAGTTCATCATTCTTAGAATACTTGCAAAACATATTCATTCCTCATATTCATTTTTGTTCTGGTGCTTAAACAATGAGAGCAGCATCCATGCATGCAATGTCACATTCTTGGAATACCAGAGTCCCAGCCTCGCATGTCCTGTGCCTACTTGCATCCACAATTCGGAGCCACCCTGGCAGCAAACAGCCATTGCACATGCTGCTGGGCATCTATATCGAACATGCAACGGATGGGCATTCGTGGCATTATTAGCATGCCTTTGCATCACCATGGAGCTATATAAGGATGTGCGGCATTCCCAACCACTAGAATAAGTGTGGATTTCATTTCCCCTGTTGGAAAGTGTGGGCATACATAAGGAGAACTGACCCGTACCTTGGAAGAGGCATATTTTATGAGGAAGATTCCACAATTCTTCTGCTAACAGCTTTACTGAAAAATACAGTAAAGGGAAATTTCCTTCTCCATAATTATATCAGAATCATGGAAACTGATTCATGGAAGTAACAGAAACCAATCACTGTTGACCCATGAAGCCTCGCGAAATTAACAGGCATTCTAATGTGCGGCTTGTTGCCAAAGAAAGGCTGACAGGAGTGACGGTTTGCTAAGAACGCTATAAAACCCCACGTTTGAAGCACAAATGTAGTTCTCTGATCACACAGAAGCATCTGCGGGAATGGCTCCAAATGACTGCAGTTCAAACAAACACACCACCGCGCAGCCCAAAACCACAGCGAGAGCCCAGTTATTAGAGATTTTTACAGCGGGCGGAAACTCCACTTCCGTGTAGCCTAAAGATGTAAAACGCAATACCAGTTCCTAAGTGGCACTGGTACAACAGTGGAAATCATATAGCCAGATGAAGCACATAAATTTCCCATATGAACAATTGTTTTCATTTTCCTCCCATGCCACTGGATATTATAAGTGGAAAGTAAAACACAAGTAAATATGTTCATTCCACTCTTGTGATCAGTGATAAATGAAAGGCTATTCTGCCTGACAAAGGTCAGCCATGGCCTCATTCCAGTTTTGCTGACGATCCGCTGCGTGTGCCTACACTCCCACCAACAGGTCAACGCAGGTGTTGCACCTTGGCTGGATTTCTGCTCTCCCCCCCCCCCCACCACCACCACCCGCCCAGCTCCTACCATCCTGACTCTGCCACTAACACAGCGACGCTGCTCTTATGTTGCTTTCTAAACTATTGTTCCATGTTTAGCATCCTTTTGTTCAAACCAAAGGAAACAAAGCCCAGCAAGGAACATGGGAAGGCAGAAAAGGAGGCTGGATACTTTATTGACATTGTTAACAAGAGAGTGAGCTGCCTTTTGGGGAAGGTGAAGAGCAGAGTATGCCATGCCCTTAAATTCTTCCAGATAAGCCCTCTAATCAGCCGTCTATTGGATGCTTTAACTTGGAGTCCTCCACTGAGCCGGGGCTTGAACTGTTGGCCTTATTAGCCCCTTCCAGTTCTATTATTCCATGGTTCTACAGAGTGTTGTCCTCCCTCTGTTTGAAGGCGAACTTTGTTCGCAGGACTGCCCAGATCAAGTTTAATTTAAAGACAAAGAACAAGAAGGAAGGAAAGCAGAGCCCTTCGGCAGGCAGTTAGCACGACAAAGCAGACTGAGTAGCCAGATGACTGGTCACAGTTTTCCCCACTACAGAGAGATGTATTAATTCCTACTTAAGAGCCAGCTCTCGTTTCCGAATGTGCATCTGCATGCCAGAGATTTGCAAATCTGCATCATCTTTTCATGCGATGCAGAAGTGGCCACCTTAAATCATTCTAGCCGATGTTGTAGCATGCAGCGAATGAAGAACAGGACATGCACAGCCTGTATCTTTGTAACGCACCGTCAAGTCGTCTCCAACTTAGGGCGACCCCATGAATGGAAGCCCTCCAGAATGTCCTGACCACAGCAGCCCCTTCAGCTATGCTCCGCTCAAGGCTGTGGCTTCCCTAACGCGTCTCCCGTTTGGTCTTCCTTTTCCTCTTCTGCCTTCCACTTTCACTAGCATGATGGTCTTCTCCAGGGAGTTTTGCCTCCTCATGCCGTGTCTGAAGCAGGACAGCCTCAGTTTTGTCATGTTTGCTTCTAGGGAAAGCTCTGGCTTGATTCGAACTAGGACCCACCTGCCTGCTGTTCAAAAGACAAAAAGGAGGAGGCAAAGGAGGCAAAGATGCTCAATGCTGCCATCATGGTAGGCAAGATACTGGGGGTCCTGGTTGGCAAAGCTTTATGCATAATTTAAGCCATATTTAAAGGACTAAGTCGTGTTTTCCCAAATGATCTCCAAGGAAGGGTTGGGTTAGGGTTAGGGTTTCCAAGGAAGAACGTTTCATCCTATGTTTAGTTCCAGTGCTTCACTATTCCAGAAAAGCCACATTATTTGAGTGAGGAATCTATAGAACAGGCGAATGCTCGAAGCCCTAGGCCCAGAAACAGCCTTCAATCTAATACCAAATATCTTCTGCATGGAGCTTGCTGCCTGGGATGGGAGAGGACAAGCAAAGTGGAGGCAAAACAGACGAGGAAAGAGAATGGCAACAAAAGCAAGTCTGTAACCCACCCAATTTTGGCTGAGGCCTCGCATGTTTAGCCCCACCGCCGTGACATGCATCCCTTGAGAGAATTTCCATGCGGCCCTTTGGCCAAAGATAAGAGGCCAAAGCATGATAAAAACAAAACCTTCTGTTCCCCAGTGAGAGGCTGTGAGGAAGGCCCAGTATTATCCTGCTCAGTTCGACACGAAGTGCTGATCAAATTGGCCCTATACCCAATTCTCCAGCCTGTCTTGTTCTTACTGTGGTCCTCCCTGATGAATCAGGTGAAGAGGGAACACATCAAGAGCTTGGATTCAAAGATCCACTCGTGCTCAAGGCTGGGGAGAGGCACCACCAGCATTTCTGTTTCCCCACACCTCGTTGAATGGCACACCAAAGGCCTGCCTCATCTCCCAGGTGACTTTTCAGGGGGTGAAGCAGGAATGGAGTGAGAGAAGCCTACTGCACACAAGAAGTACCTTGCTGCACCCTGTGGATCTAAGCCCATGCCTTTGGGGTGTAGGTAAACTATTTCTCACCCTTAGGTTTAGCAGAACTTTGAGCATGGGCTTTGAATTTCTATTGGGTGTCCTATTTCAATAGAAAGTTGTTTTTAATTCTCTTCCTCTCTCCTCTCTCTGTGTTTGCATAAGAAAGAGAGAGAGAATATGACCATTAAATTCAATAGACAGACCCTCTGCCTGTCTTAGGTCTTATGGGGCTTCATTGGAATAAAACCTGCAATCATTTTAATTGAACAAGGTGTCTTTAGTTAGAACCACAGTCAAACAGAACAGTGTCTGCAGTAATTGCTCTGCACAGAGCTAAATGCTTGCAGGGTCTATTCCACGCAAAAGAATGCGACCAATTGTTCCTCTTCGTACAAAGAGAATTATGAAATTCTTGCCTGCAAACCTTTGCAGACAGCCCGTCCAAAAGTTCCCCTGGATCACCAAAGTACAGAGCACTTCACAGTTCTCCCTCTAAGAGAACTTTGGTCTGAAAGTAACATGGCCCCCACAGTCATGACAAACTTGTGAGTTGCAGCTTCCAGAGCATGCCGCCACAGTAGCCATGAAACTATAGCAAAAAATAATAGAGGTTTATAAAAACATGGATTCCCCATCCCACTGTTAACCAGCCATGCATGCATTATGGTCTGAAGGCACATAAGGCATCTAACATGTTGAAGCTAAGCAAGTCCAGGGCTGGCCTGAGCTTGGAGGGGAGGCTACCTGGGAACTCATGTAGCCACCTTGAGTTCCACAAAGGAAGAAAGGTGGCATTTAAGTATAATAAATAATAAATATAATGAATACGTCTATTCAACACTACCATATACAAAGTGATAAGAGTCAATAGTTATTCAACAGATGCTGCAGGCTGTGTTCACGATTCCTTCCTATGCCCCATCACAGAAGGTCTGAGCTCACTGTTCTAGCAGGACTCTTGTTCCAATAGTCGCTGCCTCCCAAGCAGCAAATTAACTAAATCACTTTTTCCTCATGTGATTTTGACAGACTGCTTCACCTGTTGAACACAGACTACTTCACCTGTTGAATGTCTGCCTCAAGGTGCTTGTCTAAGCTGTGAAAGCCATTCCATGGAGTGGGAGCAAGGAGGTGAAAAACTGACATTTGAGTTCAGGTGGTTCCCACACTTACCTGGAAGGCTGGGCCACCTGGAGATTGGGCTGGGAGCTCTGGAGAGGGATTCCACTGGAGCCCCGACTGCTTGGAGGCTCCGGTTACACTGAGAAGCACTGAGAACGTGACCAGCCTGCCAGTCAGGTATGTCCTACAACCTGATTCCATCACTTCTTTGATTAACCAAGAACATGGTCCTAATTTACCTGTAGTTTGTGTTCTACCATGTCAACGAAAAGACAATCCTCATAGTGGTGATCCAACAACTCCGGAAGTTATCTACCTGGCACCTGAACACAAATGAACTTCACTGCATTTGTAAATGAGCACTTGGCCCTGGAGGCAGGGCAGGTGTTAAAACTGATCTTGGCAAGAAGGGGGCCCCATGGGCGCATGGTCCCTCATCCCAGAAGCTAGGCTCCGGTCCATGGCAGCATTCTGGCAAGCTGTCACAACAGCCCAGAGAACCACCTACATGCACCAGCCACAGGCAAGACAAGAATAGTTTGGCCAGAGCGATACAGGCGCGTGTGCCTTCTGATGGGATTGCGCCCTCAGTTTCCCATGAAACCTAAGAAAAGCCCTGCTGGATCCCATCAAGCTCTACCTAGTCCAGCATACTGGTCCCACGGTGGCCAACTAGATGCCCCAGTGGGAGTCCCCCAGAGCAGGATGCTTGCTCATGTTCCACAGAGGGCCCCTGACAGGCATACGCTCTCCAACACTAAAGGAAGTGCATGGCCATCCAAACAATAGCAAGAGATAGCCCTGTTCTCCATAAATTTCTCCCCTTGCCTTCCCAAGCCATCCAAGTTGGTCGCCATTACAAGTGTCACAGAAGAGGCAATGCAGAATGGGAGAAACATTCCAGATATTACTGGGTATGGTATGTTCCCATCGCACCCAATACCCCTATTTATAGCTGATCTGAATTTGTGCATAAACTCTGCCCATGGACAGTTAATGATTCGACTAGTAATTGCAAATAGGATTTTGCTGGCAAACTTTTGGAAGCAAGCCCAGTTACCATCTGCAGAACTTTGGAAACACAGAACCTGGAACACCATGCCACTCTATTAATTGACTTAAGTTTCAATAACTTGTGGGAAGGAAAAACTAATTTAAATGGGAGACTTCAGAGACAATACAGTCTATTTATTCATTACTGGGGCAGGACAATGCCAGATGAGCACAGCAGACAAGAACTGAGTATTGGCTTTGATCTAATTGCATTTACTGGAACAAGATAATGTCATTTGAAACTCAAGATCCTTTATGCCATATTTTCCTTTTTTCTTGCTTTAAGATCTATAATAATATTCTTTTTGAAACACTGATATGAGCATTCTATCTGACTTGAAACAGTGGCATTTAGAAGACTTATGTGGAATCATCACTATTGGAGTTATCTTAAAGCAGGGATGGGCAACTTGGGGTGTTCCAGATGTTTTTAACTGCAGCTTCCATAGGCCCCATCCCTCAAGAGGACTAGCTTCTCAGCACCTGCCTTTGTTCCTCATCCCACCTCCCATCACTGCCACCAGCATGCTTGCCTTATGGGCTGACAGTGGAGAAGCCTCACAGGGTAGGCAGGAATTTCTGCTGTTGTACCTCCCTTGTTGTCCCTCCAAGAGGAAGAAGCAGATGAATAAGCAGGTTGCAATAGTGAAGAGGAGCAAGTCGAGGGGACACTTGTCTGTGGGCCCCTGCTGGGGTAAGGCCCTTGCCTGGTCTGATCACACCTGCCCTGCCTGCCCAGCTAAACAGCAAGGTAGCTGGTTGAGTCTCCTTTGCTAAGCTAGAAAGGCACAGGCCTACAGTCAGATGGGAGACCCCATGTGGAAGTGGAGTGGGGGGTTGGACTCAACAGTCTTATAGTCCCCTTCCAACTCTACCACTATCCAATTATATTTATTTTTGAGAGCCAGTGTGGTGTAGTGGTTAGGAGTGTGGGACTGGAAATCAGGACATCTGCATTCTAGTTGCCACTCATCCATGGAGCTTACTGGTGAGTTTGAACCCATCACAGACCCTCAGCCCAAGCTGCTTCTCAGAGTTGTTGTTGTAAAGATCAAATTGAGAAGAGGAGGAGGAGGAGGAGGAAGAGGAGGAGGATTATGTAAGTCACCCTAAGTTCCTTGAAAGGAATAAAGGTGGCATATAAATATAATAAATAAAAATAAAGAGTGCCCCTGATGTCAGCATAGTGACACAAAGGGGGAGCAAAAGGGGAGACCAGGAGCAAAAGAAACCGTTATGAGATAGCAAAACAGAAAGGGAGGAAAGGAGAACCTGCAAGCTTCAGCTGAAAGCACGTGGGGGGCAGAGTACCAGTTTCTGAAGATCCAATAGGAAGGAGCAGAAGCGCAACCTGAGAGGAGCACAAGGCGTCTCTGGTCACTTCTTGGGTGCTTTTTGTTTGTTGACGAAGGAACTGGGGGGGTTCAAAACCAAAAGCTGCTAATGCTTTCCTCTTCTTAGGAAGCCAGACTGGCCTGGCCTTCTCCTGAGCCCTTTCTACTGCCCGGAAAAGTGTGATGCTTGAGAACCATCGTTCCCAAGTGAAGAAGATGCCCATGAATCAATTGCCAATAACTTGAGTGGTGCACTGTGCTATGAACCACTCTTCAGAAACCAAAGGACGTGAGCAACTCCTGTGTCATGTGATGCCATGAAGAAAGTGGCTGCCATGGCGGGCTAAAAGAATAAGCAACTGAGGAAGTTCGATTCGCCTGTGGTGCTTGTCTCCCTTTCTCCCCTTCCTACCTACACACACACACACACACACAGACACTTACACTGTTCCAGCGCTACAAGGCTTTCTTGACCCAGCAATCACTTCTCCCGGCTTTGGCCACCTGCTAAGCTAGAAGCTTCGTTGCCAAATGCTACTCAGCTGCAAATAGCAGCGTACAGCAAGAATCAATGTGCAATCACTGAAAAGCAATAACGTCGCAAAATTGTTTCACATCCTTCTTAGCCTGTCCCCTGGTATAAATACCAAAACCGGGGGTGTGGGGGGGAGAGAGAGAGAGAAGAAAAAGGGTGGTAAGTTATTTATGCCATCGAAGAAGGGTCCTTATCCTGCTACACAATCTCAGATGAATAATTTTTATACCTGCAAATAAGATAATCCTCTAAGGTTTTGTTTCATCTGCATTTCAAACACATACACAGATAGGGAAGGATGGCAGGTAGGAACCAATAGTCTAAAAAATAATGCAAATCAATTTGTGATTTTATTGTATTGTATTTTGGGCTGCTGTCTCCTTGACAAAAAGGGGCTGGGAAGCCAGCACTTCATGTACGTCTTTGCTTCTACCTTAAAGAGCTCAGATGTAGTGCAGACGTTTCTCTGTTGCATCCTTAGCACTGAATGAGGCAGATCAACCCCAGCAGCCGCTGTGGTGCAGCGGTTAAGAGTGTTTGGCTGGAGACCTGGCAGAGCCCAGTTCTGCTCGTAGGCCCCCTGCAGTCCCTTTGGGACAGCCATTCATGCTCGGCCGAACCCACCTCACAGGGTTGTTGTGAGGATAAAATGGAGAGAAGGGGATGTTTATGCAAACCACCTGAAGTTCCTTGGAAGGGAAAATGGTGGAATATAAATGAACTAGCAATACAAACTTAATTAAAATAGTCTTTGGAAAATGATGTTTTGCTTCCTAGTAAGAAGCCATGTTGTAGGTTCTGGGATTCTGGTGCAAGGACCGGGCAGAAATTCATACCTTTTGCGTTCCAATGTGAACGCCATAATTTCACATTTTCAAACTTCAGTGCAAACTGAAATTAGTTATGTCTCAAAATTCACATATGGCCCAATTGTACACTCTATTTTTCCAACCAAGAAATGTGTAGAAAAATAAATATCTCAGGGAAACTTGTACATGAAAATGCAAGTCTTAGGAGAAGTATTTTTTTTAACCATCCTGTTTGTAAAAATCACTGGCAAAAAGTGTGTATATTAGTCAAACAATAATATGCCCATCAGGGGAAGCACAAAAACTGGGAGTCTGAAGCCAGAAGGAAAGAAGGCGGAACCAAGAGAGTCCAAGGCTGGCCAGAACAGCCAAGCCATGGGTGGGCTACCTGGGGGGCACCCGACCAGTGCCACAGCAGGGCAGTTTCACCTGTGCAGAATGATCGCTTCTTAAAACTCATTTGTAATCCATTTTAATCCAAAATGCCCAGAATGAATCTCTGAGCATGCACAGAGTGGTTTGTTGAACACAGTCTAGTATTCATCTCCAGGAACTCTCCTTTTGAGCATGCCTGGGCCCCATCCCTTTGTGGGGGGGGGGCTTCCAAAGGTGAGCACACCTCCTCACCATATGCCTGTCCTCATTTTGGGCCCCCCTCCTCTGCTGACACTGCATCGTGGGGTCTGGAGCCAGGGCCACCCTGCCTCTCTCTGAGAAACTCCCCTGCTCCAAGTCCCCTCCTGCCAAGGGTACAAGCTAGTTGTTCCCATGGACTGCCAGCCCACCTGGGAGCCTGGCCTTGAGATAAGCGCCTCCACTTCTCTCCTCTCAGCATGGCCCACACTCCCAGCCCCTCACCCCCTTCTCCTTCTGATCCGGATTCTTCCAAAGCCCGGCCAGCAGCCCTTGGCAATGTGCACCCAAAGCAACCCTCTTCCAACCCTGGAATGATCTTCCAACCGAGACCTGCCTGGTACCGCCCTTGTCATCTTTCTGGCACTAGGTTGAAAAGACCCTTGGCATAAAGGCATAGCAGATTCTTTAAAGGCTTGAAGGGCCTCCCCATCCTAGATGTATTACAGGTCTACTCTGCATCATTGGCAGTTTTAGCATGTTTTAATTTGGTTTCACGTTTTTGCATCTTTGGAGATGTGTTATGCTGTTATACTGCATTGGCTGTTTAATGAAGCACTGGAAACTGCCCAGAGATCTCCAGCTATTGGGCAACACAGAAATGAAATCAATGATGATGGTGGTGAGATCAGCAAGAGGAAGAAGAATGTTGGAGGCAGAGCTGAGCACGCTTCCCTGCCCTCTAAACCATGCTTATCCTACTCACACAAGGGATGCAAGAAGAGAACTAGAGTGGCACGTGGCCAGGCCACAGAATGCTTGGCCAGAAGGTCTGCTTCCAGATTCCACGATGAGTCAAGCAAAGAATAATCCGAGTTCCGAGAAATCAGGGCAGGTGATTTTCCCATGAAGACATACATCTCTGAGTTCATCCAGAAGGAGGAAGAGGAGGAGGAGCTCAATCAGTGTATTCTAAACTCTGGTGCTATATATTGCAAAATTCTAAAATGCATTGAAGGTGAACAATATCTGATCCCTTGCCCATTTTGTTTTTTCAAGGTCACACTGCAGCCGTGCACCAGCTTTTTCCAAGCTAACATTTTTGCTAAGCTAATTTTAGCCCTTTCGGTTTTGCTCCTTTTGGCATCTCTCCTTCTCTCCTTCTCAACCTCACCTCTGGTCTTCCATGTTGCCATTGGAACCACCATGATTTTCCTTAGGGTCTTCTGGCCAAAAAGGAGTACTAACAGAGAGCACAAATATGATACAACAGAAAAATTGCTAAGCAATGAGATGGATCCCTGAGAAAATTTGATATAGATTTTCTGTAGTTTTCCTGCACTATTTTCCACCCTTCTCACATGGGATACTGCAAAATAGCAATGGAAAGTGAGTTTCCTGCTGTTACAGCTGCTTCGGATGCCCGTGCTTCTGCTCCTGTGGAGCCGGCTTGGATCAATTTCTAGAAAATAGCCTTTATCTACACTTCTGCACAGGGGGAAAAACACATTTCTATTTAGAGGCTCTGTGTTGGTGGGAGGGGGGGTGGCAGTATGCAGTCTAATCTATAGTTTCAGTGGCTTACGCATTGCAAACATACGCCTTCTATGCCTGTTAATAGACTTGGTTAGGTCTGTGTCTTATGGGACACTATGCATGCATGTTTATTGGATGGCTGCAATGTGTAAATGGAGCCAATCCAGGAACAGAATAGGCATACACTCTACACCTCAAACACAAAGTTCATGGGCGAGGGCATTAGGACCGGAGCCCCAGATCTTGCCCTTGGGGCCACAAAGCTTCCTTTCACAGAGGACTCTAGAAGGCCCTCTGCCCCACCACCTGCTGGCTGTGGGCGCTTGCTGAAATACAGGCCTAGGAACACTGGAGAACTCGGTGGCACCTGATCCCACTAGATGAGCAGGCCTTTTGCCCTCATGTCCCTAACCTCCTGCTGCACTGTCCCCCTTGAAGTCAAATGCTCTTCTCTCCCCTGTGCATGTGCCCTTTTGTACGAATAGGTATGTTCTGGCAACCACACATGTCCACACAGAGTGAACCATATCCCTCTCCAAGCACCTCAAAGGCTGTCACAAAGAGGAAGGTCAAGATCTCTTCTTGCTGATGCCAGAGTGCAGGACACAGAAGAATCAATTCAAGTTGTGGTAACCCAGGTTCAGTCTGGACATCCGGAAAAGCTTCTTCGCTGTCAGAGCAATGCGACAGTGGAACCAGCTGCCTGGAGAGGTGGTGGGCTCTCCTACACTGGAGATATTCAAAAAGAACCTGGACAGCCATCTGAGTGGGATGGTGTAACTTGTGTCCCATTAACAGCAGGGGACTGGACTCGATGGCCATCATGGCCCCTTCCAACTCTACTATTCTATGATTCTATGATATGTAAATAAGCATGTGCAAATTTTGGTTTGTTTTCATTTCCCCCACTCACACACATGGAATTTAAATAGTTGATTCACATATTCAGTTCCCCACTAGGAGAAGATCCAAGGATAGGATGAGAGAAGAAATTGTGTCAGTTTGCATCATAATGCAAAATAAATGCTTCAAAAACTTTACTGCTCCAAACTAGGTTCTTGAATCAAATACAGGCAGTCCCTGAGTTTCGAATGTCTGAGCTACAAACAGCCCGTGCCTACAAACAAACTGCCATAAAGCCTATTATTTAAAAAAAAAAAACTACAGGAAACCATCATCACCATAGAGAAGGAGGAAGTGAAAGGGATCCTGCGCCCTCACACCCACGAGGAGGGTTGACTATATGTGATCCAACTTACATACAAATTTGCCTTAAAGACAGATTTCCCTTTTTCAGGAGCAGAACTTGTTCATAACCTAGAGACAGCCTGTAATGCTTAGAAAATGGGTATGTGATGGGAAAGTCCACAAACCAAGAAGGAGGGGGAGACAAAGTTCAAATACAGAAGTTCCTGAATTCTATAGCAGAAAAGATGCTTACAAAAATTGGGATGCATGCGCGCAATAATAAAACGCGTGTGATGTGTACAAAAATGTATGTATTAAGATAAATGCACAAACAGCATGCATTTCCACATGAACATTAACAAAATTAATGTTTGAGATTAATCAAACTGAAAAACTAGGAAATGGAGAGAAAACAACATGGAGACATTTATCCATCTCTACAGTGGAATTAAGTGAGAGAGCGCACATTTTCCGTGTGGAGGAAGCCTGGTGCTCTCCCAGGCAGCCTCAGTTAAATGGATCAGGGCAGGCAATGCCTGGTGGAAGGCGAGGCTGTGACAGAGCAGACACGCAAGGGCTGCAGTACTTTGTTTCCAGCAGAGTTCATGGCATCCCTGGTAGAACTCGTACTGGGCAGGGTTGCAAGCTTCAGGGACTGGAGCACAGAACAAGAGGCACGGGCAATTCAGCACGCTCACAGGAGCAAACTCCAGTAAAGATTCCTTCATCAGGAAGGAAACAGGCTGTTTCCTGCCGTGAACCTGCAGCATCCGAGATGTTTTCCAGCAAGCCACCTCTACTGCCACTGCAAGCACATTGCCACTGCCTCATCTCTTCTCCTGCTATAACAAGCCCTACCTCAGACAGCGGGAGGCAGAAGGATCTGTGGATCTCCCTTTTCAGCAGGGGAGGCTGGATTCGAAGGGCAAAGCATGGCGCCCACGCCAACCCCCCTCCCCACACCTGCCGCAGTCAGATGCATTCCGCCTCCTCGAGTACCTCCTGCACTCGGCGGCACCGCTTGGCTGAGCGCCACGGAACAAGGGAAACTTTCTGATGTGCACCATGGGTGTGTGTGACTGGAGGCCCCTCGATGGCCTTTATTGCAGGTGTCCCCAGAAGCATCTGCTCGGCCTAAAGCGGCAACACCCTTGGCTCTGCACCCCGTCACCACGCCCTCTGCCTCCCAGCCATGTGGGCACCAGCCACCTCTGCTTTCCAGCATCCTCTGCATCAGCAGGCCCAGGAGTCCTCTTCTTGGCACCTTTGTCATGCAGGGCATCTTCTCTCACCAAGCCATGGGCTGGGATTCAGCACAAGAGCAACCTCTTGTGAGAAAAGATGCTCCAGCAGAGACCCACACACCCCTAAGGTGACGGTCTCCTGCCTACCCATCCCTTGTTGTGGGCACTTGAACCAAGGTTGTTGAATGTGGAGGATGAAGAGCAGGATCTAGTCCAAACCGTACCAGATAGAAGCCCTCCTTCTTTGGTGCCACCTTATATCCTAAATATCTCTGATACATGCAATCCTTTCTTGAAAGCCTCGAGAAATAGGTGTGCATGGCTCACAGTCCATTTGTTGCACCAACAAATCACTTTTACATGATGGCGGTTCTGCAGTGGTTTCAACAAAGAGCCAACTGTGCGATTCTCCATGAACTCAACAATCCCTCCTTCTGTTGTGCTTTGTGGGATCACCAACAAAATTGGCCCAGAGCGAACTCAATTTTTTTTTCACTTCAACACAGATAAGTTCTTGTTCTTGTTCTTGTTCTTACATAGCATTTCTATCCCACCTTTCTTCCTCTTACATTGCTCACATAATTCTCGGCCACTCCATTTAATCCCTACAACAACCACCCTGTGAGGTAGGTGAGGCTGAGAGTGAATGACTGGCTCAAAGTTGCCCAGTGAGGTTCATGGCTGGCAGGGATTAGAAGCCCCATCTGCCACTGGGGAGATGAATACAGGAGAGGATGGTCTGTACAGTTTACTAGCTTTTCACCACATGGGCCTCCCCTGCTCAGCCACCTTGAACTTCAGGACAGAGGGTTGGGGTGGTGTTCTCTGCATGCCACATTTGCTGCATGCTTACATCAAACAATGCCCTGGGTTTTGTGGAACGCCCAGCTGAGATACTGGGCAGATACAAATGCAACCCGGCTTTTCAACAGCTACAGTTCCCACAAGTGGGCAAGCAACTGCAGGGGAGGGGGGCTGACCTTCATTATTCTTTTCTTTAATTAATGAATTGCTATACTGCCCAAGAGCCAAAATTCTTTCAGCAGTTCACAATAGGGAGCACTAGAGGAACTATCCATGGTACTGAATGCTCTCCCCGAAATAGGTGCACCTCTTTGAAGCATCATGGATAGCTTTTGTTGGGTTCACAACAACAGCAGCAATGGATGGGCAGCCCCATCCATGTAACCTGGGAGTCTACATCCTCTTGCACATGTGAGGATTTGCCATTACCATTGGAACAGCACCAAAAGAGGCTAAAATAAACATCAATTGCACCCTCACCCTCAAAACTCAGCCGTTGTTTTCCTTACACAGGTTCAAGCACATCTTTTCCTTCCATCCACCAACTAAGTGCACGAGATGCAGTTTCCCTGTCTTCCTATCTCCATAAATCTTTCAACATACAATTCCAGAAACCTCCAAATAGCTATGGATATCATGATAAACACTGGAAAGTTCTGCTTGACCTTTTATTAACATTTTTTTTCTCAACCAATATGGTTTCTTCTGCTACATGCACCCTGAGGAATTATGAAAAATACTTTTTTCTGTAGTTTAGCCCATGTGCGCTTAATAGGCTCACAAATATAATACCATTATAAAAAAGAAAAACTGCCAACACTGCTAAAAAAATTGTCATAACACTAAATTATTATATAAATATAAAAAGGAGTATGTCTGTAAAATATTCACTCAATGAGGATCCCAAGGTGATGATTTTGCTATGTTGCTTTTATTCCTGGGAGATCCATAACGCATTTGGGTATGCCGCATGTCACCCCATGAATCAAACAACTAATGCATGCGCTTTTCAAAAGCAGAGATGTCTTCCCAACAGAATGTGCTCTCTCTCTCTCTCTCTCTTCATATATATATATATATATATATATATATATATAAAGGTTGAGATTCTCTTGCTTTGTCTGATAGGCATAATTTAATGTCTTGCTTATAACGCTGCATCTTAAGGAAAAATATGTACTGTCCTATGTAGTTATTTACAATATAATACTAAATCTATGCAAATCTATTTCTCTGAGCTTGGCATTATATAACAAAGGTCAACAATGCTTGAAATATTTGGAAGCATATTCCCAATACACCTTGTCTATAGCACTAATGTCCAATATGCACATAGATCTTAATATATTTCCAGAGTTGGGGTCCCTCCTCAACTGTTTTGCCGTGGCGTCTCATGCGTTGCTGATTCTGGAGCAGTCGAGTTCACAGAAAGCTGCCTCCCAATTGTCAGGCTGCCACCTGGGTAAGTTTTGAGGGGCCACTGATGCTGTGGAGGATGCGGATGGCTTTGCAGGGCACTCAGCTGGGGAGAGGGGCACTGCCTGCTCCTTTGAGGGATGTGTGCAGAGGAATGCTTGGTGACATCAGGGCTGGTGCCAGGGGTCAGCATGGTGGGGCCCATGCCATGGCTCACCAACCGGGGTCCCAACCTGTTTAGGGCTTTATAGGTCAAAATCAACACCTTGAATTGGGCCCGGACTTCAATCGGGAGCCAGTGGAGCTGACGGAGAGCTGGGGTTATGTGAGAATAATGCCCAGTCCCTGGCAGCAACCTGGCAGCTCTATTTTGCACCAATTGAAGTATCCGGACCATCTTCAAGGGCAGCCCCACATAGAGTGCATTACAGAAGTCTAGTCGGGAAGTCACCAGCGCGTGTGTCACTGTCGCCAGGCAGTCATAGTCCAGGAAGGGATGCAGCTGATGTATCAGCCGAAACTGTAGGAAAGCACTCCTCGCCATTGCCGTCACCTGGGCCTGTAACGACAGTTCCGGATCAAGGAGTACTCCCAGGCTGCAGACCTTGTCCCTAAGAGGGAGTGCAACCCCATCCAGGACAAGGCCCAAGTCCCCCATTCCAAGGCCCGAACCGCCCACCAACAGGACCTCTGTCTTGTCAGGATTGAGCTTCAGTTTATTGGCCCTCATCCAGCCCATTACCTCGGCCAGGCACCGGTTCAGCACAGCCACCGCCTCACCTGGATTGGTTGAGAACGAGAGGTAGAGCTGGGTATCATCTGCGTACTGATGATTCCGCAGGCCACACCTCCTAATGACCTCTCCCAATGGTTTCATGTAGATGTTAAATAGCAAGGGGGACAAAATGGAACCCTGCAGTACCCCATGGCATAGCTGCCATGGCGCAGAGCCATAGTCCCCCAGCACCACCTTCTGAAATCGGCCATTGAGGTAGGAGCGGAACCACCGCCAAGCGGTGCCTCCAACTCCCAATCCCGCTAGCCTACTCAGAAGGATACCATGGTCGATGGTATCAAAAGCCGCTGAGAGGTCCAGGAGAGCCAACAGGGACGCACTCCCCCTATCTCTCTCCCTGCACAGGTCATTGTACAGGTGTGAAGTGGGTAAATCCTGATTTCAAAAAACTACTGGAAAAGTCTCTCATACTCGCATATCCCCCACCCTAGTGCAGTCAGTGACTGTGAAACCTTACAGTGTGCTCATTTAAGGAGCAAGTACTACTTTTAAGATGGTTCCCAAATAACTCACAGAGCGGGCACCGTGTAGGAACTGGGCCCAAGACCAAGAGTGCATGGGAACCGAACCTGAGTCAGGCAGGGAAGGGAGCAGAAAAGTGTTGTCAATGATCCAAGGTTTTAGGAGCAAGAGATTGGCAAGAATGGCAAGAATGGAGGGAGGAAACCCAGCCGATGCTAATCTTTCAGAGCAAAAGGGATTGCAGGGTTCTAACAAAGAGAGTCCCAGTCCAGGAATCTAACTGGAGCTTTGTGTTATGCAAGGCCTGCCTGGAACGGCTGCCTCTTTGGACTGCCTGAGGATACTTTCTGCAGCCTGAGGCATAGCTCCTTGCTTGTTGTTTGTATTATAAAGGAAAATTATAAAGGACTGGAAATACAAGTTGGCAGTTTGATTACAAACAGAGCCAGGAGCCGGGCACACAACACACTAAGAAGGAAGTGGGTTACCTTATGTCAGATTTCCCCGTCCTGGAATCCAGAAGTGTTGGCTAAAGGATGCTGGGAGTTGTAGTCCAACACATCTGGAGAGCACCAAGTTGGGGGGGCTGCCTTATGGTACAGCACCAGTTCCTTATCTCATTTTTCCCATCCAAAAGTAATTAGGAATTTACGCATTACCTTCCTAAAGGTATAAGGGTGCAAGACTTAAGAAAAAGCATTGTTTTAGTCCAACATCATTTTAACACTTTTTATTATGCTTCTTAGATAAGGGAACTAAAGTATTTGCAATTATTTTTACAGCCATTCTTCATTATATGTTTGTAACTGTTCTCAACTTTAAAAAAAGTTTGTATTGAATTGAACTGTTGTTATGAACTGTTATGAGCTGCCCAGAGAGCTCTGGCTGTTGGGTGCTTAGGATAACAGGAACTGTCTTTTCTGCAACCTACCCTACTCTTTCACCTTCCCCACAGAAATGTAATGCATGGAGGGAAGACAAGGATAGCAACTGGAAAGAAGGCCTGCTTCCCTCCTCAGGAAAACTCCCCTGCTGCCTTTCTTGGGAACCAGGCAAAACCTGACTGCAGGCTTTGAAGTTTTCTGTGCTGGCCTTTTCATCTGCCACTTTTCAGGTCTGTGGTTTTCCTATATGAGTCTCTTGCCTTGTCTCAGCCCACCTTGCCTTGTGGTCTGGGAACAACTCTCGGTTGAGGGAAAGAAAGGGCTGTTTCCCTTCTCCTCAACATGCTATATTTCTACAAGCAGTGAGTTATTTCATGCCATGAGATATGCTGTGGATACCATGGAACAGCACCGGGTTGTGAGGCAATGTGAAATGGAGGTTCTGCTGGACAAAGGCGGCATAACCTTTATTATTATTAAATTATTATTATTATTTCATAACAATAATAATAACACAAAAAAGGAAAGGCCTCACCAAAAATGAGAACAAAATGGGGTGCCTATTTGCATAAATTTGGCATTTGCTGCTTTAAACCTATAGGTGCCAATGCAGAAATAATTGATGCTATTTAAATAGAAATTCTGTCGATCTCACTAGAGCGTGAAACCGTGTAGCTTGATGAAGTTTGCCTTCTGAGGTCAGCTGTCCATATGGAGCTGATGGGCAGCTGCAAGGCCCAGCTCTGCCTTCCTATGGTTCTTCATCTTTCAACTGAGCTTGGACTAGACAACCTTTAAATAGAGAACTTCTTGAAAAATGAGAACAGCGCTCTAGCAGCCTTTTAAACTGAGAATGGTCCTCTTTTTTAAGACATGTGGCCACCCTATATTCTACTGGTGGCAACCCATTCAGACGTGTACATCAACTCATGTTTCGGTCAAACGACCAAAATGTACATGTGAGCAACGGAAAGGCTGGATATATGATTATATGCAGGATTAATGTCCCCCCTAAATGAGGGACCAGAATTCAAAGCATGGTTTGTGGGTGGGATTATTTGTGGACAAAAGACCTAGAGGAGAGACATTTCCTGAGCCATAAAATGAGGTGGGGTCCTTCAACGTAGTAGTTTGAGCACCACTCATTTAAAGAGAGCAGTTCATCCATTATGTTTGTTAACAGTCTACATACACTTCAAAATAATTCAATTAAAGACCAGAAATATTTCAACAAAATTGTGGCAAGCAGGTTCTCATGAAAACACCACAGCCCTTTTTAATATATTGTTCCCTTCTTGTGACCGAACCAGCACAGCATAGAAACGCTGTTTAATTACCTAAATATTATTAAGTCCAAGCTGCTTACATCCCCTATTACACTGGCTAAACGTAACAAAGACTGTACGATCCAAAGGTTATTGCATTCCCCCCAAAAGTGCTTAAATAATAGCCTAAAATCTGAAGAATTACTTTAATACTTCAATAAAAATAACCCAATTCAAAACATTTTCGTGGAAACACCAGCTCCTAGCTCTAGGCTACCGAATAATGGCTGAAAGAAAGTATATAGCTTGTCACTTCTGATTAGAGAACTGTGCCTCTGTGCTTTGAATGAGAGGCATGTCTGGTAATAGGAAGTGCAGATATTAAAGTTAATAAAATAATGTGGAATACGATATATATGAAACTTGACCAAGTATAGCACAGAAGAGAACATACATTAACCCCGCTCAGTCGGCTACTGTGGCCCAGCATCTAATGACGGCCTTAATTTCTATTTTCCAAAGAAAGCACTACCCCCAAATAATAATAAATAAATAATACAATCATAAGATTATCCAAATATTTTATTACACTGCATCATAAAGGCAACGCAGAGCTGCCTGCCATAACTAAACAAACTCACAGCGACAAAGGCAGAAACGAAAATTGCTTAGTGCTATACAGTAGGTTCCCCCAAAACTATAATCTTCGAGGTTATTATAAATAATTAGCTACAAAGCCGCTGATGACAAAACATTGTATTGTCATGTTACCCAGGGCAGAACTTGTTTTTCGCACATGTACACCCTTTGGTTTCCCGTGCTTATTCAGGTTTTTTCCACTGTGGAAAAGACCCATACTGTGTTTTATAGATGAGGAGCTTCCTCATCTCTGATTGCTTCTTTAATCTAACATTCTAAACAGGCAATAGTGTTTTTCCGCCATACATTATGCACACACACAAAGAGAGAGAGAGCTTTTAACAATGGGCTGCATTACATCCAGACCTCGTCCCATACACACACACCAATATGGAAGCATATTGTACCCATAGTATGGCACTCTTAAGGGATTTTTAAAAATAATAATAATTCAATGAGCTAATCCTAGTAAACCCAGAATTAAAGTTCATGTTTCCATATTTCACTCTCAAAAATATTTAGAACTTTGACATATATGACATTATGTTTTCATTAAAACAGCTGATTTCAAAACGCTGCACTGTGCAAAAACACCATAAACAGTTTATGATGAACTGCCACGCTCTTAATTAAAACAATAAATCCAGCCCGCAATATTTGTGCAGCCTCTGGTTTGACCTTTGCCTCCTGCTATCCACTACCAAAGCCGCTGCCTCGTTCTCCCTGCCAGATGTAGACGGTTTTAAAACATGATCTGAAAGGCACTAAAGATAAAATAAGAGAAAATGCGCCATTACTCTTTTGCAGTTATGATTAATTCAGTTCATATTTTACAATCTGGTTATGGAGTAAAAACTACAGACTTTACATCAAGTCTTTGCCATCCCATGTACCTCCTAAGGGGTAAAAAAAAAAAAAATGCCAGGGATTTCAGAAGATGGGCACAAAGGTAATTCACAGCTGACACATGAAAAGGGGAGAAAGAAATAATTAGAGGAAATTAATCAACTTTGCGATGCAACTTGGCCATCTTTGAGCCACAGAGATGCTTATGACAACTCAGATGGCAATGCTGTGGGCGGCCGGTGTCAGATTCCGGAGCAACACAGTTGGGATGCTGGAGGATCCAGCCTCACCTCTGCTGGGTTATCACTGGGGACTCCTGGCATGCGGCAAGCGAGTGGTGGAATGGTGGCTTCGGAGTGCCTTTCACTGAGTAGCCCCACAAACCGTCGCTCTGGAAAGACCCAGGCTGGCTTGCTGGGAATGGAGCTACTGAATGTATCCTGCTGGTCTTTGAGCAGCACATTGGCTGTTGGTCCATGGCCATATTACCCCACCATCTTCCCACCTTCAGTGACTTCCAGTTGGTTTCCAGGCCTGATTCAAGGTGGTGCTTTAGATGTATAAAGCCCTATATCACTGAGGACCTCAGAAAGTCGTGGCGTGCCTCCTCCTCCATGTGCCTACCTGTTCCTTAGGGTCAACTATTGAAGCCCTTCTCTGAGTGTCTCCTCAATTCACAACACAGAGAGGGGCTATAGAAGGGCTTTCTTAATGGAGCACGCCACATACCCATGCTCTCCCAGCACCCACACTGGTATCTTTTAAGCTCACCGTATTTTCATTTCCTCGAGCATTTTAAGTATTTTAAGTATTTCATATCCGTAACTGAAGTCCCAGGGAGCAAGCTCCTGATAAACAAAACAGGAGCTGTGCTGGATCAAACCAAAGGCCTCTCTAGCCCAGCATCCTGTCCACGTAGCAGTGGTCCACCAGCAGAACATGAATGCAAGAGCAATCCCCTACCCCACGTCCCTGACTGAAATTGAGAGGAATATTGACTCTGACTCCTGGAGATAATTTGTAGCTATCTGGACTAGGTGGCTGATGTTAGCTTACCCTCCATGAATTTTCCAGTCTCCTTTGAAATCCCTCCAAGATGGTGACCATTAGCAAATGGCATCGCTTTACAACACAATGTATAAAGTCATTCCTTCCATCAGTCCTCAGTCTCCCTCTTTTCAGTTTCATGGAATTGCCCCAGGTTCTGGGGGCATCCCCTTCCTCCACATGTGCATAATTTTGTACATCTCTGCCATGTCTCCCCTTATTCACTCTTTCCTCAGCTAAAAGGCTCCAAACAGGGCAATCTTTTCTCAAAGAGAGGTTGCTCCAGTCCCTTGATTATTCTGCTTGCCTTTTTCTGCATTTCCAACACTAAATATTCCTTGAGAGATGCAGTGACCAGCACTGTGTGCAGCATTCCCAGTGTAGTCACACCATAGGTTCATTTCAGAACAGCATGATGCTGATGTCTAACAGGGAATTTACTTTTTCACAGCAGCCACACAGTGGGCTGACAATTCCACTGAGCTCGCCACCATTACCCCAAAGTCTCTTTCTTGGTCAGTCATCTCAGCTCAGATCCTATCAGCATATCATGCCCTTTGGATCTCCTGGGTTCCCACTTGCTTATATTGAACTCCATTTGCCATTCCAGCACTCATCCTCCCAGTCTGGAGAGAACCATGTAAAGCTCTTCACAATCCCTTTTCCTTTTATAGTACCATCCCATATAATCTGGTGTCATCATTAGCAAACGTGGACACCTCACGCCCAATTCCAGATTATTTAAGAACGTTACAAAGGAGAGATGCCAACACAGACCTTTGTGGAACCCCATTATTTGCATCCTTCCATTGCAAAAACCAACCATTTCTTCCTACTGCCTGCCTTCCATTCCTTAACCAGTCGCCATCTATCAGAGGACCACTCCTCTTGTCTGCTAAGTCTGTTCAGGAGTCTTTGATGAGGACTTTTATCAAAGACCTTTTGGAAGTTCAAGTAAGCAATATGGGGGCAGAGGTGTTCCACATGTCACAAAAAGCAACAGTGAAGAGTTACTGGCTGGGTTAAGACAACACAAGCCATCGTGGAATTTCACCATGGCAATGTTGGTCTTTAGAAACCATGAAAAGAAACTGCAGTTTGTTTCATGGTTTCTCTGTACCACCATGGTTTGTCATGTTTTCCACACCAAGGATCATGATGTTCATGGTCCTGGCATGGATCTACCACAGAGTCCTCCAGAAAGAGTGGAAACTGCAGGAGCTGCTCCAGCAATGTATGGACCAATGAGGAAGAGGAAAGCAACCTAGGCAGGGAGTGATATGCCTTGGGATTGAGTTTCATGCACACTTGGAGATGCAGTACATGCCAACAGTAGGAGGACTGAGTGGGAAGGATGGAAACCATGATAAAGGAGAAACCACTTGATTGCCTGGTAGTTCAAGGTAAAAAACTAAGAACCATGGTAACCATGCAGGGTAGCTTGTTGTGCTGTGTGAACACAGCCACTATGATTGTTGGCTGCTGATGATGATGGCTGTGTCAGAAAATTATTGTTACCATTGTTTCTCGTTGCTATCATGGTTTTGTCCCCTACCCAGACATGTAGGCAGCCTGTTTGCAATGGGTATACTAAATGCTCCCTTTCCATCCTCCTGCAGAAATATTTAGCCCTTACTCTCCCTCTCCATAGCCAATTAATATCTCTTTTGTTGCCTGTTCCCATTAGAAAGGACTCCAAGGAAAGGTGGAGGACAGGAGAGCCTGGAGAAATGTTGTCCATGGGGTCGTGATGGGTCGGGCATGACTTTGCAACTATCTTCACTGATTTCACTGTTCCAAATATATGTTTACTACCCAACCATCCCCTTACCTATTTCCCTGCACAGCATACTTGCAAAATTCTTCAATGGTAATCCACTCTTCTGTAAAAGCATATTTAATTTTGAAAGGGGAAAAAGGATAGTTTTTGCCATCTGATGTAAAAATAAAAAGCACCCCGCAATTAAAAGATTTCTTTGTTGACTAATTCAGATACGACTGCTATGATTGCTTTACTCCCTGTGAGTGGTGCTCTCTTTTGAGCCATGGCAAAGAGGAATGTTCCCACAATGAAATAAGAGAATGGTCATGTTTTTCCCGTTCAATAACTATTCCTATTCCTCTGGTAGGAATAATCCTTAGGGCCTGTTATGTATTTTTGTTACAAATTAGTAGTTTCACATTTCAGTTCTTCAAGAACTCTAGAATACAAACAATCTGGACCTTAAGGCTTGTTAACTTTTAATTGGTCAACAAGGTCTAGACTCTAGAGCAGGAGTGGGCAACTTGTGGCCTGCCAAGTATTTTGGCCTACAACTCCCATGTTCCCTCAGTGTAAGCTATGCTCACAAGGGCTGATGGGAATTTTATTCCAGAATATTTGGAGGGCCATGAATTGCCCTCCCCTGCTTTAGAGTGTCACCTCGCAGTTCCTCACACACTTTCTGAAAATACAATTTCAGGCACTGGTATCTGCCCAAGTTCCTCCATGGTGAATCTCAACAAAGAGAATCAATTCAGCTTCTTGGCATTTTACAAATCTTCTTTTAGAAGCTTTTAACTACATTGCATCTAACAGTCCAACTTCCTCCATACCCAGTTTCTTCCTTCTGTGTATTTAAAGGATCCTTGATTGTTGGGTCCGATATCATTAACAGAGATGTTCCTCACAATGCTTTTTTGCATCTCTTATTGAGTGTTTACCTTTTATTTGTGCAGCTTTGTGTTTCCCCAGGTTTTTTCAGCTTTGTACTTTGCTTTATATTTATTGTGCTTTATTGTGGAATATTCTTGCTGAGCCTTTTTATTTATTTATTTTTGTTTGTTTTACAAATTTCTATGCCTCCCCCTTGCAAACAAGCCTTTTTGCTGTAACGGATGTCAGTCATTAATTGTGGTTTCTGCTGTTTTGTTATGAGATTTTTAACTGTTGTACAACACTTAGAGAACTAGTTTTATGCAGTGTTCAGCACATATAATAAATACATTAAAGCATCTTATTCTGTAAAGTCCAAAACAGCTTTTGTACCAGTAGGACATCCTTCTACATCAAGAGCTCGCCTGACCATAGCATTGTCCTCTTCTGAGTTCCTCCAAAATGTGAAATCAGGTGGGTGGCAACCAGAAAGAAGCTTCAGTGGTAGAGAAGAAATTGCCTCAGAAGGAGGGAGGGAGGACGGACAGCAGGAATCATGAATCAGTGGTAAATAACATGCATTGCATGAACACTTTCTCATGCTCAGTACTTTTATTTATTTATTTATTTATTTATTTTACATATTTGTATGCCGCCCCCTTGCAAACAAGCCTCGGGGCAGCTAACAACAATAAAAAATACAATTAAAAACAATACACTATTTAAAAACCATCTCCTGACAAGGCTGGAAATGAATCTTCCCTGGAACCCTGCAAAGCCCGTCAGAGTAGTGAGCACAGAGCTAGATAGACTATTTTCCAAAAGACGTGCCTGCAGTTGTGACCCAACATTGTGGCAGTTCTGTGGCCAACACTCCTGAGTCAGTGGTGATTGCTACCACGTTGCTTTCCAGAAATGTGGAATCTATCCATCAATGCAACATTACCCTGAAATATTTTGGTGGTTGTGGCAGAATTTGCTGATGACATAGCCCATCCTTCCACTGTTGTTTTGTTCATTTGATTTAAAGCATCAACAATCTTTATACAAAATACAGAGCATTTCCCTAACAAACTGTATCCACTAACAAACTCTGGGCATGACCCAACGTGACTGCCTGTGGGCTTCCTAGAGAAAGATGGCCAGATGTTCTGGTGATGTTCCAGTAGGGCTCTTCTTATGCTCTTCATTTCCTGTTGTGTTGTATCCAGTCACTTAAATCTCCTTGCCTCCCATAAGGGCACCTTTAATGATGCACAGAATCCACCAGTAGAACAGTCACAGAACTTACTTTGCCTCATGCTCAGGGTTCCTGCAAGCCACATGCAGCTACAACATGCCAGTGGTTTCAATGAGAGTCGGGCAGAAGATAGACCAGAACCTAATGGTGCATCGCTGGGTCATTTGAAGTGGACCTGCAAGCATTTCTGACTTCCAGCTGCACTGCTGGCACCAGTTCAGGCTGAAAGCTGCAGTAGATGCCCACCTCTCCCCTGCCATTCCAGCCACCAGCCACAGGTGCGGGCACTGGCCCAGCCCCCTGCACATTCCCTCGCATTCGTCAGTGCCAGGCAAAGTCTTGTCAGCTTACTCCGACGGCTTGTTCTTCTTTGTCTCAGTTTGGTCTGTCAGCTGTCAGACGCTAAGTGCTGCTTTTATTGCTATTGATGTATAATGGCACGCTCTCCAATTCCATCTGCTGTTTCATGCTTTTATTCTTATTGATGTTTTTGGTGAATGCTTTGTTAAGCCGCTTTGAATGCTAACTACAGCAGAAAGGGGGCATATACATGTTTGAAGAATAAAGGAAGCAATGTGTGGGTTTGTCTCTTCTCCGCTAAAACAGCTAAAACCTCAAAGTGACATATACAGAAGCAGATATGCTGTTAACACTGACTGTTAGCAGGAGAATCTTTCTGGCTGCTTCAGGTGGCATGGCTGCCTATTGGAAGGCACCAGGGTGACTCTGCCCTCTGAGGTCCTCTACAAGGTGGGTAAGACCATAGCTCAGTGGTGGGATACATGGTTTGCTCACAAAAGGTCCCACTGCATGACATCTCCAGAAAGAGCGGGGAAGGTCTCTGCCTGAAACCTGGAGAGATGGTCAGCAGGGACCAGGAATGGGCAAGCATGGCTGTGAATCTATTAGCAGATCTACTGGATTATTTAAAATGGATTGGCAAGGATTTCTGCCAGCTTGGGGTAGCCAGGAGGGGATTTTAGTGTGGAAGAATTGCAAGCCTTGCTGTGTTCTGTGCCCAGGATTCTTTAAATCTCCATGTCTTTCTTTTGCACCAGGCTTCAGCTGATGGATGCTGGGGTTGTGGTAAGAAATGGAGTTAGATGCTGCAGACCTGAAGCCTGGTCGCCCCTGAGAGACAAACCCATTCAGTTTAAGGCAGCTTCCTATGTTCCTAAGATGGTCCGACTCACCTAGCCAGTCCTGTTTAGGTTATGTCCCAGGGAATGCTTGCTATTGGCCCACCAAGCAGGGCTGGCGCAGGGAGGGTCCTGCCAAGCTCCTCCCTAGCAAGAGCCTTCTGACATGCCCCCACTCCAGATTTGCTCCGCTGCTTCACTTCTGCTGGTCCACTTGCTTGTCACTCTAAGAACATGAGGCACGCCAAGCTGGGTTGGACCAAAGGCCCATCTAGTCCAGCACTCCATACGCATGGGGGCAAACCAGCCACCCAGGATCCTTCAAGCAGGATGAGTGCAAGACCTCAACTGCCCAAGCTCCTCAGCAACTGGTGCATGCAGCCATGCCACCTTTGGTGAAGGAGGTAGCCCATAGCCGGCAAGGCTCGTAGCCACGGATGGCCTCCTCCCTCGTGAACCTGTGCCATCCAGATTGGCAGCCATCACTCCTTCCCAGGACAATGAATTTCATAGTTTCACTAAATGTTGTGGAACAAAGTGCTTCCCTTTGACCCAACAGTGGTGGTGGTGAGAAGCAGCCACAACCGATGCCTCCTGGCTCTCTGACTGAAGCAGTGGTAGCAATGAGGAGGAGGAGGGAGATAAGCCACAGCAGCTGATGATGGGGCAGAGGAAAGGCAGAGACACTGATGGAGCAGGTCTCCATCGCGAAGATGGATCCTCTCTTGCCCAGTGGCCATCAAAAACTGGAGCCATCCGTGCCAGCAACAACTTCGGGGAGACCCAACTCTTTCCTCCGTTCCAGTCACACTGTCACATTGTGAAGGGAATGAAGTGCGAAGAAACACACACGAAACCCACAAAGAATAAATTGTTGAAGTCACTGACATTTCCAGATGTCTAAATTCCGAGATTTAAAGTCAGGCAAAGCACAGGACCATGGAAACAGACCCCAACTGCACTGGCAAGTCGCTTAGCAGTGGCCAAGTGAGCCGGCAACGCCCAAGTCTTTTCGTGGCCATAAGAAACCGATGGGGAAAAATATGCACGCTGATGTTCCAAAGATCCGAACAAAGATCCATTGTCAGCACAAAAGTGGCTGGAAGATCCAGTGCAGCTGACAGCCCATCTGTTTCCCATGCCTGCTCTATATCTACTGATTAAAAATGAACCTAAGCGAAAGGAAAAGGTTTTGTTCGGATTATACACCAGACTCCAATCAAAATGCATACTGCTAACTTGATTTTGCCCAAGGTGTCCATTTAGCATTACTATTACATTTTTACGGCTTTGTGCAAAAGTTATTAACTTCTGTTCCCAGGTTTGGTTATACATAAATAACTCCATTTAATGCTGCCAATTGCACCATGCGCTGTCATGTCCCCGGCTTGGCGGAGTGCTGAGCACTCACTTTCTGGCCTGGGAAGCTCCAGCCAGTGGGCACATCACACGAGCCAGAGGGACGGACCTGTTTTCAATGGGAGCTCAGAAGGTCTACAGTCCACAGCAGGTAGGCAGATATCGAGGAGGCACCCCGAGGACCTTTGCACAGGTGTGCCACAGGCAGAAGGCTCGGAGGGTTGAGGCAGGAGCCGTTCGAAGCAGAAACGCAGCCGTAAGCACTGGGAGCCTGTGAGACCCAAGCCAGGTAGGTTCAACCAGGCAGAGATGGAGAAGAGAAAGACCATGGGGAAGTCCAGGTCTTTCCAAGCCTTCTCCAACTGCGCTGACCTTCCATAATCCCCAGCCAGTATGGCCAATGAAGTTATGGGAATTGCAATCTGCCACATCTGGAGGGCTGAGGAAGGCTGGTGTAAGACTAAGCTGCAAGTTGGCCTCAGTCAGCAACTAACCAGACCCTGACTAAGCAGGGATGGTGCATTTTCACACAACCAGTTAGCATTCCTGGGATGGCATTTGGGATTCTCTCATTGAATGGCATGTGCACCAGATCAGAAATGGACAGATAAACTTCTAAAATTCTCCTCCCTCCCTCTGTATCTCTCACTTGCGCGCACACACACACACACAACTGCTAGAGTAACTCTGCCCACATACTTTCAGATCAGGTATGGAGGTCAGCATGGCACCATCAAGAACACACGAAGGAGTCACAGTAAGGGAATAACGGGGAATTACCTAACCCCAGATCAGACCATGTATCCATGGTGCCCTCTCTTCTCTGCTCTAGCTGCCATGAGCTCTGTCAGGCAGGCGCCCTTCACTTCACTGCAATCTTTTAACTGGAGATGCCATGGGCTGAACCTGGGACTTTCCGTATGCAAGCATGTTTCCCTTTCATTGTTTTATAATCACACCCCAGTAGGATGGGCTAGGCGGCTGCCATGCTCTCTTCTCCTGGATGGGGTCAGTGTCTGGCAACTTTTTTCCTAGGTGGCTGGTAGCGCATGAAACACTAATTTAGGATGCAATTCCATGCATGTTTCGACATAAAGGATCTTGCAGCTCTCAGAAGTCCCCAGCAAGCATGCACAGAATTGGACCTTTATGCCCTTGGGTTAGCCCCAAATGGAGGGCGATGGGAATTAAATGGCTCACAAGCATATCCCTCAGTCTGCCACCCATCCCTCTCAAAAACCAGTCACTCTCCAAGGACCTCTCACAAGACAGGAAACCAATCATTAGTTCCAGTGAGGGGTTTCTTCTCCATGTGGGAACAAAGTGGGACTGTATTTTAAGGGAAGATCACTGGGTGATAGGCCAATTCATTGCCCCATGGTGCCTACCAATACAGAGCCAGAAACAGGGATGAGAAGGGGGAAATTCCTTTAATGTAACCTTCTCAAACTGGCACCCTTTCCCATTTGTGTTGCACTGCAATATCATAAAATTCACAAGTAGCTGGGGATAATGGGCATTGTAGTTCGGCACCTCTAACAGTTGCTGTGTCGCTGCTTTATGGAAACTTTTGACGATCCCTCACCCTAATCCTATGCATGTGTCTAATGGAAAATATCAGTGCATTTAATGGAATTTATGTTCCTCCATGTACACAGAATGGCAGTGTTACATTCTGAACCTAAATGCGTTCACGCAGAGGTAGACTGTGCAGATAGGAAAAGTCTGCAGGGTTTCTGCGCCTTTAACAGATGCCAAGGAAAGGGAATTTCAGTAGATGTTGCTTCTGCCTGCACCACATATCTGACATAAGCCCCAGCTAAGCTCAGGAATTGCTCCCAAGAACCCTTCCTAGGATCTAGGTCTCGTTCAGCTCAATGGAACTTACATTGAAGTCGATGGAACCATTCTTAGGATTGGGCTGCTGGCATCTGCAAACGAAGGTTTTGCCTTGGGAGTTTGTGCTCCAATTTTATGTGCACTTAATGGAAACAGGTTCATCCAAACTGGTTTGCTGGTTCATGCCAGCAAACAAGCATCTTTTCTTCCGGATCCAGCCGCCACTTTCAGGGAGCTGTCCCTGGTGATGAACTGTGCCCCAGCCTCTCGGTCCAGCACCATGGAGAGCTCCTTCGATGCCTGGAGTGGGTGCACCGCTGCATTGGCATTGGCGCCATCAGCCACAGTTGCTGGCAAGTCGGGTTAAAAGGATCGGGTCCCCTCACCTGCTACTTGATGGATACTCATTGATGGGTCTGAAACCCTGAACATCATAGCAGATAACAGTGAGGCAGATGGACAAACAATATGTCTATAAGAAAGCTACAAATGTGTCCAGAAGAATCAGACAAGTGAGAATTTACTCAGTAAAGGGGAGATAATGCCACCCACATGCCACCAAGCCATGCAAGACTTCCTTCTTCTGTAATTGCTCTGTAAGTTTCTAGCCCTTAATAGCTACAAGCAGGAATTGTTCACTGTTGCAATGGTAACTTTACAACTTTGCAATAATTGTGAAAATTCTTCATTTCCTCAGTTCAGCTCTGTGTCCAAAGGTATTGGAATACCTTGGAAGGGCTTGGCTCTTATTTTTAAATGCTATTCAAAACATTATGCTTGTTTCTTGCAGTTCAGTGGGTAGGATCAGGCCTTAGCCATGCTTAGAACAGGCCCACTGAAATCCGTGGGACAAGCTAGTCATGGCTAACGTAGATCCCATTGCGGGACTGCTTGTGGGTCTTCACTAACATGGTCAGACTCCACCTTCATACAGGCAAATAGAGTAGCCTCCCTGCATTTACATTCTGGCTGCTCTGCATCGATTTCCCCACCTCAGTGCACCCAGCACACTCCCCACGCACATGATTCCCAGCCACAGATCTCCTGGCAGCCCACATGCCAAAGCCATGGACGTTATCTCCGCTTCCAGCCCTGTTTTCAAAGATTCGCCTTGGCAGAGACAGGGGCAGGGGTTGCCATGTCTGATGCAGACAGATGAAGCCAACGCGGAGAGTGCTGGTTCCATGGGACAGTGGGGCTGAGCCCAGTGCCACCCTGGGCTAGGGGCAGGCGGGTCCTACCTTGCATTGAGGGCAGATGCTGGGGGGTGGCTGCACAGGATAGGAGGGGGAAGCTGTGGTCCACATGGCCTTCCCTGTGCCCCTTACGGGGACCTGCCACCCGAGGGGGTGGTGAAGGGGCTGCTTTCCACCACCACGGAGGAAAGCTCTCGCTGCCGGCTCAGTTGACTCTTGCACATGGAAGGGGAAAGGCAGCACAATGACGTGGGATGGTGCCAGGAAGAACTTGAGGGGTGGGAGACTTTGGAGCAGAGGCATGCAGGAGCCAGTGTGGATGTCGCCCCATCAAAGTCGTAATGGTGGAAAGGACACGCGATGGGCAGGCAACCACAACTTCGCTGCGTGTTAACTTGGCCCACTTTGGTGACTGTGGGACTGTGCCTACAGATGTGGAGGACATTTCTGGAAAGGAAGGGTGGAGAGGCAGCAGATTTATTCCCACCCATAAAAAATGAACTGCAGTTCTAAGCATACTTACTAGAGTAGCCTTCCCTGACCTGACCTCCTCCAGATGTTGTTGTTGGCCTACTACTCCCAGGATTCCTGGCTATTGGCCGCAGCAGTTGGGGCTGCTGGGGAATCTCAAACATCTGGAGGGCAGCAGGTGCAGGGTAGAGAAGGGTTTAAATCTCATAGGCTACAGTGAGATCTAACTCCCATAGGACTGTGCTGTTAGAGCACAATCTATACACATGTGCCCCATTGAGTTCAATGGGAGTGCAGCTTACTATTCCATTTATGTCTCTCCTTGTAGTGAAGCAGAATTGAAATAATAGAGAGAGAGAGAGATCTGGTTGCGTGATGTTGTGGAGAGGGATTGGAAGTGTGGACTGATCCTACCCTTCTCATGAACTGCTCTGAATTCCCTGATCTTGTTATGATTTTCCCCCTCCCCACCACGCAAGTGCCTGGCTATGAAATGCATGAAAAGTAATTTAATTAAGTATCTATTCTGAGCTGGAAAAGACCATTTTGTTAGAACCAGCCATGCACTAGTTTAACCCTGGTGCTCAGAATTCCCAGGCAAATCAGCATATTAAAGGCAGCTCTTCAACTTAAGAACAATTACTGTCATTTATCAGCCTGAATAGCAATAATGCCCGAATCGACAGCATTCAAGAGGCAAAAGAGCAAGCTAGGTGTAATGATATGCAAAGCCACAGCTTTTTGCATTTTGAACTGTCTCTTTTCCATCAATACATCTCCTGATCCCTACAATTTATCAATACAAATGTGGTACCCATTGAAGGCAGGGTTGAGAAGATAAATATGAACAGGGTGGAATAAAAAGGTTCAAGAATGTTTGAGCTTCATAATGATGAAGAGCACGTCACATTCTTACGGCATTTGCCTTGCAGTGACCTGATCGCATCAAGTTTTATTCAGTGAAAAGAAGCAAGGATAGGAGATCATCTTTCTTTCGGATGGCTGTAAACAGCTGCTGCTTCTTTTGTCTTGCCTTCTTTCTCTTCAACGCCCCCCCCACACCCGTTTCTATTTCAATCATACAGAAGAGTAGCTGCATAGAGGTTGTTGCTTATATCAAAGTATAATTATTATATCAGTGCTTCTATAGCTTGGAGATTTGCAATCTAGAGAAAGCCACAGTCATCGCATGAATCTGGCTGACTTAAATGACTGCAAAGCCTTGGTCCGAGACCAGGTCAAAATCTAAGCAGTGAATTAAAAAGAAGAAGAGAGAAAGAAGAGGAAATGCAATTATCAAATGAAGTGCCTTACAAAAATGCTGGCCATCTTTCTCCCCTGTTTCCTGTTCTCTTCCCTGCTGCAGAAGTTCGTGAGATCAGCTGCCCTGGGCTGAGTTCTGACCATTGGGCCATCGAGGGCAGGGTGGGAAACTTGTAGAGCCACAACTCCCATCAGTCCTAGTCAGTTAAACCAATGGCAAAACATCATGGGAGTTGCCAGCCAAACCGCCTGGAGGGCTGCAAGGCGCCCAGCCCTGTGACCCCCAGATCTTGGTGCCCACCAGATGTTTGGGACTGCAGTTCTGGTGAGCCCCACCAGCAGGGCAAATGCTCAGGAGTAGAAAGAGATGTGGGGCAAACATCTGGAGCAAACGAAATGGGCTACTACAGCAACTCTGTAGTAACTCTCCCCAGAATGAACGCCTGATGGAATCTCAGTCTCCCCAGCCTCACAGAACTGGGCCGGGGAGGTTCAGTCAGCTCCTCCAAAGGTGCTGAAGCTGACCACACTGCAGGGTGTTGCTTCCTCCATAAGGCTTCGGCTGGCTTTAGCTCGCTGCTGAGATAACATCCTCCTATTGCTCTTGTCAGGAAGAGCTCAAGTCAGCAAAGCTCATGCTGAGCCATCCGCAGTCCTGTTTCAACTGCCCTTGACACAAGAGGACTTCTGCCTTTCCTCATGCTGCTGGACTTACTTTGGATTCTGCTTACCTGGAACAACCTGACCTAGGCGGGACTCTCCTTGCTCAGGTCTCACGGTGCCTGTTTGCTTCGCCTGTGAGCCTCACCTAAATGTGGAGCGGGACAGCACTCCTGGAATCAATCCTGCCACTGGCTGCCATTCTGCTTCTGCGCACAAGTCAGTGTGCTGTTGATTGCCTTTAAAGCAAGCAAAGGGGTCTCCTTCTCCCACCCAAGCCTGCCCACTCCCCAAGATCAGGGGAGACCCTTCTCTGTACACCACCCAGTTGGGAGATACGGTTCAGGATGGTGAGTGACAGCCTTCCCAGTGTCTGCACCAATAATGCGGAGCACCTCACCCCACTGAACGCCACCTTTTGCCAACGGGGAAGGACAATTCTACCACAGCAGGCCAAGCTGCTTCGATGAACAGTAATGGCCCTGCCTCTGTATTTGTAGAGTGCGTTTTCCTGAACATATTATATTGTGACTTTAAATTACTGTGAGCCAACCTGAGCGATGGACAAGCACTAGAAGGACAGGTTATCAATTGATGTATACACAATTTAGTGCACAGGGAGATGACAGCCATTCCACCAGTCCTACTGAAACCTGAAAACTACAATATTGTAACAGACGATCATAATCATTTCAGTGCAACATGCATAAACACATTGTGTATGCATGAATGATTTTATCCCAGGACCTTTCCTATGCCGTCAGATACAGAAGCAGGAAAGGTGTTAACCTGGCTCCAAAGGGTTACAGTGTTGGTCCCAGGTGGGTCTCTCTGGGGAGCTCATTCCATAATCGGGGGCCACTGTCCCTTGTTTTTTTATTGGGGTGTATGCATTACATTTATACCCCACCTTTTTCCTTCCAAGGATCTCAAGGTGCCTTACCGAATTCTCCTCCTCTCAATCGTATCCTCACAGTAACAACCCTGTGAGGCAGCATGGGCTGAGAGGTCATGGCTGGAACCAGGGTCTAGGACCCGGATTGGCTGAGCCCCAGTCCTGCACTTTTAATGACTGCACCACATGACCCCCTCCACCAAGCCTTCCGCAAAGGATGGAAGACTGAGTGTGTACAGATGTTCATGCTTACACACGCACTGGCAGCTGGGCAGAGCACTGATTTAAAAGCAAATATTGCTCGTGGGAAACTTCCTGGACACGAATGTCACTACGTTGATAAAAATGCCACTACGATAAAAACCCACTACAACTTGTGTCATGCAAATGCAGTCATTTCCTCTCTTGCAGTCCACCATTGCTGTCTTCACTGCAAGTATCTTGCCAATAAAACCTTTGCCATTTTCTGCCAATCAAGTGACAGATTTCATCAGCCAGGGACCAAGCAGCACTTCCTTTCAACAGGTGCCCCCCAAAGTGAACCCCAGGTTCCCTATATGGGGAGAATGAAGCAGATAATGCCATGTGTCTTCCACTTCCTCGGAGCGACAAACACGCAAGTGTGGCACACAGGGAATCCCTCTATTTTACCGCAAAACATCTCAGGCATACTGATAGCCTGGTGACCATCATTAAATATTTGAATGACTATCTCACAAGAGGAGACAAATTGGGAAGAAATTGGGTTAAAACTAAACCAAAGGGGACTTCAAGAAGAATTAAGAATGATGCACAGGAGGCAGCTGGATTCTCCTGTTCTGCCTAATCAGTAGGTCACTGCCTTAGTATCTAAACTTGTCATATCTATAGATCTTAGAGTGCATCTTATTCAGTAAAAACATTTGTTTCATGCCTATTGGACATGGCAATATCACATTAGTAAGGAAGTGTAATTCAACTACTAGCTGGCAGTACAACGCATCTAATTCTTATTTTCCTATTGGGAATGTCCAATAGTCGCTTCTTTTGGGGAGGAGTTTCTTATATGGATAAATTTTGTTCTGGAACAGTCTTGAATATTTGCTGATGTGCAGGCTCTTTCGAATTACTTGCCCACTTTATGAAAATTTCAAAGAGCTGTTTGACAGGCTACTTTGAATCACTGTCCTTTGTCGAATGGCCATGTATCACGGCTGTATTGGCAGGGAGCTGGATTAGGTGACCCTTCCAGCTCTGATTCCCTCTGCCTCTAGTGCCCATGCATATAAATGCATGTGCACCCCTTACAACATGTGCAAAGCCTGCTGTTTTGCACACCGCAGCTCATATCTCACATGGTTAGCATTCAATAGGGTGACTTCTTCCCTAACGTATCTTGAACCAAAAGAACGCACTCTTATTTGGCTTTTACGATGTGAAGGAGAGGCTCCTGCAATATGAAATGGATGCCACATGTAGGCGAGCGGAGTCTGCAAAATTCCTTGGGTGGTGGTTCCACAGCGTCTTCCATCACGCGACACTAGACTAAATGTTGATATATTCAAAAGCTGCTCTAAGCCAGAGGGGAGGGCCTTCCTCGCTGTCATCTTATTACAGCGTGCAGGCGGAAAACGGACAGTTCAATCACAAAATCATAATGCTTAAGGCAGCATGAAATCATAAAGCTAGCAACAAAACAGGTGAAGCATGCTACACTTATGATTCATGCGCTCCTTTACACCCCAGCACATCGCTGGTTCACTGATAGCCTTGAATGGCTGGTCCCCGCCAGAGCTCTCCCCTACCTGCTCAGCCCCAGCCCCTCGAGCGCAGGAGGAGCGAGATGCATTATCCATCTGGGTGCACTTACGCTCCGTTTTCCATTCCATAAAAATACTCATGAATAGTTAAACTGTTTATCCAACTGTACACATTGGTTACAATGTACAATAAATAGGCACACGCATAGGGTGCCAGGGGTGTACAGATGACTCCTTGGCATGTAATGTAGTCCTGCTCTGCACATGCAGAAGAGTGAAGTGGTACAGTCCTGGGGAGGTGGTAGAGTCATTGCTACCATGTTAGCCCACAGCTAAGTAACGCATGTTCAGATGTTCTGTGTGTATGTGCATGGATGTTCAAATCACTGAAACTGTGTGTGTGTGAGAGTGTGTATAGAGAGAGAGAGAGAGAGAAGATAGAGAGAGAGAGAGAAAGAATATCAGGAATACTGAGCTGGGCCATTGCTCTGTCTAACCCAGTATTGTGGACACTGATTTCCAGCATCCCTCCAGAGTGTCCTTCAGAATTTTCTTCTAGCCCTGCAGACGGAACTTCCAGTCTATTGCAGGCACAGCATGTGCTGCGAAAGTGAGCTCCTGCCCCTCCCAAAAAGAGGACGAGGAGACGGCACTTCCTTGATGTGCTAGATTTCTGTTTGCAGGGTAGAAAGTTGAGGTGAAATATACGATCCGGCCAATAGGCAATACCAGTTTCCAGCCACATGAACAGTCCGTTTCCTCGTGGCTGGTGAACATGTAGAGTGAGCATGTAGAGCTCTGGCATCTCCAGCGCATAAACAGCAAGCGGCGTTGACTGGAACACCAAGGCCAGGGCGAGGGAGGTAGGAGGACCAGGTAGAAGGGCCAGATGCCTGGCAAGAGGCAACAGCGCCAGAGGCAAGGGCTGAATCAGGAACAAGCAAGCATCAACTCCAAGGGGGCAGGGGCAGGGGCAAGAGTAGCATCAGGAACGTGCACAAGCCAAGACATGGGTAAAGATGTCCCAGCAGTGCCAACAGCTCAGCAGGGCCCAAAAAGCAGCCTCCAGAAAGAATCCTGTTATTGCACCAAAACTGAGCAGACATGAAAAGCCTTTCATAAAGCTTTCTGTGGCTCCCGGGGTGTCTGCATGAGTGGATTGGCCCTGATCCTGCAAGCACCTGCAGGTCCAGTGCTAATCCTGCAAGTGCTTGCAAGGTAAATCCGGTTGCCTTCTCTATCAAGCCTCCAGGGGGAGCTGCACTGCTTTCCTGATCCTGCCACCTACTGTGAAGTGCTTAATTCAGCCCCACTGTACCAATTGCACAGGCAGACTTCATACACAAGAACAGACTGGTGTGTGGCAGTCATGAGCTAGGATAATAGGAAGAATACCAGCAACTTCTTCCAGGGATTCACTGTTCATGTGGAAAGGGCTATCAGCTCAAGGATTCTTACTACGAAGCCCATGCTGCTAAATTCCTGACCGCCAACAGCAAGATGGAATCAGGTTAGAGATGCACACCCAACTATTCCTGACTACTTTGACACAGCCAGGACCAAACTAAGTAAGGTGCTATTCAAGCAATTAGCAATGACTGGCTAACTTAAACTAAATATCCAGTACAAGGGGTCTACTGAAAAGTCAGCTATCAGTTTGCTCAGAGGCTTAGCAAGGGCAGCATGCCACACAGAGGGGTCTCCCTGGAGTTCTTACTGGCTCTGTACATGAAGCCTAACTAGTTGTCGAAAGCAGCAACAGTTCTCTTCCTAGAGATCCCTGGAACAGTTTGGTAGCCATCTGGAGCTCCAGGATTGCAAAGACAAATATGGCCAGGCATGGAGGTGGGGAGAGAAAGCTTGTAGGTCTCTGTTGCTGGGCACAAGTTGGAGTCAGGGGCCCGTCCCCACCACCCCGTGCTATGCTTGGATTCCCAGTCGCCCTAGTGTGGCTGGCCAGAGCACTGTCCAGAAGGATAAAGCGCAGGACTGGAGCAAAAGCCATGGAGCCTCTGTCCATCAACACTTAGACCTAGAGCTGGGCAGAAGAACTATTGCACCAACAATATCCAGGCAGCAATAGGAGGATTCACGATAGCTGCTTCACCTGCCCCACCTGCTTCAGGAGCCCTTTCTGAGCCCTGAGCAAACAAAAGCCCCCAGCTTCCCCTCCCCTCCCCCCTCCCCTCCCCTGCAAGACCTGGAGAAGGAAGGCTTCTTGCACTGAGCAGGGGGTTGGCCCAATGGCCCCTTCCAAGGCAAAGCATCCTATGATTCTGTGATTTGTGCTTTCTCATCCAGTGCAAGCTCTGGCTCTAATCTACCACTACCTCTGCTCATAGAAGTGACTTGAAGACCTGGCAGACAGGGGGCATCAGTTCCCCCCATTTCCCATGGGGCACCATCTTCAGCCCTTCTGGAGTGGCAGCCTTTAAGAGCATGTGTCAAGGCGTATCAACTCCCCTTCATCCAGGACACACTGGGGCTCTCATAAGCAGTCTATGTCTGGGCACGAAAAGGGTCCTGACCAGTTCAGCCCTTCCCAATTCAGTGAACCTCTCAAGAGGCCAGACCTCAGCATTCCAGAGGAGATGCCTCATTATTGAACTAAAAGGAGACAAAAGGAAGAAGCAATGAGCCTCTTTTCGTAACTATATTGGTTTGGCTTCTTTTTAAAATTTTGTTCTGCACTCAGATTGCTAAAAACTCCTTATACCACATTTCTGAATGGGGTGCGCGCAAGAAGAATGCCTCAAAAAAAGGGGGAGGGGGAGAGAGGGAGAGGAGAAAACTACAAAGCTCAGCATTTTGGGCCATTGCATTTTTGAAGCCCACACACATGCTGTGCATAAGGAGAAGAATGCATTATTACACGACATTCTTAATTGCCCTTCTCTCTGTTGGGTTCCATCGGAAACTCCGCATGTTGTGTCTTTATAAGAAATATTAGCTTGAGAGAATCTAAGAAAGCACATGGTACACTGGTAAACAAATAGCCATTGTACAGGAACTCTCCATTATGCTTTCCGTACTCCAAACCCCTCCGCAGAGAGCCAGCCCCCACCCCAACTCCATTTTACGCAGATTGCTCTACTCCCATATGGTGCAGAAACAAAGGGCGGGGCAAAGAGTGCGCTCCCGCCTGCATCTTGCCTGTCGTGTCCCTTCTCGGCGTGGTGAGAAGTTCCAGGGGTGCCGCGCTTACCTGGGATTGTTTCCTTCTCAGAAGAGGTCACTGGAGGTTAATTGGCTTTTTGTAATACTTGTATATATTTACAGAAATGCAGGTGGCACATAGATGAAGGAACAGCTGAAACACTCCAACAGAATGTTTGCTGCTTACATAAACCCAGCTTGCTCACGCGTTCTCCCCGTGTGTGTGTGTGTGTTTTCCCTTGGTCTCTCTGTCTACATTGCACTGTCTACTTGCTTTCCTCACAGAGACACTTTGCCCCCTGTGAGGGTAAAGAGACAGTAAGGGGAATCCAGAGGGTTATCTTCTTCAGCCATTACTCAGATCAACTACACCACTGGGAATCCGTGAGGAATCAGAAATCCAATAGATTTTCTCAACTCAGCCCCATGGATTCCATTCTGTCAGCCCTGCACTGGTGCAGTCAGCATGCGGCCTTCCGTTTTCTGAAATTTTTGCATATTTTTTTCTTTAAAAGGTTGGGGGAATTCATGCAAAGTTCAGGCCTCAAACCCAAACGAAACCATCGAAAATTCGAGATGGCCTAGGTGGCGTGCACGCATGCAGTGAGCAGGACAGAATGCATACGTCTTATGTGAAATGTTACGCCAATACAACAATTCAGATCTAAAGAGTCACGTACAAGTTGCACAAATGCATACAATTTGCACAAACATATGTAATTGTGATGGCACAATTTCACTAGAGGTACGCTATTCTTTGTTCAGATTTGCACAACTATTTTAAACGATTTCACTGAAGCCAGAATACAAAACCTGGCTTGGCCTGCTTTTAACCACAGGGTGAGAAATGTCCATCAAGTTCCAATGAAGCGCGCTTTCTAGGGTCCCCTCGAGTGGCAACGCCAAGGGGAGCTTTTGCAGGCTGAGTAGGAAGACCTAGCAAGCCAAATGTGGCTGGCCAGCCGGGGCCGCTCCCCTGTCCTGCCTGCCTCCTTTCCTTCCTTCTCCCCACCCCATTCCAGCCAGAGGAGCAGATCATGAAAAATGGACCCTAAACAGAACGGGAAGCTTGAATCAACAACAGCATGCAAAATCTCTATACCTTCACCTGTGCTGCATGCCTTGCATCCCCAGTGACAATTTTCCTATCAGGAGGGTCGAATTGACTTTTTCCCCCCTTCCTGGCTCTCTGTTAATGCCATTTCTGATAGGCTATTGAGCGACATTGGTCTTACTTTCATATGCTGCATTTGTGCAGCAACTGTGATATTGATCTGATGAAGCGCACAAACTCTGCTCTTTTTATATAGATAGATAGACAGATATGGATAATTCAGCAAAACAGGTCTCTCTCCTGAAATTACTCCCGCTATCAAGGGGAGATTAATTCCCCCTTTGATTCCCTCCTTTCAGCAACTCTCCTCTGATTCATTGATATCACAGGACAAATTAGTGCTGTACATAACCAAACAGTATGATCTTACGGTTGGACATCGTGCTGCCTCTGTTATCTGAAAACAGAGTAGCAGATGGCTTTCTTTCCCCCCGTTTTTATTTTATGAAATGCCTGTTGGCCTGACTTGAAAGTCAACACAAATCCAAGCCATCTCTTTTCTCAAATGGTGCACTTAGTTTTATAGCCAGAGCAAAGGGGTGGAAATATATATACATGATGTAACATGAGATGGTTAAAGAATTTTAGCGGCCGTTGGATATTCTATTCCCAGGAACAAAATATGCATGCCCTCTGCAGCAACCCACCCAGATGGATCACACAGCTACAGAACTCTGATTCGTTGCTGTATGGATATAGATGTCCCACCGCAGAAGTTCTCTGGATGGCTCACAATCAGAGCAGGACATTTAAGTTAAGAGGTCCAAGCTATAAGACAAGGGTTCTTTAAAACCTGGATGAATAAGAAGCTCTTTCGCTGGCACTAAAAACTCCACTGAGTGGATACCAGGCGAGCTTCTCTTGGAAGGCTGTTCCACAGTCATGGGGCCACCACTGGAAAAGGCCCTCCTTCTACTGGACACTTGGCTCATTCAGCACTCAGAGTGGATCCTCTGATGAGGACCTCACCCTGCAATAGGTTCATAGCAGAGAAGGCAGTCCTCCCGGTAGCCAATGTCAAGTCATGTAGTATTTAGAAAGCCACCAGGCAGCACTTTGGATCTTAAGCATGGGTCTCCTGTCCCTGTTTGTCATTGTTGGAGATCTAGACGAGAAAATGCAGATATTTTCATCCTGCAAGGAGCTGCTCGGGGAGTTTTACAAGGCAGATCCAATGAGTTGCCACGCAAGTGACCCACAGCATCCAATGGCAAGACTCTGCTCGCTGCATGTAAACACTTCTCGGATTTTTCTCTGTTCTCCAGCCGCAGTAGCCACGATGGCCAATTGACTACAGGCCTTTCCTACTGTAAAATTGCCCTCTCCTTTTCCGGCGCGTGGCCGTGCTGCATTCTCTCTCTGCCCATTTCTCAGCCAGCACTGCCAATGAACCATTTCTGTGCCACCGTTCCTAAAGTTGGGTCAGGCCTGATGACAGGACCAGTGTCATGGGGGGGGGGGGTGATGGGGCACCTACGCAGGCCCACTCCCCAGCAGGGTCCTCCACTAAGAGCACACAGATTTGCTCCTGTTCTTCCCCATTGCCCCCCCACCCCCCTTTGCTTGGCCTTTCACAGTGTGCCTGACAAACGGAAAGGAGGAGCGGGAGATGCCATGTCCTGCTTGTCCTCTGGTTGTGTGCCTGTCAAGAAAGCAAGTGACAGAGAAACAGGATGTCGGGGGGACCCTGTGACAATGGTGGGGAGAAGGCCGGCTTCCTGAGGGGCATTGCGGAGGTCTCCCAAGGGCCCTCAGGAAATGGGAACCAGCACTGCCTTGCGGAATCATTGTCCGTCCTTTCAGCTTAACCATCTTTCGCTATTGCCGTTCCTGCAATTGTGTGACTGCTTTTGACACTCGTCTTGTACTCCTGTTCTCTCCAGTTAATACATGACACATTTGCTAAAAACCTACAGGAAGGATGGTGCTATGCATTCCTACACTCATTATGTCTTACAACAACCCTGCAAGAGAGTCTCATATTACTGCAGAGAGGAAGGATCGTGGGGAACCTAAGCCCTCCCGTAGAGGTTAGGTTCATAATTTTGCCAGTTTATAGATTTAGTTCCTATGTAATATCAGCTCCCAGCCAGAAACATTGAAATAGGATGTTTTTAAAACAGAATTTATTATGGGAAGCCTTTGGGATCACAGTACTTGATGGAATGCCTGTCCCAGCCACAAACTGTCCGGATGCTTCCGGCGCCGTTCTCTGAATGCCAACTTCCAGAGAGGCTCAGAGGGAGGGATTTCTCTGTGGTGGTCCCCCCACCCATCTGTGGAATAACCTCCACACTGAGACCCCACTGGCACCAGCCTTGCCATCTTTTTGGAATCAGGTTAAGATGGCTCTTTATGCCAAGGCTGTTAAAGATATTTATTTATTTATTTATTTATTTAAATATTTATATGCCGCCCCTTGCAACAGCCTCGGGGCGGCTCACAATCACTAAAAACATATACAATATTAAAAACTGGCCCATCTCCAGGTTAAATATAAAAACATGCAACATAAATAAATAAAGCAATAAATTAATCTTAAATTAAAAAATAATATTAACATTTAAAATACCGTCTAAATAAACCGTCTAAATATACTGGGCTATCCAAGGGTTTGAGCAGACTACCCATCCCTGGTGTTTTGACAGAGTTATTCTTCATCGTATTGGTTTCATCACTTTAGCTGTTCCTAAATTTTTGTTTAAAATGTTAGTATTTTCAATAAGATTTTATGGCATTTTATTGCGTTGTGTTGTGAACTGCTGCAAACACCCAGGACACTTTGGCTACCAGCCAATATAGCAACAAAATAAATAAACAAACAAACAGAAGGAAAGGTTGAATATTCCAAAGACCAGTCAAACACACAAGAGGAGGAAAAATGCTGTGCTGAAATACCACAAACCCTAAGGGCATTCTGTGGGAGAGAAGACCCATTGAAATCTACACCTTACTCCAAGTGCTGCACTTCGCTACAAGATGTCTTCGGAAAAAAAGTAGAAGTAACACTGACAGCTTAACCCTCACCTAAGGTCAGGACCTAAATGTACACACAGACTCCCTCCTGTGCAGACGTATTCAAATGTAAGTACCACTGCGTTCAATATGACTCAGTTCCGCAGACACATACATAGGACTGAAACGGGTGTGTTTGTACTTATTACAATACAATATGAACTTATCTGTATTCTTTTCTATCCCTTTGGCATACTTCAACATTTTCAGAATAAGTTATTGCCTTGCTGAGAAGCCCAGAAAGGGGTCCATGCGAAACAGAGCTGTATTCTTGTATCTTTTCAGGGGCTCTCTATGTACCTGCATCCCAGCATGGTATAGAAATCAGGCCCATTGAGAAGAGAGGCTGAGAAATGTTGAAGGTGAAAATAGGGAAGGCTGGAAGGTGCAGTTTTCCCCGGAGGAGCCTCCAAAAAGCAAGGCAAGGCTTGCTGAAATAGATACACAGAAATGCAGTCTAACCTTAGAATATTTTGTCACTGAGTTACTTCCGAGTAAGCATGTTAAGAATCAAGATGTTGGTGTTTTTCCTAAATGCTTCTAACCACTGGTCTCTTTAAGTTAGCAAAAGGTCTGAAATATATCTTTGAGCACAAGCACAACAAAAGAAACTGGGAAAAAATGGAGAAACACACAGGACATCCCTATGAATTCATTGAACATGTACTTGCAAATGAATTCCCATAAATATTGCAACAATCCATCAAGATCAACAATGCCTTCTGGACAGTGCGAATCTTGTGCCAAAAATAAATGAACCCAAAAAAAAAAAAAAACCCCCCGAACCCCACACACACACAACCCTACCAGCTTTTTTTTTATCCAACAAAATTACAGAAATCCAAACACAGAGGAATTAATTTTCCTAATACAGTTACTGGCAATGTTAAGAGGAGAGTATTTGTACTCGAAGAGAGTTTTGCAGGAAGAATAATAGGCATATCATTCCTACCATACAATTTGCTGAGGAAAAGTACTCCATAATAGACAATAGATTACAAGCTCATTTTTAACAACTAACAGGGAAACAGAAGACAACTGCCAAAACACTGAGATAGTCATGGATTAAGTGGAGTGCCTTTGGACATGGAGAGAAATAACAGCTTTCCCTCCACTGGATAACCACAGTCCTATACACCTGGGGCTACAGGGAAGGTCTTCTACAATAAAGGGTCTGACATTTTGAGCCCCAGAATTAGGACCAAACCTGGACTGGGGAGGGGAGGGCCTGATCCACAACACACAGAGATTTAGATTTAATGCTTTCCTTCCCCTGTCATGTTCAGAAAAACAGGTGGAGGGAGGGTGAGGCCAGAAGACTGTCTTGCAACAACATACAAGAGAAGCAGGAGATGCTGTATGGTAAATCAATGTGTTCAAACTGGCCATTACAAACCCTGCTCGTTGGCTACCCAAAATTCCTCTGTCTCCCTTCCTGTCACATTCAGGAAGATGCTGTGGAGCAGCACGATTTCTTCTACTCATCGCAGTGCACAAAGAAGGTGCTTTGGTCCATCTCAGATTCCCCTGTTGGGCCTTTATACACTCTCCCTCTTCCAGGGTTTGGATGGGCTTTGGCAACATGTGTGCAATTAGCCACTTGATGTTTCATGGCCGTTTGCTTCATGAAATATTTCACTGATCATCATTGTCGTCATCGTCGTCGCTCTTTTGCTGCGCTGCTACAGCCACTATGTAATGTGCATTTTTTACTTATGTTTTCCCTGTTTTTTTTCCTGTAGTTTATAAATTTGCAAGCCAATTTAGATCATAATGCTATAGAAAAACAGAAAAAAAACGGTTGAGTCATAAATTGGAAAGGGGCATAATGGCCAACTGGAGAGATTCTGAGAGATGAAGGATTTTTTTCTAATTAAACATGCAGAGGACCATGCCCTAAATTAATTCTCAGTAGCAGTTTAGACTGGGCCAACTCCAGGGTGGGGAAGGGCTTCCTGTTGGTGGGTGACATGACCATGACCAACCATGAGCGTACTTGGCTGGAGTGGCTGGGAATCAACCCACCATATTAAATTCCCACAATGCCTTGGACCAACACTGCATCATCCATTCCAGGAAATTTCAGGAAATTGAAAGCGGCAAACATTTTCCAAGCCACTGCTGCAAGACAAGACAGCAGATCCATCCCGCCAGACAGCTGAACTCCACTGCCTGGGGATTCAAAGATTCCAGATTCTCCATTAGAGATTTCAAACCAGTTTAGATTCATTTTCCTAGTACTTTATCCAGGAATTCTGGGAGATATGAAATATTAAACCCATACCACAGATGTGGGACTGAGGGAGAGCAGCTTCTTGAAGCCCAGCTACTGAGTTCATAGAGAAGAAAAGACTTGAACGGGGGTTTTGCCGTTGCTCCAGCCCTCCGCACGAGTCATTCTCAGTCCGCATGCTCATTTTGCTGATGTTATTCAAAAACAAAAATGGAAAGTTATCTGGAATGTTTTCTGGTATGTTATATTGTATCATTCTGGCAGTGTTTTATGCATTTGGATTATTGCAAGGGTTTTACTTTTATAAGCATTTGAATCGGAGAAAGCTAATAGAAATAAAGCAATATGTGTATTTCAACATCATAAGCAAACTTGAGCTCAAATATATGAATTTATGGAATCTCCTTGCTACTGAATATTGAACAAGCACACTGTCAACCTGAGCCGGCTCCCTGCTTTTCAGCATAACAAAGCATTGCGAGCAGAAACCTTCTCCACTGCCAGCCCTGGTAAATGGTTATTGCTTTTTCAGCCCATTTACAGGGGGGCAGGAGGAACCGAGATAGTTCTCTGGGTTGCCACACAAGCTCCCTGTCAAATTGCAAGGTAGGTTTGTAGGATGACTATTTCTCTGTCACCAAAACAGAGGAAAAGCATCACTGGAAAAGAGAGGGAGGGAGGGAGGGAGCACAAGCACAGCTTTAGATAATATTCCAATATCCTCATGGATATACATTTATTGTTTGCTTATTCGATTTATAGTCCACCTTTTGACTTACACATAACTTAAAGTGGCTTACATAATACTGCTCCTCCTCTCCAACTTACCCCCACCACAACAACCCTGTGAGGTAGGCTGGGCAGAGAATTTGTAACTGGCCCAAAGTCACCCCATTGGCTCTGCAGCTGAGCGGGGAGGAGAACCCAAATCGCCTGAGTCCCGGCTCTTATCCATGGCACCACACTGACTCTGATATGCAATGATGCAAGTTGAGAAACCAAGACTATGATCTATTTAGAAATACAGTGCATCTCAACAGAATGAGGAAGATCATGTCTGGTGACCTGGTGCCAGCGGCTGAATCTGCCAATTTAAGGCCCCTGTTCTGTCTTTTTATGGTCCTCTGCCTTCAAGAGAGCTGCTGCAACACCGTGGTCAAAGTGTTGGACTGGGCCTTGGGAGACCTGGGTTCAGGTGCCCCCTCAGCCATGAAGCTCACTAGCTGATTTGGGGCCAGTCACTGACTCTCAGTCTAGCCTACCTCTCCGGGCTGTTGGAAAGATAAAATGGAGACACAGAGCATGTAAACCACACTGGGTTCCCTGTACAAGGAATGAAGTTGGGATATAAATATAATAAAGTCACAAAGATGGATTAGGATTAAAACTCCACATGAGACAGAAGACACAAAATAGGGTACATGGCCAACCGAGTTTTAACCACTTCCTGTGCCATTTTCCCAGTGTAGGTCCTCCTCCCAAGGTGGCTCACTGAATTATATTTTTAAGCAAAATAAATCTGAACATCTGGTCATCATAGAACCCCTGTGCCAGATCTGTTTCAGGCCTCAGAGTTTAGCAACAGACAGTACTCAAGCAGTATTTTTTCTTCAGGCTTTCAATGAATCTATTGTTCAGTCTCTCCACTATGCTTGAAACCATTTGAACCAAACTATCATTTGTCCTTTGATCTAAACTGATGGTGGGCACCATTAATTATGTGTCCTCCAAAGAGCCATACATCTCGTCAGCAAGAAATCACAACCCCCTCTCCACAGAAACAAAAACCCGGACTTTTCAGAAGCTTTTTTGTTTATGTTATTTAATAATACCCTAGATCTTAAATAATTATCTAATTATAAACTGCTAATCTGATAATAATTGACAAGCAAGAAATGCATAGTAATCAAGTCCTGAGACCCGCAAAGGCATTATTAGCTCATGTCGGACTTGGACTTTCTCACAGCTATTTCATTACCAGCAAGCTTTGTAGTAATGAATATGCTATTAAAAGTTTTTTTATTATTATTATTAATTTTCACATTAGTCATGTGGTAATTCTTCAATAAACTTCTCTGACTTCTGCATAAATAAGTTTCATTATTCCTCATTATTAAAAGAAACAAACATGTTCTCCATTGCTGAAAGAAAGCCATATAAGGGAATGACCTTCCTGCGTATAATCATGAATAAAAGGAGTCTGACATGAAACGGGAAAATATTCAATCAGGCATTAGGACATTAACTACAGTTAGTCAAGACACAAGACATTATTGCGCTATCAAATCCTCTCGGAAAGAATATTTTAGACCAGCAGTGCTCCGAAAGGGACTTTTCGTTTTACTATAGCATTAGACAAGTTCCCAGCTTCCCCACCATTTATCACCAATTTCTTCATTTAGCTGTTTAAAACGTGCTTTTAAAACATAGTTGAATGAACTAGTAAAAATTGTATACAATGCAAATGACATTCCAGATAAGTTTTATTGACTTAATGTTTGGGCCATAAAATGATAACAAACAGGATCGTTTTGATTTAGTGCTGCTTGTTTTCTCCAGCTTCACCTCGCTCCTGCGTGCGGCAGACGTTGGACGTACTGTTGCTGCCCCCTCAAGGACTCGCAGGAAAAGTGTAAGGGTTCCTCACAGCCTGCTTCTGTCCAAAGGGATTGTATGGCGCATGAGACGCAGCACAAATGGGCACTTGGCAGGGCTGGCAGCCCTGTGAGCCATTGCGCATCGGTGCCAAAGGCAGCACGGGGTCTCTCCGGCGCAGGTAGGTGGACCCTGGGGATGGTCCAGGGTCCTGCAGTGTACAGGAGACCCAAAGGCCACCGAGGGTGGACCAGTGGCAAAGAGATGCCATGAAAGCCAACGCCCTCTGGGGCTGATCCTGGTTACTGCCGCATCCTTTCTTCTTATTTTTAAGAGCATGTTATTAATCCAGCAGGACATGTACACGGTCACCGATGCTAATTTAATTATTTTTGCTTACAGTATCCTACAATAAAAAAACACTTCTTGCCAAGTGAATGTCTTTGGCATTAGTGCAGCAAAAGTAAACTCCATTTTATTCCTATATTCTTGATGGTCTTGCAAGGCAAGTGGGTTTAAAATTGGAACCACATGCTCAGCGTGCTTCTGCTTTTTCCCTTTCTCTTATTGTGGGAGGTAAATAGTCTTTGCTTCTTTGCTGGCCCAAACGTCTTAGGAATGCAGAAGCAGAGGTGAAGCACCAAATGCCAGGGCAGGGCTGTTCACATGTGTTGCCAAGTCGCCCCAACTCATGGTGGCACAATGACTGAAGGTCCTCCAAGACGTCCTATCCATGACTATCCTGTTCCGTTCTTGTACAATCGAGGCTGTGGCTTCCTTTATGGACTTCACAACTTTACATTTGAGTTAATTTGACCTACAGCAAATGTTTTCTGACTTGTGGGGGGTCATTTGCAAGAGATGGTGTCAGCGCCTAGGTAAACAAACAGGTATGCTGAAAGTTAAGGAAAAGGCAATGGGTGATTAGAACAGCACTATAGAAACACATGTGTATGACAGTGTGCAAGAGAGCAGCTCTCAGGATGCTGTACCAATGTGAGAGGCTGCCAGAAATGTACACATGCCACAAAGCATAGCAGAAAAGCCTAACTAAGCAAGCAGTTGCTTTTCTAAATTACTCATTCTACATGTTTATATAAACAACCCTTGCCACTAAGAGTAACATTTTAAGGATCTAAAGATTAGAGATTACAAGCAAAAAGGAAAAATTAAGCTTCCCGTTCTCTGCTTCTTCTATATGTTTACAACGTTTGTATCAATCCAACTTAATCCTGTCCTTCCACTGATTCCTAACAACTGGGGACGGTGGCACTCACAACAGCTAGTGTGGGGGCTGACCCAGAAGCTGTGGTTTCAACACCATTTGGACACTTTTCCCGAGAAAACTAAGCTGACAGAAATGCATTTCGCATTTCCATAGATCTGATTGCCTGCCATGTAAAACACTCTATTCTGTTTCTTTTGCTTTGCACAGGAATAAGCCTTCAGCCCTTCTATTTGTGGTGACAAGAGAAAGCATGGAGGTCACATCATCCCTGCTCATGCCAAAGGGGATCTTATGGCAATCAGATTGGGGGCAAAATAGGATAACAGGTTTGGAACTGGCAGCCAGTCCTAAGCCTGAACATGTCCTGTATAACTCACCGAGGAAAGATTTGAGGAGGGTGGGAAAGAAAAAAATGTTTTCTACATCTTTCCCGCTCCTGAACTGCCTCCCACACCCCACCTAAGCAGTCCTACAAGACTCCTGTTCCAGTCAGGAACAGAAAGACTTTGGTTAGGGGCTACAGATTCGCTGCAACTTCTTGGTACAAGTTCCCACTTGTATTGCACTCTGTTCCTAATTTTATGAAGTTAAACCAGATGGGCCAGTGCTTTCTTCTCACCACTGAGCATTTGATGGTTAACTCCAGGGTCAGTAGGGTGATGTATCCTCTCTGGGATTTTTTCTGACCTTTTAACAAGATATCCGTGGTGCCAAACCCAATCCTGAAAATAGCCTCAGCATAACAGAGATCTGCTTTAAAGTTCAGACTGAAGCCTTGGGTGAATACACCACCCCACCAATACCAGAGCCATGAGCCTCAACTGCTTCTTTGCCCCCGTCTACCTCCTCCAGAAGTATTACAGCAGCACAGACTGGAGAGGGTTTGTGCCATGGAAAGATAAGAAAGTTAACTTAGAACATTAAGAGGGCTGGGAAGTTAGTACACCACATAAAGGAGTCATGATCTGGCAGGGATGGAAAGAGACCAGTGAAGGCCCCATCATCCAAGGATGAGAAAACAGTTTCTTGTTCATGGTAGCATCATCAGCCAGCAGACCAATGCATTCTCTCAATTATGGGGTCATATGTCACCGGAAGAACAACAAAAACCAAAACGGATTGTATTTGTGGAAGGACAAGTTTAAAGTACGGTATTTCATCCAGTTACATACATAGGGATTTATTTCAGTCCTTCCGTACAGTTCTTTCAAGGTGCACTTGTAGAACATTTTTGTGGAAGGAAAACCCTCTGGACTCAATAGAATGTACTCCTGAATACCTACCTAGGTTGGATCCAGGATCTGACATCTTCAAGATGAATGGATTTCTACAAAAAGGGAATTCACTAGACTTTTGCGGATCTCCCTTCCCTTCTTTCCAGCAGGGTCTCCTGTCCTATACAACATTTTTAAGTGCTGGAGGAGGGGGCCCAGAGCTCCAGTTATACCAGCACAGTGGATCTGACTAAAATCAGGATTGCACTGCTAATTTTATTTTGTCACAATCTATGGTCACGCAATTAAAATCCACGATAATTCTTTTTTTTACTACAACCAGAAGGGGTTTTTTTGTCCGATGTTTAATTGGTCATTGTGTTTAATTTCTGCAGACAAAGATGCCTAAAGTTGCCTAGCAATGTTATTAAGATGCCTAGAAATGCGAAAAATTAAAATGTACACAAGTAAAACAGCATAAGAGAAGGTATTCCTTGACTGTTTATCACACAGAGAACATCAGAAGTTGCATGTGTGTATGTGACAATACCAGATCAAGAAAGGAGATGGCCATGTATTATGATGAAGATTCTGCAGGATAGAACTAGTTTTTATGGACTGATGGTTCCTGGTTTGGGGGCAGTTTTTTCCCCACTCTGAAAGACTGAAATGCAGATTTTAACATCCCAGGACTGATAGTGGACCCACGCTCCAATAAACCTGATTCCCATCAAACCTTGCTGAGTCCTGCCAAGAGGGCAGCAACAAAGATAGTGCTATGCCAATTTAGTTCCAGTGGAGGTGGTGAAGAACCCTCACTAGCTTGCTAACTGCCCCATGTGTGCTGGCTGCACACTACCCACGTTCCGTAATTACCCTTGCTGTTTGCATGTCCAAACCTGGTGACAGTTGGTGAGTCACCTAAGAATAGGATTCAAAGGCCACTCATCACCAGCCACCCTCATCACGGCAAGCTGTGTCCAGCAAAGGTAATTGCATAAATTGGATGGCATGGAACAGGGGTGCACATGGCTGCTAACAAGCATGTCATGCACACTCATCCAGTTTTCCTGCCATGGTCCTGATCCCTGGAGCAGTCAGCTGAGCATTGATTCTGAAGAGGCATGGTAGAAGCACCATGCACTCAAAAGCTGTAGCCATTTCTTGCAGCGCATGACATAATATGCTGTACTGCAAATTTACGATTGTTGGGGCCCCAATTAGGTGTTACATTAATAATAAAGTGACTGTTATAAAGTATCTGAAAAGGTTCCGGTACACTCATGTTCCCAAGTGCAGAAAATGCAAGGACTGGGAAAATTTATTACCCCACACCATACATAAAATATACTACATCCTTTAATCTTATGTTTCTTGAGGAACTCACTGCTACTTAACTCATTAATAACATTAAGGCATCCCATATATCTTAATGACTGAAAAATACTTTGAACCTGGGACACAAAGAATAAGTAAATACTCCAGAAGAAAGCTTGACTTCACTGAGGTCAAAAGCAGGACCCCAATTGACTTAAATGGGGTCAGGATTTCACCGTTTATCACCAAGGCACTCTGCCTGGACTTCTATTATATGGAAAGATTTACAGAAGTCTTCAAACCAACCTGTTCTTTTTAAATGTAAAAACTCAGGAGAGAACACTCAAAAACACACATACCTTTACAGAATTAACTCCTTTTAATAGTTTCCAAATAGACTCAGCACCCAGTTCTGATGGTTTTGTATTTAAACCAATTTATGGCCCAGTATTTGCAACTATTGTTCAACATCTTTTATTTCCCATGAGTGATCTGATGAAACAGCACTAGAGAAGCTAAGGCGAACCAGCCCTGGAGTTTCATGATACCTGTTCTGAAAGTTGCTCAGCTCCTTCCACACAACAATCTTCTCCAGATCATTCATTTACAGCATTTATGTGCCTCCCCATGTGCAAACAGAATTTGGAGCAGTGGACAGTAAACAATCTTTTAAAAACCCACTATATTGATATTAAACTGCTGATTTAAAACAGCCTGAAATTAAAATTCCTGAGACAATTCATGGGAAAATAAGGTCATCACATTGTGCCAGGGGAGCCTGTCTAGGGAGTTCATTTCATAGGGTGCCACAACAGAAAAGGCCCTTGTCTTAGTAGCTGTTTATCTGACTTTCCTTGGCAGGGCACCCCTCCCTGCACCCCAAGAAGAGCCATTGAGGACGCTGTTAGGGTCCAGGCAGGTATATATGAGAGGAGACAATCCTTCAGGTAACCTGGTTCAGAGGACCTGAACATTAATGCCAGCACTTTGAATCAACCCAGACATGGACTGGCAGCTGGTGTGCTGACATGATTATACTGGCCAGACCCTGTTAACAGTCTTGCTGCCCTGATTTGGACGTTGTTAATTCAACTGAGCAGCAGCCAGAGCGAGGATAACTGTAGTCAGGCTTTCCTGTCCAGATCCGGATCTGCTGCTGCATTAGAGCATTCTACACGCTGTCAGTTTGTACTGTGACAGTTTTTACCTTTAGTAAGTCAGTTTTAGCTCTTTTACACAAATAATTGACTTGTGGTGCCGGTATGTGTTCTATCTTCTCAATTATGCTGGTTTTGAATCACAGAAATTCGTTTTATCTTCTACACTGCTGGTAGAATTGCATGTTATAAAGTCACTGATAAATATAACACGATAACAACAACACTTATGAAATGATATAGCAGTTTATTTACTCTCCTCGCCTTTAAAAGCAAGCATAGTCTATGGCACATATTTGGCATACAGAAGGTTTGATCTGTGTCCTGTCCAGCAGCACCTGATGAGAAAACCATCCTAGATGCTGGACAGTCCTGGCAGGCAAAACTGGGCTAGACTGAGCCATCGCATGTCCAGCCATCACTACTGAGAGAAAGCAAGGATGAGCGACCAGGAACAACCACTGCCTCCTTTCCCTCCCTCCCTCTCATCTCGTGTGGCAGTGGGAGGATTTGGATGATCGGATGGACACTCCACTGCTGACTTGCCCAGAGGAAGCCTTTGGGGGAACAATGTTGGGGCTGCCCCTTTGGTGGCCAACCCTGTGAGCTGGGCAAGTGACAGGGTGCAGGAGGCACCTCTTGCAGAGCAGCGCTGCCTCCGGTTGCTCACCCGCCTTCTCCTTCTGGGATATTCAGCCTGCTTTTCATCATATCTCTTTGAGTGATGCAGCAGGGAGGATTTATTTATTCCATTTACAATCTACTTTTTCCTGCAAAGAACCCAACATGGTTTGCATGCTCTTTCCCTCGGCACTGCATTCTCACAACAACCCTGTAAGGCAGGTTAGGATGTGACAGGCCAAGTCAGCTTCAGCTTCAGGGCTGAATGGGGACCTGAACCCCTATCTCCTGTGTCCAGCCCTCTACCCACTGCACCACCCTGGCTCTCCTTTGGGCTTTGCTCTCTGAAGGGAGCATGTGGGCAAAAGGGGGATGGCTGCTCTTTTGCCAGCTCGCTCTCCCTTCCCTCGCTGAGGGAATGGAGAAATGGGCTAGCCAGCTAGAAATGGGCTAGCTGGGCACCACCCTGAAGGAGAGTGCAGGGGGGCAAGCAATGAGGAAGCTGTTCCTCCAATGGCCAGCCGTCTGGCATGACCCAGGCAGAGCAAGCAAGTGAGTGGGCAGCGGGAAGCACTCAGGCCCTCTCTCAAGGCTGCGATATGAGCCCAGTTCTCACAATTGCCTTGCTCACCTGCTCCTGCCAAGAGAGGATGAGTGAGGCAGAGGAGCAGTTGCTGCCTTCTCTTGCTTGCATGCTTCCCAGCCACCACCCCCACCCTAGACGTGGCTGAAGTCAGAGGAGATGGCAGAGCAGAAGCAGGGAGACTCTTGGAGCTTCCTGGCTGCAGGAGTGGGGTCCCTCTTCCCTGCAGCTGTAAGTGGAAAAGAAGAGAAATGGCTATTCATTCTTTGGCTGCCTAACCCCATCAGTCAATTTACCTTCCAAATCAAAAGTGGCAGTGCTAAGCCCTCTTAGTCCAAAATCTAGAGAAAACAAGATGGACCTGTGATAAAATTGAGCTAGCACGTTGAGTCACCTTTGCTAAGCTGAAATGGCATGGACCTGCAGTTGGATGAGTGACCACATGTGGAAGTGGAGCAGGGGGTTGAACTCAATGGCCTTATAGGCCTTTCCAACTCAAATTCGGTTCTATTCTAGTCTGTTCCAAAATGTTGCAGCATATCCTCACCCCTCCCTTTTGCAGAAGTGCTTCTGCTCAGGGTTCCTGCCAGTCATCCAGGCACAGCACCCTCCAGGATACCATAGTACAAGCTAACCTTCTGTAAGCTGGTACCTTCCAGATGGGTTAGATATGATTCCCATTATCCCAAAGCCAGGTGGAGGCTGACTGATCTGGATGGCACCAGGTTGGCAAATGTTGCTATATGCTGTTTAAGGAACTCAAGCAGAACATTCCACCAGGGCTGTCTTTCCCCTTGGAGCTTCCCAGCCCCTTCCATTTCCAATAGACAACACACAATTCTCAACTACCAAGCATGCCCCATCCTCAGTGGGATGTTTAGGTGCAGGCTATGCAAGGATCCACACTCAGGGAATGATGCATCCTGGGTGCCTAAATCTAAGGACTAGCAGAATGGGAGCTCATCTTTTCTAACAACTAAGGCCCATGACTGGGTGTTTGCATTTGCCTGGATGAGGGGCAAAAGTGGGTCAGCCATGTGCTAATGTGTTTTTTTTTTCTTTTTTTACTGGGAGATTCCAAACGTAAAACCAATGAAATAAAGTATCGCTTCTCACATGAAATTTGATTAAAGCCGTTGCAATGAATACCTGCTGTTGTTCTTACATTGCTAGCCCTCCCTTCTCCCTCTTGCAAAGAACCCAGGGTGGCTTACGAGGTTCTCCTCCTCTCCACTTTACCCTCATCACAGGCACCTCCCTGTGAGGAAGGCTGCGCTGCGATTCCACGACAGGCCGACCCCTCCGGGGAGCTTCATGGCTCAGTCCTTCGGGCTCCTACGAAGGATGTGCCCTGAAAGAGCCACGGCTCTCGTGGAGCCCGTGCCAGCCCAGCATTCCAACCATCACGCCGGGCAGCCTGGCCGAGCTGGCCGTGCCGTGCCGTGCCGGGCCGGCCGGGCCGGCTGGGAATGCTGGGGGTGGTATTCCGACATGCCTGCGGGGCGCCACAGCGGGAACGAGCCGAGCGAGCTGCCCCACCCCGCGGCTCCCGAAGCGCTCCTGCGCGCCCAGGCCGGCATCCACACGAACGCACGCCTTGGAAGCAGGCACTTTCACTTCCCCTGCGCACACCTGGGGCAGTGCCTGGGCAGGTGAGGACGGCAGGTGGGCAGGGCAGGCGGCTTTGCAGAGGCCGCGCGGCGCCCGAGTCCCGTTAGCGTCTCCATGGTAACAGGTGGGCGGGCAAGAGAAGGAGGAGAGAAAGGAGGACGGAACTCTCACTTTTGGGTCACCTGACCGGGCTCTGCGGATCACGTGATCCCGTTTCCATCGTCGCCATTTTGAAGTGGTGCTCGCTGAAGGAGGAGGAGGAGGAGGAGGAGGAGGAGAGAAGGGGAGGGGGGACCCTCCCTTTGGGAAGGTGGGTGTGAGGGGAGCGCGGCGAGGTGGGGCCCGGCCGAAGGCGGGAGACGCGAGAGGAGGCGAGCTGCCTCGGGCGGGGGCGAGGGGGGGTGGGAAGGCGCCTCCAGGTGTCCGAGCAGAGCGGCGCCCGGCCGGGACCCGCTCCCAGAAGTGCGTCTCTCGTGCAGCGCCCTTCTCTGGCAGGCACCCAGAGAAAAGCATGACGTGGGATTCCAAAAATGAGGAAAAGAGGCCAAAGGGGCCCGGGAGACGGCGGCTTTCGTGGATCGGAGGCCGCTTCGGCAGGTGCACGGTTACCCTCGCTTGCACATGGTGCGTGCGCGATGAGGCGTGCTTGTGTGTGTGTCTGCCTGTCTACGCGCACATCACGCACGTGGATTCGCAGGCGAGGGGACAAAGGGAGAGACTATAACCCATGGGGCCAAAAGGCCATGAACGGCGAGAGTGCGGTCGCAGCATTTCTTGTCCTTTTGCACTCACTGTTTACATCCCCCACCCCCGGCCTATTATTGAGCTTCGAGCTCAAGAAACCCGTTGGCCTGTTTTTCTTTTGATCTGCCAAATAACATTTCATGCGCTTAGTATCTGAAAGCTTGTGCTGCAGTATCTGCTGTTTTTAGGCTACCGCTGGAATTTCCTTCTTGCTGTAACGGGCTCACACGGGCACGCTCTTCGCACTCCCCCGCCCCACCAGCAAAGATGTATGTAGAAAAGCCCTCTCCCTATCCACCTTGCTTGAGTTGCTTTTTCCTCAGCTTTGCAGAGGTATCTGAGCCCACCTGCTGTTAATTCATTTATTCCATCAGTGTGCACTGGGCTTTACTGTTTAACCCAGAAATCAGTAAGTTCTTGTAATGCAGTCTAAGAATATATACACAGATCCTTTGTTAGCAGTGTGTTAGAGCCCCAAATGTTACTCTTCAGTACCATTAGAGCCCCTGAAGCCTGGCTGAGGATTTTTCCTCTGTTCATCTCATTATATGCCCTTCAACTCCAGTTGTTTATACACACAATTACTATACTAACCAGTTAGTTCCATGAGGCCAAGAAGGTTCCCCATTCAAGCTTCATTTACTATTTATTATCATTCCCAGCTATAGATTATCTTTTCTATATTACCTTGGATTCTCTAAACAGGGAGGAAAGATGTAATTCAAAGCCACCTGGGTGAACTTCAGGGGGAACTGGGAATTTTGGAACATCCCTCTCCAGACCCGTTCCTCTGCCCATTGCATTCTTTCTTCTCATCCGTCTTTACATTGAATCACTGCCGTGTAGAGGTTAAGAGTGCAGGACTGGGATTCAGGAGATCTGGGTCCCAGTCCTCCCTCAGCCATGGATGTCACTGGGTGACTTTGGGCCAGTCACAGACACTCAGCCTAACCTCACAGGGTTGGTGTTGTGAATATAAGATTGATTGGAGGAGGAAAAGGTAGGATATTAGTATAATATATAAATAAACAATACATTGATTTTTAATGGTAGGTTAAGATCCTCACAGGATTGCAGCTTGATCTGAAGTGTGTTGCAACAGCAACCACCATAAATATAGATGATAAAGGATTAGGAAATGTGCCCCAATTGATTCTTGGATTTAAAATAGGTTTGTAAAAGATTGAAGGATGGTGCCTGCCACAACATGACAGCCCCTGTAGTTAAATTAATCCATGGTGGACTGTTGTTTCATGAGAATTAGGCCAGTGTGATTTGTGTTTAGTGATCTCAATGAGGCTGCAAAGTGCTAACCAAGGTGTTGAAAACTATTTGGCACTTCCAGAGGTGTTGCAGAAGGAACACCTTGAATACTTTGCTTGACACAGAGTCATAGCCAGCTAGTAAGAGTTAGCTTATCAGCCTGAGCTCTCATCTGCAATGTCAATAGTAGGTTTCTTTAGAGTAAACAAAAAAGTGCATTTCTCTTGTAGAAAGTGAAATGCTACTGATAAAAGATACAAGCACCATGTCTCTATTTTCTATTTTTCTGCTTTAAAAACATTTTAAATGTCTGTTTAATCTTTTGATGTGGTAGTCTTTGAAAATGAAAGATATGGTCAATCATATGAAGGTTATGTTCTTTAACCTGATGCTATTATTTATTATATAATTTATTATATCTTGTTTTTTTTCCTTTGAAGAAACTCAAGGCACCTTGCATGATTGTCTTCCTCCTCTCCCTATTATCCTCACAACAACCCATGTTGGTTGATTGGGCTTCAAATCTGTGATTGCTCCATGGCTGAGTGGGGACAAGAACCTTGTGGCTACCGAGGCAGAATAAAAATCCCCCTATAAGGAAGGGAGCTTAATGGCTAATGGGGTAGGATAAAAATCTAATAAAATGAATAAACCTAGATCACGTGGGTGCCAACCCTGCACTCTTAACCGCTACACCACACTGATTCTCATTGTGGTGCTATAACTTCACTTGCACAGTGGAGGTTCTTACAATGATTGTTTTATGCATGAACCTTTGTCCCTAGGCTCTACCCTCAGAATATACAGCACATGCAGTTTGCCTATACTATCAGGTATTTGGGCAGTCTAGCTCAGTATGGCCTGTTCCAACTGACAGTTATTCTTCAGGGCCTTCCGCCATGCTCCTTGCAGTGTTACCTGAAGTCCTTCAACTGGAGATTCCAAGTATTGAATGTGAGACTATCTGCAAGCTGAGCAGGTGCTTTGCTACTGAACTATGGTAGGCCTTTTAGAACAGTGGTCATTGTCCAGCACACAATTATCTGTGCATAAGTTCCACTGAAGTAAATGGCAACAAAGCACCTTTAACTGTGACTAAATCAGCACATGTGTAGTTTAGCGATTGCTTTCCCCCTAAGGTTCCCCCCCCCATACAATAAAACCATAGGGGTTGGGTTCAGTTTGAACAAATGATGGAGTAGAGGAGTGAAGGGCTCTTTAATTCAATCTTTCCCAGCTCTTGATTTAAAATTCTGCCTTTCCTTTTGATTCCCCCATCCCTTGAGGAATAAAAGATTTGAGGTCCTCCAGATGAGGGGGGGGGGGGGAAAGCTGCTTGTGAGAAGGCTGATACTAAGTGAGAAAATGTTGGGAAAGGCTTAATGAGCCCCCACCCAGCACACCTCAGCTGCTTTAACCTGACAAAGGAAAGCCCATGAGGGACTGAATTACAGAACTATCTTAACTCTTCCAGCCGGTGTTTTGCAGGAAACTATCAGTGTTGATTTTATCATCTCTTTCTGGTAAATGTCTGGTAAGCAGAGACAGGATTGTCAACTTTTGTTGATTAGCCAGAAGCTGGAGATTATCAACATTCACCTGAACAAAAACACTATCTTAGCCATTGAACCTTGTATGTTCCACCAAATCTAAGATGGCAAGTGCTTGATAGAGAAAATAGGTGACAATTGTTCCTGCTTTTGCAAAGGAAAATTAGAGCCAGCAACTCCTTCATGCACCTCACTTTTTAAGAATTATTCCTCAGCTTTAGATTTAGCATGCTTTTGTTGATAATGGACATTTATTTTACATCTACTTTTCTCATTAATTAATTTGTAGGCAGGCTGAAACACATAGGCCACATCCAGATGATTGTAACTCAGGTTGATGAGTCTTTTGCCCGTGCATCAATCCAGTCTACTTACCATATAAGGAAAATATAAGAAAAACTAGGAAAACTTTAATTAAACACAATTTTCCAGTCCAGATGAAACAGGAAACAGTGATTAGATATATCCTGATTGATTTCTCATACCACCAAGGGGCTGCATGTCCTGGCATTCATATCTTATTTAGCAAAGATATAGTCCAAGGTGGAGATTCCTTTGCAAGTTCTTTAGAATTAGTTTTCCAGTATATAAACTGGAAGATTTGCAGTAAACAATAAAGTCAGATGCTTTGGGAAAGAAAATGAAATATTCCTACAAACCAAAAGCACTATGGCATTTAAGAGGTTAACATGCATTCCTGAATATGTCCGTTCAGAAATAGATCCTGAGATCAGATGGGACTTAGCTGCATGGGCACAGGATTGCAGCCTACCAGCACTTTACTCAGAATTAAGTCCCATTGAGTTCAACGGAGTGTCTAATAAGTATTATAACTAAATCATTTTTGGTTGTTGCATCCTGAGCATTCATTGGCAAACCACTGCTACATCATATATAGGAAATGCTTTTAAAAGCATATATGTTTTGAGGTCAGACCCTTCTTTTAACTCACAAAAATTGTTTCATAGGAGCAACACCTGTTGATTTCATGATAACACAGTTCTTGTGTTCTGGGGGAGAAGGTGTGTGTGAAAACAATAAACAAACATCCTTCTGCATTCTGTTCCTTTTTGGATCCAAAACATTGTCCTTTTAAAACTGCCTGAATCTTAAGAAAGAACTGTCAGAGTGTAATGTCATCGATTTCCCAGGTTGTCATTGTGTTGTCATTACAGTTTTAACTAAGTGGAGACACTTGTAACTAGGAATTTTTCTATGTTTTTCACACTATAGGGGGTGGGGTAGGTTAGGAAACCACTGATACATGCTTGTTTAATGGCATACTATTTACAATAAATTACTCTGCAAATGAAATTAATTGCTTGCCAAGTTGAACAATTGCTTACAGCCTTCTTAAAGTGTGAAATACATAGCAAATTTTGTCTTACTTTCAAATACTTGTGGAAGCTTTCAATTTTGCAGGATTTTTATATGTTTTTATTGCTAAACAACATGTGCAGTTTGTATTATGGAGTTGGAAAACATGGACTGTCTGAAAGTAGACCATAGCTACATATGCTGTTTCTTCATTTTGGTGTGTTGACAGACTTGGTAGATGCTAATTGTTTCTATTGCTTTTTAAACCATGACTTACTTTAGAAATTCTTCTAAGCACATAATTAGATTAAAAACTCAAATGCTTAATAACAAGTCTCTCTGCCTTTCCAAGGTTTAGCACCATGATGGAGAAGGAATTCCCTAGGTGCTCATAAGAGATTCCACAGACAGATGTTCAGTTTAAGAAAATTCTACACAGGTGCATAGGAATTGCATCACCCTTAGTCACCTCTTGCAACAGAGGACCAGAACAGATGAGATAAGTTGCAAGAGGATAGAGATGTAGCTAGCTTGGAGTAGAGATACGGAATTTCCAGAAAATTTGAAGACATAGGAGGATTCCCCCCCTCCAGTTTTTTCTAATTGGGAAAAAAAATAGAAATTTTGGAAAAATTAAAAGTTGTTTTGTCACTTTTGGACAGCCTTCCCCAACCTGGTATCCTCTAGATACTTTGGATGTCAGTTTCCATCACCATTAGACAGCACAGCCAGCAATCAGGAATGCTTTTCACTATTGTCTAGAACATCTAGAAGGCTGTGTTAGAAACATAAACAGTCGTTATGCTTCTAAGGTTATAATACTTGGTTTTCTTAATACAAAAACTTGGTGTGCTCATGAAGTTATAATTGTACTTTAAAAGTTCTACACAAACTCAGTAAATTCTTAATTATTGTTTGAATAAGCTGTACCTTCAAATTAATACACCACACATGATAATTTAATGAGGAAGCCAAGATATGCATAACACATTTTAGGTTCCTATTTACTGTCTGATCAGAGGGAACATGCACAAATAATTTCTGGAACATCTGAATCATCCTGGAAGCCAGAAGAAGCAGGAAGAACTGGAGGCAGAGGAAGAATGGTGCACAGCATCTGTTCTATTTGTAAGAAAGTGTAGGGAAGTCCCTGACCTGTCTGTGAGGAGCTTATACCAGCTGCTGAGGAGCTTGGGCAGACGGAGGTCTTGCCGTCCTGCTTGAAGGATCCTGTGGGCAGCTGGTTTGCCACTGTGTGTATGGAGTGCTGGACTAGATGGGCCCCTGGTCTGATCCAGCGTGGCTTTCCTTATGTTCTTCAAGAAGTGTGATCTGAAAGAAAAGCCATCAGGAATGTACTTAGGTGGGAAAGATTCAGCTTAGTAACCCATTTAATTTTAGAACAAATATGCAATCGGGTTATTGTTTGAGGAACCCTACTGCTTGCTGAAGGGGAATCAGCAGGGCAGAAGGGAATTGGTGGGAAAGTAAGTGCCCCACTAGATTCCACTGTTGATTAAATGCCATGTTGTTTTTTAAATAAAGAACATTAATGGGATATCCTATAGTAGTATCCCCTTCACATACCCACACACACACATGCCCACACCCTCAGGGATATACGGCTGGTGCCAACTCTTCTTTCTTTTAGGCACCAGGTGAAAACATTTTTATTTAAACAAGTTTTTGGTTAATTTAATTTAATACTTTATATTTTGTTATGGATTATTTATTTTAATTTAACTTTGGTTAATTTATTGGCTGTGCTTATTGGTGTGTGCACATACATTTTATTGTGTGATGTTATTTACTATTGTTTTATCTATATTTTTCGAGTATCAATGGTTTTATTTTATTTATGCTTTTATGCTTTTTAGCATTTGTAAGTTGCCCAGGGAATCTTCGGGTTATGGGGCAGCATAGAAATGAAATAAAGGAGAGCTTGCATCCTGAGGCCCTCCTCCGGGAACCCTCCATGAAAGATATTAGGAGGGTGAGTACCCGGAGGAGGGCCTTCTCTGCAGTGGCGCCCCAATTATGGAATGCGCTCCCCAGAGAGGTCCGCCTGGCACCGTCATTATTTGCTTTTCGGCACCAGGCCAAGACCTTTTTATTTAAAAGTTATTTTAATTGTTAATTGACTGTTTATTGGGTTTTATATTGTGCCGAAATGCCTCCAAATTTTTAAAGTTAATTGTGTGAATTGTATCTGTTTTGTAAGCCGCCCCGAGGCTTTTGGTGAATGGGGTGGCATAGAAATGTTTTAAATAAATAAATAAATTTAAATAAATACTACACATGTGGATTTTAGATTTGAATTGTATTAAAGGACTGCGACAGCATGTTACCAGAACCACGCCTCTTGTTTGAGGCCCTTTTCTTTCTAAATAATATCACTGATCGACCCAGTCTAGTAAGAGGCATAGGCCTTAATGGAAGGTCCCTTCTTGTCTGTACAGAAGCCCCTGCTTTCTGTGCTTATCCAAGCAAATTTTAATAGCAGAGGAACAACCTGTCCATCTTGTTTTAAAGTTAAAAGTGCATTGCTCACAAAGGTAGGCAGTCTTTTGTGTGGTCTTATTTATTCATTTAAAGCTTTTATATGCCGTCCCTTATGCATGGCATCTCAGGACAGCTTACAATCATTAAAATCAGAAGACAACAGTCCATACTAATATAATAAATAACATATAACCAGTAAAAATAAATTAAATAGAAAGTGACTGTTAAAACATTAAAATACTATTTTTTAAAAATAATGATTGAATAAAAAGGTTTTGGCTTAGTCATTGAAGTGAACAGGGCTTACTTAAGATTAAGTCATGGATTTATTGTCACGTTTCTATCTTTGTGTTCTATAACCTTGCTGTTTTGTTTTATAACAAACATATCACTTTTCCCTTTTTCAACTTTTCAGATAGTATGGAAAAAGGAAGCAACATCACAGCATTAGTCTCAAATCCAGGGGAACAGGAAACTGTGCTGATTTCAGAAACAGTGATAAGTCCAACCTCAGAAAGTGGTGAGAGCCAGAGGAAGAGTAACTCTGATCCACTCATCCAGGTCATCCAAAAACTGAGCAAAATTGTTGAGAGTGAAAAATCGCAGAAATGCCTTGTAATAGGGAAAAAGCGCTTGCATCCGGACACGCTGTCACTTGAGCTGCAAAACTTCCCGGAGGTCCCAGCCAAAATAATTGAACTGCCTACCCTGGGCACCATAAACGTAGAACGTTATTACGTGGCAGACTGTCCTCCCCAGAGTAGAAAGAAAGTGGTTTGCTATCAGTGTAGTCTCTGTAAATCTCTGTTTCCGACTCTTCCTCTGTTGAAAGAACACATAAAACAACATGGTCAGCAGAATGAGGTAATTCTCATGTGTTCGATCTGCAACTTTGCCTCTAGAAGCCTTGAAGAGTTCGAAGCACACGTCAGGCATCACCCAGAGAATGGCGACAAAACTCAGGCTCTGCCAAAGGAGCAGCCACGCGTCAGTCTTTCGAACACCACCTTGCAAGGGCTGAAGGAAAGCTTTGTTAAAGTAGGCAGTGATCAGGTGGCCCAGCCTCAGACTCCCCACATGACTGAGAAGACGGGACGAAAGTGGTATACTTATGAGCAATATGGGATGTACCGGTGCTTAATATGCAGCTATACTTGTGGCCAACAAAGAATGTTGAAAACACATGCCTGGAAGCACGCCGGAGAAGTGGATTGCTCGTATCCTATATTTGAGGAGGAGAATGAGCAAGCTGTTCTGCCTGACTCCTCCGTATCAGATGCTTCTCACAATGTAGATACTGTAGTTCTTTCACTCGAAAGTCAAGAACTGGGTGTGTGTAGCGACCAGGCGGTCCAGCTCCATATCTGTAGTCCTGAGCAAATCACGTATAAAACCTCTCCAGCAGAAGACCATGTAAAAGAAGAGGCGGTCCCCAATCAGTCAGCTGCACTTTCACCCGCAGGCAAAATGTTAGAGGAGACCATGTCCGATACGGATATGGAACAAGAGAATTTGATAACTGACAGCTTGCTCTCATCAGCCCAGAAAATTATTAACTGCAGCCCAAACAAAAAGGGGCATGTTAATGTTATAGTGGAACGTCTACCAAGCGCTGAAGAACCTGTCTTGCAGAAGTCTTACTCGATAAGCACTGACATTGAGGCTGAGAAAAGCAAGATCTCTGAGCAAACGCGCATCGTGCACGAGGGATCAGGGGAAGTTTATCACATGGATAAAAATTCCGTGGAACTTGAAGAAGTAATAATTGGATGGAGCAGCACAGAAAAGAAAGAGAGTGATTTAAATCCTGGCAGAGGCAAAGCTGCAGATGAAAATGCTCCTCCTACGAGGAGGAGAACCAACTCTGAGTCCTTGAGATTGCACTCACTAGCTGCTGAAGCTCTCGTTACGATGCCAATCAGAGCTGCGGAGCTAGCCCGGTCAAGCCTCAGAGCCTTTGCCGAGGTCAATTCCATGGGTGCAGACAATGGGCAGAGACAAGCTGACAGCGGCTATGTAGCCCATTCTAAATTAGTCACCTCCCTCAAAACTGAGGAGCTGACAAGCCTAAACCAGACTGACTGTGCTTTCATGGAAATACAGAAGGATAAACCTGAGTTAACAGAAGGTCCAATTAAAATGGGCATTAGCATGTCACTGCTCACCGTGATTGAAAAACTGAAAGAGAGGACAGACCAGAATGCCTCCGACGACGACATTCTGAAGGAGTTGCAAGACAATGTGCAGTGCCAGCCTGCAGCAGAGGCCAATGTGCTGGGGAGCAACCTGGTGGAATACATCCCAAACGTGGACCGTCCCTTCCGCTGTCGCTTGTGTCACTACAGCAGTGGCAACAAGGGGTATATCAAGCAACACTTGCGGGTGCATCGCCAGAGGCAGCCCTATCAATGTCCAATTTGCGAACATATAGCAGACAACAGTAAGGATTTAGAAAGCCATATGATCAACCACTGCAAAACCCGAATGCACCAGTGCAAACAGTGTGAAGAATCCTTTCATTACAAGGTGAATGTGTTTTCTATTTTGACTGCGTATCAAAGTCTTGATTGCTTGAACCGAGTGAATCAAAAGGTGTAGCCTGGTAAACTAAATGGGGTGGTATTGCAAATGGTCTCTCTGTATTGCCATAAAGGCCTTATTGGGAGTACCAGCAGTGGAGTATCTGCTAAAATGCTGTCCCCTGGCCATGGTCTTGGCATTCAAGATTGGTGTGCTTCTCAGAACTGGTAAAACTCATGCAGAGTCAGGTCAAGGAAGTTTTGATGTCAGAACTCAATCTGCAGAGTTCGTACGGTTACAAGAAACTAGATTTGCGCTTCTTGAGCATGTTCTGTTGCCTCATCATCCCTACATGATTTGGAAATTGGTTTTTTCTCCCACCAGGTTAGCATTCGCAGATAATTTAAAACTCTTAGAATCTCTTTGATAACATAAGTAGGTACAGGCGGTTTTGACAAGGGACTATCTGTGCAGTATTGGGATCTGCCTGTTACATATTTACATGCTTTTTAAAGATTGTACAACTTTTTGCATTCCAGAGTCAGCTGCGAAGCCATGAGAGAGAGCAACACAGCCTCCCCGATATATACTCAACATCTCCATCTGACAGTCTCATAACTTGTAGTGAAGTGGATGAACGAGTTGGTACTGTCTCTCTTTTTAACTTGCTTGGGACTGAACAGATTTTTAAATCTGGTGCCCATCTGCAGTCTGTTGATGATGACAACGACATTACAATCTCCTCAATGACCATGCCCCACAGTTTACCCATTGCCAGCAATCCATTGTTTGTTAACTATGGATTGTTGAAGATGAAGCAAGACAAATAAACTGGTTCCCAGCTGCCCACCTGCTCCCACTGCAATAAACAAAATAGGAGCACTGCATCCCTGGGTTGTTTGTTGTGACTTCTGAACCTGGAACTCTGGGTTGCTGGGGAACAAACAAGCCAGAGAATGACCCCCATGGTCATTTACCACAGTAGGAGTGGGCAGAGGGGACTGAGCATGCTCACTCACTCCCGCTCATTTGTGGCAACTCAGGGTTTGTTTAAATCCTGAGTAGCTGCCATGTGTGAACTGAATGAATGACTGTAATGTTTAAAATATGGGAACCTTGTAAATGTTATACTGAGTTCATGAAGGATCACTGGGGAATGGGGTTTCAACAGTCTCCATAGACACGGTGAGTCAGAAGGGGCCTCCAGGCTATCTAGTCTGACCACCAGCTCCAGCCGGCTGCACTCCTGTAATCCCCAACATATGGTTGTCCAATCTTATCTTGAACACCCTCACTGATGGGGCCCCCACCACCTCCCGTGGAAGCCCATTCCATTTGCTAGGGGTCCTAATCATCAGGAAGTACTTCCTGCCGTCCAACCTGAAACCCAGTTCCTTGAACTTCGCCCCATGGACCACGTTCTTTTTTCCACCACAGGGGGAAAAGGTCATTACCCCTACCACGTGACACCCATTCACATACCTGTGTGTCACAAAGGCCTTTTAATCATTTGATCCTGCAAAATTTTAATACTTGACAGATTGGGTACAAGAAGCAGCTTTTTGCAGCTGCCCGCAATTCCTTAGGAAAGCTGATCTTCCACTGCAAGAGCCCTGGAATTGGAGGGAAATTATTGCATTTTTTCTTGATAATGCATCCTTCCCACCTCTTCACCCCAAATAAACACTTCACATAAGCCCTACCTCAATTCTTCAATGCCTTACAAAACCTCACAGAATACTGAGATTGGAAGTATGACTTGACTGAAAATGTTTTCCTTTTAATAGCATTCATTAAATGAGAATTTAAGCTTTCTAAAGTATTTTGGAAACTCTTTGTACTCAAATTATGATACAATTGCAGGAAGGAGTCCCTCTTGTCAAACAGATGTCACCTCTATAAAACAGCCGAAACCCAAGGAGTTTATGGCGCAGCATCTGTTTATGTGCGAGTTATCTGTGCAGAAACATTCGTTTCATGTTTATGAAATCTTTGGCACCCCTGTTCATCACGGCTGTGCTATAACATTAGAGGGATCTTACTGCATATGATTGGATTGTAAATGCTTAATAATGTAGAGCTGTTGTAATAACGTGCATTACGGGAACACCTGCTTTTGCTGTTTGATCAAAATCAGTCACTTCATTACACACCACAGGGCTTGCCCTTCCTTCTTTACCCACCCCGCTCCTCACACTGAGAAAAGCAGTTCCCAAATTAAAACATGCAATGAGAGAGAAAAACAGTTGCATTTTGTAAAATAGCAAGTATAAGCTAGTGATATAATTGTGTGTAAAATATGATGGAGCCCATGATTAGACTCTTAGTGCGAGGCAATACATCTTTATTTTCTAGCGAATGTTATTTCATTTCTTGCTGTAATGATTTAGTTAAGAAAAGTCTCAGATGCTTACCAGGTTGGTTAAAGACAGTTTGGCATCTTGAGCACTTCATGACCCAAGAGTGTTTCCCAGGCTCCTCGACAATGTCAGAGGATGCTAGGATATAGCTCTTGAACTGTGTGATTCAGAGTAGCATCTCTGATTTCAGACTGTGCCTTGGGAGCCCCCTAAGAAGAATCCCACCAAAACCTACAAGTTGGGTTGCTTGTGCAGTTGGGCCAGTTCTAATGCCTAACATATCCTGGACACAAACATATCCTGAAGCACATCTCTTCCACATCCTTAGCCCAACTTATGGTGGGTGTATCAAACTCTTCACAACTGTTCTGAGAGTGTGTGAAGATTACACTCTGACCAGCCTGAAGTAGAACTTCTTAAAATTTGTCTCCAAAATATTGCCAAACAGAACATTCTGGCAATGTGGGAAAAAACTTCTAATCCTCCTTTCAAGCCTTTATTAGAAACCTCTCTAAGAATACTGGAATCTCAGGATTGGCCAGTAAGGGTGAACAATGGGACATCTAGGGCACATAGATGGAGGTACTTCTTCATCAGAAAATTACTATGTAATTTTCTACCAAAATGGTGGTGGTGGCTGTCAACCTGGACAGCTTTAAAAGAGGCTTAGAAAAATTCATGCAGAACAGATGAATGCCAGTCACTGGAGAAAGTGAGTGGAAGGGTTCATATCCTGCTTCTGGACTTTCCAGAGGCATCTGTTTGGCCATTGTGGAAACTGAATATTGGACTAGATATGCCTTCGGTGTGATCCAGTATGGTTACTCTTACGTTCTTATCGTATAGGGGATAGGATTTCAGTCCAAAAACTTTACAGATGCGACATTTGTGATTACACGAGCACAACGTATGTTGGTGTACGGAATCACAGACGGATTCACAACTCAGATAAGCCATATAGGTGAGTGTCTCAGCATTTCAGTTATTACCAGCCTCTTCTAACTGCTCCTCTACCGGCTGCCAGTTCTAAAGGCAGAATTACTGTGGGTGATTTGGAATAACCTGATTTTGAAGAAGTGCGCCATTTATCAGTGATATACTCTGAAATCATATTTGGAATCTACCGACATCCTACATGTAATTGCATAAGCAACTACTTGACATACATACTTGTCATACAGTTCCGAGAAGAAGAAATGCTTTAGATTTGCTAAAGTGCATGAGGGGAGCTGCAGGGCTTTTTTTATTTCAACATTGCATAACATACTATCCTTACAGAGCTGTCCTATGGCCTCCTAAAGAGCAGTGTGGCTAGGCATAGGATTCTCCTGATTCCCAGGTCCAAAGTCAGGAACAGAGCCCCAGCCTCTGAAGCAGAGACCCTTACCCTGATTCCCTTCTCTGACCCTCCCTCCCTGCAGCTGTCAGAAAAAACTGTGCCACCTGTTGCTCCAAGGTCAGAAAAGTGACCGCAGAGAAGGGGTAATGGAGCACAACTATCCAGAGAGCTCATCATTTGTGTGATGCTGTTGAAGGTTTATCTCTTAGAACTTCTGCATGGATGGAACACTAGATCTCAGTTGAAGCAGCCAGCCAGGAGCCTGGACACTCTTAATTTGTGGCATGTCACCTAATAAATTTACCAATTAAATTGGTAGGATTCCAGGATGAATTATAAATAGCCATCATGATCTGTTGCTCTTTCCACAATGCCCTTTATTCCTCTTGGTGCTTATATTGGCAAGTTGCTAGGAGTGTTTGGAATCAGTTGCTTCTTTGTTCTTCTTCAGATGTCGAGTGTGTGATTTTGCCACAACTAACATGAATAGTTTGAAATGTCATATGAGGCGCCACCCACAGGAGCACCAGGCAGTGCAGCTAATGGAGCAGTTCAAGTGAGTATCCAACAACTTGGCAAAGGCTGTAGCAGCTGTGGTTTTGTTATCTGGCTAAATAGCTGGTGATTATGATTCATCAGCTCTCTGTGCAGATCTGCTCAGAAATTTATTCTTATTGTATTTTATTTATTTCATTTTTATACCACCCAATAACCAAAAGGCTCTCTGGGCAGTTTTCAGTGATAAAAGAGGATAAAAACAAAGAAATGGGGGAAAACTATCACAATAAAACAATAGAACAATAGGCCAATACAAAATGACAACACTAACAACATACCCAAACAATTAAGTTGGCACAAAGGCACAGCAGCAATCTCTAATTAAAACAATTTTGAGACTAAAGAGTTAACTGTTAAAATACCTGGTAAATAAAAAGGTTTCCACCTGCATCCAAAAAGAAAAAAGACTATGGGGCCAGGCATACTTCTCTGGGGATCTTGTTCCAGTGACGGGGTGCCACAACTGAAAAGGCCCTTCTCCCCGTTGTCACCCCCCCTTATTTCCTTAGGAGGGGGCTGCCCAAGGAGGATTCCACAGGGCCCGGGAGGTACATACAGGATGAGGCATTCCTTCAGATAATCTGGCACCAAGCTATTAGGACTTTAAATGTTAATACTAGCACTTTGAATTGGCCCCAGACTTGAACTGGCAGCAAGTGCAGCTGAAAGAGGATCAGCATAATGGGATCTCATAGGCCAGTCCCACTTAACAGCCTTATTTTGCATCACTTGACATTTCTGAGCCATTTTCGAAGGCAGCCCCACACAGAATGCATCACTGTAGTCCAAATGAGGTCACCACAGCATGGGTTACTGTAGCTGGGCTGTGTCTGTCCAAATAGGGTCATGGCTGGTAAATCAGCCTTTAAGCTGATAAAAGGAGCTCTGTGCCACTAAGACCATCGGTGACTCAAGTGACAATTCTGGGCCCAGGAGCACCTCCAAACTACACACCTTGTTCTTTAGAGGGAGTGCAACCCCACCCAGGATAGGTAGAACATCTCCCAAGTGGACAGACGATCCACCCACCCACAGCAATTCCGTCTTTCCTGGACTGAGTCACAGTTTATTGGCCTCATCCAGTCCATTATGAGCCCAAGCACTGATTCAGAACAGCCACTGCCACACCTGGGTTTGATGAAAAAGAAAGGTAGAGCTGAGTGTCATCTGCATATAGATGGCACCCCAGCCTATACCTTTAGATAACCTCCCCCAATGGCATCATGGGGAAGCAGATTGGTTGATGCAACTGTCTTTTTGAAATTCTTCATACATTGCTGCTGTTACAACCTGTTATTCAGGAGGCTTCAGACAGTGGATCACCACAGAACAGATGAGTGATTGAGTTCTGGAAGCCATCGGTGGTTCTCTAAATATATTTCAAAGGGCTTCCTATTTGCAGCTCGTATTATACGTTCTTATTATCTTTATCCTCCAGGGATGAGCCCTGGTTCTTGGAATTGTTCTGGAAGTGGGTCTGATTTACTCCAGATCAAGTAGGGCTTGGAGAAGAAGAGATGGGAACTGTATTGTGTTTTGGCAATTTGATCCATATTTTGTATAATCCCAGACTAGATTATTGATCCTCATAGAGCAATATTTTCTGCTGTCTGACTGCAGCTCTTCGACATCCCCTGCAGAGGTCTTTCCCACCACTGACCTTGCTTTTAACTGGAGAAGCCAAGGACTGAACCTGAGCTTTGCCATAGAGTTAAGGCCTTCTCCTTCTGCTCCTCTAAGGAATTTTTTTAAGAAGGGCTGAGGGTACTAATGTCTTGAAACCTGTTTGAGGTAAAGACAGGTTATTAATGTTTTGAATGAATGAATGTTGTGCCCATTTAGATAGATTTGGATACTTAGTAACTTTCAGAATAGTTGACTCCTCTCCCACGTCATTTTGATTAAGTCTTTGGTAGTGGTTTTTCCCAAATGTATCTGGAACATATCCTAAGTGTGAGAATATTCTGCATACCTCTGATTTGTCTCACACGTGCACCTTTTCCCCCTCTGGCTTTCAAACCTGTCGCTCCTCATTATAGCAACTAATATCTAATTATCCAACTTGCCTCGGCATAGAACTGTGTATAACATTGACAATTACTTTTTGGAATAGATGTCTAGTATATGGTCCTTTAAAATATCATTTAAAAGTGCGGTGCTGGTTAAACCACGTCTGAACGGAAATTAGATGGTGTGTAATACCTCTACAATGTGACCATTTTGGACAAGACATATTGATTTTGAGTTATAACCACCCTTGCTTCTTATATTTTCTGTTCCAGATGTGCCCTTTGTGGATATGTGTGTAGCCATCCTCCTTCCCTGAAGTCGCACATGTGGAAACATGCAAGTGACCAAAATTATAACTATGAACAAGTGAACAAAGCTATTAATGATGCGATTTCACAAAGTGGGAGGTGTGTATATATTTGGGGCTTATGATTTGTAATATAAGATCCAATCCAAAAGATATGAACACGTCAGTTACTTTACAATAGATAGTTACTTTAGAGTGTTTGCTTTGGGCAGCTCTCAGTCCCTCAACAAATCCTCTAACTGGCGTGAAACACACAAGGTTTTAAGATGCAGTCCTAAATCCTTTGTTAAAAAATATACTGCAAACTCCCAGCATGGTTGGCTGGAGAATGTGGAAGTTTATTTATTTATTATTTATAAATAATATCCCAATTTATATCCCATCCTTCCGTGCAAGCACTCAGGATGGCTTACATAGTATAAAATAGTATAAAATATGATAATAATCCAATTATTAAAAATATATAGAACTGAGCATTATAAACTAAAAGAAAAGGAAGGAAAAAAATAGAAAATGTGACTGTGAGAACAGAGAAAAACATCTTAAAACATCTAAAAACCTTGATTATTAAAATGATGGATAAAAAGGTCATTACCTGGCGCTGGAAGGAGTATAACGTCATCACCAGGTGGACCTCTCTGGGGAGTGCATTCCATAGTCTGGGCACCAGTGCGGAGAAGTCTCTCCTCCAGGTAGACACCCTCCGTACTTCCTTCAAGGAGGGTTCCCGGAGCAAGGCCTCCCTCGCCGATCTTAAGGGGCATGAGGGCATATAGAGGAGGAGGTGATCCTTCAGGTATTCTGGATCTAAGCTGTTTAGAGCTTTAATACCAGCACCTTGAATTGGGTCCAGACTTCAATTGGGAGCCAGTGTAGCTGATAGAGGACCAGCGTTATATGAGAATAATGGCCGGCCCCTGACAGCAATCTGGCAGCTCTGCTTTGTACCAATTGAAGTATCTGGACCGTTTTCAAGGGCAGCCCCACAAAGAGTGCGTTACAGTAATCCAACTGGGAAGTTGCCAGGGCATGTATCACTGTTGATAGTACATTTCTGTCTAAATATGCATAGGACTGCACCTTTATTTCCCTACATTCAGAGAGCGGTTTGGTAAACAAATTATTATTATATTGCATTCCTCCTGTGAGGAACCCAAGGAAGCATATGTACCCCAGCGACAAAAACCTTGTAATGTAGGTTAGGCTGAGTGGCCCAAAGTGATTCCGTGATCTTCATGGCCAAGCAGGGACTTAACGCCGGATTTCCCGGGTCCCTGATTCTCTGACCATAGCCTCAGTCAAACAAACTGACTCAGTACTTGCACAAGGGGAACCATAAGGTAAAGTCACCGGTTGTGATTTCCTAATAGCCAATTTTTGCACACCACCACAACATTTCTTACTGATGGGAGTTTAAATATCAGCTTGGGGATCTGTGGCAATGAGAGGAAAGGATGAGGGTCAGAATGAGAGCTGTTGTTCAGGCAATACTGAACAGAACTTGTGGAACGTTGACTTGAGTGAGGATCTCTAAATCTTGCATAGTACTGGACCTTAGCATGGGAGAACTGTCCTCTGCTCAATATTCATATAGTAAACAGAAAGTACTTCCTTTCTTAGGTTCCCAGGTCAGCTGCCCGGGAAGATGGTAACCGAAAGCTCTGAAGACAGTTCCGTTCTTTTGACAAGTAACTCAGAAGGCTTGATGTTTTTGGACTCCTCTAACCAGACTGCTAACAAAACTACCAGTTCTGATGAAAACCTGAACCCTGCTTCTACAATGAATACCTCATGCAATTCTGACAAAACCACTAGCCTGTCCCACTTTGGCACAGAATACTGCGTTCTGCTCTTCTGCTGTTGTATCTGCGGATTTGAATCCACCAACAAAGAGAATTTGTTGGATCATATGAAGGAACATGAAGGTGAAATTATAAACATAATTCTGAACAAAGAGCATGCCACAGCTCAGAGCGTAAACTAAATGAAGTTGCCTCTTTAAACAATTCCTTAAAGTGCTGTTTTCCTGCTCTCTTAACATTGCCAGAAGTACTTGCAAAAGAGAAGAATTGTGAGTAAAAACAATCCCCTGTTGATATCTCTAAATTTTGAAGCCTTTGTATCAAAATGCAAATAGATAACTTCACAAGGTGTTGAAGCAGCTGAACAGTAAACACTCCATGTATGCTAAATGGGCACTGAAAATGTTATCCCCAGCCGACAGAGCCATTTTCAATGCCTGTTACTAATCCAAAGCATAGAAGTATAATAGGAAAGTCACACTAGGTGTTAACTTAAGGGGTTTAACCTTCCTGCCTTGAAACTATATAAAAGGTGTCAAATTCATTTCAGGAAAATTAAGAAAAAGGCTTGACATGGCTGACTATAAGATTATGAAGCAGCAGTTTCTAGAGAGAGAGAGAGAATGGAGGGAAGACAGTAATTTTCTTGGCCTTATCTTTCCTAGCATAATTACTTCTTTTTCAGAGAAGATCAGTTACTTGCCTGTTCCTGCTTATAACCGAAGTTGGTATGCTGCTAATTACTTAGCTGGCTAGATTTTGTTTTCTCAGTATCAGATGCTACAAGAAGAGATGTTCTGAATATGTACCTAAATGTGTCTTGTTAGACCCAGAAAGTTCACCAGAATCTCTTAATATTACCTATATATGTAAGCAGGCATCTCAGCATTTGGAGCAGCAAATCAGGGGAGGAAGGAACATGGGTAGCCTTTAAACAAGGCTTTGAAACAGCCCCCCCAAAAGGGGGGGTTGTCTGTTTTTCATCAAATCTCAGTCGACATTTCAAAATCCAGGTATTTAGAACTACTGTGGAAACACAGTGGGTTTGATACAGAATTTAACCCCCAAAGATGGAAGGACTTCCACCCACAGAAGGTTACTGATGCAGTGAAGCAGTTGCACTGGCAGAATGAAGGAAAAATATATTTTATTCAATTTCCCTCTATGGTTTATGAAAACCTACTTCAGAGGACTGGGAGACCCTTTGGAACAGTGGGCGAGGTGGCAATAGAAGCTGTGGGGCAAAATGGGGCAAACTCTCCCATTTCCACCAGCAGGAACCTTTGGAGAGGGATTCTGCTCACAGGCTGCTGCTGCCAACAGAAGAGTTTGGGACCCATCCCGTCAGCACTGGAGGTTACCATAAACAGGCTAATCTTGTGGCATTATTGCATAATCGCCACTAAAAGTCATCCATGTGGTTAACACACTTGCCCCCAAAAGCACACGCTTTCCCGCCTTGCTAAATGTCTTGCGCGTCTGTCTTTGGCTGAAATCCGGAGGACAGTCCAGCTGTATAGCTCCCATTAAGTTCAGTGGGAGTTAAGCAGAATTGTAGCCAATTTACATTTTCTTCATGAAATTAGTGCCATGCTTTATTTCGGTCATGCCATGCACTGCATTTCGTTTATTCTACTAAACAACAGATGGTCTACAAATCTGAATTATATTTCAAGAACTGTAGAACATATTTCTTGTGTATTTATTATCTATTTATAATATTTTAGCAGAAATAAGCTAGAAGCTCACACGGTGCTAATTGAGTTTGGGGGCTTTTGCTGACATTTCTGAACTGTGAAGCTGGGCAAATGGAAAATGGTTTTGTGTATAATTTTCAAGTTTTAAATGCTGAATGCAGAAGTCTTTCGAAGTATTTTGTAAGACTACCCAGACTTAAGCATTCTCCATCTTGATTATCTAGTGCACAGTCCTATGGAGAGTAGTGCAAGTTCTTGACCTGAGAGGTACGTGCTTGTTCAGTGCAGAGCAGAATGAGTAGTGAATGCAATCTTTGTACCACCACCCTCCACTCCTCTAGCAATGGAATTTCAGAGCAGGAGAGAAGGAGGTTGGAGGACCATCATGATAACTCATCTCCTGACTGTTACAGTCTCCCCCACTGCCCCCAAAACACCCCTTTAACCACTCTCTGAGGTCGCTCTCCCAACCCTGGCAAAGCAGTCAGCATGGCTCTTTCCAGTTGTAAGGGGGTGGGGAAGAGCTCCAATCTCCAGCTCCAAAGTCAGAGCACCCCCTTGTTCTATCATTTTTGTTTTAAATTATATGCATCAGTACATTGAAAATAGCAGCCAGGTTGTCATTTACAAAAATATTTCAAATAAATGATAATATTTAAAATGTGGGCACTTTTGCATTGCTCTGGAGGAAAAAACATGTAGAGAGAAATTGAGAGGGAATGTTTAATATTCAGGATATTGTGTTTAACTTTTTTGCTATGAACTATTAAGACTTATTAGAAGGAGCTTCAGTCACAAAGCTTGATTAAGTACATTTGGCTATTATTGTTACCTTTTTTCATTCCGTTTATATTCACAGTATCGACTTCCAGTGCACTGAGAAGCAGGAAGTGATTGGGCAACTATTTAATATCTCCACTAGCAGCAAAATGGAGAGTAAACAACAAGTTGACACTAAAATATTCTTCATGCTGGTTAGAAGTAGCTCACTCAGAAGTAGTAACATAACCATTTTTTATAATCCTCATTTGTCTAGATATTTTGAAGCATTGCTACATCAAAAAGAGATAGAAAATCCAAAATAAACATTTATTTAATATTAAGCTTGTACAAAGTGTATTGATATTCCATCTCCTATCTTTATACCATCTACTTACTGCAATTAGTTTAAAGTTTGGTTTAAAAAATTACCAAAGTAACAGATTAAATTATCTTCCAAATTAATGGTGGTAGGTCTTAGCCATGAACCTTTTTTTCCATATTGGATCATGCTTCTTTACTAGAAGAAAATTGTGAATGTATGAACATATAAAATAGGTACTTATGGAAGTTAACTATCAATTGTTAGACATCTAAACCTTTTAAAGTAACTCCATATGTGAGGAACAAGTGACTTGAATTTGGTTTATGTAATCTTTACTGTTAAACAGTAAATGGATTTTTTTAATTGATGGGATTGCAGTCCTATACATGTTTAGACAGAAAAAGGGGCCCACAACTCCTGAGCGAGGACATGCTTGCAGTTGTAGGCCTTTTTCTGTCTAAACATGCTTGGGGGTTACATCTTTATATCCTCCATACAAAAAGTTTGATAATACTGTCATTTGCACAGGACATAAGCATACTGCTTAAGGACATTTTCCTTTTAGTGTCCATGTTGCTCTCAGTTCATTCCTCAAATGTATACACTTGTCACGTAGAAGCCTGAAACTAGTATATTGATCATGTTTCTTGCCTTGAAAAGTGTTGGGGGGGGGGGGCTATTTGAGTATGGGGGATTTCTGCTTTTTTGAGGTTTAAAAGCACTTTTCAAACATATGGCTTGTCTTCCCATCAGTTTTAGGGTATAAGTAAGATAAAATGCTTGGATTCATGCCTAACTATAGTGTATTTGGTTTTATTATTAATTTATGTAGGAGCAGTTTCAGTGCTCTGCGTTATAATTTCAGCCTTTGCTGATCATTCTTAGGGTTCCATTATGGACAACGTTTCCATTTATATTTCCAGCTTCAATACTTACATATACTTGCTCGGAAGCAGATTTCACTGAAATCAGCTGAAATTATTTTGAGACAGATGTGGTGCAGATTGTATCCTTACAGAGCAGTTCTCATCCATTTGTATTCAGTGGGGGGAACCATTCTAACGGATCTTTGTGCTGCATTTTTTGGACTGCGCAAATGTGAGGCAGGCTAGCCAGGGTGTGTATCCATGAGGGCAGTGGAATCATACTTGCATACCCTGCCTTCTCCTGACTTCAGACCCGCAGGATATCTGCATGTGAAAAGCAGTGTTTACGTCAGGCCTATCTGCACAAAATTGATATGGATACTGCATTCATATGGATATATGTGTGGATTCTGCATTTATTGCATCCAACACATGGAGATCTCAGCAGGTTCGGAGGCAAGACTGCCATTCCTACTATGTGCAATGAGCTGATGCAAACCACTTCTCTTTGCTCCAGTAGGCTAACCCACGCTCTGCCTGAACCAGCCCTTTGATTTCATTATAGGAACTTGCTTGGAAACATGCTATTAAAATCAGTGGGACTTGCTTTCCAGTTCAATGTGGCTTCAGTAGCTTCACCAATAGAGGCTGTTTTCCTTGCAGCACTACATGTTATCCTTAGTTTGAAAGACAGACTGGGGTTCAGCCAGTTACTGTATTTTAAAGCACTTATTTAATCATTAAAATAAAATGTACAGCTGGTGCTCAAAGTAATGTTAAAATATATTTAATAGAATTTTGCATTTGATATTCATGGGCATGGGTACATATATTTTTTTAAGAAAAGGAATTGTAATACCATGGCACTGCTTTTTATAGCCAAAGTATAAAACTTTTAGAAAACTGACATGTAAAAAATGCAGGAATCTCTCTTGCTGTATCTTATTGATAGGATGGCTTATTTTATAAAATATTTTCCGCACATTAAGCTGCATGCCTTAAGTTCTCTCTAGAATTGTCTTGTTTGGAAACTATGGAAGCAAACTTTGTAGTACTACTTTGACTACCTTCTGAAATACTGTACATTGTTAGAATAATTTATTTTGCTTTACAGAAGTTTTGTCATGTATTGACTAATTGTATTTTGGTAATAAACTCCTATGTTGAACACATCAATACTGTGCTCTTGATAGAATTATCGACATTTAAGAACTAAACAGAGGAAAGCTTTACTTTGTCATTGTAGTTTTCCTATTGTTTTTGTTTTAATCCTACAGATACCTTCCCTAGTATGGGAATACTAACCTATGTTAAAGGGTTTCTTAATGAAATACTGAGGTGATATATGGTATTCATTTGAACAATAAAGCACTAAGTAAATACTGTAGATATTTTTGCCCACCTTTGCACTTTCACCATCAGCAGAGTAGCCTTGTATAGCTTGTGACCTACTAAGCCAGGGTATATTAAGCCAAGCCCAGAGATTCAGATCCAGCTCATGGTGGCTAAGCCTCCTTTCTCACTTCCCAACCATCAACTGTCGGTTTTCCAGTTTTTGCACAATCTTCCATTCTAAAACATTAAAATATTGTTCCTCTTGAGGCTTAGTTACTGATAGTAAGAACTCTAGGCTAGAATACAATGGCATTTGGAAGGGAGGGTTACCTCTTACACCACTGCAATGCAACCCAAGCTGAAAGAGCTTCTGCACTAAACCATATTTGGCCCACCTGCAACTTGGTATTACTCTCTGCCTGGGACTGCAAAAGCAAGAATGTTTATCAAAAACACCTCAGACTGCAGCAACCTTTTCCCAGCTTGGTGCCCTCCAAATGTTTGCATTTTCCATCACTCTCAGCCAGCATGGCCAATCGACAAGAATGCAGGAAGGCTGGAAGTTTAGTCCAGCACAAATGAGCAGCATCTGCTTGCAGAAGGTTGGGCTGCATGTCTAATAATCTATTCAGCTGCACTTCACAAGCTGTGTGAGCTTACATTTAGGAGTAAATGGATGTTTCTTTCCTGTTCGTCTGGTGATTCTAATCTAACTTGGTATTTTGCTACCATTCAAGCTAGGCAATTGATTATGAGCAGTTATATTAGACTGATGCATGTGGATTATTCAACTTTGTTATCCTTAGGAGGTACATGTATAAAAGCTTTGCCTTGCTACTGACAGTATTTAACCAGACCAATACCCTTTCCCACATAAAAAAGCATTCAACAAAAGAAAACTGGATTGGTCATGGAGAATTAAGAAAACAAAGGAAGCCGGATCCTCTGGCCTGTACTTCCGTGTCTTCTGCCAAGCTCTTGCATATTTGATCTGGCACCCCGAAAGCAGCCATGATGATGCCAGACTTGTTCCTAGGGAAGGTGCCTTGGTACCAGCACAGAAAAGGCCCTCTGTAAAATTCTGTCTTTCCTTACAAATTGTCCTGCAAAGATCTATCTCATCTAATGTTTTGTATTCATTCACTGTTTAGTTTCTAATAGTAACTTGTTGGAACTGTACAAGCTGCCTTCATCTGGTTCAGAGTGAAAACTCCTGCAGCACTCTGCCCTATTAACAAAGTTTAAATGATGGTGTGGAATAATAAGGAACCCTTAAGAAACTCCTCTCCCACCCCATACTTCCTCCAAAATTAATGAAATTATTTCCCATCACCAGTAGCCTTATTTAAAAAAAAAGTAATCCAGGAATGGCCTGGTTTTCCACACACACAGCTACTGCTGCGCTGCTACTAGCACACTGCAATTGCGGGGTTGAAACTCTCATAAAGGGGGTATTTTGCAACTTTTCATCTTGAAAATAGAGTAGGCATTATGAAACTGCTTTTATAATATATGATGCAATATTACCTTCAGCTAAAGGAACTGAGCAATGCCATGGCCATTCAGCACTTCACAGCCAAATGCAGGGCTCTTCCGCCCCATCAACTCACATCCCAATTCCATAGCCCCAACTTGCTGGGCTCCTGTGTCTTTATGAGCTCCAGCATCCCAGCTAACAATAGAGCATGGAGATGTCCCACACAAAGATGCAGTGACAATACTGGCACCTTATAAATGTACATCTCGCACAGCTCCCCAAGCAGTTTAACCTGATTCTCCCTAACCAAGTTTTCTACAGTAACCATGGAGAAATCAACATAGCTTTCAATTTTCACACCATCACATTCAACTACAGCTGCCATGATTTAATCTGTACAAATTACAGACACCAGGCATTCCCCAGATCAGTGGTGAATGAGTGTCCACCCATGATTTGGCCTCTAAAGGACAGGAGCTGGGATTAAGTTCTGGTGTTTACATTGTTTTTAGTATTAAAAATTGTAGACAGTGTCCCCACCTTGCAACACAGCAGGCAAAGGATATGTGGTGATGGCAATACAGATCACACTGAACAGAGCAAAAGACGGCTCAATTGATGAGATCAAAACGGGGAATGCATTAATTATAACATGTAAAGAAACTGTTTAACCTGCCTTCATTTTCTTCTGTTGTCTCCTTTGTGATGACTTGGATCGTACACTCTCTGGGTTAGAGGCCTGTCTTTTGCTACAATACGCATAAAGGAGGGATGCGGACGCTTCAGCTCAAGAACCGCATGCTACTTCAGAGATGCTCTGAGTCTGCATCCTACTCTGCAAGAGGAAGAAAGGCGGGGTATAGATGCAATGCAATAATAACCGGGCATTTTGGAGGGCGTTCATCCGTAGGGTCCCAATAGTCGGAGATGACCCGATGGCACACGCCAGTAATAGATGTTGAGTGTAGCATATATGAGCCAGTGTAGCATGGCATTTGGCCAGGGACTCGGGAACTCTAGGTCCTCGCGCTCGTTCAGCCCTTAAGCTCAGCCTAATCTCCCTCGCAGGGTTGTTGCGAGGCTTTTTGCGAATGGGGCGGCGTAAAAATGGTTTAAATAAATAAATAAAATAAAGAAGATGGAGAGCAAGCGGGCTGACTCGTAAGCCACTCTGGATTCCTCGCAGGAGGCGGCGGGAGGCAGGCAAATAATAAGGCGGCTGGGAAAAACCTGGGTGCTTAAACCGGAATGGTTGCCAACGCTAGCCGTGCAACTCGTGACGGGGGGCCCAGCCTACGCCCTTCCCCAGGGAGCCCTGCCCCCATGGCCGCCCCCGCCGCCCGCCCTCCCTCCCGAGAACGGTCCACCATCGCACCCCCCCTCGCCGCCGCCGCCCGCCCTCATTGCCGGGGGGGAGGAGGAGGAGGAGGAGGAGCAGGGACGACGAGCCGGCGGCGGCGGCGGCGGCGGCGGCTTTCCTTCCCCTTCGCTTCCCTTCGCTTCCCGCTCCGCACGCGCGACCCGACGAGCCGCCGCTGGAGCCCGTCCGCAGGTAGGCGACGGCGGGGCGCCGGGCGGGCTGAGGCGGGCGGCGCAGGCCGCGAGGGCGAGCCGGTGGCGGCGGCGGCGATCGCCGGCCTAGGCCGGGGGCAGGGCAGCCCCGCCAGCCCGGGTCACTCCCGGCAGACCGGCACCTGGGCGCCCTGCCGCCCCCGCCCGGCGGTCCGAGGGCGGCGGCCTCTCCGGGGGGGCTCCGCGGGGCGGGGCGGGGCGGGGGCGCCCTTGGCTGGCGCTGCGTTCCCCGGCCGCGGCCCTGCCCCGCCGGTCGTCGCCCCTCTGCCTGCCCCGACGCGGCCGCGGGGCGGGAGCGGGGCTGCTCTGCCGCGGTGCTCCGTTGCGAAGGTGCGGCGGCCGCGCGAGTGAGCGAGGGTCCAGGCTCAGGGTGGCTCCCTTGCGTTGCGGAAGTGGGCTTCACAGTGGGGTCTGCCCCGCAGCCGCCCCCTGAAAATGCAGCGGCGGAGAGCTAGGAGACCCTGCCGAAGGGGGTGCGCTGTGGAAAGGGAAAGGGACCCCCAAATCCGGTGGAGCGTCCTTGCATCGGTGGAGCTGTTTCTCTTGAAAGGACCCGAAGTGTATTTTGTGTGGATGCACAGTGTTCACTGGAGCTAGTAAGCATCTGTATGGACACTTGTACCCTGCAGGATTTACTGTTACATAAAGGTGCATAGAATTGGTTAATTGTACGGTTCGAGCATGTCTCCTCGGAAGCAAATCCCTTTGCATTCAGTGAGACTGAACCTTATGATTCCAGCTGGCCTTACCGTGGCAGAAGTTTTGGTGAGCTTGCGTTTAGTTGTGCTTAGGCAAGTGGACTCCACCAAAGCTCCCATTACACTAAATCTGATGTGCCCATGGTGCTGTTCTTACTGTGAAAGTGAGGGATCTCATTTGCCTTAAGTCAATAGCACTTAGATATGAGTTGCGTTAATACTTCATCCTCCTTCCTCCAGGCCTAAAGCAAATTGCATGGTTCTCCCTCACAACAACCGTAAGTGTGGCTGACCTGAATTCGCCCAGTGTGGTGATCAGACTCTCTGCTTTTTTCCCATACGTTTGAGCTTCGCTTAGAAATGTCTGAGACTAAATCTCTTGTATTTCACGGTCTTTTAAGCCCAGTAGTGCCCCCTCCCACAATACGCATGTGAAGGGAAGGTAGGAATTCATGCATCTGATGCAACAGGCTCTACTCTAGTAAAGGTTTGTGTCCCAATAAATAAAACTTAAATACGAGTCATGTTATAGCCCATCTACAGCATCCCATCTGACATCAATCATAAATCAATAAATGTTGCTGGTACTATTGCCCCAAATCCTTGCTCTCCATCAAAAGTGACTTAAATGCACCATTGCTCTTGCTCCGGGATGGATTTTGTCGCATCTTTAACAGGGTTATTGAGGCATAACCATTGCTGGGCCAGAATACATGGAGAGTTATCTTTACTTGGGAGATATAATGTGCATATATGTAAGTGCAGAGGAGAGAAAATTTGTAAGTCGGAGGGACAAAAGGCCATGAAATGTAAGAGGTGTTTTTCAGCCCACAGAAGCATATGTGTCAATATATCTGTCTTTAAGTTGCTACACCTTGTTGTTTTTGTTGTTTTTCCTGTAACATACATGGCTACTTTTCTTTCTGTTATCTGGTATACTAACAATCCCCACTAGTCCCCTATCAGCTTTTACTAGCAAGATTGTAATCAGCATAGAAGCATAGAATAGTAGAGATAGAACGGGTCTATAAGGCTGTCAAGTCCAGTTCCCTGCTCAATATAGGACTCCAAGTTAAAGACATCTCTGACAGATGACTGCCTCTTGAATACCAGCAGTGTGGAAGAGCTGACCACCTCCCTAAGTCATTAGTTTCATTGCCATATCACTCTGACAAGAAATGTGTCCTGCTGTCTACCCGGAATTGGCCTTCCTGTAACTTAAGCCCATTATTCCATGTTCCTGTACGCTGGGATAACAGAAGAGAACTTTCCAGTCCCCTGATCATCTTTGTTACCCTCCTCTGAAAATTTTCCACTTTGTTTGCATCTTACAGTGTGGTGCCCAGAATTGGACACAGTACTCAAAATGGGACCTAGCGCGTGCCGAATAGACGGGAACCAGTACATCATGTGATTTGGAAGCTATACTTCTATTAATGCAGCTCAGTGTAGCATTGGGGGGGGGGGGGTTGTAGCCACATTGCATTGTTGACTCATATTCAACCTGCCTATAAGAATTCCAAGATCCTTCTTGCATGTAGTATTGTTGATCCAAGTATTCCTCATCTTCTAACAGTGTATTTGGTTCCCTTTACTATGTGTTGAACTCAGTATTTTTCCCTATTGAATTTCATTTTGTTGCTTTCAGGCCAGGGCTCCAGCCTATCAATATTACCTTTAATTTTGTTTCTGTCTTCTAGGGTATAGCTGTCCCATCCAATTTTGTGTCATCTGCAAATCTGATCAGCATTCCCTGGGCCTCTCCATCCAATTCTTTAATTTTAAAAAAAATTAAGAGCACTGGGCCCAGGACTGAACTCTGTGGTACCCTGCTCATTACCTCTCTCCTGTCTGAGAAGGTGCCATTGGGAAGCACTGAGTCCTATTTTGTAGCCAACTATGGATCCACCTGATAGCTGTTCCATCTAGCCCATTTTTAGCTAGTTTCCCGATGAGGAATGTCATGGGACACTTCGTTGAAAGCTTTGCTAAGAGCAAGATATATTGTGTCCACAGTATTTCCAAAGTCAACAAAAATGAGATCAGATTAGTCTGGCAAGACTTGTTCTTGATAAATCCATGCTGGCTTCTAGTAATTACTCCATTGCCATCAAGGTGCTTACAGACTGACTTCTTTACAATCTGTTCCAGAATTTTCATAGAGATTGATGTCAGATTAACTGCTCTGTAGTTCCCAGGATCCTGCTTTTTGCCCTTTTTGAAAGCAGAGACATTAGCCCTTTTCCAGTCATCTGGAACTTCCATGCCCACCACGATTTCTCAAAGATAATAGACAGTGGCTTTGAGAGTTCTGTCAGTTCCTTTATTACTCTAAGGTGCAATTCATCAGGCCCTGGAGATTTGAACTCATTCAAAAAATAGGTGTTCCTTGACCATTTGTTTATTAATCTCAAGTTCAATTCTGACCCTTCGTTTTGTACTTAATTTCTGACATAGACCTGCGTTTGGGAAAAGACTGAGCCAAAGTAGAAATTGAACACTTTGGTTTTTTCTTTGTTGTATATTACCGATTTGCCCTCTTCATTGAGAAGTTAAACCACCATTTCTTTACTACTTACTGTGAACATACCCAGAAAAGCTTTTCTGCTGCTTTTAGGGTCGCTTGCTATCCTCAGCTCATTCTCAGGTTTAACCCTCTGATGCCCTTCCTGCACTTCTGCTCCACTTGTCTGTATTCTTCTTTTCTCACATGACCTTCCTTCCACTAACTACATGTGTCCTTTTTTGTTTTTAGCTCAGCTTGAAGTGTTGTGTGGAGCCACATTGTTTTTTTCTGTCATTGCTGGCTTTTATGTTGAAACAGTTTGTAATTATGCCTTTAAAACTTCCTTTTTTGAAAATTCCCTCCCATCTTGGACTCCTTATTACTTTAGGGTCCCTTGCCACAGGACCTTACGTATCATTGTCTTGAACTTATTAAAATCAGCTATCCCAAAATCCAGAGTATGTGTCTGGCTATACTACATTTTTGCTTCCTTTAAAATCAAGAACTGATATGTTGAGTTCCCCCAGAGTTCCCCCAGAGTTCCCAAATGTCCACTTTATCCATGAATTCAGCCCTGTTACTCAGAATTAAATCAAGGATAGCTAATCCTCTAGCTCCCTTTTCCATTTTCTGTAAAAAAAAGTTATCCAGTATGCATGTCAAGAATTTCTTGGAGGGAAATTTTTGGCAGAGTTTGTCTCCCAACAAACATTGGGATTATTGAAGTCGCCCATTACTACCACTTCACATTTCCTTGAAATACTGGCAGTTTGCTTAACAGAAGTTCCATCCTTATCTCCTCCTTGATTGAGAGTGCTTCTTGGACTCAGCAAAGATCCAGTTCCTTTACCATTCATGTTGCCAAATAGTTGTGTTAATTTGTTTTTCCTGGCAGGGCCTTCAGCAGAAATTCGGCAGCTGGTTCTCATCTTGGCCTTTGCAATGGAATTCTAGGGAAATTTTCATTCCTAAAGTTCTACAATTAATGTAGGTATGAAAGGCATAGGAACCATCTATGGAAAAAGGCTGGCAGCCTTATTTAACTATTTTTAATTGTGTGCAAAAGTGGAGAGTTAGCACTGACTTAGGAAGCACACCAATGGATATGTCCATAAACCTCTGAATTCAGAGGATTTCAGGCATACTTTGCATGGCAGGAGAAGCACAGAAGCAAAGATGGTATATTCCTCGCATCCTTTAAACCAATGAGACAGATAATTTCAGCTGATTAACTGCAGCACTTTGGAGTAGAAGTGAAGGAGGCTCTTGCATCTTTGGAGAAGCAGCCAGTAGTACTTTCTCTACTGACTGTGAGGGGAGGAAGATGCTCTGAGTTCAGAGTCCAAGCTCTAGTGTCAGATTTGAGACTCTAAAAATCCTATGGCTCTTTAGACACTGTCTAGGGACATAGATTCACTCTGACTGTTACCTTTGAACTTAATGTATTTCAAGCAGTCTTGAATTTACATCTCTAGCTTATTTCTTAAATTCCAGATCATGTTCTTCTCATGCCTTGTACATGCATACATTTCTCCCTGTGGCTTTGTCGCCAATCAGCTTTGGTCTCCTAGAACATAATCCTGTGGGATGCATCTTCAGTGCTCATAAGCCCCTGAACTTAGAGTCTTATGAGCATCTCTGCAGAGCAGAAGAAGGAATGATCCCTACCTCCCTAACTCTGCTTAGATTTTAGCTAGACAGCCTTTTTTCATCTACTTCACTGAGATGCTTCAGAGTAGAAGGTAAGGAGGCGGCCAAGGACACAGTCTACAGTCCCTGATGCCACCAAAACGCTCCCTTTACTTGCTTTTCAAGGTTGAATGTCCAACCTTGCCATTCTTCCCATGCCAGCTCTGAGAAGAGAAGAAAATTGTCACATGGATGACCAGTTCTGACATAGGAGTTTGATGTCTGAGCTGGGATCTGGAAACCTAAGCTATCTTTTGGTCAGTATCTTGGGGCCATAGGATAACCCTCTTAATGCCTCATTTTTCTTTTTTCTCTGTATCTTGGGGCTTGCATTCTATTTTATCCAGCATTCCCTGTCACCCTTTGGCACCTCATTTCTGCTCCATGCAATCACAGTGCTCATTTCTTTGTATTCCGTCTCTTCCTGTTTCACCTTATTGTCGATCATTTTCTAAACACCTGTCCTTTCCTTTTTGCCTTTGATCACTCATATACGACTTGGTACACCATATCTGCTACGTGTATCCTCTTGCCTACACCAAGCCATCTCTTTTATTCCCAATATACTCTTGTTCATTTATTGTTCTACTTAGAATGATTAGATTCATTCATTCATTGCAGTTTTAAACCACCTAATAGTCCAAGTTCCCTGGGTGGTGCAACTGTTCTTTATCTCTCCATGGGTTCCATTTCAACAGGATTCTACTGGGATGAAGGAAGATTTGAGGTAGGACGGACCCTTCAAAGCATGACCCAATTTACTTCAGCATGCAGCAGTTTGCAAATTCTTGGTAGGTGATGATCTCTAGTTGAGCATGCTGACTGTATATTTTAAAAGTGAATGATATTCTCCATCTAGTGCAAGCCATTAAGAAAACCTGCATCCAGAATATCAGAGTGAATATGAAAGGTGTTATTTGTGCATCCAGACAAACTGAAAGACAAATTTCCTTGAACATTTAGAGTCATTGTTAGTGGGCAAAGGTATTAAAGCTTTGTGCTCTCTGACCTTTCAGCTGTGACCTTGACTTATCAGGTACAGCACTGCATAAGATGAGACAGATATTCCTTTTTCTTCTGCCAAATAGCGTTCTTTTCCTCATTTAACAGTACTACAGAGTGAAACCTATGATACAGATGCCCTATGTGTCTTGTGATCCTCCAGGCCACACACAGTCCCACAGTTTTGCTGTTTTCTTCGGGCTGCAAAAGCAGAACACTAGGTTGTGTTCTGACAGGTTACATTTTATGTGCTGTGCCACAAGCTCTCTAGGCCTAAGCTACAGAGCATGTCATTACCTCATAATAAATCCATACACTGAACTTTTTCCTTCTTGAAGCTAGGCACATGCAGAACAAGGGCTAATTATATTATTTCCAAATTTTGCATAAATAGTTGTCATTGTCATTATTCATTGCTTCTGTTTTGTATTACAGCATTCCAAAATTGGCACATGTCTTGATAAATTAAGGGTTAGACTGATTGTGGGTGGGTGTTTTTCTCTCTTAAAAATATTTTTAGCTGCTACAGAAGGATAGGGCAAAGCATCAATGAATAATTAAAATATTAGAAAATAGCCAGAATTAATACTTTTGGAGAGGGCATTTGTAGCTAGTCTGTATCTAGGATATAAATTAAGGAGTTTACATGTTACACTGTATACTGACTGGTCTGAAAATTATCTCAAATATATCTGTGTATTCAGTATTGCAATATCGTTTGCCTAATTTATTTGTGGGGGAAAATGAAAGAATAAGACTTTTTCTTTAACTCTTCTCCAAAAATAAAGAGGTATGTGGGAATGTAACATTTTGCATACATTTTAAGCATTGCATTAGTGATAAACTGTTAAGTACCTGCATAATTAGTTTCCATATTATTTTGTGTGTGTATATCCGTAGGAACCTGCTTGAAGTATAATGTGTGAATGTTATTGGCATCATGTCAACAATTAGACAGAGAAAAGGAGTAAAAGTCGCAGAAGCTCCAGAAGAGTGCCTGTCACAGGAAAAGAACTGGAAATTTAATGGAAAAATTGTCACTGGTAGGTTGTAGTTACTTTTTAGTAAGGCATTACACACCTCTAGCTAGAATTATTATTCTTTTGGTTAAAAATGAGTTGTCAAGCATATATTGTTCAGAGTGCATTACACTGATGCCAGCATTAACCATGGTTCAGAGCAGGTTCTTCTCAAACAGTATTTCAAGCTACTTCTCACTTCATATCTACATGATGTATTTCCATGTAGAGCATTTATTTACAAAGAATGTTTTCTGATGTTTTGCCTATAATATATTTCATGTATTGTTATTTACAAATGCAGCTTGAACACCTTGTCACCATACCAGTTTGTATATAAATTACAAATACATACACATTTCTTTCTTCCAGTAAAGGAGACACTGCCATAATGTTTTTGGTTCCACTGAGTGCATTTGTATTTCAGAATTTCCTTCTGTGCCAGTAGAAGCTCGCCCTCCAGTGTTTAAGAAGTTGGTTAAGAGGAGCAATTAACAGTTTTATGCAGTAGACTTAGCAAGCGTAAGGAAAAGCACTTAGCTGTGCTTCTTGAGTGTTCTGCTTTCTCAAATTAACACTATGCATAGATAATTAGTTGGATCTAAGAAACCATGAGTGGGTGGATCTTACTGTTTTGATTCTGTCTTATGTCACCTTGAGAGGATCTTTATTCTGGAAGGCCTAAATCAGTGTGAATCTTCTAATTTTAGAAGAAGCCAGGATGCAAGTGTTGGCAGAATTTAAAATCTTAGATGATGAATATTTACTAGAACACTCTTCTGCAGGTGGAAAACTATGGAAGAAGGTTTCATTAATCGTTGGTGGAATTGTTGGCATTTCCCTGGGAATTCTCACTTCAGTTTATGTTGCTACATTACATGAAAATGATTTATGGTTTTCCAACATCAAGGTAACAGAATGACTATAATTGCATCTTTTATTTCCTAAGGCATTGTTCACAGTATGGAAGATACTGTATCTATTTCTGGAATTACAGCCCTTATTTATTTATATTGTTTGTTTATGGCAAAGCTTTTCAAGACAGCTATAGCATCTCTTCTCTGTTGTTCATTTTATTCTCTACCACAGCTGCCACAGTACTTACCAGATTTTTGCTTGAGGACTTACTGAGGTGATATACAGGAGATAGTTAATTGAAAGTAAAAGCCATATTTGATGTGCAATAATATGTAGTTGCCTATTTAGGAGGTGTATTAGTTTTGACTGACCTCTGACTCAAATCAGACTCTTTTCGACTGTTCCCATTAATTTCTAAGCCAAAATAGGCTTCTCTTTGAAGTGGTCGAAATGGAAGCGAGACTTTTATGAAACTTTGTTTGCAAAGATGGGACCATGATATGGACATTCTTTCAATACCAACATGCTTCATGACAAAAAGGTGTTAAATTGGTTGTCAGTCAAACCAACTGATTGAAAACCGAGCTCCTATACCTATGCTTCTGAAACTTTGCAGGTTTCTTGTCTGGAAACCTCTTTGTGATGTTTGTGATTTCCATATAAATTACCCCAAAATCACAAGGGAGTATAAATCAGGTTTGGATGGTGATATAAAATATGCCAAGAAAAAGAATGGAAGTGTGGTCAGTAGCTTGGTATTTTGAATAGAAAAAAATATTAGTATAATTATCTACCGTAGCTTAAGGTGAGGCCTGAACCCCAGGTTTCTATGTTCAGATCCAGCTTTCCAGCCACAGAATTCTTTGTTTCTGACAGAATGAAATGTCCTTTCCCTATTTGATCAGTCACTGATGAGTCTGTTGCTTTCTTCATCAAAGCTGAATAAACACGTTGAAACACTTAGGGACACTGTGTGACCTTGGTCATTTTAATGCAAATATCGGAATTTAGCATTCACTTGGATTCTTGAGGAGATTTCATACTTAATTGAATTAAATTTTTAAAGGTCATGTGCTTTCATTGCTCCTTTTGGAACATTGTTGCTTTTCATCATCTGGAACATTGTCGCTTTTCATATTGAAAAGCAATACACTGTCTTCAGTGTATTAGATTGCATTGTTCTGGAAGACTTCACTTGATCTAGTTCCCAAATTCTTAACTAGTGCAAAACCCCAGCTATAGTTTGTCATAGAAGAAAATTTAGTTGTTATTCTTATATCTTGATTCAAAAGCTGTCAATTTTGTCAACAGCTCAAACATAATTGTGGCAGATCAATTTATATGATTCTGTGTGGTAGATTAAAATAAAACTATAGATACATCATTCTGCTTTTCCATATAGCTTGAGGGTTCGGCTGATGTTGTGTTGAATTATGTTTTAAAAGCAGAACGGTGCATAAAAACAAAGGGTTTTTAACTGCAGGGGGTGTTGCTAATCCTACAAGTCTTAGTAGGTCACATAAGCAGAAAAAATTATGATTGTATAATTTAAAATAAGGAACAAACATTCAGAAGGTAAGCAAAAGATATATGCAGGGAAGGGGTGCCAAATACTCTTCTAGCAAGGTGTACACAAAGCCCTTCTGTACAAACAGAATGCTAGAAATGGTTACAAATCCTGACAGTGACAAATAACTTGACCAGAGAGGAGGAAGAAGGCTCGAGAAGGTCCTTGGAGTGGTACCCTACCGTCGCCTTCCCCAACCTGGTGCACTGTAGATTCCTTGGACTATAGCCCTCAGCGGTCCTAAAATTTGTTCATTTTCACTGAGGCTGATGGGAATTGATGTCCAAACTATCTGGGAGTAGGCTCCTGGTTGAGAAAGGCTCTCTTCCACCCAGCTACTGGAGAAACCATCTTTAGTGGTCTCTTCCTTTTAAGAAGCTTCAGTCTTTTGGGGCCTGTGGGCATTACTCCAGAGCCTCTGCAAGGGGACAACTCCAGTGAATAGTGTATTTGTGCAGGATGTGAATGTGCTGCTTGCTTTCGCTTTTCTCTTGCTATCTCCAGATCCTCCCTCCCTTTCCTTTTATTCATTATTTATTTATTTAAAACATATTTATGCCGCCCCCATCACAACAAAGCCTACAAAAAGCCTTTTGTCTACAATCTCTCTCCCTTTATCAGTCTGCCTCCTCTTTCTTTCCTTTTCCCCTCTCTGCTTCTCCCTTTTAGCTTCTTGTTTTACTCATGATATATTTTAAAGCTCTATTTTAAACATATCCCTTCTCCATGCTGCATTCATATTCATTTTTGGCTTTAAAAATGTTGCTTATTGCTACTTTTGAATTTTCCCTACCTAATGACGTTATTGGTTTTATGGTTTGCTTTACTTACTTTTACTTATAAATTAAATAATTAAATATTCAGTATTGCAAAATCAAGTGATGTACATGAACATGTGAATCAGTTCCAACACTTCTCATCTACATTAGTAAAAGCTAATGGCTCATGATCACTGCACATGATGATCGAATATTCAGTAGGTATCTCCTTGCAGCTTGGCGTGCCTTGTTCTTACAGAACTCTACATGGAGTAAGCAGCCAATCATTTAATGACTGAGGATAGGTTTGTTATAAGATAACTGAGAAACAATGTACCTTTGTAGAATCCACCTTTAATTTCCAAAGAATGTTTATGATCAGCATATAAACAAAATTAAACATACAGATTTTCAACAAAGCACAGTGGGGCTTACATGGCCAACACTGCATATAATACAATCAGTTTTGCATGTATAAGTTGTACACTAATATTTAAATATCCATTTTAACATACTAATCTATAGTTCTGGCCACTTTCTTGAGAGGATTCTGTAGGAAAAGTATAAATTGCTATAGAACTGGAAATGTGTGGTGAATGAAAAAAGCAGATGTTATCTTAGTGTGAAACAGATGTAAAACAGTAGTGTTTGCCTCATAAAGTGCGGCATTTGGTTGAATACAGCTGGTGCCAGGCTTACGAATTAATCATTCATGTTTGATACATTCTTGCTAATTAGATCCCCCTCTATGCTCAGATCTCCAAAATAAATTCCAAAATGCATCACAGACCTTTCATTTTTTAATACAGAGACACTAATTTCTGGCCCTGTAGTTTAAGTAAGTATGCATCCAACATAGACATTTGAGTTGTGTTATCTTTGTAAACTGGCTGAAATTTCAGTATTTCAGATACTTAAGTGAGTATCCAAAGCATTTATCACAGTATAATTTCATGGGGTTCTGGTATGAGCCATCTTGATTCTCCTTTTCTCCATTGGTTTTTGTTTGAATAGAGGGTATTTGACTATATACTACCCAGAAAACTTACATTCAAACTTCCTAGTCTAGTAAACACTGCTCAACAATTGTAAACACTACACAATAAACTATAAAGCTTAGCAGAACCACAAGCATTAAAACAATACGGTACTGCTTTAAAACAAGGACTAGGTACTGCTTTAAAACAACTTCTAAACCCAGCTGATCAAATTCCTTCAAAAATAAGACACATTAGTCCAGCAGCAGAAGGCATAATTATTTTAATATAGGTTTCAACATTTGAGTTTTTAAAAATGTATGGTTATTCAAATGAAATCATTTCTAGCATAGAAATTCTTTTGAAAAAAAATGAGAAAAGTGCATAGTGGATAATATTTTGCCAAGTGTCAAGCATATGGGTTGTTTCCAGACTTATCAAATCCCTTGAAATCAAAAGGACCTATGTTAGTCACGTTCCATAGATTTCAGTGGTTCTACTCAAAGCATGACCAACCAGACTCGATCCCTAAGTTTTTTTGTAGATTGTTTTTAAATTGACTAATTGAAATTACCATTTTAAATTAATTAGTGGGCTATATCCAAGAACATGATTGCTCTTATATGCACCACTCTATTAGAATACTCTTTAGAGATCCCATTACTTTAGTTCTCTTGACTCTTACAGATATTCTCCCTATCCAAACCAAACCAAAATGCAAGTTACAGCTGCCTTTCATATTTCTGCCTATCCCTTTGGACCTTAGACATCTGGGCTTAAGTAGCTGTTCTATCAACTTACCAAATCTCCTTGAATAATTTCTCAGTCTACATTGGTTAAATTGGGAAGTGTGCCGTTCTGTGGGTGGCTCCTTCCTTTAGGGCAAAGTTCCAGATGTTTTGGCCCATAGCTCATCGGATGTGAGGGATGAAGGGAGTCATAGGTAAAAACATCTGGAGGGAGACAAGTTGTCCCGGGTCCTGTTTTGTGGGTGTATTTAGGGCTGCAGCAGAGCAGCTGCCTTGCATGTAGGAAGTCCTGGGTTCAATTACTGGCATTATGTTGTGAGCCGCCCCAAGGCTAGGTTGCAATGGGGGCGGCATACAAATTTGATTGATTGATTGATTGATGCTCTGTTGCATGGAATTGCCATAATGAGCTGAGCAAAAGTGGTGTGTGTATTAAATCCATTGTATACATAGTAATTTTTGTTAGCCATGCTGCACTAATTGCACAAAACTTAAGGCAAGCTTCAGCTTAAGTTTCTCCTGGTATCTTAACTGGTGTGTTTCGTTACAGGAAGTAGAGCGAGAGATTTCATTCAGGACAGAATGTGGCCTTTATTACTCTTATTACAAGCAGATGCTGCGGGCTCCATCTATTCAACTAGGTATTTAGTCTTTGATTTTCTGAACTGCATGACATGAAAATAGCTCTCTGAAAACCAGTTCTGTGTTTAAGGATAATCCTTAATTATAGACTCTCATCTCCTGTTTCTTTTTGTTATGGGACTTTTGCTATGAATCACAAGAATAGAATCTTTTAAAGGCAGCTGTATATGTTGTTGGTGCTTGTCACATTTGGAAGTGTTTTTGTTTTCTAGATGCTATAAAAATTGCTAAAAGCATTGTTTCTGCCTTAAACACTACTTTTCAGATTGTCTTGATCTCTAGAAACTTAACTGACATCTCAGGAGCATTCCTTATACAATGAAAACAGTGTTGTTTATCAAGCTATTCACAACAAGTTTCATCTTATACATGCTTACTAAGGAGAGAACTCCATTGGGCACTGTTGAGCTTAAGATCGTAATATTATATATAACACCAAGTAAATGTGCCTACTATCCCCCCAAATAAATGATGCTTTATTTATTTTGAAATGCGTATTATTCCATAGACTTTCTTAAATCTTACTGTATACATAGGTATATAATTTCAGGTTTTTCCAAAACCCTAGAAACAACAAACATGTCTCAATTGAACAAATATGTCCTGAATCCGCATTTTTTGATAGGTTATCTCTTTTCTGAGTGTTTCTGATTGTGTTTTCTGAGAAGTTCTTCATCTAGGTCACAGCCTTCATTACAAGGGAATCTTTATAAGGCATACAAAACCAGATCAAAAATATTTCCTGAGGCAAATTGTGTGAGTTAGCAAAGTCTTTTTACTTCTTGCATTAACCTGAAGATACTTAGAAGCCGGATGCCTGTACTGCAGAGAGGAGTTCCATATTAAGTAGTAAGACATAACATTCACCGAACATTATAAAATAACTACATTTAAACCAAAGGACTTTTTAAAAAGTGGAATTGTGTACTCAACACAGTATTTTGATATCTATCTCTGTATTTTCATGTTTTTACTAGTTTTTTAGTGTTTAATGGGTTTTTTTAAAAAAAATAAGTGTAGCCTCATTTTATTTCCTTTTTATTACATAGGTTTACACAGCTTAATTTATGACAATAAAACTGAATCATTGAGGACAATTAACATCCTTGGAAGAATGAATGTTTACCAAGAAGTATTTCTCAGCATTCTGTATACAGTTTTTCATATGAAGGTAAGCAATCCATTATAAATACTGAAATGATCAGTGAACTGAATTCTTCCTGTCAGTGCAGCATAGTACTTCCTCACAAGTACTGTGGAAACTGACCAAAGTTATAGTGCAGTCCTAAGCTGCCCTACAAAACTGCACTAGTCTAGTAGGAGTAGTAAGCGCTCCTGTAACAGTATTCCAGGACATCTTACAATCCAATCTTACACATGCTTTCTTCAAAACAGGTCTCATATATTTCAGTGGGACTCACCTGCTAACAATTGTGGATAAGATTGCAGCCTTGATTTATAGAAATTTCTTAAAATATGAACCGTGCTTAAACAAATAATATGTATTTACCTATCTCATATATCCTTCCTCTGCAGAAATTTTTAGAACCTGTTTATTTTTACATCTACGCTTTATTTAGTCTTCAGGCAGTCTATGTCACTGCTTTGTATGTAACCTGCTGGCTTCTTAGTGGAACTTGGCTTTCAGGTGTACTAGCTGCCTTCTGGTATATTACAAACAGGTAAGGATCAATTTGTAAATCCTTCTACAGTCCAATTTTTGCCTTGCTATAGAAAGGACATGTCATTTGTAGAAAGGAGATCCAAGCACTAGCAAGATATGCTGACTTTAGAACAAATATAGGGAAAACTTTTGCCATCTAGATGTTGAACTACAACTTCCATCATCCCTGGCCCTCATGCTGACTGGGACTGATGGGAGTTAAAATCCTACAATATCTAGAAGGCTGCAGCTTCCTCACTCATTCCTTAGACCTCTCCCATTCACAAGGGTCTTTCCCGGGTGCCTCAGAGTGGGATGAATGACATACTGGAGAAACTGGGGGAAGGGGCAATACAATGGGAGCCAAAGGATGGAGATAAGGAAAACATGGTACCCTTAGGAGATCCATGTGAACCTGATACCCTAGGGAGGTTCATGTGAGGCGAGGGGACTCTGAAGGCCAATGTTTAAAATATCATTAAAAAGACTGTACTGCTTTGTTTAGAATTATTAAAAGTGGGCTTTCAACCACTTAAAGACATTTTACTAAACATGCCATTAGAATGCTAGGCAGAATATAGACTGCAAACATGATATAATCAATAGGTTACTTGTTTATTTATTAGATTTATCTTCTGCCTTTTTCTTTTCTTCTAAGAAATCAAAGCAGCTTTCATAATTCTCCTTCTCTCAACCTTCTCACAACAACAGCCCTGTGAGGTGGGTTGGACTGAGAGTCTGTGACTGGCCCAGAGTCAACCACTTTGCTCCACAGCTGAGCAGGGATTAGAACCCACATTGCCTGAGTCCCAGACCTGCACTTTTAACCACTGGCAAGTTACTCATTGCCTGGTTCAATTATGAAACAAGAATTACTTCAATATTTCACTGCTGATTATATTTTAAGGATGGTCAGTTAAGCCTTTCATATTATCTTGGTGAAATGGCAACAGCCAATAATGTAGCCTTTTTGGAATTTTGGAAGTCTTTGACATTTGCTGTTTGGGAATCATTGCGAACAGTGTCATCTCTGGTTGAAATTTGCTTTAAAGTATTTTCAGTCTGTAATGCATTAATCTGATTAAACTGAAGAATTCCTATCTTACTTTGAGGTAGTCAAATGATATTTCCAGTCCATAATTTTAATTCTTCGTTTTTTCGTCTTTGCACAGGACTTGTTTGCTGATTCCTATATAAACCTTTTCCTCTATTTTATGCAGAATAGATACCACCCGGGTAGAATTTACCATTCCATTAAGAGAGAATTGGGCACTACCATTCTTCGCTGTTCAGTTAGCTGCAATTACAGTCCTCTTCAGACCTCATTTACGTCCTACTCATGAAGTGAGTCTTTCAAATTGCAGAAATGTAATGTTTTTGATACAGCCAAGGTAATATTGATGAAACTGTGAAAATAATGCATTGCAGACACAGATGATATAAAAATAATAGCTTCTGATTTTCCATGGTTCTGGATGAATACAGATCCCATATTAGCACAGAAGTAGGCTTCTATGCATATATCCCTAACAGTTGGAAAACCGCATGGAAAGATGAGTGCTTAAGTACTCCATTTGAAGGCCACAGATAGAGAGTACGTTTTAAAAAGCAGTAGACTAGAATACTCAGGAGCAGAAGGGTGGCCAGAATCAACTCTCACTGTACCCACTTCCCTACCAAAGATGTAATAGACAAGAGGTAACGGATGGTTTTAAAAGGCAGCTGCTACATCGGAAAGGGCAGTCACTCTGTTCTGTCTAGTTTGCTGTGATCTTTCCTCATGCGTCTCGTTTAGCTGGTGTTTCTGTCTTCCGCAGAGACTGACGCTTCTTGCAGTATTTATTTCAACCTTCCTCTTCAGTTTGACTTGGCAGTTTAATCAGTTTCTGTTGTTGATCCAGGCAATGGTTTTGTTCACACTGGACTGTCTTGACTTCCTTCCGAGAGGAAAGGTAAGTTAATTGCTGGATGTATGGGCACCATTGCCACAGCTACACACTCTTCAAGTTGCATTGAAGTAGTGGGAAACAGTCGCGTTTGCATGGACTGGATTGTTTGTTGCAATGTGTCCAGTTATATAATCTGAATTTTTAGGTGGAAAACCTGTCATGAAATTGTAGCATGCTGGATGTACAGCAAAATTGTGTATTCACATATGCAGCCTAGTTTAAGGCATTTCTAGGTGACATTTTAGGCCCATATATTCACAAGGTGGGTTTCCAGTGCATAAAACGCAGTAAAAAATGGATGCCAAGAACATATCAAAATAATTTAAAACATCATAAAAACATAGACGGTAATGATAAAATTACCTTTCACAATAACAACCTGAAACAATAGCCTTAAAACTATTTTCAGCCAGTGTAAAAGCAGTTTAGAACAGCGATGTTTAGCATTTGTCTAAGAAAAAGTGATTCACTACATATGTTTAGGATAGCATGCGCTTTCATATTTTTCACGGAAAGCTAAAACACCATTTTTCACAGTGACTTAAACTCTAAGTCCTATACAGATCTACACAGAAATATAACTATCAGTCTAAAAATACCAAAATGCCATTTTTTGGTTCCTTCTTTCATTTAAAACAAAGAATATCAATCTTTGCAGGGAAGCACAGTATTTCTTGGTAGAATTCTAAGCTGTTTCTTTGTGCCAATTTCCTTACCATAGAATTAGCATGAACATTGTACAAGTTAAATGCTTCAGTTCCACATGTCAATTAATATAACAATGGGAATAGTGTTACAGAGGAATAGCTCACTTTTGCACAACATTTTTAACTGTGGCATGCATAAATTCTTATGATTTTTACAGGTGACCTGGATCTATATAATACAAGTGATTAGTTTGCTGCTTGTTTGCTTCTACAGTTCTTTAATTCCATGATAGTAGGATCACTACTTGTAAGTTTTAATATGTCTGCCTTGTTAGCAAGAAAACTTCAGGTATGTATGTATTTTAACAGGATTCCATTTGTTTTTAAAGTAGCTGACAAAGAGGATACACTAGATAGTTGTCCACTTTGTTGCTTAATTTTATACATGGTGTAAAGAGGGTGGATAAAAAGGTCTCTTCACTCCCATAATGTTAGAAACTCAAGGGACCAACCAATGGAATTAGTTGGAAGTAGTTTCAGGACAACAAAGGGAAATTACTTGCTTACACAACACATCACCAATTCTTTCCCATAAGGGATGGTTTTAACAAATGTTAAAAGATGAAACAACTGTTAGGGGAGGGCAGGCCTGTTAATATCCATGGTAGGTGAATGGAGCCTCAAGAGTCAAGAGCAGTATTATTCACAATTGCTGGGCATGTGGTGCAGATAGGTCTTGTCCGCTGCCTTTCTGTGGGCATCCCAGGAGTATGTGGCCGAGCATGGTTGGAAGCAGGATGCCATGCTTCGTGGCCTGGTCCTTCCGAGGCTGCTCTTGCGTTCTTACCAAGTAAACCTCCTGAGTAGCATATTGGGCCTTCAGCTGACCCCAAGGGGGGGAAAAAAAAGCTGGAGTTAATGAGCAAACAAGGGACAGAATTTCTGAAAATATATTCCAAGTTAGTGACACTATTTCAGGAGCATTCAATAAGCAAAACAGTCTTCAGATTAGAAGAAAGCTTGTTGGATTACCCTAAAGACCGTATCAAGGAGAACAAGGTAAAAAACACGTAAAATTTCATGTCAGGGTAAACATAGATCCACACCTTATTAAAAGAGAGCAAGTAGAATGTTCAAAGGACTGAAGTGACTCCCCTGTGAGGAAACGTCGTAACAGCTGGGAATGTTTAGCTTAGGAAAAAGGGCAAGTAAAGGGAGACATGCATGATAAAGGTTTACAGGATAAAGTCTGATCACTTTTCTTTTCAGACTCTGCATCAGGCTACAACCTTTGTAACCTGCTTCTCACTTATCCCACTAACTGTCTAGTCATGTTTAATGCATTGTATATAAAAACAGAAATCACCATGAATCTGGTGAAACATGCTATAGTCAAGGAAAGTTTATGCCAGAGTAAATTAGTCTGAAAGATGCCACAAAACTCTGTTGCATTTGCTGGAATAGACTAACACAGATACCTGTAGCAACAAATGGCTAAAAATGGCAACATAAACTATTGCAGAAATTCCTAATCCATTCTTATGTAGCAGATTGATGCCAGATGTGTGACCCCAATTCAACAGTGTCACCCTTCCACTAAAGATTTCCTGGAAGTGAGAGCAAAATAGATGGTAGAACTGAAACAGATACTTTTAAGGATTTTATGTGGCTGGGCATAGAGCCACGCTGCTTTATGATTTTGTATTTCTCCTCACAGACAAACAGCTGATTTATCTATTACTTCTTTGTACGCAGAGATTCATGCCTGTAAGAAAAGCCTCATTAAATGGTAATGCACATTTTGGTCCATTACCAAAATGCTAGGAAAGTTGGGAAGAGACGGCAGCTCTGTGCTTTCTGATATTAATCAACACTGCAATGTATTAGGAAATATTGATGTTTCCTTACTTAACTCCGAAACCTTATATTTATGTATTTATTTAAACATCTTTGCTCTTTAGCCAAAAAGGCTCTGAAAGTGGCTTGTGTTAAAGTAATAAATACATTACGTAAATAAATAAATAAAATGGACAGAACTGCCCATGCCAGTTTTTACAATATAAAAGAGAAAGAACAAATAATGAGGAGGGACGAGAGAACTGAATGAGCTCGGGCACCAATTCTAAGTGTAAAGTAGCAATTCAAGATTAACTAAGGCTGCAGTCCAGTGTGTTCTTGGGAGTGAGCACAGTGGGATGGACTGCAGGAGTCTGAGAACATGGATGAACATGTAGCATAGAAATGGACCTCAGGAGCAGGGCAGATGAAAGTCATTAAAAAAAAATCATGTTTTTAAAAATTTAAACCGGATTTTTAAAAATTAAATGCTTTTTGAGGAGAAATCTATGTTTTCCTATGTAAGATACATTATAGTCATGAGATAAGGATTAGATTTTAATCATGTAGCATGAGGCTGTATATTCATGGGGTGTTTAAATTTTTTGGTAAATTAATTCCATTAATCCATTCACAATATTTCTGTAAGATTACTGGGCAATTTTTCTATCTAGAAGATACTATCACAGATGCTTGGTTTTACAGTTCTCAAAACTGAGAATTTGTGTCTGTAGAGATTATGTGACTCTACTTCACACCAAAAGTGTTAGAAAATAGGCATACAGAGTTGAGCAAAAGACCTTAATCCCTTTATCCCTTTGAAAATCTATGTACACAGAATCAACCCCTTACCACTTAAGTGCTAAGTTTCAAAAAATTAAATAAATAGAAGAAAATTTGGGGGAGTGGAGTAGGTCTGCGCAACAAGCTAAGTGTGAGAAGGCACAAGTCTTAAGATCTTTTTGTTTGTAGCCTGAGGTTTATCATATTATGCATGCAAATTATGTAGAAAACTATGCTTTAAAGCTAGTCTTACTGACTAGTGATTTAAATTGTGATTTACATTGATTTGATTTAAATCAAATCCACCTTGCTCAGGAGGTATCTTGGAGAACACACAGGGAGTGATTCCCGTTCATAGAACTAAAACAAGACAGCAGTAACTCGCAGCCCTAAACAGAAAGCTGCATTTGATGTCACAGGGACCGTTTCTCAGATGGAGCAAGTCATTTGAATGCCACACTGCTGTGTGGCAATACCTGTGTTTGAATCAAAATCGTAAGTGCTAAGCAGACATATTGGAAAGGGAGTACCTTGGCAATGTTGTTGTTGTGTCATCTCATGATAAACTCATAAATTGTGAGCCGCCCCGAGGCTTGTGGCAAGGGGCGGCATATAAATCTGTTAGTAATAAATAAATAATAAATAAATTGCTTTTAGGTCAGGATTCCCTTATATTTTAGCCAAGTACATTTTTCCGGAATCCTGTTTAGCGTCTTACTACATATGAGCTCCGTCTCTCACAGCAAGATTGTGTCAAGATCCGTTGCTCATGTTTCTTGCTGCCAACCAAGACAACCAATTCTGCATTTGCTCTGACAGAGTCAGTGGTTTGAAAACATCATTGGTTTCTCCCTTCAGCGATGGCTCCTTCCGTGAAGGCTAATCGGAAAATGAAACTGAAATATCCTTGTGGTGTTAGCAGTGTCTTTTAACACAACTGTTAACATAGTGATTTTTAAATTATGATCAGATCAACTAGTACTACTGTCTTGCATCATTTGTCTAGATGTGTTTTGATCATTAAACAATCACTGCTTTCATTTTCCAGAACAACCTGAAAACTGGAGGCCTGTTTAGCAGGCTTGGAAAGCTTTTCATTCATGTACTCTTAGTGCTGTGTTTGACATTTCTTGTAAACAATTCTATTAAGGTGGGTAAATATACTTTTTCTTTGCAATTTTCCATTTAGTTTTATCTAGCATATTGTTAAATGTTTATGGTTGATGTAAAGTCATTTTATGGATTCAATCCTAGTAGGCTATATCCAGTGTTGTTTGAGTGGACTTCCACTCGCACAATGATTCCTTCTGCCCTGCTTGTGGGGCCTTGCCCCTCACCCCCAAAATCGGCTCCAGAGGGCCCCCCAGGGCTGCTTAGCAGACTTTGGGAGAGTCCAGCAGGCTCCATGAGGAGAACGAATCTGCTCCACTGGCAAATGCCATTCTATTAGCAGATGGACAACACTGGATTAGAAGTAGGGATCAGGTGTTCTTGTTGTGCTAGAAAGCTGTCCTAAAATCTCACCAGCAGATGGTTATACAAGAAGGCAGTAAAAATCCAGATTAACCATCCAAGCAGCCAGTAGTACAATAGGAGTAGCTTCGGAGGAAGCCTATGCCCAGAAGCTAGATTCAGTTATAAGGGTATCCGTCTGGGGTGGAGGTTATGGAATTTGACTTGAGAGAAGTCCTTAGAGGGTTCTGACAGCAAAAGTGTTTCCTGAGTCCTAAAAAGTTGCCACTAAGCAGTCTTTAGAAAACCCAAATTATATATTAGTAATCACTTAGCATACAAAATATTACTTTAGTTACTTATTTTTTTTTAACAGAAAAGGATCGCTTTGTGGAACTCTTTATTTAGAGTAGCAGAGAGTTATTTAGGCCCAGGAATATAGGCATTTGCTCATAAGAAACCCATAGGAGGAACTCTCCATCCAAAGAGTAGTTTCCTCATAGGTGCTAGCAGTAGTTGACAGAAGAAATTCCCCAATTTATATTCCCTTTTCAGAGATTATAAAGTAATTCTCTTTCTATTCGTCCAAATGTCTTGAATTTCTCTCCTCTCCATTGTACAGTATGGGGTCAGAAGAGAAAGTCAGAACATGTTGCCTTATTTTTGGGGTGTCCAAAAATATAATGGGCTTGCATAGCTTCCACATTATGTGCTGACAGCCCAGCTTTCCCCATTTCCTGTCTTCCCTCAATCAATTGAGAGTTTCTTTTAAAGAAAAATTTATCCTACATTTTCACTATAAAGTGCACAAAACCCAGGTTAAGAGCAAAACAACCTATCAATAATAGAACACAATAAAACACCTAGTTAAAGATTTTGCAATAAAAGAAAACAGATGGCAGGAAGCACAGAGCAGACTTGACAGATCTACCCAGACAGAAAGTTTCATATCCTCAATGTTGCCACTTCATTTACATTGGCAAAGAACGAAGAAGAGGCTGCATGTTCTTGAGAAATCCAGGCCCAGTGGTCTGTTTCTTCCCAGTAACTAAGAAGTTAATAGGGAAAAATAGATGGAGTCGTAAGACAAGAAGTTTGCATCAAAATAGCTAGAGTTAGTATTTGTTTCTATAAAATATATACACTGTGGAAAAATCCAGACCCAAATAAATTAGCATTGTTTTACTGTTTTAAGTAAAACCAAAGGGGGGAAAGTGTTGCATTTATTAAATGTCTTGATGGGACTTGCATAGAGGAACAATTGTGTTTTAAGTTTCATAGCCAGGAAAAACATACAGCTTTAATTTTCTTTCCTAATAGAATTTCTTATTCTTCAGAGCTAGGCGAACATTATGATCTACTTTTTTTGTCTTCATAGAAAGTTCTTAATTTGGAGTCAGATGAACATATATTTAAGTTTCTGAAAGCAAAGTTTGGACTTGGAGCAACAAGGTATGGTATCAGTCACTTTTCAAAAGTAAGCATTTTCTAATGTTTTCCCAATATAAAGATTCAGTTCTACTTGAAAGAGCTGAATGATAATTCTTCACCTCATGTTAAACAGGCTTTTGTAACTGGCAGCTGTGGAAATAATGTACATGTCAAAACTTGTAATATCATCTCTCTTCTTTCTTTAGAGATTTTGATGCTAACCTGTACCTGTGTGAAGAAGCTTTTCGCCTTTTACCTTTTAATACTTTCATAAGACTTTCTGACACTTTAGTTTTTTATGCCTACGTATTTGTGCTTTTTGTAATGACCGTAACAGCCGCTTTTGTTGGCTTTCAGAATCTCAGGTATGTCCATTTGTGATTTGCAAAATTTGAGTTTTAACGGGAGTCTTTCCCTTCTGGGTAGCTGAAAACAGAGAACTTCAGCAAATTTGAGCCAGATTTCTAAAAGCTGTGTTGCAAAAGTTTTGAATTTGGTCTTCCAACTTTGGTGTGAAGAGGCGTCCTAGCTGGATTTAGTTTGATCTTCTGGACCCAAAAGCTGTAGCTCTGGCAGTTCTCAGTCCTAATATTTGTTAAACAAAGAAATAAACAGAAGAGTGTGTGTATACTGCCTCACTAGCCTGTCTTTCTGTCCGCCTACCTGCCTGCTCACCCAATAGGTGTAGCAGTGTCTGCAGCATAACACAGTTCCGTTGCTGCTGCAGCTCAGATAAATACCACGAATCTGAAGAGCAGAGCTGGATCAGACAAAGGGAATATTCTGACCAAACAATGGCCAGTCAGATGTCCAGAAGAAACCTACAAGCAGGACATGAGTTGAATAATACCCTCCCACTTTTATTTCCCAGCAGCTGATACTGAGAGGATTACTGCTTCTGATACTGGAAGTAATATATAGCCAATACAGCATTATCTTCCATGAATCTGTCTGAACCCCTTTTAAGGCTACCGATGTTTGTGTCTTAGAAATAAAGTTGCAGTCCTCAAATTACAGTAAGTTAATTCGCACTGGGATATGCATATTTCAGATCATGAAGGCAGATCATGAATCATTGAGGCAGTGCACCTGGGTCTGTGCCATGCCACTGTAATGGCAAGTGGCCCTCACATGAGGTAATGCTTCTCCACACACAGAAGCACTTTCAAACAAAAACTTGCATATTGATGAAAGCATTGAAAGCGGCCTTATACCAAAGCAGAAATTCACTATTTCCTAACCGGAAGCAGCTTTCAGGATTTCATATAGCCCTTCCCTCTTTGAAGACAGAAGCCAGAGCCTTCTTTGTACAGAGCAGATGTTTTATCACTGAGCTACGGCTTTTCCCAATAAAGGGGAGGACTAAGCCCCTCCCTGGCATTTAGTTGAGCTGTCTGTGATGGCTGGTACTTGCTTGGCACGAAGCACAGTGGTTCAGAATTGAGCTGGAACCAGCTGTAGTGGAAGCCCCTTTCCAGGCACAGTTCAAAGACCCTAAAAATGCTGGTACCCAGCTATCAGAAGGATCACCTTCTACTATTTGACCCTGGCTTGATGCATCCCTTTTCATTTGAGGGCAGTCCTCCTCTGGGTCACCCTAAGAGCTGAAGTTAGAGAGCCAGTGACTGGGGAAGTGCCTCCTTGGTTGGGGCATCCTCTCCCCCACCCCCACAGGAATATCTTCCCCAGAAAAGCTTGTCCGGCGTGGACAGCACTGCCTTTTCAGAACAAGGCAAATGCTTTTTTATTTGTCAAGATATTTTGGCTAGCATCAGGTTGTGTTTTTTTAGCTCTGCTGGATTATCTCATTTTTCTTTATTTTATTCCTTCTATTTATGGAATTCACTACCACAGGAAGTGGTGATGGCCAACAATTGGAATGGCTTGAAAAAGGGAATGGAGAGATTCATAGAGGAGGAGGCTATCAGTGGCTACTAGCCTTGCTGGCTATGTGCTCCCTCCCTTGCCAGAGATGGCATGCCTGCATACATCAGTTGCTGAGAAGCGTGGGCAAGCGGAGTTCCTGCACCCATCCTCCTCGAGTTATCCTCTGGGCAGCTGGTCTGCCCCCTTTGGTCTGATCCAGCATGGCTTTTTTGTGTTCTTATACTCTGTTATTGTTTTCTATGACCCTACCTGATTTCCTGTTTTTTTAATTTTATGTCTATCTCATTTAAGAGCTCTGCTTCATAAATGGCAGACAGTTCAGGAATTAAATCTAGCAATTGAAAATGTGCTATATTGTTGTCCACCGGCTCCCAATCACTCTTGGTTAAAATATATTAGAGAACCTGTAGAATGTTAATGGATGTTTTCTTCTTGAGATACCACCATGCTATGCAGTGGGCTGAAGAGGGAACCATTGCATGTAAGGAACATGTCATGGGTGTGTATGGAGTTCTTCAGAGATGGACTGGAATGAGAGAAGGTGGAAGTGGAATGGATGTGAATACAGGGAAGAGACAAAGATGTTCATTGTAAGAGGCTCGACTTGATGCGGGAGTCAGTGGCTCCCTTGTTAGTAGCTCCCAGTCTTCTGAAGGATCACTGCATGGTTTGCGACTTGCAGGGAGTGTTCCTTAGCAACCACTTTTCACCAGTTTTATCTGACCCCCCCAGCTGTGAATATTCCTAGAAAGATAGGCTTGGTGCTCAGTAATACTCCTTTGGGGAATGGGAGGAAGGGCAGTGCCCCCATGGCCACTGCAGGCCTGTCAAGGCAGCAGTAGCAACATGTGGCCAGAGAGCAAAGCTTATAGCACTGTCTCTCCAGCGGCAGGATTTTCAGAAGCCTGGAATTATTGGGACCATCTGCCTAACGAAGCCTACAAGGCTTAAGGAACAGTGAGGAAACCGTAGTGGAAATTTTAACATTCAGGTTTTGTTTTACAAATTCTTTTAATTGTTGCTCCCTTTTACTATATAAACTGCTCTGATTTAAAAGAATAAAAAATACACCTGTACACTTTTTGAGGGACTGCAGGTGGTGCAGTGGTTTAAACCGCTGTTCTGCTGGACTGGTAGATCGAAGGTCGCCAGTTTGAATCTGCACAACGGGGTGAGTTCCCGAGTTCCCGTTGCTCCATCCCGGCTCCTGCCAACCTTGCAGTTCAAAAACATGAAAATGCAAGTAGCTAAAAAGGCGCCACTACGGTGGGCAGGTAACAGCGTTCCGTGCACTTCGGTGCTTAGTCATGCCGGCCACATGACCACGGAGACTGTCTGCGGACAAACACTGGCTCCCTTGGCAAGGAAATGGAGATGAGCACCGCCCCCTAGAGTCAGGCATGACCGGACTTCACGTGAAGGGGAAACCTTTACCTTTACCTTTTAGACTCCTTGAAACTGCTTTTTGCACAATTATTCTGCTTGCAGTCAATACATTGTATAGACCAAGTTGGTCCTACATGGGTCCCCTTGAAATCACTGGAACTTAAGTTGGCCATGACTAACTTTCCCCAGTGGCCTTCTTTGTTCCTGCCATGATGAATCCTTGCCCATGGCAAACAACTGCAGTCGTCTTCCTTGCAAAATGGTCGTTTTGCATGCCGCCTTATGAAGAACTTTTTGCAGTACCATGCAAAGTAGTTGCTTGCTTTCTGTGGCAGATTTAATAAGGTAACCACTTTGCATGATTCACCTGAACAGGGAAAAATCTACTTGACCCTAAATAAAATGGTCACTTGGGGATGGGGCTCTGTATTCCTAGAATTTGATCTGAAGAACCGAAATCCGTTTCAAGGTAACAATTTCCAGCTGCAGCTGAGGCCAATGTTTGATCTGAAGCCAGAAAAATCACTGTACTGCAAATTTGAATTTGCTGTCAAGATGCCATTTGGCTGAACATTTATTCTTCATTATTTGCAGTATTGTAATGTACAAATAAAATCATTTGATTTTTTTAAAATATTCATTCCTGTATCAACATTTGCCAGGCCAGCATGAAAAAAGAGAATCTCGCACAAGGGTATATTTAAAGTACATGGGAAGAATGAAAAATCTATTAGTAGTGGCTTTGGATTTTTTATCTTCCTTGAAACTGAGAGGTGACTGTGAACTGCATACAAATGTTCTGTTTTAAAATAATATATGCCATCCTGTAACAGTGGTATTCTTATTATTTCCTTCTCACGCAGTGGTTCTGCAAACATCAAATCCACAGATAAGCTGCAAAGGTGCATAACTCTACTGAAACCTGGTGTCGCTTACCATTTAGTGCACACCGTTCTGTTTGGATTGCTGGCATTTAGCACAATGAGGTATTCTTCATTTGGCATTTCTTAGATGCAAGGCACTGAAGACTCATGGGCAGGCTCACATGTGATGCTTAGCCACCCTGTTAGCTACCATGGTTTGCTTGTTCGCTCACGACTCACATTACTCCTGAAAGCTCCCCCTCCTTTTTCACAACTCCTTTTGAACACAAGTATGGCACACATCCCACCATGGATTACAATATGCAAACCCAGTACAATAAACAGTTAGAAATTTGGCAGACTATAAATCTTCCTCTTGCTCATTCAACTTCCGTTTTTCATGGGATGTGCATGCCTACTGAACTCTCCGTCAAATTTTCCTTCTACAAAAACAATACTCAAAAATGGTGAGAGTTTGGCTGTGGTGAGTGATGAGTTTCCGGAATTGATTTTAATCCTGTTTTTATAATTTATTTTAAATATTGAATATTCTGGAAATAAACGTGCATTTACATGTGCATACTAATATATACAGTATAAATGCCAATCGGTAGCTTCACACATTGTGTTAACTTTTTCATCTTGCAGGATGAAATATCTCTGGACTTCTCATATATGCGTCTTTGCAGCTTCGGGTTTGTGCAGTGGTGACCTGTGGGCCCTGATCTTGAGACTCCTTCATCTTTACACACCTCGAAGGGTTAGAGCCGTAACATTTTGGCTTTCTTTTTCCACTGATAAATGAAACTCAGTTTTTTAAGGGGCTCTCTGGGATGAATCATCAAATGCTTTAAAAGCTTTTGCCCTGCACTGGAGGGGGAAGTGTTGAGCTGTATATGTAATTTAATTTGGAATTTTGGGGTGTACTGGGAGGTGCAATGCTTTTGTTGTTGCTGTTTAAAGGAATGCTCTTTCAGGGCATGTTCCTTAAATCCCAGGCTACTTGGGAAGTACCACAAGTTATAGGACATTTTTCTGCCTCAACATTTATTTGGTTGAGCCCTTAGTCCACTAGATGGTGATGTTGCAGAAGCTATGGAATGCATAAACAAAACAATGCTTCCACAAAAAATAATAAGAACAACAGTATATTATTTTTCACATGCACCACAATATAAAATACTTTGCAATATACAGCAATGCATGATGCATTTTTAAAGTACTTAATTGAACTCTTTTCACAGACGCTGATTTTAATGCAAAATAAAGTTACTCTCTGAACTCGAAATGTGATCTGTGAAGCCACTCTGTTTGATGAAAATGTTCATTATTAATCTGGCTTAAATTATTTTTTATTTCAGGAAATGTAATTGTTGTCTTTTCTGTCTAGGTATCTGTGATTAGATATTTAACACCCATGCTCATATTACTATATCTTTGTTACAAGGTAGGACTTTTTTCATTTGTAAGATAATTTTTAGTGAAAATTTACCTATTTAAATAGTGAATTTCCAGGTCAGTGAGGGTTGGTTCTCACTAATAAATGTATTCATATGATGATTTTATATAGGGATATATTGCCAAAGGGAGAACATTGGTTAAATTGCCAGCAAATACAAAGATCTCTATGTTTATGCCTATGCCATAAAAGCGGTTGCCAACTAACACGAACTTTTCTACATCAAATCATATATTCAAGCACAAGAGCAATTTATTTGTGTGGATTATGTTATTCATATCCAAATTGGGTAACATTTGCTGAGTAATTGTTGCATTTAATGTACCCTGGAAACTGTATATAGTATACCTGAACCAAACCCTAGGTGGTCAAAATAAACCTATAGCCTATTTTAAAAACTGAATTTTGGCTCATCCATCAGCACTTGAACTTCCTGTTATCTTATTTAAACTTTGTGTTTTGTGAAACTCCAAACCACATTCTGCTCACATCCTAAACTGCTGCACCCATATAAATCCACTCAGGCCCTGAAACAGGACCCAGAAGCCCTGTTCTCTGGTCTACTTTTAAGGACCTGTAGATTGGGGGGCCTTTTCCATGAAAGTCCACATCTTTGAAGCCTCCTCCCTGGAGCAGTGTGTTTGTATCCATCAGTGGTGTCACTCAAGCTGGCTTTATAGCCATTTTATTCCACTGAGCTTTGTTGACTTCATGTTTCATTTTCTCCTGTTCATACTGTTAATGCTTACACCTGTTTGTTATGTTTTACTGTTTAAATATTGTTTTATTAACTGCTTCAGTTGCTTTGTGAGGAGCAACAATCCATATATACAAACATAAAAACAGAACACATGCACACAATGCTGTTGACAGACAAGGAATAGGAATAATGGTTTGTGTAAAGGAACAACCAAATATGTAAGCAATATTCTGTATTTATTACTTGTTTTTTAAATGTTTAGGCCTCTTCAATCCTCAGTTTAGGGTGCAACCCTCTGTATGCTAAAACGGAAAAGAGTCTTTTCAATTCCTAATATTCTCCCGTTGGCACTGCTTTCTCCGTCTATGTTGGCACAGGATTGTGTTCTTAAATACTGATTGCAAATACATCCTATTTGCTGTGAATAAGCCACTTCTGAAGCAGCAAATGATTAACTCCATATTTCACAACACTTTTAAAAAGATGGAAACTACTGTATGGTCTCTTATTTTTAGCTCTTGTTTGGAAGCAAAGGATGGCAGGTTTCAGATTTTGTGTGTAGATGTCTGAAATCATTTTCCCCGTCCCAAAATACTCTTAGGAGCAGGCTTCTCTGTGGCAGATGTGTGCCAAGATTGCCCTGTCTCTTGTCAATGAGCAGATGACTTGTGCAGTTAGTCCTGAGAGCTATGATTCCCTCAGTTCAGTCGCACTCTTCCTCAAATCGGAGCCCACAGACGACCAGTTCACGTCCAAGCACGGAGCACAGAACCCTGGTCACTGGAGGTCCTCTGCATTCCCAGACTCTGAGCATCACCTTCTGTATGCAGATACAGACGCAACTCGGAGCCTGGGAATACATTTCTATTCATCCTGAATCAACTCACAGTTTCGGGCATGCAATAATTCCATGTCTTTCCTAAACTTAACAGTGCAGCACTCACATCTGGCTTTCTGTGGTTACATTTTATCAGGCCAAATTTGCATTAGCTGCCTGCTCAGCGAACGTATGGGGTTTGTGTGAGATTATAACCTAATCTCAAATAAGCTAATGAAAGCCTCTTTAAGGCATGTGGTCACTGTAAGTCCAGATACATTGCTTGAAAGATTTATTTGTTCGGCTCCTGCTTTGGCTGCTTTGCCAGCCTTCGGCATGTCACAAAATTTAAAAGGCAGCTCTAGATTAAGTTAACCTTTTCCTTCCCTTCCATTTTCCTACTGTATATTTCCTTCCCACTTCACCCCCACACCTTTTTCTTCCCTGTGAGATTCCAAATGTGCTTTTATTCCTGCAAGCACACATCCGAAGGCTCACAAGGGGAAACTTGGCTCACAAGGGAGAGAAATGGCCGGTGGAAACAGTATTTAACCACAGCCACCCACCTCCACTTTAATTTTCTCTTGCCATCTGTTTTTTTTTATAAACCAAGTGCCCATTGGGGTTTAGAAATGTGTTTCCACATATTGGCTAGCTTGACCATCAGATTAAGATGCTTTTTGGCTGTATCAGGTACTGTCATGGGAAAGCGCTACAATACCAGAATGCAGTGGATACTTGAGATAAATCCTGGTGCAGCCCCCCATTTCACTGTCCTAATGCGCAGGTCTGCTTTGTTCGTGTTTGTCTGCATGGTGCTGAGCAGAGAAAAGGGTGTGCTGCGAAGTCAATTGCTACTTCTTTTTACCATTTCTTTAAAAGTGTTGAAAAACCATTGAAGAATTAAGCTCTGTTCTTTATCTGACCTAGCATATTCTCTGTGCTGTCCATGTCGGTTTGTGTGTCTGTGTGTATGTGCTTCTGCTAGGTCTGGCCTGGAGTGATGGCTGAGCTGTCAGAGCTGAGAGAATTCTATGACCCAGACACAGTGGAGCTGATGAACTGGATTAAGTAAGAGGATTTTTACTTTATTTAAATTAGATGCTGTTTAGAGTTAGCTGATGTACTTAGTGATGCTGCCCTCTGGTCCTATCAGTGTCCTGTGCTGACTGATTCTGAAAAGCAGGCCGTGTAGCACAAAGAGGCCATTGGTCAAGGGTATTGGGACTGTTGAGATCATCACTGTACACACAGCCTCTTGTTCCAACATCTTTCCACGTTATTTTTGCCCATAACCTTGATAGCAGACTTCATCAGCTTGTGGGGCTAAACTCTCCCAGCCACGCTGCCCAGGAGCAGCCTCTCAACTCACAGTGACATCAGCCTCAGGAAAATGGGCTGGAATCACAGCTGACTAACTTGATAGGCAGCACTCCCAACAGTAAGAGGATGCCGCAGGGACTTTTCACAAAGGCATCTGTGATGTTTCCTCGTTTTCTGAAATAAAGCCCTCTCAGTTTGTGCTAGGAGCCAGACTAGCAGTCATTCAGCTTAAGAGCTGCTGACTTGATGTCTCTGGAAGGAGAAGGGAAGGGAAGTCTGTAACCTCCAAGCAGCTTGGCTGGGATGTCTACTCCCTGCCTCCTTAGGCTGCCACTTTGGAAGCCCAACCTGGTGCAACAGGCCTTTGAAAGCTATGAGATATGATGTGATCTCTGGGTTTCTTGTTTTGGCTGTCCCTGATCTAGAACATCCTTTCTAAAGGGCAAGAAAAACTCTTGTCACCCACAAGAATATATTTGTCTTTATACTGGCCATAGCATTGCCTTTATTTGGGCATTGGTAATGGACAATATAATTATCCATGAGTGAACAGCTAATATAAATAGTTGGCAATATTCTGAAAGCAGAGCAAAGTCATCTCCATCCTTTTCCTACCGTATTGACATGTTCTCATGAGGAATGTTCACAAGCCAGGGGTCTTTAGTACCACCTCTATATTAAGAGATGCTAAATGTTTGATAGCCCTCTGATCTCTAGGGTGCAATACACAGTGTTTTATACATTAAATATACATGGGGTTTTGGTTGCAGCAACAAACTGGATTTGACTGGTTTGCAATGAGAGAAGTACTCACACAATTTCAAAGCAAATAATACTTTACTTTTAAATCATGACAAACACTTTTTGCTTTTGTTAGTTATTTGGAATGTAATTCATTGAAGAGTGAATATTATGTACATAAAGAGACATAAAGAGAAGTTAATTAGTTTTGCATTGGCAACATTCAGCAAGCTAATTTAAGTCTTTCACCTGAAACTGGAACTGATATTTTCTTGCTTTGTAATTTCCTGATGTCCAAAATGATTTAATCATTATTCATTCAGCCCATTAAAAGTTCAGCTGAAATTCCATCTGCTCTTATTCAAGATTTTCTGTGTAGGATGACTTTGTGTGTGTGTGTGTTGCACATGTCTACCTTAGGAGAGGTTTCTTGTCTTATTTCAATAAAAATATCATTCGAAAGCAGATTTACCATTGCAGGCTTAAGAGTAAAAGATATGGACTGCTCAGTATGGGTGCAGTATATGTTGTCTAACTGCACTTTCCATACAAGGGCCTTGTGGAGTAAGTTAAGCTGTTGATCTTAAGGAAGGATCCAACAGCTATTCCATCTGGCTGCAGTAGGGACAGAGAAGAAAAGTAGGGTCAACATCAGCTGAATGGGGCATATCCTCATATCACCAGTCACCTGGGAGCAGCCATTCCATGAGGATGCGACAAAGGGGAGAAGGGAAAATAGAGTCTCTCCTTTGACTCAACTGAGACACCAGCAACCTTTGCGTCCTCCTCTCTTCTAGAACTGTTTCCATTCTAGATGGTCATCATAGACATTTTGTGACTCAGAGCAGGCCTGTGCACTTCCGTCCTCCCCCCAGCCACTTTTCCTTGTGTCATGTCTCTTAGATTGTATGCCTGAGAGAGTAAGGGACTGTTTAATAAGAATAAGATATTTGTAAACCTTTCTGGAAGCCTTTTCTAGCCAAAGAGGAGCCAGAAGTGCTTCAGATGAGCAGGTGGCGGGAACTTCTCTGCAAACGGAAAACTAGTGTGATCAAATGTTCTTGCTGTCTTGCTAGTTTTCTGCTTGCACAAAGTTCCTAAGTCAAAGAGCATTCAAAATCCCTAAATGATGTACAACCCAGTGTATCAGTGTCTTAACACAGACATAAACCAGCTTCATTTAATATTCATTCCATGCAGTTTATAACACTCAATCACCTCTTGACCTAACAATTCGCAAATTTCAATAATGTTAAGAGCACATGAGGCCCTGATATATTGCCAAACATGTTTGAGAAAATAATTCACCCCTTTCAGTATTTTGCCTTGAGAGAAAACACATAGATGGTTAAGGTGCTTCCTGGTATTTGTTTTGCCGTGATCCATATTGCAAATCAGTATTGATCATGTTGAATGTAGGAGGAAAGGAGAGCCAACACCATAAAAATTTGCTTAAAGGTTAGTAAAGATTTGAACTGATGCTGGAAAACAGAAGTTTATTACAATGTCAGGTATGAGTGTGTTCAGTATGTTTTTGATTTACTGTCTTATTAAAGGGTGAGCGTTGCTTACTTCATTCTAAAGACTCATATAGAACTTGCCATATCAAAAATAAGGTTGCATGAAATTAGCTTGCCCCTGAAGACACAATCCAACTGAAATAGGTTGGGTAATCCGTTAATAGTGCATATTTGAGGCCTTGCATATATTTTACCTGCAGTGTGCGTCAGCGTAGAGGGATTACAGACAGGCTGATGTTTGTTGACCCACATGGTCCAGAAGCTAAACGCTCTAGCAGGATTAGTCAGGTGCACAGTCACTGTTGCACCAGCACATTGATCAGAGCTCAAAATCCCTGAGAAGGCTTGACTTTTCTTTGACATACCTCGCGTTGTGCTTCATGTTCTGTGCTTTTCTTTATCCTTGAAGCAGCATCAGAAAGCATCTTACTTCTCCAGAAGTGATTCTGAACTTCTGACATGTTCATTTGCAAGCATCCACAGAGAACTTGCTGCGCTTAAGTGGAAGTTCTCAACATTTGTATAGAAATGTTCACAATTTATCTCTTATGCTCCAACAATCAAATGAGTCTCTTTCCTCTTTAAGAAGCACTTTTAAAATGTTTGGAATCTTCCTTCAAATGCACCCCAAATGTCATATGTTGAGCCCTGTAATTTCCATTAAAGCCTTCTGTTGTAAATGAGTTGTTTTGTAGTAATCCTATTATTCTTAAAAGTATAGATAAGTGTAGAGATTCCCATTTTATATTATGGTGCTCAGTTTACCCCATTAGTTCAGCAGTAATTAACTTGTTGACGCTTAGAGCTTCAAAAATAAATGAGATTATTTGTTCAAAATGCCATCAGGTCTGCTTGGAATGACATTTAAATTACATAATGTAAATCAGTTTGACCTGTAAGTCCTTGTCATTATTTAGTGACATTTCTTGAAGAATAAATTGTTTGCAGGTTGGGCAGCCTGGTTATGGAGCTTGGCAGAAACCTATAAAAACAAATTATCCTTTCATTTTATACATCATTTGTTCAGACATTTGTAAAAATTGCTTCGCTTTTCCATAATGGAAAAGTGCCATTCAGTCGTTTGAAGCACATTAAGTGGGTAAAATTCAGGCAGAGTTTCTTGGTGGCTGCATCAGGAAGTGTTAAGTGGGGGGATTCAGTACACCTGGCAGAGGGTGGTCCGAGCACATGGCCTGCTTGCCCCCCTCTAGTGGCCATTCCCTGTTTATTTGTAGCCATTTCAGGAGTTAGCCAAAAGCAGAGAAAAAGGCACACAACTGAATCACGCTTCCTTTTCTCTGCTGCTGAAAGATCTCAAGCTGGGTGTGAAGATTGCCAAAGTATTAGTCTCAAATGAGTGGAGTGGCAGAGGCTGGCTGGTCAGAGGAATGTGATGCGCCTCCGTTGAATTCTAGGATAAGCCTGGTAGGTCAGGAGTGATAGCTGCTGGAATCAGATGTTTTGGGGATTTTCTGGTGCCAGTGCTGGTCACCAGATAGAATCAGTTTTCAGACAGAACTCGCCCCCTCCCAGGTTCAGCAGTTAGACCCCTCCAGGTATGGTTCCCGTTACCGGAGTCACCCCGCCCGGCATCACCACTATCTTTGCGGCATCAAGTAAAAACCAATTTGGTGGTTACTGTTTTCTTGAATGACGTCTGCCCTTCACTACTGTTTGTGTGTGTGTGTTAAAACAAAGCCTTTGCTATAGTGTTGCTCTTGCTTGGTGTTGTTACTAGATCCTCTACTTTTTGCTTACACTGAACTCAAAGCAGTTTATATCATTTTCCTCCCACTGCTCTCAATCTTATCCTCACAAAAACAACCCTGTGAGGTAGGCTGGGCTGAGAGCCTCTGACTGACCCAAAGTCGCCCAGGTGGCTCCATGGCTGAGCAGGGACTAGAACCCAGATCCTCTTGAGTCCCAGTCCCATGCTTTTAGCCACTACACCACATTGGCTCTTTGCGGCATTGAGATGTTTCTCTTACAATGACCTCAGCTGCTTTGATCAGGGTAGAAATATCATAAAAGTTCCAGAAGCCATTCTTACTATGGGTGAGAGATCCCATAATATGAGACAAATGGGAAGAGCAGGAAAGCAAGTCCTTTTCAAACTGGACTTTGCAATGTCTGAACTGGCTTTTAATGGTGTGTCTTTTAGCTCCCATGGACAAGATCTAGGCTTAAGGCTGTGCTAGTGTTCAACCCCATACTGAATATTGGAGAGAAATATTTACACATGCATAATATTAAGTTCTTGAAATGATTGATGTGCTAAGCTTGCTTCATAATTACTTCAATTTTTTTTTTATTATTTTCAAGTGGAACCAGCTTTAAGAAGCCAAAGAGAAACTGTGATGAGTTTCTTTGCTCATCAAGAGTTATAATGCCTTGCTAAAAATATTATCTCCACTGCCTCTATATGGGATTAGCCTGGCCTTGTAAGAAATTTTAAAAAATGTTTGCTGTATGCATGCATCATTTCTCATAGATGTCTCCTTAAAAGTTTGAAGCTAACATTTATGGCTTCCTTTGAATAGTTTCAATTTCTTTATCAGGAAAATTAAATGGAAAATCGATGTAGACCTTAAATAATATGCAGTCGCAACTGTGTGTTACTTAAGTTGTGCTTTGTGACTGTACCACACCGCCTTCCTGGCACTGTGCCACTTCAGAAGACGTTTCTGAAGGGAAGCCTCCCTGAGAATTAGTTTCCTGTGTGCATCAAGCTTTTGATGAGAGGGAGAATTTGAACATACAATCCCGTGTCTGCATCCCGAAGTGTGATTTTCCTGGAAGGATTGAGGGAGCACAGCAAAACCTAGGTCTGGTGCAGCCTGGGTGGAATGGAGGGGGCCATTTGAAATGCCAGCTTGCAGCCTTGAAGTATGTAATTGGCTGCTCTCAGACCTTGGCTACTTCACTGCTCACGTCTGAAATGGGCCGAGATTTGTTCTGTACACTACGATTTTGGATTGTTTAAGAAATTCCATCTTATTACTCCATCTGTGTCAATATTAATTTTATTTATTTGTGACACCTCATCAGCTCAAGGATATTGTGTCGATTAGATATACCCATGGGGAATTCCCATTTTTATTGATACTGATATTTTTAATATCAGCCTCTAAGCAGATTCTGATACTGCAAGATCTGCAATACATAATGTGTTAGGATGCCCGTCCAGATACTGGAGTTCAGAAAAGTCATATTAACTTTTGTAGCCAAATGTGGCATTTTGCAAGTAGATGGTGAGTAAGTAGAAATGTCTCTTTTTCACTTATTGCAAAGTACACAATTTCTTTAAATCTCCAGTTAACTGTTCTTCAACAGGAAAGGCTTCCAGATTGACTTACAGGAGAATAAATATAAGACAGTAAGTCTCCATGTCTGAGACATGCAGTCTAAAAAGACACAGGATGGAAGAAAGAAAAACACAAGGAGGAAAATATGGAATTTAGGGGCTAAACATTAAGCAGTTCTTATAGGGAGCAGCTATGATGGAAGCAGACTGCTCAGAGTTCAAAAAGCAGACCTCAGTGAGGCGCCAAGAAATATCCTGGTCACCTGGCCATCCTTAAAATGAATGTAATGCAGCCAGACATTGTTGGTCTTGCATCCCAGGGCCTCTGGGGCCCAGTCTTCTCAGGTAGCAGCAGCACTGAGCAGAGACGGCGGTTGGCCACTTTCTCTCTCATTTCTTTTCCTGGGCGGATGAAGCTGATGACCTTTGTGACAGCAAGGACAGACCTAGTCCAGCTATGAAAAGTGGCAGTGACACGTCCGTAAAGGAAATATTAATGTCTGTTTAGGTCCAACACCCCTAAGAAGGCAGTGATTGCTGGAAGTATGCAGCTGTTGGCAGGTGTCAAGCTATGCACAGGAAGGATTTTAACCAATCACCCCCACTATGAGGATAAAAGCCTGAGAGAGAGGACCAAGCAGGTAAGGGGCTCTGCTCTGCTTTCCCCTCCTCACAGTAGTCAGGCCAGGACATCACACTTTCTGTGGGTCTGAGCAAAGGGAAGTGCTGCCTTGCCTCAGCTCCACTTTGCCCCACTCTTGCCTAAGTCACACAACTGTCCCAAGGATGCTCTGTACCACTGCCAGTAAAAGAGTTGTGCTTTCCCAAGCCAGATAGGAAGGAAAGGGTGCTGCAGGGAACCAAGGCATCCCCGTTGGCCCTGGGATGTGGCAGTGTGTGTGCCCAGGCTGACCCAGGCCTCTTTCCCATGGCTTCCGTTGCTTGCTGTTCCCTGGGTGGTTATAGCAGTCAGGTACCCTGAGTTGCATTGCTTGGTAGTTGACTTCCAGAATACACTCAAACTCCAGCACCAGGAGATACAGTTAAGTCTTCTCAGCCTCTGTCGTAAACCAAAGCTATTTTATTTACCTGGCATCATGGGATTCAGAATTTCTCTGAGTTAGTTTAGTCTATTGAAGAACTTGATTTCACACCCTTGGGCTGCTTTTATTCATGTGTCTTGCCAATATCCCTATTTTAAGGAGAGTCCTACTAGAGCACACCAAAGGCCATGTCTTACAGCTGGTCAGCAGGATGCGCAGGCACAGCCACTGGAGTTGCAGGCCACTCTGGCCACTGCTCCCCAGCAAGCGGTATGCAGTGGTATGCGGTCTCTAAACATGGCGATCCTATAAGGCCATCATGGCCAGTAACCATCCGTGGATTTCTCTGCCATGAGTTTGTTCTGTAAAGCCCATCACCACTTCTTGGAACAGCGAATTCTGTCTATGAATTAAGCACTATCTGATTAAGCCCTTCCTTGCGTCTGCCCTGAAGTTACTGCAGTCAGTTTCATTGAATGAGACACGGTCTAATACTGTGAAACTACAAGAAAGGGGACTTCCTACAAAACATTCTTACATCCTACAAACATTTTAAAATCTTCTGCTTGTGCCCTGGCTTTAAGTCAGAACAATTAACACAATAGATTTCCTTATGGCTATGCTAATTAAATTATGTTGCTCCAACATTTCACAGGTTTATCAGGTCTATGCAAAAAGGTCTCCTGAAGATGTCCACAGGATCCTCAGATCTTTTGGCACTGACTTTGTAATCCTGGAGGACAGTATTTGCTATGAAAGGAGACACAGCAGGGGCTGTAGGTTGCGTGATCTCCTGGACATCGCAAACGGCCATGTAAGTACTTTCCAGAATTTGTTATCCTAATTGTGTTTAAATAGCTTCAGTGACTCTGCCTCACAACACCCTGTGGCTGTCTTCTCCAACCTGAAGCCCTCCAAATATGTTGGAATGCAATTCCCAGCATCCCCAGCAGACATGAGCTGGAGGGCATTAAGCTGCAAAAGGTTGCCCCCGGACTTCAGTTGCTCAGCTGGAATTGCCTGAAATGCACTTATTTATTATAAGCCATCCCAAGACATTTGTAGGGGATTGGATAGAAAAACTTTTAATACATACATACATACTGAGACCGAAGAAACCATGATATTAATCATGCAATCTTATGGTGTTTAGATGGTGCCAGGAAATGTAATATTTTTTTCTGCTAAGTTCAGCACATATTTCTGAATCAGAGTTAATAAATTAATCTGAGCTCAGGAATTATGGCAATCCATGTGAAATAGGTTAGGAATTAGCAAGGGAAGGAGAATAGGAAGAAACATGGATGTCCTGTTTGAGCATTCTCCCTGTAGGATCATTCATTCTGTGCTAGACAGCATCTTCATTCAGAGACTCCCACATGCAATTCCCGTTGTATGAGGAGAGAGAACGGGGTCGTGTGTCCTGGGAACACCCTTCGTGTCACACCTCCTCCGCCATCTTCCGTGTGTCAGAGGGAGAACTTCAAAAGCAGGACCCTCCTCCACACACAGGCTCTCTGTGAATGATGAGGATTATACAAGGTTCTGACACATACAAGGACCTTTCCGACATGACCAGACCCCCTCATCTCCTTCCAGTGGGTGGAAGGCAGGGATCGGACAAAGGGGCAGAGCCAGTCGACACAGCTTCACATTCCCCCACTGTATGATTGTGGTTGTGCAAAGAGAATGCCCACCTGGGCTGTAGGGTTGTCCCTATGAGTATCCAGTAGAGCTCATAATACGCTACTTATGGGTACGATGCTGCATTTCATTATTCATATAACAGTATCGGGAGGTGCAAACGACCTTGTACTTTCTGTTACAGACTATGGATGGTCCTGGGGAAAATGACCCTGATCTGAAACCGTCACCATATCCTCGCTTCTGTGAGGAAATCAAAAGAAATCTGCCTTCATATACAATGTATTTTGCTAAAGTATTCCAGAACAAAACATTCCATGTATACAAGCTGGTTAGACATAAAAAGACCACATAGTTTTTATGTGCCTGCAATGGTAAAAGCTAAGAGAGTTTACAAAAATGGCTTATTTTTAAAAAGTGTCGTACACTGGTTTAAAAGATTTACTTTTCCATTACTGTGACAATTTAAGAGTGTTTGTTTTGATAACATTTGTCCAGAAGGCTTGCGGGGATTACACAAGGCTGGTGTGCAAGCTGCACAATTCGCAGTGTGCCAGACTTTTGCCCGTTCTACCGCAGCATCTCCCTGCAGTGTCCTGTGTGGCCCCTTTTTTGTGAAGGATAATGCACACGCCACAGCACGGGAGATGTTTGACATGCGGAGAAAGGAGCGGGCGTTGACCCCGAGACTTGCTGCCAGGCAGCCCATGCACAGCCTGCTCCACTGTACTGTTCCCACTGTAATCTGTTCCCATTAACTGCATATATAGCGAATTCGGCTCAGGGATTCGGCTTGCCACCATGGTCCTGTGATCCCATCGGGAGGTCCTGTTTTTTTCTTTTCCTCAAGGTGCTCTAGACCATTATTCAACAACTAGTTACTTGGGAGTAAGTGCTACTAATTTCCTTGGAGCTTACAGCCAAGTTCGTGTGCTCAGCATCACAGGATAAACCTTGTCAAGTTCAAACCCCACAGAGCGTAGTTGCCAGAGAGCCCAGATCACAATGAAGGGCACCAGTCACCTCGTGCGGTTGAGTTGTGCACCAGGACCCGGATGTCGGCACACCAGCAACGCGATGCCTGTGGTCACTTTCTTTCCCACATGCCCTGTTCTGCCTGCTTTCCGCTCTGCACAGCAGTGATGGCGCTTGGCCTCTGCTGACAAGGAAGTACCCATGAACATGCTAGCGGCTGTTGTGTAGCTCAGGCCAAGGCAAGATGAGAACATGCCCACATGAAGCTTTGCTTTAAGCACATACTCACCCCTCAGCTGGAGTTTACGTATCCACTGCAAGTTGACCTGTCTTCAAGCAAAGCCTTGAGTCTTCTACAGGCACTGCGACCAAGAGTCGCAGTCAGGATCCAGCATAGCACCACCAGGCACCTGAGGGCTAATGCCACTGCTTGAATTTTCAGTGCACACCAGTTTTCAAGCATTCACGACATTTGTTACTCCGTGTATCAGTTTGTTTTCCTATGGCTCCACACTGAATAGAATGATTTGTCTGTGATTTTCAGACTTTGACAACGGGAGGAAGCTTTTGTTTTCGCTTTCCCCTGGGGGGATGTTTTGGTAGTTTCCATTTTTGCTTTTGTTTGGTTTCTGAGATTTTTGTAATGAAGCATGTTCTGGAGTCCTGTATTTCAGACATTTAAAGGGAAAATTACAAACAAAGCAAAACCTTCCGACCGAACTCCTGCACGAGCAGTGTTCAACTCTTGTGTCCTGTTGTTGTTGTTGTTCTTGTTGTTTCTTAATGTGTCTCTTTGAGTTAGAGTGCCAAACCTGAGTAAATAGTGCCATAAGGATCATTAAAGTGATGGGATATTTTGTGTTTTAAGGAATAATTTTGCTTTATTGTATGTGACACACACATGAAGCCTTTTCCTCAAAAGATGGCTCCCCACTTCTGTCTATTCCCCTCTTCCTTGCAGAAAACAAAATCCATGAATTACGTGTCCTGTGTTGAAGCAAGTAGAGTCCACATTTTTTGTACATTTTGGACTTTTATGAAAATGACCAACTTTTTAACAGTCTGTTTTTTAAAAAGTCACTGTGATGATGCGCTTAACGCTAATTTCAACATTGTATATGGGAGTTAGGGCAGGGTTGCGATTGGGCATAGAATTTTCCAGTCATTTCAGGTTATCTCAAAGCTGTTGGCACACTCTCTCGTTGGAACTTTGTCTGCACAACTCCACAACTTTGTCTGAAATGAACACAAATCGAACAAGGATGTGAACCGCACCTCTGATTAATTCCAGCAGGGTTTGCCCAAATGCAGTTCCTCATAGGCTGTGACCAGTATCCAACTTTGGTGCCAAATGTGACAGGAATCAAGTGCCTCTGGAAAACCATGAAAGCATCAATAGGAACATATTTGGCCTGCTCAGATAATTCATGTAAGAAATGTGTTACAATTAATCTATAATGACGAGAAACTTGCAACACTGTAGCTAGCTTTCCCCATATTCAATTAAATCAAGATGTGTAATGAGATTAAAGTTCCCCATCTGAGCTATGCTCATTTTCGAATGATTTAAATGTTTTTTTCCCCTCTCCACTTGTTCCTTGGTAAATTACTGCAGGGCTAGATATGGTTCTGTCACCCAAACGCAAAATAATTTTATATTTAGATAAGTACTCATTAAGTCACATGCAGAGTCTTTCTGCACTTTCATGCTGCCACCAGAAGGAAAGCAGCCTTTAATCAACTTGCATTTAAATCAAAGCTGGACAGTAGCCACATTTTTGTTTTAAGCAAGCAAGGCCCCTGAATAATTTCTACTCCATTTCTCTTAATGAGGTTAGAGCCCACTGCCATTTGAACATAATACAATAATAAAACATTCTAATAAGTAGTAAAGCTTTAATTAAGCCTGTAGGGATGCGTGCCTGATCCAGCTGGGGGTGTGGGTCAGCAGACTGCTCCGTGGGAGTTCTGTCCACTAATTCGGGATAAGCATATATAAAACGTGGTGTGGTTAGATAACATTGCCCTATTTTTGAAAGGCAGTGGGCGTAAGCTACCAAGCCTGTAAATGCACAGGGCTACTTTGCCCAGTGCCTTCTGTGCCTCTCCCCAGCAGTAACAGGCCCACAGCAAATAAGCCCTTCCATTATTTTAAGCTAATAAACTGGTCTTCCACCCCTAAAGTTCCTACTGTTGTAGTATTTGAACAAGCAACACATACAGCGGCCCTTACCTTGCTCGCTCTCTCTCTCTTGGTTCAATTCCAGATACTGCCCTTGTAGAAATATAAGCTTCTTAGTGGAGCTGTCAGGTGCTTAACCCCAAGTCTAATTTGTTCTTACATTTATACCAACAATATGGGAAACGTAAGAGATTGACAGAATCTTTTATTGGGCCAAGTAAAATGCTGCAATCAAATTTTAAGATCACACAGGACTTTTCTTTGTCACACTGATGATAGCTGTGACTAACTTCAGTGATAATTACCTGGTCATTGGAGGGCCTGGTGTTATCACAGGAAGCATTTTTAATAGGTTCAGGAGTAGGATTTGGGGTGCTATATGTAGAATGGTTTCCATTTGCATTTGTGTGTTGATGGCTGCAGGAATGCGAGAATGGCCACTGGGCTGAGAAAAAATGGCCTGTCAGAGCAAAACAACAGTGGAACCAGCTGCCCAGAGAGGTGGTGGGCTCTCCCACACCAGAGACATTGAAAAAGAACCTGGACAGCCATCTGAGTGGGATGGTGCAACATGGTGTCCTGCAACAGCAGGGGGTTGGACCCGATGGCCTTCATGCCCCCTTCCAACTCTTCTGTTCTATGATTCTGCTCTGGAACAGACCCAGCCGGCCAGCCCCATCATACAGAGATCGACAAAAGCAGTACTTAGCATATGGATGGTGCAGCAAGCCTTTTTACAGTGTTGGTCCTAGCAGCGTGGCGCCATTATCTCGGCTGAACTGCATGCAGCAAAATGTTTTGGCCCAGCACTGTGGCAGAAGAACCCAGATCGTCTCTTTAGAGCAGACGGGAGGAAGGTGAAAGTAAAGACACACAGCCCACGTCCTTGAAAAGAGGGCATTCCTGGTTGCAGCCAGCCAGACGTGCAGCCAAGTCCAAGCTATATTTACTTGGAAATAAGTCCACTCACTGTGTTCACATGCTTATAATTATAGCCATAGCCTGTCTTTATAAGAACACCCTGCTCCCACATTCTTGCCTGTCTTAGTTTGAAATGAAAACAGGAGGTAGCAATTTTGCTTTTAGATGCCTCTGGATTCCAACTCACAACTGCAGGAGACTCCTTTTTCAGAATTGTGGCAAAAATTGCCCACCAGCGGGCCCAATTTGGTACAGCATGCAACCACAGTTTTCTAATAAGTTTGCAGTGCACAGATCAAGTTTGTCAGAAAGTGAGGTAGGAGGGCATGTGACACTGGAACTGTGTGGGGTTCTCCCTTAAATTGTTTAAAGAAACAGGAATCTTTGGCTGTCCATTAATAGGATTCCTTGTAACATCATTTTGTTCACAAAAGCACTTCCACCCAAATTCATTATATTATTCTGTATGTTTTAAGAAAAGATATTACACCTAGACCACCTTTCTCATCATAGAATGACCCACTTTTAAGTTCTAATTGAACGGAAGGGTCTGAACTAAAAGTCAGCTCAAAGATTATCTGGTGAGATTTTTGCAGCTATCTAAAACTTTGGTTTCATGGGTCTTGCTGTAGCCTCAAACACACACACAGACACTTCTGATACTGAGAATTTTGAGGTAAATCAAGCCCAAAACATATATAATGAAATACACAAACACTATAGATCATGGCCACAATACATTTGGAAGGCTGCATGATGCAGTTCAAGATACAAGCTGTGTCATCAAATTCAGTAAAAAATTCAGGGGCTCTTAGTGAGACAACTACAAACAAGTGGGTCCTTCGTAAGGGAACACAACCCTAGGAATCTGAACTTGGTACACTGTGGACATTTGCTGAGTTGTTACCTTACGTCAAGGATTTGTAAAGACTTGGAAGATTTGCGGTCCGTGTGAGCAAGGCTCAGCAAGCTGCTAGCCCACTGGAGAGAGCTGTAAGAAAGGAGCCCTGTAGAATTCAACTGTAACCAAGGCAGAAATCCTCTGCATGTTTACACAAGGGGGAAAATACCCCTACAGCTGTGGCTGCGACATACTAGGAATTATAGGACTGTTGTTTTTGTTTTTTTCCTGAACATGCATAGGATTATACCCTAAGCTGCCAAAGATTCAGTTCCAGTTGTGAGTGATTCCAGCAAAGGGCTGTTTCCCACTAGGAGCAAGGGTTGGGGGTTTTCAAGCTACTGCTGTTTCTCCTTATTTCAGCCTTGCACAACTTGAGACCCACAAAGCCAAAGGAAGGTCTCCAGCCATGCACCCTAGCCTCTCAGCTGCTTGAGGGACCTCCGGTCGCCTGCCTGGAACAACAACATTCATGGGCCCAGCATCATAGCTGGTGATCTGCTTTTGACTTGATGGCTCTTAAGTTGTATACACCTGCCTTTAATTCATGCTAATAGCCTAAGAGGTAGAGTTCAGCCTACTCTGGTTTTGTTGGGCTTTGACAGTCCACTATCACATGCATCTCATAAAGTCGGTTTATTTATTATTAAAGCTGTCCCAGCTTGTTAGAAAAGTCAGTGCATGAAGCTATAAATGACTTGCAGTGCGCCAGAAGTATGCCGAACTGATGTCAAGTGCATTTACTTCTAAGGACGCATGCAAAGGATTGTAGCCCCACTGTGTTTTGTCCCTTGGTGCAGAGGAGATGTTCGCCCTAGATTTATGCAGAGAGAGGGGTCTGTGATTCATTTAAAGTCCAAGGGAAATTGTCAATCTGTGGAGCTAAAATGTCACAAGGAAGTTACTTACAAATGTTCAGCATCGTGTATCCTTGGGCTGACAATTTCTTTGCTCTTTTTTAGTTGCAATATTTTTGCTGGTTAACAATTCATCATGCAGGCTTTTTCTAAGATGCTGTAATGAGACACATGAATATTGTCTTCTAAATAAAGTTCTTTCTAAAAATTAAACCTGTCACTGTTCATCCTTTTTAAGGCAACCGTTTTTTAAAGAAAGTCTTTTTGTTGTTCACATCCTCTGTCAAAAGCAGCTCATTCTTTTGCAGAAGAAGCTTTTTGACCTTGTCTTAAGCGCCTTAACATGCTGAAAGGAGTTAATATTTATTTAAATCATCTTTGGGCTGTGACAGCTTGTAAGAGTAGCTTTTATTGAATTTCCAAGTTAAATGATTTAGCAGTAGCAATTTTTCTCCCTGCTGTTGCCTGGTACACTTAGCCCTTCGTAAGGTCACCGGCTTGTCTGAGGAAGTTATTTGGACAGTGTTAAATGAAGTTGCTTTTTGATCCGCAGGGAACCATCGCTGCTTCTTCGTAGCCTCTGCGCATTGCACATAATGGGCTCTGCACGCATGCGTGGAGCATGTTCCACTTGGCTGCTTTCCCCATTTCTCCTAATGGTGAACTTCTCAATGTATCTGAAACGGTCGATGCTGGAAAGAAGTGTGCTTCTGTCAGTGAAGGACCTGGCAAAAGTGGCTTGTGCCTCTTCTGAGTGCCGAAACACTGCTCTCCACCTGGCGCAAAGCAAGCACTCTCTTGGCGCCCATCCAGTGCCGAACCTTTTCGTCTTGCCTTTTAAACACACTTTAATGCACATGGGCTCCAGAACGATTCCTAAGGAAATTCAAAGGCTCAGTGGCTGCAGCCCCACTTCATTGCAGGCATGTTGTGCCACCCGGGAAAAGGCGGCCCTGCTGGGGAAATCCTGGCGTGCCCCAGGATGGGTGGGGGGTGTGCCAGGAGGGTCAGCGGGTTTCTTTTCATGCCCCTTTGGCACGTGTGTGTGCACATCCATGTTTTCTAACCATAGAGGGCCAGTGTCTTCTGTGAATGTGGTGTCTTGTTGCAAACGTGTGAATTGGTGTTTGAGATTCGGAGCCCACGCCTGCCTCGCAACCCAGTTACCTGGCCAAGAACATGTCTCTGCGTTGTGTTCTATGAAATGAGTGTTGGAGCGGGAAAAAAATCAGTTTCAGAAGAGTCAGTTTTGTGTGATGCCGGCTCCAGGTTTTGGAGGGTCCTGGGCAAGGCAGCCTCAAGGGGACCTCCCTCTGGGGGGCTGCCTTCCCCCTGCCATGGCCACCAGCTCTCCCTACTCCTTGGCATCTTGCTCATCACTGCATGCTCCAGGCAGAGAGCCAGCAAATGAACAGGCAGTAGCAATGACTGCTCCTCTTCCTCACTCCCTCCGTTCCCTGGCCCTGAGGGAGAGACCACGAACAAACAGGTTGCCACGGAGGAGGAGGAGGAGAAAATCCAGAGCATCCGTTGACCTCAGCAGGTGCCCACCCTTGCTGCTGCTCCAGACACTGCATTGTTGCAATTGGAACCCACCTCTGTCAGGTTTGGAGCCACTTCCTTTTCTTTTATCCCACCGATTCTCCCAAGGCCACTGCCTACCGAGGCCCAGTGTCTTTCGGTTGCGTCAAGTTGTTCCTAAGACACGGCAGAAAGCACCCGGCTGCCCTGGGCTGAGGCTGGCAGAAGTGGCTCAATGCCACACAGCTCAGAGCTTTGCTTTCTCTGGGCTGTCATTTTGCAAGGAGAGTGGAGGAAGGATTAGGGCACTATGAAAATCAGTGGTGTTGGAAAGCCAGCAGATTAAAGTTGAATATATACTAGATTATTTAAATTGCAGACCTATACACAATTTTTATAAGCAATGGAGTTGTTACTGCATGTTAGCCTGTAAAGAGCTTGGCAGGAGATTAGGTAAAGTACCAGATTACTGAAAATCTAACTACCGAGGGACATACAGATTTCCCCTTTTTCTGCCTCTTTCTGTTCAGCTACAGGAACTAATAATGAGGCCGGCTGGCCTCCTTCTTGACAATGCCAGTTACTCCCTCACATGAGCTTTTAAGGCAAATGCTGGTAAGGAAAAGGGGCAGCGTCCCACAAAACCAATACCGTTTGCTCTGACTATAGTGTGGAGCAAGCAACCCTGTGCCAGTCATGACATCATGAAAGCACAAGAAGGCAGGAATGGGGAAGCCCACAGGCAAGGATCGCTCAAGCCGGGGTTCACCCTGCAGGGTTCCACGAACTCCTAGGAGTGCCTTCTGCTTTCAACTAGGCTGCAAGATTACCCTTCCACTGCTTGAAATAGCCATGCTGTTTTCCCAACAAGTCTGGAGCTCCCCCACTTGTTTCCAGGTAGGCCTTACTGGGGTTCCTGACTGCTCAGGTGTTGAGGATACAGTGAGGAGACACTCTGCCTCATTCAAGGCATTTCATGAGTCCTCTGGCTCATGTCATCTCCCTTTACAGGGCACCTGGCTTTTCCCATTGCTTGTTTGCATATTGTTTCTTTCACAGAAAAAGCATTAAGGACAAGAAGAGAACAATTGCATGGTGTCTTTTGACTGTTCGTACTAGAGTAAGGCAGTGCGACGATCGCAGGCCTGGGAGCCGTTTTTCCCCTGCAGGCCACTCTCCCACCAGTGCCATGTGGGACCCCTTTCTGTGCTCTGAGGATGATGGAAGAGTTGGCAGTTTGCCACGTGGCCTGTATGTTGGCCACTTGTCTTCTAGAAATACCCTGTGCCTAGCCGAACAAATCCACTAATTTTTACTCCAAAGCTTCCTACTTCCTTTTGCCCTACAATTGCAGCATGGTGGCCATCACATTCCAATCTAACATGGGTCAGACAATTTGTCCATTTAACACACTATCATTGGCAGCAGTTCAATGGGTCTTAACCAAAGAAGGGCCATTATTCTCATTGGCTTCCACCAGAATCTTATAAGTGGGAATACTAGGGCTTGACCTTCTGCACTTCTTTCAGCTCTGCTTCCCCCACTGAGCGGTAATCCTCCCTAGAAACAATCACCATGTTTGCTTTGGCAACCTCAAGGCTAGCTTGCTTCAGTGTGATGTGGAAAGCTGCCAAAGATGATAAAAAACAGCTCAGCCAGTTGCAAAGTTTGGGTCATGTGGTCACTGCCAGTTAGTAGCTGGTTGCACAAGTTCTGGACCACCTGGGCCAGTGGTCCTCTAAGCAGTGGTTTTCCACCACCAGTCCGTGGACCAGCACCAGTTCCTGGGAGATTTCCTGCCAGTCTGTGGAGGGGCCACATCCTGCTCGATGCAGACCAGCACTGGGGCTGGCTCCACCACCTCTTCCTTGGTTGGCATCGTGTTCTCAGGGCGTGTGCTGGTGCAGCCGGGTGGAGGGGCAGGGAGGGGACAGATGGCTCAGTAGGAGCTGGCTTGGAGCCATGCTGTGCCAATTTCAGTGTTGCTTGCATGTTTTGTTGCTCAGTTTCTGGTTGTTTTGGAGAATTTTCATTTTTTTGGTATTGTGTTTGACAACTAATACACAGGCTACTGTATTATGTTTACGGTGCTTTTTGTTTCTGCCTCAGTGGTCCCTGAGGTTGTTTTCCTGTTTTGCCAGTCCCCAGCTGTGAAAAGATTGAAAACCATTGTTCTAGAGGATCTCCAGAAGATGATCGGTTTTAAGAAAAGAGAATCATTTTTCCAATTCTGCAGAGAAATCTGTGTTGTTTTGTCGTTCTGCATAAATAAGCCAGGCTGCGGCAGCACAAGCTGAGTCTCCAGAGGACACTGTGCCAATTTCCTACACTTTGAGCTGGTTTCTTGGGCCCTTCTGAGCACGTTCCCAGGAGTTCAAACATTCTCCCTTCATCCTTATCTATAGTTACTCGCATGAGCCAGTAAGACAATTCACCCCTCCAAGGACCTGCTCACACTTCCAGCTTTCATGTACCAGAATCTGGGCTGAGATCAGTTCGAACTGGCATCTGGGATGAAGGAACTACTCTGGAGCTAGACTGCAGAATACCCTGGAAAGAGCATTTTTATTCTGTACAGCATGCCAAGGGAGTAAATAGCATGTTGCACACAAAGGAAATGGCCTAAATTGGCTTGAAAGTGCAATCAAATTATAGCACATCATATTGTGGTTAGAAGAGATTTAGATGAATAGATGAACGGATCAGAAGCAAATCCTTAACACTGAGTAATGACTTGGTGCGCTTAGAAAGAGTAGGAGTTTGGAGGGGGCATTGTTACATTAAAAACCATGTTTTCCCAGCCCATGGCTACTTGCAGGAAAACTGCATGAAGTTTTGAGTGGCTGACTCATCGGGGGGTAAGTGAGGGGGCCAAACCTAAGGCTTCCATCAGCAGGAAAATTCCAAGACCTACAAATGCTGTACAGAAGAACCATTCTTCTCCAGTGAGGACTATACCATCTCAAATACACATATATGAAATGACACTCAAAAGAGCAACCTAGCATCTCCAATTAGCCAACATTATACAACCAGACTGAGCTGAAGTTCTTAAAAATTTTAAAAAAAAATATTTAAAGCTAGGCAAAATGTTCGGGTGCTCCCAGTCAAGGTTTGCCACAAAATCTTTAAAAATGTTAGCTTTGCTTTGCAAAGTCTATAAATACAGAGAAATAGGTAGAGGTCTAAAAGGTATTTTCTGTTGTAGACCCTTAGAAGTAGCTTATTCCTCATCACCATCACGCAGGTATCATGCTCATTCCACTGTGAGAAACTGATGGGTTAGACGGATCCTTGGCCAGAGGAGACCTGCTCTCTGCCACTGCAGAAGACAAGACTAGAACCAACGGATGCAAGGCGCAAGGAAGCAAATTTTGGCAAAACATTACACGAAACTTCTCTCATGGAGTTGCCTGGCTGTCCTACGCAGGAAGAGTTTAAGCAGAGACAGGCAGCCATCTGCCAGAGATGCTCTAGTTGCATCCTAACTTGGAGACCGGGCAGAGGGATGTACCAGATGACTTCTGAGGCTGCTTCCAACTTTGTACGTCTACGTTCTTGAAGAAGCGACAAATCTGCAAATCTCCCATCATCCACAGAAAGGCAGAGTGAGCTGTCTAGCACAGCCGTAACAGAGTAAGCAAGACCCTCCAACTGAAGGCAATCGGAGTATTTCTGGCCGTCTCCTGTGGCTTAACACATGCTCAAAAAATTGGTCGTAGTAACTTCTGAAAATGTTACCCTGTATTCCGCCAGGAACATTTTGATCTGCATTACCCGTCTCTCAGGGCACTTGCACATCCCCTCCCCATGCATAGATGATCTTCCATTTTCTGGTCCCCCATCTCCTCGACCTTTCTCATAACGCTGCATCTCATTCTTCTATGCCTCATTTGATGAAAAAAGTGTATGAATAATCTAAGGAGCACTCATAACTGGAGATGTCTTTTTTCCAAAGCCAAGGGAATGGGATAAGTTAGTCTGGGCTGGAAATGTCAGCAGAATGAAATCTAACTTTAGATTTTTAAGTCCACAGTGCCTTCTACCACGCCGCATAGCATTTATTCAGAATGGTTAAGCAGAAATGCAAACGCCAGATAAGAAGATTGAAATGCACTGCGGAGTCGGCCTTCTTTGCTTCAGATATTAGTGGTTTAGCAAGAAATAAATTAAACCAGCATTTGAGCTAGTGAAAGAAAAAGATACTTAAAAGGGACCGATCAATGTGCAGCAGCTCATGCTACAGCCCAGCCTTCCCCATCCAGATGCCCCCCAGATATTTCTGGAGACAAGTTGGACCTAGTCAGTGGTTGAGGATGGTAGGAGTTGTAGTCTAAAACCCTGGAGGGCGCCGGGTTGGCAAAGGCTATGCTCTAACAGCAGTGCGCCTAATAGATGGATTTAGCCAACATCGTTTTCAAAGGCATTTATCTCTCACAGGCAACAGAAATTCCTGTTCTGCAGAAGGCATGACAAATGTGAAGTGTTATTCTCTGGGATGCCTTTTGCAGGCAGCATGTTGCACACTCGATATCTGACTACTCACTCTGGGTGATGGGTGGAGAAACTAGATTTTCTTTGAAACAGCTGGTTGTGGAAAGCATGGCTACACGGCATTGTGAGCCTTGAGACAACACGGAAGTTCATATTCAGATGCAAAAGTCAGACAACTAGAAAAGGACGTTAAAGACAACACTGTTCCAAGATTGGTGCCAAGACGGAAATAATGTGGGGTTCCCAATTGCTAAACCAAAGATCTCCTCTGCAGCCGAAGAAAAATAAAACAGAGTAGTGTGGACCATTTCAGAGAGCAGGTGATGAAATCGGCTGCTTGGCAGAAGAAAGCCAGCACTGTAGGAAACAGAAAACTGAGCGGTTTTTCACTTGCAAGGAGCCAGTTTTGGGAAAAGGGATCCTACATAAGATAGCATCAAATTAGATGCACCCACCCCCATTCTGAAATGAGCCAATCCATCCTGCCAGATCAGGAGGCTGCATGTAAGCAAGGGACTTGTAAACCACAGGGCTTTTTAAGCCCATTGCCAGGATCGTTCTGGCTTCAAAACAAAGTCCTTGGGGATATCCGAAGAAGCATCTCCTTCCAGATATACCTGCCTGCCCCCTAAGAGCTGGATCGGGGGTCCTTTTTGGGAGCCCTCCTTGAAGGAGATCTGAAGAGTGGCTACACAAAGTAGGGCCTTCTCTGTGGTGGCACCCCAGTTATGGAGTTTGCCCGGCACCGACACTTTATTCATTTTGGCACCAGGCCAAACCCTTTTTATTTTCCCAGTATTTTAAGTTTTGATGTTGATTTTATTATGGGTTTTATTGTTATTAATTGATGTTTGATGCTGTGCTTTTACTGTAGTACCATCCTGAGATATAAAAGCTTTTAACAATATTTTAATAATAATTACACTACATCCCTACCTCGCTTTTGCCCATGTAATATGCCAGTACTCGGAATAAACTACATGGCATGTTAAAGGCATACAGCACAGCTGGTCCTAACTTTTATTCTTACTTTAATGTATCTGCATGGGCGCCCAATCAAATAGGAAGAGTTAAAGCTTCCCATGCAGCCACTTTCTCCCCAAAACGATCCTTTTCCCCTCAGAAGGAAATAAAAACTCCATTAGTGCCAATGAAAACTGATAGCTAATGAGGATTAGTAAAAGGCAGCAGAAACAAGAAACTGTGTTTATGAAGAAATGGCAGGAAATGACCCACATTACGAGGGAAAGCCAAGAGTAGCAAGCGCTAAGAAAGAATGACCACACAATTCCAAACCACATTAGCACAATTCCTCAACAGGTTTTGCATTTGACAACACTGGATCTGACAAACATGCAGTCTCCTACCCACACAACGGATTGATGCAATCTTGACTTCTTTGGGATTGTCCTCAGTTTTGGGTTTTAGGATCGTCCTCCATTTTGAAACGACACACAGAAAAGCAGCTCTTGGGAACAATTTCCAGCCTGGTCTGTTTCAGCAGCAATGCAACATCTTTAGACTTACAAAAAGTAAAAATGTCAAGAAACCAATTTCAACATCTTGTGTCCAGCTGCAAACACAATTCCCTTCCACTCTGACACACAGGAATGTAATCAAGCAATAACTGAATGTTTCTTGGAATATTACAAGCGACCACCTGCCCACCTCTGAGGATGCTTATGAATTCTGCACAACTTTTTTTTCAACTTGGTGCGGGAGCCACACAGAACACCCTGGCCAATGTTGCAAACCCTAGCAGTATGATGAACTGCTCTTTGTTGCTTCCAAGTTGCTTCTGTTGCATACAGAAAAAAATCCTGGGGAGAAGACATCAATCCTCAGAAACAATACAGAAGTGGTTTCTTTACACTTTTATCTTTCTGAAATCTTTTATCTTCCTTGGCATGCATTTAAATCCAATTTCTTCTTGCCCTTTCTTTCCTTGCCTTTGAAGACAGGTCTAAGCATCTAGTTTTTAATCCCCTTTCCTCCTCTTTGGATTGGCTCCTTGCTTTTCTGGATGCAAAGTGAAGACCCCCTTGGAGCCACCTGATCCCCTCTGGGTTCTGCCTTTGCAGTATTTTAAGAGGGATCCAACTTTATCAAAAGTATGTGAAAAGTATCTTTACCACCCCCCTCCCCCCCAAAAAAAAATTAGGAGTCCTTCCAGAGCATGATACACAGACAGGTTGAATAACCTAAATTTCCTCCGGTTCTGCATGCGAATACAGTTCACTGAGTTTTTCAAACTTCGGCCCCCATTCTTTCATGTCCCCATATGGGGTATCTTCATCCCACCCACAAGACCCCAGAGAGCTGAGGCTGCTGGCCACTGAACACTCCCCTTCCATGTAAAAGACTTGCAGTGAATCGCAGGGAAGAGCCTGGTGCTGCTGGTCCATGCTTCGAACCACGCCCGAAAGGTAGCACCCAAAATCGATGCTAGAGAAGGAGGAGCCTCTTTCCGCTTCCTCGCACTCCTTTGGACAGGATGCAAACTCGCAACTCAACGGGCTGTTCAGCGCCAACCGTTTCACTTTGTTCTTGTAGAGAGAGAAGGCTGGGCTGGTTTGAAGAGACATCTGGAGCTCAGCAATGTTGTAGCCATCCTGGAGAAAGAAACGGATGCCCCAATAGGACGCAGTGCCAGAACCCTGCCACAAACCATCCTTCATCCTTGGTTCCCGGATATACATGATCATCTGCTGGCTGGGTCATGCAGCAAGCTCGCTTTCTGTCTAAACTTGAACAGGATCATGCTTTTGACATCTTCACATCCCTGGCCCAGGAAGACACCATCCAAGAGTAAGGCGAATCTCCAAACTCTGGACATGCAGGCCAAAATCCAGGGTAGAGTCTGCTTAGAATAAATGCAGTGACATACACTGAACTCATTCTGGTGGGTCTACTCTAAGTAGGAACTAGGTGGGCTTTCATCCACAGGGCTTTTCAATTGATCCTAAGGCAATCTTTCAGTCCACATCTGTCTTTTCTTACTGTAAATATATTGACATAACCATACTAATTGTGCACTGATTTGAACATATGACATACTCAGCTCAAGACAAGGCTGTAAGCAAAGGCGAAAGCAACAACACCTGCTTACCAGTATTGTCTGCAAGCAATCAACCTGGCAATTAACTGCTCCAAGGGAGACCTCCTGGGTCCCACGTTCATAAGCTTCCTTCTGGACTTTCTCAAGGGTCCGCAGCGTGCCTAGATTATTTTCCCTTTGTTCCTGTATGTCCCATTAAGATAAATGCCTGAGGAGAGATGTCTGTTCCTAGGAAGGCTCACCCTGGGCCTCGGGACTGCACCTGAGGGACCTGGCCATTTTTCAGGTGGCCAGCTGCACGGGCGAAGGAAGCCCTCTGCCCTCGGAGCCGGGAGCCTCCAGCTTGGAGGTCGTGAAGGCATCCTTGGGGAGGGACAGGCGAGGCTGCCTGGGGAGACTGGAGGGGGGAGGATTCCTGTGATCTTGCTGGCTCTACCAGGCCCTCCCCTCCCCTCCCCCCCTCCCCTCTACAAGATGCTTGGGCAAGGTAGGCAGAAAAGCCCAGCTGGCAAATGCAGACACATGAAGTACTTCTCTGACCTCTACCAGACCCATGATGTGTCCTTAAATGACACCTGCTCTATTTGCATATTGAGGAATTCCTCGTTGTTTTCTCTGAGTGCACTCCTGATTTTATGAGCACCCTGATTGCTTTCTGGCCCTGTTAACAAGCCTCTGAGTGTCAGGCCACTGGAAACTGAGTGTGGTACGGGCATCGCGAGGGTGTTCATCTGCTGCTGGCCCTTGACACCCTGAGCACAAGAACGGGTGCCTACCGCCTGGTATCCCTTTCCCATCCTTAGGAGAGATGATGAAGCACCCACCAATGTGCAGGTGCCTGGCACATCTGCCTCCCATCTCAGAAGACTCCAAAGCAGATGTTACTCCTATCAGTATTTTAAAAGCAGGTGTCATTACCTAGAGGCCAAGTTGCACTGTGTTGGCTTTGAGGAATCCCATATTTTAATCTGGAATTCCCTTGGGAGAATCTAATGGTTGGATTTCCCAATGCTGCAGCGGGGCCTGGAAGGGTTGCCACATGAGAAAGCCCAGCTGCACACACCTCCTTCCACAAGCTCAGCTGGATGTGTTGGCCTTCCCCTCTCTTCCCTGGAAGCTTGGAAGCCCTCCCTCTGATGTCCTCCATCCAAAATGAATTTGTAAGTTCCTCCAGGTGGCACCGACCGAGCCTTTCCATCTGCACCGCACCGAATAATGCCGCATGCACAGCTGGTGTTTGCACGGGTGCTCTCCCTTCCTCACAATCTATGCATTTTTGCCAGTTTCCCCAGGACTGCGGGGCTGCAGGAAAGCACGCTCTGGCCGCATCTGTCAGCCCAGGAACTGAGGGCCACTGAGAAGGCACCCTTGCTGCTTCTCGGGAAGAACAGCATGGCAAGAGAAGGATCAGCCTGCTGCCAATCATCAGCCAGGGGCTGAGCCGCCCCCCTGCCAGGAAAAACACTGCGCTTGATGGTTCTGCCCAGGAGCTCACTTCAGCGCCATCCCTGAGCCCGGCTAGAGATGGGTAAGAATTTTGTTATGTTCGTTTTTTGACAAGAGCTTACAGGAGTTTGAAAACTTCTTAGACAAGGCAGAAAGAACTCAAGATGAGCAAAAACAGAAAACTGAAAAGTGACGTTGACAAATTGAGGGCTTTGAGCACCTCGCTCTTAAAAGCCTGGGTCTGAATTCCAGTGTATTCAGCCAGATTTGCAATGCTCAATTAGGGTTGAACCTGCTTCTTCCCTGATGGGCTCCAAATCTTTAACAGCAACACGGAGCTCCAACATAGCTGCACAATCTGAATTTAGCTGCACAGAGAGGCCAGAATTGCATTTCAGGCTGGGGTTTGCCTAAGAACGCACCAAATCCACACATTCCTTCACAACCAGGAGAGAAGACATACACCAGAGTGGTGCAGTCACTGGCGTGCTGGAGGGGGGCCCAGACATGTGGGCAGCCCCCACTCGGCCAGGAAGCTCACTGAGTGACTTTGGGCCAGCCATGCTCTTGCAGCCTAGCCTACCTCAAGGGGTTGTTGTGCGGATAAAGCACAGGGGAGGAGGACAACATAAGCACCTTGGGCTCCTTGAAAGAAGAAAAAAGCTCGAATATAAATGTAATTACATTTGATTGTATTTATGTAATTAATACTGATATAATTAATTAATACTAAGGTAGAAGAATGTGGAACTAAGAGATCCTGCCTTCCCCGCTAACAACTGCTGGATTGTATAGGTTTTGTGTTTTACCATCTATTCTGAAATGCCTTGAGGCTCTTTTGATCAAAAGGCAAGTGTACTATTTTAAATCAAGTAGCAATATAAGAAAATACCCCGTGCTAGGGAGATCTTTTGATTTCTCCTGCAATGTGAAGGCAACCCAGTCTTGAATCTTTGCTTTGCTGCTTCAAGGAAAGCTGAGACACAAAATGCCTGACCCTGTCAGACAAACTCACCGTATCCCTTTTGTGAGTAAACCTATTTTTCCCCTTACAATTTCCAGAGGGAGTTAATCTTATTAAGCCCTAATAGGATTTGTATACTTAGCTCTCTATGTGCCACCTTGAAGATAAATATCCCTTTAAGTGTTTAAGGCATGTTCACAGAAATTCATCAGCTTTTTATGAGAGTGAGGAAATCTACATTTAACTAGCAGGGCATTGTGTCCAATTTCTGCTCCACTTGGAGCAATCTAGGCATTTATGTTCAGACAGAGCACAGCTACAAACAGTCCTGACTGATGTATCAGATGCAGTGAGCGGACACAGCTAATGTTCTAGTGTAGCCAGGCCCAAAGTGGTCTCCTCAAGATGTGTTGCTTTACAGCTCCCAGCATCCCCAGCCACCTTGACCATTAGCTGCAGCTGATATAAATATCGTTTCTGAGCATCTCAGGGTTAGGGTATGGAGAAGCCAGTTATCTTCTCACAATGCAAAACCTGGAATGGTTGTAGCATCGGTCTGATTACGGGCCCAATCAGAGACAGTTAAGGAACAAACCCACCAGGTTACTTTCTAGTAATATTTTCTGCAGTGTTTGATTCTACTAGCAATGTGAAGGACTGCTTCCAACCATATAGCCTGGCTACACTAAAGAGTACCTTCCATTAAGTACCTGCACAAGATAACCGCCTCCTCCCTTCCAGTAAATGGGAAGGATGGACACCCTTCGAATACATTGATGCTTTATCCCTTCAGTGCAAGCATTTGGGAAGCCTTGAAGAGCTTCCTCTTCTGGGCTGCTTTAACACCTCGAATGTTGAGAGGGTCCAACCAGCTTTCTCAAAGCAGGACGTAAGATTTTCCTTCCAATGGCATCCACTGTACTCACGGTGCAAATTTCCGTGCCTTCTATATGTTGCTTTTCATAGCAAGCATAAGTATAAAAAGTGGCTAAAATATTTCAAATCGAAGTATACTGATTATAGCAAAGTATCTTGAGTCTTGCTTGGTCTATGTGTCCTTGCGTTCGAAACCTTAAAGATAACCAAAACTGTCTAGAACAGCCTTCCTCAGGAAGGTGGGCTCTGGCCTTAAACTCCCATCAGCCCCAGCCAGCATGGCCATTGGTCAGGAATGCTGGGAATTGGTAGTCCCAAAAAAACTGGAGGGAGCATTAGTTTGGGAAGCCTAGTTAGACCCATTTATCCTTTCTCTGTGAGGAAATGCAGCCAAAGTCAAGCAACCCTTGAAAAGTTTAGTGTTGAGGTCAAAGCACGAAGCGCCGGTGAGCAAAAGATTTTTCTCGGCTTGAGCTAAAACTTCTGGCTGCCCTCCCACATGCCCCAGAGGGACTCACCTGGTCCTGCTCTCCTCCTCCTTCCTCGTTATAGTTGAGGATGTTCTCCCGGATGTCCTCCAAATCATCATGACCGGTGGTGACATGGTAAACTCCTCCATTCACGCTTTTGTGGCTCTTCCACCGAGTCCACAGGAAAACACCACTCAGCAGAACTGGATGAAGAGATGGGCCAGAGCAAAGAGAGAGAATTAGGAACCATGGGCCCAGATGCCACAATTAGGATGCAGTAGAACCTCCATAGAGGCCAATTGTCTTGTTGGAATATAGCCATCTGAGAAATCCCCTGGCCGGTGGCTGCCGAGTCAGCACGGAATGGCAGGGCTACATTTGTGGGCACATGTGCCCTTGGACGCCAAGAGAAGCCCAAGCCTTTTTAAAGGCTACCGCGGCCTTCCAAGCCTGCTTTCAAGCTCTGTGGTTCCACCCCAGCCAGTAGGATCCAGCAGTTGATGGGCACACAGGTACAGATCTTTAAGGAGGCCCTCTGAGGAGAGTGCCTACTTCTAGCAGTAGCTCCAGCTCTCCTTTGGAGTCATGGTCATGATTAAGACCACCTGTGAGCTGGGACTATCCACAGAGAAGGAGCAGGAGCCAAGCCCGCACCACTGGCAGCAATCCTAAGACAACCCAAAGGAAGTCAATCCCAGTTGAACTAGCATTTCTAGCACTGCATCACTGAAGGCCATGATGGAGCCGGGCGGATCAGAGTGCTCCCAGTCCGCTTGCGCACACCCCTGAAACCCTCCTGGGTAAAGGAGGGATACAAATGGCCTCTCTGAAGTGTTCCGTCACCGGGGATGAATGACATGAAGGCAGCAAAAGCACTTGGCCATCCAACAGAGCTACCAAGATAGTAAGACGATGCAGACAAGGGGAGCGCAGAGATGAACGGCACTCCATAAAAGTTGCCTTTACCGGACATGAGCAGAGACGATGCACTCTCAACGGATGCAGCTTCATAGCCCCAGTGAACAGCCAGCGTTGCATCCGGAGTATAAGGGCCCTGCTTTTGGAACATGCCTTGGCCTTTCCCCCACAACACAGATCTCCCATGCAGCAGTGCCTGTGGCCCCTCCATGTGGCACTTCCAGAGGGCTAGAGGGCTGTTGTGGCATGGGGTGGGGGGGGGGGCAGAGGAGTCCACTTCCACCAACCTAGATCTGCATCTAACCCATAAGATAAAATACTATGGGATGCATGCAGGCAACGTCAGTTGAAAGTCGTTCCCATGGAAGCAAGGAGGCCTCAGCCAGGGTTAACTTGCTCATGGATTTCAGAAGCTTAGCTTGCGTCCAGCCCTATGCAGGGACATGAACTGGGCACCGCCCCGGCACAGGGGGGGTCTGCTTCATTGCACGGAATGGGAACCATCACAAGAAACAAGCATGCTATGGAAACGAATGAAAGTGACAACCATGACATTAAAACAATGGAGAAGAGGGTTGCGTGTTATAATTTTTATTAGAAAAATAATTCAGGCACAGGTTTTGTTTTTTTTAACGTGGAGTTCTGTAATACATCTGCACTGAAGTTTACATGAAGACTTCCAGCAAGTGTCTACTACAGCAAAGAAAGCAGAAGATAAGCACTCACAACAAAGTGTTCTCTTGGGGCCAAACGAGCTGTGTTCGTTCATGTCGCCTCTGAAGAGTAAAGAGTGAGCAAAGGTGCTCCGGTCTGGGCCAGAGGCCTGCCCACAACGCCCTCTGCAGCTCTGACTGGAATCGAGGGACCCGTGTCAACCCTTTGCTTCACTTGGTTGTACCAGTGGAAACTTTTTTCTACTGCAAACGGCAGGTGTGGTCCCTCCCCCCCATTCGAAGGGGGATCTTGGGTGGCAGGAAGAAAGTGAAGCCTGCTCTCCCCCCTGCCAGGGTCCCAAACTGCCCTCCTTCCCCATCCTGCCTCTAGTTCGCTGAGATCGCTGCTCATCCCATTGCTGCCTCCCTTTCAGTTTCATGGCTGGCATCTCACGCAGCTTGACCTCCAGTGGGTACCTGAAACACACGTGGTCCATCGCTCTTTCTAGCAAACACTGGCCATGATCACTGAAATCAGCGCAGAAGGTCCCCTCTGAAGCATTTGCCCCAAACCTTGCTCATCAGTGGATGAAGCTCCTCTGCCTCCCCACAGGCTCTGCTCCCTGCTCAGCAATTGGCTGAGTTCCAATCAAGATGCTGGGCTTTGAAGAAATTGTTTTAACAGAGCCTTACTCAGAAGTAAATTGTAGTGTGCAGCAGTACTCCAAATTATAGGAACGCAAGATTGCAGCCTTAGGTTGCCATCCCAGACTCCACGGGGTGCCGTACTCAGAGCAGCCTTCCCCAGTCAGGTGCCTTCCAGACAAACGGTGCTACCGTTTCCACCATCCTTATATTGGCGGAAGTTGCGGTTCACATTTCTGGAGGGCTGGAAAGCCTGGGATCAAATGTGGGACCAGGAAAGGCCAGCAAAGCAAGTTGTCCCACATGGACTTGGATCCTTGGTCCCTCTAGCCCAGGAGGTCAACACGGATGGGCAGCAGCTCTCCCGGGTTCCATTCAGAGCTTTTTCCAGCCTGTCCTGGAGACACCAAGGATCCGACCCAGGCCTTCTGCAGGCAAAGGATGTGGCCCACACACCCAGAGTCCCGTTCCCCAGCCTTACCAGCCAGTCTATTCTGCTTTTGGGGATGTTTCAAGGATGAAATCTGGTTGAGGAGCCTTATGAGCTGCACCCAAAGGGAGGGTGGGATATAAAGGCAATCATGACCCCTCTTTGCCATCTGAAATGGCAAGTGATCAAAATTAATGTTAAGGCTGCAACACTCTGAACACTTACTTGACGGAGCGGGATGTGTTTTTGAGAAAGTGGGCAAGACTGAAATACCCATATTGCAAGCTCCATCCCACTGCTGCAATGATCATGCTCTCCTCGAAATATTTTAATACCGCATCTGGCCCTAGGATCCACAAACACGCAAAAGCAATGATCTCTTCTTTAGCACTTGTGAGGTGACTGTTTTCACCACCCATAGCAGTCATGTCAAGCAAGGGACAGACATCGTTGTCCTTTCCAAAGGACCACATATCCATAAGCAGTTTTGACCCAGCTGGGGGGACAGTTAGAGGACCTAACTCTGTCCCCAAGAAATACATTTTGCCTTCACATGTCACCATGCCCAGCACAAAAGAAATTCTATTCAGACTAGGAAGAAATCTCTCCGAAAAAGAGAAAGGTAAGGCTGGATACAGCTCTGTGTCTTCCAAGATGCTTTCACTCCTGCATTCTGAAGACAGCTCTCAGAGGAGCTGCGCCTGATACCGCCTGTCAGAAAGCGCCACGGGATGCCAGCAGTGACATCTACAAGCCAATTTTAATGTGCATCAAACTCAACTGAAACTTCCATTGCAAAGTCATAAAAGGCTTTCTTTGAAAAGAGCACACTATTTTTTCAGTAGCAGCAAGCGATGTTTAACACTTTTCTGAAAGCATGGGGCTTTTTCTCTTCTGAACCCAGTGTGGCCTCATAGAAATACCATGCCAAAAACACATGGAGCAGAAACACTGACTGCTTACAAATTCTCAGGTTTCCCTAAAAAGCAGTGGTTCCCATACTAATTCTGACTTAGTTTGAAATACCTGCAGCTGCATGTTTGCATGGCAAACATATTCATGCAACAAGAATTCAAAACTGCAAAAGCAGGAACCCTATTTAAATGCTTAAATTATGCAGGCAAGGACAGAGCCTTGCTCCCCTCTGCCACCATTCTTTGTGCTCTTCACAAGTTGGAAGCAAGTGGCTGCATCTGAGAGCCTTCCTGATTCATGCAAACCCTCTATGTGATTTAGAAGCCTGATTTTCCAGGGTCCCCAGATGCTCAGAAAACCTCCACAAGTGCCTTCAAGTTGGGAGGATGGCAAAGACGGCGATGGGGTGGCTGAACGGGCATGTCTGTCCCTGTTCTCTTCTGAACAACTGAACAGGGCCAGGCTAGGAGTAACAACATGCCAAATAATGAAGCATGTGATTCATTTTCCAAGACACTACAAGATCACAACTAGGGTGACTTCATAAGATCCCAGTGCCTAGAGGTGAGATTTTTCTGCAGTTAGTAGGTTGAATTCTATGGAACTCTTGGAGGTCTCTATCGAGAGGTTTGGATTACTCCAGACTGCAGAAAACATGCAAAGGGTGGACTCAGACACAACCGCCTTCTCTCTTGGGGCTTTTAAGTTAGAAAAGCTCGATGGGATTCACAGTTCCACTGCCACATTCTTTGCTACCAGTGTCTCTAACTGGCTGAGAGAACTGGAGCTGGGAAACTGGACTCAACATTGCATCTCTGCCACTGACTGTATTTTCTTGATACCCACATCTGCAAAATGTATTCAATGGTATTTGCAAATAACTAAGAAATGTCTTTAATAAAAGCAAATCATGCATCGTGTTAAATCTATAAATTAAATGGGAGCAACAGATGAGAAACCTCAGAAGTTACTGTGAAAAGAAGGTCACGAAGTGCCTGCGCCCCCCATCCAAGTGCTGTGTCATCGTCATTCTCACCAAAAGTCATAATGTCATAACCCTGCATTTTGCAAAAGAGGTTTTCCATTGTTGTCCAGCTTTGTTTGACTTAGGGCTGGGGGACGTGCTTCAAGATGAGCTGAAAAATACATCTCTGAGCCATCTGGTTTAGTCGGCCTTCTCCATCACCCGTCTCATGCACTGGACTTCAAGTCCCCTTATCCCACAGCCAGCCCTCCAGGTCGCATGTTGGTGGAGAATGCCACAGACCCACTGGCATTGTCCAACCCATCTGGAGGGCACTTGAATGCACTCCAGATACTCGTGGGTAGCTTTAAAACGGGACCAGATGAATCCATGAAAGTCAGCTTGAGCAAGTACTACTGGCTATGATAGCTAAATGCAAATGCTGCCTGTACCACCCAGGAGCTAGAAAGGGGCCACACCGCCACCTCAAGCTCTGCTTTGGGCTTCCTGGCAGCCTCTGGCTTGCCTGCATGGGCGGCTCTTTGGGCTGATCCTGCAGGCCTCGTTTCATGCTCCTTTCTCCCTGCCTGCTCCGTGTTGCGCTTACCCCTTCCGCCCCTATATTCAGCCACAGAATGTGACACGTGCAGCAAAACAGCAAACAAAAGACAAATGGAAGGATGGAATGGTCACTGATGGGAAGGTGACATGTCTTGGTGAGTGGAACAAAGACTGAAGGATGAAGCAGCGAGGGTGGTCCAGCCAGAGTCTTCACAGCAAACTCTCACAACACGAGTATCTGAAGAGGACAACGACGATGGAGGATGGCCGTGGCTTGTCACCAAAGATAGTACAGTATGTAGTTGCCATAGCTACCTAGCAGGGCCAGAAAGCAAATGCAGATGGCGAACATGGAGCTGAAGCTCAGCCCGGCGTCCTTGTGGAAGATGGCCAGAGTGATCTCACAGTTGCGGCCGGAGTAGCCGTCGGGGCAATGGCATCGGAACTTGCTCGCGGACTGGGAGATGCACGTGCCGAAGTTACAGGGTCTTTGAGCGCATGCGGTGTAGATGCAGTGCCGTCCTGTGGCGTTCTCCACCAACATGTGTCCTGGAGGGCAGCTGGAAGACACAAGTGCAAGGCAAACAATGCGGCAGCGATCCTGGTGCTGGCCCACCCAGAGCTCCGGGGCACCACAAGCCAACATCCCTATTTAGCGTCCTCAAGCACTGGCTCCAGAGTAACACGATGGGCTCACAGGTGGTTCTCTTGAGCTACGGTGGCTGGATTCCTGAAATAGATCCTATCCGTGGGGTTGTGCTCCAGCAAAGCTTCATGTCACCCCTTTCCCACCACTGCCCCCCCCCCAAAAAAAAAGTTCAGCAAGACAGCCTCATGATGCTTTAAAGCCTATATTGGAATCGTATGCTGCATTTCATCGTCCTTGTGCTGTTACCCGTACTGTCTATTGCACTCGTCTTTCTGCATGCGGCGAACCACCCAGAGAGCGTCAGGTGTGGGCAGTCCAGAAGCCAAGCAACCATCACTGCTACAACAACCGCACTGGGGCAGAAACTTAAACAAGAGACTATGTCATCCACGACTCAGTCAGTGGACACTGTGCCACACACATGTGTCCAGCCTGGTTTAACAGTGAGAGGGAAAAGAGAATGAATGCAACCTGCAAACCGATTTGAGAAAAAACCAGGAAAAAATAATGAACGTGCATCGCAAGGGCGGGCAGTCAGGCGGGCCGGCCTCCACCACCTCTGAGGGCCGAAGGGGGATGACTTTAAAGACAAAGCATTACTCGAAAGACGTGGAGTCATTTTTACTCTAGAGAAGGCGCAGGAGGATCGGGCCCAATCTGGACCATAGGGCACAGGGTTTCGGAAGGTGAATCCTTTCTCGCTCCATCATGGATGAGCCCCAGAGGGGAGAGAGGGACCTGCCCCGTGGCTTTGCAGCGCGAAGTCACTTTACCTGCATTCGTGCATCATCCACAAGTCAACACACAAGAACGGCTGGCTGCAGGGGCGGCCCTTGCAAGCCTCAGAGAGGCAGCCTTTCCTCACGCCCTGGGCATTCAGGACCAGCTCCTTCCGGGACGCGTCCAGAGGCAGCCCGTAGTGATTGAATCTGACATCCTTCATGCATCCTGAGGCAAAGCAGAAGACAGGCTTGGACTGGAAGGCTCTTCGCCAAGGACGAAGCCGCAGCCCCACCTGCCTGCCTGAGCATGTGCCTGTTCAATGGGGGGCCAGAGCCAGAGCAGTTCAGGCACGGGTCAGAGCTCCCTCTCCCCACAAGCTGATCTCCACCCCAGACTTGAGGGCTTTGGTGCTGATGTTTCGCTGCAGGGATCATACAGCAGAGACAGACAGACAGACAGACAGACAGACAGACTGGATTTTAAGAGCTGTCCAGGATCTTCACCCATAATGGGATTCCTGAGTGGTAGCGCACCCACATGCATGCTGGCAACTCAGCCGTGCAAGCGCCGCCTCAGCCCCGACTCCATCCCGCAGGCCTGGCGTGTCGAACCACTTTCCATCGGGGGGGCCAACTCCCATTTCAAGGCATTTCTCGGGACCACCCTTCAGTGGGGGGCAAGGCCAAAGACCAAAGGAGCTGCCCTGACAGGGTGAGACCGCCAGCCTCTTCTTAAAGCTTAAAGCCAAACAACGTTCCTGCCAATCAAGAACCTTCCTTCCTTGCTGCTGGGGGTGGCGGCACACCTGGGAAAAGAGCCAGTCCTGCAAGCAGGCGCACCTGGTGGCCTTCCAGGTGATCCACTTTCTTCCCCACATGATGAATGGGCACTGCTTGCACAACGCGTGGGGCTCAGTTCCTGGTGAGCACCCCACAATGAAAGTGTAAGCAAACAAACCAACCCCCCACCCCTCTCAACCTGCCCACAGCCGTTTTTTAATTGTGTGAGCACCTCACCCTCAACTCAGGGGGTTTCAGGAAGCCAACGGAGGATGGGGCAGGGGGTGTCAAGGGGGCTGATTCTTCCTCCCCTGGGGGTGGTCCTGATCCAAACTGGGACCATGCATTTTATAACAGCATAAATTAAGACTGCTCAGCTGCATACTATGCGATTAGCATTAACATTTCCCATAGCACTGAGCCTCAGGAGAAGCATTTCAACTTTTCAGAATGGATAACAAGTGCACCAAAGCGGGGAAACTCGCACGTGATCCGTGGTTGGGGAAAGGGGAGGGAGGGCCCGACAGGCCCGGACTGGGAAGCCGGGAAGGCCAGATGTGGCCCGGGGCCTGAAGCTCTGCCCCTCCACCTTACTTCCCGAAGCTGGGCACTGCAAGCCCTCCTTACACACGCAGCGCTTCGCCATCCAAGCAGAAGCACCCTGATAACCTGCAGCGCCCGTTTGCCTACAGTCCCTCCACCCCAGAAAAGTAAGCATGCACTTTTGCCCATGCGGAATGAGAGGCAACTACCAAAGCACCTCTGGCACTCTTAGAACATCGACCCATCCCCAGCTCCTCGCTTTACAAGATGCCAAAGCCAAGTCGGATTCCCAAATGAGAAGTCAGAATAATTAAAAGCGAGAGTGAGTGGAGTGGGTGATGGTGCCTGGGTGCCTGCTCTGGGCTCTTTATGATGCTAAGCCTGCCAGAAGGACCTGGGCAAGAAGAAGAGGGCAGAAGCAGAAGAGGCAAAACGGTAAGGCATTGCCATCGCGACTGCTGCCCAGTTGCCGACTCGTGGCGCTTTGCAGAGCTGAGGCGCCATGACGGGGGCCATCCGAGACAACCGTTAGCTGGAGCATTCTCCTCACCTTGGAAACTGTGGCTTTGATTGACAGGGTACGTGTTGCCAACCACCAAGCTGCTGGGATCCATGATGATCTCTTTGTAGACACCCGCTGCCTTCTGAATCTCTCTCTTCCCACCTCCTTCCTCGAGGCGAAGAAGGAACTCATTTCCGTTGCGCTCCAGGAAAACGCGGTGCCACTCCCCATTGTGAACTTGGTAGGAAGGCAGGCTGACAGCAATCGGCCCATCTCCCAGGTTGTAAGACACTGTTAGTAACCCTTGGACCACCTTGCAGAAACAAAGAGACCCGTCTCAGCCACTCCTGAATGAGGAGACCACAAGGGTTTGGTTAACACGGGGGACAGACGCAGCAGCAGCTCCTTGAATTATGCTATGGCTCTGCACAGGAACACAATATGCAGCTTCCAGAAAGTCTGACGGGTCTGATCCTGCCTAGTCTTGCAGGCGAAGTGTTCGCACCTGCCAAGAGGGCATGGAGAAACGCTTCTGTGGGCCAGGCTGCCCAAGGAGAGCTCGGCCTGGACGGCTGCAGCTGCTGCCAAAAAGGGGAGCTGCCGTTACAGAAAAAGCAGCTTGTGCTCCCTGCACAGACTGTGCACGTACTGCTGTCTCCACAACTGGCTGCGCAAGCAGCGCGAGCGAGTCCACAGATGAGGATTTGACAGGATTCCCTGGCAATGAACTCCAGTCCTACAGAGCCGCTCAGGCACCTGCAGCCACTGCTGGAATCTGAGCAAAAGGGACCGAGGGAGACGGGGAGAAAAACCAGTCTCACTGGGAGGGAGGGAGGGAGACTGCTTCTCATCTCTGCCTCACTTGGCCAAAGCAGAACTCACTCAGAGCTGCCGTTTGGCCATTGCTCCTCATTTACCTGCAGGGTGATGTGCTCATCCTTGTTGCGAGAAGACAAGCTCATAATGATACCGTTGGGCTCTCGGATCCGTATTGTGGCTTCTGCCAGAGTTCTGCGGGCAGGCACGGGAAAGGGAAGCTGGTAGCGAATGTAGCTCCCCGGCCGGAAAGTGTATTCTTCAGCACCTGGCAAAATTGGGGAAGGAAGGCGGGTTTTATGCAGATACACACATGCACCTGTTCGATTTGACTGACTGACAGAATTCCCCATTAAATACATTCTCCTAAGCATTTTACTGTGCACAACATCATCATTACCACTACAATAAAATCAAGAAGATATACTAATAAACGTGCCAAGACAGCACAGATTTTTCACATTTATCTTGTGAAAAAAGGTAAAATCACACCACAGGGACTAAACTAAATAAAATACAAAAATACTAGGATATGAAAAATTACTTTAAAAGATTTTAAAAGCCTGGGAGAACAGGAGCGTCTTGACCTGGCAACAGGTGAGTTTCCCTTGGAAAAGTATTCCAGAATTGGGAGCCCCAAACTGAAAAGCCCTCTTTTCTGTTGTCACAAGGAGGCATTCCATCAGGTACTGAGGTCCCAGGTCATGTAGAGTTTTATAAGTAAAAAAAAATTCTGAATTGGGCTCAGACACAAGCCCAGCACATGCACAATTGAGTCAAAAACCAAAAACGACAACAGCAGAAAACTCTAAGCAGAGGGTTGTAATTTGGCATTAGCCTGTTCACGGTGGAAAATAAAAAGTTTCTCCAGTTTACCAGGGGCAAAAATTTGACTGCTGCACCTCCTCCAAGAAAGGAAACAAGCATGAAAGAACGAGAGAGCATGTGTGAGCAGCCAGCAAACAGAGCGTGTTTTCTGACCAGGTTCCAAAATTTCGGGCTGGGACATCCAGTTTTATCTTAACCACAATTAACAGCAGACAGTCACTGTGCACCGTTATGGTGAAGTGTGCATGGAAGGGAAGAAGTCCAGATCACTCAGAGCTGCTTCCAGTCCTTTGACCTTAGCTAATGGGCAATGCACCATCTGCACCAGCTTGATGGATCTTGGAGCAGACCTTCCTCAAAATATTCTTTCCCAGGGCTGCCTCCATAAGTGATCTGGGCAAAAATAGGCCACGCTCCCCCAGCCACGCATGAGCATGTCTGCACCTTTGTCGCATCTGGGGCCGTAGTAGCCCGGCAAGCACCGGCATGTAAAGGAGCCCCCCTCGCTGTGGCATTGCCCATGAAGGCCGCATGGGGGGGCACCCGTCCTCTCGCAGCTGCCGTCCGTCCAGGAGCACCCGGGCGAGCTCTCCACGGACTCCGCAGGAGACTCCAGGTCGTACACCTGTAAACAGAGGCCAAGAGAAGAGAGCATACAAAGGGAGCTCCGAAAGAGACTCACAGCGTTCTAGATCGCTAGGAAAGTGTAACCATGTTTTCGTTTTGGCATGAAGGCTGATCAATCCCCTGGTGTCATATAAGCCAGTGGTTTTCAACCTTTCCACAGCTGGGCACTGGCAAAAACAGGAAAACCACCTCAGGGACCGCTGAGGCAGGATAAAAAAGCACCGTACATGTAATACAGTATTAGTTTCCAAACGCATAGCAACAACAGAAACGGAGCAAAACATAGCAAAAAAAAGAAAATTCTCCAAAACATGGCAACTACAGAAACCGAGCAACAAAAAAATCCAACAAAATACTGAAATCGGTGCTGCATGGCTCCCAACCAGCTCCCACCGAGCCGTCTCTCCCCTCTCTGCCCCTCCCAGCAGCTACTGTGCACTCCCCGTGAAGACGATGCCAACTAGGGAAGAGGTGGTAGAGCACAGCCAGCCCCCACACCAGTCCACGACAAGCAGGGTGCCCACCCACCGCCCCCGGACCAGCAGGAATCTCCCATGGACCAGTGCCAGTCCACGGACCAGTGGTTGAAAACTACTGATATAAGTCACACCTAACCGCAGTCTCTAAATGATGCATATGAATCCTAGTTAGGTTCAGATATAAATTTCCCAGGCAAATGAACTGAACATACAGCTCTTCACAGGTCCTCCACCTTCCAAATCCCCACGAGTGTGGGTCTCTTTGCCTCCAAAAGCAGGGGGCGGTCACCACTCGATGGGAAAAGAACACTGCTTTGCCTACCAAAGGCCTCGGACCAATTTAGGGCAACTCCAGTCAAAGAGACCCTGAATATTGACAGACCGGGACATAAGCGTGGCACGAGGCAGCTCCCTCTATTTCTAGCATCCTACCAACTTAAAGGAGAGACCAGAGCTCAGTGGCAGGACCCCTGCCTCACACACTCACAGTTTGGAGTTCACTGCCTTGCACCTCCATTTCAGGTCACAAGTGACAGAAAGAGTCTGGTTCATAGTTGAGAGCTGAAGCAGCCATCCCTAACCTGGCCACTCCAGATGTCTGGGCTCCAACTCCCCACAGGCCCATCCACCATTGCCAGTTGCCCTCCAGATGTCTGCAATACACCAGGCTTGGAAGATGGCCTCCTGCTAGAGAGTTGCTGCCAGTCAGTGTCAGCAAAACTGGGTTTGATGGACGAAGTGCCTGTCCCTGTGTAAGGCATCTTTTCCTTTCCCAGAGAATTCAGGTTATTTTGCAAAACGCTGCACTGATAGCACAGGAAGAAGTAGGGATCCTCAAGGCATGGAGAGATGGATATGGACTCATGGAGAAGGGCATCTCTGGCTTTGTGTGGAGAGGCCCCAGTGGCAGCCTCTAGGACCAGCTTTCAAGCACAACCTATGCATTTTCAAACTTTTGTTTTTACTGAGAACTAGAAGCATGCTTGCAAGTTCAAAAAGGCAGAATGTGCATCTGATTTGGCAACATGAAGCCCACGTGAGATTATGGAAATAGAGCATAACTGGTGGCTCATATATGATAAAAGTGCACCAAAAAAGCCCCATCGATCAAAGTAGGCTATGCGAAGGGCCGGACCAGCCAAGTTTGTTTAGCCTGTACTTAAGCAGACTTGACTTTCCTAGCCTAGAGAAGGCCACAGACAGGAAAATGATATAAGACCTGCTTGATCCCAAAGTTGCTAAGCAGAAATATGTATTATTTCTTTTAATCAAGGCATTTTTACCCAGCTCTTTGACCAAAAACTGGCTCCCTGGGCAGCTTACAAGGATCAATCAATTTGGGAAGTCCTTGATCTTGGGCTTACAATCTAAAAACCAACTAGTGCGACACATAGAAGATAGTGTTTGGTGAATGAAAGAATTAAAATCTCTGTTCTTTTAAAAATATTTTTTCAAAAATCTAAAACATAATTGAGATATTGGTGGAAACCTGTTCAGTCTGCCGGAAGGTGTCACTTACCTGAGTGTCCAAGGTGAGACTACGAATGCAGCCATTAAAATGTTTCTGTTGCAACTGGGGATACGAATACGGAATGGACTCTTTTACTCCACCTAACTGAAGAACCTGGTTCACGTTCAAGTACCTTCAAAACACAGAGGTGCTAAATAAGAGATGAATGTTAGTATAATTATACTACAAAAATACAAGCAGAACTGCCTGCACAGAATGGATAAATGACTTTTCCCACTCCAAAGGAGTGAAGTTCAAGCGCTGTTACTAAAGCACTGCTAGACACATCTGCTCAGGTGCAAGTCCCATAGAACTCACTGGAACTTACTCCCGAGCAAGTGTGTACCAGCAGGGGCAGGCCATACATGGCCTGTGCATCACATGCACCACCCCGACCATAAGCACGGTCCCCACCACTGCACTGGCCGCAGGAGCAAGAAAGCGCGGTTTGCCACCACAGTTGGGTAGCAAACAGTGGCAGGGGCCAAAAAGGCTCAGTTAAAATCTCTGGAGGCTGCCTTTGGCCCTTCAGGCCGTGCTGCAGGCTGGCCACTGCACGTTGGTGCAAAATGCTGGGCCAAGAGCATTCGGCAGGCCATGCATGGTCCCCAGGTCCCTGAACGGTGCCCATGCCTGCTGAGCGGCCTGGCAGGTGAATGTAAGGCAGAAGGCGTCAGGATCACTCAGGCCAGCCTAGCGTGCCTCACAGGGCTGTTGTGAGGGTTTTACGGAGAGGGAGGAGCAAGAGCGTGTGGGCTCCCATGGCTTCCTTGCCAGAGGGGAACAGGCAGGATATGTAGGTAATAATAAACAAAATAGAAATATAGCGATCCTTCAAGGCCTCTTCCCCACTCCGGTTCTCCACCAGGTCTAAGTAGCAGATAGGGAGATCCATGGCACCAAGCAGGCACAGCAGATTAGTTCACCTGAGCGGCTGCTGGTGCCTATACAGTATAAATCCCTGAAAGGTGTTCAGGAAGCACCTGCAGATGCCGGATCCTGCTTGAGGGCAAAGAGACCTCCCTGTGGGCAGGCAATGGCGGCGGTGAATGTAGTAGCTGTAAGCAGCCCGGCCCCCTTTTCCCGCTGGGCAGGGCTACCTCACACTCTGTGCCTTCCTTCAGCACGGTGAAGGGGCACCGTTCCAGCCAATGGAGCACCTTTTGTCTGAGCAGGGGAGGCTGGCGCATGTCCTTCTCCTGCTGGGGAAAGCGGAACACTTGGGTGGCAGGTGAAGCCCCTGCCAGCAGGAAAGTGCAGGATTCTGCTGCTACCCTATTTCCCGAAAATAAGACCTCACCGGAAAATAAGCCCTAGCATGATTTTTCAGGATGCTCATAATATAAGCCCTACCCCCAAAAGAGGCCCCAGTTAAGATTGTCAGCCAGACGGATACATTTAGTATGTCCGTTGCAACACACGAGGCACATATTGAATTATAAAATCATAGTATGAATATATAATTAAATATAAATAAATAATATTACTGAGATTAATACTTAAAATAAATAATATACATTTTAATTAAGTATTTGTAAATATCGAAGCAGGTGCCTTTGTATTATTTATTTATTTATTTATTTATTATTTATTAGAAAAATTTCTATGCCACCCCTTGCCAACTAGCCTCGGGGCAGCTCACAACAAATATAATATAAAACAAAAACATAAACCAAACATAACAAACAACCCACATTAAACAATCTAAAATTATACAGTCTAAAATTGTATGAGAGGTAAATGCCTATGTAAACAGATGAACTCGAGACTCATTACCACATGACCAGTCGGAGTACGGACACAACACACGAATAACGTGTGCACTTGATAACGAACAGACGTGTTTCATAATTCAATACGTCGTGTGTTGCAATGGATGCACTTAATGCATTTGTGTGTTGCCACTCCCAACTCGTAAGCCTTCAATTAACACTTGATTTAATGGCAGATTTAAAGGGAAAAATATTTTGACCCCCAGACAAGATGAGTGCAAAAAGAAAGAACTATTCCATTGTGTACAAGACAGAAATCACGGAGGACTCTTGAGGCAAGAATCTTATGGCTTTTGTAAGAAAAAAATAAGACATCACCTGAAAATAAGCCCTAATGCATCTTTTGGATCAAAAATTAATATAAGACCCGGTCTTATTTCCACAGAGGAGTCTTGGGGCAGCTGGAAGCGGGAAGCAGCAAAAGCTCCCAGGTCTGGGGCAAAGACAGCTCTCTGTGGCTGGCTGTGAGCAAGGCAGAATCAGGGCTGTGGTGCTGCTGAGAATTTCGTGTCTGCTTCTGAAAACAGATCTCCCTGAATGCTAGCGACATCCCTACTCAGAATTAAGCCCCTCTTTCTTCGGTGCCAAGGAAGCAGGCCTAGGATTACGGTTGGGTAGCCTGATAGGATGCAGAACTCAATGGGTTTAGCAGAGGCTAATTCTGCACACGACGAGGCTGCTGGAGGATTAAATCTACAGAAGGAAAAGAGTTCTCAGAAAGGATTTGACAACTGTGGCTTTCATCTTGGCAGATATTTATGTATCTCCCCGTGAAATTCTGGAAGGTAATTTAAATGTTACCTGTTTGCTTGGGGGACAAAGGCCACCACCTCACAGTTTGTCCTGTCTTCTGTAGACAACCATTTTCCTACTCCTTCTATCTCCGACACAATCGCAGCTCTGCAGTGATCCAAAATGAATCGAACCTCCTGGGCAAAACACAGAAAGCCATTCAAATGCTGTAATGCAAAGAACTGCAATGTTGGATTGTTCAAAAATTAAACTTGGGGGCAAACCAATGGAAGAGCAACACTTTGAAACAGGCACTGAATCCCTTGATCCCTCGGTGGAACTTAAACATGAGCCTTCAGTTCATCCAGAAGAATGCAGCGAGCTGGAATGACCTCTGGGGCAAGTGGATCCCAGCAGCTCCCAAATGTACTAGGCCTGTTGTATGCACTCCATGTGTACTAAGTAGATCCTTCTGCATATGAAATGACCAGCCCAGATTTGAAGAATCTGGAAGCTAATGGAGCACCCTTCTCTCCAGTACCCCCCAGATTTTGAGGGCGTCCACTGCCAAGGCCAATGGTCAGGAACGCGAGGAGCTGCAGCCCAAAGCACTTGGAGGGCATCGAGAGCCATTTAAGATAACAAAGGACTCTCCTTCACTGGGGAGACCATGCAGGCTAAACTGCAATAAAACTGGGGCTGAGCACATGGTCCGGGCGCTCACTAGGCAAACCCGGTTGGAAGAATCGATGAGAGGCAGGGCATGACCCGTGCAGAAACAGGAGCTCTGCACGAAAAGATCACTTGGGTGATCTCCTGCTCCTGGCTGCTCCTGGCTGCTCCTGGCTCCTGGCTGCTCCTGGCTGGCTCGTGGCAGCCTCTGTGGTGTGGTGGTGAGCGTTGGACTGGGGACCTGGCAGATCCGCTTCTACTCCTCACTCCGCTGTGAAGCTCACTGGGTGACTTGGGCCAGCCACAGAATCCCAGCCCTCACAACAACCCTCTGAGGATAAGACTGAGAGGAGGAGGAAGCGGTGGGGAGCTGCCTCCCTTGAAAGCAAAAAAGGGCAGGGTATAAATGCGATGAGCAAACGAAATCAAATAAATTAAGGCTGGCCCAGAAGCCCTGCTCCTGGTTCTGCCAATCAGGTCCATCCGACAGGCTTTTCTGGCAATTCCCAGAAATTATCAAGCTTGCTGCAGACACAAACACCGTCCGTGCCACAAATGCACATGACATGCGTACTGCTGCGCGCCTGTTCCATGATGTGGTGTATTAAAGTGTCAGACTGAGACGGGAGTCCAAAGCCCCCCTCGCTCACGATGCTCCCTGACTGATCTGAGAACAGTCTCTCTCACCTGTTCTCCCTCTCTGTCCATCTCAGTCTCACCTACCCCACGGAGGATTCAAAAGGCAGGGAGAGAGCCCTGCAAACGGCCCAGGCAGCGCAGTCAGTAGATGTCCTCCTGGGGGAGCCCCACAGACCCAGGGCCCCACTGGCTTCCACCGGGAGACGTGCCTTCACTGTGACTGCCTCATTTCTGCAGAACCCCGACCTTGGGGGGTCAGGCGGGCTCCAACACTTGGCCGTCTTCTTCATCCTCCTAAGACACCCTTATTCCGGAAAGCCTTTTCCAGTTGACCATCCATGTTCTTCAAACTATTTTGTTCCTGAATTCTTTCAATGTATTGTTTTTATTCTTTTCCTTGTTTTAACCTCTGTGCCACTCTCCAGAATCTGTTTGGACGTGGCACGGTACAGAAATGCTATATATTTATAAATCAGGAAAGAAGCAAGTACACTCACTCGAGCTTTTTGGAGGAAGGCAGGACAGGAATGCAAACGGTACTCCCTGGAGACACACAGTGCACATCAAGGCTCCAAAAGCCAATTACGAAGCACCTTCTGGTTGTTCTGAGGGATCGCAAATCCTCCGCCCCTTCCTGTGCTCCCCGCGCAACGGCGAGCCAAGCAGCAAAAGAGCGCTCACAGAACCACCCGTGCCGTGTGTGGAACTGACCTGCTCGCTGCTCCTTATCTCAAGCCGGTGCCACCTTCTGTCAGTGACATTCACATATCCCGGCAAACGGAGCTCCACCGTCCCTGGGCCATGGTTGACCTTCAGCACTGGAACGCCGTTGCAAAGTTCTAAGATTTCACAAGGAAGAAAGGGGCAAAGTCACATTTGGTCCCACAATGTATTTATACTGTGCAGTCATCTCCGCACTGCAGCCCAGCTGGAGCCAATTTTGGCACAAGGTTACAGCCACCCTCTGGACCGCAAGGGCCACCAAAGAGTGCCGTGGGGTGCCTGCGCATGGCCCATTTCGCATCACAGGCTGTTTCACCTCCCTATTTCTAAACAAGCCCAGTGCGGTCACCAGTCTGCACCACTGTGGTGCAGTCCCTGGAACTTCCCCCTGCTCAGGACATCCCTGGAGGTTGCAGTGCGTTACAGCAGGGAGTCCCAGCATGGACACTCAGCAAAAATATCATGCCGTCTTATGACTTGCCAACTTAGAATTTGTACTACAGAGAGATGAGCAACATCACTCGGACCATCAGGAGTCCCTCTTCGTGGCCTGGCCCAAGCAGGTTGCTTGCTGTGCGGCACAAATGCAAATACCTATTGCAATGAAGTTTTCTGAGTTGCCGGGGCCTGAATCTGCCAAGGGACCATCGTACAACAAAAGCCCATCTGGAACTTCGGTAATGAACTCGAGAGAGAGGGAGCTCTCAAAACAAGGCCGGATGGGATGGAACCAGGCGTAGCCATTTCCCCGGAAGCTGCGTTTTGTCTGCTGGCAGTCTGGCCCGTGAAATGAAGTAGAACACCGGCACCTGAAAAAACCAGCAGCAAATGAGAGTGAGCTCATTCAGAATTATATTGTTGCTTATTTCAGCATCTATGCACATGATGCTTTAGATGTTGCATGATATTATATTTTACTGGTGTGTTTTATGGTCTTAACCTTTATATCATGAACTGCCCAGAGAGCTTTGGCTACTGGGTAGTAACAAAATGACATTGCTAATAAGCAATCGAGAAATATAGGCATGCATTGAATGAGAAGCCAGGTTCCTGCCCCAGGGGACTTAAAATCTAAAAAGAGACACTAGAGACACAGCAGAAAAGGGGGAGGAAAATGGAGTTACACAGAGGAATGAGTGGTCCAGCTGTCACTTGGCAAAAATAACACACAAACTTGGCATTTACAATTAGAGGGAAAGACTTGCGAACGGAGCCTCTCTCACCTGTAACCATTCAGCATATCAATGCATGTCCCTCCATTGAAACATGGGTTGCGAGAGTAGGAGCTACACGGCCGATGAACTGTCTCTCTAGCTGCACAGGTGCAGACGGCACTGATGCTGGTGGCTATCGAGACAAGCGACACGCTTCCGGTGTCCATCACCGCGGGGACCTCACTCACCGTGATGTAGTTGGCACAGCCACTGCCGGCGCTACAGTCTGTCCTGCGGCATTCGTCAACATCGATCTGAGAAATGTTGACCCCTAGAGCCAACTGGATCTGAAGGGAAAAGGCAGTTTGGCAAACAGCCCACAGTGAAAACCTGTTCGGGTTCCAGATCATTTTTCTACCTCTGAACGGGGCTCCCCGCCGTTTTGGACCCATGGACGCATCCTGGAATTCAGAAAACTGCTCTGGATACCACCACAAAGTGCCTAACCAGAGGATCACTGCTTTGGCCATCAACCTGCACACTGTGTCTTATTCAGCAGTGTGGTGTGTGTGTGTCTACTGGACATCTCAGTGTCACTTTCATGTAAAGGATCGTTCAATTCAGCCAATGCTGCTGGCGCAATGCAGCTAATGCTTTTCTAAAGCGTTGCTTTGGCAATGTCCAGTTGTTGCTTCGTTGGGGTGGCATCACACAGATAATTTTGTGCCAGAACAGTCCTTAATATTCACTGATCTACATGTGCTTTTAAATTACTTGGCTGCTTCATGGAAGTAAATGGATTCTCCACACCCTTTTCATAGCTAAGAAGCTGATATTACAACTCTGGAAGGATAAACAGTCTCCTCTTAGAATGCAATGCAATGGATTGAAGCCCAGTCTTTGAACACAGAGGCATCCAGACACTGCCTTCAAACACACTCTTATCTGGTTATCTACCCGCTTGAAATCTATGCATAGTTGCCAGAACCCGTTGTGTGCATTGCATATGCATCCACTGCTAAAGATATGGACAGATCTGTTTATGCAGATGGAAGCCTCAGAAGAAAACCGTGTTGTGCCTGTGGGAATTGCACGGGGGGGGGGGTTAATGGGTGTCACTGGGGGTGCCTGTGAGTGCCCCCTGGAGGGGGGGCACACTCTACGGGTCCACAAATGCCGCAGTCACCGGATGCGTCTCTTGTCTTCCTGGCCGAACGCTTCTGTTCCCTAAGCGTGGGAGGGGCCACAGACGTTTCTCTGGCTGAGACCCCAGAGTGCTGAGGCTGATCTCCGCAGGCCATGCTGGGCTACAGCAGGAGTTGGTGATCCATCATCCACGGGCCTCACGCAGACCCTTAGGCCTTTCCGAATGCCCTGCTGCTGCCAACCACCTCCACTTTTGCTGCCACCCAGGTGACCAAAGAATCCCCCGTTTCCTTTAAAATAAGGCCCATGGAGGCTGAGTGCCTTGGACCACCTGCCCCCTGGGAGGGCGGTTTTCCTTCCCCATATGACTTGTCTCAAAGGAAAAGCTCAGTTTCCTGCCATGGCTGGGGTGGAAGGATGCAGCCTCCACTGGGATCCATGGAAGAGGCACTGGTCTCCAGATTCACAGAGGTTCCACAAGCCCGGCTTACGGGAACAAAGCCCCGGGGCAGAATCAAGGCAGCTCCCTATCCTCCAAACAGGAAGGAGACTCTTGACAGACTAGAGAGTCTTCCTGGTTTCCAGTGTTGAGCGGATCTTTGCCCAGAAGGGCTGTGACCTGCCCAGTAACTGCTGCACCACACTGCCTTTTGTCCCTGGCTCTGATGGTTGCGGCACAAACGCCCAAGCAGATCCTGCAAGCTGGAACTCTGCCCACTGCGGTCTTAAGCTGTGCTTGTGCAGTGACAACCTCTTGCCCTTCCCGCGTGGTTTTCTATGGAGCCAGGGGTTGTGTTTTGCACCCGAAGGTACTCTGGGAGCCCCAGAGAGCAGCAAAGTTGCCGCCTCACCTTGTTTTTAAAGGCAGCCATCTGCCCCTGAAGCTTTTCTGGCCTGTAATAGGAAGAGCCATTCCGGACCGCAAACCTCACATCTGTCTGCCTCCCATCAGTGGTTGTCACAGAGAAAGCCAGGATGTCCTCAATACGGACCGAAAAGATTCCTGCTAGCAGGTCTTTAAACTTGTCATACCTGCTTTCTTCGGGCTCATCCTTCCTTATGAACTCTTCCTCTGTCATATCTGATATGGACAGATGATTTAAAAACAACGCCTGGTTAGCAATCCAAGCATCTCAGAACATGCAGCCATTGCATGTATGAAAAACATTTTCTCTCATTCTTTGCCCAAGGAATTGAAGGCAACATTCAACATTCATGAAAAAGCCACTTTTTAAATACAGCTGAGTTCTCCAACTGGGGGCAATCCAGATGAGCTGGACTACAATTCCCACAATCCTCAGCAAATACAGGCATTGAGGGTGTTGTAGTCCAACATATCTGGAGGGTACAAGGTTGGGGCAGGCTGGCATACAACTTAAGAAAATCTACCGCACATGTCATAAAGCATTAAAACCTCTTTTAAAAAGATTCTTCTTCTGACTGTCTTCTGACTCATCACAGCAAGATGAACGAGCTTTCAGCAATCAGGTTCAACTGACCGATGGAACTAACCTGCCAGACGGAGGGTTGCAGAATTCCAAATGGCCTCGTTCTCTATCTCTTGGACGTGTATCTGCACGGTTGCTGTAACATCAGGCCAAATTCCATCTGACACTCTGATTTTAAACTCATATGTTCCCTGAGGAGCATTATCCACCATGATCAGAGAGCCAGTCCTTTGATTTAATCTGAAAGACCTAGAAACACACACACATGGGCCCCACGTTGACAGAGCCTCACAAACAACATGCATCATTGTGAAGGACGTGTTGTTTTAGTTACGCATCCCGGGACATGTTTTTCAGCTGCAATACAAGGCTCTTATTAAGACGGAGAGGTCGATTAAACTGAAAGAGACTCCCTTTCTACCTTTGGCCTCTATTATATCCTTTCCGTGGCTTACTCAGGACTGATCTGGATGCTTCTTCTGACAAGAATCACTCTCACAGAGACGACTGCATGAGTGCACATCAGCATAAAGTTCAATCCACGTGGATTTTGCAGGAACGCCCCATGAAGATCTGGTGCCCTGCTTTGCTGGTTGCTCCTGCTCCCCGGTCCTCACCCTTGCTGTCGCCAGCCTGAAGAAGCGTTATGCACCCGGCCGTTCCCACCTGCCGTGAGTGCAGTCGTGCCTGCTATGGCTGCACAATTAAACCAGCACAGCCTTCCCTGACCTAGGGCGCTCGAGCTCTGTTGGACCACCAATTATCATCACTCCCAAATGATGGGAGTTGTAGTCCAACATAGGCAGAGGGCCTCGGATGAAGGGAAACTGCATCATTGGCACACTGCTACACCACTGAAAACCAGTGTTTACTGGGGCAAGTGCAGGCGGAGAATGCCAGGTCTAGGTTTAGGAGCTGCTTCAGACAAGACGCCTCCAGGAGACTCACATCTGTGAGTTGTTCCATCTCCTTCCCTGTGGCAGCTGGCTTGAGTGGGCATGGCAAGTAGGAGAGATTGCTCCTTCCCTTTATGGCTGTCGCTGCTGACTGAAAGGGAATGTCCAAAGGCAGACCAAATGCTCTACAGCTGGCCGTGGACCCCTGCTGGGATGGGGGCAGCAGCTGATGGTCCATACCACTGACCCGAGATGCCAGCAGAGAACAGATGCATGGCCTTAAACACACATCAAGTGCACTGGCAGGGGTGGAGCTCCTCAGGGCACGCACCCCGATGTTCATGGATGCACATCTGCCATTCTTGTTTTGCCTGGCTGCTGGGGGACACACCGTGGCACATGGGACTGCTGTCTAAATTGCAGAGTACTGATCTGGCCAGCTTCCTAAATCAGTTCTGCTTCACACCTTTGGAAAAGGAGGACTTGATATTTAGCCTGAGAGGCAAAACTGAGGTGGCGCCAGCGAGGCCACAGAGATGCACAACGGTAAGCTCCCATAAATGCAAAATACAAATTTAAAACAGACTGCCATCTCCATACCAAACAATAATCCTGGCTTTATATATGTAACATATATAATGAAGCATAAGAAAATAATTACAGAAGCATAAATATTAAATATTGCTCTGCTTGACACAAATATAATCCTCACTTGTGCATTTTTCCTTCAGAGACAAATGTTTTATTGTCCCAGTCATCCAGATCAGGCGCAAACACTTCCCCAAGCACCGTTGTTGACCATTTTCCTGTTGAGATAAATTATAATAAATCTGCATTAATTTCCCCCCTTTTTCCAAAGAGCTTTATATTCCACAGCATTTATTGCTGTGTTCATCATTTTTATTGCTGCTTGGCTTTCACAAAGGTTATGATCCAAGACTCTCCAAGTAATGCAGCAGCACATGCCTGGATCTCTCATGGAAACGCAGATGGAAGAGCCGGACCACAACCTCAGACGTAGGATTGGGCACAATCACATCTTAAAATAAAACCAGGTCGTCATGTCAAGCTTGCCCAGAATTCTGCTCCAAGGCAAATTTCTGAAGCCTGAATACCTAATACCTGCGACATTTATATTCTAGTTTTGTATAATTCATTCCATCCATCACCACTGCTAGTAGAACAATGCAGAGGAAGGTACTGTAGCAATGGTTTGCATGCAGGAGGTCTCCAGTTTCATCCCTAACATCCCATTTATAAACCACCAGGCTGAATCCCTGGAAAGTTTTTGATAGATGGAGAAGATAAAACGGACCAACATGATGGGAATTAAAGGGAGAGTTATTCTTGGTCCACATTCCAAGGACAGGCAGATCCAGACTCATCAGATGAAGAGGGTCCCTGGGAACCCTCGAAATAGACAATGAAAATAGAAGAAGTGGAGGGGCTTATCTCAAGGGCACCTTCCCAAGATGTTCAGGTAGACATTGAGAATGGTCAGGATTGACAACTCCTGCAGCCTGGCACAACTCTTGACCCCATGATGCAACACTGGGAGAGATGGGATGATCAGTTAGAGGGGCGAAAGATGAAGAAGAGGCTTGCCCATATCCAAAAGGGACATCACAGAGGGAGGAGGCCCCCGGGTACTCAAAAGGGGACACTCCAAAGTAATTGCTAGATTGGGTTTGACCAACCACTCTGTGCATGCTCAGAGACTCATTCTTTGTTGGTTGTGCTGACTGGAAATGCATTGGAGAATGCAGAGCTCGTGCCAAAGAAGGGTATGTTGTTCTGGAAGTGCAAAGGGAGGATCCAGCTTGAGTCACAGTGATCCAGCCCAGTAAAGGGAAGTTTCACGTGCTCATTCATACGTCATTTCCCTCACCCCGAGAGTAATTCAATTAGGCATCGCCACACATATGTGCAGGTGATCTGCAAAACCGTACGAGCTAGAAACGTGTTTTTCCTATTAAATGAAAGCTGAGATTCTCAGGGCTGGATACCGTAATCTGGAGAAAAAGCAGCAGTTAGGGAGGGAGAGAGAAGGAGAAAAGGGGCCTGCGAGGATCTCCTGAACTGCTCTATAAAAGCAAGACTAGAAACTTGAAGGAAAAAAATGCTGCCTTCAAGGACCCCTTTTCTTTCCTTCAGAGGCAACAGGATTGACCGTACTGGGGGTGGCGGGGCGGGGGGGGGTCCCACTGGATTACATGCATGTTTTAAGTAAAATCTCATTTTGCTGATTCATCTGTCACTGAGGACGTACCTAGAGAAAAAGCCTGTGTCGGTTTGATACTTTTGCTTTGTCCTCTGCTTCCCCAAAGAACCTTTAGACAAGATTCCTCCAGGAATCTTAAAAACTGTGGCTTGATATGCATTCTCTCCAAAAGTGAGAATTTTTGTCTAACAAACAGCAATTTCTAGGATTACTTGATGGAAATCGTTGCTCTAAATTGGTGTGAAGTAGTTTTCTCTTTTGAGATCCCTAGCCCTCTAAAACCTCTGAAAGTACTTTAACACGGTTCTGTAGACACTCCCAGGGTCTACTCAATACCTACCTCGATGCGTGTAAACACAGACCACCTTATGGCCGGCTTCATGACTGTTGTCATTTTCATCACCAATAGTTATAGTCAAGGTGTTGGTAGAGCTCATAGGTGGACTTCCACTATCACTGATGATAATAGGCAGGTGGAACACCTTCTGCTTCTCTCTGTCAAAAGATCTCAGAGCCAAGATTGTTGCTGAATTATTTCCATTGTCAGTAAGAGAGAAATCCAAAAGGTTTTGATAATCTGGTGGCAACCGAAATGTAAAAGGTGGTCCATTCTCATCACCATCCGGATCAAAAGCCCAAAGAAGAGTAGACGTAGGGTTCATAAAAACCACCTGCGGTCCTGGTGTATTTTCCCACACCACAGGCATGTATGAGGTCTCAAACCTTGGCTCATTGTCATTGATATCCAGGAGATTAATCAATATTGTAACACTTCCTGTTCGGGCAGGGAGACCTTGATCAGAGGCCTGCACAATTAAACCGTATTCCTGAATGACCTCCCGATCCAATCCTTTCGACACAGTGACATGACCCTCTTGATCTACTGCAAACTGCTCAGCAGGATCCGAATCCAGCTGGATGGAATACTCGACCTTCCCATTCGAGCCGGAATCCTCATCCACAGCCGTTACTGTCATGATGGTGGTACCCACAGGCATGTTCTCAAAGAAGGGGCTCAGCTGGACAACCCGAGAACTGAAAACAGGGCTGTGGTCGTTACAGTCTTCCACTTCGATCAAGCAAAAGGCGACACTAGAAAAATCTAAGTCTTCCACTTTGATGGTAAGGTTAAACCACCTTTCATGGATTTGCTCATAATCCAGGGTCTTTTTCAGCCTGATAATAGCACACTGGTCTTTATGGTTTTCGATGTAAAACTTCTGTTCTGGATCTCCCCCAATAATGCTGAATGTTAACTGTGCATTTTCCCCACTGTCTCCATCAGCTGCCGACACTTCTAGGATCTTTGAGTTGACAGCACTGGTCTCAGGAATTACAACATGCCAAACATCCTGCGTGAAACTTGGAATGTGGTCATTTACGTCTGAAATCCAGATGGTGGCCGTGGCAGTCCCCGTCAGTCCTCCGCCATCTTTGGCTTCAATCCTAAGGAGGTATTTTTCTTCCCTCTCTCTGTCCAGCATCCCTCCTGCTACGTAGACGTTGCCACTGGTGGGACTGATTTTGAACAAGTCCGTATCAAAGTCAGTTTTCACATTCTCCAGGATACGGTAAGTCAGAACGGCATTGAGGCCCACGTTTACGTCATCCATGTCTACAGCGGTCATCTCCATAACGAATGTGTCATCAGGAGAATTCTCAAAGACACTCCCGTTGCAGTCACTGGGCATACAGGTGAACACTGGAGCATTATCATTGATATCCCAGATGTTTATGATCACATCTGCAAATCCTGTCAGCCCATCCCCTCCTTCATCGGTTGCAAGCACAACAAATCGCCAAAGAGCTCGCTCTTCCCGATCTAGCATTTTCTGGGAATAAATGCTACCTGTGTTCTCATCAATTGCAAACACATCATCTGCACCATGGCCATGCAAGGAATACTTCAGATCTCCTCCATCCAAGCCACTATCAGGATCACTTGCTACAACCTAGAGAGATTGAAGTTAAAAATGCGTAGCTCAAGTAACTGTATTCCATAACATTTCAGCAAAGTGTATTAACTTGGTAGGAACAATTGGTACACACAATATCCCATTTAGAAACAAGAGAACCTGTAGCATGCTTATCAAACAGTGGACACAGCATCTTTCTAATGGAAAGAGCAGGCGGATTACATATGGGACACAAGCATGTCCAAGAGGACATATACTCAGAACCTACATACCATCTTCACCAGACAGCTCAATTCATTTTTGAAACACTTTGGCAAAACTGGTATCTATGGATACACTGTTGGTAAGGGACAAGCTCTGTAAATGAATTAGTCCAGATTCCCTGAATTCTCTCCCTCCCTCCCTCCCTCCCTCACACACACACACACACACACACACACACACACCCCAACTGCTATATTGGAGGCCAGGATCCTCTCTTTCTGCATACATCTATCATGTTTGGGGCATGTTCACTTGGTGGAGGTTGCCACGTGATGCAGAAGACCTGCAGTGGGCCCAGCAACCATCATAGTGACAAGCCAATCGAAATGGCTGTATTCTCTGGCACTACTGCAACCTGCAACTACTGCAACATTTTCTGGCAAGCAAACCTCCATCACGAGTTATTGATAGGAGCTTGGTAAGGCTCTTCGTTAATGGTGTTTGCTGGAGGGCTTTGGGACTGCTGCCTGGCAGGCTTGTAGACCCTCTGCCGTCCCCTCCATGAGCAGCAGGGGGTGGGATGGAAGCCATCCTGCTGCATGCTCTGATAGGAGGCACCTAGAACTGGAGGCTGTGCCAGGTTGTGCTCACCGGGCTGGATTGAGCTTACAATTATTTTGGATGGGCATACCCAAATGTACCTGAAGAACAAAGACTGGAAGCCCATCCAGCTCCTCGATCACGCTCCCGTAATACTCATTGAGCGAGAAAACAGGGGCTTCGTCATTCTTGTTCACCACGTTGATGATGCCGACAGCGTAATCCTCCGATTTCCCATCTGAGGCCAACAGATGAAGCTCATACAGCTGGGTGTCTTCATAGTCCAGTGGCTGGGCAATGAAGAGGACTCCTGTCTCTGGGTCAACATCAAATGCGCCTCCGTGGTTCCCAGCCGTGATCTGGTACCTCACCTTTGCATTGGTCCCTAGAAATGGGGATTCTTAGGATTAGACATTCTTCCCTGCAGGCCATGCTTCACAGACAGGCAAAAGCGAATGAATTTCCGTGGGAAAGGAGGTCAAATCAATGAGATTCATTCTACCTGATTAGCAGCAATAGCCGTAATTCTCTGCATGGATCCTACAAACGCACTTTCGTCCTCTTTAAATGCCTGCCTACATTATTAAACGTTTGCCTTATCATCCACATTTTTGAGACACGCTAACAGAAGACTGCATTTTTAAAATCAGTCTTGTTTAATTATTAAATCGCACTCAAGGTGAGATATAAGTTGCAACATCAGCACCCTTTCCCCTCACAATCATTTCCTTGCTGAACTTGCATGACCACACGCACCTCCTCCAATATTAGGCACTTCAAGAGAAACTTGCAAATGCATGCTTTTAAGTCCACAATTTGTTTAAAGTGCACCATTTTCATCACTTTGTATTTTTTTATTCTTTGTTTTTAGCTGTTTTAAACATTTTAATTTTTTCCTGATTTTTAAGATATTTCAATTGCATTTTATCATTTGTTTTTATGGCTTGTGTGAGCTGCCCAGAGAGCTTCTGTACCTCTGGTGAGGTACAGAGATGAACTAAACTACTCCTACTATTTCTCCCTTGCAACTGAGAGGAACTAGAAGAGGATAGGCACCAGTCAAGCTTATGATGAGCAAGAACCTGACTGGACTCCAGGCTGGGCCTCAGTGGCCACATTTTGCAAAGTAAAACTCCAGCACCGCATCCACAAAATCTCCTGCTTCAGGCCATTCGTGAATAAATACATAAAACATTGATAAACTGTTTTTTTCTGAGTGCTCAACTCATAACATGTGTAATGTCTTCACAGCAGTCCTTACGCCCACCCTGTAAAGGAGGCCAGCATGAAGGTTGCCAGAGACAGGGGCACGGACGCCCACGGTCACTGAGTGAGACTTGAACACGGCTCCTCTCGCACACCATTCCACTCTGCCAGTGACTCTTTCACTGAGGCAGAGAGGTGCATTGCCAACATCTCATGACATCTACATCCCGCCTCTTTTCTGCTTGCAATGAACTAAAGGCGACTTCCAAAGCCCTCCTCTTCTCCATTTTCTCCTCACAGCAACAACCCTGTGAGGTAGGACAGGCTGAGAGTAAGCATCCAGGCCAAAGTCACCCAGTGAGCCCTGTGGCTGAGTGGGGACTAGAACCAGCTCTCCTAGGTCCCCAGTCCAACACGTTCCCACAACACTACACGGGCTGTCATCATCCCATCAAAACCTGAGAATCCCACCCTATCGTGTGATCAGAACTGCAAACGCTTTGCTCTCTTTCCTATACCAGAGCCGTGTGCTCCACGATGCATCTGGCTGTGCAGCCCTCATCCCTACCTGACTGCGTTTGACGCATGGCCTGCCCTAAAGGAAGAGCTCTTTGCCATAAGCCCTCTCAGGCCCTTTATAAAGTGAATGCTCACCAGCTGCCAAGCTCCAGACAGTGAGATGTCTTTAAACAAATGTGGAGAGATGAGAGAGACATTTTTCCCCCTTCCTCTGGCTGCTAAAGTACAGTCTCCAGGCTCCTGAAAAATTAACTCATTAATATTGCAGGTGCTGCTCCTGGGAATTGCGAAGTTTTACCTTCATCTTCATCATTAGCGCTGACGGTAATGACAGTTGATCCAACATCTTGGTCTTCATCCACATTAACTTCATAGACGCTCTTGGTGAAAGTGGGCTTGTTGTCGTTCACATCGCTGATAAAGACGCGCACGTAGGCCGTGTCTAGAGAGACGAGGAACAAGAGATTAAAATACTCGGCTGTGCCACTTCTGTCAGCTACAATTCCTTAAACTGTCTAGCTACACATTAAATGAAGACGAATAACGCAGACAATACAGGAACGAACCCTTAGGGTTGCGGGCAATTTATAATACCAACATTACTCAAAAAAGCACTTGGATATCAAATGAATGTCACATCCAATTTGTTTAAGCAGATAACATGTGAATAACTGATGCCGAATACAGCAATTGGACAGCTTTGCTGTAACTTTCCTATCCTGAAGCTTACAGAAGCATGCTGGCTGGGGATGATAGGCATTGCACTCCAGGTCAACTGCGGAGCACCAGCCTGGAAAGTTTCGTATACAGTATGCAGTGGTTTGTCTACTTGTCTACAATCGGGACATGCTGTTGTGAACCACCAGAGAGGTTCAACAGTTGGGCGATGTAGAAATTAAATCAATAAACATACAAGTTCTGAGGGGATGATGGGCTTCACTGCGTCCTATTCCAGGCCTTCTGTGATGCTGAATGGATTCAGGCGCAAGAGTATATGCCAGGGGTCCTCCAACGTTTTCAACAGGGGGCTAGTTGAAAGGTGCTGGTGGTGGGCGCAGGCTGGCAAGGTAGTGCCTGAGCGGGGTGTGGGCCAGTGAGGAGGTGAGGCGGGGGTGGAGGGCATGTGCACGGCGAGGCAGCGGCTTGCTCGCGCGGAGATCATGTTCTCCGAGTGAGCCCAAAACGATCTCCATGCGAGCAAGCTACCGCCAGGCGCAACGAGTCCAAAACCTCTGAGGAGGATACATGGGCATGGCAGGCTGGATCCGGCCCACGTGCCGTAGTTTGAGGACCCATGGTGTATGCAGTCTGAAAGTTGTTCAGTTTTATGCAACAAGACAATTTTCCCTCAACGCCAGGGTATAGCTGACACAAAATTGTGGCAATCTGACTCACTATTTCTTTATAACATTTCTAGGCTGCCCATTCGCTGAAGCATCAAAACCCAATGCCAGAACAGGCTGGCCCACAGCAGCCACTCACCGGAATTGGGTTGCCCGTGCTTCCCTGGACGAGCCGACTCTGAGCCATCTGTGGACTTTATTTCCAAGAGGTACGAAGCTTTCTTTTCCCTATCAAACACAGAGGTAGTGTAGATTGAACCCGTTTTTGGGTCCAAGTGGAAAAATGTATAGTCGGCACTGCGGTCAGGTAGCAGAGAATAAGTGATCTGAAAGATCAAAAGAGAGGAGTACAACAAAGGCTACGGTTTTCTTTTCCAGCAGATACATCTCAGAGTGGCGACATGCAACCAGCAGAGATGACAAAACATCAACTCCCCAATGCTTTTCTATGCACTTAATCTCCCATTTCAAAAGTAATGCACCACACTCTTAGGAGAAATGAGACTTGAACCCTGAGCCGGGGATGGTGTCTACCGCCACCACCACAATTCCAGACACTACAGGTAGGCTCCGGGTGGCTTGATGCATGACGTGATGGACTCTCAAAGCCATTCCACAGAAGCAAGATATGCACCTAAGGCACACCTGGTGCCTGAGCTGGGCACCTTTGGGTGCCCCTTCCCTCCCTAGAACCCTCTGCCCGATGGGGCACAGCAGAAGCAAAGAAATATTAAAAACGGACCATTTAACCACTGCGGGGCATTCTCAGGGAAACCCATGCAGCGCTTTGCTGCCAAACTACTGCAGCAAGTGGATTTTATTTTTTCCTGACTTTTGAGGGGGCGATGCATGTGGCCCACCCGTGTTTTATCTGCACACAGCAAAACATAAACTGTGAATGTGACAAGCAAGTGTATCGCAGAAGTGGACTTGCTGAAGAGCTGCCATCAGCTGTAATTCCCCACTGAGTCTACAGAAAGCCTGCACAGGGCCTCTCAGGACTGTCAAACATGGAAGCAGCTCCTGAAGTTTTGACTCACCTCACCATGTTGCCCAAGGTCTAAGTCAGTGGCAGAAACCTGAATAACCAACGTCCCAACCTCGGCTCCTTCAGTGACAGAAGCTTCATAAACTGATGAGGTGAAGAAAGGTACGTTGTCGTTGACATCTAAAAACGTGTCAAAAATTCAAACAATCATCCCGTGCATTTCACTATTGGCCTGCTTAAGAGGTGTAGCTGGGTGTGTGTGTGTGTGTGTGCGTGTGCGTGTGCGTGTGCATGCATGTGTGTGAATAATTGTTAGAGGGTTGTACAGTAGCTCAGGTGGGCCACTCACAAACTCTCAGCCCAAACTTCCTCACAGGGTCGTTGTGAGGAAAAAAGGGAGAAGAGGGTTACACAAGCTGCCTTGGGTTCCTTGCAGGAGGAAAGGTGGAACATAAGAAATGAGCAAAGAAACGAGCAACATAAATTAATCTATTCCTACCCAGAAACTTCAAAGGCTGTTAACAACATTTTAAAAAAATATTACCTTGAAAGGCTGCCTCATGGTTAATGGAACTGGGAACAGTCCAACACCTCCTGAGTGTCTCACCTCCCCCAAACCTCCCTCCCTTCTTTCTTCCTGGCAAGCGCATCTCTGTGCTACATCCAAACCATTAAACCATGGTTTGCCTATAAACCAGAAATCAGGTAACTTCCTGGCATGTAAAGCAGAAAGAGCCTGGTTTACACAATACCGAACCAGGGCACACCCACAATTGCTGAAGAAAGGCCATGGAAATAGAAGAGAGCAATTATAAGATACAGCTGGTTGCTACAACGCAGTAGTATTTGCTGAAAGCCAGCCCCCAAAAGTAGCATCTCAGAATGCTTGGGGGGGTGAAGACAAAAATGAGATTCGGTGAGTCTTCGGGGGGGATTCTTGGAGTTACAAAATACAAGCACAATACAGACCAGCACCTCCAACTAGCATGTTCCTACGAGGGGTCTTCACAAAGTTCCTGCACTTTTATCTTTTATAAATATATTTTATATATTTTTTGCTGATGGCATTAAAAAGTTGGTACAACACTGGGAAAAATGCATCGCAAAGGAAGGTGACTATGTAGAAAAGAGATGTGATTTGTTTTTGAAATTCTTAATTAATAGAGTTTTAAAAAGCGCGGAAACTTCTTGAGGAACCCTCGTAACTAGGGAGCCCGTTCATACCTGGGGTGAAGAGGGTTCTCCCAGGTAAGTCATGGTTACACAGGAAAGCTACCCACCTGTCACATTAACGTAGATGGTGGCGAACGCAGCGAGAGGCACTGCAGCGACACTCTGGGCTCGAACCCTCAAGGAAAAGGCCCTGGTGGTTTCGTAATCCAAAGGCTCAGCAATGAGGATAGATGCAGAACCGTCATCTCTGTTTGGGGTCAAGTAGAATCGGATAGGCATGTTGGTCTCTGGAACCAGCCCCTCTTCTAGATTATACGTTATACGTGGATCGCCAAGGGGAGGGGTTGCTTTGATTGTCTGCGTGGTTCAAAACGTTCACAGAATCAGAGGCAGTTCTCACACACGTCTCTTCGCGCAAAAAGGCTAAGACGCTTGCGCTGTGGGTTCTAAGTGGCAGCGATAGGACCCTGCCTGTTGAAACAGGTCAGCACAAACGCAGCAATGAGGAACACAGAGCCCCGTTCTGTTGCTAGGGAAACGGTGCATCTAACCCAGCGTGTCGGCCCAGAATGGCTGCAGGTCTTCCAACCCTCGGGTCCAGGTGACCGGGTGGAAACCTGGAGCTTCATGAATACATAAGATTCACTGGCTTGGTGTACTCGAGTCAGAGCTCACAGCGCTTTGTATTAAGCAGGATCACTGACGTCATCTGCCATCGCCCCCAGAATTCCCTGTCCCCTCTGAACTCAGCAGCAATGCTTACAACAAGTCGACCTTTTCCCAACCACAATGTGTTGTTCTCTGACCTCATGCAAAGTATTTGGGGTCGTCCTGGTCATGAATGGGCAACTAAGATGCCTGAGTTTTGCGAAATACTTGCTCCTGCTAGAAGTGGCTGATGCAAAGGGATCCCCATTGTTGTCTGGATTGGGCCTCTTCTTGCAAAGTGGATGTGCAGGCTGCTATAATGCACACCTGCACTTCTGCACAGCTGGAGTTTACAGTATCCATGGTTACAATCACTATGTCCCCAGAAAGGAGAGGAGGCCCAAATTCATCACCCTCCCTAGTGGAGGACAGTCCGTGAAAAGATAGCTTTCCATCACAAGGAGATTAAAGCTGAACATGGGAAATTGCTTCCTAGAACTCCCCCAGTGTCTCAGAAGCTGGTTTGGGTAACTGAACGTTCCAGCCTTCCCCACAAACTCAGAAAACGGTGCAGGTTTTCAAGAAAAGTGGGCCATGCTGTTTCCCACCAATGTCATGGGATGATGACCTCAAGGAACCTCCAATCCCTTTCCCCCCAACCTCACATCTGTCCTTCCCGCCTGCTTTACGTGCCCTGATATATCAGGATGGCAGAAAGGAAGACAGTCTACCCCCGTCTCTCAATGCCTGGCATACTGGTGACACTGGCAGGTGGTGCTGGGAAAACTACATTTCCCAGTGCTCGCAGAGCCCTGCCATAGCAACAGGTGTGTGGGGGGGGGGGGAGTTACCAGTGGAGCAGCAAGAAAGGTAGGACCATGGCAAGGGAGCTGGAAGGGGCCTTGATCTTCTTTTTGTGAGCTTCTTTTTGCAGCTGTAATTTCGTAGCAATTGTGGGCATGGCATATGACTGGAGACTACTGCAGGAGTCGCGCATTAACTACAGGGCAAGGATCAATTCCTGCTAAGATCCCCACCCCACCACAGCTTACCAAAATGGAGGTGTCTCTTGTCGCGTTTTCTGGAATGACCACTTCATAATGGTCTCTGTCCCACTGAGGAGGCTGGTTTTTTGCGCTGGTGACGGTAACCACAAGTTCTACCTTACTGCTCCTGTTTCCCCCATCCGTTGCTATGATGTCTTGAGTTATAAAGGACTTCTGGCAAGGGGAGAAAAGGGTTATTTCAACTGGAAACAGTTGTGTACAGACATTGATAGAAACTGCAGGTATCCAGCTCAGTTACAGCGAACGTCTACCACATTTTTCTTTATAGCTTATGTTCCAAATACTGCTCTAGACAGACCAAGTCACCTCCCAGCTTCTTTATTTCTCAACCAAAATCAACCATGGCTCCTTTTTTCCAGAAGCCTTTGGTGGCTTCTGGATACCCATTTTAGACCTAGTACAGGATGAGCTAACAATGCAATCCTTGACTTGTCTGCTCACTTACACCCAGGGAAGTGTGCAGGGAGTTGCAGGCACACACACACACTGCCCGGAGAGTAAGACCCTCTGGACTCAGTGGGACTTATTCCTGGATAGACACACACAGGAACGCCCTGCCCGTTCCCACAATGCCCACTCCATGTCTTCTTTCAAGCTGTATTCCAGGACTACCTCTTACCACACAAGCGTAACTGGGGTGCACCCCTTCTTTTGCCCCGAGGGCCACATACAATGCTAGCTGGCTGAGCAGTCGGGGGCCCACAGGCACGGACACGGATGCCCGCTCTGACTGACACCTACCAGCTGCATCACTCCTTCCATGTTGTTGATACATGCCTAAGACAGTCAAGGATACAACAACAAATGTTCACATAGGAGTACAAGAAATAGTCTCATGTACCGAAAAGGAACTATCAGACTCCCGAATAGCAGAGAAAGCATTAAGATGAGCATGTCTAGAGATAGGAGAGAAAGGAGACCTCTAGCTCCCAGCACTCCTTAGCCAGATGCCCAGGTAGGGAGTGGCACACCTTTCCTCTCTCTCAACATGGATGGTACCACATCCTTAGCAACCTGTAGCCATTGACTGTCATAGCAGCTTCCCTCAACCGGCTCTCTTCCAGATGAGCTGGACATCATTCCCAAGATCTTCTGTTTCCAACCTTTCTCCGGTATCAGGCACATACTGCACTGCCTTTTAGTACCTTCTTTTTTGTCTTCCCATAAAAGCACCTACCCTTTGCCATTATTCCACATTTGGTGAGCATTCGTCCGTGTAAGGTCTATTTCCATAATATAATTTATTCTGTTCACAGATCATTATTTTCTTTAGAGATTTATAGTTGCAGAACTCAAGAGAGTTTTATATGAAGGTAAAGAGAAAAATAGCCCCATCCCAGTCTCCTGGCTATAACTGGCCAACATTGCTGCTCATTTCTTTTCCTTTCAGCCAAGGCAGAACTAGAACTTGACATGATTGCTGTGAATGAATTTATGCTTATGAAATGATTTATGCAAGAGAAGCAGACCTTCAGCCAGTGGACTGACTAATGTACACGAAGGGAGAGCCAAGTCTATCAAGCTACATATGCCTATAATTGAACATCTTGCTGTGTCAACCAGTTACATACGCCATGTGTCGACAGCTGGCTACGGATCAAAGCCAACATGCAGCCTACCTGTAATAGGGGCTGGCTGACATAAACCCAACCCGTGGTAGGCTTGACCTGGAAGTATTGCGTTTTCCCATCGGCCACAGAATACATAACAGAAGCATTTGAACCATAGTCATCATCATGAGCTGTGACACGAAGAAAGCTTGTCCCCACATTGACGTCCTCTCTCAGGAAATCTAGGAAAGAGGAATTGATGGCATTGGTGACCACACTGATGCCAGCCATTAAGTCAATGGTGCAGTTTAATGCAGCAAAATGTTCTCAAGAGCTATTGCAACTTGAGTTACAGGAAAGAATGTGCAAACTTGGTTCTCCATTCTGGGCTGACACATATATGATACTCCAATCTGTTGTGCAGGGAGAGGAAGCAGGGGCAATTAATGCACAGAATTACGCAAGATCATACAGTAGGAAGGGGCCTCCAAGTCATCCAGCCCAACTTCCTGCTGGTGGAGGAAATCCACAATTATAGCATCCTGGAAAGACTCCAACTTTTGCTTAGAAAGCTCCAATGAAGGACACTCCACCGAGGCAGTCTGATTGTTAAAGAAAGTTCTTTCTTATGTTGAGTCAAAATCACTTTTTCTTGTGATTTGGACCCATTGGATCAAGTCCTGCCCTCTTCTGGAGCAACAAAAAAACAAATTTGCTGCATCATCATGTGAGAGCTCTTAAAATATTTCTGTTCTCTTCCCCAGCAATCTTGGAAACCACAGTTTAAGAAAGATGCAGGCAAACTGGAAAAGGCTCAGAGCGAGGCAGCAAAGATGATCAGGAAACCAAGCCCTAGGAGGAGAGACAGAAAGAACTGGCATGGTTAGCCTTGAGATGGAAGGGAGATATGATGCCACTCTTCAAGTGTTTGAAAGGTTGTTACATAGAGGAGGGCCAGAAACTCATCTCAGTCATCCTGGAGTGCAAGACCCAGCAGAATGGGCTAGAGTTACGGGAAGCAAGATTCCAGCTGGACATCAGGAAAAGCCTCCTGACTTGTGAGAGCAATGCAGAAATGGAACCAATGATCCAAGGAGGCATTCAAGATGGAGCTAGACACCCATTCCTCAGGGTCCGTTCTCCTGGGGTCCTACCTCTACTTTCCAAAGCTGCTGTTTAGACATAAAAGCACAACATTGTCGAAAGACTCTGTGAGGAGGGAGTGATGAGCACATTATAAATGCCTGGCATAGAAAAGCCCTAAATGTATGAACTGGTTCTTATTTATTTTATTTATTTATTACAGCCATTTATATCCCGTCCTATCGTCAAGCATTCTTCACTGCATGATCACCTGTTTTCTTTTCCTTTACAGAAGATAAAACTGAGCAATTGGGGGAAAACATCAAAAAAGCCAAAACTGAAACACACACAAAAAGCTTAGTCCTCAGTTAGGCTCACACTAAAGGGACATGAAACTATCCAATGAGGTGCAATTACATTCATAGCGGGTGTTCTCAAACTGAGGGCTGTTATCGTTTACATCCAAGATGATGATGTTGATCTGGCAGATCCCAATGAGAGGCTCCGTGGCCTGGTCCGTCGCCGTCACGGTAACCGGGTACTCTCTCTGCTTTTCTCGATCGAATATCTGAAGTGTTGTCAAGACACCTGCAAACAACATCACAGGCTGAAATAATTTCTGTCAGCATGTTTCACCGAGAAGTAGAGTACAGAAGGAAAGCTTCTTTTTCGGCTATTTTCTCTTGCGTTTTTCCAGATGACGTGTGTTGGAACAAGGGAGAAGCAAAATTAAATCAACAGCACATGCATGAAATACAGAAATGCAGCCTTCCACTGGGCACTAATTCCTGCAGGGACACAGTAAGCTGTCAGGGGAAATGCAAATGGTTTGGCACATTTGGACAGGAAAAACGCCTACAACTCCCAGCTGCCTCAGCCGGTTCTTCTGCCCAGACTTACACAGGACTGTGCCCTCAGTGATACAGGAAGAAACAGGAAGACACAAAATACAGGAAGAAATGTTGATTCATTAAGGGAGGAAAATCCATATTTTGGTCACTTTTTTCTTCAGACCACCCAGCCAGTCTCAAGTGATTCCAGAGGAGCAGCTATGCTAGTCTGCCACAGCAAAAAGGGCTATGAGTCTTACGGCACCTTAACGACTAACACATTCATTCTGGCATAGACTTTCACAGAGGCTGTTCATTTCACAGATGCCTGAAGTGTGAATCTCCAGCCGGCAGATTTAGACACATATGCTTGACTGGGAAGATGGGGGACGGCTGTAAGCACAGAGGCCAGAAGGGGCTGAAAGGTAACCAGGACAGACAGGGATAATTATCGTCACAGATCCCGTTCCCCAAATGTTGCTGGCTGATTTCACAGCTTTGCATCCAGTGTGATTAGAAGCAAAACAGCACCTTGTCCTTGCTCGAGCCTCAACGAATCATGACCAGATGCCAATTCTGTTATTTCAGTTTCCCAGATGCGCTTCTTCAGAGACTTCCCACAACCCCTCTGGTTCCTCTGCTGGCTTACTTATTTCTTTATTTAAATTATTTCCTTCCAAAAGTTATATGGCACACTGTTCAGGGCAAAGCCATTCCAAGGTACTTCCTTTGAAACCCTAAAATAAAAACTATCAATAAAAGTGCAACATAAAACTAAACATTGCAACTAAAAGAGCATAATAAAAACACGGTCGGGGAACACAGGTTATTTATTTCTTTATTATATTTCTAAACCACCCAATAGCTCAAGATCTCTAGGAAATTCACAACTGCACAATAAGGGCCATATGTATCACATGGGGTGTGTATTCCAGAATGATAGGTCCTCACCACAAGGGGCCTCTCCTTGTGTATCCAATAATATAACTGATCTTGGCAACAGGCCTACAAGTCTGATCTCAACAGCCAGCTATGGCTGAGCAGGTAGCGCTTAGCATGAACATAAAAGCTTGCTTGCAATCATGTGACTTTTAGGTCAATCCTAATAAATACCTCTCCTTGTTGGACTTGATCTTAGAGTCATCAGAGAACCAAGCACATGGCACCCTATTGGCCAGCGCGGATAACGAAGCTGCAACCACGTCAGTTTTACCTGTGTCAGGGTGAATGTTAAACGCAGGAAGAGCCCCATCCCAGTGCATCAAGCTGTATTTCACTCTGCCATTGGCTCCCTCGTCCGCATCTGTTGCCTCGACTTGCAACACAAAAGTTCCCACTGGCTGGTTCTCCAACACGGACGCGTGCTCGCGATAATGCTGGCACTGGCAAGAAATGACAGCAAGTGCAAAACTGGCTGAAGCACAATGTGACATAAGGGGCACGCCACTCTGCGGTCCAAGAGTCTCCCAGAAATTTCTGGGTTGGAACCACCACACAAGCTGTTGCGATCTGCTGTCAAGGCATCTCTGATTCATGATGACTGAATGAAAGCCCTCCAGAATGAAAGCCCGCATTCTTTGGAATGAAAGCCCTCCAGAATGTCCTCTGTGTGGCAGCTTGTAAATTCAGCACTGCGTCCACGTGGATTAACCACATCACCCCAGTAACAACTTTTCTGAAATCTCTCTCTCTCACACACACACACACACACACACACACACACACACACGGTAAGCAAATCCCCCACCATTTGCGAGTGGCTCTTAATTCATCTTCCATTTATACACCACATGCTGCGATAGGAGAGATTTTGCATGACACACTGAAGCTGTTACCTTCTGAAAAACAGGTTTGTTGTTGTTGACATCATCCACATGCACAACAACCAGAGTGGTGCTCATGAGTGAGCCAGGTCCGCCGGAGGCATTATCGTCAGTTGCTGTAACATTCAGGACATATTCTGACCCATGCAGCTCAGGGGGCGGGCTTGAGCGGAGGCGGATTAACCCTGCAAAAGATTTCAAGAGCGGCTGTCTCTTGTTGTCATGCACACCCACCTCCTGGGGCAAGGAGAAGGTCGAAGGGTGCAGCGCTTTTCAAGCTGGGTTTGTGTTTCAAAGGGCTTGTTTTTGTATAAAGCTTTCATATTTTAACAAATATAACGGTCAAGCACAAGTGGAAATATACTTTTAAGACACCCCAAACAAGGCAAGCCACTTTGTCAAAATATGGCTCCCACAACTGCACCAGCGCTGAGCAGTGGGAGAGACCCAGCCTTCAGAAATTCAAATAGCATAAGAAGAGCCATCCTGGATCAGGTCAAAGGCCCACCTACTCCAGGAACGCACCAGATGCCTTTGTGAAATCCACCAGAGGGATTTGAAGGTGACAGCAGCACCCTGCTTGTGTTTCCCAGTGACCAGTGCATGCAGGCATACTGCCTGTGATGTCAGAGCTGGACAGAGCCATCAAAACCAGTAGCCACCAATAGACCTCCCCTCCAGGGATTTGTCCACTCCACTTTTACTGCTATCCAGACTGGTGGGCCTCAGGGCATCTCGAGGTAGCAGATTCCATAATTTAACTCTGTGGTGAAGAAGGCATCCTTCCTTTTATCTGTCTTGAACTGCCACCAATGAGCTTCATGGGAAGACTTATTGGATCCCACTATTACAAGAGATGAGGGAGAATGTCTCCCAATCCACTTTGTGCACAGCAGGTATAATGTCCTACACCTCTATTATGTTCCCCTTCCTGGTCCTTTTCAGCTAAGGAACCCCAAATGTTGCAATCCTTCTTTATGAGGAGCAATGCTATTTCCTTGATCATTTTGGCTGCTCTCTATTGTGCCTTGTCCAAATCTACAGTGTATGCTTTTAGGTGCTGTGACCATGTGCGTTCCAAGTGGAATTGCACTACAGATTGTACAAGGGCAGAATGGTATTGCCAATTTTGTTTTCAATTCCTTTTCTAACAGGAATGCAACCTGAAGAGGACTTCTGCTGGAGCAACTGTAACATTTCCAATTTAATTGTATTGACTGTTTGTTTCAAGTTTAAGGTAATAAGCATGCAGTCTAACTCTGTGCCAGTCTTAAAAGAGCACGTTGACAGAAACACTTGGGGCCTCTACTCCATGGGGCTTCATTTGATGTTGTGGGTCGTGTAAGGTCTGGCAAATTCAGAAATTTGTTTTTAACTTTATTTTTAAAATCAGTGTAGAGTTCGGCTACATGGAAAACCGCAGGAAAGCATCTGTCACTCTTCCTTTCAGCAACACTGTCCCAATCTGTCCGTGATCTAGCCAATGTGATAAAAAGTGTCATTTGCAAATGGACCGTTGTTAAGATGACAAGTGTCACTCTTGTCACTTGCCAATGCCGTCTTTCTGGCTTTGCCTCTTGTGTTTTGACATGTGTCTCAGCCCCAGCTTGGCTTTCCAGGATATCAAGCACATTCTCATTGACAGCAGCATCTTAAAATAAAACAGCTCAAGGAGATGGGCACAGATATCTATCTTTAACATACAGTGTGACTCTGCTTCCCTTTCTGTTCTTCTGGAAAAGGAATATCGTTGAATTCCTCCAACTGCTGAATTCCTATAATGGAGGTCATCCCACCAAGGTTCAGCTATACCAATCAGGTCACACTTACCCTCCTCTATTAAGAGTTCAAGTTCCATGTTCTTTCTTTCATGAAGACCATGTTTTTATACTGTAGCTTTCTTCCTATATTTTTGGAAGACGATTTTTGGGCACTGCTACAGCTGCTCTCTCTGTTGTGGTGCATAAGTCTTTGTGTGTTGCTTGCCCAGGTGTAGCTCTCCCTCCCCTGTAGGACTCCGTTTAAAGCCCTCCTGATAAACACCTTCATGCTGTGGATGAACACGATCTTTCCAAACCTTGTAAGGTGCAGCCCACCCCTTGCCAGCAGACTGTCTTCCAGGAAGTGGCGCCCGTGGTCGCAGAATCCGAACCTCTCACACTGGCACCACCCTCGTAGCCAGGCATGGACAACTGGTGTCCCAATTTGGTTGGGATACCAAATCGTTCTGCACCGTGAAATATGCAATACTGGCTTCTCAGTGGTGGAACTGCAGCAGTTAAATGGCTTAAGTATTAGCGAAATAGTGTATATTATGGCAATTGTACCTCAATCCGTGTGGCATGATGAGGCTGATGTGTGTTTGCAACAGATAGCAAGCCATAAAGCAGCGTGGGAAGTTGCAATCTACAGAGGATGTTCGAGTCAATTCCTTGTATAACCATTTGATGGCATCTCGTTCTGCCTTTTCTCATGCATCCAGATCTGGAGCATTAATATTGCAAAAGGAATATTTGCATAGGCATTCATTTTTCATGATTAGTGAACCCCTAAGACAGATCAGATGAGAAGAAGGACAGATCTGTGGCATCTTATTTATTTGTGATTAGTTTCTTGGCTCAGGAGAGCACATAATGCCAGGATTTTAAAAAGGAATGTGATGGGTGTTAAATTAAGCCAAGTCATCAGTGTCACTTCAAATAAAGAACACTGTGAACTTATTTCTGGCAGCTGGGGAAGGGGCTGCTAGGCCGGAAGGGCTGAAGTCAAACTGTTCCTAGTTCTTTTAGAATTAGCATGTCGGTTGCAAGGTGTGTGTTAAAACAAGGGATGGAGCACAATTGGGAATAAATGTTGGCTGGGACTTACTCTGAAGCCCACACACGCACACGCACACCTCACAACAGGCACATTAATTTAAACAAGTGGAACAGTCAGAACAAGGGAAGCAGCTGGGAACTTGTTTGCACTTGGTCAGCTCAACGGTATGATATCCATAATAAACTCAAGGAGGCTTCCAGAGTTGTTCTGTGGCCCGTGTTGCTGCAAATACAGGGCACAGGAAAGGTGCAAGGTTTGGTCTAGCAGGGAGCACGGCTAGTAGCCCTCTCTAGAGCACAGAGCACAGGGCAAGGAGCGCCCACAGGGCAAGGAGAGCCAGTGTGGTGTAGTGGTTGAGAGCATGGGACTGGGACTCAGGCGATCCGAGTTCGAGTCCCTGCTCAGCCATGGAGCCAACTGGGTGACTCTGGGCCAGTCACAGACTCTAAGCCCAGCCTACCTCACAGGGTTGTTGTTGTGGGGATAAGATGCAGGAGGAGATGTAAGCTGCCTTGAGCCCTTTGTAGGAAAAAGGCAGGATATAAATCCAAAAATAAATAAATAAAATCACGGCATTGCTGCAGGGTTGCTCTGCAACAGGAGAGGTAGCGACTGCTCACTGGTGGCGTTAGGCAAAGTGATGGCTCTCAGCTCAGGCTCGCGCACAGGACTGATGTGCAGATAAAGCAGAGAAGAGGAAGATCACGGGAGGAAACAGCAAGATATAAGGAGCTAAGAAATAGATGCGCGAAGAAAATGAAACTAAAAGCCCACGGAGCAGCATCAGGAGAACTAACATCACCCCTGAATATAAACCTAAACCAACACATCATTTATTTATGCAAGCCATTTTCCACCCCAGGTTTTCATTAAAATGCTCGGTGCAGCTTCAGAAATAAGGCAAAATAAGAAGTATGCATGTATAACCACAAGGTTACAAGGCAGTGGGTTAACAATTCAAAAAGTTTAACACATCTGTGGGGTGACTGCTTTACAAAAGAGAAATCTTTTCAAGCGGATGGAAGGCCATCTGGCCTCCTTCAGAAAAGCATTCTCCAGGTGACCTTCAAATTCATGCAGCTGCATATGGGTGGAGGCACTCCATGAGGCCCCAAGTTCCTGCTCCATGCAAGATTTGAAGTCAAACTCACTTAGAATGGAACCAGAAACATTGCAAGTTGGTGCAGAAGAGAGCGAATCGGTGCAATATGATTGCAGCCCTTGGTTCCAGGCAGAAGTTTTGCAGCCATATTTTGCTGCAATGGAGGTTTCCAAAGGCAGGCCCTTGCAGGACACACTACAAGAATCCAAACAGGATTTCACATTTTCAAGGTTTCAAGCAGATCTTTGGACTGGACACCATATTCAAGGCAACCTTTGAGCAACATTTGAGTGGAACTATAACTTCCCATAATTCAGAATCAATGTTTCTAGCCATGCCACTTCAAGCAAGCAAGCAAGCATTTGCCATTTTTGCAGCCATATCACGCTGCTGACTCATGTCCAGCTAGCGATCAGCGACAACTCCAAGATCCTTTCTCCACAAGCCACTCCAGCCTGCACTTGCCTCTGATAAACCTCATCCTGCTAACTCTCCCAACCTCTCAAGGTGATTTCGAATTGTGCTTTTGCCTTCCAAGGTATCCTCTGCCCCATTCAAGTGTGTGTCACCTGCACATTAACAAGTATTTCTTCCACCTCTTCCTCCACGTTGTTAATGAAGACGTCCAGCATGGCAGGGCCCAGGACCAAGCTCCTCAGCATCCCACTTGGCATTCCTACCCCGTTTGATGAGAAAGCACATGATGCGCACTCTGGAGTATGATTTTCCAACCAGAAAACTATTTGCCTCATAGTTGTGCCACCCAAGCCACACTTAACTAACACACTAGTCAGAAGATCATGGGTCACTTTGTCGAAAGCTTTGAGGAAGTCAAGAAATGTCATGTCCACAGCATTCCCATGATCGAAAGAAGTTGCCTGCTCAAAACGAAATAAGATTATTTCATTATTTTGGCCCTGCCCTTTGTCTCCGACCCCACGGACAACTGGTACGCAGCTGCAAAAGCTTCCCAAAAAGTCCATTTGGGCCTCAGGCTAAGGTCACTGCCCACCCTTGGTTAAAAGAGTTCATGGATTTATAATAACAGAGGTGCTTTTGATGTGGACTGACTTCTGAAGAAAGTATATTCTCTGCGTGGCACCCTGACTATGGAATACGCTCCCCAGAGAGGTTCGCCTGGCACCAACATTATATTCTTTTCAGCATCAGGCAAACCCCTTTTTATTTTCCCGCTATTTTAATGGTTAATGGGGGGCGGTTCGTATATTAATTGTCGGATGTTGTGGTACTTGTTTTATTCTACTCATTTTTTGTACATCATCCCAAGACATCTATAGCGAACAAGTTAGAAAAGCTTTTAATTAATAAATAAAATAAAAGTATTTCAGAGGAAGTAAGTCCAGCTCCATGTCTACAGGGCTCACTCCCAAGTCAGTGTTAGGAATGGAAAAAGAAAGTTGACCTGCCTCTTGGACTGGTTCTGTAGGACCTGGGACTGGGCTATAATGCATCAGCATACATATTATGTTCAGGTTTGGAAAAGATCAATTGCATGAAAATCAATTTATTAATTTACAGGGAAGTCAATGCATATTATTTTATGGAATTTTTACTTTGATGACGATGTACCTCCCTATTCATTGCTTATGGATCCATCTCCTTTGGGGTTGTTTGGTTTATAAAATTTTAAAAGTTCTGATGAAATGACCAAGGCAAGGCAGTGAATTTATAAGAATAGAGAGAGGAATTGCAAACACACACAGAGGTAATTTTATTGTTATCTCTGTAACCATTTGTAATCCTTTTATGAAAACAATAGATGTTGCCTTGATATTGTTTTGTATAAATTTTCTTTCTCAAGACACATTGACAAATAGAGAGAAAGACTGAAGGGCTAAGCAACGGAGAATGCACAAAAGAGTCAAGGCTGCACCCAGCTTTTCCTCCTGATGGGCATTGCTATGGTTTCTAAGAATGTTAACCTGGAAATTAATTTTCCACTGAAATCAATAACATTTTCACCTAAATTGTCAGGGCAATAGCTGAGAGTGTGCAGATTTACCATATCTTTCACAGCAACATTTGCTCAAAAGCACGGGAAAACCATGACAGAAAAGCTTGATCGCTTAATGTGTAACGGCATCCAACATTTGCCTTCTTAATGGGCAGCATAACCCTAAGTGTTGCCGCAAGAGACAGTTTCCTTGAAGAACACAAACACCCACTGACGGATGTGAATGCCCAAAAACTGTCAAGTCTGGATGTCTGGAATGCCAAGTGTCAGAAAAAGGCAGGATCTAAAACTGAGCCCCTTTCATTTGTGAGGCACTCATCATGGGCGACTCTGGAGGTCTACGGAACATCCGCTGGTCTATTCGGGGAACTGATCTGGCCACGGAGAACTTGCCTTCTTTTGTTTGTTTCTATTCCGCACCTGCATTTCATCATTGTTCTGAGTATCATCTTTGGCACAACTCTTCATTGCTTCCTAAGTATCCTCCAAGCCAAAGATGGAGCCCCGGGTCCACACAGTGGGCCTTCAGTAGCCCAGTACTCTAACACAACCTTCCCAACCCGGTGTCCTCCAAATGAGTTGGACTACAATTCCCAGCATTCCACAGCTAGACCAACCCTAGCATTTTTTTTAAAAAAGCTCCATGCTCAATTCTGCCATTCTGGGAGACTGGAGCCAAAAGCAGCTGAGCAGTTCTTTGGATTCCCATCAGAGCACAGATAAGGAGCAACACCCAACAGCAAAGAAACCAACTATGATTAAGTAGCTGCAAACACATGTGTATTTTAAATGCATGTGAACACCACAGGTTGTAACCCACTCTGGTCACATGCCACAAGACGGAGTCACAGATCTAAGCAAGTCGCAGAAATGACATCATTACCTTTCTGAGGGTCAATAATAAAGTTCCCTTTTTGATTCCCTCCAGTAATGCTGTAAGAAACGCCATCTCCATCTGGGTCCATAGCATGAACCGTGGCTATCAAGGTGTTGGGCCCTGCGTCTTCAGAAACAAAACTCCTGTAGCTGCAAAGCACATAATGTTAAGCGTGGTTACCAAACCAGATTAAATGCAGGCCTGTGTGCTAAATGCAATGAGCAGTCATTACAGATTGAATCCTTATCCAGTAATAAGAAAAACACTGCTAAATAAAACCTACTTGGTGCAATAGCCTGATAAAAATAACCATAGATGGGTAGCCGTGGTTATTTTAGAACAGAGATTTTCTTCAGTTCTACAGGGTGCAGAACTTCAGGTCTGAGAGCCAAACCCAAATGGGCCCTCCAGGGCTCCCTAAATGGTCATGCCCCTTCCCCTGGCCCCAACCACTTCCCCCCAGCCGTCTTTCCTTTGGCGGCTGCCTTACTTTTTGCAGTTTTTTCCCTATTCTAAAAATCTGCAATGTTCTAAAGCAAACATATACTTGTATTTTTCAGATTTTGACCACACTCTTTAGTCCTTGCCCTGTCTAGCTCTCCTAAATAGGATTTGGCCCTCTGGCTGAGAAAGGCTCAACAAAGTCCTAGAGAAGAGGTTATTCCATGTGACAGTTGTGCAATGAACATATTTTCCCCTGCCTGCATGGTAAACTACCACACTCCAACTAAGGGCTCATGCTGAATGTGACAAGCTCCTGCATGGAATTCCTTTTTCTCTACGAAGTAATATGCATCCTGCATGTGCTATTTAGTTGCCAATTTTTAGAGGGAGGAATAAAATGAAGTATTCTGGAACAGGGCTGGCTGGGATGATGAAGAAGAACACTTCATGCTGCCAAGTTTTGTGGCATGTCCCAGTCTTGTAAGCAGTCATTCTCTTGAAAGTGCTTTGGAATATGCAGACCACTTGCCCTGCATTTGAGGAGTTTTGCTCCAAAAGGCAGCCCAAACTGTGAAATATACGAACCTTGCCGCAACCATCAGTCTCTCTCTTCTCCACTGATTAACTATGTCAAGGTACATTTCTACCAAATTGTTTTTGGCATATTGCTGTTTTTAATGTTTTAAATGAAGTTTTACTGCTTGCAAACTATTTTCATGTAACCCACCTTGCTAGTTTTATGGAAAGGCAGCATAAAAACATAAACAACAAAACACACGAACGTTCCATTTCCTATCTCAGGAATCTTTACAGTCATCATGCCAAATAAGTCATTTTGTGATAGTGCAGGGAACAGGTTTCCCACAAAGAAAAACATGAACAAGAGGTTCTGTGTTTCTATGGTGTTCAAAGACAGGCTGGACGTGCACATGGTGGGCATGTCGTGAGCGGAGCCGACTGGTGCTGGAGGTCAGACTAGATGGCCCAGGAGGCCCCTTCTGACTCGCTCTGTTTCTATGTTTACTCACCCATGGCCCTAGACTAGCGTTTCTTTATCATCCTGATTTCACAAAACACCGCCAACGTCATCAAAGCACCACATGGAAACTGCCATGCAGCGGTAAGGATAAATCAAACAATACCTGAAGCCTTAATAAAACTCAGGGACATGTATTTACATTGCTTGCGAAAACTTGGGTGCTTCATCGTTGACGTTCGAGATACGGATCCTGACTGTTGCCGTCCCAGTCCTTGGCGGCTCTCCTTTATCAACAGCCATAATTACGAACTCGTACAGGTGATTAGGCCGTTCGTAGTTCAGTTCCGTAGCTGGGAAGATGGTGCCACGAGTAGAAATGCTGAAATCGGGGCTCAGTGTGTAGTAGAGTATTTCTGCGTTTTCTTCAGAATCACAGTCAGTGGCTGACACTGTGCAGAGGGAAAAGATGACAAGCCCCGTCCGTCAGGCATTAGCTTGTGACAAGGTTCCCCAAGATTATATGCGGCTCAAATAGAAGCCATCAAAAGCACAACAAAAGACTGTCTTTCCACCATCGAGAAAGTTTGCCAAGCCATTTCACGTATCTACAGCTTGTTGATCTGTCTGTGAGCGAGAGCAGAATAATGACACCTTCAACATTAGAAAAGTAAGTTTCCAAGCCATCCTTTCCTATGATACGCATAATTTATCACACCAGTGAAAAAACAGCCCATTTAAAAACACACACAGTTTTAAGTGTGTCTGGCAGAGTCGGTGTGTAAGCTGAACTCTGGGTAGGCGAGGGAATGGCAACAAAACCGCTGCGTCAGTGATGCAGAGAAAGACAGGAAGCAGAATGGCCAATCACCGCTCAAGTTACAGGTGCGAATGGGGCTGCGCTTGTCCACAGAGTCAGACCACCAGTACATCTAGCTCAGGACTGTCCTTTTGCCGGCAGAAGCTCTCTGGGGTTTCAGACAGCAGCCCTTTCCAACCCAACAGCAAGACTGAACCTGAGCCCTGGCAAGTGATCTGCTGTTGGGCTGCCACCACAAGTCCTGAATCCCTGGTTTAAAAAGCAAAAAGACCACAGCAAGCCACTTCAGCTGCACTGCACCAACCTCCCAAAGCTACTCTAGCCCATAGTACTTCATGGGCTCCAGGCAGGGCTGCAGCACTCGGGGTGCCTGAGGGTCACGTGTCACTCCACCTCCCCTTCAGAGACGTGTTTGGGGTCGGGCTCCAGCGGCACGCAGGGCTGGATGCAAGAGGCAGCTTGGCCCAAGGCGAGGAGGCAAGCAGCGGCATGGTTTGGCGTATGGCGCTGACTGCCAAGGACGAGCATCAGGAAAGGCTCTTCAAGGGCTAGGTGAAATTTAACAAAGCTGGGAAAGCACCAGGAGGTCAGTGGGGCAGCGGGGCAAGAGAAGGCAGCACTGCCCACTGGGGAACCCCAGAACTGGCCCACAGAGCTGGGGTTCTGCATCCTGTCCTCTACACTCAAAGTCACGGAGAGGGGAGAATCTCAGTGCAGGCCTGGAACAGTGCGCGACTCTAGACTTGGCTTATCTCTCTTTCGTAAGACACCCTCCCTCTCCCTGAGAGGATCTAAGTCGGGCTTGGCTCCCCGCATGAAGCAAGTGGAGAATGCAGCTCTGAGCCCTTCCAGCCGCTGAAGCCCGTCGACACCTTTGCATTGCCCACCTGAGCTTGCGTTTGGCTAGCTTTGCCTTGTCTAACACAGGAGCAAGTCCATCAAGGAGCTTTGACATTAGCTGGGTTACCTCCCACTGCAACAGAAACAGAACCGTGTGACCACTTAACAAATTCATGGCAGCTTCCATAGACTGCAGTCCACTTTCTCAGCTTCGTGTAGTATTATGGAGAGGTTCCAAGGTATATACAGTACCTAAGGGAATGCTCCACAAGACACCATTGTAACTGGAGTGGACTGTAACTGACGGAACTTATACCTTCATCAGCAAAATGTGAAATGCTTTTTCTACTACTTCTTTTTTTTTTAAGGGGAGGGGTTGTTAACCTTGTAGAAGTGCAGTTGTTACAGCCACCGTCTCAGGAACATTGTCTTTGGTGTAGATTGACTGCTGGAATTCTGGGGCACAATCATTGACGTCTGTGATTACAACCCAAACCTAAAAGGACAATACACCAGAGTGTTTAATAGCACCAAGCTGTATCGCTGTTGTGTCTTCATTGTTCGTAACATCCAAAACTAGAATTTTCATCCTCTGCAGGATTTTCTAGAAAATCAGTTGGCTTAAAATAAAAAGAAACATTAGGTTAAAACTGGTAGGATACATTCTCTCTCTCCAGCAGCAGGGCTGGCGATGGCCGGTTTTGAGAACAGCATAAGTGTCTCATCATTTGAAGGATGCTTCTGAATTCAAGAGAGCTCAAATCCACTTGAAAAACAGAAGTGCAAAAGGAATAGCCAAATCCTATGAAAGTTGGAATCTTAATTGGCTGGATAAGGATATTTCCCCTAAAGAATAATCAGAGTACAACACAAGGTTGTTTAAAGTTATATGGGGACACAAATCAGTTGGGAGAAGTTGTGAACTGCAACACTACCATTGTGGAATAAAGGTAAAGGTAAAGGTAAAGGTTTCCCCTTGACGTTACGTCCAGTCATGCCTGACTCTAGGGGGCGCTGCTCATCTCCGTTTCCTGGCCGAGGGAGCCAGCGTTTGTCTGCAGACAGTCTCCGTGGTCATGTGGCCGGCATGACTAAACACCAAAGTGCACGGAACGTTGTTACATGCCCACTGAAGTAGTACCTTTTTATCTACTTGCATTTGCATGCTTTCGAACTGCAAGGTTGGCAGGAGCTGGGACGGCGCACAGGAGCTCACCCTGTGTGCAGATTCGAACTGGCGACCTTTCAATCAACCAGCCCAGCAGCACAGCGGTTTAAACCACTGCGCCACCTGCAGTCCCCATTGTGGAATAGGAGCGCACACTTACTTTTGCATAAAACAAATCACCGCACTTCTAGCCTCTTGCCTGCTGATCCAGAAGGATCCCTGAAGGCAGCCTACCTTAAATGATACTATGCAGGAATACCGGGTCCGTTTTGGCCCCTCCTGGCTTCTGCACCATTCCTGTTATATTGCAAAGGAATTTAGGACAGCCTGATCTTCAATGGACAATCAAGATCAGTAAGAGCCTCCGTATAATGAAATACGGGCTCCTTGTAAAGACAAGAATGCCCAGAACTAATCTGCTGATGCGATCAGCCCAGCTGCCTGCATTTTTCAAGTTTTCTGGAGACTTGGTTGCAGCGCTACCAAGAGGAGGGCCCTCGCCGCAAAATTTATCACTGCACCTCTGCCTGCCAGGACGTGGCATTGCTTGGGCAGCACATCCTCCCCGCGGAATCAAAGCACTTTTCACAGGAAGCGAGGCGCCCTGTGAAACTGCGGAATTAATAAATAAATGGGGCATCAAAGGCGAACGGCTGGGAAGAACCACTCACCTCGACTGTGCTGCTGAGCTGGCCCTGGTTTTCGCTTGCTTGCACCAGGAGGAGATGTTGGTGCTGATCACGCTCATAATCTATATTCCGGCTGACATGAACGTCGCCTGTTGCCTGGTTTATGCCAAACAGGCCGTTTGGATTCGTTACGAGCGTATAACTTAAGGACTTGTTTTGATGTGACAAAGCAGAAACGGTCAGAAACCTGGATAAAAACATAACAGAATGTCTTGGATAGATGGGACATTCTTTCTTATTTTGGTGTGACTGAAGTTCCAGGATAGAGTGATAGAGATAGAAAGGCAATTTAAAATACTGAATGTATGTAAAGTATTTAAAATATCTACAAGGATCCTATTTGATAATGTTCAAATCATAGGGAAGGTACTATGCTTAGTGCATGTGTCTATTTATTATGCAGGACTTTCTGAGTTGTACAAAAAAAGGCAAGGCGGCAGAGCAGGCAGACAAGAGCAACAGGTGTCTTCACCTGCAGGTGCTACTCGGAGCAGAGCACGGGCTGATCCATCTGCGTTTGACGAACAGAAACAACCTGTGCTCAGGACCCTGACTGGCCAGTTTTGAGCCACAAGAATGTACGTTTCTGTTGAGAGTGAGAAGGATGGCAGTTTTGGACAATTGTTTCCATGGACTGCTGGCTGCCTTCCATGTGATTCAGAATTGGAAAGTGAAAGCAATTCCAGTGAGATTGGGGAGGATGGGATAGGTCACAAAATCTGGGATGAAGGAGGTGGAGGTGATTATCTCAAGGCCAGACGCTTGCTTGCTTGCTTGCTTGCTTGCTTGCTTGCTATTTATTTATTTATCTATCTATCGATTTATATCCTGCCTTTTTCCTACAAAGGGCTCAAGGCAGCTTACATCATTCTTGCCAAGCCAAGCCATTTCTGGGAACAGCCAAGATGTGCTGCCTGTGGGAGGGGTCTCTGAGGATGAGGAGTTCTCAGCCACAGACCAGGTTCCCACTGCTCTTGACCTCATGGTGAGGTATTAGCAGACAGGAGGCTCAACTGAATGAGCAGAGCACAGAGAGGAGGGGCACTTGCCTTCAGAAAGCCCCTCCTGAGGGGGTGGGGCCCAGGCATGCTCATAAGGAGAATTCCTGGAGGTAAAAGCCAGATTGGGTTCAGCCAACTGCTCTGTGCATGCTCAGAGACCCATTCCGGGTGTTTTACTTGGGAGCGATAAAGAACGTTTTGCAAGGAGAAAGGCCTGTGACTCATGATTGCTCAAAGGAGGAACCATGGCTTGCGGCAGTTTCCCTGCTTTCGAAGCAGCAGCTGCAAAATCAACCGTTCTTAGAATGCAGAGGAAGTAAATCGCATAGTAAACCATTTAAGTTTAATCCGATAACACATATACTAAATTATGACAGATTGTCAGATCGGCTCAAAAGTTCAGCAACGTACATGGAAGTCTCCTAGACTTTAATGGGTCAAGTCCCACATCTGTTAAGACTGCAGTAGTACCTACCCAGGAATGTGGATGTGTCGCTATAAAACAGAGTTCCACACATAAGCAGCAAATATTCTGTGTCGGGGCTGCAAGCTGTCCAGCTGATCTGCACCCAGAAGGGGCCACCTGTGCACACCAGCAGCTGCCTGAGCCTGGGTCAAGACACCTGGCCCACCTAACCCAGCACTGTGGACATTGGCTGGCAGGTTCCCCAGGCTCCAGGCAGTGTGCTTTTCCAGTTCCACCCAAGAAGGGAGAGCTCAGGCCCAAAATGCCCTAAGGGCAAACCACATGCCCCTCTCTGATCTGACAGCCAATGTTTTCTGAACCGCGTTTGATGAAGGAACAGCAGAAGGTGAGGAGACCCCAGCCCATCTGCTCTAGCACGCCTTCTCTCCTCAAAACTGACCTGAGCTCAGGGCCCGTTTGAGATTTGAAGCAGCTTGCAGCACAGGGGGCTCTGGTGGAGCCCTGCTAAGCCAGCAAGATCTCACTCTACCCGCAGTAGGGATTTGATCAGCACTGGGGGCCACCATCTTATTTCCCAGAATGCCCTGGACATGGCATCACTCCAGGGCTTTGTGGGAAAAGCTTGGATGACAGAGGAAAGTGAGGAGGGAGTGGGGGAGGGAAGGCACTCACGATTCTCCGCGGGGTGTATTTTCAGGGATGTAAACGGCATATGATGTGTTGGTGAACTGCGGAGCCCGAAGCCCGGCAACCACAGAAACCGAGGCAGGGACCCCTTGCCGACCGGGCTTGTCAGCAGCCAGCACCGTCAGCAAATATTCCCGCTCTTTCACCAGGGGTAAGCCTGTCGTCTTAATCCAGCCAGTGTCCTTTTCAACTTCAAATCGATCTTCTCCACCTACAAAGAAGCAAACGTACAGCTCCAAATGCCAGCAATTTGGCACTGCTCAAATTACTGGGATTTCACAGGGATAGCTCAGCCTCCACATTTTAAGAGTAAAATGCCAGCCCTGTTTGTCCATTATTCTACATGCTGCCTCAAGTGAGCAAAATCAGGACCTTTTCCAGGCTTCATCCCCTCACACGATTCACGACCATATGAGGAGCGTCCCCCATTGCCCCATGTCTGTTGTAAGCACGTATTTTACTTTTCATTTATCTTTACGCTCCCCCAATAACAAAGACTTCTCAGGGCTGTCCAGAGTAAGAAGAGGAGAGTTGTGTATGCCGCTTTGAGTTCATTGGAAAAAAGCAGGATGGAAATCTAATAAATAATACGATCACATGCTGCATGTGTATATGGCAGATTTCTGGCTGCTGGCATGCCTTCCTGGCGTGGATGGTAGGGAGCATACCAGAGGTGGCCCAGCGGCTCATGATCTCCCTCCTTCGTGGTTTATCATGTGGGAGAGAAATAGCCCACAGTGGAGATCCTTTGGTTACTTGAAGGCACACAAAGCTGCCTTGTACAAGGCGAGGTCAATGGAGCATCTTGCACCCTTGAGCCTCTTCCTGCCTGAGGACCAAACTCCATTTTGGAGATGCTTTGAGGACCACATTCACGATGGGTAGGACCCAAGTCGTGGGAGAACCAAAAATACCAGATTTCAGCTGTCCGTAGCCAATCCTTCAGAGAGGCATTTCAGCCTTTTAAAATGCGCAGGAGAAAGTACCCAAAATCTGGGAAGCAGCTAAACAACTGGTGTTTGGGGGAGGGACTAGGACAAGGATGCCAGGCTGTCTGGGAAATCTTCAGAGGGTTGGATTGGGACCCAGAAGGGGAAGATTCCACCTCCATGGCTGAAGTTCCCCACTCCTTAAACTAGTCCAATATTGGCTGGATTCAGACAATAACCCCCACTCCAGGATAGAATTTGGGGGGAGTGCAGGTTGTTGTTGAAATGTGAGTTATCCTGTTGTCTGAACCCAGCTGCACCAAGAAATCATGGTTTTCAATCATGAGCAACTCAGGAACACAACCCATGGTTTGTTGCTGGACTGTAAACAGTATGACTTCTGCATGTTCCAAAAACTGTATTTACCTTCCACAAGAAAATATTCAACAGCTCCATTTTCATCTTCATCTTGATCCTTAGCTGAGAGCTTGTACACCTGAGTACCTGCTGTGGCTTCAGGTGAAACTGTGGCTAAATAGGGAAAGGGCTCCATAAGCCATTCGGGGACATTGTCATTCACGTCTGTCACTGTAAGCTCTAAATGCACAAGGTACCAATTCTTTCCTGTTGGGAAAAGAAGAAGCAAAGCTTAGCAGCAACAGCCTTTTCCAAGTCAGCAAAAGTAGTGTGGATATTAAAAGCTGCTTATAAAATTGAGATGTTATTTCTTCATGGCAATAGTACCAACACTGAGAGATGAATTGCCAGTACCTATCCCAAGAATAGGGAATTGTGGTCCTCCAGACATCTCGGTTTACAATTCCCATCAGATCAGGCCTAGTCAGCATCACCAGTGGTGAGGGATCATGGAAGTGTAGTCCAAAATTTCTGGAAGGCCACAACTGTCCACCCTTGATCAACAGAAATGAGGATTTGCATACAATTTCAGCCACAAACCTTTACTATTTTGGTTCAATCACATTTCATAGCGGTCTAGTTTACAGCAAGATTGTATAAACCTTTGTCTGGACTTTCTACAAGGCTTACTCCAGGACTGAGGGAGCACTTGCAGAGATAGAGGGAAACAGCAATGCTACACAATCCAGGAGAATCTGTGTGTTGTGCCATTTGTTCTTCCCACACTGTCATGGATGCTGCACCAGCCCAAAGCACTGCAGGAAAATCAAGATGTTGGCCTCCCCTGAAACATGCTTGCCCTGAGTGGCAATTCCCCAAACGCGCACACACACACGCACACACACAGAGGCAGAGTCTGTCTAGGGCTGGTAGTCTTAGCAGAATGCAGCAAAGGCAAAGTCAGGGACAAACCAGGGTCAGATATCCAGCAAGGCACGGCAGGCCCAAAGGCCAACACCGAGCCAGACATAAGCAAGATCAGTTGCCAACAAGGCATGGTAGGTCCAGAAGCAAAGGCAAGCTCAAAAGAGTGGTGTGGTGCGGTGGATAAGAGTGCTGGACTGGAACTCAGGAGGTCCAGGTTCTAGTTCCCATTCAAACATGGAGCTCACTTGCTGACTTTGGGCCAGCCACAAACTCTCCGTCCAACCTACTCCACATGGTTCTGTCCGACTGCATGGCCAGGTCCTGGCAAATACTCCAGATGTGGCCACCACCTGCACTGTGATCCCTGGAGCTCGCTCGCTCCTCCTTTCTGAGGATGCCACATGGCTGGACCGGCATAACCTCATACTGCAAGTTAAGATCCTTGTGACAGAATGCTTTCCCTTATTTTTAAGTCCCCTGACACAAAAAACCAGCATGTCAGGAAGGATAGGCTAGAGCCCAGGATACTGATCTGCTACATGTGGGAGATGCTTCAGGCAGTACATGGGAAGACAAGGGGGCATGATATCCTTCTAAAAGTACCTCAAAGGCTGACACAAAGAGGAAGGGCAAGATCTCATCTCAATGATTCCAGAGTGTAGGACATGGAGTAATCAAGTCAAGTTGTGACAACCCAGATTCAGGCTGGACATCAGGAAAAGCTTCCTCACTGTCAGAGCAATACAACAGTGAACCAGCTGCCTAGAATGGTGGTGGGCTCTCCCACACTGGAGACATTCACAAAGAAACCTTCCTACTGTTGATAAAACCACATCAGCAGTCAGTTAAGAGCTCTGGAGAATATCAGAAGCTACGGGAAATCGTTCGGGTCACATTAACCTTGGTGGCATTCCCTGTCTGTGATCCGAAACCCGCAGTAAGAGCAGGCACTGCTACAGGGCTGGCCACAACGGAGCTGAGGGGCAAACAGTAAAAGAGCATTTGTGTTACAGCTGCCATGTGGAGCATTGCCACGTGGAGATGACATCTGGTTCCTCCCGCAAGGTGGCTACTTCATTGAAGTTGGCCCTTGGTTTGACCCAGAATCGCTAACATGGTCCCAGGACATCTGCCACCCCTTTGGGTCATTTCAGGTCATTTGCAGGCTGCCACAATAAATTATCATGTTCAAAGTCGCTGCTGCATTCTAGGCCGAAGATGTGCAATCACAAGTGTACTCTACCGAAACAGCCCTCTTATGCCTCTTAAAAGATCGCCCCATTAACTGAACAATCATCTGTATGGAGCACTCTAAATATAGACCTTTGTCACATACACTTATCTCGTAAACAGTATAATCTTCTTGTGGTACTACAATATCCCTGAAGCACCTTTAGGGCAAGCAGTATAATTGTACACCTGCTTTCATTCTCCACAAGCTCCCATATTCTGAAAAAATAATGATGATGATCCTGACTCTACTTCGCGTAGGATGTTTTTGCTGTGGATTCAGCCATTTTCTGTGGTCCCTTGATTTATCCACCTGGATCTGTACAGCCTGTCAGATGGTGAAGATTTGCTGAGATGTCTCGCGGCAAGGTACCCGGTTTAGCATGTACTGTCATCATCCCCTGGCTATAAACAACCCATAAGTGGATTCTGGTAAGGAAAATGCCCTGGTGCGGCAATTAACTATGCCAGGTTTAAGTGCCTTGGTATAGACTCCAAGGAATTAACCTTTTACACTCCCCTTAAGTACTTTCTATCCTTCCTAAAAATAAGTGCCATTCCACGGGTAATCGCAGAACTCAAGTTCTGCCGTTCACATCAAGCTGAAATTAAATCAACCAAACGTGGCTTAAAATCTGCATATCTAAGAAAAAATCCAGTTTCTTCTTCAGAATGATTTTTAACTCCTTGCCAGTGCCCAGGCCCAGATCTGGCATTGGGGGGGGGGGGGGGAACAAAGAAGCAGTCTCCCCATAGCAGGCAATTTAATCTTTGTTTTACAGCTGCTGTGTCTGTCATTTGCCTGCTGGGGAGAATTCCCCCCCACACACACACACAGTAGTTCCACACACACACACACACACACACACACACACAGAGCTGGTCCAGGCCTGCTTGTGACTGCAAGATGCTTTTGCGGGGCTTTAATCATAACATGTGTTTTCTGCTTTGCATTTCTTCAGCGTGCAAATGGACTTTTTCTTCCATGTTCTCCAGCAGGCCTTGTAATGGGAGGAAGACAACTTACAGTGGCAAGGAGGAATGAATGCATTCGAGAACGTGACCCTGTGGGTGTTTTCTCGGAAGGAAGCCCACGGTGTTCCAAGGAACCGATGGCTAGGAAAGCAAGCACAAGATCACGGTCTTCGGCTTCAGGAATGCGAGACATGGATTCCAAGATGGCGTCGGGACGAGACGGAGGTGATTAGCTATCTCTGCTAATTACTCCGGTATTTTGCCAGTGGTAGACAGACCCAATCAAGCCCTGCAAGGGTGAAGATAGATTACCTGGGCATGTTTTGGCTGGATGTGGAGTGGTGATCCCATATCAGTCAAGAACAATTCAGGTGTCTCAGCTGGACAATACAGGAGGTTTTCTTAGCCTCTGCAAGTTCAAGGCATCTTAGTAGATTAACGTAGAAATTCTTATAAGCTGGATAAACATCGGAACTGCTGAGTAAATATTTTTATTAGGCTATCTTTTCTCTGCAACAATCACCTGTGGGAAAGCAGTATTTGGCACGAGGAGCTGAAGAACCCTCTTAATTACCACAGTGGCGAATGAAAATATAGAGACTTCGGAACTTGTCCGTAAGTTAAACTTAAGTTTATTTTATGAGTGTCTCTAGGGTCTAACCTTATTGAAAATATACGGTGCATTGATAGAAGTAGGAAGATCTGACTGGGAGACGTGGAGGAAGGAATCTTCATTTGTTCGGCTGCGCTTCTGGGACTATTGCCAAAATATCTGGCAACTTGCCAATCCTTTGTCTGTTCATGTTGTGGAAACTATGGATGGTTTACAAGAATCGCTCTCAGAAATTAACCAACTCTTATCAGCTATAAGATCTTCTCAAGAAATATTTTTGGATAAAATTCAAGCTTTGCAGAATCTTCAGGAAAAGGGAATTGACAGACTCAAGAATGCGAGACATGCTTGCTGCTGAACAGGGTGGGCTCATTTGGCCACAGCTGCATTCCCTGAAGCTAATTCCCTTCTGGATGGTGTGGAAGTTTCCCCAGATCCACAAGGCCAAGTGAAAAGTGAATGAAAGGGAAAATCTGTGTGGTCTTCACTGTGTGACACACTCAGTGGAAGCTGCAAGGTTGCAGGCGCAACAGGACAAAGACACACATGCATACACAAAACATTCAAAATGGGATGAGCTAAAAAACATGGCACGCATGAACACACACACTAGCTTAAACACTTGCAACCCATCTCAAGTCCTGTGGAGGCTACTTTGGGCCTTGGTCGACTATGCAACAGAGCTTGCTTTCTGTGGCCTGTTTAATTGTCCCTACTGCAAGCAAAGGCGAACCAACCGTCTCTGCTAATGTCTACAGGCAGACTGAAAGATGCCGCTCACCCAGAATCCAGAAGGGGTTCAAGCGTCGCCTTCCACATTGCAAGTACAAACACTGCTTGCAAGCCCGACTGCTATAGAGGCGAACGGATGGGCATTCTCTCACTCCTAACGGTCTCTCACTTCCTTGGCTTCTAAATACCATTCCTGAAACAAGTCACAGTAACAAAAACATGCCATTCTGTTTTTCAAGGCATGATTGTCTTAGATTTAGTCATCATGGCTCCCCACTAAGGAATCCTTTAGCTTCTGCAGGGTTAAGATCTCTGTCAAAACTTGCATGATGCACTCCAGAAGGTGGCTTGTGTCTGGGAGGACAGATCAGTTAAATCAATAGGAACGCCGTGAGCGCATAATGCGACTCCATCAGTAGGCGGGCTGCAACTTATGGGTTGTTACATTCAGGACCCACATTTCCTCCGTGAAGCACGAGGCAGCATGCACGGTTCTTCCTTTCCTGCCCCATTTTGATTTCACCAGGCAGGCCAGGATGAAAGACGGAGACCTGACTCACATGACCGGTCACTCCACCATGGCTAAATTTACCCACAAGGGCTGTCCTATCCTGACCTGTCCTGACCTGTCCTGTCCTGTCCTGTCCTGACCTGACCATCAACCATAAGAGTCCCATCTTGCCATGGGTTGTTCCATCATACAAGCTCAAGTGGGTTTAGACAACCTTCAAATAACCCATGGCTTCTTAAGGATCTGCCTCTCAAACAAGCCCTGCTACCTGGTTGCCACAGTATAGGAAGTTGGGCAGCCTGACATAGCAGCCCCCAAACTAAACTATGGCGGGCCATTGTGATGTGAGAAGAGTCGCCCAAGGTCCCAGTGAGCTTCGGCCTGCGTGGGGATTTGAACCTGGTACCTCCCAGTCCCAGTCAGCCATTCTAACAACTATGCCTCTCAAGCTGGTTTTCTACGTCTTCCCCCAGCTCCAGGCATGGCTTCCTCTGCACATAAACATATTTTGAACTGGACAGACTTTTTAAGGAACTGTAAGACTGTACAGGTGTCAGGAAATGAACGCTCTTCACACATTTGCAGATAAAAGGGACATTTTTAATGAAAGCGACGTTCTGTATGCAGATTTTCTTGCTTAACTTATTCTTAATTCTCTTTGAAGTATCAGCTGCGGTAGGAAATGCATGGCATAAATTATGTAAACAAATATGGAAAATAACGCTAGCCAGAAGCTCAACATTGGGCTGGCCTCCAGCGCAACAGCATAGCACAGTTATTGTTAATTTGGCCCAGTTTCCTGCGAACTATTACAGTGCCGTTTTTGGCTTGCTCCTGCAGAACGCGCTGCAGCTAAGAGCTGCAGCAGAGAGACTAGGCAGGGCGGCACATTTCTGCCTGTAAATATGACCAGACAAGTTGTGGAAACAAATTTCACAGTGCTTGGTGAAGCATAACCTGACAGGGACTTGCCAGAAGACTGAGAGAGCAAAGCAGAGACTGACATGGACAATAATGGGGAGATGTGGCCGGGATGTGACACGGAGCAGGGCAATGTGCCACGGAATTACCCAAGTCCCATTCTCAGAAAGAGGGCATTCTGCATGAAGTGAACCAACAGCTATTGCAAATGGCCTTTGTTCCTGCTGGTTAATTCCAGGGCCTGCCTTGGATATGGATTCCAACAAACAAAGCAACTATATTGCTGCAAAGCATCTGTTTGCATGCCGAACTGGCCACCAAAACACTGACAGGAGCTGAAATGGAAACCGCTCTTCAAGCAAATGGGCAAGTCACTTTCCAAAACATTTACTTGCTGCACAATAAATAACAGAAAGGATTGTCCAGGTGCCCAAAGCTGAATGTAAAAAACATGCTGCAGCTGCAATGCCATGCATGAAAAGCTTGTGCTTTCCCACTGCGCAACAGTCCCTCTCCCCTAGAGGCCTCCTCATCATATCTATGTTGATTTGTATGCCACTTTTCCACCATGGTCAAAGCAGCTTCCAAAACCTAAAAATACACCATGTGACATTTCTAAATAATTAAGGCAGCGATCCGATGCCTGCTGACAAGACAAAAGGACTACAGCTCCCGAGATGCCACAGTGACACTGCAGCCATTCATGCCGCCTACCTTAATGGTCACCAATGATAGCACGGTTTAAATAATACACGTCAGAGCAGTCCTCTCTGATAAGCACCCACTAACATTAAACAATCCAATCACTGTTGTAGTGAGGCCAAACAATGGAGAAATAGCAATCCGAGCCACAACAATAAGTGCAGGGTCACTCAGGGCCCTGACCTCTCCAACTGAGTGGAACGAGTCAGAGACGGAGGATCAGATGTGCAAGATCTAGTTAGTCCTGCTCTGTTGTTGCTTGTGACATCACACCTGTCAGATCCTGCAGGAAACAGGCCGAATACATTTGAAAAGCAAGCCAGCAATATTTTGTAAGAATACAGCATGCAAGGCAAACCTGCTTATGCACACGTGTAAAGGCTGAACTCCGGGGGACAGCCCGATCAATAATGCAACGATGTTTTTCTAGTTTACATTACTCACGAGATACTTTCTCATGGGCCCCACCTTCTTGGTTATTCACCATACATCTTAGCATGCCTGTCTTGTATTCATCGTATTACAATGCCTAACTGTAATTGTGCTGTTATTATCTAACTCAATGCTCTGATTCTGCATGTTCCCACACCATCTAGTTCCCCGTGTCAGCTTCTTTACTAAGGATGAGAAGCTAGGAAAGGAGCAATTATTATTTTTCTCTCTCCCTCAGCTCCACTCCCCTCCGCCATCCACAGGTCCCCTGTTCTTTCAACCGAAAACATGCTCACTTCCGACTCCTACCTCCTCATTTGGGAACTACCACCAAGGGCACGTGCGTGCTCCCAGTGCTCTCACTGACTTCAAGATGCACCTCTTCCATGTACACACGAGGCATGTCCTTTGTGCCCAAGCTGTGCGCCAGAGCTTCTCAGACTGTGGCTGGGTTTATGCAAGTGGTTCCTGGAGAGGCTGCCAACCAGCGTCCTTCCAGATACAGAAGCGGGATGAAAGCCGGCTCCGACACACCAACAAACCTGCACTCAACTTCCCAGAACAAAACAGGGCACAACCATTCCACCGGAAAGACACCCCCATAAGACCCTGAGGGGTTTTATTCTTAAGTTGATTGGGGGTTTCAAAACCAAGGCCAAAAACAAAATGAAGCATTACAGTTTTCTTACATGAAATTTGAGTGAATCTATTTCAAGGAATACATCTAAACTATGTACCCCTAAATGTTTTATGTATAGCAACATGTAGCTACTATTTGTAAAGATAATTATACATAGACTTACACATAATTAATTGCACATGGATAATTATACATAGTTAATTATGCTTAGAGCAGATATCCATGTAGTTGCCCGTTCATCAATTGCTTTGTTGGCATCTATTCAGAAGGGATAATGGCTCCTGGCTTACATTTAATTCAGCTAAAATGGATGTTTTGAGTATATTGGACTCTGTGACTATTTTTCAGGAAGGTTTTATCTAATCTGGCCAGTTGCTGGAAATAGGATACAGCTAATGCTTCTCTTACTCATATGTTTTGGCCATGCCCCAAGATTGCTTCCTTTTGAGGGGAAGTAATAATTCAGATAATTCTTCTATTGGAAACCTCTTTAATATTCTCAGATATGCATATTCTTCTTAGATATCTACCCATCTCTTGGAACCTAGTGCAATTCTCCATGCCCTTTTCTCAGCTACAATACTAATACTACAACATGGAGAGGACAAACTGCCACCTGTAATAATTTTCAACTTTTGAACAGGTGTTTTCAATGCAATTTCCTACCAGTATGTGCTTTGAATGGTAGAAAATGAAAGCTTTCTCCATGGTCTCCTGCCAAACCCCAGCAATTTTCAAGTAGCCAGACTTTTTTTAAAAATGCCTTTCCCTATTCTAACCAACCATAGCAACAAATGTCACAAATAGTATATATTGTCTCCAAATTCACGTGCGTCTCCACTTGCCTCTTCTTTCTCTGCCATCCTTCCTGCATCTACTTATAAAATGGGCAGAGATCTGCAAAATGCCCCACACTTTACTGGAGCCAGAAGAAGAAAGGAAGAGCAGCAAGAGCAAGGTGGAGAAGCAGCAGCATCTGCAAGGATAGTCCCTGTTCTGCAGACACCACAGCTTTGCTGGCGCCCCGGCCATCCTGGACCCCCTTGGCAGGGCGAGCGAAGACTCCGCAGTGATGCAGGCTGCTCTGCAGGGGAGTATGGGACATGCACCCACATCCAGAGCCTCCAGAGGTGAGTGTCTGCTCACCTGCCCCCACGTCAGTTGCTGGGTGCATCACACAACTGCACAGCGCCATGGGTGCATCTCAAAATAATTAATTCCTTTGCAGTTTCAAAGTGGTTTGGGTTGATATCCAATTTTATCCAGATTATGTTGCTAAGTGCTAAACTCTTACTTTATCCATGTACATGTGTACGCAAGGGTGAATTTATGTATGTGTAGAAGAGGGAGGGAGGGAGATCCCTCTTGCCTAGCCACATGGGGAAGGTCATTTGTTTGAAATGTTTTTGGGTAAACTGTTTTCAAGCAGTGTTTAAGGATGACATCCTCAGTGCAAAATGACCCTAATTTCACACTGGAGCTGGGGGAAGAGCAGAAAGGAGCTCCGCCGAAAAGAAATGATAAGCTTCGACAAAGACACACACACACACAAGAATTGTGGTACCAAAATGTCATATCAAAATGACTGTTTTTATCCTCTGAGACATCCTTTATTATTATTCCCAGCCTCAAAATTCTCCAGGCCCATGAAGATTGCTAAGGTTTGTTGACAGAAAACTTGAAAGAAACTGGGAGAGCAGGTTATTTCTATTTAAAAAAAATAGAAAATGACCTTTAATTTCTGCTGCAGCCAAAGGACATAGATCTGTCTCATGCTTTTTGTTTGTTTGCAACAAACAACATGCTTGTTATAAATCCAGGCGCCTGCTGCTAAGAATACAAGTTTGATGGACTGCTCTGGCTAGAGGGTCTGTAATTACTGATGACAGCTGATCTTCCATGTCCACGTTAACTCGCTGTGATATTGGATTCTTTTATCATCACACGGGCTGAAGTTGCAAAACACTCTCAAGCACACCCAGAATGCAGAGGGTCTGACAACAACTAGGCATCATAGCCAACACAGATAGGTCTGTTGCCAGAAACGGCCATCCTGCCGTTTGCCTGGCTCACCGGTGACACAAAGCAGGCCATGTGGCAGCCCTGTATGGGGTTCCCCAGTCGTGCCGAGGTGGCCGAAGACACAGCATCCCCAACTGGACCAGCACGCCCCCCCCCCCAAGAGGAGGCTAGCAAATCCCCCCTCTGAGCTGGGCGTGTTTAACCTGCAGACTAAGCGGTGCCATGGAGCCTTGGAAAGGCTGCCCTACAAGTAAAGGGGGCTTCCCAGGCCTCTCTGAAGGGAAGGTTTTTCAGAATAGATTGGTTTGCACAGGGAAATCTGCAACAGAAAAAAACTCAGTTTGCATCAGAAAGCGCTCTGATCCCCTAAAGCAGGGGACCCCCCACTCCTTTTAGGACTCATGAACACATTTAGGGATCTGAGAAACCTAGAAGACTGGAGAATGGCAGAAGTTATGGGCTTTTTTCTGTCTAATCATGCATAGAACTGCACCCCAATTTTATTGAGGTAGCAGCTACTGTAAAAGGTGTGGTGTTTATGCCAACATGATAATTTAGGTATAACTCTATAGCACAGCAATTCCTACAATTTTACCACCAAGGTTCACAATATCAAGTATGGGAAAGCTTTTAATTTGCAAGAAATCAATAATTATTTAATATTTGTAGTAGTCTAACATCTGTAACTATGAAGGTGATCTAGTGGAACAAAGAATCAGCACATTTCCAGCTTAGAATGTTTGCAAGCTGATAGCTAACGAGTCGTGAGCTTTGACTATTGAATGGTGTAAAAATGAAACAAATAAAACATATTCAGAGAGGGATTGCAGCAAAGCATTGGATATGCGTTAGGAGGCAGCTCTGTGACAGTAGAGATGCTGAAATGAGAATAAGGCATATAAGTATTTTTATTTTATTTGTTTTATGGTTTCAGCTATTAAAGTCACCTAGTTCTCTCTGTATTTTCTATTTTTATTTGTATTGTTGCTGACTGCACTGTGAGCTGCCCAGAGAGCCTTCCGGCGAGAGGGTGGCATACAAATGCAATCAATCAATCAAATAAATATGAATCTCTGTATATACGCAGAAATAAACATTTCTTTATTTAATTTCAGGCTAAGGTGTTTTAATGAATTAAGTGAATTTACAAGGGCCCTGTACCTGCCATGGAGGTGCAGAATCAGACTGCCCCTCTCCACCCTCAAGTGTCTGGCCTCACATTGGCAGCAGGACAAGCACACCCGGCCCCACCATGCCTAAGCCTGCCTAGGCAACATGCAGATCTCAAATGCACGGATTCTTGCATCAGGTGACAATGCACGTAGATTCCCGCTTCCTGGGCTCTCTGTGGGCACCTGTGCACCCACAGGCTCCTCTCTTGCTGCCTGCTGGACTACCTGTACTTCCTAATTTGTATTTTATGTATTTCATTTAGAACTAGGAGCTAGTATCATTCAAAGTGGAGGACTGCCTTCCAGAACTCTCTACTTTGGTTCAGCAAAGTGTTTTGTTGTGTTGTGTTGTGTTTTGTCTTTGCTGTGGAGTGCAGGCACCACCTCTGCCTGGGTAAGTTACTTTGTTTTTACACTGACAAGTTTGCCTTCTAGGAAACGAGCGTTTGGCAGCTGTCATGGCCAGGCAAGCCCCCCGTGAGAACTGTTTTGTGAGAGTGCTCAGGTCACCCTCTCAAAATTCCGAATGTGCCATCCATAAATATGGAGGACGCTGCTACATTCATACGTTTGTTTGCTTGTCTAAAGTTTATATGCCACCCCAATACTAAAAGTCTCTGGACGGCTTACAAAAAACTGTATCTGTATTTGGTATAACACTTTATTTCCCACCTTTCCATGAGAAAACATTCTCATGGCAACTTATACAACATACGGGTCTGCAATAAAAGCATTAATAACAAAAAATAAAACATGGTGAAGTCAGGGTGGCCAGTAAAAACATTTCCACCACAGACTGAAGACCTAAGATTTTTGGTTTAATCATCTCTGCTTGGACCTGGAGGACAGCAGCCCCCAGGGGAGACCCGGGGGGGGGAGGTCATAACTGGGCTGCCCTAACCAGGAAGACCCTCGCCCACAGCCCACCAGGGCCCTGTACCGGGGGCAACACAGCTCCTCTCCAAGTACCGCATGCAAATGTGAAGTCCAATGCACACAAAATCACAGGGGGAAGCACAAGCCAAACCCTGCACAGGGCTCCGAAGGAAAGACCAGCCGTGCAGCAGGAGACCCCCGTCCACGGGACCCTCTGGCACCAATGCTTTCTCCATTCGAGGAAGCACACTGGCACCGCAGGGAGGGGAGGGGAGGCATCCACATGCAAGAGCATGTCCCTCATGGATGGTTTGGGCTGCTCCCGATCCAAGATAAAGGCAGCGTTTTCCAGACTAGTTCAGTCCTTTCTTCTCAGACGTAAACCCAGATCAGCAAGGAGCATTCCAAGCGTAACACTGACTAGCAGTCAATCCTCTACTCAAAAGTGACCCCAGGAGCCTACGGGAAGTACGCACAAGACATGTTCCATGGCGGAGATAAGCTGCCCTTATTAGGTTAATCGCTGCGTCAAAAGTAGAACTTGCCTCTGGGCTTGTCAACTCACCACGTCACATCATTACACAAGTTGTCCGTCTGCAAAACCTAACATAATTTCAGACTTCTGATTTCATTAGTTTTCTACCAGTTCAGTTTCCTCTCCTAAGCACGGCCATGAATGCTCCACAGGAAGATTCCCTTTTACAAATCAGGAACGTGCATCATTGTGATAGACCCTTCTGTGCATCAGTATAAATTGGGGAGAAATGGCAGTCCCAGTAATCGCCGTGAAAAAAGCTGACAATATGGAGCGTCTTCCTTGGGTGAACATGTCTTCACAATTATAACCACATTTTGGATTCTTTTATTTTAGTGAGGGAAGAGGTATTGTATTCTCATGATTAAACAATAATGGCTGAAAAGCCAGGTTGATCCTGGCATTTTTAGGTCATTCCAATGCATGGCTTTCAAAGAGAAAGAGAAAAAGATTGTGAGAGCAACAACCGTCTGGGAAGTCTTCAAGTCGGTATCTGCAGCCAATGCTGAAGTTTACAATTCATCAACAAATCACAATCTCATTTCCAAACTGTACTGGGGATAATACATAATTTATAGTTGTTGTGAACTTTTTTTGCCACAGTTGTACCCAGCAGACTACTTTGAAGTGAAATGTCATTAATGTTTTTATGCAAAGCGGTGCTTTAGATTATAAGCATTACAATATATGGCCAACACATAAAAAGATGACCTTTTATTTCGTCTGCTTTGTTTAATTAATCATGCCAGAGATTTCATGAATGGCCACTGATGCTCAGACAATGTTTCTTTTAACCATGTTCACTGGTGATACTGTGGTATTGGCAAGTCAGCACAGCCAAGGTAAGAACTGATTAAAGTTTTGCTGGAGAGCTGGAAAGCAAAGAGAAACAAAATAGATGAAGCCAGAGAAGCAATCCACATTTTTCAATTAGGTTTCAGGCTCCAAAGAGGGCGGGAGGAGTTTTTAAAAAAATATTTTGCAGAGGAAAAAAGTTCTTTAAAAAAAACTTTAAAGAACAGCAGTCTGAGTGCTTTCAAGCTCACCCGTGCTCACCTTTGATGTCTGAAGATAAATAAATATTCTGAATGCAACAGAAAGTATGTCTTTGCACACAAAGGTCAGCCAAATTCCAGGGAATCCAGGACTGCCATTACAAACACCGTGCAACCTATTTGGCCCTGGCTGGCTTCTCCCACTAGCACAATCAGCAAAGCAAACCAGAAAATGGAAAGCGAGCCTGTTGTGTCAGGTAGAGATCCTGGTTTCTTGCCGCCAAACAAGCCAAGATTTGTAAGGCAATAGCAAACCTTGTTTGCAATCTTGGCTTTTAAAAGGAACGACAAGCCAGGATCCCCAGTTTAGAAGACATGCTATACTCCCAATTTCTGGTGACACCAAGAATGCAAGAATAAGTTGCATCCATAAGCATGCAGCTCTTTCCCAGTAAGTTAGGATTTTTTTGGAAGATGAAAAACAGCAGAGAAGAACAAGTGAAGCCATACCTTTTTGCTGGATGAAGTGACAGCCAAAACAAAAAATAATAGGAAAGCTTACATGCCCAGGCTGATGATCTGCCAATAAACAGCGGTGCCATTGTGGAAAGAAAATTAGTATTGAGAGAAGCACTCTACCTGCATTTAGAACGAAAGCAATCCACTTGCGTGGAACAGGAGCCCTGAAAGAGCATTCCGTGAGTTACATGTTACTGCTCCAAATTCTTAAAAGTAAAACAATGTACACTTGTCAATTCTAGAAATCTAGGCTGACAGTGACTGATTTTTGCTCTCAAGTTCTGTATGAGGCTCATTCATAAAACATAAACCCTTCTAAAGAAAGAAGACAGCTTGTGCTCTTTCTCAGACAGCTTACCTTATTCAGAGTAGGTAAAATAATATCACTTTGTCATGTCCCTGCTCCTTATTCGCTCATTTTGCATTCAAAATCTGAAGTGCCTGAAAATAAACTAGACGCTAAAAACAAATGGGGAAAAGAAGCATTGCAAGCCAGGGTAAGAGCTGAGCTCAGAGTATCCAGCCTTCAGGATGGATCCAATGAAACCAGTCCAGGACTTCTGCACAAGCTCCATTTAGGACAGCGAAGGAGAGCAGCTAACTTAAGAGGAATTACCAGGTCAGATCATGGGTCCAGTTAGTCCAGTGTTGCTCATACTGACTGGCAGCAGCTCACCAGAGTTTTAGACAAAGTGCCTTTCCGATCACCTCCTGCTTGATCTTTTCAACCGAGATGCCGCAGAGTGGATCCACGGCCTTCGGGAATGGGCTGCCGACAACCCCGGGCAGCAGCCCACGCCCCCTGCCGGCCTGGTTTCCTGGGCCCTCAGGCTAACTTCAAAGGCCCTCTCAAAGGATCAGTTCAGACTTCTGACAAGGGAGCAAGTCTTCGGGAAGCCCCCAAGTGGGGAGGAAGCAGGGAGCAAAGCGTGGGAGGGAGAAGAGCAAAAAGGGGTAGGAAATGGGGGTAGGAAAGAAGGATTGGAAGAGAAAAGGCAGTGGCAGAGGAAGGGAGAGAGAGAGAGAGAGAGAGAGAGAGAGAAGGAGCTAGCACCCACAGGTGGCTTCGGTCACACCCACAGGGAGACAGGTGTCCTGCTTTACAGAGGACAGTCCTCTGTTTTGGAGAGCAGGCAGAGAACAGCCTATTATTTGAAGGTGTCTCCTTTATGAAGACGCGTCCAGCCCAAATCTGGTTTAAGAACAATAATGCGAATGAGCAGCTGGGACCTTGGAGCAGCTTCCTGTCCCCATTAAGCACCTGGCCAGCAGACCGAGCTGCAGGAACCTGCGGTTGCAGCCCCTCCACTAGGGGGAGGCCTCCTGCACTGCCACTGCGAGGGTGGCCATCCTTTCTAAAGCTGCACTTGGCTCGCAGGGCCAGTGTAAGGATACACTGGAGGGCGGCAGCAGGGGCGTGTGGATGGCCTTGAGCTGTAACAGCAGAATAACAGATAAACTTTTGCATACAAAGAAAGAGGGGGCGCATCCTCTCTTTTGGGGGATGCAACCCCTCCTTTTGGCAGTGCATAAGTGCTGACCCAGCCCAAGGCAGATCGCACCCGAGGGGACACAGAGAAAGAACAGGTCCTGGGGCAGAGCTGCTGCGTGCTGGACCATCTCCTGGGTCTATTATCGTGCTGCTGCACTTGGACCTGTGGGCCAGAAGCGGAGGCAACTTGCATCCCGCAGATACTCTGGACTCCAGCCCCCATGAGCCCCAGCCAGCATGGCCAACTGGAAGGCACCCAGGCACCAATCTGCCTGTCCCTGAGATGTTCTGCCTGTCTTTCATGTGAGGAGCTAACAATGCCTGAGTTACTGATTTAAAATATACTGTATATACTGTATATATATCACAACAAACATTTTTAAAAGCCATTCCATTTCCACAAATTGGCTTAAATTAAATTCCATAGACTCCACTGCTTGCATGTATCCAAAAGCAAGGTGGTTGGACTTGCTGAATCTTACCCCTCAAGTGGACACTCACAGATATAAATTACTGAAAGGTCAGAGACAACGTTAGTATGTATTAATTTAATGGACATCCTCCCTTTCTGTTTCAAAGTGACACTCAACGTGGCTTCCAATTTCTACTAAAATGATATCAGAATCCAGTAGCCACCTTCAAAATGCAAAAGAAGAGACAGGTCACAGCCGATAAAACAGATATAAAATCATGAGACCAGAGGAAAAAAGATTAACAAGACTATTTAGCTAAGTGTTTGGCTCTCATCGCCTGTTGAACAGCTGCATTCCGAAGGAAGGCAAAAGTCAAAATATTTAACTAACCCAGATTTCCTCAGCCTGGTACTCCCCAGATGTGTCAGAGTGCAACTCATATTGGCCATGTTGGTTGGGATGCTGGGAGTCATCTTCCAAAACATCTGTGGAGCATCAGCTCAGTGAGGGCTGACCCAAACAGTGGTAAACTGTTTCCTTTCATACATGTTGGATTTCAGTGTTTGACACAATCCTGCTAGAATCCAGAGTCTATCCCTCCCACAGGAGTTCACTGTTTTCAAGATGGGTATTACAGAAAATCTGGCATCCACAGAGTGTTTCATCGGCTAATGGAGCTCCCTGCCATGAGACGTGGTGTGGAAGCCAGCAAGCTTAGACACCTCTAAAAGGAGACGAGACGCATTTGTGGCGCACCAGTGGCTAGCTGCTCCATGCAAGCAGATCCAGACGGGCCACCCATGGCAAGTGGAAGGACGGTTACGGAGGCAGAAAACCACAGAGGGTGCGGGGCTGGTGAGTGCTTTGCCCTGAGTGGCACATGCGTGAAAATTCACCAGCTGGACACCAGCTGTGGGCGTGTGCTCAGAGTAATGAGCTCTTGGCCGTCAGTGAGCAAGTTCATCCTCCCAAAGCCAAGGCTGCTGACCTGGAGGAGCAAGGAGAGGCAAAGTGGCTGGCTGAGGAGACCCTCCGGGACCATACAGCAGGGGCCCAACTGCTGGGTGACGGCTCCTCTGCGCTCATGGAAAAGGGGGGTCTCGGGGAAGGAAGGCGGCATGGTAAGAGGGAAGCGATTGCCTAGAGGAGACCACTCCCTGCAAAGTGAGCCATGGTGCCCTCGCACTAAGGATAGCTGAACGATGGAAGTCCTTGCCAATGGCTGCCAATTCGGATGCCTTCAAAGGGAGACTGGACCAGTTCATGGAGGAGAAGACTGTCGATGGTGACCAGTCCTGATGACCTGCGTTTCCTCCAGGATCAGAGGCGGCATGATGGAGCACACCAGTTGCTGAGGAGCTTGGGCACGAGGAACCACTGCGCTTAGTGCCTGAGGAATCCTACGGACAACTGCTTGGCCACTCTGTAAATGCAATGCAGGGCTAGATGGACCACCGGTCCAAGCCATGTCATTGTCATTGCTATGTCACATTTATATGCCATTTTCCTTCCGCTTCCTCTTGCAAGAAACCCATGGAGGCTTACAAGATTCTCCTCCAGTGTAGGAAAGAGAAAGCTGGACCAGACAGACCTTTGCTCCAACTCCCAGGGACCTTCTTCTACGTTCTTGGCTTCCTTCCACCATCACCACTCAAACGCACACCCTTCACTGGCACTGCCAGAACATTTCAGCTAGAACAACCTCACCTCTACATTTTTGCACATACACAAGCTTGTTTATTCATGAAGGCAAAGAGCAAGCCCCAGATGCTTTCTAAAACGTGCTCTCCATTCAAACAAGGCACTGCTGAGGGCCATGCCCCACATGAACCAAGGATGCACCCTAGAACACGGCCCAGAAACTTCAGCCATGTTCTGGGGCCTCCCTGACAGATGTGCAGTGGTTTGTCAGCAGATGGGTCCCTGAGATAGAACGAAACGACAAGGGCCAGCTCAAAACCGCAGATGTTTTCCTTGCTGCTGTTGGTCACAATGCTGAAACTCTGCCTCCCTGCAGCCTGGTCTCCTCAAGATACGCCAGACTGCATCTGACTGGGGGATGGTGGAAGCTCTGGGCCAACACATCTGGAGCACACCAAGTTGGAGAAGGCTGGGCGACAGATCTATGAGGCGTGTTTCTCCCATCTGCTTTCTGCCACCAGGTGCCTGTGCTGGCCAGAAAGAGATCACATGATCCCTACAGAATATTAAGCCTTCCAGGTGTGCCCAGCTGGTGGATGTGCCGTGCTCATGACTGCACCTGCACAGGTGGGTTCAAAGAACTGCGAATACAAAAATGGGGGGAATACAACAGCCACGGGCAAGTGAGAAAACCAGGAGAAGGGCCAGGGATAGCACTGCAGGCAACAGACTGCAGAAGGAAAAGAAGAGGGTAGGAGGTAAGCAGGCGTGCGAAACAACAGGTGAACTTCAGGTCTCTTGCCGAGTCTTATTAAGACTGACAAATTCATTGGGCATGAGTGTTCGTAGACTGCACTCCACTTCATTCAGCTCATGAAGTCCATGAAAGCTTGTGCTGCAATAAGCCAGAATTATTTCTTCCCTTTCTAGAACACAGTTACCATTCTAGAACACCTGCCAAAGTTATTTCCAAGGTTTTCTCAAAAAGTACTAACCCTCAAGTGTTTGGCAAGCCTCATCTTTCAGGGTATGCGTACACCAGAACCTTGCTTGAGATATACCAGCAGTTTTCATCTGGGAAGTGCAAAGTTACATAGTTTGCTTATTAAAGATCAAGTCCCCCTGTAACTCAGTGCAGGGCTAATATTCTAAGGGGGTTAGAGCAGAAGGACTGTGTTCCAGGACGTCTGGGAAGAAGGAAGGAAAAAGAAGGCAGGGGACAGCTAGCTGTTCAGGTGATGCTTATGGATTAAACATTCACTGTGCATTTTTCCAGCGATTACACATGTTTCTGAACACCTGACCCTGCCTCTGCTACTCCTCTGGAATATATATTCACTAAGCAGTGTTAAAGACTAAAAAAAGCCCACCAGGCAGCGATTTTTTCCATCAAAAGAGGACAGCTGGTAAGAGTTAGGGGAAAGAGTTAAGCCTTACAGATAGCCAAACCTATTTGCACAGCAGAAGTCTTCACCCCACCTGAAATGGGAACACTCACGTAATTTAACATGTCCTGAAATTCTTGACGAGAAGTGCAACAGCCAGCCATTAAGTATTAAACCCCTGGAACAGGTTGCCAGCAAGTATCCATCAGCCCCCAACGCAACAGCCTTTCCAGAAGGCTTGGAGCACCCGCTCGGCCATGCTGGCCTTCCCAGATTGTGCCTGCGCTTTTATGAAACATTATCAGCCTGTTTCATTGTTGTGGACCACCTGGGGGGCTCCTGCCCTGAAGGCACCCTAGGGATATTTCAGGAAAATAAATAAATATTTTGGCAGGAGTTCGGTGCCCAGGCAAAGCCTGCTGAGGAGAGTAAGATCATTCCATTTAGTTGCACACAGAAAGGGCTACAGCCTTGCAGCTTCCGATTGAAAGCACTCGCCTGGATGTGCTGCAAAGCCATCCTTGCTCAGAAAATCACATACACCAGCAGATGACTCCGAATTAAAATGAGCACTAAATGATCCTTCCTATTTTCTACCTGCCACATACTTTAAAAAAAAAATCTAATTTCTGTATGCCTTTCAAATAGGAGGGAGATGAGGAGTCTGCAAATCTTGACAATCTTCCTTGGCCTAAATCTGCAGATCTCAACACGCCTGGAGGTGCTGCAAATCATTTAGCAGACATGACAAAGTATCATTTGCGACTGGAGGAAGAAAGCAAACAAGGATAAACTGCCTTCCAACTAGTTAATAGCCTTTTCGAGTGAAGTGAACATTGTGCTGGACTCACAACACACCCTCCGACTTGAAATGTTGCAAACCTGCTTTACGAATCAGACAGACTTCATCCATATGCTATGCAATTTACATCTGTCACCAGATTAACAGATTTGTGCTGAAATGCAGTTAGATCTGGAGGAAAGGAAGGGGAGGGAGCTGATGACTTCTGCAGAAATTAAATGTTTGTAAGAAGAAGAAAAAACTGCCAGCAGGTCTAAACAGCTTTGGTGCTCAAATGCTAGCAGTCAAACATGTTTGTAATCTGTCTGCCTGTCACAGAGATGCCCGCTCTAAATCTCCAGCATGCATAAAGCACTAAAACAGCAGAGAGCCAGCCCTGCTTTCTCAGCTCTCCTCCTCTACATTCACAAGCTGAACACAGGGAGGGAGACGCATTTTGGTGTCCCAGACAAAGTAAGCCAACACTTATTCCGCATTGTGTTCCTGTGATAGGTGGATTCCCGGTTAATAGTCCAGCATTGCTGCTTGATGTTTTGCCAGGGAATCTTGGCAGCTACAAACCATTCTCCTGTGATCTGAACACGATATGCACCCCAGCTTAGTAAAAGCAACACCATGCCAGTTCAGAAAACGAGGACAGAGGCAGCATAAAAGTTCACATCGTTGAAGCAAAGCTGGGAATGTGATGAAACTGATGCCATTTTGTTGTAATTGTAAACAATATAATTGTATTTTGTAAAATGTTGTAATCCACTAAGAGAGTCTTTGGACTAGTTGTAGTGGAATAGAAGTCCAATAGGTAGGTAGGTAGGTAGGTAGATAGATAGAGTGCGATGCGGGAGGTAGAGGGAAGGTTTCCCTTCCAGGGAGGAGCAGCACAAAAGTTTTGCTTGACAATTTGCTGTCTGCTGTAGAAGGGGCTGGTTCCTCCATGCTCATCCAGCCACAACACTCTTTCTACCTGTATAAACGTCAGTACGGTAAATATTACTGAGTCAAGATACACATGTTCTCTGGTGTTTCTCCCTGCAAAGCGACAGTCACTGTTCTAGCATCATCCCCTAATTTCTCAGAAAGCATTAGAAAGCCTTGCAAAGAGAAAGAACTACTTTCTTTTGGTCCAGAGAGCAACCAAAGGCTTTGCTTGCATTTTTCGTAGTGACAGCTCAGACCAGCATCACTGTATGAGGACGGCCAACGCGGCACGAGGACCAGCCTGCCTTCCTGCCTGCCTGCCTGCCTTGTCTGTTTGTTTGTTTGAAACATTTATATGCCGCCTTCACTATTGTGTCTCAGGACGGCTTACAAGATTAAAACAAATAGTCATAAAAACAATCAATAAAACAGTACAATAACATTACTATAAACCAATACAGATAAATCAAATCAAATCTGCAAACCCTGACCCGCCCCTTTCATGGTGGCGGCAGCGCCAACAGATCAATTGGCAGGCTGCTGCAGAATTTCAACGGCAAATCATAACAGTGGCCTAAAAGGTTCAAACTGGTATTTAAAACAAAGGGGGATCCTTGTCTGAAGGCAAAATTGTGTTGCTTTCCACCAAAATTAGGCAGCAAACCACACCCTGTTTTGATGCTGATGAAATCTGGCAGAGATGAGGCCCCCAAGAAATTGGAACTGGCACCAGGCACCCCCCAAAGTTTCCAAGCCCTGCTCAGAATATCACCTGAGAGAGCCAAACTATTCTCCTCTTGCACCTTCGTGAGCCCCTGAACTCAGAGGCTTGTGCTCCTCCTGTGCAGGTGGGGAGGAGCAGCAGGGGCCACCTTTACCTCTCTGTCCCCTTGCCTGGCATCCTTTGCTGGATGGGCTCTTTTGCTACATCTTTTTCTGCCCCTCCACAACATGTTCCACACCTCAGACGGTCCGGAGGGATGCTGGTTTTTCTAACCCTAACCCTACCTGGGGGGCCACCCTAGCCCTCCTCTGGGCATGCATGACCCATGCCAAAGGGCGGATTGCTAAAATGCTGAATTTCGGGGTGTCTTTCTGCTCCTCCCATCCTCTTCTCATGAGGGTGCAAGCCACAGCGCAATGTGCCCTAAGTCCTCAAGGGCTTGGAAGCATGTGAACAGCCGGCGTAAGACGAGACCAGAATTAGGATCATAAAGAAGTACTGCAGCGCTGGGTGGAAGACCCGAAAGTGGAAGCCGACGCCACTGGGGGAGGGAGCTGGTGACAAGGGCCTGCTGCACTGAGAATGCCTTCCTTCTCTGCTCGGTGGCACGGGGCTCGTCCTGCGAGCGGGACGCCTCCAGTGAACGTCCGGGTGATCCAGCCGCCAGGGCCAGGTGCTGCTGGAGACCCTGCAGCTCCACTGCCAGGAGTGCCCCAACATTTCTTTGGTGAGTGCAGGGTCTTAAAGAACACCGTCCCTGAGCATAAGCTTATAGCCTACTAGAGAAATGCCAGAGGAGGGAAAGAGGAGTCGTGCAACACTGTCATTTAAATGTTTGACGGGGCCTCACGAGAACCGGGTTCTAGTCCCCACTTTTCCAAGAGCCTCGCTAGGTGACTTTGGGCCAGTCACTGACTGTCAGCCTAGCCTACTTCACAGGGTTGTTGTGGGGAGAAAAGAAAGAAGGTGCATGCAAGCCCCCTTGGGTTCCTTGCAAAGGAAGGAATGCAGGATATCCTGCATTGTGTTGTCATACCAAACAAAGCAATTCCAGGCCCTAATTCCTCATCATCGCATAAATGCTCGGTGACCAGGAAGAAGCAGCAGCACTTGGCAAGACAGAGCTAGGAAAGCAGGAATCGAGCAGCCGTCGCTCCCACCTAATCGGCCAGCTCGGGCCACGCAGTCACGCCTCTGCTGGCTATTTGACTGCATCCGAAGGGCTCCTCCGGGACTGCTCTCACGGGGGGCTGCACATGCACCACCCTGACAGACAACCGGACAAAAGGGGGCTTTGCTATGGGAGGCTTCCGCTTCCAGTTTCTTCATGGGACTAAAATGCATAACCCTTTACCCTTGTTTGCCTCAAGGATTCTTCTTTCTCTGCCCTTCCATATGTTCCATCACACAACCACTAGGTGGCGTGCTGATAAAGCAGAGCTGTGTGAATGCACCAGGAGTTCATGTTGCAACTCACAGAAATGCCGGCCTTTCTGCTTTAGGGAAAAGTCCCCCCCGCCCCACACACACACACACACACACACACACTATACTGGTTGCAAAGCACAAAAGCAGCCCTGGAGGATGAGTGTGGAGACAATGTGCAAGACTCCCGCAAGCTTCCGTGAGTGAGAAATCATGAGTGCGCAATCCATGTGCTCACAGATCCTGGCTCTCCCAGATGTGGCCGCATCAACTGACCCTCCCAGTCTCCAAGTCTGAAGTCAATCCTTAACCATCCAGTCTGGCCCACACGAGATCTCACCCCCTCTGCCGCCCAGTCACGCCCTCCGGTCATCGCAGGTCACACGCCTGCGCACCTAGCAAGCGACTCTGGCCTCGGATAAAACTTGCGGGCTCTTGTCTTTGCCAAAACAGAGGCACAATGTGACAAAGCGTTCAAATACTCAAAAGAGCTGCCTCTCTCCACAGTATCCACACAGCTTAAGCGATAAAAATATGTGCTGGAATAAAATATAACACAATTGGCGTTTCCTACCTGAAGAACTTGCTAAGCATCACCCAAAGCAAATCCCTTGATAAGAAAAGGAAAAGGGAGGGGGGGAAAGTGAACGAAAAGGGATTACAAAGCTAATGCCAAGGGATGAAGGAAGGTCAGAGAAGCCCGAGATGACAGAGGATTAGAGGAGAAAGGATCTTTCATGCATTCTACCCAAACATTAATGGAAATCTGGCTCCTTCTTAAAATTAAATGTCAGAGTAAAGTTAAAAACATTAATGCTCATTCCACAGCTAAAATCCCTTTCACTTTCCTTATGTGGGAAAACTGAATAGTGCCAATCAAGCATTGACAACAACTTAGGCAGGTGCAAACAAGTTGGGAGTGCATGCTTTTAATACCAGACACGATCGTGCAAAAATATGTCATCTGGTGATGAGAAAAAGGGGACCTGGTCAGCAGTGGGCAGCTGGGCAAGCTAATAGCTACAAGGGTGGCCTGTGAGCCAGCAAGTTCTCGAGTCAAACTTCAGCCCAGCCATTGGTTGACCAGGAAGCCAGTGGCTCCCTTGTCTCAGCACTGGAATTTGCAATGTGCAGGAGAATAATATTGGCCTTGCAAGGCTGCTGCCAGGATTGCGGCAATAACACGGTCAACACAGCACTTGACAAGTTAGTTTCTGGCAGGTTTGGCAAGTGCCGCCCACGGAATATGACGCGAGTGCTGCTCAATCAAACCAAAGAACCAGTCTTCCGGAGCAGCCAGCCCCATGCCCCCTAAAAGCAAACTGACAGACAGACCCAAAGAAGCAAAGGCAACCGGTCTTCCCTACTATGGTTTCCCAGCTTGTGCTTGAAAATGGAGTCAGAATGACCGGCAGCCATTGATAGAACCGTCTTCCACTCCTCTCTCTTTTGATGCTAGTGGCCCTTTTAACGCGTAGCCTTGCTAAAGCCACCTAACTCCACAGCCAGCACCAGGCCTCATGACAGCAGAAGTTGACCAGGTACTGCCTGAACAGGTGCGTTTTGCACACGTTGGCCAAGTGCTCCTGCTTCTGCTTCTTAGCCTGTCCTGAATCGGCCATCAGACAGCCCTGGATTCTACTGTTGCAGCCCATGAAGAAAAACTCTCCCTCTCTCCTTCGCAGGACTAAGGCAGCTGTCAAAACTAAGGCCTCCCCACAGTCTTCCAGAACCTGGTGCCCTCCAGGTTCCTGGTGAGTTGGATGACACCATCTCTGGCCAGCAGAGCCACCGCGAGCAAGCAGGCTAAGGCCTGATCTGCCACGGCTTCATTTGTGCACCACCGGTAGCACCTGGGCAGCACCAGGTTGGCGAAAGGACCATTCTGACCTTTTAATGGGTTGTGACTGGATCAAGTTCCTGAAGAAATTTTGTCTGGTTTCTAGTGGTCCCTACTAAACTTCAATCAAACGGGAATATGCAGGACACTTTCACTTACAAAGTACTTTTTTAATTTATAAAAAAAAAAGAGAGAGAAAGACACTGCTATCACACTGTGGTTTGTATCTGATTTGTAGCTCATTCGACAAGTCTTTCTTTTTCTAGCGTCTTTTTAATTCATGCAGCAATTTTCTTTGTTGGCCACAAAACAACTGGCTGAAGGCCACAGGATACGCCATGCACTAACTCTGGAATCAACCTGGGGTTTTCCCTCTGTAATGCGCTCTTCTTTCTCTGTAGGAGTTACTGCACATGCCACACAGAACTGGCAAAAAAACCTGCTAAAGAAAATGGATTTGCTCTAGAGAAAAACAGGACTGCAGATTAGAGTCACTTCAAGAAGCTTAAAGCCACGTGTTGGATAACACTGTGGGGAAATAAAGATGGCAAGACCGAAGCCACCACTGGAAAGATATCTTTCTGACAACATTGAAGTTTCCATCCAGTAATCTTTGGGGCGAAAGAATGGCAAGCAAGACATAAGGATATGCTGCTCTGCATTGTATTAAGTAAAAATTGGAGCACATTCCAGGAAGGCAGAATCCCAGCTGAATAAATCGTCTCATTCAAAGAACAGTCCCCAATACTTTGAAAACATCCAACTTAAAAAGATTTCTATACAACTGAGGAGCTGTTTTCCTTTGAAGTGTTTAGAATTTATTCTCTAATGCAACAAATGGGAAAAACATGTAACTCTATAAATATAGCCCCCAACAAAAGATGCATGTTGTGTTTTGGGGAGGGCTATCAGTAGGGGGTGGGCAGGAGAATGAAAACAGCTGGGTCCAAGATGAAAACAGGGCAGAGTTCAGCTGTGAAATTAAAAGAAACTGACAGAAAAACCAGTCACCGCTCAGAATGAGAACGGAGAAAAGGAAAGGCAGCTATGCGTGCAACTCCAAAGCAACTGAGACCCTCCCCAGCACAGCAAAGAATAAAAGCTACAAACCTAAAGTTATATTTTATTTATTTATTTAAAATTTCTCTATACCGTCCCTTCACAGACGTCTTGGGATGGTTTACAACAGATTAATAAAATGGAATAAAAATAGAAATAAGAGTAGCAGTTGCACAGCATCCAATGTTAAATATGAAACCACCAATTAAAACAGGTTAACAATTAAAATATTGGGAGAATAAAAAGGTTCTCACCTGATGCCAAAAGGAAAGAAGTTACTCAAGCACACTGAGAGGATGAAAGTTATAAACTCAAAGGTTACCTGGATGCACGTGAAGGATAAAAGGTAAATACCCATCCTTGTAATCAAGCCCAAATAATTTTTGGAAGGAATCGTGCTAGTGCTGTTAGCTAAGTTTGAGAAGACATGCCAGAATATGATGTGGTCCAGTCTGCATTAATCGGGGACTGGACCACATTCCCTTCTTCGCCAGTTCAGCATTCCTGTGCAGCCTTCCCAGGGCTCCGAAGGGGAGCGTCCCGGGCCCCAAGGATTCTAGGACGGGTGCTTTGCCAGGCATCCTGTGCGAAGCCATTTTCCCAGGAACCCTGGCGTCCGAAATGCTGCTGCTTCTGCTGCCAAGGGAAGCGGGGAGAGGCAAAAGGGAGGCCTCCCCTGAAAGGCATGAGCAAGACCACCAAGGAATGGGAAAGGAAAGAGACAGCAAGGCAAGATACCCGAGCTCCAAGGAAGAGGGTGCGGGGGCTTGAAAAGCCAGTTGTGAGGTGGCCTGAAAAGCTCTTTGTTTTGTAACTGGGTTTTAAAAAGACCAGTTGTGTCCACTGAAACCATCATCTTGGGCCTTTCTCCATATGCCCCACCAGGTGGTGGCAAAGGGAAAGAATTGCTTTTCGGTGATGCTTCTTGACTTTGGCCTCCTCTCCTGAGAGATGTCTAGTTCATAAAAGGGCCAGGCAGGATCATTTCTGTTTTCAAAGGTTTTAAGAAACGCCAATGGTGGTATTTTCGACTTTGACTGCCACCCCGTAAACACTTGACTTGGAAGTAATGGCCCGGGGCACACCCAACTCCTTCCTCCAACACCTCACCATCCCTAGCATGTGCTGACGGAAACATCTGGATCACTCTACCTATTGGTAGAGCTGGCCCTGCTTGAGCAGCAGATTCCAAGCTACTGCTCTTGGACCACCATGACAGAGGAGCAAACTGCCAAATATGTTTAGCAGGAAATCCAAATGGCCCTAAGCTCTCTCCCTTTTAGAAATGGGAATGCAAAATTCCCCACTTGATCACTCCTCCAAGGACAGCAGGTGCAAGCTCTGCATGAACTACACTACATCCTGTCTTGCCTTTCTTGAAAGTCAACAGCCTCCTGCCAAAATGGTCTCAAGGATTGTCTTCAGGAAGGCTGTTCATTCCCAGACCTCCTTCCTCAGCTGTACTGCAAGGATGCGGATCCTTTGCTGAATGCGAAAGTGCATTACGAAGAAGCTCTCGGGTGCTACATTCAGGCAACAGAGTCAAACACAATAAGTAGAGCCAAAAACACCAGCATACTGGAACTTAACAGAGCAATCCTATGATTGTTTATACAGAAAAAAATCCTCCAACTCTCAGCATTTCCCGGCCACCAAATGATCGGTGGACAGGGATGGGAACAGGGGAAGAGACTTGCCCCTCTGGGAAACCCTGGAGGGCAGATTGGAAGACCCCTGATTGGGGCAAATTTGGCCCCAAGCCTGAGGTTCTCCATCTTATCTCCAGGTGACAGCAACACTGAACTCAGAAATGATAAGGGGAGGATAGGAGCTCCACCAGTGCAGGCAACCAGCACGGAAAGAAAGCCTCTTAATTTTCTACTATGGGGGAAGAGGCACCCCAGTAATTCTGTGTGCTTTTTTCAATGCTGTGTGGCGTATTTTATCGATAGATACACACACATCTTCATGCCAAGGAAAGTCTCAACATGCACAATGGTGCTCCAGGCTAGAATGCAATATATTATATACTGCTATATATACTTCCTTTATGCAAAATAGATCCCACGCTAGAATGCAATATATCAAAAACTCAACATTACAAATAAAAACCACACTAAAATCAGCCATGATACAATCAACAAAATGAGGGGGACATGAGTAATAGAAGCAGAAGCCAAGTCCTTAATGTGCGGCTTAGGGTTCACAGGATTGTGAACAAGGATTCACCTGTTCTCAGAGGAACCCTCCTTAGAGAAGGTGAGTTTGCAAGGTGCCACAGGTGACCAGGGGTGCTGTGTCAGTGATGGTCTGTAAATACAGAACACGAGGCTGACACTTCTTCCAGGTTTGTAAGACTCTAGCCTGGCGATGGAAGAGAGTCATGTGGCCACGCACCATTTAGATATGGCACAGAAATCCTCTGTTCCCACCACACTCGCAGACTATCAATGAGGGTCAGACGATGTGGCACTGCACCCTCCTGGACCCTGTGGAAGTTTTTCTGGAAGAACTTGCAACCTCATGAAGTAGCATCCCACATTATCTGCTTAGATCCAGACTGCTGACCCACAACTGATGAGAGCTGAACCTGCAAGGAAGTAGTTACCATGATCCCCTGCTAGTTGGGGGCTAATGGGAGTTGCAGTCCACCCCTCTGGAAGGCACCAGGTGCCTTAATTTCACCCAATTCCCTTGGGACCAATGGGCTCAGCACAGGGAGATGCTGGCTGCTCCACGGCTCGCAAGAGGCAGCAGTGCTGAACGGCCCGCCCAGCCTCCAACAAAGCCATGGTGCAGAACCAGCTCTGCCTCAGTCCCATGGCAACTGCTAAGAAATGGCAACGGGCTGGTGCGTCTCACTTCTGCTTCCTGCATCACTGGGATGACCCAGGGAAGGATGCATGATGGGATTGCTCTGCTCCCAAGGTCAAACAGCATGCCATGGAAGGAGCCTCCACACATGCCGGAAATGGATGAAGCAGACTTTCTGAACACCCACCATGACCGAATAGCCAGGGCATAAACGGGGAATTCTTCCTAGAGTTGCAGCTACGCAAAAGGTTTAACATCCCTACCTCTTCTTTCCCCAACCTGGTGCCTTCCAGATGACCATTCTCAGCAGCCACCCACCAGCTACATTAGGTGGGGGATGCTGGAAAGTGTAGTCCCAAAGAACTGGGGGCTCACAGTTGGGAAAAGCTGCTCCACACTATTCAGGAATTGATGTCATGGTTAGAAGTGGAGAAGGGCAGCCCGTTTTTTCCTTCAAGGGCCCTGTTCTTTGCAGGTAACTTGTCTTCCAGGGGGCACAACCACCCCAGAGAAGGCCATCCCATAGCCTCCTTTCTCACACACCCCATCGACACATTCTCGTGCACTCCTGCCCCACACCCAGCAGGGAAGGAGCCCTTCTGAAGGCAGATGCAGGAGCTCTGGTGTGCTCAAGGGCCAGGGCACCCCCCCCCCCGCCGCTGGGTCCCTTCCCCACTGCCCTGGGCACAGGCTGGCTGTGGGGCAGACCTGCCTGCCAAGAGAGGCATGTGGGTGGCCTGCCTCTAGTGCAGAATGTCAGACTGTGGAGATGGAAATGCAAGTCCTTATTCTGCCGTGAGGGTGATCCCAAACCAGTTTCTGAATCACAGCATAGCCTACCTCGCAGGGCTGCTGTGAAGGAGATCAGGGGGAACCCCTCCTGCCAGCTAGTCTCCTTGGAGGAAAGACAGGATTTCAGTATGAGTGATCCACTGGCACAGCCATTGTGTATGGACAGGGCAAGGGCTCCCTCGCAACAGAATTCTCAGCCTCTTAAATTTCCCGTGACTTTTTGGGGTGGACATATGGCAGCTCAGCAAATGCACACTTGCAGCAGAAACACGTTCCAGGTGGCCTCACTTCCCTGCTGGATGCCTCAGCCAAACCAATGCCAACTATAAATGTTTTAATAAATAAATAAACTTCTCTGTGATGCTGCTGGGTAGAGTGAAAAAGACATTTCCGAGGGAAACGCGTTACGTCCAGCCTGCTGGTTTTGAAGTTTCGGGACAGGCGACATTCTGTGTTCAAGTTTGGAACATGCTACAAACATCCTTCCAGACCCTACAAGCAAGCTAGAGTTCACTCTGCAACACACAAAGTCTGACCCATTTTTGTCCAAGCGGGGTGGGTTCCTTAGACATTACCCTCAACATCCCTCTGTTGCCAGCTACTCTTCCCCAGGCAAGAGGCAAAGCTGACTCTACTTCCCTGCCGTGTCTTAGCCAAGGGTAAGGTTGCGTCTATAAGCAGACTTCTTCAGTGCAGCCATCCCCAGGTCACTGCCCCCGTTCTCTAGGATAAACTGCCTGGGGCCTGGACCATCCGAGTCGTGCGCACAGGAACCTGCCACAGAGAGAGGCTGGCTCCCTGGGACTCCGCTCTGGTGCTGGAGGGTAGCTGGCTGAAAAACGGGGCGCAGAAATAAGCAAGCCATTTCAAGCCGCGCTTGCTTGACTGGCCGCTGCTTCGTCCGCCTTCGCCTCGCGCCGCGTGCGTTGCGCGGCCCTAGGAGACGGCTGGCTCGCCGCCCACCCCGTCGCCACAACTCCTGCAACAAGCGAGCGAAGAAACTTTCGCCCGCCGGGCGGCCGGGCGAGCGGCGCCCTCCTTACCTGCGCTCTCCTGCACCCGGCAGACGATCTCCCACCGGGCCGCCGCCTCCCTGTCCAGGCCGCGGGCCAGGGTGACCTCGCCGGTGTCCCGGTCCACGCGCACGGGGGCCTCGCCGGGCGGCGGCGAGACGAGCTCGAAGCGCGGCGCGGCGACGCGCGCGGCGGGGCCCAGCGTGGCCAGCAGCGTGCCGGGCCGCGCGTCCTCGGGCAGCACCAGCGCCAGCGGCGGCTCCGGCTGCAGCAGGGCGCGGGCGCGGGCGGCGGCGGCGGCGGCGGCGGCGGGGGGAGGCGCGCCCGCCGCCGGCGCGGGGCAGCTCGACGGGCTGCGGGAGCACCTCGAGGTCGAGCGGGGCGCTGAGCAGCGGCGGCTGGCCGCGGTCGCGGGCGAAGAGGCGCAGCGGGAGCGGCGCGCGCACGTTGAGCAGCGAGCGCACCAGCACCACGCGCCCCGTGCGCGGCACCACGAAGAAGTGGGCGCTGCGCGGGCGCGCGAAGTAGCGCAGCTCGGCGTTGGCGCCGTCGTCCGAGTCGAGCGCCCGCGCCTGCCACACCGGCGCCCGCAGCGCCAGCGTCTCGGCCACGCGGAGGCGCGTCGCGGCCGGGCCGGCGCGGGCCAGGAAGCGCGGCGCGTTGTCGTTGGCGTCCAGCACGGCGATGGCGAGCGTGGCCAGCTCCGACGGGGCGCTGCGGCCGCGCGCGCGGGCGGGCGGCGAGCAGCGCTTGCAGCACAGCGCCAGGCGCAGGGCGTAGCGCGCGCGCGCCTCGCGGTCCAGCGCCCGCGTGGTGCGCAGCCACACCTGCCCGGAGCGCGCGTGCAGCGCCGCCTGGAAGTGCGCGTGCCCGTCGCCCAGCAGCTGCAGGTGCCAGCGCCGCCCCTGCACCTTGGCGCACCACGGCTCGGGCCCCAGCCGGGTCAGCGGGATGGTCAGGCCGCTCACGCGCGTGCCCGCCGGCCAGTTCTCCGGGACGTGGCCCTGGAAGGCCGGCCGGCGCCGCGGGGCGCCCGGGCGGCCCGCCGCGGCGCAGCCCAGCAGCAGCCACAGGTGCAGCAGCGGCGCGGCCATGGCGCGACGGAGCTCCGACGGCCGCCCCGACGCGCGCCGCGCCTGCCACTGGCGCCGCCGCCGCCGCCGCCGCCCGCTCCTTGGCGGCGGGGAGGCGGAGCCGCGACGCGCGGATGGGGACGCGGTTGGACGGCGCGGCGGCGGCGCCTCGCGGCCGGGGCCGGGGCGAGCCAATCCCCGCCTCGCGGCCGGCGCCCCGCCGGCGTCCCGCCAGCTTTCGGGCGGGCCCGCGGGGCGGCTCTCGCCGGGGCCCGGGAGGAAAGGCGCTTCCGCCTGCAGGGGAAGCCCGGGCGGGCCGAACCCCCAAGGGGGCGCTGAACCGAAGGCATCGCTCCACCGACGGCAAGCGGGCGCTCGTACGGGAGGCGAGGCGATGACCCCCGGGCCGGGGGGGGTCCTCCCCGCTGCTGTTTTCCTCCCGAGAGTCCCAGGAGCGCTCCACGGGGCTGAGCCCCAGGCACCGACTGGTTGCAGGACCGTGGACAGCTCCCACCACGCGCAGGGCAAGCGGGCGCTCCCGCTGACGTAGGGCTCGCCCTCCGTGCCTGCTTGGAAAGACGGTGTGCGGGATTTCTTTTTCAGGAATTTGATGAGAGGCAGAGCTCCCGTCTTCCCCACTTCTTTCAGCCCACGTTGCCCTCTGTGTCTCTCTGTTTAAAATGTGACTGAGCGGGGCTGTCACGGATGGGACATTTTGGAGAGCTTCCCATCTCCATAATTGGTCCTTGTCTCCCGAAGTTGGGTGGTGACTTGACAGCACATAACTACAACGAAACGTGGCAGCTATTTACCCCAATACTTTATTTTGTTGTGCATCAAACCCAGGTAGATCACTGTCATTTTGCTCCTTAGGAATATCCGTTAGCATATTGGGTGTTTGTGGACAGAGATCTTGTATCCCTGCCAGTCAAAGCAGCAGCAAAGTGTTCGTGATTAATCCTCTGCATACTTAGACTGAAAAGTGTCCCACATCTCCTTGCATTGCCCAATCTGCTAGGTATATGGGGGAACACGTGCATTTAGATATCCAGGTCCTAAACCGTTTAGTACAAGCACCTTAAAGTGGGCTGAGACTTTCAGCCAGTGCTGATGCCGAAGAACAGGGCATGTGTTCACGCTTGCCCATCTGTCCCCTCTGGCACCCAAGTGACTTGGGCCGGGCCAGGTAGGAAGCACAGAGCTGGCATTTTCTTCTGAGCTCCTTGGACCTAACCCTCATCCTCCCAACCTGAGGACCCTGCGGCAGTTGTGCTTGCTGGGAGCAGAGCAGTGGCAGCACCCCCCGCCGCCCCCCAGGGGAGGTCAGGCAATGATCGTCGAGTGCGTAAGTGCTCTGGCAAGATTCCCAGGTGTGTACAAGAAGCTGTTTTGCCGAGACTGACAGGTCTGAGGATGAGGATGAGGAGAGTCGGCTGACCTAGGCAGGGCTGAGAGCTCAAACTCTGATAAAGGAATTGTAGTTGTAACACACAGGCCTCCTCCTGCAGCCTGTGCCTGCTGAAGAGGTGACTTCAAGGACAGCCAGGGGGCCCAGTCCACCAGTCCCTGGGAATGAAGAAAAAGAATAACATCCTGAGGGAGGGGATCTGGAGATGGAAAGTCTCTTGGATGGAAAACTCCAGCCTCCTGAGGAGGTGGACCTGAGCGCCTATCATCACAGTGACCAGCTGGCCCAACTAGGGGCTCGGAGTGCAGAACCCAATTCCACAGCACCCCGTCTTCCAGAGACAGGCCCTGAAGGCTCATAAGCAAGGCTTTGGGCAAAGGCGGGCAGAGAGGGTTCAACTTTGTGTGTGTCAAAGACTTCTTCTAAAGACGCTTACAAGAGGTGCTGCAGAGACTGTCTTGCTGGGGAGGGAACCCCTAGCTCAAGGCGATGCTGGAGTGTTGGAGGGAAGGGCTGTATGTGCCAAATAGCCTGCGCTGCAGCCTGTAATCCATCCTGCTGTCCTTAGGCAAGTGGAGGACGCGGCTGCATGGCCTGATGCTGAGGGGATCTTATTCTTCATCTTAGCCAGCCAAACGGTTTGATAATAAGTGAACTGCGGCGGTGGTAGAAGAGCCTGCTGAATATTTCATTGAAATATCCATTTTGAATAAGTCGGGCACACAGTGGTATTCCCTGCACTATACAAATAGGATGTTGCTTCGGCACGTGTCCAATCAAGCCCACAGGCAGTTCTGAGGGGCTATAACATATGCAGGTAGCAAAACAACCAGACCCCTGAACTTATATGAAACTGCTGTTGCCCACATGCAATGAGTGGGTACAATGTTTAGGGGAACGCCTAGGACCAAGCAGTAGGACGCTTGGGAGATCCGGGTTCTAGTCCCTGCTCAGCCATGGAGCTCACTGGGTGACTTTGGGCTGCCCTCTGACTCTCCACCTAGCCTACCTCACAGGGCTGTTGTTGTGGGGATAGAATGGATAGGAGGTGGATTATATATGTTGCTCTGGATTCCTTGCAGGGAAAAGGTGGAATATAAATATAATAAATAAAGTGAATGTAGAGACCACTCCTTTCGGGTGATCAAGAGGCAACAGGTTAAAACCTCTCCTTTTAATAGGGAGGGTTGAGTGTAAAAACAGAACCCCTGAGGACATCTTTCTCTACATTGATTGCAGGTGGGTGGTGCATATCAAAAGGAAAATAAAATTTAATTTGATTATTAATCTTTTAACCTGGAAACGTGGTGTTTTCTTCTTTCCTTTGAATTCACTTTTCACATCCTACTTCTTTTTACCTTAAATAGCAATGCCAGCAAATCACATTCCGAAGGTCTAATAGGAAGAATCATCATAAAAATATAGGCCACCCAGAGAGCTTTGGCTCTTGGACGATATAGAAATAAAATTAATAAAAATAATGAATGTATTCCGCCAGACCCAATCTGGCACAGCAACTCACAAGCCACGTTTCCCCCTCACACTGCCACCTGGAGGCTACCACTGCCATTACAGTTCCAAACCCAAATTTCCCAAGGAGGCCTCTCCCTCCAAAAGCCACCCTCTTTCTTCAACTCCAGAGACAAAGCAAGAATGTCCTTCTTGCACCCACGGCCTGGCAAGGTAAGGTTCGCAGGAGCAGGGGAATCCAGGGTGTGCTTCCAGCAACCCCGTCACTTTTTGCTAAGTCATGACTTTACTGCTATGGTGCACTTTTTAATGGTCTTCCAGTGGTGCATGAACAGCATTTAAGCGATCTAAGAGTTCGCTCTGTGGAATACTGTAGTCCTTATTTCTGAATAACAACTGAGAAGGCTTTCATCCCGCTTGCCAGAATTATTTTATTTATTTATTTGGAATTTTTATTTGGAATTAAATTCATGGCTGCCTTTGGCAACCCATTCAAAGGACTTTTGCTTGCAGAATCTCGGCACAGATTTTCAGGCAGAGTCTGCGCACCAGCAGCTGCCTGGACTGGCATTGGACCCTGTTCCGCCACTGGCACTGGGATTCATCTCCCACACTGCGCCCGAGGGGGGAAGCTACCCTGCCCAGGGCACGGCAGTCTGCCCTCCCACAGTTTCCTGCTGCCCCACATCTGCTGTCCAAGGCAGCTATCCCAGTCCAGCTGGTGGTAGGGCCGGCCCCATGTGATGCACGTGTGTGAGTGTGCACACGCACCCTGATGGAAATGTGCAATTTGCCATGACAACATCAGTCCGTGCTCTGGTGTCTCTTTCAGGGCTGCATTGTGAGCATGCACACGTCTTGGAGAACCACATAATTTTTGTCTTCTTACTGGTTATTGCTGCAAGGGGGCAAAATGCCCAAGGATGCAGGAATGAGGAAGGCAGGCAGGACCCTGGGGCCTGCTCAGAGGGGCCCATGGCAGCCCTGTTCCCATGGGGCAAACTGGCACCATCGCACTGTGGGAAGCATCCTGATTAACCTTTTGCTTTCCAGATGGTTTAATGGTGGTTTTATTATCGTATTTTGGTTTCGTCTGTAATCCACCTTGGAAAGAATTGCATCCTGAAGGGCAGGATACAATTAATAGAAATACAATAGGGTGCAATTTTATTCATTTATTTAAAGCTTTCATATCTTGCCCTTCACAATGTCTCGGGCTATTCCACTGAGATACCCATTAACCTCTGAACCTGGAGGATTGTGGGTATCCTACACAAGGTGGGGGAAGCAGTGGAGAAAACCAGTCTTCCAGATCCTTCTGCCCTACAAGTCCACTAGACAGCTGATTTTGGCTGCCTTCCTGCAGGGCTTGGACAGGGAGGGAAGAAGATCAGCGCATCGCCAGGACGCAGCCCTGCCCACCGGCCTTCCCTGCTCCCAGAATGCCCCTTTGGCTCTTCCGCTGGCTCTGCAGAAGCAGTCATGGGGCCCCTTCCATGCTGGCTGGGAGGGGGCAGCTGACTTCAGATCTGGGAATCCCAAGAACCCCAAGTGCTGTCTTAGGGCCACAGGCTCATTCTGCTCACAACAAAGTATTAGCTCCCTAGTTTTCCAAGCCTCCCTTCCCTGGAAGGTGAAACGAGAGAAAAACGCGCTGCCCTCAGTCATGGAAGCAGAAGAACCACCAGATGGATCCCTCCACTAAAGTGCCCTGGCTCTTTAGAGACCGTTATACATTATTATGTTTTCTCCCCATTTGATTGTTCGGCACGGGGGTGTTATCTTGGATGTCGAGTGGGATGTAAGCCTTGCAAATTAATAGATAATAAATCTTCAGAACACACCACCCATGTCAGTTCGCCACTAGCGTTTGAAATCCAGACTGCTTATTCATTTATTTCTGTGTAACGGTGCTTTTTAAATAAGAATGGGGGGCTGGTTTGTGATTTTGTCTATTTTGTTTTAATTTCAGGACATCAGAGAAGATTCAAGCTGCTTTTATAACCTGTTTGTTCGCCAGTCTGCTTTCATTGAAGATGACTCATTCTGAATGGGTTTCTGTGTCCTTTATTGTCTCGACTTGTTGTTTCTTCTTCTGTACCCATTAAAATCCTGTCTTTTTTCAGATTTAAATCCCTGTTTGTTTTTAAATTTTAAGACTGGCTCATTCAGTCACTGCTGAAATCATAAACATGACTGTCAAGTACATAGCTATTAATAAATCACAAACAGAATTTTAAATAAAATATTACTGAAGTGTTCCTTTAATATTGTTCTCTGCCTGCACTTTAGATGCAGCTTCCTCTGATTCCCGACTGCCAAAGAAGAAAGAAATGGTTACATAACATCAAAGTGTATCTTCTCGAAGGGGGATACGCGAGACAAAAATTCTCTGTAGGCGTTCAGTCCCTCCATCTCCACCACCTCCTTTTTTCCTCTTCTCAAAGTCACCTTTAAGTTAAGTTGGTGAACTTTAGCTAGCTAGTTATTTTTAGTGAGTGCTCGGCTTTGCTTGCGTTTGCTTGCAGCACTGAAGCATGGCGGTGAATATTCTTCTCTACAGTTTTGTTCTGTATGTTTGCACATTCCATGAAAATGATGGAACGGTGAGAGTCTCCGACAAAATAATGAATCAGCTTGGAACATTTTCCTGTTCAGCCACTTTTGAGTCTCCCTTATGCCTCGGAATTGTGGCCTTTGAAAAAGCATATGTAACATTATTTATCATGGATTGGATGCAGAGGGGCTCTGTACAAGCATGAACATGCATCCAGCAGTTCTCCTCCTAGCGTCCTTCTCCAAGAGGGATTCCCTCGTCCCAAAAGGGAGGGAGGTCAGCTCACCCCAGAGCTCAAAGGAGCACCCCAGAGGATCCTCAGGACCCTGGACAGCGCCAGGAGTCACTGCTCTGGTGACTTCTGACTTGGAATCCATGCCATGGCTAGACAAATTTTCCTACTAGTACCAAAGGTTATTTGCATGGCTCTTGCATGCAAGGCCAATACTTGGGTATCTTCCTATGGTGCCCATGCATACAACTACTGTTTAAACTGATTTTATTGCAATTTAAACTGATCTTTTTGTCATCCTTAATGCAGCAGAGAATGTGAGAGGGAGGCATTCACAAATCAAATAAGCATTCTAGTCCATGTTGTTCTTATACCAGCAGTCCCCAAGTTACGAATGCCTGAGTTACAAACAACCCAAACTTATGAACAAACTGCCATAAATCCTATTTATTTTTTAAAATAACTGTGGGAAATTGTCATCACCATAGAGAGAAAATGAAAGGAGAGAGAGGGAGGCCTCCAACATCCTCCTGCCCCACCCATCTGGAGAGGGAAATCTGTCTGGCATTTTACTGCTGTAAAGAGGAGGCCCTGGTGAGTTTAGGAGGGGCGAGAGATACAGGATCCTGAGCCCCCAACCCCTGAGAAGGTGGAGGGCCAACTTGCCTGACCTACATACAAATTCAACTTAAAGATGAATTTCCATTTTCTCAGGAACAGAACTCGTTCATAACCTGGGACTGCCTGTATTCTTATTACAACGCAACAGAAGAGGGAGCACTTCGTGTGACCTACAAACCGCCCCCTTCCATGTGAAGGCTTCTTGCACACTGCCATGGTGCACATGGGGAGCCAGTCATCATTAATGCGCAGGACAGGAGTACAGGAGCTGAGCCACACAGTGTCAGCCCTTCAGAAACATGGCATAGCAATGCTTAGCCCACTGCAGAGCCAGAAATTAAGGATGGTCATCTCCCCATGGAGTTACACGAGAAGCTGCTGTACAGCAGCTCAGACTATTGGCCTCTCTGTGATGTCTGCTCTGAGTCACCAGTTCTCTGTGGCCAAAGGCTAAACACAGAAACATAGAAACAGAGCGAGTCAGAAGGGGGTCTCCTGGGCCATCTAGTCTGACCTCCCTTAGACTGGACAGTCCCATCAGCTGCCCCCCGATCTATTTATCTGGGTGCCCTGGGCTGAACCTGGGATCTTCGCACCTGCCCCACTGTAAGATTCCAAGAAGCCAGCATGAGCTAAGCAGACACTGGCATGGTGTAGTGGCCAGAGTGTTGGATTAGGACTCAGGAGGCCCGGGTTCTAGTCCCCACTCAACCATGAAGCTCACTGGGCGGCTTTGGGCCAGTCATGCACTCTGAGCCTCACAGGGTTGTTGTGAGGATAAACGGAGAGGAGGGTAACCTTGTGGGCTCCTCTGGATTCCTTGCAAGAGGAAGAAAGGCAGGATATGCAATGGAACGAATACTAATGATCTGCAGGCATTCCATTCCATCTCATTTCCACTTCATTTATTATACTTTTATGCTGCTAAGTAACCAGAGCTCTCTGGGTGGTTTTCAAAGATTTAAATCCTAAAAAATGCAATATAAAACAATTTACATACAAAAATATGAAGCATTGTTGCACGCTGAACAATAAAAACCCCGGGACCCATTAAAAGCCTTACCAGATGCTACCCAATGCCTGGGAATAGAGGAAAATCTTAACCTGGTACCGGAAAAATGTTGGTGCCAGGTGGACCTTACCAAAAAAAGGTCATTGCATAATTGGAGAGAGGGACCTCTGTCCGAGGAGATCTCTAGCGGAGGGCTTCAGATGAAGACTCCCATGCACAGGGATGTGCACAGTGAGAGAGAGACATCCTCAGATGCCGCATTCCCAAAGCCTTTGTGGTTTCATATGTCAAAACCAGCATTTCAGATGGGTTCAGAAACACACAGACAGCTAATGCAAGGGACAGTGTTGTGTGTCCAGGCTTGCTGGCCTCTGCTGTCATGTTGCACACAACTGGCACTGAACAGAAAATTAACAAGCCAAACTATATAACAAGAGAGCCAGACAGGGAGCTGTATTTGGTCGATGTAAAAAAATACCAGTGGAAACCGAGTACGGAACTTTCTCACCGTACGTTGAAGAGCTGAGGATCCTCCTTCAATCAATAACAAGTCCTGGACAATTTTCCTTGCAAAATTCTCTTTATTGCTTCCAAGTGCAAATCACCCAGAACGAATCTCTGAGCATGCACAGAGAAGTTTGTTGAAGCCAGTCTAGTGCTTACCTTCAGGAACTCTCCTTCGGAGCATGCCTGGGGCCCACCCCTTTGGGGGGGGGCTTTCTGAAAGTGAGCACGCCTCCTCTCTGCACACACTGATCATTCAAATGGGCCACCGGCCTCTCCTGACACCTCGCCATGGGTCAAGAGGTGGGGGTTGGTCTCCGCCAGAGAACTCCCACTCCAAGAGTCCCTCCACCAGCTGCACATCTTGATTATTCCCAGGAACGGCCCTGCCTGGCCTTGAAATAAGCTTCCCTCATTTCAGTGCCTTGGCAGGTCCCATCCTCTCTGGTTCCCCTTTGATCTGCTTCGCATTCTGATTCTGAATCTTCTGAAGTGGAGTCAGCAGTCTGTGCGAACCGAATGACTGGCCGAAGAAGCCACCCTTTCCGCTTCCGACACTGTAAGTTCTTCAGCTACTGTAAATCTGGATCTGCAACATATTGATATTTAAGGATATGCATGCATCACTTATATTAGACATTTTTGAGCAATGCATGAAAATAAGTCTTCCTATGAAGGGCAAGATTAACTTATAGAAAGTGCCTTTTAGGAGAGGTTTGTTTCTGGTAAGGGCTGAAAACTTAGAGGGGTCCACTCCTGTCTCCTTTGTAAAGATAACAAATTCTTAACAGTACATTGTTTCTTATTTATGTCTTAATAAACTAAAAATGTATTGCTTACAACATTTTTAAAACAGTTGCAAAACTTCTCCAGGTGAAATCAAGGGAATTAATTGATAGGTGCTCACGGCACCTGCTTTTCCTCAATTCACTGCAAAAGCTGCTTCTCCTTCCCACCCTGAACGCAATATGTGCTTTTTCACTGCAGCACAGGTATGCTCAAGCTGCCTCTGCCACATTTGCAAAGTTACATTTGCATTTGCCCTAAACTGCCATTCGTGCGAGGGCGCTGGTGCAGCTGTGTCATGGATCGGGCTGCACTGCTCCAGCCCTAAACCTTCCCAGCCCCTTTCCGCTCTTCCTTCTCCCTCCCGCTGAGATTGCCAGATGCTCACTACGACAAACCCGCAAGGCCCTGTCATGAAAGATTAATTGAGGTCCCCCAAATCATTGAATCTTCGTTCTTCATGAGTGACTTAGCAATTGATAATATTAAGACAGCTGTTAATTAACCATTAATCAAACTCTTTCCCTGACACAGCATTTGTGCTTCTCTCATGCTCTCTTTTTAATCACATTAATTTTTGCTTATATAATTAGCATGGGACACAGAAGGGTTCATTTCTACAAGCACCTAAGAATGACAGATGTACAATCGGGCTGGCATGTCCGGGGGAAGGAGACGGTGCCCCTCACCTGTCCTGGCCGGATCGCGCACCCAGCCACTGTGTCCGATGGCCCCCAGCAAGATGGCAGGAGCTTACCCGACATTCTTTGCTTCTGCCTTGGTCAAGAGCAACATTTGCCTGAAACTGGGATGCGCGGGGCATCTCCGCATGGTTTCGGTTCAGCAACAAGGATGAGCAAAAGAAAAGTTCTGAACTGCGTTAGGGCGAAGTCTGATATGCACAGCACCAAGCCCCTGAGCAGTGATGCCCCGCAGGCTGGCGCTGGCTGCATCAGCCGTTCATCCCTGTTTCTTTCCAAATTGCAAACACTTTGGTGCTCCAGTTACAGCAAAGGACAACCAGTCTTCTCCTGCCACCGCTGCTGCTTTAAAAAGAAGCTTCAATTCCCCAGCTTTATCTGGGGAAGTTAGTGGGAACATGACTGTGTTCTGACATGGAATCCCCATGAAGTTTGGCCCGAAGTTCTGTCCTATTTTTTTACAGCCCAAGGTGGCAGTCAGTCAGTGCCACCTGAGCCAGTCCAGGCTTTGTGCTCACAGCCATCAGGAGACCGTGTGCTCCTTTGGGCTGCAGACATGAAAGGGCAACATTCAGATTGTGCTTCACCAGGGTGAAGCCTGGGGAACGGCCCCCGCAGGACACCTGGCTGAGCTCTGCGGCTGAGCAGAGAGCGCAATGCAGGTTTTCCAACATTCTTATCAGTCCAGCCCACTGCGGTTCAGTGTCACCTTCAGAAGAGCAGCAACTCCTTCTGCAGAGCTCCTTCTGCAGTTGCAAGTGTTGGGAAAACTCAGATAAATCCTGGCAGAAAAGGGTTGCTTGTATGTGCCTTTGGGTTATAAAATCAAACCTGCACCCCTTTCTCAGAAAGCGCCCTGATTTCCAAACCAGGTTACTGGCGACCATAGCAACACTCTTCTGCAGTCACCATTTCAATTTCCCATGCTCCTCTGCAGCAACAGGATGTCAGGAACATTGTGGGAAATTCATCCTAGCTGCCCATCGGATTGGAGAGGCCACAGTGAGAAGAGCTGGGGCTGAGCCACTTGAGCCTTTATTACAAGCATGCGCTGTTCCCCCCATGATTAACCTGGCCGGGAAGGATTTTGCCATTAATGCTAGCTCACCTTTACAATTAATTATCCAGGGTCGGGGGGAAAACTCCCAGATTTCATGGGCTTCAGCTAATTTTCATTATAAGAGCTCACTAAGCTATTTTTGCAGCCATTAAAATTGTTTTGGGAAAGATGGGGGAAATGATCAAATGACTGGAAACTGGGTTAGGAGGGACCAGGGAAGGGAAAATGCTAAATATTTCTACTTCAGTGTGCAGTGACTCTTCCAGCTTTAATTTCAGTGCTTCTGTTCCATCAAAAGAGCTGCTCTCAAAGACACAACAAGAGAAGTCCATTAGAATCTCCTCCTGCTTTGCTTTGCTTCCCCCCCCGCCCCCCGAAGTCAAGAGCATTTCTGCCTTAGCAAACTGATGCATCAGGCTTATACAGTGACATTTGCACCAAGAGCTGATGGCAAAACACTGACAGAAAGGCTGGGAATTGTGCAGATTCCCCAGAGCAAGATGGCCATGGGTTCTGCCTTGCAAAGCACAGTCCTCCATCTGAAGTCTGGTTTAAAAATAAGGAACCTATGAAGGGCTTTAAAAGGCCAATTGACTTCTAGGAGACTTAAATATGCACAACAGTATCTGGCTTGTGCAGTATTATTTAAATGTTTCATTATTATCTGCATAAGTGACAAATGTCTTTAATGTCAGACTGCCATGCTCCCGGGTTCCCAGAGCCAACATAATTGGATCCAGATACGTGTCAACTCTCCCTTGAAGCTGATGCTCAGATTGGTGGCAGACCCAGATACCAGCGCATGTGCTGATCTGAGAAGGTACTTTTAGATTTCGGATTTGAATTAATGTTTTGTCACCCTGGATGACACAGCGATGATTATTGCAGAGATCTATGTTTGCTGAATAATAGAAGCACGCACACAAGCAGAAATATTGATACAGCAGTAATTAGCCTGTGTTTCAAGTCTGAAATCCAAGCAGTGATGGAGAAATAGCAGAAGCAGCAGCTGATATTTTCTGGTTGAGCTAAACTTCCCTTATTTAATATCCTGGTAGGTCAAGAATTGCAGCATTCCCAAATGTGCGTCATTTGTTTGAGTCAAATGGCTAGTCTTGAATGTATTTCTAAGAAGATGCTCATCCAGCCTTCCCCAATCTGTTGCCCTCCAGATGTTTCAGGCTGCAATCCCCATCATCCCTGACAACAGCCAGGCTGGCTTGGCTTGATGCGACTAGCAGTCCAAAAGATCTGTAGGACACAGATTGGAGAAGGCTGCACAACTGCTTCCTTAAAAATGCAGTCAGGATTACCATTTGACTTCAACATTTTCACACATTTGACATAGGAACAGAGTGAGTCAGAAGGGGACTCCTGGGCCATCTAGTCTGACCCCTGGCTCCAGCCAGCTCAGCTCATGACATGCCTACCGTGAATCTTGGTTCACCTTGAACCTTGGTTCTCGGAGCTTTGCTCCATTCAAATGCATCCTGCCCTGTAGTTCTGTAGCCCATGAACATGCTGAAGAAGTCCTTCCTTTTCTCTGTCCTGGATCTCCCACCTATCAGCTTCATGCAATGACCGACCTGAGTTCTCGTATTATAAGAGAGGAAGAGAAAAAGTCTCCCTGTTCGCCTTCTCCGCATCGCGCATGATGTTGTACCCCTCTATTCTGCTGAAGGACTGCTACATACAGTGGAACTAAAACCGCCTCCCAGGGAAGGATCACAGCTCCACGCCAAAACATAAGCCTGAGAGAGAGCAGATCCTAAACCCAAGCTCAGCCTCACAGGCTTGTTGTTGTACAGATAAAATGGAGGGGAGGAAAGCTTTGCAAACAATCCTGGGTTGCTTGCAAGAGGTGGGAGCTCACCGCAATGCAACTGCCATCACTTCCTATGAGTGCTACGTCTTCAGCAGATGCTCCACATTCCCTGGCCTTTTTCCCAGCAACAGTTGCCTGTCCCTCTTGGGGGCAGAGGGTTTGGGGATGCCTTTGTGGAAACTTGTGAAGGCATGAATTGTTAGGCTCAGTGTTGTTAGTCTTCGGGATTTAGCTTCTTGTCCAGGGTCTCCAGGTGAGCTGCATCTCCAACAGGTGTAGTACGTGCATGCAGGTAAAAAGAAAACGTGAAGGACCACCAAGACGCAGACTGCTACCTCCCATGCTGGGGAGGCTGATGTTGGACTGCTTTCTTTTTCCTTCGCCAAAGGAGCAGCCTTGGATTTTCAATTGCTGTGAGACAGACTGTTGTTGCAGAGTAAACCAGCAAAGCAGGTAGTCTGTGACCTTCAGCAGTTTGCATCAGTCCAAGAATCATGGAGCTGGAAAATGCAGGTCTTTTCTCCTATCTAAATTTGCTTAGGATTATACCTTAATTAGCCCTGGATCTAGGACTTTGCAGCTGCGCTTTCAGAAAGAGAAGAGCAGGAGGAGGGAGCAGTAGTTCTGCCTCCCGCTCCACCCACGGCTGGGTGCAGAAAGCAGAAAGCCCTGTGACAGGCTGACATTCCAGGCTGGGGTCATTCTCTGCCCAGACCTGCTGCAGCCCAAAGACACAGAAGCAGATCAGTCAGGACGTGTCTGAGAACCAGTCAACACCTTTGCTGTCCCAGCAAGTCTGACACGAGAAGTCACACTCGGGAGAGAAGGCAGGAGCTGCCCGGGTGACCAACTGCTGCCTTGGGAGGGTTTAACATCTGGCTGCAGACATTTCCGTGCAGATCTGCCAAGCGCAGAGTTTCAGGAGCAGAGGAGCAGCTGGGCAGTCGGAAATCTGTGCACTCCCAACGGGCTATGTGACAGAAGAGCAGCCCCTTCAACACGGAGAAGAGAGATGCTTGGCTCTCTGGAATGGGGAGGAGAAAACTTCATATTAGAACGAGAAGAAAGTGGTTTCAGATTCAAATAAAACAGAGGTGATGGGTCAGCTTGTCATGCCCCTTTTTTCAGGGCAAGATCTTTCCCCAAACTGTCCCTGCAGCTGATGTTGTTTGCATAGCAGAATTATCTGCATTTTCATAACAATGTCAGAAGAGTCCTGCCGGGTCAGGCCAAAGATCCATCTAGGCCAACCTCCTTTTCTCAGGGAGGCCAACCAGCTGCTTCCAGGATCCCACAAGCAGGGCCCTGCTGCCCATGTTCCCCAGCAACTGGCACTTACAGATTTTTAGCCCACCCCATTATCCACACAGCATCCTAGCTGGGCCACAAGCAATAAAACCATATCGAAAACTATGTTGAGCATTAAAAGCACAATAGGAAACACTTAATCAGTTAACAACAAAAGTGCACCCATGTTGCATCTTCTTAACTTAGCAGAACCTATGTTTACATAAAAGGCATAACCGCACTCTATATTAAAAATAACACCATTAAAACCAAACTAATTAAACTACTGGTGTAATACAAAGGCCTTTGCCTGGCACTGAAAAGAACATAAAGAGGGCACCAGGTGAACCTCTCTGGGGAGCTCATTCCAAAGTTGGGGTGCCACCCCCAAAAAGGCCCTTTTCATATGCACATACTGGTTGTGGCTTATAAACACCAGAACTAGTAACCACGGATGGCCTTATCCTCTACGCCTCTGTCCCATCCCCAGTTGAAATCACTCAAATTGGTGGCCATCCCATAATTTGTGATAGTGTATTCCACAGTTTTACCATAAGCTGTATGATGAAGGTCTTCTTTTTGACTGTCCTGAATCTCCCACCAATCGGCTTAATGGGATGACCCCAAAGGGTCTTCAAACTGTATGGAAGAGGGGAAAGGTCTCTCTCTATACCATGCATAATTCTGTCATGTCCCCCCATATTCTCCTCTTTTCTGAGCTAAACATTCTCAGCAGCTCTAACTTTTCATCATGAGGAAACTACTCCAACCCCTTCATCCTTTTAGTTGCTATTTTCAGTACTTTTCCCAGCTTTACAATAGTATTTTTATTTTTAGGTGCAACAACCAAAACTGTTCACAATCTTCTAAGTGCAGTCATACCATAGATTTGTATGAGGGCAGGGAGATATTGGGAGTTTTATTTTTCATTTCTTTCCTAATTCTGCTGAAGATGGAGTCTGCTTTTTCCATAGGAGGCATAATGAATTTTCATCAAGCTGTCAGCCAAAGCCTCAAGTTCCCTTTCTCGATCAATCGCCACTAGCTTAGATCCCATCAGCTTATATTTGAAGTTGGGACTTGTTGCCCCAACATGTGCTCAGAAAAGCCAGCAAAGCTGTGACAAAGCAGGGGCTGAAACATGAAGTCCAAAGAGGCCCCCAAACTTACAAAAGTGGCACAGAAATAGTGAGAGTGTATTTCTTCACTAAACGGTTCAGAAAGAAGCAATGGTCAATTGATGGCACTACGGAGATGGAAGCCTGTTTGTTCCTCTGGCAGGAAATTTTCTAAGCTCACTGGCCTTTCTAACTTATCCAGAGATGTCTCATATAAAGTTTCCTGCCCTCATCCAGGACACAAACAAGACAATAGTTCTTGGGGTTAGATCTTTGATCTTTCTCATAAATCGGCACACTGAAATTGCTATCAACCAGACAGTGGGAAGAGTTTCTGTTTTATTGATAAGTGTGAACAAGGCAGGTAGAACTGGGGTCCACCAATCAGCAGAGAAGATCTAGCCATCAGGAGGAACTTATTCATCCAGGATCCTTCCGCCTTTTGAACGTCCTTAACAAAAATGCTTTCTCTTTACAGACAACCTGGGCCCAATATGGCAGAGCTAAACCATCCTCCAGCAGGCTTGACAGCACTGCCCACCCTCCAGACACCCCCCTCCATCTTGTCCTGGCTCAGAATGCTAGGAGTTGTAGTGCAAAATATCTAGAGAGAAGCAGGCTGAAGAAAGTTGTGCTATAAGATCATACTGTGATGTATTATTATTGTTTACGGAAGACAAGATTACATTTTTGGGAATGCTTTGGCAAAGGTTTGGAAGGCTGGGTGCCTGTCTAATTTGTCCTGGTACAGCTGTGAGGGGGGGCATGTTGCCCATGGGCCAGATGTTGTCTTCCACAGCCTGAGAAACTGAGCTGCAATTCCGTAACTCTCTGGCTTGCACTTTACCTTTTCACTATAGAAATAGCTTTAGTCGAGCCGTTCTCTCGACTTCAGTCTCCCTGTCTGTAATATGGGCATAATAATACCGACATTACTCAGCAAACTTCCTCAGCCCACTAACCCCAGAGGTATTTCACTACAACTCCCATCATCCCCACAGAGCTGGCTGGGGATGGTGGAGGATGTAATCCAACTCTTCTGAGGGGGCCCTCCGTGGGTTGAAGGCTACCTTACAGGATTGTTGTAAGTATGTGTCAGAAAACTGACAAGCGGCTCTTTGAACAATAACAATATCAGTATAAACGAACGCTACACGAGTGCAAAGCGGAACGGTGGTTCAGCTGCCTCCTCGGTCAGCTGCTTCGATATATGTGCTAACGGTGGCCAGACCATGTCCTGCTGACCCACATGTGCTTCCAAGATATTAAACACAAGCTGCTCGTGCTGAACATTCCCGGAGTGATAAAGAAGGAGCTGAACTATAGGATGAAGCAGCTTGGCTTTAATTCAAAGATGAGCGAGCAAGCGGCTGCTCTCAATCTGCAATTCCGGCTGGCTGTTTACCAGCCAAAGTGATTCCAGAGCACACATTTTATCTGCAGGCCAGCAGAAAGCGGCGTGCTTCTTTGTCTGGAGGCTGCCTCTCCACCACCCTGCGTTCTTCTCCATCCCAGCTATGGGGACGCTTTGGCTGATTTGGAGGAAATGCAAGAGTTGCCTGAAAAAGGCTCTGGAAGGTGGCCTGTGGTGCCCTGTCCACGGAGTGACCCCGGCCTCCAAACACACGATCACGGATGTGATCCACACGCGCCTGGGCAGAAGGCTCCCCACTCCCAGCATTCCCCGGGCAGCCATTCCAGGCGGGGAATGCTGGGAACGGCAGGGTTTGTTTCGACTGGAACTTCCAGCATTGCTGATTGTTGGGCATATTGGGAGATTTCATGTCGCATAGTTTTAACCCACTCTTCAGGCAAGACTCCCAAAATACTTTACAAATAAGCAATTAAAAGAAGACCATCTCTGCCTACAGGCTTCAGTTGAAAAGGCATAACAAATAAGGAAAAAGAAATGGACAGGGGAGGGGAGGGGAGGGGAGGGGAGGGTAGAAAATTAATCTTTCAGCAGGGCTGCTTTGCTTCTCATCTCCCTCAGCTTCCTCTTCTGGAATGGCTGCTTGCCATGATACCTGATGGGACAGGAATTTCCACAGAAGTGGCCTTCACGGACTCACCAGCTGCCTCCCAAGGGGAACATCACAGCCAGGGAGAGATGAGCCTGGCCCCACACCTCAGCCGGAGAAGGAACAGCTGCAGGGAGTGGGCTTCATCCTTTGCTGCCAGGAAGAACTTCTCCAACAACATGGAAAGTAAGACCCAGCAAGTGGGTTCCACTTATTTTCCCCTCCTCCCTCCCAGTCCCCTTTCCTTTTATGTCGTATCTGTTTTAAGGCTGAGGACAGGCATGGTTTTACTCTTTCTATGCTGCAGTGGAAGCTTATTCCAAGCAAAAAGCAGGATTAAAACATGGTGACACACACACACACACACACACACACAAATCCAGAACATCTGGAGGGCAGCAGGGAGGAGAAGGCAGGTCTCCAGGGGCCTGTCAGGCACTCCTACCCTCTGCTTGTTTCAGCTCCAGCTAAAATCTCCAGTCACTTCTGAGGATGCCAAAAGGAAAAGAAGCTGCAGCCCTTCGGCTTCCACAGGAAATATGTGTAGAGTCGATATTGCACCAGAATTCTGTTTTTTGGCACCAGAATAAGATACTTTGATTTGCCCAGGCATTTAAAATGTTACCTGAAAAAATGAAATTAAACTGTTTGAAATAGTTGTCCTGCCTCTTCATTTTTCTGTTTGGATTTTCTGCTATATTTATTGCAGTGAATGTCTGATTTCTGTGTAAATTGCCCCAAAATCCTCTTTTGGACAAAAGAATAATTTATCACTTCAGAAAATAAATAAAATGTGCTTGAGTCCAGCTCCATGATCTGCTGCTCTTTCTTTCTCTTGTGCCTAGGTTTGCTTTTTCATCCTTTCCCTTTTGTGTCACATCTCTTCGATTTTGGGCCTCTGGGAAGGGTCTCTCTTCTGTTTTATAAGCCAGTCTGGGGGCCTCTTTGGCAAGACAGCAGTCTTAACATGCTTTAAAAAAAGAGAAAACGGCAGGCAGACTTGGTGCCCGTTCTGGATCCAGGTTCCCAGGGGCCCTTGGTAAAGACACCGCCCATGTTCCCCTTCTTCAGTGAGGCTGCCACCATGGTCACCCCTTGCCACGCCCCGAGGCTTGTGGCAAGGGGCGGCCTATAAATTTCCAAATAAAAAATAAATAAAATAAATAAATAAACTGCAGTTCCCCTCTCCCACTTTCATGTCACTGCCGTGTTTCCTACCAGGCAGAGGTCCAGTGAGCAAGAAGGTCTTGGCATCTACTGTTCCTTCTCACCACCACTGCTGCCTGGGCCAGAGCAAGAAGCAGATAGCAATGGTGAAGATCAGGAACTCCAGGACTCCCATGCAAGCGGGCCCCTGAAAAGCTGTGGTCCGTCAGCACGTGCCCGACTGTGCCAAGCCAGGATTCCGGCCCTGCTCAGTGTGTGCAAAACATCACATGTTCCACCACTGTTCACAGGTTCCCTGGAGACACCTGACAGCCGCAGAGAACTGGGGAAGATGGGACCTTGTGCATCTCCAGCAATGCATCTCACAATTGATAGTGGTGTCAAACTTCTTAAAGCAACATCCCTTCTGAAGCTCTGTGCTAATCAACTCGCTTAAAATAAACTTGTTAAGATGCAATCTTTAAAGTGTGCAAAAAGCCGAAAGGCCAATAAGCACGTGAGCTACAATTCTGGAACAAGATGCCATGATTACTGCGGCATTTTCAAGGAGAAGCAAAGCATACGTTGGCATAATGGAGCATGAATTTACAGCAGCAAAGATGTACGGTACAGATTAAAGCTTCCTCTGGAAGGATATGCGGCGTCGCAGCGGAAAAGCCCCGCAAATTCATTGGCTCCTTTCTAGTTGAGCAAGAAAAATGATGATTTGGTAGAACTAGGGCTCTCTCTGCCGGTCATAGTCTGCCAGATTCCTTGGAAAGAAAACGGGTTTCTCCTGTCTGTCCCTGCTATATCTGATTCACCCTTAAAAAATGCAAGTAGCATCTGCTGGAGATCCGTCCCAAGTATGGGAATCACAGCTGGCGTGATAGCAAAATTTAGTTCTTTCCTGCCCAGCATCTTGCTCCCTGGCTTTTATCAAGACGGCTGATAAAGCACTGGGGGGGGGGGGGAGCTGGGTTGCCAAATAGGCAGCAGTCCTCTGCTTCAGCCTCCTGTCCCGGCCCCCCAGCACACCCTTTCCCCCCACAAAGGCACACTTGTGACCTGACTACTATTCACCACCTTCCTCTTCCTATTCTTCAACGGCCAAAGTGAGAGGGGCAAAAAATAAAATAAAATTGGGTATTTTTGAGGAAAATGAGACAGCTTCCAATGGAAGAGGGAAAGAAAGAAATGAGCAGTTAGGCCAGATTCAATTATGTCTGTCTGCAAAGAAATGTGAAAAACAAAAGTTTGCAAGAAAAGGAATGAGACGACACCTCACCCCACTCCAAGAACTGTGGAATATCCATGTGCCACAAAGACAGTGAAGACCAAACATTGTTGTGGGAACAGGGAAGATGGTTTAAGATTGTTAAGCTGAAAGTATTGCCATTGTACAGGAGAACAGCCTGGCAAGAATTAGGCACAAGTCTCCCGTCTGTCAGTCTGTCTTTCCCTCACCCACAAACTCGAGATTTTCTCTCACTTTCACATATAGAACTTTATATAGTTTTTAATATTGTGTATTGATTTCAGTTTGCCATGTTTGTTGTGAGCTGCCCCAAGGCTTGTTTGCAAGGGGCGGCATACAAATATGTTAATTAATTAATTAATTAATTAATAATTTTAAAAAAGTTAGAAGTGTGATGATTCAGGTCAGTCTCTTGATATATGTTTCAAACATTTCAAATCTGAACATTTGAAAAAGTAATTTTAGGACCTGCACTCTTATAGCTAGAAGCTCTCTCCCACTTTTTGTGCATTGCTGAAGGTCTGCAGTACATTAAACTAGCCATACTCCGCTAAATAAAAGCAGATGGCGAGTACAAGCCAGTTGAACTGCAGAAGATGAGAGAGCGGCTGGGGTGGCGGGGGGAGATCTTGCACCTGCTGGAGGATGCAGAGTGTGATTCTGTGTAGATTTAGACAGGAAAGGGGTGTAGAACTTTTTACATAACAAGTGCAGGATTGCAGCCTTCTTCACAGCCCCTTCCCTTCCCTTCATCCTTGCATGTCACATGCATCTGGAATTTAAGGCAACAGGCAGGGGCTGTCGCATTTTACTTATCATGCCAAAGCACTTCTGGGAGCCTCTTGGCTGAGTAACTGGATAGACATACAGTCGATAAAGGACTCTTTGACTAGTCCGAATAGATCCAGGATGGTGCCCTTCTTGGTAACAGCCCCTACCAAGCTCCAGTCTCGCTGCCCTTGGGCACAGGCGTCGTCCCTCCAATCCACACAAGGGTCACATCTCAGATGTTAAGCCTGGCTAAGCATTCCCCCAACCCAGCCCACCCAGCTTCGCCAGCTATTCTCTGTCAAAGCATATCTGTGCCATTCATAGCTGCTTAAGGTTGAAGCGGGTGGAAAAAACGTTAGTAGTGGGCAAAGGAAGACCCAGGTTCAAATCTTCATACAACCTATGAGAGAAAGAAAACTACACGTGTAATGGAGAAGTATATAAATGTAATTCAGAACTAGACTACCAAGTGCACTTATTCCAGGCATGAAGATACTGGGGTCATCCTAAAATTATTATCCTAAAATAATTCGGACCAAGCGCCTGATCCGAATTATTTAGAGCTCAACCCTATGCACGGAAGTCCTGCAACACGCAGCATGGCTGACTGCAGTCGAAAAGCCTTTTTCTGTCCAAATGTGCATAGGACTGCACCCATAGTCACTGTATTTTAGGTAGTTTTATCACGCCTCTTTCCCAACTAAATCTGTCTAAATCGGCTTATCACACACACACATTTATATTTATATATATATATATATATAAAAAAGAAATGGGAAGGTGAGCGAGAGAAAGATTATCCATGGCTTAAAATTCCCCCTTTCTACTACTATGAATGAATCGCTCCAATCACTGAAAGAGAGACAGCGGTGACGAGGAATGCTGAAAAGGGACCAAGCAGCAAGGAGAACAAGCCTGACGAGAAAGGATCACCGAGCATTTTTACACACGGACTTTGCAAAAGAACCATTGCCTGCTCGGTACTCGGCTTGCTCTGCCTGGCAGCGCCGCAGCCACGGCTACGGGGGCGGGGTGCTTCCTCTCCCTTTCGGCGTGGGATTAGTGGGGCCTGCCCGGGGTAGAGGCGCGCGCACGCGCAGCAGGAGCCAAGGGGAGGGGGCGGCCGCGGCGGTCTTTTCTTCTCCCTCAAAGATGGCGGACGAGGAGTTGGAGGCGCTGCGCAAGCAGAGGTTGGCCGAGCTGCAGGTCAAGCAAGGGGTGAGGACGGCGCAGTGCATCCCCACGCGTCCCGCCGCCCGCTCAGCCCGGCTTCCGGGCGGCCGTGTAGCCCGCGTGGCTGCCGGCAGCCCCGCTCCCTCTCCCCACTGGGCGTCTGGGGCGGCCTGGCCTCCTCCGCTCACCGCCCGGGGCAGCCTTCTGCAACCGGGCGCCCCACCGGCGGGCCTGCGAGTTGTAGCGCTGAGCGTCAGCCAACTTTCTCTCGTTTACATATAATTTGAAAATTCTTCCATAGTTAGACTATTGCAGCTGGAAGGTGTTGATAGCTGGGGACAAGTGGGCATAACACAAACGCGCAGCTTGCTTTTTCCTGGGCTGTGCAGCTTGGTATGCAAACTTGGACCCTGGGTTGTTCAAGGGTTAAGCTGTTGGTTAGTTGCTGGGTTAAAACGTTGTGTTGTTTTAAGGCAATGGATAATGGTTACATGTGACCTGGCTCTTGTTTAGCAGAAGATTAAGCAAACAATGGTTTAATGTTCTCACTCCCTGGGTTGCTCTTTTCCTACACCTATTACTCCCTGTATTTCCTTTGTAGCATCACAAACTGACATGTAAGGAAGTTTTTAAAAAGAGGTCTTACCTGCTACTTCTATAGTTGAGAAAATTACCTATGAATAACTAAGTTGGATTTGATTTAAATCACTAGTTAGTAAGACTTCATTTAAAACATAATATTCTACATAATTTGCACATGTGCCTGTCTTACCTATAGGTAGAGGAACTTCATTAAAATATTCCCAAACCGGGTCTTTTACTGCCTGCTGCCATTTTAGGTTTTCTTTTCCAGGGAACACACATTTATGTATTTATTTATTTATAGTATTGTTATCCCATCCTCAACAACATCTCAGGATGGCTTACAAGATAGTGAAACATAACAATAAGCAGAACAAATACGAAAAACCTCAAAATAAAATAGTGAAATGTGACTAAGCATGACCATGAAAAACTAGTTAAAATATTTAAATATTAAAATACCATGCAAATAAAAAGGTTTTTACCTGGTGCTGAAAAGAATATAACATTGGTGCCAGGCAAACATAATAAGCCTCAGGGTATATACAAGAGGCAAAGACTGGTGGAGTATTCCACTCAAATACTCCATTTGAAATACTCACTTTCATTTTTATTGCTTGTCATCCCCCCAACGCACACATTTTTTCTGAAGATCTATTCCACTCCCAACAATCATCTATTCATTTAATTTTTTTGAGACTTAGCGCTTAAGAGGTAAAGGGTTGATTCTGTGTACATAGATTTGCGAAAGAACAATGGAATTAAGGTCTTTTGCTCAACCCTGTATGTAAAATAAACATTTTTGTTGTGAGGTAGAGGCACATGATCTCTGCAGACGCAAATTCACAGTTTTGTGAACTGTAAAACAAGCATCTGTGATTATATCTTCTAGATAGAAAAATTACCCAGTAATCTTGCAGAAAGCTCTGGAAGAGTGTGGCATTGTGAAAAGATTAATGGAATTCATTTACCAAGAAAAATGTAAACATTGCATGAATATACAGTCTCATGCTACATAATTAAAAATGAATCCCTAGACTTTGGACTATAACGTATCTTAAATAGAAAACTATATTCAGATAGACTTCCTCCAAAAGCATTTTATTTCAAAAAATCAATTTAAATAACAATTCCATTTTATTTCAACATAATTTTTAATCCATCCTGTGAATAACTCATTCTTGTCTTGCATGTAATGACAACCCAAATGTTAAGCAATCCACAGTTCACAGTCCAACTAGTGTGTCCAAAAAACCTGTGCAGGATCAAATCTGATAGTCTTTAAGGTGCCATTGGAGTCTTTGTTCTTTTTGCTCTAATGTATTACCATTTAGCTGCAATGCTTAGACTTAATAAAATAGAATCCTTAAATGGATTTTGGCTGCCGTTTTGGGATTGTTCTTGTTCTGTGCCTGCAACTTTTCGATCTTTCCTTCTTGACTGGTGGACTCTGTAAAAAGTTTGCATATTCATAACCCCCAACTGGCCAGTTAAAACAAAGCTTTACACATAATAGCTCTTAGATCAGTTAGTCTAGATGCTTCTTCTTTACCTACAATCTATAATAGCTGTGCTTTTTTGAGCAATTCCATATGGGGCAGTTCCATCCTTGAAGGACTTGGTAAATTTAAGAGATTATCGTATATAATTGAGTTTTTCAGTTGAATGACAACTGACAACCCTAATATACTGCTGTACATAGTACTAAAATGGTTCTTATTTCTAACTTTTCAGGATCCTTCCAATGAAATTGCACAACAAGAATCGAAACAGAGGTATGGGGAGGCATTATTGTATTTCCCACTGAATTTGTATGACTTTTTAGAAGAAACCAATTGGCCGTGTGCGATCAAATGCACTGATGATTTTCTCTTACCTTAAAATAGCCGTGGGGAGTCTCTTGATTTTGAAAGGCGTGCTGGTGTGTTTCCTGAATCTAAATCTCCCCATAGCTGCTCATACATCTCTTTTTTTATCTGCGTTTGCCCTAAGAGTCTTAGCATTTGAACTTTTTCTATGGAGAGTTTTAAACACTTTACTCTAAAGCATACCTGCTTTCATCTCCGTATATTTTATTGAATTTGGTTGTGGATGAAGTTTATTATAGGGTTTATTTTATGTTGGCGTTGGCTGTTTTTTAGAAAGTTTACTCCTTGTTTTCAGCTCTGTTTCTACCATTTTAATACAGCATACTCCGCTTTTATTATGTGTTTTATTGTTGTATGCTGTGTTGGGAGGGTTCCTGCTCTCAAAGGTGGCCAAAAATTCTTTTAAAAAGTGATACATGTTTTAAAACAATAAATAGCAGTGTTATTGTGTCGTTGCTTATCCTCTGTAAGGAGTCCCAACACTACCCTGCCCAGATAAAGTAGTTATTAAGGCTTGTTCTCTTGCTCCACTGTGGTGGAATTGCAAATGAGGAAGGGCATGCTAGACTTGTGTCTCTCTTTCTTGCACTTTCCCTGTCAGAGAGATACAGCTAGAAGTCACCTGGACCTGATCCTTACTCTCTGCACGTGATCCAGGTGAATGGCTTTTTGCCATTCTTTTACTATCCTTTTCCCCCTTTGCAAGAATATGCATGTATGTTGTAATTTAATAAACACAATTTTTTAGCCTTCCTTTATCAAGATTAGGTCATTCGCTGCTTAAAAGAAATGAGAGTTGTGAGTGCTTAATACTTCGGTTCCTTTGGTTATGTTCTGCTTCCAGCAAATAATAAACTAATTTGGTCTTAAATTACGAGCTCCTTGCATGAAGATGGCGTTTCACATTAAGGGTGTTTTAATATCTGCCACCTTGATCAAAACATTTGTTCAGATGAGTATCTATAAATAGGAAACTTTTAATTTTCTTATTCTTGAGAGGATAACACAAAAGTTGCAGCATTGTGATTGGAAGATTTAAGAAATTGGCATGCTGAAATAATTCACTGGGCAAGAAATTTAATGAAGAAAACCATTTTAAATGTATGGGTTAATATCACAGTCTTAATGTGTGTCTAGTCTTGAGCTAATTCCAGAAAAATGCATATCGTAATGTGTTCTGTTGAAAAAGTCTGAAGCTTTTTGTCATACAAAATAGTGCTCTACTGCGACATGCTATGTATTTTGGATCTTTTTGTATCTGTAATTTTATTGTGTAAAATAATACTATTTTTATTATAGGGAGACAGAAATGAGAAATAACATTTTGGCTCAAGTTCTAGATCAAGCAGCTCGTGCCAGATGTAAGCATCTTTGTGATCTTCAACTTAACCCCTCTCTGAATCAACATCTTGTTTCAAGTGTACAGTTAATTCCATTGGAAGAAAAGAGAACTGTGCTTTAAGCTGCAATGTTGTATACACATAAATGGGACTAATCCCCATCAAACATAGTAGATGTTTTGTATTTCATGTTGCTGCTCATTATAGAAATCGGGCCAAATCATGGTTTATACTAACCATTTTTAGGACATAAACTATAATTTGAGTTTCCAGAGCTGCACTAGGCAACTTTTTTTTTTTAAAGCTGTTTGCTTTTTTTCATTTTCCATTCTATTAAGTAACGTTAGTTCATAAATAAAGCCCTGCCTCCAGAGGGGAGCAGCAATGACAGTAACAGTAGTTTGCTAAACCATGGTTTCTGATTCTTGTTTGCCAGCTGACTGCAAATCATGATTTGTAAATTCAGCTTCCTTAACCATGCTTTAAGGAAGCAAACAAGGAAGCAAGCCTTCCCTTCCTTATGGGAAGGCTTTATGGGAATAGAGCCTTCCCATAAAATATTGTGGTAATTCACAAGATTGTGAATGTTAACATTGTATTAGCGAATGAAGGAACTGTAGTGTGATTATGTTGAGAAAGAAGAAATCTTAGTACTCTGCCGTTACTACAGGCTGTTGCGAATTTCCCTATAACATAACAATTTGAATACATTTTCTTAATATGAATGAGTGCAGTGGAATAAGTGTCAATGAGGGGAAAATTTAACCATCATAATAACCAGTTGAGTAAAGCAATATACCTCCTGGCTTAAAACACCAAGCTATAAATACTTTTTGTTCATTAGATGAGGCATATCCCACTAATACATCTTAAGATGGCAGTAACAATATATGGAATTGCTCTCATTTAAAAGAAACTACCCACTGGCATGATGTGACTTTTATAATTTCTCAGTTATGTGGTATCAAATGCAAATTACCTGTTTTCTTTTTGCAGTAAGTAATTTAGCACTTGTAAAGCCAGAAAAGGCGAAAGCAGTTGAGAATTATCTTATACAGATGGCAAGATTTGGACAGCTAGGTGGAAAGGTAAGTAGGTGTCTTGTAATGGCTCCCTGAAGAAACAGATTTTGTCACTGATAATTTCATGGTGTATAGATGTTTAAATGCTGACAGAAATCTTTTGTGGAGCGGAGCCTCCAGAAGGAGCAAGTCATTGTCTGAAAATAGAATGCTGTACTGGCCGGATCATGATCTAACCTAGCCAGGCAGTTCTCACGCATCCTACAAAAAAAGATTGGTTTGAAAGAATATACTGTAGTTGGAATCATCCTTTAGCCATCTCTACAGTAGTTTCCAGATAATTCTTCAGTTTTAAAACAGAAAGCAAATTGTTTATAAACTCTTATAACCCTTATATGATAAAGAGGAGATAGAGAATATCTAAATTAACCCCCCTTCTGGGAAAGAAGGTCAGCACCACACAGATCTCTACTTGAAAAGGCTCATCCCACTGCAGTTTCTAAGCAGAAAAGAAACAGCAAATGGGAACATCCCTCTTTTTTACCTTTTCCATATCCTGCACAAATGAGAGAAGACCTGCCTACATCCCAAGCCTTATATGAATTATTAATTGCTGTGCACTTTCTGATTCTGTGTTTCACTGATAATCTGCTTTAAATGGGAAGGTAGGCCGTATGTCCAGTGTGAACTACTACTTGAACCTTACTCGAAACAGTTCTTAATAATTAAGAAGGATTTTTTTACTGTCTCCTGTTTTGAAAGAAAAATGATAAAAGATGCAGTAGGAGCCATTTCATTGAACAGTTGTCTGTATGTTTTTCTCCTGGCTTTCTAGGTATCAGATCAAGGGTTAATAGAAATACTTGAAAAAGTAAGTCAGCAAACTGAAAAGAAAACAACAGTAAAGGTAAGATATCTTAAAATTCATTATAGCCTATTTACAGGGGCACAGTCTTATCCAGGTTTAGACAAAAAATAGTTCTGCAACGTCCAGTATTGCCCCAGATAGCCATGTTGGGTGGGGAATGCACACACAGCATGACGCCCAAAATAGTACAAATTGCTGAAAGGTAGCAGCCACTTACATCGTTTTGTACTAAGAGGAAATCCCGTAGATCATTACTTAAGACTACTGATCCAAACTATCATTCTCCTGCAGGATAATATAAAGTTGGAACTAGTTGGTATATTGTACAGGCAGTCTCCAAGTTATGAATGTCCAAGTTAAAAATGAACTCCCATAGAGCCTATTAATTTAAAAATTCAGATTAAAGATCTACTGTGGAAAATTGCCATCACCATAGAGAGGAAGCAAAAGGGGAGTGAGGGGGGCTGCAGAGCATGCCTTCTTGCTCCGCCCATCCAGAGAGTGAAATCTGTCTGGCATTTCCTTGGTGCAAAGAAGAGGCACTGGTGAGTAGGGGGATGGCTAGAGACAGTCACAGTGGGGGTCCTGTGCCCCTAACCCCCATAAATGTTCAGGGTTGGCTGTATGTGATCCAGCTTACATACAGATTCAACGTAAGATATTCGCAGGGATTCAGCCCATTTGTAACAAGGGGACTGCCCATATTTTCAAACTTAGACACATCAGTCTTCCTGATGAAAGGCATTTTTTGTTGAACTTAAGCTGATGTAAGTCATTGACACAAAGAATGTAGGAAAAACGGGAGAATCATTTACAGTGCTTACATGTGACATTAACAGAAAGTGGCACCATATTTAGACATCATTTCAGTTTTTTCCACCTTTTTTCCACTGTGATTTGTATGCTTCTGAGTTCAACTGAGATAAACTCTGAAAACTGTATTGCTGCTGTTCTGGTAAAGAAAATAGTGGTTCCAGTATTAGTATAGATGATGATTTCCAGTCATAGTACCTGAAGTGAAGAGAGTTTTAAAGGATACCCTTGAATCTAGAATCTGCAGTGGCAAATTTGACCATATAGATTGTAATAGACACAGAATTTGTAAGATCTAGAAACCCACCTGTACAAATCAAGTCTAGAATCCCTAATTCTCCAATAGCACTCTGAACAGGAGCAGATTTCTTGTCTTCAGAAAGTAGGTTATTATTTCTGATATACATGCAACCAACCTCAACCCATGTTCAGAGAAACCAAAGCAGTACCACAATGGAGGCAATGAGCTGAAAGCTGAAAGTCCTGATGGCAAATCCCACCAGAGAGCTTGTCTTAAGAGAGCCACTATGGCTCAGTCGGCCTGCCTCTCCTTGCTGTCTATAGGTGTGACAGTGGTCTGCCTTAACGGGCTATTAGTTTTGTTTAGATCAGGCGAAGGCAGACTTCAGGTTTGCAAGATCAGCTTTGTTTTTGACTAGTACCATGAAAGAGCCAGATGCAAAACAGCAGCTGCATAGAATTATGCGCATGGAATTAAGGCACAGAGTGCTTCTGAGCACATAGTACCAGAAATGAGTAAGCTGTTTCTGCTGAACCCCTCAAGCCTAGTTTGAGCAGCCACGTTTTGAAGGGAAGCTTTTAAAAAGTCTGCTATTGTTGAAAATTCGTGGTTCTGGCTGACCTATTGCAGTTCTCAAGATCTGCCAGTAGAACTTGGTCGCCTTCCTGGCTGCTCTTGGACTTTTATTGCTTTAGGAAACCTGCCAAGCGATGGTCCAAGACTCATGTCTTAATTTTAAAGTCAACAGAAGGTGTGCATCTGCAAATATTCCGGGAGTGTCCGTCTTCACACACAGCACTGCTTGACACTATTATAGTAACACAAATAGAGCCTATATTACTTGTGGCTGCAGATGAAATTCTTAATAATTTTAGTCGCAAAGAATTATAAAGCGACTTTTACCTGCAATGCATTTTTCCCATAGTTCAACAGAAGAAGAGTATTGGATTCTGATGAGGACGATTAATGAGCGAAATAGAAAGATGGTGACCAACTGTGGATCATCTGAAGTATGTCAAGGAAAGTCTGCTGTACCTGACAAGCATAGACAAAGTTTACACATTTTTATATAGATGGAAACCAAATTATCTGCTGTCCTGTATAATAAAACGAAGTGAAATGGTTTTCTTAGATCATTTTTATACTAAAACGCCTGAGATGCAGGGGGTTCACTCATCATTTCAGGCTCCAGCTTTCCTTTGACACTCCATAGACAAGCACACTCTGCTGTTGGCACCTCTAAATGACTTGCTTGTCCTACATCTAAAACCACAGGTGCATCTCCAGTCAGTGGGGAGTGAACGACACGGCAAAAAGCAGCAGGTTTGTCAAAGGTAGAGCTATGTCTGCAGCCAAAATAGGTCTTGGAGAAGCTTTTCGTGTGTATATACAAGCTGTGGAAGGGTCACTGCTGCATTCATATAATGTATCTGGTTTCTTAACTATGATTAAGGGATTGGGGGCAGCTATGGAGGTGCCTCTGCAAGTGCAAATTCTCTCCACCTTTTGTCCTTCCTGAGGAGCCTAACAATGGTTAAGGATTCGCTTGTTAGCCAAGGTTTTGAAACTGACTGTGAAGCCTTTGGTTGACAGCTAAACCTAGTTAGTGTGAGCCACGGTTTAAAAGGATCCAGAGCAATCTCCATGCATTACATGTCTCATTCATTTGAACATTAGAACAGTTACGCAGCTTTGATGAGGAGTGGGTTGGCAAAAACACGGTTTTATGATGCTGTATGATGTGTTGGATTAGAAGGAAGTATTGGCCAGTTAGCGGTTTAAGAAAGCACTGAGGTTTCCCCCACACCGCATCCGCTAGCAATTCAGAGCACTTCAGCTCTTGGACACAAGAAGCCAAATGGAAAAACCTTTGAGTTGATTTCAACAGGAGGCTCAGGTTCTTATTTCATCTGCTCTAAAATCAGTTATGCACTCAGCTGTGGCTGGATTGTGTCCTTTGGGTATCAGTGCAACAATGCTAAATTGAGAAAAGCGTGACTTTACTCAAACAGAATGTTATTCAGTACACAGAGTTGTAAAGGCAGCTGCCCAAATCCTGTAATCCATCTTACTTGCATGATGCCATTGTAACTTCATGTCGTGCCTTTTTGTTGGAGAATGCTATAAGAAATGTTTGTTTATACAACTATATCAATATGCTATGTAAGCCAGAATGTAAAAAAGAGGGGTTGCCCTTTTTCAATTGTAGAGTTATATAGTAGAGCTTTGAAACATATTAAAACCTTCCCATAAAGAAAAGTGAATTGTAGTAAGCTATTTTTGTCAATTCCAGTGGCATGAAATGTCTGTGTTACATGCATAAAATCAGGGAATACCACTGATGTTCACCCCTCCATGCAACACAGGCTGTATTGCTAGAACCGGAACATCAGTAGCCAGCCTAAGCTTTTTGAGAAAGTGCTTTGTAACTCATGAAATAAGTGTCCATCGACCAAGCTGCAAAACATGGCTTGATGTAAAAGTTGCACATTAGAAGCATAGATTTATTAATTTCACTATTTCTCTTTCATTATTTGGCACAGGTCCAAGGCACATAAGAAAATTAGATGAACTCAAGTATTTAGTAGAAAAATATACTTCTCCTTCAGGAGCACACAGGGCTGTACTTACACCTTACAATCAACATTCTGTACAGAGAAATCTTAACAGACCATTTGACCATCTAAAATATGTTATCCAACCATTTAAAAGCACTCAAAGTTTGGTATACAAATACAGCATAAAAACAAGATGTGAATTGAACAAGGTCACTGTGCTGTTCAAGTGATAATTCAACCTTTTTTAAAAAATTAAAAAGATGGAACATTAACCTAGAGCTGACATTCCATTTCTAAAAGTGCATAACAGATACATTTGGAAATGTCTTTTAAAGTAAAGGCAAGTAAGCTGCTCCTCAACATTGCAGCTGATGAGTTAATCCCTTTAACTAAGGTTTGGTGGGACTGCTTCGTTCCACAATTATATGCAACTTTAAATGAAGCAGGGTCATGCAAAGTCCCTCCTATCATTTTAGAAACGTGTGGGAAGCTTAATATCTGAAGAACATATTATCGATTTGATTAAGAGAAAGTTCTAATATGGCTGTCACTCTCTGTAAGAAAAGATGTAACCTTCATTAAAAGTACTTACTGTAACCTCCCATATGCCAACTGTGGCTCACAATACAAGGCTCACATTCCAATAAAATCAGTGAAAGTAAAATGAACTGTACAGTCTTGCCATCTTTATATACAGCTCTCAGTGCTGGAGTGCTATATAAGCCCTCCCAACAATCAGTGTAAATTAGTGGCACAAGAACTGAAACAAGCCACTGCCTTTTCCAACTAGGATATTTAAGCTCCTGAAATCCTGCTTCACACACATTTTACTGATGAAATGGATTTGGAGAGTGCAAGACTATGTCTAAATAGGGTTGATACTTCAGCGTATGTTTTGACGGTGGTTGTTGTTGAGTTTTATCTCGGTCTCCAAAAGTGCAAATTGCATTGGTGGAAAGAGAAGGTCCCCTTTTCCAAATCCCCTTCTGGTCTAGGTCTGAAGCCTTGTTTCTCAGCATGCACCGATTTTACAGTGCTGAGCATGATGAGAATGCAATTGATGCTGTCTGGTTCTTCATTTTGCTATCAACAATCAGACTTCCTTGCTGAAAGCATCAGTCATCAGAGCAGCCTTCTGCTTGGATCACTAGATCTGGATAAGCTGCAGGGGTCGCTGGCCTCTGTGGCTGAAAGGGCCACGTTAACAGTATGACTCCGATGCATTAGTTTACTCTTGAGGGGTGCTGCTGCCACAGCAGTGCCCTCTTCCTTTCTTGTGGATCCACCTGCGCCTCTGTCTTCGAGGAGCTGGGTTTGGTTTCTATCTAAAGAGTCCACAGGCTTTAGCTTGCTCTTATCGAAGTTCTTAATTGCCAACTAGGGGAGAGAAAAAAAAGTGTAAGGCAATAATCATGTATTTATTTGGCAAAGGTGTAAACACAGAATCCTAGAACTGGAAAGAGGCTCACAGACCATTGCTTAGTGCAGGGAAACCCAGAGCATTCCCCAAGAAATGACTGTCCAGCCTCTACTTGAAAACCTCCATTAAGAGAGAACCTGCTCTTGAACTGTTCGTAGCGCTAGAACATCTCTCCTAACAATTAGTCATACATGACCCTCGAGTAACTTAAGCCCATTAGATCTAATCCTGTCCTCTTGGACAGCAGAGGGAGAGTCTTGGCCTGTCCAGTGGGAAGGCTCTTTGGGGACTCATGTACTCATGTCCATCTTCGGTCGTCTTCATGCTAAGTGTAAACAACTGCTTCAACTTGCCCTCATATACTTTGTTTTCTCTACTCCCGATTGTGTTGCCCTCATCTTGAACGTGTTCCAGTTTGTTTGTTCTTTTTAAGGTACTAGGCAGAGTGAATCTTTCTTGAAAATAAAAGGGAAAAGTGACTGATTATTTAAGAAGCAATTTTGTATAGCAAGCGCCTAATATTTGTGTCTCACCCTTCCTCTCAAGAATCTCAGGCTTATTTCTGGTAATAAGGTTATCCCTTTTTATTCTCTGTGAAGGAGGCTGGACTGAAAATGTACTCCCAGCTCAAGCTTTCCTGGTGTCCTCTATGGCTAAGTTGGAATTGGAATTGGTTCTCCCTGGTTCTGTATTCCATTACATCACATATCCTGCTCTGAAATCTAGGACAAGACTGAACACCTACAGAATTGCAGCCACCATCATCCAGCAAGGTTAAAGTCACGTGTTTTCTCAACAGAAGAAGAGACGGGTATGCTTTCCTCTTCGCTTTAGCAACTCCCTCATCAAATGGTGACACTCCTGACAAGCTGTCAGCATCAGAGGGAAAGATTCCTGCCTAGCCTGCCCAGGGGAAAGCAACTCTCCTCCCTTTTCCTCCTATTATCCCCCATTTCTTCCTCTCCAACAACTGCAAATGTTAATATTAATTCCTAAATCTATACTATTTCTCTCAGTTTAAAAACAAACTCTTCAACTCAAAACTTTCTTCCTACCTGGTGCAGTAACTCATCATCAAAGTTGGGAACACTTTTATCTCTTGTTATAGTTTTCCGCAAGTCTTTTGATCTAAACCCCCAACGAAATAAGATGAAATTAAAACCATATTTCGATATAATAAATACGTTCAAGCACACCAGGAGCTGTTTTCAGGCACTAGATGGCAGTATTTCAATGGCAAAATGTCCCAATTTGTGCCTTCAATTTTTAGCACTTCACCTTCTTGGGAGATAAAGGTCATGAGATGCCCTTTGGAGTTTAAGCCTGTAAAGGTCTAAATCCAAGCCACTTAAAATTATCCTTCAGATCATCAGTCATATCTCCAACAGTCTAACTTAAGGGTGGCCAACTTGCATATCCTCACAGAATACTCTGTTCTTCCCACTAGCTGAGAGGTCAGAAAGTATTTTGTGGCACAATCTGACTTCAAAATCAATAGCCCAGACTAGACAGAGTGTGCCATCTACTCTGAAAAAGACCACCAAGAGATTTGAGAGAACTCTTGGGCCAGTTCCTCCCTCTTGATGCCGTTTAAAAGCTGAAGACAGAAGAAAGACCAAATATGAGATGGACTGACTCCATAAAGGAAGCCACAGCCTCCAACTTGGAAGAATTGAACAGAGTTGTCATGGGCCTGACGTTTTAGAGACAACTTGATGGCACAACAACCACCCCAAGCAGGGAGATGGCAGAAAGGAAGATAGATGCACAAACCAGGGAACTCATGCCACCAGCTTTCAGAATGGATCATCCATCAGGTATGATAGAATTATCATTATTATGTTGCTTTTCTATCTTGCCCTTTTTCTTCTCACAAGGAACCCAAGATGGCTTGCATGGACCTCCCCCACTGTTTTATCTTCACAACAACAACCCTGTGAAGTAGGTTAGGCTGAAAGTGAGTGACGTGGGCTTCATGGCTGAGTGGAGACTAGAACGCAGATCTCCCAGGTGCCCAGTCCAACAGTTTCAGCATGGCTGTTGAACATTTTCTAACTTCTGATTTCATACTTTAAAATTGCTGACTGCTTTGATGGAATGGTGGTAAATAAGAGTTAAATCAGTGCATGAAGTTATGTGCTTTTCTTTACTAGTAGCACAGTTCTACACATGCTTACTCAGAAGGAAGTCCCACTCAGCTTTCAGTTTCACAACCCAGCAAATGTATTTAGAATTGCTGCTAAAAACACGTTTTCTCCTCCTCCCTCTTAAACAAAAATCAGGACCCAGTACTGCTAGCCAACTGCCGAACAGTCTGATGAGTCACTGACGCACTACAGAGCAAGGGAGACAGACTGCAAAGCGTACAGCCCACCCCAGTATCCCTTGTCCCTGGCCATTCTCTCAACATGTGTCTCTGCAGGGTCAGCTTTTCATATCTGCTGCTTGTACAGCACTGGCAGCAAGTACCCTGAAGGTGGTTTTGAGACTTACTTGTTAAATTGGTTGATCGACTGGACCAGCTGAAGACGTCGCGCAATGAGATTGTCTGCTATCTCCGAAGACTTAAAACTAACTGCCAATTTAAGTAAAAAAAAACATTATCCATTAAGTTAAGACACACAAACCCAAATTAAGAACAAAAGCCATCTTAGGTGGGATCCTGTGCATGATTAGAATCAGTGCTGGGAGCTGTAGGACTTTTTTCTGAGTAAACATACACAGGATTGCACCTTTAAGCTAGTATTTCAAAAGCTGCCAAACTTGTACACCTGCCTGAGCAGGTTAGAGGTTCTCAGAAAATTGGAAAAGGTATTCAGTCTATGGCTGGACTGACATCAGAATGAGGTGGGAATGAAGTAGGAGAATAGATTGTACCAACTCAGATGGTAGGTTGGGGGATGTCATGTTTGTATGTTCACTTTTTAAAAAACACTCTGTGGAAGTGGAAAAGAAACAGAAGAAGCTGGTTCCAGTGTTCTTTCCCACTCTTTTCCTCCAGCGTGGAAAAAATTATTCACATTTAACCCACTGCAATAAAAGCATTCCACATGCAGTTAGATGTGGCAAAGCCTATTGCTAGCTCAGAATTTTGCCATGCCATTCTGTTGCTTGCATGGAGCAGGCCTTCGTGGAGATAGTTCCAAACATGCAGACCGATTTTTTTGACCTGCCTGATACAGGCCAAAACAGCCTTCCATCAGCACCCTTAACTTGGCTGGGGGCAGCACTGGCAAGTGCAAACTGAGGAGAGGGCCTTCTGGAAAGGGGAAATTCAGCAGCTGTAGTTTCCCTGCACTCAGGAAGGCCCTACACAACCAGGTCCTTTCAAAGCGCTTCCTTATAGCTACCTCCTAGAATAAACGCAACGAAGCTAGGCACTCCAGGATGAGAGCCAGCATGCCTGGAATGCAGTCCCTGTAGAAACAACAGTGGGAGAAAGAGGGCTGCCATCTCCAGATCTAGCTTGCGGCCTCCTGACAGTCAACTGAATGTCTACTCGGGGAAGCAATGGTGACCCAGGAGGAACTTTGGTCTGATCCAACAGGGATTTTCTTAAGAGGAACTCTTTAGCACGGCATGCACGAATAATTGTGGCGGGGGAATACCCCTTGGGGATCCAATTGCACTATCAAGAATGCTCGATTCTGTCAGTTGCTGTCACTCAGGGCAAGAAACAAGCAAGCAAAAACAATGATCTGTGTGTGCAGTAAATCTAATGGGACTATAAAAAAGGGAAAGCCTTGTCCATCCCAGATAATGTCACCAGATTGTGTTTTTAAAGCTTAGAAATAATTAAGCTGCAGGTAATATCCCTGCTTACCCAGTAGAAAGTCCTGACTTCTCTCACACTGAGTTGACCCTCGGTATTGGCACAAATACATCAGGAAACATTTATCTGCATTAGGCAGAGGAGGAGTGAACAGCAGAGCTCCGGCTCTGAATATGAAGCCTACAGAAGACAACCTCGATTGCCTCCGTTGGAAAGGTTACAAGTGCTGGAAAGACTGCTGCATGAAACCCCAGAAAGCTGCTGCTATTCAGAGCAGAACGGCACAAAGTTCGATAGACAGCCTAATGTGGCACGAGGCACCTTCCCAGGCAGAGGTGGGCATCCTGCCTTAGACCATGAGATAGGGGAATGCTCCATTCTTTGGGTTCCATTCAGTGGGACTGCATTTCATTGGGCTACTATGTGTGCATGAGTTTTTCCCCTTCACAGATAGTCCCCCCTCCCCTCAGCACCACCTTCACACCTATGGACACTTAATGCATTCTTAACTGGATAAAGTTATTCTATTTAAGACAATAGCTCTAACATAAGGAGATGCAGTACAAACTCTTGCTTGACAAGGGAATTATCTTTCTAGATCTCACCAATATCCATTCAGTCTAGCTTATTTGCAAGTATCCCAGCAATCAAAACACTTAACTGGTCTACTAGAAACTGGTCATTAGTCCACCCGGGGACCACAGTCCACCTTCTGCCCTGTAGATTTCAGCTTGACTTCAATTTGGAGAATTGATTTTCCAGCACAATTCAAAAGCATCAATTCTTCAGTGCTCAGCCTTCCTTATGGTCCAACTCTCACAGCCACACACTGCAACTGGGAAAACCATAGCCTTGTCAGCAGGGTGATGTCTCTGCTTTTTAGTATGCTGTCTAGCTTTGCCATAGCTTTCCTCCCAAGGAGCAAGCACCTTTTACTTTCTTGGCTGCAGTCACTGTCTGTGGTCATCTTGGAGCCCAAGAAAATATTATCTGTCACCACCTCCATTTCTCGTCATTTTAGTCACTGACATACCTTCAAATGTAACACTTTTCCCTCGAATCTTTCCATCTCTGTGAGCTCTGTAGTCTGTCCATCCACCCTCTTCTGAGGTTGCTGCAGCCTGCAGCAGTGCGAAGATACCTGAATTCTTTTAACAGAGAGAAACGTAAGGGGGGAAATTGGGGATTCATTCTCTTCTTTTAAAAACCAATCATGAAATCCATAGAGCGCCTGAGTATGCCGTGTTCAGACTAAATTTGGAACCAGCCGCTCCACATTCAAATCTTTGATCCCTGCAGGAGAGGACACACCTCAGGGGTTAAGCACATGCTCAGCAAGCAAACAGCCCCTGGTTCAAGCCACAGCTTCTCTCAGTAGGGCTGAGAACACTTGTCCGAAACTCTGGAAAGCCAGTGTGGAAATATGGAGCTAGATGGTCCAGGAATAAGACTTGGCATAAGGCAGCATCTGCCAGCCTCTTTAATTCAGTGCTTTACCTAGATCCATGAGGACCAGGGTCTGTCTTTACTTTTAGAAGGAGGGCCATAACTGAGTGGTAAATGCATGAATTGCAGGCAAAACCCAGCATGGTGTTTGGGTCGATGTGCTGCAGTGGGACTTGGGAGACTCGGGTTCGAGTCCCCAGTGGGCTATGAAACTGACTGGGTAGCTTTGGGCCTGTCACTGACACTCAGCCTAGCCTCAAAGGCCTGTTGTGAAGATAAAGTAGGAAAGAGGAAATTCATGTAAGCCACCTTCAGTTCCTTGCAGAAAAAGGCAGGATATTACAGGATGGATGGATGGATTTAAAAGGTTCCAAGATCAATCTCGGGCATCTGCCAGCAGGACTAAGAAAGAGGCTGCCTAAAACCCAGAAGAGCTGCTGTTGGTCAGTGTTGACAATATTGAGTCGGATTAAGTAAATGGACTGACTTGTTACAGGCCTTATGCTCCTACAGGCTAATCTGAGATTGGCTGGGCAGTGTATTGTCAACCCCATGAACGTCCGGTGCAGCAGCAGCGGATCTGATGGTTCTCAGGAGCACTCCGCCACTTACGGACTCAGCATAGTCGAGGGGCGTACAATGTCGGTTGTTCCTAACATGGGTCGACGCGCCATGTTGCAGCAGCAGCTGAACCAAACTTTCATAGCATCCTATCACAGCTCTGTGGAGGGATGTGTTGCCCTGATTATTGGAAAGATTAACCAAGGCCCCATGCTGGAAATGGAAGGAAAGGGAGGTAAAATATATTCACATGGCAATTCTGAAAAAAACAACATCTTTCTACAAGCATAAATACAATGGCATCAAACTTTCATTGGCAGATCAAGCAACTAAAACTGATTCCCCCCCCCGGTGGGGGGGGGGGAATGTGGAAGGGTATTTTCATCAAGTCGGAATATTGCAGAAGGAAATGAAAAAATAAAATTTAAAGATTGCACTGCAGCTTTGAAATAGTACTTTCCCACAGTCTTACACTCATGCGCCCCTCTATTTTCTGGTCTGTCATAGCTACATGGAGATTGGAAGCTCTCCATCTCCTTAACCAATTGTTCACAACCATAGCAAAATTATTTTAATTCACCAATGAAAATGTCCAGTGGGAAAAACTCCACAGTTGTTATGGATATTCCCTCACCCCGAAATTTCTAAAGAGGACAAATAAATATGAAAACTCAAAGGAAAAGGAGAACATCAAGCCTTACTCACCTGTAACAGAAAGGCTGCTATCTCTTGATAGCCATTCAAGCAAGCATACATTAATGGCGTGTTTCCATGAATGTCCTTTGTATTCTGTTTAGCACTGCACTCCAGCAGACACTTCACTACCTGTTGAAAAAGGAGCAGTGAGCAATCTCAGAACAAAAGGAAGGATTAAAGGTTTTTAATTCCACAGTAGGTAATACACTAATTAATGCAGCTCATTCACTTACAAACATGGTTTAGGTTGGGGTGAGCAGAACACATGGTGGGATTCTGCTACATCCATTCCGCAACTGCAAATTTGTGCAAATCCCACCCCAAAAGTTATAGAAGAAATCTGTAAATCCACAGAATCTGCATGATGTGTGAACAACTCTAGTCCACTGAAGAATCTGGAGGTCAGATATATAAAAACTAAAATAATTTGAATCTAATGTGGATTCCTCTGGTATACTTAGCAGAAGGCAGACTAGTTTTAATTATCTGTTCATGATAAGCAGTAGATTAACAAGTTTCCAACACTCAACTGTTTAACTGTAGCAGAAGCATTCCCTCAGGCTAATTTATGGAGAAAAAAAATCCTTCAGAGTAGATTTGCGTGTGCAAGAGCTGTGAATTCCACTCAGTTATAGTACTCAAAACAAATTCCTGGCTCAAAATTCTTTTCATTCTAAGCAGATGTCTTTTGCACCAGGTTCTGCTCGGTGGTTTTCAGGATTCTAATAACAGGCAAAACGGAGCCTTTAAGTCTGAAGTCCAGCCAACCCTGGTTTAGATCAGAAGTTGGTGTGTTATTGTATCTGTATGCCGCCCCATAGCCCGAAGGCTCTCTGAGCGGCTCACAAGAACACGGAAAACGACATAATCAAGAATAGTGGATCGTTCTCAAACTATCCACAACAGAGGTCTGCAGAAAGGTTGTATAGCCTCCGAGAACAGCTGTACTTGGCCATGCATTTCATTATATTTCCTGACAAAGGGGAGACCAAGGCTGCTTTAATTAAAGCCAGATTACTGAAGAAATTGACGAGGTCCTGTGATTTTTATAAAGCAGTACTAATTTTTATACTACTATGCTGGTTTTGATGGGGCTGAAGAAAGTTACTAAAATGTGAGCTATGTAAGTGCTTTGGTTTGTAGAATAACAAAAAGTTTATTCAGTAGTCCTTTGAAACTCACAACACTTTTCAGGTGGTTGGCAGACAAAGGTAAAAAACCCTTTTAGTTTAGACATTATCATCATCAGAGATATAACTTGATTCCAGGCCAGGCTTCCCCAAACAGGTGCCCCTCCACTGGACCAGACAGCAACTCCCTGCAGTGCATCTGGAGGGCCCCAGTTGTGCAACAGGCTGGGAATTAAGGTCCCCCAAGATCTCTGGTACTTCAGTGCCATAAGCCCCAGCCAACATAGCCAACGGTCCAAGAAAACTTGGACTTGCAATCCAAAGCATCTGGATGAAACCAGGCTGAGGAAGGCTGCTCTGTACCATAACAAACTGTTTATTTACTAGATTTATATCCCACTTTTTCCTTACAAAGAACTTACAGTGGCTTAGAATCTCCTCCTCCTCCTCCTCGCAATCTTATCCCACGACAACCCTGTGAGGGAGGTTGGTCTACCTCAACCATGTTTGGCCTCTGATCATCCCAGAATATTCTGCCAGCCATTAATATTTCATAATAAAACTTTTCCAAATGGCTGTGAATTCTGGAGTCCACTCAGGAACATTATTGTCCATTAAAGCATGAGGGCAGAGGTCCATTAAAACACACAGATCTCCTTTCCATGAACCTCAGTTTATCATGTTGTCCAAACTGGGGATTTTGCTTTATAGCAAACTCTGGTTAGCTTAACAAGCCAGGTTCAGAAACTACTCCCCTGGTTTGGACATCGACAAAGTCCACTGGTGTTCTGCAACTCTTTGTCCATGCAACACCCAGCGGCTTGGTCCAGAGGCAAATTTACTTATCCGCCCAAGGGCTGTCATTCCCTCTTCCAGCTCGTAGGCTTGCTGGCCTTTCTGAAGAGAACCCGCTCACCTGGAAGTGGCCATTTTGGCAGGCCAGGTGAAGAGGCACTGCATGGTTAGCATCTTTCGCCCCGATACTGGCGCCATGTTTCACTAAGAGGGAGACCAAGTCAGCGTGCCCGTGCAGTGCAGCCACATGCAGTGGTGTCCGGCCCTCCTGGCTGGTAACGTTCACGCCAAGACCATGGCTGTGAACTCTGAAGAACTTCTATCAAGAGAATTAAAAAAAAAAATCCAAAGGAAATCCAGCACGTGTGTGCAATTGACTTGTCGTCCCCACCTCAGGAGAAATCAAAAAGCAGACAAACATTGCGACAGCTGAGCGCTTCAAAACGTCAATACCATTGAGCCAAGACTAGAGACACCCATCTCATTCGCCATGGAGTTCTCAATGGTGGTCCAAACTGCACCACGCATGGTGTATTTCTGAGGCGCAACAGCAAGCTGAGCAGAGGACTCATTAACTTGCAAAGGTACAAAAACTTGAAGATGAGGGCAATAAAATGAATAGCTGGAGCCAGCCACTGAAGGAGGAAAGCGAGTCTGGGCTCTCAAAATGCACCTCCTCTCCCAGCACACAGTAAATTGAGCTTGGCACCATTGTGCAAAGCTTTCAACGGCCCAATGAGCCAGAAGAGCTGCTTCATCCTGAAAGGCCAACTCCACTAAGCACAGGGCATGTTTCAGAGGAGTGTACAGTCAAATGCAGGCCTCCAGCAAGCAGAGAGAGGAAGATCCTGCTTGGATGTTACAACAACCGACTGTGACAACCACCCCAGAACACCTTGTGGGCCCTCCAACTGGCTTCTCTGGAAGAAACTGCTGATCCTGAGTTACCCAGGCTGTGTTTGCATGACACAACAATTCAGCTCTGAGAACAAACCATGGCACATTGTCCTGCCATCTGAACCAGGTCAGAGAGAGAGAGAGAGAGAGACAGAGGCTAACAGGTAGGAAAATAGACTCACCTTTTGCACAGGACCACATCTGGAACACTGGCACAAGGGATGGCAAAACTCCACTTTCTCCACATTCCCCTCCACTTCTGGTTCCTCTAGATCATCATCTACCCACTCCAAAAGGTAACGCACCTGGAACAAACACGTGGGGTGAGGAGAGTTGTCCTTTGGACCCGGAATTACTTACCCGGCTCTCACTGAGGGGCTGGACTGTGTCTGGACTGTGCCACTGCCGGCCGCAGGTGAGTGTGGGAACCGTCACATGATGGAAGGCTTCCTCACAAAAAGACATTCTTGCACTCGCCACCACCGATGCCACATCGCATTTGCACCCCACGTTTCTTCCTCGTGCAAGGGAGCCCACAGCAACTAACAAGGTGGTTCTTTCTCCTTTTGGTTCTCATAGCAACAGCACTGTCAGGTAGGTTGGGCTGAGAGTGAGTGACTGGCCAGCTAGTGAGTGTCAGAGCTGAGCAGGGAATCGAACCCAGCTCTCCCAAGCCCCAGTCCAACAATCCAACCATTATGCACATCAACGAGAAGGCTTGACTGAACTCTGGAAATGCTGTTTTCTGCATGAAGGGATGCCCCACCTCTAAGGAGATAGTGGAACCCTCCCACCTGCACTCTGAATTTTAATTCGGGCGTGAATGTTGTCACTCCGCATGCAGCGGCCCACGACCTTCTGATTCTGTCTCAGAAATGTTATACACTGGCAAATTCAACACAGTGTGCAAGGCAACCTAACGAAGTACCCTTGTGACATTTTACTTCCTATAAATCAAGGGAAAACAAGGGCAAAGTTAATCAAGGGGTAAAGGGTAAAGTTGCTGTCAAGATGTGTTTTCCCAAGAGCCATGAGGCAAGTAAGAAATGACCTTCCCACACTTAATCAAGACTTTGACGTCCAGCTCTACACAGGGCCACTCAAATCCTGTTAGCTTGGATTGCTGAAGATTAAAAACAGAGGGCTTTGTGCCAGAATATGTCAACAGGTTTCATTTGCTGCCACCAGTTCCTACTTTAAAAAACATCAACTTTTTGAATCTAAAAGACAAGAATGCAGATTCTTATATACGAAGGTGACCCTACTGGAGTTAAATGCATTTTGCTTATAAAACTATGCTTTCTTTCCTACAGTCAGGTGAGTTCATTGAGATGACTATAGGATTTCTTCATTGCATACACCACTGCTTAAAAAAAAAAAGGAGAAAGACCCTCAAAGCGAGCATAGCCAGCTCTAGATTCAGGGTGTGGGAGACAGACTTTGAGAAGGTACTCTCAGTGAACACTCTTCCATCCATATGCCCATCTCTTGCTCGCCTCTGCTATCACTCTTCTTGGTAAGGTGTGGTAACTCATGGCCCTCCATAGTTTCGATCCACAATTCCTATCAACCCTAAACAGCACAGCCACTGGTGAAGGCTCATGGGAGTTGTGGCTGAAAATATTTGGAAGGTCATGAGCTGCTTGTCCAGTCGAGGTCCTTCCTTCCAGAGCAGGAAGCTGCTGCTCGCCCTTAGCCCTTGCTCATTCAAATGGTGATGGTGAACAGGCAGTGATGGTGAGGAGGAAAAGCATCAGCAGCAAGGCCAAGAGGCTCCAGGATGTGGCAGAAGGAACCCAACAGGGTCATGGGCTCAGCAGGCACCTGACAATGTCTCTGAGCATACACATTTCAGCACCACATACAGCTGTAAGGGTGTGAAGGACCCCAGGACCATGGCTCTAAAACTGGCTGCCCAATCCCAACAACACATGGACCACCACATGGGGATGACCGCATAACAAGGTACCCCTGTCAGATGAGGTACCCCTGTCAGATGCCAAAGTTGTGCTAGTCTAGCTTCATGTTACTTCCTGTAGCCACCAGATACCTTACAGAAGCCCACAAGAAAAACATCTGAGCAGCAGGCAACAACGACAACTAGCAACCAAGAACAGCTATATCCTCCATGAATGTGTTTAATCCTTTTTTGAGCCAAGCAGTAACACCCATAGTTTAACCATGCATTGCATGAAGAAGTCTTTTTATCTGTCCTAATTCTTCCATTGTTCAGCTCCACTGCATAACCCCTACAGTACAGGGGAAATGCTTGAGGAAAAGGCACAATAGTTCAGTGTTGTTTGAGTGAAGAGAGTCACAGGTTTTATCCACAGCATACCCTGGAAAGATGCTGCCAGTCAGTGCCAAGAATACTGGGCTAGATAGACCCATGATCTGATTCCGTATGAAGCAACAGTCTATGTTCTATGCACGGTTTTATGTATCTCTATCATGTGTCTTTTGTCACACCTTTTTCTCTGAGCTAAACATTTCCCCTTCCCTGATACAGAATTACACCAGCCCCTTGAACATTTGGCTTCCCTTCCTTTGCACCTTTTTCTGAGGACCCAGCTTGACGACACACAAGCAAGGACCAGGGTCTAAGAAGGGGTCTCGCCTTAACGATGCCGTGGCTCAACAACAATCCACACTCAACCCATATTCTGACTTGATGTGTCATCTGAACCCAGTCCCGGCCTGCTCTGGTAGCAGGTAGGCTTCTGCCCCTCTATCCTCTCTTGCCCACCATCTCTCTGCCACGGGAATCAGCCTGGACAACCCATTCCCCACTGACGGGGTGAAAGGATGGGAGCATGATTCGTCCTCTCCCTCAAAGGACAGTGGGCACAGCCTTCCAATCCCTGACTTTTGAACGGATACCTTCCCAAGGTTTAAACATGCCATCTCAAACACACCTGTTTCCACTGACAATGGCTTAACAGGGGATTTTGGTCAAATGCCTTTTAAAATAGGTGCATGTGGTAAGTATCCCACCATCACTGTAATCTGACCACCTCCAGCTGATCCAGGAAAACAATTACGAAGGAAGAGGCTCTGCTCAGTTGTACTCTTTTGGGATAAACGATTGTGTGCGCTGGAATGGAGAGGTTTCTGTCTAACCCGAGCTGACGCACGTCAGACGCCAATCTTCTGAAGCATTTGCCCACCTAGCTAAGCTATTCTCCACCCTGACTAGGAGCAGCACTTCAAGGTCTAAGGTACCTCCCCCCCCCCCTCCGCCCAGCTTCCTTGCGGTTTACTTAGCCAGAGACACGAAAGACCGAATCCGGAACCTTTTGCACCAATGTGCCCTCTGCCACTGAGCTGCAACCCCACGTAACCAACCAAAGAAGCACTGCAGAAGCAGCCGGCACCACTTCCCCAGCCTCTGAACTCTTCCGCCACCAATTTTTCTGGGTACAAGCAGTGATGTGACTACACAGAAAATCCAGAGGGACACACAGAAAGCACAGAATGTCGAAGTGATGGAAAATTCCGCCTCCTCGACATCTCAGCTCTTTCTCATTTTAAAGGCATGCTTTCAGTTCTTGGGGCTGTGAAGGGATATTTCAAAGTGCATAGGCCTGGTAAAATTTTGGAAAGCAACACATGGGTGAGTACGGCTGTTAGTACGCAAGGGGGTGTTAAGTCCTCCTCTTACACTCATTGCTGAATGCAGAATAAATTGTGCATAATAAACAGCACACATCAAAATTACAGAATCAGAACTGCTCAAACCATGGGCTGTCATTAAGGACAGCGAGAGGCAGTAAACAGCATAGCAGCAACAACACAGCTGCTACACTCCTACAACAAAACCACAGTAATTTGGGAGAGGATGAAAGAGGAGGGGCACAAGTAGCCCATGGACTAAAAAAACAAAGCATGGGGGTTTCTGATCATCTGCCAAACCTGGGAAGAGCGAGGGGGAATGTAGCACCACACCAGTTCAGGGACGGCTGCACTGCATCAGAGCACAAGTGGCAGAATCCCACTAGAAGTTCCCGTGCGCTTGCAGGACCTCCGGCACTCCTTGGGGACGGGGTGACATCAGCGCTGCCAGGTCCACGGGGCTGCGAGTCCCTCCCACTGCTTCTCTGAGGCAGGAGGCAGTCGCTCACCTGCTTACGGGGCCATGCACTGCCCAGCCCAGCAGCTGCCCTTTGGCTGCCCCCGCTGCCGAACTCACCAAGCAGGGGAGGCAGGGAGATGGGCTGGGCCCAGAGAAAATGGGAGAGTGTCAACCGCCCAGGGGGCTTCAGCTGTGGGGCAGTATAGAAATTTGTCATTGTTGTTAGTCGCAAAGTCATGTCTGACCCATGGCAACCCCATGGACAACATTCCTCCAGGCCTTCCTGTCCTCCATCATCCCCTAGAGTCCACTTAAGCTCACACCGACTGCTTCAGTGACTCCATCCAGCCACCTCATCCTCTGCCATCCTCTCCTTCTTTTGCCATCTATTGTTCCCAGCATCAGGCTCTTCTCCAGGGAGTCCTTCCTTCTCATTAGGTGGCCAAAGTATTTGAGTTTCATCTTCACTATCTGGCCTTCTAGAGAGCAGTCAAGGTTGATCTCCTCTAGGACTGACCGGTTTGATCGCCTTGCGGTCCAAGGGACTCGCAGGAGTCTCCTCCAGCACCACAATTCAAAGGCCTCAATCCTTTTGCGCTCAGCCTTCCTTATGGTCCAGCTTTCACAGCCATACATTGCAACTGGGAAAACCATAGCCTTGACTATACGCACTTTTGTTGGCAGGGTGATGTCTCTGCTTTTTAGTGTGCTGTCTAGATTTGCCATAGCTTTCCTCCCCAGGAGCAAGCATCTTTTAATTTCTTGGCTGCAGTCCCCATCTGCAGTGATCTTGGAGCCCAGGAAAGTATAGAAATTAAATAAAAATAAATAGAAAGCAAAATCCCAGATGCTCCCATGATGTAAACACATCTCTTTACTTGACCACTTTTAATAGCTGCATGTTCTCTTCTAAATTGCATATTGGTAGAAATCTCTACCCTGCAGGGCCATCAGTACATGGAACGATAAGCACCATCCACAAAGTTTCAACATGGTGACATGGGGCTCAGATCTTACCATTTCAGTGTCTCCATCTGCAACTGCTCGTAAAAGTTTGTCCACCTGTGAAATAAAGCCAGAAAGGAAAGGATGTTTCTCTGCACTGGCTTATTGTGTAAAGAACAGGATTCTGTGAAAAGCTAGTGCCTCTTTCCGATTTATACTTTGGGGACCCTTTAGCATAGTTCTAGAAAGCACTTCACTACACAATTGTTCTGAAACAGATCTACCCAGTGAGAAAAGTGGGACTCCAAGTAAAGGACTAGGAGTAGATAGTGAGTGGAAGTCATCCTCATGGAAAAGTAGTTTTCCTGCAGAAAAATACACTGATATTTACATTTAGGGGCAATTCTTCCCTTGAAATTCAGGATCAGACATGATTTGTCTCTTATTTGTCTCTGCATGTGTGGTTGCACAAGCGTTAGCAAGCCTAACAAACGAGGCAACTCCCAACAAGCTATTTTTTTACTCAAAAGAAGTAAAAAGCTCCGACAAGTTACAGCAAATGGCAGTAAAGTAAGACTGAATTAAAGGACCAGAGCCAACAGCTGCAGAAGCTGAGAGATGTAAGCCGCTGGTAATCTTTTTTCCCTGACTTGAACTGCAGACTCAGCCTCTGAAGAGGGATAAGTTTGTCCCTTTAAGGAAACATAAAAGAAGGGATTCCTAATCCCTTGTTGGCTGTGCGTTCTTATTTATAAAACAGCAGTGCTTGGCTAGGTGGGATCCACGTGAAGACAGGCTGTTGTGATCCGAAGCAGATCAAACAGCAACAGCAGGGATGGAGCATCAACATTTGTGGTCCATATTGCCCAGGTCTGCCTACTTGGACTGGCAGCTGCTGTTCTCTCAGGTCCCGGGGAAGATGGGCCTTTCCCATCACATTCTATCCCTTAACGTGGGGCAGGGTCAAGAGAGGCGATGGATTAGTGCCTGGACTAGCCTAACAGTCTAACCCAGTCTTCCTTAAACGTGGTGTCATCCTGATGTTTTGAACTATAATGCAGGTGAACCCTGAGTGGTGCTGAGGGACGTTATTGTTCAAAACATCTGGAGGGTGCTGCGCTGGGGAAAGGTACCATATTCACTACTTGGAGATGCTAGAACTGAACCCAGGACCTTCTGCAAGGGAAGCACATGCTTTTCCGCTTCCCCACAGTGCCTCAGAAGCCAGAGTTTGTGCATAGCTATCAAGACTGGTGGCTCTTAATATATTACACACACACACACACACACACACTAAGCCACTAAGAAATGAGGTGGGTGGGTTTTAAAAAAAAAATTCTTCTGGTAGATGAAAATATGCCATCTTGTACCTAGTCCTTCTGTATTGCCAGAGATAACACCCACTCACTAATTCTGAATGTTTTTTGAATGTTCGCTCTCTAGAGGTGAAGTGCATGGCATCTAAACTACAAATTGCTGAATGGATTATTTTGTGAGTCATTCGAAGAATTAAAAGCCAGTTGGGAGGTAGATTTGGGGACAACTCCCTTTGGGACAAGTGTTTTATTTCTGGCTACATGAAGGCCAAGATAATTAACTTTCAAAGTATTGTCTTGGTGACGCTTAATCATGGCACCAAGGCTCTTCCAAATAGCTTCTAAGAACTGTTGGAGAGGGTGCCAGAGAACTGGTCAACTTCTCCGCATTTGATGCTCATGTTCTCTCATGCAGGTATTTTAGGCCAAAATCCTCAAACAAAAGGACCAAAATTCCAGTACTAGCAATTCTGGATATATATCCAAAAGAATTTACAATCTACCCTGCAGAAAGCTTTTATTTTAGAGCACTAACTACAAGGCAGTGGAAAAGTTTGGTAGACTTTTCTCTCAAGTTTTGGGATCACATATTCATGGACAGCCTTACCCACCACTTGAAAGGAGTTAATTGTCAGGCAAAAGCTGAAAACTTTTTATAGAACAAACTACTCAATTGTTATTGTATTCAATTATACATCCCGGATGCAAGCCTCTCCATCTCATAAAGTTTTGCTAACCTACTAAGAGAAAATAATTTTGACTTGCAAGTATTGGAGTTCTGGACTCGGCACATCCTAACCCGTTTGGATTACATTTGATGGTTTTCTTTATGTTTAGCCCGCATGCACTGTACTAAAAGAAAAAAAATGACCTAAAATAAAGTTTTTACAAATTGGTGGATCTCAGCAGTTTTGCATGGAAAGTAATTACAATATTATAATCATGATATGAACAGTGCTTTTTTTACTGTTGTCACATATGGTGCAATAATCGATCATCTGTGAGCACAACGTAAGGTCTTTATGCCATAAAGCCAGGTGTCTGCTCCCTGGCAGACATGCCCTTCTCCACGAATTTGGCCCACTGCCTTTGAGACATCGGAGCAAGTGGCAGCTGCCAGTACCACATCCTGCAACACAGAAAGCAAGCTCCTAAAGGGCAGAAGAGAACTGGCGAGGAGGAACCCCCCTTCCCAAAGTGCTGCCAGGCTTGTGTCTTTCGCTTTGGCAAATGACAGTGGATTTCTGTTGCAAGTCTTTCCCCACTTTTAACCATTTCCCTCCCATTTCTGGTAATGGGAGGCAAACCAGCTACCCCAGTTCCAGGACAGGCCTTGTGCCCCCAGCCCCACTCTATGGACATGCTGGGAGAGCAAGAGAGCTGTTTTCTGTGGATCCACAGCGTCTCCTGGAATATCCCCTTTGGCCCAGTGGACATCACGGGAACACCAGAGACGGACCTTTCCACAGCTTCATGGAGGAGGCTTTGGAAAGTCAGATCTCCCTTTTAAGGGAGAAAGGGAAGGAAGAGCTGGCAACCCTCACGCACCCTGGCACAGCTTCCCAAGCAGCGGACATCTGCAGCCTGAACGGACCTGTGGAATGGGCCCACCGGCAATTCTGGGTCTCCTGCCAGCCCCTCCCAAAGGGGGAAGCCATGTTCTACTATTAGAAGAGACAGAGAGGCAGGAATGGCACCGACACGCTGGATTTCTCCTGCTCTGCTAATTACCCTGCGCTTCATCAGCTTACCTCTTTATAAATAGCTGTGATTTCTTCTTGTTTTGCTGCTGTCACTGACGACAAAGTCGAGAGGGAGGATATTTGGCTGATGTTGTCTTCACAGCCCTGAAGAGACCTGGCGGGGGACTGATGGAACCAGGAAAAGAATGCATGAGAGAGAGCAGTTCTGAGCACTGCCCTAAACACACTACTGGTTGATCCGCTTGTTGCTTTTATGTTACGTTATGTTTATGTTTTATTGCAGGTCGTGGGTTACCTGAGGCGCACTCTGTTCCCTTTCAAATGCGAAGTAGTTCAGCTCCATTAAGGATAAAATCTGCAGAAAAATCAAGTATTCGTGAACAGGCAGCTGCAGTTTAATGATGGGGAGACAACATGTTCGCCCAAAAGATACAGCTTATCTATATGAGAAGGATCCACTTTACAGCAATCCTCTTTTATGTAGTGCACTTCAGAAACAGGACTGTAAACGCTCCTCATGAAAAGCAAAATGACATTATTTTTTAGAGGAGCTGACACCTCTTTTTCAAATGAAGTGCTGGTTAAAAATTCAAATGCGAATTAAGATTTCTGAAACCTCTGAACAGCTGATAAATAAAGGGGACCATAAAACTGAATGCACATTGCAAAGATGCCTCAGAATTAAAACCGTGCCTTCCATCAAAAGGAAAGAGAATGTGGTTTTAAAGGGTCCTGGCTGTATTCCTTCTCTGCAATGAAGCAACAGTTAAAATAGCAGAACAAATTCCTTTTTTAAAAATTGCAAAGAACAGTGAGCTTAAAAGTACCGTGGAATTCAATGCACATTGCACAGGAGTCTCCCTCATGCGGTTCTGAATGTCCGGGCTGGCTCCGTTCTGCAGCAGCACTTCGATAATCCCCTGGTAGCCCCAGCGGGCGGCTATGTGAAGAGGAGTGTCTCCTTTTTCATTACCGATGTCTAATTTGCAAGAATGGACATCATAATAGACTAAAGCCTTGACACACTAGAAGGGCAAAACAAAAGCAAAATCCTCTGAGAATTTCACAGCATCACTAGAGCAATGGAAATAGCGACAATGGAAGTTGTCTTTGAACTGCGTCAGACGAGCTAGGTGATGCCCCCATGTCTTGGCCAACAACTCCCATTATCCCCAGTCACTGGCCATACTGGCTGGAGCTTATGGGTGTTGCAGCCCAAAACATCTGGAGGGCGGCCTTTGCCCACCTGCATTTCAGCCATGGCTCACCAGCATGTCAGAGTGAGACCTTTCCCAGCCCGTCCAGGAAGTGGCGACAGGCTGAACTTGGGACATCTTACACGGAAGGCACAAGCATTATCACTAAACCATCAACAGCCTTTCTCTGCTGGGTGTTCCCCTGATGTGTTAGACTACAACTCCCATCATTCCCAGTCAGCTGAGCCGTGCAGGCCTGCTCTATTGGTCAGGCACTATCCCCAGAGGCTGACAGTCAAGGCCTCAGCTGGTCCTGCCACTAAGCCGTCCAAATCCCTTTCTCCTTGCGAAGCAGATGGCCAATGAGCTCCACTGGCACAGCCGCACCCACTGAATCAGCAGAACATGGCCACCCGGCCTGTGGAGGGCCTGGCACGGAGGGCAACTCAGCTCCTCCCCACCCAGAGCAGGCTCCCCAGGCCTGAGCTCAAGGATAAGGGATTTGCTTCCGAAATTAAATGGAACCACGAGAAAGGAAAAAGCATACATGAAAAGCCACACTGGGTCGGACCAAAGGTTCATCTAGTCCAGCATTCTGTTCTTGCACTGGCCAACCCAGAAAGAGGATACGGGCATAACAGCACCCCAGGGGCTCAGTGCCTGACACTAGTAGAAGAAATCATGCTATGCTCCATGAATGTGTCTGCTCTCTTTCTGAAACCTTCCAAATTCAGCATCTTATGGCAAGAGTCTCCCTCAGGGGGTAGCTCTGATAGATTCTACTTATGCCGGGTACTTGTCAAATTAGTTACTGAGAGCTACTTACATCCTCGTGGCCATACGTGCAAGCCAAGTGCAGTGCGGTGTTGCCATTGTTGTCTTGTACTTCGGTACTTGCCTTATAGTGCAGCAAGAGCAGCTGAAAAGGGAAAAGCAGCACGTTTATAAGAAAGTACAGGGAAAACAGGAATCTTGCCAGTGTGACTTTGAGTTCCATGCAAAGTGAAATCTCTTACGCACATCCCTCTTGCTTGAGAGCAGCCAAGAAATAATGCTTCTTCTTGGCTTTTTGCTACCACTTTGACCCTGTAAAAGCTGCTTGTCATGAACTATTTAAAACCCATTCAGAGTTATGGCCTGATATTATATCACCCACTAGACACCACAGTTCAAAGAAACACAATGTTTGGCATTCTAGGGGAGCATTGCAGTGCGAAAAAAAGCATCCGCGAGCTAAATTGATGCTCCGCATCAGGCTGATGAAAGCTTTCTTTATTCCTGAATATCATGTGGCCGGTGGAGCAGTGCTGCAGCCTGGCTTTTTGCGCTTGACATCTGTCACTGTCAGATCGCCTCCTCCAGAAAACAGTGGAAGACTGTTGCTCCATCAGCCGGAATGCTCTGTACACACCCTGTGACACAGTCATTGTTCTAAAAGGCAAGAGCAGAGTGAAACACAAGTAAACCCATCCCAAACATCAAGATCTAGGGCTTAAATAAACCAGAGGATGGCTATCCCCACAGTGCATCCCCCAGTTCTTCCACACTGGTTAAAATCCCATGGAAAAGTTCATGTTAAAGATGTTAAAATAAGGACAAAGAGGGATAATCTCTTTTCCCATGGTAGCTCCGAGACCACAGAACTTGTCCCTCAAAGGGCTGAGCACCGGTGTATCCTGAATGATCGTGGGTGGGAATGACAGGCATGCTTCTTTCAGCACATACACATGACCTTGCTCTTCCCACACTGCCTGCGAGTTTGCATACAGGCCATGTGCCAAAGATCGGAGCGTTTGTAAAAACCAGGTGGGACCCACAGAAGTGCATCAAGGGCTCTCCCCTTGAGCTCCTCAAAAAGCCGCAGTTTGGAGATCTTCCCCCGACCACCTGGGCCTCTCCAGGGTGCTGGACTCCAGCCCCCATTATCCCTGGCCTGGCCAAGTTGCAGCCCAATGCATCTGGGCGGTGCTGGGTCGGGGAAGGCTGTTCTGGAATGCTGAGGGATGTGGAACGGAGGCGCCCACAGCTGGCGGAGTGCAAGGGCTCCCCCGCCCAACCCACACAATCAGGACGGCCCTTCCGTTCTCACAAAAAGCTCCTTGGACCCCAGTCAGCACATGTTCGATCAAATCACAGTTTTATTTATACTTTCTTTTATACCACCCAATAGCAAAAAACCCCCCACAAACATACAATATAAAATGCAGTATAAAAATGTAAATAGTTAAGACAACAGCATAAAAAAAGTTGAGAAGTAGAGCAAGACCAGCAGCATACAGGAGAGCTGTGGCCATTTAATGTAAACCAGTTACAATGGTTCGGTTTCATTTTTCTCCCTTTCTGGATCTTTTCCTACAGCACTTTGACTTCAAATTCCTGCCCTCCCCCCTACAAAGAAACTGCGGTGTTGTGATCCAAATGCAAACTGTGTCATTCACATAGTAAAGGCCAAATAAGACACCATCTCAATTTTTCCTTTTTCTGAATGGTGCTTCCCCTACTCTATCGCAACCACATGAAGACACACATAGGAATCATCTGCGCTTAGAAGATCCTAATCTCTGGACACCTGATTTGGAATCAAGGTCTTTGCGCTCCCAACAAAGGCAGATCTACTTTTTGTTCCTTGGGAACTGAAGCATTGTTTTGTAGGATTCTGCAATACTGGAATGGGGAAAGGTGAAGCAGTGAGAGCGGTTGCTTGAGGCCACCTAATTAGTGGTGGCAGAAACGAGGTCTGAACTGGGGGTTTCCTGACCAGCAGCTCCATCTCTGCACTGCTAAACTGCATTAGCTCTTGTGCGCTCGAAGGCTCAACAGGAACAACTCTGTAGCCTCAAATGATTGCACTGACAACAGCGTAACCCTTGGAAGGGCACAGGGAAGGAAACGAGAGGGGCCTACATCAGCAACCTGGGAGCCAGGGAGTCCACTTATGCCTCACCAAAAAGGAGGAAATGCATCACCAAAATAATGTAGGAGAGAGGACAAGAGACGTGCATAAAAATGCATACGCCTCCTTATTTATTGATATCTCTGAGTTCCTTATCGATATACAAAACAATGCCATCTAAGACTGTAATAAAATACCGTATAGCACTGTGCACTGAAGACAAAATTACCTTTCTGGGAATGCTTGCTGGAACAAGTGCATTTTTAGAAGGTGTGGGAAACCCAGAAGGGTCAATGCTTCAGAGAGTGGATGCTATGCCACTAAAGGCCTGATTCCAAGCCATCATGGACCAGAACTCCGGTATCTTAGTCATCATCCGTATGACAATGCAAGGGGAGGGGCCTCTTTTAGCATAAGGGCCAAATTCAATTTCAAAGAAGTTTTTGGAGCTTGCATGCCATTGGATCACATCTGGCAGGATTGGAAGCCTAGCTGAATCAGTCAAAATTCTTTACCCAGAGGAAGTACTGGTCTAAGAAGTTCAGAAGTGTTCTCTTGATCATTCCTATGTGGATGAAATCTCATGTAAAACCTTTCAGTAACACTTTGATGCTTACGGTAACATTCTGGTATCCTTTCTGGCAGGCAAGGTGAAGCGGAGTAGATCCATGGTAATCCATTGCGTTGACCACGGCTCCTTTGGAAACTAACAAGTCAATTAACGAGGCTTGGCCTGTGGGGAAAGGGATGTTCATCATAAATCAAACTGTCAGCATCTCACAGCCAGAAAAGGAAGTGTTCTTTTCTGAGTCAAACAGCGAACTTCACAATTCCTTCCTCGCCCTGCTTGAGAGCTTTCATAGTATTTACGCATGGAACTGAATGTTCTTCGATCGACAGCCGATTATGCCAGGTCACAACTTGGGAAGGGGCTTTCTAGCAGAAATAAAAGAACAAGACTTACCTCTGAAGGGGACCAAGTAAGAAATGAATGCAAATTGAATGAGGGTGACCCTATATTGGGTGAAGGAAGCTGCCCCCAAATAGGGACACTGCCTGCAAGTGGGCCATTGACCTACATACTATGGGCAGATGCTGCAGAAAAGATTTGATGCTGCAGAAAAGATGTAGGTAGATTTGGGGAAGTGGCTTGCAAGGGGTAGAATAACAGAGTCAAGAAGTGGGAAGAGACCAAATGTTATCAGGTCCAGTCCCCTGGCAAACCAAAAGGCAATGACAGCCACTCACCAACTTCCCTCCAGAAGAACTGAGATTTATGCAAAGCCACAGAGCTCAGTGGCAAAGGAGTTGCTTTGCAGGCAAACCCCCAACATCTCCAGTTCAGATGGCAAAACTCGTGCCTAGAAGGCTGCTGCCAGTCAGTGCCGACATTACTGGGCTAGAAGGACCAGTGGTTTGACTCAAGATAAGGAAGGTTCCTCTGATTAATCAAAAGCATGGTGCATGTGAAGCAAATTATTTCCACACTGTATACCTTGAGTTGAATCAACATCCAAGTCCACTCCGATTCCTATAAGGACATATGCCAATACATATGCCAATATCTCCTAAATGTGTTCCAGGAAACGCTGTGGATCCTTGGAAGCTTAGCAGAGGTTCAAAAATGCACTGGAAGCTACCTTAGATCAGATCAGATAAATCGAGAAGTCAATGTTTTGATGACATTCTCAACAAAATAAACTGAGAAAGATTCATCATGAATGGTTTCAGCCCCAGACTTCGAAGGGACAGATTTTGAAAGGGTGCATCCCAGCCATAATCATGAGAAACATGCATGGTTTAGGTGCAGACTACCACTATTAGGTGATCACGCTCAAAACATATCCCAAGATCCTCTGCAACTGACCACCATTTAGGGGAAAATGTGTGTGTTGGCAGTAGGAAGCTGAAAAATGTCTGGAATATTTCAAGAACAAAGGACCACAGTGCTTACCACATATTGCAGCTATATGGAGTGGAGTGAATCCCCGGTCATCTCTGGAAAATGGTGTAACGATGGAAGGATCATTCAACTTCCTTAAAATAAAGAAGTATTTTTTAGCTACAGCAAGAGAAGTGTGACACATATATTGCATAGTTGCCCTTTACACAAGCACACACACCACCACCACCATCATCCTCATGATCAAGGATCGCTACATATGAGCACCCTTAGCAAGCTGGCTATGAAGTCACCATCCAAATCTCGCCTCAACATTGAACTCACAACTGTTTTCTCAGCCTCCAGTTCTTTTCATCTGCAATATGGTAATACTATTATTGATCAACTCTATAAAGCTATTGTAAGGTTACTGAAATAATATACATGGTGTTATCTCTGAATCAACCCACTGCAAACAGAGTCAACTTTATCCTGTCTTCGTTCCCAATTCGATTTTAACAGATTCTGGAGAGCTTTGAAAAGACGGATCCTCACCCAGAAACCAGCTTCTCACATTTATCACAAAAGCAGAGCGGGTGGCACATGTTTTGCATAGTGTCATTATCGCTGTCCCCTTGGCTCAACAAGCGCTCCACTTCTTCCTGGTTGCCTGACGCAACATGCTGCAAAGGAGTGCAAAAGACAGAGATTTTTCTGGAAATGAAAACCCAGCAGACTGTGAAGAATGGCAAGAAGGATTTGGCCCCATTCATTCGGTCACACACTCATTCACTTATCACCCAACACACGAATCTGTGCTTCCGCCGTGTGTCATGGCGGATGTTCTGTAACTTTTCATAATCCTGTCTGTGTCTGAAAATGCAGAATGCCTCCGAAGGTTGCGATTGGTTGAGGCTCTCAAGCATTCTTTGCCACAGGCCCTAACCCAATCGACCGAAGGGGCGATCCTATGCCACTTGGGACAGAAAAAAGTTCCACAAGCAGCAGCATTTCCCAGCCAGCCCAACCCTCACCTGGGAATGGCAGGATCTTTCCTTAGGATTATAGCTTCAAATACAATGAATCAGCAATTTGCAAATATGAATGGGTGTTTCAGAAAAGCTAATGTGTTACCTTCTGCCTAGCCTGCCCATGTGCGCACAGGAATAAATGAATAACATAGAAACAGGGTGAGTCAGAAGGGGTCTCCTGGGTCATCTAGTCTGACCCCCAGCTCCTGCCAACTACCATGTGCGGGCATGTCATGAGCCCCAATTCAACTCTAGCCATGCTTTAGAAACAGTCTGTGCATGAAACTTCTTTCAGCAGAACATGGCCTGGGGTGCAAATGCTTCAGGGAGCAGTGCTGTGTGGCCCGGTGCGCTCCTCACTGCAGGTGTACCTGCTGGGCAGAAATCTCCCTGCTAGTTCAATTCAGCAAGTGATGAGTTGACAAAGCTCCATAACTTGACTTCCAGTACAACCACATACATGCTTACTCAGAAGAGAGTCTCATTGAGTCAACATAACTTTTGCCCAGGTAAATACAGAATTTCAGCCTTAGACTGTTTCAGTATAATTTTAAAAACATGTTTATCAACTTTCAGTATTATATTCTTTTTTGTAAAGTAGAACTATTTACACACACAATCATCCCAATGGTTTCTCTCAAAAATTCTATTTGTTAGCTAATACAATTTCCTATTATTCAAGAATGGGTCATTGAAATTATGCATCTTCAATGCTGTTCTTATCTTAATGCATTTGAAAAAGAAATATTAAGCTTCCTCGTAGACCAAAATATAGAACACTCTCCAAAACAAAAAACAGACTGTGGTTTTAGCCGTATGCACATATTAGCTTTCAGAAATATTTCTTTATTTAGAAAACACAGGAAGCACAGACCTTTTATTTTTAATCTAAAAATACCATTGAAAACATCAACGTTAATGGAATCCTAATAAACTGAATCAGCTGCTTTTCTCCACCAGCAGGGAAAAATAAAAACACAGCTCCAACAAACTCTCAGTGCATGAAAGATTAAACGTGCAGCTACGCAAATGAGCTTTAATAGCATACCTACGTGGACCAAACTCTAGGACAGCCTGTTCCAACTTGATGCCCTCCAGCTATTTTGGTCTCAACTCTCATCATCCCTTAGCAAGCATGGCCAATGGTGAGGGCTGATGGGAACTGTAGGGCACAACACCTACAGGTCAGCAGGCTGAGGAAGACTGGCCCATCTCATGTATGAGTTTTCTGGTGCTGCCTCGGAAGCACTCAGCTCGCAGGGAAGCTAGCAACCGACTTCTGATTCCTCACTTCACACTGTCCTGGGAGAGTTTCTTCAATTGCAATCTTGTGGCTTCTTTTTACAAACAACTGCTATTTCCTCTTTCTAGTAAACTCCAAAGTGTCCTTCTTAAAAGAGGTGTTTATGAAACGGATCCTCAAACAGGCCAACATTTTCTCCCAGGTATCAACCACAAAAAAGAGGCTCCAATAGAATACGTCAAAAGTTCAGCATAACCATCTACCCCTTCCAAATCAAATGACAATAGGTGAACCATCCAAGGAACATTTCATTGAGAAGGCTACAGATACCTCTTTTATCAACTCTAAAAGAGCAGTTAATTTGCAGAAATATTAAGAGCAATTTTATCAGGGCACAAAGATTCTCAGCTTCCTTAGAAAGGAAGAACAATGTTGAGCAAATTTGCCAAAATAGCATAGTATTCATGCAATCCAAACCTGAAACAAGCAGTCTATTGGGGTGACGGACATCTGAGACAGTAAATTCATTCTTTGTCTTAAGTGCAGCTTCTCACTAAATCCTTCAGATTCCTATAAGAGGGGGTGGAAAACTGCCATCAATCAGAAATACTTAACCAAGCATGCGTTTTACTAACAGCTGATTTATTTATTGAAAAAGTCTAATCTTCCCTTTCCCTTTGGCAATGCTGCCCGTGGAGGTTTCCAAAAATCAACATCAATGACCAGAAAATAAAATCAAAAAACAAAAAAGGATTAATATCAGATGATACCACCAATAAAACAGTAACACAAGAAGAAATGAAGAAAAGAGCAGGGATGATGGTTTCACTACAAGCTTGGGGAAATAAAATGAGTTTAATCTGGTTCCTATGAGTTTAATCTGGTTGCCAATAGATGGCAAAAGAAGAAGGGGACGGCAGAGAATGAGGTGGCTAGATGGAGTCACTGAAGCAGTCGGTGTGAGCCTAAGTGGATTCCGGGGGTAGTGAAGGACAGGAAGGCCTGGAGGAATGTTGTCCATGGGGTCGCGATGGGTTGGACACGACTTCGCGACTAACAACAACAAATCTGGTTCCAAAAAGCCAACATGTTGAGTTTCTTAGTAGTGCATTCCACAACTTGGATGCCACTACAAAGGCAGCTGTGGACACCACTTGCTATGGTTATACTATTGTATGATATAGTCATATTGTCACATAACATGCTTATATTCCCCTGAAATGAACAGCAGGGGCTGCTGACCACATTCCATCCGACAACTAGATCGTCATACTGCAGGAAACAACTTACTTTAAGGCAGTAACACCACCTTACCTTGGGCTTCAAACCTGACTCTTTAAAATGAACACTACCACCTTGAGAGGCTCTGCTTTGCATGATGGTCCTTTCAGCCCTATTCAGTGCACTTCCTAGCCCTGCAGTCACCAGTTCAGAAGTGTGAAGAAGTGGTGCCTCGGGAAGTAGAATTTGCTGGTGCGCCATTTTGGATAGCAGGGATTTTAGTGGGGTGGGGGTTACAGCACAGAGATCTCTTGCTTTACATGCAGTAGGTCCTAGGCTCAGTTCCCAGCTTCTCCAGGTAGAACTAGGATAGGAAAGAATTTTCCTGAAATCTTGGAGAGATGCTGACAATTGTATCCTGGTCTGCACATCGTAACAATTGTTGGTAAACCATTTGTTGATCTTAGATGCTAACCCTGCACTATGGTTTAACTATGGGTTAAACTAACTACAAACAACTCAGAATTTACACCCAAGAACAAGCCATGGGTTCTCTTCCTGAGTTCTTTGTGGAAAGAACCCCTAGTTGGCACGTAAGAACTACCCGATTCAACTACCCATACTCTGGCTTGTCCTCAGGTGCAAAGCGGTCCAGTGCTGACAATACTAAGCTGCAACAATGATCCACAGATCACTCAATCTACTCTTGTTCCAAAGCGCCAGAGCAGATTGCTGTCATCTGGGACAGTTAGTTCTGAAGGTCTGAGCAGCTCTGGAATTTTATGAGCAATCCCCATGCCTTCAGTTCTACAAACACTGTCATGCTGGAAGCGCAGCTTATCTTGACTTACAAGTCCCACACTTGTACATCCTCTTGAGTACATGGTTCTGGTCAGCCCATCTCAATGAGTTTCTGGTAGGAAGAGAGATACGAAGGCCTGAAGAAGAAAAAGTCAAAGAAACCCTTTTCCCCCCAAATGTTTCCAACAACTCTTCCCATATTTTTCCCAATTTTCTGGGCTTTTTTTTCCAGGCCTTCACATCTCTGGGTAGCATGGATGGAAGCACTTTGAATGAGAAAGATGGAACACTTTAAGAAAGAGGAAATTGCACTCAGGGCAGGTATCATGGAGGCTCTGAAGTCCTGTGCACAGTTCCCACTGGAAAATTACGAACGTGGAGTGTCCATCACCTTGCAGCCTACCCACACATTACCACTACCACAAACAAGCAGATGTGAATATGCCCCACGGAGGTAGCACAGTCCTTTTCTGGAGAACGTGCCAGGTCAAATTTCATCTGCGATTTGTCGGAACCTGACCAACTATGCGGCCAAGACGTTAAAGCGCTGCTCATTTCTCTCACTGGCAAGGTTATTCAGAGAGTAGGGTAGTTTCCAACCCATGATTTCGGGTGCCACATTTGCAGTGGCGCAGCTCGTTGGCCTGGACTGTGCCATCTTGATGTGTGCACACCCACAACATTCCAAATAAAGCGGCTGCAAGAGAGGGATTGCGACTCTGGTAAAGCACCTGCTCTGCAGGCAGAATGTTTCAAGTTCTATCCCTACCATCTCCAGGTTGGGCTGAAAAATATCCTGCCTGAAACCCAGGAGAGCCACTTCCAGTCAGTGCTGGCCTAGGCCAACCAATGGCCTTAGCAGAAGAGAGTTTCTGGTGTTCTGGGGGTGCGGGAAAGGCAGAGCACATAGCATGGGCTTCACCCAACTTTACATGCACAGGCTAATTCTGCCACTCCGGCATCTCCTTGCTGCAAACAGGAGGTGCCCACGAGTTTGGGCAAGGGGGTGGTCTAGAGATCGGTGCAGTTTTTCCATGTTCATGGGGGACCTGTGCCCCTAACCCCCAGTAATGTGGAGGGCCAACCGTGCGTGATCCAACTTAAATTCAGCTTAAAAGACGAATTTCCTTTTTCGCAGGAACAGAACTCATCTGTAAGCCAGGGCCCGCCTGCACATATACATTCGCAGATTCACAGGTTCTTGCAAAGCACTGTCTGGCCGTGTGTGAGGGACCGCCTGACCACCAACCCCGTCCTCCCTGTCCAAACCAAGCAGCTGTGCTGGCATACGCAGGCTTTCCTGCTGCACCGTTTCTTGACGCGGCAATCCGGTGCACCCAAGTACACTCAGAAACCTGTCTAACCACACACGCGTCAGGCAGGTAGAATCCGGCTGGGTGTGTGAATGTGAAGGCAACGGCCATTCCAGCTACCCACGCGGGTTTCTGCCCCGACTGCCATCAGGTGTAGGCTCAAGGGGTGGGTGGCAGAGGGAAGTGGCCCAAAAGCAGCACGACGGCATTTAGCTCACAGGCAGCACCAGCGTAGTCCAAGTTCAGACAGTAAGCAGCACTGTACATTGTGCACAGCTATTATACCTTTGAACATCAAGCCCTTTTCTCCAAGGCCCTAGAAAGGCATCAAAGGGCGGAGACCTCTGGCCTACTGAATCTATTCAGTAGGGACCAGGCACTGTGTGCTGCCTTGGCAGGGGACAAAGCGCTACAAGAAAGGAAATTAAAGCCATTTCTTCAGGCCCAAAGGATCCGTGAAGACTTAGAAATCACCTCAGTAATGCGCAAGGCACTAAACAGGGCACAAGCAGATCTGCACTGGCTTTTATCTGGATCCAGCTCTATTCGTGACGGCAACCGAGCTGGGATCCCTTACTTTAAAACAGTGACTAATCACAGGATGAGAAAGCGATGCGCTTTGTTTATCACTTAGGCCTGAGGCAGGAAGAAAGGGGCTCTGGAGGTGTCGGACTGCTACTGCCAGCAGGCCTTGCTAACACAGGCAATAGTGAGGCATGATGGGCACTGTGGTCCAAGAACATGTGGAGTGCCACATTCTCCTGTCCATGCTTGTCCACCACTTTTCCCCTTCCTAAGCTCAAACTGTAGGCAAGAGGAGCCCCACAGAGGTCTTTGAGATCCTTGCCCGCTTGGTTTATATGCACTTGGGGCTGACTGGGTTTCGACAAGGGTCGAACACCAACGTGGCTAATTTAGGCCACAGAAAAATCAGGGATTCAAAGAGATTCCCATATTGCATTTCCCACAAACACATACATTCAGGTGAGGTATCTTACAAGCTAAGGATTGATTCAGTCCAAATCTTCTATGAAGAGATGCCACAACCATATTAGAAGATTCTCCTTGTAGGTCAGGAGACAGTGGACATCTCTACACCCATAAGCACAGACTTTTCATAATTCCAAGGTGTTTTTGGACAAATAAAAGCAAAGTTGCCAGCAAGGCAGACTGATCAAAGTCTCAGTTTTTGAAGACAACAGCACTTTTTGTTAAACCAGCTTTACTTTATAAAGAATCACACACATTTAGTCATCAATTTCATTGATGCATTTTATTTTACAAAAGATATCAAGTTAGTGTTGTCCAAGTATTTCTGCCCTAAACCTTTTCTCACAAGAACCTGATCAACTGATATTAAAGATTCTGATCTTCAAACTTCCTTTCAGGTAGAAGACTGAAATTTCGATGTGGGCTTCCCACCCACCCCCACCCCTTTCCCTTCCCTTCCCTTCTGGACACCAACTTTTTTTTTTAAACTTAATCTGGCATTGAGATCTAGAGTAAGCAATACTTGTGGTTCACATCTGCATTTTTTTAAAGGGGGAAGCCAAGTGCCACATATTTGCTTCTAGAGATTTACCACTGAAAAGCAATGTGAAAACATGTTATAAAAGCAATTTAAAAATGCAACAGTCCTTGTGAAGTGTGCCTTGTAGAAGAGCTCCCACCCCCTCCATCAAGCCTTCCAGATCGAGCCATTAAGCATCTGAATTCCATTTCTCTGCAGCTGGAGGTCACTGTGGTGCCATGTTCAGATCCTTCAGCCGCCAGGTCAGATCGGGAGCACCTAAGTTTTGGAAGGGTAGAAACTCCAAAGTGCTTGCTTGCCATTAAATTTGAGGAAGCTAAACTAATTAGATGATTTCAGCAGGGTTTGAGCATGCTTTAAATATACACACACCCTGCTCCTAGTGTCCCACTCCCTGGAGAGATCAACTCCTGTTTAGCTTCAGAAAGGCTACCACATCTGGCAATCCAGCCCACACAAGCCCCCAGCAAGTCTCAGGGGAGAGCAAACTAGACCAGTCAGTCCTGATGGCTCTCTAGTACCTCCAGTGTCAGAGTCACCATGACTATGTACAGAGGCTGCTGGGGAGCATGGACAGGAGGTGCTGCTGACCTCATGTCCTTTTGCTGGTCTCCCATGGGCAGCTGGTTGGCCACGGTGTGTCCACAGGATGGTGGCCTAGATGGCCCTTGATCTGATCTAGTATGACTCTTGTCTTGAGCATTTTAGTCCTACATACAGTGGTTTCCATGTTAATGGCCCTGCCTTCCTTACAAGACGTAGTTTCTCTGGAAGAAACCTGCAGCATCCCTTCATCTGCAGGCTAGATGCCCCCCTCCAAGGGGGGGTCAAGCTGCATGTACAAGATCTCTCCATCTGAAGTGGAGCATACATAAACTATACTTCAGGGACTTTTGACTCCCCGAGTTCCTCCCCTAGCTCTCTCTCCCCACAAGATGAACTCACTAGAATTTAATAATGGGGTCCTCAAAATGCCAGGGGCAGGAAGGGGCAGGTCTTCCAACACCCAGTACTGCACAGAGCTCTGTTACTTTCAGCCCGTCATGCAGGTGCTTTACTATACCACATCAGTTTTTTCACCATCTTAACAGGAGAAGCTGGTCAGGATGCATAAATGGGATAAAGATGGAGGTAAAATAAAAGCACGTGTATATAAGTACTTCATGTGGTCAAAATGAACTTACGAGTGCTGCATTGGTTTCCATGGAGTTCATTTCTATTACTTTCCTTCTGGTTGAATTTTATTTTAATCTATTGAATTTTAATCTATTTTCAAGAAGTTTAACAACACTTGAACTTCTTTCCTGTGGTTTCAACCACAGCATGCTGTAGCTAGTGCTGAGCCAGGGCAAAACACTGTGACGATTTGATCAGCATTTGCTACGTCTGAGCTTAGCTGCAATCCTTAAAGTCATTGGTGGAAATGGACTTTCTTACCAACAATATATTACCTGATCCACACATATCAAACCATGCTTGTATCATGTGTGAACAAAGAACTATGGATTAACTATGAGCAGTTAAGCAGGAACAACCCACAAAGAGGACCCGTGATTTGATGTTTGGTTGTGTACTGTGGATTGTTTAAACCATGTAAACCATGATTTGTTACATACAGATTTAGAACCATAGGTTGGTCACAGATTGTTTCCCCAAGGTACAGAACTACAGGGCAAGAGGGGTTTAAAAAAAGCCAAGCTCTTCATATGTCAGAGAGGAAGAGATAACTCTTCAAGGAACTGAGAAAACAAACCATGGCTTGTTCAATAATCTGCCAAACAAACCATGATCTAAAATAGACCAATGGTTGGTGTTACATGAGAACCAGGCCACTGTTGTGAGCTATGCCTATTAGAATGCCAAGTATTTGGGGGGATGGCTTGGTCCTCAATGGGTAATTAAGACTCATTAACAAAAGATAACCTACTCAGACACAAACATGGTCATATGCACAGGTGCCTTCATCTTTGGAACCTCACTGGGGACATGGCATGAGGCTTGCATGTCAACTACTACACCACTGGCTGGAATGCCATCTATGGACGGACAGGTCTGCAGTAGATGAACTATGCAGTCCTAGAACCCTAACTCTTCCCAACCCCACCAATTGGGCTGTTTCAAGACCAATACTGCCTGCCATCCAGCTGAGAACATGACCCTTCACAAATATCTTCTATTTCTTTGAATTATTCAATTAACTCCAGAAGGCTGAAATGCAAGAGTGATTTTTCCTTTAAAAGGGAACCACCTGCCCATATCCGACTGTTACAGCCTTAGGGTATCATCAGTTCTAAATACGGCAATAAATCTGTGTGAGACACTTGCAAAGCATGCAAGAACATAGATGTGCACTTATGTAAGGGCATTTCCTATAGGCAGCGCTCTTCTGCAATCACATATGCTGCTTTTTCAAGATACAGTAAGACAGAAAGGTAAGAAATTAAGTTTAAAGACTGTGTCCTTTTATCGGAGCAGCAGCCTAAACTTAGGATTTTATTAGACACCTTGAGGCACACAGGCCAGCAGCTCCAAAGGAGATGTGCGTCTCTGTGCTAGCTATCCAGAAAGTGCTCCTCTTACCGCTTTGCCAAATTGCAGCATGACTTGCACCTGGCAAGCTATCACAGAGGCTTTCTGCTGGGCGTGAGCACTCTTATTTAAAGCAACTCACCGTTGGCCTGTCGGAGAGGTTTCCTTGCCGGATGTACTCTATTGCAGCCTCAACCGAAGTCAAGCAGTACCCTAATTCATCTTTCGCTGAGCTGCAAAACCTGAAGTTTTTGATATAACTCAGGTTTGCCATCCTAGACAGAGAATAGGGCAGTGTAAGTCTTTCAAACAGAACGCGAGAAACAGAGATGCTTGGAAGAGAAGCAGAAATAATTCAAAAAGATCTCTTAGTAGTATGTCTAAACTGTCCCATTTTAAACACCAAAACTTTATCAGACACAAGCTTAAATTCTTCCAGTTGTTGGTCTGGACATCTGGCATCTGGGTCGAAAATAATTTCAACCCAACAGAGTTCTGGGCTTGTTACATGCAGGGCAAGAGGAAGGCGTGGTCCATTCCATTTCAGAATACCCATCGTTGATCCCAAGGCTTCTGGATGCTCTGAAACAAACAGCCACCAAGACAAAGTGCTAGAAATCGCATTAGTTCTCTGCAGCTCGATCCTACATATTCCCAAGAGCTGGGAAAACTTAGACCTCCGAGACCAGGCAATTTCTGCCTCAGATCCACCAACAGCCAAAATGACCAATCATCAAAAATTGAACAGCCATTAAACTGCCAGAAATGTTTAATTCCAAATGCTGGGAGAAGGGAAAGATGAAGTCAGAAATAGCTTGTCATAACTGGCAATTTAGTTTTATTTTCTGGCCAGTATGTTACCTAGGAGCATTCTTGCCATTGCTCCTGGCAGGAATGATGCGCTCCTATTCAAGCTCGACCGAAAAGGGGCCTAACCTCCCAGCATCTCCCAGTCCTAAGAGCAAGAAGCCCCTATAGCGGCCCACAGATCGCACCGAGCTGCACGTCACCCGCACCAAATAGCCTCTTGTATACAAAAAGGCACAACATGTACAGACTCAAGACAGATGGATTAAAGATCAGCACTTTGTTATAACTGACGTCCAAAAGCATAAGCACATTTGTTAAATGCATGTAATCCCTCAAAATGGCACTTTGCTAATGCAACAGTTCTGCTGCATTTACATGTTTAGTTTCCTTTTGCATTGTACCAGAGAAAGCAAAGGGCAAGCTCCATTTCATAACAGATGTTCACCCTACACATTTTCCAGATTTGCAGGCACTAGACATTGCTCAAGGCAAAGGGATTTGTGTATTATACCATTATGGGCACGGTTAGTCTGGAGTTAAAATGTGACAGTTCTAGTGTGAAAGCCTCAGAACTCAAGGATCCGCTTAATGGCCTGTTCAGGATAAAAGCACGGCGAGGCTTTTCATGCCAAGGACCACCAAGTATGCAAGATGGTTCTTGCCATCCCAGTTAACCCCGCAGTGATCCACTGGCCTGCCACAGGCTCATCCTGCTCCGTGCCAGGTGGAAATGCCTTCCTAGGCCACACTGATGAAAGCGGAACCAAATCCAAGTTTGTCAGTACATTCAGACCAAACCCGAACTCACTTACGCAAGTTGCATGTTTGCCGCAGAGATACATAAGCTACATACCAGTTTGGGATCTCTGTTTTCACCAGAAGAAAGAGCAAGACCGAAAGCAGGTCATCTGCACACATTGTCTCCAAGTTAACTGAAGGGGGAAGAGGGATGTGTCACATCTTCAAGCTCAGAAACAGTGCCTTGAGCATAAGCCTATGCAAATTCATCATTGCCACCACAGGACATTTATATGCCCCTTCTTCCTCTTGCACAGAACCCAGGAAGTTTCCCTCCACTCCATTTTATCCTTACAAAAACAAGCAACCCTGTGAGGTAGGTCAGGAAGAGATTCTGTGACCCAGTGAGCTTCATGGCTGACTCGGGACTAGAACCCAGCTCTCCCAGCTCTCCAGTCCAAAACTCTAATCACCATGTTCCACCCACTTTTTATTTCTATTTAGAAAGAAATATATCCTGAATCTCTCCCTCACGTGCGCCATGTGGTTCAGGAGCAGCTTAACCCCTAATGTAAGGGAGCTTAATATACTGAATGCATGTATCTTACTATAAGGAAGAAACGATGCAACCAGAAGCCTTTAAAGAGGAGCCTTGGGTGCATCATCTAGGCACATGCAGAGTTTTCCAGAGTAGTACTAGCTGAGGATGATGGGCACTGTACCCTGCAAATATGCTAAACTACCATGCAGGTGAAGACTGAATGAGCATAAAACAAAGGAAAACCGAACCCTAATTAGTACCAAGTGAACCATGCCCTACATTGCATTCTTCACAAGCTGGGGGAATCTCAGGAAAAACACCGCATGCTCCTAAGCAAAAGAACTTCAAAACACTGCCTTTCAAAAATAAAGTTTGGTGTCTTCCAACGGAAAACAAAGCAAAAGCACCTGAACATTCCAGTGTGCGCTGGTTTAAAAGCTCGTGGAGGGCGCTTTCAGGAGTCCAGAGACGCAATACAGTGAAATGACAGCTACATTGCCAAGGCTACAGACCTCTCTGACTTGGCGACTGCATGATGATTTGCACCACTCTGCGCAGGCACAGCAGCTTCTGTTGTGGAGAGGTGCACTTATTCAGCTGGGCCAGTTCTCGTTTTGCACGTGGTATGTTGAAGCTGCAAGCAGTTTGCCAACAGAAAAGTGAAATCTGAGAAGCGTTGCCCAAAGGCATGCACCGCTTTCCTTTCCGCCCAGAAAAACAGCGTCACCCTGTTCCCCCACCCTCAGTATAACCTGAGGTCCCCAACTGACCAAAGGTAACTGGCACAGCCTGTTCTGGCAGCTTCCACAGCTGTTTTTCCGGAGGTTTCAGCAAGTGACGATTTTTACAGCATGAAATACATGCTGTTGCAATCTCCAAGTCAATCCGCTGTTGATGGCATGGCCAAAGGGTCAACTTGAACATCAGCAACCCCAACATAAACATGTTTCTGAATCAACAGCATATGTAAGCTCATACATCAAGATCTCTTCCATATGTTGCTCCGAATGAAGCACTGTCCTCAAGGGGTGGCAGTCCCCAACCTCCAAGAGGTTCTACACTACAGTCTCCAGAAGCCCCAGCCAGAGGGGTCAGATACTGGAAGACGTTGCCCGGAACATCTGGATGGCACCAAGATGAGGGAAGACTCTAGTGTTATTGTCAACCCTTCCAAGGTATGCACTGATTGTAGAGCACTCCTTTTTCCTCTCCCACCACATCTCCAGTGAACTGGCCACAATCCACAAACATGCATATTTGCTCTTGGAAAGCAGGTACACCAGCTTATGGCATACAGCAAAATCCAAGATTTCTTTTTGCAATAGCTGCTTTTCCTTTACCCTCTCATCTCACTCACACACTCAGAAAAGGACATGGTGGAAGAAGATTGGTACTTCTTGATGCTACACACCTGAATTCAGCTTTGATGCCAAGGTCCTTCTGCTGCAGCTCCTGCAAACTTCGTGTAATTTTGTTGAAAGCTGCATCCTGGTCAGTGAGCACAAAGATAGTCGTTTTTAGATAGTGGCAAGAAGTTGCTCTTCTAGTTGCATCTGGAGGTATTTTATACTCTGCACAAATATCCAAGAACACAGAATATTCTTCCCCAAAGGCCATGCTACCCAGGAATTGTGGGAGCCACTGGTGAACACATCTGGAGGGCAACAGGCTGGGAAAGACTGAGGTAGAACACAGGAATCTAACTTAATAGTATGTTAGATCATGTTTTCACTTAGCCCAGTATCATTTAGCATCAATGCAGAACACTCCCATCAATTGCTACCTGAGCCTTCTAACTGGAGACACCAGCCAAGGATTGAACCTGGGACATTCCATTTGCAAAACAGGTGCTCAACTACTAAGCTATGGGTCCTCCTAAGAAAGAAAAGTTGTATAATTTGTGTTTGCACTAGCTAAGGAGAATAAAACCTCCTTGAAGGGTTTCAGTGGATTTCCTCCAAACTATGAGCAAGCAGTAAACAGAGAGACTCCTCTGGGAACAGAGGAAGCTGCTTTATACTGAGGCAGGCCATTGGCCCATTTAACCTGGTACTGAAGACACTGGCTGGCAGCAATGGCTCTGCAGGGCTGCAGGCAGGAGTTTTTCCTCTCTGGGAATGCCAGGGATGAGAAAGGAGGCCTTCTGGGTGCCCAACAAGCACTCTGCCACTGAGCTCTGGCCCTTCTCCTTTGGCAGTCAAGTATGCCCTTTCCCATGCACCATGAGACACATGCTTCTTATTTTCTATTTGTGGGAGAGTTTAAAAACATCTCAAGCCAGGAGCCATGCACCGTGCTGGAGACTGTAAGAGACTCCTACCTCAGTTGCCTCAATAGTCCCCACATACTTAAAGATCACATCATAGAGAGCATGGTGGATATACATCTGTAGAGAAACAGACACAGCATTGGTGACGGCGATACACGTGTCGCTCGACTGTCCCCGCTAACATCCCAGTACTCACATCTACAGCCTGCTTCATCAGATTCATCTGGGGTTCCTGCTTCGCAAGCATTCTCTATCAGAGAAAATGGGCAGCATTAATAAGAGGGGGAAGACGCTGAAGACGAGATGGCAACTGAATGTATGTAAGCATAACTGCAAAGTACTCACAAGGTGGGAGTCTCTTAATAATTGCTGGATGCATTTGGTGTACAGCGCATTCACGGAATCCTAAAAGACATCAGGAAACACTTCACTTGTTTCTACGTTCATTCGACAAGCACACACAGATACCAGAAGATACCTAGAAGAGCTGTGTGCCACAGCAGTGCAGTCCTTGAGAAGGTGTCGGTTTGGGCAAACTAGATCAGGAATGACCGGTAGATTTCCAGGTGATTCACTGCAGGGCTTCCAACTCGTAATTAACAATAGTAGCAAAATAACTCTCCCCACCACCACCCCCATCTTAAATTAGAATGACAACATGAAGACAGACTGGAGCTATTTTTGTGTGGAAGGAGTATGAGCTCTGTTCAGTTCTGATACTCAGAGCAAATTCCTGGGCCCAGAAACATTTAGTTCTAGGTTGCCTTCTATACCAGGCTCCCAGTTGGTGGCTCTCTAGGGTCTAGTAAAAAACAAAACAGATTCCACCACTCTGAAGTCTACCCACGCCTGCTGTACATTTTCATTCTAGATCTGTCCCGAAACCACTCCTGTTATGAGCTAATCTAGCAATGATAATGAGCAATCAGAGCTGCAAGTCACTTAAGAACACTTACACTTCTATTAATTGAACTTTAGTATTTTTCTGTTTACTCATTAAATATCCTGCCTCCTTCCCACAAGGACCCATGGGGCCTTACATAATCCTCCCCTTCTCCATAACAGCTCCGTAAGGTAGGTGAATCTGGCTGCCAGTGGATGTCCCGAAGTCACCCTGTGAGTTTCATGGCTGGATGGGAATAAGTACCCAGATCTCCGGAGCCCAGGCCAGCCCTCAGCACTAGGCCAAACTGGCTCTCAGTGTGATATATACTATACTATATTTATATAAGTTTGGATATAAGTATATTATTGAATCACGCAGCACTTTTTTAAAATCTTAGATAATCTTAATTTAATAATAGGAATATTAAGAGAGGCATCCTTCCTATATGCAAGAAGGGAGAATGCCTGTTTAGGCTGCACTCGTCATCTGCAGTAGATCAGTTATATATTTAAGCAATATATAAAAGTTAAATGGGTTGGAAATTCAGATACTAACTATGTAGTGTCGCAGGATTTTCCTGTCATGATCCTTTAAAGTCCTGTGGAAAGATGCAATCGCTTTATCAAACTTTTCAGTGTGCTTTCCCAAGAACTCTCTCACATCTTCAATGTTTTTCAGGGAGTAAGAATTCGATGGTGTTGAGGGTTGTTCTGAAATGGAGGACAGTCGTCAGTATAAAGAAAGATTTCCAATTATTTCTCAAATTTGCAGAAATTCAAAGCCAGGCACAAGAAGATACAAGAAAAAGCCAGGATCACCTGCTGCTAGCATTTAAAGCTTCCCCTGAATTCTGAAAAGCTAGCAATTTTATTCTGTTCTAGCAAATGGTACTTGATATGAAATTGTTCTGAGCAAGTGTTTAGGATGGTTTAGCTTTTCATTCCCACTAGTTTGAGAACTTTCTATCATTGCTTTCTAGGCTGAATAAGCTGCTGCTTATGATATATATGAAAGTCTTGAAAGGGGGAGTGGGTTTAAACAATTGGCCAAATCTGTACTTTTTTGCTGAGAAAGAAAAGCACGCCTACTCACCTTTGCTCTCATTTTTCTCAAGAGGATGAGCTATACAAAGGATGCTAAAGCTCTCTTCTTTTTCATTGTAGAAAGTTTCCTCAAAGAGAACAGGTACTGAAAAACGATGATTAAAGCCAGCCCCAAGTATGACCATGTTTCCTTGTACGAAGACTTCCTAATGGAAGGAAAGAGAAGGAAAGCAGCACTCTTCCAAAAAAAAATCAGAACACACTACAAACAGTTTAAGCCCTGGCTATCCATGTAGCTTTTAAGAAAGATTTGTCAAAAGCAAACTAAATGCAATCCAGAGATTTATACTAATACAGCACTATAGAATGGATCTTAGAAAATCCATTTGTAGGCAAGAACATACATCAGTTTTTAGATAAGGATCCCTTATTTCAAACCTCTGAAACATGGCTATTGAATTTGCCCACACCTCGAAGTTCATGAGACCACAGACAGGCTGCACTGAAGCCTTCTCCATTGTTAGGACGAAACTGTACTAGATTTCCATCCTTATAACGTACCTTTCCATTCAAAGTTTGGAAGTTTTCTTCCACTGGCCTGAGAACATAACAGTCAAACTGGCAAGTGGAGATGAAACTACTCGAAAGACTTCCTTTGCATGGCACTAGAACCTAGAGAAGTGGAACAGAGTATCAGGTGTTACGCATAACCAAATGGGCAAGCCGCACACACCAGTTGCGAGGCGCTTGGCCAGACAGAACTCTTGTACCCGTCCTGCTTGAAGGACCCTGTGGCAACTGGTCCAGCAACATGCCAAGAGAGTGCCGGACTGGATGGACCACAGGTCTGATCCAGCATGCCTTTCCTTACATTCTTATGCGACCCTACAAGCACTGCCACTGTGCAAGATCACATCCAGTCCTGAAATCAGACTATTATGCAAGATTAATCAGGACTCTGTTATCCTACGGCAGGAGCCCTTGAGTAGCCACCAGTGGGAAGTAGGCAACTAGCCAAGGAACAGGGAGATAGAGGGAACAAATGCTCTGTGTTGTGGCCTCCATTAACATCATTTAAAAAATGATACCACTACTTCCCTCTCAAGTCCTTAACACTTTGATTTTGTGTTCCCCTCCACAAGTTCAGTGTACTGAACAACAGATCCCAATTAATGATTATTCCCTGACTGGAGTGCTTCTACTGGACTGATTTAGGAATCTTTTGAATCCTGGCATCTGGACGGAGGTAGAGGGGTAGGGAGAGTGTGAGAGTGAGTGTGAGAGAGAGAAAGAGAGACAGAGAGACAGAGACAGAGAGAGACAGAGAGAGGCAGAGAGGCAGAGAGACAGTTTCTCAGATAGCCTTGTGAAATACGGTCATAATTCAGTTATTAGTGAGTAGTATCACTGCCAACCGCACAACATCTGAACATCCAGCACTTTCACCATGGATGCGCAGCATGGAGGGACCAGATGGCATAGAACACTAAGCTATTCTCAGGAAAGAGGTCTTTGGCAGTCTTCCCTCAGGTATTACATTAGCCCCAAGAGCCTGACCACTAGGCTTATTTCTCAACACTCTACGGAATGGACTGTCCTCACCGGGTACCCTCCAGGTGTTTTGAATTTCAGTTCCTATCAACCCCAGCCCATACAGCCAAGGGGCAAGAATACTGGGAGCGATCGTCAACATTTTTCTGGAGAACAGGTTGGCATACTGGAGCATCATTTACCGAAGGAACCACGTTTTACTTACAACTCCATGCAATTCTGCAACTTTCCTGCAGAGATCAGGCCTCAGTTTCTGCATTGCTAAATAGAAGGGGTTCTTCAGGAGGTCTTCATCATACATAGCCATAGGGGCCTCTCAAGTATCCACTGCAGAGGGTTTCTGAAAGCAGAGATACCCCCCACCCCCCCGGATAATCAGATTGCCCGTTTCATAACATTTTTAGTCTGCAAGAAAAGCGCCATCTGACTTCTTGTCATGGTCACAAGATGTACTGATGCATGCAGAACAAGTTATTCGGAACAGAGTCTTTCACTGAAGAGGTGTGTCCAAAATTTTGTGCATTCGCCCTTCACTTTTAGCTGAAAGATGTTTCAGGCTGCACAGCTTATCTCACAATAACGTGTTTTGTAATGTTCCCAGAGTGAAAATAAAAGCCAAGCATCCACAAATCTGCTCACTCTCAGATCTATCCAAGAGGATTTCAAGCAGATTCCCTCTGCAGCGAGAGCGAGAGACTTAAGAATGTTAGCTTTGCTCACTCATCACTACTTACGATCATGTTAGCCTTTATCATCAGCATAGCCCAGCATACATGATCATTTTCATCTTATCCTCACACAACAACCCTTTGAGGTAGACTAGTCTTATCCTCACATTAACAACCCTGAGAGCTGCACAGCAGAGCTAGGATTAAATGCCCAAGTCCCCAGTCCAAATTCTAACCACCACGCAGGCTCTGAATTAACAGTTAAGATGCATACATACAAAGCATTTCTCAAACATGTTCAGATTCGAAACAGCGCTTGTGTGTGGCATGAAGTGAACTGCTCCAAAAGTGGGACAATTCCACAATTCCCACAGCACATACTGTGCAAAAAGAGTAAACGCCACTGAAATCAATGGGGTTTACTTCCAAGTAAACATGCCTAGCATTGCACTAGAAGGCTCCATACACTGCTTACCAGATAAGAGATTCTTCTTTCCTTCCTCAACACAATGAAGCAGACTTTGGAAGAGGCACAGCAGTAGTATAAGCACACAAAACTAGCGTGGGATACTATTAGTTCCCTCCACAGGAGCACTGAAAAGCTGATCACACCAGAAGTTGTCCCCTATGACAGAATGTTTCAGATTGGCATGTAGGATGAATAAGCCCAGCACCCAACACATGACCACCTGGTGAAATGAGGCCCGAAAAGGTTGGGCCAGTGTAACAATAGGAGCTGTTTTGCTTCTCTGACAAAGTGGCCCTTCCGTGTTTGCTGTTGTGTGTCATCAAGTCATTCCCAGCTTACGGCAACCTTATGAATGCACTCCAAAATAACCTGTTTTTCACAGCCCTGCTCAGCTCTTGCAAACTAGATGTTGCGGCTTCCCTTGCAGAATCAACCCGGCTCATATTCGGCCATGCTCCGTCTTGGCTTCCCCTAGCAATGCCTCCTCCAGCCAGTCCTGTCTTCTCATGATGTACCCAAGGTACCACAGCCTCAGTTTCATCACGTTTGTCTCCAGGGCAAGTTCTGGCTTCATCCAAAACCCACTTGTTCGTCTTTTTGTCAGTCCATGGGAGCTGCAAAGCTCTCCACCAGCACCAGGTTTAGAAGGCAGCAATTTCCTTCCTCCTGGTGAAAGAGGCCCTAAGCGAATGAGCCACAGTAAGAGCGAGAGAAGTTTTGCTTCTCCAGTGATGCTGTCCTTGGGAGGTCCCTTGCCAAGAACCTACCCTAAAACATGGCTGGCCCAACCTAGTGCCCTCCGGATGTGGACTGTAATTTCCAGCCAGCCTGATCAATACCATGTGCTTTATAGCCTGATTTTCGTTACCATGCAGAATCTTCACTTATTTTAACAGGGCATGTCCACAATCTTCTCTCTCCCCATTTTGTACCGTCTTTTTCTTCAAGGCTGGGAGAAGCATGTGACAAGTATCTTACATCTTAAGTCTGATTATACTAAGGTCAGTTAGGTTTTTTTCGGGCTTGTGCTCGGACTTACACACTTTAGAAAGGTAAAGACATTATGGTGACCCACACATGCTGCTCCATTTCCATAATTACCTGCAGGTTGCTAAGTCAGGCAAACATGGAAGGCAGATGGCAACCAATGGCCTGTTCTGGGGTGGTCTGGAAGCTGTCCCTGCTGCTCACCTGGTTGGGTTTGGGCAGCACAGCAAGCCATCCCTGGTGAGGGTTAATATGGAAATTAAGGCTTCCAACCCATAATTTATCATCCAGCAAGCAATGGTTCCAGGATGCTACAGCAGCTGCCCGCCTTCACTGGGTTTGGATGGCACAGCAAGCTGTGTCCAGACCCAATAATTATGGAAATAAGGCCACACACCGCCAGCAAGTGCAGTGTGGGAAAAAGAAGCCACTGCAAAGTCAATATGCTGCCCAGTCTCTACCTTAAGTCTTTCTCTCCCAGACTTGTTTACTTCAGTGTTTCTCTTCCCACCCAGCTTCTAACCTTGCTGTTTCTCTCCCAGTCTCACTGCTTCTCTTTCCAACCCTTTCCCTGAACAGGAAGAGACTGCTTCTGGAACCTGCTCGCTCTTGAATGGCCCACAAAGACCATTCCCCTTTGATCTCTCTTACTCTCAGCTTCCCTCTTCTAGCCTTGCTTTATCTACTCACTTTCCTGCCTATTTCTCCCACTTCCACATCCCTAGCCTTCTTTTGCTCCCTTCCAAGCCCCAGCCTTGCTGTGTTCCCCCCTCAGCACTTTGCTGTTTCTCTCGTCGCCTCTAGCCTAGCTCTTTCCCCCACCACCTCTTTGCCATGCTTCTCTCCATTCTAGTGCCCAGCCTTGCTCATTCCATCCCCTCTGCATCTTTGCCCTGCCTTTTCTCTCCTGCTCCCTCTCAGTCTCTAACCTAGCTATCTCTCTCCCTGCTGTCAGTTTGCCTTGCTGTTTCTCCCGATTCCTAGCCTTCCTCTTTTCTCTGGCTAAGTTCTTCTCCTGCTCAATCCCGACTTCCGCTTGCTTGCTTTTCACCCCTTTAGCTCACTGTGTCTTCCCCCCCGCCGCCCCTTCTCTCCTATTTCACAGGTGAGGCCTCTGCCAGGAGGAGGAAGCTGGAGCAGCAGGAGTTGAACAGAATACCCTAACCCTGAGGTTTACGCAGGAAAGGTCTTTTCTCTCCTGTTGTGACTGGGGCCATTTCTCCTTCCTTTGAAGCAAAGGAAAGGTATGCAGGTGCCTGGATGTGAACAGGATAAACAATCTTATGTAGCCTATTTAGAAATAATGCCCACTGAGTTCCATATAAGCATGCATGAGTCTGCAATCTTATTGTCATCTTGGTGTTCTTCTGCCTATTTTGCACTACAGATTGGCTTTGGAGTTAAAAGCTTTCTTCTGCTATTTTTACTAGCCAGGTAACTACAGCAGCCGTTACTCAACTAGCCACATCCTCCATAAAAGTAATTTTGTGGTGGCGCTCATAGCAGTTTCTTGAATTCTCACATGTCCCACGGCCCCAAAAAGGTTGGGCAACCCTGGCCTAAACATGCCTAAACCCTGCATGTCACAAAGCAATGAGACCCACCTGAAAAAGCACTGAAACCCATCAGTGGGCACCTGACCCACAGTGTGAGAAACACAGAGCTAGGCAAAGATTGGGCAACAACACGTGGCATTTAACAGAATTTTAGGAATGCTGCTAGTTTAATCAACAGGCATCAACAAGGTAAATAAATGGAGATGGTCCTAACTCAAATCCAAACTAGACTACAGTGATCTAAAGTCCTTTCAATTTGACAGCTGGCAGCTCCAACTGGCCAGGAGAAGATGTTCAAGTGATGGCATGCCTGCAATTTCCAGCACCGGAATTATGCACCACACGCACATCGCTAGTCCTAAACTGCTTCAAGGCAACCAAAGAAACAAGGCAAACAAAACTGACAGCAGCTCCCAGCACTAACTGATAGCATCCTTCCTCTCCCCTCCACCTCACTGTTAATTTCCATTTTCTGATTTCTACCCTGCTTTTCATATTTTTAAAGAACACAGAGTGGCTTACATCATTCTCCTCTTCTTGCTCTCCATCTCATCTGCACAACAACCACCCTGTGAGGTAGGTTGGGCTACGAGTCTGTGACTGGCCCAACACCACTCATTCAGCCCCATGGCTGAGCAGGGAGGAGAACCCAGACTGCCTGAGGGCCAGTCACACGCTCTCAGCACACTGGCTCTCATCTTTACATTTCAGCTGCAAGTCCTACACCCACGTCTTCTGCAGAGTGTTATTAAAGCCCAGGGGTCTGGAGGCAATGGTTCGGAGCTACACTGCTAAATATGCCCCGGGGCTGAGGCGCATTTGTTGCAGAACAGGGAAGCTGGCCAACTTGTTTGACCAGGCAGAGCTACAATACTGCCCCTCAGTCCAGTCCCGGACACATTCTTCTGCCATCTCCTCTCACTGCTCTGCTACTTCCCATCCAGTATATTTGCTTGCATTTTCTCTCTCACATGTGCATTCCTTATGTCTTCCATGCAGCTCAGCAATATGCACAGGGTTACTTCCTTCCTATACCTTTGCACCCCCTCCCTGTAGCAAACTGGACTGAAAGGTGGTGGCTGCCGCACGTTCAACTATCTTTTGCGTGCTCGGCCTAGAAGCGAGCAACACCCCCCTGAGCCACACATCTCAGCCCCCATTACGTAGGTTGCAGAGTTGCAAAATTCAGCAGTGGGGAAAGCAGGTATGGCAGATAAAGATCACTTCTACTTACTAGAAATTAGCAGCCTACACTGTCTGTCCTGGCACACGAGCTTTCTACATGCAAGCTTTGCAATGTGGGAGAGCATGTTCTAGTTGGTGTTCCACTAGGTTGATTATGCGACCTTGGAACACCTTCTACAGCATCACTGTCGCAGGAGGGCTATACCACAAGGCTTTCATGTACTGGAACCATGTGGTCACTCCATACAGTGTTATCCTCAAATAAAAGCCTCACTGGTCACATTTGATCACAATTGAGTTTCCTGGTGTGATCAGCACCACCTCTTTGTAAATAGGTTTAATGGCGCATGTAGAGAGGATGCTTAGAGACTCCCCAGCTAACTAGTTCGAGTTTGGAGTGGGAAGGGGATGAAGAGGAAGTAGCAAAGATGGTTCTGAACTGTCAAGCGTACCATGCCCCATTTTTCAGACAGAATGTGACATTATAGAACTGGAAGAGCCAGAGATTGAGGGAGAATTCTCAGACCCCTCCAAGAGGCATCATATCAGGCCAAGAAAGCAGAGCAATTAAGGGCTGTCCCGACTCCCCATTAGCTCCATGAGCCACCCTGACGGTGGAGTCCAATCCTTTCCCAAAGAGGGAAGGAGGCAAAGATTCGAGTTTGGATTAAACTCTTCACATGGGCAGACACTACTCCCACGTATTAATGGGACTGCTACTTTGATTTATGTTGTTTGCCGACCTGCAGAGTTCAATAAAGGACTGTGTTTTAAGGTTTTTTCAAGTCTGCTGAAGAATGACAGACCCTCTCCAGACAGTTTAAGACAACCATCAAACATGTTTTATTTCAAGGTCACTTAAGCACGGATAAGCCAATTTCTGCCACACTTACGTTATCAAACAGGCTAAAGCATGCTCTATTTTTGCCCTTGGTAACCACAGCATATGCTCAATGTTTAAGGGCTCAATCCTACGCATGCTTAGATGAAAAGAGTCCTAAAATAGCATGCCCCAATCCCACACTGATTGGGATATGCTGGAAGTTGTCAATTTTTTTTCTGCCCTGTGTAAGACTGCACCCTACCACAATTAACTATTTCAGAGGAATGGGTCCATCCTTTTACCACTCTTAATTCAAACTATAATGCACATAAATTTTATAAATTGTGGGCCTCAGACTATAAGACAGACATAAATATAAATGGCCTAGAGCAGGGGTCGGCAACCTTTAACACTCAAAGAGCCATTTGGACCCGTTTCCCACACAAAAGAAAACACCGGGAGCCACAAAACCCTTTTGACATCTAAAATCAAGATCACACTGCATATATCGTTTTTTACCTTAATGCTATGCATATCTTCATTATGATTTAGCTGCAGCGCTTGTTCAGTCACTAAAAACTGTTATTTTTAATCTTACATTATAAACTAGTAGGACTTCTTTCATATGTTTTGAATGGGAGAACAGCTTCCTGAAGCGTCCAAGTCAGTGCTAAAGGGCTGCTTGCATTAAACAGCAAACCCCATAAGTTCGTCAGCAGTAAAAGCAAATGAATCTACCCAAGTATAATTAAACATTTGGTTTTCTTCAGAAACTTTTCTTTTCTTCGATTTATCCAAGCGCTGTGCCGGCACGGGCCGTGGATTGGAGCAGAGGCATTCAAAAGCCACATGCGGCTCCGGGGCCGCGGGTCACGGACCCCTGGCCTAGAGGAATAAAGAGCTCTTCCACCAAGAGAACCTCTCTCAAAAGTTGTTCCGTAACTGGGTTGCCGTGACCCAGAGGCCTTCTCCATTGTTCTCCCCTGCCTCACTTTATTCAGCAGAGTGACCCAGGGGCTGAAGAAAATTTTCAGATAAGTACACACAAGAGACAAGGTCAATTGTCAATAATTAACTATTGTTTATGTGATTATGAATAACTTCTCCATTGTGTTTGATTGAGATAGCCAAACAATGATGAATTGCAAATGGTCACGTTGTTGCAAGGGGTGTCTGCATCTGTTTTGATTTTGTTGTGTTTTAGAATGGTGTTTCTGTAAAATTATATTTTACTGTTGCAAGCCACCTTGGGAGGGTTCCTGCAAAAAGGCAAGCTAATGATCTTTTTAAATAATGATCTTCCATGTTCAGCTGCAGCACATATCCAGAACAAATCCAGGATGTTTTATTCTCTGCAACACCAAGAATAATTCTTCCCTATTCCCAAGCTAGACAGGGAATCTCATATCCATTTCAAGTCACCATAGCATCAGAAAAGCACCTACCACTCCCTCATTCACTCCATCTTAAGAAATTTTTTCAGGACCTTTAGCTGATCTGTATATTCTTTGATAATGCTGGTTAAACTATAGCCAAAGCTACAAGGACAACTAACCTGAAGCAGATGCTCAAAGCAGGTGTGGAATCATTCAATCTGAGGACCAACCACAGAATTTAGAGGTGGTACCTGGTGGCCCTGTGCTATGGGTCACAGGAGTGGGCACAGCAGCAGGTTGCAGTGTGGAGACTGGGGTCCCAGCCAGCCCTTTTATATTCCATCCCCCATGCCACGCTAGAGCACCCTTCTGTTCTGCAGCCACTGAGATGTGGGGTGTTTTAAAGAAATTGCTCCCTTCCTTTCCTCTGAATAGCGTTTTTGTGTGTGTGCAGAAGCCTGCTCATCTCTCTCTTCTGGGTGTGGCATGCAGAACCCGAGGCCCTACTGTCAACTCCCACAAGCACTAGCCCACATGGCCAATGGCCAGGGATGCTGGGAGCCACGGACCAGCAGCACCTAGGATCCTACAGGTTTCCCATCCCTGATATCTTGACTATGAGGGAGTTCTCTTGGCTGCTTATAAGCCACTGCACAAGACATAATACAGATCAAGGAGAGAACCACAGCACTTTGCAAGCGGTCGCCTAACAGGAGAAACATTCTAGGCTAAGCACCCAACAGTTACCAAGGTAGAAAAACATCTGTCCAGTACAAATACACAGGTGTATTCTAGACTAATGTCAGAAGCCAGATGTTTCTAGACAACCCACAGCAGGCCAGCTTTCCAGCAACATTCAGAGGTATGTTGTCTAAAACATTTTTTCCCAATATGATGCCCTCTACATTTGAGGCTGTGACTCCCATCATACCTAGCTAGCATGGTCCATGGGAATGGTAGTCCAAAACGTCTTGGGGAAAAACTGCTCCAACGGCTTGCTGATCTCACCCACAATTGAATTTAAATTACCCTTCATAATAGGACATCCAGTGCGGTGAGGTGATTAGAATGTCAGGTCAAGACTGTGAACATCCAGGTTCCAATCCTTGCTAAGTTATGAAGCTCAACTAAACCAGCTCTCCTTTCCCAAGCTAACTAGCCTCACAGGATTGTTGCAACGATAAATATTTGGGTTGGAGGGGAGGAAGTATCCTGCATGCTGCCTTGAGATTCCCGAAAGGCTAGGAAATAAGAACAACTACAGAATACAAAACTGCAAAGCACTAACATCCCAAAGCCTTTGCCACAAAAAGGTAAAGACCAGCACAGAAATGAATTGGTTTAAAACACCAGCTGGTTTGCTACCTTGACCTAACTTCAGAAGCAGAGCTCATGCAACCTCTTCTCCTCAAGGAAATCAGTTGACAAAGTGTGCGTACAACACAACAGGCACATGATTAGGTATCACTGACAGTGTGAGAAGCACCCTGTGTAGTGAGTATATGCTTTTAACTTAACAGCTATGTTTTGCAATGGTGTTTTCATGGCTGCCTGCTCCCATCCCCAGATTTATATTAGTGTAATACTTTTATTAAGCCAAACAAAAAGCTGTTACAGATATGCAAGTTTTGAACTCTTTAGATCCTTCCATGAGGCAGATTGTTCCAAAAAATGGCATGGAATGTTGTGTGTTGCTGAGTTGCCTCTGACTTATGGCAACTCTGTAAATGAAAGCCCCCATCCCACCCCACCCCCAAATATCCTATCCATGACAGCCTAGCTCAGCTCTCATATACCCAAGGCTGTGGCTTCCTTTATGAAGTCATATAGGTGTGTGTGGAACAGACATAAATAAAACATGCTGAAAGTGAACTCACAGCACGTCATTTATAGAGTACCAAGAGGAAATAGGATAGGAAGGATCTACAAGCATTCAAACTGGTCCTGCAGGTCATGCGATTGTTACACGTTGGACCTCCAGCTGCCACAGGAGAGATGTGAACCAGTGAGCAAAAAATGTTGGACCCTCCCCCATTTTTAATTATAAAATCAATTTACTGTTCAAGTATGTTCCATTCAGGGAGAAACATGCTGGTCCCCTGTACCAATGGATCGCAAAGTGAAATTAGGCAGCCTTTAAATGAACCAAACTGGAGTTAGTTTTTCAGATTAATTTTTTTGGAGGAGTATATCATTTGACCTCTGGTTATAGGAAACCATAAACAACACCATGCATGTTTTAAAGACATACATTTTTCCAGTATATGCAATATTGTAGCTTTCAACCCCCAATCTCTAGTTTATTCTGTCAAAAATAAGCGACAGCATTTCCTTCCCTTTTTTCAAAAGAGAAGCAATCGAAAAGGAAACCCCCTACCATTTTGAGCACAAAAAGGCTTCAGATTGGAAGGAGGAACTGCAGTGCGTTGCAATTCTATGCACACTTACTTGGATGTAAGCCCGGCTGAAGCCAGTGGTGTTTACTTTTAAGGAGACACACAGGATTCCACTGATGCTCATTCCTGAGGAAACACCCTATGATAACCTCCCACGAGCCAGAGGTCCTACCCTAGTGAGGGTGAATATTACCTGGCCGGGATGCATATTTAGCCTACTTCGACTGCATTTTCTGCATCAAGAACACAACCCAAGTAAAGTTCGAGACAGATAGGAGTCCTACAAGACGCCTGCGCTGCGAGTTCCTGGACTTCTCTATTTAGCTGAACACACACAGGACTGTATCCTAAGTGAGCTTTTACCAACATGTACAGTCATCTTCCAGCTACTGGCTAAGACAACTGGCCTGCTTAACTTTTCTGCCCCAGCCCAGAAGTTAACTCCCTTCGCCAAACAACACACGGCTCAAGGAGCAGGGAGCGTCGGAGACCCTTAACGCTGTAAGGCATAGGACGGTGGGCAGGAACAGACCCTCCCGGGCTCGAAAGCAGCAGTTCGCGGGAGAAAAAGCAACCCAGCGTAAGCGCTAAGCGCTAAGCGCGACTTCCTTGCTGCCTTCCCTCCACCGCTACTGCAAGAGGAGTAGAGCCACCCCAAGAGCGCTCGGCACCCCGAGAAGGGCCTGGGAGCAATGCCCGAGTGCCCGGGCGCCCTTGCTCTGGCGCACGGCGTCGCCCGGCTCCCGGGACCGGCCGCGGCGGCTGCAGCGCCCTTCCCCGCCTCTTACTCACTCACGAAGTTACCCGGGCTCTCGTTCCGCGGCGAGGTCTCCTGGGCACCCCCCGCCCTTCGTCATCCTCCTCCCCGGCCCCCCTTCCGCAGCCTCCGCCTGCGCCTTCAACCAAGCCCGACCTCCCAATTCCTAACCAGAGCCAGCGAGGCGGGTCCTACCCAGCGGGCGGGCCAATAAGGCGCAGCGCTCCTGCAGCCGCTCAGGCCACGTCGGCTCACTCGGCCGCCGGAGAAGGTGGAGCCTGGAGGGCGGCAGCCAGCCAGCCAGGCGAGGAGGTGCCGCCGCCGCCGCGCTGGGCGGGGCGGGGAGAGCCAGCGGATCCGCGGCGGCGAGCTGGTGCGCGCGGCGACTTCCTGCCGGAGCGGCATGTGACCGCGCCGCGGGCTCCAGCTGCGCGCTATTTAGCGCCGGCCGCCCGGGCGCCGCTCGGGAGAGAGCGAGGCGCGCGCACGGCTGCGGCCGCGGCGGTGTCGCGCGTTTAAAGGGGGCGAGCGGCGCCGCCTCCTGCGCCCGAGGAAGCGTTGAGCGGATCGAGAGGCGGTCGGCGTGGGACTCCTTGCGCCTCGCCCGCCCTTCCTTGGCGAAGACGGCACACCGGTTCCCGGGGATGTTTGCGAGCGAGCCGCCGGCGAGGGGCGATGCTGTGTCTCGCTCGCCAAGGCGCGCTCCGGAGATCCGGGCTTCTCGTCGCCTCCAGAGCGCCGCGGGCTTAAGGCGAAGTCGCGACTAAGGCTCTGGCCATGTGCCCGGAACGGCTGCAGAACCGCCGGGGCTGAGTTTCCGGGGCTCGTGCGTGAACGGAGGGCGCGCACGGTCGCCAGCAGCGGCTGCAGCCCGGCGCTCTCCTGCGGCGTTGCGCCATGGTGAAGGAGGAGTGCAAAGTGTTGCTGGACGCGCTCAGCAGAGTGACCGCTTGTTACCGGCACATGGTGCTGACTATCGGGGGCACCTCGGACTCGCAGAACCTGCGCGAGGAGCTGAAGATGACCCGGCAGAAAGCGCAGGAGCTGGCGGTGGCCAATCGTAACAAGCTCACCACAGCCCTGAGGGACAAGACGGTGAGCAAGGAGGACCGGGCGGAGTTCGAGAGGCTGTGGGTCATCTTCTCCACCTGCCTGGAAATCTTGGAGATCGATATGCGCAGGGCCCTGGAGCTGGGCCAGGAGTTCCCCCTCAACGTGCCCAGGAAGCCGCTCATCCAGACGGGCATGTGCGGCGGTACCTCCGGGGTGGCCGCCAGGGCCATGAGTGTCCAGAACATGAAATACGAGGCGGATAGCAACATAGATGTGGTGGATTTGAAAGACTTGGAGAATGAGATCAACCAGGTGGGGGAGATGATGTACGAGATGGAGATGAAAGTCAGTGTGCCGCAGTGGACGGTGGAGGCCAAGCAGGACCCCGGGGCAGAGCTGAAATCCACCATCAGCGTGGGCGCCTCCTCTATAGGCATGATCTCCGTGGAGGAGAACAAGTCCTTCTGTGATATTAGCAAAGTGCTGGCAGGCATCATTTTCACTGCTGTGCTTCTGATCGCCATCATCCTGGCAGTGTGTGTAGCAAAACTCTCCTAAGGTTGGGAATCAGACCCCTAAGATTTTTTCTTTTTCTGAGGCGGGAGGGGGCAAAGCATTTGCTTCTCGAGGAAAATAAAATGCTAGAATGGACCTGTGTCCCGGCCAGACCTTAAACTCGGAGGCTGTGCTATATTCTACCTTTAAGTAACTATCCATCCAAGATGCACCTCTGCTTGCATTTCGGAAAGTCATAGAGGCTTCTTGCTGGCCCTTTATGGGTAATAATATATAGGTATTACAACTACCAACCACAGTATGGATTTGACTATTTAGAGATTGGCTGCTCTCAGGAACCGAAAACAAGTCTTGTGTGTGAATGGGCTCAGAGTGGTCCATGTTTACAAGTTGGTTACAAATTGCACATAAGATTTGGAGGTGGGAATAAACTAGACAACAAACTGGAGAAATTCAGGAATTAAATCAAAGGATATGTTTTCTCCCTTCAAAATACGGCTTTTTTTCAACCGTGGAAGCAAAGTTGAGAGTTGGTGTTTTTGGAATCAAACAGTATATCAAACAGCTATTGGGGGTGGGGAGATCTAACTGCACTTCTTGGCCCTGCATCCAGTGTGCAAAGCAATTCGTGCTGGTCAAGTTTAAATGCTTTATCATGTACCACACTTACCTACACACACACTTATCTACTGCTTTGAAAACATTTGATTGAATCCTGCTGCACTGAACTCAGCGGGATTTAATTCCAAGTTAATATACACAAGATCATACTGCACAACTTGACAGTATTTTGCATGGAAGTTGAACAATGGGATTCATGACTCAATCAAGCTAGAGTGCAACATGAGCATTTAAGGTTTTATTTACAAAATAAGTCATGCTAAATTACATAGGGCTTACTCCCTGGTAAGTGTGTTGAAGTCTTAAAATTTAAGGCTCCTATGCTTAATTAGGTTGACTGACTGCAGCCTTGGACTAAAACCTGATACGGTTTGATAGAAGCAACTTCTGGTTATTTCAGTAGAACTTGTTTTCATCAAACATGTGCCAGGATTGGGATGTCAATGTGACTTAATTCTTTTTGGTTTTACGTGGCAGTATGTTAAAAATAATATTGAACATATGAAGCCACCCCATAGCAAACTAGAACAGTGGTCCAGTGTAGTCCATGTGGATTTACACAGACCCTCAAGGGTTTCCAATAGCTCTACCTGGAGATGCCAGGGACTGAAGCCTTTAGTTCTATGGTACAAATGAAAGGCCTGATCTCACACAGACAGTCTAAGGTTTACACATGTGCACCTATTACTGTTAATGGGATAGGTGCCTGCAGGAATCAAGGAGATTAGAATCAATCTTGTAATCTTGTCATGCCCAAGAAACGGCACTAATGCGAACTTGGATGGCATCATTTGAGCCTGTACCTCATACAAGGTTTTTAAAAGTAAATGGTATTAAATGGAATATAAATCTAGGATCTGAGCTCTAGGATCTGAGCTAAATAGAACAATTTAGCTTTACATAGGAACAGAAATTTATCAGTATCCATTACAAGTATCACTAAGAAGTGTTCTTTGTGGAATTTATAATATTTAGAACATATAAATCCACTGTCTCAAGAGGATTCACAATGCACATCAAAATTGCCTTTCTTCCTCTGTAGGAAGAAAGGCCCTGCTAAAAATAGCTTGTAATCTAAAGTATTGTAGTTTATTCACCCTGACCTTGTTCAGATAACATGACAACCCATGATAATTATGGGTTAATTAACACTGCATGCCTGCTGCACTGAGGGTTGTTGTGTCATTTGAACCTGAACAACCAGAATTGAGGACTAAACAGTCCTTGCCTAATCCACAACCTATTGTAGAGTTGTGCAGTGGTTGTTTAACCCTCATGCAGCCCGGACCAGTCTAGCTTCACGTGACAGAAAGTGTCCTAGTTATGGGGTTCATATTCATAATGGTGGTTGGCACATATCACAACTCCTTTAGCTATAATTAACCCAACCAGCCCAACAGCTTGTCAAGAATAATTTATTCAACATGCAATTTTCTATTTCACTCATTCAAAACTCCAAACTTTCTTGGCATTTGGATATTGACCTGTTTTGTAACAGTTTTTTCAAACATTATGTATTTTGATAAGTTAATATTTATTATGAGCTGCTTTAAACACAGTTAAGGGTATCATAAAGGCAGCTGACTAAAAAAGCAAAAAAAGGGCATTGAACGTGTTTAACCTCTTTTGGTAGCCACTTTTCTAAATTTTAAACCACAAAATTAAGCAATTGAAGTGCAAGCCTAGACATGTTTACTCAAAAGTAAGTGCCCCATTTCCTTTGAGCCTTAATTCTGAGGAAACATGCTGATCCCTGCACTGCATATATGCATAAAACCTTTTTTGTACAATAGTTGAAGACTGAGTTAATTTAAGAGATGAGATTTACAGGTGAGGCTTGTCTCTGTGCAAACTGTTTATGTGCACAAGTCCTTGAAAACAATCATTAACTCCCTGAGTGTAACCGAAGACCTTTCCTGCCACTGTTCAGTAAGTCCATCAACCGCCAGGATGCCTGCAGCCGACGTACTGTCTGGGGCAATGCAGAGAATTGTAGGAAATTTTTCTGTCTAAATATGCATGCGGGATTCCAATTTAAGCCACTGTTCACAAGTCTGCAAAATGTAATTAATAAGTGTAACCTTCATATAATAACATTTGAAAGTAGGTCCTATTCATTTCCAAGTAACTTCCATATTTTAAATCGGAATGCTAGTCTAATACACTCACAACTGGATACGTACCATCCATGCCTGTGAATGTCTACTTAGGTCCCACTGAGACCAGTGGATGCTTACAATACTAAGAACACTTGGGAGAAAGTCAAAGAAAATAAGACTTCTAATTGTACATGCAATAGGAACAGGCCGCACAGCTGCAGTGCAGCACGACCCATGATACACGGTGGACTTAATTTCTGAGTGAACATGTGTAAGAATGGACATACCAGTGAAAATAAGGGATCTGCTTTCATATGCATGTATTCAGATAAAATTGAAATGTGGAAGTAGCCTGCAAATCAATCCCAAAGGTTTTGAACACATTGTCTTTGAGGGCTACATAGTTTCCATATTAGTTTTCTTAGAATTGTTTGTTTAGGCTTATTTACTTGTGAACTTAACCCTGTAAGTTAAGAAAAATGAAAACTAATAGAACACATTTCAGGTTAAATATTCTCAGGTGGCCTTCTGTCCTACATTTTCAATGAAAAATATTTCTGTGTAAATCTGTTCAGAATAAGGGCCTGGCCTATTTTTAGACTGGACTATTAATCTTCCTAAATCCAACTAAATGGGCTCAGTCCACCTATACCCTTCATGTTGCAGGCATGAGGGAAATAAACTAACGGGACACATCTCTTAGTTTTGTGGAGGTTGCAACCAGGTAAAAATGCAAAGTCTGCTAACTCAGAAATAAATGGTCCTGTGTTTAGGATTATATACCTAATTATCCTAAAGATATCAGAGGTATTTAATTGTTCACATCTGCTGTTTAATTCAAAAATAGTCCTGAGGAATGGGTTTGGATTTTATTTGAGACCACTGGGATAATGCCAGAGCTATATACTTCTCTTGGTGCTAAAGTACCAAACTCCATAAATGCAGAAAAATTCAAATTGCTGCTATTGATCCATCCACTGTTCACTTGACTTATAGAATCATAGAATAGTAGATTTGGAAGGAGCCAGAAGGTCATGGGGTCCAACCCCCCTGCTCAGCGCAGGACAGCAAGTTAAAGTATCCCTCTCAGATGGCTCTATTGAGAGGCTCCCATCTTTGGAATTGTAAGGGCTAGATGTTTCACTTTAGTGTAAATAATAGATCTTTTGTGGAAAAACGTTGCACTGAATTAAAACTCTCTCCAGTGGTCTGCAGATAACATTGGTTAAATGCTGAAGCAGTGGAGGGGGAGAATACCACTGTAGGAGAGCAAGTCTCCGTATGTGGATTGCTGCTAATAGTATTTTGGGACACAATCCTGTGCATGTTTGGGGGGGGGGCACAACCCTGCTACTCCCTGCAATACTTGTTGGGAAATGCTGGGAGTCGCAGGACTTTGTTTCGGTCTAAGCATGCATGGGATTGACGCCTAAATCAGGAACTAATTTTGTATTCTTCACACATTTTGAACTAAAATTCAAGGGCACAACATGAGTGTTTTTTCTGAAATAATCTTTCCATTATGGAGAGCTAGTGGCTTTATAGCTCCAGCATGGATGCACTGGTATTTCTTGTTTGTTTTTGTAGAACTGTCAGGTTTATGAGGTGTAAATCTATCCATTTTGCAGACATACAGGAGTTATTTTGCAAATAAAGCTAGGTGTTACATTCATGACTGCATAAGATATTGTTTGCATAGGGAATTACCGTATTTTTCGCTCTATAAGACGCACCTGACCATAAGACGCACCTAGTTTTTAGAGGAGGAAAACAAGAAAAAAAATATTCTGAATCAAATGGGCACATAATCACAGGCACATTCCCCATCACTTCCCCATGGGCTGCACATCTGGCAGACTTACTGCACACACATATTCGCTCTATAAGACGCACAGACATTTCCCCTTACTTTTGAGGGGGAAAAAGTGAGTCTTATAGAGCAAAAAATACGGTACTTATTCTCCTGTGATGATTTTCTAGGAACATTTACTTGGAAATAGATTCTGTTTACATTAGATGGGCCTATTTTCAAGTATGTTGAATTGGGAGTATTTTATGTGTAAAGCAGGAGTAGTCTTTGTACTATTTGCTCTCAGATTTAGACTTACATCTCATTAACATGCTTTTCTCAAGATCATCTCTACTATCATCTGAGCTTATGTTAATGTGCATGCAATGTAAAGATAGAACCAGGTCTGACACAGGATTGTCACCATTTAATTAGCAAATGACCCCAGTGTTAATCTCTCATTTATCCCAAAACAATTGTATGTGCAATGTGACTCAGGCCCAGCTGCCTGTTGCATTCTACTAAATGAGCAGATGCAGAGATCAGTAATCCACTATCTTTACATAGGCGTGCAGAAGTCATTTTGACAAGTTCAGCCTGCTATGCAATAGCCAATAACACAAAACATACTTGCTGGAATTCCTCTTGTTTTATGCATCTATGAAAAAGATAGGAGACTTGTTCTCCTTCGCTTCTGTTCTCACTGTGGTTGTAAGAGCAGAAGGCGGCCATTCTACCAGCTGCTTTTGTGGAATAAATTGCTGGATTGCAATGGTAGTGCAATCCAAAACAGAAATCGTTTTCATGAAAGCCATAAAAATTTGTCACTGACAATAATAGAAGCCCAGGACATCTGCAGGCCCTTCTATAAGGTATTTAAAGCCTAAGGGACCAACTTTGATCGTTGAACTATGTCTTTTAAAGTGCATATATTTATCTAAGAGTACTGCAGCCACTAGAAATAGGATCTGTTGAATACCAGTTATTTTATTCTGAAGTTTGGCTTCTGTTAACACACACACACACACACACACACACACACACACTTTACATTTATATGTAAGGCCTGATGATTCTCTTATGTTTACAGCCTTAGTAATTTTTATTATTTTAAGAATGTGTATTTTCACTGAAAAAGGAATGGAAAGTTGTTGGGTTTATTTTTTATATAAAATACATTTTTTAAGTCACTGTATATTATGACTCTGATTATGATCCAAGAATTATAAATATCAGGAGTCTAGAACAAAATAATAAAACACTTTTGATTTATAATATTCAAATGTTTGTTGGGTCCATATTACAGAATTGTTTTAGTAAGTATGTGGAAGTGTTAAGTTATTTTAATGAGCTGGCATCATTCCATCTGCACAAGAGTGTTGCTTTTATGCTCAGAATAAAGCCTGTTACTATTATTTATTTAAAATAAAGTCTGTTCTGTTAACTTGCCTGCCTGTTTCCAGCAGTTATTTTTTAAATAAAATGCCAGATGCATGAGCATAAGCCCATCAGACAAATTGAATTATACTCCATACTGCATCACTTAGATGATCCAAATAAGGACTGACTGTTAAAGCAAAACTCTATAGGTTTAGATTTGTCTTAAAATCTTCTATGCCATATATATTGGCATATAATGCAACTCAGGTATAAGACAAGGTCCATATTTTGGGCTCTTGCATTTGTCAGATGTTGCAGGTATAAGACGATCCCTAACTCATGAACAGTAACTCTCACATACTTGAGTAATGTCAATTGGCTTCAATAGGTAACTGTCAACCAGAAGCTTCTAACTCTTGTGACATCACATTATTCTAGCTAATATTTGTGTTAAAAGTGCAGTATATCTAATGCAATGGACAAAAATAAAGATGAAGTCCTTGGAACAGTGATTAGGACAACAAAAATGAAGAACATAGTTTTCTGGAATTGGACTGGGATCCCTAGGAAGATAACTTAAAACATTAAGCTGAAAATGTAATTGAAGACCTCCATTCAGTAAGCAAATTATCCAATACAGTTGGTCAGTTTGGTATCAGTATATACCAGTAAGTTTTTTTTTAATTATTATTAATGAAAACAAGCCTGTGAATACAATCTTTCTTATTTATCATGATGTTTCAAATTGATGGATATAACATGATGAAAGGTTTTTATCCAATGTATAAGATGACCCCCAAGTTTGCTAATTTTGGTTTCAAGGGTCATCTTAGACATACATCACTATATATTGTATTGATACTTGAGCTCCAAATACATTACTGGCCAAGTTTGCATGTAACAGTATTGGCTGCTACATACATGTATGCAAGGCTGAAATCCAAAAGGCTGAATGAGGGTTCCATTAAGTAGTACCACGTTAAAATATAATCTCATACATGTAACATCCTGTTGCATTCAATGGAGCTTATTCCAAGTATGGGGGTATAAAATTTCAGCCTTAATTTTTATATATTGCTTTAGGGCATAATCCTATGAATGTTTAGACAGGGGAAAGATCCTACAGTTTGCAGCATTGCCAAACCAGAAAATTTGCTTGATTGTAACTTCAAATTACTTGAAATTCAGTTCGCAGAACAGTGGTATTCCAGCTAGTTTTCATACATGCATGATGGCTAAACCATAATAAACGGAGAGTTCTATTTTTTAAAACAGTACAAACTTTTCAAGTGTTGAGAACTGGGTTCTAGTCCCAGCTTGGCCATGGAACTTACTGGATGACTTTGGGCAAGTCTGATGCTCTCAGCCCAACCTACCTCACAGGGTTGTTGTTGTTGGAAGAAAATGGAGCTATGTAAGCCACCTTTGACGGCAAAAGAAGAAGGGGACGGCAGAGGATGAGGTGGCTGGATGGAGTCACTGAAGCCGTCGGTGTGAGCTTAGGTGGACTCTGGGCGATGGTGGAGGACAGGAAGGCCTGGAGGAATGTTGTCCATTCCTCCAGGATGGGTCAAACGTGACTTTGCTAAACAACAACAACACCTTGGGGTCCTCACAAGAGGAAAAAAGGTCAAATACAAATGCAAGGTAATAATATTAAATTACTCTAGCATCTTGAATCTTAGAACACAAGTGCCAAAACCTACACTAGATTAATCAGGCTTTGTTCACATAAAAATTAACAATTTAGCTAATACCCTGGAAGAGAGAAAGAAGACTCAAGGTGATCTTGATAGGTTGGAGCACTAGACTGAAGATAAGGGGGCGGCATAAAAATGCTATAATAAATAAAAAATAAATAAGAGAATGACATTCAGTTGGGACAAATGCCAAGTTCTGATTCTATGATTCTAAATCAAATGCAGGCGAAAGTATCAGATAATGCAAAATAAAGAATTGTGTATTGCACTGAAATTCAACATAACACCACCAGAAAAGCCAATTGGGTGAGAGGATTGTTGCTATATAAAAACAAAATCCACGAGGTCTTAAAGCTCCCAGCCTTCTGGCTAAAAATTAAGAGTGCAGAATAATAATTTGTATATAAATAAATGTTTGTGAAGCTCCTCATCAACATATTTACCCTTCACAGATTTTCATTATATAAAAAGTCATTCAGGAAGTCCACTGGATTATGTTCTTCTAAATGCTTGCTCCCAATACGATTATGTTAGTCTTTTAATGCAGGCTGAGGTCTCGGTGGAATACTAGAACTACACGTGAGCAGTCAGCTGCACTGGTAAGCATGCAGTACAACTAGGATTACTGGAGAATGGCTGCTTTCAGATCTTGTGTGTTGTTGTGCATATGGCAAGTATCTATTATTGTACCTGCTGTTGTTACTGTCATTACATTGCACTTACATTCCGCCATTTTTCTTCCCGCAAGGAACCCAAGGCAACTAACATAGTTCTCTCCTCTGCTCAGTTTTTACCCTCACAACAACCCTGTGTGGTAAGTTCATGATAATAGTATGATGGGAAATGTAAGCATTATGGTACAAAACGTGACAACTTTCCTGTAACAATTTTAGCAGAAGGTTAAGACAGACCAATCGATCTGTGTTTTTCTTGGCTTTGCAAAATCCATGTCTGCACTTCAGCTCTGGAAAGAATGCATCTGTTCCTGAATACTTCAGCATTTAAAACTAGCTGTTAGATCAGAACCTGTTATGCAACCAAATATATGCATTTATTTACAACTGTCAGGGGAAACAAGTAAGTGCACCAAAACAGGAAAATGCATAATCAGTACAAAAAAACGGGGGGGGGACCAATTTGCATAATATTTGCACATGCTAGTATATACATATAGATGATTTCGAAATAAGCATGATTTAAATAGAAATAGTTGTCGTAGGAGCTGTATGTCTAGCGATGCATACGCCTGTTTAGTATCCTTTCCAAGCACTGTTAAAGGGCAGCCTCAAAGCCCCTGCTCTCCTGTAGGGTCTTTGACTGGACAGCTTCAAACAGAGAACCGTCTCTGAAAGAATGTAAAATAAAGCGTGTCTTTGTTAAAGTAGAGTATCTGGCCACTGTAAAATAACATTTAATGTACAAGTGCCAATGATTTTAAAGTTCTTGACAGAAATGTGGAACAATGGCTAGAATCTAGAAAAATGGTTGTTTCAGATTAGGGAGCAGACGCCTGACTCTGCACATTCTATACAAAGAAAAAATATATATATAATAGCCGTAAATGTAAATTAAATTGCACCATGTTAAAGAAGAGGGAAAAAATGGCTTATTCACTCCTCCACACCACCTAACTCTGCTATAGCACTGTTCTGGAAGAGAACACAAATACAATAAACACCTCTACAGTGTTTAAATGATGGAAAATATAACTCATACTCACTTGGTGATGGTTGCTCTCCTTTAAATTCACTGAAGAAAGCCTTACTTCAGAAATTAAAGCATGTGCAAGTGTGTAAACCTTCGATATATACTGAACTGGTTATCAGAAAAATTATATCATGTTACGAACTGCATTTGTTGTCCTTCTTCCCTCTTCCCTCCCCATGTTGTTTTCCTTTGACACAACATTTTTTGTGTTTAATCTATGGTCCTGAAACATTTTGATCCATGAATCAAAAAATAACAATGCTACAATCAAGAAAATATGTTAAAGAATCCCCAAATTTAGGACAATAATTTTTAAACTGCCATTTTAAATTTGTTTACTTGAATGTAGTTTCTACTGAATTTGATGGGACCATAAGGAGTAAGTCCCATCATTTCTTGCCTGTGTGAAGCATAGTAGCCAAGAGATTACAGAATGTATTAAGATGAATTTCATTATCAACTGTTTGTATTGCTTTACATCTGAAATAATGAAAGACTGAATCTAAGAAGAACGAATAGATTGAACAGATGTCCGGTTTTGCATGTGTATGATTATAGCTATGCTGGTGCTTTGCCTGTTTATTTGTTCTTTTTTAATGTGATCACCCAGCTGGTCAACTTTCGCTAGTCTATTTGGCTGAGCTAGCATTAAAATGCACTCACAGTCAAGCTGTTTGCTAGCCTCAACAGCAGTTTGCAGCATCTTCCAAATTAATTCCCTAACACTGAAAACCTGTTTTAAAATTCCAACTCCATACAAACTAGCATGGTGCAACTGTGCAATGCTAAGAAGAGAGAGTGTTAATTCTCTTCCCCCCTCTTCCCCCCTACTGACTCTTCCCCCCTATTTGTCTGTAATAATTCTCCTGTTTTATACAAATTGTACGGAAGAGAGGGAGGTAGCGGATTGTGGGAATACACTCTGCTTCTCTGGTTACCCATCAAAAGACTTGTTAAATGGTAACAAGGAGAAGCTAATGAATGCATCTCCTAGGAAGGCCACTCATTTCTGTGTAATAAACTGGAGTTTAGGGAAGCAATGAATAGTCTGTTGGATTTTGTTTCAGAAAAGTAAATGTAGTGCTATCTCTACATGTTTATTTTCTTTAAAAACTAACAGTTTTCTTCTGCTGCAGTATTAAACAAGGCAATAAGACCCAGAATACTTCATACATTTATCACACCTAGGCTTATTTTGAAATGCTTGTGAGGGACATGACTGAAGGCAGGAACCCAGGAGGCAGAGAAGAGCAGCAGTCTTGCTCTCCCCAAGTTTCTCAATCGCCCCCTCCCTGCCCCACTTCCACTGCTGCCATGTCTTTACAAACAAATGAAAAGACAAGCTCAGAAAAAACACACGGCAAGTATGGGTTATAGTCTGGGTCTTAGATACACAGTGCAGCAATTCTGTGCAGGGTCAGGCATGTTGCAGCCCTCTTGAATTTAGGATCACACAGATTAGTTTACAGTGTCAGCTGTTACTAAGCTCCTGCTATGGGCTTGCTTTAAGATCTTACATCTTCTGCAAAAATTAGAGACATGAATGATAACTTCTAAAACAGTTTTAATGGGGAAGGAAAGCACATGGGTAAACAAGCTGGGGTCCAGCATCCCAAGCTAGGCACAGCATCTTGTCTACACTGGTCCCATAAATCTGCTTTTGGACAGTCTGGCCTTTGCAGAGCCCCAAGATTACCTGGAACTGAGTCTATAAATCCCAGCGAATCCTTTCTGCGTTACTACACCATACCTGTCTGTACTAGGCACCCAGATGCCACTAGAGAAACAGAGGAAGCAGCCTCAGGGAGGTACAAAACCAAGGCAGTCCCTCAATAATTTCCATCTTTCTGAGCTGGTGCCCTTGTTGGACACAAAGAGTCCAGATCTGGCGCACTGAGCCCAATCGAGTACGACAATGGTGAGAGACTGGAAAAGTAGTTTTATTGTCAAGACTAAGTTTGATCACAGCAAAATGGCAATCAACCAAGAACATGTGACCGAGCTCCTGTTTATACCTTGGCTGACCAGGTAGCGAAGACAGTTGCCCATTCATTTGATTGGAACATTTGAATTCAAGTGTCTCCACATATAACTGAGAGGCTGGGTTACCGTAGGGCTGGGCTGAGGACTTTTTAGGCTGGGGGCTCTGGAGAAGGATTCCTTTTAATCCCTGACCACTTGGAAGGCTCTGATTACACAGCTAGGATTTGAGCTAATCAGCCAGCCCCTGCTTAATGCTGGCCAGCCAGGTATGTCCTACACCCTGGTGGCAATGATGCTGGCTGGAGTGCTTGCTGATGGCCTGGCAGTTTCACCTGGCAGTCTCCCTGCACACCTTTAAAGACAAAAAAAAAAAAAAAAGGCCACAAGCCACACTGCTAGGAAAGGCCCCACATAGAAGAAGGTTAAGAGGTAGCCAGTCCAGATCACATGCTCCAGTCAGTGTTCAAGGAAGATTCAACTGCCTGTTGTTGTTGTTAGTCGCGAAGTCGAGTCCGACCCATCGCGACCCCATGGACAACATTCCTCCAGGCCCTCCTGTCCTCCACCATCCCCCGGAGTCCACTCAAGCTCACACCAACCACCTCAGTGACTCCATCCAGCCACCTCATCCTCTGCGAGGGGCTGCCATCCTGACCTTTTGCTGTAGGCAGCAAAATACCTGGAGGCAGCCCTGCAGAACTATAATTCCATCATCACTGTGACACTGTCATATCCTATCCCTATAACATTCAGCCCCCTCGTTCCATACTGTAACAGCCTGCACTGTTTTAAGTTCTGAAGCTGATTAAATAAACTTGGTATATAATATCTTTGAAGTGAGTTTGTCCACTCTTCATTTTGCAGGAAAAATGCTAACATATCCATTACCTTGTCCAACAAGGCTTAATAGCATCACAGGGGAATTTCATGTTCATTTGGCATGGAACCAACCAAATGACCCTTCTGTGCATTTCAGACAGAGAATGCAAAGATGTGCAGATCATGTTTTGCACAATCAACAAGCCTCCATTTGTGATGCCCAGAACTGGACATAGCATTCAGGATTTAATGCTGAACCGAGATGATTTGGAAGTGATACTTCTATTAATGCAGCCCAGTGACTCATTCAGCTTGTGTTCTACAATTCCAAGACCCTTCTTGCGTGTAGTATTGTTGAGCCTTGTATCCTCAATCTTTTAACTGTGCATTTGGTACATTTTCCTAGATGCGGAATTTAGCATTTGTCCCTGTTGGATTTAATTCTGTTGCTTTCAGCCCAGCACTCCAACCTATCAAAATCACTACAAATTTTGTTTCGTTCTTCTAGGGTATTAGTTATCCTGCCCAACCTTGTGGCATTTGCAGACATGCGATATGTTAGGCTTTAAGTGAGTGCTCCAAGATCACCCAGTGAGCCTTAGTTTTGAACCCAGGTCCATTACCAATAATTTTATATAATACACCAAGTCATTGTGGTCTTGTGATTAGAGTGTTGTACTTGGGAAGCCTGGGTTCTAGTGCTTGCTCTGCCAGGAAGCTTACTAGGTGACTTTGGACCAGTCCCTGACTCAGCCTCACCTACCTCACAGGGTTGTTGTGAGAATGAAACAGAGAGGAAGAGGCTCGTGGGCGCCACCTTGGATTCCCCGCAAGAAGAAAACAGGTGTGATACAAATGTAAGAAATAATGACGATGATGTAGTGATGAAATGCATAGCATTTGATGCAGTGATAAAGGTAATAGTGATGACACGCGTTTCTTTACTTTCATCTCTTTCCCCATAGAGTTCAAGGACGGCAGATCGGTTCCTCCACTGGACGGCCGCACCCGCCCTTGAGCGTAGCCCTGCCCCTCTTCTGAGCGCGGCGCCATTTACTGCCGACGGAGGAAATGTGCCCGGGATCGGGACGCCCCGCTTTCGAAGCCGGCCCTTCCCTGGCGGAGCCGCGCGCCTTCTCCCCGGTAATCCGAGGCCGCTGGGGGGCGGGCGCGGGCGCGGCCTGCCGGGAAGGTGACCGCCGCGACCCCCGCTTTCGCCCGCGCTGGGCGAGCGCACCGGCATGAGCGCGCGGCTGCGGCACTGGCGGGAGGCCGCCACGGTGCTGCTCGCGGCCGGCGGCGACGGCGGCTGCTGCCCCCGGCCAGGAGGCGCCTTCGACTACGAGCTGCTGCTGCTGAAGCGGAGCGCGCTGGGCGGCTTCCTGCCCGGCGCGCACGTCTTCCCGGGCGGCGTGGTGGACGCGGCCGACTTCGCGGCCGACTGGCTGCGGCTGCTGCCGGACGCGCCGCGCTGCGGGCTCAGCCCCGTGAAGGCGGGCGGGCCGCGGGCGCCCATCTTCGCCGCCGAGCGCCCCGAGTTCGCCTCGGCTCTGCCGGCCGACGTGGCCTTGCGCATTTGCGCCATCCGGGAGACCTTCGAGGAAGCCGGCCTGCTTCTGCTGGTTCCCGGCGACGGTGACCCTGCCGCGGCGGGCGGCCCGGCGCGCTTGCTGCCCGCCGAGCGCCTGCCGCCGGCCTCCGAGCTGGCCGAGTGGCGGAGGAGGGTGCAGCGGCAGCCCGACAGCTTCCTGCAGCTGTGCCGCCACCTGCGCTGCGTGCCCAACATCTGGGCGCTGCACGAGTGGAGCAACTGGCTGACCCCGGTGGCCCGAGCCGGGCGAGCGGGCCGGCGCTACGACACGGCCTTCTACTTGTGCTGCCTCGGGCAGGGCCCGCCGCAGGCCTCGCACGATGGCGCCGAGGTGACGGCGTCCCAGGTGAGAAGGTGGATGTGAGGGGAAGGGGGGAGGATCCGGCCCGGGCAGGGGCGATGCTAGGTGCCGAAAGGATCGGGGCCCAGGTCCGAGGGACCAAAACAAAACCTTTGCCTTTGCTAATCGTGTGTCTTTAAAGGACTCTGTGGGCTGAAGTCAGGCGCTTATAAAAAGAAGCGAATGGATAGAGGAAAGGAGGGCGTTTGATTTCATAAAAAAATAAAAATACTCTTCAGGTAGAAAGGAGCAGTTAAGAGGAGAAGCAAAAAGTCCTCCGATCCAGGGACATCAGATGCAACAGAGATCATTAAGGGCCTGTACTTTTATTTCTGCAAGTGCCCATAGACAGCACGGTGGTGGGGCGTTTGGCTCAAAATGAAAATATTTGGGGTACCAGCCCTGTTAGTTCAGCTAATGCTGCCTCTGCAGCAGGACTACCCTGTTCCTAAGAACCGCTGTGGACCATTGATCTTTTATGAGGAAGTGGCAAAATGACTCCCACGAATTGTCTTCACTCCAGTGTAGATAGGTGGTAGCTTCACTTGCATCTACACGTTGGCAAGCAGAATATTTGTTAATATCCTGCTTTTCTTTCAAGGGGCTCACAAGGCCATTTTGTTCATGGTATTCTGCCCCCACCCTTGTGAGCTAAATTAGGCAAAGGAGGGATTTGAATCTAGATCAGCCTTTCCCAACCTTGTGCCTTCCAGACAGTTAGAAACATAGCAGCATAAAAAAGCAAGTCAGAAGGGGTCTCTTGGGCCATATAGTCTGACACCCAAGCTAATGTAATCCCCAACATGTGGTTGTCCAGTCTTTCCTTGAACACCTTGAAAAGGTTTTTGCCTGGCACCAAAGGAAAGAAGTGTTGGCGCCAGGCGAACCTCTCTGGGGAGCGTATTCCACAGTCTGGGTGCCACTGCAGAGAAGGCCCTCCTCTGAGTAGTCACCCTCCTGTTCTGTTTCAAGGACGGCTCCCAGAGGAGGGCCTCAGCCTCAGATCCCAAGGGGCAGGAGGACACATAGGGGAGAAGGTGCTCAGTCAGGTATCCAGGACCTAAGCCGTTTAGGGCTTTATAGGTCATCACCAGCAGCTTAAATTGGGCCTGGACTTCTATTGGTAGCCAATGTAAATGATAGAGGACCCGTGTCATATATGAATACCTACTGGTCCCTGTAAATACTTCAACCAACTGAAGTATCCAGACCATCTTCAAGGACAGCCCCACGTACAGCACGTTACAATAATCCAGTCGAGAAGTTACCATGACGTGGGTCATGGGTGCAAGGCAGCATTCATCCAGGTAAGGGTGCAGTTGGTAGACCAGCTGAAGCTGGAGAAAGTTACTTGTCGCCACCGCTGTCACTTGAGATTCCAGGGACAGTTCTGGATCGAGGAGCACACCCAAACTGCGTACCGTCTTTTAGGGGGAGTGCAACCCCATCCAGAACAGGGCAGATGTCACTCTCCTGTAGGACTGAACCACCTACCAGAAGGACCTCCATCTTATCTGGATTGAGCCTCAATTTATTGGCCCTCATCCAACCCATTACCCTGGCCAGGCACCAGTTAAGGGGAGCCACTGCCTCACCTGGACTAGATGTAAAATAGAGGTAGAGCTGGGTGTCATCAGCATACTGATGACTTCTCCCCATGGTTTCATGTAGTTATTAAAAAGCATGGGGGATAAAATGGAACCCTGCAGAACTCCATGGCAAAGTTGCCATGGCACAGAGTCATAATCCCCCAGCACTACCCTCTGGAATCGACAAGTCAGGTAGGAGTGGAACCACAGCAGAGCAGTGCCCCCAACTCCCAACCCAGCCAGCCTATCCAGAAGGATACCATGGTCGATGGTATTGAAAGCCACTGAGAGGTCCAGGAGAGCCAACAGGGATGTACTCCTCCTCCCCCTCCAGCTTTTTACCAAAATGACACAAAAGGCCATTATAGAGTTGTAAAGGTTAGGGCCAATTCTTTGAATTGGGCCCAGAAACAGACTGAAAGTCTGTAACTGATATCTGTTCTGAGCTAACTGCAACTTCCATCCCATCAAAACTTTTGCTTCCTCTGAAGATGCAGTCAACACCTTTTATACAAGTTTAAAATTTAATCTAGAATTATATTTTAATGCACAGATTACCCAAAATCAGATGGTTCATTATATTCCTTTCATTGGGAAATCACAAACTATAGACTGATTGATTTTTCATTGTTTTTTAGTGGTTAACACCAGCAGAAGTTGTTGAACGCTTTAAATCTCAAGACCTCTGGATAGCACCACCTCAGTTTTATGAGTTATGCAGACTCTGCAATTTCTCATCACTTCATGAACTTCATAGGTTTGGCTCTGAACGAGCTTTAGAAGGATGTGAACGCTGGATGTCTATTGTTTTGGTTGCTTCAGATGGCCACATGCAACTTTTACCAGGTAGATCAAAATTGGGTCTGGAGGATTACTTAACTAGTTTATTTACAGTGTTTACAAAGCATTGCCACCTTCCATATGCCAGTGTATGTAATTTTGATAATGGTTTATCTATGATTTATTTTATATTCCCCAATTAATCGTGTTTATTCTTAATTGCCTAGTATAAACCACTTTTTATATTTATTAATTACATTTATATTCCACCATTTTTCTAAGAAGCTCAGAAATTAGTGACTGACCTGAAGTAACTCGGTAGCCAAGCAAGGAATAGAACCCGGAGTCCCACTTCAAAACTCTAAGCACTATACCATATTGGCTTTCTGCAGCCCCTATCCATTTGTGTATTAAATTATACTTCCGTCAGATACTTGCTGGATAAATCGGCAGTTGTTTCTTTTTGAAAGGCATTACAAATATTTTAGTGACGATCTTAGGTATTTTTTCTTAGAAGTTCTAATGTGTTTAGAAAGAGGAAGTGTGTATAGCCTTACAGTATAGGGTTTGCTATTCAGAAACCACTCAGCTTCTTTCACTTGGTGGCATCAGTGTACTCCATAGACCATTTCTCATTAAAGACATGGTGTTCATCTGCAGTTTTTAATTTCTTTGAAAGAGCATCTTCTTTTGCAAGACTTCTTACATAATTTTAGCAGAGCAGCAGTTGCAGAGTTTGAATATTATCCTTGAATAAATAAAAATATGAGAAGTACAGTTTTAGGGGTCTGATTCTTCCCTTTCCCATCAAATCCACCCCACTCTGGCTGCTGTTAGCTGAAGATTTTCATTTTGACTATGGCACAGAAGAGAGGAGATCCCTGCCTCTCAGGAATACTGGGCCATATGCACAGACTAGGAAGAATTTTTTTAATGGATTGTGAATCTGACCTACCAGATGGCAGAGCTGCAGTCCTAAGTACATTGAATACTATGAGATTGATTTCTTAATAAACACACTGCCTTGAGGTTTAAATCTACACGTGGTAATACTTTAAACATTGGGGGTCCTCCAGAAAAAGGGCAGGTAGAGAGAAAGCATGGATGGAAGGGCAACCTCCTACCTGGAGCAGAGCCTATACCATTAAGATGGCTCCAGTTATATGCAGGGTGCACATACTGTACATATCACTGCCTGCCAGCCAAACCTCAATCATGAGAAGCAAAATGACAGCCAAGGGCAAAGGAACTCGGCTGGAGGAAGGTGTGGGAAGGGGAATCCCATAAGCTTCCTTACTAAGTGCATACTTCCCTCTCAACCCAAGGGGCCGCTCAGTGGCTCCTGCAGTCACAGATGCATGAGAAGACTCCTAGCTGGAGTGGCTGGGGCAGGAGAGGCAAAAGCAAGCAAGGCAAAAAGAGCAACCAGCTCTTGTTGAGGAAAGAAGGATGCTTTTGCCTGAAGCAGCATCCTCACCAATAAACCCGGAAGCCACTTGGAGGAGCCTTATGGATGGAGCCTCTAGAAATGTTCAGTGTCCAAAACAGTTTGTATCCTTTTTGCACAAGGACCAGGCCTTTTACTTACATTTCCCTGTCTTTAAAAAAACAGACCAGAAATTTCCTGTACAGATGTTTTATCTTCCTTACACATATATACAGCCTTCAACCTGGTGATGCATAGAGGGGTGGGGGGAGTGAAAAAGCGGAATGGTACAGGTACCTGAACTCTGCTGGCTAGCAAAGCAGCCAGAATAGCCAAAATGCTAGTATGGAGGAATAAAGGCTAAGAGGGGGGCTGACAGAAGGAACCATGGAGACCAGAAGAAACAAGGCTGCCATTGTGTATTTTGTAAGAAAGGGACAGGAAAACAGCAGTAGATGGTGCCCTGAGGTAGGAAGAACAGGGTAGGTCTGAGGGGAAATTTATTTGTTTAGCACACTTCTATGCCGCCCCATCGTCGAAGCCTCGGGGCAGCTCACATACATAAAAAAATAATTCAAAATTAACAATACAATATCAAATAATTCAATATTAATAAATATAAAATAATAAATATAAAAATGCTTTGAGAGTGATAGTGGTAAACAAGTGGGTTGGAGGGCTGCACAGAAAGAGCTTGGGGGCCACAAGTTGGGAATCCCTGCTTTAAAACATGCATTCTTGTATGCCAGAAGGAACCTCTATGAAAAATGCTTTCACAAAACTATTTCTGAATCTCCATAAGCTCTCAACCACAATTTTGTTCCAAAATTGCTAGAAATTTCTATTACATTTAACTGAAGAACAGTACTTTTTTTTTTTTAAGGTGATGAACTATATCCAGACGATCCTGACTTTACAGGAGAAAGAAAACCAATGTTGACAACAGATAAAAAGATTGATGAGCTAATGAAAGGAGCCAGCAGTCTTCACCGGATAGTGACACAAGACCTTCATAACGTTACTGTTCACGTGAATATTCAACCCAAATATAAACACATCAATCCATTAATGATGGACTCTAAAATGGGAAATAATACAGATTGCAATAGCAGATTATAATATTCTTTTTGATATTGACATTTCTAAAATAGTTTATTTTTATATAAACCAGCCTGTATTACAGTTCCTAAGTAGGCTGCTCTGGAAAGTTCAAGCCCTGGTAAAGAACATGTATTTCAAGAGCAGCAAGGATTAATATGTTCCTGTGCCATTTTGTCTACATATCCCAAATGATGCAAATGATGTAAGCTTCAGTCTGTGTATCTCTGTAATCTCTCTCAAAATTTTGTGCAAATGTGCCAAAACTGGAATGGACATCTGTCTGCTAAGAACTTGACCTTAATCTACACATCTATGGATTTAGGTCACCTAAGAGCCAGTGGGACAATATTTGGCCATGGTCAGCCTAGGTCATTTGTCCATATTGGGAGGAGCTGAAGTCCTTGAATATCAATATATTTCAATACCATGAATGATCCCATTTTAAAATGACAATCTAGAAACCGGTAGCATGTTTATTCAGAAGCATATCCTCACTGTATTCAGGACAATAACAATTGAGTGAAATTACATGCCTACAGTTACCATCAGTTCATTAACACTACTTATTATAATACTCAGAAGTTCTGTTTTTTCAAGACACTTTTCTTGTTAGTGTTATTTAATTATAGCTGAATAAATTCCATTGTGTGCTTGGATTTCATATATGGTGGCAGCTAATACGCATTTAAAGGTACAATCCTATGCATGTTCGGGCTGAAGAAAGTTCTATACTTTGCTGAGAATTGTATAGCTTCTTTCTTTCTAAACATGCATAGCATTGTGCCCTAAGTTAGCTTTGTTGACAGAATCTATTTGTTACTTCAGTTTCTACTTAGTTACTAATAAAGATTTATTTCCATCAACATGGCTTGAATTGGTTGCTTTCATCACTGGTAAAATATATTAAGTGAAATTAAGAATAGTTTCCTAGTAATGGTTTATGGCAATGCCTTGTTGGGGTTTTACTTTTAAAACATCAATATATTAAAGGAGTAATCTAACCCTTTTTATATTTTTGAGTGGCTTATGAATTGTGTGTGTCTTTTAAGTAGTTCAAGAAAATGGGAAAAATGGAGAGAGCAATCCTAAACTATCTGAATGAGTATCCTAGGGACTATAGATTAGTTCAGAACTCACCTACCCTATGCTAGAAATAGTGTTTTAACCTCAGAAGGGGGAGTAAGAGATTTGCCCCCAGAAAGAACTATGGCAGCTGTCTCTCTGAGGGTCAAACACTGACCTCGGGGGGGGGGGGAGAGAGGGGCATAGGTGGAAAAGGAAAGCTCGATAGAGGCCAGGATAGAATTTATACTGAGCTTCCTCCAGCATCCTTCCCTCCTCTGAAGTGCCTTCACAACCTATCTAGCAAAAAATTAGAGGGCAGAGAAATATAGATTGCTTCTGCTGCTCCTTCCACCCAGCTGGCTTTAGCCTAACAGGGCACAGGACTCTCAGAAGCCCGAGTTTGGGGGTTTCTGAGAAGCAAGAGCACAATCCTTTTAATCACATTCTAAAATAATTCTTCTGTTGTGCAAGTGAGATTGGACTTCACACCATCAGGCTGACAAATGGGCAAAGATACTGGGGAAAGGTGAGATGTTAGGGAAGGAAATAGTGTAAACAATGTGAAATCTACCCTCTAAAATAGATTTCCCTAGTTCTACATCTTGAGGATTGCAAGAAGAAAAGCATAATGTGGCTGTGTGAGAAGCAGAAAAACACACAAAGTATTTGGTACAGTTTGGCAAATTGCCTTGTTGAACAAAGGTTCTAAAAAGTACAAAGAAGATTATCGAACTGAGATTCCAAGGCATGCTGGGGTCCAAAACCCCTTTTCAGAGGAAAATTATTTGCTAACTGTAATTACAACACCTATTCACTAGGTACAACTGCCCAAGAATTAATCAGTCTACTCTGACACCTAAAAGTATCTCTTAGGTTACTATTATATACTTAGATATTCACTGTAAAATGATCAGCTATTGTCAAGACCAATAAATTGTAACAGTATGGAGGGCAATTATTCTACCATTCAGGAAAACATGGCCATTTTCATGCTAACCAGTATCCTTACTAGTTACTCTCAAAACAGGATATATAATAGGTATATATAAAATTAAGTAGCTTTCTGATTTAGACAATACAAGACTCCTCAAAACCAGATTGCTGAGTGTTACTATTCTGTGCAGGCTTGATTTCTTAACATAAATACTCATATCCACTAGTATGGCAAAAGTCTTAATTTTTATTCATTACATATGGATTTCCCTCAGAATTAATGATTTTCAACCCAAGTCTAAAACGTTTTTAAATAAAATCAGTGGGAACTAGCAAGCTGTGTATTGGTGAGCATTGTCTTTCCTTGTTTATCCATATACTTCCACCACCTCCCCATGTCATATGTAGATTATTTCTTACTCTGTAATGCACCATTCACACAGAGTGCAATCCTATCCAGGTTTAGACAATGGGGCTGCCTATCAAATGCAAGAACTTGCAGAACTCTCTTTCTAAACATACATAGCATTGCATCCCAGGTCTCTAAAACTAGGTGCTTGTTAGCAGGGTATATCCCTTGCTGAATTTGTCATTGTCTCTGTTTATCTATGTATGGAAACAGTTCTACTGAATTAATGTGGTGCTTGTTTAGTCATGAAGTCATGCCAGACCCATCACGGCCCCATGGAAAATATCCCTCCAGGCCTTCCTGTCCTCCACCATCCCTTGGAGTCCACCCAAGCCCACATCCACTGCCCCAGTGACTCGGCATCTAGCCACCTCATGCTCTGCTGTCCCCTTCTCCTTTTGCCGTCAATCATGTGTGTTTACTCTCATTCTGTATAACTGTGCCTAGGACTGCAGCTTCAGGATTGGGTGGGTGAGTGGCAGAGGATAAGTTACCTGTATAAACAACTGAAAATTCATCACTTGAATTCAGCTTGTCACATTAAAAAGCACACCAGGGAAGTCCTATCAGGACTTAAGTACCCTTAAGTTGCCCACAAGCAAAAGGGGATGGGATCTGTCCTGTTGATCAGTATAATTCAGTGATTAAATGAGGATTAAAACTAAACAGAAATATCTTGATTCCAAAAGGATAGCTGTTTATTTTGCTGCTGAGTAGGCTTCCCATAGGTTGGAACAGCCCTAGAGCTTTCTATCATATTTATGCAGCTGTCAGAGTTGGCACATCATGGCTGCCCAGTACAAGTACATCCTATCCATGCGCATAGGCATGATCTCCGCCAAGTTACAACCCAAGGCAGAGGTTTGTCTATCATCATGGGAAAGGAGACAGACCTGCAACTATGAGACTGCAAGATTATGTGCTGGCTGGGGAACTCTGTCACTAATGGCAGAAGATACTACTACAAGAGACATTTAATTTAACTAATTGATTAATGGGTTTTAAAAAACTCTGAGATTCATTTCCCCCTAAAATCCCCTTAGTATGCCTGCCAAGTTTCAGGTGCCTAGCTTTCACAACCTTGGCACTTTGAAGCTGATGGACAGACATGCCTTCCCAGAGTCAACTGTAGCCCTAACATGGTTCAGTATAACAAGGCCTTGTAGTAAAGCAGCTTTAACCATTTTCATTCCAGAGCAGAGCAAAAACCCTGAGCAGCACGACAGGGTGCAAATCCATGGGTTGCGCCCTTGTGGGACAGTAGCATCCATATTTCGAGGCTTCTGAGTATCCAATGCATTGCCAGGCTGTGAGCAGCCAGGCAGGAGGAGTGGTGGAGGAAATCTTTGCCTCTCTGTCCTCCAATTTCCTTTATTTTGGCTAGAGGGGCATTTTTGCTGGTCCAGCAATGGCAGTTTGGGTTTGGAGGAAGGAGGCTGGAAGAGTCTCAGGACGATTTATATCCTCCCCATTCTTCGTGCTTTCCCAGTCTCGGAGAGCAATTGACATGGTTCTTTTTATGCCAGCTGGAAAAGGACATGGGAGAGGCGGACTCTGAAGGAATTCCTTACTACCCCATGGCTCCCTAAACAAGGTCTGGGCCAATAGGATTTATAGTGAGCCAGCCTTGCCATTTTGGGGCCCTCAAGATGACTTGGTCTTCAGCTCCCACCATCTCCCCATCCAGAGGTTATGGGAGTTGTAGTCCAAGACATCTGGAAGACCTCTAAATTGGACAAGGCTGGAACATACCAATACAATACTTACCCATTATAATTTGTCTAAATATTGAAATCAATAGGTTAAATAAATCATAACTAACTGCATTGGTCGGCTCCAGCCCTGACCGATCAGATGCCTTAGACTACCACTCCCATAATCCCATGAAATCAACAGGTTTATTCTCTAGTCCCTTCAGATGCCTTGGATTACCACTCCCATCGTCCCATCAAATCAATGAGTTTACAGTATGGACTAGATGCTTGGACTGCAGTGGGTCTACCCTCAAATCGTTCTAGACGCCTTGGACTACAACGCCCATCCTGCCATAAAATAAATGGCGTACAAGTTAGCTTCCGAGCTAGGTCGCATTCAGACGAGTCCCCGGTCCCGTCACTTAAGAAGGCTCAAACGTTCCGACTGCGCAGGCGCGGACCGTTCCCTCCCACACATACGCGGCACTCCTGGCGGCCGTTGGCTCCGGTTGGTACTGGAGCAGAACCGGCGGGCGGCGCCGTACTGAGCATGCGCGGGGAGGCCTCAGCAGGTGGCGCGGGAGGAAAGGCAGCGGGAGCGGCCGTTGGGGCGGCAGGCGTGAGCGGGGGCGCGCCCGCGTTGACTCGCGGCGAGAGGAGGGCGCCCGGGGGCATCTAGTCGGGCGCGCGCCTTCCTCGCAGGTGCAGCGGTTCAGCCGCAGGACGCAGAAAGCTCCGTCTCTCCAGCGCCAAGACAGTGCATCGTTTCACCCCATCCCCCGAGTTTTGACTATTTCCTTGGTATCTTAATTTCTCCCCCATCTTTTTATCTTGCATAGGCAGCAACAAAGGAGCGCACCGACGGGCTCCTGCAACGGGCGCGTTTGGGGTCGGGGAAAGGGTTTCATCACGTAGGGTAGGGAGAAAAGCTGCCGCTGTTGCAGCTGCTCTTGGCACTGGACATGCGGGGGAAACGCTGCCAGCAGGGCGGCCTGTTCCTCCCCTCTGGGCCAGCACTTCGTATTTTGCACGTGGTGTCCTTCCCGTCCCAGTGAGTAGCTGGCTATCCAGTGCATAGCATGGTGGCTGTTTGGAGGTTTTAACATTGCTTTCCATGTGCTTTTTATTTAGTGTTACCATTCCAGTGATAGTGCCTGCTCAAATTGGCAGTGGCTGTCCAGCAGGGTAGTTTCTCATAAGTAATTTCTCCTTGCCAGGGATTAAACCTGAGACCCTTATGTGCAATGCATGTGCTTTGCCACAGCTGTGGTGCTCCCCCTAAAGTATCCCCCTTTTCACTGTATCTGAAAATCATCTTTAGCTCCTTGCTGAAAAGATTTAATGTAATGGCATGGGCCTACATTGGCCTACCTGTATAGCCCTGCTTCACCATGCTCCGCTCTCAAAGCGGTGTCTGATGGTTTTTTCGGAAGGGGGACCCGAAGAAATACTTCTCTTGGTTGTGAAGAACCACACCAAAATGACAGATGAGTCAAAAGAAGCTTTGGACTTGTTCCCTCTGTACATGAAAGGAAGAGGAAAATGCACGAGACTGAAACACAGGCCTGTCCATTCTCATGATGGCTTGGTATTGTACCTGAATACCTAAGTCTGCATATAAACGTAGGGCAGTGGCTTTCAACCACTGGTCTGTGGACCAGCATCAGTCTGTTGGGGGGGCTGCATCCTGCTCACTGCGACCAGCACAGGGGTGACTGTGCTCCACTCCCTCTTCCTTGGTTGGCATGATGTTTGTGGGGGTTCAGTGGGGGTTCAGTGGTGCTACCAGGGGGGGCAGGGAGGGGAGACATGACTGGGAGCCATGCTGTGCTGATTTCGGTATGTTGTTCTTTTGTTGGGAGTTTTTGTTGCTCAATTTCTGGTTGTTGTGGAAAATTTTCATTTTTTTGGAAACTGATACACAGAATACTGTGTTATGGGTATGGTGCTTTTTTGTTTCTGCTTTAGCAGTCCTTGAGGTTGCTTTCATCTTTTCTCTGGTCCCCAGCTGTGGTTGAAACAACTTTGTCCAGAAGCAAGCAGATGCTTCTCTTTCAAAGCTGTAATTCTGTCCTCCCCTACTTGGTAGTATATCCTGATGAGCTTTTCATGTCTTTTAAGATAACATGCTGTGTAAGCAGTAAACAGATGAAAGGGGTAGTTATAAAAGCTGTGCCAATTACACATTTTTCTCTGAGATGTTCTTTAGGGACACTTTTCTAACATACAGGCAACATCCTGGTTTAACTATTTATGAAGAATCTAGCTCTATTCCCACATTTGACCATTTTTACATCCTTTCATTGTTTTGGGATGGAAAAAGGTAACTCATATTTATTTGTTTATTAGATTTGTATCCTGCTTATTTCTTACAGTGACCTCAAAGAACCATGCAACATTCTTTCCTCCTGCTCTCAATCTTATCCCCACAACAACAACCCTGTAAACTAGATCATCCTAAGAGTCTGTGCCCAGCCCAAAGTTACCCAGTTGGCTTCATGTTGGAGCAGGAATTAGAACCCTGATTGCCCGAGTTCCAATCTCATGCTCTTAACCACTACATGAACCTGGCTCTCACATCTGTTGCATCTACTACCTGGCCTCCAAAGTATAATTTTCTCAAGCTGGAAGCAGCAGTTGGTTTAGAAAGCAGCTTGCATCAGTCTGGGAATGATTGCTTTTGCTCCTCTTGCAAACCAAATTTATAATGTAATTTTATCTTTGTTTACTCACAAGTTGCCCCCACTTTGCTCAATGGTGCTCACTTCCTGTAAAATATAAGCCTCTCTTTCCTTCAGGTACTTTGCTTAATTGCTGATAATAAATTTACTTCTTCCTTTTTTCATTCATTCTGACCTTTGAAGGTCCCATTATTATTTCAAGAAAATAAATTGTAAGTGATGAACACTTGATAAGGACTGGACAATTTCTATGGCTGAGTTCTCTTGTAAATTTGTTAAATTACACTGAAAACCTATTCCTTAAATATATAACGACTCCTGAATTGTGCCATGGTTGTTTCAAGTTTAGAAGTTTATAAGGGACTGTTTTTGTGAAAGCAGCTTATAGACTTTTTGATTTGTTGTCTTTTCAGAGGTGATACTTGTGAAGGTTGTCATTCTCTTTGGAATTAATGAAAAAGTCATTGAAGGGAAAAGATGATTCAAGTCTTTATCTTGAAGGTATTGTGAAGCTCTTGTGCATTTCCAGGACACATTTTAAGCATGTACTCTAACTTTTAAGGGCCTTGCAATCTTTTAATATGATTTAAACTATGGTTTGCTTATTGATTAGATTGAAAATCCAGACTGCTTCTGGGTCTGCATAAAAGGAGGTGGAAAGTTTGTGGACAATGAGATGGATTATCAAAAACTACAGTCTGAAATGAATCAGTTCTATAACAAATCTTTCAGATGCATGGAGGAAATCAAACCATCTGCATTAGAGGAGGGTCAGGTAATTTTGTATGTTCAATTTGTTGTTATTGTAGATATGAAGCTAGGAGGGGGGAACCAAGGGTAAGTGTTGTGATATGGTATTTTGTTTTTCAAGCAGATTAAAATATACCACATAGTGGATTAGGGTTATTGATTTTCGGTATTCAATATCAAACGCTTTTGCAAGAAAGTGCTAGGTATTTGGAAAATTTCACCATGTAAAAATACCAATAAGTCTTTTCAAGAGCTGGATTTAACTGCCTTTCATCTGCAGTCTTATATAGGCGTTATTATGCTGTGGCATTAGAAAATTGACTATGCCCTTGTAATAATAGAAAAATTGAAACTGGAGCATGTCCTTTTCGTATGCATTTTTTACAGGGATAAATGCATGAGCTCCCTTAACCCTGTAATGAGGGTTTTCCTGGTTAGGATTTCTGATTGGTATTTAAATTTAATTCTGTGTTGGACTAGCAAGTCCAACACAGAATTAGTGGCCAAGTTCTTTATATCAGCACATAGGGATGTACAAGATGATTCTCGCTTTTGGTAATATTTATTTTTAAGTCACGTTCATGTAATTTATTTACCGGTTTTAATCCTTTTTGAAATGTTTTATGAGCTTTATCATGTCTGTAACTGCACAGTAAAGATGATTGGTTTAGGGCCTATGGCCCCTATGGAAAATACACACACGCACCATGTTACTTCTTAGGTTTAACAGAAAGCAAGTGGAAAATCATAATAAATAATCATCTTCGGGCAATATTGTCAATAAATCAGTGTTGGCACAGCATGCAATATGAAGTTCCTGTATGGATTTTTTTCTCTTTAAGCTTGTCTTGCATTTCACTAGTTACCTGTTTATCATGACTCAAAATAGATTGTGGAAAATTAAAAATTTAGAAGTCATATGTTTCCTTTTCAGGCTTGTACTGTTTATTGCCAGGAACTGAAATCCTGGTGCAGAGCTGTTGTGAAATCTATCATATCATGCACAGACTATTATGTTGCTGACTGTTTCCTTGTGGACTATGCCAAGAGTGTTCCTGTGAAAACAGATAGGTACGTAACTACACCAGGTGAAAAAGAGTGGACCAAGATTGTCCTACCACGTGGCCACTTACTCAGCAGCCAGATTCATATACAACCACCCCCTAAGGTTTCCTGGCGTTGTGTGAGTGAGCCAGCATGCTAGTCACTATTACTTATGTGCTTATGCTTGGCTCATTCTGCCAGCGGTAGCAGCTGAACAAGCCAAGAGTGCCTGAATCTGGCACTCAGACTTGCCTCGCTCGTCAAGCCAGAGGTGAGGCTTATAAAACCTTGGGCTGTTTTGAGTGGCGTGGTGTGATCAGCTGATGGAGCGATATAAATGCAGTTAGAAAGTCTGGGATTCAAACTTCAGCTCAGTTATGGGCAAGTCACTGTTTTAAAGTGCTTTCATATTTAAGAAACGGGAATGATGACGGGAATGGTCTATAGCATAGGGCTGTTAAGGGCAAGATCATGTTCATATTTAGGATTTACATTTTTCCTATGAAATACTAACTGCAAAAGTCTTTGAAACTTAGTAATTCTGCGTTCTGAAACCTGTGTTTGTTTTCAGGATTTGTGTTGCCTTAGAATCATTTATGAGATTGCCTTACAGAGCAAAGAAGTTTAGGTTATACTGTACAAAGCCAGTAACGCTACGTGTTGACTATTGCAGTGACAGTGCAGAGATAGTGTAAGTATAATTGTACGAGATTATTCCACAGTATATTTGTTTCTGTAAAACAAATCTTAAAATTTGTACTTAGGTATTTTCCCCCTAGCTAAATGGAGGATCTTTTTTGGTATAATAGTTTCCAGTCTGTGGTGTTGTATATTTGCCAAACATCGTAACAATTGCATAAATGTCAGTGAGTAGGCTGGCTTATCTTTCCTGTACATTTTATACTCTATAAGACATTCTGAAGTTAAGAAATACTTCACGAATCTATAGTAAAAGAGGATGTGCATCTGTGAAATCTAGACACCGGAAACATAACGGCATGTGCCTTGGGATACAGTGGTACCTCAGTTCATGAACGCCTCAGTTTACGACCAAATCGGTTCACATACAAAAATTTCAGAAAAATGTTGCATCGGGCGACGACCACGATTGTGGCCATGTTCGCGCATGACCCCGATCCTGCCCATCTTCCCCGCTCGCGGTTGCGGACAGACCTGTGGTCACTTGCTGTGAAGCTTTTTCGTGTGCTTTTTAGCACATACAGTACTGTAAAGTATTATTCAATAATAATATGGAATAACAGTTCCAGAGAAAGCGCAGAGCAAGCACGGTGGTAAAAAGAACATGCAGAGCGGTAATGAAGGTGACCAGAACGAGCAGATTTTTCACCAAAATTGACTCTGCAGCTAAGAGACAAAGAAGAGAGGAAACCCCTGAAGGAGATCTCCCCGATGTCCTTATGGAGGGGGGCTCTCCCTCCAAACAGTAACCTCCCCCCCACCTAGGTTAGTGTTCTCTACTGTACTGTACTTTGTTACTTTGTTGTTCTTTGTTACTTTGTTTCAAATTTGTGGTTTTAAAAAATATTTACAGAACGGATTAACATTATTTACATTGAACCTTATGGGGGAATTTGACTTGGTTCACGACCAGTTCGAGTTGCAACCAGAATCGTGGAACGAATTTTTATTTATTTATTTATTTATCTAGCAGACTTCTATGCTGCCCCATCGCCGAAGCCTCGGGGCGGCTCACATACATAAATGAATAATACAATATAAATAAATATAATTTGAGTCGCCCTGGAATTAAGTTCGTGAACCAAGGTACTACTCTGTTGTGTTTTACAAATCAGTTAATATGACCGTGTGTTTGAAACCCATAAGACCGTCTTCAGCCACGAGGGACAGGTGTCCCTATCAAGCAGGTAGATGAGGGGGACGTGTGTCTGCCTGCTGCCCCTTGTTGTGGGCTCCATCCTCAGTGGAGGAAGTGGACGGACTCCTCCTCCAAAGGGCAGTAAGTGGGCACGATGGCAGGTCCATGTCTGGCTGCCAGTGGGTGTGTGCCTTCACTTGGGCACAGTAGGCATCGTGTGCCCAGCTCTGACAACTGGATAAGTTGGAGGCCTCACTATATAAACCTGATGGAGAGCATTGATATGGTTGAATATTGGGATGCTGCTCCAGAGAAGTAATCATGTGGGGCATTTTTTGTTTTGTTTCTGTTTCTGTAGACCTGCCAACTGTTGGGATATTTCAGCTATTCAATACTTCCAAAACCTCCTGAATGGTAAGAAAATGCAGAGTAGTATACACTGCGGTCTGCATTATACGGACAAGTGTAAATAAAAATCAGTCTGGGAGTTTAGATTAAACTTGGATAACTGTCAGAAGTAAAGCATATTAGTGAAGTTAAAGTTTTAATTTTAGCATTAATTGGAGTACAAGGTAAGATATAGTAATTCATTAAATTTATATCTTCCATTTTTTCTTTTATGAGGAACCCAAAGTAAATTTGAGATTTTTTTAGATTTAAAAAAATTACTGCCAAGTTTAAAGTTCACTGGTTGTGAATATTGCCATCAGTGACTGGCAGATCTGTTTGGATGTGACAGTGAATCTGCACAGTTAAAACCCCTTAGCTGCCATTTTCCTCTGGGTCTTGCTCATTACAGACTATTTACATAGGTTCATGTTAGAACTAGGTAGAGGAGTAAGGTAAAGGTAAAGGTTTCCCCTTGACGTTACGTCCAGTCATGCCTGACTCTAGGGGGCGGTGCTCATCTCCGTTTCCTGGCCGAGGGAGCCAGCGTTTCTCCGCAGACAGTCTCCGTGGTCATGTGGCCGGCATGACTTAAACACCGAAGTGCACGGAACGCTGTTACCTGCCCACAGAAGTGGTACCTTTTCATCTACTTGCATTTGCATGCTTTCGAACTGCAAGGTTGGCAGGAGCTGGGACGGCGCACGGGAGCTCACCCCGTGTGCAGATTCGAACCGGCGACCTTTTGATCAAACAGCACAGCGGTTTAAACCACTGCGCCACCTGCAGTCCCTATAGATAGAGGAGTAAGGGGGTGCTAAAGACTTTGAAGGTTCATGGTTACCTAGTGAAGCTTCTCAGGTAGAGTGTGAGAATTGGCTTGCTTTGGAAGGGGCAGAAGGGTTTTCAGAAGGGGAGAGGGGAACGTATACAGGCAATGGGAGAAACAAGCTGCTCAGTCAGAGGGTCTCCTTCATGTCCACCATTTTGTGCACAAGCAGCAAGAGCTGTGAAGTCAGTAGCTTTATTGAAAGTGAAAGGAAGGGACAAAGGGGAAATTTCCAGTTTGGATTCTTTACATGGGCAAATGCTTTCCCCTCAACTTTAGTAGAAGGCTGTGTAGAGTTCATATTGCTCTGCAATATGTTAAATTTCAATAAAATAATTGCAGTTCAAAGGATTGTTTTGAGTTTGATAACCAGAAGGAAAGAGGGAAGGAACCAGCTTATGGCATCTTCTCTCAGAGTGGGCAGCTCAGAGCCAGGTAGATGATTATGACGAGGAGAGCTAGAATCTGAAATTTGAGATTGGTAATAATTTGTTTGTAATCCAATCACATTGTAATTGCCCAGACACTGAATTTTCCAGTGATACCTAGTTGGCATAGATAGGTAAAACGTTCAGTGCTATGCAGTGAAGAGAGACACAGTCTCTGTTTATGCATGTGATAGTTATATATAGCCTATATGCAGAGTAGGCTGAAAACAGACTGTCCTATGAGTATTCTTGCAATATACTTGTGTGCTTTCATATCCATGACAATTAGCAGTCTCTATATGTGCAAGATGAAATGTATCTCTTTCTAACATAACTACAGAAACAACTGATCTAGTGTACTGGGTTGCACTTCTAATGATTTTAGGAAGGAACTAAAGTATACATGTTTGTAGTGTGCATAAGCTAATGGAAACATTTACACCCATTGATTCCCGAGACCCAGTGTAGGAATTCAGCTTACAGTTTCCTTCCTTATTTCATTTATTCACCTTAATTAAGAAGGAACCAGTGAAACATCGTTCAAGTGTAAACACGATCGCTAATGTGCTACTTTTGTTTCTGTTACTTACAGCAACAACTCAAGTGGAAGCCAAGTTATGTGCCATCGAAAATGATTTGTTTGATGTCTACCTTTATGTCACAATAAAGGGTGAAAAGGTAAACCAGTTGATATTTACAAACATGCTTGCAGTATTTTAAAGCAGATACGCAATTTGCTGCGGTGAACGGCAACATCTTTTTCTCTCAGTGGGGAATAAAGCAGTGCTCCTGCACTGTTTGTGGTACTTTAAGTATGCAGATGGTCCTGAGCAAAAGAATATATTTCAGGGAATGTTTCTTGTGGGCCAACTTATACATGATTCAGGGTGCTTGATGTTTGGCTTGCATATCTGCCCCATTTACTTCTAAAATAGAGGTGGGGACTTTTTTCCTGTAACCAAAGTACATAGGTAAGCTATGTCTTCACCTGTCTTACCTATCCATGATCCAGTACTTTGAACAGTGCTATCAGTAGCTCAGCTTGCTTTTGATGTAGGGATTGGACTAGAAACCTGGCAGCTAACTACCTGCAGCAACAAGAGCATGTAGAGTTCAAGTGAAGGGGAGGTCAGATCCTCTTGTACACATGCTCACTTTGTGACTTCAAAAAGCAAGGGAGACGAGGAAAAAGAATTGTTGAAGTAGAAATAGATAAGAGCATGCAGAGGTCTTTTATTGAAACAGACAGACGGAGGCTCAGTCAGGCAGAGGCTAAAATCCTGTGATTTTTGCATGGTCTAGACCAGAAAGTTTGTGATAGAGTTGGTGCCCTCATAAAGAGAAATGAATAGAGAACAATATAGTTTCTGACTGACCATATGGATATCCTAGGAAATAATGCATATTCTATATAGAATGTGTTGCTTTCTATTTAAAAGCAGATTACTTCCTGCTCTTAGGCATGGAGTGGACTTTGAAGGGAATTGCCGTACCAAAGTGGCGACTGTCTGTGTAAACAAAATGATTTGAAATGTTGGGTATGCTTCTCTGTTACAGCATGAAGTGAAAAGTTTTATCTCTAAAGACAAGTTCATCATCTCCTAAATGTTGGAGAGAATGGAATGAAAATGGTACCTATTTTCAAATGCGGCACTTTTCCCTCTTGGTTATCCCATTCTGGAGTGATGTCTTCAAAGATGCCAAAATACTTAGTCCAAAAAAATGACTTTTTACCTTATTTAGTTCTATAATGTATTTTGGAAGGAAAAAATAAAAACATTGCCAATAAGGAACTTTAGTTTATAATAAGGAAAACTTTAGTTTGGGTAACTGCCAGAATGATAAAATCTTCATAGGAAAGGAGAACGATTGGCATCCCTTAGTGTACAGAGAAATAAGCTCTGGTCTGTTGCATTGATGAAAATGGTGACAAAACAGATCAAACAGTATTGATCTGACTCAGATGTTGATCACTTATGTGAAATCTAGGAGAAATTTATTAACCTTGCTGAAAGCAATAAAGATTTTACTTCCATTGATCCATGGAATATGATGGAGAGACTTGTTAGGATAAGACTTTGAAAAAGATGTTAGAAAACATTTTCCTCAAACTTTCTCTATATATCTGCTATGTCCCCTAATCATTTTGGATTGCTGTTGATTGCCTGTGTCCAGTGTATCTTCTGAATAATTATTGTGTCATATTTCATGTGGTTGGATTTTACATTCTTTTGTAATTTAAGTAAAATTAATGAAATATTTAAAAGAGAAAATTATAGAGTTGCATTTTTATGCACCATATTCCATCACCTAATGTTTAAAATGCACTTGGGCATAACATTGTCTTAAGAAAAAGCCTTTGAAATAGTTTGAGGTTACACCTAAGGGTTCATTAGAAAATCCACATGGGAACCATTTTAGAATAGTTTAGCTTATAGAGTTGCTGCTTGTAGTAGCTGCTAACGGAGTGTCTCCCATTTAGTGGAATGGAATGGAATGGTGTGGTGCGCTTTCATGCCACTGCCAGGAGGAGAGATTCTTCATGATCATGGCAGGCCGTTTTAAATGTTCCATCTGCTTCATGAGGTTAGGTAGTTTCTGCATTATCTTGGTAATACTTAGCCCTGCTATTAGTAATGATGCATATATTCATTGCCCTCCTTTATACTGAATCTTAACATGCAAGAAACCTGCTTCATCATAGGTGTGTGTGAACGATGATCTTGTTGCAAAGAACTTTGCTTATTATGAGATGAACAATAAAATGTTTAGTACTGCGGAGGACCAAAAGAGAACAACAGCAAAACTTGAGTCTCTTTCAAAGGAGATTAATCCTGCACTTGTTCTTTGGCCGATGTTGCTACAACCCAAAGAAGCCAGTTCCTTTGAAACATGTAAGTACGGCAAATGTATTTCTGAAGGGCAGGGACAAACTGGTGGCAAATGGCAGCACATGAGAGGGGTGCGTCTTCACCTGCTGCTTTCCCCCCAGACTGTCCACATACTAGCCTCATCATTTACGGCTGGCAGGCAACCCAAGGGAGGGCCTGGGGAGGCACCAGGCAGTGCTCTGCAACTTCTAGGAGCTCCCTCATCTACTTTCCATTCTTGACGAAGCCTACCAAGAGTAGATGTTTTCGGTCCTGGTTTGCAAGCAAGCATCAATAATAGTGTGGGTCCTTGGAAATTAAGGGAACCTGCTAAACTGGGAAAAGAAAAGGGTGCCGGAAGAGAGGAGAGGCAGAGTACAAGCCCAGTGATCCCTGGAAGCCGTTACCGTAGGCCAAGCTATGTATTTGGTACTGTATATGAATATGAACCTGTGCTTACACCATATACAGCAGATTATGCTTATAGAGGCATCCCTGTATATTCCCTTTACATTTATAGACAGTATAAGATGTGAGCTAGATGTGTTAATGCCTTATATTGGAATTGCCGTGCATTCGGTGGTCGATGGAACATACCAAGTTAATTAAGTAGATTCAGTAGAAATTGGGTTTTGGGAAAGCAGGTGAGAGAAGAATGCACAAATGAGAAATACTGTTGTTTTAGTCTTCTGGGTATTAAGGACCTTGCCACACCGGACTTGTTCCATACTCTTGATGAAGCTTGGGATATATTTTTGAACAGCAGCTCTCCTACCATGCTCAGCAAACTGCTTTGAGCTTATTCTCCGTTTGCAAAGTAGTTTAAAATGCACACAGTTTGAAACAAAAATGTCAGGTACACATATGAACACCCAAAAGAATTTTCTGGTTCCTTTCTTACATGGTTCATGAATTCTTTTCAATTACTGAATTGCAGTTGGCCACAGAAATTAATGTGGAACCTTTAACATACTTGTATCCAGTTCTGGAACACATTCTTCATGAGGGGATGGTATTTTCAGGTCTCTGACTTGTGTTAAGTTGATTAGGAGATGTATTACCTAACATTTTAGAGGACAATGTCTAGGTTCATTTATGTGCTTTCTAGCTGCTGCTTCTAAAGACTTTAAGGAAATGGAATGCAAGGACTTAAGGGAAGGAGTTTCATGTAATGGAGTGAGTGAGTCTGTAAGTGTACTTTTCATGCAATATTAACATTGTACATTTATGAACCCTTAAGATATCCAGAACCTGTACTATACTCAGGTTGACAGAAGTCTGCTTAAAGGGGCAGAAAAAAATTATTTAGTTGTATTATTATGCTCTTCATTGCCACTGGGTATCATTTAAATTTTCTGTCCTGGGCACCAGGCTGCCACTGAGCAGATATTTTGGTGTATGTGGGCAACTTATCTCATTTCTGGCTATAACAGAAATGAATTCTTGGACTACATGAGCCCCTACTCATATCTCTCATTTTCAAAAAGTTTTTTAAACAAAAAAGTCCACAGCTACACAAAACACCAAAAGCAATCCATTTTAGCTTACAAAAAGGCGAACATAATCATTTTTGCATTCTGTAGTACTATGGAGCAATTTGCCATTGAATTTCAGCAGCAAATAACAGATGTTTTGTTTTGTTTTGTGTGGCATTTCAGATGCATGAATAGATTCTGCTGCATGATAAATGTATATTGGCTGCTATGTTGCTCTTAAAAGCAACAAAATGTGAGACAATCGATCCCCACATGACAATGCTTGCTTTTTTTGAATCACCTCTTTTCTAATTAATGTTTTCTTCTTTAGTACATAATATTGATTATTGCAGAATTGACAATTCACTTGTTGGTAGTTAAAGCAATCAATACCATATTACTTTGTTCTTGAAAATTAAAATGAAGTTTCCATACAATCATGTTTTTCTTAAGACAGCTTTCAATGTACTTCACAGCTTTCCTAGTTGAGCTACATAGCCTTAGAAGTTATAGGTGGTGCCATAACAGAAGAACCAAGTGACAACTAATTACAATCTCGGGGGGGGGGGGGTGTTGTTGGTGGGGAGGTAAAACTGTCACTATTCTTGAGTTATGTTTCTAAGCAGCACAAAGTTCTTTACTTTCTATTTTGGTACTGTGGGGAAATGTTTTTAGTCAGAAGTATAGAAGTGCATATCATGAGGAAGAAAATTGAGGGATATCTTTGTTTGCTCATTTAGGATGTAATGGTGCCTATTCCAACTTTGAAACAAGGTGTAACAGTTTCTGTACAGGTAGATGCGCAAACAAACAGGTATGTGTTCACTTTTTAACCTTTTTTTTCTTACAAAGACAAAATATTGGGCCAGTTTCATTATGCTAGAAATTGTTGATTGGCTCAATGGACCAAAATCAATTTTTCAATTTACCTTGTCTCATCTGTTACTCCCCACCCCCAGAAATCTACTGAAGCAATTGATTTGTTTTAATTGTAAATTCAGTGATGTTCTTATTCAAGTTTACTTTGTTTTTGTCAAGAAGGAACGACTACATTCCTGCATTATCATATGCATTATAAAGCTGGTTGAATTAGTTCACTTTTGATATATCTTTGCTTTATACTTGAGATATTTTTCATTTTCATGCAGTGGCTGAAATTTAAACAGGCCACTGTATGAAATTGGTATGAATCCCCTTGCCCCACAGGCATTTTCCAGTCCTGGCCCCATCATTGCTTTTTGGACTGCTTTTCAGGGGCACAAGGGCTGCAGTACTAAGGAGCCTGCCAGAATTCCCTGGTCCATACTCACAGTATTTTGTAGGTGGCCATTTAGATCACAACTCTATATTTATGAACATGGCTAAGGTTTTCTCATTTCATTGCCTTTTATTCTAGTACCTTATTTAAGACAACTACTAAAATACAGGAAATGGAGAAAGATCTTTGTGAGAAAAACAGTGACTTGAAGTAAGTTTTATCTGTGTCTTAAAGATACGCAAATGCTATATGAATTTCTTAGGCAACAAAAAGCAACCCTTTTTTCTTCAATGCGTAAAATTTCAAAGCTGACCAATACTTCAACTCTGGATAATTCAAGTAATCACAAGTAATAGATGTTTTAAAAATGATTGCATTTCAAGTTGACATTCAAAATAGTTCATGTAAATTTCAAGAAATGTTAATGCATTGCATTCCAATTCATGACGAACCCTGTGTCTGACTCAATACTGGGGGGCAATTTTTTCCAACCTTAGTGGATTATCCCAATTTGTGGTTGCCAAAAACTCCAACCCTCCATTAGTAGCAAGGTTTTGGGTTCTTCTCAACAACAGGTTCTGTGCAGGTGCAGAGGCTGTATATGTGAATGCACAGATGACCACTAAGTCAGTGACAGGTAAGCAACTTTATATTGTCAAAGGAGCATGTAGATGTTGGGATCTTAATAAAGGAGTTAGGGTTGTAGTGAATGGGTAGTGCCAAACATACCTAGTATCTGATTATGGTTTTTGCTAGATAATCCATCAGAGTGTTTGATAAGAAACTTTATTTTAAACTGAGAAAAGTAAACAAATATTTGCATGTGATGCAAATATTAAACTACTAGACAAAGCCCAGGTTTAAATCCCTGTTCAGTCATAGTTCATAGTCACCATCTCTTATCCTAACACACCTTGCACTATTGTTCTGAGGATAAACAATGAGAACAAAAATTGTAAAGTATTAATAAAGTCTGGTGACAGACTTCATATATTTTCAGGCTTCTGCAGTTCCTAAATCCTGATCCTTTGAAAGTTGCTGATGCACAAGAAGAGATGAAGGTATTGCAAGAAATTAACTACTTCATATTTGTTCACAAAAACTTTACTTTCTTGTTCCTCTGACTGTTTTAAAGTCTAAACTAAAACAGTGCCAGTGTGGGGTAGTGGTTAGAGCGTGGGACTGGGACTCAAGTGATCTGGGTTCTAGTCCCTGCTCAGGCACGTAACCAGTTGGGTGATTTTGGGTCAGTCACAGACTCTCAGTCCATCCTTCTTTGTGGGGTTGTTGTGGGGATAAGAATGAGAGCAGCAGGAGGAGAAGTAGATACTGCCTTGGGTTCGTTGTTAGAAAACAGGTGGGGTAGAAATATAATAAACTAGAGGAGTTAAAATGTTCAGCAATTTTTGTTTTGTCTGAATAGCTTCAGAAATTATAACTCCCATTTACAGTGTCCTCAGTGATCATAAAAAGTTATTTTCTGGTGAAAAGAACAGCCTTTCATAGTAAATTGGATTTGCATCAGAATTGGATAACTCAGATATGAATCATCATTTCCCCTATAATCTCAAATTTCAGTGTTTTAAGCTGTAGCATTGGGATTCCATGATTTTTTTTTCTTAGCATGATCTTAAATCTGCATAGAATTGCTTTGTGCATATTTCTTAAAGGAAACTAAAATGTAGAAAATATTTTCATTGGATAGGAAGTGTGTATTGTCTGTTACATTATTCTCTTACATTTACTTAACAGGCACATTTGCTGAATATTCGTGCACACCTCCCTGTTGTTCTGAGTAATAAAATTGAACCATGCTCATCTCTTGAAACAGCACCGTTGTTTCTAGCTCTGAAAAAGGTAATACTCACTGTGCCACGTGTAGAAGGGAGGCGAATATCTTTGATCAAATTTGTTCAGTATTGTCAGCTGTAAACTTGAAATTAAATGTATGCTTAAAAAACCCAGTTTGGTTTTTGCCAGTAGTATCAGAGTAATTAATTGGGGCTTTCATACAGCATATCCAAATCCTCAGATGCAATAGCTCAAATGGTAATACAGGCTTTATTCTACTCTTGTTTGTTTCTAGGTGAATATTGCATTAAATCAATAAAATATTCATTAGCTTAAGATAATCAAAGTCAATTACAATAGATTAATTGCTAAAGAAAACAGGTTACAGCAAAGATTTAAGCTCTTTAACTTCTAAACAGGAATGTCCACCAAGCACAAGGTTTGAGTCAAACTGTTTTGGTGCTTTAGAAAATGGTTGAGTTTGGAAGCCATCCATGTAGACTTGGGTAGCAATCTCAACTCAATACTCTTGTGTGTCTCCCATTGACTCTCATGGGAAATCAAAATATTGTGGTAACTTTCTCCATTAATGGGATGAAATTGCCCTGTTGACCTGACAGGCAAAACATAAACGAGTGCTACTTTTTAAGACTATCAGACTTTTTAATGTGTGAATCATACACAAAACTTTGAGCAGCTCTAGATTCAATTCTGCACTCTTCAAAAAGAAGGCTGCTTTGCATTGGGGAAAGACTATAATTGTTCTGAAGGAGCCCAATTCAGCTTGCACTTTGGCCAGATTGAATGTACCTCTACTTTAAAAGCAGAGGAGATCATTAAAATAAAGTTACTCTTGTAGTCTACTGCATTGAAAGACTGGGAAGGGCAGAGGAGAATGCAGCTTCAACTTGTTGCTTTATTGTGAAGCTGTTAGATGGTTTGGGGCAAGTGTCTTGATGGCCATAAGGATGAGAAATGACACAGGCATGTCCTTTATAGCATGTGCTAATCCTCCTGAATGGGACCTTGAATATCTTGCAAGCAAAACAGTTGCAGCTGTATGACGCATCATTGTTGTGCAAACTCTTGATATTTCCTTTGTCCCTCAGGCAGTTTAATTTTTTCTCCTTAGTACAATTTGTTACTACTTGATTTCCAAATAACTTTTCAGGACTAAAAGCCTTCACAAGAAAGTGTACAAACAAAAATAATACCTGAACATAATATAATTAAATGATAAAGTACATGTTATGAAATGTACAGACATGTCTGGAATGGACAGTATTTAGAAACCTGAGGACAGCAGTTAATAAATATAAATTGAAATTCATGCTAGCGTAGCTAATGCACTTTGAAAATGGGGCAGCACATACAGAAAATCCACATTGGAGAAGGTGTTTTATCTTTTGGTGACAGGCAGATCTTATGTGAAACCCCAGTCTCCTGTTTCTGATGCCAGCTGCAGTCATGTGGTGATTTGCACTCATGCGCATTTATTTTTGTGGAGTTCCTATGTCTGCTAACTTGATAGTAGAAGTTTGCAGTTAATCCAGTAACAGTCATTTGTAACATCTACTAGCACTTTGTCCTAATGATTGTGATACTACTTTGGCCTCTTAATCCATGTCACTGGTTTCTTCGGTACAGAACATTGAACAATCCACATTGTCTGAACCTGTATGTTCATGTAAACCTGTATATACAGCAGAATTCTGTACATGAATGGTGATTTCCATTGAGTTTCCACCAAAGCCACTATACTTGCTGAAAAAGAAGGGTTAAGTAAATGCTGAAATATCTAATCCAATAATTTTTGTCCCGTTTCTGGTAGGAGCTTCTGAGGAATCATTTCCTAGGTCCTAGTCATGTGCAGTCTTATTCCTGGCCAGCGATAGCCCGTGGGTGTGATTCTGTTATCATCTGTCCTGAAAATGACCCACTTTTGTATCTTCTACCAATTATTACATTTTTGCAATCAAGAAGTTGCTACATGTCTTTGCCTGTTAGAAACGGCGTAAGTAGAATATTCACTTCATGCTCAAACACCTCAATTTCTATGATTTTTCTTCATTTTTATCTTGGTTCAGTATTTACACATTGTGCAATTGGCATTGACCGGAAATTTTTCAAGCATAGCACTAGTAGTGGCTGTAGCCAAATGAGGCGAGCAAGGACCTTGGCTTCCACCTAAGAAGTCCCTTAATAACAGCTTGCAGTGCTGTGTAATTAATCCCTGATAGCAGTATGGCTGCCACTGACACAAAGGGATAGACCACTCAATTGCCAGCCAGTTGATTGCAGATACTCAACAGTAGACTATTTCATAGTACCAGCTCTTTGAAGCTGGCTGCAGCAATACAGCATTATTGCATACCAAGGAAGGGGGAGGACCCAAATCAATCCATAGAAATGTATCTTTCCTTTTGTAGAATCAGGCAAAGGCTGAATATCTGAACTTTGGGTCATGGGGCTTTTGCTTGTGGAATTGAACATTATTTTCCTATCCTCCCTATGAAAGCCCCCTGCACCTCACAGAATCTGTTCCAGATGCTTTCCCAGCTTCCATCAGTACGTATGGGGAGGCAGAATCCATTCTGTTGACACTTGCACACCATTGGATACAATGTGAGATATATACAAGCGGGTCATTGGGGAAATGGGGGATGCAAAATGTTAAGGTGTGGAATAGAAGTTTCACAGATAACGAGGATGCTCAAATTCTAAATCATTTTGGTTTTGGTTTTGGTTTTGGTTTTGTGTGTGTGCATACTTTAAACATCTTAAATGATTCGTGTTGATCTGCTTTCTGTCTCTCCTTTTCAAAAAGATTGATAAAAAGATCATTTCAGTTTGATATATGTTCTGTGTTTGTTTTAGCCAATCGCATTAATTGTATGTCCTGGACAGAAGAAAGCAGAACTAGTGTTTGAACTTCTGGAAACTTACATCCGATGTTCCAGGCCTCTTTACCCAATGTTGCTCTTGTTGGGAATGAATAAGGAAGAAATCAAGAGTGTAAGAATTCCAAGAGGATGTAAGGATAACTTGATAATTAAAATACAAATGAATGCACCTGTCTGGACCATAGGATCATAACAAAACGCAGATGTATAAGATCATACAGTAATGTTTGCTCATTTAAACTTTCTTCCACTAGAATGACCATATAATTTGATAGTTTCACAGTATTATCTAGTCCAGCATTCCAGTCACACTCACCAACCAGATTCCTATGGGGATTCATGTTTTTCAAACAATGTTTAGGCCTTGGACTTCCTTTAACAGTAGAATCCCCTTATGGAAAACTGGCCAGCAGGACATGAGCACAATTTTAGTACCCTCCTTTTATTCCTTAACGACTGCTATTGAGAGGTATACTGTCTCTGATACTAGTGCTAATATACAACCATGAAAGTAGCCATTGACAGCCTTAAAAAGTAAAAGTAAAGCTTTCCCTTGACGTTACATCCAGTCATGCCTGACTCTAGGGGACGGTGCTCATCTCCGTTTCCTGGCCGAGGGAGCCAGCGTTTGTCCGCAGACAGTCTCCGTGGTCGTGTGGCCGGCATGACTAAACACCGAGGTGCACAGAACGCTGTTACCTGCCCACCAAAGTGGCACCTTTTCATCTACTTGCATTTGCATGCTTTCAAACTGCAAGGTTGGCTGGAGCTGGGACGGCGCACGGGAACTCACCCCGTTGTGCAGATTCGAACCAGCGACCTTTCGATCTGCCAGCCCAGCGGCTCAGCAGTTTAACCCACTGCGCCACCTGCATCCCTCATTGACAGCCTTATCCTCCATGAATTTGTCTTCCATTTTCAGTACTATCTACATTAATGGACAAATTGTCCAGGCTTTTACTTTGGGTTCTTTTCCAGGTCTGCATTGAGATGCCAAGAATTGAAGCTGTAACCTGTGCTGTACCTCTAAACTATGGCCCTTGGGACCTTGTCTAGGTGACAGGGTAGAGAAGTGTTCATAATTCACACTGGAGAGCCAGTGTGGCGTAGTGGTTAAGAGCATGAGACTGGGACTCAGACGATCTGGGTTCTAGTCCCCGTTCAGCCATGGCGCCAACTGGGTGGCTTTGGGCCAGTCACAGACTCTCAGCCCAACCTACCTCACAGGGTTGTTGTTGTGGGAATAAGATGGAGGAGGAGAATGATGTAAGCGGCCTTGAGCCCTTTGCAGGAAAAAGGCAGGATATAATCGATAAATAAATAAATAATCAAGGAATTGGGTTCATTCCATTTCTTTGAGTTTTCTATTTCTAGTAAGCAGGGGTATATTTGGATAGATTAATACCATTTACTACTGGTTCACATAGGTGAAATTTAAATGAAAAATATGGTAAACTTCTAATTTTGTAGGTGAAATCGTGGTAACCACCCCACATAGTCTTCTGCGACTACTTGAATGCCACAGCTTACTGTTTCTAAGGCTCTGCCATCTTGTGTTTGATGAAGTTGATGCACTCTTCTCTGAAGCCAGTGAACAGGTAACTGTGCACTTCGATCTTACAATTTAAAAAGTACTTAAATGTTTAAGCATCTTCTAAAAATGTGGTTTCTTTTGGCCCAAGATACCATTCCTCCAAAAACCAACCATATTGGATGCCACTCATTTCAAATATATGACTGGCAGGAAGAGAAAAGAGAGCTGGTATGAAGCCAAACCCAAGGCTCTCGATTGGAAAATATATATACATATATATAATATATCTATGTATTTATTTAGAAGACTTCTATGCCGCCCCATTCGCCAAAGCCTCGGGGCGGCTTACATTCATAAATAAATAATACAATATAATTAAATATAATTTGAGTCGCCCTTGCCAGAAATTAAAATAGATAAATAGCATTAACAGTTAAAATAACATTTAAATAAAAAGGTCTTCACAAATAACGACGGCACCAGGCGGACCTCTCTGGGGAGCGCATTCCATAGATTGGGCGCCACCTCAGAGAAGGCCCTCCTCCGGGTGCTCACCCTCCTTATTTCCCTCCCAGTTACTGTCTTCTATCTTTCTTCCAGCACTTTACTGATAGAGTTACTATTTTGACAGCACAAGATAATGATACAGATTAACTCCTCTTTCTATAGATATTTAATATTTTAGAATATTACAAAAAAAATCTGAATGTTGGAGAAAAGGAATCTGCACCTCAGCAGATTGTTGCTGTTGGAAGCCAGTGGACCAAAAATGCAGAATACTTGACTAAAGAGTTCATGAATGATCCATACATTGTAATCACGGCTATGGAAGAAGGTGCTATATATGGGAAAGTACAACAGGTAAAAGATTGGGTTTTTTAATAGCTCTTAAATATTTTATAATGTGTTTTTGACCTGTAGCTGTATTAAACTTGTAGCTGTTAAGACACTAGAAACATTTTGCATGGGTATAATGTAGGTGTTAGAAATTCGTAACATTTCCTTGGACTCAAGACATAATATGTATAGTTGCTTTTGGATTAAGGATTAAGTTCCTCCAAACTTTAACTAAACTTCCATGAGAGCAGCCGTAAGCATCAGTATTTATGAAATACAACTTAAAATTTTTAAGAATTGTCTTGGAAGCTAGGATTGTTATATAGATAATAGCACTGATTAGTCCTATTAGTCAAAATTTGCTTGGAAAGTTTCTGTTAGGTTAGTTACAGGTAAAAAATAGAATCTTTTTATAAGGAGCATTTTAATAGGAGATGCTCATTTTTCTGAACACCTCTGAAACTCGTAACTGTTCTCTTCCCGAGCAGTTGGCCTAGCGAGGATAACCTGAAGTGTTTTGGAATTCTATCTATCATTTAAAATGATTTTTCAATACAGTAGTTTCCTAATATAATTTAAAGCAAAAGCAGAAATGAACTAGTTGTTTTCTATTTTAATTAAGAAAGATTTAATCCAGTGTTTGGAAATTTTTAATTGCATATAACTTTAGGTGGTACAGCTCTGCCTTGAGCATAGTAAAATGTCTACATTACTTCAGACACTGGATTTTACTCCTACTGATACTCAGAAGACTCTCATTTTCACCAGTTCTGTGGAAGAAACAGAGATTGTTTACAAGGTATTCTACCCTCACACAAGATTCAGACTCTGAAAAGTTTTGCTGTCACACATGTGCTAGATTGCTCTAAATTATCATTGGCTGCGAAATCCAGATTCTTCAGAAATCACATATGCTTGCTTTCTAGCAACCTGCACTTCCCAGGACAGTTAATAGATAGCTGCGTAGGGAGTATGAGGGCATTCTAGAAGGTAATGCTTTTATCTCTTTCTTGATCTTGTGCTGGAAGCTTAATCATCAGCCTATCCAAGCAGTAAATGGGTGATCTATTGGGTGGTGTGTTAGTCAGACTGATCCGTTTTGTACCAAGGGCCATAGAAATGAGATGCCAACATCCTAGTGGAAGGGATAAACAAATATAAATACCATGGTGCTTTTAGGACGTTCTGAGCCAGACTATAGGACCTAGGACAAAAGAGATTGAAAAGGCGAAGGAAGGGAACTCTTCTCACGTACCTCAGCTTGCTGCTTCCCATATATATTCCTTTTTACTGTCCCCATCACTTCTAAAGTGCCTGCCTGATCCTGCTGCCACACCCCAATCTCCTGGACCATCCTTATCCCCACTGCTCTTCCCCGCAACCATTGCCTCCTGTGGCAGCTCTCCTTTCAAGGCATCGTTATGGCAGGGGCAGGGATGCATCCCAAAAAGACCAAGGGAGAAGCAGTGTGATTCGGCCCTTTGAAAAGCTTGTAAAGCCTCTTCCTTTTTTGCTCAGGCCTCAAGTTATTGTGATTCAGGACCTACTCAAATCAGAATAGCTTCCACTGAAGGAGAAAGGAACAGTACCTGTATGGTGAAGGTTTCTTTTCCTTAGTTCCTACAGAATATTCTGTTCCACCAAGGTTTATTTCTGATACTGGTTACAACCTTACTGAGCATTCAGCCTAAAATAATTTAAGTCTAGAAGATTTTTTTTTTCTTGTCACCACCTCTGCTTTCCCAGTATTATACTCCAGAGGCTTTTTGACCAACAGCTGAATTTTGTCTGTGTTTCTTCTGTACTATATTCTGAAATTAGAGGTGGGAATGGAAATAACAGGAAATATGAAGGACTACAGTGACTTACAGGGCCTTGCCTGTGGAGCCAGTATGGGAAGTGTTTTTTTATCAAGATACCCCCAGTCCACAAGCATGTGAAATATCCGCTATAATCCCTGTTATCTTTTCTCTCCCTAGTGCACTTCAGCTAGCTATCATTTCAAAGCCAGAAGGTCAATGGCTGCATCCAAAGATCCCTGTAGTTGAGTGCAAGGCACGGCACCTCTGCCTCAGCTACTGCATCCTGCAAAATGCCTTTAGAGGTTCAGGGGATCTTCCAAAGGGGCATGCAGTGCAGATACTTTTCAAGAAAAGTGGGAGGGTTAACCACTCCCAGACACACACAGCACAAGATTGAATGTATAGTCTGTTCATCTGTTCAGAGTTTATCCACAGCTGTTATACCCATCAGCATAAGTTTAAAGGATCAGACAGGCTACTGGAATGGCACCGTGGAGATGGGGCGGAACCAGCTAGTAACCTGAGCGCTGCAACACGTTTTATGGATTTTTGCCACCTTTGATAGGTGCCAGTTGTTTGTGGACTGATTTTGCCATCCATTCTAAATGAAGCCATTCGTTTCTCTTATATAAGGAAAGGTCATGTACTGGTTTCTGATAATGTACATATTTCAGACTTTTCAGTTAAAAGGTTTGTTTGTTTGTTTGTTTATTTATTTGGAATTTTTGTATGCCGTCCCATTCGCCTAAGCCTTAGGACAGCTTCCAACATATAAATAAATATCTATACAAATACATATAAAATCTGGAAACATCCTGGCAATAATTTAAAACCAATAAATAAAATCAACACTTATTAAAATATCGTTTAAATAAAAAGGTCTTGGCCTGGCGCCGAAAAGCAAATAATGACGGCGCCAGGCAGACCTCTCTGGGGAGCGCATTCCACAAGTGGGGCGCCACCGCAGAGAAGGCCCTCCTCTGGGTACTTTGCCTCCTAATATTTTTCACGAAGGGTTCCTGGAGAAGGCCCTCTGCCGCCGATCTCAAGGGGCGGGAGGGCAAATATGGATGCAGGCGCTCCATTAGATATCCAGGTCCCAAGCCGTTAAGGGCTTTATAGGTGATAACCAGCACCTTGAATCGGGCCCAGACTTCAGTGGGGAGCCAGTGAAGCTGATAGAGGACTGGGGTTATATGAGAGCAACACCGAGTCCCCATCAGCAACCTGGCAGCTCTGTTTATTAAACTGAACCCTGTTAGAACTTGGAAAATATAAAGCGTCTCATGAGCAGACTTTTAATCCTGAATGTAGTACTATTCTAGTACAATTGGGCTTTTGAAAAACAACTAGTCTATTAGAGCATTCTTCAGCAATTGTAACTCTTCTGTAGTCATGCTGTTTGAAATTCTTCTTATTTTTGTAATCAGGCAGTAATGAGCAGCTCAATATTTTGTCTGAAAATGAGTCCAGAAATTGGATTTCATTCTGATTATGTTATAGAGCAATGGAACAAAAGTTCTGGCACATACATTGTATTGGGTAAGTATTTTCTTTTCTTGAGTGGGTGTAGTTTAGATTCCTTGTCAAAATCCTAGTGATCCTCAATCTCCCTGATGACAATTTAATTGTCTAATTTACAGAGCATTGTCTATTTTCAGACTAAGACCAATAGAGTGTCAAGCAGATTGTTTAAAAAAAATATGTCCTTGTCTCATTAAAAACCAGAGTAACAATTAATCAGTTAACAGAAAAAGAGAAAGGAAATGTGTAATAGAATACTTAGTTGGTTAACCCTGCTGTTGCTGTCCTAATTTTTGGGCTTCTAATGACTGATTTCTGTATTCCTGACTTACTGCTCAGAAAGTCCTGGCTGAGACTGTTGGATGCGGTTTTGTCAGTCAATCAATCAAATGTGATTATGTGAAGGTTGCAGTTTGCCATATTGGCACTTTCCTCTCAAGGAAGCTTAGCAGTGTTGTCCTTCTCAGTGAGAGAATAATTTGTAGGAACACCCATAATTTAAAAACCAGAAGATGAGAAAGACGCTACATTTGTCAGAACTGAGGTAGCAGAATGTTATCCATTGGTGCTAATTGAAATTGTGTTTTGTTTTCAGTGGTTTTAACACTCAAAGGACATGTTGGTTGATTTTGCTTGATAAATTTTCTGATTTTCTTTCCAGTTGTAACTGATGACTCCCTACCAGCCTTAGGAATTACAGACGCAACAAGTGTAATTCATTTCAGTTTCCCCTCCTCTCCGAGAATCTTTGGGGCACGATTGTACAGCATGTCTGCCAATTTTCAAAACCCAGTAGAAAAGGTCTGCACAACTCCTAGCAAACTTTTTATTGTGAGATAACACCCTGAATATTTCAAACAGAAAAGCCTTTATTCCTATGTTCCCAAGAGCTATTGAAACCCAAATATTTGATCATTTAATTATCATACTTCTAAGCTACTTTGGTGCAGCTGAAAGAGGACTGGCGTAATGTGTTCCAATAGACCAACCCTGTTAACAGCTGCATTGCCTTATTTTCTATCAGTTGATGTTTCCAGACTGTCTCCAAAGGCAGTCCCACATAGAGCACATTACAGTACCTCTGGATAACCTTCCCCAGAGGTTTCATTCAGGTGCGAAGTAGCATAGGAGGTATTGGAATTACTGGAATTATCCCAATAAAATATTTGAATTATTCAGATGCTGTGCTTTGTTTCATGCTACTCTGTTTTTATTGTAAGGCTATCCTGAGACTTTAGTAGTTGGACAGTATATCAAAGCTGGAAGGAAGGAAGGGAAGGATAAAATAGAATACTGTGGTACCCTATGGCATAACGGCCCCCAACACCACCACCTGGAATCGGCCAGGTAGGAGAGGAACTCCTACTCCTAACCCAGCAGGCCTATACAGAAGGATACCTTGGTTAGTGGTCTCAAAAGCTGCCGAGAGCCTATTGTTATTTACGTCCTCTGGTATCAAGGAGTGGCTTAATCTCATCTTCCTATAAAGAGTCTGGCACCACTTCCTCTTTTAAGGAGGCATTTACAGCCTCCTCGATTCAGGCGCAAACCTCTTCCTTCTCACAATGAACCATGATGGGCAAGGGTAATACTTAGAGGGGGTAGGCTGAACTTGGCCAAGTACCTTGTCCACACTGGGTCTAGGAGAAGCAACAGGTTGTTTTACTCAACTTACAAGAGTCCTGATGGAAAATGCAGCAGCAGCAGATTCGTACCCCAGACAAAGCAGCTCTGGGACTCTCTCATCCTCTGTTTCTGACACGCCTAAAGCTTAATGTGGACATTGGCCATCGTTTGGTGCAGCTCAGGCTGGGGATGCTCAGTGTGTCCTGTGTCAAGTTGCAGTCAATAGGAGAATGTCTTTTCCTCATTGGAGAGAATGTTACATTGCATGACCATTCTAAACGTCACTGTCTACTTACTCCGCTTTTGGCAACAGACTTAAACTTCACTCACTCTATTGGGTTATTGAAATAGTATCTAAAGAGGCTAGAGGCTTGATGGGTGAAGCTCAGAAAAAGTTTGCTTTTGGGAGTTTACCACAGTATGACTATTTATTGATTTTACTACATTTTATCCCAATTTTCAGACCACTATTGTGTCCCCAAGAGACTCATTCAATAAAAAAGACAGACCTTGCCATCAGGCTTTTACACTAAAATAGCAAAGCATGCAAGGAAAGGGAGTGGAGGGAAAAGGGTGTTCAGGTTTCCAAGGCTAGAACAAGGTAGTGAGCTATAACCAGACATTTAAACATACTTTGGCCAGACATTTAATGGCATGGGAGTGCTGTTTGTTTCCAAATAAGTGTGTAATTCTGTTTGCTTACCATTTTCCCATCACATCATTTGCTTCTTTCCCATCCTTTCTGTTCTCTGTGTCACTATCAGTGTTTCGATGGTAAACTTACGTTGGAATAGTTCTAGAAACATTGATTAAAACAATAAAAGCAGATTTTCTATTTCCTCCTCCTAAAGGTCTCATCTCTGGAAAAAGAACAAGCAAAGACAAGATCCATCTTACTGTTGACAGAAAAGAGTGCCTGCCATGCTGTTGGAGTACTGCGTTACTTAAAACGCACAGGAGCCAACATTCCACCTGAATTGTGTGATTTTACATCTGGAGTGTTGGAGGCCAAAGAAGATTGTAAAAGTGGGAGGCCTCTTTGCCACTACCTTAAAGCGTATGGAATTTGCAAGTAAGAAAATTCAAACGTCCAGTAATTTTAGCAGCTGTTTACCTTGTTTTAATGCTGCCCCAAAGGCAACAAAAGGCAAATCTGTGCAGTAGCCACATTTCTGGACAACACCTCGCTTGTGGTAATTTTTTCGGTCTACTCCCTGCAGCCACCCTCGAATATGGCAGCATGCCTGATTCACTCAAGAATAATAAAATATGAGGTCAGAAGGGACATGCAAGGGTTGAACAGGCTGGAAAAACGACAACTTCTGAAGTACTCTAATCCAGGCTGAAAGAAAAAGAGACAGAAAGGGAAGTAACAGGACAGAAAGAAAGGGTTTGCTTAGGCATACGGAAGAAAGTGTCTGCTTGAGATCTTGTACAGAGGAGGTTTTTCTTTCCAATACTGTGCTGTAAAGCCAGTGGGAATAAGTGAAGAAGGGACTCCATGGGCCTTTAATCATCGCAGAAAGATTGTACCCAAATGAGGAGTTTAGTGAGCATCCAAATAATATTTTTTTCTCTGAAGAAATAGAATGAGTTATTTTTTAAAAGGGAAGATTTAATTTTGGGTTTTGCAGGTGTTTCTTTAGGATGTTCCTTAATATATAATGTTTGGGAAATTTTGTTTTTAAATCATCCTACTTCTGTGTGAGTAATGCAACTATAACAAAAATAACTGTTCTGTGCGATGGCTACAGTATCATTTCCATATCGTATCTACTTTCCATGATCAAGTATTGAGGTTAAATTGGTACTTAATATAGATTTTGATGTCCCCCAGTTGGTCCATGTTACTGTTAAATTGCCAATTGTTAAACATGAGCTCGTCTTGTTGCAATTATTTTGTTGAAGCCAGCCTGAAGCCATACTATTTTTTTTTTTAGGCTTGAGTAGTAGAAGTCAGTAGATTGACTAACTAGGGCCAGTCGACTTCATTACTGCAGGTTTATTAAGCATTTGACGTGAAACTGGTATAGAGTGCTTAGAAACTTAAGGAAGTTAAGGGGATGTCACATGGAGATGTACCTCACAGGTATGTGAGGGGGTGCCACATGGAGATGGGTAGAGACCTGTTCTCCCCTGCAGAGGAAGGCAGGACGTGCTCCAAGGGAGCAAAGCGCAGGAAGCCAAGGTTCCATCTGGATGCCAGGAAGCACTTCCTGACAGTCAGGACCCCGAGGGCGTGGAATGGGCTTCCACGGGAGGTCGGTCGTTGAGGCCCCATCGGTGAGGGTGTTCAAGGATAGGCTGGACGTGCACATGGTGGGCATGTCGTGAGCAGAGCCGGCTGGTGCCAGAGGTCAGACTAGATGGCCCGGGAGACCCCTTCTGACTCGCTCTGTTTCTATGAAGTTTAGAGAGCTTGCTGCCAGAGTGCTGCCGAGACCTGGCTACAGGGAGCATGCAGCTCTCTGCTGAAGCAGCTTCACTGGCTAACTAGTCTTTCCAAGCATGATTCAAAGAACTGCATGACTCGGAGAGCTACCCCAGCCTGTGTTTGTATATAAGACATTGTGCTGAGGATACCTCTTGATTGGAGCCGTGATTGGATCCTGCATCACTGCAGGATGATCCAGATGCAATCAACACAGAGCCTCTGCGCACTATTCAACCCTAGCGGGATGGATTTGGAAGGAACAGAAACATAAGAACTGCCTTGCAGGAGTTGGGTCACTGGTTCATCTGACTCAGTATTTGCTGCACTGATTGGCAGTCGCTCTCCAGGGCTTCCATTGGAAGCCTCTGCCACAGATCTCCAACCTGTTCCCCAAGGAGCCATGCAGAAATTCAGAGGGCAGCCCCCTGTGTGGATAGGAACTCTGTAGGATATTCGAATTAATTCAGTTAATCATGGCATACTGATGCACAGCTTGGTAAATGCTGTTGCGTTGACTTCTGTGTTTGTTTTCTGCTTTCCATGGTGGTTGTATGGATGGTTGTCACCCAACTGATCCCACACTTTGTTCTTTCCAGCTAAACATTGTTGGAAATGTCTCTTTCCAGCTTAACATTGTTGCTTTTCTCAACAGCACACTACTTTAACATGCTTCATTCTCATTGTTTAATTCAGTCGCTTTATGAACATACAGGAATAAAGAGCGCTGTCCAGATCGACATCGAGTTAGTTTACAAATAGATTCGCCTAGAAAGCTGACTGATGAGACACTGCCAACAGCTGGAACTGTAACAGTGAGTTACTAATGCTAATTTAAATGTATTGTACTACTTTCTGACTAAAGAGCCATCAGCGTAGCATGAAGGAATTAGAGTTTCAAAAAAGCTACTAGAGCTGCCTTTCTGAAGCTGCTGCACCTGCCTTTCAAACAGTGTATCTTCTGGTACAAGTGAAACTGTGGCTGCTGGAATCGAGACAGATACAGAAGTTTCACTATGATAAAAAGAGTTTGTTCATCGGACCATGAAAATAGACACCTGTAATATGGCGTATATACTAGGGGATCCTACTCGTGCATATCCTAGGGTTATTGTATTTTAATAAATTGATGTATGACCATTTGTCTGAAGCCTGCAGTACCATGTTCAGACTTCCCTAGCCAGCTGTTGTGAGTTACGACTCACAGTATAAACAACCCGCACGTTCACAAGCAATAAAACTAAAGTCTTTTATTGCTACTAATCTACAAGATTTACAACACTACAGATAAGCTCTACTGCAATGGTCTTTGCAAGGCAGTTGCTAACTCCCTATTAACGTTCCTCAGGGAGCCCACATGGGACTAGCTTTCTTGGCCCCACCTTTCCCCCCTGAGGCGGGACAAAGCTTCCTTTTGTTCCATTCTGCGTAAAGAACGCCTAAGGGTCACGTGGGATAAATCTACCCGCCTCCTGTGTCGTGCCTAGGAGGTTCAGCGTCAGGAGGAAGGGGGGCAGTCTGCCCAGGCTCTCCATGAGCAGAACTTGTAGTGTCTTTTCCCTCGAGGCCCCTTGGTCTGACATAGGCTCAGCTGTTTGCTCAATGGGTCAGGATCTGTTCAGCCGTTCCCAAGCCAGGTTGTGGAAGGGACATTTGGTCACAGGGTCTCAAGTATAAATCCTCGTGAGGTGCTGCTTCTGTTGGGGTATCAGGCACGACACCAGCGCATAACTATGCAAGCAGGATGGAACAGTTCAAGATGGAGTTATATTGTTGCTCCCTACTTACACCTTGCTGTGGGGCAGCCCTTCCTTAGGGAAATGTTCTCGGGGGTGCACCATGGCAGGGAATGTGCCTAAAGTTTCCAGTGCCTGTGACTCCATTCATATAGGTCAGCCACCATGTGTCCAATTCTGACAGCTTCCTAACTTTGTTTCAGGGTTTTGCTATGTCAAAACCAAAGACTATTCCAACCTGTGTGAAGCTGGACCCATTCACTAAATTGTATTGCTAATCACAGAGCATCCACCTTGCCCCTATCTTTATGCAGATATCCCAATGCGCTCTCAACAAATTTTATATCTGACGATTGGGTAGAAAATAATAATGTGCTAAACTTGCATGATTTCAGTTATCAACAGAATAAAATACCTCCCTTGTTCATTTAATATTTTGCTGATATGCATCTGCAAAAGAAGCATTGCATATACAATCCAAATAGGGTCGCTATTTTACATTGCAATGGGCATGAGGTTGTTGGTGATAATTTGCATGGGCTCTGATAGAAAAGTAATGAAGAATGAACTTTTACCCTTGAAATTAAACTGGGTTGCATTTTATGGTGCACAGTGCTGGTAAGCTGGAGAAGTACAGTAATTTTATTTACTATTTACCTTTGAGATACTATTTATTTCTCGAGTGCAACAATATGCAAATGTTGTGCATGAATCAGAAGACACACAGGCTCTGCCTACAGGCCTCCAGTGTAAAACACCAGGCCTCCATCGTGGCCTCTGCATCACATATCATGGGTGCTGCGCCTGCGCAGTGCCTGTTGCCAGGAAGATTAAACAGCTGTGACGCTTTCCACCAGGAGCTCCGCACCCTCGTCCCCATAGTATAAATCCCGTGTGTTCGGGCTTAAAAGACTAGACCTTCATGGGAAAGAGAGTAGAGAGAAATTTGTTCTAGAATATTTCAAGCAGGTTTTTAGCAATGTTTTAATTGACTGACTGGTGGAAGTCCTTTTTTTCTGGATCTGTGTATTCTTCTGACCTAATTTCCACACTTTCAGATACTGCCTCTTTTTGTTGTGGATGCGACGCACTACTTTGGCCGCATAGTAGCTAAACAGGAAGATCAGTATACAGCTCTTGCAAAAGAGATGAATCAGTATTATAAGAAAACTAGCAATTGTGTTTCTGTTGACACAGTGGAGAATCTGAAAATGTATGCATTACATAAAGAAAGCTCTTTCCACAGGTAGACTACTTAGTTTGTTCTGCATGGATATTTTAGTATGATATTTATAGTATAATAAAATACAGTATATTTTTGCTGATAGAAACTGCTCAACCCAGAGCAAGGAGGTTTACATCTAATAGTGCAATGGTGCATCTACATGTATCATGAAGCCAAAAATTATGGCTGAATAAGTCAAGCTGTGCATAAGCACCATATGAATGCATATAGCTGGTTCTTTCACACTTTCAAACCTGGTTTAAAACTGGCTTATGAATCCTAGACTTTTGGAAGGACTTCCTGGTTCACACATGATGGGAAATTACATTCAGGTGCTTTGCCATTTGTGCAAAGGGAAGACAAAGTGGCAGAAAAGCAAGCTAGTATTTTATGTTTTGCATGACATGTGAACCATAATAAAATTTATTAATATTAAATCTTCTTCTGATCTGACTAGTATGTAAATCGTGATCATGTCCCTCAAACTTTCTTTCAAAATTGGAAGTTTTTAAAATAAAGGCATATTTGAAAATAAATATTTGAAAATAGATTTGCGATAGATGCTAGGGGTGAAGACCTACGTGTGAACTTTTTGCCTTCTCGTTACAGGCATTCATTAATACATGTTTATGACAGTCATACAGCTATGTAATACAAACACTCAATAGCCCTGGCTGCATAACTATGTTCATGCATTACCTGAGAAACATGCAGCTTACCAGTACTACTGAGTTGTTCTAGGACAGTGGTGGTGAACCTATGGCACGCGTGCCGCCGTGGGCACGCAGAGCCCTCTCTGTCAGCATGCAAGCTAAGAAACCCCAGCAGCCGAGCATCAGATAACAGCGCACATAGGGGCCATGCACATGCTTGGAAAGGAGTCGCGGCGCCAGGCAATGACATCATGAGCCACGACTCATTGGCCGTGTCTCAACTGAGCTTTTGCATGGCCAGTCAGTGCTCTGAATATATATATTTGCTTGGACTGGCTGTGAGTGGTTTTTTCTAAACTAAAACCTCAGTTTTCAGGTTTTATTGCCGTGCTGCCACTTTGTGATAAATAAGTGGGTTTTGGGTTGCAGTTCGGGCACTCGGTCTCTAAAAGGTTCGCCATCACTGTTTAGGATAATTAAGATCTTAGAGGAAAGATTACAATTGTAGCATCACCTTTTAAAAATGACGTATACGTGCACTTACAATGTTGTTTATTCATTTAATTTATTTGAGCTGGCAGTGTTTCCAATTTGCTTTTCCTCCATTCTCTTAAAGGGTTCAAGTGTTAGAAGTGGAACGAAAAGAAGACTCTGTGTTTTATAATATTCATATTAAATATATAGATGAAGGCAGAACTACTAATGTTCAAAATTATCACTTGCTGAACTTACCAGAAGAGTTTCAAGATTTGCCCCCTCAGGCTGTAGAATTCATTGTTTGCAGGGTTAAACCTATTGATAATGAAGTGGAATGGAATCCAAAAGTAAGTTTTCTTTTCATTTGTAATCCTATTTAATAATAATAATAATAATAATAATAATAAAATAGCATAGCTAACCATTTTCCAGAAGTTGTGGTGAATTATCTTTTTGTAAAGAGAGTGGCCAGTGCCTAATTCCGCATCAAGAATGATGAGTTGTTATCTTTTTTTCTGGTTGCACATTTGTCTGTTTGCACATCATATATACCTCATAATTTACTGCCAAAATAAACTGAGTTACACCTGAATTCTTTTCAAGTACTATTTTTTTTCTTACTTAATAGGCCTCCGTTTCAAACTATTTTACGTTTCTAGCTAATATTTTCCTTTTGGGGAAGAAAATTCCAATGGAGTAAGCCAAACTGATGATATTAATGGAAGATGTAACATTTGATAACAAAATATCAATTTTAACAATGTAAAAGTACAGCCTCATCCATGAAGTTGTATTAGTTATGTTTATAAAGTGACCATAAGAATTTGCATCAACTGCTATCAGATTTCCTTAGTCTGCCCTTCCAGAAATACAGCCTGTTATGCTTATTTCAAGTACAGGAGTACTTACTTTTTCTTCCTTCTGCTATAAACTGCCCCCGTTTGGAATTGGAAAAAGAGGGCGTTCTGTAATTTCCATCAAGATAAAATAGATTCCACGGACATTGTAAGATTCACACTTGTTACCTAAGGGTTATTTTTGTTTTTATTAGGTTACTAGATTCATTAATCACAAGATTAAAGGAGAAGTCCATGAAGCAAAAATAGTACTCGCCCTGGGGAACACAGTTTGGGTGGATCCAGTGGTATGTAATACAGCATTAAACTTTTATCTACTTTTCTTATAAATCTCCAAGAGGCTTTCCCATTTATTCTTTAAAAGATTAGTGCAAAAGTACTGATGACACTGAGGACTTCGTTGATGCTTTTGAAGGTAATATAGAATATTTGGGCAGCCGATTTCTTTGTATAATCGCTTGAACTACAGATCATCTTTGTTGCCATCTCTGAACCTTTTCCAGCTTGTCTGCATCTTTCTTTGAAGTGTGGTGCCCAGAACTGGACACAGTACCCATGATGGGGCCTAACTAGTGCTCAGTAGAGAGGAATCAGTACCTCAAGTGATTTAGAAGTGATATTTCTTTTAATGCAGCCCAATATAGCATTTGCTTTTTATACAGCCACATCACCCTATTGACTCATTTTCAACTTGTGATCTACAACAATTCCAAGAACCTTCTTGTTGCAGTATTGTTGAGCGTAGTATCTGTAACTGTGCGTTCAGTTCCCTTTTCCTGGGTACAGAACTTGGCATGCGTCCCTGTTGAATTTTATTCTGTTGCTTTCAGCCCAGTGCTGCAGTCTATCAGTCATTTTGAATTTTGGTTCAAGATATTAGCTATCCCACCCAATTTTGTGTTGTCTGCAAATCTCATCAGCTTTTCTTGCCCTTCTTCATCCAAGTTGAAGAGGGAAAACTAGCAGTATGGACTAGCAGATCGTAGGAGTTATAAATGGCACAAAAGCAAATACTACTTCTTTTAAATTCTAGGTGAGGATCACCAAACTTCAAGATCTGAAAACTTGTATAAATGAGTACAATATTCGCTCTGAGATCCTGTCTACTGGATTAGGAGTTGACAACCCTGGACACATACAGGAACTCCAGAATTTATTTAAAGATGCTGAAATAGCCCAAGGCATGCCTGAGTTGTAAGAGAATAACTTTGATTTCTTTTATTTGATTTTAGTTCCAGAAACAAACTTTCTGACTAAGTAGGATTTATGTGCATTAGGAGACATACTGTAGCTTAAAGAACTTCAGTTGCTAGGGTTCCATTCACCTTTTATGGTACGAAAAATGAATACTATTTGTGTATCAGCTGAGGTAGCCTTCAATGGAAGGATGTTTCAGGGCATCTTAAGTAACTTTATCTAGGACTGATATCTTACAAATGAGTTTAATATAATTAGATACCTTGTTTGGACTTCCCCATGCTGGTGGCCTGTTGTTGGGGGTTTTTTTTTTTTTTTAGAAAGCTTTCACTTTCACTTTGTTTGGACCACTGAAAAAAAAGGAGTGAGAATTTACTTATAATTTGGACACATCATAAGAAAACAAGACTCCCTGGAGAGGACAGTCATGCTAGGGAAAGTAGAAAGCAGAAGAAGAAAAGGAAGATGAAATAAGAGATGGATTGACTCCATAATGGAAGCCACAGCCTTGAGATTAGAACAACTTAAGCAGAGATACCATGGATTGAACATTTGGGGGGACTTTCATTCTTAGGGTTGCCATAAGTTGGAGAGTAGATGGCATATGACAACAACAAATTTATGCTTGAAAATGTTCCTTCTTGTTTAATAGGTGATTTCCAAACGTCTTGTACATAGAATGACTTGAGTGTGGTATGTGGTTGTTTTCTATCATGTCGGATTTTTCAGTTCAATTTTTGGACAAATTGACTAGAGAAAATGATGAGCTTGCCTTTTCGATGAGTCCATGACCAGCTTTTTTCCTTAAGTGTCTCAACAAGCATTCTTGTACGACACATGCATTTTTCATGCAGAAATAGCCTTTCCTAGGCTTCTGGCATCAAAAAATGGGATGAAAGAATTCCACAGAATGTATTGGAGCCAAAATCTGACTTTAGCTGGTGGTGAACTAAGAAAAATCAATTGTTTAAACCACTGCCCATCCATCAAGCAAAAGCAGAGATCTAAGTTCTCTTTCATGGCCTCTGTGCATCATGTGGGTGCAGTCTGTCCCTGCATGAAGCCTCCTTTGGGAAACCTCAATAGCTGAGAAATTATGGTGAGAACTGTCCTCCACCATTTCAGCATGCGTATCCCTAGCAGGTTCCTCCCTAGACCTTCAGCTCCTGTTTGACTGCCATTTAATGCGCATGAATAACGTTCAGGATAGTTATGTGTGTGGATGTAAAAGCATTTTTTCTCATTTGTGTTTATGTGCTTGCTTACTATAGAAGGTTCCCAAAGAAGGTTCTGCACGGATGCAGAACCCACATGTGTGACTGTATAGCTGGCCACTTGAAGAACTGCAGGCACAGATAACCAACTTGTCTTTCTTGCTTCTAATGGAAGTGCGCAATCATAACCCCCACGTCTTTCAGAATGCATCCTCTGAAGTGCGGAACAAGGGAGCAGACAGCACATGATTCTCAGAGCATCTTGGATCAGGCTACTTGCAAATCACAGACTACGGAGCAGGTCCTTCCCAGTGTACAGAATGCACAAGAAAGTGATGCCATAATGAGCGACGGTCCCTCTCATGTAATTTCACGAGATAAGTGTAGTAAGTACACATATGATTATGAAAGCCAAGATTATAGTGTAAGGGTTAAGGTTTAACAAGTGTAAGGCCATAACTGATCCATGTCGAAGGTGCATGTATCTGCAAAATTGGATGTCATCATTACTGCCAAAACGCACTGTGCTCAACATTTCTATTTTGTATACACCATGTTACTCATTTGCTTATAATAAATGAGCAGAGATGCATATAAAATGTTGAATATAGGCTTCTTTTGCTTTCTTTACCCTTTCACCTGGGAACTTAAATAAGCTTAGAAGCCAAGGATATGTGTGTGAAAGGGGATGGGGAGAGGAGAGATGTTGGCTGATTCACATATTGAATATTCACCTCTTAATTACTGCAGAATCTATGCATCAAAACCAGCATAGCTTAAAACACACGTGGGAACGCATGCACTTGTATTAACTGGTCCTAAATCTTGCCTTGCAAAAGTCCTTTTCAACTTCTCTACATTTTGTTGTGTTAAACCTGGAATGGAAACGGATTTGATCGGGATTGTAACCACGTGACATAAAATAAGATCCTCAATACTATGAAGATGCAAAATACTTCATTGTGGCACAAATGTTAATAAAAGCAAACTGGCACTGTTGCTTTTCAACCTATTTGGTCCCCCGAGTCAGCTTAGTAGAAGCACCTTTGGCAACTATTATAGCTGTGAGGTTTTTTTGGATAAGTCCATCAGCTTTGCACAGCTGGATTCTGCAGTGTATGCCCATTATTCCTGGCAAAACTGCTTCAGCCGTGTCAGGCTGGATGGGAACTGGGTGCCATCTCCCAGCATATGCCCATCCATCAGCTGGGATTTCCCCCCACTCAGTACTGTGCTGTCTTCCCTGCCTAGTTCCATAAGGTACCAATTACATCTTGGTCCAATACCAAGCATGAAGTGATCTGTGCTCTGGAAAAGGAGTTCTAATCAACAAGATGACATTAAAACATCAAATATGCAATATACTAATTTTATTAATTATTAGTAAATTGCATTAATGTATTACTTTATTAACGCATTGCTACAATGTATTAATAATGATAGATTTGCGAATGTATTACTACACTGTGTGCTGTGTAAAATTAATTTGTTTTATTCCTTAGTTGAAATTGCTGAAAGGAAAAAAGATGAATCTCAACAACCTTCTCAGGAATGGTAACAGAATTTTATTTAGCTGGACTTACAGAACTGCCCAATCGCACAGCTCAGGGAGGGGATTGTTCTTACCTCGGCCTTCCCTATCCCTTACCACCTAACACCAGTTTTGCATTGCCTCTGGAAGAGAAACACTTGTGTTTTATCAAGTCTTAAGAGAAAAACTATTTAATGTATCTCCCTCTCCCCACACACGCATGCACACACACACACCCTGTTCAGATGGAAAGCCTCCCAAAACAGTTTCTAGATAAATAAAAACCAGGCTTCTGTGTTTCCTCTGCCCTTCTTCAGTGGTCCCAAGAAGCTCGCATGTAGCGCATGATGGAGAAAGCCGTTCCAGGTTTGCCTCATCATCTGCTAGGATGCGGCTTCTGAACTGAAGGTTCTGTTTGGGCTATTGTTTTGTTACCACAATGCTTTTTTACTGTATTGCAACATCACAATACAACCTTCCTAGTCCCTGAGGTTAGTTTGGCGGTGCTTTTCTTTTGTGCCCCTTCTGAAAGAAGTTCAGTGTGGCAGTTCAGGGAAAGCTCCACATTTAAGAAATGCTTTTCTCAAGGAAGCTCGCCTAGTACAGACACTGCCATCATCCTGGTGGCACAGTTGTGCTTACTTTCCTAGGACTTCAAATGTTAATTATGGCCCACCTGTTGCAGGCTACATATGTGAATGCTCATTCTAGACTGGGGTGGTGGGGCAGTTGTTGATTGTGGATTAAGCATTTCTGTGCTGCCATGTGTGGTGTTACTGTTGTGTTTAGAGGGTTTTATTTTTATTTGTATGTGCTGATTGTGGTTTATACTGTATGGGGGTGTTGTTCTTATTAATTATGAATTTATTTGTACATAGGCTCCTTCAAGATGGCTTTTTGCGGTGTAAAGTGATGCATCAATTCAGTAAAAATAACAAATAGCGTCTCTTGCTCATTAACTGAATAGTTACCTTCATGCCCATTTAATCCTTTTTTTAATTTCAGCTTTCATCCAACAATGAAATGGTTTGAAAAGCAGGATGTTGTTGTTGTTAAGATAAAATTACAAAATATTATTTGTTATACCTGCAATTTTTTTACACAGAGAATCATTTTCAGGTGAGTAGAACGCATTTTATCAATATATGATCCAAATTCATTTTTGTTCCCTTATGACAAACTCATATATCAAAAATTATTCAGTGCTTCTGCAGAAGGCAAGTTTTATTTAGCTGATATGGAATTGCACGAAAGTATCCTCAAAGAAAAATCAGTCTGCATACTTAAGAATGATGAGCCTATGATTATCCTTGCAAAAGAGAAGGAAGAATCTTGGAGTAACTTGCTGAAGTACAAAGTGAGTGGCAAATTCAAACTGGCTTACAGTTCTTAGGTCATTGATACAGTACACTGAATAGTTAAAATATTTATTCACAGAATCCTCATGTGTCTTTTGATTTTGATTACTTGGAAGATGTTGAAGAAAGAAGTCCCTTTCCTGTTGGTAAGCCCCTACCTGCATTGTTAATATATATTCACATTCTTTTTCGTAATGAAGGTGATCCAGAAGCAGGCTCCTCTCCCAGTTGCTTCAGAGGCAAGGCTGAATTACCGTATTTTTTGCTCTATAAGACTCACTTTTTTCCCCCTCAAAAGTAAGGGGAAATGTCTGTGCGTCTTATAGAGCGAATATGTGTGTGCAGCAAGTCTGTCAGATGTGCAGCCCATGGGGAAGTGATGGGGAATGTGCCTGTGATGATGTGCCCATTGGATTCAGAATATTTTTTTTCTTGTTTTCCTCCTCTAAAAACTAGGTGCGTCTTATAGAGCGAAAAATACGGTAATTAATGCAGGGGGAGCCACTGCCGGTTCTTCTTTGTGGTCTCTGCGCATCACACCTGCGCATCACACCATGTCAGCTGTGGTGCAAGGGCCATGATGGGGACTGTGGCCATTCACCAGTATGCCGGCTTCCACGCTGTGGGACTCCCCCAAGAGACGTGCTCACAGACTGAGGGCCTTCCTTCCTTTTGATAGCGCACAGGCAAGCTACCGCCAGAAGGAATAGGCTCCACCAGCAGCAGTTCAGGCAGCTTAAGTTGCTTGCGGCCTCATTTGCCCACCAACAGAGGTGCTCCTATGCAGACCATCCCCACAGGTCCCCGCATGGAACAACAGAGCTCCTGAAATAGTTCTGATGGAGGCACAATCAACCAAGGCAGGCAGAATCCGCCTTCCAGTTGGCAACGGCATCATTGTCAGCTGCCCTGCTGTCAGTATCTGTCAGTCTAACAATTCCTCTTACGGAAGGAGATGCTATTGAAGGGATGTGTATTTTCCATGTGCCTGCGCACTCTTGCCTTCCACCATTCACTTACCTGAAAGTAAAGCAGTACAGTTACAGACTCGGCTGGGTGGTGACACTGGATTACAAGAATAAGGCCAGCCTCCCGCATTGTGGGGCCCATGGACATGCTTAGCAGTTTGAAAAACGGTCCTTGGCATCACTCCAAAGAAGCACACTACTGATGAAAGCAGCAGCCTCTTCATTTCCTGAGAGTGTCTCAGAGTCTTACGTGTGGCTCAAAGGCATTCATGGGAAAAGAGGAAGGACAGCGAAAGCCCTGGAAGAAACTTTCCAGTCTCCCAAAATGAAATATTGTGGAGAGGGAGAAGGCTCCTCTAGGGCTCCTCTGCAGGTTGCATGAAAGGTCTCACCTCACTAGTGGTTTGCTGAAATGGGAAGTGCCATTTATACATTTGTGTATAAAAATGGGCTTTTACAAATTTGTGTATAATACGCTACTTTCTTAATCAGGCTCAGGTCCTAAGAAAGTACACCAGGTTGCTACTGTGATGTGTGAGGAAGAAGAGGAATCATTGAGTGACAGTGATACAGACAGCGATTTTTCCAGCTATTAATTCTGGTTTGGAATGGAAGACTAGGCCTCAGTCTTCCGCATGAAAGCCTGCATGTCTAGCGGAACATCTTGCAAGCTCAAGTGGTGTTAATTTCATCTCCGTAGTAGAAGAACGGTGTATGGGGATATAAACCCACATTTATACACGCATTTTCTGGAAAGAGAAATTGCTCTGGGTTGCCTCCTCTGAGTAAAGATATGCAAAGCTCTTTCAGATTCTGACCAGCATAACTGTCATCAGATTTCATGTGTAGCGCTTGGGCCATTGGTGCATAATCCTAAAATAGGTCTGAGACCTGGGACCAAATTGGATGCTGTACAGCCAATTCTCTACAGCTGCATTCAATTTCTCACTTACTCAGGAGCTGAACTCAGTGGGACTTACTTCCAAGTATATGCATGTATACTATACATCTTGTATAGGACTGCTCTGAAGGTGTCTCCCAGTTAGCAAGTGTGGGGGGCTATTGAAAGGAAAGCAAGGGTGGGATGTTGTGAATTTAAGCAGACAAATGGCCGTGAGAAGGGGCTGCTTCCCCACCTTCCCTCTGTTTATTCTTAATTCATTATGTCAAGTCTCGTTTCCTACGTGCAAAAAAAGCAACGCTGGGTTTGGTAGGATAAGTAATTTGAATGAAAAAACCACAGTAAAAGGAGGAAAGCATTGATCAGCCCTGCCTATCAAATATGCAGCCTCCTGGTTTTCATTGTAAAGATGAACGTTTTAGAAGATGCGTGCCTGCATCTAGGTGAGGATCACCAATCTTACTTAAGTTATAGTTCCATGCTGAAGTTCTATACTATAACACAGTAAGTTATAGTTCTATACAATCTTGTTGCATTCTGTCCTGACAGAAACATACAGTGTTAGCTGCGTGAAAAGTTGTTTAAGTACTTGGTTTTCCTTCTGTAGTGTTAACGGCGAGAGTGTAGTGTGACTTAAAAAATAATAATAAAATAACTTACTAGCTTCTGCTTCATGAGAGTTTTATAAACTTTGTTTTCATATTGAAAGTATAACAATGTTTATACATACACCTAGGCTTAAGTTACAGGAAGATATTCATGCTGCAGTGTTGTGTTTGGGAAAGAATAGGAGAAGGGGGACAAGCTTCCATGTTGCTCTCTGCCAGAGGTTTATCTCTGCACTTATATATGTGAGGGCAATATGAGATATTACATCCCATAAGATCTCTGCCGGTTGTGTCAGTTGCCCCGACTTTTACCTCTTTGGCTCTAGTTTTCCCCAATAAGTGGGAGTAATTCTGACAGCAGCTTCTGTGTTGAAACAGCTTCTGACTGGAGTGGTGGTGGGGGTGACTAACTTCCAGTTGAAACTAACCTATGGTGGGGGAGAACCTGTCCACAAATTTCCAGTCTGACTTCTCCTTTAATTTTGTTAAATGTCAGCAGTAAAAAAAAAAAAAAAGAGGCTGGTGGTATCTTAAAGAATAACAGATGTATTATGCTACAAACTTAAAGATGACATAAAAATGGGTTAAAACTTCAAAGGTGCACAAGCATCTTAATTGGCTTTCCTTTTAATTAGAGCAAAATATCTTGATAATTAGGCTTTTAGGTACCTATGAACCAATTTGCATGCATTTCTCAGAATACTCACTTGTACAGAATACCAAACTAAACACACTTTCGCAGCAAGCCTCTAGCCAAAGGTTTTGAGAATGCAGACACAACCTTGCGAGTAAGTAGCCTTCTGGAATTGCTGACAAAGAATGACTAGTCCTTATGATGAATGGCTGATACTGTCCTTACTCTGATACCCAATCATCAACCCTGTGAAGACCTTCCAGAATGCTGACACAAACTCTCACTACCATCTGTTTCATGTTTCCTTGAAGTAACATACTCACAGGGAAGCTTAGCTTGTAAACATGTACTCTCACTGTGAAACATTTTCCTGACTTAACTCCTAAAGGACTGGAGCTGCAGCTATCCCTTGATCACATCTCTTTCTTGGGCTCATCTGCCAGTTTCTGACTTTGCATATCTATAAAACATGTTTAAAACGTGACGTTTTATCTTTATACTTCCGTATATGTTTGCTGATAAGATAGCACTGTGATACTGTTCTGTTCACGTGCCAAACAAAAAGTAATTCTCAGTTCTTAAATGTAATTGCTTTCCATCTTGAGGTCCACAAATCCTCAGGTTGGACTTTCCCCCCATTCACATGTCTTCTTAGAATGTTACAAATCTTTGAATTCTAAGTGCTGCAGAAATAGTAAGTAACAGCATAATGACAGATGTTATGGTGGCATGTGATTAAAGGGTGTTTCGTAAGTGTGCCCCTGGAGCACTTGCAGCCATATCCATGGAAGTTAAATGACACAGCATGCGTGCTGAGCTGTTTCTAGGCTTTTGCTTCTGTGTGGGTGGAATGTTTGGAACTTATTCAATATCTTCTTCTGGTGGAACAACTTCCAGAAGCATCTGAAGGTGCATGGTGACGGGCCCTGAAATGCAGAAGTTGTCAGGTTTTAGTCACTTTTAAAAATTGGTTTTGCAATGTTGCTTACACATTTCCACTTTTACAAATAGCTATTCATAAATAACAGTGTTGACTGCATGAGCTAGATTACTGTCCTGTGGCCAAATTAGGAAAAACGGATTTGCCCAGAAACTCTTCTTTCTCAATAGTTCAATTTCTGCGCTATGTTGACTCACTTTTTATAGTTACCAGATAGTATATTTAATGCTGAGAACTCCAAGTTATCTTGAAGTCAATCCTAATTGCCTTTTTCAAGGTTTCCAACACATAGTTCCAGAAATTGCAAAATGCCTATTCAAACTAATCACCAGGTCATAAAAAGGGCAGAGTAACAACTATTCCACCGAAACTGTAGTGCCATTTTGTTCTATTCATGTGTTATTTTTAATTTGTCAAGTGAAGTGGTGATTTGATAGCAACCAGTTTGTTCTTTGTTGACACGATGATGGGTATAATGAGGGGTGATGCCTATAATTCAAACATTTTCTGACAATTAATGATTTGCAGTCTTTGCTACATGTTCAAACACATTGAGAAACCACTTAGAACCATCAAACATATCAAACTACCTACAAATTCCAGATTTACTGTGAAGTCTGAAGTTCTTTTAAAAATGTGGGAAGGAAGGCTTATAAGTTCAGCTACCTGAAGGAAGCAGGATATGCCAAGCAGAATTTTCTGTAATTGGGAGATGCAGTAAAACAAAACAAAACAACAACAGGGGGATCAATTATTAATGTAACTGTGTACACGGATCTGATTCATGTATCTGCAGCTCACTGTGAGTTACATCAGACATGCTGGATTGTAGTATCTGCAGGTACCAGCTTGCCGATTCCTGGTATAGCTGCTTGTTTTGGCCAAACCTGGGTTCTTGTTGCGGGTGGTTGCCAAACCACATCACAACCCACAATAAGCCGTAGGCTTTTGGTGGCTGGTTAACTATCCCAGTGTGCCATCCTTGGCAGGTTCAGGTGTTGCAATAATCCGCAGCAGGCACAAGTGACGGGAAATGAGCCAACAAGCACAGAAGTGGGTAATGAACCATTGTAGCTTATTTATCACACTCTTGAGCAAACTGCTCTTTTTCTTGGAATGGTGTCTATCCAATTTTTAGTTGGTATGTGACTTTGAAAAGCAGAGGAGAAGCTTCAGAAGAAAAAGTACTCATTATAGAACACAACTTGCTAGAGCTTATGGGAATGGGATGGTATATAAGTATTCAGATAAATTTAAAAATAAGAAAATTACATTTTATATTGTTGCTTCCTAACATCTCTCCCATGCAATTTGCAATAAAGAACTGTAAGCACAAATGATTTGAAGAGACAATATTCCTGTGCCTCTAAAACTGAGCAAGCTCTTTTTTAGGTTTGTTTAAGTAATTCCACTCAGGTTCATTCATATAATTACCTCTAACTTACACATCCCACCTGCTCTTACACCCTGCTTTGCTTCCTTTTGGAATAAAACTCCTCTGGGTTAAGTGACCAGGCCCAGATGCTTTTATCACAAACCCAGCTTAGTGGGAAGTCATCCAGAAAAAATACTCACTTGAGATTTTTTGAGCCCAACTGAATTTGTAGTGAACGAAAAGTATATAAAAGACAAATCCACCAAGAATAAATAGCACACAGTACAGATACGCCCACTCAGGTGCAGTGATAATGGGTGCCAGGACAAGCAGGATGGACATGAGCATCACAATGATGGGGATGATGAGAGGTATCTGCAAGACAGAAGGGTAAAAGCAACACAGAGAAATTTGAAGTTCCCTGAATTAATGTGTTAAATGTTTTAATAAACATGTTTATTATTTAAATGTTTTAATAAATGTTTTATAAATGTTTTAATAAATAAAATAAATTATTGCACTGGCAGAGTTTCATTCTCATTGGAGAGGACAGACCGTCCTCAGGCACCGTAATGACTATTACAGCTGCCCATGAAAACTGTTCAAATTATGTTTTCAAGCTGGAATTCTATCACAGCAAAATTGGGAGCAGATTTAGGCTTGCTGGGAAGTAGGTCTTCCAGGATTAAGAGAATTCGTTTTCTGATAAGCACGGCATCTTCTAATTCACTTTCTGCCTTTGACAAATCTGCCACCTTACTTGATTCCATGACAGAATATCGAGGCTGATGCAAACGCTGAACAAGCTACAAGTATCAATGATGGTATAACAAAAACAAGTGCAGTATCTACACCCACCTAGCTGAAAAAATGAAGTAGGGGGACAGTGTAAGGGAGGTATACTGAGGCCAGTTTTTAATTCACACAAGTTTCTGAAAGGATCAGCTTTTCTGAAAGAATTGGCTCCTGTTAAGCCCATATCAGAGTAGAAAATGTATATGGGCGTTGTTCTCATATAACCCCAGTTGTCCGTCAGCTCCACTGGCTCCTGATTGAAGTCCGGGCCCAATTCAAGGTGTTGGATATACCCTATAAAGCCCTCAATACCTGGATATCTAAAGGAACGCGTCCATATATGCCCTCGAGCCCCTTGAGATCGGCAGCAGATGCCCTTCTGCGGGAACCCTTTGTGGATGATACTAGGAGGGTGAGTACCCGGAGGGGGGCTTTCTCTGCAGTGGCGCCCCATCTATGGAATGCACTCCCCATAGAGGTCCGCCTGGCACCGTCACTATCGGTGCCAGGCTAAGATCTTTTTATTTAAAACTTATTTTAATTTTTATTATATATAGGATTTAAAAAATTTTAAGCCGAGATGTCACTTAATGTTTTAATGTTAATTGTAATAATTGTTATATTTATATGTTTTATTTATGTTGTGAGCCACCCCGAGGCTTTGTTGCGATGGGGGTGGCATAGAAGTGTTTTAGATAGATAGATAAAATATATATTGTGACCAGCACTTGAATAGAAAAAAAATGTGTATTTACTAGACTATCGACTAAGGTGTTGTTTAAGAGCATGGAGCTTATATGAATGGTGGCATATAAAATCAAACAAGATTGACAGTTGCGAGTCACAGGCAAACAGCCAGAGCACAAAGAAAGCGGCTGCCAGAACATCTGGAAGCACAATGGAAGAACTTGTCACCATGCATCTCCCAGCAGCACTCTGCACCTCTAATTGCAGCTCCCACCACCTGCAGAACCTCGGCAAGCCAGTAGCATCTGCCCAGAGAGGAAATCAGTCCTAGGAATATCTTCTGGTGAGATACTTACAGTGATAGGCCTTTCCAGACCTTTTCTTGTAAAGCGCATGACAATGAGACCCAGTACAGTTAAGCCATAGAACATCCAGACCGCAAAGCTGAAGTAGTTGATGAGCGTGTTGATATCTCCGGGGATGATATAAATAATAGCTACTGCACCCTGAAAGCAAAAGAGAGACAGTTGTGGGAAGGATAAAAACAGAAAATGCTGATTTCACTGTGTTGGAGAGCTACTAATGCAATGGCTAATAGTAATTGTGCATGTAACAATGCTGATGGCAGCTTTGAAATATTGGCTTTAATTAACATGCAGCTTACTCAAGACTAGTCTCTAGTTGATTTGAAATTTGCAGTCTTAATGTTTGGTCCCCTCTTTATAAAAGACATTTTTGCATATAAGCTAAAAGTACATAATCCAAAGCTTTCTGATAAATTAGATTGCAGAAATAGATTTTGAAGTGTTTTTTTCTCTACGTATGTATGCATTTTAAGCAGAAAGATCTTTTTTCAAAACTTCAGGAATCATACTTACATAAAATATTATAGCAGGTGCTGGAGTTAATCGCTTAATGCTGATGTAAGACATCACCTTTAACATATGCCCTTCACGACCAGCTACATAAACAAGCCTAGAAAGGCAAATTATTTTGGTTAGAGGATCCAACAGGATGACCAAAGGGAAATGGGGGCCCAGTTCCTGTGCCTGTAAGAATTCTGAAGAGTTGGCAATGTTGGCAGGCACAAGCTATTCCTGGATGTGCAAGAAAAGCTGCTCATACTGAAATTCCCACCCATACACAATTTTGAAAGGTTACAGCGGTGCCAATCTTTGCATTCAGTTCTGCATGTGGAAACAAGAGGGTTCCTATTTCATTGCAGAATGCAGCTTTGTTAGGTCTTGCAATAACATTGCTGAGGCTGAGAATGAGGGCATCTGTGCAACAGCCCGTCAGGAGTCCTGCATGAATGCAAAGGGACCCTCCATGTGTATTCCCAGCCGCTGGTGTTGCCGAACAACACGGTCAGCTCCTTTGCATCATCTGTGCCACTGCCCAGGTGCTTTGGAGGCACAGTTTTTGTGGCCTCATATTGTGGCTGAAACCTTACCAGTCCCATGAACACAGCAGAGCGGAGTCACCCTGCACTCTGAATACGGAGGGGTGGGATAAACAGACAACTTTAATCTGAGCCGTAGAATTCCACCCCAGGTAAGTCGGTTTTACCTGCCAGCAGTGAAGCAAGTCCCATTGGCTGCTCCAATGGTAGAAAATGCTACGAAGAGCGGAACTATCCAAGAAGCAGGGTACAGAACCCTGTCCCCAAAGGTCTGCAATGGAAAAAATACACTAGCACAGTGCCTTGCAGAAGCATTCGCACCCTTTGACTTTTCCATATTTTGTTCGGTTACAACCTGGAGTTAAAATTGATTTAATTGGCACTGCTACCACTTGGCATACCTGGAGTATGGGTGGAATATTGGCTGTTGTTGAATCACGGATTCAACATGGTTTATCTGTGGCTTGTTGACCAGCCTCACCCACCCCCTCCACCCAGCAGATGCCCTGGAGAACCTTGCCAGCTGCTTCCCCAGCATGGCCTTCTCTGCAGCAAGAAAGCGGCTGGCGGAGGTGGCTGGGGCACGGCTCCAGGGCTCTCGTGAGATCCCAGTGCTTGGCCAACACCTCATGCCAACTTCTCAGCCCTCTGGGCTGCAGCCAGCCCCAGCCCAGGAAGGCTGCCGGGCTTCCCATATGGCTGTGCAAGGGCGCTCTGGCCAGGGGAGGCGGGAGAGAGAAGCTTGTGCCACAGTGGCCTAGGTAGGAAGAGAGGAAGCAGGGACGTGGCACGACATCTTCCGCTTTGGGTGGGAAGAGACTAGTTTGCAGGAGGGAATTCTGAGGGTGACCACAGGAGGGGCAAAGGGTTACAGAGGCCTCCCCCATGCCATGGTTCCAATCTGGGTTGTCCCTGAGCCCGGGCAATTTATTTTTAAAAACCCCGGGTGACAAACATCAGGTCCAGAATGGCTCTGGCCCAAAGGGTCACCTCTGAGCAAACGAGCTGCAGATTCCACGGCGTAACGCACAGAGAGCATCCCCTCAAAACTCTGCCAGAGCTCTGGGCTTCTAATAGCTGCCCACTCCTGAAGCCAAAATGTTTCTCCGCCTCTAGAAAGTCCTGTCCGTGCTTACCACAGCGACAGCTTGCGATTGCAGGAGTTCAGTTGCCGTCATAACCGTGAAATAAGAAATATTGATCAGGACGTAACAGACTGTGACCAGTGGGATTCCAAGAACGATAGACAGTGGGAGATTTCTAAATATAAGTACACAGTGCTATCAGTATACGTGAAGGTTTACACATGATTCATGAAATCTTAGTTGATTTGTCATATGACAATAGACATTTTTCGTCACTCTAGTTATTGATTCCATCTCCCACCAAGTCCCCACTGCTTTTTAAAGTCTCTCATTATGCACTCATTTATGACAGCTATTTATGAGAATGGAGGCACTTTAAATAAACATTTATTTGGTTATTTGCTATATTCTAACTTTCTGCGAGGATCCCATGGGGTGTCCATGAGCTTCATCCTGCCCTGTATTTTATTCTCACAACAACCCTGTGAGGTAGGTTGGGCTTAGTGTCGGTGATTGGTTCAAGTTATTCAGTGAGTTCCATGGCCAAGTAGGGACTAGAACCCAGATCCCCCAAAGCCCTGCCTGGCACTCCAAGCATAACAACCTGCTGGTTTCTCAGTAGACTTTGACGGGTTCAATCTGCATAACCTTCCGTCGGAGCAAGCAGTTGTTCTAAAAAAAATAAATAGGCACACGCTGTATGCCGTTACAGCTTGTAGCCTCTTCAAAGAGGCCTTCCTTCTTGGGATCACAGAAATGGAAAAGGACAAAAGGAGACATAGTTCATCCCACTGGCCCACGGCTACAGCATCCTCAATAGGTCACGATGTAGCTACTGCCGGAAAACCTCCTAGGATAATACAGGGAATGCCACCTCCCTTCCCAGGTTTTTGTAAGCACTTACACTAAAAATAATTCTTTTTAAAAATAAATCTGCTGCCCCATTAGTCCGGAACACCTTTTTAATTGAGTGGAAAGCTTGACTTATAATAGTTGAAATTATTAATTGATTGAACAGTCATCCCTTGTTCATCAGCTTCTGTTGTCTAGGAAGCTAAATCACTTGGATGTCACAAGCAATATGTTTTCCTGCCCGTTTACTGAAAATGAGGCTCAAAATATTTTTGAGCATTAGTTTTTCTGTGATGAATATGTCTCCTTGGTAGGCTCCATGGCTGGTTTAATTATTGTAATTTGCCTTGAGGCTTTTCTCTCCAAAGAGGAACATAAACAGTCTCCAGAAATGCATGATTAGTACATGGAGTTATTATGTGTCTCCCACTCCACTGAGAAGGGAAAACGTCCCAGGACAGTTTGCCATAGTCGGCTCATTTTGTTCCAGCTGAAAGAGAGCTTTGGAGTCTTAAGGAATCTTGGTAATGTTTGCTTATTTACAAAATTACCAGCAGAGCAAAAGAGTGGAGGCAAACAGAGGTAATCCTGCAAGGAAGCAGACCCTCTGTCCAACAACAGGTTTCCAAGAAGACAACAGGTACTTCAAGGCGCCTTCAGACTACCCTGCATTCAGAATCACGGACCTGGGTTAACCAGCCCACAATGTGAAGTGAATGGTGGGAGAGCTTCCTCTCGCATGCCGTCTTAATCAACACCTATAATCAGCCAGGGCATACCTGTTGACAGTGGCATGCAAACCCAAAGAACTGGTTTGTTTAGGGGCTAAATAATGCAGCAGTTACCCAGCAACAACCCATGGGTTCCTTGTGATCTGTGTGCATCATGTATATGGGTGTGGAGCCTCTTTGTGTGAATGCAGAGATGGCCCCTGGGGGCTTGGGAAAGGGGAGGCAGCCACTGGCAAGCCATCTGTCTTTACTGTCTGGGTTGTTCAGCCCTTAAACAACCCAGTGCTCAGGTTTGCACATCATGCGGCTGCTGATCACTGATTTCAAGCAGAAGTGGCTGGCACACGGCAGCTCTTTGCTCACTCTTTCCTGCTCATCAGTCAACCCAAAATTTGAGGAATTGGTGTTTCATTGGTGCATGTCACGTTTTCCATACCTAGAAGGATTTCTGAGCTCCTCTGTGATATAATTGAGTTGATTCCTGGAGGAAGAGGAAGAAAGCATTACTTTTCAAGGCTGCAATTCCATCCATGCTAAGTTGGGACAAAGCCCCAGAGAATGCAGTGGGAGCAAATGCATTTATTATCAAAAGAGCTTTTACAGCAACAGAAGGGAAACAGGGTACTCTGCAGATGAAGTCCCATGGGGACTCCCCGCCCCATGACACTATTACTAAAACTCAGATAGGGATCCAGAACATCTCACCCCATGTGTTTGCCTGGCTTGCTGCTCAGGCACTACCTGCTGATGGCCAAGTCACGGCTCCTGCTCTCCTTTCTTATTAAGGCTCTTCCTCTTTAAGCTGGGCTACTGAACACATGGTAACCCCAAGAACATTCCATCTAGGGCAGCCACTTTTGGATCTCCAAGAACAAAAGGAACTCAGCACCCCAGGTGTTGAGGAGGGTTTGCCTGAAATCTTGCACATGACAATTCATAGGTACACGTGCCCATTTGGATATCATGGCTGTTCTTTCATTTGAAGACAAATATCATGCATTTCACCGACAAGGAAGACTGAGCAGATGGCCTGTGTCCTCCCTCAGCCTGCTGTCTGGGGGCAACTTCAAAGCCACTTTTCTCTGCTCTTGCAGTTTTTATCTTGAATCTGGACTTGCACAGAACAGGCCATCGAGCGCAGCACGCATTAAAGAGGACTGAACTCTGTCGGGTGGTACCCCTTGTGCCTTTCATACGATCCCCCTTCATCTGCACTCTGGAGCCCTATGCCCTAGTCACAAACTTTCTGCCCCCATGAGAACTGCACCCTTAATGAAGTCTAAGCTCGGTTTGAATTTCTGGAAATTAAAACATGTTAATATTTTAGCCGTCAGTTACACAAGCTGTGCCATTGTTCAGAAATATGAAGATGATGACAGAAAATGCAATGTAGGCTTTAGCTCTGGAACAGAATAATTCTGTGTTAAGAGCTACCCTCTGACTCACACCGGTCAGGCTTCCAAGTCATAGATGTTCTTCTGTGCCGTCCTCAGTACTACGCCAGCACTTACATGCCAGGATCCGTTCCCCATGCCTGAAATCAGGCTAGATGGGAGGTACTTTGAACATGCAAGCAGGTGTCTCACATATGAAGCACCTGGCTGTGCTCCCAGTGCTCAGATGAAAAGCTCTGAGTGAAGGAGCTGAAAGGCTCCGAGGCAAATAAATCTCGTGGAGATAATGGTGACTCTCTCAATTTGGCTGACGTAGTAACAGTCATACCTGTTACTAGCAGTTGTATCCAGGTAGTACTTGAAAGATGCCTGAAAGCAACAAATACCAAGCCAAGAAGCTTCCTAAGAATCTCTCCATTGCGTGGTACTTACACCATTATTTGTGCTTCAGTGTTATTTATATAATTTGTACAAATAATATTATGCACAGTAGTCCCCCGAAATTTGCAGGGGTTGCATTCGTAGAGCACCCGCAAATTGTGAAAAACTGCGAATTTTGAATGTGGTAAAAATGCCTATTTTTATCGTTTAAACCCTTTATGTAGTGTACAGTGCTCTTATTGATGCCATAATGGCTCGCAACTGCAGCATAATTTTTGAGTTCCCGGAGCAAATCCAGTAGTTCAACTTTCTCCTGGAGTGTTTTAAACATCTTCGGGCACTTGGGTTCATTGCCAGAAGCCTTAGAAGGTGTGGGGCGTTTGGGCGGCATCCTAGGGCTTCAAGAAGAACAAAACGGAGAACACTCGGCGAACACCGGAGATGCATCACAGGGCAGCAGCCGATCAGCAGTTTTCACGAAATTGCGGGGGTTCCGCGAACAATTTTAGTTTGGTTCCAGGGAAAATTCTGCCAAAGACTGAGGCCGCGAATGCTGAACCGCGACTTCATAGAGGCATACTGCATATAAACCTGGCAGACCCCAGAGCAAGAAAAAGTATTTCATTTGAGAAGTTTCTGGCGATTGGAAAGCAAGCGAAATCTAATGCAAGCAGGACCAGAGAGCATTGGCAATTAGAGGGCAAGGAGCTAAGAATGGTGTAGTGGTGGAGAGCAGACATCCGTGGACATCCGCTGAGGCCCTGCCCTGCAGTGGTCCCACTACCAGCCAGCAGGCTGCAGTAACAGGGATGGTCTTCTAGCCCAGCATTGTTGGCATGGGCTGGCCATGACCCTCTGAGGTTTCTCCTGGCCCTACTGGAGAAGCCAGGAACTGAACTGGGGACCTTCCCTATGCAAAGCAGTATCCTGACGCTAGAGCTATCACCCCTCCCACTCTGCCTCTTTGCTGTCACTTCCTGTTCACCTGCCCTCTCCAAGCTTCACCTGGACAAGAGTGTGGAGATGGAGGAGCAGCTTCTCAATACCTGGCCCTCTCCTTGAGGCAATGGCAGGGTTAGATCCAGACAGGCAGGGCAAACAGAAGATGTGAAGGAGGTGGAGGAGTACCTCATAGAACAGAATCACAGCACAGGAGAGTTGGAAGGGGCCATGAAGGCATCTTGTGAAAAGCAAGCAAGCCCTGAGTTTGACACAACTGCAGTGGCTGAGAAGGATGCTCCATCTGGGGATTGTACGGAGGAAAAGATCTGCCTGGAGGACAAATTGCTCCTTCACATTCTGAGCATAACGGGCTTATGTTCAGAAGAGCTAAACTAGTAACCATCACCTTGTGGCTGTGAATGCCATAAGGGAACAGTGCACTCAGCCCTCCTCCACAGAAGTGAATGGGGCTTTGGCTTCCTTTCATCTCTGCTAGTCATGAAAGCTTCTTAGAGCAGGTGTTTGTTGCTCTGGTTCTTGGAAATTCAGGTCAGGTATAAACTGTTATACTTTAACTGCAAATGACAGTAATAAAAGTATGTTACCATCCATCATATGCCCAGAGTCCATTATAAAATGCCAGGCTGATTGCACCAACTGAAAGAGGGGGACCATCGAATGCATTTGTAAAGTTTTGTGTATGTCCTGCAAAAGCAAAATGAAAACCACATTAGCATCTGATGAACTGAGATCTAGTCCATGGAAACTTCACCACAACACACAGTTTTTAAGATGCCATACATCTCGTTGCGTTGATATTATTCCTAACCTTGTCTCCAAATGTGAGATGGATCGAATCCACAATGGAGCCACGGCCTTGGACTCAGAAGAGCTGAATAGGCTGTTACGGACAGCCCTCATTTTGGATGACTTTCATTCATGGGCTGGCCATATGGTAGAGACAACAGCTACCGTTGCCAGTTCACACTGGCTACAGTACACGGGGCAGGGCAGGGCAGGGCAGGGCAGGCCTGGGGGGCTGGCCACGTGGTTCCTTGCATGCCAGCTACAAGGCAGACCTTCACCTCTCTCTTTGGAGGTCAGGGCATTGTCTCTGAGCCTGGAAGGGTTTCTCTGGGGTGCTCTCTCAAGGAGCACAGGATTACTGTCACTGCTGCTGGACTTCGAGTCTCACATTCAACCAGCCCTAGCCGGCCTGAAGCACAGTCAGGGAGTCCAAAATATCCGGTAGTTCAAACTGTGCAGGCAGTGCCAGGTTGCAGAAGATGGCTTCGGGTGCGAATGTGTTTCACTTCATTTATTTCAAAATGCAGCCAGCTGCTCTGGCTGCATCAGGGATCTTGTCCATTCCACACTTTGACCACAATGCACTATCTTTACTTTCTGCACTTAGCTGGAAGGATCACCAGGGAGACTCCTCAGGCTTGGCACCCCAGAGACTCGGCTTGAGTACCCTATCAAGTTTTAGCCACCCTGTAATGATAATATTTTTTTCACAGGCTTTGAATTAGATAGTGTGTTGTACTCAAGATGCTTATGCTTTGCCATTTTTATTCTTGCTGTTTCCACTTTTATTGCCACTTCACTCTTGAATAATGATTGGATAATTTAATCTTTGTGGTCAACCACTGTGAACTTTAATTTACTTAAAAGTGAGATATACATTATTTAAATGCAACCTTCTTGTTGCTGATGGAATGTGATCTTTAATTATTCTAAGCTGGATTTTTAAACACATTGGAATAAAATTTGGCTTTTCTGTAAGTGTGTTATGTCTCATATACGATATGAACTGCTCTTAATTTACTTAACAAGGAAGGTGGGATTAAAATATCAATAAAAATGGGTGTTTGCCAGAAAAGAAAAGAAAAAACCCCACAAACCTCACCAAACTTAGATAAAATCCAGTCTTTACCAGAGCAGGTGCTATACTATATAGTGTGTGTGTGTGTGGGTGTGTGTAGAAAGAGAGAAGCTGTAACAATGACAGGACGTACCTTTGGCTAGGAGAACAATGCCGCTTACAATGATAATTACAACGATCACCATCTTAGCAGCAGTGAAAAAATTCTGAACATAGCTTGCCAACTTCACACTCAGTGCATTCACAGTGGTAATGACCACTAAGAAAAGGAGACAGAGAGACATTAGAGCGAACACACAAATGAGTTTTTTCCCTGGTTTCAACGCTAGTCTAAAAAAGGGGCAATTTCAGCGAGGCTTTTATTCTGTGGCTTCCCTGCCTCCTGCTCAGAATTTTACAGGAAGGTGCCCAGATACTGTCAGTTTCCTTTGGCAGAGTTCCCGTGTTTCCCATCGCTTCTTCCACCTTTCTTCCTTCCTAAAGAAAGCCAGACTTAACGTTCCCAAGTGAGGATGCTCAAAACCAGGATCAAAGCTGGTGCGTGCCCTGAAATGTGGACTCCGTGGGCAGAAGCATCTCGTGGCCGCTGCACTGATTAGGGGATCATGCCTGGCTGCGCGTCTGAGCCGCGGCCGAACCGCTCCTCAGCACTGCAGGCTGCTTCGGAAGCACGGAGTGGGCCGTGTGGCCCACAGCGCTTTTCTCCGGTGCCTTGCTGCCGTCTCACAGCATCTGCCCCGCGTGGCAGCTGCCTCACTCAGTCTGAAGTTAGGACTGGGCTAGCTATAACTAATGTGCAGCCCCACAGAATGACTGCACGATCAGCCTCAAGGTGCCTCCTACGCATGCCTAGGAAGAAAACGTCTCTCAGCTCCCAGCATGCCCCAGCCAGCCAGGATGGCGCCCTTAGCATTTTCGGTGCAGCTGGGGAGGGGTCGCAGCTCAGCTCCAACATCTGTCCTTAAAAAGACCGGGGTACAAGGAGGTGTGAAAGGTCTCTCCCAGGATCCTGGGAAGTCGTGGCCAGAATCTCTTCACAAGAGACCCTCATTTCCTTTCCTGCAATCACAGCCTTCGCATGTTCCCTTCCTGTGAGCCACAATAGACCAGCCTCCTTCAACGTGGCACCGTCCTTACAGGTGTGTTCGACTGCAACCCCCAGACCACACGGCCAATGAAGCAGACGATTCTGAGCTAGATAGCAAGTGCCTTGACCCGGTGTGGGATGCGTTGCTACATGGCTATCCTGGCAAGTCTTCAAAGCAGGCAAATGTTAAGGGAATGTCAAACCCCCCTCCTACTTTGCACCCAGCCTGAGACACTGGTGCTTGTTCGTTGCTCAGAGAGGGATCCTGCAATCCCTGGGGAAGCACCCCGAGACCTTTAGGATGGCTCAGAAAACCCCTTCAGAGCTCAGAAAGGGCACTCCAGCCTTGGAAGGTTCCCCCTCTGAGGTTGGAAAATTAAGCTCTGGGAGGGGAAAGGGGGGTGTTCCATTGTATAGGGAGGGGAAGAAACCGGAGAGGTGATTCTGAGAGGCCATTTATTCTGAGCTGCCCCCCCCCCCCCGCAAATCCTTGTGGGACATGCTAAAAAGCCCTTCTAGTGAAAATAAAAGCACTCAGAGCACAGTGAGGCAAAGATCGTCTCTGCCACTCGTGTGCTGCTGGGTCCAGGCACGCCGGACAAAGGAATCTCAGTGGCTGCCAGGTTTGGGGCTCCGGAGCAGTGATGGGGGTGGGGGGCGGTAATAGCACTTCACCTTAACTCATTCTCCAGCAAACGTCTTCTTTTACCAAAAGCTGGATACTCACCAATGGCTGCTGTGGCAAGACACTTGATGACTACAACGGGAGGGTCACATCCTGGATAAAATGGAGCTGACACGTATTCGGCAAAGCTGAGGCAAATGATGGCAAAGGAGCTGGGCTTGATGACGATCAGGCTGGACCAAGAGAACAGATATGCTGGTATAGGGCCAAAGGCTTCCATAAGATATGGATATTCGCTTCCTGATTTTGTTATCATCGTGCCGAGCTCTGCAAAGCATAGTGCCCCTGAGGAACAAAAAGAACCAGTTTATAGGGGACACTCCCTGAGCCACCAGCGCCAGTCTTGGGTTCAGCGTGGCTGCTGTGTGGTGTTGCTTGTAACATGCCCTGGATTCTGCAGGTCCCTGGCAACTCCGCTTCTCATAAGGGCTCAAATTAAGTGCATCTTTTGTTGTAGACTGTTCAGCCAGCCAGTGCCTTCTTCTCTCTCTCTCTCCCCACCCCCAGGGAATTAGTTTTACCTGGCCTACCATTTTGGGTTGCTATGGAAATGCCCTAGTTTCTCCTCCACAGGGACACCTATCCCAAACCCCTTCTTCTACACAAGACACTTAATTGTGCACATCTTGTTCCCTACTCACAGTTGCTTATGGGTTCTTCAGACAAGGCTGAGAACCTCCAGTTTTCCTTCTGTATCTAAGGAGCATGTTTGGCAAGTTTTAAAAGAGCCATTTAATACGAAGTGAGATATTTAATTGTGAAAGCTAAGAAAACACTTAGCTTTCACCTGTGTATTTGCTCTATTCTCTTTCCCCACAGTGCTGCCTAGAGGTTATGTGGCAGAAATTCAGGAAAGCAGCAGTGCTTCCTGCGATGCTCGGACTTTATGTCTGCCACAAACCTGTAAGTCGATACAGCACCTTAGCAGCCAACTAATGTGCAGAAAAGCTTAAGGTCACTCTGAAAGCTAAATGACTGAGTGGGGATTTGAACCCAGGCCTTCCCCATCTGACAATTTAACTGCAGCATAAGATACACTGCTTGGTTCCCCCTCTTGTGATGATTTGCAGAAAAGAAGAGGAAGCAAAGAGAACAGAAGGATGCCTTACAGCTTCAGAACAATGACTTAGTTGGTCATTTGTTCTGCTGAATTGAATATGCTAATTCTGAAGCACGGGTCAAACGCTTATCAGTCACAACTGGGCTGCATGGAGGACGCTGAAAGAAGAAGGAGCTTAGTTTTCTGTAACACACAGAGCTGGACACTCTAGAGATTACCTAACGTCGCAAGCACTCCGCAGGCTGCCCAAATGATCAAGCAAGGGCCGATGGCTCCAACATTAGCCAGTACCGATTTGGGAGAAATAAAGATCCCAGAACCTATCACAGTCCCGACAATGACACAGATGCCGCTGATCAGACCAACCTTGGAAAGAAAACAAAGGTAAACGAATTCAGCAGGGGCTCGGCTGCTTTAATGCAGAGGCGGGGAAGCAGCAATCCTCCGGACACTGCTGGATACCCACCCCTATCAGCCCTAGTTGGCATGGACAGTGGTGATGGAAGTTGTAGTCCAAAACATCTGGAGGGCCACGGGTTGCTCGTTCTAATAATTTTAATCTTCAATGTAGTGGGAATATGTGTGTGTGTGTGTGTGTGTGTGTAGGTGGGGAGCATTAGACCTGAGATTCAGTTGGGGGAGGGGGCCCTGCAGGTGGGGGGCCCATTTTACTGGGAAAAGGCATTGCATACAGATTGTGTAATCTCTCTCAACAGGAACTCTTGTCCCCAAAGAACAAATGTATAGATCTTAGAAAATTGCCTGCTTCTTGTAAATGGAGAAGAGGAATTGCAGGGGGCAGTGATACACTACACAGCTAGGTTTTCGTACCCTTCGGAAGACCATTTGGTTACGAACATAAGCCATGTCTTGCAGTAGCCTTCACTCTCTCAGACCAGCAACTCTCTGACCCACCGATCTGTTCACTACTGCAGCCAACAGTGGAGCTCTATTTTGATAGACCAGTTTGTCACCTTGAGTGCTCGTTACTGGGTGTACCTACTTCTTACAGGAATATATCCTCCGAAAACACTAATTTGATTGGCTACAACCTGGTGTACACATTGTTTTTCACTCCAGATTAAGTGTGCAGAGCCAACCAGGACAGGGGCACTAGCATAGAAAGTGGGGAGACTTTAATCCGTTTCCTCCACTGTAGCCCAGATTAAGGAGCAAGCTATTTTATTTATTTATTTAAAACATTTCTATGCCGCCCCATCGCAACTAAGCCTCGGGGTGGCTCACAACAAAACAAAATATACAAATAAGTAACAACATGACAAAAAATTTACATTGTCCCATTGCATCCTCTGGCTCCTTCCAGCTTTCCCATGCACTGGAATGGCGGGATGCGGGCGGGGGGGGGGGAGGAAAAGCTCTCCCAATTCACATCGCTTGGCCCCTCCAGGAAGGCGGAGACCCCCAGCCTCGCTTTGTCTCCGTTCAGGCCAAGAAGCAGCCGCCGGGCTTGCCTTAGGGGGCGAGCAGAGGACGCCAGAGCCCCACCACCCGCTCCGCACCCTCCCACCTCCAACCGCCTGCAATAATACTTCTCACACTTCGCAGTTAGACTAGCCATTTTTGTGTTCAGCGCTAAGGAAATGGCTCGCAGTAGTCATTTTAAGCCGGGCAAGTGGGGCTGAGGGGAACACAACAAGGGTCTGTGCGCTTAGCCTTTTATCGCCATTAACAAGCAAAGTGATGCCAGTAACAAGTTGTGTTGCAATACAACCACTAACCAAACATTCCATGGAACAGAAGTTTCCCTGGGCTTCGTGATTATTTCCACGTTTAGCAACCAGCGCTCTACTAATTAACTCAGGTGCTAACACAACACCTGAGTTAATTAGTGGCTGTTTGGAGCATTAAAACTGGACCTGCTGGCTTGATAATTGGCCATTTTTACAAATGGCATGTAGCAAGTGAGTTCGTGCCTTCCAGCAGAAGTGAGAGTATCTAAGAAAATAACTCTCAGCTGATCAATAAAGGAGCCTCCAAATTATGGGGTGGAGGAAGAGGGAAATAAGCTTGAAGTGCTCCCCCACTGGGCCAGTCCTCCTCCTCAGTCGCGTCCATGGGCCAAGACCTTGCCTTTTGCTCTGAAGTGAATCCGCACAACCACCAAGCGGGAGAGGGCAAGACAAGCAGAGGACACTGAATCTCCTCCCTCCGGCCTGAGCTTGGAGACAGCAATGCAGTGAGTTAATTTTAGATCTTGGACTTGTTTTGCATGCTACTTCAGCTGTGAAGCACACAGCCTCTGTTTCTCCTCTTCTCCTCACCCCTTATTCCATGTTTGACCATTTCTATGTTTAACAACAAAACTATGCACTGATTTTAAATTGTGGTGCTGGAGAAGACTCCTGAGAGTTCCTTGGACTTCAAAGAAATCAAATCAGTCAATCTTAAAAGAAATCAACCCTGACTGTTCTTTGGAAGGTCAGATACTGAAGGTGAAGCTGAAATACTTCGGCTACCCAATGAGAAGGAAGGACTCCTTGGAGAAGACCCTGATGATGGGAATGCTTGAAGGCAAAAGGAGGAGGGGACGGCAGAGGTTGAGGTGGCTGGGTTACTGGGGTGGTGAGCTTGGGCTTGGGTGGACTCTGAGGGATGGTGGAGGACAGGAGAGCCTGGAGGAATGTTGTCCATGGGGTCGGGAAGGGTCAGACACAACTTTGCAACTAAACAAAAAAAAATGCACCTGCCCTCATTTGGGAGACAGAATAGTTTGTTTCCAGTTTCCCCCTTCAGATTCAAGGCAGAGCACCATAATGACAACAAGAACCTGACATCCAGCTGCCCCGATGCCCCAAGGACCTGCCATGCCCTGGTTGGTCACTTGGAGCCCCCAGACCTGCACGGTCCTTGGTCTGGCCCCAGGTCTTTGGCCCCAAGGCCAGGGTGAACAGGCAGCAACAGCAAGGAGCAGTCCAGAGGCTCTTGTGACTCGCACTGCTCTGGACCTCAGCAGCTGCCTGGAAAACCAGCCCTGCGTGTGGCCAAATTGGGCAGCCAAGAGGATCCCCGGGCATTTTCGTGTCGCTGTGAGCAGCCTTGGTCAGCGGCTTTGAAGACTGGGAAGTGGTGCACTGAGGAAGTGCGTTTAACCCTTTTCCCCATGTCTTTTTTTCCCCATAGGTAGGTGCCCAAGAGACAATTGCACCAGGCCTGCTGCAGACACAAATGAGCAGCAGTTCGGTGCCGCACGAGGAGACAATGCATGCGCATCACCAGGCGGAGGATCACAGCTCCAGGTCTGGCAATAGCGCTGCTACGTGCCAGACTACAATGAGCTCCTTCCACTCAAGCTCCCCTTTGGAGGTATGAGTGGGTGTGCGTGACTAGACAGCATAGACATCTGAGCATAGACAAACCTGCTCAGGAGGCTGAGGGGCAAGGGCACCTGTGGTTTGGTCTGTTCCTTGGAAGGGACAGGTGAATCTGCACACGTGCAAAGAACCAATTAAAAACAGGGAAGGAGATTCCTCTTACTGCTATAAGGATTGTACCAACATGGACCCAGGCATGCGAAATGTCATCACAAGAGCGGATGACACTACGATCATGTTGCAGGACTCTGCCTGTATGGGCCAAACTTAATGCAGTTTCAAGAGACGTTTGTTTTGGAAAAGGAGCGGTACTGTAAAATCTACATGGCAGTAACTGGCACCATATGCCATGGGAGAAGCAAAAACATGCGGAGCAAATCGCACCCGTGTCAGAAGGGGCTCCAGTGTGAATGAGACCAGGCACAGCCGTGGAGAGGGTGAGCTTTGAGCGCGAGAAAGCAAAGGATGCTTCCCCTCGGGGATGCTTTGGGGGCCTTGGAATGCCTCCTCTGACTAGTACTATGCTGACTGCCTCCCATCAGGGTTCAACTTGTATTTGTGAAAAGAAACCCAAATAATACAGAAACGTGTCAGGTCTGAAGTAAAAGTCTGCAGTGATCTCTTCTTTCAAATGGAATAAAAACCAAGAAAGTGATGCCCCCAAACTTCTCACGAATTGGAGAACGGGCAAGCACACAACAATATTGTCTGCTAAACTGCTAAAACGGGAATTACGACTTGCAAAAATAGTGATGGAGAAAAAATGTTTGTACATAAACCATTCACATATTTTAAGTCACAGAGTTAAAATTATCACAATATTGTAAAATATAATCTATTGCAAAAGTCTTGCCTCTCTCTGTAGATTCATAGATTTCGGTTTCTTGCCTTCCTTGCCAGAATGCACCTCCATTCCTTCGTCTGAACTTTGCTTTCTGTGTCTTACGCTTTCTTCAGCCATGTCCCTTAATGGATGCAGAGGAACCCACAGGTACTAACCAATTCTGCAAAGAGCACAAAGACCATCATGATTATATTGTAAGAACACCATGTACAGTATTTTTTAACCCCATTTATGCTTTTGGCTCCAATTTTTTAAAAAAGCACATGAGGACGCAAGGTGCTGTAACACAGGGCCGGTCCTTCCATTAGACAGGGTGGAGCTGCCAGCTCAGGCAGCAGCTGCCGAGAGGCGAGGAGCAGCAGTAGATGCTGCGGAGCAAGACTGTGGGTGTCTCCATGTTTGCCTGCTACCCACAGGTGCAGCGGGAGATGCAACCTCATTCCCAGCACTGGCACAAGATTCAGCTGCCAGGCTGATTGGATTAAGAACATAATAGGACGCTGCTGGATCAGACCAACCAAGGAGCCATCTGGACCAGCATTCTCCTCACATGGTGGCCAACTAGCTGCCCACAAGCATGTGTGCCGGCACACTTCTTGCTCATGTTCCTCGGCAATTTATTTATTTATTTTTCAATTTATATCCTGCCTCTTTCCAACAAAGGGCTCAAGGCAGCTTACATCATCTCTCCTCCTCCATCTTATCCCCACAACAACCCTGTGAGGTAGGTTGGGCTGAGAGTCTGTGACTGGCCCAAAGTCACCCAGTTGGCTCCATGGCTGAGCGGGGACTCGAACCCGGATCGCCTGAGCCCCAGTCCCATGCTCTTCACCACTACGCCACACTGGCTCTCAATTGGCGAACACCAGCTCTGATTTGCAGGTAGCACTGAGTCGCTGGGACAAGCAGGACTTCTGTGCACAGAGGAGTGGGAGGGGAGCCTCTTGCCCTTTGCCTTGGGCAGGAACGTGTCTTGGGCTAGTCCTGCCTCTGCACAGCCGAAGCCGAGAAGAAAGGTGGATGACCGCGTTTCATAATCCCAGGCAAGGATTTCTGAACTTTGCGCAGAGAGAATGAATACAAGATGGGGTGACTGCTGGATGCAGGGAGGGTTCATGCTAGGAAAAAAAAACCCTATGCAAAGTATCCCCCACCCCAATTTCAGCAGTAACTCATGGGAAGCATGAAATGAGGTTAAGGCAAGAAAGGTTTACTTTACTTTGAAAAAATTACAGTGTTCAAAGCAGACTGTTTTCCAGAATACCCCAGCTAGGAGTAATGGAACAGGACTCTGGTTGTATTTTGTTGAACACACTCAGCCACAGTGAAGAGGGAGGGCCAGGAGTGTGTATAATGTGCCACTAGAGGTGAAATTCTTGGACAGGCGCAAGACAAACCAGAGTGAAAGCTTTTGCCAAGAACCATTTAATTAAGCAAGAATGAAAATCAGAGGTTTGAAGATGATCAAATACCTTTGTAGTTCTGACCATAAATGATGCTGACTAGCAATCCAGCAGTGTTATTTCTGAGAAACCAAAGTCTTTGAGTTCCACGGGGCGGGGGGTGGTGGTGGTGGTGTGGTTGAGAAGCTGAAACTGCATGGAATTGACAGAAGGGAGTGGAGCCTGCAGCCTGACTGCCCCAACATGGAAAACCTCAGCTGGCCTGGACACAGAAAGGGCTGCTAGGCTGATGGCTCTTTCTCGATTCTGTGGGTGGCGCCGCATGGCTGTCCTTGGTGGAGCAATTTGTCCTGTTAATTCAGCTACAAACGAGGCTGGCTATTTATGTGACCCCCCCAAGCAGTCAGCATCCAACCTCTTGGAGGAACAAGTGGTGTTCAGCCAACTGAGATGGAGCAATAACACCTCAGTGAACCCCCCCCCCCCCGGTGTCCGGGGTTGCATGAGCAACTGGCTCAGCATGTGGCTATCCCTCACTGAGAAGCACAAGTAACCCACTGAACCCCATTTTTGATGGGAATTGCAATTGTTGCCCATTAATGAGGAATCCCGGTACATGTGGCCTGAAGCACTTTGACCAAGTCCCTGCCCTTAGTACACACTGTCCATTGCTAGATGGCTTATTGAGGTCCTCAGATTGCCCTACCAGGATCAGACACAGCCCTGGAAGACAGCCAAGAAGATGGTCAAGCTTGACTATCTGGAGGAAGTAAGACTGTTAGCAAGCTTTCCATAAGTGAACCTGTGGAAGGATCACTTTTCAATATCCAGTTAGCAAAATCGCTAAAAGTGGGCTGGATGGGACAACGATCAGGTGGCTCCACAGTTGGGTGGAGAATCGGACTGTAAGAGTGCACATCAATGGCACCTCCTCCAACTGGGGAAAGGTAACAAGTGGGGTGTGGCAAGGTTCAGTCCTGGGCCCAGGGATCTTCAACATTTTTATCAACGATTTGGATAAGGAAGTGCAAGGAACAATGATCGGAACTGCAGATGACGCTAAACTGGGTGGGATAGCTAATACCCTGAAGACAGAAAGAAGGTCCAAGGTGATCTTGACAGGTTGGAGCTCTGGACTGAAAATAACACAATGAAATTCAATGGGGACAAAGGCCAAGTTCTGCCCCTAGGAAAAAGAAACCAGATGCGTCATTATAAGATGGGGAACACTTGGCTCAACAATACTGCAAGTGAGCAGGATCGTGCATTGTTGTAGGTCATAAGCTGAATTTGAGTCAACAAAGTGATGTGGCTGTAAAAATGGCAGATGCTATTGTGAGCTGCGTTAAGAGCAGCGTTACTTCCAAGTCACATAAAGTACTCGTTCTCCTCTGGGCACCACAGTTTAAGAAAGATGCAGGCAAGCTGGAGAACAACCTGAGGAGGGCAACAAAGATGACCAGAAAGCAGGAAGCAAAGCCCTGTGAGGAGAGGTTGAAAGAACTGGGCGCAGTTAGCTCAGGATGACAAGATAGGATAGCACTCTTCAAGTCCTTGAAGGGTTGCCACAAAGAGGAAGGACAAGATAATTTCTCTGTCATCCCAGAGCACAGAACAACAGGAGCAAGTAACAGGAAGCCAGATGCCGGCTAGAGAGCATTTCCTGACTGTTGAAGCAATACAACAATGAAACGGATGACCTAGGGAGGTTGTGGGCTCTCCCACACCGGAGGCATTCAAGATGCAACTGCGCAGCCATGTGAGAGGGAGGGTTTAATGTGGAGGCCTGCGCTGAGCAAGGGCTTTGGCCCAATGGCCCTCTGGCCCCTGCCAACTCTTCTAGCCTATGATTCTAAGGTGGCAAAACTCTGGCTGAGGCTGCAGACACCTGCTGGGGCCCAGCAACATTCTGGGGAAATTCAGGCAGCAGCAGCTGCAGGCGCGGCCAGCATTTTGCTCTGCAGGGTGTCCAGCATCCTGCTTAAAACGTTTCGGTTGGCGCCTGGAGCCAGCATTCGTGGACCCTTCTGTGGCCTCAGCCCTCACACTATGAAAGAAGCGTGGGATTTGGCCTGAGCCGGTTATGCTCCTGGGGAGGAACAAGAAAGCAGTCAAGGGCAATGCTTCTAGCCTGAGGAGAAGGAGGCCCCCGGATGGGAGAGCTCACAGAAAGCCATTGTTTAAAGCCTCCAAACACGGAGGGCAACAAGCATTCTCTGCAAGGTGAGAGGAGCACGGAGGCAGCCTTCCCCTCCTGCCCCGCAGGCGATTTCAGCCATGGAGCTGTGATGCTTTGGCGGAGGCCAGAGCAGTGCCCGAGTAGACCCTCTCCTGCTCTCCTCCCCTCCCCTCTGGGCCCACAGAGCGCCCTCTCCATCCTGTGCTTGCAAAGGGGCCACAGGGTGGTTCCAGCACAGATCCCCAGCTCTGAAGTCCGAGCAATTTCTTCCCCCAAGCAAGGCATCCAAGCCACCCTGCTGCCCTCTACATGCTTTTGAGGGGAAGCCGGGTGTATTTATAATTTATTTATTAAAAGCTTTTGTATGCCGTCCTATTATACAAGATCTCAGGTTGTGGAACGCAGTCCACTAGCTTTGCCCAGTCAGGCCAAGCGCTACGCTCTGCATCCAAACGTAACTGCTCTGTTGCTGGACTACAAACACAAATCAGAATGTTTATCCACCCAATTATGGTTCTGGAAAAAAGCTTGGCAAGTCACCCTGAGGCCACTCAGCACCGGCTAGTCCAGAGGGCTGCACTAGAGAGAGCAGTCCTGCAGATCAGGAGTAACCTCCCTGATCAGGGAAAGCCCAAAGGACCGTGCCTGCATGCAGAAGAACACAAGCACACAAGCCAGAAATTTAAAAATGGGTAACATCCATCCCGGAAGGGGGCATTTCAGTCTCATTGGACGTTGTGTAATGGAGGGATGAGCTGCTCAACATCGGCCAAAAAGTTTCAAAGGCTCCAGTGTGAAGCTACTGAGATGAACGTCTTGTAGGGACTGCGTGTGGGTAGCTTGCAACAGAAATCAATGGTTCTCCTCCGAGGGGTTTGCGTATGCTATTCAGCCTTGTTTCACCAATGTCCTTCCAGCTAGAAAGGGTCATGCTTGCTCTGATTGGATGGTGCATTTTTTTTGGAACGGATCACATTTCTTTATATATGCTATATGTAGCAATGATGCACACCAATCTCCCGAACTGATGTGCTTGCTGGATTTTTGTTAATGATCTCTCTTCTTCCCTTCTGCCATTTCTACCTGTATTTATGTGTATGTGGAAGGACGGATATCCCAAAGGAGAACACTTCCTGAAGCTGCTGCACTTTCCTGTTCCACAAGCTTTTGCCTCCGCAAATCTGTTAGTCCTTTCAGGACGCCCACCAGAATTGCTGTTTTGCCTTGACGGAGGGCTTTGTTCATCGGGTCGCCGTAAGACACAGCAACAAGAACCATGGTGATCGCTCCTCTGGAACTCACCCGTGATTACATTCAGATGGCTTTAAACATGGCTATTTCTAGTTTATGACATTTTTTCATTATTTACCATTTTTCTTGTAAAACACCTTGGCATTTTAAAAAATAAAATTTGAAGGGCAGTGCAGAAATCTTTTTAAAGCAGGAAAGAAAGTTATTCAGAATATGGAAGTCACTGGCCCTGAGGGTTGCTATCCTCCAGCAACTGGCTGAGACCCAGGGCCGAGACTGAGCAGTGCCAACACCCACTCCACAATCGCACGCACCTCCTTGCAGCTGCCGGTTCTCACAATGCCTCGAGCTGGTCTGGGGAGGAGGGAAGGATGAACATAAACACTCCCAGCCCTCTCTTCTAGCGCATGATCAGTGCTGTCAAAACTGATTGCCTCAAACCATCCGTCTGATGGGAATGTACAGCATGCAGTGGAACAGTTAAAGTGATGTAACCCATCTTAGCTGACTTAGTCTCCCTTCAGATGTGTTGGACTACAACTCCCATGAGCCCCAGATGGTTATGACCAGGGGCTGTGGAAACTGAAGTCCACGACAGCTGGAGAGGGCACCGGGTTGCTATCTTGGTTTTAAAATCGGGGCATGACGGTCTTACAAGACTCTCCTTCAGCAGGGCTCTGTGCATCTCAGCAAAGGGCTTGTAGACATTTTCTCCGGGTCCCATCCTGAGGCCTCTTCAGACAGATATCCGTCTGTGCAGGCAAGGCACCTAGAGTCAGACATCTTTCCACAAGCAGCTCACCCTTGCTCGACCGGGACAATGTCTGCCTAGTGGCAGGGAGAAGGGTCGGATGTTTTAAAGGGAGCTCACCTGTGCTGGCTGAGCCTTAGTTTGTCCTGCAAGAGGTTGCAGAGCTGCCAGCGACAAGGGCTGCTGCAGCACCGATGAGCTAATAGGGAGTTTCTCCCGTGTAATTACAGAAATGACCATCTGGCACTACGGCACCTGTCCAGCCACCTAACCAAGACAGTATCTTTAAATTCGCCAACCCCAAACTAAGCACTTTTGAGTCCAATGATGTCAGTTGGTGAAAACAGCAGATTATCCTGGAAATCTTTATGACAACCCTGCAGAGGAGGCCAAGATTGTTATCCCCGAATTGCATGCAGCTCGGGGGCTTTGGCCGAGTGACGGCTGCTGCTGTGAGTCCATGAAAACAGTGAGATCTGAAGTGGAGACACTCAGATTCACTGCTCAGTTTCTAAGCTGCTAGAAATGGTAGCTTTAGGGAAAAGCAAAAGGAATTACCTTTCTTAAGCATGGTGTAACGCTGAAGCTGTAACGCCAAAAGTATTAAAACCCTGCAAAAGTCTGAACGGTTTGGGATCCGGTCACTTGCCTTCAGGCAACGCACAGTTTAAGATCTGCAGCCCGACTCAGGCGCCTTCCCCTTGAGAACAACTTGGCTAGTGAGCACAAGGCTTTTAAAGCATAGACCCCAAATTCAAGAACATGCTGCCATCTGGGGCACTCCAGGCCTGGGGGTTTAAAAGAGAACTAAAAGCTTATTTTCTATGGTATTTCCATAAATGGATATTATTGGCTGCTCAGGGGTTTGGCTTGCTTGTATCACATTTTTGCATTGCACTAGCTAAAGGTTTTTACTATTTTGAGTAAAATAGTTCTTATTAATAGCTTGATATTTTTGTTCCATATATTCTATGCTGATTATTAGATGCTGCCTTGGGTTTTCACCCATAAAGGCAATTCACTTATATTTGAAATTAAATATCATAATAGAAATGTCATTGTTCAAGATGCTGTTCTTGAAGACCATTTGCTGCCTCAGATGTGGTAAATCAGATTTATTTTAAAAGAAATAATGTAACAGATGCCCATTCTCAAGAAGCCTTTCTTGAAAACAATTTGCAGTCCAATCCAGTTCAGGTTTATGAATCTCACTGTGTTTAACTGGCCACACTCCCACATTAACATGCTTCGCTTTGTAGTCTTAGACATTGGTTGACCCTTCTGGCTTTGCATGCAAATGTCCACAACCAAGTCCCACGCCAGTTGCTGCCGCCTTTACAGTCTTAGCGGTCAGTTCCTTGGAATGCAAGCTTATGCATCTCAAGTACAGCATAACTCGTATTTATGCCAAGAGACCTCTCTCTCTTTTCAGCGGGGCATCAAGAATGGCACTTACCGTATTCGGAGCTGCGTGTGTATCATCCAAACACCTTCCTTCCCTTTTTCTGGGGCGTTTTTCTAGTCATTCAGTAGAGAATGCCCATGAGGGTAAAGCAAGGGTGCTGGGAAGCAGCAGCTACTTAAGTACAGAGGTTATAAAGAAGGTAATGATTAAACCCAAATGCTTCCAAGAAGCATTAAGAGCCCAATTAATTTATCTGCCAACAAAAAAGATCTTGATTGGAACCACATGTATATCTTCCTAGTTTCTTGTCCCTTGCAGTCTGTCTAAGCACCGAGTATCTGCTGGCACACACAAACAAGGCTCCAGGAAACTGCAGGTTGTTTTTATTTTATCAACATCAAAGACTTTCTGGCTCATTAAAAGAATCCTGTGGTTGTGGGAGAGACTGATGGGCATTTCTCATGGCTAAAACTACAGGTAAATACAGGTAATTCCCTCCTTTGGAGACAGTCCTGGAGAGCCGTCACTACACACAGTTCCCATGGACCGCTTGCATTTCATGGCCATTTGACCCCAGGCAGTTCATGTGCCAAAAGGAGAACAATGGTGTATCTGAGGCAGTACTTTCTACTCCAAGAAAGTACCTGCTCCAATACATTCATTACATCTTAAAGGGCCACAAGAGACTAACCACAGGGAAATAAAATTGTGGACACATGTATGTATGTATGTATTTATGTAGAGAGAGAGAGAGACTGTAAGAATTACATGAAAGCTTAAATCTGTATGCAAAAATTGTAGAGTGACAGATCACAAAGCAGTGCTGATAACACAAACATCCGGGCATCCGAAAGCTAACACCTGTAACAGATTAACACAGATATCCTTCAATCTCTGGAATGTTTGCTTTTCTGAGGTCAACTTGGAGCAATGATTCTGTGCTGGCCGGTGGCTGGAACAAGGTAACTGACATGTTTGTGTAGTAGTCTCCTCTCCTATCCAAATAGTTTTCTGGGGGTTTGTAAGCACTTCATGTTCCACACCGGAAAAATTACAGCAGCCCTCAGAAACTTGATCAGTCCTGCTGCAGGAGCCATGAAGATAATTCTGAGGAAACTGTTTAAGCATCTAACCCCATTCTTCTTTGTTAGGTGGATGGACTTACGGATGTGTGCATCATCGTCAAAGTTCATGATGCCTTCCAGAGTGACATAAGTAAAGCAGGCAGGCCAGGCCAGAACACCTTGCTGCCTGAGGTGGCCTCTACCTGCCCAGCTCAAGGCGGACAACACCCAAGGGTAGTCAAGCTATTTTGGCACCTGAGGCAGAAATCCCCACGAGCGCCTCCTCCTTTCTCTTGCAGGTCAAATACAAAAATAAGACATGATGCTGCTAAGGGACTTGCTGCCCTTGCATTAGGCACAAAATCTCTGAGGCGCCCGCTTCTCTCTGCCTTGCCCCTGATCGGGCTGACCCTGCAGAATGGACAGACCGCTAGCCGGAGGCCGGCAAGGGCAGCCGACAACGAAGGAAGAGGCGAAGGCCAGCAAATGTGCTTCTCGCTTGGTGCTGGCTGGGCATGAGGAAGCAAGCCAGGAGCCCGGTGGAACAGGCGGCTTTGCAGAGGGAGAGCAGTAAAGAATGATGCAGGAAGGTGAAAACCAACGAGTGGTTATGAGGCAAAGTCAGGCCTGAGGTTCTAGGCAAGGGTTCCACGTCATGTTGTTCAGGTAGCCATTGAAAAGAGTCCAGTTTGGCCCATCAGGTGCCCAGTGCCAGGCGAGTTTTCCCCCTCAAGGGTGAGGGGCGCAAGTTCTTCTAAATTCTAGATGCTCTCTGTGCTGAAGAGGTGCAGATCTCTTGCGGCGTGGCTGCAGAGAAGCCACAAGGAAGGGATAGAACATGAGACTAAGTTGTGCGGCTTGTGTAGGTTTTCAAGAGGAATTAAGAAGCAGCGGCAGGATAGTACTGTGGACATAATTAGGAGTTCAACGTACAGAAAGCTCTGAGCAAGAAGGGGCAGAGATGGAGTCAGATGCCCTTAGTTGGTTGAGGTGCAAGGTGCCCTACTTTATAGAGGACAGTCCTCTACTTGAAAATGTCTTCTATTTGAAAGGTTGCCTAATTCAAGCTAAAACATGGTTAAGTCAAATATATCCATTATCTTTTATCCTTTTCCCCCTTTCACATGGGCTTTTATTTTGAAATAAAGTTTAAAATCCTCTGAAGGATCTTCTGGCAGAGGATTGTCCTTTATTTGAATGTATTCAAAGGGCTGTCCAGGCCAAGTTTGGTTCAAAGAAAAAGAGCGACCTAGGAATTGTCCATCAACAGCACCTGCACTGCACTCGGAGCCAGATCACCTGGTCTTCCATGGCCTCTATGCATACAAATAATCAGATGTAAATATTATGCAAATCAGTGTCCTCGCTTTTGGTGATGTGTGACTGATCGCCCAGTCTGAGCAGTGGAGAAAGCCGCTCCCAAAACGAGGCCAGAGAAAGAGGGGAGAGCAATGCTGTGGAAAAGATTTTGGAGCTGGACAGAGAGGGGATGGAAGGGGTGGCCGTGATTTCGTGTAGCAGTCCTTCGTACCTGTTGGAATAGGGCCAAAGGCTTTCATCCCAGCATGTCTGGATCTGCCCCCAGATCTGGCCAAGAAATGATGTTTCAAAATGAGGAACGTGCATGTAGCTCTCCTTTGGGGAGAATGAATGGCATGGGACTCAAAACACCTTCCTCGCACAGCATTTTTGGGCAAGCCTTCCCTGCTCTCGGGGTTGGCATGCGCTGTGCAAGGCTTATATGACGTGGGTTATCTGGAGCAGGAATGGCATGGTTAATGTTTGGCCCGCTTGGTATTTACGGTGCAATCACGCACTGCTTGAGATCAGTGGCTAACATCACAGAGCCAGCTCTCCAGGCCCAGGGGCGATTTTCTAGCCACACAGCCAGAATGCAAGTCAGCCGGCGCACTATGCCTCACCCGCTCTCTGTCCACTGCCCCTGCCTGCTTAGTGCCGGACAGGCTTTCAATGCACTGCAAAGGTACCTTCTTTTGGGCAGTTGTGCATTAAAATAACTACACCACGCTCATTGAGTCAGCACTTCTACCAGAGCCAGCTGTGGCACAAGGGTGGGCTTGCTTGGACGCCTGTCGAGGGCCCACACCCCACCAGGGGTCCACTGCTCCCTTTCTTTCCCATGGCAACCTGCCTCTCCCCTTGGCCCAGACCACAGTGCTGGGGCGGAGGAGAACAGCTCCCTCGGCCTCTGGCCTGCCGGGTGGCAAGCAGGCGAGAATGAGCGACTGGTGGCAGTAGAGTGGGCAGGCTCGCTGGGGGAAGGTCCCACGAGAGTCTCTGGCCCAGGGGCCACGACGACTGCAGCTCCCAGGGAAACTGCGCTCCTCCGGTTGTGCACCACGGCCAGCTCGGCAGCAGCCATAGCCGCACACATCCTCCAGCGGCTGGGTCCAGCCAACGTAAGAGCTCCCACAATGCCCTGGAATGACACTGTGTGTGAGAAAGCTTGTGGGAAATCGCAGGGGTGGCTGACCCAGCGCAGAGCACTGACCACGGTTCCTTGCAGAACGGATGTCCCGTGCAGGCACCCACAGAGCGCCTGCTGTGACAATGGGGTGCCCTGGCAGTTGCCCAGGGATGCCGGATTCAGATGCCAGCCCTGCCTCTAACTGCTCAGAGAACTTCCTGCTTCCATAAAAATGCATAGTGGCTGTTGGAGTCAGCTCTAGTGTGTAGCAAGTTGACGACCACGATAGCTAAATGGAACCTCCGTATTTCAGAGGCGGCGCACCACTCAGGGCCAGATGCCAGGCAGAAACGGACGAGGCATTGCGTTGGCGTTGTGCTTGGTTTGTGAGTTCTCTCACTGGCTGGTTGCAGGCGGCACCCTGAAGGCCCACGGGACACCCACTTTGCTGGAACTAAGCAGGTGTGGGTCCAGTGGATGCCTAGAGGGGACACTGCCTGAGAAGCAATGAATGCATTGCCTTGAGTTCTGCAAGGGGAGAAAGACACACTGCTAGAATAAAATGGCGGGCCGCTTCTGCCTTCCCCAGTCTGGCGTTGCCCGTTTATTTTGGGTGGTTTGGATGAGCCATGTAGGTTGGGGCTGATGGGCGTCACTGTTACATTTATATGCCCCCTTTCTTCTGCTTGCAAGGAATGCGCTGGGACTTAATGCTCCTCCTCCTCTCCATCTTAACCTCCAAACAACAACCCTGTGGAGTAGGCTAGCTTGAGACTCTGTGTGGTCCAAAGTGGCCCAGAGAGCTTCATGGCCGACTGGAGACCAGAACCCAGATCACCACACTGGCTGCAGTGATGTAATTGAAGCTGACCTTGGGAAAGCACCAGGCTGGGTTGGAGAGACCTTTGATCTGATCCAGCAAGGAAGTTTCAGGGATTTTCTGTAAACATCCCGGCCACACAAACAGACCCAGTCCTTCAAGGTTATTAGACTGTTAGGTAACTGCGAGTACTTCCAGACAGAAGAACGTGGCACAAGCACTCAAAGGCATCACGGGGCTATTTCATCCATTTTTCCTTAACTTTCCTGAATGCTCCAGGTGAGAAACTGTTGGGAGCATGTGATGAACGGAAGGCATCGCAACCTGGACCTCCCATAGCTCCCATGACGGATGCTGTCCCTTGCAGAGCATCTCTCACCCCACAATGGGTCGCACCACTGGAACTGCTCTGTACAGGGAGGATCGGGGGTGGTTTAGGGCAAAGAGAAGTAAAACAAGGGAAGTGCAAGAAGATTAGCAGATGCAAAGGAAGACAGATTTTGTCTTTATGTTGAATTTACAAGAAACTGTACAGGGAAATTATCAGTGTTCTGCACAATTATAAAAGACAACTGGGATCTGAGATGAAACGCTGCAGGGCAGAGAGGTGCTCATGAGCCTTCCTGGCACGCCATTCCGCCTCTGTTTTGCTTCCCATAGTCCGTCAGCTTTCCGTGGCCACTAACAAGGCTCAGTCCACATTAGGCTGGCTTTTTTTTTTCGAGGGGGGGGGAGCCCTCCATTTAGTTTCCTGCTTTGCACTTCTGCAAACCTGGGGCCCCCCTGAGACTGCTGGTTCTTTGTCCATGGGTGACACAGTTTCGGCTAAATAAGCAATGGCTTCCACACCCGAACGCCAGAAATAGAGGGGAATTCTTTGCGTTAGGTCAGACTATGCAGAGAACGTAAGAGCAGCCGTCCTGGATTGGATCAAAGGTTCACCTACTTCAGTATTTTCTTTGGAGTGGCCAGCTGGGTGTCCACAAGAAACTCTCTAGCATGCGTTTAACAATACCCTCTAGTCCACAATCCCCAGCAACTGATGTAAAGACGAAAGCCCCAACTTGTTTGGAGCCAGAATAGATAAAGTCCCATCTCTGTGTGGCTGATGCGGTGGGCCAAAATCCAATCAATCAATTAATCAATCCATCTTCTTCCATATGGATTGTCTCATCCTGCAGACAAGCATCAGAGACACACCACCTTTCCCCATTATCAAAGGTGGTCTTCTGGGAAGTGACAAGGCTACGTCCTTTTGAGAGAGATCTGCCAGGCCCTCACCTTTGCTGGCCTTTGGGTTGGCTGTGAAGACTCCTCTCATACATTCAGGCAGGCTCTCTTCTGATCTTTATGTGCCGGTCTACTTCTTCCCGAGTATTTTCTTTTTGTGCATCCATGCTGCCTATGCTTAGTTACAGAACAGATGCGCTCAGCACCCCGAGCTCTGCAGACAAAAAGGTGTGGAAGGAACTCTGCTGAAGGGACCAAGGAGGTCCCGGCAGCTATGCAGGGTCTCCCTTTCTCTGTGCAGGAGAAGGATGCTGCGATGTGGAGATTGTCGATTGGGAGGAGAGGCAGGCAGTGATCACCCCCTCTGCTCCTCCTGCTTTGCTTTGCACAGAATGTCCCTAAACCTTCGGTTCTGGAGCTTGTGGGCACTGTGACAAGATCACGCTCTAAAGGGTGCATAGATTGATGCAAAATTGCCTGTGGCGCAGACCAGATGTGGGAAGCATTTGGCTTTCCAGATGTTTACTTATTTTCATATTTATATGCCGCTCAATAGCCCAAGAGGACTCTCTAAGCAAAGATGTTCTTGTACTTGAATTCAGTCCCAGCCAGTGTAGCCAACGGTCAGGGGTGATGAGAGTTGTAATCCAGCAACACTGGGAAGGGCACATGCTCCCAGCCTCTGGCATAAACATTCCTTGCACCACCTCTGGGGTGGCAGGAGCTTCCACTGACCCATGAAGGGAGCATGGAAGAAACCTGTCTGCACTCTCAGAAGTCATTTGCCTTGTTTCACTGTTACCAATATAATTCTGGGTGCAGAAGGCAAGCAGGCTGCATAGCCCAAGATTTTGGGTTATGTTCCTAGGCTGGATAAAGTTTTTGCATAATTGCAAACCAATGTGTTTTAACAGTTGCAGAAACCTTGAGCTGAGTAAGAATGAAGTTCAACCTTCTAAGGGAAACACCTTTTAAGTACAGTATTTTCTGATAACTTTATAATCTATTGCAGGCAATTATATGGCTGAGCAACGGAATAAATAGTTGCTTAATAAAATCTGGCAATAAGCACAAACGGTAGTCATTATCTGCCTGGAAAAACATGTACAACTCATTTACAAAGAAGATGCCAGCTCTGCATAACAGTCACCAAATTAAGCTGGTCTCTTAAGCTATTGTGAAAGTTTAAAGTCCACTGTGAACTGCACACCAAGACATATCAGTACAATAAAATACCTCACCTACCTCTTGTTTAAGGTGAGCTATTTCCATTATCTGGAAGGATATTGATCAGCCAATGGACTTGTTTTCCTGAGCAAGGTTGTTTGTTTTCCTGAGAGCCAGTGTGGTGTAGTGGGAGAGCCAGTGTGGCGTAATGGTTAAGAGCATGGGACTGGGACTCAGGCGATCCGGGTTCTAGTCCCCGCTCAGCCACGGAGCCAACTGGGTGACTCTGGGCCAGGCACAGACTCTCAGCCCAGCCTACCTCACAGGGTTGTTGTGGGGATAAGATGGAGGAGGAGAATGATGTAAGCTGCCTTGAGCCCTTTGTCAGAAAAAGGCAGGATAGATAGATAGATAGATAGATAGATATGAAAGACAGACAGACAGACAGACAGACAGACAGACAGACAGACAGACAGACAGAGTGCCATCCCATCAGAGCGTTGCTGTTCGGGCCACTTGTGTTGGTTTTGCTTTCTTACGTGTTTGTTCATGCACATTTAAGGCTGCTGATGCTACATTTATACCCTCATCGTGTTGCAAGACAGTCTCAAAGCAGCTTAAAATATAACCCCACAACAATAAAAATATTTTTTTAAAACATACAAAAATAGTGAAGACCATACAATAAAGAGGCTGGCAAACTTACCCTCAGATCAGCCATCACCAAAACAGCTGAAAGGCATTCTAAAGGAGATTCAGATGCAACTAAAAGCAATTAACAGCATGAAAGAAGAGAGAAGATTTCACCAGGCTCCAAAAAGATAACAAAGGTAACACTAGGTTCCTATTGTCTCACAGTCTTGGAGAATGTCAACAAATATGTGGACAGGAATTAATTGGATGCAAACTTGCTAATGTTTGGAAGAGAGGGAGGAAGTCCAGTGGTACATTAAAGTCAAAGAACAATTCTATTGCAAACACTGTTGTGTATATTATATTCTCTGAGCAGGTATGCACACAACCATGAATTGCAAGGGGTAAGGCAATCTTCCTTGTAAGGGATGCATCCTGGAAAGCGGGTACCTAAAGCATTCTCAGTACCACAAGTAGACTACCGGGTCCCAAGCACCACGGCCAGTGCTCAAAGGATTACAGAAGGTGTACTTCAAAATATCTGGATTGGCATCAGATTGGGAAGGCAGCTGTATATAGTTGCTGGCTTAGCTCTAACAAGTGTGTACCAATGTAAAAAAGCAAACAAAAACCAACTTTACAGATGTTACATCTACATTTTTACTACTAAATTGAGACAAATGTCACACACACACACATGCACAGAGCAATCAGATCGATTGACCATCTAGTCCGGTAGCGTCTTTCCCGAGGGTTGGTCTCTAATGGCACTCCAGACGGTGCTGGCCCAGCCCTTTTGACTGTCTCGGGGGAAGAGTAAGTTCGCTCCCCTCCCATTCTGTGCAGAAAAGCCAACTGGACTGGCAGATGTCCTTTGCATGAATCATGCAGCATCCACCTTCCAGAGCACCCAAACCCAGCAGGACACCATGGGCAGGCACAGGCCAGGCTGTGGGGCAAAGCGGCCCCTCCTGCAACCCTTTGCTGCTGCCTCCCAGCTCCTGCTGCCCTGCCAGTCAGGGGTGGCTTTTTGGCACTATCCAGTGGAAAGACTGCAAGGGGGGGGGGGGGCAAACGGCCTCTTCCTGGCCTCTTCTGATGGGCAGGGGCTTTCTAGGAGTGTGAGAGGTCCTTCACGTCATCTGCTCCCTTTCAGGTGATGTGAAAGCCCTCTCATCTTTCTGCTGGAAATCAGAGACCTTTTGTAAGTAAAGCAACTGCCTTTTTTTTACCAGAGATCATTCCCTTAATCCTGACCTTTATTCATAGCCTGATCTGCATCACTCTATCTCATCAAAGAAAAATACTAGCAGATTACTTAATACTGATGCTTTCCCCACCAGCTGCACTGGACGATGATGAACAGCATGGACATCAGAGATAATAGAAGGGAATGTTTAAGCATCAGGTATCAGTGGAGAAAGGCAAATTTGCAGGTGCATCAGAGTTGTCAGTCTGTTTATTTGAGGTTCAGAGGAGTTTGGGATGGGTTTGCTAATTAGGCATTCTCCCTCCCCCCACGTAATGCAAATTCCAGTCATCGCCACCTTTTAATCTAGGAGAGTTCTTAATTATGCTTCAGAGAAAAGAGAACCCTGCTGTTCTCTTGCCTTGCTAATTGGTACTATTTCCCCTCATTTGTCATTGATGGTTTCAAAGAAAAATAAAGGAGTTTCTAATTTACTTTCTTCAGGCAAATGAATGTAAAGCCTCAGAGTATTTGTTTGCGGGTGTTTGGGGTGGGAACCTTCTTCTGCTGTGACTTCTAGAGGTAGACGGAGGTCTTGTTTTCCTCTTGAACATCCAAACCGAGACAATAAAAGCTCTGTGACACCTACCAAGCATCAAACCTGTCTACCACTTGTTGTGCCTTTCCCCCCTTGCCTTTCCCCAAGGGAAGAATTAATCAGGATCAGTTTGTTCAAACCTCAGAATTCTGTGCTCAGAGATGGATCCTATGGCCTCCAAACAGTCTCCAGGAGGTCACAGGATTCTTCAGAGTCCCAGATCCAAAGTAAGAAAACAGCACCAGCCTCACAGCTGGGAAGCTGTGCTCAGAACCAACTCCTCTCCCTTGAAGCCCATGAGAACAGAACTATACTGGCTGCTAAGAGCTACTTCAGAGAAGGGGTAAAGGGGGCATCCAGGGAGACCAGAGCCACCAGATATGACACTTCCAGGTGGCACTCCAGCCACCTCACCTTCAGTAGTCTAGCTGTAATTGGCCGTCTAGCTGATGTACAGGGCAGGTGTGGGAAGGAGATCGCCTCTGCATCCCTTGCCATCAGCATAAGATACTCATAATCCTGAGTTCAGAGGCCTTCCTACTGGACTGTACCTGTAACCAATTTAATTACCCTTCCTTGACTGGGCACCAAGCTAGCTAGGAATGATAGTGCTGAAACCCCAGGATGCTTTTGGAGGGCTGGTGGAAATGCCTATAAAAATGATAGCAAGCACCATCTCAAAACATACACAGTGGAGAAAAAACATAAAAATATAAGAACTAGTCCAACATTCTGCTAACACACTTGCTAGTGTAGTGCAACAGGTAGTGATGTGTGAGGAATTTGCAGGATGGGAATGCTGGATTTTCTTGGCTTGGTTCCCCAGTTTTTGACATCTACAAAAGTTAAAGGTTCCACCCACCAATTACCAATAAAAATGATATGCAAAACTGTCCAGACTGGATCTAAGTAACAAATGAAGCCATGAGGAGAACAGCCTTGTTATTTTCACGTATAAAAGATTCCCTCCACTTGCACAAAAAACACCCCAGTTCTGGAAAGTACGCATTTAATGCAATCACATTATATAGCACTTTAAAAATAGAAACAGAGAAACAGAGCAAGTCAGAAGGGTCCTCCTGGGCCATCTACTCTGACCCCCTATATGTTTGAAGAATTTGCCTATATTGTCAGTACTTCTTACAACAACCTAGTAAAGTAGATCAGTATTGTTTATTTATTTAAAACTTTTATATCCCATCACCTTGGCATTATTACCCCCCTCCCCACCCCCCATTGTGAACAGGGATAATACTGCAGCTAGTCTGGTCGTTGCAAGAGAGATCATTTGCACAGGGACCTTGATCACGGCTCTGTCTCTTACACCACCAAAAACAAGAGCACTTCCTGCTGCTGGTTCTGTAGATTCCCCTCAAATATATTTTGATCCCCGATCTGGCATTTTGAAATGTTCTTAATTAAACATGGCCAGTGGTTTAGTAACTATATCCTTTTGCCTGGAAACTCTTAAGAACTTTCCTGCCTGTTAAGTTCTTGGCTACACATTTAAATAAAACACCATCTGTTAGGGGACTTGTGCTTTATCTTAAGAGCTTCCCATTCTCCTTGCAAATTGGGAAAATGCCTTTTATGGCCCATCCCATCCTGGGGATTTACTCTTCCCTTTTGACACTGCAGCCTTCAGCAAGCTTAAGAAAGCGCAGCACTTTCTCCTTGCAGAGAAGGCCCTTCAGAGTTCCAAGTACTTCAAGATGAAGCAGCTTTCATGACCAAGAGATAGATTCTTCTGAGTCTGCAGTATGTGAGCAAGCAAAGGGCGGCGGTTCCAACCTGCGGCACTTTGACAGCCGGAAGCAGTTTGAAGGATCAGGTAGCAAGTGAATGAGAAAAACATGGTATGAGCCCCATGCCGTATCGGCAGAGCCAACGGCATGGGCCTTTGCCATTTCCCCTGCAAGCAAGACATTGATAGTGGCCCTGCCCAAAGGCTCAGATGGGCATGAACCAGAAAGCAGGTGCAGATGCTGGCAAAGAAGCTGAGTGGCTTCTGCCTGGTCTTTGCTGCAGGACTCACCTCTGTCCTGAACGTTTCTCATTTTTTCTTAGCACTAGCAGCACATCCGAAGGATTGTGCTGATCAGAGGAAATAAAATGGGTGACCCTTTAGAGCGAATGGACAAATTCAGAAGTGACAAGTTGCTTGGCCCAGATGCTGTTCATCCAAGCATTCTTAAATGTAAAACTGCTCAGCTATTAACTGGAATATGTAACTCGGTTCTGAAATCAGCTCCTTACTGATTCATCAGAAGATGTCCAAGTTAACACGTCTTTTAAAGATGACCCAGGAAATTACAGACCTGTTGACCTAATTGCTGTATAATCTAAAATTGGTTAAAAGTTCTCAAAGCCAGAACTGTTCAACACCTGGGCTTTTGCAAAAGAATCTTGGCTCAATAAAGAATGATTCTGGAGCTTTCAACAGACAGGTAGCTACCAGTGACATTGCTGCAGGAATGTGACAAAGCCCTTCAATCAACAGTTTCTGAGAAACATGGCAGTTATTGGACAAAAAGATGGGGCCTCACCTGTGGGTGGGCCACGAATGAGCTGAACAGCAGGGAGCAGAGAGGGGAACAAAATTTGAGTTCTCTTAGTGAAGGGCAGGTAAATAGCTAGCTTCCATGACTTGCCTCCCCTTATAGTATGCTTTCCACCATAGACATGCTCTGTGTTCCCAGCTATTGTGCTGGAAACAAGGCCCACATGAAGCTGTTTAGTGGGCAAAGGAGAGCACAATTCTGCTGGGAAACAAGGCATGTGAGCCCCAGCCCACCAAACAGCTTCCTGCAGGCTGTTTCCGAGTTTCTGGTTGCGATGATGGCTGCTATGGGAAATCATGTAGCCACCAGAGGGTTAACAGGATCTAGTGCAGCCCTCCATCCTTCTGAAGCTATCCATCTCCGTTCTAGGGAGAGGATGTTTCACCCCACTAGCTAAAATTCTGTGAATGAGACAGTACTATTGCCCAGTGGGAGCTGGAAGCAGCCACAATTTCTTTTTCATTATGAACACCTTCTTTCCTTTAACCTGTAAAGTGTTACATACATGGATGCTGATCTAGACATAATAATCAACTGTGGTACGAGAAAGCTAAGTCACATGGGTCTTTTCTGAGTCATTTTATTAGAAGATCATTAATGTCAGTGTGGGGAAAGCTAAAGTTAAAAATGTGTAATGAACTACCAAGATGGCTTTCACCTATGGAAGCTTTTGTATATCCAAATGTATTGAACTTTGAAGGGATAAGATATGACGATATTTTGGATAAGGACGGTGGTCTGAAACTAGATCAAGAAAAACAAGAACAGGGACTTAATATCTCCTGGTGGTATAAGGTGCAGATGCAATCGAGATATGCTAAAGCACAGGGGTTTTACAAAGATTTAACAGCGTTTGATCAAGTGATGCTTAAAACAGATGAGAAAATGATTAAAAGATTATATGATTTTTTACTTGACAGGAAAATGGAAGGGGAACAGGTTAAGGAAACTATGATAACATGGGCACAAAACTTCGGATATAATGTTGAACTAGAAAAGTGGCAAAAACTATGGGAGAAATATTAAGGTAACATTAGCAACTTCATATAAAGAAAATTTATATAAAATGTTCTATAGATGGTATTTGTCGCCAAGTCGATTAGCTGTTTCCAAATATGTCAAATAGATGTTGGAAATGTAAACATAAAGTAGGTACTTTTTATCATATGTGGTGGACTTGTGATAATGCAAAAAAGTATTGGATTAAAATACATAAATGGCTGGAGGAAATACTACAAAAACCCTTTGCTTTTAAACCTAAAGTTTTCTTGTTAGGCATCATACCGGAAGACATTAACAGACAGGAAATGTATCAGATGCTGCACCTAATCACAGTGGCAAGGATTGCATTTGCTCAATGTTGGAAAAGTGAGGAGCTGCCCACTGATGGACTGATTGTAAGAAAGATCTTGGACTGCACAGAAATGGATAGATTGACTTTATCATTGAAGGAGAAAGAAGACACTGACTTCTATCAAACTTGGGATTTTTTAAATAATTGGCTGGAGAAACGAGACTTGGCGTAAATTTAGAGATGTTTTCGTTATTATAAACTGATTTTAGTATGACTATAGAACATTAAAAAATATGTAGTAGGGGGTTGACCCAATAAATCCCATGTATGTAATGATTAATGTTTTTAGTATTAGTTTAAAAAATGTAATAAAATTTATAGACATAATAATCAACAAATCCTATATCCCATTCCCCAAGAATGGATCTTTATGTAGCCAAAATGGTATGACCCATGCACAAGAGGGAAGTGCCAACAGGGTTGACAGACCCCCAAAAGCATTTTAGGAGGAGGAAAAAACCAACGTAATGTGGGGAATACCTGAAACAGCCCAGCAAGGACTGAGCATCCTCAGCGGCCACAGAATGCTTGGTATCTCTTGGCGAATGGAATGCAGGATCCCGAAAGGAGTGGCTAGCTGGAAGCCTGAACAGGAGCAGACCACACTGGAACATTCCACAGTATGTTCCACTCACCTACAGATGCTTATCTGAAAAGATGCAAAACACCAGCCTTTCCTGCCCGAGCTTCTGATGACTCTATAACAGAGAACAGAAGCAGTTAAACAGCCTCCTCATGGTTTGAGAAGCTGGAACAGGAAGTCTGAGTACAGGGTGTGCTATATGTGTGTGCACATCAAACAAGCACCTGATTGTTTTTTTTTGCAAACCATGTTTGGAACCATTATATAGTAGTACAGTAAATACAATTATCTGACTGGAAAATGAGACTGCTTTGGATTGTGAGGTAACTGCTGGTGTGTAGCTGATTAATCTGTCAGTGATGCAGCCTCAAAAGCTCTCAAGTGGGGTGGGGTGGGGAGGCTACTTTCTTTCACAAGCTACTGGAGGCCTTCCAGAAGAAATATCCTTTCTAATAATTGTTTGTATAATTATTTTGTAGCTTAAGCTGTAATGAAGACACAAGTAGTCACTCTTCATGATGCATCTTTAATGCCAGTAACGTCAGTGACTCTTGAGATTTTAGTCTGATTAACTACTTGAACAAATCAGTGCTTTAACTACATATAGTGCACTTCTGCTAGGATGCTCATATGTTTGTACTGAGTTTGGTTCAATTGAAGGCCCACCAGAGATTCCAGGGTGTATTACATGTCCTTAGTATTCAGTGTTCTCTCTGGGAACAGGCTCTGAGAAGGATAGCTTACGATTTCCCCTCCTTTAAAACAAGACAATATTTTATTGTTATAAAATGCTTGGAAAAGTACACAAAGAAGCAAAACCTAGATGATACATAAGACTATATTTATAAAAGTTAAGATTTATCCAAGTGCTCATTCAGCAACCAGAGGGGAGGGGAGTGTGGGACAGCAATGTTTGGTATTTGCATCAACTTCTATGGCTTGAAATACACAAAAGACTGATATGGACAGTAACATGTCTAAATATACTTGAGGCGTGTCAAGCCCCTATTGTAGTCTTATGAGGAAGGTGCCATCATCTAGCTGAAGAGCCAAATGAAACCTATGGCATTATTTGGTTACTCACAGCAGCACTCACAATTTACAGCCATTAGGTCCGCAATCATAAACACACTTGTATTTCCACCTGAACTCATTGAGGCTTACTTCTGAGTAGGCATACATGGGATTATGCTGCAGATGTTGCAAACAACAGGGGCACAATCAATATCCAAGCAACATGGAGGTATAATTTGTACATCAAGGATTTTGGAGATAGAACAGTTGAGGCCCATGTCAATCTATTTGTGGACTAATTATGATTGTAAAAGGTCTCAGCTGTAAATAGTCCACAGAAGAGGACTCCAGCCTTTCATGGAAAAATGGGTTGCTATGTTAAATTACTTTGTCTAAATAAAAGGAAATCCAGAACTTGGTCAAAAATGTGTGTGCAACTCTCTGGGCTTCTTCACATGTAATGCCAATGATGCCACCAGCTTCAAGGGACCAATCTTGTTTTAGGCTGAAGGAAAGCTTAAACAAAATGCAATAGCAATCTGGAGTTTGTGCTAGAAAAAAGTAATTAATTGAATCAACATGCAAGGGAAAGAGACCACACATGAACACAAGGCTTGTCCATACATCTCATCATGGTTTGGAATTAAACATGTGAAAATTACATATAATTATTGACAGTTCCCTATTTACTATCTGTGCTTAGAAACAGGCAGGTGGACTAAAAGCTACTGGGAAACGGTACTCATTCAGTTTTCACAAACTGAATCTTTTCTAAGGTTAGCTCACAGCCAGTGCCCCTTGGATCATACATAGATCTGATTCAGTGCTGAAAAAGAGCCTTTTGAAATGACTGCTTTCTGAAGGGAAAGCTAGTATGCAGCACTTGCTTATGTTTATGGAAAGGTCAAACAGCTCCCCATGCCAAAAAAAAAAAAAAGTTGCATAGCTGTGTTGGCGATTGAAAAGGGAAAGGGGAACAAGGAAACCAGCTGTTGTTGTGTACCACCCTTGATTAAGACCAGCTGAAACATTTCAATGGTAAAGTATCCTGTTCCTTTCATTCTAGGATTCTGCTCTTGAATAGTACTGCCACTGCTTTTGGTTGGCATAGCCTCACACCTGTTTGTATGCAAAATAATCCGGTTTGCACATAGCAACAACCCCTCAGTGTAGGAACTGCTGGTTTATTGTGCACAAATGAATGCATTGGCTGCCGCATGCTTGCCTCTTTTGCTCTACCACACAATCCACAGTCAACTCCTTTACAGGTTGTAGAAACCAAGTTCATTAAGCTGTTTCAAGAACTCAGCAGTTTAACGTCTTCTGCACAACAGCCCAGTAATTTTTAAACAGATTTGCTATTGTCACATGCAAAACGGATGTGCAACCCTGGAGCTGTGGGTTAACTGGGTGGTTAACTAGAAAGAACACATGAAGAACATAATGGTTTATTGTTGGGTTGTGAACTCTGGGCTGCTTAAACCCAGTTAGTTATTACAAGCAATGATCTATTACATATTGTTTATGGGCTGTTTTGCCAGGCCACAGAAGTGGAAGGCAAAATGAAAAAAATCCCATAGTTGCTCGGCACACAACACTACAGTACACCAAAGGCATTTGAGATACCGGGGGGGGGGGGGGGCAGGTAAAGCGGGTAGGTATAAAAGAATTCAGTAACTGGCAAAACAATCTACAGTTGTTTCAGTCACCTGGGAAACAAATCATGGGTTAATTCTATGTTCAGCAAATAGTTGCATGATAATCAGGTCATTTTATATAGAAAGGTCAAACTTTGATTTGTCCAATATTAGTGACCTGGTTACTAACCAGCTCAGTATAACACAGCTGCCTTATGAGGGTTTTTTTAAAACCCATGATGAGCCAAGGTGTGTGCCAGCAAGATTTCGACTTGCAGGTTGGAATGTGAACCTAGCCACTGAGGGTTATTTGCTGTACGGGCACATGAGGCTTCTTTATTGCTGGTGGCCAGGCTCACGTGGCACTGCATCCCTCACCTGGGGCTGCATATCCAAAATGTTACCCAGCATAGTCCACTTTGAGTATGTTGTGTGAAACAGTTTATTGTTTAGTGGCCTGCTGGTTTGTAAAAGACACAAGCTTTTAAAGCAGCTTCCTCATTCCTGGTGAGCTCCAGATGGGTTGGACCACAGTTCCTCTTATGCCTACGCTGACTGACAATGTCCAATGTGGCACCAGGTTCGAGAAGGCTCCTGTAAAATAACTGAATGAAATGCAGCCCTCATAAATAGGTTCTAAATAATTCCTGTGCTTTTCTAGTATAATCTTCTGAAGCAAAATTGCCAAGCAGCCTCTTATTCTCAGGAGGGTGGCTTGTACAGGAAATTAACAATTTATTGAGGCAAAACTCATGGTTTGACCTTTCTGCCTCTCTCAGGAGTCCAGCAACATCAGCTGTCTCTCTACCAACTGAAATAAGAACTGGGTGCCTCCAAATTGTCTCGTTCTTTATCATGAGAAACAGGAGAAGCTGCCAGCCAATGGTTTATCCAGCCTCCTCTCCCTAAGGATGGCTCTCCAGGCAGGAGGTTTTTCTGTCCTACCTGACAATGCTGGTGATCTCCTGCTTGTGAAGATGTGCTCTACCCACTGAGCAATGGCTTCTCCCCAGTAATTCTCTTTGATGTATTTGCTGCCTTACAGACTACTCAAACTCCTAATGATGTTGTATACATATGGAACAGACCCCAGGATCTGTCAATATATTATGTTCTTCTATATACACTGTTGCATCTGTGCAAAGTAACTTTGCAAAATTCATCAAAGTTGTGTACCTGCACTTTTAGTCAACTTGACAAAAAATTCACAAAAATCTTAATAGACTTTGTCTCCAAAAAATATTAAAAGAACTGGATACAGCTGGGAAAGGTGGTACTTAATCTTCTCCTTACTCTGCTTCAATGTAGCCTTCTGAGGCTGCATCCATGGGTTCCAAATATCTGCAAGAATATACATTCCCCTTTCCAACTCCTGCCTCAACTAGGTTTCCTTTCTCAGTTTTATTATATAAGATATGGTTTACATTAACACATAAATACCAGATCTTTCTAATATATGAAAATGGCTGATTACTAAGATAGACTGATGCTCCTGTTCTGATTGCTTCTTTGCTCCAAAGGGGATTTTTCTCCTCCTTCCTATGTAATGTTTATTTAGTCTAAATAACCTGAAAATACAGCTTTGTGTAATTCAGGTAGAACCCAATAACAGCCCATTAGCTACAGTAACAAGCCACACTGCCCAAACCCCCTTGCCACAATAAGCAGCAGTGACTGCCCTCAAGGGCCTGAATATTTACAATGGGGGCTGGCACCCATGCTACTCAGCAGCTACTTAGCAACTGTTTAAACAGCAGTGGATTGATAAAATTTGGAAGCCAATGATTCTGTATGTACTCAGCAAATGCAGGAAGCAAAGAATTCCAGTTTTTAAAAACATGTTATGATACCTTGTTTTCTGCTTATCTCCTGCATGGAGACCACATTCAGAGCAAATATGGGTGCAAATGTTTATTTCTGACTGTGATCAAGTTATATAACATTCAGGCTCCCACTTGTCACTAATTCTGTCCATCATGGTTGGTTTACTTTGGCTGTCTCACAAATGCATCTATGATATACTAAGGACCGTGACTACTGGGGTTCATTTCTTAGTATTTTCCTCTTTTTCTCTTAACTACTTATCTTGTATTGTTGCATTCTTTTTTATCACCTGTATTTTATGTTGTGAGCCGCCCCGAGGCTTCGGCGAATGGGGCGGCATAGAAGCTGGCTAAATAAATAAAATTTTCAACTTATTTTCAAAGCATAATATGTGAAATAGAGAAAAAGAAATTAACCAACTAAGTGTGCATTTCTGGGCAAGTTTAGTCAGAAGGATGTTGTTTTTCTGTCTACGCTTCCATAGGACCGAACCCCAAATCCCCACCTCCTCTCCAGCTGAATGCTGTAGAGCCACACAATGTTAGAAATGCTGTTAAGCTTTTTGATAAAAGATTAGGTGTTATATGGGTGAGTCACTTGCTTTTTCCTTTTGTCCCTACTTTGTAAAAGCAAGCTAAATCAGCCCAATCCAGCAATTACAGCCTCCAACTCTACAGTGCTTTAATAAATTCTGTAATTAGCACATATGTTCTATAGCTGCAGCTGTGGCTGCACCAGTTTTCTCTGGGTTGAATAACTAGATGGATTGTTGACAACAGGGAGAACTTAAAGCTCAAAAACTCTAACCAGTGTAGTTTAGAGAGAGGATAAATTTCATGAGCTTGTTGCTATATGTTAGCCAGAATGCACAGCACTGCGTTTTAAAATACTACATTTTCTTAGTAAAAAACTGAAGTTCCCTGGTGAAAATAAATTATGCAAATTTTAAAACTATTTTTTAAAGAATATTGAGAGGTTTCAAAAAACAGTATCTGCAAATAATTACATCAGAATTCTGCCAGGAAGAGACTGCCATGAATTACAGTTGTATAATTCACCTGAATAAAATCTAGAATACACAGAGGAATGGTGCTGATTGCTCTAAAGAGATCAGTAGAGGTAGTACAGCAATGGTAGCATAAAAATAGTGATGGTGTAATCATGCTAGTTCAAGTATCTTCTACAAGTAGTGCACGAAATGCTGCTACCGTCCCACCGAAGTGGTACCTTTTTATTTACTTGCATTTATGTGCTTTTGAACTGCAAGGTTGGCAGGAGCTGGGACAGAGTACTGGAGCATACCCTGTCTGCGGATTTGAACTGTCGACCTTTCGATCAACCAGCGCAGCGGCTCGGCAGTTTAACCCACCGTGCCACCACATGCCTAGTTTTCCCCACTTTCTCTAAAGTAATGATACAATGACCAGTAATGCAATCCTAAACATACTGAACTCAGAAGTAAGTCCCACTGTGTTCCATTAGGCTTATTCCCAGGTAATAAAACTGTGGCCTGGAAGAATAAGCCACCAGCAAACATCAAGTGAGGTAGAGAGTCAAAGTTTATGCTAAAGTAAGATCAGTCCCTTCTTGATTAGAAGTTCCACTCCATTCACTTCGCATTGCTCCCCATGCATTTTCAGTATTTCTGCTGTTATCATAAGGGTCAGGAACATTCCTTCTGAAACAAATTCTAAGATTCCCTGGGCTGTGAAAAACCTGAGGTCATATTCTGCATTGAACTTCTTTCAGATCCAAGAGGGAGAAACATCTGTGTCTTTAACATGCAGGTTCCTCTTGATTCTCAGTTTTAGAAGGCAAGAACAGCTCCACATCACAGTAGCTAAAACTGTACCCACCCAGCAGGTCTTTCTGAGAAATGTCAGCTAAATGTGATTCATGAGCTTTGACAGGACTCTGCGTGTTCCTCTTCTCCAGAGATTTATGCAAGAGTTCTTTCATCCTCCTGTTTTCTTTGGTGGTTGATTCCCAAATTATTTCAAGTTCACTTTCCATTTCCCTGTGGATGGAAAAAATGTATTTACTGGTTTTGGATGCGTCATTCTCATATTTTCACAAGTACCTTTAAGTTGAACAGTCAGTGTAGGCAGAACAATTAGATTTAGTTTAGTATCTAGAGTGATGTTTAAAAAACACCATGCGCTCTGAGCAGTGGCAGTATTCAGAGTATCTCTCACTGAAAGTTCCATCACATGTATCCATTGAAGCAGTCTTTAATCTGTGCTTACCATTAGACAGAGCCCCCCAGGTCCCCTGCAGCTTGTTGATAACACTAAAGATCAAAAGACAAGTAATACTAAGAATTCTCTGCCTAACTCCAATTAATTTCAAGGGACTTGCATGATGGTAGGCTTTGGTAGACTGGTCTGATTGATTTGCAGTACATAGCATGGATTTTGACTACCCATTGTTTAACAACAAAATGACTCCCCTTCAAATGCAGAATGTGTGGGGTAACCAGAAGTGGATTTTTCTGTGGAAGGAAGTTGAACTCCATTCAGCCAAGGTACTCAACACACATTAACTGGGCTCAGCATTCTTTAATTCTAAGTGTATTTCTTTCACTCTGGGCTTCAGGGTTCTTATTAAAAAATACCTGCATAAAATATATACCAAAAGGCATTACAAAATCAGCATTTGTATTTTCAACCTCTTTCTTAATAAAGCATAGAATCCACCCCTTTTCAATAGCAGCTATCCTGGACTGTTCTTATAACCATAGGAATTTCTCATCCTACACTGGGTATTTATTTTCATCTATAACTGGATAAACTCGAAGGAATTTGGAACCATGCTTCCAGCTGGAAACAGACATCCACAGGGGTAACTTGTAGTATGTCTCTGAAAATGTCTTTCACACTTTGTACTGAAAGTTTTCCTGAGGAAAAATATAGCAGGCATTATGAATGTGAGATTATGAGGTCAAAAACAACTAGGCAAAAAATTCTTGTTTGCTGTGAACATTTTTAAGATCACACATCAGAGTCTTATGACCAAAACAGGTCAGAAATAGCACAGCACATAACTTCTAGAAGGTTTGACAACATGGCACCTCCGGGGGCACTGGCACCCACCAAGACCCTTTGCGTTCCCTCCCCTCACTCTGCTCGCCCAAGCTTTGCCTCTTCCCTGCTCTTGACTGTCATTAGTTGTAGCTTCTGCCTGCTGTACTGGCTGCCCAATGTCACTTCCTCATCCTTCCACCAAGCAGCAACCAGCCAGGAAGGTTCCTTCTCTCCACACCTGCTATGTCTGGCCCTGGAGCTGGGTTCATGGGGCCTGTAGCTAGCAGGGGAAAAGCTTCAGAGAAAAGCAGTGTGGCTGCTACTATTGGTGTTGCTGGGTCCAGCAAAAGCACTTGCTTGGGAAGGGGAGGAGGAGGAGATTTCACCAGCAACACCAGGAATAAGCATGGCAGTGATAAGCTGTATGTTTACTACGGGTCCTTCCTTTACTGCTAAAATGTGTGTGAGGTGTGCATGTGAGTACGAGGGCAGGGGAGTGATGAGTGGACTGCTGTATTTCTCTAGTATGCTAAGTGTTTTGGTGTGCATGAGAGAGAGGAGGGGAGCTCTCACTCAAAATAAACCAATGTGCCATCTTTGCACTGAGTAAGGTGGCTGTTGTTTGTAGAGTTCTGTGAATGAGCACTAGAGGCTACTCCACTTTCAGAATATGGTCACTTTGCATTCACAAGAGGACAAAAACGCTTCAATGATTGTAAACTGGTGCCATTGATCTCTCCTCCTCTATTGGCTTCTGCAGTTTTTGTGAATGCATTGGATCATCGGACCTACATTTAGATGGATTATTTTACTATTATCTTACTGTCTGCAGTAGAGTTATGGTTTTCAAAACTGTCTGTCACATAAATCATTCAAAAACTTTCCTGCAAAGCAATAAAAAACATTTTAGTCCCTTCCAAGCCAGTGAATGTTGCATTGCCTTGTCCCAATTCAACCTCTTGGCCATGTAGCATTCTAAGACTACTCTATGGAGTGTTTCAGCATGCTGCTGGTTTCTGAGTTTTGACAGTTATACAAGGGCTGAAGAAACAGTAGACGTAATTCAATTTTAATATATAACTTATTTGGTCACAGAATTTACTCTTTTTTTTTGAAGGGGGAGATAATGTTGCAATAATGTCACATTCAACTCTGCTTCCTATTCAATTTCTTCTTCACTGGGGGCAAAACATATCGTCAATAACTGCACAAGACAGCCCGGCTGATTAACTTTATCACTTTGGACTGCACATAAAGCACTGCATATGAAAACGCTCTCAAATATATCTGTGTATGTATATTTAAAAGGCTAGACGAGACAAGAGGCTTTTGTTTTATACCCCAACAATTGCGTAATCTGGATACATCCTGTGAGGCTGCTGCATGCAGCCGGGCTGCAACATGCAACGGCTACAAATCCTGTGATGGGGAGGTTATTCCGCAGAGCAAACTACTGGGATGCATCACTAAGTGTGAGGAGGAGGCTCAAGGACAGAGCATCTCAACAGCAGCAACACAGTGACAAGGTAAAATAAGGTGAAGCACCCAAGCAAATTACACAGCAGAACTAAATCCTTCTCTGCCTTTTTCTAGTAAAGAACTTATATTTGTCAGGTAAATAAATCCAAAAGTAACAGTAAAAGGAAGAGCTATGGAAGCAGAAAGACACTGGGGTGTGAGGCCTATCCAGTTTAATACACTGAGTGTCACATATACAACTGCCTGTCTGCTGGGCAGAAACTTTAAGTGTATGCCTGATATACTAAGCTTCCGGCCCTCAGGGGAGAAATTTCTTCCCTTGAAGCTAAGGCTGCAGAAGCTGACAGAGGTGAATGCAATGTTTCGTGCATAAGACCTTCAGGGACCTGACAGCACGCCCTAATCCATGGGTGACAGCAATTCTGTGACACAGAGAATATGGGGTCTCAAGGAAGGAGGATGTCATTCTGAAGAACAGGAAAATAATCCCTTAGCAGGGACCTTTTCTTCAGAGGCTGAACAGATATCCTCTTGCATTAAGGATATGCCTCCAGGGGACAAAAGGTTTGTGGAAGTGGGAGATTGGATCATTAGAAATATAGACAGCTGGGTCTGAGATGAGCATGAAGACCATATGATGAATTGCCTGCCTAGCAAGAAGGGAGCAGATATGTCAGGTGGACAGTGCAGGAGAGGAGTAAGAGGCTGTGGTGCATGTCAGTGCAAATGACACAGGAAATGCTCATTTAGACAGCAACGCTGAGGAGCCTCAATGCATGGACAGGGAGGGATGAGTGCTGGAACTGGGGGATATTTTGGGACATGTCTGGTTTGTGTAACAGAGGCAAATTCCATTTGAACCAGAATGGAACCAGTCTTCTGACACGTAACATTAAAAAGGTGGCAGTGTCGCTTTTAAACTGAACCCTGGGCCAAAAGTGACAGGCATGTGAAAGCCTCCAGTGTGGTTTGAAGAATCCATAGGTGATGGTGGTGAAAGCCACATGGCAAACCAGAAGGGCTGAACCTTAGGGCAGCATGGCTTCCCCTTCCCAACCACCAACTGCTGGACCACTTCCCAGGTTTAACAGTTTTGTCCTCCACTACAAAAGGGTGAAATGCTTCTCCTAAGGTTTAATTACTGGCTTTCGCAAGATGGGCTTTTTTGCTGTCCTGTGTCAAGGACAATTGCCGTATTTCAGCTGTTTTCCATATCAGTTGTTGACCTGCAAATTTAGCCTAGTGACTTCAACAGGCAAAGTTTTTCAAAGTACTACTGGAATTATAAAAAGAAGGCAAAGCAGGAGATGCTTGCAAATCAGGTGACACAATTTTAAAGTTGACTGGGGAACTGACTTTAATAAAATAAGCATACCATGCATATAACCTAATATATTCCAGCACATATTTTCAGACCTTAGCTATAGCATTGAAATTTTGATTTACCATCCATAACTAATTAAAATGAGTGGAATTTCTACTACTGGGAACAGTTTCCAGACTGCAAATTTTCTCTTTGAGCAATGCTGGTGGAAATGAATCTGCATCAGTATATTATTGGCCCTGCACTACTGATTCTGGTTGCCAGGCTACAGAGGATTAATGACATGAAACCCACCTGTAATTCCTTAGTTCTTCCAACAAAAGGGGGGGGGGGTAGAGAGAGAAAGGAGAAAAAAAATATCCGGAGGAATTTTTCAAAAGATATAAAGCTATCTAACTGATGTGTCACTGAATTAATAATTTTCTGTTTGGAGCTGGAAATAATATAATAGAAAATAATGTTTAGTTCTTAAAGCATTTCAAAATTTTGGGAGAGCTGTAAACAGGATTCAATCAGTACTGAAGGAGCCTGGGTAAAATCCAGCATTCAGGATGCACAGTGACAACATACCAAAGCATTTTAGCTTCTTAAACAAAAATGTTAGGAATAACAATCCATGGCCTCTTCCCAGGATGTAGAAGCCAGCTATATAGTCTAGCTGTTTAATCAAACAGGCTAGGATTAGAGACAGATGTCTGGACGGCAAATTCATTTCTCTGATAGGAAGATAAATGTTATGATAACCTGAATGTACTATTTATGTCCCAGGGCTGAACAACCAACTGCAAAGCACGCAGCAATTCCGCTGTTGTTTAGAAAGGAATAGTGAAAATATAGAGTGCTCCTCTGCTATTGCACTTTCCCATAACTGCATTTTTCTCTGCCACACTGGTGTGCACCCAAGTGGTAAACTGTTATTGCTTTAAAATAGTGCAATGAAAGTCTGACACACAGGAACAGCATTCCCTATGCGAGAAGGGAAAAATCAGTAATCTGTGCATGCATGCTTTACTATCCCATTCTGTGGTTTCTTGACTCTTGCAGGAGAACCTGGTAACATCTGATGACAGTCAAAACAAAGCAAGAAGAAAACAGGACCTTGGATAGCTCCAAGCAGGTTCTGCTGGCTGGAGCTCTCTCCTACTGCAATACCAGGTGGATGTTGTCTCAGCAAAGAGCTGAAGTCTTATGTAGGTTGACAGGAGCTGCAGCACGGCTAGCTCTGCCCCTCCTGGAGGAGTTATCTGGTCTATTAAAGGACTCTCATTTAAAGGGTCCTGATTTTGTAGCCCAAGACTTTTTGTGAAGCTAAGGAGATACAGGCTCTGCTGGGAACTCATCCTCAAAGTAAGATGACAATGGGAGGGCTACGTCTTCTTGCTAGGAAAATCATGAAGTCATCATTGACTGTCCTACCTCAAGAATTTTTTTTTCAAACTCAGAGAGTGCATTACAGTCGTCTATCCTGAATGAAAATAAGATGTGCATAACTGGCCAGATTTAGGCCACTAAGCTTTATAAAGAAAAAGCTGGATAGAAGTATGAAATATTGTTGATGAGTCTATAATAAATGAGTTATAGCTCTTGTACCCTAAGAGTTGGTACTGTTTCATTTCCTTTACCCAAACAGTTACCCACATGCTACCATAAATAGGCAGTGGTGTAGCAAGGGCTAAACTACACAACTGAAGTCCAGGATCCCAGAGCCCATCCACCTTCCTTCCAATGATAATCAAGTGAGTAGCAGGTGATAAGGACATCAGGGTACCAGAAGCAAACTCCATTTATTCTTGCTGTCTATGATTCTATGACAGGTTATATTATCTATGGTTCTATGACTAAACAAGCTTTAAAGACAAAACTGCACATGCTCAGAGTATTTTTCTTTGTTTAATTTGGGTTGGAAAACACGGAACATAAGGAATGCAGACACAGTTATAAAGTGAGAGCCAGTGTGGCGTAGTGGTGAAGAGCATGGGACTGGGACTCAGAGGATCTGGGTTCGAGTCCCCGCTCAGCCATGGAGCCAACTGGGCGACTCTGGGGCAGTCACAGACTCTCAGCCCAGCCTACCTCACAGGGTTGTTGCTGTGGGGATAAGATGGAGGAGGAGATGTAAGCTGCCTTGAGCCCTTTGTAGGAAAAAGGCAGGATATAAATCCAAAGATAGATAGATAGATAGATAGATAGATAGATAGATAGATAGATAGAGTGGAATGGCGATGAAGGATGGAGAATGAAACGTTACTGGTGTGCTTCACAAATGAAGCAATATGCAAAGCTATCTAAAGCAACCTCCTCCCTTCTCTGCAATAAGATGATTAAATTTAGAGTTTAAAACTACAGCTGCATTACTGTATATATGTTCTACTCTAGAATGTTTTATTCAGACCAAAAGTCACTAGTGAAACTTAGTGCTCATGCAGCATGTAATTGCATAACCCTATTAGGAAGCAAGGCAAGACCTTAACTGGCAGATTCCAGATGCCACTCAGGATGCCAGAATGTGACTGAAAGCCTACGCATAATTCACCCAGAATTCTCCTGCTGAAGTAGAATGCAGAAGAGGCACTATTACACCCTTTTAAAATAGTGTGGAAGGACACCATTTGGATCTCCCCACCTATGCACAAATATGTCTTTGCCTGGCTGATTCCAAGTCCATCTCAAAGCAGCCAATCTTTCTCCCAGGCACAGAGGGGTATTTTGTGGATTAAGCAGACTGATGCAACTATTTCCCTCCTCCTACCATATAAAATACATCCCACATGAGAACCAAAACATTCGTCACAGTGGCAAAAGTGGCAGTCATAGAGCATGACCATACTTGAAAAAGAGATCCCAGTGATCTGATTGTGCTGTTTATCCTCTAACAGGAGACCTGACATTACTGACACAGATGGCACACAGCTTGAATTCTAGCTTCGATTATTATTTGGTTGAACTGATCCATAAAGACAATTGCTTAATTAGCAATCTCCTATGTTCCTTTAGAGCTGATAAAACAGCATTAGCAACAAGAATGCACACTCCATTAAACCCTCCCATTTCCTGAATAGGAAAAAATCACTCCTTATAGGTTATCGCAGCACTGAACCATCCTCTAGCCAAGACCTGTCCAACTGCTTATTTTGCTGTTTGTGAACAAGACGTCTGTGCAAGATGTTTCTTTTTGCCAACTATTGTTAACTGATTCATTTGCCTGGTAAAAACCTGTCATTCTGGGACTTCATCAGTTCTTGCTGGAAGACATTATTAAATCAACATGCACATGGCCAGTGATTCACTTAGGAGAGAATCACTGAAAGTTCAATTCAAGTTAATGGCTTATGTGTGACTGCCTTCGTTCAGGAAGAGGCAGTATACAGCCAGGATTTATGAGGCTGGCTGTCAACACTTGCAATCAGTGGCTTCCTTCAAAGATCTGTAGGCTAGGATGTAAAAAGGACGGGGAGGGGGAGAATGGATAGAGCCAGCTGAGAGCAGGAGATTGGTATTTTCAATCCAGCAGAGAGACAGGAAAGCAAATACGGCCAGACACCAGATGGGGCTCTTGGGCAGAACACGTTATGCATCCCCCCCTCCTTTTACCATTCAAATCTAATTGGTTCGTTTAAGGCTTTGACTGACTTACCTTTTCTGCTGCAGCACTTCATCAAGGGTTTCCTGCTTCTCTTGCAGCAGCCGCTGGAGATGCTTCATTTCTCGCTGGTACTGAGCAGCTTTCCCAGCGAATTCCTTCTCCTGTTGTGTCACTTTGAGGCTGATGTCTCCGAGCTTTCCAGCAGCAGTTTTTTTATATACCTGTGAGAGTTGGAGCAGAGTCCAATTAAAAGCACTGCTAGGATTGCATACAATCTGACGGACCATAACCAGCGGAAAGATGGCTTTTTCTCACTGTGGTTTTCTTCTGAAACCAGGGATGCCTTATTTAAAGAGCAAATCGGGTAGGTGGGAAATGACCTGATCCTCCTTCTGCATGTACTTTTCACAGTATACAGCAAAAATGTCACTGCATGAGTATATGGTGCTATATTTATGATTCCCTTGTAGAAAGATCTATATAAACAGCCTCAAGGCCAAATAGGTTTGACTTGTCAGGAAGACAAGTCAGACTTCAAACACATGTTGCTATCTACACAGTGCAACAGTTTAGTTTTAATTATATATGTATACATAAAGAAAGATATGATACTGGGTTGTGTAAATACTATTGATTCTTTAATCTTACCACTAGAAGAAAAATAACAACTCCACTTCCTTATAACATTTATTTTCTTTTTGGTGCTTCTGACATATTAGTATATATGTATTTTTCTCTGGAATAGTGGAACATAACACTCTTCTTTTCCTACCCTCCTTGCCCTAAAAATATATGATTTGGAAAAGCCTGACATTTCCACTGTGGTCAAATACTACCTTAAGGTTACTTCTTTGTTTAAACGACAAGTCTATCTTCTGATTGATAAAAATTGCTAAATCACTATTAAGTAAGCCTGAAAGAAAAAAAATCTTTAAAAAAACACATGCAAATAATATTACATTAATCCCCTTTGTTCCTATATGATTAAAGGGTCTCAGCTAAGGGAAACTCGTAATTGATTTTTAATGAAAAAATTCTGTTAGTGAATGCTCATTTATTAGTTGATATCTCTGACGATTAGAACTGCATCCTTGTGTCAAGTCTACATGGACTGCAAATTTATCCAGTAGACTCAGAAAGGTGCACTTTCCAAATTCATGTCTAAAACGAGCAAGAATTTAAAGGTAAAGGAGCTGCCTACTGCAAGAATCAAACTGGTTGATGCTGAAGTCTTTTCTTAAAAGTTCATGTATGCTTAACTCATAAAGATTTAATTGGACATCAATGATATGTGGTAGCCTGTCTGGATGTGCAAAGCACACCAATCTCCCCAAATTTGCAGCACTGAGTCTGAACACCGGCAATTAAAAACATAAGACAAGCCATAATAGATCAGACTAAAGGTCCCTCTAGTCCAGCATCCTGTTCACATGCTGGCCAACTATCTGTCTGTGAGAAATCCACAAGCTGGATATGAGTGCAATAGCACTCTTCCACTCCTGTTGCCGGTGAATGGCGTACCCAGGCATACTGCCTCTGACACTGGAGGTAGTACATAGTCATCTGAATGAAAATCCATTGCTAGCTTTATCTTGCATGAATTTGTCCGATCCCCTTTTAAAGCCATTCAGATTGGTGGCCATCGCTACAATTTATGTATTCCATGCACTACATTAAAAAGTACTTCCCTATTATCTCCTACCAATCAGCTTCATGGGAAGGCCCCACTGGGGTTCAAATATCATCCGTGAGAGAGAAAAATGTCTTCCTATTTACTTTCCCCACGCCACGCTTAATTTTGTACACTTCTATCATGTCTCTGCTTATCTCTTTCCTCAATTAAATAATCCCATAGGGGATTTGCTCTAGTCTCTCAATCATTTTAGTTGGCCGTTTCTACTGCAATACAGTATCTTTTCTTTAGGTCCCCACTAAAAAAAAGGACGTCTTGATCCATGTGGGAGAATGTTGCACTGAGTACTAAGCACTTGTCTATCAGAAGCTCCACAGCTCAGTGATAAAGCATAGGATCAGCATGCTGAAGACACCAGCTTCAACCTGTGGCATCCCCAAATAAAAGGGTCAAGGGCCATATTCTGGTGGTGAGTAGGGCCAAAGGCAAGAGGGGATGAGGGAAAAAATACAAACTAAATCAGTATATTTTAGTCTTAAGTTCTTCCTTAGCAACTAAACCTTAGGATATTCGTTGCACCCTTTTTTGGATGCAAGAAAACATACAAAAACTGGGAAACTCCCCATCAACTAGTGCTAGGGAGAAAGAGGGTGGGACCAGGGAAGGGCATGGCTATCTGGAGAACTGCAGAGAGACAGACTGATACCCCAAGAAGTGCAGGATGTGCTATACAGGCTGTCTATATTTTAGCACTGCAGGGATTTGGAATGTTGCACTGATCAAATTTGCATCATTTATCCAGTGAAAGTGCAGTGTCCCAAATACTTAAAGCTGCTCATCACTGGGCTACCTCACTGTCTATGTGACTTTTAGTACCCGTGCTTTGCATGCGTAAAGTTCCGATGTCAGTATGCAGTATCACAGTTCAAAAGAATTTTATATACCCAAAAAAAAAAAAAAAAAGTTTACAGAGAAGTTCGTATAGTTAGAAACACGTCTCAGACTTTGGAAAACTGCTGCTATTCAGAGTCATAAATACTGATCTAGATGAACTAGTAGTATAACATGAACGCACCAACAGCAGCACATGGAAGGCAACAAGAAAGAAACAAGAGAAAATGCCTAAAGGAAGCACTAAAATGTAATTTAATCACTCCAACAAGTTTCATCCAAGGCTCCAAGAGAGCCAGTTTGGTGTAGTGGTTAAAGAGCATGGGACTGGGACTCAGAGGATCTGGGTTCTAGTCCCCGCTCAGCCATGGAGCCAACTGGGTGATTCTGGGCCAGTCACAGACTCTCAGCCCAACCTACCTCACAGGGGTGTTGTTGTGGGGATAAGATGGAGGAGGAGAGATGATGTAAGCTGCCTTGAGCCCTTTGTAGGAAAAAGGCAGGATATAAATTGCAATATAAATAAATCTACAACCTTCCATCAACCTTCCATATTGATAAACCGTCTTGGATTTCTGAGGTCAGCTGCTGGACTCTGAAGCCTAGCATCCAACAGGCAGCGAATATTAGATTAGGGCAAAAGGGTTCCTAGCATTTGGGCTACATCTGGTCAATACAGATAATTAATAATGCAGATGCTAATGCTGCATGTCCCAATTTCTTCTGTGTCTGAAGAGGACTCATAAGTTGGAGTGTACCTTGAGGTCCTCACTTCAAATCCTGGAGAACTCAGTATCAACAATGTATTTTACATTTAGAACCATGTGAAAGGGGGATCTGCAGAAGAAAAGCAATGGTCAGATGAAGGATAAACCCACTCCTGCCTACCTGATGCTTCTTCCTATGCATCACACTCTCATAACACCACACCTTGCATCCATCCAGGGTGGCCTTCACAAAACCAATGCAAGCAGTATAAACAATATTTATACAACAAGACAAGAACAGCACTGTACCTACGATCAAAATATTCTTTTAAATCCAGCATAAGATACACAGAGCATTAGATAGCCCAAGCAAATAAAACAGTTTTAACCTGGCACCTAAAAGAATGAAATACCAAACAAACATATTTTCTGGCAAGGAATTCCCAAAAACATGTGTTACAATTAAAAATGCAGTTTTAAGCAGGGAAATGTTTATAAGCAAGTTCTGGTAGTCTGAATGACACATAGTTTTAAGGTGAAATGTTAGCTTTCATTGTCATCATAATCAGCTGGCAATTTTTTCTTTGTAAGGGTGAAGAGTTCTGTATAAATTCTTGGATCCTTTCCCCTCATACATTATTACTCTGGCAAGAACTTTCAACCCAGTCTAAGTCTCAGACAGGCACCTACCCTTTCCTTCACTATAAGGAGGATGTAATTAAGTAGCATTACAGCATTAATGCAATGTAACAGCATTAACCTTGGCACCCCATCAAAAAGCCTTCCTCTTTCCTGGGACACACCATGCTTTCTCTATGTAAAAGGGAGAAGACTTTCTAAACCCCAGATTTTTTTCCCTTATGTAACTCCCTGAGGAATGGTTATGCCATCTCTTGACAAAAAATATTCAATATAATTAATGTGGACAGGTTTGTCAACTTGAACATTTCATTTGGCTATAAAACCTGTTTATTCTTATCATATTTAGCACTCACCAAAGGACAAGGACAAAATAAAGCAGGCCATGTGCACATGCACATACATCAGGGAAAAAGTAAGCTGCTCTTGAATATACTTTACTTGGGTGAGGTTCTTACAAGAGTAGTGGCATTTCAGCTTAACCTCAACATGGCTCTTAATTATCTGGATCCTTTTCAGCCTTTTCTGCAGCACGGATTTGGTACAAAAGTGACCTTGACTGATCACTGATAAACAAGAGGAGTGCATTCCTCTGGATAAATTTGGACCTCTCAGCAGCATTCAGTCCAACAGTGATAGTATCCTTCTGGTCTGCTGGGCATTTGGAGGCATCTCACTGCAGAAGGTTCAATTGCTTTTAGAGGGCAAAGCTCAGATGATGATGATAGTGCCATGAACCAGCACCCAAAACCATCATCCTCAGAAGATTCTGCCCCCTTATCCCCCAGCAGAGGATTTGGACTCAACAGATGACTCAGCAGTGGAAAAACATGAGGCTGCCATCTCCCCAGAACCCAATTCTCCAGTGTAACCCCAAGGGCTGGCCCGGTTCCAGTAGAGGAGAGTGCATTCCCATCATTTCACTCTGAGAATTCAGATCTCGAAGAAACTAGTACGCCACAACCACTCCAACTCCATTGCAGTCTGACCCTGCTGAATCAGATAGGGCCCCTTTCAAGGAGCAAAACCTCAGTCAGGGCGCAGGTAGCACTAACTTGCCTAAAGGGCTGTTACTTTCTATTTAAGCTTCAGTCTTGCTCTGAGCAACAGACAGACAAGCTTTCACGCTTGGAGCTGATGTGGTATCCATGTAGTAGTGGTGACCAAGACGCTTCTTATAACAGTTTGGGCTAACTATGCCCTGCCCTGTGAGGTGATCACACAGAACAGAATGTGTTTTGTTGTGGTGGTGCTTTAGAATGTCCTCTAGATTAAAGAACATCCTGTAAAAAGCCCTTATTTTGGCATAACCTTGGAATAAGCAGTAACTGAACAGTACTCCGAAATATTTGCTACTTGCTCATTTTCCTCCTGATGAAATCATTTTCCTATGCTGTGGCTTCCTGAATACTTAATAGAATTAAAATACTGTAATAAACATATAAGATAAAACACAATATATACAATCAGACAAAATGTAAATTAATAAAATTAATAAATTAAATTAGAATTAAAACCAGTACCATAAATATAGATCAGGGTAGATAAAAATCATTTAAAAAAAAATTAAATTGCATTTTTAGAAATAAAATGATTTTTCAGGAAAATTTTAAAGACAGTTTTCTATTTAAGATACCTTATTGTTCAAAGGTTATTCATCATGAAACAAGGATTAGTTTTTAATTATGTAGCATGAGGCTGTATAGTCGTGCAGTGTTTACATTATTTGGTAAATAAATTCCATTAACACATTCATATTGTCATGCCCTTCCAGAGGTTTCTGTAAGATTGCTAGGCAATTTTTCTGCCTAGAAGATATCCCCCAATGCCTGCTACTCCTAGCCCATTCAGCCTAATCAAAAGACATCATGGTTGATGATACTGAAAGCCACTGAGAGGTCCAGGAGAATCAACAGGTCCCCTGGTCTTTCTCCCTGCAAAGGTCATCCTACAGGGTGACCAAGGCAGTTTCCATTCGAAAACTGGGCCTGAAGCCTGATTGAAAGGGGTGACTTTATCTTCAGTGTTGTACACATTCATCACAGCAAGCTACCAAGGACTGCACAATTTTTCTCTGACTTGAAGCACTCAGAAAAGCTCCACTATAAAGCTGGTGGAAAAGAGCTGCCGCTTTGCCACCCCCACCATCACAGAGTAGGCTAGATAATGAGTTCTGACCCATGTTTGATTGGACTAAGCACAAATTCTTCTCCACCTGTCTCCCTTCTCACTTCAATGCCCTCAACTCGTGTGTGTACCAAGGAGCTCCCCTGGTTCTGCTCAAGGGAAGTGGGTGCCTGGGTGTGATTGTGTCAACCACCCATGCCATTTCTGCATTCCACAGAGTGACCTGGGCTTCAGCAGAAATGCCAGCCATACCAGCTGGAAACTCCCTCAGAGTCCTCTCAAACTCGCAGAATCCACTGGCCTCCAGGGTTGGGCAGTTTTAAAAGGTCCCCCACCCTTGCAGAGGGTAGAGGGAGCTAGAAGTCTGAACCTCAGCAGGGAACGATCTGACCATGTCAAGGAGGTTGTTGCTAATTTCCCCCACTTCCGGATCACCATATGCCTGCCCATTTACAATATTTTCCCATGGTTTCCATGTCTCTGCCATAGTTTGGCAGCACGATCAGCCATGCATGCAGCAGGTGCTCTAAGCCTGCATTTCCCACTATCCTGTTCTTACTAACAAATGCTGTTTTGGAGCCTGCCATGCTCTGATCAGATGCCTCTTGCTTTTTTCTTATGTCCACACATTGCCTTCCTGATGCCCAGCTACAACTTTGGAATCTTGCTAGCAGGGGCACCGCAGCAGCAACGGCAGAGACACCCATGCTTGGCACTCTCCAGTTTGGTCACTGTATCTTCCTGGCGAGGTGCTCGGAAATGGAACAGTGTTTGTGCCATTCCGAGAGCCAGTGCTCTCTTCATGTGAAGGCTGCCTTACGCATGAGGGACACGTGTGCTGCGTACAGGCACTACCATTAGGGTGACTGCCTTGAGAAGCCCCGCTTCTCACTCTCTCTTTCATCTCATCTTACGCCCTAGGGACTCTCAGCTGGCCCTGTTGTCCCTTACGCCTCTCCCCTTCCAGCAGCTGTATAACACTGTCCTAGCAGCCTGCGAGACAACTTTCATGGGCAGATGTCCACACTGGTGCACTTGGAAAAGTCTGCCAGGCAGACATACCTTCTTTTTCCCTGGCACAGGTACCCACGCCGATGCCCTCTGAGCGCCTGGCTACAGGGGGAGGTAGCTGTGTGGCAGTGTGTGTGAGTCCTGCACTTGGGGGACCATGCACACATGTGCAGGGAGGGAGGGGGAAGGGGTGCCTGTGTACGCCTGCACATTAACACTGAGTATGGCAGCACAGAGGAGTGCTCCTATAGCGCTGCTCTAAAGCCACAGCACTAATCCAGTGAGCAGGCATTGGTTCACAGAGCAGCAGAACAAACAACAACAACAACAACAGAAGCAGCTGCCCGTGGGCAAGGTAGGCGGGAGAGGTGCACACAAGGGTTGATCCTGGGCCATGGCGGCTGATAGGGTACTGCCAGCCATTTGGAGGAAAGATGGAGATGCATAGAAACCATGCATGCATGCATGAAAACCAAGAGCCCATCTGAGCCCAGGACGCAAGGGGAGATGCCATGTTGCAGTTAGCATGTGGTGTAGCTTAGCATTATGTGTGAATGCACCCTATGGGTACATGTGTAAAGGAGTATATGGGTTGAAGCTATTCAGCAGGGTACTTAGAAATCAAGAACTAGCTGTCTGTAGCTCACCAAGTTTACTTCTGCTAAAATAAAATGACCGCCGCCACTGGAAATGTGCTACAAATTCAAACTTACAAAATTGCCTCCTAATAAAAACTGCTTTCTTGCTGCTGCTGTCATTTGTAGCCTTGCTTGCTCTTGTTAAAATTCCATTACTGCCACACGGCAATGTGCAGGGTGATGAGCCAAGGCTAAACCAGTTCTGCTGAAAAAGAGGTGCAAACAGGAAAAACTACCTTTCCAAGCCAAGCAGGGGAAAGTGTGAAGTGCACAATCACACCTATTTACTCCTCAATCTTTGCAGCTTTACACTTTGTATTCTTAGTAAACAAAGAAATGTCACAGGAAATCTATATTCAGTTGGTGATGATTTTGAAATGGTACATAATACCTCTGTTCAATCATCTTAAATATACTGTGTCATTAAAATGAGCTGCTGTGGGAGCCTCTTTGTGAGCTTAGACACAGAGTTCAGTGTTACAGAAGCATTTGTGCATGATAATAAATTTGTCTCCAAGGGAAAGCAAACTCTAAATACTTGTCAAGGTTGGATTATAGCAACTGTCATAACTAGTCTCTGGGTTACATCTATCTGAATGTGTATGTGTAATCATTTCTTTGCCACATTGATAGATAACAGTGTCTAAATACGCAAGTTGAGTTTTCATTCATGGCTCAATCCTATGTTAACTTATTACATTCCATTAGACTTACTCCCAAGATAAGTTCATATTGGATTGGGGTCAAAGCATGGCGCAGATACTTTTCCAAAGGTTCTCCACAGGAGAGCTGGGAAGAGGTGGGTGATGAGGAGGAAGACTCAACATTTCAAAGAGTGATTCTGCAGTCACCCATGAAACAAATCTCATCAAACAAATAAATATGAATTTGCACACTGAACATTTGAATGTTGCTAGATTCGTATTTGCAATTAGAGTTTTACATATGACAGAGTATCTGGAATTATATCCAGGCCCCAATGGGGGAATGAGCACTGTCTATCAGATATAGTGCTGAACTTGGGATGGAAAAGAGTGGGTTCAAATCTCTGTTCAGCTGCATTCAGTCTGAGTGACCTCAGGCCATCCTCTTTCTCAGCTTCACTAGCTTCTCAGAGTTCTTATGAGGATAAAATGTATGAAAATGCCATGACGACTAGCCAGAGCAACTTGGATATCACATAGAAATGTAGTAATGAGACAGATCAAGTTCATTCTAAGCTCAAACCTTATTACCCAAGACCCAAATTCTGCCTGATGACATTTGCTGACATTAGGTTTCAAAATGATGCACCAATGGCTCAGTGGTAGAGTACATGCTTCACATACAGAAGGTCCAAGGTTAATTCTGGCCATCTTCAGGTTGGGTAAGGAAAGAACCTTCCTTGGTATCCTGGAGAGCCACTGCTGCTTAGCAAAGGAATTACTGAGCTGCACAGAGCAATTGTATGACTTAGTATAAGGCACCCTCCTGTGTTTCTAAATGTTTCAGAATTAGGAAAACAGGGTATGAGATTAGAACTGATTTTCTTTCAATGTTGAGCAAATATTTATTATTGCTTTGGAGAGGACAAAAGATTATGCAACATACTGATCCACAATTCAGGGAAACTGACAGTCTGAGCTTGAAGAAGCAATTTCCTTTAGGATTCAGTTTGAGTAGTGGGATATAAAGCAAGACCAATCCAGTTATGTAAATGCAAATTATATAAAACTAGGAACAGGATGCTGATGACAAGTGATAACCCATTTTAATTTAACTTTTGCAATCTTGTTTTAACTTTTATCTTCTGTTTTTCCTGTAATTAAATGAAGTTCCAAAATATACTCTAGGGATAACCAAAAGAGCATAGTCAAAGGTATGCAGGAACTTACTGCTCTTTTCTTTTACAGTGTGCCTAATTTAAAAATGAGTTATCCTCACACTGAGGGGGAAGAAAAAATACTGAACGATGAGCTAGAATGCAAAATCTGTTACCAGAAGTTTAATGTTCACAGTCGCAAACCGAAAATCCTGGACTGCCTACATAGGGTCTGTGCTAAATGCCTGATGAAAATCCTTCATGTTGGAGATGGTTCTCCTTGCATTAGCTGTCCTTTCTGCCGTCATGAGACAGAGCTGCAGGAAGAGGAAGTGGAAGGACTCCCTGATGATACAAACATCATGTCCAAACTCATGACAAAAGACAAAATAGCATGGAGTTCGGACAGCAAAGAAGTTGTCTTAACACCAAAGAACTTGGCTTCTTCAAGTCCATCGCATGGGTCATCAAACTGCTTGGTGATAACAATCATGGAAGTACAAAGAGAATCCACAAGAACTCTAAGCCAAAACACTCTCTCAGATTATTACCCAGATCATAGTTTTGACTCTGTGTCCGTAAATTCTCACAGCCAACTGGACCAGGATGTTTTCTCTAAGCTCTGTAATCATGTCCCCAGAATACTTGTTTGGCTACTTGGATTTTTCTACTTTGGCTCTTTGCCACTTGGAATCTATTTATTGGTGATTCAGAAAGTGACCCTTGGAATTGTCTGTGTCAGTCTTGTTCCATCCAGTCTAACAGTGTGTCTTGTCTATGGTTTCTGTCAATGCCTCTGTCAGGGAATGTGTGACTGCTCCGCTAGAAACTGACATTTTAAAGAAACAGAGTTTTGGATATTAGAATTACAGACCTTCAAAAATACATCCTATTAAAATTTAATAGGCTTTTAACTACTGGTAACAAAAAGGAGACATTTATGCATTAATGATTCTAACGTTCCATTCTAGCCTCCCAACATTTTGTCATGCCCTACAAACTGAGCCCTGAAAGGACAACAGCACCTTCTGTGTACTTTAGAACAAGATACATTGAGGTAGAAGGCAAAATTCTCACTCCAAGCAGTGGAGTCACCCCAGTGGGCGGAGGCAGTTTAGTTCACACCCACTAGTGTTCAAAAGCTGTCCACAAGACCCAACTGCTGCTGAGAGGCACTCCTCTCCCTGGAAGAGCAACATCCTTCCTTTGCCTCCTAATGTAGAGAAAACATAGTAGTTTTGTAACACTTCTGCCAAAAAAACCCCAAAAGCCAAGTAGGGATTGGGAGGAGGAACAAGACGGACTGGAAGGCATATCTGATGTGTGAAAACAGGTACTGGGAGAGGTTTAGAAAGATAGCTATGGCCTGGTTTCTTGCTCTGCTGCAGCAAAGATCTCTGTGCTGGATGGGAAGTGCAGGAGGTACTGAAGAAAAAGGGAAGGACTGCAATTCTTGAAATTATCCCCTACATGTCTAATGCAATAGGCCTTTACCTAGTATGGAATAAAAATGTGGGTTTGTGTGTGCCTGCAGAGTCTGAAAAACTGATTAGCCTAAGCACTATTTAAGAAAATTATCCCTCATCCTGCCCTGAATATTCAAATAAAGTCTGGAAATATCTGGAAAACATGTACATTTTTAGATAGAAACAAGTCAAAAAACAAAAGAATTATAGGATGCCCTTTCAGACAGCTGGTTATGATGCTGGCACATTCTGAAATAGGAGGTTTCTGCTTCATTGTATGGACTAACCTGTTCTGGAATGTTGATATGCTTTGTTTCCAAAGGGACATTTGGAAACCTTTTCTTTTAGAATACGCTGCTACTATTGTTTCAAAATATTCAATAAACAATTATAACTGGGAGAAAATACTTTTAAAAATCATGTCAAATTTCATATTATTGTCTTGTGAGCAACCTTCACAGTAAAGTCACCATCAAGCCTCTGTGCTGATATCAATCTGATGCTGCCTACCTTTACTCGAAAGTAACCTGCACTAAAACGAATGGGCATAATCTAGCATTTGGAGGGCAAGCTGCATAGGCCTCTCTGTCCAAATTTATCACTGAAACTAAGAACACAATGCTACCAAAACCAGCATGCAGGAGCTGTGTGCACAGGAGACCCTTCCTCGTGTATCTGCCGGTTGTGGAGATGCAATTATAGCCTATTGGTAGTGTGAGCATGATGATTCTAGCTGGGGTAGGCTAGAAGGATGCAGGTTACTCTTGTTCAAAGTACAAGCGGGCTTGGCTGGAATTGGGGAAAGAGAGGGTGACATCAGACATCTGCATGTTATAGGCCTTACCAGACATGGACACAACCGGCTGTGACCTGGAGGCTTCATAAGAAACAGGTTATGTTTAGAGCAAACAGAATCAACTGGGCCTCCTGGAGAGTAGAGCTGTGCACTAGCTGCTTGAGCTATGGCGGTCAATGTACTAATCCTCTCCCAACTTGCTTAATACTACGACAGTGCAGCCTGCTGAATCCACAACTTTTAATAAAAGCTTTGGCTCTCTTTAGTCCCACCATTGCAAGAATCTTCCTTCTCCCTGGGTTGTGACTGCACGGGGCAGATGCTCAAGTATGCCTCTCTAATTTATCAAGAAGGTAAGAAAGGCCTCTTGTGTATCCAAAGATAAGAGAAAAACACAGAAACAGGTCTTTTTAGTGACAGCACCATAGTGGCAGATCTTCCTTTCACATCTTGAACATAAGCATTTTCTCAAAGTATTGCACTCTCTGGCTTCATATTGCAGTGAGGGCTGAGCAATGTTTCCAAAAATAGAATTTGGGAGTTGACATTCTGATTACATTGCTATTTAGAAAATGATCCTAATCCAATTGGGAAAGCATGGTTTTAGACTTATTCCTTGTTTCTTTTTTAAAGTGGCATTTTTCAAATTACAGTAGAGTTCAAACCTTTCATACTAGAGCATAGAACATACTTGTTTTCTTCAATACAAACAGCAACTGATATAAACGGTACTCTTAGGGCTGATTCATTCTGGACATAGCAGACAGTGTTGCTACAATGAACACCATAAAATGGATGGAGAAAAAATGGGCTTGAAATCATATGAAGACATTTGCTGTGACACCAGTAATGGCTGCAGTTCTCTGGCATTAGTTTACAGATATGCATCTTCCCATGGTGCTTCAGTTTTCATTACAGGTTACACATCTGCAAACTGCACCTCTGCAACAGAAAGTATTGCCTGACCCTTTTGTCATTAACTGGATTAATCTTCCTCAACCAGATGTCCATTGAATGACTTGGACTACAGCTCCCACCATGCGAACACAGAAGCTCGGCTAATGTAAATAGGAGTTGTGATCCAACAGATCTGGAGGTATTCCCCAGGCATATCTGGAGAATGCTGATCCAGGTTACCAGTTTTTGCTTGCCACAAGCAGCTATCTATAAGTGTGCAAATATAACTGGATCGATTTGTTCACCGTTTTCTCAAAATTCTCATAACTGAGAATTTTAACTGAGCTCTCTTAGAGGTTCAAACAGCTCATCCATAATTTATGAGATATTAAAATATTTTGATTAGAGAACGTTATACCCAGCCAGCATCTTTTTCTATGACTAAAACAGAGGGAGAAAGAAACAAAAATTAGGGCAACTGCCAGTTTTAACTCCAGGGCTCTTGCTTTTAATCAAATATTTATCTTAAGGCTAGGCAGAAGAAAGAGAATGCAAAACAAGTTTGTGAAACCGAAAGGGCAAAGCTGCTTCAGTTTGAGGTAATTTGATGTTAAAAGGTTATGATGTTTATCATTACAGTAATGCCACAGAATAATTAAAATTGACATACTTTAAAACAACATCTACACTGCAAATCCACTGTTGTCATTATATGAAAGCACACACTATTGCAATGCCACTTATAATCTGCAACTTTAAATGAAGACTTCTATATACAACTTCACATATACAAATTTTTACAAATGAAGAATTTAGGAACATGTTCTAAACATGCTTTCAAAGCAGTATCTGCTATTGAAAAACATACAAGTGAAAGTGGAATAACGGCAAAGCATTCCAACAGTGACTGCCACAAAACCTTTTGGAGTTTCTATTTTATCTAAAACTCCAGAGGACTTAATACACCCTGGTCATTCCCTGAAGAGTCCAGCCAAAAAAACCATCTCAGAGCTGCTAATCCTTTGACAAATTAAAAGTTCCCCAAAGGCACCTGACTGTGAAAGAGTATGCTGAATTAGATGGATCTTTGGCTGATTTGATATAAAATGCTTTATGATTACCATATGAAAATCTTGTCAGTATGAGCAGGTTGCTTACCTGCAACTGATGTTCTTCGAGTGGCCATCTGTGCATTCACACATATGGGTGCTGCGCCTGCTCAATGCCTAGGCCGGAAGATTAAAAAGCTAATGGTTTTTGGCAGGAAAACGCTCCGCTCCCCCCCCCCGCAGTATAAATAGAGCGGAGCGTCCGCCATTTTACTCAGTCTTGAAGACCGACGTTCGCCCCCTAACATTCGAAAACAGCATCACAGCAAGAAAAATTGGATCCGTAGGAATAACACGGAACTGACAGTAAGAAAAACAGTCCACTCACCGACACTGTGTGGGGCCGGCGGGTGGGTTGTGTGAATGCACAGATGGCCACTCGAAGAACATCAGTTATAGGTAAGCAACCTGCTCTTCTTCGTCATGGCCTCTGTGCATCACACATATGGGTGATTAGCAAGCTTACCAGACTTGGAGGAGGGAAGGTGTCGTCAGTGAAGAATGGCAGAGAGCACCGCTCTACCAAAGGAACAATCCCTTCTGGAACGTACATCAAGTCGATAATGCTTGGTGAAAGTACATGGAGCAGCCCAAGTTGCAGCCTTGCAGATATCCTGAATTGGAACCCCTGCTGCAAAGGCCGACAAAGTCACTACTGCTCACGTAGAATGCCCCTTCGGAAGTGAGGAAGTGAGACTGGAGAGCCCTTGTCATGATCAGCATACTTGACAAAAAGTCTGTTAGTATTTCTAAACGCTTCTGTGAGAGACCTGTAAAAGGCTAGACAGCGCCTAACATCCAGTGTATGGAGAGAGCGCTCAATCGGAGTCGACGGAGATGGAAAAAACGCAGGAAGGACGATGTCTTGGTTCAAATGAAAAGGTGTAGCCACCTTGAAGAAACTCAGAGTCCATTCAGAGAACGACTTTTTCCTTGTGAAAGTTCAAGAACGGTGGGTCTATGCATACAGCACACAGTTTGCTGGCTCTTCTGGCTGAAATAACTGCAACAAGAAAGGTAGTTTTCCATGAAACTAGGTGTAAATCCACTGTTGCCAAAGGTTCAAATGGAGGTTTTGTAAGGGCCTGAAGTACAACAGAAAGACTCCATATCGGCATAACAGGTCAAATCGATGGGTGTAAATTTTGTAGCCCGTTAAGGAAACGGCAAATCAGGGGTTGAGAAAAAACAGATGACCCCTGGATGCTGCCACAAAAATGCGAGATAGCAGCCATATAGATCTTTATAGATGAAGGCTTGAGCCCTGAGCTATGAAGGTCGAATACAAATTGCAAAATATTCTCGATTGAAGCGGACTCCGGAGAGAAGGATCAGGCATTGGCAAATGAAGAGAATCTTCTCCACTTTGCTGAATACAATTTGCACTTGGAAGGTCGTAGTTGTCAAGGGCCAGGGGTCCGGTCGCTCTAGTCATAATTAACCACATTTGCAAGAGCAATAAAACTAAATCTATTTATTGCTAGTTATCTACAAGATTTACGATTCTATGCATGAGCTCCTTAACGTTCGCCTCTGAATGCCGAAGGTCTCTCCCCCTACGTCATATCTCCCTCACAGTTCGCTTCTCCCTCTTTTCTCTTTCCCTTTTCGTCTTGACCTCATAAACTTTCAAAATCCTCCTGTTTCTGGCTTCCTAAAGTCCACAAATCCCATGATGCCTTCACCTTCCAGTCCTGTCAGCTCTGCATCAGAAGAGGAGGAGGTATCCTGCTCTCTCTCTTTCTTGGTAGAACTTGCAGTTCCCTCCTTCTTGCGGTCTTCTGGCTGACTTAAAGGGCTAGGCGTCTGTTCAGTGGGGTGTAGATCAGAGAGGCTCTCAGCAACAGGCTGGGCTGCATTTATGTTGAGTTGTGGCGAGGCCTCTTGAACTCCGGCTGTCAAGATCAGGTCTTCCTCGCGAGTTGCAGTCTCTGTCATGGCTTCATGCAGATTCGAGAATTGCCTGGATATCCGAGGATGACACTATCGGTCCCAAAATGGACCTTGACGGTTCCAAGGGAGGAGCTGGTTGCATCGATCGGGACAGCAACGGAGCCGATGGGAAATTCAGATCTATCGGAAGCACCACGCTATTAGTTTCAGCAAGGGTAGGTCCGGGTGTCGAACTGTCCCATTGTGTTGTGTTAACAGATGAGGAACAAGTGGAAGTCGTCGAAAAACTCCTCTGGACTGAGTGAGGAGAGTGGTGAACCAGGGTTGCCTTGGCCACCATGTCAGAATTCCTGTGGCATTGTCATGCATGAAGGTTGTCAACACTACCTTCATTAGGAGTGGGATTGGAGGGAACGCATAGAAGAACAGGTTGTTCCAGTCGATCATTAGGGCATCTCCTCTCGAGTCCAGTCCCAGCCCTGCTCTGGAGCAGAACAGTTCGCACACCCTGTTCGACCAGGTCGCGAACAAGTCTATATCCGGTTGTCCCCATAACTGGAACAGCTGGTTGCAAACCATTCGATCCAACTCCCATTCGTGGGTAGTTGACATCTGTCAGCTCAGTGTGTCGACTTCTACGTTGTCGGTTCCCACAAGATGAACCGCCAGCATCGTGATGTTCCGAGGAATACACCAGTCCCATATTTGCATTGACAAATGGGCCAGGAGAGGTGACCTCGTCCCGCCCTGTTTGTTGATGTAGAAAACAGCAGCTATGCTGTCGGACGCAATCTGTACAACTTGGTGGTGTAAGATGGTTTAAAAAGATTTGAGAGCATTGAAAATTGCTAGAAGCTCGAGGAAGTTGATCTGCTTCGCTGCTTCCCATCGGGTCCATGCCCCTTGGACCTGAAGTCCTGCACATGTCGCACCCCATCCAATGAGAGACGCATCGGTGTACACTGTCACTGTCGGTTCGGGTAAGCGGAATGGAACGCCTACAGATAGGTTGCATGAAATAGTCCACCACATCAGGGTGTGAAGGATCGAAGATGGAATCCGCAGAAGCTTGGCTTGCAGATCCCGCTGCGGATGGAACGAGTTGTTGAAAAATAATTGGAGCGGGCAGAGCCTGAGCCTTGCGTGTGGCACAATGGCCACTGAGGCTGCCATGTGTCCCAACAATCTTTGTATAGTGATGGCTTGAACTGTCCTTTGTCATCAAATCTGATGGATGTGCGTACACAGGGTGGCCCTGCGGGACGGAGGAAGGAACGCTCTTTGCAGGGTGGAATCGATACGTGCTCTGATGAAATTGATGACGTGCGTGGGAATAAGTGACGATTTCTTAAGGTTAATACAGAGTCCGAGGTCATCAAGTAAAGCACAAGTCATGCGGACAGCCGCTAAAAGGTTGTCTTTAGTCTGTGACACAATTAGCCAATCATCTAAATAGGGGTAGACCTGTATTGCCCGGAGCCGTAGGTGGGCGCAAACCGGGGCCATGCACTTTGTAAAGACCCTCGGTGCCATAGTCAGTCTGAATGGTAGAACACTGAATTCAAAATATCGGATCCGACAGTAAAACGAAGGAAGCGTTTATGGGAAGGATGGATAGAAATATGAAAATACGCATCCTTCAAGTCCAATGAGGCGAACCAATCCGCTTCCCTCAGCAATGGAAGAATATTCTGTAAAGTGGTTATCCAGAACTTCCTCGGTTTGATATATCTATTGACTCCTCTTAGATCCAGGATAGGTCGAAGACCACCGTCCCATTTGGGAACTGTAAAATATCTAGAATAGAATCCATGTAGCCCATCAGTGCGAGAGAGTTGTTGAATTGCTCCCTTATGAAGAAGGTGAAGGATTTCATCGCACAGAACCAAAGATGGCGGTGCAAATCGGATAGGGCTCGACGGTGGAACGATGTTGAATTCTATTCTACATCTGAGCTGAATGATGGATAGCACCCACCTATCAGATGTAATGGCCTCCCAAATGAGAAGTTGGCTTTGGAGCCGACTCCCAAAGGGGAAAGGGGAAGGTGAGAGCTGGAGAGATGAATTGGTTCGCCGGGACCATCAATGGGGATGTTTCTCGGTGTCGAACTGCCTACGGCCCTGGGAGAAGCGCTGTTGAGGCTGTTGCCTTCTATGTTGTTGGCGCTGGTGGAACTGCTGGCGAGGTTGATATTGCTGATGCCCGTAGGTCTGGACCATGGCCACTTATGTTTTGCTTGTGGGAGTTCCATTCAACGCGCCGTCATATGGGACTCGTGGATGGCTTTGAGTTTCCAATCAGTCTTCACATGGAAGAGGCCGGAGCCATCGAATGGCATTTCTTCTATCCGCCTCTTCATTTCCTCAGGGAAATTGCAGTTCCTGAGCCACGCGTGTCGTCGGAGGGAGATAGCGTTGACCATGGCTTGAGAATCAGTGTCTACGTGATGTCTTGTGGCAGACAACTGTTGAATGGCCACCTGCTTCGCTTCATTTAAGAAGACCTTGGCTAAGTCTGCCTGCTGGTCCGGGAGGGAGGAGACGTTTTCCAGCGTCTGCATAATGAAGTACTGGTAACGTGCCATTGTAGCTTCATAATTTGAAATATGCAAACCGAGTCCTGCAGCTGCGTAGACCCGGCGCACAATCATGTCGACCTTCCTCCCTTCCTTATCTCGGGGTGTAGTATGTCCCCGAGCCTCCCTGCCCTGGGACGACTCGACCACCACCGAATTAGTTTCGGGTGGCGCAGCAGGAACGGGATGTTGTCTTCTCGGACCCGGTGCATAGATTCATACCAGCGAGACATCGCCTGTGGCTGAGCCGGCTGGTCCCAGGGCTGGACCATTGCCTGGCAAAGCATGGTAATCAACGGTAAGGCAACGGGGGCAGATTGCTCCCCTCGGACGATGTCATAAAACCGGTCTGTGCTGGGCCCGGGGTGGTGGTAGGCCTCTATCTCCAGCGACTGGACTAGATGCAAAACCAGTTCCGAGAAAGAAACATGGGGCTCATCCGGGGATCCTGGGTCTTGGGAAGTAATAGCCACGTCCGGAGATGTGGAGTCTACTTCCAACTTGTCTGAGTCTTGATGGTAGCGGTAATGCTCACTGGACGAAAAGCTTTCAGGAGATGGTGGAGGTCTGCGTTCCGTACGGCCAGAAGTGGACGATGTCTCTCTTGGGATCGATGGCGAGTGACGGTCCGGAGGGAAAAAGGCATATGGAGGGAATTCATTCCAGGCAGGATAGCCACCATAGCCGTGCATAGGCCAGTCATCTGCATGGTGCTCCGACGAACAGCTCCTATGCCTAGGAGGAGAGTCTGGTCCCTCAGGTAGCCCAACAGGAGGCACTGGCTTCGGGGAGCGTTGCCTCGGCAGGGAATCTCTAATTTCTCCATCAGAGATGGACTCCCTAAGCGGTGGCTGTGGAGGAGACATGCTCTCAGGCTGAAGAACAGGCCTGGGGGATCCCAGTGGCATCACCTGCATTGCGGACTGCAGGGCCAGTCCCAAGGGAGTCAGTACCATGGCAGCAGTCGGTACCAAGAACCCCAACGAACCCGAGCCTCAGTGTTTGGGGCGATCGGGTTTCTTGCCCTTGTGGGCTGCCTTAGCCGCCTTTTTTCCTCGGCTTCTTATGGCTGGAGGGCCTTTCCGGCACTGAATACTTACGCTTCTGCTTTTGTTTGACTGAAGGAGAAGGTAGCTGTTGCGCTTCTGTTGGAGCAGTGCCTTCATCTGAAGGGTGCTGCGGCAGCGCAGCTGAAGTTGAGGCGGGACACTTAGGGGGTGTGGCTGGGGTAGAGGTGGAGCGCTGAGGCGGTGCAGCCAAGGAGAGGGTAGGCCTTGAGACCAGCTGATCAGATTGAAGCAAGGCCTGGTCCCAAAGTAACTTGCGGAGATGATTCTCCCTATTCTTCCTGGCCTGTTTGGTAAAGGCCAGGCAATGCCCGCACTTTTCGGTCCTATGCCCCTCGCCGAGGCAGAGGAGGCATAAGTCGTGAGGGTCCGCGGGAGACATTTTGGAGCCGCACTCACTACACTTGCGGAATGCCGCCCACTGCGCCATCGCGAAAAGGAAAAGAGATGATAGTACAGAGGGTAAGTAATATTTCTTTCTTTTTTTTTTAAGAGAAAGAAAAAACAGAAGAACAACAACAAGGGAAAGAAAAATTGGGGTATATAACCAGGAAAAGTTAAGTAGAACAAGATAACCGTAAAGAAGCACGTGGAGAGATCTTAGCGAGAGACGAGCAGGCACGAGGCACAGCGAACAGCGGTCGCAGAGACTGAGTAAAATGGTGGATGCTCCACTCTATTTATACTGCAGGGAGAAGGGGAGCGGAGCGGAGCGTTTTCCTGCCAAAAACCGTTAGCTTTTTAATCTTCCAGCCTAGGCACTGCGCAGGCGCAGCACCCATATGTGTGATGCACAGAGGCCACGACGAAGAATAGCCCCATTTTGCAGTCTGGCTCAGTCCAGCCATGAAAACCCATCTAAGAGAAATAATTTGTAAAGTTCTATCCTTTTCTCAGGAATCCATCCGAGATGGGTTCAGGTCAAAATATCATTGAAACATGCCCAGTCCCAACATGCTGCCACCAAGATTCTCAATCAAAACAATCCTCCTAAGACACTGGTTCTCTCAATTCTCCTAATATACTGAATCTACCTTAATTTTAAATCTAATGAGGTAGTTCCTGTGGTTGATCTGATCCCCCACACAGTTTTTACAGACTGTAGCACAGAGCTTGTTTTCACAATCCTGCTCTTTCAGGATAAAACAGTCAGAAAACAAGGATGGGAATAAAAGCAGAAGTAGGGAAAAAACTATTCTCATATTGTTTTACCAATGTTTTCATACCAATCTTCATAGTTTAGACACATTTTCCAAGCACATTACTGCAGAAATTCAATGCATAAGCATCAGCCAAAATCAACATTATGCAAAATAAGTGAATGTCACAGAATTTTTAACAAAAGCACATTTATCTGACTGCATTTTAAAATTAAATTTAATATATAACCTAAATATTGTACTGTACCGCTTATACAGTGTTCTGCTAATTCTACTACTCACCTTTACTTTCTCTTCTAATCTTCCTAGACGTACATTTCCTTCTATTATTTTGTTGAGAACACCATGCTTCTCTTTTTCCAAGCAACTGGCCTGGGAGAAAAATGGGTTGGTGACAAATGAATCTGTAAAGGATTCTGCTTTCTGAAAATGTCTACCAAATTTCTTGGGTAGCTGGTATATTGCACAGGGAACCTAAGCAGGAGGGGCTGGCTACTGTGGGAAGGGGATGCTGGATTAGATATGCCTTTGAACTGATCCAGCATGGCTGATGTTTTTCTGCAATAAGAACACAGAACAACCTTTCTGCAATAAGAACACAGACAACCTTTTACTAGGTCAGATCACCTCTCCATTTAGCCCAGTATTGTATGCTCGAATTGGCAGCAATTCTGCACTGGAGCAGGCAGAGATCTTTTCCATGGCCTGCCACCTTGTATCCTTTTAGTTGGAGATTATGTACTTCTGAGTTAAGGAATAAATATTTTAAAACGTTGATTAATTTATCAAAACCAGCTCTTCCAGCCCCTTGAAAATACCCTGCAGGTGAACTATGCATAGGATAGCCATAAAAAATGAGTGTAAGCCAAGCTCTTCTGATAGAAGGTAGATCCTGGATCTTATATCTTTCCTAGTTTCCTTGAAAAAGAGCTTGGCAGTAAAATCAATGTTTCACCCTACTTTTATGTGAAGATAATTCAGCTTCCTGTCTGAGCCCAAGATTCTACTACAAAGTCCCTGTTTGCTGCCTTAATTTATATAGCAAGTCCTTCATTATGTTTAGCACAATCATTTTATTTTTCTTGAAGCAATTTATGGAGTACTTCTACCTGTTCTTACCAATTAGAGCACTATGTGCAAACATGAATACTTTGTTCACTATTGACTGCCATTTTGTAAACTTAGTTGTGTAAAGACACAGCATGAATAACCAGAAGAATGAGGCATTTGCCATTTTCAGGAAAATGCTATGCTATTTATGTAAATCACACAAAACTCGTCCAACCAGTAGTATACACAACCCCTGAATATGCAGAATACTCAGAATAAGTTTCATTAAATTCAATGGTCCTTATTCATAGGTTTCAGTGTGTATGAGGATTGCAACCTTCTGCTCAAAACACTGTCCCACTTGACATAAATAGGATTTTCATTAGCTGGTAGTCAGTTTTTTGAATCAAAAGAAAAACATGCATAGGTAACTTTTTTAAATTACCAAATTTAAAAGATGATCACGTTCTTGAGTTATATTTTCTGCCAAGCTGATCAGGTTTGCAAGATACTGATGTGCTGTGATCTCTTTTTCCATTGATTCTTCCAACTGCTGCTTCAGAATACCTATTTTCTTCTGTGATTTTCTACAAGGTTGTTTGTTTGTTTTGGGTAAAAGGCAAAAAGATTGCTTAGAATACAATACAGGATTGACAATACTGTAATTCAGCTCTGGTATAATTTAACATCCACAATGATTTCAGTGTTATTGAACCAGTTTAGCCTATAGCATAAGTATAGAAATATTGCATTACAATTACATACAAGTGTCATGGTAGCAGGTCTGCATGCTAAATCTTCAGCGAGTAATCAAGAAAAAATGCAATTATCTGTGCTTAAATATTTGCCTGGGGGACAGGTAACATTGTAAGAACTTGGCTCATTTGAGTAATATTCTAGGCACCCTGTTCAGATTTACAGCTCTTATTTCACTTAAACAGATATAGCTAAGACAAACACTACTTATTCTATCCAGTAACAGACTAAATAGCAACTTATTCTTCCATTCCATTATTCTTGCTAATGAGTTTCACTGTACTGGGACAATGGACAAGTACTAGACAACTATTTTAAAATGTTTAAAAATGTACAATTAAATAAGGTGAAACATACCAGACTACCTCATTTAAGCTTTTTACATTGATTCGGCCTTCAATGGCTCCACTCCGGTGAACACTTTCATCACCTGGCAACAGCATTTCTAACTTTGGGCCCAGCAGAAATACAACACAGCAGGAAGGAAACTTGCAACCTTCCAGATGTCTTGATCTACAACTCCCATTAGCCCTAACCAGAATGGCCAATGGTAGTAAGACATGATAGGAGTTGTAAACCAAATGTTCTGCAGGATCACTTGCTGTCCAAGCTATTCAGAGTGCACCCAGGTGCATGTTCTGGCCCCTTTATAATGGCCTTCAGTTATGATGAGAGTCATGCATGGCTATGTGAATTTTCCCCTCCCCTATTTTGCACTCTTAAAGTCACTTGGTTGCCTATGCAACGGGAACTGTTACTGGAACAGCAGAGTATGAGCCTAAGGGAGTCCCTTTGTGTGGATTCTCTACCCCCTTTGCATTCATAAATTTAAGGTTCCTCTTTCTTAGCTTCTCTTGAAGATTTAGAAGATTATACTACCTCTAGCATCCCTTGGCCCAACTCCTACTGAACCTCTGTTCCTCTGGCCAATGTAGCCTCCAGCTGCCAGCTGTTTTCAACCTCAGCAAATTGTAACTTGTAAGTTGCTAGTTCAGCAAGCTTCAGCAAAGGGTGTGGGGGCATATACTTAGGATACTTGTGCTAGGAGAAAAACTATTAGTTAAAAGAAACAAGAAAGGAAATACTGAAACCTCTTTGTCTTCTGTGCCATTTCCAATTCATCTTCCAGAGCCTTGTTTTCAGCCACCAGGTCATTTTTCTCTATAAGGAGGCTCTTTTTTTCTGCTTGCACCAATGCTAACTTTTCCATTAATACCTGTGCTTCTTTTTCTCTCCTTTCTTGTTCCTCCTTCAACTGGCTACAGGAAAACAGTAATGAAAACCAAGCTTCAAAAGTAATTATTTCCTTTGTAGAAACAAACCATTATGGTGAGAAAGTATAATTATTTCTTTGGATGAGTTTATTACTGCAGATGTTAAAAGCTGCAATTAAAGCAAAAATGATTAATTGAAAACATTCTGCGCCATTCTGAATTTTGTGTGTGTGTGTGTGTGAGTGAGAGAGAGAGCGAGAGAGAGCGAGCTCTTCATGTAGCAAGAAGTAATGTATACTCAGGCTTAGCTACAAGCCAGGCAGGGTTCAATCAGAGTCAGGACAAAAGCAGGCATGATGTAGAATATGCCTTTAAAATTGATGCACATTTTTTAAAAAAAATTCAACAGCATCAGCTGAAGCTAGTGGATAATAATTTTCAAAGTTGCAGCAGACAATGTAATAGTGGCCCTGAGTAAAAGCTCATTCTGAAGTTAGTATTTGCTTTAAAAGAAATCCCTCACTGGCACCTATGAGGAACTTCTTCCCAACACAAACTACAGCTTCAGAAGATGGATTTTGCTCAGGATCCTGAGGAAAAAATCCAATTCTCCCTCCATGCCTACTACAATCCTGATAAATATCACCCCTCCAACCTCACTTTTTCTTTTGGTATCTCATCTACTTTAGTCCTAAGGTTGCAGACTGATACACATTTACCTTTGAGAAAATCCCAGTCTAAGATATATGCTAACATCCTATAATGCTCGTTGATCAGGAGACAACTACTGCCATCTCTTCATGCCACCTTTTTAAACAGAAAGTGCCATCATGTTTGCTCCCATGTGGGAGGCTAGTTTTAAAATGTACTGTGAGTGACAAAGATAATCACTGTTCCCAACTGCAAATGGGCTGGAACCACACAACTTAAAACAAAACCTAACCCCCCCTTTTGCTCCCAGCTATGCAACATTTGTATCAACACCTTTTGCCATAGCAAAGAATCAGTTACAGATTAATCTGGAAGACTGAATACAACATAACATTTGTCTATTGTCTATGGCTTTGGATACCCTTGCCTTAGCAGAATGTTTTTAAATTTAATCAGCTTGCTAAGAAAGAAACCAACAACTTCATATATTACACTTGAAGTAATATCTAATATTACTTGAAGTTTAATGGTACAGAGACAATTAGGCTATATTACACCACATATTAAGTGGTTAAGCAGGTATTTTATATATAAACAGTCCCAGATTAAATCCTGGAATCTCCAGATATAAACCATGGAAAGCTATAATGAACAATGATCTGATTCCATAAATGTCAACAATTCCTAATTGAGATTAAGGGATACTTTGGCACAGATGCTTCCTATGGTTGAAGCTAACCCAATTCTCTGCTTCATCAGAGTATGCAGCTAGTAAAATATTCTAGTTAAACATGGAATTGATTAGCTAAACCAGACCAGATTAGCTAATTATGGTTAAGGGCAGAGGGAGTACACAATTTCATGGTCTGCTCTGATTTCTAAGCCTGAGGCTAAAATGTTAGTTCCACTGTATATTGGATCAGTATTGCCAGATAACTTTAACAGTGCAAAAGTGATATAATTGATAAAGAAAAATACATTAACAGCAGCAACATGTAAAAATATAACAATGTTGTCAAGTACGAAAACCTTTAAGATTTTCTCTGATATTTTCTGTTATTATATGCTTACCTTTTACATTGATTTACCAAAGCAACATGCTCCTTCCTACTTATATGATCTTTAGTGCTATCTTTCAGCTCTTTGTATGCAGAGTGCAATTCTTCCAGCTGCTTCTGATGCTCTCTTGCCTCCTCTTCTTGGCACTTTTTTTTAGCTTCCAAAATCATTAGCTGTTTTGTCAATTTGGAAACTTTGAAAGAGAAAATATAAAACACGTGAGGCAAAAAAGAACAGAGTGCATATAGTTATTCTCTTCCAGGATCATTTCCTGACTTTAACTGTAACAAAGGTACTTTAATATACTTCAATATAGTAAGTTAAATAATTTAGTATCATTTTAATTGTTCCAAATCAAAATTGGCAGGAGCCAGTGTAAGGGTACCAAAATTAGTGTTATGTGATCAGACTGCCTGATCCCTGTTAGTAGTCTGGCTGTTACATTTTGCACAAGCTGCAGCTTCCGAACAGTCCTCAAGGGCAGCACCACGTAGAGTGCATTTCTGCTGGTCCTGGGGGACTTCAACATTCACACTGTCCAGGGTGGCTCAGGATTTTGTGGTCACCATGCCAACCATGGGACTGTCCCAGCATATTGCAGGCCCAATGCCTGTGGCAGGGCATACCCCAGACTTGCATTTCTGGGGAAGATTTGACGACGATGCACTGAGTGTGGGAGACTTTGAATTAGTCACTTTGTCATGGGCAGATCACCTCCTGCAGAAATTTAGACTTGTGGCAGCTTTTCCCTTCTGCAAGGGTGGGGGACCATTAAGATGGTCCACCCACACAGAAGCTAACAAATCTGGATGGTTTCCAGAGGACTCTGGGAGAGTTTCTGGCTGACATGGCTGAGGCTCCTGCCAAAGCCCTCATTGCTCTGTGGATTGCAGAAATGACCCAGGCTGTTCATCTAAGCACGCTCTCCACTGTAGAGCTCATACAGCTTTGTGGTATACCCTGGAGTGGAGAGTGAGGAAGTACCTTAGGAGATGGCTAGAGTGCAGATGAAGGAGAACTCCCATGGAATGCAACAGAAACCTGGCATGTGCTTACAATCAGGTATATTTTGAGGCAGTGTGGGCAGTTAAGAAAAAATTCCTCACTGCCTCTATCCAATCCTCCCTGTGCCACCCAGTAGAGCTCTTCCAGTTTGTCAAGGGCTTCTTACCTTCTGGCCCCAGGAACACATTGGAACCATATCTGGCCTGTTATAAGCTACTTGCTGGGCACTTCCAGAAAAAAATCTGTTACATCTGCCAGGCCTTGGATTCCAGAGTTATAGCAGCTGAATCAGTGGAGAGAGCTAGAGCACAGTCTGGTTCTATTTTATTAGATGATTTTCAGTCAGCACAGCTCTAGGATATGGACAAGGTACTTGGACAGGCTCCGGCAACCACCTTTGTACTGGATCCTTGCACCTCCTAACTGATAAAAGCCAGTAAGGAAGGGATAACTGGTTGGGCCAGGGAGGTCATCAACACCTCTCTGCAAGTGAGAGTGCTCCCATACTGCCTTAAAGAGGCAGTGGTGAGACTGCGTCTCAAGAAATCCTCCCTTGGCCTGGAAAATTTGAACAACTACAGGCCAGTAGCAAATATTCCTTTCCTAGGCAAGGTTATTGAGAGGGTGGTTGTCAATTAACTCCAGGCACTCTTGGATGACACTGATTAACTGGATCCATTTCGATTGGGGTTCAGACCTGGTTTTGCCATGGAAACAGCCTTAGTCACCGTGCATGATGAACTATGTCGGGAGTGAGGCGGGGGAGTGCAACCCCATTGAGGCTGCAAGACCTCTTGGCAGCTTTCAATACCATTGAACATGGTATTCTTCTGGAGCGGCTGGTTGAGGCGGGAATGGGGGGGGACTGCATTGCAGTGGTTCTGCTCCTACTTGGAGGGCCATCTCGAGGTGGTGGTGCTTGGGGAATACTGTTCAGCCCCGTGGATGCCCCAGCATGGAGTTGCTCAAGGGTCGGGTCTGTCCCCCATGCTATTGAACATCTGCACTGAGTGGGGTCATCCAGAGTTTTGGAGTGTGCAGCCACCAATATGTTGATGACACAAAGTTCTATTTCTCCTTTTCATTGTCAGCAGGTGAGGCTGTGGATGTGCTAAACTGGCTTCTGGCTATGATAATGGACTGGATAAGGGCTCAATCCAGCCAAAAAAAAAGATGCTGTGGGTGGGTGATTCCTTTGGCTAGATGGAGTGTTCAACCTGTTCTAGAAGGGGTTGCACTCCCCATGAAGGAGTAGGTTTGTAGCTTGGGGGTGCTTGTTGATTCATCCTTGGCACTTGAGGCCCAGGTGGCATCAGTGGCTTGGGGCGTCTTCTACCAGCTTCAGCTGGTGGCCAAGCTGCACTATTACCTTTACAGGGATAACTGGCTTCAGTAATCTATTCTCTAGATTAGATTACTGCAGTGCACTCTACTGGGGGCTGCTCTTGAAGATTGTTCAGAAGCTGGAGCTGGTGCAAACCATGGCAGCCAAATTATTAATAGGTCCAAATATACAAAAGCAGTTCTAGCCCACCTGCATCGGCTCTCTGTATGCTTGCACTCCCAATTCAAGCTGTGGTCTTGATCTATAAGGCCCTACATAATTTGAGGTCTCAATACCAACAAGGTACCCCTCACAACCCCAATCTACCTGGACACTATGCTCAGTTTCTGGCCTTTCCTCTGAGTGTCACCCCCTCAAGATGCTTGGAGGGAAGTAACTGGGGAGTGAGCCTTTTTGGTGGCTGCCCCCACCCCCATCTTTGGAATAACCTCCTTGTTGTGGCCTGCCTGGTGCCACATTTGCCATCTCTCTGGCACTAGGTCAAGACAACCATCTTTGCAGAGGCCTTTAGCCAGGTGCCTTTTATCCTTGACTGAATCTTTTAAATTGTCTTTTACTGTTTAAATGTTTTATGCTATTTTAAATTAATTTAACTCCTGTTAGTTGTTTTTCTCTACTATATTCTATTGTTTTTAGAATTTTTGTAAACTGCACAGAGAACTTTGGCTATAAGCAGTACAGAAATATAATAATGAATAATAATCTAGTTTAAGGATTACCAGATCATAGATCCCTGATAGCAGGTTATCTTTGTCCAGATAGGGGTGTAGCTGAGTCATCAGCTGAAGCTGGAAGAAGGCACTCTGAGCCACTGAAGCCACCAGGGCCTCAAGTGACAAAGATGGTTCAAGCAGCATTCCTAAGCTACAAAACTTCAAGGGGAGGGCAACCCCATCAAGAACAGGTAGGATTCCCTCCCTCTTGTCAAAGGAACCATGACTGATGCCAGAGAAACCCCATAGTAGAGAATCCAAGGCGCAGAGCAATATCCCTCAAGCACCACTTTCTGAAGTCTACCATCCAAGTAGAAGTTGATCCACATCCAATTCAAGACAGTTACCCTAGAAGAGATACCATGACTCTCAGATGGGTTCGAGTCATGGAAACTTTGGGCTCACAGACTCTCAGGGATAGATTGATGTAAGCTGCCTTGAGGAATAACCATGATCAATGGTATCAAAAGCTGCTGGGAAGTTCAGGAAAACCAAGAGGGTTGCACACCCTGTCTTTTTCCCAGCACAGCTCATCAAACAGGGCATTCAGAGCCCTGATGTAAGAGTGCTTGGAGCTTGTTTAAGAACTTGCTTAAGAACTTTGCCGAGGTCCTGATTAGTAGCACCTGTCATTGGAACAAGCTTATGAAGTCTTGTATTTGGAGATAATGTTAGCTTATACTTCGGCCATTCACAATACATAAACAGCTGCTGAAAGCAGTGGTATTTTACCTTCTTGGACATGTTCGCTGAGGTTGTCTTTTGCTTTTGTTTGTTGTATTTTAAGTTGTTCCATCAATACTGTATTTTCCTCTATGACAAGCTTGGCCTGGCTTTGCAGCTGCTGCCTGTAAAAATGAAATGTCTATTAAACATACACTAAATGAAAGAAGAAACACAAGTGATGTTTATTAGGACAGGTCTACAACATAAAAGTTCAAAGATATGACACACATACATAGCATTGGCTATGGGTTTTTTAGTGGATCCTCAGCAACTACTTTGTTTCCCAAACAAAGGATATGGCACTTAGTGGCGCTTCCTGCTTAATACACATTAAGTTCCATTTTCTTGTGAGGTGTACATATATAAAAACATATATTGGATCAGGGACCCCCAAGCTTTTCAAACCTGTGGGCATATTTGGGAATATGAATAACTGCTGTAGGCACCACCATCAAATGGTTACCAGGGAGGATGTGACTAGTTACATAATGGCTGCAGTAGGGGCCTGGCTAGTCAACAGCAAGCTAAAGGGGTGTGTGGGACTAGAACACACTAGCAAGTCTAGAAGATGAGAAAAAGGAGGAAACAGCAAGGAAAGGGTTAGGGGAGAGAAAGAGCAGGCCAAGAGGGTTGAGATGAAGGGAAAGGCAACAAGTTTAACACCTGTTAGTACCGCTGGGAGGGCCTGGCAAGAGCCATGTTTAGGGCCCCTACATTACAGGAACTACATACAGCTACTTAAAAATTAACTAATTAGAGCATCCTTTAAAAAGAAAAGGCTTGGCTTGAAGAGATATAAAATATTGCTACTTTTTAATAGACTGAACAACTCGACCCAATATTTATTAAAATAAACATAGTCACAGTATGCAAGTGAATTTAAAAATAGGGTCTCCTCTCCTTTCTAACAGATCTGTCATAGATACCAAATATCTGGATAGGCTGACTCCAATCTTTCATTTTCCACCTAGACTCCTGCCAGTATGTTCTAATTTTAGAAGAAGACTGCATTTGCAAAGAATGGCAAACTATGGCTTAGTGCTAAAAGGATGTATCTAAATTACTCCAAACAAAGCATTAGTTTCATGAGCTGCATCCTTACCAACTCCCCCTCTTGTACATTTGGGTGAAGAACTTCAGCAGAGATTTCAATATGATGTTAAATATGAACTAGCAATTCTGGTTCAATGTATATCCTAGTCATTTTCTCATAAATCAGGGATTATAAAGATGTTAAAACAAACCATGAACCCTAGTTAAAACATAACCCAGAGTCAAGATTCCTTTCAGATAGCTTTCCTCCTAGACACAGGGGAGCAGGAGAGGCAAGGTAGGAGCCCCTGACACTGATTCTTCTCTGAGGTTTGTTAAAACTTATTAGTTCAAAGTGACTATTACATACTTAAGATCTCTTAACCGATCTTGTCTTAAGTGATCCCTGAGTATGTGTATTTGCTTAGAAATATAAGTGCTAGATCAAACCAAAGACGGTTCAGAAAGTGTAGAGCTACAATTCTCAGACTTCCTCTGTCATACTGAGTCTAGTCACACTGATCAGGCCAAACAGATTCTAGAACCCTTGACTACCAGACTTTTATTTTTCCATATACTATTTTTCAACTTAAATTATTCTGGATTTTTACATGATCTAATTTTGCTGAAGCTCATCATTTTTCCTACAATAAAAAGTAACAAATACATAGTCTAATAATTTAAAATAAGAACACACTTGCCATTCTTTGGTGGTAACAGAACTATTTTTACTTAGTTGCTGGTGTAACTCCTCATTTTCCTTTACTATTTCTTCAACTCTTGCTTTAAAGTTCTTCATGTCCTCCTGGAAGGGCAGCAATAAAGAACATACACATTATAGATGGTCTGCTTTAAGTTCATGTTCTACCACCACCACATTTATTTATCATCTGTTTCCCTCTTGCAAGGAACATAAGGTAACTTACAAAGTCCTCCACTTCATTTTAACCTCACAACACCTGTGAGGTAGGTTAGGCTGAGTGTGTGCAACTGGCCCAAAGTCCCCTAGTAAACTTTATAGTCAACTGGAGAATAGGACTCAGCTCTCCCCGTTCCCAGCCCAAAACTCTAACCATGACACTACAATCGCTCTCTGGAGTTATGTTTACTCCTCAAATATATCCTAGCCTATTTCTTGACATGGTAGTCTTCCATGTGTAGGAATGAATGGATGGATAGGTAGGTAAATATAGTTAAAAAGGAGAATGGATTACATGAGTTCCTTTAGACCTTTCCTTTGGACATAGGTTTATTCCTTATCAGCTGTTTGTGAGTTATGATGGTAGAAAGGAAGCCTTACCAGAAGGAAAAATCCAGAAAGCATGTGCTTCGAGCATGTATAAAGATATGTGAGTACTCTTCATGCTATATACATTACATTGTATAAGCACTTTTCCATTTATACTATACTGAGCAACCATTGAAAAAAAATCCAACTTGCCTCATGCACAAGAATCAAGTTTTCTTTTTCCTTCATTCTGTCTTCATATGCCAACAGAAGAGGCGATAAGTATTTCATATCCAGCTTTAAACAAAAGGAGGAAATTTTAATCAAATTAAATTTACCTCAAAACTACAAATTCTGTTTAACAAAACTTAGTGAAGATCTTTTTAAATGCCTGAATAATTCCAGCAGACCTATGAAGTTAGAAAAGGATAAGAAGTAACACTAAAATACCAGCTTTAAGTGGTTGATATACTGAGACAATAAGATAATACACCAAGGAGGAGGAGTTAATTAAATAGCCTATTTCAGAACAACTCTCCAAAAAGCAGGAGTGTTATGATCACAAGAACTCACATGCCTTTCAATTTTCAATTAGATATCTGTTGCAATTCCTACTTGAAACATGTACACACTGTAATTTTAAAAGTTTGGCAAAAATGCATCAGTTTTGCACACAAAGATGATTTCAACTTCTTTTTTTGGAACCTTCCCCATACAAATTGTTGGTAAAGGCCTATGCCAGGACCTGAGAGAGAGAGCATCCCTGTATAGTTATTTAATACCATCAACTATGGATGACTGTGCCCTGTTTTAGTGGTTCCAGTGCTATTTGGCTGTGCTGCCTGAAGCTTATCCTTGGGGACTTCTAAACCCCTTGATCTTTGGTTATTGGTGTTTGAGATTAAAAGCAGAAAGTCAGGCTACTTTCCATGCCTTGGAAAGGTAGGAGGGAATACAAAAAAAGTGTAAAAAAATCAATAAATCAAGCACACCTATCAAATCTTTAGTTGCAAAATACTGATAATTTGAAGTTGAATATAGGTATCAGAATACAGTAATTCATTAAGCAGCACCTGCCTCTCCAATATGACACAGAAGTGCAATGTAAGTGCATAGCAGTACAGTTTTAAACTGTAGCTAAATTAAAACTATAAACATTTATCAATCAAGTCACCAAAGTAGCTAGAAAAAATTGGTTCAACACGGTCTGAAAACATTTAGTAGCAAATGCATAATGTACTATACACTGAAAAATGCTGGCTTTTTACTTACCAGCCATGGGGGGATTGGCTTTTTCAATGGCAGACTTCCAATTTTTAGACTCTAAGATAAAAAGCACATGTTACACCTAAGAGCTGCACAGCCAAAAGAGGCTGTTTTCCAAAATAGATTTTAATTGGTGCTACAATTCACATGCTGTAACTGAGTACGATTCCAAGAAGCATTTAGGTACCTTCTCTGGCCAATACTGAAGCTGCAGTCTCTCACTGCTCAAAAGATATATCTGCTATGATTGGGTCTATTTCCCAGATGTATTCCATGTACCAGAATCTGCCCCATGTTTTCCAAGATGCTACTGTTTTCCACTAACCTGTATTGCAAGGTACCTGGTCACCACAGGAATGTATACCGAGCACAGAGAAAATCTCATCAAAGAGCTTCCCTCCCTCCCCCTGCTACCATATCTCACTAGCCTATTGCATGATGAGAATGACTGAATCTAGCTGAATCTCAGGATCATGTTTCCCATCTGAGTTCAATTAACCAGTTTTGCTTCATTTCTGATTAATTGAACCCTACACTGTGATTAATTATAACTATGTTTTATTCAAACACAGACCATAGTTTAAAGTTGGTTTGTTTCAACAGCACATATATAGTATTAACCACAGTTCCTCACATTCAGACATAAATAAATTTGGACAAGTCTCCAAACTCTTCTTTGCAGCTTCACTGGAGCAAGAGTGAGGAGCACATCAGCTTGGCACTCCATCACCCACTAAAATATTGTTTAGTGCAGTGAGGGGGAACTTGTAACCTTCCAGACATTTTGATCTATAAAAAGCAGCCCTTTTCAATATAGCCAATGCAGTAGACCAAAACATCTGGAAGGCAAGAAAAAGCTCGCTGCTAGCTTAGTACAATGTCTGGACTGGATGATGGAGCCGAGGACACAGACTCTGGTAAAGAGGCTAATGTCCTTATTTTTCAACTATAACAAAAAAGATAATTCACCAATGCTAGAACACTACTGCAGGACCCCTGTATCCACTGGCTCAGTCACTGTGTTTTCAGTTAACCACAGTTGACCTCAGCCCAAAAGAAAAGTCGTGAAGTGCCATAAAATGTGCTTCCTGTAAGTGAAAATTCTTGATTTAATATGGAAAGGAAAAAATCCATACGCTGAGGTAAGAATGAAAGAAATTATAAAAAAAGAAATGTATACAGTATATCTTGTTCTTCTTGTTAGTCGTGTCCGACCCATCGCGATCCCATGGACAACATTCCTCCAGGCCCTCCTGTCCTCCACCATCCCCCGGCGTTTGCTATTATCTGAGGTTTCAGACGTCTGCTCTGGAGCTTGGAACTGATCCACACATATAAGCAGGTCCTGCTGTACAATTATGTTTGTTTTAAAAAAACTTGAAAAAGAGCATTACCTCATTAGGTGAAATGGGTCTGTATTTAGCTTGATATCGACTCAGTTCTGTGTTTAAACGATGAACAGTCATTTTTAGACTGTCATTTTCATCCACCAATTCCTGGGCCTGCTGTCTTAATAAAAGCAATTCTGCATGTTCCTCTGTATTAAAAAAACCCAAGAATGTAAAAGTACATGTTTGCTTGTGCAAACATCTGTTAAGTCTAACAGAAATTGAGAATAGTGTAAATATCTACTCTGTAAATAGTAATAGTAGTAAATATATACTATACATATAAAGTTGAATAATGAAGGACCCACTAAATCAAATGGATCTGACAAGGTGTACATGGCAGACTGCTAAGGGCTTAACGAAGTTCCTGCTTTTTGCTGTTACTTTGGACCTGCAGGAACCATGCAGGTCAGAAGCTGTGTGAAGGCCTGCTTTACAGTAATGTAGCTTGTACATCAACCATAGTACTGCATGGAAAAGTCTGTGCATGCGAGATGGGGGTATAGTTGAGTGATAAACAGTTCAAGCTTGCCATACAGAAAATCCCAGGTTCAGTTTCTGGCATCTACAGTTAAAAGTATCAAGTTGCAGAGATGGGAAAGGCCTGGTGACCTACTGCTACTCAGAGCAAAATAAAGGATTAGATGGAAAAACAGTCTGTTTTATATAAGCAGCTTCCTAAGTTACCCATCTTTGAATAAAGCTTCCTATACTGCCTAGTAAAATAATGGAAACACACACACCCCATAACATATATCCATATTTCTGAAAGACAACACATTTGCATTCCTAGAAAAAGAGTAAATGAACTACTATCCTTCTCCATTATTTTTATATGATCTCAAAGCAAACAGATGGAAATGGTAGAAAACCCCCCATTATTAATAATATTTGATGGTGATATTCATTTTTACAAGTGCCACTATTCCTTCATGCCAAAGAAAGATCAAAGGTAACCAAAACAAACTTCCTTGATATTTTATTATGTGTTTCTAAGGGTTCTGTCCAGCAAAGATTTCAATTACAGGCTGGATCATCATCTTTCAGCTGCTGACCTGGAGATCAGAGGGTTCACAAGAATGCGTTCAACTGATCTACAAAGAAGGGAGCCAGCTGAGAGTCTCAATGTAAGATGAGAAACCTTTTCCTCAAGCAACGCATACAGACCCATCCTCTCAGGAATAAGTTACGCCTAGTTTTATAAGATCCCTGGGAGGAACAAGGCAAATTCACTTTGTATGCTAAATGAGTAAGATACTTCCAACCTAACCTGACTTTGTCCTATCCTACAAGAGTAGGATGGAATCTTCTATTTATATGCAAATGGAATATGCATATAAATACAAGCAGCTTTTAGGACATTTTTCCTAATTTTGAATCTAGACACTGGATCCTTAGGTAAAGAACAGCTCTTGAATCACTGACTTAAACCTCATGTACAGTCTATTCAAGCAGCCTCGACTAAATTAAGCAAACATATTTGCATTAACAAGGATAAAACAATTTTTCTAATACTGGCATTTTCTAGATGAATAATTCATTTTCAACTAATAAGAATCACTCACATTATATACTATCATTAACATTCAAACACACACTATGCTCTTACCCTTCAAAAATTATTTCAGTTTGTGTCAGATACATTAAATAGTGTCAAATAAAGAGGGAACAGATTCAACAGTATTGCACTGTGTTATCCTAGTTCACATATGTGCTCAATTATGGTTACAATGATTCTTTCCCACCTTCATCATGTGAATTCTGTGCAGTTTCTTTAAATTGTTTATTTTCATTTTCAAGTTTCTTAACTTTTAACTGGAGTTCCTTCACTTGCTGCTTTTTCTCCTCAAGTTGTGAAAAAAGGGTGCAATTTGCATTCTTTATATGCCAATTCTCTTCTTTCAATCTCTGCAGCTTTTCTCTAGGGAGATCCATCTGGCCTTGCTTTCTGCAGATTACTACATCTATCAATGAAATGGAATAGAATATTCAGCCACACATACATTGGAGCCTCTTGGTCAAAAAGCTGCTCTCCTATCATATAAATTTAGAAGAAAGCATCATGTATGGAAGGCCAATTCATTCTAAAGTAAATATTTTAAGATTTAAATATTCATGATCGTCCCATCATTCTAAACATTTCAACTTTTTTTGTTCCAACTGAAGATAAAACAAAAAATCCCCTAAATATTTAGCCAACTCCATATACTCTACTTAATGTTTCCAAACTACACCATACATTAATTCCACCAATTGTTGTTGTTGTTGTTAGTCGTGAAGTCGTGTCCAACCCATCGCGACCCCATGGACAACATTCCTCCAGGCCTTCCTGTCCTCCACCATCCCCCGGAGTCCACTCAAGCTCACACCAACCGCCTCACTGACTCCATCTAGCCACCTCATCCTCTGCCGTCCCCTTCTTCTTTTGCCATCTATTGTTCCCAGCATCAGGCTCTTCTCCAGGGAGTCCTTCCTTCTCATTAGGTGGCCAAAGTGTTTGAGTTTCATCTTCAGCATCTGGCCTTCTAAAGAGCAGTCAGGGTTGATCTCCTCTAGGACTGACCGGTTTGATCGCCTTGCGGTCCAAGGGACTCACAGGAGTCTCCTCCAGCACCACAATTCAAAGGCCTCAATCCTTCGGCGCTCAGCCTTCCTTATGGCCCAGATTTCACAGCCATACATTGCAACTGGGAAAACCATAGCCTTGACTATATGCACTTTTGTAGGAGGGTGATGTCTCTGCTTTTTAGTATGCTGTCTAGATTTGTCATAGCTCTCCTCCCCAGGAGCAAGCATCTTTTAATTTCTTGGCTGCAGTCCCCATCTGCGGTGATCTTGGAGCCCAGAAAAATAAAATCTATCACTACTTCCATTTCTTCCCCATCTATTTGCCAGGAACTGAGAGGACTGGATGTCATGATCTTAGTTTTCTTAATGTTGAGTTTCAGGCCAAGTTTTGCACTCTCCTCCTTCACCCGCATCAAGAGGCTCTTTAATTCCTCTTCACTTTCTGCCATGAGAGTGGTATCATTTGCATATCTGAGGTTGGTGATATTTCTCCCAGCAATCTTAATTCCAACTGGTGATTCATCTAGCCCCGCCTTTCTCATGATGTGCTCTGCATATAAGTTAAATAGGCAGGGCGACAGTATACAGCCTTGCCGAACTCCTTTCTCAATTTTGAACCAATCAGTGGTTTCGTATCCAGTTCTCACTGTTGCTTCTTGACTCGCATATAGATTTCTCAAGAGACAAATAAGATGGTCAGGTATTCCCATCTCTTTAAGAACTTGCCACAATTTGTTGTGATCCACACAATCAAAGGCTTTAGCATAGTCAATGAAGCAGAAGTAGATGTTTTTCTGGAACTCCCTAGCTTTCTCCATGATCCAGCATATGTTGGCAATTTGATCTCTAGTTCCTCTGCCTCTTCGAAATCCTGCCCGTACTTCTGGCAATTCTCAGTCCACATACTAATGGAGCCTAGCTTGCAGGATTTGGAGCATCACTTTGCTAGCATGTGAAATGAGTGCAATGGTGCGGTAGTTTGAACATTCTTTGGCATTGCCCATCTTTGGGATCGGAATGCAAACTGACCTTTTCCAATCCTGTGGCCACTGCTGAGTTTTCCAAATTTGCTGGCATATTGAGTGTAGCACTTTTACTGCATCATCTTTTAAGATTTTGAATAGCTCAGCTGGAATGCTGTCACCTCCACTAGCTTTGTTGTTGCTCAGACTTCCTAAGGCTCATTTGACTTCACATTCCAGGATGTCTGGCTCGAGGTCAGTGACCACCCCATCGTGGTTATCAGGGACGTTAAGCTCTTTCTTGTATAGTTCTTCTGTGTAATCTTGCCACCTCTTCTTAATCTTTTCTGCCTCTGTTAGGTCCCTGCCATTTTGGTCCTTTATCATGCCCATCTTTGCATGAAATTTTCCCTTCATATCTCCACTTTTCTTGAAGAGATCTCTGGTCCTCCCTATTCTATTGTTTTCTTCTATTTCTTTGCACTGTTCATTTAAGAAGGCATTCTTATCTCTTCTAGCTGTTCTCTGGAATTCTGCATTCAATTGTTTGTATCTTTCTCTTTCTCCCTTGCCTTTCGCTTCCCTTCTTTCCTCAGCTATTTGTAAAGCTTCCTCAGACAGCCATTTTGCTTTCTTGCATTTCTTTTTCTTTGGGATGGTTTTAGTTGCTACCTCTTGTACAATATTGTGAACCTCCATCCATAGTTCTTCAGGCACTCTGTCTATCAGATCTAATTCCTTAAATCTATTTGTCACCTCCACTGTATATTCATCAGGGATATGATTTAGGTCATACCTGAGTGGCCTAGTGTTTTTCCCTACTTTCTTCAATTTAAGCCTAAATCTTGCAACGAGAAGCTCATGATCAGAGCCACAGTCAGCTCCTGGTCTAGATTTTACTGCCTGTATAGAGCTTCTCCATCTTTGGCTGCAGAGCACGCAGTCAATCTGATTTCTGTGTTGACCGTCTGGTGATGTCCATGTGTAGAAGTCGTCTCTTGGGTTGTTGGAAAAGAGTTTTTGCTATGACCATCGTATTCACTTGACAAAATTCTACCAGCCTGTGCCCTGCTTCATTTTGTACTCCAAGGCCAAACTTGCCTGTTATTCCGGTTATCTTTTGGCTTCCTACTTTAGCATTCCAATCCCCCATGACGATAAGGACATCATTTTTTGGTGTTAATTCTAGGTGTTGTAGGCCTTCATAGAACTGGTCAACTTCAGCCTCTTCAGCACCAGTGGTTGGGGCATAGATTTGGACTACTGTGATGTCGAATGGTTTGCCTTGGATTCGAACTGAGAGCATTCTGTCATTTTGGAGATTGTATCCCAGTACTGCTTTTCCTACTCTTTATTGATTATAAAGGCTACTCCATTTAATAATTCCACCAATTAGGCTGGAATTAATTAGGCTGGAATTAAATCAGTAGCAGTAACAAAATTATTTATGCTAAACGCAGGCATGTTGATTCAGTAGCAACTTTTCATCACCTGATATTTTGCAAGTAGCAAATATTGTGGCATAGAAAATTAGTACTTGGGCTAGTGCTAACAAGATAAAAAGAAAAACTTCTTTTCCCAGCTGTAAAATACGGGAATAATTTTAAGAGCTTTTCTATTATTAAAAAGCTTGCTGTGTAAAATGAACTAAATCTTTCCAGATCTAGTTGCCTAAGGTGAAGAAAACAAAGCATGAGTATATCATGTAAAGCAAATTCAACTGAAACATTTATAACTGAATTTTTTGGCAAAGTAAATGAGTAGGCCAAGTAAAGAATATGTCACAGCAAGCTAGCACACCTTCCCTAGGTTCACATGTAACAACTAACCATGCATTAACCAACCCATTGTCAGGAATACGTGGATATGCTGCCTCCTAATCACTTCCTGATAACAAACCACCTCATTCTTGGATTATTTTCTGCAATGTCTGAACCCAGAAGTCTGGGCTGTTGATGGGCATTCAACCCAGAGTTTGTTGTTGAGTTAAACTTTTGGTTGTTTACTTCTCAACTATCCAGAATTCTGGGTTTGCCTGTTACAGCAAATAGAGCAGTTTTGGATCATTTTGTAAAGAAGAGCCAACAGAGTCGTGTCAAGCTCCAAACTATTGATTAATTAACCTATGAATCGGCATTATTTATTTGTTTAAACCTTTTTTTATTATCGTCCACTACCAAGGTCTCAGGAGAGTTCCACAGCAAAGCAGAATAAAACAAAATAAAAATGCAGCATTCTAATGGATTTCTGGCAATAAAACCAGGTCTTCCTGCTCTGTCGAAAAGACCAGGTCCAGAGTGTGGCCTTGTTCATGTGTTGGGTTGGTGACATATTGAGACTGCCCCATGGCTGTCATGAAGTCCTGAGCTGCCCTGGTCAGAACAATCTTGGCATAGAGATTGACCCCAACATCCTGAGGGTCCTCAACACCAGGTCCGAGATGATCTCAGCTCAGGCTGGAGTCTGCTGGGCAGAAAGGTGCATGGTACACCAACAAAATCCCCAGTCTGTCTTGATCACCCAACACCAAGTACAAACACTCAGGACCCAGCCTTGAAGGAACAGGAAACCCTGAGAGGGAGATTGAATCTCTGTAAATTAGCACCATGCCCCCTTCTCTTCCCTTCATTTTTAGGCAGGGTTGGTACCTTACCAGATCCCTGGGCAGGCACAGCTGGGTGAGCACCATGCCCCCTGCTTTTCCCACCCAGGTCTCTGTGATACATGCCAGGTCAGCCCCCTCATCACGATAAAATCATGAATGAGGGATGTTTTATTTTGGACCAACCTGGCATTCAGCAGCAGCAGCAGCACCAAGCCTAAGGCTGGTTGATATCACTATCATACTAACCATCTGCACCCCCTTCTTCTGCAGTAATCTGTTAACATGAGAAAAGGTTCTCACTAGCTTCTCCAGTACTGTTATAAGGAGATTCTAAGCTACCATTTCCTTTGTAGTATAACCACAATTTAACAAGTAATTTATTTTAACTATGGTTATCAGAAACAAGCCAGCTTTATAAGCTCCTCATGGTTATACCAGAGGTAACAGAGGAAGCACGTGAGTCTGAGACTCACCTAAGCTCATTGTAATATGAGAAACTATGGCATAGCATCCAATCTGATTTGCAGCATCTAACTTAACTAATTTACAATCTTTCTTTCTTTCATTTTGTTAAAAGCAGAATTAGTACCTGAGGATGGTGGAGGCTTTTCATTCACTGGATTTTCAGTTGAGGTTTTTTCCACCTACCAAAGAAACAAAATAATTTAATCTAATTTCCTGTTAGAGTTCCATTTTCCAATAGAATTGGGCAGCAACTTCAAGAAGAATATAGTGAACATTTAAAACCTTGCAGGTATAAATTTTTTAAAGGTTTTTAAACTGTGATATTACTAAAATGTTCTCCAACAACATAAACAAAATTATTGGTGCCTGGTATATGGGAGGAAAAAATAGCATTACAAGATAGAATTAAAAAGAAGCAACCAAGATAACCTAAGTTTGCAAGCAATTATCTAAAATTGTACATTATTTATACCTCATTTAACTGTATCCCTCCTTCTACATTCATCATGCATAACATATGATCTTGAACAGCCTGTTGTTTGTTTGAATATTCAACCCCTATTAAGTAGATGGTAAAACCATAAGACAAGATGTGTCTTACCAACAGAGGTCTGGGTTCTATGGCTCAGTTCTAAAGACTAATTTTAGTTACAACCAAGTGTTCAGATATGATGGAAGTGATTTTTTTGTTTTTCTTAGTAAGTGGAAGACACCATGTCATATCATAATCTATTTTTAAAGCTCCATCTCAGTCTTCAGATGGAAAATATAAAAATCCTGACCTGCTTTCTAGGGTTGTTTTGAGACAGAAGGCAATATGGACAGCCAACCCATGAATTAAAGCAAAGTCAGTTTCATCCATGCAAGTATTACTGCATATGTGCACCTTATCCATGGTACAATGGTGTCAGAGTAGGACTGCAGAGACCCAGATTCAAATTTCTACTCAGCTATGAAGCTTATAGGTTACTAATTCACAATCTGACCTACCTCATAGGGCTGTTGTGAGAATAATGTAAGAGGAAAACCATGTATGCTGCCCCAAACTTCTCGGAGAATAATGGGATGAATAAGGATAGCAAAGTCCTTAAATACATTTCTAAAAACATATGTGAATACATTTATGATCATTTTACCTTAAAACTCACTCCAGCCTGTCCAATTTCTGTAAAAATAAACATAATATATTTAAAGAAATTCACAATTCACTACCTAACTTGGAAGATACTGCAGAAGTACAACAAATTTCAAAACTTCTCCCAGCTGAGAGACAGCTTCAATCTTTTTCTATTTATAATGAGGAGCAGTGCAGAAAGGCTTCCTGTATCCCTCTCCCATTTCTCATTTCATCTGTTTGAGTGGAGATACTGGAATTAAAGTTGGTGTGCTGTCCCCATTCAGAACACATTTATATTTCAATTAACTAGAGTTTTGTGTTTAGTCCAAATCAGCAAACTGTGGTGAATGGTTACCAAACAGGTCAGAATATGAAGCCATAGATTAATGCTGGCTTAATAATAGAGGATTCACAAATATGGAGAAATTTCTATGCATGTGCACCTGCACATGTTTAGAACTACCCTTCAGTCCTCTTCCCTGAACTTGCTAAGGTCAGGGGTAGAACTGATGAATGAGAAGAGAGTTGACACATGTGCCCACATCATCTTTAACACCTTCTGTCTCATATATTCAGGCTGAATGCATAAATAGGCTTTCTGTGAGTTTATTAGGCTTAGGAATGAGAACAGCTGAGACATGAAACGCCAGGAGAAAAAAAGAAAAAGGAAAACAGGATTCAGTGGAAAGAGGAACTTGAGCAGGTCAGTTTCCTAATAGCTTATGATAAGTATCCTGGACTAGGTAAGGGTTTTGTGCAGGAGAGATATATATCATGAAGTTTAAAAAATGCCCCTGTTTGTTTGTTTGTTTATTTATTTATTTAAAACATTTCTATGCTGCCCCATTCGCAAAGAGCCTTGGGGCAGCTTACAAAACAGGCACAATGCACATAATTAACCTTAAAATTCGGAGACATCTCGGCTCAATATAAAACCCATATAAATAGACAATTAACAATTAAAATAACTTTTAAATAAAAAGGCCTTGGCCTGGCACTGAAAAACAAATAACAACGGCACCAGGCAGACCTCTCTGGGGAGCACATTCCATAGGTGGGGCACCACCGCAGAGAAGGCCCTCCTCCGGGTACTCACCCTCCTAATATCTTTCACAGAGGGTTCCCAGAGAAGGGCCTCTGCGTTCCTTTAGATAGTCAGGTCCCAAGCCATTGAGGGCTTTATAAGTGATAACCAACACCTTGAATTGGGCCTGGACTTCAATGGGGAGCCAGTGAAGCTGACAGAGGACTGAGGTTATATGAGAACAACGCCCAGTCCCCGTCAGCAACCTGGCAGCTCTGTTTTGCACCAATTGAAGTATCCGGACCATTTTCAAGGGCAGCCCCACGTAGAGCACGTTACAGAAGTCTAACGGATCAGCTGAAGGAAGGCACTCCTCGCCACCGCTGTCACCTGAGCTTCTAATGACAGCTCTGGGTTGAGGAGCACTCTCAAGCTGCGAACACTTTCCCTAAGAGGGAGTACAACCCCATTCAGGACAAGGTCCAGGTCCCCCACCCCAAAGCCCGAACCACCCACCAACAGGACCTCCGTCTTGTCTGGACTGAGCTTCAGTTTATTGGCCCTCATCCAGCCCATTACCTCGGCCAGCCACCGGTTCAGTACAGCCACTGCCTCACCTGGATTAGTTGAAAACGAGATGTAGAGCTGGGTATCATCAGCATACTGATGATTCTGCAGCCCACACCTCCTGATGACCTCTCCCAGCGGTTTCATGTAGATGTTGAATAGCAAGGGGGACAAAATGGACCCCTGAGGAACTCCATGGCATAACTGCCATGGCGCAAAGCCACAGTCCCCCAGCACCACCTTCTGGAATCAGCCATTGAGATAGGAGCAGAACCACCACAGAGCACTGCCTCCAACTCCCAATCCCCCCAGCCTATCCAGAAGGATACCATGGTCGATGGTATCAAAAGCCACTGAGAGGTCCAGGAGAACCAGCAGGGATGCACTTCCCATCTCTCTCCCTGCACAGGTCACCATGCAGAGCGACCAAGGCAGATTCAGTACCATACCCGGGGCTGAAGCCGGACTGAAATGGGTCCAGATAATCAGTCTCATCCAAGAGTGCTTGGAGTTGTCCCGCCACCACCCACTCTAATACCTTGCCCAAGAACGGGATGTTGGCCACCGGTCTATAATTGGCAGTCATCTTTGGATCCAGGGATACCTCCTTTAGGACTGGCTGGACTACCGCCTCCTTTAAAGGGGCAGGTACCCGGCTGTCCCTTAGAGAGGCGTTGACCACCTCCAGGATCCAGGTCCCTATCCCGTCCTTGGCTTTCTTAAGTAGCCAAGATGGGCAAGTATTCAGTGATATTTCAGCAGATGAGAGAAAACAGGTGTGCCCCTCATATATTTCTGTAAAATGATCAAGTTTCAGCTAGAGCACAGGGGGAAAATATCCTTTATCCCTCTCTCAAGCCTGAAATTCCACCTCCAGAAGGCCACAGAACTACAAGGTCTCTGGCTCCAGGCTCACTGGAGTGATATGTGGCAACATTTTGTTGCAAGTCCCAGCTGGTAGACTTTGGAACATTAATCAATTTGATCTTTTGTTTTATTTTTCATGCTGCTTCATAGCATTTCATGTCAAAGCAAGAAGTGACTTTACCTTCCACCTGGATATTTGGATGAATGAGAGAACCAAGTTCAGGGACAGAAGAATCATCTTCCTCACCATTGCCGTTACTTGAAACTGGGAGAATTTCCTAAGTAAAATGATTACAGTGCAATATATAAATCTACAGTCCAACCTACGAGCAATGTGCATGCTCAGGTACATGATCACGCATAGCTTCCTAAAATTACTACCTAGAGGCACAAAATCCCCTAAGGGCAAGTATATATGCTAGGGAGAGTTCTAGCTTCTTCTCTCCTGCTCGTTCACTGCTCACAGTACATTCCTTTCCTCATCCCCCAATTGCCATTCTCTGGTCCCCTTTGTCCTCTTCCACTCTACATTCCCCATTTTCTACACTCTCCACCCACATGCTTGAGCTCTCCCACCATCTCACCCTTCACCAATTTTTCACTGAAAAGGGTAGTCTAGGCAGTGCAACCTGCATTACTTTAATAATATTAGACTACGTTTTTCTTAAAAATAGGGTAAACCACTTTGGAGGCCTTTTTCAGCTAAAGAGTACAATAAAAATGCAGTCCAAAAAATAAATTATCAAAAAGTGCTAGAGAATTTCCTATGCAGGGTAATACAAGTGGCATTTCTTGCACTGTCATGGCATTTATCAATAATGCTAGTGATTAAACTCTGTACAGGATGCTTCTGCTTCTTATTCATGCTGAGGCATGACAAAATCCAGGATCTGTATTAAGACATTAATCCATCAAATGCACATGCATGCCCACACTCCTTAACAATTTAATTGTATTTGCATTAGTTACATTTATGTAACTTAGCATATGAAGTAACATACTTGTCATTTTTAAAAAGTACTTTGTCCTTAGTACCCAATGCACAGGTAGTTAGATTTAGAGAATCTCTCTTTCACAGCATTTTTTGAGAATTTATAAACTAGTACTTATGTCACAGAAAACAAATAACCACTTGAGCATTTTTAGATAGCAGAAAACAATAGAGTTCTATAGGAGTAGTAGCCTGGCTTCAACACCCATGCTGCAACAAACAAGCAAGCAAGCAAACAAACCTATTGCAATGTATGTCCGAGACTGGGGAGCCTTGTTCATCACCTTAAAAAATCTGGTGAAAAGCAGGGTTACTGCTGAAATATTGTTCCTAGGCAAGCACTGTTTTATAAGAGGTATTATTTGCCTCTTACATCCTTCCCAGGAACAGAGAAATGGATATGTCTCCTAAGGCAATACCTGCCATTTGCAGTTCTTAATAAGAATTTAATAAGAAAAAAAGAAAATATATTTTTAAACTTGCTCTACTATGGATCAGGGAATCCTTCTTAACGTTCAACATCAATTACTCTAACTGGACCAATCAACTAAATATTCCAACACATACTGCAAAAATGAAGCAGGTGAATTTGCAGCAGTTTCTATGTTATGAGAGCCTTCTTCAATAATCTGTGGCACTGAACACTGTAAGTTCTTCGATCAGATTGTACGCTATTAATTTCTTTTCCTGTTAGTACTATGCCAGTCCTAACATATTATCTTTTCTGTTTTGTTTTTACCTTTATTCTTAGAGTCAATCTATACATTGAGAAACGCACAGGGGACACTACCCTGCAAACTAAAAGTACAGCATTTCAGAATGCAGGAAGAAGCTTTGCATATTTGAACACTTCCTCTTGTAAAAATCCCTGCAAATCCTGTCGAAGAAAAAGCAAAGCTAGAACCTTTACTTCTGTCATATTAGCTCTCCACATGAAGAGAAGCATTCAATCATAAATTCTTCCACCTGCACTCTGAAGTGCTAGAAATGCAGGAGGGCCAATCTTTTTCGGAACACAATCAGTCACACTTTAGCTTACAAACCTGAACTTCGTCTCCAAAGGTTCTTATTTCTTTCAGCAGGACTAATGCATAGTGAAGGATTTCAGAATTTTTGGACTTGCTGCTTCTCTCTGTCTCACCTAAGGCCATTTTCTGCCTCCTTACACAAATGCTAAATTTTATTGCATGCTTTCCCTTCTTTTTCTTTCCCCTCCAATGCTTCTGTCTACTAAATATTTAATTGCATTTCATGCAAGGCCCTAACTTAATGTGATGACAGACTGTTAAGCTGTTTGTTCACTCAGATGCAAGTGATACAGATTGACACCACAAAAGGGGGAAAATCAATTGGAATTGTAGTTATATATACATACAAACAAAATTGAGCGGATATGTGCCAATCATTTTTTTTAAATAAAGGGCAGCAAGCCATTGCTGGTTGCACCAAACCACTGGACAGCAGTCAGTGGAGCAACTGTCACTGGTGGTGGTACAAGTAAGATTGTCAAGACTGGGAAAGGATTTCCCCAGTCCTTAGCTGCTGCTTCCCACAAACTATGATGGGATTAGTCTCACAGGTTCAGATGTCATGCCAAGACATTGAGGATTCAACAACAACTAGAACAAGCCGTCAGTTGTCAGACTGGTTTGCTGCCCAGTAACAAGCAACTATGCAAAAATCAGTACACGTTCAGACAGCACAGCAACCTACTGTGGTTAGTTGTGCATCACTGTGTCAACTCATCATTGTGGCATCACAGTTTTTAAACATTTTGAAGGAATGATGCTGCTGGTCTTCTTCTTTTTCTTCTTTTAAAGCTTTTATAGTCAAGTAAATCAATGAGTAGCAAAGATAGTGCAGTCTGTCTAGCTACATGATTAATAGCATACTGGATTTAATTCCCAGGCATGATGCCCAATCTGCTCATAAATTCTGGTAACAGAATATGTTGTTAAAGTTATCTTCCCAAGAGAGTAATTTGGAAATTATCTGGTGGTCACACAAAGGGTTGAGGCATAGTAGGCTAAACAGCATTAACTTACAATTTGTTACACTGTACAGACAAACTACAGGTTGTATAGCTTCTCTGTTCCCACAACCTTCCTGAGAACCCTCAAACACTGTCTCAAGCAAGAGCCTCTCAGAGCAGACCAACATCCCAAACTATTGTCTGTTGGTTCAGACACAATATCAAACCTGCCTTGAAGTACCAGGTTTCTAATTTAGTGGCAAATCATTGTTTGTCAGATGGCAAAGGTTCAGATGTAACAAAAAAAAGATGGTTCATAATAACTTTAACTTAGAACTGAAACTATGATTTGAACTTCCAAACAACAGCAAGCAAACCATCATGTAAATTTGGTTTACCAAATCCATTTTCACGTTCTACCTTCTCTGCATGTTGGTTTGTAAACTAATTCTCATCTTCATGGTACAGCAATCTTTACAGGCAGAGTTATGGATGCTAGTCTGGTCTACCAGTTCAGACCTAGCCACAAACCACAGCTACCGTAAATCAGTTTGGAAAACAAAAAATCAAAGCCAATTTTATTCTGCCAGCTTATCACAAACCATAGTGTATCTATTTAGATATCAAAACAAAATATAATTCAATTTCCTTTATCAAGGTTTAATGTAATGAACTGAGGCAAAGAAAAGTTTATGTTTTACAGCTTTAACTACCACGTGAGGGCAGCACAAATTCAAAATAGTGTTACCTTATGCATGTTATCTGGATATGGTAATCTTGGGTACTATCAGTATATGGAGAACTTGAAGAGATGTTTATTCCACAAACTATTAACAAATGTCCACAAGATGAGTTTAAACTTCTGGAAAAAGGACTACACAATGTGCTAAAGATCATTTAGAAAATGGCTGATTAACCTGATGGGTATGTCTGCCAGTTTGCTGGGTCTGAAGATCCCAGTTACTTCAGTCAATAAAAAAGAGCTGGTCTCTTCAGCCAGCTATCACAGACAGTTGCCTTGTTATACAGCTACCAAAAATAATACAACCTGCCTTCCATTATGATGATAACCAACTCTTTTGCTTCATGCTTGCATGTGTGTGTGCGAGCACGTGCAATAGAACTAGCACCCCCTAATGGTAACAAGTTTTTAAGTGGTTGCAACTTAATCTAACACTGTAAAACATACATTAATTCTCTCCATTTCTATACCACCCAATAGCTGAAGTTATCTGGATGATTTACAAAGATTAAAAATATTTACATCCTACATATTATGATAACCATTTATTTGAAGACAGCACAGACACACAAATTTGAACGATTGTTAACCAACAGTAAGTAAGAAATTAGAAGCTATTGTTAGGTGAGGTGTGACAGAAATATGTGCTCTCATGGTCAAAATTAAGGGATAAAATGGAACAATAAGGTGTGGGAGAGCACTTTTGCACAAAGAAGTGGCCAAATAATAACATCACTTTGCAGATGCAAACACAGGCAGACCCCAGGTCACAAACGAGTTCCATTCCTGAAAATCAGTTGAATCTGTATGTCAGTCAGATCCCATACATACAAGTCATATTAACCATGAGTAAGTTAAAAGTCTGTCTTAGTATACATACATATTTTACCTTTCTATGTGCTTGCATTGGATTTATGCTTTGGAGGCATGGTTACCAGGGTAAATACTGAAGAAAATTTGTAAAACCAAATATGAAGTTACAGAAGGCAAGGCTAACTGCCCGTGATTCAAAACACACTGGTTTGGGTATGCTCGAGCCAATGAACAACCAACTCCATGGAACATTTTCATGAGCATAACAAACCCATGTTCATTACTATGAACTATCTGTCTCTAACTTGAATTCTTAAAGTAATAGGCTTTATGGCAGTTTGTATGGATGTTTATAACTCGGATGCTTGCAACCTGGGGACTGCCTGTATAGGAACATATGGTTCTTACAATCTGTATTCACACAGTTGAGGCAAACATACACCTGAATGCTCACCTGTTTGCTTTTGTGTGGAACAGCGTACAAAGCTTCCTTGGTAATGCACTCTTTTTTGTCAATATCCTGACAGATAGCATTTGGCTCTTTTTCTGTGTTTGAAGGAGATGTATCCATATCTTCATCATCACAGCAACTGCCAGATATTTCCAAAGACTGAACAGCACTCCTTTCATCATCATCACTCTTGCAGTTTTGACTGCAAGTAGAAAACATATTAACACTATTGAGTCACATATTGTCTCACTTACCGAAAATCATGTTTCAGCAACACAGAAAGATTTAAAAAGAAATGGCTTTCAATCAATTAAGTTTTTTCTAAAACAAAGGGCTCTTATCCAATCAAGTATTTTCTGGTCTAAAGACTGTTTTGCTAAGGTGGAGTTTAGTTTTGTATGCAATAAATATAAGATTCAAAACTTACATTAACAGTATTACTTCAATAACAAAAGAAATATTTATAACACCATTGGCACTGAGCAGAACTTCATAAGGGACAAATTCAATTACAATCAAACATTTAAGTCCATTATTTGTAAATGTGAATGATGGACAGAGATTTAATATGTTCAGCTTAAAATGAAACTATATCTGTCACCCTAATCCAAAGGCTGGTCATTGAGGCTAGCAATGCTTGCATAACATTATGACAACTGCCATGTAAAAACATATTTTAAAATTCTGTGCAAGCAAAATAAGTCTCATCGTAAAGCTTTATCTGATGGTTTGATTCTAGAATTAAATGTAGTATCAATATAAATGCAATTGTAAAATTTTTCTAACTGACACCCATTTGGTCCATGCCTGTCAGAAAGCTGTATACAGACCTTTCAGTACCATTGAGAATATCATCACAGATAATGGTCAAACACTGAATATATATATTTGCACCCATAGACACAAGGTTGAAAAATGACACAAATTGTGAAAGGAGCTCAACTCTTAATAAGGATTTAGAATCACATATTTTTCTGAAGAGAAAAGCTTCATTCGAATTTAATAGGAAACCATGTTTTCCTGTTACTTTAACAAGTCTGCACAAGGCTTGAACTACTGTACTTCCAATCTCAATCCCTGAAGACTGAGAGCTGCCATTTGGAAAAAAAAAAAAAGTTTTATACTGACCATAGTCCCCCATAATATCCAGACTTGGAGAGTCATGATTTGTTTACAGTACAGTTTCAGATCATGGCTAGTTCTCGAATCATAGATCAAACAAAACAGTTTCCCATATTTGGATATCACAAGGAACTTAAATTTAAAATGGAAAGTAAATATCCACCCAGGATGCAAAAAAGGAAAGCATGTGAACCTAATGCTCATGAAATCTCGCTCACATTTCTCATTACATCTGGACTGGGCCACAAAGCTGAATCAAACTCTTGAAAAAGGAAGACGTATTCTACAACTTTCCTAACAGCTCCAAAGTGTAAACTATTGATAGGGCCTGCGAAAATGTGCAGTACATCATACCCCATTCGCAGCTCAGTGATTGTTGCATATGGCTCAACATAGCTTTCTTTATCCTGCAAGTAGCTGGTATCACTTTCTGAAAAAGATCGTTGTCGTGGCTGAGGGATGGCAACAGTGCGTCCAGTTAGGGTTGTCACAAGAATAGCTGCAGCCAGAGCAGATCTGCAAAATGAAAAATTGGAATATGTTCCATGGATCAGAACTATTTTTGTGGATTGTGGTGGGGAACAGGAGGACATATATACCTTTAATTATTGGGGAGCTAAAATGCAAAGCTGTGTTGTGAAATTAGGCGAAGACTAAATTAATGTTTAACAGTAATATAACTTGTCATTATAAAGTTGGTTCATTTGCAGAGCTTTCCTCTTATTGCATAATGCAATGCCACTGAACAAATAGAGCTCCAAATCACGGTCACAATCCAGAAACTCCGATTAATGTTTCATGTGTTTGTGGATTCCCAATGCCTTTTGTGACACATAAACATTCAGTATACACAATGAAGAAGGCCCATGTCATGATAAATGTTTTGCAGCCACAGAAAAGTACAGGAAACCTTTGGGACTCTGGGTCATGGCCACTAAGCATTAACAATTTTACTTATTTACTAAAGGAACATAAAGAAATCTTTCTTGTAGATTATGTTTTATTCAGAGGCTAGTTGAAACAACAATCTTAGTCCAATAAACCATAGTATAGTATACCACAAGTGAGTACTGTATCCATGCTTTCCTTCTCATGTGATAATGAAAACTTACAAGGTTTGTTATACCAGAGATTCCTGAAACATCGGGACAGGGAAACTGTAGCTTAATCTCTGTTTACAAACCAAGATATTACATTAGAATCATAAACTGGTTTTATATCCTAAGTCTCTGCCAAGGTTTCTGGCCTGGATGTACTGGAAACTGATTATTAATTAATTAATTAATTAATTAATTATATTTATTTCCCACTTTTCGCTTTCAATGAACTCAAAGCAGCTGATATCATTCTCCTCTTCCTGTACTCAGCCTCATCCCCGTAAGAACAACCCTGTGAGGTAGGCTGGGCTGAGAGTCTGTCACTGGCCCAAAATCACCCAGGTGGCTCCATGGTCAAGCAAGGACTAGAACCCAATTGCCTGAGTCCCAGTCCCATGTTCTTAACCAATATACCGTGGTTTATTAGACCAAGACAATTATGTCTGGACAGAGAGGACAGAGAGGGAAGTCTTCTTGGCTTCTATGTTGTTGGACATACATACAATGTTTCACAGTGTTCAACACATCAGCAAGAGGTTTAACCACTCAACCCCACCATTCTTCTTTGGCTTGAGGTGGCTTGGGCCACAGTTTGCTCAGCTCTGGCATAAATTCCCCCTAAAGGAAGCTATGTTTTAAACACGGTTTTGGAAAAAATGAGAGAGAGAAATAGAAAGTAGGACAATGATGAAAAATGGAGAAAAGGTAATAACTTTAAAAGAGAATGTTATTACACGACATATCAATGTGGTAAATAAAAGTGAGCCAAAAGGAAAGCTTAACAGGTAATGTATAATGTGCCCCATTTAAGTTAGCATACATTGCCTGGGCTAGATTATATTTATGCAAGTTATTCAGTTACCCATATTTGTCACATAAATTACAACATGTTTCATGTTGCAAGTGATCACTTGCAATGCTGATACTAAAGGGGATGTTCTGTGGCATTGCTATGTGGTTATAGGCTTGATCATATGCAAGTTTAGATAGGAAAAAGGGCCTACAAGAGTCAATATTGAGCAGTGGTTAAGAGTGCAGGATTGGAACTCAGGAGATCTGTCTAGCCCCCATTCAGCCATGGAGATCATAGGGTAGCTTTGGGCCAGTCAGAGACTCTGCCTAACCTCATGAGGCTGTAGTGAGGATAGTATTGAGAAGAGGAGAATTATGTAAGCTGCCCTGAGTTCCATGGAAGGGAAAAAAGGCAGGACATAAATATAAATAAATAATACAACTCCCAGATATGCACCTGGGGCATGCTGGGAGTATACACATTTTTTCTTGTATAATTTGCATAGGATTGCACTCTCAATATATTTTAATTGACTTTTAGTCACTCAGTTACATTTACATGGAGACAAAACATTCCTGAAGCAAAAATTACAGTTACTTGATTTTTGGATGAGGTACACATGTATTCCTAATATATTTTATTAATTCAGCTATCTGATCAATCAGGAGCACTTTTGATCTTAATCTAACCAATTATTAAATTCAAAATCACAGCCCTAATTTTATACTGCACTGTTCATATTATACATAATATGAATAAAATACTCAGTTTTAGAAAGCCTCTTCAATGTTGGCTGAGCAAAGTTCTAACATTTTGGATTCAACAGCATATACATTCAGACTAAACTCCTCACATGTCTAAAGGAGCACATAACCAGGTCATAAGCCTGCACAGGCTAGGTCTACTCATATATCTAGTGGCTGTGTCTTCCCTTGATGTTCAGTGAAATGTACCCACTTCCATGCAAAGGGGGAACCTCCTTCTAGTTTCCCTCCTTCCATGGAAGCACTCTACACATGAGCTTCTTCTCATGTATTTCCAACAAACAGTATGTATTGTGAGGTGAGCAGCCTGTGCTGCAGCTGAATAAGGGTCACTGTCTGAACTCTTCCACATCAAGGTGTAGCCTTTATTATAATATTCAAGAATGATCCATAGCACCTGCACAGAGAGCTCTGGCTATTGGGCTGTATAGGAATAAACAGATATATAGACAGATAGATTGAACTTTGATCCATGTACTGAACTTTGATCAGTCAACCAGATCTTGTAAGGAAGGGAAGTAAATGCTTTTCATACTAGAAAAATAGCCTGTCTACATTTGTGCCTCAAACTAGACTGTTCTATTTTTTTTCCATTAATTGCTCAACAGATTCTTCCAGCCAACACCAACTGGCAATCTGAAATTAATACATAATTAAGATGTGCAAAATGAAGATGACCTTCCCTTCCAGGGTGCAACCCTGGAAACACTGTTATGTATCTGGCTTACGTAAAGGTTACAGACAAGATAAAAGTATGCATTTGCCCCAAATATTTAGATCTATTGATTATTTAAAGTCCATGTAATAACTGGTAATCAAGAGATGAAAACATTAAAACCTACCTGGGCCTTTCTGGAGAAGGGTTTGGACTACGAGGGGGAGGGGTGCGGGGTACAGCAGGTTTAGGAGCTATGGTAGCTGCAGGGATCAGGCCATGAGCTATATGTTTCTAAACAATTTAAAATAAAGTTAGTTTGCAATGATTGAACTAACACAATGAAGAAATACAAAACTGGACATGCACAAGGACTTACAAAATAAAAGGAAGAACATTTACATGCATTTTAATGTATGCAGCAGGCCCAAATGGTTTTAACTCATGCATAGTCTTACTATTGATAATATTACACCAAAATACCTATTATTCTACTCTATCCTAAGTATTTCTGTAAAAATGCACTAAGTCCTTGGATCAGGCCCCTAGTAATTTTTGAAATGTTAATTGTTTGCACTTTCATCTTTCTGGAATTTATCACTTTCCAATTAAATATCGATCACAACTTATTAATGCCAATAGTAGGACTACTGTTATCGTCTTTTAATAACTATTTTGTAACTGACAAATAGATCTTCATTGAAAGAAGCTGTATTTGAGAACATGACATGTCCATGAAGAGGAATGGATATCCAGGACTGGAAAAATACATTTTAGGGGTGACCATCAATTTTTTAGTGGTGAGATCCAGACATTGCTTAGGCTAACAAAACAAATTTCCACTAGTCCAATGGAATAGTTTGCATTATCCCCTTTTAAATAGCCAGCTCCACTGCCATACTACAACTTGCATTTGAAATTCTCCTCAGTTTCAAAAGCAGATTTCCATGCTCTATGGAAGGATGATATTGAAGGAACACAGATATAAAATCTCTTAAGGCTGACAGAACTAGTTTTACAGTTCTGTAGATCTAACCACATTGGAATGCTGGGAACAATAGATGGCAAAAGAAGGAGGGGATGGCAGAGAATGAGATGGCTAGATGGAGTCTCTGAAGCAGTTGGCGTGAGCTCAAGTGGACTCTGGGGGATGGTGGAGGACAGGAAGGCCTGGAGGAATGTTGTCCATGGGGTCCCGATGGGTAGGACATCACTTTGCGACTAGCAACAACAAACCCCACTGGAGAATGTTACATGCTGTTTCATAAAACTATGAAGATCACCAGGGCTTCATATTTTAGAGTGTTAAATAAATAATACAATTTAAAACACATTTATCTGAAACTAAGGCTGCAATTCTATAAATGTTTTTTTCCTGAGCACAGTGAGGCACACTACCAGGAAAATATACATAGGATTGTATTGTAAGTTTCATTAATTCAAGTGGGACTTTCTTTCTAGAACATGAATAGAATCTGAAAAACGTATTTATGGGAATAATCCTGTGGATATTTAGACAGAAAAAAGTTCTAAAACACACAGCAAGTCCCAGCCAGCCCCACTGGCTAGAGGAGGAGAGTACTACAATTTTTTCTCTAAACATACGTACACTGGAATGCACCCTAGGTGCATCAAGGGTTCCAGCACATCACCATATTACAAAATAGTTTTGATCGTCTTTGAAACTCTTCTTGGGAACTATTTTGAAAGGGGAAAAAGCTGAGATTCCTTGGAACAAGCAAGAGTGGTTGCAGAGTTCATTGGATTACTGATGTAGTCATAGTGTTTATATAAAATATCTAACCAGAGGCATGCTATTGAAAAAGGCCAATAGCTTTAACAGGCTTAATCAAATCAACTGAAGCATCCACTGATTAAATGGAGGCAACCACTTTGAAGCAGAGGGACAATGAGCTAAATGTTCATTGTGAAGGGATGGATAATATTCACTCAGAAGATGCATTTTGGAGCTACATACGTATTAAAACATGTATTATTCCAGTAACAAATGTTGTGCTAGTCTGCTGTAGTAAAAGGCAAGAAAATGAGAGTCCTGTGGAATCTTGGAAAGATTAAAGGAATGCTGCATGTTTAGTTCCCAAAAAAGTCTTCTGAGTCCTAGCATTCCTTATTCTCAATAGGGAACAGATTTACAGTGCAATCCTATGCATGCCTGAAGTGAGCCACAACTGAATTCCACAGGGTTACTCTTCCAGATTAAGAAACATACAGGCTTGCAGCCTTATTGCAGGATGAAAAGTTTGACAGTCTGGAGCTGCTCATTTCATCAGACTTCATAAAGATGATGCAGAAGTAGGCGCTATATTGAAACTTGGCAAAACTTAAATTGTTTCATTCCCTGTTGCAAAAGGCTGTCATGTGTCCTGCCTTAGGGAGGACATTTCAGTATTTGAACACATCCTACATTTAAAAGGCTGCCATGCTCAAGTCTGGATAAGGAACCATAACAATAGAAAGCAGGGGCTATGAAATTGCCCCGAACAACAAATTGAGGCATAGATTTTATCTGCTCAATTTTCCACATTGCTGTTTAATATATACTATTCCAACTAAATTATAGTAATCATTTCCAAAGAGCCAAGGGTCCAACTAGTTCACCATTGTTCTCACAGTGCCCAACCAGCTGCCCACAAGAACCTATGAGCAGTGCAACAGCACTCCCCTGCCCAGGTTCACTAGCAGCTAGTGTACACAGTTACAGAGTTTCTGATACTAGAGGCAGCATTTGGCCACCAGGAGTAGCAGCTATTGATAACCTCCTCCCCGCATGAATTTGTTTTAAAACCCTCCAATATGTGGCTATCATGGTATCTTGTGGAAGTGAATTCCATCGTTTAATTATGACTTGTGTGAAGAAGTCCTTCCTTTTATCTGTCCTGCATCCCCCACCAAGCAGCTTCATGAGATCATCCCACTTGGTAACAGTATTGTGAAAAAGAGAAAAAATATTCACCTTCTTCACACAATGCCCAATTTTGTCCCGCCCCATCATGTCTCTCCTAACTCATCTTTTGAGTAGTAGTATGTATATACACAAACGTATTGGAATAGGAATTAGCATATCTTTTTGCCCTCTTTTGAGTGACGCATAGGTTTTTTTGGAGATGCGATAGCCCCCCTCCACCACTGTTTGTTTCCCCCTCACATACACTCTTTAAAAAGGGATCATTACTTCTTTGCGTCCTCATAACAAGCTTTCCCCTCCATCTGCCCAACATAGAGTCGCTTGAAAGGGCTTGGTCACCATGGCAACCAGCGCCACGTTGCTCACACAAAAGGCTGCCTGCTACCTTTTGCTTTCCCGACGGGGAACCCCAGGCCTCCTCGGACAAATACTTACAAACTGGCCTCTTCGGCCTCTCCTGAAATAGAACGCCATGAGAGCTGAAGAGCTTAGCGGGAAAGGCGGGGAAAGGCGGGTGCAGAACAACCCGCCGGGGGACAGCGGGGAAGCAAATCCCCACTATTCCACAACACAAAACGGGGACGCTTCCTTCTTCGCAACCACGCCTGAACAAACCGCGAGTCGATTGGCTACAGCCTCCCGCTCCCACCAATCGCTACTCACATTACTGGTTCCGCTTCCACCTTAGCAGCCGTTGCCATAAGCCCCTCCTCCAACGGCTTTCCTCGTGGGAGGGGGGGAAAGGAGCCTTGGATGATGATTGGCTGAGGTGGTGTCTGACGTACGCGGCGCGCGCTGGACGAAGCTTTGTTGTCTTCGCGCGAAGAGGCGCGTGCCGGCCCGGAAGGCGCTGTGACCGGTCGGCCCGGCGCTCGGCGAAGTGGAAGCGGGCGAAAGGTAGATCTCAAAGGCTGACCAGGCGCGGCAAGGCCCGAGTGCGTGGCCCGGGCTTTCTCCTTGCCTGGCGAAGCCACGCTTGGACGTCGGCTACACGGGCAAGGGGGTAGTTCACACGTGATGGCTTGCTGTAATGATCGGTTCCCCGTTTTTATATTGCTGTGCGGTACGTTGAGTGCTATGATGGAGCTCGGGGAGGACGGCGACTCCCGCGGCGGTGAGCCCCGCCATGCACGGCAGCTTTTATTCTGAGCTTCAGAGGATGGTCGTCAACACCAGCCTGGTGCTGAACTTCGCATCCGAAATGCAGGAACAGGGAGCCCCACCGGCAGAGGAGTCACCAGCCTTCCCTGAATGGAGCATTCCTCCTGGCATGAACATACCTGTCTTAATCTTAGGGTTAGGGTTAGGTGCTGCCTCCAAGCGGGCTTGGAGGGAAAGTGCCTTCTCAGGACTTTAGAATGATTTCCCCAAGAAGTCTGGCACCAACATTGTTATCTTTGATGCCAGATTAAGGCATCGGGCAACACATTTTTAAGGCATTTCTATCCCATCCAATGGGACTGCAGGTGGCGCAGTGGTTTAAACCGCTGTGCTGCTGGGCTGGTTGATCGAAAGGTCGCCCAGCTCCTGCCAACCTTGCAGTTCGAAAGCATGCAAATGCAAGTAGATGAAAAGGTACCACTTTGGTAGGCAGGTAACAGTGTTCCGTGCACTTCGGTGTTTAGTCATGCCGGCACACGACCACGGAGTCTGTCTGTGGACAAACACTGGCTCCCTCGGCCAGGAAACGGAGATGAGCACCGCCCCCCAGAGTCAGGCATGACTGGACTTAATGTCAAGGGGAAACCTTTACCTTTACCTTATCCCATCCAATACAAAAGTTTCAGGATGGTGATACAATGGCAGCACACAAAAGTAGAATATAAATATCTAATAATACCAACATTAAAACATTAATGCTTGACATACAGGGAAAATTACAAGGTTTTGGCCTAGCACTAAAATGAATAAAGCATTGGCACCAGGCACAGCTCTCTAAAAGCATGTTCCAAAGCTGGGGTGTTACTACAGAAAAGGCCCTTCAATGGTTAGATCCTCTTCTAATCTTCAAAGAGGGCTCCTGAAGAAGGACCTCAAAGATCTTAGGGGGTGGTCAGGTATATATGGAAGGAGATGCACCTTCAGCTATCCATGCCCTAAACCATTTAGAGCTTTATATGTCATCGTTAGCACCTTAAATTGGACCCCAACTTTAATTGCTAAACAGTGCAGATGGTACAGGACTGGTGTTATATCATCAAAAGCCTGGCTGCTCTGTTTTGGATCAATGGTCTGGAAGTATCTGGAGCATCTTCAAGGGCAGCCCCATGTAGAGTGCATTACAATAGTCCAATCGGAAAGTTACCAAAGCATGGGTCACTGTTGCTAGGCTCTGCTCATCCAAGTAAGGATGTAGTTCATGGATCAGCCAAAGCTGGTGGAAAGTGCCCCTTGCCACAGCAGTCACCTGGAACTTCAAGGATAACTTTGGATTGAGGAACACTCCCAAACAACCCACGCTGCTCCTTAGCAGGAGTGCAACCCCATCCAGAACAGGGCAAAAATCACTTATTTATTTATTTATTTTTATTTATTTATTTTAAATATTTATATGCCACCCCTTGCAGCAGCCTCGGGGCAGCTCACAATACAAAAACAAATATAATATTAAAAACATATACAATATTTAAAAACTGGCCCATCTCAGGTTAAATATAAAACCATACAACAAAAAAAATATAAATAACAAATTTAAATTAATCTTAAATTGAACATAAATTAAACCTAAACATAAATTAAACATAATATTAACTATTAAAATATTGTCTAAATAAAAAGGAAAGCAGATCCACCCACCAACAGAACCTTTATTTTATCTGGAATAAGTTTCAATTTATTGACCCTCATCCAGCCCATCTCACTGGCCAGCACAGGAGGATTTACTCTGGTAATTGTTTAAAAATGTTTTTAGCTATATGGGATGTGTTTGAACATTGGTATGTCTAAGGTTTTTAACAAACTTGAAGGAAGCCAGATTCATGATTTGAAGGCAGTACCACACTCAAAAATCATCAACTTAATTAGGAAATACATGTTCAAGGCTATGCTAATAAAACAGATCAACCACTGAGGTTTTCTTGAACTATTTTCTCCCATTAAATGTGGCTAGAAAATCCACGCTACAGGATTTTAGTATTCAGACCAAATCGGCAAGTTAAGATAGAGCCGTCTCAAGAATAACATAATTGTTGCTTTTCACCTGCAAATTATAAATGATGTCAACACAGTGGAGGAAGACCAATGATGATGGATGAAACCACTCCAGTCCGAGCAGGAGCTGTAAATGTTCCTTATGGGCATGTGATTGGCAATGAGAAGTGGAAAGGCTCACAGATTGCTCATGGGATACAAGGTAAGTGCATTAATGAAAAACAGGACATATGTGGAATTCCAGAATTTTGCTTCCCCGAAATATCTGTAAATATTGCAAATGAAATAAGTTGCCAGTTAGCCTCACAGGGCTAACTGTTGGTACTGTTAATAATTAGGATGCCTTTTCCCATTATTTTTGTTTGTCCAGGCCCGTTAATATTCCATTTAGAATCTTTGGGACACCTTAACAATATTAAATGGTATGGCTTAAGCTAGAAGTAAAAAGAGTACAACTGAGCTCTGTTTTTCATAAGTGTTCGAATTAAATTTTTATTCATTCATACCTTCAGATTGAGTTTATTCAGGATGTAGTCAGTGACCATGCTTTGATGATTATATTTTATTAACTATAGTTTCCTGTGAACAAGCCAGGATGTTAAACCAACTGAAAATCCTAGACTTCTTCTGAAGCCATTAATCATATTTTTTTTGGTTTGACAAAATGGGATGCTTCTTAATAGAGTGACTTCCTGGTTGGTTCCCTCTCATGAGAATGGGGCTGCTTGCATGGCATGCTCAGATCTTGGCTAATATGTTGAGATATGATTGGTTGCATGTGGCCATTTATTGCAAAGCTGTAGATATTTTTAAGGAGATAAGTTTTGATTATTAAATTAGGGAATTATAGTACAGTAGTTGAATTTTGTAAAGAAAGGAATATAAGTTATATTTTGAGGAGGGTTGTGACCTTTTATTAGCATGGAAGATGCTGTAGGCATAATATACTTGGAAATAAATTGTATTGGGCTTCAGAATCTCCTCTGAATAGAATGTTCAAGATTGGGTTCTTAGAGTTTCACCTAAACTTTTAGTAGGAGCCTATTATCATTTTGCTGTTAATATTAGCTTCCTATTCCTCAAATTCCAAGGGAAAGTTACACTCATTCTAGAAGATGGCCTGGGAGTTGTGGACTTCCATCTTTCTAATAGAGTCTGTGTCCTCTATATTTCTGAAGCAGACCTGGTTGCAGGAAATGGCTTTAGAAGACGACTTGTTCGTTTCAGAAATGTAAGTATTGTCTGAAGCAGGTGTTTTCAGTCTAGCTAGTCAATAATAGAAGATTTTGCATCAGAAGGAAAGGAGAACTTGGTTTACCATTGTTTAAGGACTTGGACCTTTTCTCTTGCATTCACTGTGTACCACCCACCATTATTTACAATTCATAGCATCCGGTGTGAATAGAAATGCGTATCCTCATCCTCCATCTGCAACCACTAGCTGCCTGCTTTGGTCAGGTCAGGTCATTTTCCTCCCTGTTTCAGTGTCACTTCAGAGATACTATTCAATAACTTTGTTCTCACTGACTCTTGTCTTCATTCCAGGCCTGCAATCTTCAAGGAATTGTAATAGTTGAAAAAACCCAGCTAAGTGACCAGTATTTCCCAGAAGTACAGAAATTTGTGGTCCTGGAACTTGGAATGTCGTTACTTCCAGTGGCCAACCAGGGAGAAGCAGCACAACTGATTATCCAACTAGTGAGTACCTTCAAGAGTTTTTATGCCATTGAATGAGGATCTAGGTGTGTGCAGTCCTTTAAAAGGCCAGTGGCAGCCACACAGGAAGCATCAGTGAACTGGAATGACAGGATCAGGTAAACACGTTCTTTGGTAAACATGTTGACAGCTTTGATATCGTGCTTTCATACATGTTGAGGTCCAGGATCAGAGGAGATTCCATGTGGGTACAGTGCTTGCCACTCCTCCTCCTATTAATCGTAACATTCCCTGGGGAGGTGGTGCCCCCCTTTTTTGCTTGCAGTGAACGGCTGACACCACCACTGATGAAAAGCATGGAAGCTGACCCGGGGGAAGGGAGAGAACTAGAAATGTAATGTGTGGCCGCAAGGTGTATTAGAGGAAGATTAGACAAACTATTGGAAGATAGGTTTACTAGCAGGTATGAGTTATGCTAGCTACAGAGGGCTTCATTCCAGGGGTAGCATATATCCATGAGTACCAGATGAAGAAGCAAACATCAGGGTGCCTTATGCCCAGTTGTAAGCACCCAAAAGCACATGCATGGGTGGCGCAGCTCCCTGGTAGGGCTCATGCTAAGAGCGGAGAATGTCCCAGGTTCAATCTGGTGTCATCAGTGTGGTGTGATGGGAAGAGTGTTAGACTGTAGACCCAGAAGATCTGGGCCCTGATCCCCACTTAGCCATGAAGCTCAGTGGGTGACTTCAGGCCAGTCACTCCTCTCCCAAGGGTGTAGTGGAGGCCTCTCAGGGACCAAAGAGCCCCACTTACTTTGGAGGGAGCATGCAGGGGGGTTGCTGGATCCCTGAAGCCAGGGTCACTGTGCTTCCTCCACTGAGACTGAATTCTGCTGATTTGTGACTGGCAGCAACACAGGGCGCGTCAGGACTTTGACAGGCAGCTTCATTTCTTCACATGGCTGGAGCCAGAATGCTGGGCTGGAGGGACCAGTGTTTCTGCCAGCAGAGTAGCCTTCATTGAGAAATATTACTGGACCTGAATGGCATGCTTAGGACCTAAAACCACTAGAGGGCATGCAAACTGCACTTGTTTTCTGTTTCAGGTGCAGGAGCAAACTAAGGATCGAGCCAGCAATCCCTTCCTTGATAAGAAACGTCCCAAGTTTTTAGAGGCTTCTGTGTTACAAACCGTTCAGCAGGTTCCAGGAGTTGGGAAAACCAAAGCTTTGCTTCTCCTACAGCGATTTGGGAACCTCCACCAGCTTTGTAACGCATCTGTCCAGGAGCTTGAACAAGTAGTTGGACATGCTCTGGCACAACAAATCCATAAGTTCTTCACGCACACAAAGTGATCGAGCTTGTTGACTGAGCATCTCAGGGGGGTAGTTCACACCGGTTTATAGATGAGAGGACTTCTTATCGTTGGGTATATATTTATTTTTTGGGGCGGGGGGTGAAACATTTGTGGAGAGCCTTTCATAGCAGCTGAACAAAATAAACTAAGGTGTTAAGCTTAGGTTAAACTAAGCTTAGTTTAAAATAAACTGAGCTGCACTTCTCCAAGTTGCAGCTGCTAAGGGTAAAGACTCTGTGGCAACCACTTCATAGAGCATGTGGAAGAATAGACGGGGCCCCTTTCCCAAGACAGCTGCAGCAGTGACATGCTGTATATGTCCTTTAAAAGGACCCAAGCAATTCTTCTGCAGGATGAATTGTCTTTAACGGCAGCGTTTCTGGTTTGGGCATGAGGCCAAAAGGATGCTTACACATTCCTCTTGAATGGTGCTAACCATTGAAGAGTTGCAAACGAACAAATGAAGGTACAGCCATGTAATTGTGACCTTTGATCTCCTGCACATTCCCATTAGGCCTTTTCCAGCAGTAATGGAGGCAAGTGGGCAGTCTCTGTAGCAGGTGGACAGCTTTGCGAAGCAGGAGTGCTTCGTGCATCCGCTGCAGCACTGTTTGTCAGAATCAAAATAAATGCCAGCTGCTCCAAACTTTCATGGAGTTTCTTTTTTTAGGCCATTGCATTTCCAGGTGAGTGTTTGCATAAAGTTCTGAATGTAAATCCTTTCAGAAGCTTTAAGTCTCATATACTGAGTGGTACCAATGTAGTGGTACCAAGTCCCTTCCTTGCACTTGGATCAAAAGAAAGCAATCAGCAAAGTAAAGGCAGATGTAGTCCACCTTTCTGGCAAGGTGTGTTAGAGAAGCAGCTTTCCAGAATAGCTCTTTGATGCTTCTGAAACATGTACTATAGAGAATCTTGTTGATTTAACCTCTGTTTTGTGCAAGTCACTGCTCTTAAGCTGAAAGTGGATTATTTATAACCCTAACCACCAACTCAGACTCAAGAAACTCTGGCCTCCTGGGTGAATAACATTGAAACACTAATTGCTAGATCCAGCTAAGTGCTGTGAGCATTTCAGATCCGAGTGCCTTAAGCTTTCTAATGCAACAAGCTAGGTCTGGTGCATGCTGCAGGCACTGCTTCCAATTAAGAGGCACACAGCAATCTCTTTAATGCTCTTTTTTCAGGTGATCATATCAAATGTCTCCATCCAGGTCTGCAGGGACATTTCCTAATCTGTGTGGCTCTTTATTGTGTGGCAGGACACTTTACCTGAAGTTTGTCACTGGTAGCCCACAGATCAATTTAAAGCAGTCTCCTGGTGGCACCAATAACATGAGCTCATGTTCTAAAACTTGGTCCTGAATATTGTTGAAAATCTTATGTGGAGAGGGACTAAGCAGAGACTTTATTTGGCTTCCATGACAGATGGCTGACAACTTTTGTCTGAAGCTGTCCGTTGACCTGTGGGACTTAACAAGCAGTGCAGGCCAGGATCCAAGGAATTGTGCCGCTATTCTGGGTGCCCAAAGGGGGGTTATATCCCATGTCTCAAACCCTAACCCTCTACGCCACATCGCATGCTGCCCTGGAAATGGTGGGGATCTGGAAAAACCAGTTTGTGATCTCTTCACAGATCCTCCAAGGAGTAGAAGCATGAAACTCAAAACCACATACTTCAAGCGTATAAGGAAATGCCCCAAGCACTTGTTTAAAGGGCTAGATTCAAGTGAATAGTCTCTTGAGCTTTTCCTGATTGCAAATGTTACAGCTGGGGAGTATTTGATGTATAATAGAAAGTGGTAGCTAATTTCATTCATGGTCCCTACCTGAAGAAGCTGCAGTGCTGTTAATTTTGGAACACTCTGGAAAAAACAAGTTATGTAGCCTACCTTGAATACCGTTGCTGTCGTTCAGTCACAAAATCATGCCCGACTCTTCGCAACCCCATGAACAACATTCCTCCAGGCCTTCCTGTCCTCCACCATCCCCCAGAGTCCACCCAAGCCCACACCCACCTCTCCAGTGACCCCATCCAGCCATCTCAACCTGTGCCATCCCTTTCTCCTTTTGCCTTCAATAAACTATTTGGAATAGCACACAGGTGTTTAAATGTTCCTTATCTGACTCTTGAATCCATTGGAATAGTTGCATTGCCATTCTCTTCACTAAGGACAAGTGAGTTATGAATAGCCATTATTAGCCTATGGGTGACTCATGAAGAACCTTGAATTTGATTTCACTCGGATTTGCCTGAGGGCAAACTCCTCATAAATGGAGATAAAGACATCCACCCTCTTTCAGAGTTGGGAGCAATTCCACAAATCCTTATTCATCCACACCTGCTGACTTGTTTTACACACTTCGTCTTGGTTTCAGGTGACATACGGGGAGACTTGCTGTATTTGTAGAACCCGCAAATCATTTTACCACAAGGTGGCTGGAGTACAGCCAGACTAAACTGCAGGAGTATCGCAGTTGCAAGAGTGGGTGACTCAGACTTCTTGCCGAGAGCATTCTGTACAAATTCCAGAAGACTGATGCTTCTGTGGAGTGGAAAGGTTATAACCTTGTCCTTGCAGGCAAAGGCTCCTTCAGCATTCTTTTTTTTACAGGAAGTGTGGGTGTATGATAGACACATGCACAAATGGAAGTGATATACATCTCTCTTGGCATTTTAACTGTCCTGCAGTCCAGGTTCTAGGACTTCCCTGTGCCACTGACTCCACTTTGCTATGAATTTAATCATACCTTAATTTAGTTCTGGTTGCTTTGAATGGCTGTATTTACAAGTAGACACAATTCTATAAGTTAAGTGTCAGCTCTTTGGAAAGTGACACTGTAACTCCAAATACACATTTTGATGGCTCATCTTCTAACAAATTAATTAAATTCTGCTTTACTTTGCTGATTTTGTGGGTCTTTGATTATCTACGAAGACCATTAAGCCTGATTTTTTTTTAAAAATGCCATTTCACCTTGCATTATCTAAAACAAAAGTCTAAATACATTCACATATTACACTTCACCTTGTGTCCATCTCCTAAAATTAGGATTTAGACTAAAGCTCTTAGGTCATGAACCTCTATTCTTGTGCTTCTGCACTGCATGTGTTCACAATGTTTCACATAGAAATAGCATCTGTAGCCCTTTTAATATCTCAGTACAATCCAGCCAAAGGTGAAAGGTGGTCTCATTAGTTTAAATGGACTGTTACACATATTCCTAGATTTATCTCTCCCCATCTATTGTAATCTTTTACTAGCATGGGATGTTTCTCAACCCAGTTTGTGGTGTGTAACATTGGACTAGATCTGGGTTTTTAGGGTTATGGTTCAAATGTCATTATCCAAAGGAGTTACCTCAGTGTTCAAAGGCACTTTTTCAATCCAGGAAGCTGAGACGTGTATACGCAAGAAGGATGCTCAGTTCAGTGACTGATATTCCTACCACACCTTTTCATGAGTCACCAGAAGGGCAAAACTATTAAGACGGACTTGTCTGCAAGATAACAAAAAATGCCGTTGGGTGCACATACTTCACTAGAAAGTTCAACTATGGTCACTTTAAAAGAGGCAGAAGACATCTCTGAGAACTGCTAGTTTCTAAATAGGCAAACCTGCATGTCTACTGTTCCAGAGGTTAAGGTCATAGGTCAACAGCCAAATATTTTGTTCCAGTCTTGGCTGTTATGACGTACATATTACACTGTCAAAGAGACAAGCTGTGCTTCACCCTTAAAGTGCTTCCTCAATGACAAATCTGTTAGTCTTCCAGGTGTCGGAGGACTTTGTGTGCTTTAGATGTTGGCAGAATAACCTTTGGAGCATGAGTGTACCTTTTGCAAACATAACACTGCTAATTCCCCAAGGTAGCAGAAATACAAGCAAGTATTTCTGAACATGTGCCTTTTATAAACAAGGTTTAAAAAGTGAAAACACATATTCCTTAGACTTGAGTGAAGCTGGGTGAGTTTTTCTGTGGTCTTTTCCTCTGCTGCATCTCTCCTGCTTGTATATTTAAATAGCTTTATGTTATGCTTTCCAAGGCTATGTTTATTGTTTTAAATGGCTGACTATTCTACTAGATTAAGTAAACCAAGAATATGTAATTAAGAGCATGGGCTGTTAACTGCTAATGAAGTTAACGTCTTATCTGCTAATCTGTCCAAGTTGTTAGCAGCTCCCTTTGCACACAGCAGATCTGAAAATATTTCAAACCCAAAGCATTTTGAGCAAATGTCCAGGTAAGGCTATCACCGTTCTGAGAGATTTTGCTATAGAATAGTATATAAAAACTTTGAACGAATACATACCTGATAGCCCTAACATACCCAGCTGGTCTTGGAAGGCCTTTGGAGGACAAGCAAGTTCAAGGACAACTTATAAACTCTGGCCAGGGCACACGCTGCACTTCAGGACTGAGACTGCTCCCCCTGTTCCAGCTGTCCTCCTGGCCCAAGCAGAGTCCGTCAGGGCTGAGGGCCTGCACCTTGGCTGGCCATTCCAGTTGCCATTAGCCTAAGGACACCAAGCCTTTGGGGACACGCAACTATGGTGGCATTTGGAATGGCGGCATGGGTGCATTTATCGGAGGTTTTTATAGATTGTGCACTTCAGCATATACTCTCAGAATGGCAAACCATTCTGTAGGGGTTTGTTTTGACCACTTAAAGACGTGGCTGTGAGGTAGTGAACGCTGTAAATAAGCATGCCTCATAGCAAGAGTTCGTCTTCGGGAGGGAATGCAGAAGCAAGCATTCATTCCCTGGCCGGGCATTCTCCTGATGTGGTGCAGTACAACTACTAGCATTCCTGACCATGCTGGCTGGGGCTGATGGGACATGAGGTCCAAAACAACCAAGTTGGGAAAGGATGATAACTTGAAATTTTGAGTGTGTCATAAATGCCATTGCAGGATCCAGTGGTCAAAAAGCAGAAGATACATCTTAAAGGGGCACAACTGACAATTCAGTCTTCCTGCTGCCATGGAAATAAAAATCAGAGGATTCTGTGTGTTACATTCTACATTCATTTTTATTATGTCAGAATTAATTCCATCATGTTGATTCAGTTATTGCACAACAAAAATAATATTCTTCTTTTCAGTTTCACAAAAGGGTAGCTATAAAGCAAGTTCACTTAGAGCTGTGCCTCTCCAAATATCAATGGACAAGGGTTAGTGTCTTCTCCTGTTTGTTACTAAGACAGGAAACCAAAAAGTTGCTCCGCACCAGAAGCCAGCTGTAGGGCTTCTGGCTTTTTAAATAAATCTTTAAAAATTATATATTTACATCTATCATTTTTAAACACAAAAGCCTAAAAAACACAAGTTAATGCAACGTTGATCCTCCAGGCTTTTCAAAAAATTACAACTTTCCACTTGAAATATTTTCCAAAGTTTCCTATCCAAAAAGACCATCCTAAATTGACTGCAGTTTCTCTCCCCACTAAATCAAATGGGAGTTCGGATTTCATCTGCTTAAAATGTTTTGACTATCAAACATTGTAAGATCTACCCTGTAGACAATATTCCAATCTAACACTACTGTGTTAGCAACCCGCAACTTTAAAAAGAAGAGCAGCAATAAAACTTACAATGGGGCTAGGGAGAGATCACATTACCAGCTGGGTGAGTTCCTAAATGAGCAATGAATTCCCACATTTCTCCTAAGGCAGAGTAGCTAGTTACACTTGGGAACACGGCTTTGGGACTGGCACTGCTTCAGGAAAGATCAATAGATGGGAGTCTTTTCAAAGCTGAAACTGCACTATACGTATTGTTTAAAGGGGAACTTGGCAGGCGCTGCCAGGACCTGATCTGGGCTAACAGCAGCCATTCTGCTTCCACCCCCTCCTTTTAGCCTTACCAGCAGGAATTTCAGTGTAGCAATGCATTTTTGCTTTTTGAATTTCCACAAGTTGCCATCTTTGCAACAGCTATTTCAAAGCCGGATTTTGAAATATCAGGACTGTTCTCTCTCTCTCAGCAGAGGGTTCCTCCTATGGGATTGTGAGAGTTGCAGGCCAACACATCTGAACAGCAGCGAGAAAGGAATGCTGATACAGGACCACAGTGCCCTCCACGCACTGTGGCAGCACCCCAGAAACGGCTTTCTCTGTGAGGGGCCCCTCTGCAAAGTTCCTATAATTTTGGAAGGACTGTAACCAAGGCAAGTGCCAGATTTGAGGATCATCCCAGTGAAGCATGAGCCTCCATGCCAGGTTTGCATCCAATCACTGGTTGGTTGCCCACACGCCTCCAAGAAAGCATCGTCTTGGGACATGCTGGGAAATGCAAATGGCGGCTGACTAAAGCACTTTTTAGATGGGCACCCAGAAAAACATCAGCAGTGGCCCTGCTGGTGTCCCTGCCTCTGTCTGCTGCCAACCCTGGTTGGAGACAGTAGTCTGGACTCCTTTTCCGCAGAACTGGCACCCCAGAACCTTTAAGTGTTACAGCAATGCTGCGATGTGAACCATCCAAGAAATGGCTTCCATGGAGGTTTCACGATGGCACCCAAGCTATCTTGCTGCTGTTCCCTAGTGCAACATTTATTTATTCAGTTACCCTATTAAGTAAAATCCTCTGCACTATCCAGACCCGCAAATAGGCAAGTTGAATTCGGTTCTGTCCCAGCATGAAAGTTTATAACTCTCACTAGATTATTAATCGATTAGACTTCAATGTAACCAATGCCAAATGTAGCAACAAATGAATAAACCCTAATTCTGTGACTTCTTGGCAAATGATCGCTGTCCTAATTTTTTCAAATTCTTCATAGTCCTTGAAGCACTATAACATATTTTACATGCTATGAAGCAACTTTGTCTACAGTTTACAAATCTGGTAATTGTTCAAAAGGTTCCCCCCGCCCCCACAGCACCACACCATACCGAAATTCAACATGTGTCCAGTAGCAATCAAGGTCATTTTGTTTTCTGCAGCAACAAAACAAGATTCCCAAATTTTCCCAAGTGACACTGTTGTGTTTTTCTGGCAGGTGTAGTACAAGTTCCTTCAAAATTTCACAGCGTGGGTCAAGTTTGAGCTGGCACCTTCACTTCCATCTGGAGCCAGTTCAGGTTTACCGAGGTTACATGTCAGGTTTATGGCGCTCATTCAGAAAACATTTCTGGATGAAAGAAGCCTCCTTTTCAAGTCCTAGTACAACGAGCTGTCTGTATTCAGAAGCGTGAAGGGAGAGGCAAGTTTCTTCTTTGCTGGGGAGCTCCCAGTAACAGCCGAAGGAAGACAAAGCGTACTAGCTGCTTTCTGCCTGTTCTTCATGCCCCAGCTCAAAAAGGACAGCTTAGGAGTCACTTTCTTGGCCTTATCTGTTTTTTCTTCTTCCATGGCCAAACAAATCAGAGAGTATGTTTTCTGCATTCCCACAGAATAAGTTGCACTTTTGTTGTGCTAGGAGGGCAGGGGGAGGGAAGGAGACAGGAGAATAAACAAATCAGTCATCCATGATGGGTCAACAAAATTTGGAAGACAACAAAAGGGCTCACAGTGTGTGAAACAGTTTCTGAGACAGACTTCGCCATTCTTCTGTGTTAATTATAGTCCCTGTTGGACACAGACCAATCTAGACCACTGAGCTTCATGAATTGCACATTAGGGCAGGAGAAGGCTCAAACAGGAAACATGTTTTGTAAAGGACTGGGTTTATCCAGGGTTGAACGTTCCTGAAAAATGCTCTGTGGTTAAAGGCTAAATCACCAAAACACACAGTTGGAGCAATCACTAACAGCAGTTCTGAAAATACTAAGCATTGTGTCGTTATCTAGTTAATACTGAGAAAAAAGCATGGAACGCTTCCCCCAGTTCCTTCCAATATCAGTTTATGGTGCAAATCTGGTACACAGGCCCCCTAAAAACAGCATTATATCCAAATGTTCATTCCCAGCTTTTTTTTTTCTGTTCTTGGAGAATGCACATAATTATGGAATTCAGTGTTATGACAAATGGCAAGAGGCACTACTCTGCATGGCTTCACAGGAGGAGGTTTCTGGAGCAGCCATACAAGCATCTTTTAAATAAGCATATGGAACATAACGAGGGATGGGGAATTTGTCAAACCTGAATTTCCTTGAGTTCTCATTTTTACAAAGCAAAGTTGATGTCCATATTACACTTTGTTAATATACATGTGCATGCTAATATTCACTTTTAAAAGCTCACGTTTTTATAATCCTTATCTCAAATGCATCTTTTTTTCTTCATCAAATAAAGATACAAAGATGCACTTTCTACAGATGTATGCATTTTTGTAAGCTTTCCCCATCCAAACTCCACTACAGATTTTGGAAACTGTTGGATTTCAGTGGCAAACTGCATTCCAGTTCAGAAAAGACTTGATAAGCACAGATTTGGTGCATTCACTGAAATGTGGATCGAACAATGTCTCACCTTATCCCTAGTAGGCATCATCTAGAAGAGATTATAGTAAACTGCCTTACATGCCTTTTTGGAGTGTAAAGGCAGGACAAAAATTAAGAGCCAGTGCAGTGGTTAGGAGTGCTGGGCTCAGGCATTCTGGGTTCTAGTGCCTTCTCAGCCATGGAGCCAATTGGGTGACATTGGTGACAGACTTTCAGCTCAGTCTACCTCACAGGGCTGTTGTTGTGAGGATAAGACTGAGAAAAAGAGAAGAAGAAAATATAATAAACAAGAGGCGTTCCTATGTGTGAGTACACACATATGCAAGAAAGAATGCTTTAAAAAAGGTTTCTTTTATAAGAATTTGAACTAAGCACAATGCTTAACAACATTTGTCTGGTCTAGAAGTGCTTTAAATCAAGCAAACACTGCAGCATTTAGTATTTTAACACGATGCAGTTCAGACCTGGAGGGAATGGCTGTTCCTTAACTTACCAGGGAAGCTGCGGTGTCTTGACAGCTGATGACCTGGATCTCTGCATCTTGATCTCTCAAGCTCTGGAATTTTTCCAAGACCTCGCTCGCTCCCAGCCATTTGCAGTCCGTGCCTTGAATGGCCACAATGCAGTCTCCTTCTTTCAGGCCTGCCAACTTAAGATCATTGGGTTCACCTTACTGCCAGCTGGTATTTGTGCAGGATGGGAAAGGGTTTCCTGTCTCTCATTCTCTGGGGGCGCCTTCTCAAAAGCCAGGCCATGTGTGGATGGTCAAGACCTGGCCTTCTGTGCAGGTTCTCACGGAAAGCATGAGTATCTCACCTTGCAACCCGATGCACACTTAACCAGGGGGAAGCCACACTGGACATAGCATTGCTTCCTTCTGAGTAAGCCTGCATATCATTAAAACTGCCACAGTTCAGAAACTGACTATCCTATCTGAAAATAGAGCTTACAGTTGATGAGAGATTTGCTACAGTTCTCTTCCATCGTCTATGAAATATAAGCAACAAGACACCCTTGTGCTGCATGACTCTTCAGTTGTACCAGTTCAAAACAAAACAAAACAGGAGGAATTCCAGAATTTTTACACTGTATTTTGCAGGTTCATATTTTTTTATGTTACAGGCTTAAATATCTGCATAATATCCAGGGAGAAGAGTTAAAACTGCAGAGCAACAATCCAATTTGCCAACCATGGAAATTGCCCTAATTATTTCAAAAGCATTTTTCTGTCTGGTCCTGCTGTGTTACTTCTGTTAATACTTAACTCTGTAAATTTCACTGAAATTAACATTTTAACCTTTGAGCAAATTTGGGAGGTCACAGTGGAAGTCCCATGCAAAATAAGAGGAAGTCAGTCACGTCAGAGTTTGACTTACTGCTGCAGGAGAAATTGGATCGAGACAGTGAATGTGTACAGGGGGGCCGCCTTTCAAAGTGAACCCCAGGCCCTCAGGTTCGCAGCAGAAACGCGCTGTGCGAGGAGCAGTCCATCGCTGTTTTGCTGAGAACACTGTAAGCGGACCCTAAGATATACAGAGCAGAAAATTAAACTGTTCCCTCCATGAGCTGCACATTTTGAACCAAATCATAGACAGTCTTTCATGCACAGGTCTCCTGTGGTCTCTTTTTATTGTACCTAGAAATATCCCGCCCATTGTTTATGTGGCATTCATCTTGAGTTTGACACAGACACAACGTACTCCATTCTCTGAAACAGGGCTGAGAGACGCATGATAACCGCCATATTCCAATATGGCTCACCAACAGTGTCTGGAACTTTTTATCCCCGCAGTGAAGCCCACATAAGCCCACATATCCTCTTTTTCACAAAAAGTGACTGGTCAGGACTAGCTACCTCTTTTACCATGTAAATGTAGAGTTGGGATTGGAGCAGCCTCTAATTTGGATAAAACTAAGAGGCAGCCTTTGTTAGTTTCAAATTCCTCAAAATATCTGAGGCTTCACCATCCATGTTTATCTTCTTGGTAAAACACCTGATTAGGGTCCAAAGATGCTCTCTCTTACACTCTGTTCTCTCTCACACCTCTCCTCATGCTCAAAAACCCCAGATTTTGCAAAATCAGGTAAAATGTGCCAAGTTGGGCTGTACAGTCCTTCACTTTGGAATCCCATCCAATTGTTGCCTTCTGTTGTGTTGCTTCCTCCATCAAAACCTCTCCTTAGACATGTACATTTGGCTGCATTGTTTTAAAGGAATAATTTATCATTAAAATGTTCCTCTCATGCAAGACTGCACAGTGGCTAAACTCCCTTCTGTCCTTAGCGTACTTCACAAGATTTATTTATTTAAAGTTCCATTTTTTCCAGGGTTTGGGCAAGTAAATCCCAATCTCCGTCCTTTTCATTTTTTTCTTAGAGCTGGGCTGAAAGCTTTAGAAAACCCCCAGCCTTCGGTAACCTGGTGCCCTCCGCATGTTTTGGACTTCAGCTCCCATCACCCCTGGCCAGTCTGACCAATGGTCAGGAATTTTGAAGTCTGTACTCCAAAACACCTGGAAAGCACCTGTTGGGACACGTTCAACTAGGATGCTCGTGAGATTTAACCCTGATAGGCTACAACCAATCACAACTCTTCTTTGAAGGACACCGGCAGAAGGGGGAGGGGCAGCAGAAGAGAAACGTCTCTGCTCGCTCTATAACAGAGGGGAATGACCATGAGATTACACGGCATTTCCTCTGCCCTTCCCTTTTCAGCAGGAACAAAGCCGAGTATCTCATCTGCACTGCACTCCATGTTCTCCATGATCAACCTTAAATAGTAGCTTGGAGCCAGAGTCTGAAGCAGACTTCAAACTAATCACGTTAACCCAGATGTAAGCGCAACGAAAGGGGAAAATTTCAAGGCAGGCAGGCAGGATGAGGAGGAACACCCGAAACCAAAAAGGAGGGAGAGGAGCACGAAGACTGGAGGGGTGTAGCAGACCTCCCAGCAATGGCTCAGGTGCAGGCAGAACACAAGCTCGGCGGTGGACCTTAGAAGAGGATGCCCTGGCGCGAGACTTTTGGCTGCTCATTCTTCTCAATCAGACTTCCCAACCTGGTACCTGTGCAGTGCTGTGCTGGCTGGGACCGAGAGGAGCCGTAGTCCAACACATCTGGATGCACCCACTGGGGAAGACAGCCCTTTGCCAAGTGGTTCACGGGGAGCAGGCTGCACACCCACACACACCTGCATGCACACTTTGACCTATATATGGTTAGACTGCAGAAGTGTGCCTCGATCCCTTACAGTCAACACGAAGCGCTGGGCAGAAATCTGAGCTTGGGCTACCCAAGCGACACACAGTGCAAACTTGGGATAAGGAAGCAAAGCATTATGAGGAGAAATGGAAAGAAGTGGGCATGTCCCGCCTTGAGAAGAGAAGACTGAGGGGACCTATGGCAGCACCCTGCAAGTTCTTGAAAGGCCGTCTCAAAGAGGAAGGACTGGGTCCCTTCTCGATCAGCTCGGCATGCGGGGCACAGAGCAACGGGCTCAAGTTACAGGAAGCCATGTTGCAGCTGAACAGTAAGAACTTCCTGATGGTTCAGCACTATGGCAATGGATTACAGCACTATGGCAATGGAACTGATGAGCTAGGGAGGCTGTGGGCTCTCCCACACCATTCAGGATACAACTGGGGAGCCACCTGAAAGGGAGGGTTTAACTTGAGAGTCCTGCACGGAACTGGGGGTTAGACCCAATTGCCCTCTGGCCCCTGCCAACTCTACTGTACTACAATTCTATGATTTACTTCCTGTTCAGAGAAACAGATGTGAAAGCATGTTCTTCCCAGAAGCCTGAGTAAATACTATCAGTTGTTAGTCACGAGCAGCTAATGTAAATGAACTGAAAAGCCCTTGCTTACTAAGAAACTGCATGCCACTTTCCAAGCTTGTTCGTACTATCCAGGCTCACTAACAACAGAATGACAAAACAGCACTCAAGAGACATTAAATAGGCAGCACAACTCCATACATACCAGCCTCTCGAATAAGTCTTTGACTTTCACCTTGGAGAACAGCGGAGCGATCGCTTCAATTTTGTGATCTGTCTTAGCTAGAAAACAAAACAAAACGAGAATCATTTGTATCTTGCACTTATTCCAAGAAGCTCAGAGCAACATACATCCCCATCATGGTCACCCCCACCCTGTGAGGCTGAGGAAACACGACTGGCTGAAATTCACCAAGCATTGTGCCCGACTCGCCGGGGTTTGATGCTTGTCCAGACCCTGCTGTGCAGCCACTGCGCTGGGTGGAAAATTATATTGCTTCTGGGGAGAGATGAACCCACACAACTCACCAGGCAGACCGGATGGTGTCTGTGGACAGGCCCCCTCCCATCCTCGTGGGCGCTTGGACCAGGGAGCCTGCCTGTGCCTCCTTTCCTCCCTATTCCCACACAAGGAAGGAGGAGGAGGAAGGAATAGGCAGACACCCCAGCAGGAAGAGCCTGCAAGCTGTGAGTAGCCCGGCTCTCCTCAACCTCCCGTGCCCAGGCTGGCCAGAGGTTCCCCTGACTTGCACATTGGCCTGAAGCCAAGATGGCTGCTCAGTCGTAGAAGGAACTGCTGGAACCTTTCTTGGGAGACCTCAACTTGCCACCGTCTGCTCCTCTACTGGGAGTGGCTGAGTTTGTGCCAGAGACAGCCATGGCCCAGGACAGAAAATTTAAATGGAACTCCCTCACCACCATGATGACAGGAGGTAGGTAAATATACTGAACAGCTGAGAATTTGATCTAAAGGGAACCCTTCTTCCTACAGCAGTGATAAACAATACTGAATTAGACAAACCGCAATTGGGATAATTGGCCGTGTGCTGCTCTTCGGCTGTTCTCAGAGAAGTCTCCTCCTATGTGAATCTCTCTGAAAACGTAGACCTTGGTTGCAGAACCCAACTGGCTCTCACAATAAGGAAGGATCTCATAATCACTACTCCTAATTTACAGAGCCCTTTCACCCTCCTTTTGCTTACAACACCCACAATTTTATTATTCTTTAATTACAATCTACAGCAGCTGCTCTATCAAAGTGTGTGGATAAGAAATTGAGCAAGATGTTTTTTGTCAAGCTTCCTGGATTTTTAATAGGTTTTTAACCCACCTTTCAGAGTACATAGCATGCACCCTTGCAAGAAAGCTTACGTGTACCGTTCCAAAATAGAATCTAGCAATGTTTCAAATGTTTTAAAACCAAGATTAAAGGTACAATCCTAGTTTGGTGAGGGAATGCTGAGCTATAGGACTTTCTCCTGTCTAAACACGCATAGGATTTGCCCTAACACAGCATGAAACATTATCATTACCATAACATTAAAATAAGAGCGGCAAATCAGCATTTGCTAAAACAGAGCTTCACAAAATTATGACAATAAGGACAGGATTTAGAATTATCCCTTCCTATTAGTTTTTTCATCTGTTTGCTGCTTTAATAGTATGCATATGCTTTGTTGATCAGTCTTTGAATTTTATACTGCAGGGGTAATGCATGTGATTCACTGTTGTAGCATTTAATCGAAAAAGTTTGGAAGGAACGAGAGAGAAAGAGAATTAAACATGCTGAAGGCTGCTGCCAGAGGAAGGGTTCTTCACCCTTCCTGATGGCTTTGTCCAAGAGGTGTGAGAGCCGCACACAGTCCTTCTCAGTCATACAGCTCTGACCACTCGGAGAAAGCGCTCAGTCCCATGCAGAAGGGATTCATTTCTGAGACATGCCGGTCAGAAAAGCATACTTACGATTGATATCAGGAGCCTGCGCCAAACTCAAAAAATCATCTTCCTGCTCCTGCTGTGAGTATTTGAGAAGGGATCGCTTGTGAGCGACTGCCAGAATTTCCTGGAGGACCTCGATGTTCCGGAGCCTTTGGCACATGCCACAAACTCTTAAGGCTTCCTCGTGATGTATGATGGCTCTCCGCAAATGGGCTTTTCCTGAAGAAACACACAGAGAAGTCTCTAGGAAGGAATGCAATCTTGGAGGGAGTTTTTGCTCCTTTATGTTACCGCAATCACCAGGAACGCCTGGCTCCATCACAAGTCTTGGCCAAACGTTTGCTTTTCTTAAGTTAATATGGTCTGCAATCTGTAGGAACCTAAATAAGCTTTTTGCAAAATGAGGATCCATATGCAAACATTACAGTGGCTCTCATGAGGATTGTTTCTTCTATTTTAAAAGCCTGGGTTCCTGGCATTAATCCAGCAAGGCAGCCTCAGCCCCACAAGTACAGCACGGTCCACTACTACCAGCTATGGAAAAGACGGTCCCCTGTTTGTGGAACTCAGCAACAGAGAGAGGTGGCCATGTGCACTCAAGGCCCTGAAATATCATGGCTCTCTCCCTCTTAGTGGAGCAGTCCCTGATGTGCAGACTGGTTTGAATCAGGATTTTCTACTACTGCAGATAAATCCAGGCGAGCATAATTCTGAAGCAGTTCTTTTCCTTTCACTTCTACATTTTAAAAACTTTGTTTCTTCCTGTGCATCCAAGCACGTGGCCAAGCTGTGACAACCACGTCTTTTTGTTAAGAAAATTATGAATGTCTAGACAGAAAACAATCCAAGAATTCCCAGCATTCTCTAGGGAATGCTTGCTAGGGAATGCTGGGAGTTGCAGGACTCTTTTTCCATCTAAACATGCCTAGGATCGTGCCCTTAACATCACAGGATGCATGGCAGATATTTCCTCAAGATGAACCAGTGCCTGAGGTGTGAAGCCATTGGAATATGAGAGACATTGGTGAGTCATCTCCTCAACCTTTGCTAAAGGAAGGGGCATGATTCTGCGTGGGGAAAAAATGAAATTTAAGGCAAAAGTGTGCAGAAGATAGACCAAGCTCTGCAGAAAATTTCCAGCGAGGATTTCCTTCTCCCAGCAGTTTAACTGTTATAACTACAAAATGACTCCTTCCCCCACCTCTGAAATGAAGAAAGCTTGAAGTAACTGGGGATGGATTTGTGTGCGGAAGGACTGCATATTCAGCACTCAGAATGCTTTAACCTAAGTGGGTGTCGTGTGCACCAGCTTTTGGTAGGCTGATCTCAATATTCTAGTTAAAAAACAAAGTAGATCCTGCAAGCCTGACATCTGGCCACCCAAAGCACAGAAGCAGAAAGTGGGAGAGGAGTTGCTGCTGAAAAGCTGGAGCTGAGCTGAGCTGAGCTGCAGGTATCTCTCTAAGAGGCCCTCATGTAGCAGAGGAGATCTGCAGCTAGGTGAGGGGATGCTTACCTGCCTCCACTTATGTATCTAGAACTCAGATGATATAAAAAAATACCATCAGTCATTGTCCCTCAACAAAGAAGCCAAAGTCCGGCAACAATATCCCTTGAAGGGAAGAGTATAAATATACATAAATGATAAGAACTTACTTTGCAGCTCACAAGCAGTCAGGAAAATTGGCTAGCAGTGGGGCTGCCTTGCCAGTTCCTTTCTGTTATTTCTGCATTTCCAGTAAAACAGGAGTGACACTGGAGCAACTCTGCCCACACCAACCAGTGACACCATGCAGACAAGACCTCCCAGTGAAAGCAGATGGGGCAATGCAGTTTCCCCAGCTTGGATCCTAAACCGCGGAGAGTGAAGCCCGTGTCTGAACCGAGCCCAGGAAGGGGAGATTCCTCACCTAGTTGTTTGCGCTGAGCATTGTCCTTTAAAATGCCCAAAGGTGTCATCCCATCCGGCACGTGGTCATAAAGCTGAGAGAAAGCCTTTTCCTGCTGGTCTTCGTCATCATTCTCACATACTGGAGTGGCACAAAGAACATGCAAAGGAAAGAGTGGATAAATATGTGCTTGGATTCATTTCCGGTCTGGATGAGGCACCTTGAGGCCTAAAATAACCACCATGATCTCTCAAAACCAGTTCTCTGAGTGGGTTGCTCCATCTCTTGGGTAGTTCATGTGCCCTTTTTAGAGCATTTGCGGTGCATAAAATGTGATGCCTGAACATTCACCAGAACCACTGCGCTTCGCATTTTCTGGTATCCGGCGCCTATGGAGAGCAGCTGCTGGGGGACTCATGCAGGAGGAGCCAGTGGTGCTCATATTCTGCCTGAGGGGCCCTTTGGGTAAATGGCTGGCAGTTCTTGATGTAATGTAATACTTTAAATCCTGGCACCCTCCAGATGTTTTTGGATTCACCTTCTGTCATCCAGCTAGCACACCTCCCCAGGCAATCGGTTCCACAGCCTGGAAGCAGCCACTGAGAAGGCCCTGTTTCCGACTGCCGCCAAGCCACCTGCCAATGACGGTAGCACCAAGACAACGTACCGTGGTCAGCATGCTAGAGTGGGCGATCCAGGCTGTAGTCCCAACTCAGTCACTAACTCGCAGCCTAGCCTGCCTCACAGGGTTGTTGTAAGGATAAAATGGAGTGCAGGAGGAGGATTGTGCAAAGCGGTGGGGTGGTGTAGTAAGAGAACCAGCGTGGTGTAATGCTTAAAAGCGTGGGACTGGGGCTTGGGCAACCTGGGGGTCTAGTCCCTACTTGGCCATGGAGCCCACTGGGTGACTTGGATCCAGTCACAGACTCTCAGCACAAGCTGCCTCACAAGGCTGTGACTGTGGGGATAAGATTGAAAGCAGGAGGAGAGTGATGTAAGCCACTTTGAGTGTGTTGTAAGAAAAAAGCAGGATATAAATCAAGTGAGTAAATAAATAAGGTGCCTTGAGTTTTTTGCACGAGGAATTAATACGTAAATACATAACAGAAGGGCCTTCCACTTAAAACCTGAGCAGACTCCTACATAAATACCCAACTATAACTAAATCAGGACCCAGGTGAATGGAATCCTGACCTATTCTGCTCCGGTTCCCTGTGCAGTGTAACACGTCCCGGCTGAGACGCACACGCTCTAGCCCTATGGCTGTGCGCAGGTTCATGCCAGAATCCCGTCAGAAGCAACGCACTCAGACTTCTGGGGACTTCCTCCTCTGGTTCTGCGCCAGGTGGAGAGGCAGAGCAAGGAGGTGGCAGAGAGCCAGCAAGTGACCAAGAGGCACAGAATGATGGAACCAGCACAACAGGAAGAGACAAGGGGAGGGCAGAGGTGAAAGCAAAGGAGGTGGCAGAGACCGAGCAAGCGTGAGAAAGTCTGTGCACGAGGGACGGACAGAGGAAGACAGCAAGAAAGAGGAAAAGCAATGGCAGGGAAAGACCGGTTCGTTGAGCAGAACGAAAGCACAGGAAGAACTTCATATGCTGTCCTCTGCTCCTTGGAACAAGTTTTTGAATAAGAGTATAATGAGCTAAAAGAAGCAGGCGATGGTGGCATGAGTTCTAGCTGGAATGGTGGGGGGCTACTCCAGTTTCCGTGAAACTGCTCCGGGCAGATAAACAAACAGCCATTCTTACTCTGGTGGTCACTCAGCATAGTTGCCACGAAATAATGTGCCAAAGCTCTGAAGTGGTCCAACTTGATCTGGGCCAGTTTCAACCAGGAGTAAGGGATGTTCTCCTTGACTGGTGTTTGGTTCATTGCAGTGTGAACAAGCGCGTATGTTTCTCCAACCTAAAAACAAGCACAAGAGCCAGGAATGAGCCACAGTCTTGTTATTAAAGGCTCAGACAGTCATTTGTGGGTAACATCAGCCAGCCAGTGGGGCGTGTACCTCAAAAATGATTGCAGGCTATAAAGGGTATAAATTATAAAGGATTTATATACATATATAATTAAGCAGGATTGTGTTTTCTCATATGGTATGTAGTTTGGAATCTAAAAGACTGAAATTCTGACATCAGTGACTTTAAGAAAGAAAAACAATATTTCAGCATTGGCTTGGGTCCAGAAAAGTTCTGGCAGAGTTTGATTCAAGCAAAAGGCCTTCCCTGCTTTTCCTTCTCTTGTGTGTCTTCTTGTGTTTTCTAAAATGTTCAGGGGATTCTCTAGAATAGTGTATTGGGAGTTGCAATGGGAGAAATCAGATGCTCAAGCAGAAACACTCCCCACACACAAGAGCACCTCTGGATCCTTCCTGCGGGTGCCCCATCAGCAATGCCTCAAGCTTCAGGAAAGCTCGGAACAGCTGGGGTTGAGCATGGTCTGAGGGTGGGCTGTTGCAGGACCAGAAGCTGTTGCTGAAATGTGGGTTATCCTAATTCGCTGTTTTTCCTCAGAGGCTCCCACTGTTTGCCTGCCAGAAAGGGCATCATCCTGCTTCACAGAAGCCATTCCTCTGTTCGACTGCCTATTCTGTAGGATCCTACCCTTGGTATCAAATATGGATTTTCCTTATGTTGAGAGCTCAGTGCTGCGGTTGTTGATCTGATATACTATGAAACAGCTCCACATGCAGGCAAATATTTCAGTCACCTTAAAAGCAAAGTTTAATATTAGCAGATTAGTGGTGTTAATGTGAACTTTGCTTCAGAAGAGATACGGATTTAGGTGATACGTATAATAACTGGGCCAACAAAAGAGAATGTAACATTTGCAAGTTAAGTTTTGTATACAGACTTTAAGCTTGTCTTTTGAATGATCGATCTCCAGCTGCTTCTGCAAAATGATAATCTGGAAGTCATTTTCCAGCCTAGATTAATTTACTGAATTATGTGTCGTTCAGCAATTGAATATTTCTCCTAGGCACAATTCACATGTTCCCTTGCCAATAAGAGCAGACATGGACGGAAATCCCCAGCTGCCTGTTTGGGATTCTGATAAAGGGAGTCAACATCAGATGAGTGGAGGAGAAGCCTTCCTTTCACCCAAACTCCAAAACTGCAGTAAAAGGAACTCCTTCCCGCGTGTCCCATTATGCAAAGGGCATTGTGCAAACACTCGCTCTCACTCTCATATGTGTGTGCGTGTGTGCATGCGAGTGTGTGTGTGTGTTCTCTTTAAAAAGTGCTTTGGATAGTGAAAAGATTATTTGTTAACCAACAGGAGCCCAGTCTGAGAGTGTCAATAGCTCAGTGGAAGAACATGTTTTGCATTCAGAAGGTCCCGTATTCAATTTTGGGATCTCCAGTTTTGCAGATGATCAAATTCTCTAACTGAGACCCTGGAAAACCTGCCACTCAGAGTAAAACAATCCTGATTAGTTGAATACTTTGTCACTGCTGGTAGAGGCCAAGCTCTTATGTTTCTAGTGTATTAAAATCCAAGAAAGCATTCCTGCTTGCAGCTACAGACGAACGTGTTGTGGTTTTGTTTTGCTTTTCAACTCATGGCAATCGGTAGCAAATACAGAAGGCTGATCCAGGGTTCTCAGAAGCCTTCTTCACACATGCAAAAGGCATCACGTTACGCCACAATCCTCATACGATGAACATGCATGTATAAATGAGCCCTTCATGTTGCCACCTACCTTTGCAACTTCCTGGGCCATCTTCACCAGTGTGAAGAACTCGTTCCTTATCCCAGGGAGGCAGATTTGCTCAAAGACACATTCCTGGGCCTGAGCAAGCATCATCTTGACCAGCACACTCAACATGGCGGGGCTCATGTCATAACTTGGGGTGTGAGTAAAGGTCTCCTTAAGGTACTTCAGAACCCCTAAAATGGGGAAGGGAGAGGGGAGAAACAGTGTCAGTTCTGAAGCCTTTCACAACAGATCGTGGCCACATCTGGCCAGTCCCGTCTCAAGTTATGTGACCAAGACATAAACAAACCCAACGCTCCCTTTGTACAAGCTGGCGAAAAGTCAGGTGGTCTTCAGTTTCCTACTATAGCTAATGGGTATAGAACAAGCCAGGATATTAAGCCTTGGTTTACAAATTGGGGGCATCATGCTTATTTATATCTGGGCAAGTTAAGCCAAGATATGATTACCTGAACGTGGTCCACATTAATGGTTAACAAAATATCCTGTTTTAATTAAGGCTGTGGTGCAACTACTTTAACTGGGGATGGGTAGAAGGACAGAGGAAAAGTTAAATTAGCAATCCAAGTACTTTCTGTTCAAAATGTAAACCCTCTTAATGACATAATAAAATATCTTTTAAAATATTATGACATTAAGTTATACATATGAAAAATAATGAGATGCACAAAAGTAATTTTACATATATACTTTTTAGTGATGAAAAATGATTATCTAAGCAAATAGTGCATTGATAACCAACGCATTGGTATATTCTGTATACTGTTCTGATAGCATTGTGCTATCAAAAGGTATAGAAATGCCTAAGTAAATAAATAAAAGCAAAGTAATAATGCTGGGTGTGTCCCGAGATATTTTCCTCCCTGCCTTCCAGCAACACATCTTTATTACTTAGCCTTGTTTAGTCCGATACATTTGAGTACGAGATCTTGTAGGCCAAAGCAGAGGTGAGGTTGGAGCAACCGCCCTATGAAGAATGGTTTTCCCACCGTGGGGATTGCTTAGCTTAGAAAAACGCGCATGTGGGGAGTCATGATAGAGGCATGTGGCATTACGCAGGGTGTGACGAAAGTAGAGGAAGACTCTTCCCCTGTATTATGGCACTAGAACTCAGAGGGGCCATCCCATGAAGCCACCCAGCAGGAGATCCGGGACAGAGAAAGCAAGCACTGCTCGACACAACACATGGCTACACTATGGCGTTCACCTGCAGGGCTTTCAAATGCATGGAGAAGGTCCCTGCCAGTGGCTACTAGCCACACTGGGTCCTGCTACTGCCCCCACCGGAGGCAGCATGCTTGGGGAGTTGTCGAGGAGCTCAACCAGGTGAAGCAAGCTGCTTGAGGACAGCTGCTTTGCCATCCTGTGAATGGAGCCCTGGATGGATGGATCACCGCTCTGATCCACACAGCATTTCTTTCTTATTTCTGATATTGTTCTGATACGATACAGGCGTCTGGATCGCTTGACTTTGAAAATCAAGCGACTTAAGATCAGCTGGGGGGGTGCTGAGTAGGAAGCAACAGAGAAGGAGACATTTGGGGGTTTGAGGAGAGAAAGAAGTCCAGGAGCAGCTGTGCTTACTGGCTCAGAAGAGCAAGTACCATGGAACATATGGGCAAAATTCAGCTCCAAATGTAACTAGCCTTCTGAAAAATTAAGTGCAAATACTTACGGTAGCATAAATATTCTATGACACTTGCAGGTGCTGAAGTCTAAGCTTGAAAAAATGCATTGCATCCAAAACTGGTTGGTCAAGTTTTACCAGCAAGGCTTAATTGCCCGATCCGACTGAAAACGTATCACTTCTCTACACTGTTCAGTGAATGACAAGAGGAGACAACATTTGCTGCTTTCAAAATTACTTCCACTGCTATATGAAAATTGCTCCCGGAGCAGCCTTCTGGTCAGACCGGCTAGAGAGGGAAACGTGCTCACAGCCTGGGGAGACGTGCTCACAGCCTGGGGGCTGCACCTTCAAAATGGCTGCCGCGGGTACCCTGCACCTGCCACAGCCTGGCCGTGGGGTGTGTCCCGTGAGCAGCCCAGTGCCTGGCCCAAAGCCACCCAGTTCATCTCATGGCCAAGAGGGAACTTGAACCCGGATCTTGCTAGTCCCAGTCCAACAGCTTAACTACACTGGCTTTCTAACCACTTCTTACATCTAAAAATTAAAAAGTAACCATAACCACATTTCTAGGCAAGGCAGGGCTTTTTTTGTCATAGAACGTACCGGAACAGCGTTCCAGCACCATTTTTTGAGATCGGTGGCAAAAATCATTAACATAGTGCCTACAGGCTGCTTGTGTGTCGGCGCTGATTGTCAGTGCTAATTAGCTTGGGACGCTGCTTGGCTTGGGATCGGTTGTGTGGTTGCGCGCTGAGTGTTTACTGCCGGCGGCAACCATTGTGTAAAAGTGTGACCCCAAGACGTGAGTTTTGGCACCTTTTTTTTTTTTTTTACAAAAAAAAAGCATTGGGCAAAGGTTATTCTCAGTAGCTAAGAAAAAAGCTGTGAACGTTAGATAAAACTCTGCCAAACTTCATTTCACAGATCGCCATTCTTATCTCTCAAAAGTCCCAATAAAGCACATCTCAGCTGAGTATGTACTTCACTCATGCTGCTTGTCTCGCTCTCTATATGCACAGGATTATGTTTATGGGGAAAAGCCATAGCAACAATCTTCGATCTGTCTGCAAAGAACTAGGTGGATAACATGAATGAAAACTGCGAGTGGTGCTTTCCAGTTGCGCACAGGTGCAACGAAGAGCAGGCTGCAAGGACGGCAGGCTGAAGCGCATCTTTCGGCCTTCAGGATCAGTGCGCACTGCAGAATAATCACAGCCAATGATGTGTCCCTTTACATTTTTTAATGCTGGGATTCTGCACCAGCTCTATATTCTGTGGCCAGTGCAAGTTTTTGCACAAGAAACGTACAAGTGCTTGGGACTACTGGATGCAGTTGCATAAATGAAATAAATAAAGTGGAATCTACAGTGAAGTTTTACAGCCTGCAGCACTCCTGTCCAGATCCCAGTCTCTCTATTCCGTTAGCTTTCCCCAGTGGCAGCTGCTGTTTTTGGTGGATTCCCCCTGCCCTGGGCTTTATTTTTCTAAATAGTTTTGTACTTTGGCAGGTCTCAGTTACCGCACTCCTATAGCATACCTAAGCAACAGCAGTCACAACCTAAACACTGGCAATCAAGGGAATGATGTGAAAAAAATCTAAGTTTGTATGATTTATTTACAAAATGCTAAGGAACTATATAGGAACTAAAGAAATCCAGCCTGTTTTCCATTTCTGCTTTCTGAGACTAACATCTATCCTTGACACATTTGAAAGGGTATCTTCATCAGGGCTAGACCCTTGGTTACATAAGGCAGAAGCTGAAATTTTCAGGATACTCTGCACATACAGAGGAGTGCAGAATACACACAGATCCCTGAATTTGAGCTCCTTACTAGAATCTAGTTCCTCCTGGGAATCGGGTATTTTAGTAAAGGAAAGGACAGGTTTATAATCAACTGAAGTCAGTGGTACTGTATTTAGCATGGAGATGGTTAAAAATGTGGTCAGCTTGGGAAAGTAACATACAATAAATTATATATGGCACTGGAGGCAGTGTGTGTGGAGTTACAATAGAGCAAAAGAAAAGAAGGCCAACATTACAAGCTCAGAAAAACTGTTAATAATGGACCAAAGTCACCTAGGCCTTTAGACTGCAGCTCATTAATCGTTAACCACAATATTCACTTTGTCTTGACTAAAGGCCCTATTCAGGTGCAACCTGAGATTTGCAGGTGGGGAGTTAACACTACATTTCAAAAGAAATGTTTTAATTATTTTTAAAAACCTCTGCTCCAGATCTCAACTTCCCCTTCAGCTTTGATCCTGCCTCTCCTGAGAGTCCAAACAGAGTGGCATTTTTTTAAAAAGCGGCAGCCCATGTAAAATATATGAGGCTTTGGAGAACAGAAAGCAGCAAGCAAAGCAGAAGCATTTGGATTAAGCAACTTTCCCAGGCAACATCACACGGCACTTTCCTACCTGCAGCATTCTGTAAAGCTTCAACTGCCTTTTGAAGGCCAGCATCTGTCTGTCGATTGCACCTTGTACCAATCTGTGTGTAAAGTGCACCGATATTAAATAAAATGCTGGCTTTTTCAAGCAACAAGTTCTTCTGGCAGACAGGGACACCTGTGAAGGAGTCATACCTGTATCAGAAAAAAGAAGCAGCAAAAATAAAGATTAATTAACAGAAGACATGGAAATACAGAAAACATATAGTGCTTTTTCATTATGGGCTGGTTTTCATGTGACAGCAAACTATAGTTTCTCTACCAATCACAGGCTAGACTCCCAAGTTGTATTTTGTGTCTTTTCTTCCTTCCCAAGTAATTCCAGGATGCCATCCCAAACTATTGTCTCCATAGTAAAGCAACAACATATGTCATTTTGAAACCCCAACCAAAGCAATGAGTCCAAACCATGGTTTCATGTTGCAAACCATGGTTTGGTGTTACATCGGAAACAATCCTGTTTAATCCAGTGAACCAGAGCATTCTCCCTCCCCTGTAGCTCCTGTATGCATCCTCTCAGGTGAGAATTTGCCTTTTGAACACATTTGCCCTCTATCCATGTAATAACTGTTCACATGTCAGGCAACCCATGGGCTGCAGGGACAAACAAGCAGGCCCTCTGTTTTTAGTACACGTGCCACTTCCACTTTCATAAGCCGCCCACAGCTGGTTCTTGACTGCAGAGAACAAAAAGCAGTCCCTCTTGTTCATTGTCTAACTGTGGGAGAGACAGGCAACACCAGCAAGTAATTTTATATAAAAAGGCCTCTTCGTTGCAGGTGCGCACTAACGATAGTGAGCCTGCCTCTAGTTGGGACCAGCTGCCAATCATCATCCACAGCAAATTTATACGTTTAGCTTTTAGCACTGATTAGTAACAGAAAACATCATTACTTTTGTACATGGCTGTCTTGACCTACCCTTCTTTAACCTGTGCGTGATCATTATGTATGGACCAAGTCATTACCTCCATGTTAACCTGACCAACCACCATGTTTTGGATCTGGTTTCAAATACTGGTTGACAAGGAACTCCAGTGAGCTGCAACCAGAATTATAACCTGTGTTGACCTGATGCTGATCACATAATTAAGGATGGAGTTTGCATCCAGGGAAAGAAAAAATGAAAGGGGACTGAGGAAAAGGGTGTAAAATCTCAAGGCTTACTCCCAGCCTCTCAGATACTAAGAGTTTGATCAGCATTACAGTTGTACTGACCCATTTTACAGACTCATGTGCTCCAACAAAAGTACACAAATACTGAGGGTACAAAATAACACACGTTAATTATTGAGCTGTGGAGTATAAAGTACATTTTTTCTTGCTCTCCTAAATGCAGCACACCCTTTCTGTGCAATGCTCGACTGGACCCCAAGAGCTTTTCTGGCCCTATGTCAGGTTGCAATCTGTTGCATCAGATTTCAAAACTATCACAAGGCTTTGCTTCTACTGCATGAGAACGGCTGACTGCTAAATGATCAATGTTCCCTTTATTTTATTTTTTTTTAAGAACGAACTTACCAGGTAAATAAAATCCCCAGGTGTCTGCTAGGTGAAAAAAATCGGTTCTCTATAAACCCAAGCTGAACGAAATAGGATAGCAACATCTCAACCCCAGATTCATTTCTGCTGGGGGTACGACACGCCTTTGAATATATAAAACATACATTAGTCATGATATAAGCATCCACTGAATACTATACATGCATAAAGTTTATCATTTCTACATTCCTAAGTCCTTACCTTTATCAACTTTCCCACACTCTAAGGACATCAACAGAGGATTAACCTGCCAGCGGGAGTAATTAGGCTAATGAGTGCAAGGGAAAAGGCCTTTTCTGTAGTAGCCCCACGCTTTTCAAATTAGCTTCCATTGGGGATTGAGCAGGCCTCTTTTTCACAGGTTGTCAGAAAACTCCGGTTCCTCACCTGTTTTCACTGACTTTCTCCTAATTTTGGGCACAGGTTTCATTTATAAGCACTGTTTCTATTGATGTCTAGTTTTATTTATTTGTTAAATTTTGTATTGCATCTTACATGTCACCTTGAGAGAGTTCCACCCTTAAAAGGCAGATTAAAAGTAATGTGAAATAAAATTAAATCAGGCACTACCTTATATATATTGTGGAGAGAAACTGTCCATGCCTTTTTACAATTACAATCTATAAGTCAAGTGCATGAACTGAGCTTGCGGTATGAAACATCAGCTTTCATGTTCTGTATGGAGTTTGTTTCGAGCATAAGGCCATCTCTACTGGCACAAGACCAGTATTTACACACTGGTGTTTATTTGTGGACACTGTTCTAAGGACTCAACACAAATGAGAGGTTTCCCCATAAACCAGCTCATGAGATATGATGAAACTGGTCCATACATTACCCTGTGAGCTTGTGGCTGAGTGGAGACCACCCAAACACCAAGATCTGGGCCTATTCTAAACAGTTTTTGAAATGTTTTCTATCTTGCGTGACTGAAAAGTTTAATGCAGTATTTTCAAAATAGGCCCAACTTACTTGTCGTAAATCCATAAGATCAGCAATTTCATTCTCATATTCAGAAGCATCTTCACTATAGTGTTCCAGAATAAAGTCCTAAAATCAACAACAAGGCATGCAGAAGCTGCTTCACATAGTGCAGGCCAAACCAAGGATTTCTTCACCGGAGCCACACAAGGTCACAGCTTTACATGCGAAAAGTCCAGGCTCAATGCCTGGCGTCTCCAGGTAAGGCTGGAAAAATGCCTACCCGAAGCCCTGGAGAGCTGTTGCCAACCAGTGTTGCCAATACTGAGTTAGATGGACCAGTGGCCTAACGCAATAGAAGACAACTTCCTATGTCCTCATTCAAAACATCAATCAGAATTGAATGGATCTCACTTGATTAGTTACCTCTGAAATTTATTTAGGTAGAAAAATGTGCTATAATTCCCAGCATTCGTCAGTCAGCGACATTTAAAAATGCACAGGATTGCAACTTAACTGCCTGCTGGAAGAGGAACGTCTTAACCTGATTTAAAATGTAGACAAGAAAGATGCCATGCAGATCTCTCTGGCAAGAGCATTTGCGCAGATGGGGGTCTCTAGAGAGAGTTCTCACTATTATGTGAGTTCGGTTATGATCTGGGACTACCATAGCTGCAAACGCATTACAGGTGAAACCAGGGACACGATCCAATGCTCCTCTTTCACAATTATGATCACGGGGCTGGAGCAACTCCTCTATGAGGAAAAGTTACCAAGCCTGGGACTCTTCAGCTTAGAGAAGAAGTGAGCAACGCGTTATGTGATGGAGGTGCACAAGATGTTGTGTGGTGTACAAGAGGGGACATTTTTCTCCCACGCTTAAAATGCTAGAACTCAATGAGCTCATCCTAAGAAGCTAAAAGGACTTCACAGAGCACATAGTGAAACTGGAATTCATTTCCAAAGATGGAGGGATGGTCACCACATGATTTATTTGTTTTTCAGCAACGACGTAACACTGTGAAATCCATAATTCAAAGTTTAATTGTGATCCTAAATCAGCTTCTATAGTTTGTAAATCACACCACTGAATAATCTTTCTAGGACTACACAAATGCATAGAAAAGACTTTGAATCTATGTATCATTCCAACATCTGCAAGATATACTGTTTTTCAATTTTTTGAAGTTTATATGTTTTTTCTTTTTTTAAAATATTGCTTTGAACACCTACCTTCAGAAAGACAGTAAAATCAACATCTTTGGTCTCTTTCAAACCAAGTGGTATCAATGGAATACTAAAAGCTCCCCTGTGTTAAAAGAAGAAATAACATTAGTCCACTAGTTTATTTTCTTCTGCTCCAACACATCTGTAAGAAAAATGTATTGCTAATATACTTCTAAATGCCATCAATATTTTCATTCACATGTTCTTGTTTTGACCCTCTCCTGAAAAAGTATCAGGCTTGGTTACCGGGACTTCACACCCCTCTGGAGCAGATGTGTTGAACCTTGTTCAGACCATGGGCCAAATTCCATTTTGGAGAAGTTCTGCAGTGAATGAACCGCTCTGTGCATGCTCAGATATTCATTCTGCATGTTTGTGCTTCTGAAAAATGCTTTGGTCAATACAGAATGTTTTGCAAGAAACAAAATGGCTTTGAATGTGCGAAGGCAAGAACCCTAGCTCACAACAAACATTTTCTTTTCCTTTGTTGAAGAGTTTACTGGCTTGCAACTGTTTCCCTCATGCTAGCATCAAACCAGTTCAGGGCATTGTTATGGTTTATGTTTCAAAAAAAGGAAAGCAAAGATGGAAGATAAAATTGACCAGCCCAAGGCCATCCAAGGAGTTAAATCTGGGTAGGCATTCTTGATCACCTATAAAGGTCATCCTTCGAGTGGCTGTACAATACAAAAGCTCTCCACCAACTTAAAAGCTGCTGTGCTACTAGGCAACGGAATTATGCAATAGAAAGGAATCAACAGAATCTTATTGGAAATCTGTCTGACTTTGTCATTGGGATTTCTGCAAGTTTAGGTGTTTTTTCAGAGAGTGAACTGAGCCAAGGTTTTGAAAGGTGAGGCAAAAACATTGTTTGGAGAGATGGAAAGGTCAACAAAGGTCTGTCCTGATGACAGTCCAGAAAGGTAAAGGGAAAAAAACAGGTCTTAGGACTGTCAGAATGGAGGGAAAATGCAACAGTTTGTATGAAAGAGAGAGCAGGCTGTTTCTGTTTAAGAGAATAAACTAGCTTTCCTCTAGATTCTACTTCCTTCTTCCTGTGGCACTTGGTTAACTATGGTTAGTGGAAACAAGTCAACTGCAAACCAGAGTTTATGGAGCTGGCTTGTTAAGATTAACCATGATTTGGTGTTCAGACAAAATACTAACTTATAATTAATGTAAACGGAAGCAGAACCTTCTGGACTACTCCAAGGCTTTGCCAGAGGAGGAGGTGAGAGAAAACAGGATATAAAACCACGACTGAAGCTGGCATAGTTCCTAGCAAACGAGAGCGTGCTTTGGTGTGAGGTCCAAAAACAGCCAATGGCAGAGCAAGGAACAGAACCTGCCAGCTGCTTTCACAAAGTACTTGGTGGCCCAGAGAGAGACCTCACAGAAGAGGGGGCACTATAAGGCCAGGGATTTACTTTTGAATGCGTACCCACTGATTTTGCAAAAACCCTTTCACAGCCAGCATATGAGCAACTAGCATAGAAGGGGAAAAGCAGAATTCTACCCCAAAGCACCGTTTGCTTTCTCCTTCTGAGGACATTTCTGACAGAGCAGCCAGAGAAAACCACGGGTTCATGGGGCTCCCGCTTTACAAACCACCTGCCTTTACCTTTGATCTGTGTCCCCCCACCCCCCCCTCACCTTTCTGTTAAGACTGCTGGGATGGTTCCTCCATGTGTTCCTGTGCTCCCTGACTTTTCTGAACTCCTGGAGCACATCTTACTGCTCCATTAATCCCTAGAGTGCGTTGGTCCTTTCCACATGGATTTCTGCTTTCAGTGAGGCCGTCCCTAAGCTGCTTGCAGTAGCCTGAAATCACCCGTGTGACATGCAGCCCTGGAGTGGCAATCAGACTGAGAAGCGTCAGTAAAGTTCTCTCATAAGCATGCTTTTTGTTATTTAGAAGAAACTCAGTTTTGCGTCCTTCTGCGTCTCTGCATGTCTAGGCAGAGGCTTCAACGTTGTGGGTGACTATTGCAACTTACTTTCAAGCAGTCATGGAGAGGGGCTTGAGATGCTCTCTGGAACGTACAACGGGCAGAGCCGTACTTGGCGCCAGGCCAAGACCTTTTTATTTAAATGTCGTTTTAGTGGTTAATATTATTTATTGATTTTATATCTTTGGCCAGGACGTCTCCAATTATATTGTTATTATATTGTTTTTATATGGCTGATATATTTATTTATTGTTGTGAGCCGCCCCGAGGCTTTGGTGAATGGGGTGTCATAGAAGCTCGCTAAATAAATAAAAAAATACTCTCCTGCCCTTGCTTTCGTAATGAGTAATTTAGTCTTGTTTACTTCTGAAGATTCATCTATCGTTTTGACTGCTGCATGATCTGCCAAAGCATTTGCGGGAGGGGGGGGTTAGATGCTGCCTACTTTTTTTTGCTTTGGCCTCACCCACCGCTTGATGCGCTCCTGGGGCTGAAAAAGCATCTCTCACCCCTGTTATATAGGGAAGCATTCAAATGTGTGATATTCCCCCTTGGCAACCTGCAGGGTCAAGCAAAACAATCCAATTTCTCATGTGCAGACTAAGCCAAGGTCGGCACATTTTATAGGGACAGGAAAGGACAGAGACTTGTCATGGGGGAATTTCCACCTTTTTCTCACTCCCTCTCTCCCGATTTTTCCTTCTCTTGCTTCCCTCCATTCACCTGCTCCTCCATTCAGGGTGCCTCACTTCTCCCACCGCCTGCTGCTGCTTCTGCCCACCTTGCCTGGCCACCACAGTTCCTCCCGCCCGCGCTGACCCCTGGCCCTGCTGCTTCTGCCCACTTCACAGCTCGGAGGCAGAGAGCCGAGAGATGAGGAGGGAAGTCTGCTGACCTCCTGCTTCCCTGCTGCCCAGGTGAACGGTGAGCGAGTGACAGCAGGGGGCAGAGGGGTCCTGCAGGTGCACTCATGGGTCCTGGTGGCCATGAGTGTCCCTTTGGGCACGGTGCAGGTGACCCCCGGGAAGAGGCCATAACCCATGAGAGAAGGGTGCGGTGGAGCAAAGGCAAGCAACCAGGAGCCCAGAGAGGCTGACGCTTTTCCAGGAGATGCAGTGGATCAAACAGAGCAAACCTCCAGCTCAACTCCCAGGAGGGTCTCTTTCTGAAAGCCCCCATAGCCAGTGACCCTCTTTGGAACCAACACGGGCAACACCTCTTCAAAGCCGTCACTCGCCTCTTGGCCCTTAAACTACAGTTCCTGCACACTGTCAGCCTGATTTATCCAAAGATAAATGGATATATTGGATTTTCCCGTGAAAGCCCTGAGTCTCCCCTGAGATAGGTGAGACTCAGGGCTTTCATGGGAAAATCCAATATACTCCGAAGTAGTTCAAGGCTCGGCCCTCCTTCTCTCAATCCACACACCCAGCACTGGCAGAAGCAAGCTTGCAACCTGCCCTGTTCACAAGCAGGTTACAAAACCCAGCCTTGTTATTTCAAAGCATGCCAATTTTGGAGCAAAAAGCACACACAGATGAAGCAAAGGCCAAAGCAAATCCCTGGCCTTAGCCAAGACATTAAAATGAACCCTTTGCTTGTTGATTTAAAGTATTCCCCATGATCCAACTTTATTAAGTTGCGCACCGATTTCCATGGGCACCAGTGCTCCTGCCAGCTCAAAGATGAATGCAGAGTGGAATTCAATCTCTGAAATGCCAACCTCACGGAGGAGGAAGAGAGAGAGAATAATATGCTTCTCTTTTCTGACTGGCAGCTCTCACAACACTTTGTAAAATGTCCCTTGAATCTACGCTGAAATGTGGCCAGAACCAAGCATGCTCCATGTGGACACAGCTGTGCAGTTGTCACGTGCTGTCAAGTCATCTCCAACACTGGGCAACCTTCTGAACCGACGTCCTCCAAAACACTTGACAGCTCTGCTCAGCTTTCCTCAACTCAAGGCTGTAGCTTCTTCTATGGCATTAATCCATCTCATATTTGGTCTTCCTCTGCCTTTGGGTTATTGCCTTTTCCAGTGAGTCTTCCCTTCTCACAATGTGCCTCAGGTATGACAGCTTCACGTTCACCATTTTCCCTTCCAGGCTAAGAGGTGGCTTGATTTAATCTAGGACCCACTTGTTGGTCTCTTCGTCAGTCCAGGGTATTGGCAAAGCTCTCCTCCAGCACCATGTTTCAAACCACCAATTTTCTGGCTATATTTCTTCTTCCAAATGATTACGTTTGCTTAAAAAGCCATGCCTGAACAGTACTGCTTGGGTTGTGTCCATCTGTGGGGGAGGCAATGATGGACCAATCTACGTTCTTTCACAGCTGTCTCCAGCTGTTGCGGACCTATCAGCGCTCCTGCTTTGACCTCCTGCAGGCATTTTCCCAGGTTCCAAAGTGAAGTGGCTGCTTTTGCCAGATTTCTTTCTGTGGGTGTGAGAATGCAGGAAGCTTGTTTGGAGAATGGCTGGCAGCATCCAAGCGGGTGCAGAGGCTAATGCCGCCATGAGCTCATGCAGGGCACTGCTCCCCATTCTTCAGGCAGCTCTGCTGAGTCTTCAGCAGCAAGTCAAAAGCTCCAGTAAGAGGAAGGGGCCTCCTCAGCTCTTAGGGCAAAGGCGGGGAACAACTGTGAAGTGGTGGGAGAGGAAATGACCCTCAGCCTTACTCGCTGGCACATCAGCTACACAGTCAGCTTCATCTGACCTCTTCTTTTGCACTTCCTCCCAAAAGCACCCGCCGAGTGGGCAGCCTGCTTCGTCTTGGAATCAGAAGCAACGGCAAAGTACACTCCGCAGGGGGTGGAGCATGTAGCTCACCTTCCCCCTCTCAGTTGGCCGGGAATCCCACGTCAGGGACAGTGACAAGGAGATTTTCCTTCACCTCATCCACCCTTTGGGGTCCCTTCTTCCGGAAGCCTCCTCAAGCCCCCAGTAGTTTTCAGGGCAGTGGATGAGGCTTGGCGAGGGGAGCTCCTGTGGAGGGAAGCCAAGATTTGGAAGCCAGATGGGGACCTGCAATGGGCTGGATGAGGCCCACAACAGATCAGAGTTCTTCATTTTCAGAGCGTTCAGACCTTCCCACCTGCTCCACAAGTTGCCATTGGTTATAATGTCTGGCAATTTCACTGTAGCTACCTTTGCCAAAAGCAAAGTTTAAGAAAGGTTCTAAATTACCAAAAAAACAAAAAAAAAAGGATGAGGGAAGGTAACTCTTAAACTAAGGGGACAAATTACACTAGGAAAATTGGTATTTACAATTGCCTGGGGCCTGGCATTAAATGTTCTGGTGCAAATCCACTCTCCACTTTGTCTGTTGACTTTGAGCAAATGAATAAAATGGAAGAATTTGGCCTCAGTCCTCTCTGACACTCCCCACTTGAACAATCTCCTCGAAAGCATTTCTGAGGATTAAGGATCAGAATTAATTAATACCCTTCCCAAGGAGGAAGGTAAATACCCCACCTAATCCTTGGTCAACGGCCAGATCAGGCTGAGCACTTTCAGCAGTCACCTATACACCTCGTACCCTGCGCTCCTCCCGCAGCCAGACAGTTGTAGTTTTTCTCCTGCAGGCTGTGGAACAAAAATGGTTTCCCCACTCACTCAGTATTCTGGTAGACCTCGACCGAGATATTGAGTCCTTCCAGCTCTTCCTTAAGAATCTGCAGATTTGAGTTTACATAACTGAGTTCAAGAAGCACCTGTTCTCGCGCTTTGTTGTTGGTTGTCACCCTGCCAAAAGAAAAGGATATGCGTTTTTTCGTGTGCTTTGAGAACAGCCCCTTTCTTGTATAGTGGCCCTGTAAAGCTCCCTTACTGGCATTCTCCACATTTTTGAGATGGTTTAAACCTGCCCCTACCCCTGAAGAACTGATATGGAAACTCTTGTTTCAGAATGATTGACTTGGCCTATCGCCAACAAAGGAATGCGAGATGGCTTTCAGATAATGCAAAGGTCCAGACTTTTATATAATACCTGAGTTGAGGAAGGGAAAGTCAAGCACGGAGGCAGAACGCACAGGGTTCCAGATCATGCCAGTTAACAACTTCCATCCACCCTGAACTGTGGGAATAGCTCCCAATTTGAATGGCTTTAAGAGAGGATTAGGCACAACCAGGGCTATCAATGGATTCTAATTGCGATGGTAACATCTAGGGAGTTGTCTACACAAGGCATTCATTATGTGCTTGTCATTCCCCACGCATTGTTGTTGATGTTTTTTTGGAAGTACTATTCCACCAACATCTGGAGGGGCAAATTATTCCTGAAATAATAAGCAGGTTCCTTAAGGGCATGATTTTATGGTTGTACCCTTGATGCTGCTGCTGCTTCGTTCAGGGGAACTCAGAGGCTTCTGGTCATCCTGTAAAGAGCAGGAGGAGCGGTAAAGGTGATCTGTACCTCCCATCGCCTTAATTTTAGCTAGGTAGGCTTTTTGTGCCATCTTGCAAATGTGTTTCAGAGGGGAAGGGAAGGGGCTGGCAAGAGCTCAGGATTGCTCATGTCTTGACCCTCCCAGGCTCCTGGCCTCCCTCTGGAACATCCCTCTTTCCCCCTCTCTGAGTCACTTTCCCAACTTTGCAGAGTAGTCACTACAGTTCTTTCCAGGCTGGATATGAAGTGTCAGGGAGACCCTCTCCCTGACGAGTCCAGTGCCAAGCTCCGAGGTTGCAGGGCAGTCTCTGAGCTAGAACCGGGAATATGAACTATCCTACAACCCACTGGATGCTACCCGGGGCCATAGGCTGGCTCCCTAGTTTAATCCAAGGAACACTGCAGAAGGAAGGTGCCCTGTCCCTCTTCCAGGTGAGATAAAATTGAAAAACAGGTGTTCATCACACAAAAGCTTCCCCAACTCCCCTCGGGGTGCTTTCTCAAACAGGAGGAACCCAAACCCCTTGAACTACTTTCAGGAGGAACAGACGTCTACATTGTAGAAGAGAAGCAAGGGCATTTTCCTTCTATTATCTTCCTTAACTTATAAGTTTCATCCATTATTTTCATGAAATAAACAGTGTGAAAAATAATAGCAACAAGCATTTTAGCTGATTGCTTTTGCCAAAATACTTTTACTGAGTGAACTGTTGTGGCACAAAAAAAGTAATTATGAAATTACTGTTATTGCATTTCCTTGAAAGGCTGATGCTGTAACTCTTCTAGATGGATTCTTTTATTATTGCTGTTCTTCAGTTTGTTGTAAACCACCTGAGTGCAATTTATCGGGGCAAGGAAACATATAAATAATTTTAATTGGTTTACTGTGATTGAAAGCCTATAAAGATAAATACGGAAAAGGGTTTTTAGAGCACACGATTTCCTAGGAGACATGTTCACAAAGGAGCATTACATAAATCTGTGTGCAAAATTCCCAACTACCATTTCTTCGGTAAGATATTGGGAGCAACCAGGCAGCTGGCTGGGAACTGGCAATCACTCGTGCTAAAAGGAACAAAGGCTGCATTTTGCAACCTTGAACAGGAGAGAAAGGAAATCGTCAGAACTTACCGTAGAAGGTTCTCAGCGCCAGCCCTCATCCTCACTGCTTTCAGAATCTGTTGGTTCAGAGCTGCCCTCTGATTCTGCAGTTTGCTCCGTCCAGTCTCTGCAAGAGGGTTGCATCCCTAGATTACAGAAAACGTATTATTCACCGAGAGCTGAGAAAAAATGGATGAGTGGATGCGCAAACACCTCTCTAAGTATACAAAGCTGATCTCTGTATTTTGAAAACCATGCAAGTCCATCCTGCATTGGACTGCGCAATTGTTTTAGTAATGGGGAAAAAGGGGGGAATTTTCTGTATGACTAGGTAAACAATCCCATGTATGTGTAGAAAGAAATAACGCCCTACAACTCCCGGAATCCTCCAGACAGCACTGTCTCAAGCAAATGGTCCAAATTTGAAGTTGTCCCATAGGAATTTTGGAAGATCTTCCAGCCCTGAGTAAAAGGGATACTTTTTGTCAGAGCTGGCAAACACAATTCAAAATATTACTCTTCTGTCCTGGCTATTACAATAGCTGAAACTATTACTGCCCATATGGAGGTCTTCATAATGCTTAATGTTCAAAAAAACCTTGATTAGATTTTTTAAGGGTTGCATTCTGCATTCTGAATGTGACCTCAGAAAGAAAGCAAGGAGAAAAAGACACCGGCTATTTTGTTAAAGCAGAAGTGTTTTCATGTTTGTGGTCACCATTACATTTGAAGAAGAAACGGATGGGTAAGTAAGTGCACATATTTTCATGACTGCAGAACAGAATTAACATTCTGCTTATGAAGAATTCAACCAGCAGTGATGGCAGCAAAGCCCCAACACCCAGAAAATACAGACATCCAAAGTCATGTCCAGGATTTTGGGAAGCCCTGTGAAAGATGGCTCTGTTGGGTCAGTGGCCAAGGCCCTGTGCTGAGACCTCCACATGTTGATGAAGGGCTCCAACTGCAAGTTTATCTGGCAGCCATTTCCTATAATGCCCCAAAGTGATAGCATATCAGAGGCATTATGGGAAATTAAAACGGCCACCTGATAACTCCCAGTGGAGCCAATGGAAAAGGCCAGCACAGATGGCCCCTGCTGGGCCTTTGACAGATATGGCAGGTGCCAGGGACCATCCCCGGTCTGGGACAAGATCCTCTCACTAGGCTCTGCTCCCTGGAAGTGCTCCGCTCCTCAGCAGTCTCCACTGGTACCCTGTGGTCTCTTCTTCTGGGTTCAGTCTGACTACTTCCCAGAAGGAGAGAACAAGCTGAGTAAGGAGATAGGTAGAGCTCGTCACCACTTGGACCCTTGAAGGCAGGTTGCAACAAGTTGCAACAGCAGCAGCAGCATCACCATCATCATCATCATATAATACTTAAAGGTAAAGGTTTCCCCTTGACATTAAAGTCCAGTCATGCCTGACTCTAGGGGGTGTGCTCATCTCCGTTTCCTGGCCGAGGGAGCCAGCGCTTGTCCGCAGACAGTCTCCGTGGTCGTGTGGCCGGCATGACTAAACACCGAAGTGCACGGAGCGCTGTTACCTGCCCACCGAAGTGGTACCTTTTTTCCACTTGCGTTTGCATGCTTTCAAGCTGCAAGGTTGGCAGGAGCTGGGACAGAGTACGGGAGCTCACCCCGTCTGCAGATTTGAACTGTCAGCCTTTCAATCAACCAGTCCAGCAGCACAGCGGTTTAAACCACTGCGCCATACTTAGGAGGCTCCAAATTGTGACAGTAGCCCCCCATTGGAATGAAGATCCTGACTGGTACCCCAGGACACCAACCTCACCGCATCCCCTGTTAGCTATCTAGAAGTGCAGATATCACTGCTGCCATTTCAGCCTTTTGTTCTTAAAGGGGTAGAGCGAAGTGATAGGTTAAAACAAAGACTTTTCTGAACATGTCTGGAAAGTCAATCCTTTAAAAATAAAATAAAATAAAATAAAATAGGATAAAATAGGATAAAATAGGATAAAATAGGATAAATAAAAATATTCTCAAAATACAGTGGCTGGTGGAAAGGAATTCACTCACCATCACAAGCTAAGCACTCATCTCTTAACCCATTAAGCAAATCTGTGCAGAATATTAACCTGCATAGAAAAGAAGGTCTGTTTCCCTACTCAATAAACTTTTTGGGGGGAGGGGGAGGGGGAGGGGATCCAACTGCCAATGCAAGGACCTTGAAGGCATCTATGATGTTTCAGAAATGGTGGGCATTTCTTTAAAAATAAGGTCACATGATTGCTAACATTGTGCAGGGCCTTTTCTCTGGTCCTAGCTTTCTACCACAAATGACTTAACACAGATTTCTCCAAATTGGTTCCATCCATATGTTTCTCACTACAGATTCCATCCTCTTTGACCACCAGCCACACAAGCTGGGAATGATGGAAGTTATTGTCCAAAGCACAACACCAGGACACCAGATTTGGGAAAGTTGCCCTAGCAAGTTAGCAAACAATGACCAAATCCTTTTCTCAACTTCTTTCCTAGATCTCAGGGGATCAGAACACTTCATCTTCATAACTTCTTCAGTATTTTAAAGCCAAAGCATTTAAAAAGGATTTCAAGCCTCATAAATTGTGGTCTGGCTTACTCCAATGGCAGAATAATTGCCTGGACTTCCTCTTTTAATGCTGCCCATGGTCTAGCATTGCGTAAGAACGTGACCATGTTGAAGTCTTAATCTCTGTTGGCTTACTCTGCAACAGTCTGTCCTGCACCATTTTAAAATGCTCAGAAAACACAACTATCCAAACCGACAGTTCAACTTAAGCCTTGTCAGCATGGGAATTTAGCAGGCTATGCACTTCAAAGTACCTCAATGTTTACATTTCTATATGCGCACATATGTGCATTCAACATGCATCTGCTCCCCAAACAAAGGGGCAGGGAACTTACTTCCGCCCAAAGGCTGAACTCAGTTTCACTTGGGTTGGTTTTTTTTTTGGGGGGGGGGGGGCTCAGGAGCCACACTGCAAGGGGTGGTGGAAACAAAGGCAAAAAGGGTGCAAAAAGATGGCAGGATACGAAGCCCCGGGAGAGGCATTTGACACGGGGAAGGGGGGCAGAAGCTGGGAGGCCACCAAAGGACCAGCAACTGGGAAAAAGAGCATCGCCACCCCAAGAACCCCTCGGAGGGCCAAATGTCTGCTGCAAGCTGGGGGCTGCCTGCACCTGCCTTAACAGTTCAAGCCTCACTCAAAAGACGAGACTGCTACCGACCTGAAGCAGGAGGAAGCATGCCCTGCCCAGCAACACTTGAATGCATCTTGCCTCAACGTGGGGATTTTGCCATGAGCACACGGCCCAAAATAGGGGCTGCCCCATCACAACAGAGGCAATGGGGTGCATGCACGTAATGCATGCCCCAAAGCTTACATAATTGTCTCCCGGAAGCATCACTATCGCCAGATAGCCTGAGCGGCATGTCGCCTTGCATTAAACTCGGGCTACTGATGTACTTTGCTCTGAAACAAACTACAAGAAAGAAAATGAAAATCAATCTGTAGGCAAGTCCAGGTGTCGCTTCCAGGGAGAAAACCCTTAATGGGTTAAGCATGCCAGGCCACACATGCCTCCTCAATGCACCATGGGAAGAGCCCAACATCTGATCCTGACTATGCTGCACATGCTTGAACAAGGGGAAGGGGCTGTAGCTGAGTGGGAGCTGCGTGTTTGTAGGCAGAAGGTCCCAGGTTCATCTCCAGCAGAAAAGGATCAGGCAGCCAGGGAGAAGAATGATGAAATGATGGACACATTGACTGAACTGGTACAAGACAGCTTTGCTGAACTGCCTGAAACCTGGCCAGATCCACACAGAATTAGGACTTTCTGGCACCCTGTAAGGGACATACTGTATTCCCACCACCACTAGAAAAAACAGACTAGGGTTGCAAGGCTGGGGTTTGGGCAGGGGTACTGCTGGAACCTGCTTTAATAGTCCAGGCCAGGTGGTCAAGTCATCCCCCTTTGAAAATGACTCAGCATTGGGCTTAAGAAATAACTGGGGATTCCTTTGGAGGGAGGGGCCATGAAGGGAAAAGGGCATACTTTCCCCTACAGCCGGGGATGCTGGGGTGGGGGATGCTACAGGCTTTTCATGATCTACTCTGGTTTTACTCAGACCCTGAGATCCATCATCCAGAGCTTGCTGCAAGAGGCATGCCCTTTGAATTAAAAGAATTTTTAACCCAGGAATTTGTTCTGAGTCCCAGATCTGAATGAAGCTCACAGTTCTTCCATATACAAAAATCCATTCCTGGTTACTTCAAACTTCCTATACTTTGGTTGTTATTTCAGATGTGTTTCCTTATTGTTGACAGTGCTAATTAATTGGGAGTAGAAATCCTTGCTGATCTACTAGAAATCACTAGAAAAAAATCAACCAGTAGATCCAGATCTACTTTCTCATAAGGTTGTCCTGCCCCTGGGGAATGTAGGTGGCTGTGAAAGAAATGAAAAGGACAGGCTGTAGTCTGGAGTGAGCACGGGAATGACAGACTGAAGTCAACCTCTGTGAGCACCTTGTGATGTTGGCCGTCTCCCCACAAGCCTAACTCTAAGCCACGCTTCCCCTTTGGATCAACCTCAGATGCGGATCAATCCGTAAAGACAAACAAAGACTATAAAATACCAATACGCCTCCAGTGCCCGCCCCCCTCTAACAGGAACCAAACCTACCCAAGTCCTGTGATCCTGAAATTTCTCACCATCTGGAGAAGTGAGGTGAGCACAACAAACACAACAAAGCAAGAAGCATTTTTCTCATGATGGCACAACAGAGGAATGAAAGACAGACTTGGACACAGTCGAGAAAAAAGGCTTGTCAACTGCACCACTTGATACAGCAGGTGGGGAATTGCATGTATGAATGTTTAACAGTGAAAAGGGAATCCTGACACTGAAATGAGGAAGCAACACAAAGACCGACCTTCAGTCTGTGGAGAGAGGGCTCCGCTCTTGCACGTTACAGTCTGCTTGGATAGATCCGTCTGATTTTGTGAGGAAGAGGGGCAGACGGAGGAGGATGTCCCGGCTGCTTCAAGATTACTTAGTGAAGATTCTCAGGCAGAGTGGGAGAACCAGCCCACCTTGGAAATGGAGGGGAAATCTCAGAGCTGGAGTGGGAGGCGATGCAGGGGAAGCTCCTGGACTTGCACAGGGAACAGGTGAAGCGAGCAGACCAAATACAAAGTCTCCGACATTCCTGCTGTCTAGACCCCCAGCAGGATCTGGCCTGAGAGCGCAGTCAGAAGCTTTTGGAATCGGAAGTTTCACTCTGGATTCAACTCTTCCCATGGGCAGATGCTTCTTTCACATCTCAAGGCTACATCATTGTTCTAGCACCTGTTAAGCTTGAATGAAAGGGCTGTGTTTCTGAAGTTTCACCTGAGTTTTCTGGAGAGGAAAGGAGGGAGGGGGAGGCCTGCTCAGGACACAGTCCCTATTCCTGACATTAATAGTGATAAACTTTGTACATCTGAGAGAGGCAGCCTAGCTCCCTTAGATCACAACTCCCATGGTTCTTTACTGTTGGTCATGCTGGTGGGAATGATGGGAGCTGTGGCCCCAAACATGTAGACAATACTTGACTACCCACTTCTGGTGTGAGTGATATAAATATATGATGTATATTTTTAGAATATGTATATTTAGATTTTTATGCTGGTTTTTTTGTATTGTGGTTTTTGTGTTTTTATGAATCATTGTAAGCCTCCCAAAAAGCTTTGGCTGTTGCATGACACAGAAATGAAATAATGGTAATAATATAGTCGATCTGGTTTTACTTTGAGAGCTACTGCACTAGCTCCAGACTTACTCATTCTTAAATTAGGCCCACTGAAACCACTGATACTTCATCCATGACTAATTTGAGCCCCACCAACTTCAGTGGCTCTGCTGCTTGTATGACTAAATCTGGATCCCAGCAACTGCCATTATTTGCTTACTTATTAATCAGATTTATAGACTGCCCTTGAAGTAGTGAACAATACATTCATCCTGGCTACCTAGACAACATCCTAATCTTAACAACAAATTATGATCACTGGTGGAGCCATTACCAAACTCTGGAGTGAAACAAAACCCAGAAATCTTAATCCAGTTGTGCACACAGCCTCGTTAAACATTCATAATTTTGGATCTTACGCTCCAAAATCCCAGCTGTGACATAAACAAAGCTTCAACTGTTTAACTATTCTGCGGAAAAGGTAAGTATGTTCAGTGTTGCTAGTGGATATAGAGCCTGCAACTGATACAAAGGGCGTTCCAACTGATAAGCTGAGACATACATTAACGGGACGGAGCAGGTGACGTTGAGCTAAAACAGGGAGTGCCTCCATGGTTAAAATGAGCCATTCAGCTCCACCCAGTAATACTGTCATACTTCCAGAACAAACCAACAGTTGGCACAGCGACTGCATTCAAAAGACACAACAACACTGCACAGGCCGCCAGTCATAGTGGCCGGCTGGGTTCTCCATTACATGGTGGCTTCAATTTTGGGAACAAGCCACGCTGAAATCACAGCTTCAGAACTGCCTGTGTTACTGCCTGTGTTATTGTTGAAATCTACACATAATTATTTTTAATAATGGTAGAAAGTTCTGTTAAATACAAACTTACAGAGATACATTATATATATATATATATATATGCAATTAGTGCTGCGGAACTTGTAACATTTTATTCAAAGATTCTAACGTTTCCGTTTTGTTCCTTGTCTCACCTTTTACAATGGTGTAGATTTTTTTAAAATTGTAGAATGCAAAATTACTAAAAAAGCCATCCTGAAAAACCATGGCTTGTGGTAGGGTTGTTCTTATCCATGGTGTCATGTCGTCCAAACCTCAATTTTATTGTGGGTTACAAGAATCGGCTACATATCGACTTCTTAAGAGCAGCAGAAAACCCCTTGCCATTTGTTATCTCACCAGTGTCAGCTCCTGCCTCCCTTGCCATTGACTGCCCCTCCACCAAAGCCCAAATGTTACTTTGGAAAGACCATCACTCATCTGCCATCATTATCCTGTAAGGTGTTTCATGGTTACACAGATGCATTTGAAATATTATCATCACTTCCTGTTCTTTCAAATACACACACAAGAACACTCAGTTGCATGTAGTTTTTTTCTGGTCAACAGACTTTTATATTGCAGCTGTCAATCGATCCCCTGAAGTGCAGTAGGAAACTTGGGACGGAAATGGACAGGTCTGCAAACCCAGGAAGGGCAAGGGAAGAAATAAAAGTAGGAGAAAGAAGGGACCCAGTGGCACAATTCAGAACCCCCCAAAATGGGAGGGAAAGTCAAGAGCAGTATGTGCACCAAGGATGCACTGACATATCTCCCCTTGGCAATTTACTCCTGTTGCTTTTAGTGTGGAACTAACTTCTCATGATTGCCCACACTTCCTAGTCCAGAAACAGGAGTTATTAATCCCCCCAATTTTCATGGCTGCATGGGAAAAGGAGAATGGAGCCCATTAATGCTATGTGGATATAAGCACTCCTGAGACGGTTGGTTCATTTGTTTTATCCTGTCCAGTCTCAAACCAACCGAATTTAAGGTTTGTTTCTGCTTTTTACACTGTCAGGAACAGTTGCACAAATGTACAGGCCGGGAAGGCAAGCGAGAGAGGTATTTGTGCAAGACACAGGGCCAAACCTGCCAGGCTCAACTTTCAGGGAAGCAACTGGTTAAACACTATTTGAAAGGCCTCTAGCAATTCAGAATTACCTCCAGGTTCCCAGAAAGAGAAGAAAATTGTTATCTCCCCTACCCAGGTTTCTGGCTGTGGAAGTAAAGAAGCCGGAAGTTCTAAACAAAAGGGACAGGGTTCCTCAGATAAAGATTTAGGAACTATGTGATAATCAGATGTGTAAATAGAAATTAAGTAGTACTATCTGTGTGCACTGTTTACCAGTCTTTCAATGTTTAAAGGCAGGAAGTATATGTTCAAATGAGAGAAATAAATTTAAAATCTTTTTGCATAATCTTTGACAAGGGCAGGAAAAACACTTTGTTTTCCTCTTTCAACTGTCTAGGATGCAGCCATCTCTATTTAGCTAAAAGGTTTATTCCCATCAGTGCTGAGTTCCCCAGATAGTTTGTGGAAATTCAAGCCACACTCTGCAATCCCCTTCTGTGAAGTTCTTCATGCAATTACTGGGGGGGGGGGGGGATAATGCTGGCTTCACCCCCCCCAGTCATAGGCCAAATGCTGCCCCCCCCCCCATATCCCACAGACTACTGGTCTAAAACCACCTGTAGGCTCAAATGCCCTCAGAATTAATGATGTTAAAACATAATTATCCTATCTTCATGCAACACATAAGTAACTGATTGAATAAGGATGTGGGCATCAGCACTATGAAGCGTTAAAAAGGGATTAGAGAGATTCACCAAAGTCTATCAGCTGTACTATGAACTCACACATACAAATCTGCCTTATACCTTCAGGCCAGTGGTCCATCTAGCTTAGTATTGTCAACACCTGCAGAAAGAAGCTCTGCTTGGTCTCATGCTGGCTTCTTCCCCAGCCCTGCCTGGACACAACTGGGATTGAACCTGAAACCTTCAACATGCAAAGCAACTGCAAGCACAGGGTTCTGAAATGTAATGGGCGTGTCTTCAGATGCTTAAGATGGACTGTCCAGGGCCACCACTGAAAAGGCCTTGTCCACATTCCCACCCAGTATGTCTTCAAAAGTTTTGGGACTGAGTTTTTCCTGAAGATCTTAAAGTAAGGGCAGGCTTATAAGGGAGAATACAGTCTTTCAGATAGCTTGGGAGCTTGATGAAAGTCCATTGAGCCCTAGATGCTGCACCTTTGAAAACTAGATGCTGATGGAGAGGGTCCTCTTTCAGAAATTTCCTTTAGTGGAACTGGAAGCAGAGAGAGCAGCCTAGATCTGCCTATTGTGAAGAATGTCATTATCACTTTGCCATTTTCCAGGTGAAAAACTATAATGGTAGCAACTTGTCCAATGCCTCCTATCAAATCCCTGGAAGTTGCAAATAGGTTTCACTGAGAAGTATGGCCTTTTGACTATAAACAGCTTTCTTTCATGAGAAGTTTCACTAGCCATCTCTTGTCAACTTTCTCAATCCAAACTAAAAAGGAGCATTATAACTTTTTAAATTCAGGAAGTAATTCCTTTCCTTTAGAGCTCCAACAGGAACAAATAAAACAAAACTGTAGCATACCTTTCCCTTTATAATGCATCTTTTTGTTTTAGTGTTTTTTTAAAGCATAATTTTGCACAGACAGGAAAAAAAAACTTTTCCCCTAGTCAGACAGCAGCACAAGAAATTAAGCTGAAACTAATTTGCGTATGACCATGTCTTAATGCATGCCAAGAAATAATTAAGATCACTCACCAGTGGTTTTAATTACTGTACAAATAAGCAAGTCAAATAGAATGTGAGTCAAAGCCTGTGCTCCTTATGTTTATGCAGGCTTTGTTTATGTGGGGGAAACAGAGTCAAGATTCCCACAACACCTCTACCTGAACTGCCCACATGAAGACTGGTTATAAATGTGCACAGAGCTTTTATTCTTCTTGAATCAATATTGCAATTGTCCTGTCTAAATATAGAACTGACTATTTAGTAAGGAGGAAGTTACTGACTCCAGCTACTTGCCAGAAACTGTTTGCTCACGACACTGCAGCTACTGCACCTATGGTCGTGTCATAACAGTGACTAATCTCTCAGTTATCTGCTCCCATATGAACAGGGCTGCAAAAAATGAAAACTGCATATATTAAATCTTAAGTGAGATGCACCCTTGACCCAGGCCGAATGTAAAATGAAACTAGATCAGATGTCAAAGAAAAATGCAGTAGGGAGGCAAGATAGTTAAACAAAAGCAAACACAATGAAAACATTTTTGTACCATTGTATTTATAAAGTTTTGTGCTTCCATGTTAAGTCAACCATTTCTCTGCTCATCTTTATGCTTAAAGAACTTGCGTACTTAAAGAACTTCGGTCCATCTCTTTTTAAAACTTATATTTATCTCAGTTAACACATCAAGAAAAATTTGGAAGGAGATGTGGTACTCTTTGTGCATCAAACACTGACACAACTGAAGAAATCTCACAAAAGTGAGATGGGGGCACAGCACCCCTCTGTAAGAAACACACCAGAACAAAGACATTCTAAGAGGACAGAGAAGGTTCACAAGTAGCATGGAATCAGACCAGCAGATCCTGGTATCAACTGATAAATAGTCTAGCAGCTGAAACGTTTGCTATATGCTGCCTTAAGCCACTTTCTGCCATTCAAGGGCTACCAGTTGCCATCTCTGAGCAAGATGTTATCTAAACGCACTGAGCAACGTATGCAGCTGCCCCTCCCACTCCAACCCGGCATGTGTTTCAAGATGGCCTCCTCTCCCCCTACCCCCAACTCACATGAGAACATCATCAGATGAATAGCTAGTATTGCATTAGTGTTGGCAAAAATGTCACTGTATTATGATCTCTGGTCAATACACAATAAAATGACTTGAGCTTTTTTGAAAGATGTAATAGAAAGGGAGGGATGACAATGTTTTCTAGACACCAGGAATGCTCCCAACAAGTTTGACAAGATTATGTCCACTACTCACAGGTGCAATACAACAGATGCATTGCCATCACTTCAGTTGTCATATGCATGCTTTTAAAGCAATATGCACATGGATTTAAAACCAACCAACCAATCATGACCTTCCCATGATAAACATGCAGGATACTGATTACGCAGCAGCGTAATGGTCGGGTTACTTTTAAATGCAAGCCAGATTGCTAGTTTGAATTTTACAAATTAAAAGCAATTATTTCCAACAAACACTATTAGGGACATAGGAAGCTGCTTTGGACCAGGGCAGACTCTGATCCTGCTAGTTCAGTTGTGTCTTTTCTTGCCTAGCTAGCACTAGCTCTTTAAGCTCTCAAAAGCAAAAGGTAGTTCCCTAGTATTACCCAAACGTTACTTTAACTGCCCATGTGGAGGATTACTTGCTGGCTAGCTCCTTGATCAGAGCGCGGTGCTAATAACCTTGAGGCTTGAACTGCAAGGTGGCTATCCAAAGTTGGTCAAGGGCCTCATCGGTCCACCTTTTTTCCCTTGGGGAAAAGGCCGTAGCTCAGAGCCACTACAAATACAGTGGTGCAGTTGATCAGAATTCAGCTTTCCCATGTTTTCAGGACCTTCTGTATGCAAAACACGTGGTCTGCCTATGTTACGGTCACTTGTGAGTTACGTTTTAGCTCATCCTTCTTCCCTCATCTCAGGGCAGCAGATGTGATAACCTTACTTTTATCCTCACAGCAAACCTGGGAAGCAAGTTAGGCTGCTAGATAGCAACTAGCCCGAAGAAACCTTCGCCGCTGAGCAGGAATTTGAACATTGGTCCTTCCTGGCCCAATATCCAATGTTTGCCTTCCCCAACCTGATACCCTCCAACTGTGCTGAGCTGCAGCTCCCATCAACCCCAGTCCGCATGGCTGAGCTAGGCTGGAATACTGTCCCCAGATTCCACTGCTTTTATGCAGAAATAACATGGGATGACTGAGAATTGTGGGATGTTTTTCAGCCCATCTATGTATAACATGGTGCCCTAAGTATGTTAAGACAATCTGCTTTATTCTTCCTGTTAGTAGAGAAGAACAACTGCCCAGGATTGGGACTAAATACCTTTTCTTTGCCTGAAAAGGGAAAATTTGTTATCTACATTTCATTTAGATCTGATACTACACTTCATGCCAGCATCCTGAGCACAGACAGAGAGCTCAGTGGAGCATACCCTATATTCATGGCAGTATTTCCACAATTTTTTGAGGAGGTTCATCAGGTGCTGAAACCTGATGATGCCTGGAGTTCATGAATATGCTGCCAAGTTTTCCCAAGTGCCCTAAAGTTAACCTGTGTAATCTAATATGCAGGGAGAGGTTGGCCAAACTTTTAAGTACTCACCTGAGGCTAGCTGCTCTATTGTCAGGTTCCTAGCAGGCTGAAAATGGTGCACCTTAATCTAAAATGCCTTATGGCATTTCCTTTTGAATCAGTTCCCTTTACAATTCCAGGATTAGCGGTTTCCTGCTTTTAGCTAAAGTTAACTCAGGTTTCAGACCAGATAACCCAGAATTTGAAGAATTTTTTTGGGGTGGGGGGAAGGGAAAATACTCTTAGCAAGAGCAGTTTGTAAGTTGTTTTCTGGACTTAACTCCATGATCCACAGTCAAATACAAAGGTTCTTAGTCTGCTTCTGTCTGCCTTTCTTGCATGGGACTCAAAGCACCATATGTGATATGATGGGGCAGGGGGACAAAAGCTGCAAGGATTCCAATTCCCACCAGCTCTAGCCTGCATGCCAATGGTCAGGGATAAAAGAAGTTGCAGTCCATGACCATCTGGAAGCCTGCAAGATTCCACATTTTTGCTCAGATTTCTAAGAGGTCTCCCAAACAGTTATTGTACTCGATATGGGGCTGCCCTTGAAGACTCTTCAGAAGCGACAGCATGGGCAAAAAGGGGCAGACAGATTAATAAGCAGAGCCAGGAAGTTCTGATCCATTTTATGTTTCTGAGCCCAGGTCAAGATGCTGGTTTTAACCAATACATCCCTACATGTCTTGGGACTGCAATGCTTGAGGGAACCTCTCTCCCAGGCACAATCTACCTGGACTACAATCAAGATTTGGAGTCTGCCTCTGACTGCCACTTCTGAGAGAGACTCAGTTGGTGACAACAATGAAAATGCCCCCTCCCCCTCCCCCCTTTATGGAAGAAGCTCGCCTATGAAGCCAACCAGTGTTGGGTTAAGACTGTCCGAAATGACAGGGCATTTAATCTGCCCTAAATAGCACGTAGTGGCATCCCTGGGATAGCAGCAGTCCAACAGTCCAATACTGTAGTCATTAAACTTGGTTTTGAATCAGTTTTTAATATTTGTAGTAAAATTTTATGATGCTTTTCTGGTATTTGCATGTGACATTGTATCCTTACTGTATTTCATCTGTTGCCGCAAACTGCCTAGGGATCAGCTTTTCGGCAATACAGAAATAAAATTAACTGTTATAGTGATAATATTAATAATACTAGATCAGATGCAGCTTGGCTTAAGATGCTCTCCTACACATGCTTAGACAGAACAAAGTCCTACAATTCCCAGCATGCCTCAGCCAACATGACTGGCTGAAAGGATTTTGGGAGCTGCAGGCCTTTCTTCTGTTGAAATATGCACAGGATTGTACCTTTGGCATCCAAAAGTATCATGGATCTCCAGAACATTTCCAGGCTGCAACCTGGGAAAGCTACCTTCTCCCAGGTTAGACAATCTAGCCCAGTTTTATCTTCTCTGACTAGCAACAGCTCTTCAGCATCTTACTCAGGAAGCTTTCCCCATGCTTGCTACCCAGTCCCCTTACAGATGCCAGGGCACCCCTTCTGCATGCAGACAACATACTGGACCACTGCACTATTTGCGGACTTCAGCTTAACCGGCTTGTGGCTTTCAGGGTTAGATGGACTTGCCTAGAAATGTAGGCTTGCAATACTTCATTTTAAAAGCTGCTTGCTCTAAATTCACCTTAGCCGTAGTCCATGGAACTATCTATTTGCTTCAGTCTGGGAACTGCAGATAGGCACTTGAGAAAAACACAAGAGAAGGAGCGAGGAAAAGCTGGAACGGCTGCCAGATGGATTTGTTGTAAGGGGAAACTCACTTCACTTTTAAAAGATTTAAATTTTCATGTAGAACAAGAGAAATGAAAGGCAAAGTGGAGATTGCGAAAACAGGCTGTCAACTTTGCAGCTCATGAGATCTGGCAGTGGGGGTGGTAAAAGAGAAAAATGCTTTGACAAGTGAAAAAGGTTTGTGATTACATTGCAAGGGAAAAGGCAAGTTAGTCCTGCTTCAGAGTCCCTTGGAAAATCCAAGAGAGGACTGAGAAGGAAGGGAGGGGCAAGCCACTGAGCCCAGTTCCGCTCTCAGGAGCACCGTGGTTTGCTTGCCCAACAACCAAAGCACTGTAGCTTATTGACAGGGCTGGATGCTGAAGAGCGGGAGATGGCCAGGGGGTGCTTCTGTGCTGTTTGAAGGACTGCACTGAGGGAAAGCGGATTTCACCAAAATGGGCAGGATGCACCATGGCATCCAATTCATTTAATAGGCTCATCACAGCTTGTTTCCTTATGCATACCAGTTGCTGGTATGCACCAAATTAGTACCTGATGCTATGGTATACGACAGGGGTGGCCAACCTGAGGCTTGGGAGCTGCATGCAGCTCTTTGAGTTTATTTTGCGGCTTGCCACTCACTGCCCAGGCCGTCTGCGGGTGCCTGCTTGAGGCTCTCAAACATCTGACATTTACCGTATGTGGCTCTTCCGTTGAGCAAGTCCGGCCACTCCAGTATATAATCAAGCCATACCCATTTGGCTGTTATAATAGCAGCCTTCTTGCTTTATAATAGGACGTACTAAATCTTAATATGTTTCTGCATTCCAAAAAATCAAACTACCTCTCTCACGCACACAGTCAAATTCAAACCAGAGATTTCTTGATATTAACAAGGAAATTATTATTAAAAGTGACCATCTTCTACATAGTTACAGCTGGGACTAAGCACCGTAGATTCAGTGTGAGCTGCTTTCAAAAAAATGCACACAAGCTGGGACTGCATGAACTCTTAATATAAATGTAGAACAAACCTATCAAAGTGGTTTATCTTATTTTCATACAGCAATGGTCAAAAGTTACTTCTAGATGCAGCCATATACATGCTTAACCTGCCCACACAACCCAGGGCACATGTCCCTGGAAGAATGTTCACACTCAGGAAAATGTGAGCCTTACTTCTGAACAGCCATGGGTGCATTCAACTGAGTAACAGACAGAATCTTAGCTGCTGTTCCCACTGGGAAAGGAAAAGTTGCCCCTACCGAATTTCTGCCTGTTCAGCCACTCTTAAAGGCATAGTGGCCCTGCTAAATCAAACACAAAATATTACGCTTATCCTTCCAGAGTCAGGAGCAATAGCAGGGGAGGAATGGTGCCCACCATTACCAGCAATTTCCCAGCACCGCCTCCTACTCTCAGCTGCTCCAATATGCAGCACCCTGAAGATAAATATGGGCCACCCCTCCTATTGAGCCAGAGAAGCAAACAGGTTGGAGTGGACCTGGGGACTAGTACCTGAATCTCCCATCTGGCTGTGGAGCTCCCTGTGATTTCTGGCACCTCGCCGGCTCTCACCTACCTCACAGGGTTGTTGTGAGGCTAAAATAGAGGGGAGAGCCATGTGATAAGGATAATACTTGATAAACAGATACAAAAATACATGGCGAACTCCCTCCTGGCCCTCTCATTCCATTATTACTATTTTAAGGTACGGTTCCGTGAAAGGCGGGGCAACACTGAGTTGCTCGACTTTTTCCGTATATACATAATACCCTTACTAACAGCATTTATAATCCACCTTCAGACAAGCCAGTGCATGTAATCTTCTTTCGAAGCAGAACACGCACGCACCAGACTCCAACGAGTTAAACTAAGGCAAGCGTAGATAGATATAAGACAGGCTTAGGAAAGCTGACAATCCAAGCGGCGACCAAGCCTCGCCTCCCTCGCCAAACAGTGTGATCCTAGGCACGTCTCCGCTCAGAGTAAGAGCGCCGCTGATGGCAGCGGGGCGGAGGAGGAACGGTGCGGGAGCCGCGGGGCCTCCCCGGAGGCAGGTCCGGGAGGGCGCGGCCATCGGCCCCTCCGCGCCCGCGGCCGCCCGAGCCCCCTCCCCAGCCACAGCCAAGCGGCGCGGGAGCCGCGACCCACCTTTCGGAAGTAGCAGTCCCCCCTCCGGTCCGCCGCTGGGCAGCCCGAGGGCAGCAGCGCGTCCGTCATGCTCTCCGCCTCGGCAGCGCTGGCGAGGATCTGGCGCCCGGCGCGGCAGCGATCACGGAGCGCACCTCCCGCCTCGCCGTGCGCTCGGCACTTGCGCCGCGCTCCGCTCGGACACAGGCAGGCAGGCGGCAGGCGGCAGGCAGGCCCCGCCCCGGCGAGGGGAGCCGGGCCAACCCGGAGCCCGCGGCCTTCCGGAGCCCGCCCCTCGCTCCTCCCGCACCTGGGGAAGCCCGCGGGGAAGGGGGCGCGCCCTGCGCCCTGCGCCCGCGGGGAGTGTTTGTGTGGCCCTCGCCTAGCAACGGGCCGGCGAGCGGGATCTGGCCGCGCTCCTGCGAGAGGCGCGCGGCGCAGGTGGGGCTCCACCTCGGGGCCGCGGGCGAGCGCACTTGCAGCCGCGCAACTCGATTTCTGAATGATTTTCCTTCGCAAGGCATCTATTATCCAGGGACTGTGCCTGCTGCCAGAAAGGTCCTGGGCTCAGACGCATGGAACAAAGGGGGGGGGGATGTACGGATTAGTATATTTGCATAGGCTAATTCACATATGCCATTATTTGTTGTATCTCTATACTGCCCAGTAGGCGAAGCGCTCTGTGCAGTTGACAAATCTTAAAATTCCATAAAAAGGCAACGTAAAAAAATAGTCTCCAAAGTCTCTGTATATGTGTCTTGAAAGGTCTCTGGGCTGTTTGTAAAAGGATTGTGGACAGGAAAGGGGGAATTTGAGTTAGAGACAAAAACTCGGGCATAGAGATCCAGGGGGTGGGGCAGCAGAAGGGGAAGCAGCTGTGGGCAAAATGCCGCCTTAGCCGGGGAAACATGCAGCAAGGCCCTGGACTGCAGGCTAGGGTGGCAGAAGTCATCCAGCCCTAGTAGGCCACTTCCCAGCACTGCCTCTGCTGTTTTCTTCAGTACAAAGATTTTTTTTCCTGAGTAAATGTGCTTAGTATCATGGGAGCAGAAGTTCGCTGTTAATTGATGTCTTGCTGCTATATATCAGGAATATAGAAGCAATTAACTGTGATTTTTCACAGTCAAAGTACAGTAATGTACTTTCCTATCTAAAGCAGCACCCCCACCCCTTAAAAACTTGGGTTTAAAACTACCTGGCTGCATCACTGCTGACAATTTTCTGAGGCTCTCTAAGTGAGGCAAGGCGGCTGTGAACAGGGAAGAGGGGCATAAGGTGCACCCACCCCGGCCCCGCTGCTCTGAATGTTCTCTCCTTTGAGATCCACTTGCTAACATCTATTCAGCATCAACTAAAGACTTTCCTCTGCTCCCAGGCATTTGACAGCATATAGTTAGGGTTTTAAATAGATTCTGGAATTTACAGTTTATTGTGCAAAGATGGTTAAATTACTGTAGGTTGGTTTTATATGGATGTTTTTCCAGTTTTAATCTTTGTAAAACACCCACAGAACTTGGCTATTTGCAGTACAGGAATCTGAGAAAGGAAATGGATAGAGGGAAATTCAGCTCCCTCATAGACAGGGGTAGGTGTGCCCTTCAGAATTACACTTCATCTCTATCCATAGCAGGGGTGCAATCAATTAATAATTTCCATTATTAAGGCATCCAAGGGTACTGTCTTGGGGAAGCATGACCTATTGATACATGAGTTAATTTTGTCTGTTCTTATCAGAACTGCAGAGCACAAAGCTTCCCAGCAGAGAGGGAGTTTTGAATGCATGTTTGAATGCTTGAGAAAGGCTGCCCAGCTCTGGGCCAGCTTCTACCTTAGCAAGGAAGGGTTCCTTTGAAGGTACGGATCAGGCCAGGTTTTCATTTTTCCTTGCACAATAGCTGGGGCCTGCCATATATTTCTCTGTCAAGTTTTAGCTTGATAGGCCAAAGAAACAAAGACAATTTTTCCAGGGCAGTGCACTTTAAAGTAAGATCTTTTACTTTAGTTAAGATTTGGGAAGTAAGACTTGGGAAGGAATGTTCTGACTTGTTGCAATCCTGCCAGGCTGTTTACAACAATTATCAGTGGTGTTGACCTGTCCCTTATAAGAGCATGAGATGAGCTGTTCTGTCTCAAGTTTTTCTTTACTGCTATACTGCCCCCTTTGTTTCATTATTGGCTTGAGGCTAGCAAGGGCTTGTGGCAATATGGTGACAGTTTTAGAATGAATGGAATTCTGCTGCTGTAAATTGAGCTGCATTTCCATCACAAATTCATCCTGTATGCCAAAGCAAGTGAAAGAATTCCTCAGTTGTGCAGCAGAGTTGTAGCAGGTAATTGAATCAGGCTTTCCAGGTTCACCCAGGTGAGCAGCTAGCCTTTTCCCAGGTCTTTTAAGTCAGGATGCAACACAGTTCCTTGCATTGTATTGATTTATTCTTCCTGCAGTTATTCCTGGAAAAAATGCTATTTATGTAATTGCTTATGTAATTGAGTGCTTTAAAAATGGCAGGACTGCTTCTTCTGGTCTTTCTTTTCTGCTGCTTTGCACAGAGACCTGAAGAATGAATGGGTGGAAAAGTTGGGGGTACTGGGAACATTAAAACGGTGAGGGTGTCAAGGGAGGCTAAATCTCACCCCTTTGTATGAGCAAAGAACTTTAACATATTTTCTTTGAATTGACAGCTGTCAAGACAAAGCAAAGTGCAAAATAGAGAGAGGTAGACAGACAAACTCTATTGGGAGCTTCTCTGAGTCAAGCTCCATATTAGGTACCTGCTACATTCTGAAGGTATGCTACAGGTATCCCTCCAGCACCTTACTCAGGTGAGGCTTCCCATTTTCTTACCTGCAGAAATATACCTGTAAGTCCAGAATTGTACAATTTCAGCTCAATGTGTCTTTAAAATGAATTGACAAAAATATCTGCACAGTTTTGGGGCACAAAAGCAATTCACAGCATGGTTCTGAGCCACTGACAGCCAAGTAACAGAGATGGCAAAAAGCAATCCTGGGCTGAGGGCGAGGAGGAGAAATGGACACCACAGTGAGTCAAAGCAGCTCCTGATTCTGGGGTAGCAGGGGTGGCAAGCTAGTGCCAACTGCCCCACCAATCACCTGCCACTTGATCATTGGTGGGGCAGTTAGCACTAGCACTTGGGCAAGCCTGGCATGGGCAGCAAGGGGTCTCTCACCACTCTGGCTGTGCATGGCTTGCTTAGTGTTGCCCACAGTCTGTAATGGGAACAGTTGTCTGGGTTCAGATGACATGCCAGCAGACCATGGCTGAAGCAAACCTACTACAGATCGTGGGTTATCAGGGTGGTTTAGTGGGCAAAAGAACAAGCCATCCTGAGGAAAGCAGTCTGAGTTTGGACAACATGGCTACCCTGTGGTTTACTGCTGGCTGGCTGTCATGTCGGTTTACTGCTCATGGTTGGCTGCCATGTCATGTGAACTAGCTGATTCAAAGTGTCCATGTAGCTAGAAGTCTCACTATGCACTATGGAACTGGTAGTAGCCATAAGCAAAGCATTTGGCCCTACCTGTTGCTAAGCTCCAGTACTAAGATTCTGCAGGGGGGAAAAATCTATGCACACTTCCATTCTTTTGGTTGTTTGGCCAGTTTTGTATAGGCTGAATCATAAAACGAGATCATCGCTGAAGAACGACATTTCTGAGTTAGTTTGAAAAGCTTTTCATTGCCTCCATGGTGCAGTCCAGCAATCAGGCCTGGCAGCCGTGTGCATCAGAGGGAAACAATTTGTTGCCAGGATACTTTTCCCTGCTGGAAGCTTTCCTCTCCCTGGTGTTTTAGAGCAACTTCTTTTGTCACCACTTTGTCTCTGTTTCTGGAATGGAATTTTCTTTCTATGGTTTCTCTTTATCTTCTGCCACAGAAGAGATAATGTGGCCTGTATGGTTCATTAATCTTTTCTCCTTCATGGCTGAGTCATTCTTCAGAGCATGGGGAGGGAGCCTCTCCAAAATGCAGTTCATTCAAGAAAACCAGAGATTTCGGGTGAATTGCCACTGAATTAGTTCCACCCAGCATTCTTGGGCACCTAGTAGTCTTCTGATTAGTGGGCAGTGCATATTGATACAATCTGTGTAAGTATAAAGAGATATAGAAAGGTGGGTTTTTTTATAAGCACCAAAGGTGATTTTATAATGGCATGACTGAAAAACCTAAATTCGCAATTTTAGAAAGGTTGTGGAATCAATTTCTTTTTTACTTTGCAATGCAATCAAAAGTGGATTGTATTGCAAAGTAACTTAAGGATATTTCTCAGAAAAGTACATCCTCAATTTATCAAAGCTGACAGAAAGATGTGGATTGGATCACAAAGTCAGTGGTGATATCCTCTGGACTTCTAAACTTAATTCAAAAGACACACTTGGCATTTCCACCTAGTCACTCTCTTCAAGCCCCCAGGAGAACATGTTCATGCTCTCTTCTAATGGAAGCCTGGAGGAGTTATATGCACAAGATTCACACTTTTATGTTATGGAACCTTGCTGTACAGTATGGAAATCCATATCTTGGTCTTCACTGGGATTCACACACATGTGGTATACTGAAGTCTTGGAGGAGTTGTCTGCTAACCCTAACCGTAACCCTTAATTCCCCTCAAGAGGCTATGGCATGTCCAGCCACCATTATGAATATGCAACCTCCAACCAGGGATGGTCTCAGCATGTGAACCTGGCAGGTGGCTCCACCAAGGAGGCCTCTCCTGCTATTTTATTAGCTAGACAGGCCTGTAACAAGACAGGCTGAGACACAACCAGGTCCTAAGCTGTTTAGGCTTTAGAATTTAAAGCAAACACCTTGAAGTGAACCTGGAAAGCTATTGGCAAACAGTGCCTGTCTTTCAAGACAGGTGTGATATGACCTGATGCCATGTACCCTTTAACATCTTAGCTGTTGTGTTTTGCAACAATTGTAGAACAACGGCATGTCCCAGAAGGGGTTTCCACCTGGGCAACCTTGCTAAGGAACAGAGCACAACCGGCAAAGTGCTGCTGTTGCAGGATGGATAATAATCAAATGATGACTTGAAGGCACATTTTGATAGCGGTATTCAAAGAACATCTGGGATAGCTACTCTTGGAAGGGTCTCAACTATGCCTTGGCCAAAGCTTGACCTTCATGAAGCCACAATCCTATGGAAGTTTAGACAGAAAAAGGCTTATTGTTCGCAGGATACCCCAAGCATCCTGGGAACTGTAGCCTCTTTTTGTTTTCTAAACTGTTGTTGTTAGTCGCGAAGTCGTGTCCGACCCATCGCGACCCCATGGCAACATTCCTCCAGGCCCTCCTATCCTCCACCATTCCCCGGAGTCCACTCAAGCTCACACCAACCGCCTCTGTGACTCCATCCAGCCACCTCATCCTCTGCCGTCCCCTTCTTCTTTTGCCATTTATTGTTCCCAGCATTAGGCTCTTCTCCAGGGAGTCCTTCCTTCTCATTAGGTGGCCAAAGTATTTGAGTTTCATTTTCACTATCTGGCCTTCTAAAGAGCAGTCAGGGTTGATCTCCTCCAGGACTGACCGATTTGATCACCTTGCGGTCCAAGGGACTCGCAGGAGTCTCCTCCAGCACCACAACTCAAAGGCCTCAATCCTTTTGCGCTCGGCCTTCCTTATGGTCCAGCTTTCACAGCCATACATTGTAACTGGGAAAACCATAGCCTTGACTATACGCACTTTTGTTGGCAGGGTGATGTCTCTGCTTTTCAGTATGCTATCTAGATTTGCCATAGCTTTCCTCCCCAGGAGCAAGCGTCTTTTAATTTCTTGGCTGCAGTCCCCGTCTGCGGTGATCTTGGAGCCCAGGAAAATAAAATCTCTCACTACCTCCATTTCTTCCCCATCTATTTGCCAGGAAGTGAGAGGACCAGATGCCATGATCTTAGTTTTCTTAATATTGAGTTTCAAGCCAACTTTTGCGCTCTCCTCCTTCACCCGCATCAAGAGGCTCTTTAGTTCCTCTTCACTTTCTGCCATGAGAGTGGTATCATCTGCATATCTGAGGTTGTTGATATTTCTCCCAGCAATCTTGATTCCAACTGGCGATTCATCTAGCCCTGCCTTTCTCATGATGTGCTCTGCATATAAGTTAAATAGGCAGGGTGACAGTACACAGCCTTGCCGAACTCCTTTCTCAATTTTGAACCAATCAGTGGTTCCGTGTCCAGTTCTCACTGTTGCTTCTTGACCTGCATATAGGTTTCTCAAGAGATAAATAAGATGGTCAGGTATTCCCATCTCTTTAAGAACTTGCCACAATTTGTTGTGATCCACACAATCAAAGGCTTTAGCGTAGTCAATGAAGCAGAAGTAGATGTTTTTCTGGAACTCCATAGCTTTCTCCATGATCCAGCGTATGTTGGCAATTTGATCTCTAGTTCCTCTCCCTCTTCGAAATCCTGCCTGTACTTCTGGTAGTTCTCGGTCCACATACTGCTGGAGCCTAGCTTGTAAGATTTTGAGCATCACTTTGCTAGCATGTGAAATGAGTGCAATGGTGCAGTAGTTTGAACATTCTTTGGCATTGCCCTTCTAAACTAGCACATGATTAAATGTAATAGTTTGACATGCCTCAGTCTAAGAAGGACTAATATATATTGCAAAAGTGATGTGTTTTATCAATCCCAGCTTGTTTACCTTAGCTATTATAAAATCTGAGGTGGGGTGAATGTTATCGGTTTATAAAGAATTTATGCTTGGGTGATACTAGTGAGGAATGCAAAACTCTATTTCAAAGGTCAGGCAAAAACATTTGCATGTTGCCCAGTTAAGGAGGCAAATTTGGTGTGTGAGATGGCATTTTGCTGGCACTACGTCTATGCCTTTAAAAACACCCCTGACACCTAGAAATGAAGTAAAATGAAAATGTTCTTGGCTTGGAGATAAATGCACTAGAACAGGATACTTTTTCTGTAGTTCTTTTTCTTCAATGTGTTTTGTAATCAATTGTGATACTATGCTTTGCCTGTGAGTCACTTAATTTAGTCCGCTGCAAAAAAAGTTCCATACAAATAAACACAACTAAATTGTTGTGAACTGCCCAGAGCTTCAGCTATTGGGTGGTATTAAGAGGGGGGACAAACGAATAAATATGGCAGGATACCCATATCCACAGGGGATAGGTTCCAAGCTCCCCAGTGGATGCCTGAAACTGCAGGGATTAAGGGCATAGGACCCCTGCAAAAGTGGAAAAACTGCAAAAGTTTTTCGCAGCCAGAGTGGAGTTGTCAGTTTATCTATTTTATCTTGATCTATGTTGTAAGCCATCCAGAGACACAAGTAATTGACAGCATACAAATTTTATAAATAAATAGATAGATGGATAGATAGTCTCTAGCGTGTTCATGCCCACTAAGAGACAAAATACATAAGTGAGCTGGCTAGTACTGAGACAGAGAGCGTGGCATCCGTAAACAGAGTACATTGTTTTCTAGAGATATTTGCGGGGTTTTTTCCCAGAGTTATTTGCAGCTTTTCCACTTTTGTGGAGGTCTTGCACTCCCAACCCCTGCAGGCATAAGCAGCATGGAAACAGCCTGGTCCCTTGTGGGTGGGTGGGAATTAAGTGGTGACAGGGGGCCATGGAGGCTGCACATGAAGTGTCCAGGGGCCATCTGGAGGCTACACATCCCTTGTATCAGTAATAAATTAAAAGGTAAAAATAAAAGAGCCAGTGTGGTGTAGTGGTTAAGAACATGGGACTGGGACTCAGACGATCTGGGTTCGAGTCCCCGCTCAGCCATGGAGCCAACTGGGTGACTTTGGGGCAGTCACAGACTCTCAGCCCAACCTACCTCACAGGGTTGTTGTTGTGAGGATAAGATGGAGAAGGAGAATGATGCAGGAAAAAGGCAGGAGATAAATCGATAAATAAATAAATAAATAAATATTTTTTCTCCTCACCTCTCCCAGAAGACGTGGGAGCAGTGTACCCAGAATGTGGTCTCTAGGTTAAGCTGAGAGAGTCTTCCGTGACTATGTTTGCACATAATCCCTGGCTCCTGGTATTTCATGAACGGGTTGGGTGCACACAGCCTGTCCTGCTCACTTGCTCTTAATTCCTCTCAATAGCCCGAGCAGGTAAACAACCTGAATGGGGTTTGCCTTGTGTGTAGTTTGAACTCAGGGTTCTGATTGATTGCTTTCAAATAAACCAAGATTAATAAACTGATACCTATCTTTGCCTTGTTCCTTCCTTGTTCGAGAGAAACGACAAACTGCACACAGAGGCAGACATGTCTGGCTTGCTCATCCACTCATGCTAGCAGAAGGGAATGATCTGGGCACATCACCACCCAGCTTCTTCATGGTAACCAAGATTGCATCAAGAGTCCTGGTTGTTATGTGCAAATGAAGCCACTGTGTATTATTTAAACAACAACCTTAAAAAGTATGTGTGAAGCATAATGTTACCTTTTCAAGTCCACAAGTGCATCTGTTTGATTTTCTACTAGGAATTTCTTCTGCAAAATTAATTTGCTCTTTTCAGTCTGCACTCAAATTGCTACAGAAGGATAAGAGTTTTATTTTTGTTTGTTGTTCATGGACATATTTAGGACTTTTTGATCTGGTTTCAAGGATTTGGAAACATTGTTATCCTCTGTACCAACAGTTATGCACACAAACAAAAACTAAAAACTTTTGTTTTGAAAATTGTGGATGAACAGATTTTATATACATACATTATCTCAAGATTAAAGGGAACCTGAAGTACCAGTGCAGAGGCAGCAGCGTAACAATCTGGACTGATCTCATAGTCTGTGGGTGACCTCTCCTGGCAGATTTTAGGAATGTTGTACTCTCCAGTGATGCAACTCTGTTAAATTGTCCTGTAACTTTCACAACGTAAGTTGGTGCCCTTTTTGAGAAACAGAGGGCCATTACAGGACAGAAAAAGAAAATGAAACACTGAAAGATGAAGTGCTCTAAATATAAGATCATGTCTTTTTATCTAGGGTTAATTAATTGAGGATAACTGTGTCCCCCAACCTTGGCTAGTTTGGGGGTGCAAAAACCTGTGATGTCTTTCAGATTGATGCTACTTTCTACAGCAGCCTTCTCTTTTTAAACAGCTTAAAAGGAAGGCATCAAATGCATGTTTGCAGGTTCTCATTTTAAAAACCATTTTCACTTAAAAATCAAATATCCCTTTCCTACAACACAATAGAACTTCTTCACTAATAAATCTTTTTTTATTTTATTTTTTATTTTATTTGGAAATTTATAGGCCGCCCCTTGCCACAAGCCGTACTGATGCAACAGAACCCAACTTTGTTATCTTGGGCTAGTGAAGAAGGGCGCCGCTACGGCTTAAGGAAGCTTATGCTGTGAAGGTGAAATGCTAGGTTCGGGCTTTGCAACTCCAGTCATAAACTAGGTAAATAAGGCCCATGCACGTTTAGCCTGAAAAAGGACTACAACTCCCAGTATTCCTCAACCACCTGTTCGGAGCATGCTGGGAGCTGTAGGCTTTTCTGTGAGGCTAAACTTACAAAGGATTGCTCTTTCGGGAGGCACCCTTGAGTCCGGATCCGAAATGACCCACTCGCGCCCTGACCGACACCCCAGTTATAAGCAGGGATACCTCCGTTCTCTCCCCGGCCTGGCGAGGCCGCGCTCCAGGCCGGAGCGCCCCGCGCCTCCAGTTCGCCCCCCGCCTGCTCCCTCCGAGGGAGGCCGAAGAGGCGGGCCCGAAGCTCCTCCGCCTCCCTCCCCGTCAGAGGTCTGCCAAGATGGCGGCCGGCGACAGCGACGACGGGGAGGAAGAGCTGGCGAGTTTTGGCACCCCTCTGGAGCCGCTGGAGGAGGGTGAGTCCTGGGCAGGATTCCCTGCCTTGGGCATGGCGGAGGCCTGCGAAGGGCCGCGCGTCTGCGCTTGCAGCCCGAGCCCTGCGGCTGCGCTCGCGAGGGAGCCCCGCAAGAGTTTACTCCTTCCTGAGGGATGCCCGGGCATCCCAGGCCCGCAGAATAAGAGCAGCCCCAGCGACAAATGCACGCGTTTGCACCTCCCAATGCGCCTATGTCCGAAAGTGCATTGAGGAGCCGGTCTTCTAAGAACACCCCAATTTGTAAAACTGGTTGTGTGGACAGGAGGGCACTTGATTGCAGGGAAAAACTCGGGCAGAGCGATTCCGGGGCGGGGGGCTCAGGAGCGAAACACCTGTGGGCAGAAAGCCAGTGGATCCCGAGGGAGCAGATGCAAGAGAAATCTTCCTGGTGCCTGAGCCGTTTTTTCCGCAGGCCCCCACATGGATAGCAAGGTGGTGGGGTGGAGGGGTCCCCAGAGATTCGGGGCTCCAGCCCTGATGGCTGCCCGTTTACCTAAGTAACCTAAGTACCTAAGGTGTTGAGGGGGACAGGTGTAGGAAGTAATAAATAGGAGACTGTATCTAAATAGGGTGCCACTGTTATGGAAGGATCCCTAAATGAAAGGGTTTCGGTAGTTTTGAGCTTCTGAGTCTGATTGGTATACAACAGTCTTTCCTGCCCTGGTGCCTTCAACATCCAGCCTTCCCCAGCCATGCTGAGAGTTACAGCCCCAACCCACCTGGAGGGCACCGAGTTGAGGAAGCCTGCTGGAAGACTTACCTGTGAGCTGGAATCATGTTGGCTTGTCATATCTGTGGTTTGAATCCTAGATTTATACAGTTACTTGAGGGTGCTTCACATGTTGCCCAAACTTCAACTGCTGTATATCATCGCAATCTGAAAAGATGCTGGTCATGAAGATCATGCCCTGGTGCGAGTTTGGGCCTGCTTTCCTGGGGTAACTGTGCTGAGGCTGCCATGCTCTCTGTTTAGTGATTCTGGCATCCTTGCTTTACAATTCAATAGATCGTAGTAGATTGTTAACAGGTTGTTGAACTGGTACAGTGAACTCAGTTTAATGTAGATACTGTTTGCTGTGTGTGTTGATTTGTACTCCTAAACTGAAGATTAATATTTCAGAAGTTAAAGGTTGTCTGATTCTGTTCAGATAACATAGACAGCAAAGTAGATGTAGAGTATAATTGGCATCTCGTACCTTTTGATTTTATTGGTTGTTTCATTCTCTTAACATCAATTCATATTTTTTAAAAATAATAATTGCAGGTGAACGAATTAAGAAACCTGTTCCTCTGCAAGAACAGACTGTCAAAGATGAGAAGGGGCGGTACAAGCGTTTTCATGGAGCATTTAGTGGTGGCTTCTCTGCTGGCTACTTCAACACTGTGGGCTCAAAAGAAGGTTAGTAGTCATTCATGCCTGAAAATGATGTATTTTCCCCTGCTCTGGGTTTCAAGCTGTCTTTGGTAAGTTTCGTACACCAAAGAATACTTGGTTATGTATTGGAAGACTGTCTCGTATATTTACATCAACATTCTACAACTTGTTCTGGTTAGAATAATAGAGTGAAAGAGGGTTTTGTAAGCCATGTAGTCCAATCTCAGGAAATTCCAGAGCATAGAACCATTTTGTATAAGTAGTAGTTTGAAGTGCTAGAGGAAGATGAGTGACACCTGGGTACAAATCCCCACTCAGCCATGAAGCTCTTTAGGCCATTTCTTGGTATAACATAAATCACAAGAGTTTTGTGGGGATAAAATATTGAGAGGAAGAACCAAGCATGCTGTCCTGAACTTTATGAAGTATGAAAAAGTAACTGTTCTTTAGCATTAATAGACTTTTCAAGGAATACATCTCATCGCGGTCGTATTCAGGGTGGGGTGGGGAGATGGCCATGATCACGGTTGTACTCGTGCAGGGAAGACGGGTGCGATCGTGGTTGTGCTCGGGGGGGGGGGTGGAGATGGCCGTGATCTTTGTTGTTGTTTGTTACTTTGTTGTTCTTTGTCACTTTGTTTCAAATTTGTGTGATTTAAAAAAAATGGTTACAGAACGGATTAACCTTATTTACATTGAACCTTATGGGGAAATTTGATTCCCCAATTTGGGTCGCGACCAGAGTTTTGGAACGGATTAAGTTTGTGAGCCAAGGTACCACTGTATTTTGTATTCTTTTTGGTGCCAGGTGAAGACCTTTTTATTTTCCCAGTATTTTAACCCTCTAACATTTAAAGTTTGTTTCTGTATGTCCCATTTCATTTCTGTATGCATCTGTGCTGAATAATAGCAATTGCAGTTATTGTTTTGTTCTTTTAATATAACTGTTTGTATGCCTTTTTAACATCTGTTTAACTTTTGTTAACTGCCAGAGGGTCTTAGCTATTGGGTGGAATATAAATGAATGAATTCATTCATTCAAGTTTGGTGGGCTTACTCCCAGGTAATCCTGTACAAGATTGAAGCCTTAATTTTAAATCTAACTTTTTATAATTCCACTCTGAAGGCTTAGACTGAAGTTTTGATCTCATGTCTTATAAAAACAAATTGTTATTGTCTTTAAAGGATGGGTACCATCAACCTTTGTATCATCCCGTCAAAACAGGGCAGAAAGAAAGGTTCTGGGACCAGAAGATTTTATGGATGAAGAGGTAAATTAGCAAAATAATGCAAGATCTTAAGAAAAAAATCCAGAAACATTGCCTTGAATATTTATAGTTCTAGATAGAGGGGAGGTGTGTGTGTGTGTGTGTAAACCATCTCCCTAAGGTTTCCATGAGAGAAAGCAGTTGGTGAAGCTCTCAGGTTGTTTCCAGTGCGATTTTTTTTTAACTCTGGAGAGGACCATTACCACCAACTGCTCTATGAGAAGTATACCGTTTATTGTGCTTATAGTAACTCTTTATGCTACTTTTAAGCCACCTTGGGAGGCTTTGTATCCTGAAAGGCAGGAAATAAATAACTGTAAAAAATAAGATTATAGAAACCCTCTGGTTCTTCATTAAGAGGAAGTAAGTGCATATACTGCCTAATCTTTTTGGTGCATAATAAATATTAACTATATCTTAGTTTACCCAATAAATAATGGAATGCTCTTTTTAATTTTTAAAATACTGTATTACTATGTGGATTTGAGGAGGGATTATTTCCATGCTGAAATGTTCTTTTCCTGCTTTTTCTTTCCCATCTTTTTGCCTTTATCACCTGGAAGGATCTTAGTGAATATGGGATAGCACCAAAAGAGATTACAATTACAGATGAATTTGCTTCCAAAAGCAAAGATAAAATAAAAGAAAAGGCTAGGCAGATTGCAGGAGTTGCTGCCCCGATTCCTGGAGCCACCATGTTGGATGAATTTATAGCACCTGCAAAGTAAGTATAGCTTGAAGGACATCTTATGTTGTATTGCCAAAAAACAAGTTACTTCGAATTTCACTACATATTTTAAGGATTATTGTTTTAAAGATTGGCAACAGTTTTCCTTTTTAAACAAGCTTTGCTATTGCTAAAACCAGGTCTTTGCTTTAAACACTTAGTTGGTATTCTCTGTATTTTCCATGTATTCATTACATTAGGGTTTTAATCTGTGTAGTTGGAATAACCATTTGTTCCTACTTTTCAGAATAACTATTGGTATTGACTTGTTACGAAAAATGGGCTGGAAAGAAGGACAAGGAGTTGGACCTCGAGTAAAAAGAAAACCACGCAAACAAAAACCTGGTACATTCTAATGTATTTATTTTTTAGTAAGAGAAAACAGAATGACCTGCTTTGAGTAATCGTATCTTGACTTACTAAATCAACTTAGAAATGATCTTTTTGCCTTTGTTAACAGAAACAAGCAAACTAGGAAACTGCAAATTAATCCTAGTTTCCAATTCACTCCTAATTATAAATCGTAGTCATCAGCTTTGGAATCAGCCCAGGGTATTAGACCATGCTTTGAAATTGCTGTAACATCCTGGCTTGTTCTGAAGGTACTAACCATCGCTTCCTTATTTCAATGAAATGGGGAACCAGGGTTAATCAGAGTCAACTTGACTGACTTGTACTGCAGAGAGGTGGTGCACACAGGCAAAATGTTTGTCCATGTCTTGGATTATTAAGCTGGCCATGGGAAATTTGGTCCAGCTGTACTATTTTACTACAGAGAAGTTTGCAGAGTCCTCATTGATACTATAGGTTAGTCTCTGTAGTGACTCACATACATTAGAGTTATCCAGCTGACTTCAGAGGAACCATAGCAGTCATCCATTACATAGATAGTGCATGAAGTATTCCAAGTATTTTAATGCTGTGTCATCATATTTGGTTGCAGAGCCTGAAGTGAAAATATATGGATGTGCTTTGCCCCCAGGATCTGAAGATTCAGAGGTATTGTTTCTGCAATATTTAGGGTAAGGGGGAATCAGAAGTTCCAACACAATCTGCCATTATGCAGATAATAGAAATGATACATATTTACGTATATGCCAGTGGCATATTTTTATTTTTACTGTTATCTCTGTTTTATAGAACACTATTAATGTATGTAGAATTTTACAGAGTTGCCTAACAAGCAAAAGAGAAGTATTTGCCCTAAGGATCTTACAATCCAGTAATTGATAGTGGGACACACAAGAGGCAGGAAAGAGGAAAGTGTTATGTGGGTAAGAACAGCACAAGGTCTTAGAGTTTCACTGACTTTAGTAATGACGCTTCATTATAAATCTATGTTAACTTCCTAAAGGAAGAAGAGGATGAATATCAGCCAGAAAATGCGACATTTGCACCCAAAGATATAATGCCTGTCGACTTGACTCCCAAAGAGAACGTTCATGGACTTGGTTACAAAGGTCTGGATCCCACCAAAGCCTTATTTGGAGTTTCAGAAGAAAACTTAAACCTTTTTAGTTCCAGTTCTGAAAATTCAACTCTGCTTGGTGACTTGCAGCTTGGTAAAGGACGGAAACTTGGTATTTCAGGACAGGTAAAGCATTATAAGTTAAAAGTTTCCCATAGTGCTGATTGGAAAAGTAGAAAGTCCCAGTTCTCACGGTTTAGCAGCAGTATAGCAGCAGTTTCTGCAGTTTTAACCCAGGAATTACAGGAACAAGTGATGTGTGTGACTCATGTGCTTATCATTTCTACTTTTATTAGCAGCCTAAGAACAGTGGGTGAACCCATAAGCAACCCAGAATTTCAAGGTTAATTAAAAATGAAAACCTAGCAGCTAGTGAGCAAGGATGGGTATCTAGGAGCATGTGCAGAGAGGTTAGACAAGCAAGTGGCAGCTGCTTCTGCTCCTAGTTTGTGTTACCGCTAGCCCTACCCGGAGTGTGGGTGAGGATCAGTAGCAGCTAGGCACACAGAAGCTGACACCGCTCTCTCACCAGCCCCTTCTGCTGCTCAGCAGCAGTGGAAGCCACTCCACCAGACCGAGTGAGTGGCTGTGCCATCGAGGAGCAACAGCAACTGTTACCACGATTCCCTCTCTTATCCTTTTCCCTGCTTGCTAGCATCAGTCACCATTTCGCTGTCTTGGGGGATACAGCAACTATACTAGTAATATACCTAGAGAGATCAGGGATTGGAGCGCATTGGCTGAAATGTTACCAAATCTCTCACACAAACAAAGCAACCAAGCAACCCTGGAGCCAGCATTTTTTTTAAAATGTCCCCAGGTTGATGTAGCCAATGGGGAAAAGTTCTGCTTATCAATCCCAATCAGAAATTCTGCTGTTAAAAGATTTCTAGGAAACTCCTTCGTGCTGCCTAGAAACTTGTCTGCAGGCTCCTTTATTTTAGCTTACTTTAGTTCCTATAAGGGCTTCAGTGGCTTGCCAGATAAAAATTAGACTGATCGTTAGTGTTTAAAAATAGCAACAACCAGCACCTTGTCTCAGAGAAAAGAGTGGCACTTTGGGTTGATTGCAGAGCACTTTGGATATGCTACATGTTGCTCGATTCATTTTAGGCCAAGCTTTGCAGGTAATGACATTGCATGGAAGGAGAACGAACAAATGCAGTGAAATAATGTATGTCATAGGTCAATAAGCTACTCTTATAAATCTGTGTCACGTATTCAAATATGTCAGTGCTTGTTATATTAAAAATGTTGCATGTTTTTCCACCTGAACATCTTCAGAGCATTTTATAGCAATATTTTGAGAGCCAGTGTGGCGTAGTGGTTAAGAGCATGGGACTGGGACTCAGAGGATCTGGGTTCTAGTCCCCACTCGGCCATGGAGCCAACTGGGTGACTCTGGCCAGTCACAGACTCTCAACCCAGCCTACCTCACAGGGTTGTTGTTGTGGGGATAAGATGGAGGAGGAGATGTAAGCTGCCTTGAGCCCTTTGTAGGAAAAAGGCAGGATATAAATCCAAAAATAAATAAATAAATAAATAAATAAATTTTCAGAGAAAATACCCAAATCCAGCCTTCTCCAACTTGGTGCCCTCCAGGTGTTTTCAACTGCAACTCCTACCATTCCTGGTCATTGGCCCTGTTGGCTGGAACTGATGGGAGTTGAAGTTCAGAACTTCTGGAGGCTAGCAAGTTGAGGAAAGGTTTCCCTAAGCTGGAATTGTACATGGATTTGAAGGTCATTGCCATCCCTTTAAATGGTGTCCAGAAATGAAGTAGCATCCTAGCTTGTTATTACATTGCAATTATAGTCCACCTATTTTCCTCTTGTGGGAAACCCAAGGAAGCTTACATAGTCTTCTGCCACTCCATTTTGCCCCCACAATAACAACACTGCGAGGTAGGTTGGGCTGAGAGTGAATGACTGGCCCAAAGTCACCCAGTGAGCTTTCTGGCTGGTTGGGACTGGAGTCCCCAGTCCAGTCCTCTAGCCACCACACCAGCTCTTTACAAATGAGATCCAGCAAAGCATAACAAAACACAGGTGAAGGTGCATTGGCTTTCTTTAGTCCCTTGGGGATATTCTGGGCTGTGATGCCAGAGTTACAGTGCCTATAGTTCTCTGTGCAGTGCCTTGAAATCAACCATACATTCCCATTTGAATTTCCTGCAGGTGCAGTCTATTAAAATGATACTTGATTGTAACCATTCTATATTATATTGTTCTCTTAGGCTTTTGGTGTAGGAGCTTTGGAAGAGGAAGATTGTGACATTTACGCTACTGACTCACTTTCCAAATATGACACGGTTCTGAAAGATGAGGAGCCTGGAGATGGGTTATATGGTTGGACAGCCCCAAAGCAGTATAAAAGCAGGCAAGGTGTGCAATTGGGATTTTCAGACGCCCTCAAATACTTTCCATGGTAACTAGCAAAAAGGTGGGATCCTGGAGGAAAGGTTGCCTTGTGTTCCTCAACCATTCCCTGTCAGTTTCCTTTGGAAGTGTCTATGAATTCTGTTGTCTATTTTACAGAAACAGAGAAAGAATTGAAGTATATTGGGAAAACACTGGATGGATTTTCGCTGGCATCTAAGCCTGTAACCTACCAAAAGGTAAGTAGACCATCCCTTTTTCCTTGGTAGGGAATTTCCAAAATTCTGGGTTGTTCATGGGTTGTTCCACTAGGTTGCAGAGGTAGTGGGCAAGACGAGTAAAAAAAATGCCTGGCCTCTTTATACACCAGGACTGCAAAGGCCATTGGGATAGAGGGAGGGTGTAGGTGAGGGAAGAGAGAAATACGCAACCCAGGGACTGAGAGAACAAACCATGTTTGTTTAGCCAATTTCCAGACAAACCCTAAGTAGGGCAACTAACCATGGATAGTGTGTGAGTGAACTAGGCCAATGTCTGCTGTCTCACAATTTTTGGCCATACACGGCTCAGTCCAGTCCTGTGTATTGGTTTCTGTGCCTGATTTTAGAAGTGAACACTGTATAGTGTCCTCTCTTCAAAAACCGCATTAGATGTATCCAGTGCTTAAGTAATCAATATGTTGCTATATCTACAAACAACAGCCATGTCATATGGTTTTTTCTTTAAAAGATTTATCTGCCTCCTGACCTGCCAAGGGATTACAGACCAGTACACTATTTTCGACCTGTGATAAAAGCTACTGGCGAAAATTTACATTTAGTGCAGACATTAGCAGAATCCACTGGGAAGCTTGAGAGTGACGGGGCACTCCAAGGCAGGCACCAAAAGACTGCGTCCCAGAGGAGGGAACTGCTGGGCGAGGCTAGTCTTCAAGGTACCCAGAATGCTCTATGCCCCTTGTATTACAATATGTGTCCACCATTGTAAACCAGATCTGCTCTACTTTTTAGTTATATTTTATCTCTTGAAAATCTATTCATATCCTCAATTTGCAACAGCCCCCTACTTAATTCTAAACATTAATCCAGTTGCTTGATGGGTTCTTTTGGCACTGCTATATAACCAGCTCATCAGCACCCTGATTTGGTCAGACATTCAAGGCTGTGTGCATGTATAGTTTTCTTCCTGTTCTTGGGCTGCACACGTATTTCTGGATGGCAGGGTCACAGGCTTTCCAGCTTTGGTAGAGCTTGGAATGGAAAAGCAGATGCACTTCCTGGTTCTCTGTCTCATCTGACATAAAGCACTCATGCTCCCTGTTCCCTCTGCAGCAGCACAACTAAAGGTGCTCTGAAAATGCTTCAGGTATATGAAAGAGTATTATGGAGCCCAGCACTGCCCTTTTTCAGTATCCCATGCTCTGTGTGCCATAGTATCATGGTGATTCTTCTCCCTGCTCCTTCCAAGCAGAGCAAGACAAAGACTTTCTGGCTAAAAGGCTTTACTATATTGATACTGACCGGCTAGACTGGCTTTGCAGTACAAAAGACAAGTGTTGTAATAACAAAAAAGAAGCAGAGTCAGAAGACTGGCCATTAGGGAAATGTGGTTTAATTATAAGAGCCTGTTTCCATACAGAATATCTCTTCTTCCTTCCCAAACAAAAAGGGCAAAACACATCTTCAGGGTGGGTTCTCACTCCCCGTGAGCATGCTGATTAAACTTGCCCACAGAGCTTGAAACTGTCTGAGTCTCTGTGACTGCCTGGCTTACCTCTGCGTCCATTGGCTGTGGCAAGTCAGGGGATTCAGTGGTATCCTCTCTGCATCCAAATTTGTATCCACAACCTTTGAAAGCTCATTTATAGGAGGCATGGGCCCAGTCACCACACTTGGCAAGCTTTATGGCAGAATGCTGCTACTGCTATGAGACACTTTGTCCATTTCAGGAGGAGAAAACAGTTCTGTGTTCAAACTTTTTTGCTACATGCACACCGTATTGCAGTTCTGTTGTTTGACACCACTATCAGTGAGATGCACGTTAATTTCTCAGACGCATACGTTTTTAATTTTTCTTTTTATATATCTGACAGTTAACTAAAAGGTTCTTGCTTTCTTTTTTTAAACCAGGAGGTTTCTTGGTTGCCCATTTTACATCATGATGTTTTTTCTTTAGGTCCAACAACTTCTGTCCTAGAGTATTTGTCAGATAAAGACAGAGAGAGAATCCGAGAAGCGAAACAGGCAGCAGAACAGCAAGTAAAAGCTCCAGTGCTGTCTCAGCAGCCCTCACACAACAGAGTCACGGCGCCCACATTATACAGTGCTGCACAGCAGTGGCAGTTAGCCTTGGGAGCCCAGCTGGGTGCAACTGGTTCTGGTAGCTTCAAACCATTTGCAAAGGATCCAGAAAAACAAAAGAGATATGAAAATTACCTAGAAAGTCTTAAACATGGAAAGAAAGGTAACTAGCAAGAGTGGGCACAGCTCTTTTCCTCCTTTAAGACAGATTCTGCTTCTTTATCTGAATGTTGCACTTGTGGTGAGCAGAAGGAAAGGGGAATGGCACCAAAAATACCAAAGAAGAGGTGAAGTGTCAAATCAGTGCTAAGAAAGATATAGTAATTATGATGTTGAGCAGGTCCAACACATTTTGACTGCATTCTTATGCAGTTTTATTGCACCATCTTTGCTAAGAGGAATTCGCTTTGAGCTTGTTATATTCCAGTATAACACTATAGTAATTTTCTTTCTTACCACCAAGCTTGATGCCTTTATTTATTTATTTAAATATTTTTATGCCGCCCCTTGCAGCAGCCTCGGGGCGGCTCACAACACTAAATGCCTTGTCCCTTCCTTGTCTTTTTCAGCTTCTGTTCCCTGTATTCTTTTGTGTGCATATATTGATTTCAACATCTTTGTGGATTTCAAGGAACACATTGGATATGATTTATTTTGTGCTTCACCTTGGTTTTATAGCCTGCTAATCATTCCTCCTTTATCTTCCCCTAGAAGAACTGGAAAGCTGCTTAGATCCAAGTATGACAGAATGGGAGCGTGGAAGAGAACAAGAAGAGTTCTCTCGCTCCGCACTGCTCTACAGATCCTCCAGCTCTGTCTTATCTTCAAGGTTTACTACTGCAAAGCATGAAGATGACACTGACAAAGTAGAAGTTCCTCGAGATCAAGAGGTGCCTTTTTGTTAACTCTTGTTGTTTCCAGCAACACTGTAATGTGTATTATCAATGTTTTTCTATTTAAGCTCTTTTCCAAAAATTTTATTTTTCAAAAAAGTACATCAAAAAGTTGTGTTTAATTTCAGTCACTGTGCCTTCCAAAGTATATTGAGTATAGCTAATGCATAGTCTTCTGTACACACTAATCATTGTATGTTTATTTTAGACTGATGTTGCTGACAAAGAGGCTGCTGCTAAGATGAAGATGTTTGGCAAGCTCACAAGAGAAAAGTTTGAGTGGCACCCTGATAAATTATTGTGCAAAAGATTTAATATTCCTGATCCCTATTCAGAGTAAGTTGGTTGAATAAATCAGTACTCTCCTTCCCTCATCGTTTTAAATATCTGTAGAACAGACCAGGGTGGGCTGTCTTCAGGGTTATAGGATTTGCTTTGTTTTTTACTAGCACACAGAGATCCACCAACCATTCCTTGCCGCAAAATGGTGATGCTGCAGGCATACACTAAGAATGAAGGAATACAGAGCCTTTGCGTACATGCTCAGCTCAGAAAGCTATGACTGGTACTAAAACCAGCTTTCACACACAAATACACTCCTGGTTTCCCCCTTTTTCAGCCACCTAATTGAAGAGGAAGAACATATTTTCTTTGTTCTTTTTTTTAGGCCTTTGGCTGTCAAAAACCTTTGTCTGTCTAGTGAAAATCAGCCAGCACTGTATACCAGTAGATCCCAATCTGTCTTCTGCTTACCTCTGGAATGGACTACTAGATAGTAGCAGAAGTCATTGAAGATTTTTTTAACAGTGCACTTAAAACACGCACTACAAGTTGTTGTTACTTTTTAAAAGCCTCCTTGGTTTTCTAATTAATTTAAGGCTTGATCTGTAGAATGGAATTTCTGTAAAACTGTATTACTACTATAATTGTTTCCTTTTTTCTCATCATCAGTAAACTTGTTTCTTTCTGATAGTAAAAAAATAAACACAGAAACTTGATGTCAGATTTCCCCTCCATCAGGTCATGCATTGTTGGATTGCCCAAAGTGAAACGTGACAAGTATTCTGTATTCAATTTTCTGATGGTACCGGAATCCACATCTAGGATATTCAGCCAGCCCGCAAAAGTAGGAGGGCAACAAAATAATACTTCAAACAGTAAGTGATTCATTTTGTTTCTATGTGTGAGATTCAAACCATTGAAGTATTTGGCTGATAGCAAGCTATGTTTTATGGAACAATGAATTTCAGCCTAGGTAGGGGTCAGAAATCTGCTTCTGTTTGGCATTTGATCCATAAATTATATAAAAAAAAATCTAATCCTTAAATGTATAAGCAGGGATTATGAAATAAAGACAACGTTTTTGAACTGACCAAAGAATTCTGATGAATAATATTGGAAGTTTATTTATCTCCTTAAGAGCCAAAGAAGCCATCAAGATGGGATGTGTCTGACAAAGAGAAAAAGAAAAAGGATGCCATTAGCGAGTTCATAAGTTTGGCTAGATCAAAAGTTGATGTTCAGGAGCAGCCTGCAACACCAGCTGAAGCAAAAGGCAAACCTAGCACTGATGAAACTATTTCTGCTAAGGTAGAGTGGCTCCAAATGTTTATGTTTCTACTGTACATACTTAATCCATTTTCTGACTCTGTCTTCTTCAGTAATGTCTTGACACTGACATTGGGGGTGATCTACTTTTATCTTGTTTTTAAAAATAATATTTAGTGACGATACTGCTTTCGGTATAATATGACTAACAGCTCCATTTTATTGTTCAGCTAAAGCAGCTTCCAGAGGAAACCTAGCATAATTAGATTCTGAGGTTCCCCACCTCTGTTCTATAGTTGGTTGACTTTAGGAACACTGTATTTTCCTATGGAAATTCCTGTTCTTTACATTCATAATGGGGTGGAGACTGTTAAAGGGTAAGAGAGTTATTTTTGTTAGGCTGATAAAGTATATTTCTTTTTAATGCATTGCCCTGTTTTCCTTTTGGCCTTGCTATATAGACAGTAACTGAAAGTACTGCTCAGAATGAAGAAGTTGGGGAAGAAGAAAGCAGGCCATCAATGGATTTATTTAAAGCTATATTTGCCAGCTCCTCGGATGAAAAATCATCTTCATCTGAAGAAGAGAGTGAGGGAGAAGAGCAAACAGCAACCATGGCAGAACCAGATCCTGAAAATGTGAACTATCCTGCTCCATCAGCTGATGTTCAAGGTAACAGTGGCTTAGTTCAGACATAACCAAACTTTCCCTTGGAATTATGGGAGTGGGCCATGTGTCATGCATTCCTCCCTTCAGGCATAGTGCTTCCATCTTAGTGCGAGCCGCAGTTTGCTGCTGTTCAGCTGGGATTTGTCCTTTGTCTCCTGATCAGGATTGAAAGCCATGGCTTGAGGCCATTCTGATTTTGGAGGGTAAACGCAAGCCAAAGTTTGCCATGACATGCTGGCACGTCTTGGTGTCTGTTTAAAAAAAAGGAAGTAATTTATTGAATATAACAGGAGTGTGTGCTCAAGCACAGCTCCATTGGGATACCATATTTTACTATATTTGTGCTTATGGAGTATCTGAGGCAGTTTTGTATGACTCTTGAACACCTGATAAAATCTGGAGAATTCCATGTTTACTGCGTACTGAGGTAGAACCAGTGACAAGATAAAATTGATTGGACTATCAGTATATTACAAATATTTAATAGAAACCTTCCAAATCTCTTAGACCTCTATCACTCTGAACCTCTGAAAAGATATATGCTCACAAATGTCTAGTATAAGTTGGAAGAACCTTTACTGTACCTCACCAAATTACTGTACCAGACGTGTACAGTAAGTTGGGTCAACAGATCAATGGGCTATATCTGACTGAGCATGGTGGTTCTTGTTGTACTATCCTTTCAACTTTACTGTCAACCCCCACTTTTTGCTTTGTTTTAAAGAAAGTGAAGTTATCACACCTGAGCCTTCCATAAAGGTACCTCTGTCTTCAGAGCAAGCTGATCAAGTGGAGGAATTTGGACCAAGACTGCCTCCAGCTGTTTCTTCTGGTGAATACTTTTCAGCGTATTGTGTAGAATTCTGTACAGCACTGTATATGAATGTATAGTCTTTCTAAGTTTGCATTTCTAAAGGATTGTAAAAAGGAATAGAGAAGTTTTGTTTAAACATGGGAACAGCCTATTAGTGAAGATCATGATCCTGAGCTTGGTTTTAATATTGTGGCTAAGTAAAAATGTATGTTACAGTAGTAGGTTCATAAAATATGTCTTTTTAGTACAAGATAATTTTTTCTCATTTTCAAATATCACATGATCCTTGAAACTTGTTAGCACAATTAAACTTGCTAGCATGCAATTAGTTGACTCATCCATTAAATGAAGTTGGGACCCTTTGGATAGCTTAGGTGCACGTGGTTCACCCTCTTGTAGTGATCTTCACTATTTCCCCATTTTTGGCTCCATACATCACCACTTAGATTGCCTAGGGCCTCTTCCAAGTGGTGCAGCAACTCCGCACTTCCCCGCCATGAAGAGACGAGGCCGCACGTCAGGTTTTCAGGCCTCTGCTCTACATCCCCGCTTGCACTGCTCAAACCAGGCTTCACTTAGCCATTAGGCAGACAAATTCTGACAGGATCACTGGGTTAGGCTTAGGCTTGTTCTCATTGCTGCAACTGTTCTGTGTTGTACTTGCTGCTACAAAATCTTCTGATACAGGTTGATGTTGCTCTGGTTTTCATCCATGCATTGAATTTCCCCTCCACCTCCAGTGTCTGTACAGTGTACCTCTAGAAGTCACCCAGTTGGCTCTATGGCTACTGAGTCCTAGTTCTGTGCTTGTACCACTACCCCGCACTGCTCTCATGTCAGATAAGTGGTGGTGCTCCTGACTCTACCTCCTAAAGCCTCCGTCAGTGATGAGGGCAGAGCAGCAGGCCCACCACAAAGCAAGGCAAAGCTGGAGAGTCCCTGCTGAAAGTGACCAGCTGCTACAAAAAGAGAATCTGGTGGAGAGCCACATTTGAGGCACCCACCTTGCACTGAAAAACAGTTTTCTATAGTAGTGTTGGCACCTTGCACTCAGAGAAAAATCTCTGAATTTACCCATTGCACTGCTCTCCTATCACACCAACAGAACCATCACAACAAAGTATTCTGACCATTAAGCAAAATGTTTGCTTGCCATCAGGAATGTATCCAACTTTGTTTCCATTGTTCCTAAGAAATATACTTGAAAGCTAATTGAAAATACTGCTATTGAAACATCACAGACTGCTAAATAGTACATTCAGAATCTTGTTCATTGCACTGGCACTTTCTGAAGGTTCCAGAACTGGTATTTGTAGATTCTGAAGAAGATTGACACTGAGCTGAAATATTTTTTTCAGCAGCTCAATCAATAGTTTATATAAATAAAACATAGGTTAAGTAGGTTGTCTAGTTTTTTAAGAGGACTTCAAAAATCTAAAGTAATGACTAGGCATTCTTGAGTAGTTTTTGATGTATCTTGAACAATATTTTCTCTACATCTGATGCTTTTAGTCACTCCTTTGAAGCATGGTGAAATACAGCTTGACAATGTGAAGAAAGAGAAACCTAAAAAGAGCAAAGAAAAACATAAGGCCAAGAGAGAGCACAAACACAAAAAGGAAAAGGTGATTTATTTCAATAGATTTTCTTGGTGGAAACTGAAATCTATGCAAAACTACAGCGAATGCAAAAAATAGCCCTGTGCAAGTGTTTGCTGCTGTCTTCACTAGCCATAGGATTTCATGCGATCTGAATTGCATTGGCCAGCTCTCGCTCCACTTGATGTTTCTGTGTGGGGCTTACATGCATAGTCCCAGCTGTCTGAACAGCTTGATTTTGTGATGTTCAGGGGGAAAAACAGAGCTTGTGTTCCTTCAACGTCATCCATGTATATCCCTGTGAATGAGTGGAAGTGGGAGGAAGATGGAGAGAGCAGGAAATGATCGCGGTTTAAATCCTGTGCCTCATGGGGGAATGACTTCATACAGTAAATGCCTTAAGAGCTCCAAATGTATAGCAGTTTATTTATTTAAGGCATTTTTACCCCAGCCCTTTCAGAAGTCTCAGGATGGTGATGCAACAGTAAAAAGCAGCATCAGATAAACAAAACCCGAGAAAACTACTATTAAAACTAAATCAGCTCTTAAAATGCCAGGAAAATAAAAAGGCTTTGGCCTGGCACTGAAATGGATAAAGTGTCAGCCCCAGAAGCACCTCTCTGGGGAGCATGTTCCAAAGCCGGGTGCCACCGCAGAAAAGGTCTTTGGGTGGCCACCCTCCTAATCTCCTTCAAGGAAGGACCTCCCACCCAGATCTTAGGGGGTGGGCAGGCACATAGGGAAGGAGATGCTCTTTCAGATATCTAGGCCCTAAACCGTTCAGGGCTTTATGAGTCATCATCCACACCTTAAATTGGGCTTGGACTTCAATTGGAAGCCCGTGCAGGCAGTACAGGGCTGGTGTTGTGCACATATCTAGCAAGCCCTGTTAAAAGCCTGGCTGCTCTATTCTTGGCCAACTTCAGTATCTGGACCAACTTCCAGGGCAGCCCCATGTAGAGTGCATTACAATAGTCCAGTCGGGAGGTTACCAGAGCATGAGTCTGGAGTCCTCATGGGCGTTGAATGACTACATGCATATGGGTGAAAATTCAGATGATTATGGGCCTCCAGTGCAGGGTGGGAGGAGTGCAGATGTGGCCTTTGCTGCCTTGCAGTTTTGACCATCTGAGGTATTTCAGAAGGGACGGGAAGGAGGCAGGGTGGGGGCAGCCATCTAAGGTTGCATTCTGGCGGATCCTGATTTCCTCCCCTCCCCGTTCCCTGAACTCCCTGTTTAATCCTTCATTGGGGTTGGTTCTACAGCCAACAGAGGTGCAGCTGATGTGGGTCTTTCCATGCTAGCTATGAGGGTCTATCAGACCCTTTGATTCTCGCCTCCAAGGTTGGAGCCTCATTTTAATCTTAGAACTGACAGTTCTGATGATCCAGTTGCTGCCCAGTGGATTGCTTTGCTGTGGATGCTAAACTCCTTTAAGCCAAAATAACATGAATGCTTACCTAATACTAAGCCCATTAAAGTTGGCAAGACTTGAGTAAACATACATATGCTCTTATTGCACTTCTTTCAACCTTTTATCCTGCATTAGGTCATTTTATACGGGCTCATATTATGCAGATTAGTTTTGGGGGAGGGTGTTGTTTTGTGGTTTCTTCTCCTGTTTTGTCAAATTTCTTTTTCACAGCTGTAGAAATACATATTAATATTAGACTTGAACTTTCTTTACAGAAAAAGAAACACAAGAAGTCCAAACACAAGGGTAAACACAAGAATAAGAAATTTGAGAAAAACAGTGGTTCAGACTCTGCTGGTAGCAGTGACAGCAACAGTGAGGAAGAGACTACAGATATAGCACCACAGGAACTTTTAAGAAGGTAACATGGAAAAGGGGTTAACCCCATGGGTAATGAAGTCCTCACACCTCCCTCAGTCTCTCTAACATACACGCACACATGACAGATGGAAAGACTAGCAACACAGTAATCTTAAAATCTTTATAAAGCTACATGTTAAATGGGATATCAAGAGTGGCAGTTTGGAATAATGGGAAATCAAAAGTCCTAAGGAGATTTTCCCAAGACCAAAAAGGTTTTCACCACATATGAGACCATTTTCATCAGTTCAGGCAGGAAAGCTTATGCTAACAGGATACTAGTCCTATCTTGAGTCCCTAGGTCCAGGTACAGACACTCAGAGTTGGTTATTTGTTGGATAGGTGTCTGGGGAGATGGAGCCCTAATAGACCAAGGCCCCTTGGCTTATGTATGTCTATTGAAAAGTAAGCCTCCTTAACATACTTTCAATATGTTTGTGTAAATTACAATATTTGTTTCAGTTAGTACTTTATGATTAATAGTTAAGATTTTCCCTATAAATTATAAAACTACATATTGTGTATTTATATGCTGTCGGTTTCTCTTCATTGAAAATTGAGTTCATTATTTTAAGAATAATCCATTTGTGGTGACTTAAAATTACAGTTGAAAGTACTGGAGAAAATATCTGTTAGCAGTAGGTTTTTTAAAATAGTTTAGCTATGAATGTGTAGTCATGCCTGGACTGGTTTAAAATGATGTTCAAATCAGCTGTTAGAAGACTATTTCCACACTGGTTCTTTCCATTCTTTCACTATTTAATTCTGTCCCCCTATCCCCTTTCTGTTTAGGTTGAAACATCTTCCACTTGTAAAGCGGTAGCATGGATTCTTGGATAACTGCATCCTTTGGTCTCAAAACAGATCTCCTCTATGATGGCAGATCCACCGTATAAAGCATATTCAGATGTGCTCTATATACTGTATTTATGTTGGGTTTGGTAGCATAAAAGCATGTGTGCTGATTTTATGGTCTTAGTTAAAAATCAAAACATATTGTAAAACAGAAAGCAGTCATAAAGGTCTTCATTTTGATGAAGGTAATAAGCATGAACATTTTTTAATAAAGTCCAGTTTACTAATCTTCCATCTAATGTCTAAACACAATTACTTCAGCATGGATATGAGAAGGATGTGAAGCAGAGAGTGATTTCAGATTTGCCTTCTTTGACATTTTGAACCATTAAAGTAATTATGGTTTATTAGTATTTTATCCCACGGAAATAAATGGGACTTGATTAATTCTCACTGCATAAATACCTTTGAACTGGTTTGCATGGTGATGACTACCTCGATTTTTAAAAAATCAGTGTAGCAGTGAATGAGTGGCAGTTAGCATACTGGCTTCCAACTAACTTGTCACTCTCGCTGAGATAAAAAATCTTAAGGTTGCTTTGTCTTGGACTGATTATTGTGACATTTGAACCTGCAACTCTGGGTTTTGGGGAGGAAAACACCTCAAAGTAGGAACACTTCTGGAGTTCCTGTTTCAGATGTCACTGAAAAAAAGAATGGAGCATTAGTGGGCTATATATCTCAGCTGGAGTGACCATACAGTCGGGAACTTGGACATCTGATGCAACGGTTGCATTCTTGCAACTTGTAATTAAGAGTGTCCTTCAAATGCAATGTGGTCAACTTCATGATTGAGCATTAGTTCTGTAAATCTAAATTTATTTCTTTCTAACATGCCTTGGGTGTGTGGAGGGAAGAATAGCACCTTTTGAAGTTTTGCATCTCATGTGGCCGCCAGACACAGTGTCTTGCATGGCTAACAGCACATCATTTCCTTCACAGTATAATAGAGCTTACTGGGTCCTGAAAGATTCCTAGCAGGAAGCTGCTTTCTGCTGCAGGGGTCCCATACTGAACATGGATTTTGTAGAGTTAATGGAAATTAACAGTGCACCTACCTTTGCAGATAAAATTTGTTAAAATGCATACTATCTTAAGATGCAGCCCAAACACCATCCTGTCTAATGATTTTAGATATGTTCTGCTTGTAGAGCCTCTCATTTCCATCAATTACGTGCAAGGAGGCTGTGGAACTTCAGAAGGAAGGCTGATTGCCGAAGAATTGAGGCCTTTGAATTGTGGTGCTGGAGAAGACTCCTGCGAGTCCCTTGGACTGCAAGGAGATCAAACCAGTCAGTCTTAGAGGAGATCAACCCTGACTGCTCTTTAGAAGGCCAGATGCTGAAGATGAAACTCAAATTGGCCACCTAATGAGAACGAAGGACTCCCCAGAGACGAGCCTAATGCTGGGAACAATAGATGGCAAAAGAAGGGGACGGCAGAGGATGAGGTGGCTGGATGGAGTCACAGAGGCGGTTGGTGTGAGCTTAGTGGACTCTGGGGGATGGTGGAGGACAGGAGAGCCTGGAGGAATGTGGTCCATGGGGTAATGATGGATTGGACGCGACTTCGCAACTACAACAACAATGAATGCAAGATGAGGGTATCTCTTCTTGAGGCGAAACAATGACAGCTCCTAGAAGTTATTTCTTATTTTATTTATTATGATTTATTTATTTCATTCATATCCCACTTCCCAGCCAAAAAACTCCCAGAGTGGCTTATGTGGAATTAATCAGGCAGTTCCTGTCCACAGCCTTACTATCCAAAAATGTGACAAGGGAAAGGGAGGGAGCAGGAATAAGAACTCAGGCACTAATTACTCACACTTACAGAAACATGCCTAGTTATATTCTCCCAAGAGCAGCAGTCTGGACTGGCAGCCACTGTTTGGTTGCTTTTAATTTTCTGTGGTCTCTGCAGCCATTGACTTTGTGTGTGCATTTGTGTGGGAGACCCTCCACGATTGCAGAATCCATAGTTTAGGGGTTCCAGTTTCTCCAAATATGCATTGAGCTTTTATTGGGCTCTCATTGAATTCACACTGAGCCATGCATAAAATAGCCTAACTGAAGTAAGAGGAACCTTAAGGCTATCAGAATCATGGCTAATTTTTCCCACTGAGTCCAGTGAATATACTCCAGTTAGGATGTATGGTTGTTTACACACACACAGATGTACATGTCAGCTTCTACCCCAATCTTAGAGGTATCTCCTATTTAAAACTCGGGGTTTTAGGCGTTAAATTATTCCCACGCATTTGAAGAGCGCAAAAGATCCCCCCCCCCAAAAAAAGGGAAAACTGTGCGGGGGGAAGCAAAGGTTGAGGAGCGAGAGCGGCATCCCTCTTGGGCGCCTAAGGGAGCCACGACGGGAAGGCTTACGCGTGCAGGGCGCACGTCCGGACAGGGGAGGCCCCATTCGCAGCCCGCGGGGAGCTGCAGGCCTTCCCCTCCGGCGCCCAGGCCCGCCTCGATTTATCTCCTCCCCGACTGAGGCGGGGGACGGACGGGCGAGCGAGCGACCCGGCCGGCTGCCAGGGCTGCGGCGCCCTCCGGCCACAGGCAGCCGGGGAAGATGCCTCCGCCCGCACTCCGCCGAAACGACCCCTTGGCGACCTCGGGCCACTCGCTGCCGCTTTGGGAAGGGGACCACGAGAAGCTGGCCAAGGTGGGGCGGGGAAGGCCGCCCGCCCCTGCTCCAGTTTGGGGAGAAAGCGGGGCCGCCTTGGGGCCGCGAAGGAGGGATTTCTTTTGCGGATACTGCCCGCACTCCTGCAAGGAGCCAGGGTGATGCGTGGGGTGTGCTGTGCTCTTAGGGGTTGTCTCATTTCAGTTTGATACATTTTGGTAGTTGCCTTGACTACAGTACTTTGTCAACAAAGCCAAACAGAAGGCGCTAGATAGGGTTGTATTTATTAGATTTGTATCCTGACTTTTTCCCTGCAAGGAACCCAGGCGGATTCATACAGCCTCTTTTCCATTTTACCCCTGAGTCCCAGTCCTGCACTCTAATTGCTACTCTTTACTGGCCTTTGGGTTTTATCTACCTCATGGGGTTGTTGTGCAGGTACAGAGGAGAAGCCTAGACATCACCTTTCTTACTGGGAGGAAAACAGGTAGAAAGAAAACATAAATTAATTACAGCTATATCCCACTTCTTTCCTTTTGCAAGAAACCCAAGGCAGCGTACACAATCCTATTTTCAAGGCCTCACAACATCTCTGTGAGGTAGCTTAGGCTGAGAGTCAGTGATTGGTCCAAAGCCACCCAGTTAGCATCATGGTCAACTGGGGACAGGGATCCAGTTCTCCCAATTCTCAGTCCAGTATTCTGGTCGCTACAACACACTGCACCATGAAGATGATAACACATGCAACGTTTGTATGGTCCTTCCTCCTGCTCAGTCTTGCTTCACCCCCATTTTTTTCTTCTCAACAACCTTTTGAGGTAGGCTAAGTGAAAAAGACTAGCTCAAGGTCATTGAGCTTTGTGACTAAGCAGAGGTTTTAACACAGTCCCAGTCTGATAAAGCTACACTCCATCAAGGACACAACTAGAGGAGGCTGTTTATATTAATAGCAAAGTAACCAGGTGGGGTTTGGAGATTAACTCAGAACACTGGTGCTGCTAGGGAAGCTGGGAGCTAAGTATTTTCTTCACCATTCTTCCCAATACAAATTTCTCCTACTTCCCTAACAGCTATTCACCATACTGGGGAAATAATACACCTTAGGTGCTATATTATTGTTATTATCACTGCTACCATCACCAATGTGGAATCACCATTCAGCACACATACACTCAAACGTGCACATTGCCTGGGCAGAAAAATGGAAGAAAACATTTCTTGATACGTCTTTTGAATAAGCTGACTGTATATGCAAGACAATATTAAGTGAAGCATCCCCTGTTTGGAGAGTTGTTGGAGATTAAAGTCAGTGTGAGGAAATATGGCATGGCTATAAAGAGCCTAAACTGCACAGGCACTGCTTACCGCAAGCAAACTCTGCAGCTTGGAGTCTTTTCCTTTTGCTTTTTTAACAGTGATCATGCTGCAGATATAATATATGAACAGAACTTTAACTTTACCGACCAAAGGTAAGCTGGTGGGGATTGAAAGATGTGATAATGTATTTTATTCCAACTGGATTGGACGCTATCCACCAGACTAGGCACAGCCAATATTCTCTGTTGATGGCTTGTATGGTTGCTTCCCATATTTATATAGTGCAACATCCTGGATCTTCACGTCATGAAATGTAGTATAGGAATGTTCTACATATATAATACAATAGCAATGGCTAATAGCTAATTCTTAACAGAGAAATAATTAGACCAATGGAACTTTCCCAGCAAATTAAGAGGACTCCCTTAACATTATAAGACTAAAGTATCTCCTGGGTAAGGCAAGAGACCAAATATTAATGTTCTGAGGAAGTGGTAATTATGAAGCATGTGGCAGCCACTTCACAGAACCAGCAACATGCTATGAGGAGCAAACTGGTCAATGCAGAGATTGAAAGTAGGCTCCAATGCAGCACCTGTTCAATAGATCAGTTTTGATATATGAATAAGAAATTCCATTGACAGAATGGAAAGTATTTCTAATTCTTCTAGACTTGTGCATCTATAAAAGCAATGGCAGGCGATAAAGATTAAATCTTTTTTCTTTCACAGATTCATTTTAAAATTTTAAAAGGACATTCGGATGCTGTGACCTCCTGTCATTTCTGTTTTGAAGATACAAAAGTTATTTCAGGCTCTTATGACAGCACGGTAAAACTCTGGGTACGTTGTTAGAAACCTGAATCAACAAATCCAAGTTAGCATGCAGCTGTGAGTCTAAATTGTAATTTACCATGTTAAAGCTTTCAGTATTGAAAGTTAAAGATTGTTATGAAGTCTCTAAACATTTTGAAAGAAGTGTTTGTGTCTAATTCAAATAGCAACATTTCTGCTTTTTGCACAGTGAACACTTGCTTTGTAGAACTTATTTGTATAGGATCTTGTGATGGCTTATTACACAGGTGTTAAAAATAATATTGTACAGGTTTGGAAAATACAAATATCTCTCAAAAACATATTTTGCTTTGTGGCAGATGCCCCTGAATGTTAGACCCACCAACAGGTCTTAAGACAGCTCACAACAGAGCAGCACAATTAAAATAGTATGTAAAAACATATAATAACAATCCTATCTTAAAAATGCCACCAAACCTTAAAATACCAAGTAAATAAAAAGGTTTCATCCTGGCACTGAAATGAATAATGCGTTGGTGTCAGGTGCACCTCTCTAGGGAGCAGGTTCTAAGCTGGGGCACCACAGAGAAGGCCCTTCTCCGGGTAGCCAGTCTTCTAGCCTCCTTCAAAGAGGGCTCCTGAAGAAAGACCTCAGTGGAAGATGTTAAGTGTTGGGCAGATATATGTAAAAGGAGATGCTTCTTCAGATTTTCAGATCCTAAACTGTTTAGGACTTTGCATGTCAAAGTTAACACCTTAAATTGGGTCCAGACTTCAGCTGGTAGCCAGTGAAGATGGTAGAGAACTGGCATTATATGGTTACGCCAGCCAGTGCCTGTCAGTAGCCTGACTGTCCTATTTGGCACCAACTGAAGTGTCAAGTGGTCTACGTGAGCACGTGTAGCCTCATGTAGAGCCACATTACCATAGTCCAACTGGATCACTGTTGCTAGACTCTGCTGCACATAAGGATGTAGTTGATGGACTAGCTGAAGCTGGTGGAACATGCTCCTCACCACAGCAGTCGCCTGGAACTCCAGAGATCACTCTGGGTCGAGGAGCACTCTCAAACTACACACTCTGTCCTTTAGGGGGAGTGCAACCCTGTCCAGACAGGGCAGACATCACTGTGATAGCTGATCCAGCTACCAACAGAACCTCTGTCTTATCTGGATTAAGTCTCAATTTGTTGGCCCTCATCCAGACCATCACACTGGCTAGACATGGATTCTGAACAGTCACTACCTCACCTGGTTTAGATGTAAAGGAGAGGTAGAGCTTGGTGTCTCCAGCATACTGGTGACACCTCAACCCAAACCTCTGGATGACCTCTCCCAGTGGTTTCATGTAGACGCTGAATAGCATGGCAGATAGAATGGAACCCTGTGGAACATCATAATCCCTCATTACCACCTTCTTGAATTGGCCAGCCAAGTAAGAGTGGAAGCACTGCAAAGCAGTGCCTCCAACCCCCAACTCAGTTAGCCTATCCAGAAGGATATCATGGTCAATGGTATCAAAAGCTGTCCAGAAGAACCAACAAAGACACACTACCACGTCCCTCTCCCTGCACAGGTCACTGTACAGGGCAGCCGGGCAGTTTCAGTCTCAGACCCTGAAACCAGACTGGAATGGATCCAGATGATCAGTTTCCTTCGAGACTACCTGGAGTTGTCCAGTTACCACTTGCTCAAGAATGGGATAATAGTCACGAGTCTATAATTGGTGGCAACTTCTGGGTCCAGGGTTGCCTTCTTTAGGATAGGCCTAACAACCGCCCCTTCAGGGGAGCAGGAACCAGCTCCGCCCTCAGAGAGGCATTTACAACTTCCTGGACCCAGCTGGCTTTGGTGATCAGCCATGAAAGGCAAGGGTCGAGTCAACACATGGAGGGTTGGACCTGCCCACGCACCTTGTCCACATCCTCAGACTGCAGTAATTGAAACCTATCAAACAAAGGTGGACTAGGTGGTACTCTGAACACTTCCCTACAGAAACAGAGCTAACTGTGGAGGCCAAATCGTGGCAAATCTGAGCGATTTTATCCCTACAGTGCTGTGCAAATACGTCACAACAGGTCTCCACGGGTTCAAGAGGATCCATCTTGGGCCCAGAATGGAACAGGCCCTGCACCACCCAGAAAAGCTCTGCTGGATGACGCTATCCAGGGTTAATTTAAACCTTGGGTATTCATATCATGAGAACCAGTTCCATCTGAGGCTAGATCTTTTTACAATCTAAATGTGCTATTTTATAATCAAGCTTCTCTTTATTTATTGAAGGATATTGCGAGTTCTATCTCTGTTCAGACTTTTAAAGATAAGCACACTGGACCCATTTCTGAATGCTGCCTGAGTCCTGATAACAAAAGGTAATAATTCTGTTGTAATTTAGTAAAATACAAAATGATTATATGTTGAACTGAATTATTCATTTTTGTGGTACATGGGAAGTAACAATGACAAAACAGAACAGACAGTGCAGTGTGATCTGAAAGAGTCAATAAAGAGATCCCAATTTAATAGATTTACAGTTTTACTAAAATGCAATCAGTTTTCCCACTGTGAAGTGATAACACCTAATGGTCATGTTTTGACTTCAAGTTCTGGATAAGCATCATGGCTATATGCTCCTCTCTTGCCCCTTTCCATCATTCCTACTATTACACATAGGCTTTGAAGCAAAGATCCAGGCTTGTATTAAACTAGAGTTCATTATTATTACACTGCATTTATATCTCAACTTTTTTCATCTTGCACGTAATTCAAGGCAGCTTACATGGTTCTCCACTCCATTTTTATGCTGGCAGTAAGTAGCTCAGGCTGAGCTTAGGCCCACAGTCACCCAGTGAACTTTCAAAATGAGCAGAGACTAGAACCCAGGTCTCCCATGTCCCCAGTCTGGCACTCTGACCACCACACTACAGTGGCTCTCAAGCCTGAACTCTGGGACCCCTCCATTTTGGAGGCTAGCAAGGCTCTTCTTTCTCTGTCACCCCTCTAGTTGTTTGGTCTGTCCCCCAACGCCACATCATGGGGTCAAGAGTTGTGCCAGGCTCAGGGAATTCTTCTCCCATGTCCCCTCCCTGCAGCTGTAAATCCTGACTATGCTCAACATCCACCTGAACATTTTTGGAAGGTGCCCTCCTCCACTTCTTCCATTTCAACATTTGAGCTTTCCGGATCTAGGCAGAATTCTGAGACTGTGAGGCAGGGGATGGGAGGCTTGGGAACTGCACTTCCTTCAGTAGAAGTGTTACTTGCGCCAGTTCTTTTGCAGATGCAATATCACCCTTGCAGAGGGCAAAACAAGTGATCTGGAGAGCATCGGGTTCTTCCGAAGCCATGGGTCTCCACTTGTCCTGGTGTTGGTGCTCTGCAGGCACATGGGTATTACTGTTCCCGCATATATTTCGCCTGCCAGTCACTGGGTCATTGTACTCTGCTGACTTAGGGAAATTTATAAGTGATTCTATCTGAATGAGAGGACTAGTGAATGAATCGTGTATAAATTGAGTGAGCAACTTGCAACTCCTCTATCTTCATAGGTTTCTTGCCTATGAATTTATGACAGAAAATGTTACTCATTATAGCCAATTTATTCCCTGTATGTTTATTAATATTATCCATCCCAGTTTCCAGTTTGAGTGCACCTGGAATAGAACAAACAAAATTGAACCATCTAATATATGAAAATGTAGCTTCAATGTATCTAGATACTATACATGATATCAGATTAATTTGTCTGGAATAGAAGAACACATAAAGCCTATATATAAAGTATTTTTTGCTATCTTTGAAAGAATATATATGTGCTTAATGTTTAGGTTGATAACAGCATCGTATGATAAAACTCTAAAGGCGTGGGATACCGAAACAGGGAAAATGCTTGTAAGTATATATTTATTTCCTCACTCAGACCTCACTCAGTTGGTACAGATTTTGATCATGCAGTTTAAAAAAGCAATGAACACAATAATTGCAAAATGTAGAAGTGTGTTTGTGAACACACCTATCCTTTCTATCGTGGGGAGAAAAATAGCCATGGAGCACTTTTCATTGGGAAAACAGAAGAGAGGGCAAAGTACTGCCACTGCGTTAAATTTTAAGACCTCTTTCTTTTCAGTTACACAGAAAACAGGTTTGGAAATTGTGCTTCTCCTATGGCTCATCTAATGTTAGATGCTCAGCAACTACTTATTTAGGTACAGCTTAATTCAACTGCAGCAAAAACTGGTCGTGACTGAGCCCAGTTGAAACTAATGGAACATAAACAGGTATATACCTCTGGGGAAATCCTGGATCCATAATAATCCACTGAAGACTCAGGTGGCCTCTGGGTCACGGAGGGCATTCTGATAGCTTGGGACACTAGCCCAGCCAGCTTTGATCTTATCTGGATTAAGGATAGCCCAGTGGCAAGTTTCTGTGGTCTGGTAAATTCTAGGTTAGGTGACTGCATTGCGTTATATGTTGGGTTGCCTTTGAAGATGGCTTGCAAACTGCATTTACTGTAGCAATCAGCAGCCGTTGACTGGACTGTGAACGTGTAAAGTGCGTTGACTCAGCTGCACTGGTTGTTAATTTGTTTCTGGATCTAATTCAAAGTGCTGGTTCAGCCTATAAGGCCCTACACAGCTCGAGCCCTCAATAGCTTAAGGATTGCCTTTCACCATATAAATCTACTCTTCTCTGTTGCGCCACTTTTCAGCCCTACCGCTACATGTATGAAGCACTCTTGCCAAGTGAATTCAGTATCTTCTTTCATGTGCGCTTATTTTTCCAGCTGTTTAGAGGCCTGTTTCCCGTGATTTGCTTTTGTTGTGTTCATCTAAATGGGTGGGGAGATTTGTGGATGAACATATTTTGTATTGTTTTTATGGTGTTTATTTTGATTTATGTAATTGTGCTGTTTATATTTCATTTTTGTTGTTGCTGTATTCTCTTTCTCTCTTTCACTTGCTCTGTGTGTGTGTGTGTGTGTGTGTGTGAGAGAGAGAGAGAGAGAGATCTGTAAATTACTCTGAAAGTGCTTTTTGCCATGGCATGTGACACATATATTTAAATAATAATTTAAAAATGTGACATACAACTAATACAGGCCTTACTGGTATTGCTGTGGCTAAGTCACAACTAACTTTAGCTAATATTCAACTGTTTGGGCCTTAGCTAATCATCAGCCTAGAAGAAATAATCTCAATGGCTTCTGTTTCATCTCTAGTGGTCCCTGGAGCAGGATGGCCTCCTAACCTCATGCCATATTTCTCATGATGGTAAATATGCCGTCTCTGGATCAGATATGGAAAATGCTTTATTAATCTGCAATGCAGAAGATGCAAAGCAGGTGACATTTCTCAGAGGTAATTTTTAATACTTTGGTTAATATCATTTTCTTCATATGTCGGGAGCTTGTGTAGGACACAATCTTGTTAGGCTGTTCCCTTCTCTCTTTGCAGATTGTTGGATGTATGTGGGCACTTTGATCCAGAATGCATATGGAGTCCTTCTACATGGGGGTTGCCTTCTTCATCTGCTTACAAAAAAGCAGATCTATATGCAACTATTTATTCTATGGCTTAATACAATTTATTTTTGCTGGGTTTCCCTCAGTCCTTTTTTTAAGGAACATCTGAAACTGTCAGTGACTCTTGGGTCCTGTTTTAACCTTCACAATTAGGTTCATTGACAGAACATACAGTGGGCCAATTTGCATGAGAAAACAGCCAAGACTTGCTTTAGTCAGCAGTGCATCCTGGACACCATTTCCTGAATTGCCTGCCTGGGTGTTGCATTGTTCAAAATTGGGTGGCGTGGCTTGTTTGGGTACTTGAGTACCCAACTTGGGTAACTTGGGTACTTGAGGGCTGCCCCCCCCCTTAAAAAGCCATGATTAGATAACATGCTGAGATGACATGTGTGCCCAGGCAGGCAAACAGGGAAATGACCGCTGGCAAATGCTGGCATACCTCACTGATTAAATTTGATTGTGTGAACTGGGACTAGAATTTCATGGCGTTTTGTAAACCACTCCAGCCAACCATCCTCACCAAATAGGTGGCTTCTGACCAGCAAGTGTAGGGAAGAAAAATAAGTAACTGTGGCTAATTTCCCCTCAACATGCATTTAACTCAAGAATTGCTTGGAAGGAATAAAGCAACTTGCACAGTGCCTCCTGCATGCTCATTGTTTCTGCTTTCAGTTAAAAAAACCCGAAACATTCTTGGGTTGTTTTGTGACATGTGGACACCAGGAACCATGAAGTGTTCATGGTTAAACAACGCAGAGTTAACCCAAACATTGTCCATAGTTTGTTGTTAAGCCTGGGTTTTTTGTGTGTTTTTCTGGGTTCAAACATCATGAAATAACCCCTCAAAACTGAAAGTAGAAATAAGTGCTTTGGAGCCAGATGCTTTTTGCTTTCCTCGTCCTTGGCAATTTCTGGGCTGATCAACCCAGCAATTGTGGCATGACATGGAAGCTCATTCTGAGTGTGTGTGTGTGTGTGTGTGTGTGAGAGAGAGAGAGAGAGAGAGAGAATGAGAGAGAAGAGAATACTTCCTCAGTATGCATTGTTTATTGCAGCACATCGGGGTAACAGAATTAACATGGCAATGGCATTACTGCTTCACCATGAATGAACTGGCATTATGTCTTGCATTTAGATCAGGAATGTGTAATTTCTTGGGATAAGATGGCCATATTGCCTTCTCCAAATCCTGCCATATCTCGCCATTGGTAAATTTGGTATGATAGTGGCCAAAACTGCAGATTGTATTTGAAAATAAGAGATATTCTCCCTTTCTGCCTTGTTGTCAAGCAAAACATGCTGCTGCTTTGCTGCTGCCAGTTCCAGTTCAGTGGTGAGGCACAAAAGAGGTTGGGCTAGGAAGACATGCAGCCTTAGGCAGCATGTTGCCAAGTTCTCCATGGCATTGATTGGAAGAGTTAAGCTTTGAATTCCTGCTCTGAACCCCCAGAACGTAGACTTTAAAAAAGGATCGAAAATAACTTGAAAACAGATAAGGGTAACCATCAGTACCCAAATATGAATAACAAAATGTCCCTGGCCCAAAGTGTTTACCATCTATTATCTTCAGTGGTAAAAAATCAGAGTATTTATTTGTTTCAGAGTATCACAGAAGCACAGTGAAGAGATGCCGGTTTGATCCTCATAACCAGCGAGTAGCTACAGTATCATCTGACATGTCTATAAAATTCTGGGATATTATAGCACAGTCCACCACAATCACAATTGAACAGTAAGAAACAGTAATGCAATGAATGATGTGCCTGTCATTAAACCTGCTTCCTCAGTGTAAAATTGATAGAGGATACTTTGGACCACAGAGCCAGCGCATAAGTTTTTCTTATCTACCATGTCCAAATCGGTGTTGCTCCTACTTGCACTTCACGCAGGTGGTTATCTAAAGCTCTTCCCATTGACTGAAAGCAAAGCCCCATGTTATGTGCTTAGAAATAATAGCATCAGAAACAATGAAGGCAATCAGGAAGAGCCGTAACTGTCCCGTGGACATTCTCTACAGGAGCCCTGCAGAAATCAAATACCCCACTTACTTGATCGAGGAATGAATTTGTAAATATTATAGCACCTGGTTCCAGTGATTTTTATATCTCTTTCAGGGCGCACAATAACGCAATCTCAGACTGCTGTTTTTCCTTGGATGGTCATTTTTTGTGTACAGCTGGTTGGGATGAAAACATAAAGTTATGGGATATCAGAACAGGAGAATTCCGTTCTCATGGGCCCATTACTTTGGAGCAAGGTCATATAGGTATCGTTGGCTGCTGCGATATTAGTAAAGATGGTGAGTCACATAAAACAAAGTATGACATTTTTTGCATCTGCTCGTATGTGCAGGGTGTTATTTTCAGATGAATCACAAGGGTGGTATTCAAAACACTAATTCAGTTCTCAGTCTGAAAATGCAGTGATTTTCCATTTTGATTAAATGGTTGCCCATGCGATGGAGGTAAACTGAACTTGGTGGGTTCCATTTCTCTTTCATACGCCTTCTAAAGCACTGCTTAGTTGATATATTCATTAAGATTAACTGTTAAGAGAGCATGTATGACTATGTTCTGAATATTCCAGCAAATGTTGTTACATAGCCAAGGACCATAAATGATCATTCCAGAGCTAATGTAACAATAGCAGATTTCGCGCCACCTTGAAGGCACTCAGGAATATCATTGGCTGGTGAATAATCATCCTACCAACTCTTAAGTGGTTGTTCTCAATTCTCCTGTATGATATTTTTGTCTTTCTATAGTTACTAACCACAACATATTGTATACATAACTGTATCATATAATTACATTGAGGCTACTCAGGCTCACATTGGTTATGTGATCATCTGTGGCTTGATCCTGTAAGACAAGGAGTGGAGAGCATTGACAGGAGATGAGAGAAGATGTCACTGGCAATAGCAAGAGCGGGAGGAGTATAAGCTTTTGTTGCTCTTGTTGGGTGCCTTGTTGGGTGCCTATTTCCAACAGACCACAGTGAAGGTCACCATCCTGCATGCAGATGTCATAACAAGCCATTCCAAGCCCAACAACAATTCCTGAGTTCCTAATGGTGGAAGGCAGCTCATAATGGGCAAACTGCTCCAGACTCGTATGTTACAACAAGCAAGCCTGAAACAACCCACGGTGCCAACCCACCATGTAATGCGAACCAGATCGATGTAAAGACAATGGTTTATGGGGGGTTGATGACTGCTATACTAGTGTAACATTCCGTTCCATGAGGCTGCAGGCTGACATAGACACATGCACCGGAAACTTAGTCGCTGTAACTCACAGGACCATTATGCTAGTTTTCTAAGTGCAAGGTACTTTTAACATGGACAGACAACCTCTGTGATAGCAATATAATTAACCTAATAAAATAATTTTATGTTTCAGCATCAGTTTTGGTGTCTGGAGGTTATGACAAAACAATTATTATCTGGGATACACAAGAAGCATATAAAAAGCTAAGTTTAAAGGTACTATGTACTATGTAAGCTTTCATTTTGGCAAAGGGGAACTTAAGTTTGCTTCCATAGAAGTCAGCTCTGAAAATACAACTGACATTTGGTGATATTTTTAATGCTCAAAGTTCAGTGACCACTTTCCTTCAACACATGACATTGCAATAAATAATGTGTCAAGTTCCTTGTGCATTATGTCATTGTAATATCTTTGTTACAATATTATTTAATATCAATATGTTTCTGCCCTTCCTTTTTTATGCCAAGAAGTCCCCTGCTAGTGTGCATCAGAAACCATCGTCTGAATGCCTCACCTCTCTAGCGCTGCTCCCAGCACTAAGGCCTGGGCTCAGAACCTATGCATCAGCTATAGGCAAAATCCCCATACTGAAAAAGTGAAACAGGACAGTAGTTTTTCAACAAGAATGATAAAAACAAATCTATGCAAGGTTTTCTGAAGAATATTTAAAAGTGTGTTAAAAATATTTTGGAAATGCTTAGGTAAGAAGCTGAAGGAATTACTTTATATAATAGCAGGACCTCTGATAGAACATAATATACCTATTTTGCTCCCTACCGCCACCATAAAAAGATTGGATTTGAACATATGCACAGACATTTACAACTGAAAAGCATGGAAATAAGAATGAAACTAACAAGACAAACCAGTGCATATTTACACAGAAGTATATCTCTGTGAGTTTAATTAAACTACCTACTTGTAAATATATTTAGGATAGTAGCCTAAAATACAGCCAGAAGACCAGATTTCTGTCTTAACCCTGAGACACTGTTTCCTTGCAGGGTCATGAAGACTGGGTGACAGACATTGCAATTAGTACTGACAAGAAGCGGCTTGTTTCTTCCTCAAAGGTAACAGTAAACTTAAAGAAATAATTAGGATTTCTAGGGAAATGTGCTCAAAGGTGAAAATCTTTATGGCATGACCCAGGAAGTCATATTCTGAAATTAATGAGGAATATTTTCAGGTAGTGAAAATGAATGTGTGTTTGTGTGTCTGTGGGCAACATATGATTTAAAAGAATCATAGAACGGCAGAGTTGGAAGGTACTAAAAAGAGCACCAGTTCCAGTTTGCTGCTTAAAATGCTGGACTACAAGTTCAAGTATCCCTACCAGAGAGCTGTTCAGTTGCATCTTGAATGACACTAGTGCAGGATTGTACGCAACCTCCCTAGGTAATTTATTCCTTAGTTATATTGCTCCAACAGGACATGTTAACCTGACTCCCTGTAACATGAGCCTGTTGTTGTTGTCACACTGCATTTATATTCTACCTTTTTCCCTCTTTTGAGGAACCCTGGGCAGCTTACATAGTACATGAAGTGGGTTAGTCTGAGAGTGGGTGGGTGGCCCAAGATCAACCAGGAAGCTTCATGGTCAAGCAAGCACTAGAACCTGGATCTCCCAAGTCCCCAGTCTAAGGCATCACTCTGGCTCTCCAGTCCATGTCCTGCGCTCTGGCATGTGTGAGAAGAGATCCCAGCCCTCCTGCTAGCGGTAACTTCTCAAGTACTTGAAGAGTACAATCATATTTCCTCTCAGTCTTCTCTTCTCAAGGCTAAACATGAACATTTCTTTCTCTCCTCATAGGACTTTGTTTCCAGTTCCTTGATAATCCTTGTTGCCCCTTCTGTATCTTTTCCAGTTTGTTCACATCTTTCTTAAACTGTGGTACCCAGAACTGGACACAGTACTGAAGATGAGGTCTAACCAGAACTGAGTAGAGGGGAAGCAGTATTTCGTATGATTTGGAAATGATACTTCTACTAACGCAAAGCAAGAGAGCATTGGCTTTTTTGCATCTTCTAGCCCACTTCTAGCTAATTTGCTAATCAGGATATCATGACGCATTTTGTCAAAAGCTTTGCTAAAGCCAAGACATGCTATGTCCACAGCACTCCCGCAGGCCACCAGGGAGGTTATCCAATCCAAAACGGAGATCATATTAGTCTAACAGGATTTGTTCTTGACAAATCCATGCTGGCATCAAGTAATTACGGCCCTGTTTTCAGTGTGTTTGCAGACTGACTGCTTAATAACCTGCTCCAGATTTTTCCTGGGATTGATGTCAAACTGATTGGTCTGTATTTCCCAGGGTCCTTATATGTAGTTCACTGCCTTATACGGCTGCAGTTCATGGCTTCCCAAAACAATTACAATAATCACATCAAAGATTGCAGATCACCATAACAAATATAATAATGATGAAAAGGTTTAAATATTGTGCCATATGAAGGGAGCAGATGCTGTTGAAAAAATGGCACCAATAGACTTGCTTGACACAGGGTTGCCACAAGCCTTCGATTTGTAAAAAATGCAGTATCTGCAAAGCACAACAAAGGAAAGCAGAATAAAACGAGGTATGTCTGTATACTTACAGAAGAAAAAGAAGGTATTTCCATTAATTGAGAAACAGTCTCTTAATATTTTAGGACTGTACTCTGAGAGTATGGGATATTGGAAATGCCAATGCTATCCCTATGGTGATCCAAACCATAAAAACCAGAGGCTCAAAGCTAGCTAAGGTCAGTATGTTATTTACCTAATCGAACTGACAGATGTGCTTAACTGCTCTCCAAGAATATGTACCTCTGTTTGTATTGGGGGGTTGCCTGCCTTCACTTTGCTTTTAACCGAGACCACAGAATGCTGTGGCTCTAAAGGCAAAGCACAAGAACCCATTGTGAGTTGTTACCCATGAAGTTATGACCCATGATGGGTCGTCGTGTTGTATGAACCCAAACTGATCTGGACAGAACGGATGGCAACAAGTAACCCTGACAATCCATTGGTTTTAGTAGGGGTCATGGTATCCACGAGGGGTTGCACTATCGTCCAAAGATAGGCAGTGCTTCCTAGTACCCCACTGCTGGTACTAGACGTCTCTTCACAAGAGCAACAAACCCCCCTTGCCACTTTTGCCAAGTGGCTCCTGAGCGACCACCATTGCCCCCCATCCCAAAAATGCCCAAGCGGTACTTGTTGGCAGCTGACACGGCCTTTCCCCTTCTTTACTATGACTGTGAGCTTTTTTGCACTCCAAACATTGTTTTTCACTAGAAAGTGTGGAAGTCAGTTGTCAAGCCAGCTTTCCTGATTCTGCCCCACCCCCCCTGCCCCCGCCAGCTATGTTGGCAAAGGGACCCAATCCCATAAATTGGAAAGCTCACACTTTTTAACGTTGTGAGGGTGGTACAATTTTAGGAACAAGTGCAAAATTAGGGGCACCCTTAGGGCACATGTTTCCCTAAAACACCCAAAGGGGCTTACCACAAAGGGGTTGCCATTCCCTTGTCCTGTGCTAGGATGACTACATGCAGGGGAATTTTTCAGAAATTGCAAATATCTGCAAAAAATAGAGGGGAGTAAAAATGCTTGGCACCAATGGGCAATCGCGCCGAAGTGCCACCAGGCATAGCCTGCAAATGCACTCAGAGATACCGAACTGCACCCATTGCTCTCAGCACTTCCATAAAGAGATCTGTCTGCATACAAGTTGTTGGTTAGAATAAAAATGCCAGTTACGTTTGAGTCACTGATATGTGATTTCTTTAAAACTATCCAGTGTGAAGAATGTGAGAAGTCTTTCCTGATCTTTCAGAATGATGAAAATGAAGTGGAAAGCAAGTGTGTGTTTTGCCGACTCTCTACTCGCAGCACGACCATTTTACCAGTGCCCCCTCCTCTGCCTCCTGATCTTTAAAAACATTCCACAATGAACCAGTGTAAAAATGCTTTCGTATATTTTTTAAAACAAGTTTTTTTGTTTGTAGTTGTGTTTGATGTAATATGTAGAAAATATTTGCATATAAAGTTTTTTTTTAAGTTCAGGAAGAATTTGAGATTCTCACAACCACTTTCCACCCAACTGTGTGATAATGTTTTAAAAGTCTTTTTTTGCCAGAGTCCCAAGAGGAGGAGGTGCCAGCTATGTCCCACTATTTGGCAAGCATAAAATAAGAGTCAGCATTCAAAATGCAATATGACACAGATTTATACAACTGGTAGTTCCACGTGGCTCTAAATGTGGCAGCCGCGGGTCCAGCTGTAAGATGGAACAACACAATATTTGAAAAGCATTTATATCTGTACAGCCATATGCATACACAGGTATTGGCAAAGAGAGAACTGCCTGATTTAGGGAACACCGGAACACTTCTTTTGACAGTAAATGTAGAACCCTGTATTGCTGCAGAGGGGGTTTCGTCAATTCACTCATTTAATCTTGTGGGAAGACATCAGGATTTATTTTTTTTAATTCTCCCCCCTTTTAAATTTGTTTTGACAGAAAAAAACCGTAAATACAAAACTTCACAACAACAACACATAACCAGAACACAATAAAGAATAAATGAGAGTGCACCCACCATCCCAGAGATCAATACTATCACCATTCACATACTAGAACAATTAATAATATATAATATACTTCAATTATACCCATATTCCCTCCAGAAATTCATATAATCTTGATTGAGTTTACAGCCTTCACCTTCTATCAGTACTGCTTTTACAAAATCTTCCCAAATTTCATTATATTGATTTGCGTCCATTAACCCCAGCAGGAAATATTACATGCTTTCCAACTGCTATGCAAATTATTTGTAGGATTCTTTCCCAGATATAAGAAATGCAGTAAAATGTGAATAGCAGTTGAAGAACTAGATCGAGGTGTTTCCCAAAATCTGCCTATGTAGCGGACCAACTTCGCACAAGCCGGAGACGATCGGCGCGGGTTGCTCCGAGCAGGACGAAGCGCTCACGCCGACGCCGGGTGCTTCGGCGGCTCCTCCTCCCCTTCCTGCCTCGCCTCCAATGCAGCACTTTCTCTTTCGGAAGTCGGTCGCGGAACGGACGGCTCCTTCAGCTACATGAAGCCGGCTCCGCCACTCACCCTAGCGGCTGGCGCCGTGGCTTAGTTGGTTAAAGCGCCTGTCTAGTAAACAGGAGATCCTGGGTTCGAATCCCAGCGGTGCCTGCAGGGTCGTGTCTGCATTTTGCCCCCACGGTTATTTTTTGACGCCCATCGGCGCTCCTTTCTGGGCCGCAGAGGTGGCGGCTGAAGGGGATACGTGCAGGGAGGCGCCCGCTGCTCCCTGACAAAGCTGCCCCTTGAAGTTTCTTCTGCTGCGCTTTGATGTGCGCAGGTTTATAAGGGGCATGGCCAAGACTCTTTCGCCCTATCTGAGCACCTGGTGCGGATCCCGTGAGCAACATTCCTGCCACGTATAAACACAGCAAGAACACAAGACTATGCAAATACGGGCAGAAAAACCTTCCTACGACTCTCATTACTCGCAAGTATGGCGGGCAGAGGAATGCTGGGAGGGTGGGTTTTTGTTTTTTGTTTTCTCACTGCCGGTGTAGGCATAGGATTGCACCCTTAAGGTTGAACTCTCCGAACTGCTTGCTATATGCAAGCCTTAAAAATCGTGGGTTTGGGTTTGTGGCTAAACATCAACACAATGTTCTAATGTCACTTAGATTAGAACGTAACAAGGTCCGTCCCCTCCAGTGGTCTGCTCACACAGTAGCCAACCAGCTGCTCTTGGGAATCAATGAGCAGGTTATGAGTGAGGCAGCAGTCTCCTGCCCATGTTCCCCAGCAACTGGTGTACATAGGCAAACTGCCTCTGATACTGGAAGGAGTATATGGCCATCAGGACTAGTAGTCATTGATAACTCCCCTTCTCCATGACCTTGGTCAGTCTCCTTTTAAAGCCCTCCAATTGGTGGCCATCACTACACCTTGTGGAAGTGAATTCCATAGATGGACTATGTGCTGTGTCCAGAAGTACTTCCTTTTCCTGGATCTGGATCCCCCACCAAGCAACTTCATGGGATGGGGGATCCAGAAGTATTAAGAGAAGGGGGGGGGTCTTCTTAACCTCTTTCTCCACTCCATGCATGAACTGTATATCTCCATCATGTCTCCCCTGACTTGCTTTTTCTCTGAACTAAAATATCCCAGACATTGTAACCTTTCCTCACAGGGTAGCTGCTTTTGCCCCCTGATCATTTTAGTTGCTCTTTTCTGTACTTTTTCCAAATCTACATTATCCATGTGGGGTGTGGTGACCAGAACTGTACACAGTATTCCAAATTTGAACACACCATAATTTGTATCAGGAAAGTATGACTGTGGCAGTTTTATTCTCGCTTCCTTTTCTAATTTTGCCTGCTGTTTCACAGCAGTTACACACTGGATTGTCATCTTCATGGAACCGTCCTCCACTGTCTGTCACTACCTCCATTTCTTCCCCGTCTATTTGCCAGGAAGTGAGAGGACCGGATGCCATGATCTTAGTTTTCTTAATATTGAGTTTCAAGCCAACTTTTGCGCTCTCCTCCTTCACCCGCATCAAGAGGCTCTTTAGTTCCTCTTCACTTTCTGCCATGAGAGTGGTATCATCTGCATATCTGAGGTTGTTGATATTTCTCCCAGCAATCTTAATTCCAACTGGTGATTCATCTAGCCCCGCCTTTCTCATGATGTGCTCTGCATATAAGTTAAATAGGCAGGGTGACAGTATACAGCCTTGCCGAACTCCTTTCTCAATTTTGAACCAGTCAGTGGTTCCGTGTCCAGTTCTCACTGTTGCTTCTTGACTCGCATATAGGTTTCTCAAGAGACAAATAAGATGGTCAGGTATTCCCATCTCTTTAAGAACTTGCCACAGTTTGTTGTGATCCACACAATCAAAGGCTTTAGCATAGTCAATGAAGCAGAAGTAGATGTTTTTCTGGAACTCCCTAGCTTTCTCCATGATCCAGCGTATGTTGGCAATTTGATCTCCAGTTCCTCTCCCTCTTCGAAATCCTGCCTGTACTTCTGGTAGTTCTTGGTCCACATACTGCTGGAGCCTAGCTTGTAGGATTTGGAGCATCACTTTGCTAGCATGTGAAATGAGAGCAATGGTGCCGTAGTTTGAACATTCTTTGGCATTGCCCTTTTTTGGGATAGGAATGTAAACTGACCTTTTCCAATCCTGTGGCCACTGTTGAGTTTTCCAAATTTGCTGGCATATTGAGTGTAGCACTTTAACTGCATCGTCTTTCAGGATTTTGAATAGCTCAGCTGGAATGCTGTCACCTCCACTAGCTTTGTTGTTGCTCAGACTTCCTAAGGCTCATTTGACTTCACATTCCAGGATGTCTGGCTCGAGGTCAGTGACCACCCCATCGTGCTTATCAGGGATGTTAAGCTCTTTCTTGTATAGTTCTTCTGTGTATTCTTGCCACCTCTTCTTAATCTCTTCTGCCTCTGTTAGGTCCCTGCCATTTTGGTCCTTTATCATGCCCATCTTTGCATGAAACGCCCATCTTTGCATAAATCCTTCTTGGTTTAACCACCCTCAATAGTTTGGTGCCATCAGCAAATCTAGCCACTGCATTCCTTACTCCTAATTTCAGATGGTTTATGAATCAGTTGGAAAGCATTGGTCCTAATACAGAACCCTGTGGGACTCCACTGTTAATATCCCTCTATTGGGAGAAGTTACCATTTATTCCTACTCTATGCTTCCAATTCTTTAACCAGTTACAGATCCATAAGAACTCTTGTCTCAGTCCATGACTGTTAAGCTTGCTCAAGAGCCCTTGGTGATTTGTAGACATAAAGGCAGAATAATTAAAGAAAAACAAGAGTGAAAGAAAAAATATGTTTACCTCTGTGTATATATGGCAGCCATGGTGCCGTCTTATGCTTCTCCAAAAGAGAGGAAATGCAGCCTCAAAAAGAGGACAGCCTCTGCATATGCTATTTTGTATGTATATTTGTACACTTAGAAATAATTTCTATAGATTAATTTATATAAAAATACATAATGGGAAAATTGGCCAGGTGATCTGTGCATTTATTCAGTCTCTTCTTCAGGGAAAATGTAAGGCTCTTATTCTTCAATCTTATAGTTCAATATCTTTTAATCAGGATTTAGCACTGGACAGCATTTTAAAACACAGAACCGTCCTATGTGAAGTGGGCACCCAGCCACCTAGCTGTATTTTGCCAGCTTGTAGAACAGCTCTGTTTTATACACCAAAGCGTCTTTATCAAATAATATAAGTAACTGATAAATAAATAATGCCCTAGGAAAAGAAGGTGTTGCCAGCAATCGTTAGACCACTGTGTCAATTTTATTGTTTTTCCTCTTGCCCCAGTTAATTGTGCTGATTGTGGGAAAATTAGTGCAATCCTATTTGCATCTAGTAAAAAGTAAATCCCTCTAATTTCAAGGAAATTACTCCCAGGTAAGCAGGTCCAGAATTGCAGGCTCAGCCTCTAGCTGGCATGGGGTACCCTCTTTGTTCTTTCATGTCTTGTGTTTTTACTTGGAATGCTAAAGAGGTTGCTCAGCAGATGTCCATTAGTGCTGCATTACTTCCAGAGAAAGGAACTTATCAAGGTATGGTATATGAGCATTCCTTCACATCCATAATTTTAAAATGGCATTGGCCAGCTTTATTGCTCTCCGAACATGCCTCAGCAGTCCTCAGCCTTTCCAAAATCCCACCTATGCAAATCAGGTAGCCTTTAAAGCAAGGAGGGAAACCACAGGAATGGAGCCCGGGCCCAGTGCTCCGGAGTCCCAGTCTAATCTCTGGGGCTCCCTAGATGACTGTGCCCCTTTCTGCTGGCCCTGGCCCCTTTCCGGCAACAACCAATTGTTTGGTGGTTTCTCAGTTATTGTGCAGTTCCCTCCCTCCCTCCCACCTGCCTGCCTAAAACGCTGAGAGGGTTTGCACTAGCAGAAAGGGCTCTAAACGACCACATACTAGCACTCTCGCGTTGTATTTTCGCCTGTGCTCCACTAGGATGCGTTCCCCAAGACCTTGTCTGAAATCGAATTAGCCTGTGCCTGTTTTGCAGATATGTCTGGCTTTCACATCTTCATATTTTTCCAAACTCCCAGATTAAGTAATTATTTAGAAGAGCATATCCCACCTCTGAATCAAAATTTCCTCAAGATGGCCCACAAAAATAGATGGTAAAGGACACACAAAAGCACACCAGCAGTTCTTCGTTCTCTGGCCAATGGATATGATTGCCAGAATGTGATCGCGGGACAAACTAGCAATTTGAGGCGAGTGTTGGTTTGCTTTTTGGAAGGGAAGGGGGAAAGCCATCTCCCTGCAGTTGTTCCATCTTAGGCCAATGGCCCTCTCTCTTCCCCTTGTCATGATGCTCTTCCTGGGAGGAAAGGGGAAGACCTTCCAAGAGTCTCTGTATCTCTTGGCTGGTGGCAGAGGTCAGAGCAAGCCTCCTTTCAGCTCCATAGCTCGACCGAATAAAGTTGGAACAGCCACCTGTTTATGTTCTTACTGTCATGAATGTGGGTGGAAATGCATAGGGGTGCTTTGTAAATTTGTGTCAAGAAATGCTCAGTCAGACCAACAGTCTGTCCAATCCTAAAATCAATTCAGTATATCTTGCAATCAACTTCATTACTACAGAGTGATTCTCACTAAACTCAGTGGGGTTTATTTCTTTATAAAATGAAGGATTTGCACCGTCAGTCTCAACGTGGTACAACTCCAACAGAACTTATGTCGCTGTCATACTATTGACATAGCTACCTTGTGCTGTCATAATTTGGGATTATACCAATATCAAGGGTTTGGTAGGAATTCTATCCTGATCCAGTCAGTATGACTCAAGGATGGGATTGCAGCTGTTACAGGGGAAACAGTTTATTCGATATTAGTACCACCACTTGTTAAAATGTTAGTGTGATTACCACATGATGGTGATGCCTAAATCCAGATAATTTGTAGGAGCTAGCATGAATTCTTGAGCCTGGAAGCAAGCTTGTGGGACTTGAGTATTTCTTGATTTATGTCTATTTTCCCCTTTTCTTCCTCCTGTGGATCAGTCTCACTGAAGTATTTTTCCACCACTTTTGTATTATGTACTATGTTTTGACATATTAAAAATGGCCTTGCAAGCATTTTCAAAGTGGACTTTAATTTTCTTTGCTAAGGAGCCAAAGATCAATCAATTGTTAATTGTACCAAGAACAAAGGGAGTGGGGAACATGGAGAAATTGCTGTTAATAGTTCTTGTATTTGGCTGAGTGAAACATGGTGCAATTCAGGGACTCCTTTGAAGACAAATAATGTACAGTTATTCCACTTTTTTCTTTTAAACAACCCATAGCAGTGTTTAGATACAACTAAGTTTCTTTGCAGAAAAATATCAGTGAAAATGCAATGAAAAACCTAGAAAACAATAGCCACAATCCACTAAGTTCTGTTTATAAAAAGAACAGGACTGCAAAGTAGAAAATGTGGTCCAGACATTGCAGTTCTCCTGCACTGTTTCTGACATCCCTTCCTTTCTTATCCTTTCAGCTGGAGATACTGAGATTTGAACCTGGGAGACCTTTTGCACTGAATGATGGTCTCTCTCCATGTGGCGTGTTGGACAATTTGCATTTATTTACAATGACATTTTAATCTTTTCCAAGATGGTGTTTGCACTGCATCCATAGTTTGCTTGAACGTCAACTCAGATGGGAAGATTTGTAGAGGGACAGATGAATCAACTTCAAGGAGGAATGGCACCATTTGTCACAGGCCTACACCAGCCTCCTTTCTGTGGGCGCCAGCAACATTTCTGTCTTTGAAATAGCTATAGAGCATTTCAGGGTATTTAAAAAGGCCCTGATTTTGTGTGGATCCATTTTTCTTATAGGATGGTTCATTACTGTGGTAAACAAAATCATTTGGTTCCTGAACAATAATGGTGCTTGTATTATATGGAAACAATAACAAGATTGGCCAGAAACATCTTTAATGCAAAGATGCACCCTCCAGATTGAAAGATGACTACATTTCCCATAATCCCTTGCCATGCTGGTAGTTGCAATCCAAAACATCTGGAGGGCACCTGGTGACCTATACCTGCTTTAATATAAAACAGAGGGGTGTTGCGTGCCTGGCACAGTGCGGATTCTACAAACTGGAAATGTGCTTTGGTACAGTTGTAATCTCTCTCACGGGGCCCAGGAGCAGACAGAGTTCATAATGCTTTATTATATACACCTGTACCTCGTATATACCCGATGCATCCATCTGACTTACAAGCAATCAAAATAGTTGCCAACATGTTTCACATCACTATCTACCCATTTATCTATTTGTCCATCTCTGTTCTCTCCTCATATCTATTTTCTGTTCTCTGCCCCGACTCTCTGTCTGTCACCTTTCTTTCATTCTTTCATGTATCTATCATCTGTCACCATGAAAACCTGGAGTCCACACACTGGCTCTACAGGTAACTTATATAGCACTGCTGGGGTCTGAGTGTGAATGAGCAGGAAGGATTCTCAATAAAAATAGATTAAACTGGCTGTTCTGGGAATGATTAAATGGCTGGGAGCAGACACAAGAAGCAATTGATGCAGCCTTTTTGAGGAGAATGGAGTTGCGTGGTACAATCATATTATTCATCTCAAAACAGGCTGCTAATAATAATAAACTATATAACCACAGTATCTCTCAGTTGTGATGATTGTTCCAGATTTCAGTTTTCATCACAAGTGGACTTGGGAGCTCCTCAGAGAGACGGGCCAGGGGAGAATGTTAGGACAAGACTGAGCTGGATTGCCAAGGCATAGTTTAGCAAGGGTTGCAGATCATTCCTCTGGTGCGATTACCTATGGAAGTGCACCCAGTAGAATTTTTCCACCTGCACACTTTGGGGTGCAAGACCCCAAAATGTTCTGATTTGGGCTTGGATTGCAAAAGCTTTATCCTTTGGGCCAAAATCCATTTTGTAGAAGCAGTCCAGCAATGGATAGGACCAAAATACCTGGTGGTTCACTGGTGTGATAGGCTCACATCTAACTGCCCTGGAGCATATAAGCAACAGCATCTTTGTTGATTCCACCAACCCCACCAAGAGTATCTTTGACTAAAAGGCCCTGCCCCGCTTTTTTGACTTTTTAATTAGTCAAGGACAAGCTGTTGCAAACAGAACAGAAACGCAGAACGCAGCTGCAGGCAGTGAAGACCATACAGTGATAGAAGAAACATTTTCTTCTTTTCCTTTGGGAAATGTTGGAGGCTATAGACTTATTTTTATATGTAAAATATGCCATGCATCCACATTTCCCAAAATATAGATTTAATAAGCCCCAAAGAAGAAAGCTGTGAAAAGTCCATTATTTCACATTTAAAATAACTCATGAATACCAAGGAAATAAACTTAAGAAAAGGTTTAATCTGAGATATACAAATATAAATATAGTAAAAATTCAAGGGGAGGACTGAATAAAATTATGGAATAATCAAGCAATCTATATCTGTGCATGATAAAGATCAGTTCTAAATTACTATTGTAATCCCTGAGTTCCACTGTGTCAGTGATATTGTTTTATTTGTTCTCTTTTATTGCCTGTTTTCAAGACATTTTGCATTTCTGCAAGAGGCTTTTCTGCTCTACTTTTGGTTTTGCCACATGTGAACCTGAATGCCACATAGGGATTGTTTGCTTTCCTGCTAGATGCTCTCTAGGTGGCACTGTGGTATTGTGGAATAGTACAGATACAGAAAAGAAATTTGTCCCTTCTTTCCCTTTCACAATTAAATGCCCCCTTTCCTCCTGCTCTAAAAAATGGATTGCCAATTAGACACAAAAGCAAAAAAAGAAAAGAAAAAAGAAAACATTGTCTAAAGAACCTCTAAACAACTGTGAGTAGGAAATGATGAAGCAGAGTTGGGAAGAGTTCCTGCTTGTGGACTACATTTTTTACCTTACGTTCTCCCAACCAAAGTCAGATGCCAAAGATATAAAGAATTCTAGCCTAGGAATTTGTTTTGCTTACCAGAACGGGATGGAGCTCACTCTCCTTCTGCAGAAAAATCCATTCTTGGTTATTTCAAGTTTTGCTTCTTTCCAGAATCTAATGAAAATGGAGAGTAATTTTGTTGATGCTACAAAAAACTGGAAATAAGAAATCCTTGCTTATCTACTGCAAATCGCTCAGAGAGATACTGGAAGATCCTCATATACCTTCTGGCCAACCCCTAATATAAAGTACATCGTCAGTGTGCATTAGCTTCAGTCATCTGATACTTTCTAAGTATTTTGATTTTATCTGTAAAGTTATTTCTCACAAATGGAATCCCTATATGATCCTATAAGTATTTTATCAAGTGTGATAAATGTAGCATGGTAAATTAAGCACGTTTGAACCAATGCACATGGTTTCTTCTGCATGCAGCAACCAGGCATGTGTACACTCATCGCTAACAAAACTACACACACAATTGTATTGTTGTGTTCACATGTGTTCAGATGAGGTCTTCTGTAATTTGTAACACTTCCTTTTCCCCACCAAGTCTGTTTAAAAGAAGGGGGGGGGAGGATTTTCTGCACAAAGCGTATTGTCCTAGGAATCTTCATGGTGATTTATACCACTCTGCATTTGGTGCTTAGAAATCATTAGCCTTTGCCCTTGCTGCTGTTGTGTGTGTTTACGCAAGTTTTTGTAATTTTGTAGCCTGCCTTGTAAGGGCAGTGCACCCTGAAAAGCAGATTAAAAATAGACATTTTTCACCTGCTGGGGAATCTGTAAGTTACAGAGCCTACTTCTCTCTAAACATGCATAGGATCACACCATTATTCCATGCTTAAATTACATTATGTTCCATGAAGAAAAGCTTTTTTTTGCCATTCCTGAACTTACTGAATGTCAGCTAGATTGGGTGACCCTGGATCCTTGCAGACTGTGAGAGCTTAAAAAAACTACAAAAAACGGCCAGCAGTGATAAAGCAATAGCGATCTCTTGGAGAAGCATAAGGTTCGAGGCCACCCACCACTGCGAAATTTCACGCCCTGCTCTGCCAGCTTGATGGGTTTTGTTGGAGAGCCAGGAAGGTGTCAATGCGGATGCTTGCCTTGATGTCAAAGACTTTCTTATTTTTCTGTCCCTTTTAGTATCTTGGTTACAGTGCTGTTATTGTGGTGCGTTGCTCTTTCCATGTTTCTGCTGGGTTTTGGTGCTGGTTTAGTTTGTTGCATATTTTATTCTGTATTATACTTTATTTTTATTTTAAGCTGCCCTTGCAATTGGAGGGTTGAAAGTCCTGAGCACAAATACAGTAAATAAAAAATGTCAAACTATAAGATAATCGATGCTTTATATATGCAGAGACTACATACCTTTTAATACCAGATTCCAGGGACAAACAGCAGGGGGGAAAAGTCACTTTTAGATCCTGTTTTGGAAAAGCCCAGATCTATCTGTCTGATCACTATTGGAAATAGAATGATGGTTTAAATAGACCTTGTTTTGTTCCAGCAAGGCAATCGGAATGTTCTTAAGTTTTAAGTCCTTTGTAGATGACCTTACATGAATCGCAGTAGTCTACAGTGTGAGAAAGGATCAAGTCATAAATGTTTTTGTCTCATAAATAATTTAGCAATGTGAATTGATTCCGCTAAAAATCAATATATAAATAATTACGGTATCTCAGCTTCATTCCCCCCCCCCCCCGCTTCAATCGGCACAACAAAGCTCCAGTAGGCAGGAGGGACATGGATAATTCTTAAAGGATTAAAACAAAACAGTAAAGGATAAAGATGATGAATGGGTTAATGAATGGAGAATCTTTTACTGGGCAGTTGTATTACTACCTCTATGAGCCATAATTGAAAGATGACTGCTCAAAAATCTAGGGAACAATGATTTTACAATCATAGGCCCATAAAATCATTGAGAATTGGCTGGTTAGATTAGGAAAAATGTGCATTGTGATTTACTGCTCTTCCCCCGCCCCTTTTGAAGTATCCTGCAACGTGTGCTTTAAAGAAACGGAAGGATGTGTCTCCGCAGTTTTGAATTGTTTTTCGTACATATATGGTAACATTCCCTTAAAAAAAATTGTATTGGGAATTTTAAAAAGTTGTGGATGAAACCCTCCCAACCAATAATTTATTGTTTTGTAAAGCTAGTACTGGAACGCAGAGAAGATTTTTTGGAGCAAGCTCCCTTTCCCTACTGCACGGCTCTACGGGGTTATCCAGCTAGCCGTTCTGGCGGTCACCCAGCAGACGGGTGCAGAGGGGATCTTTGCACATGCTCAGAGGCAACTTGTCTTGAAAAGAATGACCTCACACATTCATGACAGGCCTAAAAAAGCCAAAGGAAAACAGAAGGGAGCAAGTCCTGGGCTGATTCCGGCCTCCGCTGAAGCCCTTCCGCAAGTGGCGCTTGGAGGGGAAAGGAAGCAGCGCCGCCGCCGCCGCCGCCGCCCGAGGCGGCCCTCGAGGCGTCCGCGCCGCCCGTCACGGCGGGTGGAGCTGGAGGAGGCCCCGCCAGGCCGCTTCCCCCCGCGGCCGGCCCGCCCGCCTTCCCGCGCAGCCGGCCCTGCCCTCCGCCTGCCCCTCGGAGCCGCGCGTCACGCGGGGCTGGGCCTCCCCGGCAGGCGGCGGCGGGCTGGCGGTCTCCTGGCCAGTCTCGGGCCGCGCTTGCGGCTGCGGGCGGCGAGCCGAGGCGAGGCCGGCGGCCATGGCGTCAAGACGGGATGGCTCGCCGCCGCTGCCGCTCGCGGCGTCCCCCGGCCGGGCAAGCGCCGGCTCCTCCCCGAGCTCGGCGGCGGCGGCGGCGGCGGCGCTGCTGCTGCCGCCGCTGCCGCTGTGAGGAGAAACGCGGCCGGGGGCGCAGCGCGTCTTCCTGCCGGGCGAAGGGCGAAGGGCCCGCCATGGAGACGGCGTCCGCAGAGCCCCGGCCGCCGGGCGCGCTGGGGCCGCTCGCCGCCCTCTGCCTGGGTGAGTCGGGGCCGCCCGGGACGGAGCGTGTCGGCGGGAAGGGCTCGGGCGGGAGAGCGGTGCGGATGCCCGGCGGGATCTGTGCTCGGGGCAAGGCAGGCGGGCGAGCGGGGCTGCGGGAGAAGTTGCGAGGGATGGCGAGGCGGCCAGGTGGTCTGGCTCGGCTGGGCTGAGGCGGGCGGGCGAGGGCGCGGGGGAGCCTTTTGCAGATGGAGATCGTTGCCAGGCAGGGATGCCTCGCTGGCCGTGGGATGAGCGGAGGGAGAAGCGGGCGGGCGGGGCGGGCGAGCAGGCAAGCACCCAAGAGGCGCGCACTCTCCCGCTCCGCTCCTCCCGCGTTCACGCACCCACGCAGGAGCGCTTGATCCCACGATACGGGTTGCCCGGGAGTGAGCAAAACGTGCACAGCATCCGGGCTGGATGGCCAGGGAGCCTGGCCCTTGGTGCGAGAAACCAGCTCGCCCACCCTCAGCCGATGCACGCATGCCTCTCGGCTGCAGCCCCAGAGGACACAGGCTGGCACCACTGGCTTTTCAGGAGGACCTGCAGGCAGGGACTGACACTCCGGGAGGGCACATGGGAGGCAACGCATGGCACCCGGCTGCGAGCAAAGAGGGACGTGCTGGGTACCTGAAGGGACCCTTTGATTCAGCTTGCATATGCGGAAGGCAGGGGTGCATAGGAGAGGTGCACAGAGCCGGGGGGGGGGCAGGTGGATGTGGTACGCACGGGCACAGCCCTGATGTGCGTTATTCCTCTTGCAAGGGCACTGCAGAATGAAGTGACATCAGCTCTGTTTCCTCACGGGAATGCATAGTGTCTCTGTGTATTTTTCTGCACCCAGGTTATGCTCCGCATGGAAATGCTCGGTAGGATCGTGACTCTTTGTTGCATCAGTGATCTGCGGTTTTGACTGTGTTTCTTGAGAAATGTTTTGCTTGCTTGCTCTCTTGCTTGTTATAGCTGGAGGCGGCAGCTTTTGCAAAGTTAGTAGCCTTGTGCTTAGCAAGGCAAGCATGATGGTGTTTCTGGCTAACTTTTTTTTTAGAAACAAGTTAGTGCAGTTTGTGTTAACAGCTTTCATGATTTGAGGCTGATAGAAATTACCCATCTGCATCTGGGAGGGAAAATAAATTCTTTTTATAACTATTAATGTTTCATATAGGAACTAATACCATTTGTATATACTAATAAAACACATTGATGGCAATATTTTTTCAAATCCAAAGGAGCAAAATTCAGAATGAAAATGTGTAGCTAGTTTACAATTGTAACAGGCTGCAAATCTTAAATATCTTAAATCACCTGGAAATATCATGTAACTCAGTGGGACTTCTGCATAGATATATCAGAACGTGCTATGAAGCAACTTGAAGATGTGATTTTCTAACTGGATATAAAGAAATCTACTTGTATGTTTGGTCAGAAAGTCAAGCATATTAGCATGTGTAAAATCTGCTGACATCTACAGGAACCCAAAAATGAGAGTTTTGCTCCCCATGTTTGTGAGAATCAGTGCACAAAGCTTGCTCTCCCCTTGCCCCTGGTTTTTAAAGTCCCTTTTCAACTTCAGAATATTGATGGGTAACCTTTGTCACACACAGCTTCTGTACTAATGTAGAAAACTAGTTTTCTCTTTGATCATCAAGAGAAGTCATTTTATAGATAGAAACAGTTCTCACACTGCTTAGTCAAGGCTTTGACCATTTAATCAGATTTGGATAGTTACTATTTACACTATAAGATTTTGAGGAGAACCTCTTCATCCCCCCAAGATAGAAAGGATCACATTTATCCAGTGTCTCTCTTGATTAATTAAGAAAAGTCTTGCAGCTTCCAGGCATGTTCCATGTCTAACTTTCCCTCCTGTCTACAGCAATCTCTCCCATTTCACTTTCATAGCAAGTTTTTAACTTATGAAACAAAGATCCAGTATATATAGCATTATAAACCACAGATTTTGTCTTGTAGTTCTTGGTGTTGCTCTTGTTTTTAAGAAAAGGCTTTCAAGTCGTGGAAGTGAGTTCCTAATGTTCTCCTTCCTCCTCTACTTTTCCTCTGAGATAAAGATACATTAAGATGAAAAAAAATCAATGGAACTTACTCCAGGGTAATTAGGGTTAGCTAATCATTTTATGCCTCCATTTTTCTATTTTCAGTGTAGGAATTAATACCTCCCAAGTGCAGTGCTGAGATATGTGGTGAGTAGAGGAGCTGGAAAAGCTGGAAAAGTTAAACAAAGAACTGTTACTTTAATGTACAAGGCATTTCTTTGGAAAGGAGCCTCGTACTTTAATCCTAGGATACATTGTCAGGCTGGTAATTGATGTGGTGTGCTGCATGGAACCAGCAGGATGAGCAGGAAGCTAATAATCTAGGCTCTCATGATTAAAAAGCCAGGATGTTTGCAATCCTTCTCTCATTGACCCTTCTTCCCATCAGAAGTGTTAGAAGTCCTACGTGGACCAGAAGTAGGAGCAATTCTACAAGTAACAAAATTTATAATCAAGGGTGTTCTGCTACACTGGTATGTGAAGTGGCATGTTTTAATGGAGGGCATCAACTGGATTGTCTGTCCTTGGACTAAGAAACATCGGACACCCTTGCCCCCCAGTGGTAGATCAAAACTTCCTACGATTACAGTTGCCTTTGCAAAGGAGGATGCAGTTCTTATAGAACAAGCTTCCTAAGAAGAGCCATGCAGGATAAGAGCAAAGGTCGGTCTAGACCAGCATTCTGTTCACATGATGGCTGATTAGCTGCCCACAGGATCCCACAAACAGGACGTGAGTGCAACAGCCCCTCCTGCCCAAGTTCCCCAGCAACTGTGTACATAGCCACATTGCTCTCAAAGGTAGCATGTAGCTCCCAGGTCTAATAGCCAATGATAGCTTTCTCCTCCATGAATTTGTCCACTCCCCTTTTTAAAGCTGTCCAGATTGGTCACCATCAGCACATCTCATGGAAGTGAATTCCATGGTTTAGCTATGCATTTTACGAAGTCCTGTCTTTGTCTGTCTTTTTACTAAGAAAGAGAGTTGGGATTCTGTAATGCCTCTCTGCTAATCTGCAGCCACAGCAAAGGCTTATACTGAACAGGAGAACTGCTCCTGAAATTGTGCCAAGGTGCCTTTCCATGCACAGGCTGACACCCACCACTTGGGAATCCCACTAATACATTCCAGATTGGCATGCAGTAGGTACTTCGCTGTGGGTGGGTGGAGGCTGGGACTTCCTCTCTTTATTAGACTTTACTCCTCTGCTCCTACTTTAGAAAAGCACCTGCAGTCAGTTTTGCTGGTATTTTCCTAGTGATGTAACTTATTTTCCCCGTTTCCTTTCTAATTTCTGTGTTAAGTAGCTTTAGATATGATTTGTATTTTGAAAACATGCTGTTTTCTACATCCATCATACACCTGCCTCCTCAAGTTTGGAATGAAGTCTGTAGGCCCAGGTCAGGCATATTTGAGGATCAGGTACATGCTGTAGGCTCATATACTCTTTCACCTCGTCCCCTCTTCGTTTGTTATGATGCTTGTTAGTTTGCAGGAATTAGCATCAAGCAGTTAAATGACAGCATTCTCTATTCACCATGTAAATGGCTTCAGAATTAGATGAGGGGAGGATATATATATCCATCTATGCCCAGGTGCTGGGGAACACATAGGAGTATGTTTTTGTACTTGTATCCAGATTGTAGGTTTCCCGACAGGTATCTGGTTGGCCGTTGTGGGAACAGACTGCTGGACTAGTTAGATCCTTCATCTGATCTAGCATGACTCCTATAATGTTCCTAGCTAGGAACTGGTTTTAAACCACATTTTAAACTGGATTTGCCATTCAGCACTGGGAGGCCATTCCTGGTCATTTATACAGGTTGGATGTCATTGTGGAACCATGGAAGCAAAGGAAAGTGGGCAAGGAAGAAGATTAGGAAAGAGAAGAGAAGGGGAGAGGGAGGGAGGGAGGAAGAAAGGAAGGGGGAAGATGGACCAAGGTTTGGGCAGCATATAGGAGACAGAGGGAGCCTCGGAAGAGAAAGGGAAAAGGTGGCAGGATGAAAGGATGCCTTTCTTTCTGAGCAAAGCTCAGGGAACCCAGGTTCCATTTGGATGCCGGGAAGCACTTCCTGACAGTCAGGACCCCGAGGACGTGGAATGGGCTCCCACGGGAGGGGGTTGAGGCCCCGTTGGTGAGGGTGTTCAAAGACAGGCTGGACATGCACATGGTGGGCATGTCGTGAGCGGAGCCGGCTGGTGCCGGAGGTCAGACTAGATGGCCCAGGAGGCCCTTCTGACTCGCTCTGTTTCTATGTTTCTATGTTTCTGTCTTTTCTGGCATTTCTGTGGTTCTCTTTCTGAGTGGTGGTGACTTGCAACTCTCCTCCCAAACCCCAGTGCATAGACAGAGACATACACAGAGAGGATGCAAACAGAGCAGGCTAGGAAGCACCACATTTAGAACCTCCTCTCTATAAGCGTCAGTACAGGGCAGGGCGATAGACACAGGTGAGGAGCTGCTACTCTGTACACTAACACGGACACACACACCCAAGTCCAGGATGCAACATATACTTGGGATACAGCAGAAAGACCCCTGCTGCTGCCTAGACTGTTGAACCTCCTAAGAGGGCAACCCCCCCCCCATTTTTCTTTCTTCTCCACTCAATTCTCCCTGTCTCTTCCTCATTCCTCCCCCTCTCTGCTTTTTTCACTACCACACACAATTAACCTTTTAATAAAAACCTTCCACTGGAACCAGTTACATTCCCCCAAGCTTAATTTCCATCTCTGCAGTGCACAGGGAGAGGAAGCTCTCGTGTTTTTTCCCCAGCTGTGATCTTCCTGGAAAACCCTATTTCAGCAGGACAACTGAACTTTGAAAAAGCCATTCCCATCAGCAGCAAGGGAAAGATTTTCCTAAGGGCAATTGTTCTGCACAAGGAAGGGATTTTTTGGTGGTGTGGGAACTGTTGCAGGTGCATGTTGTGTGTGTGTGTGCGTGTGAGGGAGCACACTCATAGGATTGACTTAACTCTTCCCCTCTTCCATCTGAGTTGTAGTCAACTGTGAAAAACATCCCCCTGTGGCAAACTGAAGAGAAACTCCTTCCATGCTCTGGGGAACAGCTTCAGGGCTGGCGCCCTGTTCACCCAGGGCTAGTCAGGCCAGTTCAGTGGTGTGCTGGTGCTGAATTGCACTGATACTATACCACTGCAGTGCTCACAAAAATCAGCATAAGCTGCGAAACTAATGAAGTAATTACTCCACATTAGCATGCCCATGAACCATATAATAAATTGCTATTCCAATGTGTGTTCATTAATAACGATGTGAGAAATAAGCTAACGCAGTTGCCTCGTTCCCGACATTCCCACCCCCCATCTCTGTGGTTTGAAACACAGGCAACAATTTTGCGACTTCAGTCCCCAGCCTCATCTGCATAATTTCATAATTCTGTCCAGGGTGGTGTGGTGTGGTGGTTAGCGTTATGGGCTGGGTGCCTGGGAGACCCACACTGGACCAGTCATGCACGCTCAGCCTAGCCTACCTCATAGTGTTGTGAGGATGAACTTGGAGAGGAGAATGGTGTAAAGTGCCTTGGTTTTTTTGCAAAATGAGAAAAGGTGGGATATAAATGCAATGTAATAATAGTTAGAATGTTGCCGGTTCTTCAAATTTGGTGGTAATGAATATTCATTAGAGTCACTTGTTGGATGCTTTCTTGAAGGATTCAAATATTCCAAGTTATTCCGATACAGAGCAACCATATTACGGCACAGTTTAAAAACATGCACTTCCCTTATTGTATAGCGTTTTACTGGCCAGTGACTGGCATAGCCGCAGATGGCAATCCACAGCCCATTTATTTGTCTTAATGGAATCTCAATAAGAACATAAGAAAAGCCCTGCTGGATCAGACCTGAGATCCGTCCAGTCTAGCATTCCATACATGCATTGGCAAACCAGCTGCCCACAGGATCCCTCAAGCCAGAAGGGCGCAAGACCTCTGCCTTCCCCGTTTCCGCAGCAAATGTGTGCTCAGGCACACCACCTCTGATGGAGGTAGCGTTTAGCCTGTAATGCCAGTAGCCACCGATAGCCTCTTTTCCCATGAATCTCTCCAATCCTTTTTAAAGCCACCCAGATGGGTGGTCATCACTACTTCCCATGGAAGCAAATTCCATAGTTCAGCAATACAGTGTATGAAGAAGTACTTCCTCTTGTCTGTCCTGAACCTTCCCCTAGTCAGCTTCATGGAAAGTCCTCAAGTTTGAGTCTTACCGGGAAGGGGGGGGGGGGTGGAACAACTCCATCTCCGTTTCTCTACTCTACATATTTTTAAACACCTCTATCATGTCTCGTCTTACTTGCCTTTTTTTCTAAGTTGACCAGTCCCGGTTGTTGCAGCCTCTCCTCATAGAGGAGAGGCTCCAGTCCCCTCAACATTTTCCAATTCAATAATGTCCTCATTCAGGTGGGGTGACCAGAACTGGACAAAATATTCTATGTGCAGCCATATGGAGTAAGATCTTGGCAGTTCTGTTTTCTTTATCTTTCCCAATTACGCATAGGGTGGATTTTGCCTTTTCCACAGCAGCTGCACACTGGGTTGGCATTTTCATCTAGCTGGCCACCAGTACCCCAAGATCACTTCCTTGCTCAGGCACTGCTAGCTCCAGTTCCATCAGCGTATACTTGCAGTTGGGATATTTTTGCCCCCACATGCATAGCCCCTCTGTTGTGGATTTGATTTCTGTCTATCGTTGTAAAATGTTTCTAACTGGCAACATTCTTAGCTTTTGCATGGAGGCACAAAAGAAGATACAAGCTACAAGGGCTATGAATAGCCTCGATCCCTTATTAAAATATTGATTGGTAGAATGCTATGAATGATGTTGTCGTATAAGTGTCTGCATGACTTGGAGCAAGAGTTTTGCCTTCTACTGCTTTTGTTTTCTTGGATGAGAACTGTCAAATGTTGGCTCGACACAAGGGAAAACTAGCAAGAACACATGCATTTATTATTCAACTATAACATTTATGTAGTGCTTTCTGAGTGTTCTGAACACTTCACTTACACAATCTCCATAATCTTTGCAAAGCTCCGTGAAGTAAACCAGCTGCAAGCTCCAAGTTGCAGAGAGAAGGCTGGGCTGAGAGAACAGAGTATTCTTGAGCCAGAAATTTCCCAGCCCTGCTAGTCGTGGTCTTAGCTACAGGAGCCCTCAAATGATCAATAGCTATTATAAACATATGTGGTAGCAGAGTCCTATGACTGTGTATTCAGACGGAAGTCCAAGTGTGTCTGCTAAAGCTTACTGGCTAGGATATGTGCTCAGAATTGCAATTTTAAATAGGTAAGCCAACAGTTTGCGTGCCATTGCCCTTTATTCCTTTTCTCAATATATGAATAAAAATGAATTCATGTCATACACAGTGAACATGCAACTACATTCCTATTTCCTTACAGTGTCATAGAGAGAAAGATTATAACTGAGATACAAGCTAAATCTGGAACTTGCTGAAAGAACATATATTTACACAATGTGAGATGTTGCAATTATGTATATTTTTTCTTTTTCTATTTTCAAAACAGTGAACCTCTTCTTGTCTGGGAAAATTGAAAGTGCAGTCCCTTCATTAGGTAAGATCTATTAACGTTTGAGGTTAGTTTTCTTGCTGATAGCTGAGAAACTAGTTCTAGTAAAGCAGCTCTCTGGATGTGTTGGACTAGAGCTCCCGCGAATGGCCAGCCCATGGCATGTTGCTGTAGGGATGTGTGAAGAATCCAGTGGGGGGCACAGCTCTGATGGATTTTCACAGTTTGTCCCCTGGATCAACTCACAGTTTGCCAACCCTGCATCAACTCAGTGTGGTGCAAGTTGAACCAGCATGTAGACTTCTGTTTCTGCACACACGACCTGCACATTCGAAAAGTAAGGAAATTTGCAACAGTTGTGTGATTAGTGCAAATCACATGACTGGAGTAAACTTCCTTAGCTTTTTTAGAAAAATATCCAAATCATGGTCTCTTTTGGAGATGGAAGGCTGCAAATGCCCCTTTCCTGACCCAGCCCGCTATGATCAGAAGAGAGCAGGAAATCTTTCCAGCAAAAATGAGTCGAATTTCCCAGCATCAGCACATCCCTGGCCTAAGATGAAGGACAAGATGATATGCAAAAGCCAACTGGGCTGGTAAGTTTGTCCATACTAGGAATGGGGCAACAGCTTCCATCATACCTCAGGGCAGCAAGATAGCTTAGGGGTGCAGGGAAGGGATCACAGACACAGCTCTGTCTGCAACAGTTTGCGGCTGCACCTGCTGTCTGAGGATACCCCTCCATTGTACCAAATACTCGGGTCAGCTCTGCTCCTGCATTTCCAGCCAAAATGGTCATTGTGCTTGTTGAGGAATGTGTCTTTTTAGAGAGAAGGGAAAATCAACCAGTCTTGAGCATAACAAGCTTATATTTGACTGTGCTCTGTATTTCCTCTGTTACCAGTAGGTTTGTTAAAGAGATTTCTACATCGTCTTTTCATTTAGGCAGATTTGAGCAAAGTTGTTTTATCTTGCAATTTTGGCAGGCTCATTTAGGGCTATTGATCCTCTCCTAGAAGATGTCTGTTGAACTACATTTAATCCAGAAAACCAAATAGTTTAGTAAAGCAGAAGTGGTAGGAAAGGGTAATGAGAGGTAACATCAACAATATTTATTTAAAACTAGTGAAAACTAATGTGACAAAATATGCATTTAACCTCTAATGTTTAACATTTTGCTTTTTGTTTTTGACAGCTGCTTGCAGTGGAAAACTGGAACAGCATACTGAGCGACGCGGGGTCATATATAGCCCATCCTGGCCCCTAAACTATCCTCCATCAGTCAACTGCAGCTGGTACATCCAAGGTGACCGTGGAGATGTGATAACTATTAGGTAGGATGGGTTATTAAAAACAATTTCATCTCTGATGTAGTAAGCGGAGGCTTGAGCATGAAAGAACTTTGCTTTTTTCGTGGAGATTTTTACAAAAACAAATTAGAGAGATTAGCCAGGTTTGGCTGTAACTGTGGCTGGCCTATCTTGAACCATCACCCTCCCTTTGCAAACATCAGTTTGTCTCTAAATCAGAATTGCAAACTGAGTTTAAGCCATAGTTGCCAGTTCTGTTTGGGGTAAAATTATGATTTGTGCAGTCCATATTTTATCTGACTTAGATGCCTTAGCAAACTAGGAAAAAAATAGTTTCAGATGTAAAGAGAGGCGAAAAGGTATTATTCCAATGCCTCTTCGTGACAGCCAAACCATGAATCCCAGCATCATTCACAAAGTCCTTACTGCTCTCCTTTAGCCTAACACTCTAAATGATACCACTATATAAACCAATCTGAATGGGTTTTAGATTGTCCAAGCTTCACCACTGGGAGTAAACCAATCCTAAAATATCTGAATAAATCAGACCCTATCAGCTATTGAATTCTCAGAACAGAAGGTCTCTTCAAATCTCTCCTTCCGCATTCAGAGATGTTGAAATATATTTTGGGCACCAAGTCACCACCCTGCCAGCTTGTAGCCTCTGCCTAACCAACTTCCCAGGGCTAATCAGGGTTGGGGTTTGTTTGGTTTTTTTTTGACAGGGACATATGCCTATTTCCTTATCAATATGTCCCTCTCAAAAAACCCTGATTAGCCCTGTGAAAAGCCTGTTTTAAAAGAAATCCAGAGTTTTCACAGGTGGCTCCTATACAAGGGGATGGACCCATAAAATGGGGTGGCTTGCATTTTTCCATCTTCCTTAGCACCTAGAATGTTGGGAAGGGGTGGAAAGGATGCAGGACACTGAGAAGGATCAGGTTCAGCCAAAAAAGAGTAAAGGAACTTGCTCTGAAGTGGATGAATACCTGTGAATTTGCTTTTCCTTGACAGTTCATATTTTGATTGCTGTAAAGTAAAAAAAAAAAAATCAACATCTGGATCAATTTCTGGAGTTGATACTTGATGCGCCGTGACAGCTGTAGCCCCCCCCCCCGGCTGCCCACCTTTCTCATTGTCAAGTAGAGGCTTCACTTTTTTCAAATCTGTAGAGTTGTGCCATTGTACAAGTTGGACTAAAAGTAATACAAAATAGTTTAATTTATTTTTAAAAGTTGTTGCAAATTTGGGTTTCATTTTTTAAAACTCTGGCCAACCAGTGACAGCTCCTCCAATACACCAATTGAGTACTGGTGGTCAGTCTGGAGATGTATTTGTGATACCAAAGCAACAACATGGGCAGAGTTAGTTTAGTTTAGGATTTATCCAAATCAGAACACATTAGATTACTTTAACTAAGAGAGTCGTCTTATTAACAAGAGTGCACAGAACAAATGAAACATGATTTTTAGCTCTTAGGACTTAGAAATTATAAACTTTTCAACACTTCTCAGCTGGTATTATACACAAGCAGTTCCTTTCTTATGTGCTGTAAGATCTATTCGTCAAAGCAATAGATCAGCCAAATCAAAAGGCCTTTATCTCCTTGACAAAAGAGCAGGATAGACTTCAGGCGGAATGGTTAGCTAGCTCCAACGGCAGACTGGAAAATGAACACAACACTCCCTTCTGTTGTCAATCCACAGTGTTTACTTCTAGGAACTTGCCTGTGAAATTGGCACAATAGTAAGCCCTGACTCAGGATATTATGCAATATACAACAAAAAAAATCCACATACATTGTTCCCCCATCAGGAAGGAAGACTCCTATTCATTTTTCTGGGGTCTGCATAGGTGAACTTCCCAGCTGTTTTGTGTCAGGGATTTTCTGAACCGCTTTAGTCACCCATTCCCACAGCCTTCAGGAGGAAGGGCAGGTGTGCCAAGCCTTGCCATTTAGACCTGTTGTTCTTGACATAAGGCTCCACATCACGCCACTAATGGAGCTGGGAAAACAAGCAAGGCTTTCTGCCTTCCCACTCCCTTGTTCTAAACAATGGTGTTGCGCCTTTTTAATGAGCCAATTAGGGCTTTCGCTGTGTTCACAGTCTGCCTTTACTTAGAGAGAGAACAAACAACAGTGACTTCTTTAGTTTTAATTGACTGATACAGTAGCATTACTGGCGATAGCCATAATTTTTTCTCCTGGAATTCTGTGTATAAATTCTATTGCCGGTAGGGGGAATAACTTAGATTTCCAGTTTTCTGCTGATATGCAAATATGTCATTTAGGGCTTTGAAGTTTTAATTAAGGTTTTAATAATAGATTTAATTTTTAAAAGTTTTAGATCATTAGTTGATAGGGGCATTTTACTTGAGTGGCTGCAAGCTAAAGGCACCCTTTTTCAGACCATTTGGTTCTGGAATGAGAACCAAAATATTAAAGCTGGCCTTTTCTACTACTGAGTGATAGTTTCTGTGTAATATATGTTAGACCCTAGGAACCCTTCCAACATGGCAGAAGTGATCTTTCAGCAGTGCTAGGTTGATGAAAAAAACCTGAAAAATGTTTCAAATCCCAGGAATAGTATTCTGACATTACAGGACTGGTAGGGGAGGGCAAGGCAGGGGAAATATCATGCACAGTTCAGCGTATCCTCCGCCAATCTGTGTCTTGGGTTTTTGGGAGCAGGAAGGCAAATCAGTGATGTCTGTGTTTAGAAAGGAAGTCAAACTCCCAGAAGAATGGCTACACCAACACAATTGGCTAAAATGCTTGTCATAGAAATGGTTTGAATGTGCAGTGGAAGAGTTATCATTCCTCTATTTGTTTTCATGTGATATCATCTCAAATCAGTCCTCGGGGTCCTAAAGTCCTGTGCAGTTAAGGCTTTAGTAAAATCAGTCAAATAGAACTTTTCCAGTGTCTCCCTCCTGCGTTTCTTAGGTCTGTTCCTCTGAAAACAGTTCCATCTCCCTTAATTTTTCTTTTTTTTCCCTTTGGGCAGTTTTAAGAACTTTGATTTGGAGGACTCTCCCAAATGTTCAGTCGACTGGCTGATGATTGGCCCATCATCCAAACGGGAAGAGTACAGAGTCTGTGGATCCTTCATCCCACCTTCTTTCATCTCTGCCAGGGATCATATCTGGATATTTTTCCATTCAGATTCTTCAAGTTCAGGGCAGGCTCAGGGATTTCGCCTTTCTTACATCCGAGGTAAAAGCTCCTTCTGGTTTGAATGACTGTGTATATTGATTGCCCAGCGCTGGGTTGCTAACTTTGCTACCAAGCCTAATTTCTTTTAGTTAGGACATTCTGTATCGAATTTATGCCAATTCTTCTGTGACGCTGTCAGGCTGAGAGTGACTAATGCTCCTGAACCACCTAATGAGCTTTTTAGCTGAGCAGAGGTATGAACCCAAGTCTGAGGGCCGATTCAGCTGTGGAACCTATAAAATGGCCTACAAGGCAGGTTTAGCAGACTTTTAATCCAGCAGGCATTTTTAGTTGAGGCTTGCTTTGTTTGCTGCCTTTGCTATGATTTTTACTGTTTTATTGTTTTATTTTTAATTTTGTTCTGATTTATATTGAGTTTGATTGGTTCAATAAACTATATGTACACATTCATATTTCCTACTTTTGATACAATCTAGAATTTAGGAAAAATGTTGGAATTGTATATCACAGATGTTAAGAAATATGTATTAGTTACGCAGAACATACAGAACCCTGTGTCATTAAGCACAGAAGACAGCGGCTGTGGAACCATCACCCTGTTCACAGCTTGACCCCTGCGGTCTCTCCCTCCGTGTACTTTTCTTCCAGCTGCCTCCAATGCTGGAAAGGAATGCAGTGCCCATGTTGGTGTGGTGTGTACGTGTGTGCGTGCATGTGTGCAAAAGAGCTACAAGCTGGGAAAAGGTCCAGAAGGTGAACCCACTGGCAATTCTTCAGCAGGTACTTTTGTTTTGCCTACAAGGAGAAATAAATGATGGGAGGAAATGGCTTTAAACTGCAGATGTGCAAAAAGCCTTCTCTAAATCTCTGCTCCTTTCCTTCTCTAAATCTCTTCCATGAAAACAATCCTGACAGCTTATGCCCTCTTGGCATTCTTTATGGGCCTGTTCATGTACTGCAAGCCTCTTGTGATTTTCAGCTCTAGGAGTCGTGATTCTGGTAGCTGAGTGGTTCCAGGATTTAAATTTGCACACCAGAAAAGCTTCACCTTTTTAAAGTAGTTGATATCTTGAAAATTACTCTACTATAGACACCCTGTGGCTAAGGAGCCAATCCAAGGTTTACTCCATGTTCTTATTTGCCCTGATTGTGCGGCACAAGGAAGTGGGGCTCTGTGTTTATTTTAAAAGGCCATGACTTTGTCGTTATACTACTTTATTCACCTTTTTCCTTTGGGGAAGCAAAGGAAAATTTTCTAGTTTTGACTTGGCAGGGGATGTTGGATCGCTTTTTAAAATCCGAGAGCTCTGGTTTCAGGTGTCTTCTGTTGTTGTTGTTGTCTTCTTCCCCATTTGAAGAGTAATGTGTTACCAGCTTCATATACCCCTTCAGAAAATAAAAATCCCCAATTGCTCCTCTATCCCCTTCCTCTTCCCTCCCTGCTGCTTCATAAGATTGTATTTATTTCTCCCAAGTACACCTTGACCGAAAACAAAGGTAATTAACACCTTACCTATGGACCAGTCGCACCCCTGTTCATCTTCTTTGGTGTCCAACAAGATGCATTAAGTTGCTGTCCCCGCCCCGCAACACTATTTCTCACCAGCAGCAGGGATTATGGTGAAATGGGTTTCTATTTATGCTGAAAATGCTGGGTTCAAATGATCGCACCTCACCCTTGCACTCAGGGTCCCTAGTAGGCTATTGCTCTTTTCCACAACTCCCATGGCAGCCATTTTGTGATCGTGCCCAGGATCATTTCTCAAATTGTGAAATGTGCTCAGGATCTGGGCCCTGCCCTAAAACATCCTTTTTGTTTACCTATGATCAACTTCTCTCCCATCTTTTTTAACATTTTAATCTGATGTGGGAGGAGAAATCTAGACCAAAGCATCTTCCCTATGCTCTGTCCCAGAGACGGGCTCCTTGGTGCCAGACATACGACTCTTCTGCCTGTGGCAGACTGCATTCCTGCCCCTGGAGGGGGAAAAGTCCTGTGGGCGTGCTAGTAATGCCTAGGACTGCCATGCATAACCCAGACATTTGGGGGCTGAGTAAGGAGGGATGCTGTCCCCCCTACATGGCGCCATTGCCGCTGGACCTCTGCTGACAAGTCCAGGGCAGTAAGGCCAGTGGCAGCCCGGAGGGCACCCCTGCAGTGTGCTGGGAAGAGAAGCTCTGTGCTGGCTCAGGAACTCAGGCTCTGTTTGAATTGAAATAATTTCCCCAGTGTGAGAGTGGCAGTGCATCCTCAGCCAAAGACACACCACCTTTGGGGTCCTGTGGCCAGTGGCGGCACCCGAGCAGCAAGAGGGGGTGATCGCAGCCTCCTTGCTCACCTTCTTAGCACTCCAGCATACTCATTGGCTGTGTGCCCCCAAAGCTGTCACGTGATTGGCTGCCTTAGCTACAACTCCAGCTCTAGGGGGAAAACATTTAAGTTAAAATGGTGCACTTCTTTGGACAAAGAGCTTTTCTTCCTAAGCAGCCTTGCCAGCCAAGGAAAAAGGAAAAATGCCTCCCCACCACCACCACCACCACTGCCCAATGGTTGAAGGAGGAAGAAAAGCAGGGTAGAAGCAGACACAGAGAGAGAAGCGCGAGAGAAGCAGCCCTGCCATCCAAGAAATGGTTTAAAGGCAGCCAGCACAAGTATATCCATAAACTAACTCCAAGGGATAAGAAGGGACCCCATATCGCCACTTCAGCAACCCCACTGTCCTATTCATGGACTTTGAAGTGATGGGTGGATACATATTTTTACTCCTCAAATACCATTTTCTTGCTATTTCTCCAAAGAGTAATGCTGGTTTAAACATAGAAATAGATTATTTGTTTTGCTCAGCGTGCAATGCACAACTGCATGCAGAAGAATGGGAAGGTGGAGTGATTGGAGGCAGATGCTGTTGTACCTGGAAAATCCCATCACCACTCCACTTGCAAACACAGAAGTAACTGCTCGTGTGTGTGTGTGTGTGTGTGTGTGTGTGTGTGTACAAATACAATCTCTTTATTCATACCAAATAAATCTATACAACGGGATGGCCAATGTAGGGGGTTCTCCCAAGGGTGTTCTTGCCTAGGGACCCTGAAACCTTTGTTAATAAGAGCACCAGCTGCACTGGGATAGAAAATCAGAAGCAAAAAGCAGTGAGACAAAACTGGGAAATCAGCCAAGGGTGCTTGTCTTATCTTCACATGGTGCAAATAATGCCACAGAAGATGTTTCCAGAAGAATCACATGAAGCAACTGTCAGTCAGACCGCTGTCACCCCATTCATTAAGTGCCAGTTCCTCCCCAGGATGATTCAGCCAAAGGCAGAGTTAAAACAGATTGCATTCTTATGGGTTCTTAAGCATTCCTACTCTTTGGAATAGGGCTCTGGAAAGTTCAGGTGAGTTGTGAAACAAGTTTGGAGAAGAGACTTATTTCTGCGGCGACAAAATAGAATCTTGCATAATTGCATTGTTCCAAACCTCCTTTACTTCCAAGGTTTGACTCTGTTTATGCTATTTGTATTTGCAAAACACGACAGAGTGCGCTTCCAAATGAGACTTTTGCTGCGTGATCACACTGCCTCTTTCATTAAATTTGGGGGACCAATATTACCATCTTCACCTTGTAGCCATTTTGTCTCTTCATAGCTGCTTCCATCTTTTTTCTCACCAGGGGGACCCCCTCCCCATCATGGAAGAACAGATGGAACAGCTGCACAGTCTTTTTGATTGTTAATGATATGAGCCATCCATCCAGAGTAATAAATGCTCGCAGAAGTTTCTCATGTTTGTTTCTCACTTCACAGGAAAAATTGGCCAGACTAATTGCCAGTCTGATGAATTCCATTGTCTAAATGGCAAATGCATTCCCAGCACTTGGAAGTGCAATTCCATGGATGAATGTGGTGATAATTCAGATGAGAAAAATTGTACCATCCCCTCCACTGAGCCCCAATCCAGTATCTGCCCTTCTGGAACTTTCCAGTGCAGTGCTGCCCATTCCACCAAGTGCTTATTGAACGAACTGAAATGCAACTCCGTGAAAGACTGCAGTGATGGTTCAGATGAAGAAAACTGCCCTGATCTTTCCTGTGGCAAAAGGCTTGGTAACTTTTATGGGTCGTTCGCTTCTCCGGACTTGTTCCGCTCAGATCACAGCCGGGCAGACCTCCGCTGCACGTGGTACGTCGACACTCAAGATAACCGCCACGTTCTCCTGCAGCTGGACTTGCAGCTTGGGTACAACGACTATGTGAAGGTGTATGATGGTTTAGGGGAAAGGGGCGATAAACTTCTGCAGACGCTTTCCTATCACAATAACAGGCACTCGGTAAGCCTGGAGTCCTCCAAGGGGCAGCTGACGGTAGCATATCACGCCCAGCCAAAGAGCACAGGCCATGGCTTCAATGCGACCTATCAGGTGAAAGGTTACTGCCTGCCTTGGGAACATCCGTGTGGCAACGACGAGGAGTGCTACACGGACAAGCAGCGCTGTGACGGGTGGTGGCACTGCCCCAACGGCAAGGACGAAGAGGACTGCCCCGCCTGCCAGAAGGGCGAGTTCCCCTGTGAGGGAAACAGTGGACTGTGCTACTCGTTGCTTGACCGGTGTAATAATCAAAAGAACTGTCCCGACGGCTCAGATGAGAAGAACTGTTTCACCTGCCAGCCAGGCAACTTCCACTGCGGAACCAACCTCTGCATTTTCGAAACATGGCGCTGCGACGGCCAAGAGGATTGCCAGGATGGGAGCGATGAACACAACTGCCTGGTGATCGTGCCCAGGAAGGTCATCACGGCTGCTCTCATCGGCAGCCTGGTCTGTGGGTTGCTCCTGGTGATAGCGCTGGGCTGTGCCTTTAAGTTGTACTCACTGAGAACCAGGGAATACAGGTGAAAAGAAATAACCATTTCCACTGTTCTAGCAGGTCCTTTTGCTTTCCTTCTGAGAGCGGATGATCTGGGTAACTCAGTTTTGAAAAGGAAAGCAAGTGTATAGGTAGGCTTTGTTACGATACTTAAGCAATGGCCGTTCCTACTTTTGCTTCAATTTTGTTATTTCTTAGTGGTGCAGTTATTCCTTTGATTTTTCTTAATGAACAAGCCATTGTGTGCTTTGTGCTTATATGTTCTGTCTTTTTGTGCCTGCAAGGAAGAGATCAGAAAGCTCCTCTTTCAGTTTTTAACAAACCACAGTTCCCCGTGACATTGGAATTTGAGTAACTGTGGCCTGTTTATGTTATACGGGTAGCTTCTTTTATTTATTTTATTTACGTCCCACCTTTTTTTCCTTTCAGGAAACTCAAAGTAGCTTACATAATTCTCCTCCTGCTCTTAATCCTCACAACATCAACCCTGTGAGCTAGCTTGAGCTGAGAGTCTGTGCCTACTCCAGAGTCACCCAGTTTGAGCTCCTTGGCTGAGTGGGGACTAGAACCCAGACCTCCTGAGTCCCAGTCCCTCACTATCAATCAGTGTACCACATTAGCTCTCTTAAGCCACACTTTCCTTGGTTGAGCATCAGAGGTGAACTGGAAAACTCTGCAGTAGCCTGTGGAAGCAGCAGGGACCCTCGATCCTGTCCTTCCTTCCCACTCCACCAGCCAGTGTTTGTTAGACCAGGACTACATGTGACCTTAATACGTTTCAGGCACAGTAAAAGTAGTCTCCAGTTCTCAAACGCTCGCAATGAATATCCTTGCCAAAACCTAGATGATTTGACATCCCCGTAGTAAGTAAACCTAAGGGCTTGGCTAGATTGCTTAATTGTAGCGTTCAAATGCCAAACTGAGGGCAGACGGAAAAGTACCGACTGGAAGGAAGTAATAAGTAGTGTGGGAGAAACAGTTGTCACTTTTGGTTGTGCTCCTGCACTGACCGGCTGTGGAAACCGCCACATACCCAAAGTGAGAACATTGCTTCCATAAGCAAATTGCAGGAGCATTTTTGAATGAACAGCTCTATAGATGGTGTCTGTTTTTAGAGAGTGGTGAAGATCAAGCCCTTCTACAGACTCATACCTGTTTGCAGGATTCTTCGTTGACTCCCTGCTTGTGAGAACTTGTTCAGCCAAAATCTCTTTACTCAAGCCTATAACGCCTGCCATGACGGTTACGAGTCCTGTGTAGGTAGTTGACATTTGTCATTGGTGCTCTGGGCAGTGAATAATGCAAAGAAAAGAGGAATGGATTCTTTTCTCTAATCATTCAGCTCTTGTCAATTTCTGCCTCTTGTCCTACCGTTTTAATCATCCTCCAGGGCATTTGAAACGCAGATGACCCGTCTTGAGGCAGAATTTGTGAGGCGTGAGGCTCCTCCTTCCTATGGACAGTTGATCGCACAAGGACTTATCCCGCCGGTGGAAGACTTCCCTGTGTACAACGCATCACAAGTAAATATAGCAGGAATGCAGAACCACTTTCAGTCTGAGTGCTGGATTTCTCTTTGAAGAAGATTTTGCAGGTTGCATTTCAGTGATGGGTGAGGCCAAAGGCGGAAGGGGTGGAGCCAGAAATACAAATCCCAGCATATGTAGCAGAGTAAAACTCTCATGGCCAGTAATGGAGCCTTAGGAGAAGACTCTCAGCATTTCCAAATGAAGGGACACTGCAGAAAATCCAGGAAACCACCCAATGATCTGTAGCTGGAGGAAAGGGGTGGGGCCAGGCAAAGGAGGCGTGGTCACCTGGGGAGCCCTGGATTTGGGCCCCAAGCTTGTGGTTCAGCTTGGCTCTGATTATTCAGGCTCTGATTATTCAGAAGTGGACTCTGATCATACCATTTTGAACCCACTGTAGATTTGTTCCAACTTTGGTTTCTTCAAAAGCATTTCTACAGAGCTCTGTGGTGCTCCTTCAGAATATGGAAAGCACACTCTCTGCAGTTAAAGAGGGAAAGTTTTGTGTTTTGTAAACATGAAAATCCTTCCATGTGACCATGAGGGTCTGAAGGACTTCCAGGGGAAATTTGAATTGGCTTTGTTTTCCTCAAAATCGTTAGTTGTCTTTCTTTGGGTGAAATTTCTCTGACAACTCTGATAGAAACATGGATGAAAATATAGCTTGTTCAGTCAATGGCAGCTATCGTGAAAACTTGAATGAACTACCTGTGAGTAATTTGCACATCTTGTTGGCATAATTACTACGAAACTGCACACAGAGGCAATGGTCCAGCCCAGGTAGTGAACAGAGTAAATATTTCTCCATTGCTTTGTGTTCTGTTTCCAAGTGGCAGCTAGAAGTAGACAGGCCTCTGGATGCTTTGCAGGCTGATTCTCTGCACATTTACTCTCGAGAAAGTCTCATTTTGTCATTGGCATTCTTTCCAAGTAAGGGTACCTTGGAAGTCACCCCAAGTTCACACTTGTGAAAAGAAATGGTTTGGTCCTTTCTATGAAACTGGCAATGGTAGTTTTCTTCCTATGCCAAGCTTGGCAGCTTAGTGCCTCTAGCAGGGCTTGGTGGATTCAGAAGTTCAGGGTCCATGTCTTGATGAGACATCCCAGTCGTTGCTACTTACAGGTTATGTGCTTTTATTTTTAAGATTCATGCAGTAACAAATAAATGTATCATGTACTTCGGCTCTTCACGCAGAGCTCCCTGATTTGTGTACATTTATACTTAGAACTGTGGTTCTATATGTGACCATTGGCTGCTAATGTCTTGCATTAAGAAGGTTGAGTTTCAATAGGAGCTTTGGGGGAATGAAGTGGAGGAAGCTATGAGTATTTTGTCAGATGTTACAAAGGCAACTGAAAATATTTTTCTTCCTGAAAATCATAGGGATGCTTGTATACACAGTGCAGGTTTTATGAATGACTAGATTCTGTTTTGCCTGCCAAAGGCATTCAGCTCTGCAGTATGATCCTATTACAGCTGATGCTCTACTTGTAATTACACAAGCACCGAAAAGATCTACTTCATGTTTTCATTTCAGGCATTTTTGTCCTTTTCTGCATCGGCTTTTGCTGTGCCAGAAGCATTTGGTGTTATGGCGGAAATGGGGCCGAGAGCAGTTGCTGGTCCCACCCTAATCCTGATAATCTCTTATTTTTGAGGTCAGCAGGTTGGGGAGAGAGAGAAAACTGGGAAGATGGTTTTGTTGCGATTTGCTGTGGCTGATTTCAGAGGATGATTACTGTTTACATTCAGTTAGTCTCAAGAGGTCATACAGCTGCCAGGATGTTAAGCAAGTTCTCTCTCTGCAAACCGAGGGGAGAAAAAGCCATTGTATTTCTCTTCACAGGCCTCTGTCCTGCAGAACATCCGAACTGCAATGAGGAGGCAGATGAGGCGCCACTCATCCAGGCGAAGCTCTTCCCGCCGGCGCCTGGGCAGGCTGTGGAACAGATTCTTTCACAGGCCACGAGTGAGAGGCCAAATCCCACTGTTAAACCCCACCCACACTTCCCAGACGGTGCTGGGAGATGGAATCATCAATCGCACAGAGGGGACGTCTGCCCAGAGTCCTCCACCTTCTCCTGAAGGCACCACTGTTGAAACGGAGACCTGCAGCCCGAGTAGGAGACTCCCAGAATCTGAAACCAGCAATTTGCCTTCAGGGACAGAAGCTGCAGAACCAACCCCCTCAGAGACTTTGTCAAATACCTGCACAGCGGCTCTGCCAGAGCCAGAGAATGGACACAGCAACAAGCCTTTGGGTGCTGAAGACACCTCCAGCAGTGAAGTGAGAGCAACCAGCAAGGCTGATACGGGGAAAATATTTAGAGACCCTTTGTTGGAAAGGGTTACAGAAACACACCAGGGCACCGGACCAGCACCCAGCAGAACCGTTGCGGAGAACCGGCGCTCCGGCAGGAATACCTTGCTGAGCGAAGACCCCTGTAGGCTTCCTGTGAAAAAGTGGGGCTCTGTGTACTCGGGCAGCCCCATGAACGTCCCCATTCAGGTGGACAGCCAACACTGTTGTTGCCCCCATTCCTATCGTGAAGAACCTTTGGGCATTCACCCCACCTGTTGCCATTCCATGGAAGTGCCAATATTAGAATCCCCTCCCCCTCTCCCAGAGAGGAGCCCCAGTGATGATGAGTCTTTACTGGTTTGCTAAGAGATCGTGCTGGGCTCCGGCCGGTCTTGGGGATGTTCAGATTCTATTGTAATGCACACCATGCATAGCCAACATCCAACACATCTCTGTTAGAACAGCACATTGTTCTCCAGTGGAACAGAATATCGCCCGCGAGGTTAACTAGGACAATCTTGGCAACTTCAGCTGATGCGAGTATGTCCTTACAACCATAGTTTCCTTCTTTCAAACAGTTCTTTAGTTGTATAGTATAAGTAAAAGGCACAGGACTCAGTTTGACATCTCCGACCATCTTGCGCTCTCTCCCTCACATACGGATCTCTAGCTAGTGGGCTGATGACAGAGGCCCAGGTGTCCTTTGATACCTTAGGGGGAAACCCTACACAGATTTAGATGGGGAAAAACGTTCTGAAGCTCCCAGCATCCCCGAGCCAGCTGTACCGGGAATTGTGGGCCTGTTTCTGTCTAAACTTGTATAGGGTTGCACCTTTTGTTTTGCCTTTTTGTGGCTTGTGTAGATTAGCGCCCACATCTGATGCACAAAGTGCTTGGCAGATCACATTTGTATGTGATCAGAGAATTTTCTCCACTGTCAGGCTAGGGAAAGAAAGCAAGCGATTAAATCTCCCTCCTTTGGTTTGCATCTGCCACGATTCTTCTGGTGATTGTAGTCTTGTATACCAGGAGGCCTCTCTGGTGCCCCCACTGCTCCATGGATGGCGTATGATTGCCAGGGGAAGGCTGACCCAGTGGGGTTCCACCCAAGCACACAGGCAGCAGCTCCTCACAGCCATCGCATCCGTGGGAAGGAGCAGAATCTGCCTGCAGGGTCCCCCACCTGCCTGTGATTGATGGGTGCGTCAGTACACAACCCGAGCAACGATCTGCTCTTCGAGTTTAACACTTTCCTAAATATCTGTCCTGCTTCTGTTTTGCAAAATAGTTTACTTACTCCTTTCGAGATCACACATAAGCTTTCAGGTTCCCATGCTAGGGCTTGAGGGGATTCAGCTGGCAGGCAAAGTGGGCACCAGGCTCAGCTGTGGTTACTGCGACTGCTCAGCTGGAGACAGTTATCAAAGAGTTGTTTAAATTAAAGCTGCATCTACACTGCCCCAGGGTAATTTATTTAACAGGAACATGAGCCCATGGGACATCATTTCCCTTCATTTGCTTTTACTTTGAGTTTCCAGCCACTTTCGGTCACTTGCTTGCTTCATAATGGTAGCCACCGGGATTGAGAAATGCCAGTACCAGCCAAAGGTTCTGTCAACTCTTTCCAGAGAAAATGGCTGCATTTTTTGGTTTTGCTGTCACTACAATAACAGAGGAGCCAAGTTCTGATTATAGTGAGCTTGCATCAAAGCCTGCATTCAGTGGGTTGATGTCGCATCAATTTTCCAATGGTAAATTGAGCTCTTATTTAATGAGCTCTTATTTAATGTCACATCTTCAATCCTACCCATTGCCCCTTTCCCTCCAGGAAGTTACTGATGTTAATAGCAGAAGCAGTGGTATAGAACTCTTGGAGGCTCTGGCAGGAATTGGCATAATTTTCAAACTCCGTTCTGAAGAACTGTGAGCTTTCTCAGATGCTTATCTGGATTTAATCAGTGAGATCAGTTAGGCCATGGAAACTTGCCTAAAGACAGTGGTCTGTCTCAGACATCATGAGAACAATGGTTTCCTGCTATATAAACGAGCCTGCATGAGGTTTCGCTAATGTGCTTTCCTGCTTCATGCTCCGGAGGGGGACATGGGAAGCATCCAGCCCAAGTTCGCACCAACAAACCAAGTTCCATATGCCATTTGAGCAGAGGCGACTGTGTTTGTCTAAACTGTAGTTACTGAACAAACCAGGGTCCAGAACAGTTCGATCCTAGTCTGCTTCCAGTAAATAAAGTTTAAACAGACCACAGTTCACTAAGTTCATTTTAAAACTGAAAGTGGGTTATTTTCATTCTCATTGTGAGCATGAAAGTAGGAGGAGGGAAATCTGAGAGCCCACCAACTAAACTGGGCCACTTTGCCCATCCTAACTTGTCGCTCATATGCTGAGAAGTTTGGGGTATATTCTAGGGTGAATCCTGACTTCTCACTCACATCCTACATAACCTGATACTGCACTTTCAGACTCGCTGCATAATCCCTCTTGGGCAAGGGATCCACGGCCAGCAAGATGGTGTTGAAAGGCTTTAGTGACATGGGGTGTCTCAAAGCCCCTGGAGCAGGTTAAATTTACGGAGTCGTGGCCTGAACTTGTTTTGAGGAATAACTGCTGAGTTTTATTTTGCTTTTCATTTTCATTGTAACGCTATCTACTCTGTTGAGGTGAACCATCATCTTAAAAGATCGGCATTGTGTAGGCTCTTGAGTACTGTGTGCAGATCAGTGCCTTTTACTTTTTAAAAATATTAATATTTTTAAATAAAAGAAATGTTGTGACTGTTGTTGCTTGGACATGACGGCCCTGCTGGAGCACAGCACAAGCCGTTTACGATGGATGATCTTGAGGTGTAAAATTTATACACAATCTTCTCCCATTGCCTGAGCATGGGTCTTCCCCCAGAATGCCTTTGTGTGACCCCAGCCTGCCCTGGCTGAATCCAAGATTGCTCCAAAAGTATCTGTCAAAAGTAAGCATATGGATTGGGTGACTTCCCGGATCTTTTCACCAGCTGCCGGGGAGGAGCTATCCACGAACACTCATTGCACCGAGTCAGACCACTGGAGCGTCTAACCTGGCATGGTGTGTTCAGCGTGGCAGGAGCTCCCCAAGGATCTAGGCAGATGTCTCCCCAGTTCTGCCACCTGCAACATATTTCGGTGGAGCGGAGAGGGAACGCACCCAAAACATTTACCACATAAAGCACATATTCTGCTGTCGAGCAATAGCATGGAAATGTTACCTTGCCATGTGATGTTATTGGAGCCGCACAGGGTCCAGTCATGAGGTGGGGAACACAAGTCCCACATCACTCCAGTAATCTCAAAATTGCACTGTAAAATAATTCGTAATATATCCCTGCCACCTTTTAATTTTTTTCCTTTGGTGCATTCACTGCTTCATTTCAGCGCAAGATACTGTTTTACATGCTGCAGGCTCCTGTTATCAGTGGGCCTTGTAGACACCTAACTGCACAGCCAACGTAACAGTGCACAGCTATTTTTCAAAGTGCTGATTGCTTTTAAGAATAGCTGTGTTCACATGTCACACTAAGCTACCCTGCAAATAAACTATGAAGCAAGGGTAATTTGTGGAACAACCCACAGTATGCCTAGCAGACGATCAGGCTTCCTGTGGCTTGTTCTGTTCCTTCCCCCTTGGTCCTCCTGCTGGCTTCCCAGTGTCGTTTGCTGGAGGACTTCTCCATGCTCCAGTTGCCACCACTTTTCATCTATCACTATGAGCTTTTCATCTACCACTTTTCATCTACCACTCAAAGCCTCAAAGATTCATAAGTGGACTAATATTGTTTGGCCCCGGAAAATTGTCCAATAATTTAGTAGTGGTATTTTGCAAGTGTGCAGGTGCATTTTTATGTCAGGCCAATATGTGTAGTGTTGCTTAGTTTGTTTCTTGGTGTGTTTCAGCTGTCAAAAGGAGCAAATGGAGCAGCTAACAAACATGGGAATTGACGAGATTGTAAGTAGGTTATTTCTGCACAGTTGCCAGGGTCCAGCTGCTGAGTTGTCAACTGAAAGGGCCCAAAAAGGGGAGGGAAAGCAGCAGCAAATGCTGTGTACCAAAAGATGGTGGCAGGGAACAATATCCCCCAGTGCAACCCTCTGAATCTTAAGTGTTGAACTGACGTTTTTCAGCACACTCCACCTTTTTGACACTTTCCCAAGTTTTCAGCCACTCCAGAGAGGGGAGGTCTTAATTCCCCAATTTTTCCGGCTTGTTTTTCAGATACTCATTGCTGTAGTTACTCTGACTCCTTGGCTGTTCTAAAAGAACTGCAGAAATATGTGCACATTTAATGACTGGGAAGTAAATGGAGTGGACAATGGCACCAGTTTAAGGACTGGGGAGTAACTGGAGGGTGAATTTCTGCATCTGCAGTTTATCCTCTGTTGCCGTAGGTGGTTAGATTTCCACTCCATTTACTGCTGTTTCCTTAAACTGATGCAATATTCCCCTCCATTTATTATTTTAGATGTCAAATTTGTGTAATGTTCCAGTCCAAAAATTTGATGAACTATTCCCAACAGTTTTTGGGTTTTTAAACCTGGTGGTGGACCAGGATAGGACAAATGGGATACAAGCCAGCGGTGCTCATATCTGTCTCCCATGAGATCTCATTTATTCTGTCCCATTCAGATGCTTTCTCAAGGTTGGGTGGATTTTTTTTGTTTGTTTTGGAACTGTCAGGGAGCAGCAGTTCCCTGAAAAGCACCCACAAAAGGGCTGCGGGAAACCAATATCTCCACTTTCTAGACAAACTGGAATTTCAGAGCAGTGCTCAGATTGTGGAAGACATGAGAAGTGTCAGTCCAGCACAAAAAAATAAGAGAGGATTACATTGCTAAAGCTCCCCCTTCCTTTCTGGTGCACCTTCTGCTACCATATTTTCCTCCTGTATTGGTGCTTTTCGGTTGGCCCAGCAATTGAACTCAGCAATTGGCCCCTGGCCCCGTGCACAAATGAGCCTTGTCCATTTCTGGGTCTGTTTCCTGTTCCAGTTCTGAGAGCTGAGACATAAAAGGGAAATGGGCCAGGCAAGACAACATTTACGGTATTTATTGGGCAGCTGTAAGAGCACACCTGTGAAAGGCCAAAACAAATTTTAAAAATCTATGAGCACATTTATGCAATTTTCTGGGGACTTTTTTTTTAAAAGGGGGGTGAATCAGTGATGGTCTCTCCAAAGCGCTGCTTGGACATGGGTGAAGAGGCTGCCACTGGCGGCAGCAAGGACAAAATTGCAAAGTGGCAGGGAGTTTTGCTGAAGGTTGGTAGCCAATCCCCACAGCCTATGATGAAATTGTTTTCCCAGGTTCTGATGACATGAGAAGCCATCAAGGACTGAACAGTTCTTAGAACTAAGTGGCTTGTTGCCAGAAAATAAACCAGCCTTTGGGAAGCCATAAGGGGCTGAGTGATATCAGAACCCACTGTGGCTCCTTACTCGCAATGGGTTGTTGTGTCATGTGAACCTAGTCAGTGTAACCAAATGCCTCCTTCATCCTGCCACTTAATAACTTTTTGGTGCAACAAAGTTAAAGGTGGTGAGGGACGGTGAGAATGACTGAATGGCACAGAGAGTGGTCCAGAGTGCCTGAAAATGCGCGTTCTCTTTCATTTGCGTCTCTTAAGCGAGATCAGAAATGGTGTCCGGGTTTTGGAAGGATTAAACTGTGTGAATTAAGCAAGGGCAGTATAAATTGGAATGTGCTGTATCAGCAAAATGCTTTTTGTTGTAAATTTTAGAGGTTTCATCTGTTTTTTCCTACAATTTACCAAGTTAAAATGTGTCAACCATCCTTCTGTTGAAGTTCAAAGCAAAAAATAATAAAAATAACCTTGAGTTGCCTTTCCTTTTTGAATTAAGATGTGCTAGTTAGTAATGTTTCAAGAGTCCCTGAAGCATCACTTCTTTGAATGGCTACCTTAGGTGTGTTTGTTTTGTTTTGGTTTTTTGTTTATGTTTTGTATTGCCTTTTTTTTTGCCAACTGGAGTGAAGCCAGAATAGGGCCACAGAGAACCAAGAGGAGGTTTGCTTGAGGGAATTCCAAGATTTTCTGTGATATAAAAAAGACTCTAACCTCCCCCTACAAAAAAAGAGATACTCTTCCCCGTGACCTGCCCCCACGAAGACAGTGGACCTAGAGTAGTGTCAGCTGTGAAAGAAAGCAAAGCATGGAGCATTTCCTAGACCATATAACTAGCTAGCTGGAGCCCTGAACTCTTCAATTAGGTGGTGAGGCTGCACTGCAACATTTTGATGCAGCTTGTGTTTATGTTGTATATTTGGACCCAAGAAATTGTAGCAGAAAACTTCTGTTAGTGGAATAGACCTTAGCTCCCCGCAGCAACAGCCCACAATTTGATGGAAGCGAAGGCATCCTGGTAGCCACTATGTGCTCTTGCTGATATCAGAGGCGGGATGCCCAGGCACAACACCTGCTGGGGCATTTGGGCAGGAAGGTGCTCTTGCACTTGTGTCCTGCGTGTGGAATTCCAGTGGGGGCCGCTTGGCCCCTCTGAGAATGGATGCTGGGCAAGATGCAACCCTGGCCTGCTCCAGCAGGGCTCGTACATTCTTACGTGCATTTAAAGCCTTCGTACTCAGTAGGGACGCCTCAAAGCCCTGAAAGTACAGAGGCTTCCCCAGATCTTCTGTGGGAGGAAGTGCTTTAAGCAAATATGAGGATCTGGGGATCTGTGTGCACAGAACATTCCCTTGCCCATGAAAGAAAATGAGGGACTTCCTATGTGTTCCGTTTTTGGAGCCCTTTATGTAGCTCTTAGGTTGAGATGGGAGGTTACTGAGGAGAGTACTTTTAATGGTTTGGGTCCAGAGTTAGGGTGCTTCCAGAAAAAGCACTAGCAATCAAAAGATATGCACCATTACATATTTTTGTCCTGAGTGGATCTTTTCCAGTACATGAAAAATGGAAGAAGTGGGAAAACACAGAACTACAAATTGAAGGCAACACCATCGGAAACCACCCCTCATAAAGTTCTGAAAGACTTGCCATTGCATAATAAAAGTCTCATCCGGAAGTACCCTGAGTCAGCTGCACCTAGCACCTGCTGGAATCCGTGGGACGGAAGTTGTCCCATGGATCTGAGTGGAACCTAGGCTCAACCAGCCTAGTCTGGATGAGGCCCTTCCTGCTTCTGGACTTGTAACACAGCTGTTTTGGACCACCCATCACTCTCCTAAACCCTCTCCCTTTTTCATAAGGACTGAGAGAGGAGGCCCTATTTTGGAACTCCCCAGAAGTTCTACAGCAGACTTTTAAAACTACCAGAACAAGCGAATAAACCACACATTTTCCAAATCTGTCTGGACCATCTGCCTGTCCTTAAAATGCATCATCAGAAGAAACAACCAGCATGTTTTATTCTATTTTACTCCTTTTTTTTCTTTTTTTAGGAAAAAGAGCTAAGTGCTACTAGATGGCTACCAGAGTGGTTGAAATGGTGTATCTTATTGTATGTGTTTTTCTATTGGATTTCTAAAAAAAACAAAACAAAACACATTTTCAAGATTTTTCTTCTTTTTCCAAACAAAAAAATCATTGTGTAAACAACAAGAAAAATCTACTTTTCTGATGTAAAATATATCATTATTTCTTCAACGTCTTTTCATTTCCTGGGAGGGAGGAGTGAGCAGAAGGTAGACTGTCCTCTTCGGTGGGTCCCCCCTGAGGGTAGACGACAAAGCACACCTTCTGACCCCAGTGAGTCAAGGATTCTAGAAAGAAGGACCAGGTTGTCAATGAAACGTGACCACAGTAGTCATTATCACTCGGGGATCAACTCTAGCTCAGTGCTGGAACAGGGGTTTGCACCTGGAGGGTCTTGAGTTCAGTTCATGATCTGCTGGAGCGAATCTCCTGACATCAACCTATGAGAACACGATGCTCCTTCTCCATAGCCTTCCTCCAGGTGCCCCCTCTGAGGAAAGTTTAGAGTGTGGCAACAAGGACGAGAACTTTCTTAGTGGTCGGTCCCCGATTATGGAATGGACTCTCTAGTGAAGTCTGCCAGGTGCCAACATGGTTATCTGTTCAGTGTTAAGACTGCACTCCCTGGCGTTTGGCACCATATATGGGTTGGGACTGCAACATGCCCAACAACTCTCCAAGCCACCATTGACCCAGATGTTCAACATCTGGTGGAGGATCAATTGATGGCAACAAGGAGGAGGGCCTTTTCAGTGGCAGCCCCACAATTGTGGAACTATCTTTCCACTGAGGCCCACCTGGTGCCAGCTCTACCTTCATTTCAGCACCAGTGTAAGGCTTCCCCCTCTGACAAGGAATTTAACAGTTGTATTAGCTCATGGGGGAGTGTGTCAGCTATTTTAACAAGCCTAATTGTTGGTTAAGCTGTTTAAAAACCAGTTTTTAAATCACTGCAATGAAATGTCTTGATGTTTTTACTGTTGTTTATTTTTGATATCACATTTTTAATTTTCGGAATATACTGCCCAGAGAACTTCAGTTTCCGGGCCAAATAATAACAACCACAGCAGCAGCAATAAATGATAGTTTTTAATTTGTTCATGGAATATTGTTTGGATATGTGTGTTCATAGATACGTGTGTTTGGGGTCTGTTTATATATTTGTGTCATATATTATGCCCAATACTGCACTTTCAAGGTTTTTAATTTTTTTTAGCAGCCCAGAGATCTTTGGTGATTGGGTGGGATGGAAGTATAATGAATGAAATGAGATCCTTGGCTTCTCTAGTTAGAATGATCAGGAAGCAGGTGATGGGAAGAGCTGCTGTCAGCAAAGTAAGTGATTCTCAGCTAGAGATGGACATATGGTAGCTTTTTATGACCAGGTGTACACAAATGCCATGGTTCACCATAGCTTACATAAGCTAAGGAAAGCCCCAGCGTCTTTGAGTGCCTTTCAGAAAATTGCAGCCATAACTGCAGCCTGTCGTGCTATCTGAACCCATCAGGGGCATGTTGAGCAATGCTTCACCAACCCTTGCTTAACCCTAAAACAGGCCCTTGATGACCCACGGTGACCTGCTTGATCCTGTGAATAGGCCCAATGTCACTAAGGCGAAGATGCAGGGTGTAAACTGGAGTGCTAAATCACGGGCTGTTGTTTTAAGGTGTGAATTCACGCATAACCTAGGGGAAATGCATGAAAAGTAGTGGATGAAACTTGCAGATCAGGCTCGCTCCAGCAAAAAATGCTGCTTGCTCTTGTAAGCAGTCCTTTTATTTTTCCTTACTTGAGCAAACAAACCTTAACCAAGATCAAGCCATGCTTAGACAAGCCAAGCCGGGACAAGATGAACAAATAGTCTCATGCAACACAAGGCAGCTCCCCGTGGCCCAGTCCAAGAGGAACTGCAGCTACTTATGTGGGGCATCCTAGTTCAAAAGGGTCAGGTGATTCTGAAAATATTTAAAGGGTGCTGCACGATAGGCAAATGCCACAGCAGTACAGGAAGAAAACAAATACGTAGGTTGTGCTTTATTCCCCACCTACGTTTTTCAAGGACAAATGTAGTAAAAACAATCCTCCAACATGGTTTGTTAGGAATAAATATAAGAACACATTCCCACTAAAATAGAAGAGAGATCAAAATGTGTTGGGAATAAGGATTTAAGTGTGTTTGATGCATTTCTTACAGCTGCTTTTGACACCCTCCCATTGCTATGGCCCTGTCCCTGCTTAAAGTTTTGGGGCAACAGAGTCTGGGCCTTGTCTCCTGATTTCATGCACGTGTGCCAAAATTTTCCCAAGGGCAGGAACTTCCTCTTCCTTTTTTCACTGGTAGAGCAGAGAAAGGGGCTTGAAATGATGAAAACATGAGACGTAGCCTTGAGGCAGTCCATGATCATGTGGTTTAAAAGGCTGGGCTCTGGAAAGACCTGAGTTCAAATCAGAACTCAGTGGTGGATTCAGAAATAGGCTAGTGAAAATTTGGAACCCTGTGCCATTTTCTTGGGGAAATCAATGTAATCAATTATTCCATATCACAGGCTGTCATCCCACTCCCCTAAGCTCTTTCTTACCTGTTATCCTATTTACACACTTTGGTTTGTTTTTCCAGTACACGCCAAGAAAAAACACTGGCACTCCAGTTAGTATGATAATCAGTCCAATTCCGCAGACCACTGGCTCAGAATATAAACTGAAGACCAAGAGAAAGGCCCAAAATATCAGGTAAGTGATTGGAACCAGGAGATTTACCTAAGACGAAAGAAAATATTGGAAGTGTACAGAAGCCTGTTATTCCTGGCCTCATTCCCTTCATGGCATCTTGTCAAAGGAGTGTTGACATTAACTAAACCGGATCATGATTAGCGTCTGGTCAAGCCAATTGCAGCAAAAAAGGAATCTCCTTTCTAAGGCTGCTCAGGTGCAATCAACCCTATGCAGATCAGCAAGATCTTTCAGCCTTGGGTTCACATTTTTGCCTCTCTGCTCCCTCTGCTCTGCGTTTCCACAGATGGTCATATTTGGCCGTCCAGTGACAACATTATGGAGTGGGAGGAAAGGAGGCTGGAGGGGCTTCATGAAGGGCCATATCCCATCCTCCTCACCTCTGATAATACCTCCGTCTACTCATCTCTGAGGTTGTTGCTTTCCTAACCTCAGATAGCAGCTGCCATTGCTCTCCATGCCTGCTGCAAGGGGTGAGTAGAGCCCCAGTTCCCATGTCCGAGGTTGGAATGCTCTCTCCGACCTCAAAGTCGGAAGCCAAACTTTCCCATGGCTCCTCAGACAAGGTCTAGGGTCCTCCTAGTGCCCCACGTAGCAGATAAACAGCAGCAACCTCAACCAAAGCAAACATCCAAGGGGTGGTGATGTTAACAAGAGAGAAACCAACCGTGGCAGCCCATGGAAGCAGGTGGGCCCAGGCAGGTGGACTCCGGATGTGCTGGACTCCCCACTCACATCACTCTCATCACATGCTGGCTGGAAAGGATGGGAATTGCAGTCCAAACAAATCCGGAGGCCAGAAGGTTGGAGAAGGCCAGGTTTTGGTGTTGGACTGGAGGAGGACTGGGTTCAAGCCGCCACCCAGATCAGATCACAAGCAGATGGTGAACTAGTCAATTTCACTTGTGAAGGAATCATTAAAACATTCAACAGAGTTGCATTAAAAGCAGGACTTATGGGTGGTACCTTAATAAGTATTCATCCTTTCACTTAAAAAAGAACTTAAAATTTAATTAAACCAACAGGTCAGCTATACAGGCAGAATGACTGCAGAAAAGGGTTTCTATTCTGGGCATTACCTGACAACTTTTTTTGAAAAAAGAGTCACACCAAAAGATACATGCCTATTACAACACTGGGGTTGTGAAGCTGGGGTTCAAGTTTCTTTGTCAGAACTAAAACAATAAAAACTGAACCGGATCCGGTTTCAGTTTTTTCCCCCACCAGGTAGAGAAACCTGAAAAACCTGTTTGGAACTGGGAAGTCACAGTGTGGGAGCTGGCATACCTGTGACATGTATGTCCCCCATTTTTCCTCCTCAGAACCCTCAAGGCATCTTACCTCATTCCTGTTCCTTTTTTTTTAAACTTCACAGCAACCTTGTGAGGTAGGCCAGCCTTAGAACCGGTGATTGGCTCAAAGTAACCCAGTGAAGTTCATGGCTGAGTGGGGACTAGAACGTAGATCTCCTGAATCTTAGTCCGGCAGTCTGACCACTACCCCACCCCAGCCATTTGCTGGCTTTTAAGGTACCACAAGACTCTCCTCTTAGCTGTAAGACAAGCCACTGCAGCGGCCGCCTCTTGCCCTGCCTCCGTCACTGCGGGATGGGAGGGACGTGCACTGGCTGCCTGGGCCTTAGTCAGAGGACTCCAGCTGCAAAACTGCGATCCAGCAAGCCCCAGCATTTCTCACCTTGATGGGTCTGAAGATTTTGGGTTTCTTCCAGCGCAGCACAATCAGTCCTATGATTGTTATTCCATAGCAGAGGTAGTTAATAAAGGACACGTAGTTGATTAATGTGTAGGTGTCCCCAACCAGCATGATAATAACGGTGGCCAGACACTGGGGGAAAAGAAACAGCATAAGTGGAAGCATTACTGGATTTTTTAAAAGCAGAGAAACAAAGAACCTTTGCACAGGGAAGTCCTATGGATGCCGGACAGTGTAGACAGCCATAGGATCGCTCAGATTCCCAGTTAGGGGCTGGAGAATCACTCTACCCTTGCAGAAGGTGATCTGTGCTGGAGATCCGTGTCCATCCAGCTCCCTCTCTCAAAGCCAGTGTGGCAAGAACTGCACAGCTGCTTCTCTGGGGTACAAGAGCAACCTTGGCCAGAGGCTTTTGGGGCCTCTTCTGCCGATGGGGCGGGGGAGAGGCCGGCATCACCAAGATTCCAGGTCTCCTCGTGGTGCTTCTCTTTCCTCCCTGCCCCTGCTCGCCGGTGCTTCACTTGGCTGAAATCGGCTCCTGGGCACCTTGAGAGCAAGAGCAGTGAGGAGGCAGTGCCGGCCTTTCTGCTTCTCCCACCCCCCATGAGATGCCCATACACCCCTGAGTGCATCCGTACTGTATATTCTATTTTAATCATTGCATCTTCTTACACAGGCCATGATGTGTCAGTCAGCCCCCCGTTTCTTTGGTGTCATCTCTACAGTTCTACACTGGTGAGCTTATTTTTATTTGAGCACCACCATCCTTCAGAAACCACCATGACTGAGTCTTGCTGGGACTGGTAAGATGTTTTCTGTCTCAACATGCATGGGATCAATCCTTCATCTGTCCTTATGTAGCTGCGATGAGAAACGGTCATAGGCAGGGCCTGCCCCACCATTTGGCAGAGTGAAGCAGCCGCCTCAGGCGGCAGGTGCTGGGAGGCAGTAGCAAATGTGGGAGATGCAAACTGTGGGTCACGCGGTCCGCCCTGTGCCCCCTCAGCTAGACTGCCACCTCCACGTGTGCAGGGAAGGCTGTTGTGTTACCCGTATCAGAGGAGGTCTCATCAGCCAGTCCAGCCCGCTTTTCTATGGGGAATGGGACAGTGTGTCACCTTGCCCTTTGCCTCAGGCAGCAAAAGTGCACACAGGGCCTTCTCGGTGGTGGCTGGTCCTTAGCTATGGAACTGCCCCCCGTTCCTCAGTGGAGCGGAACCTCTTTCAGCCCAAGGGCCAAATTCCATTTCAGATGCGTTCTTGGAGGCCACATTCCAGTGGTGAGCAGCTTCGAGCGCTTTTTGCTAGCAACTAAGCTTAGCAGAAGCTTTTCAGCCTTCTAGAATAGGGGCAAAACTGTACACCTGTGGGGAACACACCAAAGAAATGGTGGTTGAGGGAAGGGTGAGGGGCCAGGAGAAAGGAGCATGGCCACCTGAGGAACTTCTCCTGGGATCCACGAAAGGCAGCTTTGGCTAACTGGCCCGAGGTGCTGCATCCCTGCTTTTCTGGGTCCTCAATGATTGTCACCTCCTGCATGGACCTGCCTGGGTCAAAGCAAGGACCTCTGAGGCACTTTGTCAAGTCCCCAGCCATGGAAGTGGACGATACCAAATGAGAGGGGAAGGCCTTCCAACCATGGTGCTCTGTCTTTGGACTCTCCCCATAAGGAAGCTCTCCTGCCACCATGTCTGCTTTCCCTTTGGCTAGAAGGAAGCATGCGTTCACCTCCCTCGGCCTTTTAGGTTTAGGCCATTCCGACTGAGACAACCTTCAGCCTCCACACTGGGGGGCAGGTGGCCGTGCAATGCTGAGCAGGAGGAGCAGCAGAGGTGAGCAACAGCTCTTGGTTCCTCCTGCTCTGCTTCTTTGCTGGACAGATAATTTGGACCATCCAGCTGGGGCACTTTGGAGGAGGAACAAAAGAGGCTGTAGGCCTCCTACTGTGGTCTCCACAGTCCCCTCCCCTCCCACTGGAATGGGAGGCTGACATGCTGCATAATGAAGCACCAGTCTCCATCCAGAGCCATCTTTATTTCCCAGAATGCCTCTAGGACCCATCTTGTATTTTAGGCCAGGTTCCTTGTCTCTGAGCCTCATCTACCTGCATTCTATAAAAGAAGACTGGGGGCTCAAAAGCGTGGTTTAGTGGGTGGAACACAGATCCTACCTCACCCGTGTCATCAGTCCCCTGGGCAAGTTACCTTGTCTTTTAGCCTTCAGAAAATAGGTCTTTCCTGAATGGCCCTGCCTACCGTGGCAGCCACTTGGTGGACTGGCAAGCCACTCATGGCACTCGTAGTGTAAGGGGGCCCATGATCCCCTTAAAATGCCAATGATGGCCACTGATTCAAAAAGTTCCCAGTCACATAGAACTACCCTTAGAGGGCCAGCATAAAACAGACCCCCTTGTTACAAGCGCTGTCCCTCTTCTACAATATCACCACTACGGGCTTCGACATGCATACCGGGGAACTGTGAAGCTAATGCTAGACAAACAGTGATACGTACACAGACAAGGAGGGCTGGAATTGGGGTGCAGTGCTTGACATGAATCATAGACAGCAAACTGGGTAAATGGCCTTCGCGGGCGCCAGAGAAGCACAACCTGGAAAAAAACCCAAAGACATCCAGTGGGGCATGGACCACATGGCCTATTTCAGCCCATCGTACTATCACTTTTCCATACCCTTCAGGCTACTGAAAGATGCTGAAGTTTTGACAAGTGCAGAACAATACAAAAGAGACCTCCTTGGCTATTTAACAGTGCTACCTAAGAAGGAAACCAGGTGATAAGAAAGGGATATTTCACGTTTTCATGTTCTGCTTTTGGGAGATGATTGTATGACAGATCAGTCATATCCTTCTATATTGCCCTGGGATCTGCAAGCGGAAAGGGCAGTTTTCCGTTTTTCTGTGTTCATAACAACTCTGCTGTCTGTCTGTCTAATACTCCACGATATTCCACACCTGGGAAGGCCCCCCTGCTAGATGGCACCAACTTTATCGTACAGCATAAGAGCAACCTTCCCTTTTGGGCACTAGACCACCATTTCATATGCAAAGAGGAGAGCTGGGCACACAGATGCCAGCCTTGGCCGGAGGGAGTTTCAAGAGACAATCGCTGAATGGTCACATTTCCTGCCCCCCCCCCGCTCCCCATCGATCATGAGATCGTTTTTCACCTCATCTTTCCTCCAAGGAGCTCCAAAGGCACGCAAAGACTCCCCACTGCATCTTCATAACAACCCTGTGAGGTAGGCTAGACCAAGAGAGAGTGACTTGTGCAAAACTAGCTAGAGAGCTTCATGGCTGGCAGAGGGCCTGGACAGAGGTCTCCCCATTCGAAATCCATGCCCGGTCCATTGTGACTTCGATAAAAAACATCTACATGAAACCGCTGGGAGAGGTCATCAGGAGGTGTGGGCTGCGGAATCATCAGTACGCTGATGATACCCAGCTCTACCTCTCGTTTTCCACCGATCCAGGTGAGGCGGTGGCTGTGCTGAACCGGTGCCTGGCCGAGGTAATGGGCTGGATGGGGGCCAATAAACTGAAGCTCAATCCTGACAAGACGGAGGTCCTGTTGGTAGGTGGTTCGGGCTTCGGAATGGGGGACCTGACCCTAGTCTTGAATGGGGTTGCACTCCCTCTGAAGGACAGGGTCCGCAGCTTGGGGGTCCTCCTCGACCCGGAGCTGACCTTGACAGCTCAAGTGTCAGCAGTGGCGAGGAGCGCCTTCCATCAGCTTCGGCTGATCCATCAGCTGCGTCCCTTCCTGGAGTTCGACTGCTTGGCAATGGTGACTCACGCGTTGGTGACTTCCTGGCTAGACTACTGTAATGCGCTCTACGTGGGGCTACCCTTGAAGACGGTCTGGATACTTCAATTGGTGCAGAATAGAGCTGCCAGGGTGCTGACGGGGACTGGGAGTGGTTCTCATATCACCCCAGTTCTCCGTCAGCTTCACTGGCTCCCCATTGAAGTCCGGGCCCAATTCAAGGTGTTGGTTCTTACCTATAAAGCCCTTAACGGCTTGGGTCCCGGTTACCTAAAGGAGCGCCTGCGACCATATACACCCTCCCGCCCCTTACGATCTGCTGCTGATGCTCTCCTCCAGGAACCTTCCATGAAAGATATAAGGAGGGTGAGTACCCGGAGGAGGGCTTTCTCTGCGGTGGCGCCCCATTTATGGAATGCGCTCCCCAGAGAGGCTTGCCTGGCGCCGTCTTTATTTGCTTTTCGGCGCCAGGCGAAGACCTTTTTATTTAAATGTTATTTTAATTGATTGTTAATTATTTATTGTATTATATTCTAGTTGTTTTAATTCGGACCTGGAGATGGGCCAGTTTTTAATGTTTTAGAACTTGTTGTTTTGTTGTTGTTGTGAGCCGCCCCGAGGCTTGTCGCAAGGGGCGGCCTATAAATTTCTAAATAAATAAATAAATAAATAAAAACCTATGAAGGGTTATGCAGGAGTGGACCATAGAAGCATGCAGCCCAACTTTGTGCTCCCCCAGTGAGTAGCCAAACACCCATGAGAAGCCCGCCAGCAGCACTTCTCCTCCCAAGCTCCCCAGCCACAGTCTGGTACTGGAGATGCCAAACAGCCCTGAGGACTAGTAGCCGTTGAGAGCCTCCAAGAATTTGTCCAACCCGTTATTTCCATCTAAGGAGCCGTCTTCTTCCATCAGCAGGTTCCACAGTCTGTGGGATGCTTCCCCTACAGGGCTCACCCCTGCTGGTTTAGGTCCCAAACCGGGGAAGGGAAACCTTGAGGCATCTTTTCACCTTGATTCCCCCAAGAGCTGCACTCCTGAGCGGAATTTGCCCCTTCTGTGACTCCGCAGTGGTTTGCCACTGAATTAGGCCATCAAACTGCTGACTTGGGGCGGGGGCTGAACAAACGGATTGAAGGGGAGGCTGTGTCTGGGGCCGCGTGTTTGCTACCCTGACCTAAACAGTCAAATAAGCTGGAAAAAGCTGGAGGCCAGTTTCTCAGCCTAACCTTTCTCACAGAGTTAATTGTGGGTCAGCCACCTGAAGCTCCACGGAGGAAGTAACCCTTATCAGCAGGACTAACCATTATTGATTCAAAGAAATGATCTAACTCATTTCAATAAGCCTGTACGTTCCTTTAACATAAAATATTTTCTTCCAATTGTTAGAAGAAATCAATACCAATGAAATGGGTGCGGTAAATTATGTTCTCCATAAAGCAGAGCAAGACTCTCTAGCTAGGAAAGAGAACAAAGTCTTCCCTTTGTCCTTCTTGAAAGAGGAAAGCAATGAGGAGGGAGGGGGAATCGTACTTGGTCTAACCTGGATGAGGTAAAAAGGTATCCATTTATTCCTCCAAATGTAGACAGAGCCACAGAGACAGGCATAACCCAGGAAAAATAGCCCAGTAACTTTTCACCAAATGTCTAAAGCAACAAAAGGCAAAGAAACTGAAACATAAACTGCAAGGCAGAGAAAACGGGAATAAATAATAACAACCACAACAAGGACAATAGGCGTCCAGGGAATGCTTTACTTACTACTGCGACGGCATTGGAGGACAAGAGCTCTTGGGGGGACATGGCAGTGAAGTACGCAATATTAGTGAACGTGTACACAAAGGTCACCAATGGGATGGAGATGAATATGGCACGAGGTAGATTCCTAGTAAAAATAGAATGAAATGAAATACAATAAAAGAGGAGGGAACGGTCAGCGTCGGCCTGCACGTGCGGCGAAGCCTGGGAGGGATGTGGGAAGCCACCTTAAGCCGCTCAGGCCACGGGGCCACGTGGCCCGGGAGTCTCAACACGGCTGGCCACGAGGGCTCTCCAGGGCTTCCCCAACAGCTGTTCCAGCCACACCTGAAGATGCTCCGCTGGCAAGGCAGGTGTGTTACCTGCAAGCCACGGCCCTTCTCCATTGGACTACGCTGCCTTAGGCAGCCATCAACGCTTTGGTCTGTCTAGCGCAAGACAGACTAATTAAATGAAGCAATTAATTACATTTCTATCCAGCTTTTTTCCAGCAAGGAAACTGGGGTGGCTTGCACCATCCTCTGTCTCTTCTCCATTTATCCTTCCAACAACCTTGTCAGGGAGGTCAGGTCAAGAGTCAGTGTCTTGGCTCTACAACACATTTTCCCCCCTGAGATTTGTATTTTTCTGCCTTTTGGTATATTGTGTTACTGAATCATCTAGTGGCGCTGTGATATAAGTGCAGGATAGAGACTGTGTGGCGTCTCGCTAGTGTTTGCTGTGGTTTGGAATGTAACAGCAGAGTGTCTTCGTGCTAAATGCTCCTGTGAAAATGGCTGGCGAGCACAAGATGGGCTTATCGTGAAAAGGTCCAGCAAAGTCTCCTGCGTGAGGGAACACGAGCGCGGAGTGGGCCAGATCAGAGCTGGCTCTCTCAAGTTGAAGCCCAGCCCCCCAGCCCTGGCTGGCAGGGGGCGCCACCTCACCGGAGGGGCTTGTGACTGGGCCTCGGACCTTCCTCATGGTGGCCCAGGCATGTGGGGAGTTGTGGGACCCCTTCTGGTCTAAATGTGCACACACAAATTAAACGAATCAGTGTTTTGGTGAGCTACTGGGAAGCAGGATGGAGGGCTCTAGAGTCTCTTCTCATGTTCCATTCTATGCATCTTTCTGTTTAGGGACATATGCAAAATACAGTCACACCTGCAGACAGAAGGCATGTTCTTCCCTCATATGTATATCTCTATCCATTTTTACAATCTGCATAGAACCAAAGGAATTGAATATCAGGTTTTTTGTCTGTCTGTCTGTCTGTCTGTCTGTCTGTCTGTCTGTCTGTCTGTCTGTCTTTCTTTCTTATGACAAGTATTTAATGGACACAGGCAAAAAAGAGCTTTATAAAAGGGAGGGGGAAATGGACTCTTTTAAAAGACACAACAAAAAACAAGAACGGAGTAATCTGCAAATTAAATATATAAATGCAGAGTAGATGAATACAACATATTCTCATGCCCAGTAAACTGAAAAAATGCTAGCTGGTATAAAAACACACACACTCATAATGCCAGGAACAGGGGGAGATGTCGAAAACTCTACAGCATGAACCTGGCATTAATACCATGAGAAAAAGGGATCTGGCTCGGGAATCTGTCTAGAGATGGAGCACAATACAAATGCTGTAAAGACACACACAGCCCTCTTCAAAGGCCTGAAATCAGGGGCATTTCTAGTCTAGTCCGATCAATTGGAGTGATCGGGTTCAGTACAGAAAAGTGTTGAGTTCTTGCTTAGAAGTTAGGGTGCTGTCGGGTGACTTTGGTACTAGGTCAACCTTGCACCATCACCCTCTCCCTGTTCAGTTCTTTCCACAAACCCATTTCTCAACACAGCGTATCAGAAGCATGTAGGAAGCAACCCACTTTGAGCCAAGGGAGGCAAAACTGGGGACAAATACTTGCCTGCGAGGATCAACTAATTCTTCTGTTACATAATTTAGGAAATTCCACCCACTGAATGCAAAGGAACCTTGGAGGAAGGCTAATGCCAGATGCCCCACTGACGGCGTCATCCAGAAGTTGAAGGCATTGCTTGGTAGCAGTTCGTCATAGTTTCCTAAAAGCAGAGCATAAATTGATTCAGCTGAGTGTCCGTGCATGGCGCAGATGGAGGAGCACAGCGAATGACAGACACACGAGGGAATTGCCCCAAGGAAAGGCAGGGATCTTGTAAATTGTTTAATTTCTATACCGCCCAGCAGCTGAAGCTCTCTGGGCAGTTTTGGCTCCCCGGACAGGGAGCCTCTGGAGAGGGTTGGTTCCTCTCACAGAACTGCAGGTCCCAACTTTGCTTAGGGAGAGGGAATGGCTGCTAAGCTCTGTTCTAAGTGTTTTATCTCGCGCTGTGTTCTGCTGCGAAAAGGACCAGGGGGTTAGAGCAGCTCCCCCAGGTGGGAAGGCTGCAACAGCTGGGGCAGTTCAGCTCCGAAAAAGGGCCAGGAGGGGAGATATGATGGATGTACTTCGCATGGTGTGGAGAAAGTGGTGAGGGACACTTGTTTCTTCCCGCAATAGTAGAACCCAGAGTCATCCCATGAAGTGGATTGGTTGGAGATTTAGGACAGGAAAAGGGCAGGACTTCACACACCACATAGTTGAACTATGGAACTCTCCATGTCATTCTGCAAGGTGTAATGATGGCACCAGTTCTGATGGATTTAGAAGGGGATTGGACAAATTCAAGGGGGATAAGGCTACCAAAAGCTACTAGTCCTGATGGTTATATGCTACCTCCAGGGTCTACCAGTTGCTGGATTACAGGGGTAGGAAGGTGCTCCCCCTTGTGGATTTCCTCCTGCAGCTGGTCAGCTCACTAGTTGGGCAGGCATGGCTCTTCCGAAGTTATTAGCCGCTGGACCTCCAGATGTTATTGGACTGCAACTTCCATTAGCCCTAGCCAGCATAGCCAATGGTGAGGGATCATGGGAGCTGAAATCCAACAACATCTGGAAGGTTGAATGTTTATTTATTTATTAAAACATTTATATGCCGCCCTATCGCAACAAAGCCTCGGGGCGGCTCACAACATTAATTAAAAATACAATAAAACAATAAAACATATTAATTTATCCCTCCCCCCCTCGGTGCATCTCGACAACTTAAAATATAATTAACTGAAATACAAATCGAACCCAAATAAATTAAAAGAAAAACAAAACTCACTTATAAACCAAATATAACACATATAAAACCAAATACAACAAATACAATAAATAACTAAATACAATAAATAACTAACAAATACAATAAATAACTAAACACAAATAAACTATAAACAAAATCAAACTAAACACAAATAAACTATAAACAAAATCAAACTAACAATTAAAATAAGACTTAAATAGAAAGGTCTTCGCCTTCGCAGGATGTTCTCCATCCTGACCTACTGGATTGAAGCATATTAGAAATGTGTTCAAATCTCTCTTTCACCCACCAGAAAAAAGTATGTTGGGTGAGCTGTATTTGCTAAAATGGATACAATTCCACCTGGAATTTAGGGGTTTTGGACAAATACCTTTGAAGATCTGTATGAAACCCACAATAATAATCAGGCCCAAGGCCAAGAGCTTTCCTCCTGTGAATATATCCTGAATGCGTGTGGCCCATCGAACGCTAGAGCTGTTCACCCAGGTCAGTAGTGCTGAAGAGCAGAAAACACAGTTCAATACAAAACTCCGCTTATGCCATAGGTAACAGTTAAAACCAAAACGTCAGTGGCTTTCTTGTACACAACTTCGGGAACCTTTCCAATGCAGTCTCAGACTTTTGGAAATGCAGAAAACACTCAAGCAGATCCAGTGGCCCGCACCTCCAGCACCTATTTTGTTAGCTTAAGGTTTTTATTTTATTTTGGTAGAGAAGGAAAGAGATGAAAGGTAAAGGCTGGAAAAAGAGGAGGTGGAGAAACCAATCAGGGCTCAATCGTATGCATGTGTAGACAGAAAAACTCCCACAACTCCCAGTTTGCCCTGGCCTGGTGCTACTGGGAATCACAGCACCTGTTTCCTCGCTAAACAAGCATAGGATTTGTTTTGCTCCCGATCTGCTAGAGGTTCCAAGCAGAGGGCAAAGCATGAAACTAAACCAGGGCTTCGTGTTGTGCCTGAATGTAGCAACTGTCTCAATCATAAACCTTCAAACTGTAGCTTGGCAAACCAGAGAGGGAAGAACAAGAAAACACAGTGCATCTTAAAAAAAAGAATAGGAGGGTTGCAGGTTTGGGGACAAAGGGGGTTCTGAGAATGGAAAGACTAAACACCCTCAGTTTACTATGAAGACCTATCACATCATGTTTCCAATTGCTGTCTTAACATTAGAAATCTAGACCGGTTTATCTGCGAGAGTCCTCAGCGGAAGGAGATGGCATCCGCTGCTCAGAAAGTCCTGCAGCCTTGGCTGGCCCTGGGACATGGTGGCCACCGGATCTCAGAGAAGGTCACCTCCCTGCCTGCCTGAGCTCCCCCAGAAGTACATCCATCTGATTGCTGGAGCTACATCAGCAGCGTTCAGTATCCCTGCTTGGCTCCTTTCTTGATACGTCCCCATGATGCTGCCACCAGGGGGACCAAGTGCAGTGGGGAGGGGGAACGAGCGAGTGCTAGCAGATGGCCGGCCCAGGGCGGCCCTGCGGCAAGTGGCCTATGTGTGCGGGGGTGGGGGGGCATTTTTCTTGGCTTATCTCAGACGGCAGCACGGCTTGAGCTAGCACTGGGTACAGCCCCAGTCGTTCGTTCGTTCGTTCGTGGAGAAGGTCATGCATAAATACTCACACAAACACACCATGGAGAGGACTCTGGAGGCATTGTAGGGGGGGATGCAGTTCGGAAACACTGGCTGGAGAACATAATTTGAAAAGGTCAGTGCAATGACAGCCAGGCTGGTGGGGTACATGATCAGCACTGCGCTCCATAGCAGCAAGAACCTGCAACCAAGAGAAACGAACAAAAGGGGATGATGAAACTCGGCAGCGCCAGAATCCCTTGACCAAGACTGCCTTTGCGGAGGGACAGCTTTTCCACCAGGAAAGCCAATGATAAACTCTGAGCACCGCTCTCCCTCTTCAGGTTGTTTCCAGTGTTTCTTCCAGCCCGACTGCATGCAGGAAGTCTCCACCGCACACAAGCGGCAGAAGCCAGGGAGAACACTTAGATTTCTCCCACAAAGAGGCTTGAACCCAGATGTGATCACGCTTCGAGCTGACCCAGTGAAACAGACTGGACATATGCCATGTCTCACTCAAATCCCATCGATTTCAGTAGGACTCCTCTTAAGTATGGTGGAGTTTGGAGGCCATCTAGAATGGGATATGGTTGCTCTGGTGGACAGTGTCACTGACCAATGCTGGTGTGACAGATGGGACTGGCACAGAGTTGCCATTTGGGAAATCATTCTTACCACTTTTCTCACATCCCACCTCTCAGGAGCTCAAGTTAGTATCATTGGTAGAGTGCTACACACATGCGAAGCACTTCACAATCCACAATACACTGTAGAATGAATGTATGGGTCGACAGAAGGGAAGCAAAGAGGAGCAGCGACGTAGGAAGCGTGGCTTCAGGCGCCTGGGTCATCCAGCCAGGACACTGACATGGACTAGATGCTGCCCTCCACACTGTGGGGGTTTTTTCTGCCTGACCTGGGGATGCTGAGATTGAATATGGGCCCTTCTGCACACAAAGCAAAGGCTCAGCTATTGAACAAAGGAAGTAACAAACAGCCTAGGAAGTAGCAAAGAGCCCTTTCCATTGTGTGTGCTTAGGCTTTGTTGTAGCCCAGGTTAAACGACAGGGGATGGGGACCAGGGTGTGCACCAGGGCCTTGGTGGAAAAAGCAGTTCTGAGGAAGGATTTGAAGGGAGCAAGGCTGTTGGTGATGGGGCGGGGGGTAAACACAGTTCATTCCTGTCATGTCATCCTAGCAGCAGCCCTGTGAGGTGGGCTTGGATAATGCCAAGCAAGTGCCCCAAAACCTCTAAAAAATATTGCTTTGCAAACAAAATGGTGCTTTGTAACTGCTTGGGATGCCATTTAACCCCCTCTCTGGTTTTGGCAAATGGCCCCCAAGAGGGTGTGGCCTATGATGCAAAATCAGCCCTTAGGCTTCCCAGAGTTGTTGATCTTTGGACTAACCAAAGTAATCTAACGCCATTTTATGGTGGTTTAGTGAGGATTTGAACTCAGTTCATCCCAGTTCTATTCCACATTTTGACCACTGCTGACTTTTTTTACATGAGGATGCTAGTGCCTGTTAACTGCAGACCTGCGATCCAAGCACTACACACAAAGCATTTCCTGTCCTGCTTTTCTGTGACATAACCTCTAGGTGGCACTGTGGTATAGCAGAACAACACAAAGACACAAGTGGAAAAAGCATTTCCTCTGACATCTGCAACTGAATGCTGCGCTTTCCCTGCTTTGAAAAGTTCACCGAAAGTTCTGTTTAGCACAGAACCAAAACCAGAAGGTCATGAGATCACCTAAAGAGCGTGTAATCAACTACAAGAAGGAAATAAACATTTGATAAATGCCTTGTGTAAAAACCCCCTAACTTGCACTTTAGTTTTTATGCTATATCTACAGAATAGCCCAGAATATTAAATATAAATAATCTAAGCTGTAGACTGTGCCATTCAGAAAATCGCTGTGTTCACATGATGTGGCAACCCATCACGGCTGACTGATAAGCCATGGTGGGTTGCTGGGTTGCGCTAACCTGGACCCCGGCGTGGCTTGTTTGAGCAGAAGAAGCCATGCACACAACCCATGGATTGCTGTTGGGATTGCTGTACCTGTGATGGCTTGTGCTGTTGTCCAAACCGGGGTGAACCACCCCACTGCAGGTGCTGGGAAATGATTTGCTGTCCCTTGGTAAGACCAGCAAAGCCCCTTTGTTGCTCTTGCCAAGGTTGCCAGTGCGAGCCAGGTCACAAATGCTCAAGCACCCACTGCATGGGGTTCGGCATGTTTTCCCCCGCACAGAGATAGGTGAATACACATTTCGCGTCCTCATGAGAAAACCAGAGGCATGCAGCCCGACTGCTCGTACTTTTCCATGTTGCCAAGCACCCAGAGACTCAGGAACAGGTGGAAGCATGAGGACACCTCATTGTTTGCATCCATCTTCAATTTTTATTTTTTATTTTTTTGACTGAGGGATGTTGAGGAAAGGTGGAAAGAAACCCGACTGCAGTTGTATAGCACTGCACAGTGGCACCTAGAGTTCATGTGTAGGAATATCTAGAAAGGCGGACAAAGGAGAACTCATGTAGAGAAGCTGATCTTAATTCTGCTAAGAATATAGAAGCAGAAGCCTCAACATCAGCAGGTTAAAATCCTCATGCAGAAAAAAGCTCTGTTACTGTAGTTGTACTCCAGTGCATTTGCTGGGCACCAGTTTGAGGATGATTTGGGTTCTGCTGCTTTCTTCGGAGAAACGTTCTGTTCCATGGAAGAAAACACAGAAAGGTCTAACTATAATTAAAAATCATTAGACAGACCCTTTCAGGTTGCAAAAACAGGTAGAGATTGCAAGGTTTTGTGTGCGTGCGTGTGCCTGCATGTGTGTATCAACACCCCAGGAGTTCTTCAAGATTTAATATTCTTGAAGGGATTTGAAACCTAAATAAAAAAATTAGCTGCTCTCAGCTCAAAGCTGCTTATTATGAAACTTCCCTCCACCCCACCCTGGTTACTAATCTTCCTTCACCTACATTTTAGGGTATGGTTAGGCTGGGCTTTGATGGCCATTATAACTAGATGGCTTCATGAAAGAGCTGTTAAATATGCAGGATAATTAAGTTCTGGTTAGAACAAGATTCCTCAGGTCATTTTATGAACTAAAGATTACATGAAAGAGATTCTTGAAATGAAAAGATTTCTGTTTTAACATGTTGTTACTTTAGTCGATGCCCTCATGAATGAATAACTGACTGTTTCTTCTTTAAAATTTGGGAGAAGCTTGCAATGTCGGTATTCATACATCAGGTCCCACACTCCACCTCCTCTCTGGTTTCTCATCCTCTAGTTAAAGACATGCCAAAGAAACAGAACTCTCTTGCGATCTTGTTACGAAGAGTTCAAAATTAGTCTTTGAAACACGTGAACTGGCAGGTTGTGGCAACATAAATACGTGAGAAGAGCACCACTGGATCAGACCAGGGGTTTATCCAGCCCAGCTTTCTATCATCCACGGTAGTCTAAGTGCAGCTACTTCATACATATGAATAAGGGCAGAATGTCTGGCAGTTTTCTTAAACATTTCTTTCCTAATCACAAAATTCTAGGAAGTGCAGATATCCAAGGATTAAGTGCAACCTGGCTTGACTTACTACTGTGGGAAATGAGTCTCAGGGTAAACCCTTATCGAGATGCAAAGCAAACAAAATCTCTCTAGCTGTGCTCAGCAGACACGTACGTAGGATTGCACTGTTACTGTTCATGCATGTGCAGTGATATTTTGTGTGTGCCTACAGAGAAGGTGTGTCTGTTCTGAATAGGAAGAGATGGATACCTGTCTAAAGACTTGGGGAAGGGCCATGTCAAAACCTGAAGAATCACAAATTGAAACAACTCAGCTAACAGCATGTTAGCAATGCTTCCCCAAAAGGCAAAAAGGGGACAATGCTCTATTATGGGTGCCTAGCCCAAGGGCAAACGTTGCTTCTCCTGTGTTGCATTCAGCTATTTAAGAAACCAGGGTCTGTCTTCAGGTTCAGTAAATATGACTCTATAAAGGAGAAGCAAGGCTAAACATGTTCCTAGTTGAATTATTGCTGGTTTGTGGGTGGAACGAAAGCCTCCTTAGGCCTAAACTTTTTTGAACAACATGGGAAGCTTTCTATTTTTTATGCATTTGTTTACAACTCTTGAGCTGGCCTCTTTCTTTGATGCACTAAATATTGACTTTTCAGAGCTGCTTGGCTCTGAAAGTTATCAAGTGCTGCAGGTATAAAAAGCCCCTTTCCTTTAATTGACATTGCCCTAATTAATCTCACATCGTGCTAGTAATCTTGCCAAAAGATCTACCCAGCCTGCCTTAATGTGCCCTAAAGGGACAGGTTGGAACCTGCTACTTAACTTACTAGAAGAGATATGAAAACAGCCCTATCTGTATGCAAAGGTTTCTCACTCAGTTACACAACACTGCATAAGCAATCCCAACAGTTCCTTCAGATACAAATCAAATTAATATGCTTTCCTTTAAAAACAAAATGTTGAGTTTGGAAGTTTCTGGCATCAAGAGCAATTGTTCAACCCCACCTCCCTTTGACAAGGAATAGGAACTGAGCAAACGAGGAATTTTTCTGCCTGAGGCAGCTATTGTGTACTTGTGTCCTCGCTCACAGTTGCTTACAAGCACTTTAGAACATGTAAAATGTTCCAGTTTAGCTTCTGTTTTTTATCAAGTACTCACCCCCACTCCTTTTTTTTAAGAAAAGAGGAAAAGAGCTATTAAATTACAGCAGGGGAAAATGAAACTTTCTCCTGGTACATTTGTGCTTTTCTGCTATAGCACAGCTCCACCTAGAGGTTGTGTAGCAGAAACGCAGGAAAAAGATTTCTTTGAGTAAAGCTCTGATCTCAATACTGTGGCAAAACTGAAAGTACATGCAGCAATAAACGTGCAGCCCAATAAATAGCTAGTGTAGAAAAGCCTCTCATGCTGTGTAGCCACAAAGTCTTGTATCTGAAATTATAGTTTGCTGGTGGCGCAGACACATGGCCCCTTGTTCAATCCCCCAGCATCTCCTGTTTCAGAGAAGGAAAGGGATCAGATAATTTTACTCTTACAAGTAAGACCAAACCTGGGTAGTGCTGACCTTGCAATGTGCACAGAGCAATATAGGTCTACCTTGCAGGGCTGCTGTAGGGGCTAATGAGGTACAGTGTATGTATACAGAGTTTCGACATTATTATATATTATACTGAAGCAAAACTTACCCAGCTAATCCACCAAAAATCTCGGTGACGTAGGAATAATCCCCACCTGATTTGGGAATTGTAACTCCTAATTCAGCGTAGCACAACGACCCGAGAGCTGCGATCCCGCCGCCAAGCACCCAGATTATGAGAGCGAGTCCCACCGACCCAGCGTGCTCTAGAACTCCTTTGGGCGAAATAAAGATGCCGGAGCCAATTATATTACCTGGAAGGAACACAAGTTGGAGGAGAAGCTAAATTAACATGCAAGCTAAATTAACACGTGTTACGGTTTTTATTATGTTTTTATCTTGTGTTGTGAGCCGCCCAGTGGTGCTGTGGCCCAATTGGGCGGCATACAAAAGTTTAAATAATAAATACATAATAAATGTTCTCCATCTGGATCTACCAATTCATACTGTTCCGCATGAACATGCTGTTGTATGTGGTGATTCTGACTTAAAGATTTCTGACATGAGGGATAGGAAAGTGCATGTGTGCGAGGATTTTTTGCGTTTAGCAAGGGCACACTAACACCAGAGCAAGTCTGTACTCAAAGGTTTGTATTTGTGTAATTTTGGAAGTTAATCTTTCTTATACTTGGGCCTCTGTTGTAAGCTGCCTAGAGAATCCTTATGGACTAGTGGGCAGCATATAAATTTAAAAATAAAATAAAATAAAGCCCCTTTCCACTTCTCAGAATAACTTGCTAGGTTGAATTCATACTGCTGCTGTTCTTACTACTACTAGTAGTAGTACTAATAATTTGGGTAATTCCTTATAGTCATGTTCACCTGCACAATATCCGCACAAAGGAGGTACCTCCATTCACATTGACATGCATACACATTTCAAAAGCCATTTTTGCATAATATCATATCTAGGCCAACCAAAAGATTGCGAACTCCAGATCTTGTCACTGGGCTCCATTCCTGGCAAGTGCCATGCAAATGTGGACTCATGACTGTGTCAAGGACTGGCGTCCAGGGAGTCAAGCCCAGGGGATCTGAGGGATTCCCACCCCCAAAATAGATCCCTTAAACCTCTCTAATTACAATAATAGGAGTTTAGGAATTTTTTTTCCTTATCGTCAACATGGTGGCTACCTTTAAAAATGCATATAAATAGTCTGACTTTTCCACCCTCCAATGTGCCACAGATGAAAGGAGAGACATACCTGTGACACCTGGTTTTATACCAGGTATGTTCTCTAGCACGGGGCGTGAGGCAAGGAGGGTAAAGGGCCGGTGGCTGCGGAACTGGGAATGAATTTAGTGTTCAAGTATTCGGTTCAGTGCTCAGGCAAAGCAGTGGTGCCCTCTTAGGAAGGGGAAATGCATCAGCAAAACGGAGAGGGAAAGACTGTATGGATTTGCATACCTTTTGCCTATGCTAATTTGTATGTATAGAGGCAAACTGGGAAATAATTATTATAATCTAAATAGAAAAAGAAGGCATCTCTCCAGAGCGTGGAAAACTAGACTGCCACCAGGTGACTTGTCCACCTGGCAGTTCCTTCTGCTGTCCAGGGGCTGCCGGTGGTTGTTGGCGAAGGCATTTTGAAGGAAGGTTCTTTTGGAAGGCATTTTGTCTTTAAGCTGGATTTCTGCCGTGCTGGTCTTCCAAGGGAGGACCTCTTCAAGACACAAGACAGTCGACCGGCAGCCATCCAGAGGACTGTTAGGAGGACACCCTGTGACACTTTCGGTGCCGCTTCCTGCAGCCCTTGTGGGAGCTCAACCCTGGGGAATGTCCAGCCTCTTGTAGGAAGAGGAGTGTTGTGGGAGACCCCAGTTGGGAATGGGCTTGGCTCACATTCTCTCCCTCCAGAGTGGAAGCCCGGGACTTCTTGACAGCCCGGGTTTATTATCTCTGAGAAGACACAAAAGGAAATACTGCAGTCTATTGATTTTATGGTGACTCTTGCCTTGAATACTGGAGGCTAGGGCAGCACAGTCCTCGCTGATGTAAAAGCAAGAGGTGAAGGACAATGGAGGCTTCTAGAAGGACAGGTCTGGCCAGGTAATGGCCACTGAAATATATGCTGGTACTTTGTAAGGGAAATTCTACAACAATTTGTTTCTGACAGTCCAGGCATGAAATAAAAGATACAGGCTGCAAGAAGGAGCCTTGACAAGAACCAGGTACGAGGCGCAGAAAGACACCTCAGGAAGAGACTTTTCTTGGGATAACACAAGCTAAAATAAGGTGTTCTGAAGAGATTAAGAACTTGAGTCTTGCAGCCGGATGGCTTTTTGGCATAGATTTGAGACCCGGACGGGGAGAGTCTAATTAATATTCAGAAGAACTTTCTCAAAGGAAGACAGTCACCCTGGGTGGAATGCTAAACTAGTCTGAGAAAACCTGACACTTCAGAGCCTGGAAGGAGAACAGCTCTGCGAATAGACTGGATTCTAAGCGACAAGAGGAGATGTGCCGGCAGGTTCCGTAACGTCCTTTCAGGCGTGATGGGTTACATAAGGCGACGCTCGGAGGTAGTGGGAAGATTCTGCAGGCCAAAATGGCGGTTTTTTGTAAAGTGTTGTGATGCTATATTTAAGCACCTTCTGCCACTGGTTACGTACACATTACAGAGGTGCAGAATGTTTTAACAGCAACAACAATGCCAGGGTGTTTGCATGGCACAACTCTGGCATCTGTGGTGTTTTGTGTAGCTCAGCCTTTAGAGTGCTAGTAGCCATGTCTGTCCACCTCAGCAAAATGGCTAAGGGCCGAAAACATCCCTCCGGCTCCCGGCCTCCCTTATTCAGCACCCCAAGTGTTTTCTGGATCTTAAAGACTATGCCACAATATATCTGTTAATATTCAAAGTGCCCTACATAGGTTACTTCGGAGACATTGACCACACCACTGTAAAGTAGGTCAGTTACTATTGTTTCCCTGTTTTCATTCATTCATTTATTAACTTCCACTCCTTAAAAAAGCAGATCCTGCCCCATACTTCTAAGCTGGATGAGGTGAAAATAATATTAGATTGGTTAAAGCTGCCCTTGCAAATGTGGAACACATTTCTCATCTAATTTAAAAAATCTGATTCTGTCAGTGGCTGGATGATGGAATGACAGGCACCTGATGATCTGCAAAACAGAGATTTAACAAAAGGCACAGGAGAGAGGAGGACTTGCCTTAAAACCTCGGCAGATGAGGCTGCTGAGGTTCCTATGGAGCAAAACAAAGGAAGTTTCACTCATAGGGACTGCTGGGATTCATGGTGACAGTGAGAGGATGGTGTGGGGAGCATGGGAAGTGTATTCCCCAGGGAACCCTGCCATCGTCTGACTTGTATGTCCAGGCAAAAATCTTCCTGCTATCGAAACAGCACAGGTTGTTTGCTGTGACGTGTGAACTCAGTCAGTGTGTTTATCCTTTAACTCGTCAACCTTTGTGTTGGACCCAAGTTTAGGCCTTGGGATGGAGTGTTATGATGGTCTAGAAGTAATCAAGATATGAACGAACGAACGAGATTGGTCTGTCCCTGATAAGCCAAGAAGCTTCTTGGCTGTTTTAACTGCGGATACCCTGCTTTTGCCTCCCGGACTCTGCTCCAATTTGCAGCAGCCCCACATCTGAGTCCCTGGTGATTGTGCCCAGGGTTCATGGGGCACCACAGGCTGAGCCCCACAGCCTGCGTGGGCAGGGCCATTCGGGGCCATTGGCAGCCATAAGTGGGGAAGGCTGGCTGCAGGGAATGGTGGCTGGAGCGGCCGCTTGCTGGGCCCCCTTTCCATGTGTGCTGGCAGTGGTGGCGGTGCAGCAAGTGGGGAAGAAGGCTGGCCACCGGGAACAGCAGCTGCAGCGCAGCAAGGCAGTCTGAGCCAAGAGGGAGTCTGTGCATTGCTTGCTGTGACATGTTGGGGTCCCAAACATGGCATGTCCCAAACAGCTCTTCTTTTTCTGCATCTACCTTTAGGCCACTTGAGGTCAGTAAATGACCAATATAAGATACTTCTGTGACTCACTGTCTGAAATTGTTCCCATTCAGTTTGGTATCCCTTTCCCTGCATCTTTTCAGAAATGCTGCTGTTTGGTGATCACTGTCCTTTGTGCTTTCTCTGCAGCATCTCCCACTAGTAGCAATCACCAGCTTTTGTCCAAATATCGTCCAGATCTTCCAAGACATCCTGTCAACATGTTGTGAAGTCTTATGGGGGCTTGACTGATTCCTGTTGACATTCTTGGCCAGTTATATTTTCCAAAGGGTACGGTCAATGTGGTCAAATAACTAGATTATTCATCCAGGTCAATATGCTAGAACCCATGTTTGACAACAAAGAGAGAGAATAGTCCTGCTTTTGATAGGTCTGGAAATATATCTTTGAAAGTGGGCAATGGAAAATGACTTCTCAAGACTTTGTTTACAAGCTTTAAATCTATACATATTCTGAGTTTTCCTGATGGTTTACAGATCACTGCCTAAGTTCTTATTTGGTCTGTACTTTTCTCTACTGGTTGAGTAGATCTCCCCCACTGTAGATTTCATGAGTCGTCTTTCAGAGCTGAACTTAAACCACTGATACTTTTTTCTTGGGTAATTCAAGTGGCTTCACAGTGGAATCAGTGTCTGGTTTATAAACTCCATCTAGCTGTCCATCTCCCTCAAGCATATCCCTGAGTTCTCTCTGAAACATTTCTTGATTCCAGCTTTCAACTTCATCTGAATTTTTTGCCACTGTCAATACATTCTAAAAGCGTATCTTTATAAGTTTGTGCAGAAAACAGCAACTGTTCTCTGGTCATCTGCAACACAAATTCTAGCCTGTATTTCTGTTCTGGTTTCTGTTAGATGTTTGAGATTGGTTTTCATGTACTGTGAGTGTATATTAAAGGCTGACTAGTCTCTTCAAATAGAATACCAGGGTTTGCTAAGTGGCTGGAGCTAATATTGCAGTTAGCACTAGGCTGACATGGAAATGCTTTATCCCCCAGAAAAATGATGGATAGAATTGTTTATATTGCCCTGTCAGCTTTTCCTGCAGTGTGTTTACGGTTATGCACAAAGAGCCTTCGCTGCCACTCTCCACATTTACAGTTCGCAATCTTGATTTGGTCTGCCTCTGTTCAGAGAGACCCGTGGATGCGTAGTGATTCAGCGTGTCACGATTGTGGCATTTCTTCCCATAGCTCGACAACCTTCTTTTTGCCTTACATGTTTTCCCATACAGAGCAGGCACTGCTTTATGGTGTTTTCAGGTTGCTGCCTCTCTTTCTTCTGTATTGCATGAGCAGGTTCCATAGTTTGTCATTGCAAGGTTTAACTCAGATGTCCTACAACCCCCCCCGCCCCCAGCAATCTTGTGTGCCCTGTATTACACATACTATTGGGTACCTTATTAAGAACTCTTTGATACCTCCAAAGCGGCACCTGGCTGCCAGCATCTTCTAATTCATGCAATTCTCCTCCATGCCTTCTGCAGTGTAGCCCCATATGAAAACACGTTTTCTTTCCACTGCTGCATTTTTTTCTGGGCATCAAAACAAGCTACTATTGTAGCCAAAGTACGCTGTACTTGGGGAATGTTTGCACACACTGTCTTAGTTATTTCTCTGCCCTTTTCTCCAATCAGATATTGAAGCAATTTCATTTTTACCAGTTCCTCTTTATTCACCATCACGATCCCCTCATACAGATTAAGCTCTTCGTTCCCGGTCTTCCATGCCTGGCGAAGTTTTGCGCTTGGTGGCTGCAGGCCCTTCATTTTCACGCTCTCTTACCCTCCTTCCAAATACTTAGTTTGCTATTTCTCTTCCCTCGAGGAAGGAAGGTTCCCAGTTGCTGGACTGCATCCCATAAATTCAAACAAACTGCAATGTGACCATAAAGTCCAAGCAAGCGCACACATTTAAGCAAAGTCTTCCACATGGAGCTGTGTCCACTCAGGACAGAAGCGGCGTGTGCCGCCCTTAGCAATTCCCTGGTTTTTCTTAGGAAGTGGAATCCGTGCTGGCTAAATCTAGCAGTTATTTTAGGATGTTACATAGGATCAGGCAGCCATGGAAACAAACTGGGGCAGAGGAAGACATGCCAAACACGAAATGAGCAGGTATGTTAGACTTAGTTTCCATGCCCCGGCCTTAGGATGGAAATCAGTACCTTGAATCGGCACAAAATAATATTTAATATTAATAGTGCTGATGCTAAACATGCCTTTCCAATTTCACCCTGGTAAATAGGAGAACGCTTCTCAGGACAAGGAAATGCCTTGGTGCCTGAGAGAATGTGTGTTAGAAATACTTTATCACTTAGTTGCTGGCATGAACAAACTGTCTGAAGAACAGTGAGTGATCTCCCAAGAAGCAGCAGAAAGGAACTTGGCACTAAAAACGATTTTGGATCTTAGTTCATCTCGTGTAGGGGAATAACAGAAATAAAATAGTTCAGGTGCAGCTCTGCAGCAAAATGTTGCAGTACGGAGTGTCTCTATTCAAGGTCTAGTCAGCCCATTCCAGTCTTCTCCCTGCTTTCTTTCCCCAACAGTCAGCCTGCACACTGTGCCAACCATGCCTCTCAGTCCTCCTTGGGTCGATTTTTAAATTGCATCTATTGTTAACAGAGTGGCCACTTGTGAATCAAGACATCAGTTTGTATCAAACTTCAGATGCGTATGTACGCATCCAAATTTATAAATAACTCTTAACATTTAAAGGGAGACACAATCTCCCATAGCATGGAAGCGTCCATCCAGGGGACCCACGCACCCTCCTCGGCCTTCCTGCTGCGTCAGTTTGTTTGCAGAACCAGTGAGGGTTGTTACCCAAGTCCTAAAAATGGATGTGGGTTCTGAGAGTCATGCAGGCTCTGACCCTGACCGTGTGCCACCTCCTTCCGCCCATGGCCTGCCTCATCCAGCTCTCCTCCCCGTGACTTTGTTAGTGGCTGCCCACCAGCCCTGCGGATGCAGCTGTCCCGTTTCAATGGGGTGCCTGTCAAAGGGAGGGCTGGCAGCATTTGGCATTTGAACCTCTAGGAATTCGCTAGTGCTGGCGTGGGGGACATGTAGCCCTCAGGGACGTGTGACCCTGCCATAACCCAGTATGGCTCCTGAAGCCACACTGTCCAAATTCATGGCAGGAAAAGAGTCAGTGGCAAACTGCTATGGAGCGGTAAATAGGCCACATTTAGCTTGAAAACAAGCTATACTTTGCTGCCAAAATTCGGTGCAAAGCACCATTTTTTATCACTGGCCATTTTGTAGCTTTCAAAGTGGGGGGGGGGAGGGACACAAAAGTGGACCCTGAGCCCCACCGACTTTTTCCACCTCTGTTATAGCCTCTCAGCAAGAGGATAGGGAGTCCAGAATTGCACTCTTAATTACAAAGCAAGTACGCCTAGCTCTGTTCCGTTCTGTTTCTTCATTTGACTACCAAACCGAAAGTGCCACGGGCCCCCATTAAAATGGAGGACACAAAACTGAAGGAAATGCCAGTGCTGAAACTAGTGCTGATGTTATGCAGGGAAAAAGAAGAGAAATAAAAGAGTTCCAAGAACAGCTGTGCAACAAAACGTTGCAGTGTGGACTGTCTGAGTGTCAACATTTCCCCATTTTTACAAACGCCTGGCACTTCGACGCTGATGTCGGCTCCTTTATGCTGGATTCTGTGTCCTGTGACTTTCACATTTGGAGTATGGCTCCTTGTGTTTTGAATGCTAATATATGGTTATGGGTGTATGGAAGTTTTATGTTTGGTTGTCTTTTATTCAGAATGTCTTGGCAGCCGGGTACAAAGTGTTGCAATGGCTAGCAAGTATTAACATGGCACTTATAGCAGTTCTGATGTAATCAAGACAGCCAGTGTGGCGTAGTGGTCAAGAGCACGGCCTGGGACTCCGGCGATCCGGGTTCCAGTCCCCGCTCAGCCATGGAGCCAACTGGGCGACTTTGGCCAGTCTCAGACTCCCGGCCCAACCCACCTGTCAGGGTTGTCTTTGTAAGGATAGAAATATAATATAATATAAATATAAGGGAGGATATTGATACTATTATCAACATCAACAACAACCATAATATTTATGGTCAACAACCAACACATGACTCAGCCATGGCCATTAGAGTCCCGGGACTCACGTTAAGGATGCAAATGAGAGGGATTAGCCTAAAGAAAGGCAAGGATCCAATCCGGATTGGAACACTTGTGCAGGCAGCTCAATACTTTGAAACAAATGGGTCACTTTTAGGCAATGCAAGTCGCAGGTGCAGGTGAGGGGAATTCCTATAGGGATAAAAATGGAAGCAGAGAAACGATATAGGTGCTCATTATGTCTTTGCAGTATACTTTGACCCTGAAAACCAATCAGAATATTTTCTACAAAGCTGGATTCCATCATTCCAGCTATGCAGATTTCTACATCCTGCCATTACAGCTTCTATAGCTCCAGAGGAAATGGCATTGAGTAAAGACTGCATTTGCTAAAGGTTTCAGGGTGTGATCTTCAAGCAGATTGGCCTCATCTAAACATTTTTCACACTTTTCAGTTCTATTTTTATAAAAACCCGTCTCCTATCTCTACGAAAGGCTAGCACTTTAGAAAATGTAATCTGACGTAATCTGAATTGTTCAGGACAGTTTTGCCAAAAAACCCCCAAAAAAACAGATTGACAACATCTGCTGTTATATTTCTTCAAAGCTTAGTACCAGCTTGGCTCAGCTCCAAGACAACTCCATAGCACTTCTGTAACATTCAGTTCTTTCATCACATTAAACTGTGGTTAAGAAAGCTTAACGGTGCTTTGGCATGGCATTTGAATTGATAAACCGTGGTTTGAGTTTAGCCAAGAAACTAGAATCCCAAACATGGTTTGAACTGTGTTTGCAAACCATCGCCTGTTCTAACCATGGTTCCGTGCCTCACTTGCATTGACAAAGGACAGGTCTGGCCATTGCTTTGTCTGTGGAGGCTTGCTAAAGGCAGGAGTGCTGATCGGATGAAAAGGTCTGTAGGCAAGCAGCTCTCTTTTGCCTGTACGCTTGGCACCTCAAACCATGGTTTGCTTTCCACATTATGCTGAGTGCTGACAGTGGCTTTGCATGGTATATGAACTAAGCCTTAGCTTTCATTTGCTCAAATATTAAAGGACACATATGATGAAGCGGAAAATATTTCCTTGCCTTAAATACAATAACGTTCTGCAAACTGGGGAGTGGGGGGAGAGACTGGCAAACTCAGTAGCCGTGCATGCTTGATGTTAAAGAAAAGGCTTTTTGTTCTTAACAACTTTGAGAAATTCGGCCACAAATCGTTCAAGAGCCGTTCATTCATGTGAAAACATGACCCCTGTAGCACTGCCAAAGTCAAGGAGACCTCAGCTGATCTGCTCCAGAATTTCTAGTCACGCAAATACACTCACTTGGGCCTGTGGGTACCACCAATTCACGGCACATGCAGTGTGTTTAAGGGCGTGTTATTTGTTAGGAGAGAAAGAATAACCTGATTTTGTAAGCGTTATCTCCGTGATTTGATCCCAGCAAGATATAAATATAACTTCGTCGCTAATGCTCCTCTCCGTAGCTGCAGCGTCACTTAAAAAAATACTTCCAGCGATAGGAAGGGTAAGTCAAATCTCTCAAATCAGGCATTAGCACCCACCCCTGTCAGGGATTTTAAGAGCATTTTAATCAAAGCATGTGGGTTTATAGGGCTCTAAATTAGAATGGCCTATATAATCCATCCAACCGAATAGCTGAGTTAGTCTGTTGCAGGAAAAAAGTCTGCTTTGTAGCACTTTAAGATTTATTATGGCAGAAGCCTTCGCAGGCTCCAGAGGGCAAGAGTGCTTTGCCATAATATATTTGTTAAAGACATTATTTAATAAATAAATTGAACACCATTATTCTATCATCTGTTAAAGACCTGATAAATTTATTAAAGCCTAATGTTCATGTCGTAATAAATGCAATAAGTTTTTGAGATGCTCCAGAAGTCCCGAGTTAGGGTCTGGCCATAGGTCTGTATTTCCCTTTATCAAGTCCATAGGGTTCCCCCCCCCCCCAGCTTTTATCTTGCTTTGGAAGCACAAACAGAACTTTTCCAGCGCATGCTTATCAACACCACATTACTGGAAAGCAAACCTTGCCTGATGGGATAGCCACATATTTTCACAGCACTGACTTAAGAAGGTCTCTTATTCTTACTCAGAACATGAGTTTTTCAAGGCCACTTTTATTTACACTAGCCAGCAGCAGCCATCCGAGGTTGGAGTCCAAGACCTATCAGGGTCCTGGCCTGGAGTTGGCCGTGACTGAACCGCGGAACTCCTGCTTGTCTAACCTGGGCTTTGCTGCTGAACAGCACTCCTCTGACTTTTCTGCAGCCTTGGCACTTTCTGTATGCCTTGGCACAATTCATGCATTGTCAGAGGGGGAAAAAATCAGGATACCTTTTCCTCCATGGACAAAATATTGCTCTTTGACCATGAGAACAAAATGTTACATCCTTGTAACAGATGTTCGGTCTGGAAAAGCGGGTGCTGCGCACGGCCTGCAAGGTTCAGTGATGCTTGGATAAGGCAAAATGAAGCCGCTGGCTCAGAGAACAGGTATGGGGACAAGGATTTGAAATCCTGTAGGAACCTGCACTGCCCCCAAAAGCTGTGAACACCTTTCCAAATAAACAAGGGGCAGTGAGGTGGACACCAGGCACAGCCAATCCATGCAGGGTTGTTAAAGTTGCCCCAACCACGCATTGTGTTTCTTCTTGCGTTATTCCTTAGTCTTTGCATCCAGAACTGCTTTGGTTGTCCAGATCAGGGACTGCTGTGACTATAACGGTGGCCCAGTTGTTTCTGAAAGGAATTTCAAACCCTGTTTAGGCCACTTTGTCCTGAGCAGAAGTGAAGCCTTCCCTTGGCTTGGGGCTCAGATTGGCTGGGTAAACACAGGGCCTCAACATGTGCCAAGCTCACAAGATGGGCTGCCTCCCAGGAAAGCCCCCCAGGCAGGTCTTCTGGGGTTGGGAGATAATAAGGAGGTCTTAAAAGTAAAAAAAAATGACACAGATGACATGGAACACATTGACGGGATAACGGTAGGCACAGGGTCAACGGAATGCACAGAGAACTCTGAAGGAATTACACTGAAAGAGCGACTTTAGTGGTGGGATGTGGGTGGCCAGGTGCCTTATTTTACATTCCTGTGTTTGGAGGTGCTCTCTATTTGATGGACTTCTCTGTCCATAAGAAGGGAGAGCAGGTGGGGCTGTGATTTCACCCTTTAACTGTTAGCACTTGGACAGAAAACCGAAGAAGTTCACAGGTCATGTGGCCAGGCTTCCTGACTTTGGTGAGGTGTCATTTTTCTATCTATATTACAGTTATTATTTCTGAATTAGTACCTATAAATATAGATTTGCACTCACAAATGCAATACAGATTGATGCCCCCTTTTGTCCTCCACTTTTGGTGATGCAAATCTTTCTTGGCAATGCGCCATTGGCCAGATGGAAGGTAGCGTATGATGCTTGGCAGTTCTCCCCTCACCCCCTGTACTTCCCCATTCTGTGAACCCTGTTGACGCGTCCCCCTCTGTTGGCATCCCACAGCTGGCTGCGTCACCCTCCAAATGGGGCGCTGCAATGCGTTGTAACCTATGAAGGCAGCCACTGGGAATATCTAAGCCATGGTGGATAAGCGCTGCATCTTATCATGAGGTGCAAATGCAGCACAGGGCGGGCTGTTGCCATGATTCGCAAACCACCCACAGCCCAGAAAGAAGTCATGGGTTGTGTGTGGATTGTTAGGCACAGTATCAAGCCACCTCTACCAGGTTCACACATCGTGATAAGCTGTGGGAACCACTGTGGGAACCAATTGAATGATTGTTGGCATGCAGCACAACCCACCGTGCCTTAAATAACCCACGCTAGGCTGCAGCAATCGTGTGAACCATCCCACTAAGGCTTAGTTTCAATTGAGGAGGTGGATTATGGCTTGTGCCAAAGGCTCCCTGGAAATTGTTTAGGAGAGATTGTTTAGGAGAGATCTGAAGAAAGTGAAAGAGATTATTATCATTCAGGTGCTCCTTACAGAAAAAGTTTATTTAGGAACTTGGAGCAGGATTGGAGTATGGGCCCTCAGCTCTGAGGCTGGTGCTCTGTTTCCAACCTTGGGTCTGGAAATCTGAAGTACTGAATCCTTGACACAGCCTGGTGGGCTGAGGGCCGGAGAGCATCACTCTCTCAGGAAGTGGCTTTAGAGTGCAGGGCAATTCAGAGAGTTAGCAAGAAGCTCTGAGTTAGCTCAGTGTGGGAATGAAGACCAGTTTGTCTCTCCTGTTCTTACTCTTCTGCTTGTCCTCTGGGTTGCCATAACAAAGAAGGAAGAAGAAGCTACTCATCCGAAAGGGAAGCAGGACTCACCTACCGTTAGGCAGACCTGCAGGTCCCACACTCTTTATCTTAATGCGTGTGCTTGACTCTCCCAGTGAAAATCAGCAGGACACAAGGCGCAGTCCTGTACCTGCCTGTAGGGTAAGAAATCCTGTGGAATTCAGGGTGCAAAGGATTTCAGGCTTAAAACAAATGTGTTTTACTTCCAACCACAGGCTCATTAAATGTGATGAGGACACAGGTTTACTGAGGGGCTGAATGGCAAAAACAAAACAAAATATTATATAACGATGTATTTGCTTTGCCACTGGGCAGTGAACTAAGCATGCTACAGTTCAGTGGCTGAGGGTCTAATTGAGGAAGGATAATTACCTGCACCTTACATAAGATAAAACGTTTTCTCACTTCCATTATGTCTGCACTGAGCCAGGAGAAGGTTCAGGCTGTTGTACCAAGACAGCGGATGTGCATGGAGCAGGATGGGTCTGCACAACCTCGCAAGGCTGTCTGCGCAGAGACAGAAATAGCAGAGCCGGCAAGCGGCTGGAGAACTGCATGTGGATTCCCATCACCAGCCCTGCTGGGCCCTCAGCCATCTGGAGAGCTAAACGAAGGCAGGAAGGAATTGGAGAGAGAAGAAGGAGCAAGTGCCATGCCTAAGCAGACCGAACTCCTGACAGCCCGTTTAGGCCGTCTGTCCTTCCACAGACTAGTGGCCAAAGCAAAGATTTCATTTCATCTGTCCTGATTCTCCCACCACTCAGTTTTATGGCATGCCCCCCTCCCCTGGTGTCTAGCACAGTGTGGGGCAGGGGGACTTCTCCCTGACTGCCTTCCCTCCACTGCACACTGTTTTGGACACTTCAGCCCTGCCCTTGAGTCCAACCATTTGCTCAGCGCAGCAACCCAGTTTACAGCATCTTCCTTTTCTGCTGGTTAATGCCTCAAGCCAAGGCAAGTCCACTGTCTCCCCAGGCCATTGCCTGCATTGTCCGTGTGGTTCCTAAAGTGGGGGAAGAGAGCCAGACCATGTCATGCCCGGTGGGATGGCCAGGCCAGGCCTCCTAGGGGCCGGCCGGCTGGCTTGGGGGATGCATGAGCAGAGGCGTTCTCTTAGAATAGAGAGGCCCTCCCAGACACTACTGGGCTGGGTGAGCAGATCTGACTCCCAGGAGACAGCCGGGTTGGGTAGATGGACTTGGCTGCAGGCATTCTTGCTTTCCAGAGCTGCACCCTCAGCTTTCACACCAGCCATCCTTCAGCCCACCTTCCTCCAGTCCTTCACCTTGCTTCCAGGCCAAACCCACCCCAGAGTCCCTTCCAAGACAGACGAACTAATGTGCCCACTCTGTGTTTACACTCTGCTCGCATCAGACCCTCGGCATTATTTGAGTCTTCAAGGAGAAGGGAGGAGCAAGGCTGCAGCTCTGTGCTCGGACAGCCAAATCCTTGGTCCTCCAGGCTTCCATGAGCACAGCCACGCTCAATGGTGCCAGGAGCCTGTTCCTTCATGTGCTGGATGGCCAACCAAGTGCCTGCCTAGGGCAAGACAGGTGGGCATCCATGGGTACAAAAACACCCTGCCGCTCCTCTTTCCCGGCTACCAGCATGCAAAAATATTTCTCTTCCCAGTCTGGAGAGGTAAGAGAGATCCGTGCTTGGAGCCATCCATAACCTCATTTAGGGCTGTTGAAAACCTCAGCATAGGGCAGTCTTAGCCTGGCACTGCTGGCCAACTTGGAACCAGAAGAGCCTCAATGGGGAGATCATAATGTGGCTACCACCTCCTTGTTGCCACCCATCAAACCTCCCTTGCACATGGCATTCGGAGGAAGGCTGAATCTCCCCACTCTCATCTTCATGGTGCGGCATCCCTGGGGTCCATTCACCCTACTTCCGAATGATTTTTCCACCCACTTCTTGAGGGTTCAGGTTTCACGCTACATCTTGCCTGTCCTAGGGTGGGCATGTCTCCTTGTCCCCTCTGGAACCTGTGGTGGGGCAGAGACCTTTCCTCTGAGAGAAATGTGGGCCAGATGTCCCAGAACGAGCCGTTCTGTTGCTTACCACACCCCAGCAGAGTCATGAAAGCCACAACAGCCTAGGAAACAGGTCTACACAAGCGGAACAGATTTTCTGCAGATACAGCTTAAATTTCTCACACACAAGTTGCCTGCATGAGCAAAATAATTTCTCCACATGCAGTGAAGGTGTGTGTGCGAGAGAGACTTGCCCTCCCCTCTCTCAGCTATAATTCTAGCATTCCTCCTGGATCTTATTAGAAAAGGAATTTCTAATCTGATTATGTTATGTCAAACTTTAAAGATGTTTAAAATTAGATTGTTTAAGAATTTGATGAACTTTATTTGTTAACAGGCTGGTGGGTTGTAAAGAAGCCGTTTGGCTTCAGAACAGAATCCTTTTTGTTTTTGTTTTAACCAAGTGGTGAATGATTCTGGAAGTGTGGTTTCATTAGAGTTTTTCTGAGACAAATGCTTTAACTCTGCTCATATCTTTGAAAATAATCTCAACAGTATGGCAAGACATACCGGTAGTCTCATAGAAGGTTTATCTAGATCATATAACAGAAGATCGTGCTCATGGGTCAGAACTGTCTTTCAGCTGGAACATATTTCAGCTTGGATATAGATCATGGGATGGATGGGGTTTCTCTTCGACTGGAACTAAATGCCTTCCAGCATTCAGTGGGATTTGGATGTCCTTCCCCAGCAAAAGAAACATTTCATGCACATAACTGGCAGGTCTAAACTATGAGGTCTAAACTGTTGGCTGTTGAAGAGAGGGAAGTTGTTAGGATGGGATTTATAAGCTATTATTGCAAAATGATAAAGAACTGAACAAGCTAAAACAGACACGATAAGTTTGGACACAGGACCTTGGAGAAGAAATATCCATCCATCAGTGGAAAACTTTATGGATGAAAGGAATAAAATTCAAGCTAACCAAGCTTTAAGCGAGAATTGGTACAAGATGTTCTTTTTTTGGCATTTCACCCCTAAAGAGATTCAAAAAATGGATAAGAATTATAATGGAAAGTGTTGGAAATGTAAAGAAGCAGAAGGGGCTTTTTATCATATGTGGTAATTGTGTACTAAGGTCAAAAAATGGAAAAAATACATACAGAAAATTTTGAAAATTAACTTCCCAATGAATGCTAAGAATTTGTTATTGAGTATTTTACCAGAAACCCTTGAAGAACTACAGGAGAATTATTTAAATAACAACAGCCAGAATTACAATTGCAACAAAATGGAAAACAGAAGACTGTCCAGCCAGTGAAGATTGGAAAAATAAGCAAGCTAAATAAGCAGTGATGGCAAAATTAACCAACTATGTAAACAGAAGATCAGTCAAAGAATTTAAATAGAAAGCTTATTTTATATTTTGTCATAAAAAGGAAATCCAATTAATGAATTCAGTAATAAATGGAAAGCCTATTAATTTTTATTTTATTCATAATTGAAAGAAAAAAGTAACTCTTTGGATATCGTTAACACATAATCTATGCAATGATTAGCATAATTGTTCTCGAGGAGGATAGAGGAGGATGGGGACCAAAGAGGGGACAATATTTTCAACTGAAAAAGGTTTTATAGATATGATGTGCGATGAATTATAACTTACTGTTATATATTTAAAGATCATATGGAATTATTAGTTGTATTTGACTACTTACCAATTTAAGTACTTGTATACATATAGCATTATTTATAATTATGCATTATCATGTAAAATTGTAGTGATAAGTTTAGATGATGTAATGATTATTGCTGATTCTTTGTGAAACTTCCTGCATCTAGTTTTATAAGCAATTTTTGTACAAGATTCCTTGATAACTTTTTCTTTTCCTTGTTCTGTGTTTTCCTTTCAGTTTCCTTTTATTTATAAAAATAATACAAGTTTAAAAAGAGAGAAAAGCTGTACAGGAGGACATCTTGGAAAGCCAGCGTGCTCTAGTGACCAGTGTTTGGAGTAGCACAGAAAGATGGAGGCTCCTAGCCCAGCCCTAGCCCATTTGGCTATGAGCATGCCAAAAGTCCACCACACTTTTTTGCCTTAGCCTACCTCATAGCATCCTCGTCAGGACCCCAGCCTGCTATCCTACAGTTGTGTTGGATTGCAACTCCCATCATTCCCAGCCAGCATGGAGCTGCAGTCCTGCACATCTGGTGCATACCAGGTTGGGGAAGGCTGATGCCCGTTGCCTTGAGCTCCCTGGAGGAAGGCTGACATTTACTGCTCATATTAAGCTGCTCCTGCCAAATTTCCCCTTCCTTTCCAGGATGGGCTGAGCCCCAACTTCTCCTCCTCTTTAAAATAAAGTCCGTGCGGTTCAGAAGTGGAAAAGCAGAGGAGGGATTCAGGATCCTGAGCCGCTGAGGGGTGCAAGCACCTTCTGGCTTCCCATGATCCCGGAGAGGAAGGAAGTCGCTCGAGCTCATTTCTCCTGCCTGCATGCGCCTGTCGTATGCCAGGGAAGACGGGCGCAATTTCCACTGGCCGTGTGGCTTGTTACCTTGTGCGAACTGGGCCAGGCTGGCAAATTGAATGGGTAACAAGCCACGGTTGCCTGGTTCGTATGGCACAGGAAGCTGAGGATAACCACGCTAATTCCCCTGGTGTGAGGGTAGTAATCGACTCTGTTTTATTTTGCCTCCATAATTGTGTGAACCAGGCACATGTGTTAAGTAACCCCACACTCAGCAGAGGTGAGAAGTGCCTTCTTGACTAGAACCAAGGGCGACTCTTTCTTTGTATGACTCTCAGCAACCAGCAAACACGACATATTCCCCAAGAAGGCTGTATGGGGTGGGGGGGCAGTTAAGAATCACTGAAAAAGGGACTGAGGAGGGTGGTGAACTGCATGACATTTGCATATGCTGCTGTCTGTTTGTCTCTTGATAGATACGTATAAATGAAGATTTGGACAGAATTATTATACTTTAAACAGGCACAAGGTCCAGCTCTCCATTTTGCAGAAGGCAGCCCCACGTGGCCCAGCTGCTGGATCATCCAGGTGTTAACCACTGACAGACAGCAGGTCGTTTATCTTTGAACCAGAACTGTATGGGATGACTTCAAAACAGGGGACACCTCCAAAACAGAGGAACGTGCTCTGTAAAAGAGGACACATGGCCACCCTAGCAGGTCGCAATTTATGTTCTGCCCACCGTGGTTGTACCCAACTATTTTAAAAGTTACAGGAACTGTTGTTTTGTTTTGCAGTTGGTCATCCTATTCAGTGTCCCATTTCAAGCGTGTCTGTTTGGTGTTGGTTTTTGTTTTGCTTTGTCGTTTAGAAAGGCCTTTCCTTCGAGCCCTTTGCCTTTATTCTGTTTCTGACATCCTGCTCCGTATGTCTTGCCAGTGAGAAGGGATGTGGCTTGCATTTCATTAGGGAAAAGTCTGAGCTTTGCACAGCTAGACAGGGCGGAAGAAGAGCCTGCCTGATTTCTGAGGGTGTCACGCAGGAGACACCTCACGGTTCAGAGCGGGGAGAGCGCATCTGGATGGCAGGGCCAGGAGAGGGTCCTCCCGCCCTTCGCAGGTGACGGAGCTATGTCCTATGGCATTGTTCCCCAGCAGGTGCCTCCTACAATTCCCATCATTCCCAGACAGCTGGAGGATTGCCCTAGCTCATGTACCTGAGGCTAATTCAGGGATGGGCAGCCTTCAGCCCACGTACTTCTTTGTGGTTACCTCTGCTGAGAGATCACAGGGTATTCAAAGGCGGTCTGGGCACAGTCCTACGCATGTTTAGACAGAAAAAAACGTGCAGCCTTCTCTAGCCAGGCATGCAGCTTTAACCCTTAAATGCTCTGAAAAAATTGAGCAACGGCAAAGATTTTGGACACGCCTTCAGTGACGAGGGCTGTCGTCTGGTCAAAAGCCTGACTGGCCCCAATTCTACCCAGGGAAGCAGAATTTGAGGGTGTTCAGCCAGTCTCTCTACATGTTGTTAATCTTGCATAAGGAGCATTACAAGAGGAGAACTTTAATAGGAAGGGGTGGCAGTTTGTATACTTTAACAGCATGTACTCTATTTTTGGACCGTCTGCAGAATTTTAATTTATGTTATTAACATGTTGTTAAAAGGCACATTTTTCCTGTAACAAACCACATGCTTAAGAAACTAATTGATGAATTATAATTGTGGCTGGTGGTCCATCACTGGAGGCCTCAACAACATGAAAGTGCTGAGTGGATGGAGAATGGAAACAGGCAAACAGTATCAAACCATCGAACCATGGCTTGCTTCTGTGACTTGGAAACTCAAACTATGGATTGCATTGTAAACTATGGTTAATGCAAACCACGGTTTGCTGTGATGTCTATATTGAGCTGTGAGTTTCTTTGGTGATTTATTGCATTAAAATATTTGGCCTAATCTAGATTACATTGTGCCACAATGTAAGAGATAAAAGGGCCTTTGTTCTTTGTGGTGGGGGGGATAACTGCTACTCATTCAGGTCACTGAGTCAAGTTGTTCTACAGAAATGCTTTTGAAAGTAGAGTATTTTATTGCAAATGTTTTCTTTTATAAAGGGACTTCTTTTTCTTTTTAAAGCAATGTGGAAAGCCACGTCTCAAAGACTACTGATGTATTAATTAATTAATCACTCTTACAGTGAGTGGTGGAACAGTGGTGGGAATAAAAGCACGGACATAAATAACACACAACACAGAACAGATAAGTTTAAATCCATCTCCTTTATGCTGTGCTTCAGAGACCAAGGGCAAATCTGACTTGAAACATTCCAAGGATCAGCTGAAGCCTATTTATGTAAAATAAGCTAATTATGACATTTTGCATAAGCAGCCTAATTTATTATCATTTAAATTTATATCTCCATGTTCTAAAAGAGCAGCAGGATTTGCATTCCTCTGACAGAGAAATTTTTATAAAGGAAGATAACAGAGAGAGAGAAAGAATGAGAGAGAGAGAGAGAGAATGGGAGAGAGAGAGATCTGTTTACATCTTCCATTTCTCCAAAATAAGGACATGCCATTCAACTGGATTGGCTCATTTATATGGCAAATAATTTGTGAACAGCTCTGTCATTGGTGAGCTGAGAATTAATGGCTGAGAATTGTTTAACCCTTGGAGAAGCCACCCTGACTATGTTTCAGGACACAATGCCTATGCACTGTGGCTTGATCCTCACCTGCTGCAGCCCAACGTGGCTTAAAAGGTGACCATACAAACTGGTCCAGTGCTTGAGGGAAGGGCCACCTGCCTCCCAGGAGCACAACGGAAGAAGCCCCCTGTGGTTACGAGGGCAGGTAGAATTGCCACTGCCTGGGATTCTAGTTCTTTCTGTGTCACATCCCCAATAGACAGAGCTGTGTTCCCTTGCAGGAAAGCATTTAGGGGTGAGACCCGGGCCAGAACCAAAGCCCAGTGGGGCCACTCCCCTACCCGCCCTGCCGTGTTCTGCATGTCAGCAGGATCCACTGTGGGGAGCCCTCCCTGCAGTCATGCTGGTGGCAGCCACTTTGAATATTTCAGCCAGAGAAGGGCCCGCCGTTCCTTGTCCCTATACCTGTTGAAGGTAGGTTGTTGGGGTGCTTGACATGCCACATAGAACTCATGGGAAATGTCAGCATTGTGGGTGGTCTGTCAAGCACCCCAAAAGCCTCCCCTGCCCCCCCCCCCCGCCGGCCAGGTCTGCACGTAATGGCAAACTATGGTGATATTCCCAGTGCGGTGTGAGTGGTCATACTGGCAGTGGTGAAAAGCCCCGCCTGGAAATTCTCCCACAGCGGCTTCTTGTTTCGTGTGAACCCCCCCCCCCATCCCTCTCTGCCACCCTGTCTCCACCTTCCTCTGCCACAGGCAGCCTGCCAGCTGCGGGGCTTTCCCAAGGGCCGGACTGATCGCCTGCACAGGGCGTCTGGAAGGAGGGCAAGGGACTCGTGTGGCCCTCAAGCACCAGATTCTCACCATTGCATTGGGAACCTGAGACCGGTGGTCTAGAGATGAATTTTGAAGTGCAAGGGCTCATCATGACAGTCCTCTTCGTTGTTCTCTCAAAGATGGAACAGGTTCTGGGTCCAATCCCTGGCACCTCCACTTTCAAAAACAAATCAGGAAACAGGTGATGGGAGGTTCTGGAGAGCCCCAACCTGCCATTGCTCTGGAGCCTTATCAGAACTGAGACCAGCTTTCCTCCAAAGCCCTATTCCGAACCCAATGCAAGGTGCTGGTTTTAACCTATCACGCCTTAGAGGGCTTGGGACCACTGTACCTGCCAGAGGAGCTCCCTCTCCCAGTTGCCACCTGCCCAGGCACAATGCTCGTCATCTGGAGCCTTCCTCTGATGCCAACTGTGAGGGAGGCTCAGAGAGCAGCAATGTGAGGCATGGCTCTCTCAGTGGTGGCCCCTCATGAACCTGGTGCCAACCTTCCATCTTTCCAGCAGCCCTTTATGATGGAGCCTACAAAGATTCATGTGTATATTCAAGGACTTGAGGGAATCATCCATCCCAGGTATTTTGCAGGGTTGCCCTTTATTGCATGTTATTTAGCTGCATTTCATGTTTTCCCAATTTTTTGTATGTCGGAAGGATTTCATGGTATTTTATTGCATTGTTTATGAAATGTTGTAAATTGCCAAGAGAGCATTAGCTATCGGGTGATAACAGAGATAAAATGAATGACAGCCATGTTTGGAGACCGGCATCTCCAGGTCTTTTTCGAGCACCCTTGGCTAAGACCCTCGCAGTACCCCACCCCTTGGACAGTGGGTTTGCCCCCGTTGTTCCTCCTCATCCTCCACCTGGATGCCACTGGCTCACGTGATGCACTGAGGGTGGGGACAGTGGGCACCGGCTGTGGCACCTGCTGCTTCCCATCACCATTGGCAAGGGCAGGTGAGAGGCAGGTGGGCAAGTGGACTGCAGGCTGAAGAGCCCCTCTGGGCTGCGGTCCCTTAGCAGGTGCCCAGGCATGCCCACTGTGCCACCAGCCCTCTGCCCGCCTGCCCCCCAATGCTGCCCTGGCCTCTCATGCTTGCCAATGCTTGCCTCTGGACAAGGGTGCCCTCGCCTTGCCCTCGATCCCGGCCCATGTGCAAGAAGACCGAAATGCTACCGCTGTCCAAGTCGCAGCTCCGTGTTCAGTGCGATTGAAGCTGGGATGTACCAAGTGTTCAAAGAATCTGTTTTGGCAGGGAACTCTGCTAATATATGGAGTCTATAGATCAACACAGTTGCCTGTCCTGCCCCGCCCTGCCCCACCCCGCCCTGCTCCCCACAAAACCTTTCAAGTCTTGTAAATCTCACGTTAAAAATGGAGCTTTGGTGTCCTCCCTGCTGGGAGACCAGCATGGCAGGACGGACTCTGGGAGGAAATTCAAATGCGTGATGGGCGCTGCCTTGACTTTGGAAAAGGATGCCCTGGCCATTTGGTTAACTCGTTCTGCTGCGTGTTCTGAGCTGCACCTTGCAAGCAGATGCCCGAGCAGGCCCCATAACCTCTCACAGTCCTGCCCAGAGCGTGATCTCCCTTTCCCTCTCTTTGTTTAACTCACCGAGCGCCTGTTCCAACAAGCACCGGCCTGAAACTGCCAGGCTTTCTCTCTCCCACACAGGCGTCTTGCACCCCGGCTTGGGAATCGCTCTCGCTGCACTCAGTGGGGCCTCCTTCCAAGTAAATATGCACAGGGCCGGGCTGCCAGGGCCCCACAAAGTAGCCAGAAGCCAATCCCAAGGTCAGCTCTGGTTGCCAGTGCATTCGACCACTTTTCAAAGAAGGGCACCAGCTGCAGCCCTCTCTCAAGAACCGTCACAGCACATCCAAAATTCTGTAGCAGAGATCAATTGCTGGAGAGATTTGTTGCTCTTGCTAAACAGAGCGTTCAGCCTGGGATTTTTTTTAAGGTACGCTGGTCCTCCCTCCACCCCACCCCTCTGGTTTAGAACAGGAAGTTTCTGCCTTTGCATTTATATCAGGATAATGCATTGATGTATCTGCTCCAGCACAGCCTAACTTGACCTTTCCAGTCATGTCCTTCAAATCAAAGTGTGGGTCTCCCCCACCCCTAGAAAAGTCTTACTTCGGTGTAAAAGACAACCCTTCCCATTATGTTAGCTTAATAGCCTGCCTTTCCCCTGCTCTTTCAAGGAACCCAAGATAGCTTACAAGTTCTCCTCCTCTCCATTTTGTCTTCACAACAACCGTGTGAGGTAGATGAGCCTGAGTGTGAGTGACCCAAAGGCACCCAGTAAGCTTTGTAGCTGGAGGTGGGGGATTGGGGGTGGGGAGAACTGGGATCTCCCAACCCACAGCCTAGTGCTCTCATCATGATTCCACTTGGGTCTTCATATCATGCAGAAAGAGCAAAATGCAGATTTCTAGGAAAGATTAAGGAATTTATGCCTGCACTATACACCTGATATGGGGCAGTATACAACTGTGTAACTCCATTTGTGCAATTACACTAGCAGAAACTATGTTCCAAACTATGCACAAGAGGAGAATGTGCTTAAATTTGTTTCCTCAAGCACAGTTGTGTATTTTGCTTGTGTAACTCACTGTGCATTAAACTTCTGCAATGTGTGCACAACCTGTTGTGTAACCAGTTGCCCATTACAAGGGTAATGCACAATCAATTCTCAGCTGAAAGTTTCAGAAGGGCTTCATTAGCACTACTCATTGTCCCTTGTGACTAGATATGAACGTACGTATGTCTACAAGTCCCACTGAGATCAGCGGCCTTACTCCATCCTAGTAAGTAATGTCAGAATTGCAGCATCCATTATTGTTTGGCCAGGAACCTGCTGTGAATGGCAGAAATTATATACCTCAGATTGTTGACAATTCCTGCTTTGGTCTTTCATTTAAGTTTCTAGTCCTCATGGATGAGCTCACAAAATATAGGTTTAAAAAATTGATATCAGGATATATCAAGTATGTGACCCTATGCATGTGTAAATAGAAATTTGTCTTATGTTTCCCACAATAGTTATTGCAGGACTTACTCCTGTCTAGACATGCACTGGATTGCACCCCAAAAAGCTCTGAGACTACAAGAACAGTAACATTTTCTGTTTTAGGAACCCATTTAATCCACATGGTCTATCTTGTCCCTGTTGTTCTGTTTTTAACTGTGAATCAATTTATTTTATTGTGCTTTCATTAAGACTTTGTTCTAAATGTGTATTTTCTTATTGTTAGATACTTGGAGAACCATCTCAGGTAGCAAGCTGGAACATAAAAGAACAAAATCCACAAAATAACAGCCTTCCCTTCCTGACAAGGTAATTTTCTAAGGGCATAATCCTGTGCACATTTACACAAAAGGTCCCACCACTGCCAACATGCCCCAGGGAGCACAGCTGGAACTGGCAGGCCGTTCTGCTGCCTAAACATGTGTATGAGTGTGGCTTAAAATATGTTCCCTTAATTGGAGGGAAGCATCTAACATGCAATAATTTACCAGAGATCAGAAAAAACAATACAGTGCCAAAGGAACTCTATCATCCAATTACTGCAAAGATATACATCAGTTCTAGGAAAGGACCATTAAGCAATGAAGTTCAACCAAATCCTACAATGCACGTCGATACAGACAGTAAACCTCAGTGCAGGTCTATGCAGATGTAACTACATGCATCCAAAGCTCAACTTATACAAGTCTGGCCAGTGTTTTCCACGGGGATGCAGTAAACTCTCTTTATACAGTGCCAAGAAAAATGCCTCAACCTGGTGATCTAAAAGTGCCCAGAAAAAAAGTCACATTTGGGCCTGCTACGAAAAAGATGCCTTTTTTTCTGCTCAGTTTATGGAGAAAGACTTGGTATAAATTAATCCACAGAATTATGTGTCCGTCCATGAATCTCATGCACGCCCTTGGTGTGTGAAGCCCTTGTGGCGAACCAGCAATCAGGGAAAAGGTTGCCAACTTACTGGGTGCTGCTTGGAAACCTTACTTGCTTCTGCCAACTGAACAGAGATTTGCTGTTAGCAGGTGACAATTTCATAGTACGCGTAGAATGCGAAGCACAAGTGCCCAAGCGTTACTGCACCCCTGCTGTCCGAAGGACAGCGATGTTGGCCAGTCCGGAAGTGCTTGTTTTTAATGTATAATAGAAAAGCAGCAGCAACAACCACTGATGAAAGGAAGAGAATTCTTGATAACTGCCACAGATCACTTGCCCCGGTGGTTCTGTGACATTTGATAGCACAGCCAATGCTCAGGAAGGATGACAGCTGTGTGTAGAAACATCTGGAAGGTCACAAGATGCATTCTCTTTTACACAGGATTTGAAGGGCTGCCCTCTCCAATTCTGGTTGGGAAATAAAGATGCACAAGAACAGTTGCCCATCAGTAGTAGGCACCTGGGCAGGAGGTTGACCAGCACAGCACAGTGGTCATCTGGTCACTGGCTTCCCAACTAGGGTGAGATGGACTGTATTTCTAAGTTTCAATAACTGTTTCTAAATCTTCATCTAGACATATAAACTAGCATATGGAAGGCATCATGCCCAGTTTTTCCTTCTTTGCTGTTGCACACAAGCTTTACAGCTAAAATTTATGGGAAGAATCAAGGTGTATAGGATAGATGTATAGGATATCACAGAAAGAGCCAGGTTATAGAAGAGGAGAGAACAATCAGGGGTCATGCATAGGTATGAAAATTAAAAGGCTTTTACATTTGAAACGTAGTGAATATGGAGTTAACAACTCTGGTACTTATTTCACAAAAAAGGATGCCTATGTTAAATGCTCATGAAGAATGCAAAGAAGAATACCATTTTCCTGGCAGTGAATGCCTCACGGGATAAAGTCAACAGGGGAGCAATCCTAGGCATGTTTAGACAGAAAAAGGCTTACAACTCACAACAGGTCCCGGCCAGCTATGATAGGCCTGCATCTTACATGAGACAGCGCAAGAGCACTTAGCAATCCTGAATGCACCTGATCCACTGACATTGACTGGATCTTGGCTACTGATTTCAGGGGCACAGGCTTGCAAACACAGCCATAGATCCTGGCAAGTTTAGAGGTTAGCATGGCCTTCCCCAGCTCATGCCTTCTAGTGATGTTGGCGTAAGACACATTCATCTCCAGCTACAAGTTCCTCATCCCTGTTTTAAGGATATGATATACAAATAGAAGTCACAAAGAAAGCTCACTGAATTCGTGCATGAGAGTGTGGAGGGATGTGATGAAGATGATGGGAGGTCTAGCACCTCTGGAAAGTACTCAGTAGGGAAAGCCTAAATTGGACTGTTGCGGTCAGACTAGGGAGACCCAGGTTCAAATCTCTGCTTAGCCATGTAGCTCACTGGTTGATTTTGGGCTGCTCGCCAGCTTCACTTACCTCACAGAGCCGTTGTGAGGATAAATCAGGGTGTGTAAGAGAAAACCAAGATGGGATATTAGCATATCATGGACTTTTAAGTAGCTACCTCTCCAGCATGGTTGTTTAGGCCTGGGAATTAAATGCTGGAAATAACATGCTCTGCTAATTCCCATCCCAATTCATCCCTCTTGGTGAAGATGCTTCAACTGAAACTAGAAGGCAGAAGGCACACCTTGCTAAACTTCACTTGCCACAGTAATTCTTAGGAAACCCCTTCTTTCTCCCAAATAAACCACAGTTGCCTGGTTCAGATGTATCAGAAAATGATGGGTTGCTGCTGACACAGAAGGGAGGATATTTGAATGTGAGGAGGGAAAGGCAGGGAGGAGGCACTGTGCATGAACAAACCATAGTTTGAAGGGCTTGGATTGCTACATCTGAAGAGTATCACCTGTTGATAAGACACTTCCACATACAAGCTGGAGGACTACCAAGGGACTAACATTTGAAAGACACCTTCAAAGTCCCTTCTCTATTCCCATTACAGTTCCTTATCTTTAAGCAAGAAAACCAACAACCAGGTGATCTGCAGGTACATGTGGTTGACGTCTGCATAGACCTGAACTGTGGTTTATTGTCTGTATGGACGTGCATTGCAGGTTTGGGCTAAACATAATTGCTTAATGGTCTCTTCTTTGAACTGATGTATATCTTTGTAATAATTGCAGAGTGCACCTCCTTTGTGAGCTGTGCATTCTTTGTCATAATGAAAAAAAATGCATACCCTCCCTTGCATTTTGGGGAATTCAGATTGGAGCCAACCAAGGCCCCTGCTTCAAACAACATGTCTTTCTAGATAGTTATGCACCTACTAAAGACATAAGTGGATGATGATGGGGTGGGGGGGGGGGGAGAAGGAGGAAGAGAATGTAGTCCAAGACATTGCAACTCCTACCAAGGGGCTCTTTTCTTGACCTCTTGCTGAAGGTCTCCTTTCCTGACCAATGAACATCTATGCCTTGACCCTCTTGATGCCTGCAATTTAAATCCACTAGGTACCATGAACTCAATTGGTGTCCATGGAAGGCATTTTCAGCTGTAGCTCCACCATCAGCAAGAGGGTGATGGTAACACTGGCTTACTTAACAGGGTGAATTACAATGACAGACTTGGAGGATAGGGGGTCTTGGAGGTCATCTAACCCACCCCACTCGATGGAGGAAGTCCAGAGCTGAAGCATCTCTTGACAAATGGTGGTGCAGCCTCTGCTTGAAGACCTTTAGAAAGGAAGAGCCCCCGCTCCATCCCTCTGGGGAAGAGGTCCCATTGTGAAAGAGGTCTTGCCATTAAGGAGTTCCTTCTAATGTTCAACCAAAATCTACCCTATGTAAGCCAAGCCTGTTAGAGCAAGCTCTTGCCTGCTGGGACAGCAAAGAATTTCCCTCTTTCCTGCAGGCTTTCGAAAATAATGTATGAGAAGCACCTTCCATGAACTAAACCGCTCTCTAAAGGCCAACACAGTGGAGGCTCGTGACGCCACACATCAGTCAGCCAGGCACCAAGCCTCAACGCCAATGGAGCTGTTCACAGTGCTGCGTTTGAGGGCAGTGTGTTTCAGCACCACGGACAGCACCTCACAGCTCAGATTGGAGACCGGAATGGCTATGCTGCCCACTGAGAGTCGCCTGAAGTCACCAGGTTCCCCTCCCTAAATACCGACTTGATATGAATCAATAAATACCAGCCATTTTGGAGGCTGTTCTGAAGTGTTCATCCTTTTATTGTTATTGAATGTTTTAAAAAACTGCAGTTGTAATTTGATTGCCCTAATGGATAACTTGTGTCAGAGAATGGATGTGGAAGTGTTGGTTCTCCTGGGCCCCTTGGTGACTTTGGATACCCTTGATCAGGCATGGTACTTTTCAATCATTTTGGGGGGATTGGTACCATCCTCACAACAACCCTGTGAGGAAGGCTAGGCTGAGAATCTGTGAGTGGCCCAAGCCATTCAGTGAACTCCATGGCCAAGAGGAGGTTAGGACCTCACTCTTCTGAGTCCCAGTCCAGTCCTGTCACAACCATGGCACACTGGCTCTCTATCCATTGTAGCTTTTAGTCAGGGTTTTGTAGGCGCTCTCCACGGCGCTGGACCAATTTTGGGGGTGGGATTCAGGAGTCAGATTGTTGCTGTATTGCATGGCCATTGTTCTATGGCATAACTCTAGAGCCAATGTTGGCTTTTGGTTTTTATTACTTTTTCCTTGTAGCTATATAACATTTCTGGGTTTGGGGATCAGGCTGAGATGGTAATAATGATGGTTAATGTATGTGGAGGGCCCTCAGCTCCACCTTTCATTTCCATCTCAGGAAGGCTGTGGAACTTGAATTGGTGGCTGGAGAGCAAACAAACTAAAGCAAAATCCAGGCAAGACAGAGAGTCTGTGGGATGGTTCCAGATGCATCCAGTGAGTGGGGAAAGTGTGTGGTGGGGAAAGTGTGTGCGGTGTGAAAGTTCTCTTAGGCCAAAGATGCTGAACCTTAGGTAAAACCACTCAAGGATTTTATTATACTCAGCAATACATAAATACTACAATTAGATTCTCCAGGTCAGTAGTCTCCCCTCCATCCCATTTCCCCTCTATTCTTAAAGGTCGAAATCCCTCTTAGGGATTAAGCATGTTAAACTAAGCTATTCTGCTACTCTTGGGTTTGGCCATGCCCCTTCCTGGAACAAAGAACTGGAAGCTGGCCCTCAAGCTAAAAGGTGGCTTCAGCACCAGCTAGGGGAGGGCCTGGGGGTGGCAGCGGGCACGGCAGGGATGCTTTTAGCAACTGTGCGTGACGCTGCCTGGAAAGGAGAGCGCTCAGTGGCCCGTGCGCTCCTATCCCACTCTGAGCAGGGGCTGGGCCCACCGCCCTTCTCGGCCCCTTCTCAGCTGACCATTCCGTGGTTCGGTGCCCCTGTGGCAGATAGGCTGGTTAGTGCAATGCGCTCTGCGTGAGGCTGAATGTATGTGGGAAACTTGAACTGCTACCAAGGTGGCTGCCTGAGCAGGTGCAGGCAATTGGACCCCGTGAGCTCCACTGCTGCACTGGCTGACGATGACTTTCCAAGCCAAACTGAAAGTGTGGCACTGGCCTTCAGAGCTGGGCACAGCTGGAGCCAGGCTGCTCGAAGGCAGGGCTGCCCCTCTGGTCCAGTAGTTGCCTCAGGCAGCAGATGCTGGGAGGCACCGGGAAGACGGGGAAAGAAACCGAAGTGCCCTGCAGGCCCCCCACTAAATCTGCTGACTTCAAGCTCAGTGGAGAGCTTTGTTCTGCCATTAGTGCTGGAGGCAGATTCATCAGCTGGTCCAGCTGTGTTCATGCATGGCAAAGGAGCGGGCACCATCTTGTCCTTTGCGTCAAGCACCACAACGCTGTGGGCTGGCCCTGCTTGAAGGTCCTCCTTCGCTATACCGAATGGCCAGGTGTTGAGCTTGGCACTGGACACCCTGCTTACGAGCTCACCCGTCAACACATTTAGGCCAGTGGGCACGAGGGACGGGGCCTTCTCCACAGTGGGTCCTCCACCTATGGAACTTTGCTGCAATCGAGGTCTGCTTGAAACATCAATACAGGCCTTGAAGGGGGCCCTAAAGACTTACCTATACACATTGGCCAATAACAGTCACACTTTTATTGTGCTTAAAGTGTTATCGTGCTTTAATTGTGATTCTGATTTTTATAACTGTTCTATTGCAGTTTATCATTTACTAATTGCGTTTAGTGATTTGAAATTTAGTAAGTCACCTGGGGGGGGGGTCACCTAAACAACTGCTTCTAATTTTTCAAACCAAGCAATAATAAAACTCTAGTGTTTTGAATCTGCTGGGTTTAACAGTGACGTTGAAATAAAGGCCAAAGAAGGAGAGGGAAGGGGAGGATCTAGCCAGGGAATCATTGCTGCTCTTGGTATACCCATAGCTGTTTGTCCTGCATCATTTCTGACCAAACAGGTTCTGCAGGATTTTTGAAGCAAAGCCGCCCGGCAAGCAGGGGGCTAGCAAAGGCACCACTAGGGATGCCTCAGGTTTGCCATAATCGGGAATGATGGATGAAAGCCCCCCACCCCAGCCGCCACACTCCCCCGAAAGCCCTGTTCCTATTCCGGTGCACTTCTGACCTGGAAATAAGAGGTCCCACCTGCACTTTGGTCATTCTCCTCCTCACTTGTGCAAGAGGAGCTCCTGCCACAAAGAGGGTTCCGGAGCTCCATGGACCGCCAGGACTGGCTGCAGGGCCCTGTTAAGTAACCCAGCGCCACGGTGCTGCTGCGATTCTATGGGTGAGCAGCAAAGCCCCGTTTGCTCCCCAGTAATGTGCGAAACCGCTCGAGCACTCGAGGCGCATCCGAGGGATTTTGCAATCTCGGCAATGCCACCGATGGACCAGCTCTGCTCCTCTGTTTGCCAGCTCCCCTCTTCTCTCTCCCTCTCCAAAAGATGAGAGGATTGAACAGTCTACAAAAGAAGAAAGTGAAATACACTGGCTGATCTAATCTTGTCGCGCACGAGGCTGCCTTGCAGGGCATTAACCGGCTTTCCAAAGCCAGGCGAAAACGCACGACGCTCTTTGAGCCACCGCCACCAGCCTAGTCCCAAAAAAGCCTGCTTGGAAGAGTCAGCCAAGATCGCCGCGGTTCCCATTCACAAATACTTAGCTGGGGTAAGCGGAGGGATGCTGTGCTCCGGGAGATGCGTGTTTCTCTGTGTGTGCGCGCGGTGGCGGGGAGTGAGGGGGGGGGACCAAAACCAGACCAGCAAACAAACTTTCAGCCCGCTGGGCTGCCTTCGCCGCTCTGCCCTTCCTCCCGCCTCCCTCGCCCGTCCACGGCTTAAGAAGACCACCCCAGGCTGTGCCCGCGCCCCCGGCCCCCGGCCGCCGCGCTCACCTATGATGATGGCACACGCGCTGAGCAGCCCGATCTCCTTCTTCAGAGCCACCCTGTCCGCGCGGCTGCGGGGGCCGCGGGCGGCGCTCCCCAGCGGGAGCGGAGGCTGCGCCGGGGGCTGCGCCGGCGGGGCAGGCTGCTGCGCCGCGATGCTCTTGCGCAGAGCGCGCTGCTGGTGCTGCCCGGCCATCGCTGCTGCCTCGCCGCGCGCCGCTCGTCTGGCTCCCCGCGCAAGCCTCGCCCGCTCTGCTGGCTGGCTGCAGGCGAGCCCGAGCCCGAGCCCGAGCCCGAGCCCGCTGGAGCGCTCTCCATGGGAGGCGCATGCGCCGCCCGCGCCGCGGGGCGAAGCGCAGCCGGCGGAGCCTCGGGGCGGGGCGGGGCGGGGCGGGGACCGGGCGCGGGCGCGGGCGCGGGCGGCGGGCGGGGGGGGGCCGCCTCCTCCGCCTCCGCCTCCGCCTCCGCCGGCTCCCCCGCCAGAAATGCCGCTCCGGCTTAGCCTGCTGATGCAGCCGCCGAGGGCAGCGCGATTCCATCGTGCGGGGCGCTTGCGTGTGCCCGGGGAGGAGGGCGAGCCGCTGCCCCCAGAGCGCCCTTCCCTTGGCAGGGGGCGCGCGCGCCGCGTCCCCGCGTCCCAAATTCTGGCGGAGGCGAGCGCGTAACCGCTGCGAGGCTTCGCCGCGGCCGCACGCCCGGGGCAGGCGCTCCTCCGCCGGGCAGGGAGGGTCCGGCGCAGGCCGCGGGGCGGTCGTGCGCCAAGGCCCCGCCGCCGCCCGGAGCGCGTCCTCGGCCGAGCGCGCGGGGCTCCCCGGCTCGTGCCCGGCGAGCCCCGCGGGACGCTCCGTCCCAGCAAGGCGCGACTGGCCGGTGCCGCGCTGTGAGGGCGGCAGCGGGACCCGGAGGGGGGCGGGGGGGCGGACGGGCGCAGTGGCCCCCGAATCAGAGCCGCAGGCGAGGCCTGGCTCCTCGGCTGCACCCCTGCCATCGTTTCGCGTAGAAGAACGTGGGAAACGAGCCTAGACCACTAGTCCATCAGTGGTCTTGTCCAGATGGCTTGGACTGCAACACCCATTTGCCCCAGCCAGCATGGGGCATTGTAGTGCCAAACGTTTGGAGGGCGCCGTCGTGCCCACCCCTGGTCTGTAGCAGTTGGCCGAGGCACGTCAGAGTTTGAGCAAGTCTCCATCCTCGCCCTCCCTGGAGATGGAGGGGGCTGAGCCTGAGCCTTCTGCGCCCCAGGCAGGTGCTCTGCCAGTGAGCCAGGGCCGGCTCTGGAGCAGCCAGCCTGAGAAAGCCAACTGGCATTATGTGCTGTGCATCTGTGTGTTTTCCTCGCTCCCTGCCACATCTGTGCAAGATCCTTCAGAAGCAGAATTACAATCATCCAAAGCTGGTGGAGACTGCTCCAAAAAGAGGTCTGGTTCTCTGTAGTGACAGATTCCAGAGGGCTGAGCTAGTTCACTGTTGCAAAAGCAACAGAAAGTCATGTGGCACTTTAAACACTAACTAGTGTACTGTGTGACATAAGCTTTTGTAGACTAAAGCACATTTAGCAGGCATCTGAAATAATCTTCTGGGTTTGATAGATCTAAAGATGGGTAAAGATCAACAGCAGCAAGCACTTTATTTGCACAGTGAGGCTGAAAGCCTGCGGGAATGCAAAAGTGTACCAACTTTTTGTGCTAAGCACAAAATGCCTATTCATTTATCCCCAGTCTAGAATGGGCACACCTCTTCCTGTCTCTTGTATTTTCTTGCCCCACTGTAGGCAAAGTCTTTCTCACACCACATGTATATGTGCTTCTACCAACTCTGGAAGGAAGCTATTTCATGCATTTGGCAGAAAAACTCTCTGGTCCATAAAAGCTTTTGAAAGGCATGCATTATTTTACATTTATATCCTGCTTTTTCAATCCTTTTCAGCACTTAGATGGGCTTACAAATCTTCCTTCTCTTCATTTTATCCTTGCATCGGCCTCGTGAGGTAGGCTAGACTGAGTGTCAGCGACTGGTCTAAAGCCACCCCATGACCTTCACGGCTTTTTGGGGACTGGAGCCCAGATCTCCCAGGTCCAACAGTCCAACAGCTTCTAATCCTGGCTGTGCAGGAAGGGCCAGCCCAAGTCATTTTAGTGCCTCAGGCAAAGGACAAGGTGTTTCCTGCTGACAGTTCCACGTGGAGAAGCTGATCGGCCCAGGGTGGAATCCATCTTCAGTGCTGCTCCGGGCTGGTCCGAGACATTTTGTTGCCTGAGGCTAAACAACTAAAATGGCACCTACCTCTCTCTCCATTTACAACGCCTCCATAACTGAACACCAACGGATGTGAGCACATTCTCTGCTAGTTAGTTCAGGAGGTGTAAGAAGGCCGCAAGGCACATGATTTTCTCCTCCATCACCTTGCTGCCTTCCGGCATTTGGTGCCTGAAGCAACCACCCTGTTTGGCCTAATGGAAGAGCTGGCCCTGACGCTGTCCATGGGTGAGAGGAACACGAATGAAATCATTCTAGATAAAATGGCAGACTGGCTGGAACCCTCCTAAGCGACAGCAGCAGGGATGAGTGGAACACTTTTTTTTTTAATGTTCCCTATGAAAATACCTTCCTGCAGTCTGAAAAACCCTTTTCCCCTGGGGGGAGGGGTGCTATATGGTGGGTGGAGTTCATGCTCATTATTTAAACCAGTGCAGAGTCCAGGGGGCTGGTCCTGGTGGCAGTGGGATGGTGAATCCATGGTACGTCTTGGCCCGAACCTTTAAGAAGCTATCCGTGGTGCCAAACCCGAATCCCCCAGTTCAGCACCATGGATAGCTCCTTTAAAGTTCGGGCTAAGCTCAGAGTGTCTGTCTACACCAGGGGTCGGCAACCTTTAACACTCAAAAAGCCATTTGGACCCGTTTCCCACACAAAAGAAAACACAGGAAGCCACAAAACCCTTTTGACATCTAAAATGAAGATCACACTGCATATATCGTTTTTTACCTTAATGCTACGCATATCTTCATTATGATTTAGCTGCAGCTCTTGTTCAGTCACTAAAAACTGTTATTTTTAATCTTACATTATAAACTAGTAGGACTCCTTTCATATGTTTTGAATAGGAGAACAGCTTTCTGCAGAGTCAAAGTCAGTGCTAAAGGGCTGCATGCATTAAGCAGCAAACCCCATAAGTTCGTCAGCAGTAAAAGCAAATGAATCTACCCATGTACCATTAAACGTTTGGTTTTCTTCAGAAACTTTTCTTTTCTTCGATTTATCCATGGTTGGCCTGGGGGGGAGGGGGCTCAGTAAATTGGCGTGGGTCCACAGATCGGCAGCTGTGCCGGACATATAGGTGTGTTTAGTGACTGATTAGCAGATAAACAGTCAAGTGCTGAGAATTGTGACAGGTCCCAAGCGCAGCTTTTAACATTCAGATGAAGGAGATAACATTGGGACAAAGAGAATCTTTTCAGCAGCGTTTCGTGTTACATGAGAGCCTGCAGGAAGCTTGTTTAGCAGAGAATGTAGCAATTTACTTAACTAGCTGATTTACTTAACTAGCTAGCGCTGCGAGCAGATCGGGGCTGTGCCGGCGCGTGTTTTGAACGATGGAGCCGCAGAAGAGGGGTTCAAGAGCCAAGTGCGGCTCTGGAGCCGCGGGTTGCCGACCCCTGGCCTACACATCCCACTTGCATCAGGGCCACAAGGCCCGGATGTGAGAAGTGTTGCAAAGCACATCTGTATCAACCACGTTAACATAGCACTGTGCAAGCCCACATCCAGTTCCCAGAGTCATCTCTCAGCCATCTGGCGGGGTAGCGCAGGAGCGGGCAGGTGGTTGGTCTTGGGAGACTATTTTGTCAGCAGGGATGCTAACCTGATCTGTCCCAGCGCTCCTCGGGATTCCTTCTGTTCTGAACTGCCATTTTGCACAAGAGCTGAGGGAAGCATAATTTCCCCGGAAACGGCATGTCTTCCCTGGGGTTTGCACAGTATTTTGAAATGGCTTGAACTTGAATGATTGATAAAACCTCAGAGACCTGCTTGCGGCGGATATGAAAACTGCATGAAGCACCGTGCCGATCCGGATCCAGGCAGCTCCCTGCAATTTTGGATCGTTCTTGGGGATGGGGGCGACTGTCATGCTGAGCAGCTGCACCTGCAAATACTCTGCTGCAACCGCTGAGGGCTGATCATTGCATGATGTGATTTTAGGAGGGAGATAGCCCAAGTAAATGGCTTTCTGATTGGCTCTAGATTTTGAGGGGCCCCTGGCAAGATGCCTTCAGAGGCTAGGACCCTTCTGGAGGAGGAGCTGAGCCTTGCAGCTGCCCACCAACAGCACCTGGACAGCACACAGGTCCCCCGATCACTGCCATTCCCATTATGCTGCGATGGCCTGTATGCCTATTCAGATGCAAATAATTACATGTATGTTTGCCCATTTTGTGCAAACCAAGCCTCACTTGGTCCCCTCCTTGGCCCTGCACGCTGTCATTTCTGAGATCCATCAATGGCCACCGTCACCATAGCCCATCTTCCCGGCCCAATCCACACCATGGCCTGGACCATCTCCTCCAGCCTGGGCACTTCCCAAAGTGATGGACTGCAACTCCCATTGCCCCTGCCATTGTCCCCGGGGATGATAGGAGCAGTACCCCAAGACATCAGGAGGCATCAAGAAGACGGCAGGCCCAGCGGAGGTTCCTGCTCCTTGCCCCGGCTTTTGATGCTTCCTGTGTGCTTGGGAAGGCAGGTGAACAGGTCGCAGCAGCAAAGAGAAGGAAGTGGGGAAGAGGTCAGAGCTGGGCTCCTTGCCAGAACGGGAGCCTGGGCAGGTGGTCAGCCATGCTGACCATGAAGCTGGCCCTGGCGCTGACAGGGCTGTGGCCAGAGAGAAAGGCCCTTTCATGGGGAAAGGCAGCCTTGCCAAAATGCTGGAGAAGGTGCCCACCTGCCCCGCAGAACTGGAAAGCTCAGTCTCACCTCCTGCCCTGTTCCCTGGGTTTCTTGAACAGGCAGACACCCATGTGTGCCATGCTGGCACTAAATTCCTCTTTGATTCGTAGAAAAATAAGCTCTTAAGGGGTTTAGCGTGATCACTAAGCAATGTTGGTAGGCAACCTCAAACAAGCTTTAATGTGGACTAGCAACAGGCCATCTTAAAGTGGAGGGTTAACTCATTTCACTGGACTTTTCAGAGTTTTGACATTGTTTGGGATTTAATTGCTGCTGCTGGCTGACTAGGTTTGTTTTAATCTGCTATTTTAATCTTTTTTACAGTCTTTAGATTGCTGATATTAAGAGTGAGTTTTCCTTTTTTCGTATTTGTTAATTTTTTAATTTTGCTCTGAGATTATCCATTGTTTCTGTGACTGTTTGGCTGCGATCCTATTCACTCCTACCTGGAGGGAAGTCACAATGAACACAGTGGGACTTTGGTAGGCTGGACGATCCTCTGGCCGGGATGTGGTGGCCACATTCTGTATTGCAGACTCTGCACTGAGCCATGTAAGGATTCTCGCATGGTTCCTTATAACTCAGTGATTGTACAATTCTATATCATTTATCGTTCTTCTGTTATTTCTCATTATTATAAACACATCTTAACATGTCAGTGGGAGGAAGTCAATCTTATTAATTTGTTCAAAACATTTCTACCCCACTTTGCAAGTAAAGTGATATACAATTGATCACATTAAATAATAGCTTCATAAAAGTGATTGATGCCTTCAAGTTACGCATGTTTAAAATTAAAACAAGCCTGCTTTCCCTGGAGCCTGTGCATCAGATGTGGGCAGACCTCAGGTCTGTGGAATCTATGATGTATTTTTTTTCTAGTCTCATGAGAGTTGCCAGTCAGAGCCTGGTGCAAAACACTCTTAGAATTAAAGAATTCTGAACCCAGGAATTGATCTGAGTACTAGAACTGACCTCACAGTCACTTAATAGAAAAAAATCACTCTTGCTTAACCCTCGCCCCACCAGCTCTCTTCATCTCAGTAATAGAATTTAAGGGGTGCAGGAGTCATTTAAATGCCATTAAATGATTGCATGGCAAAATTGCTTGTCTGCCTAACTCAAATTATGGAGACTTTTACCAATAGATCTCAACCTACCTTTTGTGCTACCCACCCCTGCCTACAGCAAATACCTAGAAGAGACAAAAGTCAGAATGGCAAAGTTCAGTTAGAAAATCATTACTAGGTGACCAAACAAAAAGACCCATTTTGATCTGGCATCTAAATGCGAGGAGCATCCGTGACCGGTGAATAGGGGTGGGTGGGAAGCTGCAAATCAGGTTGCACTGCAGAGAAGATTCCCTTCCTGGCAGCTGCCTGCCTTGCTCCTGATGGAGAAGCCCGGCACTGCCTTAATTCTCTTCCGTTGCAAAAGGAAGGAGACTCACAGCACAGCTCTGCACAGAACTATTGACTTCAATGGGTCTTATTCTCACCCAAAGGTGCACAGAGGATTGCAATCCAAGGTGAGCTGTACATTCAGGAAGCTGAATGAGGCGCTTGGTAGCACTGCAGACTTCGGCAACCAAACTAAGCCCAAATGCTTTGCAAGTGGAAAACAGGAAGCATGACAGGAAGCGGACTGGGCTAGAATTTTTCTCTCCTAGATGTGTTGGAGGGCTCCCATTGCAGAGTAGTTTTCACAGGTCAGAATAGTAAACAAGCAAGCAAGTTTATTCCTCTTTAGTCCAAGACAAAATAATCAAGGGCATTCATTCATAGGGTTGCCGTATGTTGGAGATGGCTCAAGGGCATGTAACGACAACAGAATCTGAGGTGGGGAATTCTATTCTCCCGCCACAAGATTCTTCCATCTCATGTGCTGGCCAAGGATGGAGGTGCTTCCACACAAGCCTTCAGTCCTTCGGTCTGCCTCAGCTTTGCAAGTGGGTCCAGATCTTGTGTTCATTCTCATGAGCTGCTTCCTCCATCCTTGTTCCACCCAGAGAGAATCTGCTAAGGAGGGGAAGGCAGAATGCCTAGCAAGGTATTTGGTTGGTAGCTGCTTGGAAACAGCCATACCTGGAGGCTGCTTCTCTTTGGCAGGGTTTCACTGGCGGTTTTTCCCTTATGCAGAAGAAGTCATGAATGGCAGTTTCCGACATGGGTTTTTGTACTGCATCCAGATCTCCTCAAGGAGCAGTAACGGCTCACTTCTTTGCATGTTCACCCAAGAGTAATTCCTGTCAGGTTTAATGGCACTTGCTCCTCGAATTGGTGTGCATAGACTTGGAGCCTGGGGGTTTGTGCGTGAAATGGTAAGCTTGGAAAACTAATTGTAAAAAAGTCAGTGGCTACAAAGGCAGAGCAAGGATTACCACTGTGGAGTGCCAAAAGTGCTCTTCTCCTCCTATTTGCTTATTGCATGAAAAAGAAAACTTGGTTGCAATGCATTTGCGTATAAGGATTAAGATGTTTCTGTTTTGCCCTAGCAAGACTGCACACGAAGTCCCCTATTTAATCTCTCCCGCTAGATAGCTCTGCATGGAGGCATTGAAAAAGCACACGCTCCTCCAGCAAGCAGCTCGGCAAAGTCAGCTCTCGGAGCAGCAACTTCCTCTGGGCAGTCAGCTGCGAGCATCCTGGTGTTCGCCTTGAATGACGAAACGTTAGTAAGTGAGGCAGGGAGCGCGCACACGCGGGTTCTTCGCTGCAAGGTGGCGGCTCCGTAGCAACGGAGCGGTGCAGGAGCAGGCGCACAGCGAAGCTGCCGAGCGTGCCTTCCAGGGCTCCTGCTGCTCCTGGCCTGCTTTTTCTGCATGCTCTGAGATGCAACGCAATGCTGTGTGCACGTGTGCAAAGCCTTCGGGAAAACAAAGGTGAAGAGGAGGCAGAGGCAGCGGAGATTCCTTGGAACTCCCGTTCCTCCGACACGAGCAGGGGTGTAGTGGCACCATGGCTCTCGGGTGCAACCCTGGCACAGTTTTATCAGCAGGGCTGCTGGTAGCATCTTCCCCGATGCTCCCCAGACTTCCCCGTTGCTTCTCCAGCACAGTGCTCTTCCATCACACCTTGGGTTCAGCCCTCAGCCATTTGGTGGTGCAGAACAGGAGTGCGCAGCAGGCCGACCTCACTCACAGTAGCGCAGGAGAAATGAATTGTCCTTGCAACAACCTGTTGTTCTCTGCAGTGATGCAAAGCTTGGGGTTGGCTTGGTCTCAAATGGAAAATTCAGGCCAATGGGCTTTACAAAAGATCTGATTTTGGTAGAGATGAAAATAGTTAAACGCAGGTTGTTGGTACAGATCAACACAGCTTGTCTGGGGGACATGGCTGTGGGGGCCACCATGATGAGTTCTTGCACTGTACAAAATGTTCTGCTACATCTCTGTTCACTGAGAACCAAAAGAGCACATGAATAATTTTGCTGGATCAGGCAAAAAATTTCCACAGATGCCTGCCAGGTGCCTCCAGAAAGCCCACCAAGAACAAAGAAAGCTGCACTGTTCACCCTTTCTTCACCTCTACCAGTTAAGGATAGCAAAGAAGTTGGTTCTGACATTAAGATGAGAAATTACCTAATCTTATACTTTTGAATCAAAATCCAGCTGACCTTCAAAATTCACATGTCTCTGAATTTCACAATGGGATTTTCCAATGAAAGAAAGCACAAGGAAAAGCAAATATTAGAGGAAATAATACTGAAAAAGATGCATTATACAAAGAAATTTGCTTTCAAGAAATGTGTATATTCAACAGAAATGCATATGAATATGCACATTTGGAGAAATGTGCAGGAAAATGCTTATGAAATTAAATGCAAAAATTTAAAGTACTTTTTAAAGTTCAGGATGAACCACATTTAAGAATGGGGAAATTCTCAAAATGTGAGACATATCTAACTTAAGATTGGAAAAATAAGAAACCAAGAGAAACCAAAACCTAACCTACCTTCAGCCAAATCAGGAGTGTGCAAAAGGGTGGATCAGGAGTTATGACTCTGTTGACAAAGGTTTCTTACTTCCATTTGTCTAATGATAGCAACAGCAAAATGGATTTTTCCACCTAAATTAGGCTGTTTTAATAAATAAAGCTTGAAAATGTATTAAACCTTTAAACCCTTTTTAATTTGTTTTTTCTGTCCCGGAAAAATCGTGCAGTGTTGGGAATTTTAAATTATTATTCCTTTGTTGACGGTCTGTTCAGTGTACTTTTATGGCAGTCTGGCAGGTATACTTTTACCGGGTCACTTTCCTTTATATTTCAGCTGACCAAGGGAGCCATGAAGTGGAGTAGGAAACATGGGAAAACACCGACAAGGTCAGACGGCACACAGCTAATTTGCACAAGGGGTGGGGACAGAGTGCTGGGTTGTCAATAGAAAACAATGGAAAAGGGGAAAAGCACATTATAAGTGTCAGGGGCTGTAGGAACCCCCCCCCCCCGGGAGCCTGGGGGTGGGACTGAAATCTAAGCAATAAATAATAGTAACCACAGTAGTTAGTGCTCCAAATAGGCACTCAGAAAAGGGTGCAGGGCTAAATTTTCCCTTTCCTGGAGACTCAGGGAAATGCCAAAATGTGAAGAACACTGAGAAGTGTCGATTTAACCCCTTTTTTTAAATGCCTGTGTATGCACAATGTTCTGGGATGGAAAGTAATATGGGAAATTAGAAAAATATGGGAAGAAAATATGACCCCAAGACACATTTCTGAGGCTCTGGATCCCTCCTTTGAAAAGCAGCAGATTGGTGCAGGCGGTGGGGTTGGGGGTGGGGAGGAAGTTGCGTCGTGAGGGGCCCTGGGATATCAGCTGGAGCCCGGAAGGGACAAAGCGAGAGAGAGGCCAAGGTGAGTCTGAAGCTCTGCTAGGTGCACACATTCCATAAACAGCCCACGCCATGTGACCTATTTGCTGGGTACACAGCATGCCATGCGAACCTGTTGGATAAAGCCCAGGCCCTTCACTGTGAAGGTCTGTGGGAGAACATCACTCCACAATAAGAGAACAGTTCATTTCAAGAATGCAAGGTCAGAACATCGGAGGGGAATACTTGTGGCTGGACAGCATATTGGAATGAAAAGCTCCCTGCAGAGAATTGTTAGCACTTATGAGTGAATTGGCCCATGTAGCTGTCTTCTTCTTGAACAGCAAGTACCGTATTTTTCGCTCTATAAGACGCACCTGACCATAAGACGCACCTAGTTTTTAGAGGAGGAAAACAAGAAAAAAAATATTCTGAATCAAATGGGCACATAATCACAGGCACATTCCCCATCACTTCCTCATGGGCTGCACAGCTGACAGACTTACTGCACACACATATTCACTCTGTAAGACGCACAGACATTTCCCCTTACTTTTGTAGGGGAAAAAAGTGAGTCTTATAGAGCAAAAAATACGGTACATTTCTTGAACAGTTTCAGCAAGTATCAGGTGAAGAATGTTTAAGATGCAAAAGCTTTCCAGGCTGCATTGCTTTTCTTGCCAATTATACGTACACTCAATATTTGCACTTATTTCTGTTACTTGGTTCGTGGAACATGACTTCCCCGGCCTGATCCCTTCTAGATGCTGAGAATGCAGTACAGCTAACGCTTCTTTTAAATATGCTCTTGGATGATGTCCTGCGACTGCTTCTTTTTGTGGGGAAATTATTACACATATCAGTTTTCTACTGGGGCAGCCTTCAATAGTCAGTGATCTACATGTTCTTCAATTGTTTACCTGCTTTGTGGAAATTAACAAATTATTAGCATATTATGCCTTTGAATACTGAGATTACAACATTGGAAAGATAAACACTCCCCTGCTATAGTGTGATGTACTGAGACATTTTACAGTGCTTTCAATATATACAGACACTACCTTCAAATGGATATTTATTTAGATATGTGTTCCACTTTTGTGGAAGCCTCCATAGAATTACTAGAAAGTTGTGTGCATTTCATGCATATCCATACATGTATATTTTAAAAAACTGTAGGGAAAATAATTGCAGACATGTACATGTTGGGGTCCTCTCAGGAGCCATGGTGGGGACACACAGGTCATGCCCCTTTAAGGAAGTGTCCCTGGAGACGGTCTTCCACAGTCTGGATGCTTTCATGGAAAAGATCTTGTCCTCAGAAGAAGGGGGGCATTTGGAATTGGGCTTCAGCAGATCCAAACAGTGTGCAGGCTAATCCTGAAATTAATCCGAGTAAATCTGTACCTAACATTGTGCAAGGACGCACTTCGTAACCTGCAGTCTCTAATAATTATTGATTCTCGGCAGCTGCTCTTGAATACTGTCCAGTTACTTTACTTAGTCATTTGCAGAGCGCTAACTCCCTTTTTGCTTCTACGAGGAAGAAAGAAGTGCTCATATTATATGATAACTGAACTATACGCAGCAGGACTCGGCTGAAACTTGGCATCCTGGTGCCACCTTGTGTAGAATTGGGGAAATGCTGCCTCGAAATGTTAGGTGTTTCTTCTCCACCAACATCATTTAAATGAACTCAAAGTCTTTCCACCAGCTGTCTAGGAAGCTCAGCTGGTCACCTTCAGAAAAATCCTTTGGTGAGTTTCTCTGTGCAAAGGAAGTGAACCTCATCCCCTCGAGGCCAGGAGCGCAAGGAAAGTGAACCCCCAAGGAGCATGTGACCCACAGGAGGATGTTTGATAATCCTCTCCTGTATTTCCAGCTCCCGGCAGGTGGGAAAATAAGAAGGGGAGAAGCCATAGCTCAATGCTTGAGCATGTTCTTTGCACACCAAAGGTCCCCAATTCAAGCCCTTCAGCAATATCAGGTGCAGACGTGGTGGAGGTCCCAACGGTGCAACTCATGCCTTGCACTGAATGTTTATAAGACTGTTCTGAGGGCAAAAATGGAGAGGCAGAAGATTGTGTATGAAGCCTTGGATTCCTTGGAGGAAAAGGCAGGCTGTAACCCTAACACATAAATAATGTTAAATATGCATAGGAAGGGGGTGAGGCAACGAGTATGATCCAACTGCATCCTTTACGCAAGTTCAGAGCACAAGATGCTACAGTAGGCACAAACTTCTTTTGACTGTTACCTGCTGAAGTTCTGGTTAAAGTGATAAGCATGAAAGGTTCAAACACCGGCACCATCATGTCCAGCTACCATCACAGACTCATAGAATAGTAGAGTTGGAAATACTAAGAAACCCTGTGAATTGTCATTTGATAAGAGTTCTAGGCAATTCCCAGCTGGGCTGTGTGTGCGTAGATTATCAGCAACTCCATAAATCATGGTTTTGAGGAAGGAAGCCAACCATGATTTTTGAACTCGGTGAAATTTTGCAGTGTAGACCGCCAGTTGAGGGGAAAGTAGATAGAGCTGCGATCCACAAGTCCCAACCCTGGGCTTGGCCACCCCATTTCAGCCAAATCATGCCCCCTATAGCCTTCCGAAAGCTTCAGCTAATGGGGCTGGCTATCCTTCACTCTCGCTGATGCTGGGAGCAATTGATGGCAAAAAGAGAAGGGGATGGCAGATGCTGAGGTGGCTGGATGGAGTCACTGGGGTAGATGGAGTCACTGGCTTGTAGGGTGGCTTGGGTGGACTCCAAGGGATGGTGGAGACAGAAGAGCCTGGAAGAATGTTGTCCATGGGGTTGTGATGGGTTTGGCATGACTTTGCGACTAAACAACAACATCCTCCACTCTAATATGAGCATTATATCTATCCAGTTGCACCTGTCTTCATATTCTTCAGGGAATCCATCTTCTGCAGGACTTCATCTATACTGGTCCTTCAGTCCCCAGTTGCTGCTTTAAAGTATTCTTTCCCTAACTTTCTTGTCACCATTTACTGCCATGGACATGATGAAGGATTATTGCTAAACAGGTGCCTGAGCAGCCTTATCACATTATCTGAGATAGCTGTGAGAAATGGGGACAGGGCCAGCCTGACATGTTGCTGCATGAGCAAAAAGCAAGATGGAACTCATTCTGGGTATAAAGGACAATCTGTGCTGGCAATTGGATCTTACCTACATTCTGGCACTGGAGCAGGACCTTCCCCTACACATGAAGAGAGCTATTTAGCTTCCAGGTGTGTGCTAGGTGGCACACCGTTCTCTCCTCCAGCACTTTGCTGCCACTTCCCAGAATCTGCTGCCTAAGGCAGCTGCTCCCTCCGCGTAGTGCCTGGGCTGGTCCTGATTAGCAGGCAGAGGTGGCAAATGAGTTGCTGGAAATTAAAGGGGTGTGTGTCTGTGTACGGGGCTCGCCCAGTGCTGCACCAGGAAGGGGGAACTTCTTAAAGGTGGCGTCCCCCCATCCACAACAGACCTGCACTTCTTGTAACTCACAGGAGAGCCTTTCTAGCTAATGGGGTAGGATATAAATCCAAGCAAGCATAACCAAAGTGTTTTACAGCCTAAGGCAGAGCTACAAATGACACACCACCACCCTTGCCCACAAGTCAAGGTGCTTAGTATTCAGTGCCAGTCACATTTTGTCACCTGTAGCAGAAAATCCCACAAGCACTTCTTTCTGTCCTTAGCAGTAAAAATATGACATTATATACGGATAAGATGTTGGTGCTCTATTATGACACCCCAGCCAGCTTCCTGAAGGCAGGCAGACGCTCATTAAATCATTGGCTCAAGCATGCCAAAACCGCATAAGACTGGAGCCTACACTCACTTTGACAGCCCATCATGGGATCAAGAATCATCACAGGAACCCAGTGACATGATACCTTGTGGCCCCAATGTCAGTAGGACTGTGTATCAACTCTAGCTCACCTTCTGACCTTTAAAGGAGCTGTCTGTGGTGCTGAATCCCCACACCAGGTAGGGTACCCTGGACAGCTCCTTCAAATTTCAGAGTAACATCTGTAGTGCCTCACTGATTTTGGAGCCATCAGTCAACTCTCTGAAGGACTGAGAATGGATTGAGCATGAGTTGCTGTTGAACTGTAGGTCGTTGTTGTTGTTTTATAAATTTTTTATTAAAATTTTAAACTAACACTAAAAACATCAAACATCACATACATCAGATTTACTGGGTCAACCTCCTACTACATATTTTTTAACATTCTAGAGTCAAATTCAAATCAATTTATAATAATTTGAAAACATCTCTAAGTTTACGCCAAGTCCTGTTTCTCCAGCCAGTTATAAAAAGAATCCCAAGTTCGAAAGAAGTCAGTGTCTTCTTTCTCCTTCAATGATAAAGTCGATCTATCCATTTCTGCGCAATCCAAGATCTTTCTTACAATCAATCCATCGGTGGGTAGTTCCTCACTTTTCCAATATTGAGCAAATGCAATCCTCGCCGCTGTGATCTATAGGTTGTTGCTGAAATGTGGATTATTGTATTGTCTGAATCTAGCTGCACTAAAAAGTCAAGACTTCTTAACCATGAACCACCCATGAACTGAATCCGTAGTTTGGTACTGGGTCATGAACTGTGGGCTGGTCACCCTGGTTTATTCTCAGCTGGGTTCAGACAACACCCTAACCCAGTGATGGCGAACCTTTTAGAAACCAAGTGCCCAAACTGCAACCCAAAACCCACTTATTTATTGCAAAGTGCCAACTCTGCAATAAAACCTGAAAAAGCCAGTCCAAGCAAATATATATATATCCTTGGCAGCACACTGACCAGCCATGTGAAAGCTTGGACGAGTCATGGCTAATGTGCCATTGCTTGTGACATCATTGCCTGGCACCACTACTCCTTTCCGAGCAGGCACATGGCCCCTGTGGCTGCTGTTATCCAATGCCTGGCTCCTGGGGCGATGCTGGGGCAACTTGGCCCGCGTGCCGGCAGAGAGGGTTCTGTGTGCCCACTGTGGCACGCATGCCATAGGTTCGCTACCACTGCCCTAACCCATGTTTCAACAACAACCCCTCATGGTTCAATAATAAACCACACTCAGCCCATATTCAGAGCCTGAATGTAGATTATAATGTTATCTGAACTCAACCAGTATAAGGACAACTTACCTGAGTGGCTGCAGGTCCCCAGGATTTCAGGTAAGGGTTGTTCCTAGAGCAGGTGAAGGTACCGAAGGGCTTCAGCAATAAAGCTGCTTGCTTAATTGTGCTTACTTTTGATTGCTGGACTCATCTCTGTTTATTATGTCCCTTTTTTGGATTTTGTCAATGGGTACTTGCTGAGGTGAGGCCCCACTGCAGGTGCCCAGCCTTGCTTACCTTTGACATCGACCTGCCAGAACGATGGTCATTTACTCCTGCCCAGATCAGGGGCAGAATGCCTTGTGTATGGATTGCTGGTGAACGCCGGCAAAGGACACGACGCCACTCACGCCCCGCTTCAAGTAGGCATTTGCTGGTGTCTGTGGGAACAGAGCACTGGACTATGCAGGTCTTTGGCCTGATCCAGGGGAGCACAGTTCACAAATAATCCATAATGGAGCCCTGGTTAGGCTGGTTTTAAAATTTGTGATGCAGGCAGCCTCCTTTGCAGAAGAGTTTATCTCCTTTGCCACTAGCGCATGGTTCCTGGGCGGCTTCTGGGCTAGTGAATCTCACCAGCTTTTCTCTTTCTATTCTCTTCCTCATTAAGCCCAACCAGCATTCTGCCTAGTGGAGATGATGGACAGTTCCAGGCATTCGTGCTGAAGAGGGATGCACAGCCCTGACGGAGACAAAGTCCCCTTGCCAGGGAGCGTCAATTCCTCTCCCCCACGCCGCATCTCCCTTTCTGCTTTTGCTATTTTGCGTTTTCTTCCTTGACACATCTGCCTCGCCAAAGTGCAGCCCCACACTCAATTGGCTCCCTCCCCCCACTGCCCTGGTATGAATTGCCTCATATGACGGTTTGTGGAATCGATGACTGGATGCAAATGGGATGAGAGGAGCGGAATGGTAAAGCTGAAATGACTAATGTATTTCCATGTATGGTGCCTTTCTGCCAACGCTCTCTAGGAGGTTCGTAGTTAAAAATGAAGGCTTAAAATGTAACGGTCACATGCAACACATGTGCCATGGAGCCAGTGGATTTCAGCTATCAAGGTCGCTGCAGGAGATGGCGCTGGGAAGAGAAGAGCCAAATGGGTTAGCCATGGCAACAGCAAGCGTTACCATGGGCAGCCAGGTGCTTTGTCTAAGATGAAAGGAGTTCAAGGCAAGTGGCAGTTCAGCTAAACAGTCCTAAATAGGCTGACAGGGGACCTTGTGATGCAGACAGGTGGCTCAGCTGCATGTGGAGGAGGTTCTGGGACCTTGCAGTGGACGTCGCTAGCATCGCTCTGCCCAGGGATTTTATCCATGGGACCGTTTCCCTGCAGAATGCTGGAGCCTGATGTCCCAGCAGAAGACTGGGACACTGGCACTGTCATCAAGGAGCTGCTCTGCCAGCACTGACTGTTGGGTTCAAGAGAAGCACGTTTGGATCCACCTCATATGTCCCGCCACAAATTTGCCCCTCCAGTGTCTTGCTCCAAATCTTCTGTCTGGGACCCACCGCATGGCCCACCTCATGATGAGGCTACTCTCGTCTGTGCCTCTGTGTGCACAGCGATGCCAGACAGATCTACGAGCAGTTGTCTGTCCACTATCATGGCTTCACAAAAGGAATCCTGGGAACTGTTCTTTGGCAAGGCATTGAAAACAGGATCCCCGAAGGATCTTTCAGGATCTTTCTCAAAGAACTACATTACAACTATTTCTTTGTTTTGTGTATTTATTAAATTTTAAATCCTGGAGAGGGTAAATTTTATATATAGATGGGGTTTATAAAGCAGGCTGCCATCTTGGCTTTGCCATAACTGGAACCACACTGGAATAATAGAATGGCACAGCTGGAAAGGACCAGGCTCAGCCCAAGCCCTGCTCAGTGCAGCCTCAACATCCCTGACAGATGAGCATGCAGCCCCTTCTTAAACACCTCCAACCAAGGAGACCCCGCCACTTTTGAGGTGGTCTGTTCCATTGTTGAATAACCTATGTTGGAGTGAAGAACCACAGGTTAGGCAGAGCTGGCCTTCCAGCAATCGCTCGATGGCCAAGCCCTTCCACTTCCCCACAGCTGTCAATCATTTGGCGGTTTCACTGCTTTTGTGCTTCTTCCACCTCGCCACATTCGAAAGGGTTGCAATGCCTCTCCTAAGGTGTATTAGTGATCGGGAATTAAAATAACAATACGCTGGCACTTTGTCCCCGGCCCTTTGCTCCCACCCACCACTCAAATATAGCCCCCAAATGGAATTTGGCTTTGGTTTCTCCTCCCTGCCTGCCCCCCTCCCCATGCAGTGTATTGTTTAGGCCCTACAGAAGAATGTCAAGGAGGTTATTAAGCTGCAGCTGGGTAGTGCAACGAACTTTCCCAGCGTTCAAAAGCCGGGATAGGTTCTTGAAGCCATAACAAGGCTTGTGGCCTTCAGCTTGGAAGAGCACCAAGGAACATCTCCTTGAAACTGCCTTCCCCAAGCTTTCTGTAGATAAGGGCTGCTTTTGATGTGAGAATGAGACTACAGTATCTGCCTTTCTGAAGCAGCTTCATCCACCTCCCCTCCCCTCCCCTCCCTCCCAGGAAGGGAGGCTGCTATTTCTGAGAGAGGAATTTTATACAATCTGTGCTTTTGGCCCGGGAAGAGGAATGGACTCATCATTCATTGAGACAACTTTGGAGGTCTAGCTTGCCCTGGTCTATTCAGAGAACAAGTACAGTCAACAATAAAGAGGAATGCAAGTTTTCTTTGCTTGCTTATATCCTGCCTCCATGTTGTATTCAGTAGTCTGTATATTATCTTTCACAGGAAGTTTCATTGCTTCCCATGTATCTAAAGTCCCTGCCTGGATGAGGATCCTGGGATTAAATCAGTTTCTTCTAATGTCTAACTGAAATCTGCTGCTCTGTCATTAGTTTTATTCCTGCTTCCTGAAGCACTGGAGAACAAATCTTTGGTATGCCTCCTTCGCTTCAGCAAGATCACTATGGCATCTGCCTTCATGTCAGGCGCATCCAGCAAAATTTACAGTCTGGTCAAACAGTTATGGGAATGGTGGGTGGTGGTGGAAAAGATGCTGGGTCCTAGCATGTTAATTCCATATGTGTGCGTTTACATGCATCTCTCCTTCCTACCTTCTCCCTCAAATTTCAGACGTAGGGTTTATTTTTTTTTATTTATTTAAATATTTATATGCCACCCCTTGCAGCAGCCTCGGGGCGGCTCACAATACAAACTCTTGTATTGTGAGCTCTTAGGAACAAAAGATCTGGGGATTGGCCCACAGGATAAAAGGAAAACACACATTTACAGCCCTACAGGATGTAGGAACGGGGGGGGGGGGGAGAGAAAAGGGCCTTTTATTTTGTGGAAGAGAAAAACCTCAGGCAGAAAGGTTCGAGGTGGGGGGACAGCAGGAGGGGAAGCACCTGTGGGCAGACGGACAGCTCCTCCGCGGGATCAGAGGCCGCCCAGATCCCCAGGGGCCCTGCGCCTTGATCTCAGCGAGTGCCCAGGGACAGCAAGCCGGTGGGGCAGGGGGCCTCCCAGGGATTCGGGGTCCCAAATTAAAGATGCGAGGTGCCAGCTGTAACGGGCCAGCCCCTAACACCACCTCTGCTGTGCCAGAGTAGACAGGAAAAGTCCTACAACTCCGATCTCCGCCAGCTGGGCCATGCTGAGCGTTGGCATCTTTCCCCTCTGTTTGTGCGCATTGGATTGCGCCCTACAAGTCCGCCCCAGTGTCTTCCAAAAAGCAAAGCAGGGACAGACCAGAGCAACGCACAGCCGGGAGCCTTTGCGGCAGGGCTTTGTCAGCAACCTCTGTGGTGCTTCGCTTCGCTTCGCTTTCTGTCCTCCCCAGCGCAGGGAGGGGTAGCCCGTTCCCAAGCCCCCTGCCGCGCTCGCTCCCTCCTGCTCCTTCGAACCGGCGGCATTGAGGTCACCGGTACGGAAATACTCCGCTCTCCACGCGCCACCAACGCACCCCTGCCCGTGCGGCTGAGATGGTTTGCTTCGCGTGATCCCTCCCGCTCCTCCTCTCCTCGCCTCCTTCTCTCCCCACCTCCACCCCCCCGCCAGCCACAAGGACAGATGGTACATTCCTCGGGTACAGCATTCAGACGGGAGGGCCGTTCTCCGAGCGCAAGAGCTGCTGCTGGCAACCTTCTTGGAGGGGCTTCCCGAGAGAAAGGGCTCACCCGGGCTGGGCAGAAAGGACCCGCAGCCTGGCACCAGGCCTCGCTTCCCCCTCCTCTCTCGGGTGGCATGACACTTTTTGGCAGCAGAGAAGGGTGCTGGAGATGTGAGTACTGGCTGCCCCTCCATAATCCCGTTGTGTTTGTGTGCGGGCTCCAGCCTCTTCTAGCCCCAGGACGAAGTGGCAAGGAGACTGCCAGCAGCAGGCACCCAGAGGAAGGCCGGAGGAGGAGGAGGCGCGGGGTGGGGGGAAGAAAGGAAGCCTCAAAATTGAGAACTCATGGAGGTGTCATTCCCCCCACCCCACGGTCACTCACAGCCGCATCCCCCTGGGGTGATGGGCGTAGGGCTGCGTTCCCAAGGCATCGGTGGGGGCTCCAGGTGCATTTCATTTCGCTAGGAAGGAGGCTTGGGCAGGGGGGTGGGGACTGTTGGGTTGCTTTTCTCTTGTTTTAAATCTTGCTGCTAAACAGAGCTGGCCATTTTTAATATATTTACACTCCAAATGATGGACTCCTGGTGGAGAGAAAGTTAGATCAGCGCGGTGATGAGAATCGACGTGGATTTTGGCTGCTATGGAGAGGTTGTTACGGCAACGGAGGGCAGCATGTTGGCTGCACGGCTACTACCAAACCTGGGCAGGAAAGAGATCATCCCCCCTTTGAAATGGAATCGTGCGCGGGCACACTATGCCAAGGAACAGGGGATTGTAAGAGATTGATTCCTCTGTTCCAAACGCCACTCTTAGGCCTTCGTCCTGATCTTGAGGACCTCCCTTTTCCATATATTGGAAAACATATACAGCAGTGTTACAAGGCCCAAGTTCTCTGAGGGCTGAATGAAGGGGAGAAGCTGGTTCTGCCCCCGATGCCTTGCAGGAAGAACTTAGGATACCTGGGCAAGTGCGTTGATGCTCAGTGGTGGGGCATTCCCTGTAATTCTGCGCTCCTGTTCCGCAAGAGCATGCACCCAGTTTTGGTCGAGGTGGCAGAGTTCCATATCAAGGGAACCGGCACTTCTTAAGGCTGCCTCAAGCAGACAGGAATCCCACACCAGCAGGGCCCTGGGGATCTCGCACAACAACAGTGCACATGGGCAAAGAAGGGCCAAAGCGGTTTTTGAGTGCTCATTCAAGCATTTTTATTAGTAAGCTTTTCCAACAGAAATGTCTCCATTTTACATTAAGATTCTGATCCTAAACATATGTGACACCAATTTCAGTATAACTTGCATCCAGGAAGTATATTTAGGCATGCAAGCTAAATTAAGATTTGCAATAATATTCTATTTATTTTCACTGTAGTCCAAGAAAGCAAACACCCCCGCTTCCCCTGATTCTGATCGGCCTTGTAGAAAGGTTTGCCTTAAATGGTATTCTCAAAATAGGAGAGAAAAGGGTGCGGGCGAGACAGGTTTATCTTCCCTTGTGCTTCCAGTGTTGGAGGTACCATTATGCATTTCAGCTACAGACTATAGAGCTTAAGTATGGCTTTAGATGACATTGAAAAGCTGAATCAGTTCATATCCACAGGAAATGCTGTGAAGATTCACCTCTGGAACATGCTTTGGATTTTGTTGAGACAGTTTTAGGAATAAGATGATCCAGCATGTCCTCTCATGTTTTTGCTCTTGCTTGCTCACTGTCGTGTCTTTCTTTCCCCTAGATTTAGACATGGCCCGGGAGCCTAAGCTGAGCCATACCCGGCCTGGTCAGAAGAGACAGCACGGTGGAGGCCTCTATCCGTGAGTTCATGTGGCGTCTGTGGGTTGAAGCCAGATGGGATGGTGCGTTTAGGGTGCAATCCTAGGCATGCCCAGACAACCCTCAGAATTCCCATTAGCCATGCTGATTGAGGAATGCTGGGAACTGTGGGATATTTTAGCGGTCCAAACATGCTTAAGATTGTTCCCTCGTTGTATATGGAGATGCTTCACATCTGGTGTTGGCAGGGCTAGAGAAGAAAGATGTGTTGGTTCCACATTGGAAGAAGGAAGAGTTAGTCAGGCCCACCGATGACAGCTGTGGACCATATTCCTTTCTTTGAATTGGGGGTACCAGACCCACCCCAAGACTGCTCTACTGACCCCTCTTTCCCCTTCCCAAGCCAGGAAGTAAGAGTTGCATCTAGTTTGGGTTAATACGGGTCAAGACAAGCATTCATCTCCATATACACGTTAGCTCCCAGTCCGTACCATTATCAGTCATTTAAAACTGCTTGGTCATTGCACTGGACCTGTGAAATTGAAGCAGAAAAAAAGATCACTCCTATCTTTTAACAGAGGTTTGATCTGTGGAAATCGTTGCTTTTCGTGTTAAACATGCTCATTTGATAAGAGCTGCAGATCAAACTGTAGTTAAAAGGAGAGCTACAGGGGCCCGTACAAAAGCTGACAACCCTAAACAGGGAGAAGAAGAGCTGCGTTCTAACTCAGGACTGTTTCCCTCTGGCATTTCTAAAATCAGGGATGGGTAGAAAGATGTTTTCAATTTTGACTGCCAGTGCACCTCACCAGAGCCCAAGCTGCAAGGGCTCCTGGAGGGTGCATTCCAAAACATCTGGAGTTCTAGCTTGTTCATTCCCTTGTTCTAAAATGAAATAGACCAGGGCAGGGGGCGTGCAGATGCCTGCTGAGCTAAGTCAGGAGGCAGAGCGAATTGCGGCTGCTCCGTGCAGCTTTGTCCTTGGCCATGGGTTGCTCCCATCCAAGCAAGTGGTGCATGTGGCATCTTTGGATGGCTCCCGCTATCACAGAGAGGTGCACCAACATTGATAACTATTCTGGACTTCTTTGCCTGGTTACAACACTGGGGAATTACAGGAAACTTAAAATGGCATCTGCCTGATGCAGCACAATGGCTTGGTTTCCATCAGAGGGGTGTCACCAGGTTCCCATCCCATCGATGGGGAGCACGGGTGGGAGCACTAGTGCAAGAAGACACCCAGCCGTGAATATCCTGCCGAGGCTCCTCAGCCTTGGTTGCAGCCCTGGTTCCTAGGTTGGGCATGTATATGCTGCAAACCTAAGCAGATTTCTTTTTTGTCATGGAGATTCCCTGAAAGAATCCTGGGAGTTGTAGTTCTGAACCAAGGCCAGGGATCTTCTAACAGAGATTTCTTATCATCCCTATGTAACTACAGTCCTAATGATTTAAAACAGAGTTATAGGATATAGGGCACATTTATCTTGTAGGTTAGTGCCACTCTAGGCAGGTATTAGTCACTTTATGCTGCCTTACCTCTTAGCTAAGCTAGTTAAATGTTAGGAGCTAATGCAGAAAACAAAGCCATCTCTTCAAGGTGCTATCTATTTTTGCTCTGCTTCCATACTTTTAGCAGGGCACTGAGAAATTAAGTAGGTGAAGGATGTAGTGGATAGCAATAGTATAACAGCTGAAGCAAGCTTTCAACCACATGTATGTATGTATATATGTATGTACATTGGGTTGGCATTCTGCTAATAGTGCAGGAGCAGAGCCGGGGCAAAAATGAGACACACATTTAGGATTCCCTAAAGCCAGGGAGGCCAACACAGTCTGTGATACAAGACTAGGAAAGTAATATCCTACCAGTAGTGGATGGAATTGTATTCCTTATTTTAAAAAGGCAAAACCAGGTGGGCATCTTGGAGGTGCTTTTAGAGCCGGGGTGAGTATCTCTGGACCCACTGTTGCCCTAAGCAGCAAAAGGGAATAATAATCTTGAAACTGGTCTAGAGTGGCTACAAAGTGCTCTAGAGGTCAGCATTAGTTTGCTTTCTCCAGGCGCCATTGTATTTAAATAGTGTTACAATTTGGTGGGTGCCAGGGGCTTCAGTGGGCACTGCCTGAGGGTGCCCACGCCCCACTCCTGCTGAAGCCCAGCATTGCAGGCGGAACACAAAGAGGCTTGTGTTTTGGGTGATTTGCCAGCTGCAACCCATTCTGGGAGGACGGACATGGTCTCACCACAATTACCGGTGCCCTGATGACCTCCTGGGTTGATATGAGGGGCTGCCTTTGAAACCGTTTGGATGCTTCTGCTGGTTGTGAATGTGGCTGTTGGGCTGCTATTTGAGTTTCACTGTGGGGAACATAGTACTCTAAGCGCTGTACTGGCTCCCAGGCATTGCTTTTCTCCCAAGCACAGTCCAAAGACCTGGGTTTGACCTACAAAGCCATAAAGCATCTAGGACCAGTTCTTCAGCTATCATTTGGCCCTGTGTAGCTAGAGCCAAGGTATCTAAAGGCCACCTGTTCCCATATGGAACATTGTAGATTAATAGGCTAATCCTATGCAAGGTTCATTAGTCCAAAGTCCCACTGGCTTCTTGTTGGCTTTAATGATATAGTTAGCCTTAAATGTCTTGATGGCTATTTTATCACTCTTTTGAAACATCTCTGTGTAAAACTATAACAGTTTGATTTATAATTTAAACCTATTAAATTAAGCCGCCCCGAGGCTTTGTTGCGATGGGGGCGGCATAGAAATGTTTTAAATAAATGAATAAATATGAACCCGCCTGTCAATTCAGGGCCTCAATGCTTTTTTCCTGGGTGCCCTTGCAGTCAAAGACTAGGCAGTCCTTTTCTGTGGTCATACGTTGATTGTGGAACCGTCTTCTCCCTTCCTAGCATACTGGCCTGTTCTTTTTACCGTCCTGGGGCAAGGCCAGGTCGCCATGGTAGAATACATGCTTTGTAGGATACAGGTCCTGGATTCACTCCCTGGCTGCTGCAGGTAGGACTGGGAAAGACACCTCTCTGGCATCCTGGAGAGATGTTGCCAATGGTGATAGACCAGAAGTGGGCAATTTGTGACTCACCAGATGCTCCTTGACTCTAATTCTCATCAGTCCCAGCCAGCAAGGCCAATGGGGAGGGATTATGAGATTTGTAGTCTAGCAATTATAGATAGTACTGAGTTGGGTGGATCAGTGACCTGGTGCAGTTTGGGTTGGTTTCCTGTGTTCAGGGAGCCCACCCATTTGCCCTTGCTTTTAAAAGAAACTTATTTTTACTTCTGTGTTTATCCTGCATTTTACTGCTGTTTCTTCTGGTTTATTTTGTTCTTAGGTGGGATAAGAACTTAATTAAACAACTCTCCTAAAAAAAATCATAATTGTTACTGTGCCTCTGCCTTTTTTGAGATGTTGAAATCTAGAGGGCAATGTTTTTCCTGCCATGAATATAAATGAAGACCAACTCAGCTTGCTTAATTTTCTGAATTTTGAGTCACTGCATAGAAGCAGACTTGCGTAAAAAGCTGGCAATCCTATATAATTTTAAGTCACACTTCACATACTCTCCCAGAAAGACTCGGTTGGCCTGGCTGAATTTCTGCCAACTGTTAATATCCTTTTTAGATGCTGTAACAAAATAATGCAGCCATTAGAATTACTGTACCTCCTTGATCATGTGTCCATTTCAACATGCATGTGATCACATGTGCCGAAATGACATGGAAGATGAGATTTTGTGAGGCATGGCACACACTTGGTAGACTACACCCCAGACAAAGGGAAAACAGGAGAGAGTCAGTGTGGTGCAGTGGTTAAGAGGGTGGGACTGGGACTCAGGCGATCCGGGTTCGAGTCCCCGCTCGGCCATGGAGCCAACTGGGTGACTCTGGGCCAGTCACAGACTCTCAGCCCAACCTACCTCACAGGGTGTTGTTGTGGGGATATGACGGAGGAGGAGATGTAAGCTGCCTTGAGCCCTTTGTAGGAAAAAGGCAGGATATAAATCGAAAAATAAATAAATAGCTCAAGAACACAGAGAAAGCTCAAAGCTGAACAACACTGGTTTTTATTGTACCAGTACTACTTACAGAAAAGGGACCCCATAACATTCCTCTCCTAGCATTTCATTGTCATATTGTGACCTCATGGTCTCTAACAATAATGATAGAGCCAGAAAAGATAGAATCCAAAGAAGGAGCAGGAAGAGGCATTGGCTAAGCTTGTGGTGGTTTTGGAGTCCTAAGACCCATGTGGAAAACTCATGTTTCCATTGCACATGGCGGGATGGGCAGCGCCTCTGCATTTGGGAATAGGTCGGTCTGCGATCTGTGGCACACCAGCTTCCCATCCTTGCAGGCTTTTAGTCCTCAAACGAGGCTACTCTGGCCTTGACCTGCTTGTTTTATCAGACTGGGTTGCAGCTGCTGCGGTGCGTTGAAAGTTGTATTATATGCTGACTTTTGTTGTTTTTTTGAATGTTTGCCGCTGCTGCTGCTTTTACTGTCTTTATTACTGTACCGGTTTTTATTATGTAAGTTTTATGGTTGGATGCCATGTTGGCAGGGCTTCTACCCTGAAAGGCCGTGGGTGACGGCGATGATAGACGGATTCGAGGGGATATCAGAAAAAAGAGAGTGGCAAAGCTCTACCTGTTTCACAGGAGGGGGATAACAAGCACCTTCATTTCCTAGGTAGTCACAACTGTTTGGAAATGCATAGAAACAAATGGCCAGCCTGGCCTCTGTTTATAAATCCACAATGCAGCGGCAGCCATTCCTGTTTATTTATTTATTACTTATTTATTAAAACATTTATAGGCCGCCCCATCGCAACAAAGCCTCGGGGCAGCTAACAACATAATTAAAATACAATAAACAATAAAACATATTAATTTATCCCTCCCCCCACGGTGCATCTCGGCAACTAAGAAATCTAATTAAATAAACATAAACAAAACTAAAATAAAATAAACAAAATCAACTAAAACCAAATATACACAACAAACCAGATCAACGAGCAACAAGCACACACAAATAAACTAAAACAAAATCTACACTAACAGTTAAAATAAGACTTAAATAAAAAGGTCTTTGCCTGGCGCCGAAAAGCATATAACGACGGCACCAGGCAAACCTCTCCAGGGAGCGCATTCCATAGTTGGGGCGCCACCGCTGAAAAAGCCCTCCTCCGGGTGCTCACCCACTTAACCTCCCTCACAGAGGGCTCCGGAGGAGGGCCCGCTGTTGCAGACCTTAAGGGGCGGGAGGGCATGTGAGGGCGCAAGCGGTCCATTGCGCCCTTACATGCCATCATGATCAGCACAAAGGCTCCAGAGATGCGGATGGCATGCCAGGCCACCTCTAGGGGCCCCCAGTCTTCCTGGTCAGGATGCACTTGCAAAAGCAGTGTTTGAAATGGGAGGGCCGTTCCTCTCCCAAGACCCAGCTTAACCAATGGAGAGGAGACTGTGGAGCTGGGAAGAGAAGGCCAAGGAGGGAAGCCAGCAAGTCCCTACAAGACCTTCCCAAAATGGGAAGGCGGCACCGTGGCAGGTGCCACAGGCTCCTTGCACGCTGGCTCATGGCGTGTCAAGTGTGCCGATGATGAGAGCGGCTGGTGGCATCGGCCGTGAGAAGACAGACATGTGGATGGAGGGGGCCCATCGGGGCTGTCTTGGCCAAGGGTCCTCAGAAACTTGGAGCCAGTGCTGCCCTGGCTTCTCAGCTTGGGTACAGGAAGGATGAATCATTGAGAGTGAAGCCAGCCGTCCTCAGCAGTCACAGGACCAACCCCCGGGGGAGGTATGGGCGCCCTGGATCTGCAAGTGAGGCAGCCGTGACAGCCATGCTGTGGCCCTGTGCAGCGTGGACACGCTCGGGCACTGCAGGCAGTCAACCAGCATCCCTGAATCGGGCGGTGCTGAAAAGCCCCAGTGGGCCCTTCCGCAAGGGAATGGACCTATGTGTGGACAGACAACGGGACAGCTCGGTAGCACAGGCAGGGAGAGGAACCCTGGTGCAGAAACGGGGGCTTGACTCCAAGGCTAGTGTGAGAAGCTGACCTGGAGGACTAGGCATCTGGCCAGGTGACCCCTGCAGGAATCGTGGTTTAATGCAGCAGAGCAACAAGGGCTGTGATCAGTTCAGTGGAAAAGACCCAGGAGGCAACAACACCAGGGGGCTCAGATTGGAGGTAAAAGAAAGACGCTAAATAGCTTGATTCTGGGGAATGAATGGGAGCCTTCCAGAGCTTCCTTGGCCATACCTCTGAGTTGGGGTTGGGAACAGTGTTGCCTAGTGGTTAAAGGTTAGACTGGGATTCGGGAGAGCTAGGCTCCCCCAGCCACAAAACTCACTGGGTCATACTGGGCCAGTCACTGACTCTCAGCCTAACCTGCCTCACAGGGTTTCTGTGATGACAATGTAAAGAGGAGGATTAATTGCGCCTCTTCGGTTTCCTTGTAGGAAAAAAGGTGGGATATAAATGTAATTATAAATTAATTGATTTAAAAATCTGGTAAAAGCAACAGAACCAAATGGACCATGTTTAAGCCCAATAGGCTTCTGGAATGTCAAAACACACTCAACAAAGTGATGCCAGAAACACACCTGCAAAAGCTATGATGGCTGAGCTACTCAGTAAAACTCCCCGTGCTTGAAAAAAGGACTTTCTCTGAAGAACAGGACAAGAAGAATCTACTTAGCACCAGGCAGGAATTGTAATAAGACTCAAAATACCTTTTCTGCTGCTGCCGTGTAGTTTCAAAGTCAGGACGGTTCTGCCCTTTGGCAGAGCCCTGTTCACTTCTACCTTTTTCTGAACGAAATATCGGCCTGTCAGCAAGAAGAGGGGATGCTCTGACAGGAGTTATCACCTTTCCCTCACTTTTGGAAATGGCTTTAGATAAGAGAGCAGGTTTGATTATTTTTGATTGCCGCTCTGGTCCTTCCTGGTTGACCCTCGCACAGAGCTTGCTTTTTGCCAAGAAAGCCGATTAAAACCCTTGGATTAAGCAGGGCTTTTACTTCAGTTATTTATGTATAGGGCTGGTGATGAAAATTATTTGGCTGCAGCTGTTTGGACAGGAAGCAAGTGGTGGTGGAGAGTGAGAGCTGCAAGGCACCTTTCCCATCCCACTGGATTCTAGAAGGCCCGGGAGACATTAGCTAAGCATAATCGCAGGCTAATCTCTCCGGGTCAAGGGCTAGCTAGCTCTGATACAAACAGCATTCTGGCACAGGGGGGAATTGGATCCAGGGCAAAGACCAGCCAAAGCAGTGAGCGCAGGATCACAAAGGCCTGCAGGCAATCGCGTGAATAGGCAATGCAGACTTGGAGTGAAAAGCCAGTCTCAGAAAAGAGGATCAGGATCACAGATAGTTGTTGCTAGTTCCTTTTTGAAAACTCACCACTCCTGTGCTTTCAGAAGCAGCCAGATGTGCAGAAATGCAGCTTTTCTGGAGTGATGTTTATGGACCTGTTTGGCTGCTGCATGACAGGCGGCCCCTTGGCGTATAGGTGAGCCGGTGCAGTATAGGATTAGACTGTTGGACCTAGACTGGGAAGATGCAGTTTCTAGTCCCCACTCAGTCATGAAGCTCACGGGTGACCTTGGACCAGTTACTGTCTCTCAGCCTAGCCTACCTCACAGGATTGTTGTGAGGATAAAAAGGAGAGGAGAATTATATGAACTGTCTTGGCTTTGTAGCAGGAAAAAAGGCAGGATATAAATACAATAAATACCATATTTTTCGCTCTATAGGACGCGCCTGACCATAAGACACACCTAGTTTTTAGAGGAGGAAAACAAGAAAAAAAATATTCTGAATCAAATGGGCACATAATCACAGGCACATTCCCCGTCACTTCCTCATGGACCACATCTGACAGACTTACTGCACACACATATTTGCTCTATAAGATGCACAGACATTTCCCCTTACTTTTGAGGGGGAAAAAAGTGAATCTTATAGAGCAAAAAATACGGTACATAACAGTATAAGAGCAGCAGATTTTAAAAAGTTGCCAAGTACGTATATATGCAGCTGTTCTGAGAACTGTTGAACATGCAGTTCTGCAAGCAGGGAAGCCAGGAGCTTTCCCTGGAGCAAGTTCGGCTCTGAGCCAGTTCCTCCTTCACCAAGGAGTGACCGGTTGGAGAGCAAGGCCTGACCCCTCGTGCCGGGAACTGCCTTTCTAGCCAAGCATCTTGCTCGCTTTCCCATTCAAAAGAAGGAGAATCATTAAGCTTTTGCCCTTGAAAGGCAGAGGGAAAGTTTGCATGCCGTGCCTGCAAGGCTGCTGCTTGTTGTGTTTGTGTGCATCAGCTCCCCTTTTTGAGGGAGTGAACGCTCCTTTTGCCAAGGATTTGGGTCTCCACCATTTTATACTGATTTTTATTTCAATCTAATGAATGGCTCCGCCCCTCTGCAAGAATCCCAGGAACCGTAATCTGGTGAAGGTCCTGAGAACTGTTCCTTATAGATCGTAACTCTACTCAGAAAAATACAGGTCCCAGCAGGGTCGATATCCTTAGACATCTACTGGGTACACCATGCTAGCTATCCCAGCCTTTTGCCTGGGGCCCACGTGTCAGTAGCCATTTTACAGTTCCCACAATGCCCCACATAACACTGCTCAGGAGCACTGTGGGAAGTGTGTCACTGGAAGCTGCCCAGCCTTGATCAGAGGAGCGTTGCCACTGGATAAGGCTGAGGGCAGGGACTTACCAGGGGCTCCCATGCCATGGCCCCTCAAGCCTGGAGCTGACCTGGCTTCCCAGGGTTATCTGCAGAGAGGGCAACCTAATGGTAAAACCAATGTGCCATTTGCATGCTTCTGCCGGTGATCCAGAGGATGGCGAATGCTGGGGGGCGCGACGGGGATCAGGTAGCGTTGGCATTCTGAAGGGTGGGTGGCCTCGCAGATCTACCCGCTTCTGTAATTGGAAGAGCAAGAAATCAAGAGTCCAGACTGCTGAGCCAACAGATGGAAACTTGGAAAACAAAAGGACTGAACAAAGAGTCCCAAAATAACTCCTGGGGCAAACAATAGCTGCGCCACAAGAGCTTTTCCCAAATTCCTGGCTTCATCTCTCCTCGTAGCTGCCAGTGCACTGCCTCACCGTGCCTTTAAAAGGAGGGGTGTTGCTATTGCCAGTCGGCATGAGCCACTCTTAAATCCCTCTGAAATGCCAGAGACCCCTTTGTCCTGCCATCCAGGGTAACACATCCGGAGAGCCGAGCACTCCACTCTCCGGCCTCCTCCACTAGCACCATTTGGGCACTGCATGGGTTTGGCAGTCGCTGTGTGTGAGGCATACAAAAAGCCTGTGAAGGAGCGGGGGGGGGGGGGGACCACACAGAAACAATAGGATTTATTCTAGCACGAGCATTTTCAAAACAGAAGCCTGCCTCACCCAGTGTCCTACTTCCATCACCAAGGTTTTGCCTTTGAGAGCTCACACCACAATAAATCGTTTACTCTCTAATGTGACACATATTTTTCCACCGTTTTGCTGCTATTGACTAAGCACAGCTGCTCTCCTCCAGAAATGGTACCCGGGCTCTGATCCACCGGAGCCGGAGAAAGCATAGGAAAAAGCCTGCTGTGGGAAGGACAATGTATAATCTCTCCTCTAAAAATAATCATGCAGACATGAAAAACTGAATTCTATAGTCTGCTTAAATTATGCAAGACAATGAGCATAAATTTACTTGGTGCAAGTTCTTCTGCTTGTAATAGTTAGGGGGAGAGGCAAACAGCCACATTTAGCAGTGTAAGTCTTGTTTATTCTGCTTGGACTCCTGATATTTTCATCAAGCATTTTCTAGACACAACATGTTTAGTTATCAGTGCTAGCAACATATTTTCTACTGTTCAGCTGAGATTTGAGGAAATATAATATTTGTACCCAGCTCCAAATTCCATGCTTGCATTGTGCAATTCCAAACATAATATGGTCAGAAATAATGCATTGGCGTATGATTCCATCTAGCTCCATCACAGCGTAACTGTGGCTTTTGCACACTGGTCAAGAAGGTGCTACTGAAAAACAACTGCTTGCTAAAGTCTGTGTGTCCAACACAGCTTTATAGTTTCTTTATCGTTTCTAATCTGCTTTTCAGTTGCCACTCCCGAAGCAGTGTACAAAACAGTCAACAGATCATAAAAGCAGAGTAAAAATTATGATCAAAATGGAAGATCCAAAAAAGCAGAAAGAAATAGAATCAGGAGAGAGGGAACCAGCCAAACAAACAGCTCATGCAAGAAAATTCCCGAGATCTGTAGGAACAATAATCTAGAGATTCCTGAGATCTAGGGACAAAGAAGGCTCTGCTTCCTGTGGAAAGCACAGTCTGACAGCTTTGTGAGATGGGACTTGAATTAGGGCTTCATCAGTAGGTCTTACATTTTGGAAGGGGGAGTGTTTCCTGGGAGATCCTGGCCTCAGTAGGTTTCCTTCTTCCAGTGCTGCCACTGATCTTTTCTTTTGGGCAGACTCTGCTGCCCTTAAATTGCATCCCAAATGTGACACCTCCTTGCATCACATGGATTGTGAAGGCCTTGCATGGCTGAGTCACGGGCGGAGTAGGGCAACGGGCAGAAAGCATCCAGGCGATTTCCAGAAACCACCTTTTACTAAAGGCTGTCTCTTTTAGAAGAAGACTCGGCCCACATCCATGGAGGTGAAGGCACAAGCCAGAGTGCTCAGTGCCCCAACACTGATCCGTGGAATGCTGCTGTGACAGTAGCTGAGTGGACACGCAGATAAAGCTGCACAAAATCCTCTCCTTTCAGCATTAAGGCGTAAGCTCTGGAGATTGACGGTGAAGATTCACACTGAGGGGGAGGCTTCCGAGAGGAAGTGAAGCTGAAAAAAAATAAGTGGATTCTGCAAAACATTCGTAGCGTATGTCTGGCAACTTTGCTCCCACGCGCTCCCCTGTGGGATGCTCGCTTTCCAGCTCCATGGACAGAACTGTAAACATGCGCGTGCACTTATGCATGCTAATCAGAAGGCACGATCCATGCAAGGGGCAGCACAGCCCCCTTTTATTCAGGCATGTTCCTGGATGAAACAAGCGGATCTGGGTGGCCTTTTACGTTTGTGAAACCTCTTGTGGGGGAGAAGTGGCAGGAATGCTGGAGCTGCAGGAGCCTGTAAAATGGAACATTCCAATTCAGTCCAGGGGAGGGCACGGCCTCGCTCGTTTCCCAGGAAACTGAGACACAACCATATACCATACGGGGCTCTCGTACCATTTAGTCGTTGCGTAGCAAAGAGGGAATGTTGGCAGGTGTGGGTTGCCACATACTGCAGAGAAAAGCTCCACCTGTTGAAAATTCCTCTTCCAGGCAAGATATCAAAGGTCCATGACATTGTCCTCCTTTGCATCCATTGCCGTATGATTGTCATTACCAAGTCAGTACAAACGAGCTTTCCAGAACGCTTGCTTCCCATTCTTTCCCGCTGCCCGAAGTGGCTAGCTTAGGAGCCATGGTATTTATTATAGGCATGTCAGCTTTCCTTAGAGGAGGAATATTTGTTGACAGCTTTATTTCTCCCTCCCTTCTTTCTTCATTTGGACTGGCGGGGTAGACAGTTCGTGCGCAAGGAACTGCCAGCCGTGAAATTTAACATCAGAACGCTCACACTGAAGATCAGCAGAGCACTGGCCTGCTTGCTCTGCCCCGAAGGAGTGAGATTCTTCACTCAGAAGCTTTTGCTGCCTGCCCCTCCAGAAATCTCCCCCCACGTGAAAGAAATAAAGCCGTTTTATGTTTTTGAGATTCCGGGGAGAAAATGCTCACTCCTCCAGTGTTCGGAATAACATCATGCACCAGTTTCTCCATCAGAATCCACTGGCATCCTACCCAGAGGCCTTTGGGGGAATCTTATTTTCATTAAAAACAAATAGCCTCTGGCTTTTTGCCTCTAGAAATATAAGGAAAACATGCAGACCAAATTCGACTGGATTGTCCTGTATAAAGTAAACCATCTTCCACCTTCCAGCATTCCAGAAAATGAGTGCAAAGGCCTTGGGACAATTGACAAGCACGAGGTTCCTATTTTCAAATGGTATAAACTGTCGATTTATACATAACACCCCTAAAGAACACGAAGCTGTTGCACTGGCTGTATGCAGGTCCTGGCGCTTCCGTATGGATTCTTCCGGGTCTGCCCCCGCATGCCACTCAGCCCCTGGCTCCAAACTTTCATGCAATGCACTCGGGACCTTTTTCCTGAGCCCAAATTACGGGAGAAAAGGTGTGTAGATAGATGAATCCACAAACTCCACCCCCTCACTCCCTCCAGTTTTAGCCAAATCATGCCTCTAGAAACAGTTCCCACAACTCTGGGGGGCTGCCAAGAAGGGTTGATAATTTGACCACTGCCCTTGTTCTTCACGTGTCTCAGGTACTGAAGGGGATTGATTTCACCCAAAAAAAGGACGTGGAAAAATGCATGCCAGCACTCATACTCCGTATTTCATAGCACGTTATTTACCATGTCCTTGCTAAGGTATTGCAAACCTGTGACTGCCATTGGCTACAAAAATTAGGTGGATGGGTGGGAGCTTAGAATCTTCCTTTGCTCGAACCAAAGCACCTACATGACACACCTGATGGAGGTTAAAGACGGAAATGGGTGTCTTGTGACAGCGCTGCATGCAATTCCAACATGAGGTGTTTCTAGGGCTTCACTGAGAGCCAACTTGGGCATGGAACTAATGGGAGGTGTAGTCCAATGCATCAGGATGACGCCCAGTTAGCCAAGTGTGGGTTGCAACATTGCACTAGGCCTGAAGAAGCCCATGTTCAAATCTCCTTGGATCGGAAGCAAAAACGCAGGCATCCCTGTGTGCCTGTAGCCTGTATCACATGGTGCACATGGGGAATCAGCACGGGAAACCTTACAAGCAAATGGCACAGAATGATTAGCGTCCTCTCTCCTTTGCAGCAGCAGCTGTGACCTCGACTATGACGACTATGAGCTTTTTAAAGATGATTTGCCATACAGGTGGGTCTGCTATTTTGTCCCCTTCCCTCAGTGCCTGCTTTTTTCCTATCTACTACCATAGCAACAGTTGAAGTGCCTTCCCGCACAAACTCCAGGCCTCAATATGCAGCTCTGCTTTGAGTGTGAGCTCCTATTTTAAGATAATCGTGCTCACGAGCCCTTCTTCTGCTCTTCTTTTCTGCAGGGTTTACGAGTACCAAAAGATCCCTCCTCTTATCAGTCACATTCCCATCAAGTCCAGACGGAGCCACCTAGGGACTGGGAGCAAGACCAGCCCAGGCCCACATTCGGGGCTGAGGGGCAACAGCAATTCCACAGCAGGTCGTACAAAATGTGAGTGTTTGGGGGCTCAAAAAGAGGCTTTGGCGCCAAGCTGCCCTGTCACCAAGCCTTGGGTACCATTTGAGATTTGGTTTCAATATTTATTTATTTATTTATTTATTTTTGAATATGCCTTCTCACGTCATATCACATGCCATTTATATTCCCACCCTCTGTCCCCTATTCCTCATCCTCTTTCTCATCATTGCTAGCACTTGCTTGCCAGACAGGAAGAGCACCAGTGAGCAAGGAAGTAGTGGCAGCCGATGCTCTTCCTTCTCACACACCACAGTCTGGACCGCAGTAAGAGGCAGGTGAATAAGGAAGCTGCGATAATGAAGAGGAGGACCAAATCCAGGGGACTTTTACCAATGGGCCCCTGCTGGGTGTGGGCCCTTGGCAGGTGCCCAACCATGATGTTGGCCCTGCCCTCCAAGATGGAATCAGTGAGCTTCAGGACTAAGCCAATGACTTTGCACTTGAGAATTCTTCAGGATGCCTGTACTGAAACTCAATGCACTAATGTTTTCTTGTTCTTCCAGTGAGAGCAGAAGAGCTGCACTCCATCAAAGGAGAATTAAGCCAGATTAAAGCCCAGGTGGACAGCTTGCTGGAAAGCCTGGATCGGATGGACCAGCGGCGGGAGCACCCATCAGGTGAGGCAACCAAAATCCTCTTGGTGCTTATCAGTTGAGTTTGCTATTAAAATAGCCAATCATGAAAGTGAACTTGCACATATCCAGTGAGGGCAGGGCAGGTAAGGGGTCTTCAGTGATGGAGGAAGACTGGACCAGGCTAAAATGCCCACAGATTATGAATGACACTGGCTGGGTTCCCACAACGCAAGCAACCCTGCATAGTTACCACAGTTCATGTTATTTCACCATGATCAACCCAACAGACAATCAAGTGGTTTCTATGTTATCACGGTTTCCATCCTCTCTACTTAGTCCTCCTGCTGCTGGCATGTATCCCATCAGCCACTGTGCCTGAAATTCAATCCCAAGATACCTCACTCCCTGCCCATGCTGCCTGCTTCTTCCTCATTGGTCTGCACATAGGACCAGCACCTGAAGTTGATGTTAACAACCAGGATCCCCTGCATGGAGCTTGCAGGTGCCCTTGGGATTCACTCGTGAGGCTTTGCTTGCATTTTTGTTCTTTAAAATAAAAAATGCCTTGAAAAATGTTAAGATACCAGATTCTCCTTCCTGCTCTTGAACCTGTCACTGATCGGCTGTTTGCTGGGCAGGAAGAGAAGGAAGGAGTTGCTTCTTCTTCCCACGCCAAGCTGTCCCCCTTCCCGCCTGCACCGTCAGCCTCTAGCCTAAGCACATCATTTCCTCCCACCCGCTTCCTGGTTTTTCTCTCCCCTTCCCCACTTTGCCCTGCTGCTCGCCTCTCCTTCTGAGCGTCTAGCCTTGCTGTATTTCCTCCTGTACCACTTCTTCTGTTTCTCCCCACTCCCAGCCGCTGCCCTCTGCCCTCTCCCCTGACGCTTTGCTGTTTCCCCCGTCCAGCTTGCTAGTTCAGGTGCCCAACTCTTTGTTTCTCCCAAGTCCCTCTATTTACCCCCCAGCCTTGCGTCTTCTCTTCCTCATTGCCTTGCTCTTTCATCCTCCGAGCCTCTGCCCTTGCCTTCTCTTTCCCTCCCCAGCCCTCCTTTCCATTCTTCACACCCCACCAGGCAGGGCATAAGAGAAGTGCTCCATGGGAAGCAGAGCGCCTGTTGATGGCGCTCCTGTTGATGCCCACGTTGCCCTGTGGAATAGGGAAATGGCTCGGGTCGTGCCAAGGCGCCCTCTCCCTGCTCGACGACCCCATTCGGCACTGTGGTATAATGATATGCTGCGGGCAATGAAGCAGGTAGAGAGACGGCTAGAACACAGGTGGAGGAACTCCCGTGACGGGTCTGATCAAACGCATTTAAGAGCTTATTATCGAACCTACTTAGTGGCGATAAGGCAGGCAGAGCATGGATACCTTGCCTCCCTTCTTGCTTCCCCGCAGCGCCGTCCAGCCGAGCTGTTTTGAGTGGTCCGGGACCTCTACAGCCTGGTTCTCCAGATGAGCCCCCAGTGCCCTCGATAGCTCTGTGTGACAAATTTGCTTTGCACTTCGAGGGAAAAATTGCTCGGCTCCACCTGGAACTTGACTCTGCCATTTGTGCAGGGCAGTCTTCAGATGTGTCTAGTGCATCATCTAATGGTCCATTGTAGGTTGAGTTTCAGTTATTGAGAACCGAGGATGTGGCCAAGGTGCTTGGCTCTGTCCGATTCACCATGCGCCTTCTCGACCCTTGCCCATCCTGGCTGATTGGCAGATCTGAAGGGGTTTGGCCCTGGGTCCAGGAGACTGTCAAACGCCTCATTAAGAGAGGGAGTGGTCCCCACCCCATTAAAGGAGGCAGTAGTGAGGCCATTGCTAAGGCCAAGCCTGGATCCAGGGAAACTGGATAACTACCGACCCATTGTCAATCTCCCCTTTTTGGGCAAGGTGTCGGAGCAGGTGGTGGCCAGGCAGCTGCAGGCACTCTTGGAGATGCAGATTATCTGGATCCATTTCAGTCAGGCGTTAGGCCGCGGTTGGAATGGAGATGGCCTTGGTTGCCCTGTAGATGACCTGTGCAAGGAGAGGGACTGGGGGACTGCAATCCTGTTGGTTCTGCTTGACCTTTCGATGGCCTTTGACACCATCGGCCACAGTGTCCTTCTGGACAAGTTGGCTGGGGTCAGGGTTGGAGGCACCACTTGGAGGATATGCCAGCTTTGCCCCTACCTGGACAGACAGAGCCTGAAAACAGTCACTCATACACTGGTACTATCCAGAATGGATTCCTGCAATGCGCTCTACGTGGGGCTGCCCTTGAAGACGGTCCGGCAATTAAAATTGGTACAGAATACGGCCACTCAGTTGGTGATGGGAGCCTCTGGAGTGGCCCACATAACACCTAAACTGAAAGATCTTAATTGGTTACCAACTGTGGCCCGGGCCCAATTCAAGGTGCTTGTGCTGACATATAAAGCCCTAAACAGCTTAGGCCCCAGTTATCTTAAGGAACACCTGCATCCATCTGTGCCTACCTGGCCTTTAAGATCTATGCAGGGGGTCCTCCTGTGTGAGCCACCCCTTAGGGAGGTGAGAGGGATGACCACTAGGAGCGGGGAGAGGGGGCTTTTCTGCAGCTGCTCCCCACATTTGGAATGCTCTTCCAAAGACTCACCTGGCACTTTCCTTATATTCTTTTTGGCGGCAGGCAAAGACCTTCCTTGTACAAAAATATGTTAATCGTTAATGCCATTTGACCTTTCTTTTGTATTTTTGCATTTTATTGGTATTGTAACTTAATATGTTGTTGTTGGTTTTTATTGTGTTTTATCTTGTGACTCTGACCTGTGGCACAATTGGGTGGCATATAAAAGTTTTAAAAAGAAGAAAGAGGGAAGGGAAGGGAAGGGAAGGGAAGGGAAGGGAAGGGAAGGGAAGGGAGGGCAGGCGGGCGGACGGACGGACGGACGGACGGACGGACGAAAGCCAGGCAGGCAGGCAGGCAGGCAGGCTGCTGCCACACTGCATGGACTGGAGCCTCTCATAGACTTTCATTTTTTTGTGATACAACAGGATGGGTTTTACAAAGCTGCTCAATTTGTATGGTCACAGTGTACTGCCGCACCCTAGCAACGCATCTGTCAAGGCAGAAATGTGTGCAACTGAAGTGTTTTCTCTGATGCATTTGGTTTTATCTTTAGTTGGCAGATCATATGGGACTGAAGTGCAGACTGGGAGACTGAGAAATGAAGAAGTAGCTGCACCTTTAGATGAGTGCAGAGATGCACAGAAATAAAATCCAGAGGTTCACCTCCTCACCCTGCAAATGCCCACTGAGCACTTTTAGTTATCTTGAGCAGCCAGGGGATCTCTGGGGAGGAAATGTGGAGCAGTGGCAGGGGCCACGGTGCAACAGTTAAGGCCGAAGGGCACAGATTGTGTATTCCGATTGTATTCATTAGGACTTTGCATAAAAATGTGCCAATGCTGTGCTATTGTTTACTATAGTGGGTGGCATTATTCTCCTCTTGTATCCTCACAACAATCCTGGAAGGAAGGTTAGGCTGAGAGAGAGTGAAAGGGCCAAAGTCATCCAGTTGACCTTCATGGCCAAGTGGAGAACCCAGGACTCCTGAGCTCCAGCGCTCCAACCACTTTGCTACACTGGCTCACTCTTGCGATTCATGATTCTTTGCACCTGCAGCATGTAGCTCCTCCTGGCTGCATTTGTGTATGTGCAGGTCACACAGAGAGGCAGGTACGCATCGTCCCAGCAGTTGCAGATGCCACATCATGCCGCTGATGAAGTGGGGTCTAGTCCATGAATGCTTCCAATTTATAGACACACACCAGCTGAATCTGCTCCATTATTGAAATGCCACGGGAGTTATTTATGTTTCATAACTTATCACGGAGCAGAGATGGGATTTTCTGGTCACAAAACTAGGTTTGTTCTGTTTTTCAAGCTAAGCTCTAGTTTCTTTGGGCGTGCTCTACAACAATCCCACTAGTGGGCTAGCGCACCTTTTGATTTCTGCTGCTTCGTATGCAAATGGCCTCCAATGGCATGGTCTGAAACGCACGGCGCAGCCTCTTTGGTCTGGCTCTGTTTGGTACCCAGATGGGAGACGCGCTCGGAGCCCAAGGCACACAGTTCCACGACAGCAGAAAGGTAGGACAGACGGAATGGGCCAGCACGCTCACCTGATGACCGAGCTTCCGTTATCCTGCAGGTTCCAAGGAGAGCAAGAAGAAAGCTCCCGCCAGTGCAGAGGCCGCATATCTGGGAGGGGACTCTGCCCGGCGGAGGGAGAGCACAGAAAGCGACAAGTGTGGCCCTTTGCAGGACATTGACAGTGAGGAGGAGAGCACAGATACTGAAGAGGCTGTAAGTAGCAACACTGCACTTTACCTGGCTCAAGTGAAACTAAATCGAGGGAAATAGTCGAAGGACTAGTGACTCTCTCTCCTGTTGATGGAAAGCAAAGGCCCCTTGGTGCTCTGAAATATTTCTTTATTCATTACTAGCCACTGCATACTGCCCTAGATGTAAAAAGGTACCTAGACAGGGTGGCCAGAACGATATCCCTGTGTCTCAACAGGCAAAGACAGAAGCTCTCCTTACTGCTCCCGAGATGGGGAGGGCTGTGGCTCAGTGGAAGGAAGCCTGTTTTGCGTACGGAGAGCCCCAGGTTCAAGCCTTGGGATCCATGTAGAGCTGGTAAAACCTGGTAAACCTCCTGGTCAGTGTTGGTAGTATTGCATAGATGGGCCAGTGGCCTAACTCAGCGCAAGCAGCATCTCCTGCTCCTAGGGCCCTGGGGTGGCTTAATCACATTCTCCGCGAGGGATATTTTGTGACGCAAAATCCCCCAGGAGGGTTCATGGGAAGAGCCCCTGGACACCATTCTTCTGAATCCTTTGCAGAACAAGAGGCAAGGCAGATCTTTGGTGGATGGGGTGGGGGGGTGGGGGGCAGTTTCGGTTCCTTTCTGCCCACCTAGCCTGCATAATAAATTATCGTCCCATCCACAGCATCTGAACAAGGGGCTGTGTGCTCTTTAAAACTAATGAAGTAGAAACTCGCTTTCTCATCCAAGTGTTCTTGCGCTAGCCAAGGCCTGCCCCTGCCCCTTGAGGTGCAAAAGAAAAGCATTTAGTAAGGGTTGCAGCTTTGCATCTCATTAATGTCCCAACACACATACAGACTCGCAACCCTTCCAAAGCACTTGGGTTGAAGAGCTGCAAGTAACTGGGAGAATGCTTGTCTTCCGACATCTAGTTGAAGCATATGCTAATGCCCTTAGTTACTGTGCTTTTCAGAAGTATTCACCTCCTCCCCTGACTTTTCCACATTTTGTAGTGTTACAACCTGTAGTGTTTGTCATGTTGCCACCACCATGCTTCTCCATGGGTGTGATGTTCCCAGGGCAATAAGCAGTGTCGGCTTTGCATCACATTTAGTATTTCATAGCAAGGCCCAAATGGTCCAGAGAACCCTTTTCCACATAGATTCATCGAACAGGAGAGTCGGAAGGGGCCAGGTAGCCCATTGTGTCTAATGGCCTGAGGGTTCAGGTTAGCAATTTACACCATCCCACTGGAGGCCTGTTCTCCCCTGCAGAGGAAGGCAGGACGCGCTCCAAGGGAGCCAAGCTCAGGGAGCCAAGGTTTCATTTGGATGCCAGGAAGCACTTCCTGACAGTCAGGACCCCAAGGGCGTGGAATGGGCTTCCACGGGAGGTCGTTGAGGCCCCATCGGTGAGGGTGCTCAAGAATTGGCTGGACATGCACATGGTGGGCATGTCGTGAGCAGAGCCAGCTGGACCCAGCTAGATGGCCCAGAAGGCCCCTTCTGACTCGTTCTGTTTCTATGCTTCTATGTCTGTCCAGTTTCTTTTTGAAGGCCTGCCGTGTGGGAGAGCCCATGACCTCCCTTGGCAACTGGTTTCACTATCATATCGCTCTGACAGTTAGGATTTTCTTTCTATCTAGTCTGAATCTAGTTTGCTGCAACTTGAATTTATTATTCCACTCTGGGATGAGATCTTGACCTTCCTCTTTGTGACAGCCTTTGAAGAACTTAAAGAGGGATATCATATCCCTTCTTCTCAAGGCTGAACATACCCAGTTCTTTTAATCTCTCCTCATAGGGTTTTGTTTCCAGACTCTAGATCATCTTTGTTGCCCTCCTCGGAATTCTTTCCAATTTTTTTCTGCTTCTTTCTTAAACTTTGGGGTCCAGAACTGCACACTGTATTTTAGATGAGGTCTGACTAGTGCTAGGTATAAGGGAATTAGTACTTCTCATGATTTGGTAGTGAACCTTCTATTAATGCCTCTGAAAATAGCATTTACCCTTTTTTCTGGTTGCACTGTATTGTTGGCTTGTATATAGAAAGATACGTATAAACATAGAAACAGAGCGAGTTGGAAGGGGCCTTCCAGGCAATCTAGTCTGACCCCCCAGCTCCAGTTGGCTCCGCCCATGACATGCCTGCCATGCACACTTCCAGCCTATCCTTAAACACCCTCACTGATGGGACTTCAACCACCTCCTGTGGAAGCCCATTCCATACCCTAGAGGTCCTAAACATTGGGAAGTAGTTCCTGGCATCCATCTTGAATCTTGGTTTCCTGAGCCTTGCTCCATCAGAAAGCATCTTGCCCTCATCCACAGGGGGAAAAGGGTCACGACCCACTTCTGTATGACTCTCCCTCACATTCCTATATGTGGCTAACAGGTCCCCTCTGAGTCTCCTCCTCTCAAGACTGCAAAAACCCAGCTCCCTCAGTCTCTCCTCATATGGCTTCCCCTGCAAGCCAGCCACCATCCTAGTGGCGGTTCGCTGCACTGATTCCAACCTCGCTATATCCCTCTTGTAATGAGGAGTCCAGAACTTAACACAATACTTCAGTTGCGAGAGCACCAGAGTCATATAAAGTGACTGTAATACCTTTCTCAATCCAGAAGCCACACTTCTGGCTATGCAACCAAGAGTGGCATTCGCCCTCTTGACCACCGCATCACACGGCTGACTCATGTTCAGCCTGCAGTCAACCAGCACCCCGAGATCCTTATCACATGGGCTGCTCTCCAGGCACTTGTGCCATAACCTGTACTTACGACACCCATTCCTATGCCCCAAATGCAAGTCCTTGCACACATCCATATTGAACATCATCCTGTTGTGCCCTGTCCACTTCTATAGTCTGTCCAGAGTATACTCTATACTCTTCTGGATCCAGAGCACCTGCTCCTCAGTTGTGGCCACCACCCCCATTCTAGTATCATCTGTGAATTTGATCAGCAGACTGGTCACCCCCCGTTCCAGATCATTGATGAAAAGATTGAACAGGATTGGTCCCACAACAGAGCCCTGGGGGGCCCCGCTCATCCCCTACCGCGATTCAGATGATTCCCCATTAATAGTTACCCTCTGCTTTCGATCTGTCAACCATGTCGTAATCCATTGGGCAGGACATCAATCTATCCCAAAGCTCCTTATTTTCTCAGCCAGAATATCACACGGCACTGTGACAAAGGCCTTGCTGAAATCCAGGTAAACCACATTGACCATGTCCCTTCCATCTATCCACCTCAAAACCTTGCCATAGAATTCCACAAGGTTCGTCTTGCAGGACCTGCTTTTGTGGAAGCTGTGTTGCATGGCCACCAACCTCCCTTACCTGTCTAGGGTTTGCAGAGCGTTCCCTATTATGAGCCTTTCCATTTTCTTTCCCTGAATGGATGTAAGGCTAACCAGCCTGTAATTCTCCATGTCCCCTCTACTACCCTTTTTGAATATTGGGACGACTGATGCCACCCTTCAGTCCTCTGGAACCTCACCTGCTCTCCACGAGGCCTCAAAAATGGAAGCCAGCAGATGTGAGAGTACCCCTGCCAACTCCCTAGGTACCCTTGGGTGTAACCTGTCAGGACCTGGCGCTTTTGTAATGCCCAGCGCCCCAAGGAGCTTCTCAACTTCCACCAGGGGTGGGGGAGGGGTGGCTCTAATCTGTGCCCCTAAATCCCTGGCCTCATCTGATCCCACATGCAGATCTCCCCTGTCCAGCTTTGGGGAGAACACAGAGGCAAAATAGTAATTTAGCAACTGTGCCAGTTCCCTCACATCAGTCACTGGATCCCCTTCCTCCTTATTACAACACAAGGGCTGGGGTCACATGTCACAACAAGCAACTCAGTGTGGCTTCCACGGTGTGCAGCTGTTTGCATGGTTTCTGTGCTAGCATGGTTTCCACACTCCTTGCTCAGTCCCTCCATTGTTGCCACTGATTCCATCAGCCACCGTACCTGAAATTCACTCCCGTGGTTGATGGCTGCAGCGGCTCCTCTTTCCATTCTCTCCAGAGGTCTGCACAGTCCAGGTATGGTATCCACATACCTGGACTGTGGAAGCCACAATGCCAAGTTCAGATGGCCAGAAAAGCCACGGTGAAGCATGGCAGCCATAGAACAGACTGCTCTTTTTCACTGTGATTTCTAAAAACCAGACATACCATCCTGAAACACCACGATCAGGCTCAGGTGACGCAACAGACCGTCCTGCGCAAGAAACCACCGGGGGCTTGCCGTATTGTGCAGACCCACCCACTGCGACCCACTGGAGTAAGTATGATGTTGCAACTGAAGGACTAGGCTTATAAAACTTGCTGTTTCCTTGCAGGCGAGAAATCACACGTTGGATCCCGAAAGCAGCAAGTAAACAGGCCTGGAGGGCTGCAACCCCTTACCTAGCATTTCCTTTCCTGTGTGTTGTATTTCTTTCAATGCCTCCAGCAGGTGCTGCCATCAGTAGCCTGCAAGCAGTGCTGGTGTAGAGAGAGAGAGAGATCTGTGATGGTCTGACTAGCACCTTCGCCTGGTCTGGCAGCGAGAGCCTCCTGACGTGTCAAGGAGCAGCAGCTTGGTGTTCTTTGTTGTGAAAATTAAAAATATGCTGATGTAGGAGAAAAAGTGGGAAAATGTGACTGCACAGTCAAACCAACTCTTACTTAAGCAGAAATAAAGCAGTAGCTATCTCCTACAGGTCTTGCTATGCTGGCCACATATATATCCTGGTTGCCAGAGTTGACTATTGCACACCAAGCCAGACTAGAGTTCCTCCAACTTCAAACTCATCCCTTCCTGGGGATCGGACACTACCTAGGATTCAGTGCTGAGATTTAAGGGTATAATCCCAGGTTGGCTGGGGAATGCTGGTTGTTGTGCACAGGATTACACCCCAAATCTGCAATCCCACGGTCCTTGGGAGAACACCCCAGGAACTATAGGGTATTATGGAGTTCCCTCTTGAAGCCACAAAGCTACAACCCTATGAATGGGGATTTTCAGCCCACTCCTCTTAGTGCTTGGTGGCTCCTTCACCTGAGCCCCAACCTTGAGTGAAAATTTAAATATGCGCAATGGCTAAGACTAGAGGCCCAGGAGTTGGGAGACCCAGGTTCTAGTCCCCACTCAGCCCTGAAGCTCACTGGGTGACGATGAACTCTCAACCTAACCTACCTCATACAGGTAAAATTGGAGAGGAGGGATCAGTAAGCTGTTCTGCATTCCTTACAAGAGGAAGAAAGGTGGGGTTTAAATGTAAGAATAATGAAGGATCTGCGAAAAGGGTAGCGTGAATTACCCATCACTTCTGCTCTGCTGGACACCTGCTGGCAGACCACAGGATTTTCGGCGTGCTCCAGCATCAGAGTGCAGGATTGCTCTGTCAGAGCCATGATCCTTGTTGGATCAAAGGTCCGTGCAGAGCTCAATTCTGTCTCTCAACAGGTGCCTGTGGGGAAGCCTGGAAGCGAAAACCAGTGGCAATACCGTCCCCATTTTCCTCCAGCCACTGGGATTCAGAAGCATGTCTCTGAGCATGACAGGTCCACTTAGCTGTTATGCGGAGGAGCCATCAATGGCTTTTTCCTCCATGGGGTTGTCGAAGCCTCTCTTAAAAGGCACCTAGGCTAAAGGGTATCACGTGTGTGGCTACAAATTCAGTCAGTCACGTGCTGGGTGAGAACGTGGTTTCCTCTGCTGCTTCCACCTCCTGTTGATCAGTTGCACTGGATGGTCTGGATTTCTACTATGACCAGAGATGGAGAAAGCATCTAAATACATTTCCCTCCTGCATCATACATAATTTGATAAATCTCTATCGTGACCTGCTTTCTTCTAAACCAGACTTCCTCCAGACATAAAGGTAAAAAAAGCTAAAGGTTTCCCCTTGACATTAAGTCCAGTCATGCCTGACTCTAGGGGGTGGTGCTCATCTCCGTTTCCTGGCCGAGGGAGCCAGCGTTTGTCCACAGACAGTCTCCGTGGGCATGTGGCCGGCATGACTAAACACCGAAGTGCACGGAACGCTGTTACCTGCCCACCAAAGTGGTACCTTTTTATCTACTTGCATTTGCATGCTTTCGAACTGCAAGGTTGGCAGGAGCTGGGACGGAGCACAGGAGCTCACCGTGTGCAGATTCGAACCGGCGACCTTTCGATCAACCAGCCCAGCAGCACTGCGGTTTAAACCACTGCGCCACCTGCAGTCCCTTCCTCCAGACATATTGAACTGCAATTCCCATCATCTCTCAGCCAACATGACCTCTCATTAAAGTTGCAGTCACAATATATCTGGACGACACCAGGTCAGAGAAGGCAATTGTCATTAGTTTATTACGGTCAAGTATTCTATAAACCAGGAATGTCCTAGTGGGGACGGCTGGCTACCTGTCTCTTGCATCATCCAAAACAGAGGCAAGAACAATGACTGCAAGTCCATTTTGCAGTTTTGAACTCATCAAATCCATAAGCCTAATATTTGGCAATCATTTGGTCCTCCCTTTTCCCACCTACTTGTCAGGTAGGCTGACAAGGATCTCCAGACTCAGGATTTACTTTTTTACTAGAACCTGAGATCCCCCAACCAGGTTCCTGAGATCCCCCAACCAGGTTCCCGAGATCCACCAACCACCACTAATTTTAGTGCAAAAGAGGCACCTAAAATTAAAGCATTCTCAGCCCAGGAACTTCTGAGGACCAAAACAAAAAGCAGCACATTATTCACATTAAAGAGCCTCCCTCTTCTAGTTATCCCAGCGCTCTCAATTTCGGCAGTGTAATCTCAGTGGGAGGAGGCAATTTGGTTGCTGGTTTGGTTACCCAAGAATCAGAATTCATTACTGATCTACTGCAAATCACTCAGAAGACCCACCAGGAGATGCAAATTTACTTCTTGCCTACCCTTACTTGAGGACACAACACAGACTGCATGAAAACCAGAGCCCAAGGTTAAGCAAAATAGTTTTAATTATAAAATGACAAACCTTACAAGTAACATGAACTCGACTTTATGAAGAATACATTTACGAGACTTGCTTTTAAAGCCTCAAAACCATCAGCAAGCCTAAATGAATCAGATCAAATCAGAATGTTCCCTGGTAGGGAGTAAGATGTACAAGAGATTGTAACTGCATAGTCCACCTACAGCCGATTTCCAACTTCTCACTCACACCATTTACTGCCTTATACACATCACTTCTGTAGGAAAACTCCAGTTTACGTTTTATGATAGCGATTTATTTACCAATAAAAGTAAACAGATAAATAGGTAAATAAATAAGAAATTTGGTATGGTGCCAATTTGCAAAATAAGATGTTGAAGAAATAGTTTAATAAAGAACAAGATGAAGAACAAGAAATAGCACATATAAACTTGCCCTCTTTCTTAAGAGAAAAGGATTCCAAGGGGGTAGGAGAAAATGGAGTTATTTTTTCTTGTTTTTAACAAGCAGTTAAAAATAAAGAGAGGAAATGGTATCAGAAAGCACATTTGCCTTAAAAAAACCACTGCTTCAGTGTAAAGCACACTGGCTCAATGAACTCTTTCTAAATGCATGCAATGTGTTTCCATGTAAGGATGTCATGAAGCCAGGTGTAAAAATCCAGGCACACATTTTTCTTGACATCTTCCAAGTGTAACACCTTGCAGAACCAGGAGAGATGGCTGCATCACTAGGTTAACAAAGGAAAACAGATCTCCTGAATGCCAAACATCAGTGGCTAACAGCAGCAAATAGCAAAAATAGCATTTTTTCTTTAGACCTATTTTGAAATTACCTACAGACTAAAAACGCCGACCCTGCCAAGTCCTCCTACTTAAATCATGTGTTTGAGTCCAACTGCAATCAGCTTCCCAGCAAGGTGTCAACCTGTGCAAGTCTTATCAAGCAGTTCTTCTGGAATAGCTGCCAGCATTCGTAATTTCTGCCAAGCATGGTGCGCTCCAAGATGTTGCTGCCACTGCCCTCCAGATGCATCTCTTTCAAGCTAAGCCTCCTTCCCAAACAGAGGCCAGCCAGAGTCTGCGGAGTTCATTGCGCTGATACCACCAGTCCTGCTGAAGAAGGCAAGCCTGGAGCCAGTTGCCTGGGGGACCAGGTGGGAGGAAAAGATGCAGGATGCAGTTCTGTGCTGGGGGTGGGGTGAAAGGCAGGAGGAGGGCAGCCACCTTCACCCAACTTGGGCTGCAGCTGTTCAGTTCCAGGACCAAGAAGCAAACGACCACAGATGCTGCTGGCAGACCGCCCCCCCCCCGCCCGCCCCTTTTCTGCAGCGCCACTAGGCTCCTCGGGGACACTAGACGGCCACGGAGTTTGTGGCTGCCCAGAGCTCTCCACAGGGCAGAGGCGGCTCAGGCGGTGGCCGCGGGAGGCTCGGCAGTGTCCATGTCCGACGGCTCTTGGCTTGCGGGCGTCCTGCGCTTAGCTGCACGCAGGAGGCTCTGGCGCAGCAGCGGGTAAAGGCGCTGGCAGCCGTCGAGCCCCAGGCGCACGGCTTGCGCCCAGCTGTCGGGGGGCCCGCCTTCGCCGCTGCCCAGTAGCCCCGCCACTTGGTTGAGAGACGGCAGGAGCGCCACGGTGAGGCGGGCCGCGGCCACGCGCTCCTCGGGCTCCGTGGGCTGCAGCAGCCACTCGCCCCCCGCCGGCCCCGGCGTCCGGCAGAGCGCGCAGGCCACCACGAGGTCGTAGAGCTCGACGCCCGCGTCGGCCAGGGCCAGCCCCGCGGCGCACAGCGCGGCCGCCAGCGTCGAGCCCCCGTCCTGCAGCAGCAGCGCGTTCACGTCCAGCTGCGCCCGCGGGTAGCGCGCCAGGCGCACGGCCGGCTCCAGCGCCTCCTGCAGCGCCAGCGCCAGCTCGGGCTCCCGCTCGCCGGGCCGCCCGCGGGCTCCGCGTCCCGAGAAAGGCGCCCGGCGGAACTCGCACACCAGCCGCCCACGCGGCTCGCCGGACCCGCTCGCCGCGGCGCCGCCGGCCGCTTCGCGCGGCCCGGCCACGGCGCACAGCACCTTGGTGCCGCCGTCCAGCTCGACGTAGGCCGAGCCCTTGGCCTGGCTCAGCAGCCCCACGCGGGCGAAGAGCGGCTGCAGCGCCGACGGCTCCCGGGCCGCGCTCGCCTCCTCTGCCCCATCCTTGGCCCCGGGGGCGGGCACGAAGAGCAGCGGCGTCTGCGACTCCTCCGGGCCCGGCACCCGCCTGTGGTCCAGCGGCATGGCTGCGCTCCGCGCGCGCTTGGCCCGGAAGGGAAAGAGGCCGCGGCGCCGCCCACCGGCCTGCCTGTGCAGGGGCTCCCCCTGCCGGCCTCGGCCTCGGCCTCGGCCTCGGCTGGAGGGGCGCCACCTGCGGGCCGCCACGTCCGTGTGAGCCAGGGCGGCGCTGCCTAGCGAGGATATCCGGGGCTCAGGCCCAGGGACTGAAAATAGAAGCGGCACGGATTTGCATGTGCTCAGTTAAATGTGTTCTAGGTATTCTCTGCATATGCTCTCTCATCTCTCTCTCCTTGTGCCTTTACAGGGGTGTCTGGACAGGGGAAAGGAGGGCATTTGATATCAGGAAAAAGGCTCAGTAAAGGGGGAGCAGCAGGAGATGAAGCAGGAGTGGGCAAAAAGGCCGCTCATGCAGCGGGATCAGGTGCGGCAGAGATCCTCAGGATCCCCATCTTTAAGAGTTTTAAGGGGTTTTAATTTGTTTTTAACTTATTTTAATGGATCCATCCTTGGCCACGATTATGAGCTTGCCTGGGGAGCGCGTGGGCACCGCCATTGGCGTGGTTATGGGCAAGGGATATTATGGTGATGGGGGTTTAACGAGTCATTGCAGAAGAAGGAGGGACAGATGGTAGACACCTGTTCCCCCTTCTGGTTATTCCCCCAGCCACAAGGGTCCAGGTAGCCTTATCAACTGCCCTCCGGGCCTGTCAGTGCTGCTGCTTAATGCCAGGTCGGTCCATAATAAATCATCCCTCATCCACAATTTGAGGGGGCCAACCTGGCTTGCATCACAGAGACCTGGGTGGGTGAGGGGGGGACGTCTTCCTCTCTCAACTGTGCCCGCCTGGGTATCTGGTCCAGCACCGACCACGCCTGGAGGGGAGGGGGGGGTCGCTTTGGTTTACCGAGCTTCCATCTCCCTCATGGGGCTTCCTGTTCTCTCGAGGCCGGATCTAGAGTGCCTCTACTTGGTGTTGGGCAACCGAGACAGATTGGGGATTCTGTTGGTGTATCATGCACCCTTCTGCCCAACACTCCCTGCCTGAGCTGACAGAGATCGTCTCGGACCTGGTGTTGAAGACCCCCCAGGATGTTGGTCCTGGGGGACTTCAATCTCCATGCCGAGACTGTTCTGTCCTGGGTAGCTCAGGACTTCATGGCCTCCATGAGGGCCATGGGGCTGTCTCAACATGTCATCGGCCCGACCCATGACCGTGGACACACTCTGGACCTAGTTTTCTCGATGGGGCAGGAAGAGGGGGATCTGAGGGTGAGGAATCTACGTCTGACTCCCCTGTCATGGTCAGATCACTTCCTCATGTGGTTTGAGCTTGAGAGCAGCCTCTCCCTCTGCAAGGGTGCGGACCCGATTGTGTTGGTTCGCCCCCGGAGTTGGATGGATCCGGATGGATTCCTGAAGGCTTTGGGGGAATTTCCGGTCGATAAGGCTGGTGCTCCTGTCAAAGCTCTGGCTGAACTGTGGAATGGGGAAATGACTAGGGCTATTGACACGATTGCTCCTAAGCATCCTCTCCCACTGGGCAGAGCCCGTTCATCCCTCTGGTATACACCTGAATTACGGGTGATGAAGAGGGTCGGGAGATGTCTAGAGCGTAGGTGGAGGAAATCACGGGATGAATCTGACCGAAGACACTTGAGAGCCCATTACTGGGCCTATGCTGTGGCAGTGAGGGCAGCGAAAAAGAAATTCTTCTCCACTTACATTGCCTCCTCACAATGCCATCCGGCGGCGCTTTTTCGGGTGGTACATGGGCTGGTTCATCCAGGCCCTAAAAAAGATCCTGTACCACCCTCGACGGCCCACTGTGATGACTTTGCCAAGCATTTTAGGAGAAAATCGCTCAGATTCATCACGAGCTGGACTCCACTAGTAACCCAGAGCCTTCAGGGGAAGAATCAATGGTGCCGTCTGGTCCTAAATTGTTGGATGAGTTTCAGTTATTGCAGCCTGATGATGTGGACAAGGTGTTTGGACAAGTGCATCCCACCATCTGCTTATTGGACCCTTGCCCATCTTGGTTACTTAACAAAGCCAAGCACAGGATAGGGACCTGGATTCCTGGAGGTTGTCAATGCCTCTCTGAGGAATGGCCGGGTACCTGCCCCTTTAAAGGAAGCAGTAGTCCGGCCAGTCCTGAAGAAGGCATCCCTGGATCCAGAGATGGCCACCAATTATAGACTGGTGGCCAACATCCCATTCTTGGACAAGGTGTTAAGAGCGGGTGGTGGTGGGACAACTCCAAGCACTCTTGGATGAAACTGGACCCATTTCAGTCCAGCTTCAGATCTGGTTATGGTACTGAATCTGCCTTGGTCACCCTGTATGGTGACCTGTACAGGGAGAGAGACAGGGGGAGTGTGTCCCTGCTGGTTCTCCTGGACCTCTCGGCGGCTTTTGACACCATTGACCATGGTATCCGTCTGGATAGGCCGGCAGGGTTGGGGGTTGGAGGCACTGCGTTGCAGTGGTTCTGCTCCTACCTCAAGGGCCGATTCCAGAAGGTGGTGCTGAGGGACTATGGCTCTGCGCCATGGCAGCTATGCCATGGAGTTCCGCAGGGGTCCATTTTGTCCCCCTTGCTATTCAACATCTACATGAAACCGCTGGGGGAGGTCATCAGGAGGTGTGGGCTGCGGAGTCATCAGTATGCTGATGATACCCAGCTCTACCTCTCATTTTCTACCAATCCAGGTGAGGCAGTGGCTGTACTGAACCGGTGCCTGGCCAAGGTAATGGGCTGGATGAGGGCCAACAACATGAAGCTCAATCCAGACAAGACGGAGGTCCTGTTGGTGGGTGGTTCGGACTCTGGGGTGGGGGACCTGGACCTTGTCCTGAATGGGGTAGCACTCTCTCTGAAGGACAGGGTCCGCAGCTTGGTGCTCCTCGACCCAAAGCTGACCTTGGAAGCTCAAGTGTCGGCCGTGGCAAGAAGCGCTTTCCATACCAGCTTTGGTCGATCCATCAGCGGCGTCCCTACCTGGAAGACGACTGCCTGGCGACAGTGATGCATGCATTGGTCACTTCCCGATTAGACTTCTGCAACGCACTCTACGTGGGGCTGCCCCTGAAGACGGTCTGGACACTTCAATTGGTGCAAAACAGCTGCCAGGTTGCTGACGGGGACTGGGTGTTGTTCTCATATAACCCCAGTCCTTCGTCGGCTTCACTGGCTTCCCATTGAAGTCTGGGCCCAATTCAAGGCGCTGGTGCTTACCTATAAAGCCCTGAACAGCTTGGGACCTGGGTACCTGAAGGAACGCCTCGGTCCATACTTGCCCTCCCGCCCTCTAAGATCGGCGGCAGAGGCCCTTCTCCGGGAACCCTCCGTGAAGGAAATTAGGAGGGTGAGTACCTGGAGGAGGGCCTTCTCTGCGGTGGTGCCCCATCTATGGAATGTGCTCCCCAGAGAGGTCTGCCTGGCGCCGTCATTATTTGCTTTTCAGTGCCAGACCAAGACCTTTTTATTTAAATGTTATTTTAATTGATTGTTAATTATTTATTGCTTTTATCTAACTCCGGGATGTTTCCAATTCTGTATATTTTGTATATTGTTATTTATTTGTTGGAAGCCACCCCGAGGCTTATGCGAATGGGGTGGCATACAAGCACTCCAAATAAATAAATGAATAAAATCTTTTTATTTACACAAAACTCTGGACGGGAGGGCAGTGAGACAAATGGCATTCCTGAGACTGGGGCTCCAGCCCTAGCTCCATGGCATTGTGCCAGTATTGTGGCGAAGAACAAGGGCTCCTTTGCAGCCAGCAGCACTTGAAAAACCTCAGAAGCATATATGAATTTCACAGCTCGCTTTGCCAGATGCATGAAGCATTATCCTCAGTAATAGGTCTTGTGAATTATCCTTCTACATACTCTGTTCCTATGTACCTTACATAGAAACATCACAGATTGCAGCTCTTCTGTTTATGGTCTTTGGACCAGCTGTTTACTCCTCCTCCCAATTCCATCTATATGTCTCTGCTAACATATCTGCTAATAAAAGACACACTTCACTCAGCAGACAAATCGGGCTCAATTTGTACAAGCGAAATCTGTTGGTGGTTTAATGTCTAATCCACGCAACAATGTGTGTGCGGCTGTACTACTGATTAATTTTTATTGTGGGGTTTTTTTTTTTAAATGCTGTTGCATTTTATGTTCATCGCTTTACTACTCCCAGGGAAAGTGGTATACCAATCTGAGTAATAAAAACAAAATAAATTGATCCTGGTCTGAATCCTGCAACCACGCTTCAGTGCCAGAATGAAGTTTTGGGTTATGTGAATTTTAAAAAGTGCCTCTCAACACAAGCAGATGTTTCTTCCACCACTACAAAGGCTGCAATTCTCAGCTTTCCTACCACCGAATTCTGGACTTTACTTTCAAACAAACATGATTAGGATGTAGTAGAAATCATCAAAGTGATCAAGGATTATGAGCCCAACATGTTGCATCATATGCACACCTCCTGCCTGGAATGTTCCTTCCTGTTCGGGGATCCAGCTTGCTATCTCACAGCTCCAATTTTGTGTTCCCAAATGATAGTCAACATGTGAGTACTTTGCCACCTTGGGATTTTGTCATTTTTTCTTGTAGGGAGGTATTTTGTTTTTGGTACTTCTACAAACCTCAACACTCCTTTGAGTAAGTTGATTCCCTTCCCTTGTTCTCCATGGTCTATTTTACACATAAAGACAATCCCAAGTATATACTGATTATGGTGGTTGTTGAATCATAGGTTGTCATTACATGCAGTCCAGGCACTATGGTTCTGTTAACCATGAACAATCTGGAGTTCACAACCCAACAAACATGGGTTCTCTTCCTGGATTAGTAACCCATAGTTAAACCATAGTGCAGCATTTGCAAGTAATGTCCATCTACGAGTCAACAACAATCTGTATGCAATGCACACTCTGAATTATGATGTGGAAACTGGGTCATGGTGCCCTTTCCATCAAAGCTCACCACTAAAGCTTGGTATTAGTGGCAGTGATCAGACATATCTGCTTTTAGTGCAAAGAAAAGGAGTCCAAACTATGGAAGTTTGAGATGCAGGCAGAAGTGATTTTAGCAAGTTAGTTCTTTCTACCTGACCTGGCCTCCCATTTTGTTTAGGCCCCGATATTCATTGCAGGTGCCCAGTAAGGGTGAGAGAGATGAGAGTGGGGAGCTTATGCAGCATCTGCACTGTGTCCCTGACAGTTGCACAGCCAAAAAATCTAGTACAGGCAAGCCTTGCATGCAGGCAGGAGCACAAAATGTACTTAACGCCCTGAGTGCTGGAGTAGTGCTGTTTAGAAATGAATGGGACTTAGCTGGTGCACTTTGAGCCACAGAAACGAATGGGGCAGTGGGTCCATTTGGCCTCTGTGCTGGTTTCTGTCATGGAGCTGGTATGGCTCCTTTGCGGGGCCTGTTCTGCTGCAGCTGGCCTCCATCCTCCGCTGCATCTCTACTTCCCTTCTGGGCAGAGTTAAGCAGTAGCAAACACTGACAGCTTTCTAAAGCCACGCACTGCCACGGCCACCGAGCCAGGAATGCCACCCACCTGGGCATTTACTGTTTTGGACCCCCGTTTTGCTGAGATACAGTTAGGTGTGATTACATTCAAGCACTGAAGATCAATGCTTTGAGGGGTGAGTAAGAGAACTCCATTGTGGGGCCGCTTTTCTAACAAGCGTGTGGCGGGACCTTAACTTTCCATTCTGAAGATGTATCCTGTCCTCCTGGGTGCAAATCCTACTAGGGCAGAGACAGTGTCAGAATTTCAGTCACTGAAGGGTGGCAGTTCTGAGACATGCCCCCAACTTTTAGATGGAGGAGGCTAATAGGGCTGGTTTTCTGGAGCCAGACGGGTTGTGGTGGTAACCATTCCAGCCAGAAGAAATGCTGCTCCCATCCAGGCTCCTGGCAGAAGTCATAGAAGGGCCTCTAGATGCCCCTTACTAGGAATGGCAGATGAGCTGTGCACTCCAGTCATGCTGCCCGCAACTAGATGAAGAGTACAGAGTAACTTCCAGTAACTTGGTACGGTGCAGTACTGAGTTACACATTGCTGCTAAACCACCTTTTCTCAAGCTGGTGCTCTCCAGTTGTGTTAGTTTGCAATTCCCGTCATTCCCAGCCAACATGAGCAAAGAATGCTGCCAGGAATGCTGGCAGTTGTAGCCCAAGACAGGGAGGGTCCCAAGTTAAAGGTCCCTTCATAATTCACCAAGATTATCCTTTCTCTTACAAGGTGCTTTAGGTATGCAAATATTTCTGCAATTTTGAAAAGGGAATTTAAGCCATGGAGCATTCAAGCACTGTGGTTACTTTTAACAGACTTGGTTCTAGAAACCAGGATAGAGTCAGCCTGTTGGGAATGAACTGCTGTTTATTATGAGAGCCAGTGATATGTGCTACTTAAGAGTGTGGATGGGGATCTGGAAGATTCAGGTCTAGTCCGCACTCAACCATGAAGCTCCCTGGGTGAATTTGGAGTGGTCACTTACTCTCAGGGATAAAATGGAGCTCCATAAGCTGCTTTGGGTCCCTCACAAAAGGAAAAGGGGTGGGATATAAATGCAATGTTGTTGTCGTAGTAGTAGTAATGCAGGCAACCTCAAATTATGAACAACTTGTACTTACGAACTGTCATAAAGCCTATTAATTTTTCAAAAATATGGCAGGCCTTTCTGCCCTGCCCATCCAGAGAGGGAAACCTCTCCAGAATTTCCTTGTTGCAAAGAGAAGGCCTTGGTGAGTTGGGGGGGGGGGAATCTAGAGATATTCTCAGTTTTTCCACTTTCCCAGGGGTCCTGTGCCCTGAACCCCTGCAGATGTGGAGGGCCAGCTATATGTCATCTGACTTCCACAGACATTTGACTTGAAGGCGATTTTTTATTTTCTCAGGAACAGAACTTGTTCATAACCCAGGGACCGCCTGTGCAAGAAACAGCAGCTTGTCACTCCACACAACATGACAAACTGCAGTGTAGGGAAAGGCAGGCTTATGAATTCTCTCTCCTGGACATGCTGTCAAGGGGGGAGGGTTGGGAGAGCGCACCAGGCTGAAGGTGGCTGCTGCGGCTCATTCCTGCTCATGCACCAGCTCAGGGCCACGGTTTCAGGTGCAACGCATTCACTTGCAGACACTGCATCTATTTATTTAGCAGGAACCTAGTCGACCACAGCTCTTTGCCCCAGGGCAGGACGGGGCAACCCAGCTCAGGCTTTGCTGCAACAGGAGTTAACACTGAGAGGGGAGGGAAGGTCTTCCACAGTTACAAAGACAAGGAACAAGATCATAGCAGCCTTGATGCCCTGTTCATGCTCACATTACAGAAAGCATGTCAAGTACTCAAACATGGACAGGGCGGGGGGTTGTGCACAGAGTCCCCCCTTTTAAAACTACTTTGTCATCTAAAATGTAGGGTATCAGGGAGCATATGACAGATGTGTGCAAAGAAAGAGGACGATTACTGGGCAGGAGGCACCCCGAAAGGGCTCAGTTGTTACGACGAGTCTGGATTAGAACTCACGCAGTCCTGAGCTCTCACATCCAGGCTGTTGCCTACACAGCTGCTCTGCTTGGTTAGTGCCCAAGAGGATGAGGTTAGAATGACCATGGTGCAGCCCTGGCCTCTGCGGACGCGACGAACTCCTAACTTACTGGCTGGGCAGATGAGGCATTCCCGTCTCGAACGCTGCAAGGTTCAGTTCTTCAGCTCTCCCAGTCTGAGCTTGGCGAAGTCCGTGGCTACTTTCAGGGCTTCCTCAAGGCAGCCAGTGTTCTTTCCTGTCGCTTGGGCAGAGAGGTCTTTCCCACCCCCTTTGCCGTCCATCAGCCCCGACACCTGCTGCACCCATTCATTAGCCTTCAGCCCTTTACTAGCGACTTCCTGAGAGGGAGGAAAAAACGCAGTAAGGATCCAATCCTATGCATGCTTAGACAGAGAAAGGCACTTCCACTTCCTGAATTTCTTACCAGCTAGCCTGGAAAGCGAAGGATGTGTTTCCTGTTTAAATATGGTTTACCACTAAAAAAACAGGCCGAAATATCCACCTGGTGCAGACACAGAAGCCACCAGGCCTTGTGAGAGAGGAGAGGGTTCCTTCAGGGCATCTTGGATAGAACTGCTCTCCAAATGTCCTCATGCATGCCATTCCTTGCCACAACATGCGACAGCCACTGGCATAGTGGTGTTTCAAGGGGCCTACACAAATCCATCCCGGGTAGGACTCTCAGTGCCTACCAGTCACAAAAACAATCCAACCATTGTGTTTGGATGCAGCATGACAGGGAGGGGGGCAGAGGCAGGGCTGTGGACCACCTGCGGGCATCTGGCTGGCTCCTGTGGGAAGTGGGGAGCCAGGCTGGGTGAGCCTTCTGCCTGGTCCAGGAGGATGCTCCTATGTTAAAAGTTCACAGATTCTTAAGTTGGCAACAGAGCAAGGTGGTAGTGGCAGCTGCTGGAACTGCAGGACAAGAAGGCTCTATGTGTGTGTGTGTGTGTGTGTGTACACGAGCGCATGTGCGCACGCATTCTAGGCAATCATTCTGGGTCATAGCCACTATGAATTGTACGGTTTTAGCAGCCCCAGACCCGGGAAGGATTCTTATACTGGTCGCTGATGCCCCATAGTGTCAGCAAGGGCTGAAATCCGGCCTGTGTCCCGCACCTACCTGAGGGACCTGGCATAAGCACGTGATCTTGCCAGCGTCATTATCCACTGTGAAAAGCATGGCGGCTGTCTCTGGGGAATGCGTCTTCAGGAGCTTCAAGGACTCATTCAGAGCCTACAGAAGGACACGTTTACAGTTAAGACAGAGGTGGGGAACCTCAGGCCTGGGGGACAACTCCAGAGCACCTGGGGGGCCCAGATGGCCTCACCTTTCTCTCTGCAATCACAAATCAGTTCCTCGCTTTTGTGCAGTTTTCCCTCATTCTAAAAGGTTGCAATGCCTCTCCTAAGGCAGAGTTAGCAGCAGTATAAGCTTTCAGCCTGAATATGCTAGTACTTGGGGTATTTAGGCCCCTTTCACCTTTGGCAGCACCCACTGGAATGCAGAACCCCAAGGACTTTCCTGAAGTAGAATTGGGCTCCTGGGATGAACAGGGTTCCACACCCCTGGGCTGAGAGAATGCACATGCTGTGGGTGATACCGCTTGTTATCTGAGGGGAAACTGTCCCAGGAACAAAGCAAAACGCAGGAGAGGAGAGGAGAGGAGAGGAGAGGAGAGGAGAGGAGAGGAGAGGAGAGGGAGAGGAGAGGAGAGGAGAGGAAGCAGAGCCTCCCAGAAAACAAATGCCAACACCTCTCCAATCCTATCCAGTGTTTGCACTGGACGTGCAGGTTCTCGTTCCACACAACCAGCACCTCCTAATAACCAATGCTTGCAGAGAGCGACGAAAGGGACCCCACTGCTGTTCAGGTGAATTACCTTGGCAGACGCACCACTCTCCATTTCAAGGATGACCAGCGGCTGGTTGGGGTGAGCCTCAATCAGTTGTTTCGTCTTGTCCAAAACCTAAGGGAACAGTTGAACAAGAGATGAGGCTGCTCCCGAGCCATGGGAATGCCACAGGGAAGCTCCTCTCAGAAAGCAGGAGATGCTTCTTCTGTTGCATTTTGGGCTCCGGGAGGATACAGATTTGAGAGTTCACGGCAGAGAGGAAGCTGCCTTGGAGTGGGGGAGGAATTGTGCATGAAGGCAGGGAGGGAGAGCGCAAGCAAGCTGCCTTTCAGCCAAGACAGGTTGCAACACTAAGGACATGTTATATTAGGACCACACAGGGCTGTGTACTGCACTCTGCCCTGATGTTTGTCAAAGGCAACAGAGTCCATTATTTTCCCTCTAAAGCTACAACCAGACCCAGGCACTGGCTGACAGCAAGAGCCACATAGGAAAGCGCAGCCATTTCTCTACAGCTGAGCCTGACTGTGGGAGGCAGAAAGAGAAAGAAGAAAACAGGCTCACTCGTTTCTGGATATCTGCTTTGCTGGCACGATCCAGATCATCCATAACCTTCTTTAGTGTTTTCAGGGCCTCTCTCAGTTCATCTTTCTGCCACTGTGGAATGACTGCAGTGGCCAGGGTCTGCAAACAAACAAACAAACAAACAAAACAAACCCACTGGCAGTTAGGGATGTATAGATTTTGCTAAGTCCATTCCATTTGTGTTCTGCAGATTGTCAGGAAACTTCTGGTCAATCATCTGCTCACTGAGGGCATCAAATGGGGGATGGGTATGTGGTTTTTGTTCCACGTGTGCAAGTGCACATTAGCACAAGTGCACACTGCTGCTAATGCACACTTGTGCAAGGGAAAAACTGTCCACTGGCCCAGAGAATTTGCCCAATTCAGAAGAAGCCCATCCACTGCTGAGTACACATGCTGGGCTCACCGAAATCCAGACCCGCTTGAATCTGTTGTGGATGCCTCAGGCTTCCCCACTTGAAGCTGAAGTCCCAGCAGCTCACTTTTTACAGGGACATCAGAGCTGGTGCATTTCCAGCAGCGTAAGCAGGACTCCCTACTTATGCATTGCAATACACAATGTACATGTGTTACATTGATGGTCAGGCCACACAGAGGCATAGTGAAGATCTCACTCAAAGCAAACACAGTCCCAGACCTTCTGGCCCTGTGTAGGTAAACTTGAGCAGTGCCTGGTTTAGCCTCAGAAAGGAGCCCAGGGCCAGAGGGGGACTCTGAAGGGCTGTTTCGACATGCTTCTTTCTTTTTCTATGGTCTGAAACGATCAGGCATGCACATACACAAAGTCAGAACGACGCAATGCCTTGTGTAATTAATTAGCACTACAGAATGTGTATTCCCTACACAGGTAAGTTTACGCTCCTTTAGAAAACAGCCCTGCTTATCAATCACATGCAGCACGGCCAGCAGATTCGAGAGCAGCCCTCAGCAAGCTGGTGCTGCCTTAGCTGATTTGCACGTGACCAATCTGAGCGACCTGGGTAAGGGGCTGCCATCCACTTTCCCCTCCTATCCCTCCTTGTACCTCGCCAAGATCTGCAATCTCACGCTGGATGTCTTTGTTAGGAGCGGTCTGGATCTTCACTTTGGCTTCCAGCTTAGCGAGCAGCTTTTGAAGGCTGTCTACCTTCCTCAGCGCCTTGGAAAAAAAGAGAAAAGCATTAATTCTGCGATGGTGGTTAAAAGGGGTGGGGATACGGCTTTTCGTCTACAAGAAACCTTGGCAAGTGAGAAGCACCATCCATGACGGCTCTTCCAGCCTCACAGCGAACTGGGGTCCACTGAGATGCATGTCCTGGCTGCTTCCAGTGGATTTGTCCATTCCCCTCTGCTCACCTTCTGTGCTTCTACTCCAGTCACTGCCACTATCCTCCGGATGCCTTTTGCAATGGCTTCCTCTGACACGACGACGAAGTGGCCAGCATGGCTGGAGTTCTGCAAGTGCCTGTGAAAACATCGAGGCATTCCACGTGTTTATAATTCCTCCTGCCTGAATCTGTGAACTTTTGACATAGGAGCATCCTCCTGGACCAGATAGAAGGCTCACCCAGCCTGGCTCCCCACTTGCCACAGGAGCCAGCCAGATTCCACAGCTTTGCTTCAGTGGTCCACCAGGAATGGGAGGGGGCCAGTGTTCAGTGCAGACCCCAACAGAAGTGCAGCTGGAGCAGGCCAAAGAACAGCACAGCCTAATATGTGGTTTCCACAGCAGGCAACCAGATGTCCCATGCGCTTGCCCCGGATTTTACCCATTGACCTTCTTTCCCATTTATTTTATTGTCTTCCCCAAATTATTCTGGCTTTCAATGGCTTAGAGCACAGGCCTGATGGCAGGGTTTTGATTTATTTTTAACCAGCTGCAGACACACTGTAGTCATTCCATCTGAATGAAGCCACACTCCACTTGTAAGTCTAAACATAGCCCCAACCATGATGCCCCCCCCACCCCCAGTTCCCTGGCGGAGGTGTCTGTCTACTGCATCCTCCTGTGGGGCAAATAACTCAGAGCCATGACTGCTGGACTCTCCCCAGGGCTTCAAATGGCCTCAACAGCAAAACCAGGTACTCATTAGGGAAGCCTGCCACCTACTGAGAGAAGATGCTGCTGCGACCTCCCAACACTCAAAGGAGATTTATACTAAGATTAATTGGTGTGTGTTAAATGGCAAGTAACCCCATGGTGAACATCTTGGCAATGCCATTAATATGTATGCCAAGTTTCCAATATGTAGGTTTCATGAGCCTGCCTTGGTTTGGACAGACAGACACATCCATCATCACCACCGTCATCTAGAGATTCTGCCCAGCACCAGCCATTTTAAAATTGTAGGCACGTGGTCACTAAGAACTGCAATCCACTATAGTGACAAGCAATTCTGCAAACCTAGATGAACAAGATACAGCCGATGCAAAGGAGAGAGATGGCACACGGTGATTTATAAACGTCTCTGTTCCACAGACTAGACATGCGCTGAACACCACTCTGTCCATGGCTTCACCCAGTCCCTATGGCTGTACTCACGTCCCTCCGCAGAACTCGACAGATGTAATGGCACCCGCAGCGCTGGAGGGATCAGCCAGCATGTCCTCTATGGGTATGCCGATCGAGACAACGCGGACAGGGTCAGGGTACGTCTCGTCAAACACTGCTCGCAGGCCCTGGATGGCTTTGGCAGCAGCCAGGGGACAGTCCTTGGCGTACACGACCTGAGGAATTGACAGCAGTGGGGTCAAGAGCAAGCTGGGGTCAGCAAAGGAAGGGCAGACCCCTCCCTCCTCCAGCTGCACTGCCTATTGCATGCTCTGTGCTGGCCAGGGTAGAAGGAACTTCACTTGGAGGGCAAGTGGGCAAGAGGGCGAATGCCACCCTTGGTTGCACAGCCAGAAGCGTGGCTTCTAGATTGAGAGAGGTATTACCATTACTCTATATGACTCTGGTGCGCCCGCAACTGGAGTATTGTGTTCAGTTCTGGGACTCTCGTTACAGGAAGGATATAGCCAAGTTGGAATCAGTGCAGTGAAGGGCCACAAGGATGGTGGCCAGATTGCAGGGAAAGCCATACGAGGCAAGACTGGAGGATCTGGGCCTTTTCAGCCTCGAGGAGACTCAGAGGGAACCTGTTAGCGACATACAGGTATGTGAAGGGGTGTCATGCAAAGGGGGGTAGAGATCTGTTCTCCCCAACAGAGCAAAGCTCAGGGAACCAAAGTTCAATTTGGATGCCCGGAAGTACTTCCTGACAGTTAGGACCCCAAGGATGTGGAATGGGCTTCCACAGGAGGTGGTTGAAGCCCCAGTGGTAAGGGTGTTCAAGGATAAGCTAGACATGCACATGGTAGACATGTCATGAGTGGAGCCGGCTAGTGCCAGGGGTCAGACTAGATGGCCCGGGAGGCCCCTTCTGACTTGCTCTTTCTAAGTCAAACTTTCTAAGTTTCTGTTTCTAAGTCAAAGAGGCATGGAGCAGTTCGCTCCTCCTCTACAACTCACTTGCCTGCACTGAATTCCTCACCAAGACCAGGCAAGTTCTTAACATACAAGGTTGGCTTTGCATGGTAGACCATTTCGGAGCACCAGGTAGACTTCCATGCCAGCCTTCACACTGCAGTGAGACTAGTCCCCACCCCAACGTACCTTGGCTTCCTGAATCATTTGGTTAGCAATCTCTTCTGTCTTCTTGATTTCCTGAGTTGACATGGCCCCCTTGGCAGTGAAGTCAAACCGCAGCCGGTCTGGAGCGACCAAGGAGCCCCGCTGGTCGGCCTCTCCCAGCACAGCACGCAAAGCGAAGTTGAGGATGTGGGTAGCTGTGTGGTTGCTCATGATGGGCCTCCGCCTCGCCTGCAAGGCACGGGTGGATGTGAATTGGGGGATGTGGGTGGGGAGAGAGCTCTTCTTCAGAGCTGCCCGGAGAATGTTGCATTATGGGGCAGCACACGAAAGCTACAAATGCAAAACAAGTAAGGGGGCCTGGTCTAAAGCCAGGCAGTTGATACACGGCCTGCGAATGGAGCCCTCTGCCCTTTGTTATTTATGACGGGCAGCTGATCCCATTCAAGAGCACTGCACAGGAGCTGAAACAGACTGACAGGTAAGCGTTACTTAGGGTGTTAGGTCCACAATGACTCACTTGCACATGCGAGTCATCAAGCAGTGAAAATGTGTGCGTGAACCACTGGAAGATGGCTCAAAGCTACACCATCTTGCTTTGGCCTTCATTGCACTGCATCAGTCCTGCATGCCCAAGCACACACGCTCTACGGCTCTTAAGTCCTCATCTCCCGGTGGCACCATCTTATTTTCTTAAACTCATCCCACGAGATGATCACAAAGTTAATGAAAGATGCAAACAATAAAAAAGACTCCAAATTTAAAACCTATTTTTCCCTTGAGAAAGCCAAACACAATTGGAGCAGCCATTGACCCCTCTACCCCATCAAACAAAAGTAAAATGTTTATTCAGTGAAAATGTATTCAGGACTAGCCTAAAAAAGAACCTCTCAGCCTGCTGTATGAAACACACCAAACTAAATGCCAGGCAAACATCCCTGGTAAGAGGATTCTAAAGTCGAGGTGCCACCACTGAGACCTTTTCCGACGTCACTGCCCATCTCCCATCAGCTGTCAGAGACAGCCAAGGGAGGGCCTCTGAAGCAGATTAAAGTCTAGCCCAGTTATATCCTTTTTTTTTCTTTTTAAAAAAACTCGAAGAGGCTTACATCATTCTCCTCCTCCTGCTCTCAATCTTATCCCCACAAGTACAACCTTGTGAGGCAGGTTGGGCTGAAAGCCCATGCCTGACTCTAAGTCACCCACTTGGCTCCACAGCTGCAGTGGGAACTAGAACCCAGATTGCCTGAGTCCCCGTCAGGCACTCTCAACCACTACACCACATGGGGCTCTCTACTCTACTCTAGAGTAGAGTCATATGTAGAGTAGAGAGTAGAGTCTTTAGAGCAGATTTCTCAGAACTGGTGCCTTCCACATGGTTTAGCCTGTAACTCCTGCCACCTCTGTCCAGCATGGAAAATGGCCAGGAATGGCAGGAGCTGCGGTCCAAAACATGGAAGGTATCAGATTCAGGCACTCAGTCTTCAACCCACGCTCAGCCGCAAACTCACTGAGTAATGTTTGGCTAGTCGCTAGCTCAGCACAACCTACCCCCTCAGGGTTGTGAAGATAAAATGGGTGGGGGGGAGAAACAAGTGGACCCCTTTGAGCTCTTGAGAAAACAAGCACAAACACATAATGAAATGAATTAATGAGGGATGGGATTGGATCCTAGCAGGAAATGCCAAACCGAGTTTTCCCCTTCTTCAAGAGTCACCCACCTCGTCAACATACAGTCGGACGGTATCTCCCACTTTCAGGTTTCCATAGACTGTGCCCACATGGAGCACGTAACCTCCACGCACTTGTACATTTTTCACGGTAAACTCTGTCTTCTGCAGAAATCGAAAACAAGCAAGAGCAAGGTAGGAAATCCTGTCAGGTGGCATAATTCATTCACCCACCAAGAGTAAAGATGTACATACTTTGTTTTAAACACGCCTGCTTATGCCACTTTTCAGCTACAAAGCAACTTGCAGATGTAGAATCAAGAATGAAACCAGCATTTTAAGAAGTTTTTAAAAATACAAAAAAGCAAGCAAATGAACAAAAAGTCCCAAGCAAAAGACCATACAGAAGCATCAGCAACAATCAGCAAGTCAATAAACCAACAATAAATGGATAAACAGAAGACAATGCATCCTAGCCACTAAAAGGCAAGGTGAATAAGGGTGCAAAGCTATGTATGTTTTGACAGAAAAACATCCTGCTGAGAAAGGCTTGGCGTTGTAGGACTCCTTTTCTGTCGAAACATGCATGGGATTGCCTCCTAAGACACCCCTGACGTGGCATCTAAATGGTGATATTGACACCTCATGCATTTCTCCACGAAATGCCATGGCTGCAGTACCACCGTGGAGCCGGCTTTTTTCCGGCTACCAACTACGTCATCTCTGAAGGTGCACAGAAATGGATAAACCCCTCCTATGCGCAGCTGAAAAATCACGTTGGATGTGAAGGAAAGCTGGGACGATGCAGAGTTCCAGAAACTGTAGCAATGCTCCGATCTTGGAGCAAAACTCCCAACATGCAAGAGAAGGCAAGCAGCCTGCGGCCCACAAATGCCTTCCACCCAAGAGAGTCTGAGGAGTAAGGTTATCAGGGCAGCCTTTGAGCCCAACTTACGTCCTCGCTGCCTTCATCCTCCTTAACGAGATAGCCTTCATCATGGATCTGCCCTCCCTGCTCTGCATAGAAGCAGGTGCTGTCCAGTACAACCCCACACTCCTGGCCTGTAGACACCTCCTCCACAAACGTCTTCTCCCGGCGGAGGGCTTTCACCACGGCCAAAGGACTGCCGAACTCTGCACATGGGGAAAAGGTGTGGTTAGAAGTGCAAGAGCCTCCTCATCATGCTTGGTGGCAGCAAGAGCAAAACAGAAGAGTCAGCAGGGCTTATGCTGGCAGACTATAGATGTTTGGGATGGGAAATGTGGCTCTTGTTCAAAGTGCCAGAGAATCCCCAGCTGCTTTAAAGCCCCTCTTTGAGAAAGAATGAAAGAATGACTAAGGGATTTCCCTAAATATTACTTTTGTCCATGGCAGTCTTAAAGCACTTTCTTTTGGAGAATGTTGGAAGGGAACTTTTACAGAATCAGACTGCTGATCTGCTCTCCCAGTAATGTCTATCCTAACTGGCAGTGGGCTTCAGACAAAAGGCCGTCCCAGCCTTAGTTGAGATGCCGTGCATTGAACATGCAACCTTCTACATGCAAAGCACCTGTTCTACCATATATCTGTGACACATGCCCTTAAAGCAGGGATGTAGAGACTGGGTTGAGAACTCTGGGATCCCTCAGATGGACCTACTCCCATCCCCCTTTCAACCCCAACCACTGATTATTGGGTGGCTTCCTGGCTTTTGTAGTTTTTTGCCCCATTCTAAAATGTGCAAATGCCTCTATAGCTTTGTTATTGGCAGTGGGAGCTTGAAACTAAAATAAGCCAGTTTTTATCACAATTCTATCCCACCTTTTTACACCTTGTAAGGAACTCAGGGTGGTTTACAGTCCTCTTCTCCTGTTTTCGCCTCACTGCAGCCCTGTCAGGTAGGATAGGCTGCCAGTGACTGGACCAAAGTCACTGAATGAGCTTCATGGTGGAGCGGGAACTAGAACCTGGGGCTCCAAGGTCCTTGTCTGGCACTCTCACCAATACCCAGTTTTTAGCTCCTTTTGCCTTTGGCCCCAAAATGACTGGAAAGTGGCCCCAAAGAGCTTCTCCAAAATGGAACCTGGGCCTCCAGCTGAGAGAAATTCAACACCCGTGTCTTAATCAGAGACCAAATTAAACCAGGGCCAAAAATTCTGAAGTCATTCTCTAATTTGAATACGCTTAGTCAAGAAGAGAAATCTAGATCCTCCTAATTAACTGCTCTTCACATTCTTGGTTAGCCGGGGCATGCAAAGGAAAACAGGGGTTAGAAAAGGGCTAAAAAGCTGACCATTTGAAGCTATGTGCCACAGAAGATATCACATCAAGCCAGCAAGAGGGAACATGCTGTGTGAATAAGAGGGAAGAGAACAGACTCTACCATAGGTGCCACTGGGATTCGATGAGTAGTTGTACTTGAGGGAGTCATCTGTGACCTCTAAGCCCCTGGAGCGGAGCTCTTCAATCGCATAGATGTCCAACATGATGAAATCTTCATCGCCACCTCCCTTGCCCTGGGACTTTAGCTGGGAACGAAACAAACCCAAGGATGAAAAGCAGGCACAGGAGCCCCCCACAAACCCATGGTGTCCTAGCCAAGTTCGGCAACTGGAGGAAAAGGGGACAGGAGAGGGCGAGAGCAGGCTGATTAACGAAGCTATGCTTGGACATAGAGAAGGAACTTGGAAGAGCCATCTGAGCTTTTCACCTCTTGCCAAGATATTATTTATGAAATTTGTATGCCATCCAATTACCAGCGTCTCTGAATTAGGGTCAGAAGGGCTGAATCCAAAGTAATTTCTGAACTGAAAGCAATTCTGAAGAAACTATGAAAGTAGGATTGGGGAGCAGTCAACAGCCAGTGCTTATACTTGTTCTGTACATGTGAAGATTTTCCCAGGCTGGCATAGGGAAAACGTGTTTGTCTGAAGCACCAAAAAAAGACTGCACAGAAACTTGACTCACCGAGTCTTGCTGACACAGACTTCCACTGTGCAAACCGGTTCGTCGTAAGTGCATTGCTGCTTGAATGAAATCCAAGCCATTTCTTTCTACATAGGTTCCTCTGGCAAAGAGTTAGCCAAACTGTATTTGGTTTTGTTCTTGATGCCTTCCCCACAGGGAGCTTAGATTGTTTTATTATTATCATTATCATCTAAGGATCTATTATTTGTGCATTCTGCTCTGCACGTAGAGCTCCTGCAGGCCAATTTAACTCCTGGAAAGCAAGTCAACTCCCATCTGGTACCTGCCAAATGTTTTTGACTGCAGCTCCCCATCAGTCATACCCACATGAGCAATGGTGGAGGAGGAGAAGTGTGTGTGTGTGTGGGGTCCAAACACCTGAATGGCACCACCTTGGAGAAGGATGTGCCAAGTTTTGGCAAAGCTGCAGCATCTGTTGCTCCCAGGTTACATACTGGGCCTCACAGGCACCCACGTGAAGCTGCCTCGTGTGGTGTCAGAACAGCTGGCCATCTCTGCTGATGGTTGCTGGTCTTCCTAGCTCTCAGGCAGAGATCTCTAACTGAGCGCTTTTGCCTGGAGAGGCTGGGAATCAAACATGAGGCCTTTGGCATGCAAGGGATGTGTGTGATTTGTGTGTCCTATGCCCTCCCCAGCTGTGTGCCTTTCAAGATGCGCACTACATGCAACAACCTTCCTGCCCCAAGTTATGTAGACTGCTTTTCCTTATTGATGTGTATAAATCATTTAAAGAGACATTTCCAAGTGGTAATACAAGACAGTATAAAAGCACAAGAAATACAGAAAACAGAATATCCCATCCTCATGGTTTGAGTACAGGTTGGGGGTGGGTTGTTGTTAAGCTGTGTGGGTCACAGTGCAGCTTGGCTGAGATAGCACAAAGAAGCCACTGCCTGTTAACTGCAACGACCCGAGAACCCACAGTTTGCAATCCACCATGATCTGTTCTCTCAGCTCGGTCCAGCCAATATGATAACCCACCTTTCAACAACTTATTGTTCAATAACAACCCACACTCAACCCAAAGGTGGGTTACTGAGTTGTCTGAACCTAGTCACTATATAAAATAGAACCCAGCAGGTGTTCTAGCAGTGAAATGTATTGTAGGAGTGTCAGATTTTAAGGGACTAAGAACAAAAGTGTGAATACACAACTAAAACCACCAATATACATTTAAGGTAAATAGCTTTAGTTGTGTTGCTATTTATAACATATACTTATCAGCTACACTGGGGCTGGGAGCCTCCAAATATTGTTGGACTCAAATTCCCATCAGACCTGGTCAGCTTAGCCAACTGTGAAGGATAATGGGAGTTTACATTCATCAACATCTGAAGGAAACAGTTTCCCCACCCAATTTGGTTTTACTGTTTTTGGTGTGCTTAAAAGAATGCAGTCCTTGAGATAAATGCTTGCTAGGACATTTTTTCTGCATAAAAAGCATAGGATTGCAGCAGAAACTGACAATTGAGGCCCACCTGGGCAGTCTTCCTTTCCTCTTCAAAGCCCTCCATGTCTACTTGCAGGCCCTTCTCTTCGGCAATAAGCCCAGTAAGATCCACGGGGAAACCATAGGTGTCATACAGCAGCCAGGCAGTATCCCCTGGAGAAGAGAGCGGAGGAACTACTAGTCAAGCCAGCCCAACCAACTTCCTCTTTACAAGATTTCTGCAGGCTCACAAATACTGCTTTGCCTTACTAGCCAGACCTCCTTGCTACTAATTCCCTGATCCCTCTAGTGAGAACAGAAGGCACCAGGGCTAGGAATGGTCTTGCCTTACTGGTGTAAAGAGCTGGATAAGCAATGAAACTGTGGGATAGATATCTGAGTGCTCTCTCCTTTTCCAGGAGCGAAGAGTGAATAAAAATACAAGTGAACACAAACTGGCCTTCAGCACAGAGTTATCATGCACAAAGGACTGGGTCTTCCAGCACTTCTGCTCAAGACTTGGATAAGAACCGAAACTGCACCCAAGCAAGGGCCAGTCAAAAGCTCCTGGGAGTCTCTGATACCAGAGAGTGAGGCATATTCACCCACTGCAACTGTAGAATCACTGCCCCAACTCTTTGCATGTGAAAAGAAAGAAAGCTTTGCTCCTTTGGATTGTTTTTTATAGAAGAAATCAGCTTGCTACTTTTGGAATTTTTGCATTTTCCTTGGAAGCTCCTCCAAAATGCTTACAGCTACAGTATGCACACGCATAACAATCTGCTAGGATTATCACCAGCACTGGAGTCTTTTTCCCCTTTTCATGTTGCCTGCTCAGAGAAGCAAAGAAAATTCAGAGATGGCTACTTATCGCCCAAGCAGAGATGAAGAAAGAAGCAACTGAAACAAAACACATGCTCTGGTGTAGGTCTGTGTGTGAAAATAAAGACTCCTCTCCTGTTGCTGGGTAAGGCATACAGTGGAAGCTAGAATTCTCTTCCATTCCCTGGGTATCAATCCTCTACTTTCTGCTCCCATAAAAAAACAATTCTACTTACAGAATAATGAACACTTAAAAGAATATACTTATTATACTGAGAGAATTACTAATCATACCATCTGGAATTGCCATATTCCCTTCCAGCTCCACCCACTCAGACTGCCTAGCAACCTTGGCTGTAGGACCCTCTCTTTCCACGCAGAACTGTGGTGTGGCTCGGCTCTCTTCCTTCAGTCAACGGGAGCTATTCATAGGCCAGAGTTGTGCATGATGGCTATTTCTTTCATACCAGGAATTATTTTGCTGTCCCCCAAGCTCTGAATCTTTCTGTCAAGGATGCGGCGCCCTCTGTTGAGTGTCTTCAAGAACTGAACCTCCTCGTCATTGATAATGTCTTTCACCATCTCCGGGTCTTTCTTCAGTTCAGGGAATGCACCGCCCTGAGAGGAACAGGAGCTGTTACTGCAAATCAACACCACTTCTCTCTTTCTCTCAGCATTCCATGGAACAGGAAAGCCTCAAGAGCAGCAGCAAAAGAACAGAATTTCCTTTTACCAGCGACTCTACCACGACGTCAACCAGTGTGGCGAAGAACCCCCTGGGGGCGTTGAGCTTTTCATGAGCGTACCGCACGGCACGTCGAAGGATGCGCCTCAGAACATACCTATGACGAGGGAGCAGAAAGCAGAAATTTGTCTCACCTGCACTCTGCAGATTAGAATCACCCCAGAACCAAGATTCATTGGCTCACTGGTCATTCATTGACCAGATAAGAGACCATTCACCTCAACAGTTAGTCTAGGATAACAAGCTCTGGACTTAACCTGTGAGTCAGTCACGCCTGCTAAGATCAGCAGCTCACACCGCAGTGTTTCAGGAGGATGACCCTGTAAGAGCCACCTGTGCAACTTCTTTCTAGGAAACAGGCCCTAAGCCATAAGCAGAGTTCCACTATCATGACTTTCAGCCCTACATATATTCTGCTTTCTTCAGTGAATCCAGGGCAGCTAATCATGCAGGTCCAAACAGTAACTTTTCCAACCCACAGGACAACAGCAGGGAATACAGCAAAGCAGCCATGGATGTGCAAAAACAGCTAAGGAAAAAATTACAGCAACCATGAAAAGCAATTTTAGCCATGGCAGTTAAAACCACTTCCAAAAAAAAAAAAAAGAGAGAGAGAGAGAAGCAATCATGTATTACCCAAAGCTTTCCTATAAAAGGAAAAAAGGTGGGATATGAAGCCGTTGCCACTGCCTTTCATAGCTTTAGCAGCAGCAGCAGAAGCAGCAGCAGCAGCAGCAGCAAATAAAAACTTATATGATTACTTCACTTCCTTACTGCCCAACAGCTGAAGCTCTCTGGGCAATTCACAGGAATTCATAAAAACAGATACAATAGCAGAAATGAATGATAATACAAATGTGCTACCATACAGCATAACATCACAACATTAGAGACAACTGCTGCTCTTGCTCTCTCAGGAAGAAGTTCTAGAGCTGAGAAAGCCCAGAAAAGGCCGTCCCCTGCCTCCCGACTGGACAGATTTCTAGGGATGCCAGGACACAAAGCAGGCCCCATGAAGTGATCCCGGGGGCTGGATGACTTCATGTGGGAATTAATCCCTGCGTGAGTTTAGTCGAAGTCCAACCCCTCTCTGCCCAGCTCCACACAGCAGCCCCACACTGAGCAGCTGAGTTGCACGTGTCCTCACCCCCTGCCGGTGTTATCAGGCCTTCCACCGTCTGAAAGTGCCACCGTGATGGTCCTGGCGTGGTCAGCCAGGACACGGAAGGCCATGTCTATGCCATCGTCATCCTCCTCACCAACTCGGCCCATGTACGGCCTGCAGCCAGTGCCCTACAATGGAGAAGAAATAAATGATGGAGAGAGGGAGAGAATGAATGCGGGTAGGGAGCAGTGCGGGAGATTTGGGGCAGCATGAGTTTTTGTTGAGGCCTTCTGGCCTGTTGGCCAGGACAGTCACCCCCATCTCCCACTTGACAGTAGTACCAATAGCAGCTCTGGAAATGAGGAAGGCAGGCAAGCTCCAGGTGGACATGAGAAACTGCAGCCCAGTGGCATGAAGAGCTGCAGCAGTGGTCAGCTCAGCCTAGGTATAGCTACAGTTTCCCCATGAGCATGAGAAAGTCAGGGGCAGAGCCGGCTTCTTCACATTTTTCTGGTTCCTGACTCCTAGCTTAGGACATCTGAGGAGGCTGCCCCAGCTGGTCTAGGGCTTCTGGGATACAAGCAGCCAAGCTCCCAGGAGACAGTGATGAGAGTGGATCAACAGGGAGAGCAAACAGGAGTTCGACAGAGGAGGTCAAAGGGGCGGTCCTTAACATTCCCCCCCCCCTTAGCCCTCCTCCCCATTTCCTTCCTTATAACACACTTCCATTTACTAGAAGGACTGTGTTGTTAAGCTTCCAGGAAGACAGGAGAAAGCACTAGTTATCGCAACAGGTCCAGCAAGCTAGAATCAAAAAGGCAGCCAAAAAAATAGACTGAGAAGACTCCCCAGTGGTGGTGACCTGCAATGCCTGTGCACTGTTTGTTTTCTGGCCGGAGGCCAACATGATCTACATGTGTGGCCAGTGCAAGCTAGCAACCCTGTTAGAAGAAAAGGTGAGAGCACTAGAGCACCGAGTGTCCATCCTCAAGGAAACAAAAGAAGATGGAGAATGTTTAGACAGAGCGGTGGAACTGCAACAGCTAAGTGGAGGACAGAAGCTAGAAGTGCAACATCAAGATGAGGAACAAGAGGGGAATACAGAGGGAAGGGAAAATACAGAAGCAGCTCTCTGACAGTTAGGAGCGGAAGACCTCCAAGTCATTCTGCACCAGTGGAAGCAGGGGAGCTACAGAACTGCTTTCAGTACTTGGGGATGGGACTGGAGGGCAGCCTGCAGTGGAAGAACTACAAGTCTTCCTGTGCGATACTGGACAAGAGGCAAAAGGTCAGCCGATGATGCCGAGATAATGATACCAAGGCTTACAAGATCAAGAAAAGAAGGGTGTTAATTGTGGGAGACTTCCTGTTATGTGGGATGGAAACACATGCATGTCAGGAAGACCCATGGACTTGTCAGGTCCATGGCATCCCTGGAGGACAGATAAGTGCTATAACTGAAAGATTACCAAGGCTCTTACAGCCCACTAACATTCCTTCATATACTTGTGGGAATAAATGACAGTGCCAGGAACAGCTTTGAAAAAACCACATTAGACTTTAAAGCTTTAGGGAATTGCCAGTGTGGTATCGTCCATACGGGGATTTCAATTTCCCCAATATCTGTTGCGAGACAAATTACCAACAGATTCTGCCCCTCCAAGAGATTCCTAACATGTGTTACTGGTAACTTCCTCCTGCAAAAAGTGGAGGAAGGATCAAGAGGAACAGCTATCCTTTACTTGATACTGACCAACGGGGAAGACCTAGTGGACAAAGTGGCAGCTACAGGAACTCAGGGGGAAAGTGACCGTGCCGTACTTGAAATCTTGATTCTAAAAGATGCAAAAGCCAAATGTAGCCGCACACATACCCTGGCTTTTAAGAAAGCCAATTTTAATAAGCTTAAGACAATGATAAGTAATGTCCTACATCAAAGGAGCTTGTTTTGCCATTCCCTGCAAGAACTGATGCCCAAGTTGTGCTCTCCACCCCCATTCTCTAATAATACCTTTTCCCTTGGAGTCATGTCTTTAGACTGTAAAGCCTAAAGCACAGGGACTGTCTCATTATTAACCTCTGGAAGTTTCTTGGGAAGCCTTTTCTGACTGAAGGGGATGTCAGGTAAAAATGCTATGACTAGCTAAATACCATCCAGAGACAATCTTCATCAATGACATATCCATGCATGCAGAGCATCTGGACTGGTACCTTCTGGATAGCCTCAAAGTAAGGCACAAAGAGGTCTGTATCATAGTTGGACATCTTGTTCTGCAGCACAGACACCAGCCTCTCCAGGCCCATGCCGGTGTCAATGCTCTTCTTGGGGAGGGCTTTCAGGGTCCCATCAGCCTCTCTAGTGAAGGAAAGAAAAGTGTACCATGATAAACACAGGAAGTGCAAACCAAGAGTCACTTTGCCCTTGTTGTCAAAAGCAAGTTAAGAAAAACAAATCTGCTAGTTAGCATAATAAAGGGAAGTGCAAGTGGAAGCCAATACAGGGCAATTCCAGAGGTAATCATCTGCTGCTAACCAAAGAAAATCCCTTCTGAAAAGAAAGAGCTCTGGGACAAGTTGTCTTCAGTGTTTGGCACAATAATCCTCTCTGGGTCATGAAATATGGTTCATAGCCTCCTGAGAAAAAACAGGCAAGCTGTAAGGGCCAAAATATATTTGTAGGTAGGTCAATGAGGCTAAAATTCATGGGACCAGATATCTGAATTGCTTTAATAGACAAAAGGAGAACTAAAATGCATCAATATGATACTGCAGCTACAACTTCATCAGGATTTTTTCTCAGTGGCCACATGGCAACAGCCATTCCATGAAGATGCAGCAGACAAAAATGGAAAGTGGAACTCATTCCATCAGCTCTGTTGACAGACCAGCTCATCCTTTCCCTGAACTGCTTGTATTCCAGTTAATCATTACAAGAACTACCATTCAGCTTGAAGAAGTGGTGCCTGAATTCTGCCTTCCCCTGCTTTCCCCCTTCTAACCCATTTCCCTTTTGTGCCACATTTTTTAAAAGACATGCCTGCAAGCATATTGATTACATGTGAGCTGCTGTGAGTAAAAATACTTGAAATTATTGTGAACTGGACTATTATTCTCAAGATTCCCCACTGAAGACGGAGGTGAGGATTTGGGGGCAGGTGGGAAAATGCAGAATTCTTTTCATTCCCTATCTTTATACTGACTGAAAAGCAGAGAGGAACGCACATGCGGGCGCACACACATGTTCACGCACACACGCGCACACAAACAGCCAGGGAAAGGAAATAAATGCTTGAAGCACCTATTGAATTGGATGAACACTAAGTTCCAGATCTCCAGCACATTAGGATCATCTTGATTGACAAGATGTGAAGCATCCCGGTTTCCAATCCGGTCATAGTGCATCTCGCTGCAAGGTCCACATGGCCCTGTATCTCCCATTTCCCAGAAGTTGTCCTTCATGCTGCCTGGAAGAATCCTATTTTCTGCCAGACTGTGAAGAAAGAAATGCTCGGTGAATGAGAAGGCAACACACAGAAGAGTCTGTAAGCCACAGGTCCATTGAACTGGTTTAAAGATAATAGCTCTAGAGTCCACCAGCTGATGCCCATTTTGGACAAATTAACAAAAGAGAAGATTATCGTCAGGCCTAGTTCTGATAGTTACACGCCACCACCAGTAGCAGACACAATATGCCTATGCACATCAGTCCGTGAGGAACTCTGGCACTCCTGTCCTGCTTGGGGGAGTCTGTGGGCAGCGAGTTGGCAACTGTGTGAACAAATACTGGACTAGATTGACCACTGGTGTGATCCGGCAGAGCTCTTTGCAGGTTCTTATTTTAAAGAAGGAGATTCTCATCACATTAACATATATAAGGCAGTATGTCTGATCACAGAACCATAGCTTAGCATTATACGCATGAGCTTTAAAAAGCCCACAGAGAACTCCAAACTGGCATGCTCCTCCCCCTCCATGAAGGGAAAAAGAAAAATCAGAATTACGTTCTCTTTTAGCTATTTGGCCTCTAGGTATGTGAGGGGGTGTCACATGGAGATGGGGAGAGGCCTGTTCTCCCCTGCAGAGGAAGGCAGGACGCGCTCCAATGGAGCAAAGCTCAGGGAGCCAAGGTTCAATTTGGATGCCAGGAAGCACTTCCTGACAGTTAGGACCCCGAGGGCGTGGAATGGGCTTCCACGGGAGGTCGTTGAGGCCCCATCGGTGAGGGTGTTCAAGGATAGGCTGAACATGCACATGGTGGGCATGTCATGAGCGGAGCTGGCTGGTGCCGGAGGTCAGACTAGATGGCCCAGGAGGCCCCTTCTGACTCGCTCTGTTTCTATGTTTCTATGTTTCTATTGCAGTTGTCTGGCTTTTAAATGCAGAAGCATAACAGAAGCACAGAAACTATGATATAAAGTACTTTCTGCTTTCTCCAAACATTTCCAAGAATTTAATTGCCAGGATTTTGTTCAAAAAAGCAAACTCCAGTTATATTAAACAAGCAAGCAAAGAAAACTAGAGTTTGCAGTTGGCTTGTTTAAAATACACTCTAATCAATAGCTAAACTAGGATACCTTGTTCACATATAATAACAAGTCAGAAATGCTTAAGTGAAACTGAAACCTGGCTTATTCCTCCTTCTAGTCTCATGGGAGATTTAAACCATGGTTAGCTTTAAGTGTGCCCTCCCACTATATGGAAGAAAGAGGCAAAGTTTGGAGAAAGCAGAAGAGAATCCATGAACAGGTTCCTGTGATTCTGTTTATGCTTCTCTGCATTTTGTTTCCCTTACTTTTTCATGGAAAACAACAGAAGAACCATGATGGCCTCTAGCCATGTATCATTTCACATGCAGAGGAGCAGGGGTGGTTCTTGCTGTCCAAGACACAAATTAATTCTTTCGGCAGCTTCAACTCACCCTAAATCCAACCAGATCTGTTTACAATCTAAGTCTGGCTGCAGACCAGCTGCCTCATTACCACCGAAGTAAGTAACGTAAAGTCTTTCCATGGGGATGCCAAACTCTTTGGTGAGGAGGTCCAGGGCAAATCTGCAAGCCAGTTCCTGGGGGAAAGAAAGAAAACAAGTAATGGAAGTCTTGAATAACCTCCTAGCTTTTCACTGGAATTTTAAAATAGTTGTATGCATATCCAGATAGAAAAACCTTCTATAACCCCCAGCATTCTTCAACTAGCTGTGTTGTGAGATGATTTTGGTTTAAACATACATAGGGCTGTACCTTTAACACACCAGTTTGTGATTTAGATTCTACAGTGGCCACCACCACCAGAAAAGAGGAACGGGCAGATTCCTGTATTTTATCTCTTCCCATCTCCCATAGCATATCCTCATCCATTAATGCTTCATTTCAGACTTTGTCCTCCAATACTATATTTTTAAAACTATGTTATTCTGAATGCGCTCCCCAGAGAGGTCTGCCTGGCGCCGTCATTATTTGCTTTTCGGCGCCAGGCAAAGACCTTTTTATTTAAAAGTTATTTTAATTGTTAATTTATCATTATTGTATTTATAGTGTTTTAGTTTATAATTCGAGATGGGCCTGTTTTAAATGTATTATATATTACATTGTATTTTATCTTTATGTTGTAAGCCACCCCGAGGCTTTGTTGCAATGGGGGCGGAATAGAAATGTTTTAAATAAATAAATAAATTCTGCAAGAAACAAAACTTTTGCACCACAACAACCTAAAAACCTTAGAGTGGCAGGAACATTGGAATTTCTTTTGTGTATACATGAGATCAGGCTGCCTCTGCCATTTGGATTAATCAAGCATTAACCACTTGCTAAAGTGGTAATTGCTAAAGACTGCCTGTGATTTCATCACCATACCTTGAAGTAATCGCCAAAAGACCATGAGCCCAGCATCTCAAAGAACGTGTGATGGTAGACATCCTTGCCAACATCATCCAGGTCATTGTGCTTCCCACCTGCCCGAATACACTTCTGGGTGTTAGCAGCTCGTGTCAGCTTTGCCATGGGATGAGAGGGGTCAATTGTGTTGAGGAAGATGGGTTTGAACTGGGAGGTAAAGATATTAAATACACAGTGTCAATCATTACACCCTGTAGTGCTCAATTCCAAAAGCTAACCATGCATTATAAGAAATAGTACTCCCTACTGATTGTTCTAAAGTTGCAGCTAATCAAACATCAGTGGTCAACCCGGAATTCTAGAATGATGAGAGAGGGGAGGAAATTCTCTCATTCACCCTCTTCATACCGTTCATAATTTTATAGATATCTATCTTGCCTGACCTGATTCATCCCAGCATTGGCAAATAGTAGGGTAGGGTCATCCAGGGGGATGGTAGCAGAAGAGTGCACATAGGTGTGCTGGTTCTCCACAAAAAAGTTGATGAACCGTTGGCGGATCTCGCTAGCTGTTAGTGTCATCTCCATTTTGGGACTGCCACTCAGCACTGTTGAGAAAGAAAAAACAAAGGACTTTAAGGAAGCATGGAAAATTCTGTACAGGAACAGGCTGCAGCACCTACAGCAGGAATGTAGGTCCTCTTGCATAGTTGTAGCTCTTGCATAGTTAAAATTATTTAATTTATATTTTATTTTTATTTATTAATTTAAAACATTTTTATGCCGCCCCATCGCAACAAGCCTCGGGCGGCTTATATCCCACCAAAGTCATCCAGTGAGCTCCATGGCTGGGTGGGGCCTAGAACAGTTCTCTTAACCCTCTTAACCACTCCGCCACACTGATTCAGAGATGAGATAAAATGTGTTGTTATTTTAGTAATTATAATTATTAACAAATTATAAGAACCATGACTTTCCAGAAAGTTTGAGGAGCAAGGAAAAGTTTCCCACTGTGATCTCCAAAGTCAGTCAGAAGCACCCTCTAAACCAAGCATGAGCAGGCTTCAGGCTTGTAGGATCTACTAGAACCTCCAGATTCACCAATGGGAGTTGGGTGGAAAAGAGTGGTGCAGGCTGAGATGAATTACCTACTGCCCCCATGCCATAGACTGAAATTACCTGCATATACAGAACAAATTCTTCAACTACAGAACAGCAATTTCCCTTGTCTGAACTATGACCCTAGCAGAGCAGAGGATTCCATAAGGAACATAAGGGCAGCAGCATAAGACCTTATGCAAGAAAAACAAACTGCCTGGACCCCAGAGACAGAAAGGAAGCACCAGAAAGAAAACAAAACAAAAAACAAAGTAATTCACTAGGTGAACACTGGTGACAATCTGCCAGGAGGCAAAACGCAGCTGCAGTACTGCATGGCATCACATGGTAACCTGCTTGTCCATACTGTCGTGGCAAACAGAATCTGATCACCCACGACACTCCCCGGGTTTCTGATCAGCGCTAAAAGTGTGCAGAGATTTTCCACACTTCTTTGCATGGAGCAATACAGATCCAACACAAGAGTTATGTCTTGCCATTCATTTATGTGTTACATTTAGTATTACATTGAATTGATATTCTGCGGTTTTTCCACTAGAGAGGAGCCCAGGGTGCCTGAGGTAGCGCCATTTCATCCTCACAACAACCCTGTGAGGCAGGTCGGCTGAGAGTCTGGGACTGACCCAAAGTCACCCGGTGATCTTCATGGACAAGCAGGGCCGGGGCCCCGAATCTCTCCGCTCTGACGGCCACGCCGCATTAGGCAAATGGGTCGCCAGCACGCCAGACACGTGTACGGGGCATCCCGTTCGCCCCGCTGGCGCCACGAACCAAAGCGCCAGCGCTCCCCGCCTTCAGAGACACACCTCCAGCCCCAGCCCCAGCCCGTGATAAAATCGATTTGCAAACCGGGGACGGGTCTCTGGGGCTCCGCCGCGACTCACCTCTCAAGCCGAACCAGACTCCCAAAATGCTCTGCGGCTTTGGCCCTTGAGCAGACTCCTCCCCCCGCCCGGCAGAGCTGGGGACAACCTTGCCGGGCCAAACCGCAGAGGGCCCCCCGCACGCACCTGTCTATCCACGCCTCCAACGCCCCTCGCCCAAAGGCTTCCTGCCTTGCCACCTATTACCTGCCTTTCCGCCAGCAGCTCCAGCAATGCTGCAAAAGCGCAACCAAACCCTACTGCAGAATATACTTTTTTTTTTTTTAAGCCCACCCAATGCGTTGTCGTGTGAGCAAAGGGAGGATTTTTTATTGGGCAAAAATCTGACCGACAGCTTCGCCCCGCCCACGACTGGCCGATTTGACAATGTCACGGCGCAGCTTGGGCTTTGGTGCGGCTGATGCAACGGCTCTGAAACAGAGTCACGTGGTTCCCCGGGAAAGGGCTGAAGTCTGCAAGGGGGCCGCCATTATGGGAAGGGAAGGCTATGAGGATAAATTTTTGAGGGGTGGCTTTATTTACTTTTACATACCCCTACTACAAAAACGGGTTTGTGTGGACGGTTTTTAGACTGGGGGATGCCGAGAAAGGCAGGACTTTTTCTTGCATTGATATATGATTGCTCCGTTAACTGGTGGGTTTAGTTTATATTTCCCACAAACACAAATCATAGTTACCCCTTCTGAGTTTGTGTGTTTGTTTTTTGCATGATGAAAGCTAAATTAGAGAGTAAGCTTGCGCTTGCGAGCAGGATAGCGGGCTTGGTCATGCTGGGAATTGTTGGATATAGGATGACCCCTTCATGGATCACTGCCTTGTCGTGGAGAAGGGGCTTGTGTAGCTCAATGAAGCTATGAGCTATGCTGTGCAGGGCCACCCAAGACGGACAGGTCAAGCAGAGAGCTCTGATAAAATGTGATCCACTGGAGAAGGAAATGGCAACCCACTCCAGTATCCTTGCCATGAAAACCCCATGGACAGTACCAAAAGGCAAAAAGATAGGATGCCGGAAGATGAGCCCCTCAGGTCGGAAGGTGTCCAATATGCTACTGGGGAAGAGCAGAGGGCCAGTACTAGTAGCGCCAGAAAGAATGAAGCGACTGGGTCAAAGCCGAAAGGATACTCAGTTGCCGATGTATCTGGTGGTGAAAGGAGAGTCCGATATTGCAAAGATCTGTACTGCATAGGAACCTGGAATGTAAGATCCATGAATCAAGGCAAGCTGGATGTGGTCAAACAAGAGATGACAAGACTGAACATCGACATCTTAGGAATCAGTGAACTAAAATGGACAGGAATGGGTGAATTTAATTCAGATGACCATCAGGTATACTACTGTGGGCAAGAATCCCTCAGAAGAAATGGAGTAGCCATCATAGTCAATAAAAGAGTAGGAAAAGCAGTACTGGGATACAATCTCCAAAATGACAGAATGCTCTCAGTTTGAATCCAAGGCAAACCATTCAACATCACAATAGTCCAACTCTATGCCCCAACCACTGGTGCTGAAGAGGCTGAGGTTGACTGGTTCTATGAAGGCCTACACCTTCTAGAATTAACACCAAAAAATGATGTCCTTATCATCATGGGGGATTGGAATGCTAAAGTAGGAAGACAAAAGATAACTGGAATAACAGGCAAGTTTGGCCTTGGAGTACAAAATGAAGCAGGGCACAGGCTGGTAGAATTTTGTCAAGAGAATACAATGGTCATAGCAAACACTTTTTTCCACCAACCCAAAAGACGACTCTACACATGGACATCATCAGACGGTCAACACAGAAATCAGATTGACTATGTGCTCTGCAGCCAAAGATGGAAAAGCTCTGTACAGTCAGTAAAAACTAGACCAGGAGCTGACTGTGGCTCCGATCATGAGCTTCTCATTGCAAAATTTAGGCTTAAATTGAAGAAAGTAGGGAAAAGCACTAGACCACTCAGGTATGACCTAAATCATGTTCCTGATGAATATACAGTAGAGGTGACAAATAGATTTAAGTAATTAGATCTGATAGAGTGCCTGAAGAACTATGGAAGGAAGTTCGCAACATTGTACAAGAGGTAGCAACTAAAACCATCCCAAAGAAAAAGAAATGCAAGAAAGCAAAATGGCTGTCTGAGGAAGCTTTACAAATAGCTGAGGAAAGAAGGGAAGCAAAAGGCAAGGGAGAAAGGGAACGATACACCCAATTGAATGCAGAATTCCAGAGAATAACTAGAAGAGATAAGAATGCCTTCTTAAATGAACAGTGCAAAGAAATAGAAAAAAACAATAGAATAGGGAGAACCAGAGATCTCTTCAAGAAAATTGGAGATATGAAGGGAACATTTCATGCAAAGATGGGCATGATAAAGGACCAAAATGGCAGGGACCTAACAGAGGCAGAAAAGATTAAGAAGAGGTGGCAAGATTACACAGAAGAACTATACAAGAAAGAGCTTAATGTCCCTGATAACCACGATGGGGTGGTCACTGACCTCGAGCCAGACATCCTGGAATGTGAAGTCAAATGGACCTTAGGAAGTCTGAACAACAACAAAGCTAGTGGAGGTGACAGTATTCCAGCTGAGCTATTCAAAATCCTAAAAGACGCAGTAAAAGTGCTACACTCAATATGCCAGCAAATTTGGAAAACTCAACAGTGGCCACAGGATTGGAAAAGGTCAGTTTACATTCCGATCCCAAAGAAGGGCAATGCCAAGGAATGTTCAAACTACCACACCCTTGCACTCATTTCACATGCTAGCAAAGTTATGCTCAAAATCCTACAAGCTAGGCTCCAGCAGTATGTGGACTGAGAACTGCCAGAAGTACAGGCAGGATTTCGAAGAGGGAGAGGAACTAGAGATCAAATTGCCAACATACACTGGATCATGGAGAAAGCTAGGGCGTTCCAGAAAAACATCTACTTCTGCTTCATTGACTATGCTAAAGCCTTTGATTGTGTGGATCACAACAAATTGTGGCAAGTTCTTAAAGAGTTCTTAAATAAGATGGTACCAGACCATCTTATTTGTCTCTTGAGAAACCTATATGCATATCAAGAAGCAACAGTGAGAACTGGACACGGAACCACTGACTGGTTCAAAATTGAGAAAGGAGTTCGGCAAGGCTGTATACTGTCACCCTGCCTATTTAATTTATATGCAGAACACATGAGAAAGATGGGGCTAGATAAATCACAAATTGGAATTAAGATTGCCGGGAGAAATATCAACAACCTCAGATATGCCGATGATACCACTCTAATGGCAGAAAGTGAGGAGGAACTAAACAGCCTCTTGTTGAGGGTGAAGGAGGAGAGTGCAAAAGTTGGCGTGAAACTCAACATTAAGAAAACTAAGATCATGGCACCTGGTCCTATCACTTCCTGGCAAATAGATGGGGAAGAAATGGAGTTAGTGACAAATTTTATTTTCCTGGGCTCCAAGATCACCACAGACGGGGACTGCAGATTGAAAGACGTTTGCTCCTTCGGAGGAAAGCTATGGCAAATCTAGAGAACATACTAAAAAGCAGAGACATCACCCTGCCGACAAAAGTGCGTTTAGTCAAGGCTATGGTTTTCCCAGTTGCAATGTATGGCTGTGAAAGCTGGACCATAAGGAAGGCTAAGCACAAAAGGATTGAGGCCTTTGAATTGTGGTGCTGGAGGAGACTCCTGCAAGTCCCTTGGACTGCAAGATGATCAAACCGGTCAGTCCTAGAGGAGATCAACCCTGACTGCTCTTTATAAGGCCAGATAGTGAAGATGAAACTCAAATACTTTGGCCACCTAATGAGAAGGAAGGACTCCTAGAGAAGAGTCTAATGCTGGGAACAAGAGATGGCAAAAAGAAGGGGACGGCAGAGGATGAGGTGGCTGGATGGAGTCACTGAGGTGGTTGGTGTGAGCTTAAGTGACCTCCAGGGGCTAGTGGAGAACAGGAAGGCCTGGAGGAGTGTTGTCCATGGGGTCGCAATGGGTCGGACATGACTTCACAACAACAACAACAGGATTGCATGAACATGGATAGAATTCACTTGTATTTTCTTTATTGCTTTCCACTATTTGGAAGCAGGAGTCACTTTTCCTATTATAGAATCAAGAGAAAAACAACATAGGGGAAAGACTGCAGAGTCTTTGCCAGTGAGAGCCAGTGTGGTATAGTGGTTAAGAGCATGGGACTGGGACTCAGAGGATCTGAGTTCTAGTCCCCACTCAGCCATGGAGCCAACTGGGTGATTTTGGGCCAGTCACAAACTCTCAGTCCAACCTACCTCACAGGGTTGTTGTGGGGATAAGATGGAGGAGGAAAGATGATGTAAGCTGCCTTGAGCCCTTTGTAGGAAAAAGGTAGGATATAAATCGCAATATAAATTAAAAAATAAAATAAATAAGAGTAGCTATAAAAGGAAAGCATGCCACATTTGCACGATCCTGTACTCATTTGGCGTAATAACCATCCTCCATTTCATGATGCACTCAAAATCACAAATGTGGATTATTCCCACTTCTCCCATGAACACTTATGCCTGGGTAAGAGAGAGGAAATTAAGCTTTCTGAGTATGCGGTACACTCCCTTGTGATATTTACCAAATGGTCTGTGTCATGGTGTGTGTATGCCCAAACTACACAATGGGTCTTACAGGGGAAATTAAGCTTTCGGAGTATGCTTTACACTCCCTGCTTGTATGGCAGGATTCTAGGAAAAGAAACCATTATGGAATCCAAAATACACTTGGAGATTGACCTGTAGCCTGGTGCCCTGCAGGTTGGACTGACTGGGGATGATGGGAGCTGCAGCCCAACACATCCAGAAGGAATTAGGTCAGGGAGTACTGCACTAGGAAGCAACCTGCATTGGTAACATAGACTTTCTTCTGAGTGAACTTGTCTAGGCTCAGCCTTGAAGTGATCCTCTTGCAAAAGATCCCCCAGGTCCTTTGGGCATGTACTTCGAACCAGGTCATGCACCATTCCAGAACTCTGCTGTCATGGTGGCTTCTGATGTGCCTTCGGCAAATACGCCATTGTTTGTATTCATGTTGCATTCATGTGCATGCATAGTCATGCCAATGGGCATGTTCCACAGGCTTGTTTCAGTAGCATGCTTCATACCTACCCCTTCTGTATAATTGTTATCAGAAATTATTTCTGTGACTATAATACAATTGATTTAACTTTTTTTTTTTTTTGGCAAAAATAGTCTGACAACCGTAAAGAGATTTTATTCAGTTGCTTTCCTCATGTGGAGCTGTCAAAGCAGCTTACAGATATAACAAAAGATGCCAACACAAATGGTAGGGATGAAAGCATGATTTGAAACAGAAAGTAGACAGCATAAAAAGGAAAAGGAAACAAAGAAAATTTGTTAGCCTAAAAAAGGAGGGGGGCTGAAATCAGATTGCAGAGTGTGAGGAAATTGGCAAATAGTCAAGATAGCAGGAAACTTGCTCAATGAATAGCCTCATGACTATTAACAAACACACCCTGCATAGGAGATAAGCTCATTATAATTCACCTGGGAGGGACCAAGGGGGAGGGACGAACTGGTACCAGTGGCATAAGATAGGTGGATGGAAAATATTGGTAACCTCCCAGTGTCCTGGCCAATGTGGGGGGAAAGAGGAGGGAGAAGTACCCAGGGGCAGGGCATAAAATGAACATGTGAACATGTGCTGAGTTGAGTAGGGAGATGAAAAGAAAACCATTCCAATTCCCTCTGTTGCAGTAAAGTTTCAACAATAACTCTTTACATGCTTGCAATATTTTTCTTTTCCGAAGGAAAGGAAAGAGTGTTTCTAACACCAAAGGATCACCGTCACTTAAAGGCAGCATTCAAAACACTTTCTTGCCTATTTGCACTATAAGCCAGCCATGCACACTTCATCATGTGTGTGTGCCAGTCTCAAGCCCAGAGAAATGGGGAGGGCTGAGGAAAGGCCTGCTGACCTACCTTGGAAAAACTCACCAAGAAAAACCCATGGAGCGGTTCCCAAGCAATCTCGAGATGGTACTGTTAGGAAAATTTGGATAAATCCTGTCTGAAAAGCATTACTTCTGTGTGCTTTTCGCATTGTGGGATCAAATCCTGTACTCCTTCTCAAAACCAAGCTGTCACTGTTTAAAATGGCATTCCCCGCTCCTTTCTCTCACCTTTAGCTGTAAGCTACAGTACACAGGCCATTTAGTCCAAATTTACTTTGTATACCTTCACAATAATTAAATAATCATTGTTGGAATTCAGTTTTACAAGGAAGTATCTTCCTAGCCCAGGGCTTCATATGGCCTAGTCACTCAGAATGTTTAGAGTCTAGATAAGAGTCTGAGCTTATCAAGAATAGTTTCTCAGTAGCTTGAATTTACATGTCTAAGCAGACCTGGAGATGGGTTCAAGCTACTGAACTAAAGTGTCAATACAGGCAATTAGAAATATTGTAACTTCACTGTTACTGTACGATTGACTGACATTCCTTTATCTGTTCTGTATGTGATGACCTCAGAATCTTACTGTAATGTCTGCATTCTGTCATCAATTGCCCTGTACGTGTGTACCTATAAAATACCCTGCAATGCTATTGAAGCTTTGCAACAGAGTTTACCTCTGCCTGCCCGGTAATGCATTATCGTGAGTGGACCTGTGGGGAACCTGGGTAATACAATAAAGCCTCAGATGGTCTGGACGCTTGGTCTTTCCCACAAACCCGGGTTTTATTCCCTCTTCTCAAATTGAGATTCCGGGATTCCGACAGTACCCAGTGGTGAGACCACCAGACCAGGAGGTAAAAAGATGCAACACGTTGCTGTGTGTGCAGGGAGACTTCCTTGAATTCCTTGCAAAGCACCCTTCTGGCCAGCCCCTTCAGGTTCGATGTGGCTTAACAGGCATCTGGTAAGTCGGCACCTGCCTGAATTTAGCCCTGTGCTCATTGATCTGACTGCTCTCCAGCCTTCTATGCTCTCCTCACCTTTGTCCTCCAAGGAGCGTCCAGCCCCTTCAGCTCTTTTTCTAACCGGCTGCCTGGTTCAAATTGGCCATTGCTCTCGAGATATAAGGTGAGAGACACCAGGCACGTGGTAGAATGAGTGGCTGTGGACCAGTGGTCCTCTCCCACCCTGACCAGTGTCACAGCCCTGTTGTGAGGACACGATGCAGCGGGCAGAGAGCCACCTATGCTGCCTTCAGATCATGGGAGAACAGGTGGGCCAGATGCCTAAGAATCCAACCGAACTGTGTTTGGTGCAGCGAGGAACGAAGGTGGGCAACCTGCAGGGCCTCATCCCGCATCCCAGTCATGACCTTTGCTGCCTTCGCTTTGCTGCTGCAGACACTTCCCAGCCAGGCAGCATCCAGGCTGCTGCAGCCAGAGTCTCCGAGCGGCTGAAGGGAGCCGGACTGAATCTGCTGATCAATAATGCTGGAATGCTCATTCCAAGTACTCTGGAGTCTGAGAAGCCAGAGGACATGGCGCTGGTGTACAAGACCAATGTGATTGGGCCCATGGTGGTGAGCCAGCTAAGGCCATCCGGGGCCCCTTCCTCACAGGAGTAGCTCGCCATGTTGCGGAGCCCGACCCTTTGGAGGATAAGGGGACGCACAGCCCTGCTTCGTGGTGATGGGGTGATGCCCTCCTGCACCAGGCAAAGGGGCCACGCCTTAACTGCTGCTCAGGAGACAGACTCTCCGCTGGCGCAGCTCTGCTGCTCAGTGGAAACGTACACCTGTGAATCAATCCAGACTTGCACAGAGTACAAGCAAACGCTGGCATGCTGAGGGTCGGCACTGCTGGGCCATCATTTCCTTTCTCGCTTGGCCCCTGCACTGGTAGAGAGAAGCCCCGTCCTCTCTCCAGAGCCACTCGATTCCTTCTGCTTCTCCAGGTGTTCCTGCCCTTGCTGAGGAAGGCAGCACAGGAAAGCCCCCAGAAAGGGATGAGCTGCAGCAAAGCGGCCATCATCAATATGGCCAGTGAAGCCGGCTCCATGGCTAATGTCCTTGGATGGGAGTATGGAGAAGTTACCAGTTACCGCTGCAGCAAGGTATGGAATCTCATTGGTCCAGTGCTGAAGGACTGGCTCTGCTGATATAAGAATTCTCAGTGAGCAGTGACAGGGCGTTCTGTCCACGGGGATTAGTGGGCAGCAGTTCAGCGTGTTCTTCTGCTATCTGGTTGATTGCCACACTTATTTATCTGAATGAAGCACATGTGAATGTTCGGATGGTCAGGCCCTCAAGGGACCTTTGGTCTGCATCGGGCTCCTGGCATGGGGCCAGCGTTGTGTTTACCAGCCCCTCCCAAACCCTGCTCTCTCTCCTGCTTCACACCAGCTGCCCACTGCTCCAGGGTATGGAGATGATGCCAGGTCCCCTCCGCCCGCAACTTCTGCATGTGCGCATGCAGCAAGGGCTGCTCCCAGTGCATAGCCACCTTGGGGACTTTCTGCACAGAGTGTTATCCCGTGCCATCCAGTCTGAGCTGCAAAGCAGGACCCCATTGGTGACAGCAGTCGTGCTGCGCATGACATGCCAAGCACCCCCACAGTCCCTCCAGAGAAGGTACCCCTACACTGCCCTGATGGGTCTACACACAAGGAGGAGCACTGGCATGGCCCTCCCACCACTGTGGCTTGAATATGCAAGCTGGCAGCTACCACATGACAATAATCCTGCCAGGGACTGCTGTTGGGAATAGGAATATGCAGGACTTCCTCAGGTCATCGCCCTGAACTCAAGCCCAGTTTCTGTCAGCGTTGTGTCCGCTTCATGCTGACCGTTTGCATGAATGCTTGGCAAGAGTCAAGTCCCCGTGAGTTTGCAAGGACAGTCTCTGCGCATGCGATTCGCATGCCTGCTGAGCAAGTGGAGCTCTGTCTGCACATGGGATTGGCGAGCTTGGTGTATTTCTGTAGTGCAGAGCCTGCAGAAACATGGATGAGAGAACTCCCTCTTCCTGGGAAGGGTTTTCAGATTAACCCAATTCCCACAGCAGAGCATTAAAATGCATAAAAGCTGTCTTTTAATGCTCTGTCCCATTCCCTGGTCCATGTCTTCCCTTGCACCCGCAAGGCCCCTCCTTAGAGCAGCTGCCTCTCCAGGAAATGGGGCGGTTCATTCCTCTGGTTCTTTCCTCTGGTTCGCCCCTTGCAGGCTGCTCTGAACATGCTCACACAGTGCCAGTCGCTGGGATTTGGCAGAGAAGGGATCCTCTGCACCGCACTGCATCCTGGGTGGTGTTGGGAAATTTGGGTAAATCCTGTCTGAAAAGTATTACTTTTGTGTGTGCCTTTGCACTGTAGGATCGAATCCTGTGCTGCTTCTCAAAACCAAGCTGTCACTGTGTAAAATGGCATTCCCCCCTCCCTTTCTCTCACCTTTAGCTGTGGGCTACAGAAGACACAGCCATTCAGTCCAAATATACATAGTCACTGTTGTAATTCAGTTGACATGGAAGTATCTTGCTAGCCCAGAGGGCTTCATGTGCCCTGGTCACTCAGAATGTTTAGAATTTAGGTAAGAGTTTGAGTTCATGCATAGTTTCAGTGGCTTGAATTTACATGTGTAAGCAGTCCTGGAGATGGGTTCAGGCTTCTGAACTAAAGTGTCAATTAGAAATATTGTAATCTTATTGTTACAGTATGATTGACTGACATTCCTTTATCTGTTCTGTATGGGATGACCTCAGAATCTTATTGTAATCTTTACATTCTGTCACCAATTGCCCTGTACCTGTACGTGACTGAGAGTGTATAAAAACTCTGTATTTCTGTTGAAGCTTTGCAGCGAGCTTAACTCTGCTTGCCCTGTAAGGCCTTATCGTGAGACCACCCACGGGGCCTGGGATAGACAATAAAGACACGGAGGTTCACAACGCTTGATCTTTCATACGACCCCGAGTTTTATTTCCCGGGTCAAATTGAGATTCCGGGATTCTGACAATTTGGCGACGAGGTTGGGATCGTGGGTTTTTGGCCCTTTATCCTGGGCAGGAGAGATGGTAAGTTCGGCCGAAATTCTCTCCACTTGGGGAGCACAGATACTGGCCATCTCTTCTGTTTCGCAGGTGGGTCAATGTAATTAGATCTGGTCCTGAACCTCATTGCACGTGGGCTTTCGTTGTGGACTCCCAGGAAGCATCTCGGTTTACTACCCCATGAGCACCTCTGCATCAAATTGCAGGGTGGAGTGAATGGCCATGTGGGGTTGTCGCAGTAACAAGCGTTTGGTAATTTGATTTAAAACAGCATGGTCAAACCTAACTAATTTGGCCTCAGAGGGCTCATTTGATTTGAAATTGGCTACATTCTAAGGAGATGGAACAAGTTTTGCTTTGGTCCAAGCTGGTGGAGGAAAAAAGCTGGCTAATATGGTATTTGGTGCACCAGGAAAGATCTACACATGTGAGTATGTTTGCACTGGGGTTTGTGTAAGGTCTTATGTTCACTGTTTGTGAGAGTCTTGTGTTCATTGTTGCTGTCTGTGTTTTCTGTCTTGTCTGTCTGTATTTTAAAGTGTTCCCCTTTCTGGGAGGTAGGCATAGTCCAGAGTGGGTTTTGGGGGTTCCTCAGGAAATAGAAACTCCCCACGCAGCCGCACCAATCTGTCCTCTTCAGGGCATGGTTGAAAGCAAGGGCGTGGATGGGTTTCTTGCCCTTGAGATGAGAATGTGTGAACAAGTCTTTGAGAAATAGATTCATGAGGTCATTTGCCTGAGCCCAAGCATGGCTGAGTCCGGCTGGGAAAAAGGTGATGATCAGGGAAATGTGTGTGTGAGATTTTTTCCTTTCCCCATTCCTTCCATATGAGCCAGAACTGGGAAGTAAGGAAATGTGTGGCCCTTGAACTGGGCTAACGCAGGTCCTACCCAGTTTTCTGGACATCCTCAATAAGCTTATCCTGTGTGAAAGAGGGGCTATATAGAAACATTTTTTATGTAGGTCCTTTCCTTGTCAGAAACTGGGAACACTGTTTTAATGTCTTTAATGTATTATATGTAAGTTTTTCTGCCTCTTCCATCTGCCTTACAGCCCTCCTAGGTAGGATGATTTTCTTGTTAGATTAAATGTGCATTTGAAATTCCAGGAGGGGATGCTGATGAGCAGATGAAAGATGGGGAAAAAAACAAACAAACCACAGAGGGAAAAAAAGTATATACTGTTAAATTCTCAGTAGGAATCCTGAAAGGATTTCCAGAGAGATAAAGAAAGGGGTTTTTATTTTATATTGGGAACATTTTGCTGATAAAGTCTTGAAAATTTAAATTTTTGTGTTTAGCAATGAGCCTGAGCAGTAGTAGGCTGGAATTCAACAGGGCAGAGTGTAAAATCAGGGGAAGCTTTCTTTGCAAGTTCCTGGGGAGGATTTTACAGTTCTGGGATAGCTTTTGGGTTGTATGAGTATGTTTGTGAAGGAAGGTATGATAGGAAAGGAAGAGGATTTGTTCAGGAGGAAACATGGGAAGGCACTGTGGTGTGGTTGTAATTCAAGGCAAGTGAGCAGATGGATTGTGGAAGTGAAATAAAAGGAAGGAAAAAGGAAGCAAAGATGCAGAATGGAAGGGTTTTCTGTTACGTGTGGAGGAGGTTTTTGGAAAAATAGTGGAAATTGGTTGGTTTTTCCTCCCCCTGTTGAACTTGCAACTGTTTGGAATGTGACGTTTGAATGAAAGACAAAAAGATTTTTTTTTCCTGGATGTTGTGTGTATGCTATGTGAGAATGAGTGTGCATTTGACAGGAATTACTTGAATCAAGGGGTGCTTGGTGTGTGAGAATTTTAAAAGTTTTGGGCAAATGGTGATCTGGTACTTTTTCTACTGCAAAAGAAAAAAAATGGAAAGAAATGTGTAACTTTTGAAGTAAAGACAAGAAAAACATCAGAGAGAGAGAGAAAGAGGAATGGTCTGCCTTGCTAAGAGCACTCCCATTATTTAAAGAGACGGTAACTGCAGCCTCTTCTCTGGGTTTGGTCTGGCCAACTGAATCCAGGGGGGATTTGTGCTGGAAATTTGGATTTCTTGACTCTGTGGGCTTGGCTATTCCACAGAGTTAAGAAAAGGGGGGATGCTCTGGCAGGAAGGTACCACCACTTTGTAAGTACTGTAGAAGCAGCACACACAAAGCCTCTGAACATGTGCAGAGTTCAAAGTACTTTGGGAGCTTTGAGCAGCTCTGCTTCCAGCCACAGATTGGAGGCGGGCTTGCACTAGTCCTCAAAAGAAAGTCTTTGAGTCTCTAGAAAACTCTCAAAAGAGATCTTGGTGTCTTAGGGGAAAAAAAAAAATTGTGTAACTGAGGCAAAGGAATTTGAGGTTCTTTTGAGTATTCAAAGCTTGTATTGCCTCAAGGAAAAATTTCTATGGGAAGGTTTGGGTTAAAACAAAGATCCTTGAGCATTCTCAATGAGTAGCTAGGGGATTTTTTTAGGAAGGGAATCCTTCCAAAAGGAAATGTTGTGAGCATGTGTCTGAATTGTTTGTGTCAACCATCTAGCATTTTCCCTCTCCAATAACTTTTATTTTTCTATGCAACATGGATCTGGGTCTTACACACACACACACACACACACACACACACACACGTATAAGTTCTGAATTCTGAGTATACCATCTTGTCAATGCTATGTTACAACTGAATGATTGGGAGGGAATGTATGAAACTCTGGGACTGTATGTGCGCATGCACACGCATGCAGTGGGAGCAATTTCTTTTCATTTCTATGAAGCTACTTTTCCACCTTTGGAGTTACCTTTGGAGTTCAACAAAAAGGTTTTGTTTCTTTTTTCCCTTTTGCAATGTTGCCAACTATTACTGATAGTGATAACAACTTTTACTGTTACTGTTATTTATGGTGCTAATTTTTTTTTTCCTTACAGTAGCCTAATGTTTGTTGGGGACTGAGCCCATTTGCCAGCCCAAGGATGTGGTAGCCAAAATGACAAGTTCTCAAAACTTCTTTCCATAAACCATAAGCACTCATATGTTCATCTAAAAGTTTGTGTTAACAATGGATTGTTGCATTTTGTATCCATGTGCGAGAGTATCATCTCTGTAACAAGAAAAATTGTATAAAACTTCTCATTGTCCAGCAGGAAGCACCTTTCTCTTTAGCCTAGGCAAGCAACAGGTTTGTGCAACACCAGTTCAAAGGAGGATCTCTTTTGTGTGCATTTTTTTGCATTGGTTGGATTGATTTCAGCAACCCAAACATTTTCTTCTGGAGACTGTGCTAAAGAGACTCAAAAAGGACATTAGGTTTACATCTTGAGGTTTCTCTCTTAAACTCATGTGGATCTCTCTGCCACTGCCTGCAACTGGCTTCTGTGAAGAAGTGTAAAAGCATTTTTTTTCCCCTCTTAATTAACCTTTTTTTTTTCTTCTGAGCTGCACCTTTCCAGGAACCAAACAGCCACACTGGCACCCCAGAAAAGAAAAAAGACTCCTTTTCTCTACAGCCCTGGAAGGAAAAGCCCTCCATGTCCCATGCTACGCCCTGGCTCCAGGAACTGCAGTGACTGATGGGAATCCGTTCCTGTGTTCTGCCTTGCTCCATTGCATCATTTATAAGGAATAACCAGGCAAACCGTGAGATGCAAGTTCTACAACTAAGAAGCTTTGAGGGAAGCCTAGACAATGAAATCTCGAAGAATTGCCTAAAAGGGCAAGACAAATGACTGAACTGGACATCAGGCCATTGCCTCACCTCACACTGCTCCCACCTTGCAAAGCAGGCTAACCCACGTTTGCTGACCAGAAAGGATGGTGGCCGCAGACAGGATATTCATCACCGCGAGGGCCTCAGCCCAGATGAGGATGAAATTCTGAAGGCTGCCATGGGTCAGAGGAGGCTTAGGGAGCAAAGCAACCAGGCCTCCAAATGGAGTGGCAAAACTGGAGAGAGGCGGGGGAGCAGGAGAGGATGAGCGCTGGCTGGCACTGAGTTCTTTGCAGCCAAAGGGGGACCAAAATCAGCGTGGAGTTTCCCAGGAGGACTACCACCATTGGGGCTGCATATCTTGTGTTCTGAACTGTTTGCTTTCTTTTTCTTTGCTGCTTTTTCAAATTGTTTCCCATTTTTCCTACCCTTTGAATTGAACTCTCAGCAAATGCACAAGTCTCCATTGTATGCAATAACTTTCTACTCACATTAGTTTAGTAGTTTTGAGATGGAAGCTGTTTTATGGGAAAAAGCTTGGAACAGGATTTATCCAAATTGACTCACTTGTTTGTGTCACATAGCAAAGCTAGTGACAAAGGGGGGTTTGTTGGGAAATTTGGGTAAATCCTGTCTGAAAAGTATTACTTTTGTGTGTGCCTTTGCACTGTAGGATCGAATCCTGTGCTGCTTCTCAAAACCAAGCTGTCACTGTGTAAAATGGCATTCCCCCCTCCCTTTCTCTCACCTTTAGCTGTGGGCTACAGAAGACACAGCCATTCAGTCCAAATATACATAGTCACTGTTGTAATTCAGTTGACATGGAAGTATCTTGCTAGCCCAGAGGGCTTCATGTGCCCTGGTCACTCAGAATGTTTAGAGTCTAGATAGGAGTCTTGAGCTTATCGTGCATAGTTTCTCAGTAGCTTGAATTTACATGTCCAAGCAGACCTGGAGATGGGTTCAAGCTACTGAACTAAAGTGTCAATACAGGCAATTAGAAATGTTGTAATCTCATTGTTACTGTGTGATTGACTGACATTTCTTTATCTGTTCTGTATGTAATGACCTCAGAATCTTATTGTAATCTCTACATTCTGTCATCAATTGCCCTGTACCTGTGTACCTATAAATGCCCTGTAATGGTATTGAAGCCTGGCAGTAGAGTTCATCTCTTTCTGCCCGGTAATGCATGCATTATCGTGAGTACCGTGGGAACTTTGGGGTAAATACGATAAAGATGCTTGGTCTTTCCCACGAACCCGAGTTTTATTTCCTCTTCTCAAATTGAGATTCCGGGATTCTGACATCTGTCCAGTATTCACTTATTACTGAGCAAGTCTTGGGTCATTCTTCTGCGCCTTGAGCACCTCAGAATTCCTTAGCATGGACTCTTGAATGGGGTGGAATGGGGTGGAATGGGGTGGGGGTTGGACTTGAACTCAGAACTAGAAACAGAAACATAGAAACAGAATGAGTCAGAAGGCACCTCCCAGGTCATCTAGTCTGACCCCTGCCTCCAGCCGGCTCTGCACATGACATGCCCACCATGTGCACGCCCAGCCTATCCTTGAACACCCGCACCAATGGGGCCTCAACTGCCTCCCGTGGAAGCCCATTCCATACCTTGGGGTCCCAACTGTCAGGAAGTACTTCCTGGCATCCAAGTTGAACCTTGGTTTCCTGAACTTGGCTCTGTTGGTGGAGGTTGTTTGCTTGCCTCAGCTTTACCTGCAGAATCTGCTCTAGAAGAGATGGCACCATATTACTGGGGTGGCAAAGCCAAAACAGGGCATCAAAAAGCTCCTAAAGATCTCTCCAAAGAGGAAGGAAGGGGCATACATTGGGAAATGAAGTTCCATGTTGGCAAGACCAGAGTGATGTGCACTGGGGCAAAACATGTTAACTTCACATATGGGTTGATGGGGTGTGATCTGGGTAGGTGGCCAGTGTCTGTGGTGGATATCTCTTGTGGGTCTCTTTTAACCCTCCCTCTCCATTTTGTCCATCACTTCCTGTTCTATCCCTGTTTTGAGGGTCATGGGCAAGATATTCCCAATGGCCCACTGGAAGCAATGAGTCCATCTTCTCCCAGCATTGTCACCTCCTGCTACTGCTCCTCTTCCTTTTAGCTCATTTGATTGAGCATTCCAAGGGCACCAAGTGAGTATACAGTGGCTTCCTCTCCTCCTCCTCCTCCCCACTATGATTGCCTGGATGAGGGCAAGAGGAAGGTGAAGAATTGGTTTGCTATGATGAACAGAGGACTCAAGTCCAAGGCACTCATGTCAATGGAGTCCTTCTGGATGGTGGCTCTTAGCGCCTACCTACCCTACCTCCACCTCCACCTCCCCTGGCTCCACCTACCCTTGGTATCGCTCCTGTTAGTAATAGCAGCTAGCGGGCTAGTCAGGACAGGTGCGTTTCCAGGACTCTCTTTCCCTCTACTGATATGGGACAAAGAGTGTCCCAAAATGCTATCCCGCCGTGGGTGAAAGAACTCTTGGAGGAAATTAGCCAAGTCTCTGCTCCGCCCAGCAAATTCAAGAGAGCACCTCAGAGTGCAATAACTGGGCAACACCGTCTTGGGAGGCATGCTAATGAGCAGCAAAACATCTCCTCTTTCTGGACTCTGCAGGCCCAGAGAAGTGTTGAAAAGGTAGAGGACACTGACAGTGGTCACCTCAGCACTTAAAACTGAGAAGAATTCATTGCTGAGTGATTGATCTTATCTCTTCCCATCCCTGCTTTTGTGTATTTACGTCTTCTGATGGTTGAAGTACTGAAGTGGCCAAGTTTGCTAATGATACTGAATTTTACAAGATGGTTTAAACCAAAAAGGCTTATGAAATACTCCGAAGGAATCTCTCTGAGTTGGGGGAATGGGCAGCAAGATGGCAAATGAAGCTCAATATAACTAAGAAAACTAATGAAATGGATCTAGATGATCCATTTCATCCCAGAGTGCCTGGTGCTTCCCAGCTCCACCCTCTCAATTACCTTGCCCAAGAAGGAGATAGTGGCCACCAACCTATAGATATTAATGACCTCTGGGTCCAGATTCGCCCTTTTCAGGAGAGGTTTGGTCACAGCCTCCTTTTAGGGACTGGCAACACCCCCGCCTTCAAGGAACCATTTACAGCTTGTGTTCTTATGTTCTACTGAAGGACACAAGTAGACCGAACTGGGTGTGCTCTGCCCAATAAAGCACAAGAGTGAGAGGAGCAAAAGTGAATCTTATTCTTAAGAATAGTTCAGTCGCAAGCAAGAGGGAAACTGTCCAGAGCACTTGGCAGAATCGCCTTTTATACCTTTGCTGACCAGATAGCGGACACGTAAGTTCATTGGTTTGAAACTTATTTACCGTATTTTTCGCTCTATAAGATGCACCTGACCATAAGACGCACCTAGTTTTTAGAGGAGGAAATCAAGAAAAAAAATATTCTGAATCAAATGGGCACATAATCACAGGCACATTCCCCATCACTTCCCCATGGGCTGCACATCTGACAGACTTACTGCACACACATATTCGCTCTATAAGACGCACAGACATTTCCCCTTACTTTTGAGGGGGAAAAAAGTGAGTCTTATAGAGCAAAAAATACGGTACTTCCTGCATTTTTCTTTCAGAGAACTCAAGGCAGTTTACACAATCCTCCGTTTTATCTACACAATAACAACCCCGTGAGGTGGTTAGGCTGAGAGTCTGTGACTGGCACAAAGTCACCCAGTTTTCCCCATGGCTGAGTGGTGAGTTGGCGGATCTCAGCCCAGCCCTCAAACCGCTCTGCTACACTGGCCCTGCGTGGAGCTGCCCTGCATTCCTGCTGAAGATGCTTTTGCCCAGCAATGTTCAGCTTTTAGTCCTGGTTCTCTCGGAGGCAAGGGTCAAGTGCCTGGTGGGGGGGGGGGCAGAGCCAAGAACTAGCAGGGGGCAAGGCGAGACTGCACACAGCCTTGGAAGCCCCACGGAAAACTTGTGTTAGTGCAGCCCAGCTGAGCAATGCGGGGAAGTCTTTCACAGAGCTTTCTGGAGCTCCCAGGGGCCCCACATGACTGTGCAGGCCCCCTCCCCACCCCACCCTTTGGGTGCCTACAGCCCCAGCTCCAGCCCTGGTCCTGCACGCACTCGCAGGATGACATGTGCTGCTGTTCCCCATTGCAGCAGCAACAGGGAGCTGGGCTACTGCCCCAGATTCTGCCCCTGCCCCTGCCCCTGCCCCATGTGAAGTTCTGTTGTGCTTCCATGGGGATGCACTTGGGAAGCTGCACCCACAGGGGATCGGGCTGGCAACCTGCTTAGGCCCTGTGCAAGAGAGTGGAAACGGGTGCATGGAGAGCTCTGCAAACAACAGGGATGGCTACATGGCAGGTGAGTGCTTTTGTGGGGGCCCCTCTGAGTTGTGAGAAGAACATCTCCTTTCCCTCTGCCCGTTTTTCCCACTGCTTGGCTCCATTGGACGGCCCTGGGTTCCAGAGTGGGGGAAAGACCTCTCCTTATCTATTTTCTCTAGACCATGCTGAACTTGCCCATCTCCCTTACTAGCCTTCGCACAAACTACAAAGCCCCCTCTGTAGTAAGTCTTCCCATAAAGGAGTTGCTCCAGACCTGTGATCATTTTACTGCCCTTTATTCAGCACTACAAGATTGGATTCTGCTACCCGTGGACAGAACTATTCCAGCTGCAGCCACACCGTCATTTTGTGGCAGGCAGAGTGATGTTGGCAGGTTTACTTCCAGTTCCTTCTTTTTGCTAATGAATTTCCCCCATTCAGAGCAGCTGAATGATGGATTAGAAATTTCGTTCCGCTGACCGCCACAATCCCAGAATTCCTTTTTGGTCCGTCACCATCAGAACAGACTCTCTCAAGCCAGGAATCGCTTTGTTCAAAAGTGCACACGTGCCTGCGTTGAAGCTCACTTGCCTGCGTTGCACTGAACCCCACCTTGGCCAGATTCCCTGAGAGCTTCTTGCTATTGGCTTTTTGTTTTGGCCACCCTCAATCCCATTGGAAAAGAGGAGGCAAATGGCCTCTTCCTTCATTTTCCAACATGTGTCATTCAGGACCCTTGTGCTATGCATTCCGTCAGTGGCCCCCTGCTCAGAGTCTGTGCCCAAGAATGCTGAGTTGCACAAGCTGGACCAAGAGGAATGATGGAAGACGCTCGGCAGAAAGTGAACGCTGGACAGGAAAGTTGAGATGACACAACTGCAAGGAACTGAAGGACACAGAGAGCTGGAAGGAAGTGTTCTTGTGGGTTTCTCAGCAGAAAATGGATTTATTGCAGCCAAGCATTCAGTCTGTTGGAGTTTCCCCATTGCCCTGGCAAGGCGTCCCTCTTGAAGTGCTGACATGCAGAAGTTTCCGTGTCTCACCAAGGAAGGACTTTTCCCTCCTGGTCCACAAGAAGGCCATTTTCTTTCTCGGAGAGATGGGCAAGTGTGTTCAGGACATTCCGCACACCCTCATCCACTGCTTGTATGTTCGCACTCTGGAAAGAGAGAGTGACACAGGTTTCAGGGTGGAAAATGACCGGCCAAACAGGGGCAGCATCCTTCAAGAGCACCGCATCCTTTTCACAACAAAAAGAAAGAGGAAAGGAAGATAATTGGGGAGGCTTGAAAATTGGTCCGTTCCAAAGGGAAAGGGAAGCAGCACTGATCTCGCTCTCCATTTCACTGGACAAGGGAATGGTTGGGGGTGGGAGGCAGGCTCTGTGCCACCCCCACTGACATTCCCGGGGTGCACACCATGAAAGATAATCTGACTCCTTTCTGAGTAGACATCTGGATTCTCGAGTGCTCAGTAGTTTTTCTGAGACTCGGACACTGAAGGTGGAAAGAGGTGATTAAGAAGTAGAGGGAAAATGTGACAAAGATTGTTGTCAAAGGAGGTGGAGAAGGCATTGATTTCACCCTCCATTTTGCGGAATAGGAAACATGTGCACACATGGACACATGCGCATGAACCCCCAGCACCGCTTTGCTTGTGGATCAGCCGCTTGAGAGCCACAAGGTTTCCTTGGGTTCTTCTCTCTTTCGAATCGGGAGGCAGTGCCTAAAACACGGCTGCAATACTGAGGAATTAGCTAATGTAACATCAACCCATTGGATGAAGTCTCAAGCAGTTCAATCGATGTTGTGGCTTCTGGGAAGGAGATTCGCACGAGTAACCTACCCTCCCCATGTCTGTCTGCACATGCTCAGGCTGACCAGAGGGAGGAAATGGAATGAAACTTTGCAGTTCTATGAGATGGCAACAGCTAAGAAGCCGTTTTGCTAGTAGTTGTTCTCCCTTCAGATGTATTGGGCTTTTGGCCTCCAAACAATGATGAGGAAAAGAGGAAGAAGAGGATAAAAGATACCTGCCTCAAAGGGGGTTGCCTTCTAAAATTGGATGCAACAGAGGAACCAGTTGCCAAGAGAAGTTGCAGGCTCTCCCACATGGAGATATTCAAGGAGAAACTGGGCAGTTATCTGCGTGGGATGGTGTGACATGACATCCTGCTCCAGCAGGGAGTTGGACCCTCCTGGCCCCTTTTGACCCCACTATTCTATGACTCTATGAGCTCAGTCTTAAGACTTCTGGGAAGGAGAGTCTCATGGGTCACCTACCGGGTGGTTTGCCATTTCTGTCCTTAACCATCCAGGATGCACTGCAAAGCAGAGGATCTCCTCTTTGGCAAATGCCAAGGAATGGCACCGTGTGAGCATGTTCAGAGCAGCCTGCAAGGGGCAAACAGAGGAATGAAATGGCCCATTTCCTGGAGAGGCAGCTGCCTCAAAGGAAGGGCTTGTGTGTGTAGGAGAACAGAGGGAAGACGTGTTTCTGCAGGGGGAAAGGAAGCACAAAGCTAGCCCCACATGAGAAGCCTGATGAAGCGTAGCAGACCTGAACCCCAAAAGCCAGTCCTGTGTCTCTCTAGCCCTTTAAATTGCTGGCTTGCTTTAGCGCTTCAGTTAGCTTTGCTCTGACCATGACAGTCTGCTTTCACAAAACCAGGGAGTTTTCCTTTCCTGATGTTGGGACGGCACAAGGACAATGCCCTTGAGCATTCCTTTCGGGAATTACTTTGTGGGTGAGAGGCAGCAATGAGCCTATGCTCTAGTGTTCAGACAGATGAAATGTTGACCCTTCTTGCTAGCTCACTATACTTCACTATCTCTTAACACCTGTGTCAACAATATCACATGTTAATTATGCAGAATGCTGTATGCATGCACTACAATGCTATAAATTTGTAGGCTTTTAGATGACACTTTCTTTGTTCTTGGATTCAGAATCATTTTGAGGGGGACGCTGCTCTTTTTTCTGAACCCAGCTGATTGGAGTACCACCTTGCAGGGGCCTCGCTGTGCAATTTAAGAGGCATGCTGCTAAAAGTTTTGGAAGTCTAGCTCATACGTTTGGATATTATCACAATCATAAGGAATCTCCCTCTTTGTAAATGTGGAGTTGGCACATCACTCTGGAAATCATTAAAAAAAAACCAACCCTTTTCTCCCAGTCAGGATAACAAAAAAGAATGATGGCTCTTTAAGGGCCTGATCATTTGAACCTTCACATATGCTTAACTCAGATAAATAAGTGTGGCCAAAGTTCATCTACTGCTGCCTGCTTACCCCGTGGGCAGAAGACCCTGTCCCTGCTCAGAAGAGAGAATTCTAATATAAGCGGAGCCAGTCCTTCAGCACTGAACCAATGAGATTCCATACCTTGCTGCAACGGTAACTGATAACTTCTCCGTACTCCCATGCAAAGAGATTAGCGATGGAGCCGGCTTCACTGGACATATTGACGATGGCCGCTTTGCTGCAGCTCATCCCTTTCTGGGGGCTTTCCTGAGCTGCCTTCCTCAGCAAGGGCAGGAACACCTGGAGAAGAAGAAGGAATCAAGTGGATCTGGAGCAAGGACGGGCTTCTCTTCACCAGGTAGGGGCCACATGAGAAAGGAAATGATGGTCTAGCAGTGCAGATTCACAGCATGCCAACGTTTGCTTGAATCATAGTATAGAAGAGTTGGAAGGGGCCATGAAGGCCACGGGGCCCAACCCCCGGCTGTTGCAGGACACTACGTGACACCATCCCACTCAGAAGGCTGTCTCGGTTCTTTTTTAATGTTTGTACTCTGTGCAATACTGGATTCACAGGCATAAGTTTCCACTAAATGGCAAAGCTGCACCAGTGGAGAGTCTGTCAGCATTGACAGACTTAAATGATCAGCATTTAAGGCTTGACCCCTTTGCCTGGTGCAGGAGGGCATCACCCCATCACCACGAAGCAGGGCTGTGCGTCCCCTTATCCTCCAAAGGGTCGGGCTCCGCAACATGGCGAGCTACTCCTGTGAGGAAGGGGCCCCGGATGGCCTTACCTGGCTCACCACCATGGGCCCAATCACATTGGTCTTGTACACCTCAGCCATGTCCTCTGGCTTCTCAGACTCCAGAGTACTTGGAATAGCTATGCCAGCATTATTGATCAGCAGATTCAGTCCGGCTCCCTTCAGCCGCTCGGAGACTCTGGCTGCAGCAGCCTGGATGCTGCCTGGCTGGGAAGTGTCTGCAGCAGCAAAGGTGAAGACAGGGATCTAGGATGAGGCCCTGACGGTTGCCCACCTTTGTTCCTCGCTGCACCAAACACAGTTCGGTTGGATTCTTAGGCATCTGGCCCACCTGTTCTCCCACAAGATGAAGACAGCATCGATAGTTCTCTGCTCCCTGCATCGTGTCCTCACAACAGCCCTGTGTTCCTGGATATGGTGGGAGAGCACAACTGGTCCACAGCCATTTGTTCTGTCTCAGGGCTGCAGGGGGATTTGAATGTGTGTTTCCTGAGTTCTAGTTTGGCACCTTGACCAGTGCCCTGGAGTGTCTCTTGCTCCCACTACCGCTGCTCAGGAATTGTCAAGGATGGATTTTTTAAAAAACCCTCATTTTCTATCCATAAGCTTAAAATGCAGTCCACTCCATACAATGCCTGAATACCAAGTACAGCTTTTATCTCAAGAACGAGTTCTCCAGAGGGCAAGCAGCAGCTGCTGTGAGGAGTCTCAGCTGGTGTCAGAGCTGTGTTTGGACCATTTTTGTAGGCCCAGCGGTTTGGCAGAATTTCAGTGGCCTGCTGGTGACAGAATCTCGGTTTTCAATTTGTGGGGAGGAAATAAAAACTCGGGTTTCTGGGAAAGATCAAACATTTGAACCTCTGCTGCTTCATTGACCGGTGCCCCAGTACCTGCAGTCACTAACAATAATGCATTACCGGGTAGAGATAAACACAACTACCAAATCACAGCCTGTGTACAGATGATTTTATAACCTGCGAATCACACACACCAATACAGAGTGTTAGGTTTCCGGATAATCTTAGTACAATAGTATCCTGATGTCTTTGGGCATAGGATGGAAAACATTACTGATTGCTGCATTGACAGGTCAGTCTGGCGAATTCTTGACCATTCAGATCAACCAGGTCTGTCTGTCTAAGCATGCAGATGTGTCTGACAGAGGAGCCCTTGAGGAAGTCTGGTCTGACAAGTGCATGCCTCTGTGCAGGTGAGTCCAATCAGAAGCAGACGGGCCCCATTGTTTCGGTTTGGCACAGGTACTAGCCTGCAGCGCTTTCCCAGTCTCCCTCATAGGGCCATCTTCTTAAGGCAACAACAGCACCAAACAGCAACCTGCCTGGGAATTCTGCTGCTTTGTGAGAAAGAGGTGTATATTTGATTGTATAACACAAAGGCACATAAGCACAATGTTTTCCTACCAGGATTTATCTAAATTTGCCCAACAATAGCAAGGGGTTTGCTGTTCTGTCCAGCCCTAGGGGGGAAAGTGCCTTGGGTATCCTTGCCCAAATATAATATTACAGAGGATGATCTAACAGGGGCACCATGGGACCCTGCTAATATGGGGAGCCTCTTGGGGAATGAGTGAGTACTTTGCAGCGGTATGTGGTCAGCTGTTGCGTCTTCTCACTCAGCAGCCTCCACGTCTGATGTCTCAGAACATCGCTTGGCAACTGGCCACACATCCTGGTGTCTCTCCGCTTTCATCTCAAAAGCAACAGCCAATATTCCTTTTAACCTGCCACATTGCCAAGGCTTCTGCTTCTGGATTCCTTGCAGGATTCAAGTCATCTCCTTTACACAAGATGTTGTCCCTGGATTTTTTCTTTCCCTGCCTTTCTGTACGTGTGCTTGCACTACCGCAGGGTGGCAATTTGGTGGTGAATGGTGAATGGTGAATGAACGGAGCTTCTCCTTCTGCCAAGGAAAGGCTGTCAGTGCCTCCTAGTTATGGGGGATCAGCCCCAGTCCCCAACAGAGCCTGCTTCCTCAGTACCAGCAAGTGGGGAGCACAGACACAATGGACCCTAGCATGCCCTTACAGTCCAGAGGCAGCAGGAATGGCAAGGAACTGATGGCCTCCATTCCATCTTCTCTTTGCCACCTGGTGCAGCATTCTGGATCTCCCAGAGCCTTTTTCATGTTGACCCCAAGGACATCTTGGAGCCATCTGAGGCCCACTGTAATATATTCACCAGGCATGTGAAGGGCAAAGTCTCCTGTATCCACCAGGACTTGGACTTCAAGGAGGATTCTTTCAGGGCCAATCTAGAGATAAGGTGTGAATTGAAGACATGCCAATATGTATGACAAGTAACCAAGAAGGTGGGGGCCATGAGAAAGTATCTTCAGTGGTGATGCAGACTATAAAACATTGTTCTGTTATTGACTGGGACTGTCCCCTGGAGTTCACCTGTACATGTTTATAAACAGTATCACCTCCTGTGCTGTATTCTTAATAAATATTGCTGGACTGATTTTTTTCAAATCTAGGTGGTCTGTTTCCCATCTGATCTGATCATACACACACACACACATCTGTTTTAAATTTGGTTTTAGATTTACAGTTGTGTGAATGGTTAGTTCAACAAAATGGAAGGTAACAGGTGACTCAGTCTGTTCTAATCCAACACCCCCGTGATGGTCCCATTCTGAACCATGATGCCCTGCCTGGGATTTACTCCTTTAAAACGGGCAAAAAGCTGTCCATGCAATTTCTCATTGCATGAACAGCCTCCCCTCCAGGTTGGCCTGAAGGCTGGTGCAGCAAAAATACATAATTATTATTGCACATGATCACTAGAGGGAAGAAACACATAAACTTGAAAATTGAGCTGGAAGATTCAGTAAGGACAAGTGCCAAGTGTTCCACCTGAGAAAAAGAAACTAAATGCAATGATACAAGAAGGGGAATGCATGGCTCAACAGAAATGGAAAAGAGAAAAATCTTGGAGTAATTGTGGACAACAGGTTAAATATGAGCCAGCTTTGTGATGCAGCCACCAAAAGGGCAAATGCTATTTTGGGATGCATTAACCTAAGTATTATTTCCAAATCACGAGAAGTGGTAGTTCCTCTATACTCCTTCCTAGTCAGACCTCATCTGGAGTACTGTGTCCACTTCTGAGCACCAAGATTTAGGAAAGAGGCAGAAAAACTAGAAAGGGTCCAGAGAAGGGCAACAAAAATGATCCATGGTTTGGAAATACTGCCCTATGAGGAGAGACTGAGAGAACTGAGCATGTTCAGCCTTGAGAAGAGAAGACTGAGGGGGGACATGATATCCCTCCATCAGTACCTCAAAGGCTGTCACAAAGAGGAAGGCCAAGCTCTCTTCTTGCTGATGCCAGAGTGCAGGACACGGAATAGTCAACTCAAGTTGTGATAACCCAGATTTGGGCTAGACATCAGGAAAAGCTTCCTCACTGTCTTAGCAATATGACGGTAGAACCGGTAGAACCTAGAGAGGTGATAGCCCTCCCACACTAGAGACATTCAAAAAGGAACTGGACAGTCATCTGGGTCAAATGGTGTAATGTAGTGTATGTAGTGTAATTCTATGATCTACCTCTTTTCTGAACTCTGAACTTTGTGATCTATTCCACTATCAAACAGGGAGGGTGCAATTCCTAATATCCAGCAGAGCAAACCGCACTGAGGGTTTGTGATACTGCAGGAATGCAACTTCAACCAGGGCAAAGATCGGAGGAGTGAGGCTATAGAGGGGAACCAGGGCACATTACATCTATCAAACAGGGAATCACACGGAATGGCTTTAGAGCTCAGCTCCTGCCCAATCGGTGTGGGGAGAGGGGATGTGGGGCAGGAACCTACCCAGCTGGATGATCTCCACTCCCTGGTACTGCAAAGCCAAATTCTTCAAGTCCTGAAAGATACCAAAATCAGAGAGCTGGATGCAGTATCAAGAGGGGTTGCTTGGATGATCTGAGATGAGCTGGAAAGCAGGCAGGAGGAGGGTGAGTCCCACCTGTTGGATTTCTCAGCTGGAGGTGCATCTGCTGCATTGCTGTGACCCAGGAGCAGTGACACACCGGGGCAGTTAAGCAGCAAGGCAAGGTGCTTCTACCCACACCGGGGGAAGTCGCTTCTCATCAGAGGGAATACCTTCGTCATGCACCCTTACAGTGCAAGCAACTGCACCCCGGGGCTCACCTGGGCACGTGGTCCATCTGGGTCCCGGCAGGTAGCAAAGATCCACTGTGGCCGGTTGCTTGCAGCCACCAACTGCTTGACCAGCTCCAAGCCGATGCCCCGGCTGGACCCGGTTACCAGCACGCTGCGGGCCTTTGGCACGTCCATCTCTTTGGCTTGCCGGCGCCTAACTGAGAAAGCTCTGTGCCAGCCACACCTGAGCTGTACTTTGCTCCCTCTCCTCAACCAGGTTACATAAGCTGTCTGGCTTCTGTGGCAGCTGAGCTTCTATTGGACAAGAATCCATTTCTGTGCAACTAGTTGCAGCACAAACAGGAAGAAAAGGAATATTGTGGGGGGCCTGCAGTTGGGTAGTCTGGGGTAACAAACTCTTTGCACTTTTCAGCAGCAGGCAACCCCCTTTTTTTCCCGCCAATATTATGATAGTTAAATTTTATACCGTGCATTAAGTTTTCTATGGTATTTCATCTTGGATTGCTGGCTGCCTCCTGACTTGTACATGCTTGTTATGGATTACGTGTGGAGTTTTATTGGATCTATTGCTGGGGTTCTATTTTAAATTATATGTTTAGTTTATATGTACGTTTTTTGGTTGAGATTATGGGGCTTTTCTAGTTTTAATTTATTGTAAACCATTCATTGGCTGATGAAGGGTATAAAAATATTCTAAAGAAAGAATATTCTTTAAGAAAGCAAGACCAAAGGTCCATCTAGCACAGCACTCCATGCACATGGTGTCCTAGGCCTCCCACCAATCAGCTTCATGTGATGACCCTGGATTCAAGCCCCGTTTCCACATCGTGCATTATTTTGAAGAACTCGATCATGTCTCCAGATACTGAAGAGGAAACTCAAATACTCTGACCACCTAATGAGAATGAACAACTCATTGGAAAAGACCCTGATGCTGGGAACGATTGCCAGACAGGCAAGGTGAGATATGACAGAACTGGAAGGAACTGAAGGACACAGAAAGCTGAAAAGAAGTGTTCCTGTGAGTTTCTCAGCAGAAAATGGATTTATTGCAGCCAAGCATTCAGTCTGTTGGACTTTCCCCATTGCCCTGGCAAGGCGTCCCTCTTGAAGTGCTGACCCATAGAAGGTTCCGCGTCTCACCAAGGAAGGACTTTTCCCTCCTGGTCCACAAGAAGGCCATTTTCTTTCTCGGAGAGATGGGCAAGTGTGTTCAGGACATTCCGCACACCCTCATCCACTGCTTGTGCGTTCGCACCCTGGAAAGAGAGAGTGACACAGGTTTCAGAGTGGAAAACATGGGCAGCATCCTTCAAGAGCACCGCATCCTTTTCACAACAAAATGAAAGAGGAAAGGAAGATAATTGGGGAGGCTTGAAAATTGGTCCGTTCCAAAGGGAAAGGGAAGCAGCACTGATCTCGCTCTCCATTTCACTGGACAAGGGAATGGTTGGGGGGGGGGGGGGACAGGCTCTGTGCCAACCCTACTGACATTCCCAGGGGTACACACCATGAAAGATAATCTGACTCCTTTCTGAGTAGACATCTGGATTCTCGAGTTCTCAGTAGTTTTTCTGAGATTTGGACACCAAAGGTGGAAAGGGGAAAATTGGGAAGTTGCAGGAAAAACTTCCAAGCAATTGTTTTCAAAGGAGGCAGAGCACTGATTTCACTCTCCATTTCACGGGATAAGAAATGCACGCGCGCACACATGCGCATGCACCCCCAGCACTGCATTGCTCGCAGATCAGCCTCGGAGCCATGAAGGGCTTTTCCCCCTGCCAAGTGCTTCTCTCTTCCTTCTACCATTCTCTCGAAGGCAAGCAAGAGCATTCCCTTTGATGAGGGGCTTTGTTCATGCCAGAAAAAGGAGGCTGAGACTTTGGAACATATTTTTTTGTGCCTGCATTGCAAAGGCACGTAATAACTTCATTATTCTTTTTGGCATAATCTAGGCTTGATTGGAAAAGCATCAGTTTAACCTGTTACGTTGGCCTACATTCACTTGTGCTGGTCTATGATGGCAATCAATCAATCAATCAATCAATCAAGCCACAGAGCCACAAGGTTTCTTGGGTGATTAGTTCCAGAGCTCTCCTCTCTTTCAAAATTGGAGGCAGTGTTTAGAACACAGCTGCAATACTGAAGCGTTAGTTAACACAACATCAACCCATTGCATGAAATCTCAAGTAGTTCAACCCATGTTGTGGCTTCTGGGAAGGAGATTGACATACCGGAACATCTCTCATTTCTGTCTTTAACCACCCAGGATGCAGTGCGGTGCAGAGGATCCCTTCTCTGCCAAATCCCAGCGACTGGCACTGTGTGAGCATGTTCAGAGCAGCCTGCAAGGGGCGAACCAGAGGAAAGAACCAGAGGAATGAACCGCCCCATTTCCTGGAGAGGCAGCTGCTCTAAGGAGGTGCCTTGCGGGTGCAAGGGAAGACACGGACCAGGGAATGGGACAGAGCATTAAAAGACAGCTTTTATGCATTTTAATGCTCTGCTGTGGGAATTGGGTTAATCTGAAAACCCTTCCCAGGAAGAGGGAGTTCTCTCATCCATGTTTCTGCAGGCTCTGCACTACAGAAATACACCAAGCTCGCCAATCCCATGTGCAGACAGAGCTCCACTTGCTCAGCAGGCATGCGAATCGCATGCGCAGAGACTGTCCTTGCAAACTCACGGGGACTTGACTCTTGCCAAGCATTCATGCAAATGGTCAGCATGAAGCGGACACAACGCTGACAGAAACTGGGCTTGAGTTCAGGGCGATGACCTGAGGAAGTCCTGCATATTCCTATTCCCAACAGCACTCCCTGGCAGGATTATTGTCATGTGGTAGCTGCCAGCTTGCATATTCAAGCCACAGTGGTGGGAGGGCCATGCCAGTGCTCCTCCTTGTGTGTAGACCCATCAGGGCAGTGTAGGGGTACCTTCTCTGGAGGGACTGTGGGGGTGCTTGGCATGTCACGCGCAGCACGACTGCTGTCACCAATGGGGTCCTGCTTTGCAGCTCAGACTGGATGGCACGGGATAACACTCTGTGCAGAAAGTCCCCAAGGTGGCTATGCACTGGGAGCAGCCCTTGCTGCATGCGCACATGCAGAAGTTGCGGGCGGAGGGGACCTGGCATCATCTCCATACCCTGGAGCAGTGGGCAGCTGGTGTGAAGCAGGAGAGAGAGCAGGGTTTGGGAGGGGGCTGGTAAACACAACGCTGGCCCCATGCCAGGAGCCCGATGCAGACCAAAGGTCCCTTGAGGGCCTGACCATCCGAACATTCACATGTGCTTCATTCAGATAAATAAGTGTGGCAATCAACCAGATAGCAGAAGAACACGCTGAACTGCTGCCCACTAATCCCCGTGGACAGAACGCCCTGTCACTGCTCACTGAGAATTCTTATATCAGCAGAGCCAGTCCTTCAGCACTGGACCAATGAGATTCCATACCTTGCTGCAGCGGTAACTGATAACTTCTCCGTACTCCCATGCAAAGAGATTAGCCATGGAGCCGGCTTCACTGGCCATATTGATGATGGCCGCTTTGCTGCAGCTCATCCCTTTCTGGGGGCTTTCCTGTGCTGCCTTCCTCAGCAAGGGCAGGAACACCTGGAGAAGCAGAAGGAATCGAGTGGCTCTGGAGAGAGGACGGGGCTTCTCTCTACCAGTGCAGGGGCCAAGCGAGAAAGGAAATGATGGCCCAGCAGTGCCGACCCTCAGCATGCCAGCGTTTGCTTGTACTCTGTGCAAGTCTGGATTGATTCACAGGTGTACGTTTCCACTGAGCAGCAGAGCTGCGCCAGCGGAGAGTCTGTCTCCTGAGCAGCAGTTAAGGCGTGGCCCCTTTGCCTGGTGCAGGAGGGCATCACCCCATCACCACGAAGCAGGGCTGTGCGTCCCCTTATCCTCCAAAGGGTCGGGCTCCGCAACATGGCGAGCTACTCCTGTGAGGAAGGGGCCCCGGATGGCCTTAGCTGGCTCACCACCATGGGCCCAATCACATTGGTCTTGTACACCAGCGCCATGTCCTCTGGCTTCTCAGACTCCAGAGTACTTGGAATGAGCATTCCAGCATTATTGATCAGCAGATTGAGCCCGGCTCGCTTCAGCCGCTCGGAGACTCTGGCTGCGGCAGCCTGGATGCTGCCTGGCTGGGAAGTGTCTGCAGCAGCAAAGCGAAGGCAGCAAAGGTCATGACTGGGATGCGGGATGAGATACCTGCATGTGCTGACATCCCGGGCCGCCCTTCCTTTTTGTTTTAAAAACGGGGAGGTGTATTCTGCTGCTGGACTCGTTACAGGGAAATATATTATGCGACTTCTTTGACACGTTAGAGCAACAACTGGAACGCAACCGAGCAGCTCAGCCAAGGCTCAGCCAAATCCAGCCATGCAATGCTTGGACTGGCAAACACACTCCTGAGCACGTCCACGAGCACCGACAGATCCGCGCAGAGGCCCTGCAGGAGCTGGCAGCTTGTTGCCAAGCTGGCAGAGACGAGCTGCTGTACGGAGGCACTGCCTAGCTCCGCCGCTGCCTGAGAAGAGGCTCTACAGGTTTTTCAGAATTTCACGGCATGATATACGCTGCATGCGAGTCTCTTTGTGCCATCCCAGCACAGGACTGAGATGAGCCTTGGGGGAGGGGGCTCTTGGGGGTGGCAGAGGGGCAAGGGCCAGCCTCTCCCCCTGCTTGCTGTTCCTTGCCTCTGGGGAGAGGGGTTCCACACAGGTCCTGGGTATGCACACTGCCAAATCGGGACTGGGCCAAGAGCAGGGTTCCGGTGGGGTGCCGATTGGCACAGGGAGGGGCGGGGGGACATGCGGTGTTGGGTGGGGCTAGCCAGGGAAGGGGACCGCGGCCAGGCAGGTAAGGACCGGACCCTGTTGCCAACTGCAGGCTCGGGGCTTGCCCTGTCGGCCGGCCCTCGGCTCTCCGGATGCTGTTTTTCGGTGTCGGATCAGTGCAGGGTAATCCATGAATGATTAGTGCATGAGGCAGTCGGTCTGCCATGCGTCACCGAGAGCTGGGGGAGTGAATGGGGCAGGCATCTCTTGCAGATGGGTCCCCTTGGGTATGTGGTACAGCATTAAGTTAAAAAGATATTTGGATGGTCTGTTTGCTTTATTCAGGCTGGAGATCAGGAAAAGCTTCCTCATGTCAGAACAATACGGCAGTGGGACCAGCTGCCTGGAGAGGCGGGGGGCTCTCCCACACTGGAGACATTCAAAAAGAAACTGGGCAGCCACCTGAGTGGGGTGGTGTAACGTGGTGTCCTGCAACAGCAGGCGGTTGGACCTGATCCAACCCCCTTGGCCCCTTCCAACTCTTCTATGCTGTGATTCTGTTTCCAAGATACACAGTTATTACAGTCAAACAAATTTGAAAAGCTTTATATGAATTTATTCATGAGCATGCCTAAAGGGTACAATCCTATGTTTATTTAGACAGAAAAAAGTCCTGCAGCTCTGAACATGCCTCACCTTGCATGAACGCCTTGAAGTTGTAGAACATTTAGCTGTGTTTCACCTCTATTTACTTTTCAAAATACTTTGACATTTTTACTCATTTGAATTAAAGAACAACAAACAAACCAATCTGCTTGTAAAGAAACACAGCTTTTTTGTACCTTTTTTGTCTTTTCCTTGCATTTCTATGTTACTTTAAAGATAAAAGGCTCAGAAAATAATGAAAAATTGCAGCATGTCAGCAGAAAAACTTTACTAGAAACAAATCAAGCTAATCAAATATAGAAATTCATTCTAACATTTTATTTGCTGCTTTATAGAAATATTAGCTTGGAGGGGAGGTATGAAAGACCAATAACAATATTAGATAAACATTTGCAACGTAGTTTATTATGCAGGCTGACTCAAGACTCCCACAAGATATTTGTCATATTTTTTCCATCCCAGGGCTAGTTTCAGTTTCAGGAAAACTTCTGACAGCCACATGCTAATGGTGGATGGGACTAAGGAAAAGGGGCTAGAGACCAAAGTATCAATAACAACAAAAGAAATCACAAAAATGCTAGCACATTGTAGCTTAAAACTTTTACTGCCGCCAACCACCCCTTAGGGTTGGGGTTCATGATTTCAGAAGAGGAGAAAGCCAACAAAAGTCAGGTGAGTGGGGAAAGGAGAGTGCTTGGGGGAAGGAGTAAAGCATCTTCCGCACGCGAAGATGCTTTGGCCAGGATTTGGTCCCAGGACCTGCTGTTTCTTTATCCTGCTCTAGGGAGTCCTGTTTTGCTCCTGTTTGAAGAAAAATGTATATTTCCAAGAGGAAATAGAAGTTTGTGGTGGGAATTCTATGGAGGGAAAAAAAACCTATTCACTGGTCCAATCTTCACAGTCAAGTACTGAGCGTTATTCTTAGAATACATTTTAACACTCAGTTAACCCACATTTGTTAACACCTTTGACAAGCTGTAAGGGTGTTTTACCTCCCTTCTCCCAATACAATGGATCCTAAGCACTTTAACCAGAAAAAATACTCCTGAGCACAAGGTGGTTAACTACTTGATAATAATTCAACCTGGTTCTGTATTTCAGAAGATTTGACCTGCTTTGCTTGTCTAATTTTGAACACCCAATAAGAGATTAAATAATTACTCCTTCCTTTAAATGCTCGTTGGATAAGTTGTCTTCAATACTACTAATTCCTCTCTAAATTCTACCCCCCCCAAAAGAAAACCCCTCTCAAAGCACACAAAAAGTCATCAGAGTTTTAAGTGAATTGTCCCCATGTATCAGACCATCTATGAGATGGGACATAAAAGCTCAGATGAGAGATGGGGCAAAGTTCAGCATTCTCAAAGTTCTCCAGTCCAGAGCTCAGGTTGTCATACTCCTCCATGTGAGAACTTTTTTAACAAGAAAAGTGCAACTTTCAGTGCTCATTGTGGACCGATTTTTCTAATATGATCATAAGTCCAGGGAATGTGCAACTTTCCAAAATGATCTTGTTCTTGTTTGTCTTCCGATTCAGGGTTACACATGGAACACACCTGAGTAGAAATCTAATTAAAACAGAATTCTCTGGCTTCCTAAATTGAAACGCTTCATGGGACAACGCCAGTGGCCTAGGAACCATCTCTCTGGCATGCAGGTGGGATTCCCAAGTACAGGCAGCCATCCCAAGGCACAACTGACTCTCACTGTGATATCAACCTGTTAAAGTTTTAAAGTGTAATGGTTTGATGCTGTGAGCCGCCCCGAGGCTTGTGGCAAGGGGCGGCCTATAAATCTGTAAATAAATAAATAAAATAAAATAGTGATATCAACCTGTGGTGCCTGCCCCAAGCTGACACCAGATGTTTCATTTTTGTTTCCACATGGTGTTGCCCCGAGTCAAACAACTGCCTCCAATAGAAAAGAAAGGAAGAGGAGCCGACATTTGATGTAGGGCCTGCTGAAGAAGCTGGAGAAAGATGACTCGTTGCCTTATCCGGGAAGGAATTTGGCGGACTGAGGAAAGCAGGAACCGAGAATCTCTCACCTGTCTGTGCTGAACAAGCAAGCCCCTGTGGTGATCCCGGTCTATTGACATTTAGCCATTTTAGCATTTTCTGAAGGATTATGGAAAGCACGTGGCTCTTTTGTCAGCTCCAGTTCTGCATGTCTGTCCAGTGCTGGACAGATCACAGCAACCCAGCTGGTAGGCAGATTTACTGAGGGCTGCATTCAGAGGAGTCTGAAGGGCTCTGATTTCTCATTCTTGGGATACACCCTTGGTCTTAATGCCATTCTAGTGAATGAGCATAAGCCTTGACTTCTAACCTCTCTGAAATTGCTGTCTGATTGAAGAACTGCCAACAACAGTACAGGATATTTAATTATCTTCCCCCAGCAATTATTTTATTTATTTATTTTATTTATTTACATATTTATATGCCACCCCCTTGCATACAAGCCTCGGGGTGGCTCAACAGCAATAAATAAACAAGATCAAACAGCTATTGAGAATTTTCAGAGTGCAGATATAAAGCGAGAAAGTAGAAAATTAAATTTAGAGCTACTAAAATCTTGCTGATTGTAGTAATAGTGCTTGTGGTTTTTCAGTTGTTCAGTCTAAGAAGTTTAAATATACATATTGCTTGTTTTATAGTCCTTGAAGAAGGTCATCAGGGCCAAAACGTGTTGGGTTTTTCAATAAGCTAATATTTTCCAGCATCCTCAGAGGTGATCTCTCTCTGCAAGCAGGCTGTATGTCCGGAGCCATTTTCGGCCATGTAGCTGTGGGCCCTCAGAAGGGGAGGAGAGTACATTGCCCCGATATCTCACACCCTGGAGCACCAGCTTCCCCCGACACACACACACACACACACACCCCGTTGCTGCCTCTACAAGCTCTGTTTCTGACCTCAATCCGGGGAGCTCTTGCCAGGTGGGAACTGAAGGCCCCCTTTTCAGCTAAATGTGCAGAACATAGCATCTTTAACCTCTTGGCAGTCATTTCTCTGCAGGGTATGTTAAGTCACATGGTGGAAAAGGAAACAGAAAAACTGGTTTTCCAAACTTCTCCCCATGAGTCTTAAGGTTTGCAGCAGATTCCAGGGCTCCTACCCATCCTAGTAAGTGATTTACCACGGAAGCGTCTGGAAAGCAAGAGCCGGCACAAGCCACCGCTAGGCGGGTTGCCTGTGTTAGACCTCTGCCTTGCTTATCAGCTTCAGAGTAAGTTTGTTACCATTTTGTTTGCTAAAGAAGCCTTCACCTTTGCTCATGCCTAACCGGTCACCCAGCAGTACTTTTTTAGATTCTGTACTCCAATGTGCAAGGACTCATCTATTCTAGGAATGCTCGTATGTGATTTGCAAACCCCATAGCTATACGATGACCCATAATCCCTTTACATTCCTGCAGATCTGTACATTCCTGGTGTTGAGCATCTGCAGTCCAACACGGCTCCACCATCCGGTGCAGCAGAAGTGCTTCTGTTGTAGCTGGTGCAGAAGACGTGCAGCTGAAGTTGCACTGAGTGACGTTGCACATGGGTGTCCCATTCTCCTCCCCTCTCCCCATTTGTCTTTCTCTGGGGAGCATAGGTTGTTGGGTGCTGCCCCCTGAAGGTGCACTTTTAGGAAGCGGTGCGCCCCGCTCACTGGCCAAGAAAATGCCTGGTGGGGAAGCAGCATGACCCAAAGATGCATGGAGGGCGTGTGTGCAGGAGTGCCCGGTGTCATCCCATCCCATCCCATCCCATCCCATCCCATCCCATCCCTCCTTTGGGAAACCTGGTGTCTGCCTGAGAGTTCACTACTGCCCATTCACCCTCCACTCATCCGTCCATCCATCCATCCATCCATCCATCCATCCATCTGTCCATCCACTCATCAATACACTCACCCCTTGGCCCACTTGCTCGCTCACTCCTTGTCAGCAAGAGCACTTGGCTGATTAAGCTTGGCTGCTTGCATATCCCATCACAGCAGGGGAACACAGCCGCAAGGTACCACTTCCGCAGGACACTCCTGCCTGGCCCCAGGCTACCCAGTGATGAATTGTGGGTCAAGGGCAGCAAATCTCTCTGGACTGCCCACCGGCCAACAACCCCCCTGTGAGGTTGAAAGAGGCATTAATGAGGGGGAGTGCCCAGATGCACCTCAGCATGCAGAAGAGCCCTGGGAAGGAAGAGGACACTGGAGGGTTTCAGTGGAACTGGGTGCCTGTATTGAAGACAACAGCAAGGCTTGTCAGGAACCTGGATTGCCTGTGGAGAGAGGCTCCTGCTGCAGAGCAGGTGGGTGGGCAGCTGGGGGTCTCACCAGGGAATGGCTTTCCCCTCCCAGTTCACAAACGTGCCGCTGTCTTTCTCAGAGAGCCGAGAAAGCGTGTTCAGGATGTCTTGCACGCAGCTCTGCACCGTCTGTGGGGCTGATCCCTGGAAACAGAGAATGAACAAGTGAGGCAAGAACTAAGTGCAGGAAAAAATGCACTCCCTTCGACATGCTTGCACCAACAAAAGTGAGCAGAAGCACAATCCTGGCAACTGCTCTGCAGGGGGGCTGCTGTGCTGGATTCAGCCAGAGAGTCTCCTAGCCTGGCATTGTTTGCACAGGAGCCCACCGGATTTCCCCACAGGGAGCCCACATGCGGGAAACGGGCAGTAGGAACTGGCCTGCAGCCCGTTTGCAGTGATGTAATGCTCAGTCTTCACAGAGTGGCATGATCCCACCTGAAGGGCTTTCAAGTCAGAGCCATGAAATCAGTGGCAGCTTTTTTCAAAATTTAACCATTCAGCTGCATTCGTGACCCCATGAGAGGGGAAGGGAAAGTAACTCCTCATATACCTTCCCCTGAGTGGCACACCTTTGCACACCTTTGGTGTACCTTCTCCTATTCATCTTTTTTCTAAGCTAAGCTGCCTGAGATGTTGTTTTCTGCATGTCAGAATTGCTCTAGTCCCTTGATCATTTGAGTTGATTTATCCTTTTATCATTTGACACACAGTGACCACGGGTCTAGTGGAAGGGGCCCTTGGGGGGTCAGAACACCCCCACTTATTTTGGAGGAAGCCCTCGGGGAGGGGGGGTCGCTGGATCCCTGAAGGCGGAGCTACAGCCCCTCCCCACCGCCTCGCAAGAGACTTAATTCCGCTGCTTCGGGGCTGGCTGTGCTGGAGTCCTGAATTTACGCGTTCGGAACAGGGGTGCTTTTTCAAGAGTTCCCAGCCCTACCTGGAGAGGCCCGCCAGGCATACGCACGTGTCTTCTGCGACCCTTTCCTTCCCGGCCAGCCTCTGCTCCTCAGCAAAGTGTGGCCGGCTTGCCCCTGCTGCCCCCCTGCACCCACACAGGGCATTTAGAGCACTTTTATCCCACTTCCAACAGCCATTCCTTCCCCAAGGGATCCTGGGGACCGTCGGTTGCCAGGGTACGGAGTGCCATCGGTGGACTCCTATTCCTCACACAGCCGTACAGTTTCCAGAGTTCCTGGGGAAGAGGATGGACTGAGAAACCCTTCTGGGAATTGCAGCTCTGTGAGGTGAACAGAGGTTTTCTAGCAACTCTTGGCCCCAGAATTAATGGGGACTGTAGCAATCATGACTAAAGTGGAAGAAAAGTATCGTAACTGGAGTACCGTATTTTTGCTCTATAAGACGCACCTGACCATAAGATGCACCTAGTTTTTAGAGGAGGAAAACAAGAAAAAAAATATTCTGAATCAAATGGGCACATAATGACAGGCACATTCCCCATCACTTCCCCATGGGCTGCACATCTGACAGACTTACTGCACACACAAATTCGCTCTATAAGACGCACAGACATTTCCCCTTATTTTTGAGGGGGGAAAAAGTGAGTCTTATAGAGCAAAAAATACGGTATATTCCCTGGAATCAAGTGGGAAAAACTAGCCATGATTCTGATAGCCTTAAGGTTCCTCTTACTTCAGTTAGGCTATTTTATGCATGGCTCAGTGTGAATTCAATGAGAGCCCAATAAAAGCTCAATGCATATTTGGAGAAACTGGAACCCCTAAACTATGGATTCTGCAATCGTGGAGGGTCTCCCACACAAATGCACACACAAAGTCAATGGCTGCAGAGACCACAGAAAATTAAAAGCAACCAAACAGTGGCTGCCAGTCCAGACTGCTGCTCTTGGGAGAATATAACTAGGTATGTTTCTGTAAGTGTGAGTGATGAGTCTCCTTTTTTCCAGGCTGAAGTGAAGTGAGACCCAGGCTGCAACTGATGGAGCATGTTGCTGATCGCATAACTGGGGGGTAGCAAGTGAATGAAGCCCAGTACAAGAGAAAGTCCACAGATGCCAAAGGGATGGATTCCAAGAGAGTCCCAACCATACAGTAACCTCTCAGGTGTTATTTATTTATTTATTATTTATTTATTAACAAATGTATATGCCGCCCCTTGCCACAAGCCTCGGGGCGGCTCACAACCTGAAAACATTAAATACACAATATTAAAAACTGGCCCATCTCAAGGTCCGAATTAAAACACACAAATACAATATAAAATTCAAACAACTAATGTAAAATAATTTAACATTTAAAATATCGCTTAAATAAAAAGGAATATTTTATTTTGTTCAAGGAATGTTGAACTACTGTGCCCATAATCCCAGGCTAGTGGTCATGTTGGTGGGACTGAGGGAAGCTGAAGTGCAACAGCATCGGGAGGCGCGCACATTCTCCAGGTCTTTATTAAAATCCGGGGTTATCCGACAACCCAGCCATTGTGAAATTTCCATCTACAGACACCTTGCCAGCTTTCTAGGTGCATAACCTCATGGACCTGAGGAGTACACCTTTTAAAAACAAATAGCAGGGCATATTCATGACTTACACACAGTATGGTGCTTCTGAACTTACCCTGAATATTTGTCTGGCCAGAGGTTGGGATCCCACCAGAATTTAGCACAGAGATGCAATTAAAAATGGGAACGTGCACACCTAATTCTGGTGAACGGGCAGCCAGTATTTTAGACTAAATTTAGTTGAGGAATCAGACCAATGGTGTCTGGAGTAGGGGTATTTTAGAGGTAGGGGTACTTCAGAGGTATTGAGTGGGGTATTTGCTAGGGGTACTTTAGAGTTATTGATTGATAATTAATGCACAATCTGTTTTGACTCTTGCTTCAAAAGAAATGAATTTTACATGAATTCACATTGATTTTATCAGTCTGTGTGGAGGCTGAGATTCTGGCACAAATAACCTACCACGGAATTTCCCATGTCGGTCTGCACCCATCCCGGATGCAATGCGACGCACAAGATCTTGTCTTCGGTAAGCCTGAGGCCCTGGCACCGTGTCAGCATGTTCAGAGCTGCCTGGAAGGAGCCCATGCCAGAAGCAAAGAGATGGATGATAAGACTCAGATTGACGGGATGAGGGACTGCTCTGTAGCACCAAGCGATGTTACTGGATGCTCACTTGACAGACGGCTCGTTTGACTTTCAACAAACATTGGGCAAAGCAGGAAACGGCAATCTTGCCCTTCCACGAGCTGTAGTCAGTAAAGTGCTTGCAGCACCGGAGACAGAAGGTTTTGCCCGCACCTCTCGCTTTCTTAAAAATCACCATCACAATGTTTCCAATAGAGGACCCTTTGCAGCTGTGACGTGACACCCCAGGCAAGGCCCCCTGCTGCAAGCAGCCACTGCACGTTCCAGGTGAAGACCATGCTGGACTTGGAGGAGCCTCATGGGGCACCTTCCAGCCGCACAAGCCGCATCACCCACCTCCACTTTCCGAAACCTCTCTGCCAGGAATAACAACCTGCATCCCCACTGCCTTCACCCCAAAGGATGGTCTAGAAACATACGATGTGATGGTATCGAAAGCTGCCAAGAGCCGTGTTGCAGGTCGGCAGAAGCCAGTCAGGGCAGCCAGAACAAGCCCTGTCACCACATGGGGCTTGAAACCAGACGTCCGCATACCCAAATGGTCAGGTTATTCAAGCTGTCCAGCAGCTGCCTATTGAGTGCCTTGTCCAAAGACAGCAGTGCTGGATTCTTTTTCTTTCTTTATCCCCCTTTTTAAAGAAAGGTCTGGCCAGTGCCTTCTTCAAGACAGGGGGAACATGCTCCTTCTGATAAAAATGCTTTGGCCACTGAACCGACCACATTTTTTAATGGATCCTGTTTACTAAGCTGGACATGGTGCAGGTTCCTTTTTAAAAAGCACCTTGTCAGCATCATTAGGTGAATCTCCCAACTCAGCTTTTTAACTGAACCAAACCTTCAGTTTTGCACCACTGGTGCATCCGTACCTTGCTGCAACGGTAAGCGACGATTGGTGCAGATTCCCATAACAAGAGATTAGTGATGGAGCCGGCTTCACTGGACATATTGACGATGGCCGCTTTGCTGCAGCTCATCCCGTTCTGGGGGCTTCCCTGAGCTGCCTTCCTCAGCGAGGGCAGGAACACCTGCAGAAGGAGAGGAGAGAGGCGACATCCTGCAGTCCATGTGGTTTTTCAGCTCGTCCCCCTACAAGGCCGTGAAGGCTCTTTCCCATGAGAGGTTCCCATGAAGACAATGGCACAAGTGGACTTGCCTGGCTCACCATCAAGGGCCCCATCACGTTGGTGTTGTATAGCTCAGACATAACCTCTGGTGTTGTGGACTCCAGATCACCAAGCTTTGCGATGCCAGCATTGTTTATCAGCAGATTCAGCCCAGCTCCCTTCAGCCGCTCAGTGACTTTGGCTGCAGCCGCGCCCTGATACTGGATGGCTCAGAAGTGTCTACAGCAACAAAGAGAACGTTTTTGTGTTTGTGGCTGGTGTGAGCCAGGATGCCCAGTTTTCTCACTGCACCACCCTGTGGCATGCACAGTGCTTGCTTTGGAGGTGCACAGACATCAGGAAGAGCTACATTTTGATGCAGGCACAATGACTGAGCGGACAATACAATATCCCAAAAAGTATGGGTTGAGAGTGGGTTCTTGTTCAGCTATGGTTGCATTGTGACTTAATGGGCGGGTTTACACAGCACAACAAGCCATGGTGGTATCTTAAGCAGGACGGTCTGTCATGTCATCTGAACCCTGCTGGAATATTTCATAATCTATCTTGACTTTAGCAAAGCTTTCAACATAATGCCCCATGACATCTTGATAAGTAAATTAGCAGAAAGTGAACTAGATAGAAAACGGTGGATCCAAAATTGGCTGCTAAATCAAACACAAAGAGTGTTCCTTAATGGCACCTTCTCAAACTGGAGGGAGGTAACTGGTGGGGTGCCACAGGGTCCACTCCTGGGGCCAGGGCTCTTCAACATCTTTATTCATGATTTGGGTGGGGAAGTACAAGGAACAATAATCAGGTTTGCAGATGCTACAAAGCTGGGTGCAATAGCAAACACCCAAGAAGACAGAATGAAAATCCAGGGTGATCTTGATAAACTTGAACACTGGGCTGAAAGCAACAGAATGAGATTAAGTAAGGACAAGTGCCAAGTCCTCCACCTAGGAAAAAGAAAACCAAATGCATCGATAGAAGATGGGGAATATGTGGCTCAACAGAACCGAACAAGAAAAAGATATTGGAGTAATTGTGGACAACAGGCTAAACATGAGCCAACAATGCAATGCAGCTGCCAAAAGGGCAAATGCTATTTTGGGATGCATTAGCAGAAGTATTACTTCCAAATCACGAGAAGTAGTAGTTCCTCTATACTCCTCACTAGTCAGACCTCACCTGGAATACTGTGTCCAGTTCTCGGCACCAAGATTTTTTGGAAACACTGCCCTATGAGAAGAGACTGAAAGAACTGGGCATGTTCAGCCTTGAGAAGAGAAGACTGAGTGGGGACATGATATTCCTCTCTAAGCACCTCAAAAGCTGTCACAAAGAGGAAGGTCAAGATCTCTTCTTGCTGATGCCAGAGTGTAGGACACAGAAGAATCAACTCAAGTTGGAACAACCCAAACTTCTGGTTAGACATCAGGAAAAGCTTCCTCACTGTCAGAGCAATACGACAGTGGAACCAGCTGCCTAGAGAGGTGGTGGGCTTTCCCACACTGGAGGCATTCAAACAGAACCTGGGCAGCCATCTGAGTGGGATGGTGTGTCTTGGTGTCCTGCAACAGCAGGCGGTTGGACCTGATGGCCTTCATGGCCCCTTCCAACTCTACTATTCTATGATTCTATGAAATGCAGGAAGTATTTCCATTGAAATGTGCTGTCTTTAGGAGTGTTATGAAAAGTGGGCTGCTTCATCTGTGAACACCCTTCCTGGTGTTCCTCTGAGCGCGTGTTCTTCTTGTTTCTAACAGAAGAATTCATCCGGAGCGCATAGCTGCTGGCACTCATCACATGAGTTCACTATCTGAGGGGATAATCAGCACACCTGCTTGCTCGAGATGCATATTAATTGCTTGAACGTGAAAGATGATAGCACACATAACATGGCCGGCTCATTTTAGGGACTGCCTGAATGAACGTTGCTGGCTCTGTGCTACCTCCATTGTTGGAGGGGATATGCCTGCACACACCAGTTGCGGAGGTGCTTGGACAGGCGTAACTCTTCTACCAGCCCTGCTGGAGGGATCCTGTGGGCAGCTGGTTTGCCAAACCAGGGCACATTTAATCTGCACAGAAGGAGCTTTGTGAAATGCCTTGGATTTCAGCTCGTATCTCTGCATGAGGCAGTTTGGGTGGCCTGGAACATACCTAGTTGGATGATCTCCACCTGCTTGTGCACAGCAGCCAAATTCTTCAGTTCCTGAAAGATACCAAAGTTGGAGACTTACGATGCTGTAAAAAGTCCTGGAGAAATGGGATAACTTGAGATTACACAGGAAGGAAAGAAGGCCAGACAGGAGGAAGTTAAGCTCCACTTAGCAAGGTCATCATTATGGGTCTACAAAGTGTCCTACAAAAAATGTGTGAGCTCGGCCACTAGTTTTCCAAAGAGCCCTGTTTTGAGTGGGGAATCCTAGAAAGTGGACAATGTCATACATATTTTAACTAGAGATGTATGAGAAGTTCATTTTAGCTTGCAAACCATGTAAGCACACCCTGCCTGAAGTCCAGCTTATGTCTGCCAAATTTGCGACAGCCAAAAACGTTTGCAAATTTCTGGACATGTTGTTATGTTTAATTTGCACACCTTTCCCAGTACAATTTTGTGTTGATTTACTAATTTGTGCAAATGCCTCTTTAGACGCATCATCCCTGCTTAAGTGTACACAGGTAAGTTCACATTTGTTTGCCGCTCAATTTGTGAAATTTTCCCATTTGCACAGGAAAAAGCAACAATCAAAAACAAAGGCAAGAACCAGTCACAAGATAAGAAGCAATATTACATGTGGCAAATCATAAGCAATCTCAAACATCACCCATCCCTGATTTCAGTGAGTAAATACAAGCCTGTGGGCGAATTCTGGAAGTATCCTGCTCACCCATTCACTGCCCCATGCACATGGTCAGTTAAACAAATGGAAAGCTGAGCCTTATTTCTGCAAATATATTCTCTTGTGCAGTTAACACACATTTTTATCACTTCTGACAAGCTGTAAGGGTTTGTCATTTTCATTCTCGCAGTACAGGCAGGATTTCGAAGAGGGAGAGGAACTAGAGATCAAATTGCCAACATACGCTGGATCATGGAGAAAGCTAGGGAGTTCCAGAAAAACATCTACTTCTGCTTCATTGACTACGCTAAAGCCTTTGATTGTGTGGATCACAACAAATTGTGGCAAGTTCTTCAAGAGATGGGAGTACCAGACCATCTTATTTGTCTCTTGAGAAACCTATATGCAGGTCAAGAAGCAACAGTGAGAACTGGACACGGAACCACTGATTGGTTCAAAATTGAGAAAGGAGTTCGGCAAGGCTGTATACTGTCACCCTGCCTATTTAACTTATATGCAGAGCACATCATGAGAAAGGCAGGGCTAGATGAATCACCAGTTGGAATCAAGATTGCTGGGAGAAATATCAACAACCTCAGATATGCAGATGATACCACTCTCATGGCAGAAAGTGAAGAGGAACTAAAGAGCCTCTTGATGCGGGTGAAGGGGGAGAGCGCAAAAGTTGGCTTGAAACTCAACATTAAGAAAACTAAGATCATGGCATCTGGTCCTCTCACTTCCTGGCAAATAGATGGGGAAGAAATGGAGGTAGTGAGAGATTTTATTTTCCTGGGCTCCAAGATCACTGCAGACGGGGACTGCAGCCAAGAAATTAAAAGACGCTTGCTTCTGGGGAGGAAAGCTATGGCAAATCTAGATAGCATACTAAAAAGCAGAGACATCACCCTGCCAACAAAAGTGCGTATAGTCAAGGCTATGGTTTTCCCAGTTGCAATGTATGGCTGTGAAAGCTGGACAATAAGGAAGGCTGAGCGCAAAAGGATTGAGGCTTTGAGTTGTGGTGCTGGAGGAGACTCCTGCGAGTCCCTTGGACCGCAAGGCGATCAAACCAGTCAGTCCTAGAGGAGATCAACCCTGACTGCTCTTTAGAAGGCCAGATAGTGAAGATGAAACTCAAATACTTTGGCCACCTAATGAGAAGGAAGGACTCCCTAGGGAAGAGTCTAATGCTGGGAACAATAGATGGCAAAAGAAGAAGGGGACGGCAGAGGATGAGGTGGCTGGATGGAGTCACTGAGGTGGTTGGTGTGAGCTTGAGTGGACTCCGGGGGATGGTGGAGGACATGAGGGCCTGGAGGAATGTTGTCCATGGGGTCGCAATGGGTCGGACTCGACTTCGCGACTAACAACAACAACAACAATTCTCGCAGTATACTTGAATAAGAACAGACATTTCAAAACTAAGCACTTTGACACAGAAGGAAGGCTCACTGAGCACAATCTGATTAATTGTGTAAGCACACTTGGTGTTGTATTGCAGAAAATTCCATTTGGGTTAGTTTCCAACACCAAGATAACCGTTTCAGTGGCTCCTGAGATCACTGCCATTGCTAGTCCTTCCCCCGCAATTCTGCAAGGAGAAGAGCTGGTGCCAGAAAGGACAACCAATGCAGTGCATTCTCCAGGGGACCAACCCTGCGGCAGGAACAGGAAGGAGAAGTTTAAACGCCTTATGAAACAATCCTGTAACCGGGGCAGGACATGGGGGAGGGCTTGCCAAGTGCAAGCGGCCCTTCCAAATTACAGTTTATTCTGATCACAACTCACCTGCGCACGTGGTCCTTCTGGGTCGCGGCAGGTAGCAAAGATCTGGTGGCTTTTCCCTACCAATTGCTTGACCAGCCCCAAGCTGATGCCTCGGTTGGCACCGGTCACCAAGACACTCTGCAGATTCAGCATTGCCATCCTTCTAGCAAGCCTATGCCAAGTTGGTGCTCTTGCAGTGAACGCCAGGCTATATCTGGCCCCAGAAACCTCCACCCAGATTACATAACACACTTGCATGCAACTGTGTGGTTGCATGCAAAATAACTTCCTCAAAGCGACAAAAGGGAAGATAATTCGGCATTTGACATGGAATCAAATGGGGCTGAAGGAGGATGGCTGGTTGCGTTATAGGAGAAGGGCGCCAGGCGCCAGGCGAATGATGACGGCGCCAGGCGAACCTCTCCAGGGAGCGCATTCCATAATTGGGGCGCCACCGCTGAAAAAGCCCTCCTCCGGGTACTTACCCACTTCACCTCCTTCACAGGAGGCTCCCGGAGGAGGCCCGCTGTTGCGGATCTTAAAGGGCGGGAGGGCACATAAGGGCGCAGGCGGTCCATTAGGTATCCGTACCTCCATGCTGCGAGTGAACTGCAAATACTCTTTTCATTGTATGCCCCCAGCATCCCTCCCTGTGGTCCCTGTTTCTCGACACATGGAAATTTATTTCAACACTGTTTTAATCTAATACTTAAAAGAAAACCTCCCCTTGAAGGAGGAAGCAAAAGCCCCAATATCGGGGGTGCCTTCCTCGTTTTGGAGGGCTACTGAGAGAGATGGGGGTGCAGGGAAGAGAGGACTGTTGGAGTGCTGATTTTGCTGCTGTGATGATCTGAATGGGAAAAGAGAGGCTCTGGGGGTCTCCTAGGGCAGAGGCAGAGGGATTGTAAGAAGGCAGATGGGGCATTTTGAAAGTGCAAAAGCAAGCTCCAAAGCCAAGGACTGCTGCAGCTCTGGGGAGAGATGGCAGAATATCAGAGGTGCAAAGAGAAGGCAGCCTGGCAGGATTTCAAGGAACAGTCTTAGAACAGGGCCAGTTGGAAAGGAATTGCCAAAACCCTCTAGAGGAAGGGGCCAGTGTTGTGGCTATGAATTGCGATGGGAAGGAAGAAAACAGAAGGGTGATGGTGGGGGGATAGAGAGAAAATGAGCCACAGGAAAGGATTCTACTCTGGGTTGTGCAAGTGTTGGGCCAGCAGTGGAATATTAGGGGGACACAGAGCGAAAGAGTAGAGATATACAGAACCAGTCCAAATATTTACCTGTGCTTATTTGCTGACTTCAGAGTACTGGCAGCTTTGGTGAGCTTTTCTGGACTGGGAAAGGGAGAAGGGGGTGGTATGCTCATTTAAGTGGAAACCGTGAGTAAAGACTCCTTGAACTGGTGTGTTGCAGTAATCCTTTCCCCCTCCCCTCAGAGAGAAATTATTATCTTTAAAGAAAAATAAATCAAACCCAAACAAAACCAAGTTCTTGCTTCAGGAGGGTTAATTGGATTTGGAAATTCGATAGTCAAGTGTAAGCAAGGTGGTGAATAGTGACAAAGGTGGTGTGGGAAGGTGACAAAGGGAAGGTGGTGTGAAGGTGACAAAGAAGAAAAAGCCTTTTCTGGTTTCTTTCTGGTGTGCTGAGCAGGCAAGGAAGTTGATGCCGCATTAACAGACACGGCCGTATCCCTGGGCAGATTTTCAACTTTTCACAGGTCCATGTGAACAATAAGTAAGAAGCTTTATTGGTGATTGATAACTTTAAATGAAGTGAAATAAAGTTAAAGCTTAAATAAAATAAAAGTTGCTTACAATTTTCCTTCCATATGGCTGAAAGAGGAAAGCTAATAATTCCAATATGATGTGTCAGATACTTAGGGTATGTAGTTGCTGCCCTGAGACAAGATCTGCAATTGGCAAGTGTTCACAGGGGCTGTGTTCAGACAACACAGGAACCCATATTCAAGGGTTAAGTATGGGTTACCAGGCGTTGAACTGTGGGTAGTTGTTGAAACATGGGCTACTGTTGTTTGAGCCCAGCAGTGATCACTTGTCCTAGTGAATAATTCATAGTTCATAATCAGCAATAAATCCTGGGTTCTTTTCATGGGTTGATCATGCTTAACAAGCCATGGCTTCTTATACTAGATGGGTTCAGACAACATGATAACCCATGTTCCAACAACCCACACACCGCCCTTAGGTCTGGGTTCTCCGAACCAAGCCAGGGAAGGAAAGAAGTAACCCAAAGATAATAGACTCATCAGAAGGACCATCAATAAGAGGTCACCTACACAGATCTTCCTGGGATGCACATGGCTTGGGTTTTCATAATATTCCAAGACCAGAATCTCTTTTCCCAAAAGCAACACTTGGAGAAAACTGGTAACAATTCCCCCATTGTCGATGCCATAGACATCACTCCCAACACTTCAATATCTTTACAGTGTCTGCAATCTGTATCTCCATTTCATGAATTTCACCCACTTAATGCTTCATCCAGTGGGCCTAAGCTGCTGCGTGACAATTTAGGAAAAATATTTGTCCACACCCACAATTTAGGAAAAATATTTGTAAATAACCCTTTTTCTACTTCCAATGTATTCCCAGAAGACAGACTGCGGCTTTGTATTTTTGGCAGGGAATATATTTGCACAGGAACTCAGTGTCACGTCATAATCTTTCATCATGTCGCCCAGCCTTGCCAAACTTGGTGCTGTTTTGCTTGGTGCTTTGAGCAGCTGTTTGGCCACTGGGTGCTGGACAAGATGGAACTTTGGTCTGGCCCAGCAGGGCTTTTCTTACGTTCATACGCAACGACGAACATAAAAGATGAGTGCAGTTGGGAGATATGTTAGCATGCTCAGTGGCTGGAAAGAAGGCGGAGGTTTCTCAGAGAAGACAAAAGAGTGTGCTTGTTTGCTCATTTATTGAAGGCAAGGTGTAGCTACTCAGATGCTTGAATCACAGTTGGCCAGGGGTTCTGCCTACAGCACACAAAAGCAGGCCTTTGGGTGTTTCACCAGGGAACGTGTTCCCCTTCCCAGGTCACAAAAGTGCCACTGTCTTTCTCGGAGAGACGAGCGAGGGTGTGCAAGAGCCCCCGTGCACTGAGCTCTGCTGTCACTGGGGGCTTTCCCTGAAAGAGAATTGCTGAGTGAAGCAAAGACTTCCACAGGATAGAGCAGGAGCAACGCTACTCACATAAGATCAACGGAGGGCACACCTCATACTGAGAAGCCTGCTCAAAAGCTGTTATGTATTAAATCGCGCTCTTACCTGGGCACTGGAGAGTGGCCAGCTTAGCCAGTGCTAGAGAGTGGCAGGCTGAGAGTGGCCAAAACAAACCAGAAAATTGCAAGCAGGAAGCCTAATATTTATTTTGTGTGAGGTTTTCAAAAGCTCAAACAAATCTTGCTGAAGAACAGTATGCTTGGCTTCTACAAAGGGAAGCCCCCCCCCCCCCCGTTAATCTTCACAGTGTTAACAGACATATCAAGGAGTGTTAACAGGTATGAACATAAAGGGGATCTGATGGACACCCCCCACCCCCGAAAGAAACTATGTTGTAAGATGGCATTGTTTCAGGGATGAGTCAGAGAGATTTTTTGCCAGGAAGTGCTCACTGAGTTGATCTCAGTGGCAGAAACAACACAGAAAGAAAAAAATTCCAGTGGCACTGAAGACGGGAAGGAATCCTGGTGGCCATGGGGGACAGTGCCACGAACCGTTTTCTCTGTGTGCCGTAGCTGAGAAAAGATGCATTCCAGCATTGCTAGGGAAAACGGGGCACAGAGGAAAAATAAAGCTGCCAGCTTTATAATATCCTTGTATAGTTTTTTTGGTGCAGCTGAATTTTGAATTCTGTGTGATGACTGACAAGTTAGGAAACTTTAAAAGGGATCAGAGAAATACAGAGGGTAATGCTATCAGTGGCTACTAACCACGACAGCTACATTTTATTTATTTATTTATTAGTACCCGGAGGAGGGCCTTCTCTGCGGTGGCGCCCCATCTATGGAATGCGCTCCCCAGAGAGGTCCGCCTGGCGCCATCGTTATTTGTTTTTCGGTGCCAGGCTAAGACCTTTTTATTTAAAACTGATTTTAATTGTTAATTTATTGGTATTTATAGGATTTTAAGCCGAGATGCACCGGGTTTTAATATTTTTGTTGTATAACTGTTATATTTGTATATTTTGTTTTTGTTGTGAGCCGCCCCAAGGCTTTATTGAGATGGGGGTGGCATAAAAATGTTTTAAATAAATAAATAAACAAATAAATATTAGATTTCTATCCTTCCTTCTCTCTTCTTTGTTTAAGAACTCAAAGCATTTTTCAATCATTCTCCTCCTGCTACTCTCAATCTTACCCCACAACAACAACCCTGTGAGGTAGGCTGGGCTGAGAGTCTGTGACTGGCCCAAAGTCACCCAGCTGGCTCCTTGGCTGGGTGGGATCTAGAACCCAGATCTCTCAGATCCCAGTCCAACAGATTCCACTTACAAATCCCTAGGCTACAGTGGCTGCTCGCATAGTTTTTTTTCAACAGATATGGTCCATTTATGAGCGTATGTCTGTTGACTATTATCAACCACAGGACTAAGGATGGATCCTGCATGTCCAGGGCAATATACCCCTGGGAACAATCGCAACCTTCCTGTACGGGTTCCAAATTCCTGAATCATCTGTCTGGCCAGAATTCAGCAGAGAGTTTATATTAAAAATGGGCAAAGACACAACTAATGCCGTGCTGCTTTTTAAACTAGAGAGGCTATCTCAAAATGTGTTGAGGGTTTATTCATTTAGATGGGAGCCGAAGTCGTTAAATACATCAGATGGACTCTACAAGTCACTTACCAAAGTGTTCCCCATGTCGGTCTGAACCCACCCAGGGTGCAACGCCACACACAGAATGCTGTCTTGGGCAAATGCCAGGGACTGGCACCGTGTGAGCATATTCAGAGCAGCCTGTGGGAGAAGCAGATTGGAGGAAGTGAGGGGGCTGTGCTGCACCTCTCGATGCCATCAGACTGCAGCAGGTTTTGACAATCAGGGTGTTGTGGGTTCAAGAGGCATCAGTTAAGACTCGCCTTCCAGATTATTGTCAGTGAAAACAACACCCGGCCTTGAAAAAAGGTGGTCATTCAGAAATTAGAGCTTGACTTAATTCACACTTCAGAAGTGCCACGCTTCGCCATTTCAAGTGTTAACAAACAAAAAATCTGTGGGAGCCCTGAACAAGGCCTCCCTGGCAAATCTCAAAATGCAGTTCCCCTCCATCGGCAGCACTTTCCAGAACGTCCCTCCAGGAACGACCAAAGCCAACAGAACGGCCACGGCGGTGTGGCAAAGACACATGCCACCCCACCTCCAGATGCAGCAAGCCCCCGGGTGGCCTGGCTGCTCACTGAAGCATGCATGGATGCCATGTGTGAGCTGCCCTGGCATCGCTCTTTGTGCGTGAAGCATCGCTCCCCAGTTGCGTCGCGCAAGGAGGACCACGTGAGCGGTGCATGCGATATCACTAGCGGAGCGCTCACCTGCCCCCCACCCTGGCTCCCGGCTGCTCCTCAGCTCTCGTCTTTGTCCCTGGCATTCCTTGGAAAGATGTGGCTCAAGCAGAGATGGCAGTCTCGTTTTGGCTCTGGCGTTAATGCTTTCCATCCCACTCTGGGAACAGGTGTCAGGAAGCCTCGATGGCAGCCGCGAGACAGGATAATCGGGCTCAGTCAGGAAAGACCCCTTTCCCCTTGAACCTCAGCAGTTTTATTGAAAGATCCCCCAGGACCCCTGCAGTTACTTATGAGTACAACAGCATGCTACCGGGTAGTGGTTCTCACCACCAGCTACAAGCTGTTAGAGCATAAACAGAGCTGCATTAAGGGAAGTCTCACCTCCAAACCATGCGAAGCACTAGTCCCCCTGTATTCAACGCTAGTCAGAACTCCTCTGGAGTCCTGTGGCCAGTTCTGGGCACAGTTTAAGAAAGATGCAGACAAGCTAGAAAGGATTCAGAGAAGGGCAACAAGGATGATTCAGGGACTGGAAACAAAACCCTGTGAGGAGAGATTGAGAAAACTGGGCATGTTCAGCTTCAAGAAGAGAAGACTGAGGGGGGACATGATAGCACTCTACAAGCACCTGAAAGTCTCTCACAAAGAGGAAGGGCAGGATCTCTTCTTGATTATTCCTGAGCAAGGACATGAAACAACAGACTCAAGTTACAGGAAACCAAATGTGAACTAGATATCAAGACAAGCCTTCTTCTTTGTCTATTGCTTCCCAATCCCATTTTACACACACAGACAGAAAGGAGCGGGGGAGTCTTCCCGGGCAAGGGGTCCAATGGGGAATGAAATGACTGTGGGGGAAACGTGCCCAGTGATGGACTGACCTCAAAACTGACCAGGGTTCAAGGATTTTAGGCCATTAACCAAGACAGAGAAAGCATAGTGTAGGACAGCATTTCCCCAAAGCCTTGTCTACGTTGTCCAGTGAGGCGACAAAAGTCAGTGCTGATCCCTCATCAGAGCCCAACTTTCGTGCTTACATGGCTGGCATTTATACCTTGCTGCACCGGTAGGCAATGACCTGTCCATTGTGCCACACCAAGACTGTTTCGATGGAGCCGGCAGTACTGGATATGTTGACGATGGCCGCCTTGCTGCAGCTCATCCCTCCCTGAGGGCTTTCCTGAGCTGCCTTCCTCAGCAAGGGCAGGAGTGCCTGAAGGAGAGGAGGAGAGAATCAAGGCAGCCAGAGGCCCTGTGGGGAGGGCTGAGCACCTCCTCAAAGACCACTGTGGGAGCAAACCAGTTGCATGCCAGGCTGCACTGGGAGGTTGCTGCCGTTTATCATCACAGCAGCTACTTCCAGCCCTGGTGCATCAGGGACAGCTTTCACCCATCACTTCGCCTTCTCAACCAGCAAGCCTGCCCTGGCCAAATTTCTGCCTGCTCTGCAGGTGTCACATACATTTTCAGTTCAGGAAAAAGGCAGCCCTGCCTAGGAACCCTTCAGCAAGAAGCCCTGGTGCCAGTCCACCTTTTCCAGAATTCAAGGGCTCTGCTACCAAGAAGACACTTCTGTGAAGCAGGGAGCATTGGATGGCTTTACCTGGCTCATCAGTAGAGGTCCAATCACATTGGTCTTGTACACCTCAGTCATGTCCTCTGGTGTTGTGGATTCCACAGTTCCTGACTTGATAATGGCAGCATTGTTTATCAGCAGATTCAGCCCAGCTCCGTTCAGGTGCTCGGTGACTCTGGCTACAGCAGCCTGGATGCTGGATGGCTCAGAAGTGTCTACAGAGCATTCAGGAGATGCTAAAGGTGAGAAGCCTGGTCAACATCTGAGATCCCCACCCTGCAAAGTGTTTCCTCCAAGGGAGGCTCAGAAGATGGCAACGAGAGGGCAAACCTCTTTAGTGGTGGCCCCGCAACCGGTGGAATGACCTCCCCTCCTTGACACCTTTTCGGGACTAGGTGAAGCGTCTCCCTTATTCCCAGACAGTTAATGCCAATGGTTTTGTTCAGCACCCAGCATAGGCCCCTCCCTGGCTGCCTCTTGCAGTGCCAAAAGAGTTACAAGTACAGAGGTGCAGCGCTTCGCTGCACTCTTGCCACACAAGAGCGCAAGAACCTGAGGTTTAATAACCTGATCTTTGTTGAATTAAATGCTGGCATGGTTTCCGAACAACCGATGCAACACATTGCTACTTAATTCGTGTAGTTCGCATATCAGGGTTGGACTGGGGATCTGGGAGATCCTGGTTCTGTCCTTCACACATTCATGAAGCTCACCGGGTGACTTTGGGCCAGGATAAAATGGAGGGAAGGAGAAGCTTGTAAGCTGCCTTGGGCTCCTTACACGAGGAAGGGAGGTGGGACATAAATGTGATGTGATGGTGATGGTGATGCTGCTGATGAACACAGCAACAGAGACTTGCCTATGAAAATGTACCAGTGGAACGATTCTTCAGAGCTATCCTAGTGTTTTCAATGATTATATGAATCATTTGCTTATCATTTTCTGAACTGGAGTGCATCAGATCCTGATAACCTAGAACCATTATTTCCATCAGTTGCCCAAAGATAGGCAAGATTCCTGCAGGAGATGCCATGCTCAAACAGGTGTGCAAGAGCAAGCATGATCAGTTCATAAATTATGTAAATATGGCACTTCTTGGTTTGTTCTGGAAAGTTGGGCTATGCTGGTACTCCGTAGCAACAAGCAGACATTGATGTCCAAAAAAGGATTGTACGTCTCCCTGGCACAACATTGGATGGCTAGAGAATATGTGAAAACTCGATTTCTGTGTGAGGAAACCTCTCAGCCATTTTCCCAAGAGAAAGTTGTGCTTAAATGTGATTTACATTTAAAACTTACCCTGCTCATAAGATAGCCTTGAAATTAATAACAAATGGGGAACAATACACATTTATAGTGCAACTTTGTATATGCTGATACAGAAGGAAGCCCCATGAGTTCAACATGCATGCCTGAAACATACATCTACAAATAAAGCAATATTTTGAGCAGCTGACACATGCTGATAATTATATAGCTACGTTTGTGAAAGGTCCTTAAGTCAACCGTTGGTTAAAGAAAAGGAAATTACCAAGCTCATACCCAGTGGGATGATCTGTAACCGCTGGTGCTTGGCAGCCAAATTCCGCAAGTCCTAAAATGATACAAACAGGGCATTTAAGATGAAGCAGCACATCCACGAAAGATGCTTGTGGAAGATGAGACAGGGAAGAAAGAAGGACACTAAAGCAAACATGGCTTCCATTCTCACCTGGTCATACCTTCCTTACCTTGCTGTGCTTGTGCCAAAGCAATGGGAAGAAAGTATCCCAGTCTGAGCCATGAGTGTGTTAACAGTCCTGCTCTGAGTGAGGAAAACCAGAAAGGTCAAGGCCCGTAAAGTATATTTTCTTCATCCACCATCCTCCACCCACCATCCTCCTGTCCTCACAATCAGTTACCTAGATGAGAATATTATTCTTTAGGATGTCCTCTCAGTAACACAAATTCGTGACCCCTTTCACAAGCAGAAGTTTGTTTTCCTTTTCCCAGCCTCCCAATACATTTTCTAATCAGAACAGACATTGCAGTCACAAGCACTTTCACCAAGGGATTAGTTTGTCCAGTCTCAAGACAATTTTCAACTTATAGGCATGCCATGTTTTCTTTTCCAAAACCTATGATGAGGTTTACTCTCATAATTTCCAGCACACAATAAGACAAACACTTCTCCCTTTAAAAGCTCCTCAGAACAATGAGTGGACGGAATCTTCCACTTTTTCTCTTAGGTTCCCCATAATTCTGTAAAGAAGGAGATGATCCAATTGTATAACTAATCTGTTCTCCTGTAAATAGAAGCTAAAACTTCTTCAAAGTACAAAAGCTGCTGCAGAAAGTGGAAGGCAAAAAGCTTTCCAAGATGGCCCCTCTGCTTTCTTTGCTTTGGGGCAAATTCCCTTTCTTTTGCATTCTTCCAAGGACAAACTCACCTGTGCACGAGGTCCATCTGGGTCCCGGCAGGTGGCAAAGATCCATTCTGGAGGGTTGTTCTTCTCCACCAACTGCTTGACCAGCTCCCAGCCTATTCCCCGGTTGGAGCCCGTCACCAGGATACTGCGTGCCTTCAGGGCATCCATTTCCCCTTCCTAGCCCTGCTTGAGGTGACCTTGCCTTGTGATGGGAAATTTAAGGAGAACCTGGCCCTGCCTTGCATAAGCTTCCTGGTCCCTCTGCCAGGTGGGAGTTCAAACAGTAATTAAAACCAGAGCGAAAAAGGAAAAACCTCCAAGGAGTTTGGAGAAGTGCGCTGGGTGACTTGCAGCCAGGGTCGGATTCCGCTGAGCTCTGTTGCAACTTGTTAGGCGGGACGAAATATAATCAATCTTTCACATAGTTAAAATCTAACCAAATGAAGACATCCCTCACTTAGATAGGATAATAGAGTCTATTAAAAGGAAAATAAATTAGAATACTAGTGTAAAACTGAATGTCTTAAAATGAATGCTAACATAAATTGTTTGCTAAACGTATCACCCTTGGTTAACCATTCCATTGCACATTGCCTCTCTTAGTAAAGAGTCAGAGAAGTGCATCTTTAGTTAAGACAAGTAGTCAAATAAAAAAAGGGGTGTCTACCTTTATAACCCTGATCATTTCATTGCTTAGGGCGGCTTTCAATGTCACCTCTTCAGCTAACAACCTGAAGCTTGCCATTCATGCCCTTGTCAGGGCCCACCAATATTTTCAGACATGTGAACATATCTGAGCATTTGAGCAATGGCTTTGGGTGCCATTGCAGAAAGGGAGGATTTTTGGAGGGGAGGAACTGCTTTTCCTGGTTCATGGATTCAGAGGTCTAACTAAAGGCTCATGCGATGGGGCGGCATATAAGTTGTCGAAAGAAAGAGAGAGAGAGAGAGAGAGAGAGAGAAGGAAAGAAAGAAAGATTGATTCAGTGGAAAAAGCAAAGGGGTTTTTAGAGAAAGATCTAAAAGCATCACAGCCTGCAGAGTGGGAGGCCGACAGTCCAAGTTTCTCTCCCAAATACTTACAGGCAATTCTATTTCTTCAATGTATGAGGAAGCACCAGCCTATGCACAACTACCGGTCACAACAAGATGGCTCCCCTGGAGGATGTGGCCAGTCATATAATGGCCTCCATGGTGGCCACGCTATTCAAAGAATGAGCAATTCACCCAAGAAAATGAGCACAAGCAGAGGACAGGCCTGAACCCCAAAGCCAGTCCACATATTCGACCCCACTGAAGCACAAATAACAAAACACAAGAACAAAATTTCATAGAGAGCAAACTGGTGAGGTTGAAAGCGATTCTTCTCCGCGTCCATTGCCTCCTCACAATGCCGTCCAGCGGAGATTTTTCAGGTGGTGCAGGGGTTGACGAGACCGGGCCCCGATAAAGATCTGGTGCCACCCTCGAAAGCCCGCTGTGACGAATTCGCCACGCATTTCCAGGAGAAAGTTGCTCTGATTCGTCACGAGCTGGACTCCACTCTTGATACAGATTCTTTTGGGGAGGGACCAACCATGCCTGCTTGTCCCTCGTTATTGGATGACTTTCAGTTTTTGCGGCCCGATGATGTGGACAAGGTGCTTGGATCGGTACGCTCAACCACCTGTTTACTGGACCCGTGCCCATCTTGGCTATTAAAGACCGCCAAGGACGGGATTGAACCCTGGATCTTGGAGGTGGTCAACGCCTCTTTGAGAGACGGCCGGGTGCCGGCCCCCTTAAAGGAGGCGGTAGTCCGGCCAGTCCTAAAGAAGGCTTCCCTGGATCCAGAGGTGGTTACCAATTATAGACCGGTGGCCAACATCCCGTTTTTGGGTAAGGTGCTGGAGCGGGTGGTGGCGGGACAACTGATTATCTGGACCCATTTCAGTCCGGCTTCAGACCCGGCTTTGGCACTGAATCCGCCTTGGTCGCCCTGTATGATGACCTATGCAGGGAGAGGGACAGGGGGAGTGCGTCCCTGTTAGTCCTTCTTGACATCTCAGCGGCTTTCGATACCATCGACCATGGTATCCTTCTGGAGAGGCTGGCGGGATTGGGGGTTGGAGGCACTGCTCTGCAGTGGTTCCACTCCTATCTCAATGGCCGATACCAGAAGGTGGTGCTGGGGGACTATGGCTCTGCGCCATGGCAGCTATGCCATGGAGTTCCGCAGGGGTCCATTTTGTCCCCCTTGCTTTTTAACATCTACATGAAACCGCTGGGGGAGGTCATCAGGAGGTGTGGGCTGCGGAATCATCAGTACACGGATGATACCCAGCTCTACCTCTCATTTTCCACCGATCCAGGTGAGGCGGTGGCTGTGCTGAACCGGTGCCTGGCCGAGGTAATGGGCTGGATGAGGGCCAATAAACTGAGGCTCAATCCCGACAAGACGGAGGTCCTGTTGGTAGGTGGGTCGGGCTACAGTGTAGGGGACCTGACCCTAGTCTTGAATGGGGTTGCACTCCCTCTGAAAGACAGGGTCCGCAGCTTGGGAGTACTCCTCGACCCAGAGCTGACCTTGATTGCTCATGTGTCAGCAGTGGTGAGGAGCACCTTCCAACAGCTTCGGCTGATACATCAGCTGCGTCCCTTCCTGGAGCTCGATTGCCTGACAACAGTGACACATGCGTTGGTGACTTCCCGGTTGGATTATTGTAACGCGCTCTACGTGGGGCTTCCCTTGAAGATGGTCCGGATACTTCAACTGGCTTCCCATTGAAGTCTGGGCCCAATTCAAGGTGTTGGTTCTTACCTATAAGGCCCTAAACGGCTTGGGCCCTGGCTACCTAAAGGAGCGCCTGCGACCATATATGCCCTCCCGCCCCTTACGATCAGCGGCAGAAGCTCTCCTCCGGGAACCCTCCGTGCGTGATATTAGGAGGGTGAGTACCCGGTGGAGGGCTTTCTCGGCGGTGGCGCACCATCTATGGAATGCGCTCCCCAGAGAGGCTCGCCTGGCACCGTCGTTATCTGCTTTTCGGCGCCAGGCGAAGACCTTTTTATTTAGACAATATTTTAATTAATATTATTGTTAATTTATGTTTATGTTTAGGTTTAATTTATGTTTAACTTAAGTTCAATTTATACTTGTTATTTATTTTTGTTGTATGTTTTTATATTTAACCTGAGATGGGCCAGTTTTTAAATATTGGATATGTTTTTGTATTGTGAGCCGCCCCGAGGCTGCTGCAAGGGGCGGCATATAAATATTTAAATAAATAAATAAAGGCGATCTCTCTCTTATCAAGATCTGTTCAATGCTGCCCCTCTATCTCTCCCACACTGATGCCCTCCCGCAACCATCCCATCCCTCCTTCCTTCCCTTTTTGCAACCCTATGCATGCTGACACAGGACTCGGGGTCTAAATAGGATTGCTCTGAATAAGCCTATATTGGATTGCCAGGATCAGGCCTAGGATACACAGAACAAGGAAACGGGGATCAGCACAGAGCTGCCACTGGAACCGGCCCCCAGACAAACTTATCTTGCACGTTGCTCCAGCAACTAAGGCTTAGTGAGCTAATAAGCCTGAATAAGGGCTTAAGGAAGGTTTTGGTTTCCCCACAGGTGTTTCAGGGAAGGAGGGGCATGGGGGTTTCTCTTCCCACTGCCGCCATCCACTGTGAGGAAACAAGACCTCAAGTCTACTCAAATATATTATTGCCTCGTGCAGGACACGTAGATAATGTATTGTGGGACCGCGGTAGCCACATGTACACCTTGTTTCTTCACAAGTGGTGCGTGAGGTTGTCTGCCTCCCACAGATGACCTCATGGACCACTTGTGAGGAGAGGCCTGTAGACACGCAGGAGGAGGACTGGAGCCCTGCCTTCGGGCACACAGTCATTCCCTTTTAATAGAAATGTGTTTGTCCATAATCAGTGGAACTATGCTGACTAGGATGGAGAAGGAAAGGAGTTCGATTCATTCTTTTCCTGAAAGACTGCCCCAATGTTCTCTTTCATTGCATTGCATTCATTTCAGCTAATCAAAACTCAACATTAAAGACTGGCTTAATTCACTGGTTACTAAGAAGATCTAGAAATTAGTCAATAAAGACTAAATAATGCCTTTATTGGTGCAAGAGTTCTCCCTCTCACTATCTCAGTTCCTTGATATATCCTTACCTGAGACTAGCATTTAAGGAATTGTGTTTACAGACCATGCCTTTTTATTTGGAAGGGAGGTATGAAATTTTCAGAGCGTTTCTATAGGCACATATTCTGCACTTATATTCAAAAAAGGATTGTTATCTGGTACATTCCTTTTTGTTGTCTCAGACAAGATTTGCTGTATCTTTGCTGAATGAAAAAATTGATCTGGAATGTGGGAGTCACTGAACCCAAGAACAAGATTTGGATCTGGCTGAGATAACTTTTGCAGATAGCTCTGTTTGACAACCTAAAGGAATTGTAATGGCTTCAGTCTAACTCACTGGAGACAATGGTTGACCCTGGAGAGAGATAATACTGGCCTTCTTGAAAGATTCATCCACAAGACAATGTAGCTTCTGGTCCACAACCCACAGCTTCCAGCCCCAAATAGCTAGTCTAGGGCATGCCATCTACTGAACACTGATCTGCACTTTGAGCCTTATCCGACTACAGAAGAGACCTGTAATAAAACGTTGCGTGTGATACATCAGCTCCCCTCTGGGGAGTGCTTTGTTGACCTGGCTCTCATTTGCACTCACAAAGCTGGGCTCTCTCATGAGCCTGCGCTCCCTCCTAAAACATCCCTGTTTGTGAACAAAAAGGAGTCTTGTGGCACCTTTGTCTTTGTGGCACCAAGAGCAGCACATACGTTTGGGGCATAAGACTTCATGGACACCAATCACTTCACCACTCTGGAAACTGTTTGCTGCTTATTTAAGCTATTTGGACCATGTGTTAGCCTAGAGTTGCTGTCTGGAAACAGAGCAGAAATGCACAGGTCTGGAAAGCACAGCAAAGCACAGCTGCATTCTTTCTAGGCCTGCCCAAGTTCTGTTTTGGCAATAGCCAAAGGACCAGCTTCCTGCCTAATGAACAAATGCTTCCTGCCTTTCCGTCTTGCTTGCTGTTGTGCCTGCCGCTTGCCGGACCCGTATCTTGCCTGTTCTGGGTCCTCAGCTTCTACTCAGCAATGCAGAGCTTCTTGCAAGCTGTGCTTCACTTCCTGCCTCTTGCCTGACCCTTGCTGCCTTGGTGTGGATCCTGCCCTGTTATCCTGTCCAAGGTACCTGCACCTCCCTTTGTACTCCTGGTTCTTGATCCTTAGCTTGCTCCTGCCCTTTTCCTGCCACAGCCAAGGATTACTGCCAGTACCAGCTGCAACCAAGTGGGAGTTGTGTGCTTTGATAAACCTGTTGGGTGTAGGGTCCTGCTATAGACCCCAGGGAAGAGTTAGGTAGCCCAGGAAGCAAGGCGCAAAGGTATCAGCACTACAGAAAACTTCAAATCAGGCTGGAAACCAGACAAGCCTCTCTGTTTGTTGCTCCAACAAAGGTCAGAGAAAGTCTGCAGCTTACCTAGGATATTACTAGCTGTTTGGCTGCACCACTATACCTACCAATATTTAGGTCCTTACAAAGGCCTCATCTCTTTCAGCAACCTCAGGTTGCCTTGACATGGGGGAGCCTGCCAGATGGAACTCCTTCCAGAAAGATGGACTGTGGGGAGCTGGGAGCCTCACTGCGCTTTCCATGGTGAAGACCACTTCTATTGACCCCGGAGTTGTTTCTGGGAGCACGGGCTCAGAGTCTTCTGAGACGATGGCTGGGGTGCTGGTCCTTGACAGGCCCCGGCACAGGGGTGAAGCAGCTGCCTCCTCTCTTCCCCAGGGATCCCAACACAGCACACCTGGAAGAGTGTGCATGCGTGTAAGGCACCCCAACCGAGGCTGAAGGTCGCTCTCAAAGCCCTCAAAGCAAAGTTTGCGCATCATTGTCAGCCACGGCTCATCACGCCAATGTCAGTGAGGCCGCATAGCTAGTCTGGGTACAGCACCATGGATAGCTCCTTTGACGCCAGCGGCACTGCCTCCTCCTGGACTTCGAAGGAGTCGTCCACGGTGTTGAACTCCCGAAGTCCCTTGGAAGGTCCGGGATCTTTTGCTGGGTTTAATGCGGCTGCCGGAGAAAACACGCTCTAGCTTTGCATTCACACACAACTCTTAAGAAGCACGGGAATTTTATTCAGCAGAAAATATAGAGCAAGAACAAGCTTTAACCTGAAGTTGCCTAGGCAGCAAATACTCCTACTGCATCCCCGTCTTACTCTAAATTCCTAAACAGATAAGGAGCTTCTTCCCTGACAGCCTTATAGATAAGAGAAGCTGAAAGAGAAAGAGAGAACAGGCCTGCTAACTTGTCTGTCAGCTTTACTGGGAGATGGTTGGTAACAGTTTTGCATGGGCAGGAAGGGTGCCACAAGTCCACATTCCAGGTAGGGTTGCCAGCGCCAGGGTTCCGAGCTTGCCCCATGTTCTAAATCTCTGGTCCATGGACTCCTTCCCTCTGTACCTGCTTCTGTGGGATATGGGAAAGTTCCCGTTGTTTCTCGGAGTTGTGCTAATTGTTGGATGGACGTTTGATTGCCCTTTATGACCTTATCCACTGCTGGAGGTGGGGGGAGAAAAAGAAATGGGCTGCAGCTACCACACTTTTAACCCCTCCACAAAAAAATTCTAAATAATACCTCCATCCCCAGGCAAAAAATGATGTGTTTTGCTCCCTGATGCCCACGAAACGCTGTTCACCATTCTGAGAGTGTCCAGTAAAGAACAGTTTATAAACACTTCAAATAAAGAAAGAAAGAAAAATGAACCATGACCCAAAGTTTTTAAACTTTTGGCACACCTGTAGTCCTTAGTGGTGGTGCGATGCCAGAATGGATCGTCTTACAGATTAGCAGCTGGTTAAACAGGAAAAAAGAAAATGGAAAGAAATGGGTAAGATCTGCAATGGATGAATGCAAGAAATACAATCCCTCAAAGGTCTCTTATGGGCTGGTGCTTTTTAATAAGTGCATAAGTCATCTGGCATTAAGGCTGAGCAGTGTGATGGCCACACAGGCTGCTGTTACTCACAGCAGGAAAAAACAAAAAGGGGTTTCAAGGGCCTCCAAGCAGAATGAATGGTCGGTGAAATGGCCGGTGTGGTTCAATGGGAGTGATTTACATTACGAAGCAGCAAGGCCATGATGGTCACAAGCTGAGCGCTTTGATTTCCATTTCCCCCTGATTTCGCCACTTACAATCCCTCCTCCAACCACGTGTCAACCATTCATACCTACACATATGTACATATGTCTCTTAGGGTAGCATTTCAGGTATCTGACAAAGTAGACAGCAAACCACAAAAGCCTATGTCACAATACATTTGTTAGCCTTTAAGGTAGTTGAGAGCCTCCTAATACCTGTTGAGAGCCTCCTTCAGGTAGTATCATATGAGCAATTCATCTTAGTTCATTTCCTTATCAGCATCTACCTAGCTCAGAGCTTCCGGATCAAACGTGGGTTCAGAACCAATCTGCAGTTGAAGTCTGTACATTTTCAGGCATCCAAGACATGTACATCTCAGTGGGGAAAGGAACTTAACAGCAAAGACCACAAAACTGAGTGGCTTCCAAGCACTGCTGTGGAAGAGGTCTGCTGAAATAGATGAATGGCTGTCCACATATCTTGCACGTTACTTTGGGCTCCTGCAATTAATTAGTGCCTTCCCAAATCTGGTAGCCTCCAGAGGTGCCTCGCTAAAACTCCCAGAATCCACAGCCCTCCATGATGACCAAAGAATGCTGGGTATTTCTATCTTCCAGGGTATTAGCTATTCCACACAATTCTGTGTCATCTGCAAATCTGGCGAGCATTCCCTGCACTGCCTTATCCAAGTCATTACTAAAAATGTTGGAAAACGGCGGACCCAGTAGTGAACCCTGCAGTATCCACTCATGATCTCAGCTCAGCCTGAAAAGGGAGCGTTGATACGCACCCTTCAAGTTGGACTCTGTAGCCAACTGCAGCTCCACCTGATAGCTGCTCCCTCTAGCCTACTTCTAGCTTGTTTGCTGATCAGGATATCATGGGGCACCTTGTCAAAAGCAGGGTAGCAGGGTGGGCTATGCCACAATAGCACCCCTACCTTGCTTCTTTGCCCAAAACAAGGTAGATGCCCTCATAGCTTACACCAGAGCCAAGGGGGGTTCCCAGTGAGTAAGACTGTTTTTAGGGGTCCCTGTAACTCCCCACTTCCAGCTCTCCAGCCTGGGTTGGTGCCATACTGAGTTACCCACCCAGGTCGCAGTGACACATGCTGCATTGGCTCCCTCATGCACAGTCACGTCATGGGTGAAGGAGGTCTCATCCCAAACTAGACCAGCATTCATCAGCGCCACAACCACGCTACAGGCCACGGTAGCTGGTCCAGCAGAGGAAATTGCAGAGGAAAATAGTTGGCATTGGCTCCCCTTCCCCTCTGAAAGCATTTCCTCCCCATTATACTGTATGGGTGAACTGTTCTACTCTGCCCAAAGAGCTTTGGCTATTGGTTAGTATGCAGGTGGTGGCGGTGGCAATAAAGATAAAGCATCCCTCACTCTTGGTTATCGTTATGGGGTACCTGGCAACAGTTACACAGCATTTACATATCACCTTCCCTCCCCGCCAGACCTATCCTGGAGCGCCAGTGTGGTGTAGTGGTTAAGAGCATGGGACTGGGACTCAGACGATGGAGCCAACCGGGTGGCTTTGGGCCAGTCACAGACTCTCAGCCCAACCTACCTCACAGGGTTGCTGTTGTGGGGATCAGATGGAGGAGGAGAATGATGCAAGCTGCCTTGAGCCCTTTGTAGGAAAAAGGCAGGATATAAATCGAAAAATAAATAAATAAATAAAATATATCCTGGCTTGTATGCACTTTCTTTTCCAGAAGTTAGCACTAAGAGGGAGGGAGGGAGGGAGGAGGAGGGCTTAAGTGCTGCTGGGTAATAATTCCATCAGGCAAAACACGCAATCCACATTAAAATACAATAAAGGAGGCCAGTGATGATAAATTAAGGCAATTAAAGGTATGATCCAAAATATGGTTAGGCTGAAAAGAATAGTACAACTCCCAGGATTCTTTCTGGGGCATGTTGGGAGTTGTGGGACTTCCTTTTTTCTGCCTAAATATGTAGAGAATTGCACCTCAGATAACATGCCAATACATGTGAATACATGCCTCCCACCCGCTAGTCAGATGCAAGGTATTAACCTATAACCTATGTTCCTGTCTTCCCACACAGAAGAATTCACATGGCACAGTGCCACCCCACCCAGCCTTTCCCCTAGATCAGGGGTCGACAACCCGCGGCTCTTGAATCCCTCTACTGAGGCTCCGTCACTCAAAATACGCGTCACAGCCGCCAATCTGTGACCGAGGTTCCAAGTGACAAAATACCAATAGGAAATGATGAGGCATTCACTCAGGAACGCTGTGCTAGTGGGTTGAGTGAATTGCGACATTGCAGGGAAAGAGTGGAACAAGCTTCCCGCGGGCTCTCATGTTACACGAAACGCTGCTGAAAAGATTCTCTTGTCCAAATGTCATCTCCTTCCTCTGAATGTTAAAAGCTGCGCTTGGGACCTGTCACAATTCACAGCACTTGTCTGTTTATCTGCTAATCAGTCACTAAACACACCTATATCTGCGACCCACACCGATTTACTGAGCTCCCCCCTCCCCCCAAACCCAACCATGGTTAAATCGAAGAAAAGAAAAGTTTCTGAAGAAAACCGAACATTTACTGGTACTTGGGTAGATTCATTTGCTTTTACTGCTGACGAACTTATGGGGTTTGCTGCTTAATGCATGCAGCCCTTTAGCACTGACTTTAACTCTGCAGGAAGCTGTTCTCCTATTCAAAACATATGAAAGGAGTCCTACTAGTTTATAATGTAAGATTAAAAATAACAGTTTTTAGTGACTGAACAAGAGCTGCAGCTAAATCATAATGAAGATATAGATTTACTTCCTTGTTTTAAGAAGATTCTTATAAAATTCCAGCAACATTATTACATTGGGAGAGGGATGTTTGTTCACTATTCACCAGACTATTATTTATATTTGTTGTATTGCAGAAACTCTACTTACTGTATGAAAGTATCAATTAGTCCTTTTTTTTATTCAGGTTGACAGCTGACTGCACCCTCCAGTACACGTGATAAAAGGATGAGGGCACACAGAAGCAGATGGCATTTTTGGTTTGCTGCAGGTGGATAATTTAAGTTCGGCTTTTCATTTCATAAATACAAGGAGGACTCAAATAGACATTGAATATTTTATTTGAAAGTAATCTTCAACCCAGCATCTTTTTTTTTTCAGAATTCAAAATGTTTTTGTTGCATGCAGAAATAATAATTTGTTTTCTCTGTAGCAGTTCATTGATTTCATAACTGCAACACACTATAGTTTTCTTATACATAGCATAAAGGTAAAAAAATGATATATGCAGTGTTATCTTCATTTTAGATGTCAAAAGGGTTTTGTGGCTCCTGGTGTTTTCTTTTCTGTGGGAAATGGGTCCAAGTGGCACTTTGAGTGTTAACAGTTGCCGACCGCTGCCCTAGATCAAAGTTCTCACATGGAATCTGGGTGCTTTCCAGGTCCTTCTATACATACCGTATTTTTTGCTCTATAAGACTCACTTTTCCCCCCTCAAAAGGAAGGGGAAATGTCTGTGCGTCTTATAGAGCGAATGTGTGTGTGCAGTAAGTCTGTCAGATGTGCAGCCCATGGGGAAGTGATGGGGAATGTGCCTGGGATTATGTGCCCATTTGATTCAGAATATTTTTTTTCTTGTTTTCCTCTTCTAAAAACTAGTTGCATCTTATGGTCAGGTGCGTCTTATAGAGCGAAAAATACGGTAGATCATTAAAGAGTTCCAGATAACACAGTTCATACTTTCCAATCCGTTACAGAAGGAAAGGGTTGCAGGGCTGTGATCTTCCCCATTTTCGTACCAAAGAAGATGCTCCGAAGGAGGTGGGGAGGATGGGTGCTATTACAAAGAAGAGGAGGAGGATGGGGCCGGTTGGAGTGCAGTGCCCTTTCTTGCGCTGCTGTTCTCTGTCACGTGCCAGCTCGCTTTTCCTGGTCAGTGCCAGCTGCATTTCCACATGCTGGTTTCTAGAAAAGAGGGTTTTTCTCAGGCCTTGTTTTGTGTCATGATTTAAACAACGAAAGATCTACCTATTGATTTGTGCATCACCAGTGAATACAAAGTCCAAATGACGTTCTCCCTTCTGGTAGGTGCCTGCAAACCCCAGAACTAGAGGGGGTCAGCAGCGGGGGACAAGCTAGCCCCACAAGGCAGTTGCTCAAATTCCCCCCACCCCAACTCTCTAGGGCCTACTCCATGGGTGCTAGAGCCACACCAACAAAGAAGACGCTCTCCTAACACACCCTTATTCACCCTCCCAAAAGAAAATTACGACCAAACTCAAGAATCCTGCCTTCGAATCTGCACTGGTCTCTGCTACAGCTAGCAGGAAAAGTGACCATCCAGAAAAAGTGGGCAGAGAGAGCCATCTAGTGGCAGTGAGTTGTAACAAGTGCAAGATGCTTGTCTCTGCTATTTTCTTGCACTTTCAATATGACAAATGCAGGCAATTTGCCCTCTTGGAAGAAAAGCTGAGGACAACTGAGCTGGAATTAGCCATCCTCCAATTGAACAGAAGAAATGATGAGATAGTAGAGGGCATTATCCGTCTAAAGCAGTGAAATCTAAAAGCAGATACAGACATCACAACTCCCTGTGAAAAAGGGGCAGTCACCAGCAAAGCAAATAGAAGACAGGCTACAACTCAGGAAATTGTGAAATTTTCAAACCGCTTCCAAGTCCTGGAGAAAGAAATGCAAAAATAGCAGCTTTGGAGGGAAAGCCAATTAATCTGCGGAAATCAGCAGAAGACTGAAGATCCATCAATCATAAGAGCCTCTACCCTTACAACAATGATCCTAGCATAAGAAATGCTTCACAAGCTTGCAACAACAAAAAGAAGACAAAACTCCTAGTAGTGGGAGACTCCCTAGTATGAGGAATGAAAAAATATGCATGCAGAACCAACTCTGAAAAATGACAGGTGTGCTGTTCACCTGGAGCCAAGATCAACGACATAACCAATAGATGCTCACAACTCATAAAACCTGCTGATGAGTACCCGTTCCTTCCCATCCAAGTGGCAACAAATGACACAGCCAAAAGGAGTATGGAGGATATTAGGGCAGACTTTAAAGCTCTGGGCAGAAAAATGAAGGGCACTAGGATCCAGATAATCTTCTCCCAAACCCTACCAGTTAAGGGAACAGGAAACAGAGAAAGAAAAATACTCCAAGTAAATGCCTGGTTAAGACAGTGAAGCCAAAGAGAGAAATGTGGTTTCTGGGACCAAAAGATAAACTTCTTGGATGAAGAACGACTGGCAAACGATGGGCTGCATCTGTCAAGGTATGGAAAACAAGTCCTTAGATATAAAAGGAAGAATCTTATTAGAAGGACTTCAAACTAAATCACAGAGGGGAGGGAGGCATACAAAAGGACACTGCAAGAACAGGACATGAAACAAACCACAGAGCAGATAAAAAATCTCCAGTAAGAACTAATAGCAACATCCCAACCCCCCCGCCCCCAAAAACAGGTTACAACCCTAGTGAACTGCAATGTTTCTACATCAGTGCCCAGAGCATGGGTAATAAACAACATGAACTTGAACTCCAAGTATATGAAGGCAACTACAATCTTGTGGCAGTTACTGAAATATTTATTTATTTAATTTATTTATTTATTTTATTTATTTAGGCAGCTTCTATGCCGCCCCATTCGCCAAAGCCTCGGGGCGGCTCACAAATATGGTGGGAAGATCCTCACAGCTGGAGTTCAAAAACAGATGGGTATAATCTTTTCAAGAAAAATGGAAGAAATAAAAGGGGGAGGAGTCACACTATAGGTTAGGAATATTTATATTTGCAATGAATTGCAGGAGGAGGCGCTAAGTAGCCACATTGCATGCAGCTGGGTCACCTTAAGAGGGGCAAAAAGCTGTAGCAACATAGCCATCAGCATCTACTTCTGCCCACCAAACCAGAGAGAAGACAGAGACATTATCTTTGAAAAACAATTATCTAGTGTGGCAACCAGACATGACGTGGTCATCATGGGTGATTTCAACTTCTTGGATATTTGCTGGGAGACACGTTCAGCCAAACATGAGCCTTCCAAGAGATTCCTCACATGTGTGGCCAACAACTTCCTCCAGCAGATAGTGCAGGACAGGACTAGGGGAACAGTTACATTAAACTCAGTACTAACCAACAAAGATGATCTGGTAGATTGAGTAACATCCACAGGTTCCCTGGGTGAAAGCAACCACTCCATTCTTTGTTAAGAGGATGACAAATTTCTGCTGCAGCCAAACATGCATCCTTGACTTCAAAGGGGCCAATTTTCAGGAAATCAAGTCAGCGAGATGCACAATCCCCTGGCAACTCACCCTAAAGGAGAGGGGAGTCTAGGAGGGATGGGAACCCCTTAAAAAAGAAAGCACAAGCACAACTTATCCCAACAAAGAAAAAGAATACAAAACAAAAGGAGCAAGCCATGCTAAAACTAGCAAGGCATAAGAAGAAACAAACAAAAAAGAGGGTGTACAGCAGCTCATTCAGGATGGCAAAAAGATAATAGATGACCAAGAAAATGCAGAGGTGCAAAATGAAAGGGAAGGATAGCTGCCCAGGATCAACAAATGGCCAAGGAGCAGCTTGAAGAGCTACATGCATTCAGCTCCCCAGGACCTGACAGACTGCATGCTAGAATATTAAAGGAACTGGAATGCAGAGTTCAGTTTGGATGCTGAGAATCTGGGGAGGGTTCAAAGGACAGCAACAAAGCTAATACAAGGCCTGGAAAATAAGTCTTAAGATGAAAGGCTGAAAGAACTGGGCCTGTTTATCTGTGAAAAAATACAACTATGAGGTGACATGGTAGCACACTACAGGTACTGCAAAGGCTGTCACAAAGAAGGAAGAGACTGATCCTCAGCCATCCCAGATTGTAGAACACATAACAACAGACCGGGTGGGGTGTAGGCACGAGGAAGAATTTCCTCACTGTAAAAGCCATATGACAGTCGAACAGCTGCCAAGAGAGGCTGAGTGCTCTTCCGCACTAGAGACGTTCAAGGAGAAGATAGACAGCCATCCGAGTGGGGTGGAGTAACGGGCATCCTGCACCAGCAGGTGGTTGGACCCGATGGCCTTCATGGCCCCTTCCAACCCTACTATTCTATGATTCTGTGAAATAATCCATGATGCCCCTCGTCATGTTGTCCATAGGATTTACAGTCAGTAGCAGAGCAGTGTCAGTAGACTGTGTGTCTCTCATGTATCTGCCTCACTGTGAAAATGAGACTTTTACCCTGTTAAGGATGAATTGGATTTTAGCCAAAAAGTAACCCACAAAATTGTGAAAGGGCCTTGACTCTTCCCCCTACCCATTAATTTAGGGGGACAGAATTTGTAAGGCCAAGAACATATCCAGTGAGGTCTTTATTCTGTGTTTTTATAATCAACAGATATTCTAATACAAATCAGTTGAATAGCATCTCTGTGACCCACTCTAGTCCTTCTCAGAATCAGTTCTTTGCAGCTGATTTGCAGCCAGTGTGGATTTCCATGGGATCCTGTCCTGTCAGTTGGTGTAGCAGGTTCCCCGGCCCTCCCATGGAACTTCAGGGAGTTCCTCATGTTCTCAGTGGGCATTCCTTGTGGACCATTCCGAGGACGGACAATGGCGTGGAAGAGGGCTGCTCCTTTCCACCTCCACACTCTTCGGCAAGAGGGCCAAACAAGGGAGGGCTGGTCAGGTGCAGAGAGCAAACAGGGCAGAACGGAGCCATTGCTGTCTTGCAACAACGAATTCCGCACTCCTTCGGATCTGTCCTGGGTCGTGAAACACCTTTGGCTGCCCTTGGTTTTGGGGGATTCTGTTCCTGACTGATCCTGGAGGTCATCTTTCTCCAACCTGATGTCACTGCAAGCTGGCGATGCCCTCTTGTCACTTATCTCTCAACTCGAAGTAGCGGGAGTTTGTTCCATGAGTGGATAAACACAGATCAGTGGAGCGCAGCAACCTATGACTTAGCCAGGTTTTAGCCAGGGCTCTTGTGCATTTTGTATATTTCTATACATATATTTCTATGTGAGACAGGTGCCCCTGAGGATGGAGATGGAACTGCACAAGAAAGAAGTCCGTAGCAGGGTAGCACATGCTCGCACGGGTGAAGTTCAGCCCTGGCACTTTCAGATAAGAAGCCTGGGATCACAGTCTGAGCTGGGGGAAATCCTTGAGCCCCTGAAGGGCTGCTCTCCATCCAAGGAGGCACCATGGAGCCAGATGGACCATCATTCCAAGACAGCTGCTTAGCTCTGCCCAGTGTGGTGTGGATTCTTCTCTGTACTCTAGTTGGACCTTTTACACTTCCACCTCACTGACGTCTGAGTGACACAGGGCACCACAGCAAACACAGTCCACAGTGGGACAAAGCAAGCCCATTATTTATTTAATGACTTCATTGATTTAATGCCTCATAAGGTAAATTTTCTCCAGCTGTTTGACAATCAGCTGGAGAAATAAAATCACCGTGGAATCAAAGATAATCAAACTAGTAAGTGTGCCAACACAGCATAAAATATAATATCTCACTGACAGAGACACACTAAAATTTATTTTTTTAAAATATTTGGACGGAGCAATCTGAAGGTGGAAAAAAATATCTAAACTTGAAGCTGGGGAATTGCATTCAGAGGACCCTCCATCCTTTGCTGGTGCAGAAATAGCCACACCAGCTGCTTCAGAGAATTTCAAAGGGACCCCAGAAAGGGGCAACGGGGATGCTCCAGGGGTGCCAAGGGGAAGAGGCCCAATCCACCTGGAGATAAAGCATCCTAGCAGTGCTCCAGCCTCTTTTCCTCCCTGCACAAGGTGCTGCAGTTGCACGAATGAAATCAGCCATTTAGGGCAACCTTCACCTTTGCACTCCCCCTACTTTCCATGAGATGCCCACAATCCTCCAGGTTCACAGGTGTGTGGACACCCCATCAGATTGCGCCTGAAAAGGCTTTGAAAAAGAAAGCGCAGTAACGTCTTAGCCTCTTGGCAGAAAGACGGCAGTGTGGGCACCTGGTGAGCTTCCGTTCGAAGAGCATTCCAAGGCTTTGGGGGCCACTACCAAAAAAGCCATTTTCTGACACACACCCCTTATGTCCTGTTTTATTATTTGTTTGTTTGCATTTGTATCTCACTGTGCCAAAGTGCTTAACACTTCACAATAAAAAGCATAAAAAGATGTCCGATGAAAAGAAGCAGCTGCACCCTACAAACAGAGTAAGTTCATAGTTCACTGCAAGTCAGCTTAGATGCCAAAAGCCTGCCTTAAAGAAATAGCTTTGCCTGCTAGTGGAGGTACAACAGAGAGAGCAGAGCGTTCAGATGGGGTGGCAGATGGCAGAGGACATCCTTCCTGCTAATAAAAGTGCCACCCCTGTGTGCCCTGGGCCTGCTACACCATGGCACACACCTAACAAGGAGGAAACACCATTGCATTCAATGCTTCTGAGTTGACTCGGTAGGAATCTGCGGCTAACTCACCTCACCTCAGCCTTCCAGCAAAACGGCTGATATACAATGTTAATATTTGCCTTTGCGATTGTTTACCCAAGCACACAACTGGCATTTTGATAGATGCCAGATCTGAGGCATAAGCAGCAGCGATTGAGAGCAGAGCAAAGGTTGTTGAATGATTCCCTTTTAAGAACTCAGCAGAGCTTGCTGAATATTGAAGACTGTATCAAAAAGAACAAGAGGAAATACACTTAAGACACTATGTAAAAGTAAACATAGGACTACAGCATATTGGGAGAAAATATATTTTAAAACTTCACACAGCATTGCATAGAAAACACGTGTAGCAATTGGGCTTGACTAAAACAGAACTAAAAAATAAGACTCAACATGTCCTAAAACACTGGCCAGATTCATACAACCAGGCAAGGAAACAAAGCCATACTTTTCCCCACACTGGTCTGACAGTTGAGTGTCACCTACCCCCATAGTTAGCTGCCACCTGAACCTGGCAAGGTGGGTTGTGAGGAAGGCTTTCAAAGCACCCCACAACCCAGGGCTTCTTTGAGGGTCCCAGGGTGGTCTGGAAGCCTCCTCTGCCATCAACACCCCTCTTCAGAGTTGGACAACAGAATAATCTGTGTCCAGTGTGGGTAATTCTGGAAACTATGGCTTCCAAACCACCCAGAAACCCACAGCTTGTCCAGAGTCCCGGGGGGGCAGGGGGGGTGGAAGCCACTTCCACCTCATCAGGTTTGGATAACCAGTGACCTGCAAGCAGTGCACATAATGACGGAAATGAGGGAATACACCACCAGCACTCATAGAGTGGGGAAAAGAAACCATGCTGGCTTCTTTTATTTCCCTTATGGTGCAAACCCAATGAAAAATATATAAAATTTAGAGGTGGTATGTGTATATCAAGGTGGATTTTATATCATCAAAGCTGAGAAACTCTACCATCTAACTGAGATGGAGCTGCAAAGAGTTACGTATTGATCACAGAAGTCCTAATTTTTCTCTCACATTCCAGAACTTCATTTTCTTTCACAAGGGTGATATCAGAGTTTTAAAAAATGCATGTGTTTCTTTACACATGTGTTGGGGAAAAGGACCACAAACCTCACTCTTGGATAGGGCCCAACATCAATATTGAGAAATGTCTTTAAATATGTATCTATGTTTACTCTTAGAATAGCAGGGATTTTGATTGCTCAAATGCTATCCATCGCTCCACCTTATGGGCCACTAATTTGACTGTTAACATCCTGCTGTTTGCACTTCACATTTTGGGTCAGCCCTATGCATTGAGCCCTCAGTCCAAAGTCTTCCTGCTCACACCCAATCCCAGCTAGCACAACTGTAGGACAGCGCAATGGCACCATCTTGCCAGCCTATACGTATCCATTTATCTCACCGTTAATTTTTCCTAAAAAGCCAGAGGAAGAGGACAAGGCAGTAGGTAAAAGCTACCCAATTTACTGATAAAGTCAATGGAAAATTTTCCATTTAAACAAGCAGCACAAACTCAAACAATAAGAGTAATAGCCAGTGTGGTGCAGTGGTTAAGAGCATGGGACTGGGACTCAGGCGACCTGGGTTCGAGTCCCCATTCGGCCATGGAGCCAACTGGGTGACCTTGGGCCAGTCACAGACTCTCAGCCCAACCTACCTCACAAGGTTGTTGTTTTGGGGATAAGATGGAGGAGGAGATGTAAGCTGCCTTGAGCCCTTTGTAGGAAAAAGGCAGGATATAAATTGAAAAATAAATAAAAATATAAATAAACAAACAAGCTATAAACAGTATTCCTCCATCTCAGAAAGCCTTCCCTAAAAGCAGGGTTTGTGTTAATGGACAGAACACTAGGGCCGGAGTCCAAAATCTTTCATTTAGCATCCCGGCCACTATCTTGCTGCCTATGCGCATCGGCTATGGTAGCATTGCTGTGTCTGATCCCCCTGGACTAGCTAGCCTTTTGTCCAAAATAAATGCCATTAAAATACAAACGTGTAATAAACTAATACCAGAAACTGAGGAAAAATAGCAATGCCCAAAAAGAAGTGGGGGCATAATTTGACTACACGGAAAAGTTGGAAGGGCTTGGGGATTTCATTACACTGCCTTTCCCCCCATAATTCTTCCAGTGCAAGCCATGCTTAACTCAGCTAAGACTTATCTATGTTACAGTTTAGTTCAGCTATAATTCATCTAGCAAGGTTGGTCCCCAGTTTACCAGGAAGTCTGCCCCCTCCCTCCGGCCCACCCGCCCCAAGGGGCCTCTGGCCTCTGACCCCAATCCAGACCGACAAAGACACAGTGAACACAAGAGTACGCATGGTGTTCTTGTCTCTAAAAGGAGAGTGTGTGAAATTCTGGTATAATTGAGGAAGATCCATAAGGTCGTTGCCCAAGTCAAGCAAGGCTGAGTCCAGCTGGATCTCGGTTTTCAATTTGTGAGGGATGAAGAGTCAGACTCATGCGGAAGATCTAACCATCTGAACCTCTGCAGCTTTATTGAATCAGTGCCCCAGTTCCTGCAGTAACTCATGATAGAACTCTGAACTGCAAAATCACAACTCATGTACAGAGACTTTTATTACCTGCTAGTCAAGTACACAGAGTGTTAAGTTTCCAGATAATGTTAGTACAATAGCGTCTTGAGGGTTTTAGGCATGACATGTTCTAAACGGATTAGAAATACCGGAAACAATAGTATGGAAAATATTCTGATTGCATTATTGGCATGTCAGTTCAGATTCCTTGCAGCTGCTTCAGTCTTTGTGCCTGTTTAAACATGCATATGTGTCTGATTGAGGAACCATTCAGGAAAACTGGTTTGACAACTACACTGTACAGGCACTGGCCTCTGTGGAACTAGATGATTAAATGGGCCCATTCAGAAACAAATTAACCCCTTTGTCTCAGCTATCTGCAGCTGATGAGGATATCATAGTATCAACCTGCAGCAGCTTCTCAATCCAGCTAAGAATTCCATCTTCTTAAAGTAACAGCAATGCTAAACAGTAACCTGGCTTGGAATTCTGCTGCTTTCTGAGGAAAAGGCTCAGGTTTGATTTTATCACAAAAAGGCACATAGAAGCAACCTTTTTCTACCAGGATTTATTCTGGATTTCCTCAAGATGATCAGAGTAGAATCTTTCCTTCCTGCACCCCACCTGCTGTGGTCAAAACGAGCCAGAACTGGAAGGTAAAGAAAAGGGTTTGCAGTACAAATCCTACCTAGTCTGGAGAGCCTCAGTAGGCTTGTCCTGCGTGGAAGCCCTGTGAGAGAGTGCGGACATGGGAAAAGCACAGTCTAGCACAAGCCCATTTCCTTCCTATAGGCATTTGGACTATAGTTCCCAGAATCCCCATCCAGCAGGCCCATTGACTTGGAATTGCAGGTATTGCAGTCCAAATGCTTCTGAAGGCCACCAGGTTGGGGAAGGCTGCTATAGAGGGTCTCTTCCTATAGCACTGCAGATGCCTAATTAAAGGTCAGAAGGGCTGTATACTGCACAGTGGGTGAAGGCACAGAAACACAGCGAGTCAGAAGGGACCTCCCGGGCCATCTAGTCTGACCCTGGCTCCAGCCAGCTCCGCTCATGCCGTGCCCACACGTCCTTGAGAGTGGCTATGTTCTCCTCAAGGCTTCACACTCACACACAGCCTCGGGGCATGTGGCAATTAGCACGCCCGATTTCTTTTTCCTGTTGGCCCCAATCCCCGAAAGTTTGGCGGTTGCCGCGGCGCCCTGATTGGAGGGCGCCGAGGAAGGCGGCAGCGCTCGCCTGCGGCCGCGAGAGGGCGCCGTGCCGTGCCGAGGGCGGCGGCCGAACAAATGCAGGAGCTGGGAAAGGGCGTCGCGGTCAGCCGGGCTCATGGCGGGCCTAGGAGCGCGCGCCGTCCTGGTGACCGGCGCGAACCGCGGGATCGGCCTGGAACTGGTTCGGCAGCTCGCGCGCAGGCCCGACGCGCCGCGGTGGATCTTCGCCTGCTGCCGCGAGCCGGACGGGGTGCACGGGCAGGTGCGCGGACCAGCCTCGGCGTGCAAAGCAGGGTGGATGAGCGTGCCCCGCGCACCCTTGCCCGGTGCATCTTTCCGGGAGGGAAGAAGGAAGCAGAGAAGTTCACGCAGGCCGACTCTCAGTGGCTTCTAGCCTTTGGGGCCATGGGCCTGAGGGCGCGTGCTTGCTTGCATGCGCCCGTGGCTTGGGGGCTTGAGAGCACGGAACTCTGCGCCCGTCCTGCTGGAGGGATCCTGTGGGCAGCTGGCCCGCCCCCGTGGAGGAGGAGGAGGAGGAGGAGGAGGAGGAGGGCTTGGCTGGGCTGGAGGGACCACCGGTGTGGCCCGGGAGGGCTGCTCTCAGGGCCGTAAAGGGTGCGGCCGGGCTCCCAGGTGAGTCCGCCGGCGATTGCAGCTTTACCTGGGGCAGAGGGAGAGCCCCGTTCGTTTCAGTAGATTTATTTACCGTTGCAGGTTAGAAGTGTAACTGGAGAGGGTAAAAGTTTACATTCAGCTCCTGCTGTACGCCTACCTGTTCCTCAAAGAAGCCTTGTTTGAGTTTTCTAATTTCCCTAACAAATATTTACGCAACCTTTAGGGAATAATAACGTGTTGAACTGATGGATCTGTCACTTGGGGACTGATTTCAGGTCACCTTTGGAGTCACCATATTGCTATTTCAGCCAAATGGATGGTTGCTTGAAGGCATGAACATAGTCAACCCAGCAATTATACAGTTCTGTTTTAAGCCATTCAGGTGCAATTGCCTCTTCTCCAGGGCCCTAGTAAAACTTAAACACTTCTAAGCCCCATTGATTCGATTGGGAAAGTTAACCAGGTGCTTATAGGGCACTTTAAATGCTTAAGTGTAGTTAGATCATGTTCAGTATTTTTTTAAAGTTACCTGATGGATAGTTCTGTGAAACCTGAAAGTTTGCTTTTTTTGGCACCATCTTAGTGATATAATTATGCTTACTGTTTGTTCTTTTGCACTTCATTTTTGCTTCAGGAATTGAGGAAATTAGTTTCCAGCCACCCAAACCTTGTGATGGTGAAGCTAGGTATGTTCTCTCTTGCCCCTCATTCTGCCAACTAACAGACTAACACTTCCGCTCCTTTCCTTTGCTTTTCAGTAAACTCTTCCACAGCAGTCCATTTAGTCTCCTCAAAATGATTGAGATAGGTTAATGACTTCTAACAACTTCAGGCGGTGTGCCTATTCTCCTGCCTCAGCTAGTATTTAGAGCATTTGCTATTATGCAGGGGGATTTTAGTTGCTGTTGGTATGAAGTACATTCAGTCATGCTTCCCCTTCCTCCCAATACACACACAGCCTCTAGTGGTATAATCAGATAACCTTTTCACCACTTAATTAGTTGTTTATTACCTACACCAGAGAATCTATTTTGCAATGGCAATTTGACCACAAAGTTAAATAGTAAATTGTACTTTTAAATTGTACTTTGTTTGCTGTCTCTCTTGTGTTGCACTATAGTGTAATCTCCATGGGGCAGAGGCTTGGCCTTGTTTAATTTCTAAGCAAGCATCAGGTACATAAGACATGTACTGTAAAAATAACTCTGCTCTTTACTTGGATGGTAGAAGTAGTAAAGCAAGGGCCTCTGGGATATAGCAATAAGGTATTAATTGGTGCTTAAATAGGATGGGATGCTGTCCTCTTTCAGGCGGACCTGGATCCATTTCTTCTCAGGTGGATCTAGAGTTCACTCTGTTCCTGCTGTTCTTGACAACCAGGTACTTTTTATTAACCTGGATTTAAACTCCTAGTAAAGTGGTGGCAGCGGCCCAGCTGGGTGGCAGTGTAAAAACTGGTTAAACTACTCCAGGCTTGTTAATAGCCTCTTGCCTGGTTTCCTGTGGACAGTCATTGGTAGAACTGGGTTCTAGTACCCCACCTGGGCATGGAACATGCTGGGTAGCTTTGGGTCAGCCACTAACTCTTGACCCAACCTACCTCACAGAGCTGTTAGGTGGATAAAATGGAAAGCTGCTTTCAAGAGGAAACAAGCAGGATAGAAATATAATACTATACAAATATGTGATTTCATATGCAAATATAATCCACTTAGAGGCCTTTGGGCTGAAGTAGCAGACAGTTAGTCTAAAAATAAAGAAATAAGTACTAAACAAAGCTCCAGGTGGATTGTCTTTTGTAAAGTGGAACATAATTTATTGTAGTGAAGTGGCTACAGTGCTGGACTGGGGTGGAGAGACCCATGTTTAAATCCTTGCTCATGCTGGGTGATCTTGGATGAGCCACCTCCTCAATTCCCTTAACAGGGTTATTGAGAGAATAAGAAAGGAGGGAGGCTTGAGTTCCTTGAAATAAGGGTAGGATTACAAAATGTAGGTAGACAGGTCAATAACTTACTTTTGAGGACTAATAACTTGTAGACTTATTTGTAAGGCTGACATTCTCCTGTTGCTATAGAAACTCACCCCAGGACTGGTTCAGTGACTTCAGGTCCTCATTCTCTGCTATTTATCATTTGATAAATAATAACAGGATTTCTAGCCTGCCCCATTAGCCACCCTAATGCTCTTATGGTGTGATTTCTCACAAAGACATCCAGTGAAGTGAAGTCTGTTGGGTTTTGGGGGAGGATTTAGAACTGTCAAATTCCCAGATTCATGGACACATTTCTTGCACCTGTTTCTTCCACCGCTGCTTTTGCAGATGTTACGAACCATGCAACCATTCAGGCAGCCGCCACATATGTTGAGGACCACCTAAAAGACACAGGGCTGAATCTGCTAATAAACAATGCTGGAGTTTTTGCAGAGGTGACACTAGAAACTGTGGCTCCCCAAGACATGCTGAATGGATACAACACCAACGTCATAGGACCTCTGTTGGTGAGCCAGGTATGGTTGTGTTGGGTGCCGGTTCTTGAGCTCAGGACAGCTAGATGGTTCGCTTTGTCAAATGCATGGAGTGTGTGGGGTGGTCATGAAATAGAAAACACGTATTGGCTGAGACCATTCAAGTAAAGCTTAAAGGTGTGCAGAATAAACACAGCAGCTCTTCACAGTGGCAGTAACTGGTAATAGCCCAACCATCCTCACATCTAAGCAAATTAAAACCTGAAACAAGGAACCAGCGGCTTGCATGCAGATACTCCCTTCCTCTGGAGATTGGTGACCTTTGGATGCAACCAGACATCTCCCTTTAAAGTTCCTTTGCTGAAAGACGTCAGCCTGGAGTCAGAGGTAGCGTGTCCTGGGAGTTCTGCTGCTGGTTCCTTTGTGTAATAACATTTGCAGCAAGCCTGACTGTGGAGCAGTGTGGTGGATCCACAGCCTAACACTGGGAGAATCCTCCACAAATGCCTCGGATGACGGAGGTGACCGTGCTGATGGAAACTTAGAGGGGCCGCAAGCAGACTTGCACGTTGAGTGCCGTTATCACAGCCCCTTGCAGCATTGTGTGCCAGCCAAGTATGCTTGAGGGCTCATCAGAGCTGCCCTGCTCTGATTGAATGCATGCATTGGTGTGGGATTTGGAGCTGGCCTTGCCAGACTGGGGAATTGATTGCCTTCACCAAAGCTGTTTGTTCAGGGTTCAAGCACAGGTAGGAGAGCGGATTCTGGAGAGTGCAGTCCTCCCAGTCTGGCCTCTTTGCCCTGTGGAGCAAAGCAGAAAGAGAGTAAGTTTGGATCTACTGGCAGATAATCTGGATGATTTGCAGTTGTTTTTCAAGGGCTTCTGATCCTGTAATGAAAGCAGGTAAAGTTGCTAAAGGGGGAAAGTCTCTGGTCTGGCTGGCTGCTCTTGTCCAGGCATTTGTTCAGCTCTCCTGGTGAAGTTTAGGAAGCGGTGTTAAAATCCCTGATTTCAGAAGTAGATTTCCAAATATGCTAGGGGATGATAGCAGTGGCTAATAGGTTCCCTGTGCTCATGTTCTGTGACTTGCTCTGTTTGGCAGGCCTCAGCATTCTAGTAAAAACACAACAGATCCCACAATCCTCAGGTCCACCCATGTCTTCTCTAAAGCCAGGGTCAAGTCTTCTCTAAACTCAGGAAAAGTACCCAAGGGGGTTTGCTGAAATATGGATTGCCATATTGTCTGAACCCAGCTATGCTAAGAAACCATGATTATATAACCTTGAACAACATGTGAAAAGAACCTGTTGTTTGTTTGGTTGCGAACTGTGGTTGTTTGTGGTGGGTTAGCATGACTGGGTTCACATAGCATGATGATCAGCATTTCACCAACACCCACTGAATATATGCACAGCTCTTGAGTGTGGGTTATGGCATGGTATAAACCCAGTCACCATGTGGAGCAGCCATTAAAGAACTGAACTGGACCGCACCAAGCAGACCCAGGTCCAGATCCTTACTTGACTATGGAACGGGGCCTTCAGCCAGTTACCAGCCAGTGTCACGTGGAAGGAAAAATCGGAACAACGTGTATTGCCATGAACTCCAGGGAAGAATGCAAAAACAGTTGAATAATATTTTAGGGGGGTGTTGTGTTGTGCAAAACTGCTGGGTTTATAAGCTATCCCAACAGGCCGAAGCTTTTTACAGAGCAGAGGTGGCCAAACTGAGGCTCACGGGCCACATGTGGCTCTTTGAGTGTGTTTTGTGGCTCACCACAGGCACCTGCTCTCCACTCGCTGCCCTCCACGGCCGCCCACAGGCACCTGTGTGTGGCTTTCAAACATCTACTTTTACCCTTTGTGGCTCCTCCATTGAGCAGGTCTGGCCACCCCTGCTATAGAGTTTAGCTGCTGTAGGGTTTTCGTGTCATCCAGACATGGGCAACATAGCGACTGAGCAAGTCAGAAGGGGCCTCCGGGGCCATCTAGTCGAACCCTGGCTCCACCCGGCTCCCCTGATGACACGACAAGCCCAGGAGTCCTCCAAACCAGAGCCTCTTGGCAAGAGCTGCAAGAAATTATTGCTGCTCCAGCTGAGCAGCTGCCGAGCGAGCCGTGCTGACAGCCACCCGCAGAGTGCCCAAGCAGCACTTGGGGGAAGCTGTGAGGAGCTTTGCCCTGCCCCGTGCCGCTGCTCGGCGATGCTGGAGGCACAGGGCAGTGGTGCTGCGGTCGGCTCAGCTCACTCATGGGTCCGCCACGCCCAGGCCTGCTCTGCAGCTGATGCCCGCTCTGCTCGCAGGGGCACCACAGGGCAGAGACTTGCGGGCCAGATGAGTTTGTCGCAACTGCCCGTCTGGCACTGCAGCGCCCAGCCCAGAGTGGGGAGCCAGGTTGTGCTCCGCGCAGCCCACAGACAGATCATGGCTTGGTTGCCCCGTCTGGCACTGCTGAGCCCAGAGCTGGGGGCTGCACCTGGCCCAGCTGAGGTTAAGTAGGCTGAGCAAGACTGCCATGATAGGCGGCGGCCCCAGCAACCTGCACCGTGGCTGGCGTGGCCGGCCATGAGTTTGCATATGGCGTCTGTGAACCTGCTCCTGACAAGCAGGATTTCTAAGCCGTTTGCAGCAGCCTGGTTTACTGCACCGTGCAAATAAGGAAGGAGCAAAACGAAACCAAGGGTGTTCTGTGACCGTGCTTCAGGTGCTCACGTGAAGCCTTTTGCAACACGCAAACCCTCCCTCACCCTCTCTCTCCCCTCTCCCTCTGTTCCAGGCTTTCCTGCCTCTGTTAAGGAGGGCAGCCCAAGGAAGCATACAGAAAGGGCTAAGCTGTAGTAGAGCAGCCATTATCAACATCTCTACTGTCTTGGGCTCAATTGGGTTAGCCCCGCACACCTTTGTAAAGCCCGTGATCTCCTACCGCTGCAGCAAGGTGGGTGCCATTTCGCTGGGGAAGTGTGGGAACTGTCTTGCTAGAGCTTATCTTGGAACAGTTGGCCTTGGGAATTGCTTTTTGAAAACTCAGAGCACTTTGGCTATAGGTAATAGAGGCAGACGCTCCTGGTTTTCTTTTCTCAAATTACGGGAAAACTCTAGGCCACATCCCAATCTTTTCTGTATGATATGCTGTCTGTCTCTCACTCACTCACTTGCAAGTGCAGGTTAAATAGTGCAGGGATCTGGGATTTGCTGCAGTTCCCCAAGTTTCCCCAAAACTTGGATGGCAAAGCCAAGTTTTCTTCTGTGTGATGATGGCCTGTGTCCCACGGTGTTGGCTGTTCCTTAGCAACAGAGAAGTTGCCTTACTCCTTTTTCTCTCTTCTTTTCTCTCATTCGCGGCTCCTCTCACTTTGCCTCTCCTCCCCCCAGGCTGCCCTCAACATGCTGACGAAGTGCCAGTCTTTGGATTACCAGGAGGATGGGATTTTGTGTGCTGCAGTCCATCCAGGGTGGGTGAAGACAGACATGGGCACACAACAGGTGAGCCTTGTTTCTGTGAGGCGCGTCTTTAGAATGCTGATAAACAGTTGCTGGGGGTTGTGACAACCTCCCAGGAAGCTCTGAGGGCTACGCTATGCTCAGGAAGCACTATTTGCAGTCCGGGGAGGGGGAAGCCCTCTAAACTGTGATGGGAACCTTTTAAAGTTATGGCCCAAATACTCTTGGTAGTGGGAGGAGGCTGGGAACTGGAGTCATCAGGAGATGGGGACAAAGGCAGAAGTGGGTTTCTTATTCTAAAGAAAGTGCACACAGTCATGGGGGTGATAGGAGCACACAGATCCTTATTCTCTTGAGTGTGAAACTACAGGTGTATGTGCTGCGGTGAGCAGCCGCTATGAGGCATGAAAAAGAGAGACCAGCAAACAGCAAGGACAAATTCAGAGGCTCAGCCATCAAGCATGGTAACGATGGCATTTTTCCAGGAGATGCTGTGATGTCAGCATGCCACATCCCATTGAATTGGATTTTTTTACCTTTTTACTTACTATCAAAACATTTACAGCTATATTTTGCAGTCCAAAACTACCAGTTGCCCTGTCAAAACTCCTTTAATGGAGACCCAGAACATCCACAGTTTTGCACATGCAGTTAAAAAAACATTTATTTGCAAAAACAAAACAAAGCTGACAGCCCCTCCAAGTTGCACGCGGGCACTTGGAAGTTGCCGTCAGTAGCTGCCAAGTCAGGAATCACAATTTCAGGGAGGAAAGGGCCAAAATTAAAAAAAAAAACAAAATTCAGAGCTGAAAACAACTTTTGCTCATGCCAGCCACCCCTGAGGGCTGCTGTTGCCAAGCGACTTTACACAGAATATGACTGGTCATCCAGGTTGAGATGATGTGGCAACCCTCTGCGGATAACCCAACCCTGTAGCAGTCCATGGGTTCTCAGAGTGGCTTTTCTCGGGATGCACACTTCTATGGGTAAACTGAGCTAGGCTCAGATGACAGAACAACCAGTCATAGCTCACCGCTGGGGGGAATGGTCGGTGTGTGCGCCAGGTAGGTCTCTCTCACTTTCTAAGATCAAAAAGCCAACACAGGGCGTAGGTTGTACACTGCAGCACAGAGACCAGCAAATGGACAGGGATAAGGCAGAGCTGGAGAGAAGCGGAGCCGTGGAGAAGGGAGTTGCATCTGGAAATGCACAGAGCGATGCAAGCTGGGGTTTGGCCTGGAGGTGAGGCGTTCCTCAGCCATGCTCCAACTATGTGTGGCCACTCAATATGGCAATGTGAGGATTGCTTTCTTCTAACCATAATCCAAGTGTATGTCGCCAGAAAAGCTGATCCTTGGATGAATGAAGTTTTGTAAGAAACATTGGCACCCCTTATCATGGAACCCTTATTAGCCAGCATGGCTGAGCCGTTCCACGCAAATCTCGGAGAGGCGTAGCATCGGTCTGTGGACCTTGGCTGCATCTCACCGCTTGAAAATGCCATTGCATGGTAGCTCACAGGTGGGGCTCCAGGCAGTCAGGTGCCAGGGTTTGGCGGGAGCCAGCCAGTAAGTGGATGGGTCTAGATCTGGAGGGTACTCGGGTCAGGCAAGGGGTCTGTAAGCAGCCTCCCAGGATCGGAAGGGCCAAAAGCCGGGCAAGGGCAGCAGCACAGGATGGCAGGCAGGCAGGCACTGAGCCAGGCAGGGTCTTCTCCGCAGCTCGCCTCCTTAGAGACTGACGGTTACGCTCTGAGTCTGGGTTTTTATAAGCGTTGGTGGAACACCGTTGGGCGTTGGAGTCAGCTGACCTGCAAGCCGGGTCAGATGGTGGAAGGCATGCAGTATTAGCGAAGGAGGAGGTGGTGCCCAGCAGACACAGAGAAAGACATCCAGCCCTCCCTAGAGCGGCCCCCTGGCTGCTGCTCTCAGTTTTCCTGCTTTGGTTTTGCAGGCCGACCTGACCGTGGATGAGAGTGTGCGAGGGATCCTGAGCGTGCTGTCCCAGTTTGGTGATGAGCACAACGGTGCTTTTGTGAATTGGAAGGGAGAGACAATTCCTTGGTGAGGGTCTTCTGCGTCCATGGCAAGCTGCGAGACCAAGCTGCTGCTGAAGAAACCCTGAGAAGGCAGCTTTGCTCCCATGCCACAATCAGTGGGGTGGTTGCCCCATCTCACACAGCTAATAAACTCCCTCCCTCAGGAAACGCTTGTTCTTTGTCCACCTGATGGCACTGACTGCTGAAACACAGGAGGTGAGGTCATGAGCCAATTAAAAGCAGATTTCTATCCTGCTTTTTTCTTATAATAAACTCAGAGCAGCTACTATCATTCTCCTGCTCTCAAGCTTATCCTCACAACAACAACCCTGTGAGGTAGGTTAGGCTGAGAGAGTGACCCACCCAAAGTCACCCAGTTGGCTGCATGGTCAAGCGGGGACTAGAACCCAGGTTGCCTGCGTCCAAGTCCTGCACCTCTAACCACTATACCACATTGGCTCTCTGGTTAACTGAGCACTAGGACTAGGTTTCACTCTGATAGCTGTGTCAGGAGCTGCCTGGCTAGAACTGGCACCCCAGGGACTAGCATGCTGCTGCCCCAAAGAGTAAGTGACAAGTCAGGATGTTCCCTAGGTGGTACACTTCCTTTCATCTTTCCTTCCATGGCCCCTCCTCTGCTCTGCTCTGCTCATGCCGGCTGCTTTTGGCTCCCTCTGACCTGGGAGGATCGCAACACTCTCGATCAGGCTGGCAGTTTGCTCGGCCAGTATCAGTCTTCATTGTGTCAGCAAGTTCCCAGCTGCTGCCTTTAGCTTGGCCTCCCTGTGCTGTCCATCTTGGCCAAAATGCCTGATCTCTTTTCACCCAGTAGCTTTTAGAAACATTAAATCTGCAAGGTCAAAAGCAAGATACAGTCTTGCATGGTGATTCCTGCTTCTTTAAGTTTGCAGTTCTCATAATTCTGGGGACAACCCTGGAAAAAAACACATGGATAATGTCTGGCAAAGACTGATGAGCAGTAGGAGTTTGAGAGATCAGAAGAATGTAGTTTTGAAAAGTGTATACTTCATATTTTTATCTGCTTTCCCTGTCCTCCTCCTCATGCCTATCCTGTCTGTAACTTCCTGGATCCAACTGTACTTAGGATATTTCGTTTACCTTCCAAAATGAGTTTTACAAATTAATTGGAGAAGAGAGCAGGACAATTCATCTGTGGATTCCTTAAACTGATCAGTAATTTCACATTTAAGCTAACAGACTACTCTTATGGTCCTTGTGCCTTGTGCATGGCCTAGAGGTTTTTGCAGGATTCTCATACCCAGGGCTGGAGGCTGTTCCATCCCCATTGCTGCGGATCGGGGCTGCAACCCACCCCTCACCACTAGCATGGAAAGAACCACAGCAAGTGCTCTGCAAAGTCAGGAAAGTAACCCTGGAGAAGGCTGGCATGGCGTGTGTGTGGAGTCAATACCAATACTGGTTGCATGCCAAGCACTGGAAGGACGAGCTCGCGGACCATGGGATGCGTTGAGTGAGCTTGATTTCAGGAGGAGTGGCCAGCCACTGCGATGAGCCAAAGAATGATTGGTGAAATTCTGGAGAAGAGGTCAGGCATACCCTGAAGAGGTCCCCCTAAAGAGATTAAGCAATGCACTCTGGCAAGGAAAGGATACCAGTGTCCTGAGCAAGCACAGTAAATCAGACTCCTGGAACTGCCCCATCAGTAAGTGGTCGGAAGGTGCGCACGTGCGCGCGCGCACACACACACTGCCCTTGTGGGGTTTTGCCCATAGGGAACGGACATGGTCATGTGGCGGACAGCAATAAGGCCATCAAGAGCAATCAGGTAATTATATGCCTGAGAAAGGGAACCTTCCTCTTCCCATAGAAGTCCAAGGAAAAGAGTATAAGGTCCAGGGACTTAGAAACAGAAGTGGGCAAGCGCTGAGTGCGGAACTGGCACCCATCCTGGAACATGGATTGCTTACACCCTTCTGACCTATGCAAAGGACTGTGGTCCGGAGCCCACTGCAGGTCAGCCTTGAACTCCCTCCCTCTGTACCATCTCTGTCTAAAAGTCTATTAGGCAAGAAGCTCTTTACCTCTTTGGAACTACAGAGCTGCAGTAGTGCTATTTGCTGCCTAGATAACACTGGGTTACGGTTTGCAATTGTTCTACATTTTCTTCTGAATAAACTTGCCTTTGCTTTCTAAGCATTTTATGTCTGTGCCAGTGTAAGGCCAGGACTCGTTCCCTTCTGGCAATGTGCATTCAACCCCAGCCAGAGATCTCGGACCTGTCAAGGTATCTGGTGGGCAAGTTCCTCCTTCAGAGGACTTTGTCCCCTGAGATTCCTTCGTGATTTGGGGAGGGTGGGAAGGAGAAGAGACTGGGAAGATTCGGATTCAGGCTTCCTACCACGCCCCTCTGAAATGCTGCCACCAAATGGCTGGAAATGGCTACCTGGTGAAGATACAGAGCAGGAGGAGCAGTGAGGTAAAGATCTTCGCTTTGCCAGGGATGCATGGGAGCCCCCAAGTTAAGCGACGTGTGCCCATCTCTGTAAGGTTGCATCCTAAAGCTTGCAGCCAGTGCTACCAGAGACAGAAGTGCTCAGTTGCCCAAGCGCTAAACTCCAGGGTAGCATTAAGATCTGTTGCTTCGTGAAGTTCTACCCGTTGGCTGGCATGGCACCCATGTGCTGGAAGCATGACTAGTTTCCCCTCCCCAGATCATGGAAAGCACCTCAATGACATTGGAGCAAGCTGGAAGCGAGCCAAAGAAAAGCTTGCAGGCTGCTCCTACTCTGAAGACTCTGTGCAGCTTCCCCTTCATTCCTTAACGGACTCTCTGCTGTAAGAGGAAAGCTGCAAAAAGTGTTTGGAAAGCATAGAGGAGTGACAGGTGGGAATTCATGTCTGGATCCGGAAAAATTCTGTGAGTGAGACAGCAAATGGCTTGGTCAAAGCTGCTTCGGGGCGCCCCGGAGGCATGGCTGACAACTCGTGCAAAGCGTCAAGGTACAATACACACATTTACCACCTGGTGGCATCAAAATATATAATTTCCTGAAATCCCCAGAAGAGGATTCCCTTCAGTGATTCAAGCAGTTCCCTGAAAATTATAATGGCAGAGTTTTCCCAGGTGGAGTTTCCTGCCTTCCAGCTAACTGGAGGAAGGAGTCTAGTTTTGACAAAGAACATCTGGATTTGAAGTGGTATCCTATTGAAAAGAAGTAGTAATTTCCAGTCAGTGTGAGCTTAAGTGGAGTCCGGGGTTGGGGAATGGGGGAGGACAGGAAGGTCTGGAGGAGTGTTGTCCATGGGGTCGCGATGGGTCGGCCACAACTTCACAACTAGCAGAGTGATTTCCGAAGAGTTCATTGCCCCAGCATTCCCCAACGCAGCGTCCATGGAGACCTGCCAGAGCACCCATGAGGTTACAGTTCTTCCCTTTTATGATGGCCTGTGCAGTGGTGGGTGTTTCTATTCTTTACGTTTTAACAGGGCAGCTCAGTGGCAGAACAGTGCCAGCAGGGCCTCCAGCTGCCCACCGGCTTTCGCCAAGATTTTGCTTTGTGGCCGGCCTGGCCTTTCTGTGAGCGGATGAGAAAAAGAAACCTCTTTCCCCTTCCACTGACTGATAAACGTGGGGTGAGGAGGGAAGCGGGGAAATGGGGTGTTTGCGTATGAGAGAGAGGGGAGAGGAGGGAAGTGAGGGCAGACCCAAGAGACAGGCTGGTCACCTTTTTTTAGTCTGTTGCAGCAAAAGCAACCCATGGTAAAGAAACAGCTGCATGGCAGCACTCCTGGACTGCTTCAAGTAGTTACTGAAATGTCGAGCTTTTATAGAACATCTTTGTTCAAAGTGCTCAAAGCATTTCACGTGGGTTATGCCAGTCACTGCACCAAGCCTGTCGCATAAACCAATTTTATCTACATAGTGCAGGGGCAGAACTGGAACATTTGAATTGGAGAAGGCCAGATCACATTTCTTAGGGTGCTTCCAGATGGACAGAGCCTAGCACTGCTGGCCAAAGCACCTTGTAACATTGCTGTCTTCTTTTATGCACTCATGCACTGGTGTGTACATGTGTGCATAAAGAAAAAAGTTGAAAGCAGTAGAAAACCTGGGAAGGCTGCAAGTGGAAGACAAAGCCTTTGGGCTCACTGGCTGCAGAAGTTGCACTTCCAAAAATTGTGGAGAACAGAAGACAGAGAAAAGCTGTTCCACACTGCCTTCCTGTTCCCCAAAGCCCTTTCAGCCGTGCAGCTGGGTGCAATTCAACAGATCATGCATCGCAGTCTAAACATCCTAGAAGGACTGCTACTACTTCTGCTCCCCCAACACCTTGGCGATTGTTGTTGGACTGAGGGGGTGCTCCCAGCTGAAGCCAACATCTAGGCACACAGCAGGAGGGTCTGACCATTTGCTACACCAATAGGCTGTCAAACTTTTCCAGAGCTCTTCTCAGGCTGGTTTTCCATCCTCCATCTTGCAACCAAATCTTGCATGTGACCAGTTCTGTATGGGAGCATTTTTCTCTTCTTCTTGTGGGAGCTGAGTGTTGTCACTGGTGGCTTTCACACCTCCAGCTAGATTGCTTCTGAAAGCAAGGCTCAGCTGTCACTACTGACTCTTCGGCTTGGAGAGGAAATGGCTCTATTGTTTTCAGAACAGGAAAAAGAGCCTCCCGCTGCCCTTTTGGCTGCACCGTCAGCTGTGTACATAAAGTTTTGAAGATAGAAGATGCTCTTAGTTTAGGCACAATGTAGTTGTTCAAGCAGCATTGAGATGAAGAAACCAAATCTGTTCACCCAAATATCCTCCAGCAGATCAGGGAAAAAAGAACACGCTTACCCTGTCCTCAGGTTTGTGTTAAAAAGCCTTAAAAATCATCTCCCGGAGGAGGCAGGGATTCTATGACCTCTGTGCTCCTTTGGAGATGGGTGATAAGGTCCTGGTTATGGGTTTAAGTAGCTTTATATTTTATCATAGCCTGCGCTGGGATCCCAAGAACAGTGAGCTACAAATATAAATAATGTATACATATTTATTTCAAGAGCCTGGTTTACAGTACAATGTCTCCCTATTGCACATAATGTTTGTGGTTTTGTGATTTAGAAAGTATATGCCTGAAGATACTTAAAATGATCTTGCATTTAATATTTTAAAAACAATGTTTTGAGAATGCAGGGCACATTTGGAAACCAAAATAGAAAGTCTGTTTTTAAAAATCGGTTCTCTGAAAAGATCAGAGCTGTGCCCAGTTGCCCTCTTAAAATTCCCTACCATATGTTTGGGCAGAGAAATTGAAGGAAAATAATTTCACCACATTTCTGCACAGGAAGGAGACATTCTTCCAAAAATTTCTCACAAGTAGGACTTGCCCTTAGAAGCGGTTATAGTGCAACTTTTTTCCTTGAAGGTTTTGCCTTAATCCTCCTGGTACACCTTCTGCCGTTCTCCACATCTAGTTTTGTGTACATGGCAGCAGCCACCACCAAAACAAATCTTGAGGATAATTAGGAGAAACTGCACAAAGTGATCTTGTATTTACCTGTGATGAGGGGAGCAGTGTGAAAATAAAAACTCAATTTTTTAGAGCAAACCTTCTTCTGAGTAATGGCTCAGCTCCAGTTGTCGTTCTTCAACACCTTTCCAGGGTCTTCCAAATATTAAATTTGAGGGATGATTGTAGATACATCTTGTCTCTAATTTGGATATTTATAACACCAACATTTTTTGAAAGTCCCATAGCAGGTGTGATGGGAGGAGTGTGTGTCCAGATCAAGGGAAGAGGTATAGGAAGCACTGTGCCAAAAACTGACCTGCAATTCCTGAAAATTTTCTTCCCCCCATGAAAGATGCTTCTGTTTTCCTGCCTCAGTCTCAAGTCATTTTATAACTTACTTTGGATTTCTTTGGGTGGTGTTTTTGAGCCTCTCTGCTCACTACAAAATGGCCAAGGGTGATGTGTGTAAAGCCCCCTCTCCCCGCCACTGCCCCATTGTTCTGCAGCCTCCCTGGCTTGTGGGGACCCTATGAAGAAGCCCCCTCCAAAGTGTCCTGCCCTTCACAGCCCTGATCAGCTCTTGCAAACTCAAGGCGGTGGCTCCCTATATGGAATGGAGCCATCCGTCTCTCTAAGTCTTCCTCCTCCTCTTCTTCTGCCTTCAACTTTCCCTAGCAAGATTGTCTTCTCCAGTGAGTCCTGCAGTCTCATGACATGCCTAAAGTATGATAGGCTCAGCTTTGTCATTTTTACTTCCAGGGAAGGCTCTGGCTGGATTTGATTGAAGAGCACTTGCTCAGCTTTCTGTTGGTCCAGAGTATGAATGAAGCTCTTCTCCACGTGTTGAGCAGACCAGTTTTCTTCCTGTCAGCTTTCTTCACTGTCCAGCTTTTACTGCCATAGATAGTAATCAGGAATACAATAGTGTGGGTGATCTTGGCCTTGCTCTCCACTGAAATGCACTTTCTAGTTCCTTCATTGCTGCCCTTCCAGTTCTCAGTCTTCTTGTAATTACTTGGCTGCCATCTCCCTTTGAATTGATGGCAGAGCCAAGGCATGCAAAATCTTTCACAATTCCAATTTCTTCATCGCTGACCCTGATCTTGTGTAATTCTTCTGTAGTCATTATATTTGTTTTCCTAGCATTCAGCTGCAGCTGCTTTTGTAATTTCTTTCATTTCATCAGGAATCATTTCAATTCATTGCTGCTTTTGGCCAGTAAGATGGAATCACCTGCATATCTTAAATTGTTTTTTTCTTTCTTTCTCCAAAGCTTTAATCATAAGGTGGCCACACTGTCTTCTGCCTCTTTGACCATTCCAGGCTTGTAAAGTTCTGAAGTAACTCCTGAAGCACTTTTGGGCCAATGTAATTCTGAGAAAGACAGCTCTGTTAATCTATGTGACTGACAATGTGTGAAGTGTTTGTGTGTTTCTTTTTTTAAATCCACAGGAGCATCTCCTCAGATGCTTTTCTCCAAGAGCAATTCCAGAAGCAGAAGGGAGATGGTGCAAATACATGAACACGCACAGTTGTCCTTATCAAATCTCATTTGATGCACCAGCTTGTTCCCAGTGCAGTTTGCAGGTGGAGCCTCATTGACAATGGGCCAGTTCACACGACACACCATGCTGTGATGCATGGAGCCGCCATTTTGAATAAGCAACCTCTGACCAAGGTGACAGATTTGAACCATGTTGGAGCAACCTGGCCAAGTGTGGATTATTTAAGGGTTAAGCAACCCTCGCATAACCCTGCTACTAATCAAGGGTTGCTTAATCCTTGAACAACCCATGATGGCCTGGTTTGCATGACACAGTGTGGCCAATGCATATTCAAAGTGACTGCAAATTGGCAGCCGATTTGTAAGATCTGGCATGAGGGTGAATCTGGAACAAGTGTTGTGTCCTGCAACTACAGGGGGTTGGGGACATACCCTGTAGGGACCTTCTTGATGCCTTCCAATGCTACCTTTCTATGAGTCTATGATTCTAAGTGACCTGAGGAAAAGGCATCTCTCTCTGTAAGCCTCGTGTGTTTGGGTTTTGTTTTTCCCTTCTCTCTTGGTTACCTTTACATGTACTAAATAGACTTTCACACCACAGGCTTTAAAATCTGTGGCAATGCACCTGATGTGTTTTAGGGGACAGCCTGTAACAAACTATTACAAGGGGATGTATGGAGGGTTTTCTGTTTGCTCTTGAAGAAGAGTGTTTTTCACAGTAGAAACTGAAGCCACTCCGTGGGAGGTGGAGCATCAAACGAGAGGCAGGTCATGAGAGTGAGGAAACTCTTTCAGCCTGCCCAGCTTCATCACGGAAAGGGAATTCTTAGTTAGCACACTCAGCCCAGGGCAGAGATACAGTTGGGCAGCTGATCAAGGTCTGGCTGCACTCAGGATTAAAGGGGATTTCCAGCCTCTGGACTGAACCCTGAGACTGGTGAGTGGGCAATGAAGGCAGCTGGCCCTCGGTGCCCCTCTGGGCAAGGAACGCATGCCTCTGGGCGGGAGGTCCACTGGGAGGGCTCAGGGAGGAAGGATCACAGGGGAGGGTGCAAAGGGATCTTCCTCCCAGTCTTGCACTGTGAAGCAGAGCAGGCGTGATGGAGTGGATGGGAACAGAAGCGCCTTCCTCAACCATGCTGGCGGACAATGAGGTGGACTGCAGCCCCTCTGGTTGCAGAAACTGGAATACCAGGAGTTACACACCCCGCTTGTGGAAGCCTGGAATAGCAAATCACACCCCAGGCCTAAATCTAATGCTTAATGTGCTGGGTCATTTCCAAGGGCCACTTTCTTCATTTGTAGTGACTGAAATTGTTACCTGCTAGATATTGTTTTAATGCAGATGTTCAAATCTGTCATGTTACCTTTTGTCTTTTTTTTTTCTTTTTTGAACTTGAACACTGTTAGTGTGTAGTGATTTTTATATGTCTCTTCTATTTGTTGCAACTGTCCCCATCCTGTATTTAGAACAGGATTTCATTCCTTTCCTAGTATGTACCAAATTCTGAGGAATTCCAACCATTGTAACATTTAGTGAAGTTTACTATGCTTGTACAAAGGAGAGAATTGATATGTAGAAATTAGCATTTTGAAATGAAGGAATATATATGTATGTCTGTATGTTGTCATGTGCCTTCAAATTCTCTCCAACTTACGGTGACCCTGTGAATGAAAGTCTTCCAAAACGGCACCTTGAATCCAGTTCAGGATGCTGCCAGAGGACCACTCCAGTTGCATGGACGGATAGTTTGGAGGTGGCCTTTTTGAGAAAGCAAGTGCATGTGGTTTCGTGTCCATGTGGTGTCCCCGCGTTGCACTGCACGGGTGTGTAGAGTGGCCAGGGATGGGTGGGGAGCAGAGAGCGCGGTTGCCATGGCAGACAGACCTTGGGGAGGGCTGCCCTTGTTTGGAAGGAAGCACATCTTGATTTTTGCAGCTGCTGCAGATTGAGAGGCTGCCAAGGAGACCAAATGGGAATGGCAGATAATGCGGGAGGCTTCCTTTTGCTCTAGCCTGGGTCACCCGGCCTCTATCTGCCGCCTGGATCCCTTGTGCATCCCTCCTTCTGGGGTTTTTATTATTGTTAGCTGAAAGGAAGTGCCTCAGCAAATAGCGAATTCCTCACTCTCCCAAAAGTTAACTCTGCACAGCCCAGCTGCGCAAGGAGGAAATATGTTCCTGCCCCACTTCCGTTTCCCACACATGCAAAACTAACAAAAGAAGCAGAAACAGACAGTATAGCCAGATATTTAAGGAGAGTTGGCTGTGGAAGAAAGTGTGGACCCTGCTAGTCAGTTTGAAAGAGAGAGTTAAATCCATTGATGTAATAAGAAGCATGGACTAGTTTGCTGACTTGGGGTGCATCATGCACACTGGGAATTGCTCACACGTGAGGGACACGCTTTCTTGTCAGACAGCATGTTGCACAATTGTGTTGCTGCTAAATATGTTTTCCCTGTTTCTGCTTATGTTCTAGAGGTGTCTGTATGCACATTGCAATGTAACAAGTGTCAGGAGTTTAAAAAAGTGAAAACGAGCCATTGCAAGCATGTTCCAATTCCTAGCCAGGTGCTCCTGCTCGTCTGGATGCTATGCCAACTGATTGCAGAAGTGCTTACCTTTTAATCGTAAATATATAAAGGTTTGCTTTAGTTGTAACACAAAACATAAGGACTCACATGCCAAGGTAGGCTCTCTTTTCTACACTCATGCCTTATAAGGCTGAACCTTAGTAAAATAAATTGATACCTTGTGAGACCTGGCTTGGATTATATTCCATCTTTTATGGAAAGATACTTGAAACAGCTTAAGTAGGATTATAAAAATATAGAATCATAAAATACACATTTTATTCATTTATTTAAAATTTCCTTCAAGCCATCTGATTATTATAAAATCTCAAGGTCATTTACATTAAAAGCCAGAAAAAATATAAATATATATTAAAACCATATTGTGACCATAAAGTAGTTAAAAACTCCTCAGTGCCCACATTGGCTTCACATTGGCTTCAATAATTAAAATACATTATTGATTAAAGAACTGGGAGAATAAAAAGGGGTTGGCCTGGCACCGAAACAAAACACTGGCGCCAAATGCACCTTTTCCATCATTGCGGCGCCGTCACAGAGAAGGCCCTCCCCCTCGCAGCCGCCCTCCTGACTTCTCTCAAGGTGCACTCCCAGAGGAGGGCCTCCATGGCAGATCTTAGGGTCTGGGCAGACTCATGCAGAATAATAAGCCAGCAATAAATGCGGGTAGTTTAAAAATCCAGTAGGCCAGTTAAAAGCAAGGAATGGCAGTAACTGGGGAGCTCAAATCTAGTTCATATTTTTAGTAGGCAGTGTCTGAAGTTGGAAATGCAGACATGAGCAGTGAAGCAGCGTATACTGTTCACGGGAAGCACAGGGACATGCGTGGGCGACTATGGTGGGCAGACACAGTAACTGTGTATAGTATGGCTTGCAAGCCCTTTGTAAAGCGGAAGTCCTACTTCTAGAGATAGAGGTCAGGATAGAGAGCGTCCAAAGATGGCAAAGCAGGCAGGTGGAGCCAGCGCAGTCTTCCCTCCCTGAGTGTATTCTCTGGTCCTGGGTCCTCAACAATGGGAATACTGGTCTGAGCCAAGGCCCTAGGCAGTCACTGTCATTACACCACTACAAAAACCACCGCAAAGATCTTGCCAGAAATTGTGAAAGGCTTCTAGAAGTGTGATTGAGTCTGGAAACGGTGTGCATACACATCAAGTGCACCTTGCTTCCCTGCAAAATTGCACAGTTTTGGCCACTGGTCGCCAGAAGTTGCTTACCCCTGACCTGGGGAGCATGCTTTGAGAGTTCTCCAGGCTCTCTTGAGTACGGTGAGCAGGTATGGTACAAATAACAGTTCCCCCACAAAACAACTGCCAGATCTCACAAGCCCTGCTGCCTGCCATGGCTTGTTTAAACCATCGTGAGCTGTGGGCTAGAGAACATACCGGGCCAGTTTTTAATATCCATGTTCGTTGTCCCATCCAAAACCAAGGACTGTGCATTATGTGGGAGTGACAGAACACTTGTATAGTGCATGATCTTGCATTATGTAAGGGTTGTTTTTGTTACGCGCTGGCAAGTCATCTCTGACTTATGGCGACACCATTCATGAAAACCCTCCAAAATGCCCTCTGCCTGTCAGCTCCTTTCCCATTTCAGGGCTGTGGCTTCCTTTATGGATTCAATCCATTTTATATTTGCTGTTCCCGTTTAACCCTGCCATAATCCACAGTCCCAAAGTTCTAACACACAAACATTAAAAATGGCCACCAGCATGCTCTGTAATCCTCCATGGTTTAAATAAGCCACGCTGGGCTCCTGGATCGTGCAAACCCTACAGCAAACCCTGATAGTCAAAAGAATACCGCTTTGGAAAGGGTCAGGCAGGCATTTTCACATAATTGGGAGTCTAATTACACAGCAGCATAGATGTAAGCAAAAGAAAAAGAAATCATGTTTCGAAAACCATCGACCCTGCCAACAAAGGACCTGTGAACTTCTGGGGTGTGAGGAACGCTGAGGTGTCAGTTGAGGATGAGGGGAAGTGGAAGGGTGACAAACAGGTGGTTGAGCACTCGCGCATCACCAAAAAAAGTAGATTTGTATGAAATATGCATATGCTAATGTGTATGCACTAATTTGGAAACCCTGATTATACATTAAATAGAAATACAAGAGTCTCACCCTAGTGGGGAAAACTGCAACCTGCAGGCCTCTCAATCTGCTGTGGAAACCCAAGCTGCAGATGGGCATTTTCAAAGCCCCTGTTGCTTTCTTTCACTTCTTTTGTAATTTCAAATTGGCATTGGATCATCTAGCCCTCCAAACAGAAGACAGTTTTCAATAAAGTAAAGCACAGGACCCCTCTTCAGTGGAAGGAGAGAGAACTGGCCTGCCCAAGTCCCAGGATGCCATCCCAGGACACAATCCTATGCAAGTCTACACACACACACACAGGCCCTACACTCCCAGCATGCCCTGGCCAGACACTTTCGCTTCATGGTTATTTAAGCTGGATAGCCCTTTGGATAGAGGACTATCCTCTGAAAAACAGGATACACAGCCAACTCTATTGCAGAGCCCACCAACTCCCAGCATTCCCCAGCCATAATTACTCATAATGGTCTAATCTCGACCTTTAAAACTGTCTCCGTGGGCATGTGGCCGGCATGACTAGACACCGAAGTGCACGGAACGCTGTTACCTGCCCACCGAAGTGGCACCTTTTTATCTACTTGCATTTGGATGCTTTCAAAGTGCAAGGTTGGCAGGAGCTGGGACGGAGCACGGGAGCTCACCCCGTGTGCAGATTCGAACCAGCGACCTTTCGATCCACCAGCCCAGCAGCACAGCAGTTTAAACCACTGCGCCACCTGCAGTCCCCTAAGTAGAGGAGTAAGTGCCCCTGTTATTGACTGTGTGGGTGCAGTCTGAAGCTGAGAAAAACGCCTTGTAAAGGCCACCTTCCCAGTTCATGGCAAATGTGAGATTCAAAGCTATAGCTCAAATCTTTGTGCTTCTATATTACACCACAAGGTTTCTGTTTTTCACAGTAACCAAAAAAAATGCCACTGCTTTAATCGCACTCAGACACCTCTGTGGACGCTGAAGAGGCCTTCATCTTGCTTGCGCTGTTCGCACCTTCTTCCAGAACCAAAATATCTGTCTGAGCTTCCTGCTTCCCCACCACACCCAGTGTGTTCAATATTTTCTTCTTGTCTCCCAGATAAAAACTATGCCGGAATATCTCAGTGCTTTCCGATATCACCGGAGAAGAACAGCTTGTTCTTTGCTGCCATTGTTACCAATCTCAGAGCCTGACAGAGGCATCCCGAAGGGTGGATCCAAAATTTTGATACACAGGAAACAGAGATGTTGACAGCCTCACACATACATATTTTGCAGTAGCGCAATAATTTTCCTCCTAAAATGGCTGGGTTAGTCATTGTGTTTATTATTTATATTTTATTTTAAATATACCTGCCTTGTTTCTTTAAAAAAAATCCCCCAGAAGTGCTTACAGAATTATGAGAATAACAACAATGCAAACAACAGGAATGAATCAAAAACAAGAGAAAGTCCACTGTCATGGGGGGGGGGGGGTTAAGCCTTCTGGATTTTGTTGTTAATTTCAGAATGTGGGGAAAGAAGAGCTTGGCTGCCCCCTCTGGGACAGATAATTCTTCAGTTATGTGGCTACCAGTGAAAAAGCTTTTCCTGTATTATTCTTTCTGTATTCTCCTTTGTTCACTTAGGTACCTAAGTTATCTTAAACCTAATGCCCATTCTTCTTAGCTTGTGCTGGAATACTAAGTTTTGGTCATAGAACTGAATTTTGCAAGCTCTGCCATAATATAGCTGCTAAAAGCCTGGCGCTGTAAGAACAGCTTTAGACTTGCAAGTCTTGCTCCCCAGTATACCTTAGAAATGCTAATAGGCCTGCACTCTTAGACATGCTAATTGTTTACCTGAAGGTTCTTTTTGTATTGTGTTGTCTTAATCCCTATTGTTTTACCCTACTGTGCCTCTAGCATACTGCCTACCTGATCCCCCACCCTTCCTCCAAACTGTGTATGTAACTGACAGGTTATAAAAGCATCTTGTACAGATTCCAGAGGCTGCCTACATGCCGCATGTATTATGTCTGAAAAAAACCCGTAAATGTTCTTTTGATTGTACACCCCCAGAGGACTCTCTGTGGGGCTTGTTTGTCTCTTGTCACTTGGTGGACTGCTAAACAATGCTCACAGTAGATGGTTGAACTACCTTGTTTCCTGTAGTGTTAGGACTTGGAGGTATGTCACCATCATTCATTCATCCAGGATACTCACTCTATACGATTTACTTTAACAAGGGTGGGCAGTGTGTAGGCCATGGGTTGTCTGCACCACACCATTTCAGAACATAGGGAGAGTTGTGCTGCATCAGACCAAGATGCCATCTAGTCCTGGACAGAGCAGCCAACCGGCTCCATTTGTGCATGTCAAAAATTGCCACCATGCTACCAATAATTGTCACCACCAGGCCACAGTGATTCTGCCGGGAAGCAAGATGCGTGTTTTCTGCATGCCTTGTATGCTAGCAGAATTGAGAAGGTATCACATGCCCCTGCATTTCTGCAGAATGGGGTTCCCTGCAGCCTGTCAAGCAGCGTCAGAAGCATGATTCTGCTGCAGGGAAAAGATTGCACGTCAGCTCTCCTTGTGGAATAACCAGGAATACAGCCACTTCTGGAAGCAGCAAGTTACAGTCCACTGGAATTACCAAAGGGGCCGATGTGGCCTTACCAGTGTTGCCCTCACTTGCACTATAAGATCAATGGCGGTGGGAACACAGGGGCTGGACAACATGAACCCAGAGTCCACAAGCAGTCTGTGAGTTAGGCTCATGGAATCATAGAACAGTAGAGCTGGAAGGGGACCAGAAGGCCTCTGGGCCCAACTCCCTGCTGTTGCAGGTCACCAATTTACACCATCCCTGTTCTAACATTCTACACATCTAAAAAGCAGAAACACTGAAGAGTCTTAGAGCAATTTTAAAGCTATCAAATACTTTGAAAAATATGTTTTTGTGGACTAGAGGGCTAGGGTGGCATAGTGGTTAGAGTAGTGGACTGTGACTCAGGAAATCTCGGTTCTAATCCCCACTAAGCCATGGAGCTCACTGGATGACTGAGCCAGTCACGTAGTCTCAGCCTAACCTTCCTGACAGGATTGTTCATGAGGATAAAATGGAGAGGAGGAGAACCTTGTAAACCACCTTGAGTTCCTTGCAAAAGGAAGAGAAGTGAGGTTTAACTTGGAGTCCTGCAATAGCAGGGGGTTGGATCCAGTGGCCCTCTGGGCCCTTCCAATGCCAATATTTTATGATTCTAAAATCCTGGAAGGCACTAACTTCTGGTTATTATAACAAGCCATGGACATGGTGGAGATGTGTGCTCTGCCTTATACCAAATCAAACCCTTGCTCCATCCAACTCAGTATGGTCAACTCAGACTGGCAGCAGCTTTCCAGGGGCTTTTCCTGCCCTATGTGGAGATGCCAAGGATTGAAAATGGAACCTTTTGCAGCTGCTCTACCCCAGAGGCATGGCCCCCCCTAGTGCCTTCCCACTGCAGCCTTGCGAGCATCTGTGCCCTGGAACCTTCTGGTTAACACGAACCCAGTAACACTTATCCAGAATCCCTCTGGCCTCGTCCGACTCTACTACTCCATGATTCCTCTGGAATTCCATGTAATAATGTAATGTAATAATGACAAACCTGCAAAGTATCTGCGACAGGTGCAAAAAGTGGTTCAAAGTGCTTGCAATTGCACTTTGGGAGAAACAAGTGGGGTTAAATCCAAAATGAAAATCAGCGAAACCGCTTTTAGTCCTTGCTGTTCCTGCAAAATGTTTCCCGCTGGAAAGCAGCAGATGGCAGCAGCAGCTGCAGGACAATATGGAGAGATGCAGTTCTGGCGGCTTCCTGAATCCTGATCCGGCAGAGGGCTGCCGCTTAGACTCGCACAGCTCATTCCGGTGCCCTCACAGGCCGCCCCACGTGCCCCCACTCAAGGTGAGGCTGACAGGCCCAGTTCTTGTCACGCGCCTGCCTCATTCACACAAAAGCAGAGGCAGGGGTTGCCCTGCTTTAGCAAGAGAAGTGTTGAACCAGGCTGGGAGTGGAGATCTGGGCGGTAGACCCCGCTCAGCCAACTGGGTGGCTTTGGGCCAGTCGCAGACTCTCAGCCCAGCCTACCTCACAGGGTTGTTGTGAGGATAAGATTGAGAGGAAGAGGAGAATTATGCAAGCCTCCTTGAGTTCCTTGAAAGGAAAAAAGGTAGGATACACAGATAATACATATATAAAAACTTTGCCCCTTCAATGCCTCACCACCCTTCAGCAGGGCCAGGCTGAGGTTAGAGCCATCCCCGTGGCAAAGAGCCTTCTGGTGAGGTCCCATGCTTGCCCCTGTGGGCCCCCACCACACACACACACACCTGACTGTGAGCACTGCAACAGGTAGACTGGGGAAATTGAATTTACTTTGATGCTCCCATGGTGGCTGGGAGTGACACTACTTTGCCTGCTCTGCGCCATTATGGGAGATTCAGAGTAGTGGGTGGGTTCCCACGTTCTGCAGCCAGATAACCCCATGACTGGCAGACCAAGTGTGTAGATGGGACACACCTTCGGGCGGTCTGTCCTTTTAGCCACTTTCCTCCATTCCCTGTTGGCCTCTGGCAGCTGAGCCTGTAAGGCAGAAAGGTCACATCTAGTGGCTGGCAACTCATGGTGAAGACATACTGCATGTGGGAAGGGAAGCATCTCATGCCCTGTCTGTGCTGTTTTAACTGCTGATGGGAAAAGAGTAACAGGATTAGGAGAGAGTGAGGCCAGGACATGCATGATGGCCCTTTTGCATTGACTTTGGTGCTAACATCTGAACTCAAGAGGAGCTGCTGTCAATCCTGACTCCCTAGTGGGAGTGTGAATGTGCCCATGCTGGCCGCATTCCCATGGTATTGTTCTTAAACCAAGAGTCATGAGGGCTGCCTATTACCTCCAGGGTCTGAGGCAGTATGCAGGAAGTTGGACCCAACGGCCTTCATGACCCTTTCCAAGTCTACTATTCCGATTCTTAAATCCACATAAGAACTCCTGTGGGTTTCCTAGAGGTGTCTGGCTGGCCATGGTGGGATCAGAAAGATGGTCTAGATGGGCCCAATCCAGCACAGTTCTCCTTGCATTCTTAGAAGTGTTCTGAATAAGCCAAATGTGACATGACCTTCAGAACCAAGTATTTGAGGGTAAGGCTGCTGATCTTTTTCGCAGATGTGACCTCAGCCAAACCAGAATGTGGTGAAGAGGATAGGAATAGATCTTTCCGTGCTCCAGAAAGAAGGGATCACTAAGCAGGAGAAACAGAAAATGAATGTGTGATCATGTCAGTGTCACCAGATAATCACCTGGATTCAAATAAAGTGGCTTTTATCAGACTCCTTGTAGACAGAGGTGAAAGGCAGAGAAATGTGCATGCCAAAAAATATCCATTGGCTAAGCTGATGTCCTCCTATCTCTCATTCAGAAACCTGAGCTTGCTACATCAGCGCTTACACTTCAAAATAATCTGCACAATGCAGAGCTGAGCTTGATAATTGGTACAGTCAGAAGACACCTTTGTGTCACAGCCAGTGGCCATTCGGCTGCCTGGGCAGATGCAGCTCACATGATAAAGTTGTTTGTGTGAGCAATTCCCTTTGTGGTTCAAGCATATTTTATCCATGAAAATGCATCTCATTCTGGCAGGTTTAAAACCTACACAAATCACACTGGTAGTATGTATGTAGGGCGGCGGGGGGCGGGGGAGTAATTGCTCACCTGTTGCTTTCCACTCAAGTTCTTCCCAAGTAGCTACTGTGGAAGCATACCTTGCAACCAAATTTGCACAATATATATGCCATACACGCTAGGCTAGACAAGGCAGGCAACCCTGTGCCATCCAAATATTTTGAACTGCATTTCCCACCACCCCCAGTTGCCACAGCCAATGGTCAGAAATTGCTTGCCCATAGTGGAAACAGCTGGACTATAATATTCTGTGATCTGGGGATCTGAAGAGTGTGTGATTAACAAGCAAGGCAGAAACAAGAATGAACATCAGATTGGTATTGGGCAGAGAGAGGATTAAACTGAGTGCAAATGCCTAGCCTGTTTTTAGAAAGTTATCTTCCTCACAGGGAAATGTAAAAGTCCATTTTGTATGTTCTCCTTTTTTACCCAGGAACTTGCTCAGAGTTCTTGCTCTTACCATGAGTGTGTTTGAACATTAAAGTAAATAAAATCCATAGCATCTCACTGGCTTAGCCACAACAGACTAGCTGCCTTTGCTCTTACACAACCAGGCTTACCCCCTTAGTCCAAATTTTGTTAATGGAAACAGCTGAAAGAAAATGGTGTTTAAAAAAATGGAAAGGATCTTTATTATAGAGGAGGAGGATATAACTCAAAGAAGACAGGTGGATAGCAATCTTCTCTTGCTCTTAAGTCAGCATTTTCAGATCTTTCCCCATAAAGATAGATGTCGAGACAATTAGGCTCACCAAACATGCCTTACTAGACTGACTGTTACTATCTGTAACTTGTAGGGAGTGGCAAAATTCAGCAGTACCTCTCAGGGCACACCACCACCAAATGGCTTTCTTCTTGGGAACAGCACAACTTGCAGGAAGGAGTGGGGAGCAGAAGGGTTGTTTTCACCCAACGCCACTATTCCTGGCACTGCAGTTGGTCTCCTCCCTCTTGGCTGATCTTCCAGCTGCCCATCTGTCCAGCGTTTATCCAGCTGACATAAATCTAATTTCTTTTCCTTCTAAACTCTTCAGGCCAAAAGCTGCAGGGCACCAAACGTTGTTGGGTTTTGTCGCCTGGAAGCTGCCTGGCCTTGTGTAGAACGCATTCCACAGACAGTGAGTTCATCCCAGCTGGTCTCCAGCATGCTCCAGGTGATGTGAGCCAAGGCAGGGCTACACCGTGTGCCTCTTCCGGCCTTCTGACAGCACTCTGACCAAGTCTTGGCTTGTGGTCTTGTCTTGTCTTTTCTTTTCTTTTCTTTTCTTTTCTTTTCTTTTTTCGGCTTGGTAGTGTTTTATCTTGAGCCGTTCAGCCTGGAAATGCATTCATGGCAAGAAAACAATGCACACAGATCAATGCATGTACAATTCCGTGTTGAACTGCATGCGCACACCTCCAAAGGCATTGCACACAAATACTGTGGTGACTTAATGTATGTGCATCATGGGAGTGAGTGTTAAATTGCAGATACTTCCACACAACTAGGAATGGGGTGAAATTTGTTCAGTTCACATTTTAATGCAAACTTATCTAATTCTGAACTTTCAAACAAATATGAAACATAGTTTTCCTCCGAAATGTGTACATCTCTGGATCTTGCAACAAAGCTCTCCAATCGCAAATGCACAGAAATATGCATAGATTAGGGGAAAGTGCTGATATTAGTGAAAATATCAAAATTGCATTGTGTTAAAAAAGTTGTTTACCAAAACCATAAGGCACAATTGTGTCATTAGCTAGGTTTTCCCCTTTGCATTATAAGACAACAGACCATTCTTTATTTGCTGATGCATATCCAGTAAGCACAACCAATAAAGAACAAGTCTCTGAGCATGCACAAAGCGATTAATTGAACACAATCTAGCAACTACTTCCAAGCATCCTTCTTTTGGGTATCCTGGGCTCTCTCCTTCTGAGATCACCCTTTTGGAGACAGGCAAGCCTCTCCTCTGTCCGTCACCCCTCTGGTTGGTTGGCTCTTCTGTCTTCACATCATGCCATGGGGTCAAGAGTTGCACCAAGCTTGGCTGGCTGCAGGGGCTCTCCTGTGCCTCTTCCCTGCAGTTGTATATCCTGACTATTCTCAACATCTGCCTGATCATCTAGTTGGGGGGGGGGGGCATCCACTTCTTCCATTTCCATATCTGAGAATTCTGTTCCCAGAGCCCCTCCTCTTCTGATGAATCCAAATCTGCTTGACTTGGAGTGTGCACCAAGAACCCTTGCTCCTTTGCTTCTCAACAAATTGCATACAAGAAACGTGCATAAAATGTATATGTTTTGTAAAAAGAAAAGAAAATCAGTGTTTTGGAGGAACTGACATTAAGACAGGAAAAATGAGAAACTGAAACTAACTGACACTGACAGATTTATACATCCCTCTGCAAATGTGGGCACGTTCATGAGCAGAATCTGGCATCAGTGGTGGTTCCAGCTGTTTCTGTCACTCGATTGGACATGGAGGGGGAACCACTGTGGCCAGCAGAGGAGCTGAGGGTGTGTGTCTTTGAAGGCTGGGAGGGGGGGTCCAGCCAATGTGTGGGTCAAGCATTCATAGGAGGATTAGCAACAGCCTCCTTCCTGGCAAAGCCTTGTTACTGATGGAACATTTCTCTGCAGTGTCCCTTCTGCTGCTGCTGCTGCTCCCTGTCTTGGGGAACAGCTGCAGTCCCAAAGCTGCACTGCCAAGCACTTATAACGGAGTTCAAAGAAGAGACGAAATTCCTGGAGGATTGACCTAGCTGGGCTCTAAGCCAAGACACACAGAACAGGCAGTCTTCTGAACCCCCTCCTCACCGAAGTGGGCCCATGCCTCCGTCTTCCGAACCCAATATTCAGCCGCTTACAAACAAGGCACGGGGCTGGAAAGGCCATTGCGGAGTCCAGGGCTACAGATGCTGCATGATCCTTATTTTGACAGCAAGGAACTGAGGGTCGCCACAGCCTGCATGAGCTAGCCTGGGGCTCACTGGGCAGGGTCTGGTGATGTCATGGGGCTGGGAACACCCAAACTCAGGAGCAGTCAGACCTAGATACAAAGCATTAAAGCTAACCCACCGTAACCTGCGAAACTATGGGGCTGAGAAGCACATGTTTCAGGGAGAAGCAACCACCAGATTTTAAAAATGGTTGTTTAGTAAGTTGTCAACCCTCATCTAAACATGGGAAGAGAGAGAACTCAACTGATCTCCCTGGGAAGATGATTGTTTTTGTAGCACCAACAAAAAAGCCTTGTCTTTTGTTCCTTGTTTACCGCATCTCTGATTCTGATGGGGAAGAGAACAACTCCTTGGAAGGTGATCTTAGGGCAAGGTAGGCTCTTAGAGGCAAAGAACATTCTTGTCATAGAAACACACCTGCCTATCTGGGGTCCAGAATGATGCTTATGCCAGAACTACATCCCAACCGTCATCTGAAGATGTTGTCAACAGCAAAGAGATGGCCCTAAGGGCAAGTAGGACAGGTCATAGCTTAGTGGTTAAGCAGCGTTTTGCATGCAGGGAGTTCCAGAATCATTCCCTGACACCTTCAGTCAAGAAGGAAAAGATCAAGCAGAAAGAAAGACTTTTGCTAACCCTCTGGAGAATTGCCACCGGAGTAAGACAATACTGGGTTTTAAGATCTGACATATTACAGGGCAGCTTCTTAGTAGTAACTGGATGTTTTGATTGTATTAGATAATATCATGCTATAACAATGTTAGTCTTCTGTTTACAAATGCAAGGGTTAAGTGTAGCATAAATACAGATTAAGGGCGCAATCCTATGCATAAGAGCTCATGTTAATTTATTAAATTATGTGAACAATTTTAAAAGTCTGGGGAATGCTGGAAGTTGTGGGGCTTTTTTCCTGCCTAAACATGCATCAGAAAGCAGCCTGCTTTAATTGTTCCCATAATTTGATAAATTAGCATAAGCTCTTGTGGGTTACATAACTTCCTCATAAGCATGTAAGGAAGTGAGTTATGTAATCCACTACCACGGGTGCTAATTCAGTAAAACATCAGAACAATGGGCATAGCATTAGACAGCATCTAAGGAGCTACAGGATTCTACAGATTCCCAGGTCCAAGATGAGAGACAGCACTCTGACCGTACGCTTTGATCCCTCATAGGAAGGTCTGTGCAGGCTGTTTCTTTAAGGTCAAAAAGAGAACGTGTACAGGGGGCACTCCTGTGGCAAGAAGGGGAAGAGACCAAAGCTGTCCAGATACAGCATATTCAGCTGACACTCCAGCCCCTTTCTTTCCTCCTCCAAAAAGTCACAGGTGGAAACACAGAAACATAGAAACAGAGCGAGTCAGAAGGGGCCTCCTGGGCCATCCAGTCTGACCTCCGGCACCAGCCGGCTCTGCTCACGACATGCCCACCATGTGCATGTCCAGCCTGTCTTTGAACACCCTCACCGATGGGGCCTCAACGACCGACCTCCTGTGGAAGCCCATTCCACGCCCTCGGGGTCCTGTCAGGAAGTGCTTCCTGGCATCCAAATGGAACCTGGGTTCCCTGAGCTTTGCTCTGTTGGAGCGCATCCTGCCTTCCTCTGCAGGGGAGAACAGGTCTCTACCCACCTCCGTGTGACATCCCCTCACATACCTGTATGTCGCCAACAGATCCCCTCCGAGTCTCCTCCAAGCTGAAGAGACCCAGTTCCCTCAGTTTGCAGGGGATACGGCATCCCCTGCAAACCAGCCGCCATCCTTGTGGCCCTACCCTGCACTGACTCCAACCTGGCTATATCCTTTCCATAATGAGGGGCCCAAAACTGAACACAATACTCCAGTTGTGGGCGCACCAGGGTCGTGTAGAGTGGTAGTAACACCTCTCTTGATCTTGAAGCCACACTTCTGGCTATGCAACCAAAGGAAGACCAAAGTGGCTCTCTAGCTGCTTTGTATAGTGGAATATCCTGGGAAGCAGAGAGGACTCTGTCCTTCCTCCTACTCTGCATAGGTCCTACAATACTCCAAGTTGGAGGCTTAAAGGCATCCCCATTGGACCGCATCTTAAACAGTTTGTATTTGTGCCTGCTTAACCCTTGAACTACTTATGAGTTGTTGTAGCCCAGAAATAAGGTGATTTGAGGTACCGGCCCCTTCAGCCCAGGAGGAGCTGATCCGAGGGAATGACTGCGGCAGCATTGCAGCTTTGAACGTGTATCAAAATGAATGCTATGTCAATGCAATGCTTACAGTGAGAAAATGGAATGTCATGAATGATGCAATTGTTATAAATAATGGTGTAATAATATCGCCTCTCATAAGACAGCGAAGACTTCCAAGCCCTCCTTGGAATCTTATTTAATAGCCATAGAAATCTCTCATTTCCTGGACGCCTGCTGAACATTGAGAGAGAAAATGGGAGGGATGACAACACTGAGCCAGAAAGCAAGCATGAGTCATTCTGTTGCAGGAATGGGACTGATAAAGGGGTTGGAGGACACAGAGAGGACAGACACAGCGGCCGCCGCACGGGCTGGAGCGTGTGGGCAGAGAAAGTCCTCCATTCCAAGGAGGAATTTCTGTTCTCCGAGAGGAGCGGCAGCCCGTCTGCGGCCTCCACACTAGCAGAGTGAAAACAGAAACCAAGTACAATTGCAGACGACCTCCTCTTTCTTTCATTCTTTCAGTTCTGAGCTCCTTCCACATCACTGTCCCTGCATGTTAACTCATTCCCCCAAGTTGTGCCAGAGCCACCATTAGGCATCCTGCAGGCTGAGGTGAAGCAGAAACAGATGGTGCCTACACCATCACCCAACCCATATGCAAAACCTGAGCAGACTGGCTTTGGATGCCACTGGGGGTGGGACAGCATCCTCCAATGCACCAGGACAGCAGGCTGGTTTAGGTGGTACAAGACCCATGCAGCTTTTTCTGCTTCTTCACCCTCAGCGTTTGCTGAGGCCGCTGCCTCACTCTGCCTCATGTTAGGGCGGGCCCTGAGATTTATTGAGTGCCATTGTTTCAAATACTGTCTTTGAATGGCCATTGCCAATTAAAGTCTTTATTTGCCAGCAGGAGTTGCCCAGGAACATCTGAATCACCAAAGGTCTTGGTCCGCACCTTTAGAGCGTGAGCTCCATATACAATAGAAATACAAAAATAGCCCTCCAGAGGCTGACACCATCACATCTGTCATACAGACTAGTGAAACTTTACTCATCTCCTGGATCAGAAAGGAGTGACATGTGACCTTCCAGATACTGCATCACAGCTCTTGTCATAGGCCTTTTGACTGGTGTCCCACGAAATGTGGACCTCAAGCGTGTGTGTTTGCTTGATGGATGTTTACGATTTGCAGCTGGCTTTTCTAGTGCTATATTTGGAAGCACTGGCTGTATTATTGTATTCCTAACTTTGTATTTTTTGGACCAGTGGTGCTGTTTGTTGTCTTATGCTTATGTGTCAAATGATGGAAAGATGAGAGTCATGTTTAGTTATATTTTAACAAAACATGTTATGATGACTTTCCTAAAGAAAAAGTGAGCGAAAGATGTAAGTCTTAGCTGTTTTTGTTTGCCGGTGCTTCCCATGTTGCAGCTGACTGCTTGCTCACATGGGTAAAATGGGCATTTTGTAGAACAAATTTTGCTTACAAGCCGAGAAACTGAGCTTTTGGAATGTGTTTTTACTCTTCATTTAAGATTTGTCTTGTGAGCCTTGACTTCAAGATCCTGCTATTGCATGTGGAGCTTTCATTGCAATCCATCTTGTGCCCAAAACCAGTACAGCTGAAGGGTGTTTCTTTGGTTTAGAAACTGGTAAAACCACCCGCAAATAAGTAACATTACTTGGGAAACATCTTGGGAGGGTTGTAGCAACATCAGGTGTGAGCATCCTTTTCATCCTTTTTCCTGCATGTGATCTGTTAATCTGCTGAGGGCCAAAAAAAGATACCCCTTTTTATCTTCTCCATTGTCTTTCTGACCCAAAGCTGCCAAGGAAAGGATAGATAACTCTTGATGGGCATCTGAATGGATTGTGTGCAAAGCGCCATTGAAATGAGACCCAGGGCTGCAGGTTGCTGACCCTTGTGCTATGGAAATTATGAGGCCAGTATTTGTTTGTTTGTTTTTCGATTTATATCCTGCCTTTTACCTGCAAAGGGCTCAAGGCAGCTTACATCATTCTCCTCCTCCATCTTATCCCCACAACAACCCTGTGAGGTAGGCTGGGCTGAGAGTCTGTGACTGGCCCAAAGTCACCCAATTGGCTCCATGGCTGAGCGGGGACTAGAACCCAGATCGCCTGAGTCCCAGTCCCAGGCTCTTAACCATTACGCCACACTGGTTCTGGGAAGTATGATGACTTCCCAGTCTGAAATATGCGACGGCAACGTTCTTCTCTTTCCACCACACTCAGCTGCCCTTTGAGGAAGCATGTGAAAGTCTTTTTGGGCCAAGTTTGCTTAGCTCGCAGAGTTTATGTGGGAAGGCATGGGGGCGCAGACCAGGGTGGCATCCAGCCCTCCGGCAGAACAAAGGCCATATTCTTGACCTAGGCAGCCAAGCCATAAGTCACAGGAATGATCCACCCCAGAGGCTCACAATGTCTCCCTTTGTAGTCCAGCACTGTGCTGTTTGGCTCAGTAGTTGGACATATGCTGTCAATCAAAATTAAACACAGACACCATTCCGCCCCTTCTGTGTTATAACCGCTAACCAAGCCAAGCCCCTACTGGGCAGCCATCCAATGGGAGCAGCCTTTTTCCTGAGCGTGTGTGGGAGACCTGCCGATTGGAGGACGGTGGAAACATGGAAACCGTCGCAGCTAATTGCTGCAACAACAAAGCCAAACCCTTGGAGGCTTGTTCTATAAATAGAGACATGTACCAGGGATGGCAGAGGTGTGTGATTAGTGTTTATGCCTCAAAGGGGAAAACCTTGGTAACTCACTGGGTTTTAGCCCTCAAAGATGCCACAGCTTTCCCGACCTGGCATGGTACAAGGACTGCAGGACGGTTCTGTCCTGACTGTAAACATTAAAACATTGGCCAGCTATAAGTGCTCTCCTGTGACTGAATTAAAGCAGGAGGAGTTGGAACACTGAGTAGTTCTGTTTTCCTCCTCCCAGTTGCCTGAATCTGTAACGTTTTAAGTTCTAAGTTTTTCCATACAAAGGCTGCCATGTTAAACACACTCGCCAGGAATTGTGTCCCTTTTACAGATGTGAAGCAAAAGTGAGACTTACTTCTGAGTTAATGTACGTAGAATCATGCTGCAAATGACCCGAACATTTTGCAGAAGTTAGCCAAAAGCAACAACCGTGATCGTATGCTGCTTTTCTGTCATTCAGTGACACTGAAAGTATCCAATCAATAAAATGCAAGGGAAGACTAGTCAAAAGTTAACCTGTATTGCGATCGCAACGAACAAACATCTGTGGAGGTGCTGGCATGCTCCCTTTGAGAAACAGTATTAACGGGATGTGGGACACTGCCCTTGTCCTGTAGGCTGCAGCACCTGCATCCTGGGACAGCAAAAACAAGGATGCTTTTCCACTTCACTCTGGGTCTAAAAGCATTACACGTTTGTGCGTATGAGAATGTTATTATTGTGAGCCTGAGAAGGAATCAAGGCATTTTAAAAACTAACCTGGATATTCTAAGAGCAAAGGAAAGAGAGAAGCTTTTTACACTGACAATTGTTAGAAAAGCATTTATAGAACTTTCATCCATTTTCTGGGAAACAAGCTCCACAGATGGGATGTGTCTGCTGTTTTAACAGCTTACTTCCTACTAAACTATTTTAAATTTTGTATATTGGGATACTACACTGTACTGTACTTGCATTTTAATTATATCATTTTTATTACTTGTACCTTTGCTTATGAGCTTCAGCATTTGGGTGGTAGAGAAATGAAATTAATAACAATAATTATACAGAAGAGCATGCAGAGGAGAGCAAAGGCCTTCACAGCCATCAGAGGCCTGCTCCCTTTCTCCTGACTCACCTCCTTCCAGGGCCAATGGCCAAGGTATGCACGGCTGCGTACCTGCCAAGAACCCATGGTCCTGCAAGGGCCCATTGGCAAGCATCAGCTGGAGTTGCTCTCCCTCCTCTTCACCATTGCAACCTGCTTGTTCACCTGCTCCTTGCTCTGCCTGAGACAATGGTGGTGGTCAGAGGGAACACAGTGGATGTCCCTGCACCCTTGCTCACCGGCTGCCTTCCTGCTAAGCAAGTGGCAGCAATGATGAGAAAGAGAATTAGCAGCAAGAGCAGCTGCTGACAAGGGTGGTGAGAGAGAAAAGCAGAGATGGTGTCAGGAATGACCCATTTGGACTGCATCTCTGGGACATCCTCTGCCCCACCACCTGCTGTCCACCGACAACTTGCTGAAATACAACTGCCGGGGCCCTGGTAATCTGTTGCATCGGATCCCCCTAAAAGGAGCTGGCTTTTTTGCTTCAGCTCCTGCCGCCTCCCCCCACCCCGAATCTTTCCACTTTATTTTTCTCCCTAAAATCAAATTCCTCCTCTCCTCTGTCCATACATCCCTTTTTGCAAATAGGGGCGTCCTTGAGAGAGAGAGAGAGAGGGTCCTTTGCAGACGCGTGCATGCAGAGTGGCTGTAAATGAGCATACGCAGATTTGCGCTTTTGTAGGGAGCAGGAGGTCCCGATCCTTGCACCTCCCCTGGGGAGGGAGCCCACGAAGGGCGTCTTGCCCGAGGGCCTGACATCTGGGAGGCAGCCCTGGGGCCTATGCACACGTTATCCCAGGAAAGAGGAGGCGGGGAGGCCGAGGGGCCGTGCCCCCCGCCCCAACTCCAAACACGCTCGTGCGGAACGCCTGCGGGGAAAGCCCGGCGCTGGTTCCGGTGGGAAACGCAGGCCGGGCGTGCCGGGCTCCCGAGGCTCAGCGCCCGAGAAGGCCGCCCGCCGCGCCGGCCCGCCTGGCTCTCGCTCCCCTCCCTCCCGCGGCCGCTCCAGGTCTTTCCCGGCGGGAGACGCTCCGCCCCCGCGCTCCGCCCGACGCTTCGTCCTGCGTCAGCTCCGCCCCGTCCTGCCGCTTGCGCCTTGGTGGGCTGGCGGGCTGTGGAGCGGCGGCCTGACCGAGCCGGGGCGGATGTCCGACGGCGGGGGCGCACTTGGCAACCATGTAAGTGGGACGGGGGCGAGCAGGCGGCGACGGGACGCGCTCCTCGCCGCGCTCCCTGCGGCGTCCCCGGGCGCCTTGCCTCCGTGCCACGCTCGGGACGCCCGGAGGGTGATAGATCTGAAGGCGGGGGTCTCCTTCGTCCGTGGCTGCCACTCCCGCGGCGACCTTTCCCCGCAGACTTTCCGAGGAGAGGCAGGGGAGACCCTCTGTCGCCTCTCCTGTAGGGAGATTACCAGACGGGCCCTTCGCGCCTTTCTTCCTTGCACCTGAGTTGCTCCTAGATGGGGAAAAGCAGGTCTCTGCTTGCTCCGCCGCCTCCCTCCCGTAAACGCGGATACACTTGGGGATGTTTTGCGCGCGTCTCGTGTGAGAGATCCGTCATGCGATTCACCTTCGAGGTTTCCCGTCGGAGGACGATCTTTTCCCCATCTGCACACAGCCACCTTGAACCCTCCTTCGTTACTTCCCTTTATGAATAGGAGTATACAAGCCAGCCTTCCCCCAGCCTGGTGACTCCAGATGGTTTGGACTCAGCATTTGAGGCCAACCCATCTGGAGGGCAGCGGCTTGCAGAAGGCTGTTTCAATAAAAGGGATTCATACCTCCCAGTTCTTAACCCTGGGAATGGGAGTGGCTCAGAGTCCCTCTGTTTTGCATATCCTCTAGGATGGATAACCGGACCTGGCCTCTTCGTAATGTTTTTGTTGCTGTTTTGCTTAATACTAAGTGGAACAATGCAGTGGGACCCTCTCTCTTTCTGTCTGGGCGCAATCTTTCAGCTCCTGGAAACTTCAGGCCTTGTGGTGGTGGGGTGACCGGGATGGAAATTTCTGGACTGGAAATTAGAACCATCAGGGGGCTGACTAGGGTAGCTGCTGCGGCAGTCAGAATTCCTCTGTTTGCCACCTGTGGGATAGAAAGTGTTTGTTTCAGAGGTTCAACAAAGGACATGCTTAACTTCTACAAACAGAGGCCGTTGAAAGTTACCCCCTCAACTCTAGAATGTAGGAGAAAGTAAATATTTAAATTGTTATTATTTTAAATCTGTGTGTAGCCGCTATGTCTCTCTGCCATTTTTGTTCAAGTATAGGCATCAGTCTCCCAATTCTCATCCAGGCCATAGTGGGAGGAGAGCTTAAAGATCTGAATTTGGCCTCCTGCATCTACTTCAGAGTAAAAAATTAAAGGCATAGCTGCTAGGCACAGATTTAAAGTAATGTCTGTTTGCACTGTGCATATGATATATACACACACATATATGAAATGCATTCAATCTAAAATGTCTATATGCGTTAGTACTTTCACCACTGCAAACACCACTCTGCACATGCTCAGGTCCTGCTTGCTTTTATGACATTATGTGTTGCTGGGCTGAACCACAGTCCTAAGAACAGATCCTAGGGACTAACCTCTCTAGTCTAAATTTATGCTGAGTTTTCTGGGGTGTGTGTGCAGCATCTTCATCTGTGTTGAATGTTGGGAAGAGAAGGCAGGGGGCTGTGATAGTGGCAAAAAGTGTGGAGAAGATTTGGGCTTGTAGCAACAAAAGGTTAAAGGATTTGGAGATCTGGAGTTGTGGGTGAGGGTGGCCAGTTGTGTGTGTGTGTGGAAGGTGGGAGAGGAGTGATGGGTGAAAAGACTGGTGGACCCCTAGCACAGCAGTCTGCTTACCCTTGCATCCTTCTGGTCCGTCTGCTGTGAGTAGTAGCCACATTGGTAATACCAGGTAATCCTCATTTTCCATTTCATGGCTGAGTAGTCATTCTCTGCAAATGCCTGATTAAATTTCCAGTTCCTGAGCACTCTGTTTAGTTTCCAGTTGGCTGTGATTTGCCCGCTGCCTGCCCATTTCTGTCTGCAGCTTGTTGCATTATCTGTGTAATTTGCAGTGTGGCTTTCACAGCCTGAAAATTCTCCCAAGAAGGTTAGCAGGGTGTAATTTTCAGATGAAAGCTTTCTCTTTCCTGCCACTCATGTTCCCAGCCTGGAAACTTGTGTTGTGACTTTAGTGTATGTGTCTTTATTTCTTTCCTGTTTGCTGGTGCACACAAGAGGGATCAGAAAAGAGCAGCCAAGCAAGGGACAGCAGGTGACCTTCAGACATGAGCTTTGAAAAGTCAGGATTCTAAGGTTTTGTATCGCTTGAAGAGTTTTGCTATGGGCCAAACTAAATCTGTCACCTGACACTTAAAAATATTATCCTGAAAAGTACTCTTTGGGTGCAATTCTGTGCATGTTTAGACAGAAGAAAAACTCTACAACTCCTAACATCCCCAGGTTGGTGGATGCTGTCCTTTTCTGTTTAAAAATGCATATCATTGTAACTCTAGATGCAGAAATTGGGAGTCAGGAATGTTGGAGGAGCTGCTTAGCTTTTTCCCATCCTGCCTTTTGTCCACTAGGAATCCGCCCCCCCCCCTGCTTTTCTTCGAATGCAAAGAGGGGCATACTGCCTCTTCCTTCCAAGGTGGTAGGAAAGCAGGTTGCCAGAAGGAAACTGTACTCTGTGGCCATCATTTGTCTGCAAATAATTCTAGCCTTCCCCCACCCCCACAAAAAAGGCTGCTTTCCAATATGTGGGGGAACTTTGCAAGGCCCTGTTTTCTCTGGGGAGAAAAGCAGCTCGAGGAAAGGGAAAATTCTATTTGTATTACATTACATTCATATCCTGTCTTGTGAGGGGAAAAAGCCCCCCTTCCCTCCCTTTTCATCCTCACAACAACACTTGAGGTCGCTTAGGACTGGCCCCAAGTCACCCAGTGCACTTTCATGGCTGAGTGGGAACTGCAGCCCAGATCTCCTGGGACCCCAGTCCAAAACTAAGCACAAGGGTTAAACAGCTCCTCTTCCCGCCATTTTTCCTATATTGTCCCTGTCAAGGCTGTTTGCTGTTGAACTTTAGTTTGCATTTATTTTGGGGGTTATCTTCTGTCTTTCAGGGCTAGCTCTCTTACAGGTTAAAAGGGGAGAGTAGGTCAAAATATAAAAATCATTCCAAACAAGTTATATACCGTATTTTTCGTTCTATAAGACACACCTAGTTTCTAGAGGAGGAAAACAAGAAAACAAATATTCTGAATCAAATGGGCACATAATCACAGGCACATTCCCCATCACTTCCCCATGGGCTGCACATCTGACAGACTTGCTGCACACACACATTCGCTCTATAAGACGCACAGACATTTCCCCTTACTTTTGAGGGGGGAAAAAGTGAGTCTTATAGAGCAAAAAATACGGTAATTCAGGTTGCAGACAGATTCACACATCTGATTTGGCTGCTGCATGCTTTGTTTACACTGTCACATGCCTGTATTCACATTTACAAAGGGACAATGCACATAAATACTCAGTGGTGTTAATTCAGGTGAAAATGTGGTAATCTGTTTAGAAGAAATACATTATCTTTACATTGTTCTAATCTCTCTAGTCAGCACGCACTTTCTCAGGAGAAGGTTTATGTTCAGTGAACCTATCCTCCCATTCACTTCTCCTTTCTAGAAAGGAAGTGACCATGGTCTCTGTGGTGGGCAGAATTACTTCTTATCATGGTGTCTGGACCAAAGTGTTCCATAGTTACTTGATGCTTCCACATCCTCTTCGACTTAACCCCAGTTTAACAAACCCACACCAAGGTTAATTTACATTCAGATGTTTCTCTGAATGTGACCTCTAGTCATGAATGTCTTTGTGGAGGTGAGTGTTGGACTGCGCACCTGGAGTTCCTGGTTCTCCTAACCATTTGACCATGAAGCTCACTGGTTGATTTGGCCCAGTCACTCAGACTAACTCCTGTGTGTTTGGATCATGGTAGTTTTGTATTATGGTTTTAGATCTCCATTGTAATGCATTGCATTTTTAAAATTTAAAAATAATTGCATGCCACCAAATAATCTATTTTAGAGGCATCTGATAAATGCAGAGTTTATACACACATGCACACGAGTGCACAAACCGTTTATTATTTGTTATATTTTAATCTGCCCAATAACCAGTGTTATAAATAAATGCAGTTGTAACTCTGCTTTTAGCTTCCAGCAGGAGAGCAATGGTTTATTAGCAGCAGGCACCTTCTATCTGGAAGTACCACAAGTATGAGGCCTGGCATACAGTGCCTTTAAAATCCTTTAACAAGGGTGCCAAGGTTAAGGCCAGCACTGTGAAATGAGTAACACTTTAACTAAAACTTTTTGTGTCTGGGGAGAAGGGCTGAGTGGCATTATTTTCCCCTTCTCTCTTTGTCATCCACATAACAGTTTTTTACATGGCAGGGAGAATTTGATCCTCCTGGCTGAATACTTTACAACCTTGGAGAACCAGTTGGATGCTTCCTGGACTGTGTTTTTGCTCATTCTTTGGCACCTCACTATGTCTGGCTTTGAGGGGATTCTGTGATATTTATCAGTGTGTCAGCCTTCTCCAACAGCTCCCATCAGCCTCAACCAGCATAGTCAAAGGAGTAGTGGGATCTGTAGTCCAAAACATCTGGATGGCGCCAGACTTGGGAAGGCTGTTCCAGAGAGCCACTGTGGTGTAGTGGTTAGGAGCATGAGTTCAGGACTCAGGCACTCTGGGTTCTCATCTCCACTCTGCCTTGGATCCAGCTGGGTGACTTTGGGTCAGTCACAAACTCTCAGGCCAGCCTACCTCACAGGGTTGTTGTTGGGATAAGATTGAGAGCAGGAGGAAGTGAATGATGTTAGCTGCTAAAGAGAAAGAGAAAAAGAGAAAGAGAAGACTATAAATCAAATAAATTCATAGATCCTCAGGCTTAATTTAGGTACCACTTTTTAAACTGTCACTACAAAAACTGTGCCAAAGGCTACTAGGGATCATTCCTTCATTCTCTGATCTTACAAATCATCTCGTTTCTCTCCAAGTATGTGTTCAGTACTGCAGCCATTGCCAACTTGTTGCCTTCCAAATGTGTTAGATTACAACTCTCAGAATCCTCCAAATTTTCTGTAAAGGAAATCCATGTTAGATTTTCCCAAGAAGGCCCAGGAGTCTGTCTATCACTAGGACATATAGACTACACAATGGCTTTGTAAGATGCTGTTACATTTGTACAGAAGTAAAAATGGTGTTATGAAAGACCCAAAAGAAGCAAGATTGGGGGCTATTCTCTAGGCACCCAGAGAATATGTTTCAGAAAGCATACATTTAATGGTTGATACAACACATCAAGACAGAAGGAAATCAGCAAAGTATTATATTTTTGTTTTCATTTCTATACCACCCCTTAGCCAAAGTTTTCTGGGCAGTTTACTGAGTAGGGATATGCATACCCATTTCACAGAGCACTGAAGACTTCTAAGGGTCAGTTCCATAAGACGTTGCCATGTCCACCAGTCTGGATGGCTGTAAAAGAGAGTTGGACAAATTTATGGAGGATAAGACAATCAAAAGCAGTTGTGTGCTGCTTCTGGTGTCAGAGGCACCATGCCTATATACAGCAGTTGCTGGGGAACATGGGGGGTGTTATGGCATTCATGTCCTACTTGACATTGTCTGGAGGTCCTTGACCATGGTGTGAATGCAGTGCAGGACTAAATGGAGCTTTGGTTGATTGAAGATCACTAGAAGGTTAATGGCATGTTATAATGTTGGCATATATTTCCAGATGCCCAGGTGGAGAACAGCTGGGGAGAACTGCTTAAATGTTCACAACGGACACCCAAGGCCAGCTGCTCCCACAGCAGATCTTCTAGGGAAACAGTCAGCAGCTAAAATGCTTTTATAGGGCTTGACATACTTTGGTCAAGCTCAATTCAAGAAATCTAATTGGAAACCCACAACATTATAATAGAGATGGGCAACTTGTAGGCCAAAATATCTGGAGAGCTACAACTTCCATCATTGCTCATCACTGACTAGCTATGGCTGATGGTAGTTGTAAGCAAAACATCTGGAGGGCCAGAAATTGCCCACCACTGCTTCATATAAAAGGATCAAAATCTAAGAGGAAACACATTTTTGTTTAAAGTTGGGTGGCACCTTAAGAACTTCTGCCATGAGATTTCATACATACTGTCCTCTTCATCAGACCTTGCAGTGTTAACTTCAAACTAGCAAGTCTGCATAACATGTGTTTTTAGATGGAATTGAAATGCAAAAAAAAAAAAAAAAACAACCAGTTGATTATCTTAACAGTTGCCATTGAGGAACCAATTAACATGTAGTGTCATGAAAAAAATTAACTTTTCTCTCATTTAAATCACAGGAAATAGAGTTGAATCTCTTGATAAATTGTTTTTCAGCAATGCCATCTTGATATCTGACTTGGACATTGTGTTGTACAAGAATGGTCACATTCAGGTCATTTACCAGTGTGTTGGGAGGTTTAAGTGGGACTTGCATTAAGATGGCACCATATCTAATACGCATCATGCATTTCTAACCCCCTCCCCCCAAATATCTTAGAAGGAGAGTCCAGATGCTGAATTCCTCATTCCTAAAAGTGGCAATCTGTGGACCTGGGTGTGCATTTGAGTGTTGTGTCTTGCTTTTTGCTAAAGACCAAAATATGATCAGGATAATTCATGCTTGCCTGATTCATGTTCCTTTATCTGTTATCATGCTGTAACTCAGGTAGAAGTACTCCAATGATCATGAGTTAGTGTCATGCAGTTGCGAAGCACCTACTGAGTGCAACAGGGTTTCTTGTTCCCCTCTCAGGTTTGTTCAGGATTGCTGCAGCCCTTGAGGCCCCCTCTCTGGCCCTAAGATGCATTATAAGCAGGAGATGGATAATAATAATAACAGGCACAAATGACCAGGAGGAGGATGTAGCTGTCACTGCAGACGGCTTTGCAGCCTGTTCTGTAAATTGGCTTAGGGGCATATTGGTGTCTGTTCTTCTAGAGGTGCTACTTGGCATTAAGGTTGGACTACTGTGATGTGCTGGCTCTTGTCTGGCTTTTTTCATGTGGCAGCTGTGTCTGGGTTTTCCCAGCTCCTTCTGGTATCCAGTGGGGCAGAATGTCATACGCCTCCTGAGTTCAGGCAGCTCCTATCTGCTTAGGGCATGAGCGGCTCCCAGCAAGCACAACACCTGGGGAACATCGGCCTGTTGTAAATTTGACTCACAGGTAGCCTGCTGCTTCTTTGCTTGTGTCTTTCTGGCATGGGAATGTGTGTGTGTGAAACTATAAATAATTTGCTGAGTGTTTGAAACTCAGTTTCCCTCTGTCCTTGCATCTTTGTGAACTCTTGCCAAAAAAAAAAGAAAGAAATGATTTTTTTTTAAAAATGTGTGTTTTGTTCCATGACATGTTCCCCAGGCCATGTGAGTTCTTTGCAATTTGGACATCGGCCGTCCAGAACAAGGCCGGAGGGTATTCAAAGTCACTTCCTGTTGCCATGTCGCAGCTGGAAATTGTGTTTGTTCCTCTTTTTAGAATTTTAGAAGCACTTTTTCTTTTATTGTTATATCTTTTTCTTTTATGTTATTGTGGGTTCCTGCCTTGCCATAGCTTGTTGTGTCATGCAAACCCAGGTGGCAAGGGTTACTTGAGAGGTAGCGAACCCTTAATAACCCATGGCTGATAATAGGGTTATTTCAGAGTTGTCCCTGCCAGCTGGGTTCATATGATGTAACAAGCCACATTAAGGTGGGTATACTTAAGCCCCATTCAAAAATGGCGTTCAGTATGATGGAACAGCCCCTGTGGGTAACTTTGGCTATAGCGGGCTGTCATTTTGTGCAACCAGGTCAGAGCATTAAGCTCTGGAAGACAAGACTAGTATGCATTGAACTGCTGGGATTCTGGAGCGTGTGTGGAATCCGTCCCGTGCTCCAGGTGTGTAGCCTGCCTTTTCCTTACCAAAGGCTCAGATGTCCTCTTCATGTATAATTCCAGTTGCGCCAGAGCTCTCTGGCTCTTTTGTCACGGATCAATTAGGCAGAATGAACATGTTCGTATCTGCTTAGCTTAACTTCTTCTTCTTCTTCTTCTTATTATTATTATTATTAACAGATTTATAGGCCGCCCCTTGCCACAAGCCTCAGAAACTTACTTTCCTTCAGCTATGCAGAGGGTTCAGTCCTTCCCTTCCCTGTCCCGAGCCTAAGAAATCCTGTTCAGTGTTTCTCCCATTGTAGTTACTATCTCACAAGAAATTCTCTGTGCGTATTATTGAGTTATTCTTTGCAGATAGGAGAGCTGGGGTGGGGGTGGGTTGGGGTCAGGATATAAAAGCTGAGAATTCTCAGGGCAGCTGCATGCTTTCTCTAAAGTCCTGCTATTCTCTTAGGGCATTGCTACACACACACACACTGCAGCTGCCACGGCTGTGATGTGAAATGGAAGGTCTGTATGGGAAGACACAGTCTTGTTCATCTTATCCCCTCACATTCCTAAGAATCTCTTCTCTTCCCACACCCATTTTATTTTGCTCAAAAATGTATCTGCTGCCTTATTTCCAAAACAGATAAACAAGGTGTCTACCAAAAATGAAAACAGTAACATAAAACACTAAAAACTTAAATCGCATCCAGGCTTCCTTAAAGCAACAAATCCCTGTCATAATAGACCAATATAACTACAGACAAGGTGGTGGTGGTGGTGGTGGTGGTTTGAAATGTGGAGAAAAGTGAGGTAATATTACACAAAATATATTTAAGGCAAAGGAGTATCTGTGGAAAGCTCTCTCTGATCTTCTACCTGTCCTTTCTCCATTCTCTGCTTTCCTCATCTTCTGCAGTGGCGTCAAAGGTGCCCTTTCGAAAGTGGGAGTCAACTCCCACTCCCCACACAGACAGACACCCCCTCTGCATTTTCTCCTTGGGCAAGGGACACGTCGTCATATCGTGCCCTCATTGCCAGGCTTCGCAAAGGAGGCCTGGAAGCATAAGGCTGAACAACTAGTCTGCATCACCCGTGGCTGCTCTGCCCAGGTTCTCTTCAGAGAGGGCCACATCGCCAGGAAAGCGGCCAAGCATGCAAAAAGGATGGCTCCTGCTACCAAGCAGAAACACGGATGCCATGAGAGCACCAGCTTCCAAACCATTGACAGTGAGGACCTAGCCAATCCCAAGAGAGCCCTCGTGGCCAAGAGATGGTCAGTTCCTGGAGGGCCGCAGCCCTGTCTAGCATTGGCACCAAGGGGCCAATTGATCCCAAGAGAAGTAAGCTGGTTGCTCGCCCGTATGTGTGATGCACAGAGACCACAGAGAAGAAAGTCAGGTTGCTTACCTGCAATGGTTGCTCTTCAAGTTCTCATCTGTGCATTCACACAACCTCCCCCCTACCAGCCCCACTTGGTGTCAAACCAAAGACAACCAGTCCCCCTCTGTGGGGGGACATTGGCCAGACTGAGGTGGTACAACACTCCTTCCTTGGTCCTGGGACCTATAGGTGGTCTCAGCGGAACTGAAGGAACGGGTGGGAGCCCCTCCGCATGGATGCAGGGAAGAGGAAGGGAAGCGGCTCCCTCCCAAACTAATGCTTAGTTGTAGAATCTTCCCGGCAACGCGTGCCATGCCAGTGCCGAGCCATATGTGTGAATACATCTCAAGGAAGGGCAGTTACAAATGGGCAACCTGACTTTACAACCCTCATTATGCGCTGCCAGCTCATCATGGTCCCACATGTCTTGAGGGCACATGGTTGGGGAAGCTGCAGTAGAGCGCCAGGTCCTGGTAAATGTCATGCTTTAAGTTATTCCAAGAGGTTTTGTCTGACAACGGGGGGGGGGGGGGGGCTGCAATCTGCTGGCTACTTGCTGTGCATCGCAGGCAGTAATGTCTAAGGTAACCAGCTTGAGCATACAGGCAGAAACGTGGAGGAAGGTGTTCCTTAATGCAAGTGTGCAAATTTCCCCTCCATTTCCTTCCCAACTGTTAAATTTATGTACATTTACTTGTTTTTAAGCTGTTAGGGAAGCTTATGAACTACTCTGAAATGGGGCTGTGAGAAGTAAGAAGGAGTTAACTTCTCCCCTTTCTGGAGCTGCTGGAGACTCAAGGAAGTGTTGAAAGGTGGAGGGCCCTGAGAAATGTCAGCTCAGCACATAAAACCAAGAGATTCTCCCCCCACCCCTGCTTTAGATGCATTTCCTGTTTGGCTTTTGCCCACCATCTCTTTGTGTTATTTCTCTTTGCAAAGGTCTATAAATTAGCCAGTAGGCAGCCTGGGTTTTGTCAGCAGCAGTCACATGGGATGGCTGTGGGTGTGCACCTGCAAACTTGGAAAAGGCTGACAACACAATAACAGCAATGACATTGCAGCTCCAACTGTGCATTTTTGAGGCATTGGAAAATAATTGAAAAAGCTGGGGAACAAATGATGGTTCTTCCAAAGTGCTGTTTCATCCTTGTTGGAAGGACAGTCGCTGGTTAGTGAGCAGAGCCTGCTTTTCGCTGCTCTGTAGCTGGCTATGGCAACCCATGAGGCCGTCTCTCTCCTGGGTTCTTTCAAAGGAACGGTGCTGGAACAAGCCGCAGTTCTCTGTGTTGTTTGCTTCCCAAAATAAGCCACCCTGCAGGAAATGCTCTGGGTCTGGATTACTGACTGCCCATAGTGTGACCCCAGTACCAGCATTTTGACTCCCATTTTGCAGGTGTGGAATGGAGAATGCTGTCAAGAGCAGGCTGCAGGGTGGCCGAGTCCCTGGTGTCCAGAGCAGATAAGGACATGGAAGGAACTGTGGCCCGGTCACAGGTGCCAGCACCTCATGCCATTGTGGTGTGGCTTTGGCTTCTATGATGGCTGCTTTCTCAGCACCATATGATATAATCTGGTTAACGCCTTCCTTGCCCCCAGGTGGACCAAAAGGACAAGAAGCATGTGGCCAGTGTTGGTGCCATCTGCCTTGTCTTCTGCTGCAACCATGTGTGTGGGAAGGCGCCTCTTCAGGGTTGCAGCTCGGGCAGAAATTTGGGGTCAAAGTCCAGGCCCTGAAAATTCAAGGGGGCCAGAGATGACCATCCAGAGGATGGCAGGTGAGGAGGCATCAGGGTATTAGAAGAGAATACTATCTTATTAGTCAAGATGATATTCTGATTTAAGGGAGTTTAAAATCACAAATCTGTACATGCTCACAATATATATATATTAATCAGGGTTGGCAGCTAGTTCTTGTTATTCTAAAGTATTGGGAATATAGAAGCAAATGTAAAGCTCAGAATGGTGTTCAAGGCAGGGGCAAACCAAAATATTAGTGCTGTGCTTCACAGCTGAAGTAATACACATAGTGGTGTGAAGACCAGCAAGCCCAGGGTATGTACTCACCTAGCTGCACCACTGTGCCTACCCAGCTGTACATGCATGATGCTCGCAGGCCTGGGCCTGCCATTCCTTGGGTCATGTTAGGGGAGAAGCCATTAGAGCACCTGTTATGGCAGCCTTTTCCCTCTTGGCACCCTGGGCTGGGGCTTCTGTTTGCAGGCTGTTGTTGTGGCAAGTTGTCTCTTAGCCCTTGGAATGCTGGGAGAATCTCATTTATTGCAGATCTTTCATCACACCCAGAGAGTGTACCAGGGTGGGAGGTATTCCTAGCAGGCCTGGAGAGGGAGGAAGACAACAGCAATATGGAAGGTAGGCGTGGGGCTAGGATTATTCTTGGCTGTTAGCTTGCTGGGGCTGCAGCTAACTTGTTTAGACATGAGATCTCCTGAAATACTGTCCCTCCAAGCTTGAGACAGCTGTTGGGGCAAACACAGCTTTAGAGAGTGGGATGGGCCTAGAAAAAGAGGTGAGAAGAACAGCGAGAACATGGAAAAGCAGCAGAGCAAAAGTGGTCACCCCTTCTCACCTTGGAAGGGTATTTTTATCACTGAAAGCTTCTCCACCCACCCAAAGCCAGCAAAACTTCAATTCCCTTATTCTCTTATCTTTTTAAAAATGGTGGTCCTATATAAATCATCTGGCTCCAACTTTAACAGGTACTCGTATAATAAAGTCAGGGGTGACATATAGGAAGGACAGTCTTTAGACTCTAAAGTTTAGAGGGTCAAGAACGGGGGCTAGTCTAGGGGAAAGGGCCATGGCACATGCTTGGCTTGCAGACAGTCCCAAATCCAATCTCTGATCATCCAGGTAGGGCACAAAAACTGCCCAGAGGGCTTTAGACAATGGGCAGGCTAGAAATGGGATAAATATAATTAAAGTTCCTGCCTCAAATCTGGGAGAGCCATTGGCAGTCTTGACTCAGCATAAGAAAGCTTCTAATTCTTCTAGTCATACCTGAAAGTGTCTTTGCCTAGTGCACCCTACCCCTTGCTTAGAATTGGACATTATTTTGCCTAGGTGGGTAGAATGGGGGAATATAACTTTTGGGGAAAATACAACTTTTTAAATTAAAAACGAATAACCCTGAAGCTACAGTGTACTCCCCAAGGCAAAGATACAATGCAAATGTGGCTCTTCGTTTACATTCAACTCCAAAACCTGGGATGTCTATCTAGGGTATGTCTGTCTAATACAATACACATGATCCTGATGCTTAGTCTTGGGAGGAGGACCATCCACACAGTGCAGCCACCATTTCCGTCCCTGCAGCCTCTCCTCGCACGGGAGCCAGTCCCTGGGATTTTGGCATGAACAATTGCCACAGAGCATTCAATCCTACATACATTCCGGGTCGTAAGTTCTTTAAGTCATTAACACCATTAGAATGAACAGATTTTCCAAGGGCTCTATGGGCCATGTAAGCTGTCCAGTGTTCCTGCAGAGTTTTGTTCCTTTGGTTTCCTTTTTCTCTTCCTTGTCACTGGCTGTTTTGGTGGTTGTCCAGAAACAGTGATTTCCTAGTTTTTATTAAGAGTAAGCAATACCAGGAGAGGCAGCGAGTCTGACCTGATATAAGGCAGCTTTCCATGTTTGCAAAATCTTGACAGTGTGGAAGCTTGCTGAAGGACCACCCGCGGTACCTTTCCTGAGATTTCACTTGGCCTAGTCTAATCTAAAAGCTCGTTACAGTGCTCCATAAAGGGCTAGAAACACGTGAGTGTTGTTGGATTCTGAAATATAGCAAGCTAAGTTAACTGCACCCTGATGCTGGGAACAATTGACAGCAAAAGAAGAAGAGGGTGAGGTGGCTGGATGGAGTCACCGGGGCAGTTGGTGTGAGCTTGGGTGGACTCTAAGGGATGGTGGAGGACAGGAGAGCCTGGAGGAATGTTGTCCATGGGGTTGTGATGGGTCAGACACAGCTTTACGACTAAACTAACAAAACAAAAGTTAGCTGCTGCTATACAGTGGCTCAGGGGCTTTGTGTCTTGCAAGTTAGAACCGCTTCATTGAGGCCAAGACATCCTGTAGTTGCAGCCTCTTAATTAAGAAGCTTGGCACTTGTCAGTTTTGTTGCATGGCAATGCATTCCTCATAAACAAACAGGTGCATTGGAGGAGAGGGAAGAGTCCACACAGACTTATCATTTACTTCTAGGATGGAGGTGGTCAACTTTGGGCAGGTGGTGGGGGGGCTGCTTCCCTCTGCCCCAGACCCATTCCAGAAGCAGAGAAACAAGCTAAGTTTGCATATTCCAAGCCTCTGTGATGCTTTGCTGCTAAATATTGATGGCAAAGCATGACTTTCTCTCCTTTAAGAAATAAAGAAGAGAGAATGGGCAGTGGGGGCTGCACACAGGGGCAGCAGGGTCCATGTGCAGCTCGTTGGTTGCTTGTTGCCCACCCTTGTTCTAGGACTTGGAGGTCCTGCCTGTCTGAACCCTAAGCCAGACAGTCCCAGCATCAACTTGCAGTTTGCCAGCAGCCTAGCATGCAGTTTCTGCCATCTATCACAAAGTGGAAAATGCAGCAACTTCATTGACGCAGCTGCTCTGGCGGCCCCCCTGCAGGCAGTGCTCTAATCACTGGTGCTCTCCACACATGATTGCTTGGGAGCGTCTCTGCAATATTCTTCCCCAGGCTTGGTTAGAATTTGGAAGGCTGGGCCGAGAGCTTGGAACAGCCTGTGCTCTCCCCCAGTGCCAGCCAGAACAGGGAGGCCTCTGCATAGTTAATGTTTAGCCAGCAAGAATGACTGCTGCAGGGAGACTGGGCTGGGAGGGCAGCCTTCCCGAACTTGGTGCCTTCTGGGGAGAATTGGACTACGATTCCCATAGTGCAATGCAGGCTGAAAGTTATGAAGCATTGAAGGCCAACACATCCGTTCAGGGGAGGCTGCTCTTAGACAACTGACACAGGACTTTCCCCATACATCCAGAGAGCAGCAATGCTGCCCTGGTGGCAGGTGAAGCTGGGATACCTGTGCCGTGTCTGTGAATTGGCTGAAGATGTAATCCTACTTCTCTTTGCTTAGTGCACAGGCAGGCAACTTGGTGTCATTTTTTTGACTGATAACTCCCACAGTTTCTGACCATTTGCCATCTTGGCTGGGTCTTATGGGAGTTGTCTACTGCTGGCCTACACATACAGCATAGCTTGCCTACAGCTGTGCCATGTTTTTCCCTATTGGATCACTTTAGATCTGCTGTTACTTATTATTTATTAGCTTATTTAATATATTTATATCCACCCTTTTCCTTTCAAGGAACTCAAGGCAGCTTACATAATTCTCTTCCTCTCCATTTTTATCCTCATAACAACAAAGATTAGGCTGAGAGTCCATGACTGGCTCAAAGTCACCCAGTGAGCTCCATGGCTGAGCAGGGACTACAACCTGGAGAGCCAGGATCCCTAGTCCAACGCTGTAACCGCTCCACCACACTGGCTCTCTGTATTTCCTGCTCTTTAACCTCCAGATTTACATGGCCAAAGTTGCCTCAAAGGGAAAGCTGCCAAGGAAGGATGCTCTTGTAGAGCCAACCCTTATCCTGAGCAGCCCCTAATACAGCATCAGACAAAACTCTGCTGTATGGTTGGATGGCAAGATGGTCTTCTCTTCAGCTTCCTGTTCTCCTCTCCCTGCTCTGATTCTGCAATGCAGGCTTCCCCAGCCTAGCCCCTCTGAGGCACCTTAGGCTATTGCTCCCATCAACCCTAGCCAGCATCACCGTTGGGGTGATGGGAGTTGTAGTCTTAACACATTTCGAGAGTGCCAGCTCACAGAAGGCACCTTTAGTGTTAAATGAGTAATCTGTAATGGCTGTTAGTCCTGCCTGGTATGTGGAATCTGAGCAATGGTGTGGCACTATAAGAACCTACTTTTTGGATGGATGGGAGGGAGGCTGTGGCCCTCATAGGGCTCCATTTGTAGGTCAAATTATTCCCTTCAGATCACTTAGTTTAACTTGTCTCCCATTTCTCTTGGCTGGTCAGTTACAGGATCTCAGCTGACCTGCAACCACTACAGGCTTTTTCACTTAATTTTTGGTATAAAAATGAAAAGGCCCACTCTTTCAGAGAGAGAAGGGAATATGCAAACAACCCCAAACCCAGTACTTCCAAAGTTAGTTTCTTAAGGGAATACATTGCCTTTAAGCTAACAATTAGGAAAAAAGACATTTGTGAGTACATCACTGCTCAAGGCACAGAAAGTAAGAATGTAGCCAGGAAGATCAATTAATGCAACAGAATCAAATAGAAATATTTTTCTGGACAAAACCCATTTCAGGCAGTAGGTAGACAGCAGCTCATTTTAATCTCCCACAGAAAAGAGCACAGCTGAAATTGTCTTTTACCTTGAACTTTAAATGCTGAGCACAACATGGGTTTGTTTCTAAATGGGGTATATGAGGTATAAGCTGTAATCCATGGTGTAGATTGTTTTGTAAATGTCTGGAATCTTGGCCTCTAAACAGGGTTCTGTCCAGCATTTTGACTTAAATGTAAAATATATATAGTCCAGATCGCTCTAGTGATTAGGGCATCTTGGATGACTTCTTGTACACTTTTATAATTCTGGGAACTGGATGTGCCTTAACATTTCCTGGTGTTTAGTGAATAATTCAGCCTTGTTGTTGTTAGTCGCGATGTCGTGTCCGACCCATCGCGACCCCATGGACAACATTCCTCCAGGCCCTCCTGTCCTCCACCATCTCCGAGAGTCCACTCAAGCTCACACCCACTGCCTCAGTGACTCCATCTAGCCACCTCATCCTCTGCCGCCCCTTCTCCTTTTGCCCTCAATCGTTCCCAGCATCAGGCTCTTCTCCAGGGAGTCCTTCCTTCTCATTAGGTGGCCAAAGTATTTGAGTTTCATCTTCAGTATCTGGCCTTCTAAAGAGCAGTCAGGGTAGGCAGCACCAAATCTTGGGATTTGGTTTTAAAACTTCATGGAGCTTTCTGACACTAATGCTAAGCTCAGTGAGAGCTGATAGGTTTGCATACAAAATGGCCTAAACATCAAGGGACAAACATGTCTGGGGAATTCTGACAGATGTTCATATGCTACTTGAGAACCACTCTTCATCCTCCCAGGTTAGGCAGAGAGCACACTGGCTGGCCCAAAGATACCCAGTGAGCTCCACAGCCTCAGTGCAGGGCTATCCACTGCCGTACTAGAAGATGGGGGAGCGGGCAAAGAGAAGCTCTTGAACTTTTAGCAGAGTATTCTGAAGGAAAGCATGGAGGGTGGGCTGGAACCCTGTTTGGGACTACTGGGTGTGGTGTATAAATATAATTCAGGAACAGGAAGGAATGCTCTTGTAAGCTGTTGAAGATACGGCATGACATGCTGTAGGTCCCAGTCTACTGAAATGCCACGCCAGCCGGGCTGCTGCTGCTTCTGCTCCAATGGCTTGTGGTTGTGCACCTGAAGAAAGTGATCCAGTCTGTGCAAGGCCAGTAGAGGAAGTACTGGGTGTCACTGGGTGGCATGGACACTCCCAGCAAATCCATTGAGGCACTTCAGCCATCCTGCTGCAGACATCAAACGGGTTATAAATTCAGGCCGTTGAGGAGCTTGGCTTGGTTTAGAATAGTTATGGATAGAGTAATGGGATGGAAAGTGTGCCCAGAAGAACTTCTCATGCTTTTTCTGTGTGCTAAATTAAGACTACATTATGGCCCACCCAGAGAGGGGAAAAAGCTCAAGGAAGTGGCACATGAGGGAGCTGAATGTCCTCTTGCAGGGGATTCTTTTTCATACTGTCCAAAGAGCTTTGGGTTGTGGGGAGGGAATAGAAATGTATTAATCTAGAGGACAAATGTGTTTCTCCATATGATTAATCTGGCTTGCAAATAGCTGATGTTGTGCCTTAGCGGTGCTTCGGCATGCTTGCTTTTTAGAGGGGTGAGAGATGTCCATGTGTGATTTCTATAAGTTTTGGGGCTGGATGAGCTACATTTATGGCTCAATATTTGCACATGGCAAAAGGCAAGGGATCAGACTAGTCTGCAGAAAATAGCTGGTGCTTTGCTTCGTGTGTGTGGGGTGGGGCTAGGTGGAAGAAGGTAGGCTGTGGATCCAGATGCAACAGGTCTGAAAGACACTGGCATCATAAGCCACGTGCTAGGCCTGAAAATGGAGTAAGGGGAGGAACTTGACCTGGCTGAATGCTGCCCTTAACTGCTACTTGCCTTGAGAACAATCCAAGCTGGAGAAGGAGCTGTATCTCCTAGCTGCACACCTTGGCCTACAGGTTTTTTGCACTTTCCCTTTGGTCCCCCTTGAATATTTTACAGATCTCTAATTCTGCTTAGTGATAAAGCCCCTTTGCTTCCCCTCCAATACTTGCCTTGCCATAAATCTACAACTGCCACATCTCATGAGCTGCCAGCCACAACAGCACTGCAAGGAAGAGGGGGGACAGGTGTCAGATTAAAGCATTGCACTGCCTCGCAACAGAATCTAGTCTACCCAGGCTGCCTTTGCTCTGAGCATTCTGAAATACTGCTGCTTAAAGGCATGTACCCTGCAGCAGAAAGTTAGCTTTAGTGAATTTTAGACACACTTCCCCAAAAAGGGTTAGGAAAGAGAGGAGAGGGATGTACTTGGCACCTGGAGTCAACAAGAGGGCCGTTAAGGGATACTTGCCAAAGGTGGTCTCCAGCGTAGGGCAGTGTTGTGGGAAGCTGGGGTCATACAGCTAGACCTGGAATAGGTCTGAGCAGATGGAGTTGGTAACTCTGCCCTTGTTTATATGTTCCCAAATCCTTCAACAGGAGGAAATCCTGATCCAGGTTCCATTGTGCTAATTCTGTTTTGGCTAAAAGCTTACTGCATGGTGCACAATGTTGACTATCTCTGGAGAAAGCTGCAATCGAGAACAATATCTAGACTACTATTAACTTGTCCTTCCAGCTATTAAAGCAAGAGAACAGCAATCTCACAAAAAACTTGGCAGGAAAATGTCTCCAAAGCCAGTCAAAGCACAAGCACAAGAACATTTGCTCCAGCCCCGCTGCCCATGAGTTTTGCTGGCTCATCCAATTCTTTGCATGCCTGAACAGATGAAGTTAGCAAGATCAGCTTCCTAGGAAAGGTGCTCCACAATTTGGTGCCACCACTGAAAAGATCCTGAAGTACTAGTTGTATTATGAGTGCTTGGTCTGGAGATGAAGTGATGATAGATATAAGTGAGCCTAATGGCTCATGGGGTAGAATAGAAATCTAATAAAAATGTCAAGTAAGGGATAACAAAAGTGCTATCTTCTGCCCATGTCCCTTGCCCTGCTCTTGGTGGTGTCCAGTGCAGGTAACATTTTTCTCTGATCCAGGCAAGATCTGCATGTCTCAGTCCCAGACAGGTATCCTCAGGCCAAGCCAGTTGTTCCATACCTGTGATGGGAGAGGGGGAATGGTGAATGGAGGGAAGGTGCTGTTCTGATGCAAATTGCTCCTTAAAAGCTCAACAGAAGCCAAGGCTATTCAAACAGTATGCTTACATTTTGACTTGGAAACAGGCTCCTGTGGTTGGTGTAGGCCCCACACCTTGAGGCAGTTCTTCCCACTTGTGGTGACACATTGAGGTTGCCTGGGGTTCTGGTGCATGCAGCAGAAACTAGATTGTACCTGTATCTCCACATGCAAACCAAGGATCCATGCTATGTTGGTGAGGTACAAAAATAAGATGCTCTCTGATAGTTAGATGGTCTCACAGGAAGACTTCAAGCCTCACATTGAAGCCCTCAACTGGGCAACTACATCCTGCACTCTCATTCGCAGCCCCTGCACAATAACAAAACATAATCCTTAGTTTGGACATCATGGTGGTGCAGAGCTGCTTATGTTGCACTGTGAAGCCTGTTACAGAGAGTGAGTCTTTACATTATTAGCCTTTCTTGGGAAAAAGCCAGGCCTCTGAATGTTTAATGTTATAATTTTATTATCCATAGTCAGCTGTTTCTGCTGCCATTGTGCATTCTGTGAATTATAATATAGAAATAAAACTCGTGCTGCATTTTGTGTGTGCATCCCTGTAAGTGAATTCCATGTCTGGAATTCAGACACGTAAGTTTGGATGCCAGTTTGCTTGTCTGCTGTACCGCACTAGGTACAAATTCAACTTTACCAGGTCCAAAAATTAAGGCTGTTGGTTAGATTTGGCTCCTAATTGTACCCAAACCTGGTTGACCGTTGTTGCCTCAGTGCATTTCTTCCTCACTATTCGGCTTACCAAGATTCATAAGGTAATCCCTGCCTGCGTTTTTACATTCTAAAGTCATGTCCCAAGAGGAAAAGGGATGAGGAAGAAAAAAGCAAAGTCCAGGCACTGGCTCTTCATTTCACAGTTCCTACAGGAAAGGGTGAAAAAAGCTTCTGTAACATGTAAAGTCTGCACATAAAAATGTTCAAAATGGGGAAACAACCTTCCTCCATCCCAGCAATCCTGGCTGGCCACGCAAAACCAGGACAGCCATTCTGCAGAGCCCTATTTTCCTGTCTGCAGCCTCCCACATTTCATTTAAAAAGTCTGATGGTGCATATTTCGTTGCTCCAGCATCAAATTATAATTTCTAGGACTCTGTCTGGACAATGACACACAGAACATTTAAAGCAACAAAAATAGAGTTTCCTGCTTCAGAAATATTGGACTCATGCAAATCCAGTAGGTTCATTTGCTCTGTTGTCTCACGCAAGGAAGCAATCTAAAATGTTTTTAATTGAGGGTCCAGTCCTGTTATAAAGGTGTTTTTACAACCAGCAAGCAGTAATTGGAATGGCATACGCTTTGCTAATTCAGGGTTGTGGCACAGGGTTGGTACTGGGGTGGGGAGACAGGCTGTGGATGTCACATTCAGCCCTTGTGTGGCCAAACATGGCCACTTTGTGGAAATCCAGTTTCCTTCTTGGCTTTTTTCAACAAAAAGATTGGGGCACAGAAATCCTGGTTATCCCTGCACATCATTTGATGATCTAATTAAATGTGGGATGTCCTAAAGAATTTCTATTGTTAATCTTGGTGTCCCTGCTCAGACACGAAACTCACTTAGGACCACACTGAGATTCTCAGCCTAGCCTACCTTACAGGGTTGTTGTGAGGAGAAAAAGGAGAAAGGGTTATGCATTCCTGCAGGAAAAAAGCAGGGATAGAAATGGAATCCATTAATAAATGTAACATGTCCTCTATTTTTCATGTTAGTGCTGGAAGTACTAGTCCATGAGGCCTGGAGCAGACTATAGTTTCCTGGTATGGCAGTTTTGGCAGACAAGCAAGAAGGAATTAATAAATACAATATTTAATAACATTTAACAATAAAATTAATTAACTCCAACTCCTCTCCTAAAGCTCACACTTTAACTGTCATTTCCCAAAAGCACTTTCTCCCCTAGTTAGAATTCCTCTTCTAGTCAGAATTGTAAATTGATCTAGGCCCCATCTCATGATATTCAAAGCAAGGTTTCATGCCTACTCAGATCCTTTTAAGATCACCATTAAAGATCACCGAGAAAAAAGGAACATTACAGAACAGTGAATTCCCCACAATCCTCCTCCTCCTAAAGCAGGGTTTTTTTTAAAACCTCTCCCGCATATTTAATTAACACTTTAAATTGCAGTGTCAGCACCTAGCGTTGAGGTGGGCAACTTATGGCGCTTCAGATGTTCATTGGGCTGGAAAGCCCATCATTCCCACTGGACCAGGTTGATGGGAGTTGCAATACAGCTACATCTGGAAAGCCTACCCTGGGAAAATACAGGATTTCTAGCCCCTGTGACTTTATTTTATGGATTTAATAACTATGCACTAATTTTGTATCCCCTTACATGGTTTTTATTTTGACTGCTACTTTGAGAATGTTACAACCTGAAAGGCAGCCTAGAAATGCTAAATTAATGGCATGGGACCAGGTTATTTGAAGATGCCCGTCATACATACAATCTCACCCACTCACTAAAATTTTCTTCGGGTCTCCTCCTGGAGTGCACACTTTTATGACTGGTTACTTTGCCCCATTTTCCCTGTCAAGGCTGCCCTTTACTAAGATAATTTTTTAAATAAGATTTTATTAAGATTTTAAACTACAAATTAAAAACGTCAATCATCAAATACATCGGACAAGCTGGGTCAGCCCCCTATAACATATCTTTTAGCATTCTATGATCATAATCAAATCAATTTATAAAAGTTTAAAGACATCTTTAAATCTAAGCCAAGTCCCGTTTCTCTAGCCAATCGTAAAAAAAGTCCCAAGTTTGGTAAAGTCAGTGTCTTCCTTCTCCTTCAGTGATAGAATCAAGTCTATCCATTTTTGCACCATCCAGAATCTTTTTCAAAATCAGTTCCTCAGTGGGTAGTTCCTCACTCTTCCAGTATTGAGCAAGCGCGATCCTCACCGCTGTAATTAAATGTAATATCAAATACATTTCTTGTTTACTATTATTTTCCGGTACAACATTAAGATAAAATTAATTAATTATCCCGTCTGCTACTGAGGTCTCCCAACAGTCTTACAATAAACAGGGTGGAGCACAGCATCCAAATAAATTGCTATATGTATCTGTGTTTTCAAATTGTGGAGAAACTAAACATCCTTCTATTCAGTAAGGAAGATTTGAAGATTCCAGAAGATAGAAGAGGACAAATGGGCTGAAATCACTGAAGACCGAAGCCGGGCGGGCAAGTTGGAAGTGCCAAGCTGAAGATGTATTCGCCATTTGAAATTTTTGGGTGTCAGGAAATTTGGGGAAGACTCCAAAGAATTCAGAATATTCTGGACAGGATAAATGAGCTGAAATCACTTGAAGACGGAAACCGAAACCGCCGGGCAGGCAAGTTGGAAGAAAGCTCCCAAGCTCGAGATTTTGAAATTTGCATATCAATTAGGAAGACTTGGTCTCAAGAAGCCTGAAAAAGGGGCAAGCACATTGCAAGAAAGGAAGGTCTCCTGCCGTCGCTAGCTTAGTCCTGCTTAGCAGACATGCTTCAGCGAGTCTACAACCAGATTTAAAAGCCCAACTCTTGTCCTGTGTTTTCTTCTAGATGAGGCAATGTAGAGAGAATGCCTGTGTCACCTTTTGTTGACCAGGTGAAGGGGTGCTGTTGCGCTCTGCAGACTCCCCTTGGGATCTTGTAAACTTGGGGATTTCTGCATGTAAATTTTCCACTGGTTAAAGAGGGAGTGGCAGGCACTGTTCAATTTAGCAATGTGAAGTTAATGCTGTAGCAGCTGCTTTAATGACAATATTTTTACCTTTTAAATGCTAAATTCATGCCATTTACCTGTACTGTAATAAAGATGTATCAAGGGGAAATGGCAATAATGTAAGGGAAAGGGTACTGAAGTAATTTGCTAATGCAGGATGAGGAAATGTTAAATACTTGATGGGCCAGGTGATTTTGTAATTTTAAGAAATCCAATCACCAATTTGCCTTATTCTATGATGGCAACAGGCTTACGTGATTAATTTTAACACGTAAGTTTTCTATATAACCTACATGAAGGCAATAGCAATTAGAACTTAAAATGCATTCTGTTGCTATTATGTCTGCTATGTTGCCTTAATGGGATCTAGCAGCCAACTTAAAAGTCCATTGGCATTAGCTTAATTAGTACTAACCATAACTGAGTTTAAAATCTCAGCCTTTGCCATCCGGGCCTCCTAGGTGTAGTAGTGACATTCCTTTCTGGATAACACACATTCCCTTCAGTACAAGCCTTTATAAGGGCTTTGGAAATTGTCATTTCCCCACATTTCTGGAAGTGTGGAAATGGGATTTTGTGATTAGTATTAACTAAAAGCTAAACAAGTTGGTTCCCTCCCTTTAGAAAAGAACTTTTGTACATGAGAGATCCTTTTCCTCAGCTAGAATGTTTGAAATATATTTCAAATATATTTTATATAAATATTTATATTATATATAATATATAAATATATTATATATTTTATATAAATAAATATATATTTATATAAATATAAAAAATATATTGAATATATTTCACAAAACATTTAATCAGATTTTGTTGAAAATACTACAAGTAGCCAAAGGGAAATAAAGAACTTCCATCCCTTCCAGCACCTACCCCTCATGTAAAGCTTTGAATTGCTGTTCCAGTCCCATTAGTTGAGATGAGTTGGGTTGGTATCGGAATTAAATCCTATACAGCAAGATACTTGCTGCAACAGATTGTCTGCTCCCTTGACCATAACCTGTGTCCAAAACTAAAATGCTTGCCCTGTATATGAGGCAACTACTTGTTCCCTAGCCTATTTATATGAAGATTCATCTTGTTTTCCACTTACTGAAGCACTTAGCCTTTGGAGGTTTCCCATTCTTTTATCAGTGCAGCTGTGGAGCTATTTTGTGCTTGGTGGCCACTGGAGTTTAAGGTCTCATTTTTTCAGGGCACTGGAGGTCACCTGGAGGGCTGAGATCCTCCTGGGGAGATGAGAAGCAGATTTGGGATATATTTGTAGCATATTTTGGCTTTGGTAGGTTCTACCCAGTGGCATATATGAGAAGGGCCCACATGCTCAGTGGGAGGGCAGAGGCTTTGCATGCAGGAGGTCCCAAGTCACTGCTATCTCAAGTCAATCAGGTGATTTTGGGGGGGGGGGACCACAAAGTTGTTCAGATGATCCTACATAGAAAGTCTGGTAGGTAGATTTGGTTCTCCATAGGCTTGGGAAGTTCATGAAGTTTTAAAAATTAACATTTAGCAATGAAAACTTGTACAAACAGCCTACAAGTGCAGCCCTATAGGCAGTGTTTCAGCAAAGCTTCGGGGAAATGCAGTCCCATTTCAGAGCCATGCATCGAGGTATTTCTTGCAAATCAAGTGGCAGCATGCCAGTTCAGGTTCAGTCCCAACATTTCTTGTAAAAGGCTCAAGTCAAACTTGCTACCACATGGTTTGATCTGGCAGCTGTTTTCCAGGGTCTCAGGCAGGGCACCTTGTTACTTGTCTCCTGCTCCTTTTAACTAGAGATGCCATGGCTCAAAGCTGGGACTATGACCCTTGGAGCAGTGCAGCCAGTCAGAACATTATCCTAGGCTGGAAGGACTAGTGGTCTAACTTGGCACCAGCTTGGCTGTATGTTGCCTATCATGCCATCTCTTGTGTATCACAACTTTGAAATATGGTACTCTGAAGGGTGGTGGAGGTTCTTAACTCCAAAAGGACACATTCTGGAATGATATCAAAGTGGTAATACCGTACTTGTGTGTGTTGTGTTGATTTACAAATCTAAGTGCAGAATTTGCTTTCCTTGCTGGGGGATTGTGGGGGTTGGGCATGCAAGTTTCTCTGATTCAGAGCAAAGGGTGTTGAGGGAGAACACAAATGAGGAGGACCTGTAGATGATTGAAATACCATTGCCATATAATTCTGTTCAAATGCAGTGTTTCAGTTCAGCAAGTAAACATGATTTACAAATCCTATTAATTTTGGCTGCTTTACAGAACTGTACAATTAGGAAAAGTGTATTTGCATAATTTAGTCTTTTAGTGTGCATGATATGGCCTTTTGTTATAGATGTCTAAGCTGTTCAAGGTTAAACTAACTTGCTTAGTCTGATTGAGGGATTTTAACAAGCTGACCTGGCACAGCGTCCAGTAGTTCCTTTACCCCCAGTTAAGATGCTGAGTTTGGAATGGAAGTGGACCTTTACAGCAGAGCCAGAGGCCTGGTAGTCAAGGAAGGCTCACCAGATGGCCATATTCCTTTTCCCTTTCAGCCACAGATCATTTGGTGTTTTCCCCAGCTCCTCTGCAGTTTGTTCCCCATTCTAAAATAATGAATAGCCTCTCCTAAGGCATTGTTACTGGCAGAAAGAACTTTTAAAATTTGCTGGGAGGGGTTGTTTTGTTTTGATCTTTTTTTTCCTTTATTCCAGGGATTTTCCTTTTTCCAGGGATAATTCTCAAATCCCTGAAATATCTCCAGACTTTTCGGAGAGCTGTTAATGGCACAGAAGGGAGCAGGTTTAATGATGCTATGGGATCATTTCTGGGCCATCCCATAACCTGAAGGTTCTCTGGGTGGCTTACAGTGGTAGATAAGCATAAAAACAAATTGCAATAAAGCAGTTCTTAATCAGATAAAATGTTAAAACAATAGTAGATAACAGCTCATAAAATATCCTCACACCCCAATAAACCAATGAAATAACTAAAATTAAGATCAAAGAATCCATAACAAAATATAAATGCATGAAGTTAACTGAGAACTTGTTTAACTAAAGCTTTTGGGTCCTTTTAACCTTTGGCCCTATCACCATGGGAATGTGGCCCCCAAATATAAGTTGGCCCCCAGGGTATGAGGATTCAGTGCCCTGTATAGTCTCATTTTCCTCCAGCTGATGACAGTATGGGCTTTTCCATTAAAAAAGAACACAGAAGTTGCCTTGCACTGGCTTAGACTTTGGTTACTGCAGTGGGTCCAGGATCTCCAGAAGGGGTTTGTCCCATCCCTTGCCACCTGACCTGTTTACAGGCTTCCTTGGATGCACTTTTGCCCTTGAAAACATCCCAGAAAGATTTTAAGGAAATCAATGGAGTAGCCAGGGTTTGAACCTGGAACCTTTGCCATTTTGGGAAGATGATCAAACCATCCCTTAAACTAAAAATTATACTCTTCCTTCTGGTGAAGTGTGGCATTGAAACAAAATATCTTAATTCTCAAATCCCTGAAATATCTCCAGACTTTTCGGAGAGCTGTTAATGGCACAGAAGGGAGCAGGTTTAATGATGCTGTATCATAGCCCACAGACTCCAGCTGCCATCATGTGTAGCACAGGGACAGTGGGTACACTACAGCCTCCTCCAGAAATATGTTCAGGAATAACATCAAGAGAATTAGGCAGCAGATTGCTCAAGCTTTCCATAATTTTGCTTATATTTCAGAGGGAGAGAAACTAGTGCTGTGCCTTCCTGCAGAAAAGGCATACTGTAAAAATCATATTCTGCTTGGCTCTCATGCACTGTGCTGAAGTGCCCCACTCCTACTTACTTGTCCTCTTGATTTATGTATATGTCCCAATGGCGTGTAAGGCAAAGAAAGGGGGAAGCGGGCACACGCAAGCATTTTTACCTTCCAGTTAAGCAGCCTGTTCTTGGGCAGAGCACTCCTAGGCACAGTGACTATCTTAAAATTGGCTTCTGTGTTGCCCGGGAATGCAGCAGTCACTTGGAGGCTTTCCAGCACCACTCTCTTTAAATAAGGTGAAACTTCTGTGTTCATAACTGGGAAATGTTTGCTGTTCCAGTTGTTCCTGCCGACGCTGTTCTTCGTTGGGTGCCCTTGAAATGGTAGTCAGTGCGATAGGCAGAAGCGCGGCAGCATCATGCCATCCTGGAGAATGTTTCACTGGGAACAGGAACCAGACTGAATCATTTGGAACTCGCGTGCGCTAATGGCCCATTGCAAGATGGTGCCTTCCAGATGTTTTTGGACCACAGTTCCCTCAGCTCCTGACTATGGCCAAGGTTTTTTTTCTCTTGTCCCCCCTTTTTTTCTTTGAAACACACTCCCATTTCCTGAAAGAACTTCAGGGAAAACAGGAGAAAGCACTAATTGTTACAACAGGCCCAGCAAGCTAGAACCAAAAGAGGGAGCAGAAACGATAGACCAAGAAGATTCCCCTGTGGTGGTGACCTTCATTGTCTATGCATTGTTTCCTAGGCTGAGGTCAACATGACCTACATGTGCAGCAAGTGCAAGCTAGTAGCCCTGTTAGAAGAAAATGTGAGAACACAAGAGCAGCACTTGCTCTTGGAAATAAAAGAAGATGAAGAGTTTCTAGACAGAGCAGTAGAACTGCAACAGCTAAGAGCAGTACAGAAGTAAGACATGCAACAGCAAGCTGAGGCAGAAGAAGAGAATCCTGAGGGAAGGAAAAATGAGGAAATTCCCTGGAAAAGGGTGGCGATTAGGTGCAGAACTAGAACACATTCTGCACCAACGGAAGTAGTAGAACTCTCAAACTGCTTTCCGCTACGTGAGGATGAGACTGGAGGTCTTCCTGTGGTGGAAGAACTGCAGGTCATCCTGTGCAACACTGAACACGAGGCTAAAGGGCAACCAAGTGGTGGCAATGATAGTAAGGCTTTCAAGAGCAGAAGAATGTTGGTTGTTGAAAATCTCCGTGTTTTGTGAGATGGAAGCACGTGTATGTCAGGAAGACCTGTGGACTTGTCAGATATGCTGTCTCCCCAAGGACAGATTAGAGAAACAACTGAAAGATTGATAAGATTGAAACAACCCACTGGCACATATCCCTTCATTCATATGCACACAAGAACAAATGACACTGCCAAGCAAAGCTTTGAAGAAATCACAGCAGACATCGAAGTTTTAGGGGAAAAAGTCAAGTTTGGGGCTCAGATAGTTTTCAATCGTTCCCATTCTTGGAAGACAACTACACAAGGAAAGAAAAAATCCAGGTTGAATCCCTGGATACAGTGGTGGCAGCACATGAAGGATTTGGAGCTACACTTTCTGGAAGATGGCATTCTAGCAACAATGGATTGCATTTTACATGGACTGGAAATGTGTTTGGCCATACCATGAAGACATTTATTAGGAAGACTTTAAACTGAATCCTACAAGGGAGGGAGAAATACACCTTAACATAACAGACAAAGGCTTATACACTAAAACACACACAGAGAGAGCAGCTCTAACAGTGCCCAAAAATAGTTTTCCAAAAATGTAGGAAGAAAGCTAGAGTATAAAGCATGTGGTCTTTAATGTCTATACACTAATGCCCAAAATATGGGAAACAAACAGCATGAACTCAAACTCTTAATACAGGAGGGTGAATACAGCCTGATAGGTATAACTGAAAATTGGTGGGATGACTCATGACTGAAATTCAATAATTGGAGGATATAATCTCCCTGCCCTGAGGCTTTGTTGCAATGGGGGCGGCATACAAATGTTCTAAATAAATAAATAAACAAACAAACTGTTCTAGAAAAACAAAAGGAACTGAAAATGAAGCTGAGTCACTCTACATGTTAAAGATAATATCTCTACACAGGACTAAACTGGAGGATGAGCTTAGTGGTCCCATGGAGAGCATGTTGATTAACATAAACAGAACATGACATAAAAGGAACACAATGGTTGGAGTCTATTATCACTCATCTTGTCAAAGAGAAGATGAGGATGAAACTTTTGAAAAGCAAATTGCCAAAGTTTCAAGGTCGTGTGATATTTTAGTTATGGGGGACTTCAGTTTCTCTTATCTGTTGAGAGACAAATTCTGCCAAACATAGCCCCTCAAAGAGATTCCTAACTTGTGGCTGATAGCTTCCTCCTACAGAAAGTGGAGGAAGGAACAATAGCTATCCTTAGAAATCTTGAAAAGCCATACCTAGCCAAATATATACCCTGGGTTTTAGGAAAGCCAATTTTAATGGCTTAAAACAATGTAAAGTCCCATGGCAAGTGATTGATGAGAAAAGGAGTCCAAGACGGGTGGGAATTTTAAAAAAAAGTAAATTCTGGAGGCACAATTACAAACTATTCTAACAAGGACAAGGAGTAGAAGGCAACAGAAGTCCATGTGACTTCACAAAAAAGAGATGATCTGAAAACAAAAAGGACATGTATAGGAAGTGGAAGGAAGGCTAGGCTACAAAGGATATATAGGCAGGTAGCACAGAATTGCAGGGATGGCATTGGGAAGGGTGAAGCTAGGGATGGACTGAGGCTAGTGAGGGATGCTAAAAATAAGAACAACAACAACAAAACCTCCATCAGAAACATCCATACTAAAAGATGGAGGAAAGAAATGGGGATTCAACTACTCAGTGTGGATGGCAAAATAACAACAGATTACAAAGAAAAGGCAGACATGCTTGGTTCCTACTTTGGTTCAGTCTTCTCCCAGAGGAAGCTGTAGGACCTCTGATGAAGGGAAAATACAAACAGAAGGCAGAGGATTACAGCTCAAGATTGATAGGCAAGTGGTCAAGGATCATCTAATTGAGTTGCATGAGTTTAAATCTCCAAAGTCTGATGAACTGGATCCTGGAGTAATAAAGGAACTCGTGGAAGAACTCTTAGCACTATCTATTGTCTTTGAGAAATTGTGGAGGGCAGGGGAAGTACCAGACGGCTGGGGAAGGGCTAACGGTATCCCCATCTTCAAGAAAGGTAGAGAAAAAGAAGCTGGGAACTACAGACCAGTCAGTCTGACATCAATCCCTGGGAAAATTCTGGAGCAGATTATAAAGTAGTTAATCTGCATTCAACATGAAACCATTCCTATGATTACTAGAAGGCAACATGGATTTTTCACTAATAAATCCTGTCAGACAATTTAAAAAAAAAAATTAGGTAACTTCCCAGTTGGATAGTGGGAATGTTGTGGCTATAATCTATCTTGGCTTCTGCAAAGCTTTTGACAAAGTGCTCCATTATCTCCTGATTAGCAAACTAGCTAAAAGTGGGCTAGATGGAACAGCTATCAGGTGGATCTATGGTTGGGTAGAGAATTGGACTCAGAGCTCATCAGTAACACCATCTCAAAATGGGGAGAGGTAACAGGTGGAGTACCCCAGGGTTCAGTCTTAGGCTCAGTGCTCAACATTTTTATTAATGACTTGGAAGAGGAAGTGCAGGGGGTGGTTATCAGATTTGCAGATGACACAAAACTGGGTGGGATAGCTTGAGGACAAAAAGATCCAAAGTGATCTCAGTAGATCAGAGCACTGGGCTGAAAACAACAGAATGGAATTCAGTACGAACAATGCCAAGTTCTGCACCTAGAAAAGAGAAACCAAATATATCATTACAAGATGGCAAATTCGTGGTTCAACATCAGGTGAGAAGGCTCTTGGCTTTGTTGTCAATCACAAGCTGAATATGGGTCAACAACGTGATATGGCTGCGGAAAGGGTGAATGTGATTTTGTGCCGCATTAATAGAAGGATCACTTCCAAATCCTGTAAAGTACTAGTTTCCCTTTATTCAGCACTGGTTAGGCCTTATCTGAAGTAGTGTCCATTTTTGGGCAACACAGTTTAAGGAAGGTGCAGGCAAGCTAGAAAGGATTCAGAGGAGAGCAGCAAGGAAAATCCGGGGACTGGAAACAAGCCCTGCAATGAGAAATTGAAAGAGCTGGGCATGCTTAGCCTCGAGAATGAGGGCAGACATGATACCGCTCTACTTGCAAGGCTGCCACAAAGAGGAAGGCCAAGATCTCTTCTTGATCATCCCAGAGTGCAGGACACAGAATAACAGGCTCAAGTTACAGGAAGCCGGATTCTGGTTAGATACCAGGAAAAAATTCCTGTTAGAGCAGTACAAGAATGGAACCAATTACCTAGGGAAGTTGTGGGCTCTCCCACACTAGAGGCATTCAAGGCACTACTGCCAGCTGAGGGGGGATGGTTTAACTGGGAGTCATGCACTGAGCAGGGGGTTGGCCCAATGGCCCTCTGGCCCCTTCCAACTCTAATATTTTATGATTCTATGATTCTGGAATGCACTTACTTCTGGTTATTGTAATAAGCTATGGGCATGGTGTGCATGTGTGCTCTGCCTTATATTGAATCAGACTCTTGGTCCATCCAACCCAGTACTGTCAACTCAGACTGGCTGCAGCTTTCCAGGGGCTTTTCCTGCCTTACACGGAGATGCCAAGAATTGAACATTCTTGAAATTGAAAGAATCGACCATGGTATCCTTCTGGATAGGCTAGCGGGATTGGGAGTTGGAGGCACTGCTCTGTGGCGGTTCCGCTCCTATCTCAATGGCCGATTCCAGAAGGTGGTGCTGGGGGACTATGGCTCTGCAGCATGGCAGCTATGCCATGGAGTTCCACAGGGGTCCATTTTGTCCCCCTTGCTATTCAACATCTACATGAAACCGCTGGGAGAGGTCATCAGGAGGTGTGGGCTGCGGAGTCATCAGTATGCTGATGATACCCAGCTCTACATCTCATTTTCAACTAATCCAGGTGAGGCAGTGGCTGTACTGAACCGGTGGCTGGCCGAGGTAATGGGCTGGATGAGGGCCAATAAACTGAAGCTCAGTCCAGACAAGACAGAGGTCCTGTTGGTGGGTGGTTCGGGCTTTGGGGTGGGGGACCTGGACCTTGTCCTGAATGGGGTTGCACTCCCTCTTAGGGACAAGGTTTGCAGCTTGGGAGTGTTCCTCAACCCTGAGCTGTCATTAGAAGCTCAGGTGACGGCGGTGGCGAGGAGCGCTTTCCTTCAGCTTCGGCTGATCCATCAGCTGCGTCCCTACCTGGAGAACAATTGCCTGGCGACAGTGACACATGCACTGGTAACATCCCGATTAGACTTCTGTAACGTGCTCTACATGGAGCTACCCTTGAAGACGGTCCGGATACTTCAATTGATGCAAAACAGAGGTGCCAGGTCGCTGACAGGGACTGGGCGTTGTTCTCATATAACCCTAGTTCTCCATCAGCTTCACTGGCTCCCCATTGAAGTCTGGGCCCAATTCAAGGTGTTGGTTATCACCTATAAAGCCCTTAACGGCTTGGGACCTGGTTATCTAAAGGAATGCCTGTGTCCTTTTTCGGTATATGCCGAGATGCTTCCGGTTTTTTAAACTCTAATTGTACAAATTGTTTATTTATGTTTATTTATTATTGTTGTAAGCCGCCCTGAGGCTTTTTGTGAATAGGGAGGCATAAAAATGGCTTAAATAAATAATACATAAATAAAATGAAACCCTTTGCAGTTGCTCTACTGCTGAGACACAGTCCTTCCCAGTGGAACCACCTGGAACCTCCTGGTTAGCACCAACCCAGTGATCCAGAAACCATTTATTTTTGGTATTTAAATTTGTAGCTGCCTTCCCTTGCCTTGAAATCTTGGGATGACCTTGAAGAGTTTCCCCCGTTTCCATTCTAGTTGTCAACGAATATATACACAATGAGAGAATCAGCCCAGGCTTTGCTTGTTTCATGGTGCTACAGTTGCTCAAATCAGTTGCCGTGCTGGATTATCATGAGGTTCCCAAGTTTGGCTACCACAGCTATGAAGCACAGAGAGGGATGAGGGGATAACCTTTGTTCTAGGAGTTAACAAAGGCCCTTTCCCCACAGTTGGTGTTGCTGAGGCGTTGCCTTCCGCAGTCAGCTCGAAGTGGATGTCTCTTTGTGGTTGCACACAGCACTTATGATAAAAACAATTCCCCATTACAATTCTGCAGTGCTCATCCTTGCTGCAAAGGCAAAAGTGGGCGGCCTGTCACTGTGCAGAAGCAAAAACATTTATCTATTTTTAATTCATTTTATCTTTTATTTTGCATGCATGCTCTGGTGTAAAAAAAAGGAAATTTAAAGTAAAAAAGGAGGGGGTTAGAATTAGAATTGTGTTAGCTAGTTCAGTTGTTGAAGATTTGTGGGGGCACCTAGAGAAGGCATTGCAGTGCATGTAATGGTAGAGGTTAAAGCAGCCAATGTAGATTAAAATAATGGTAATGAGCTGCATGGGGTGGGGGGTGGCCAAATATTGCCCTTTATGTGCCTCCCAAACAACTGATTTACAGAATTCTAACATGAAAGGCTCCCATATCTGCAGGATGGGTAATAATGGCAAAGCAAAACCAAATGGTATGGACCATTCATCCAGTCAAGTCAGAAAAACAAAATACCAGAGGATTCTGAAATGCAGTTATGTGGCAGCAAAATTTTCTGGACTCACAGTCATAATGTGCTAACTGGTTGTGTGAGTTCCAGAGAAGTCAGCTAACATGGAAGAGGAGTCACATATTGAGGGTGGGGGAGGGAATGGCCAGGTCACAATGATTCATGGCAAAATTGTGTCTTTGTCATGCTGTCTCCCCTGTCTCAGCTATGCTGCACTGGGCTGTATTCCCTCATTACAAGCTGTGCAAAAGTCTGCAATTCTAAAGTTTCTGGAGGATGGAGTAATCAGTTTAGATGAAAGGAAATGTTGGGGTGTAACCATCAGAATGCACTGAATTCTCTGCTGCAGCCCCAAGTTTGGACTTCTTCCAAAGAAAGAGCAAAAAGGATGTATTTTCCATTTCTTTATCTACATTTAAAATTGTGCTGCAACAGAGTCTGAGTCACAAGCGTTGAAGACCCTGAGGAACCACATGGCAAACCTCAGCAAGTCTGTTGGAAAATGAGCTACATGGTGCCCTTGTTTCTCAGCCTAGATGGAGAATTGTCTGTCTAGCCTTTGAGGCAACCCCCCACCCCCACCCCCGTTCTTTCCAGTACTAGTAAAGCTGGGCTGTGTGCCTCCAGGATTGTGAGCTTCCCCAATGCTTATCCTGCTGCTCTTCTAAAAATGTCCGTTCTTAATGGGTTGCAAGTCCAGGCCATGTTTCCTGAGCTGTGCAGAGCATATTCATAGCATCATAGTGTTGGACAGAGCCATTTAAGCCACTGAGTCCAATCTGCTGCTCAATGCAGGCATCTAGTTTAAAGTATTCCTGACAGAAGGCTTCCATTCTCTGCTTGATGATCTCCAAGAGCGTCCACCAGTTCTAGACAGCTAGTTCCACTGTCTGTCTGCAGTGACCAGTAAGAAGTTTTGCTTGAGATCCGGCTTCTTGTGCATTACAACTTTTATTCTGTATCTTACAGTGTTAGATGAAAGAGAACAGGTTGCCCCCTTCTATGTAACAACCTTTTAGGTACTTGAAAAGTACTTGCATATCCCTCTCAGTGTCCTTTTCTCAAGGCTAAACATACCTGCTTCCATTCATCTTTCCATCTTAGCTTCTAGTCCCCTGATCATCTGTGTTGCCCCTCTCTGAACTTATCCTAGTTTGTCTGAATCCTTTTTAAATGGTGGTATCCAGAAGTGGGCATAGCATTTGAAGGTGTCTCTTCTGCTAGATTAGATGCTTGGCCCTTTTAGTTTAGTGTTGTCTAACTTAACTGGCAGTACCTATCCAGGTTCTCTTACAGAGGATCTTTCAATTACCAGCCATCTGATAATTTGATCCGGAGATGCTAGGGATTAAAAATCAGACTTTCTACAGGTCAGGTATGCTTTTTACTACTAAGAGCGCCTCCTTCTCCCTCACACAATTTCAGGTGCCATATGCCAGGTGTTAGCATTCATATTTAGACAAATTGAAATGAATTGAACCCATTTATTTTAATAGGTCTGCTATAAGTATGGGTCCAACCCCAGCCTCTGGTTCTAGCCTCTTTCCATGACAGGCTGGAGAAAGGAAAGAACAGCAATAACTTTATCAACTGGGTGGCCCATGTGTTCTGTCTTCTGTCCAAAGGAAAGCAATTCTGTCCACTAACCTACAGTCCAGTTGACCATGTACAGCAGAGAAGCATCACATTGCATAAAAATGCCTACCAAGTAAATACCTCGAAAGAGCTTGAAGGAAATGAGTCAACCACATGTTACAGTGGGAAGCGGCCCCCCCCACCCCCCATTATCCCAATTTGAGATGATGGTTAGATTATTTCCTGGCCACAAATGCAGGAATCAAAATCCGAACAGGAGAGGAATCCGTGCTGCAAAGCTTCCAAAAGAAAACTCATTCACTCTGGCAATGAGCAAACTCTGAGACTGCATGAATTCGCCGACACGTCTCTGCACTGTTCTCCCGGGCCGGAGAGCCTTGATGGCATGACAAGGGGCGTCAAATGGCCCACACCGAAAGGGAGGTGTCAGGCATTGCCCCGAAGGCCGGTGTGGAGGGAGGACAGTTCGGGGACCTGCGGCGGGCGGGCGGGCGGAGGCAGGGGAGCCACCCCGCCGGGGGGGGGCGCCTCGACGCTGCCTGGCATTGTTGCATCGCACCCCGCGCGTCTCCTGTCTGCTTCCCGTGTGGCTGGCGGGGGGCGCGGGAAGGAGGTGCTTCCAGCCCTCGGTTTCCTGCCTCAATCACATGGCTTCGGCTGGTTTCCATGGCGAAGGCACGGAGGGGGCGGGGGTTCCCGAGCCAGCGCCTCCAAGGCTTCGGTGCTGCGGCTCTGTCCGCGGGAGTGGAACAAAGGAAGCGCGGCGCGCCGGACGTGCTCTCTGGCCCTGCGCGGGCTGCCCGGCACCCAGACATGTAAGTCCCCCGGGGCTTCTGGGGCGCCTTTGCCCCGTGAAACGTGCGAGCAAGGGCAAGCAGCCCAGGGCAGCCCTTTCCGCCCCTGCTCCCCACTTCCTCTTGGGTGAGCAGTGGACGGGTAATTCAGCGTGTCGCCCGGCTGGCTGAGATGCATGCTCTTGCCTGGCTGCGTCAGCCTTCCCCAACCTGGGGCCCTCCGAATGTTGGGGGCTTCAGCTTCTTTCAGCCCCTGCCAGCATGGCCCATGCTGACCTGGGATCATGGGAACTGGAGTTCAAAACACCTGGAGGGCACTGCGTTGGGGAAGATTGTGGCATAAAGCCTCACTTACAGGATGGGGTGGAAAGGAGGGGTGCTTGTAGGAGCTGAGCTTGCCTGGTCCAGTGAGAGGACTGTCGGCTGGGCAGGTTTTGCCCTCGTGAGAGCACTGATTGCGATGGGGAGAAAAGGCTTTGTTATGGTCCTGAGCATTGGTGGCTCCGCAGGAAGGATGCCACCTCCTTCTGCTGGCATGTCCTTGTGTCTGCTGTGTTCCAGGGCGTGGGCAGAGGTGCCGACTGAAGGGTGTCCCTGCTGGCAAGCAGCTTGGCCTTTGCTTTAAAGGCAGGTTGTGTACTTATTTGATTCAAAACAAAAGCATTCGATCTCCGTGGTTGCATCCCTCCTCCCCCTGTTGCCCCCATCCTCAGAGTAAGCAGAGAGCCGGTGCACCAGTCACACACGGTTTCTGCTGTGCTGTGAGCGCCGTTGTTTTCAAGATCATTGCAAACAGGTTGGTTACACCCTGGCACACTTCAGCTTTTCTTTACTTGCTGTCAAGCTGATGGAAGAGTAGCCAGAGAAAAGTGATGGCCATTTCTCCTGTACATTTGTATGGGTGAAATGGGGATTTCGACTCATATGATGGGTTATTTTTTTTAAAAAAAAAATCACGTTTCTCTCTCTCTCTCTCTCTTCCTGCAGGGCAATGAACTCAAGGCAATGCACATGGGGTTATTCCATTTCTCCTGTCAGCAGTCTTTAGAAAAGGATGTTAAAAATGAGATATTGTAGCTTTTCCCAGGGATCATGCCTTGGTGAGCTTTATGACTGTAGGTGCATTTGAACCATACTCTGCCCAAGCTTTGCTCTGCAACCAGATTCTGATACCACATGACCCAAGAATAGGAAGTGGATCTCTAGATTCAGTTGTTTACAATTCTCATAATCCCTATAACTGGCCATGCTGGCTATCTGATGGGAGTTGCAATCCAAAATATGTGGAGGAACCAATTTGTTATTCTTCTGCTAAGCAAAAGTTTAGTACTGCATAAATGAGTTTAGGCAAGACTCACATTCGAATGCTCCCCTTCTGTGACGCAGCTGCAAGTGGAAATTTGGAGGCTTTCTTTACTTCACGGAACCTTGTTGCGTCGTTTGAACTGACAAATTATGGTTAACTTTAACTATGGTTTGTTTGAAACCTAAACTCATGCGCAGCTTGCTGAACTGCAGTTTAGTGTGACATCTGAATGTGCTCCCTGTCTGTCTTGTTAGTCCTGGTACAAGTACAAAAAGGCACCACAAGGACAGAGCTACTCTAGAACTAGTTTCCATTAAGTGCTATTTCTTTACTTGAAGAAAGCTGCCTTCTTTTTGCAGTCTGAGGTGGTAGGGTTCACTGCCAGCTGCGGTGTTTGTAGCATAGCCTCCAAGATGGAGGCAATTCTACCACTTTCTGCCAATGATCTGTTGTTGAGAAGCATGGGGAACGCTCCTTAGTCAGAGGGTTGCTTTGCAAATCCTTCAGTAACGTCTCCTGATGAAGTCTCTGTATGACTCGAAGGCAATGGATTGGCAGTTTCCAAACTGCTTAATAGCCCTTGGATCTGTCACCTTTGTTGATTGTAAATTCCTAAATTCTCTTAGCTGCTCTGGCTTCCCCCCCACCTCACCCCACCCCACCCCACCCCCCTCCACCCCAGTCGGTTCACAGCCTACCTTGATGTTGTGGTCTGGTGCAGATGGCAAAATAGATAAGTTTCCAGCATCATTTATGATCAGACTGCTTGCTTTTGAAGGGTCTGATAGAAAGCACGTGCATTTTGTGGATCTCGGCAAGAGCATACTGAAAAGATGCCAGACAAGTTTGTCCAGCTAGAAGCTAGCTAGGTGGTTTTTCTAGTGAAACCCCTCTAAATCCTGATTCCTGGCACGTATACAGTAGGGATTGAAAGAAGCTGGTGGCTGGACATTGTAGTGGTGGAAAGGATGAGAAATATTCCTTTGCACCACAGTTGAATCAGTAATGAGAGTAGTATAGGGTCTGTAGGTGTCTCTGTGATTTGTCAGACTGTGACTCCTGTCAGCCCATCAACAGAGCCAATGGATAGGGATTATGGAAATTGTAGTCCAAACCCTTTGGAAGACATCAGGTTGGGCAACAGGATCTCAATTGTAGGATGGGCTGTGAAGAGGTGGAGGCAGCTTATCTGAAGCTACACAATTCTTGGGGAGGGAGCCAACAGTAGACTCATTTTGCCTTTTATGATGCCCAGGCTGCTGATGGATACTCAGCTCCTGAGTATTGGTGGCTCTGCCAAAAGAAACAAGCATTTCCTTGTGCTTGCTTTGTTCTAGGGTGTGGCTGGGGGCTGCTGGGACTTGCAATCCGACACCATTGGAAAGCACCAACTTTCTGAGGCACAATACTTTATCCTAGGGCAGTTAGCTAGTTTATTGATTGTGAACTTTGAAAAGGTTACTCTGTTAATAAAGCAGTTAAATCGCTCAGTGCCTAGGTGGCAATTGAAAGAAATATATGTCATTGGGAACTCTTCTGTGGGATTGGGGGTGGGGGAGGCGGAGTTCTGGTTACAAGCCAGTGCATATGTTGAGTTCCACTTTTCTTCTTTGCTGTTTCTGATTTGTGGAAGGAATTAAAAGGATAGGCCTTGCTTTGTTCCTCTGCTGGATTCTTCCTTATATCTCTGCCTGCCAAAGAAGACAGCTGTGGGGGAAGTAGGGGGTTAGTTTGAATGAACAAATGTCTATTTCCAGCTAAAAATTAACCAGTTCAGTCCTGAGCAACGTAAGGGTCTGTCTCATATGGATTGCAAATAGGGAGATCTGTTGAGAGAGTAAAACTTCTGCCGGAAAGCTTTGGGCAGCAGGTTGCTTCTTTCCTAGCAGTACTAAATGAGAAATTGGGGTTTGTTTTATTTTGTTTGTTCAGAAGAGATGCTTTAGAAGGATGAGGACTGAAAAAAAAAAAAAAACTAAATGCTTTATAGTATCCACTACATACACATATGAACACTTTTATTTGGGAAATGGGTTTTTAAAATGGATGTTTATTCAAATGTAACATTTATTAACTGTCTTTTGATTAAACTAAGCAACAACCACACAAAATCTAGGAGCTTATTATAACATAAAATTCAAGTAATTCAAATAAAATGGAAGCATAGATCTGTTACCACAGGAAGAATACTTGTCTTGCTGAAGTTTCTGTATTTTGCTTGAAGAGAGAGCCAGAACAAGGTAGCAAATCAGATAATGGAGGAGATTTTGTCAAAGCAAAGGATTGTGTACAAGTCTTCATTAGGGAAATGAAAGGGGGGAACAAAGAGTAGTGGTAAAATTGTGTCTAGTTCTCACAGTGGCGGTAAACCTGTGTCTGACTTGTACCATTTTATATAGCAGTACAGGCTCATGTGATTCAGTGCTCAGCTCCTGAAAAAATTACCTGCATGTAAAAAGCGAGTGTGTCATTTTAGGGAAAAGGCTGCATGTAGTCCACAAAACATTCCCTCAGTGCAAAAAGCTAGATTTCATGTAAACTGTACTAGTGCAGCCTTCTCTCTAACATGTTAGCTTTCTAATAGCAGGGCTGCTTTTTCTGATATGGAAGAACATGCAGTTGTATAAACCTGTTTTCTGAGGAACACAAGTTTACTATCATGGTGAGGAGTGTCTGATGAGTCAGGATAAAATGCTGAACCTTTTTGTTTAAACCTCTCTTTCTCTCGCTTGTCTCATTTTTAAGGACTTGATAGATACTTAATCCAAGTGCTTAGATACAGCGAAGTCTAGATGAATGGGGACAATTGTGTTTACATAGAATTTAACTGACAGGTGCAGGAAAATACAGCTATTTCAGACCATCAGGCAATTTGGATAATTGAAATTTGGACAACAGGGTATATATTGCAGAGTTTAATAACCAGAACCAATGTAATCAACAGATGTTTAATGAAATTTGGGGGAAGCTGTACAGTTGAACAGAGACCAAATCTATATAGTTGAAACCATCCTATGAAACTATAGAAGGGGCCATCTGTTCAATCTCTTGGCTTCTTGAAGCGCCTGGTTTTAAGGATTCTATTAATCTGAGTACATTTCTCCCCCCCCCCCCTTTAATGGGAGGTCTGATTGAATAAATAAGACTGCAGTGGGCTTCTGAGCCCTGAACAGAAAACAATGCCAGCAATGCTGATTATGTAGAAAAGCCACATGGATTCTGCCAAATGACAGCTTATTGGGCAAAATAATTGCTGCAAAGCTGTGAGTGGGCTTGGTTGGAATTGGAGGTGGGTATTTCCAAAGTGAGCATTCTGGAAATGAGCCGTCTTTCTGTGCATGCATATCGACATTTAGTTATGCATAGGTCTGGCCAGGAGGTCTCCAAAGGAGGTAACTCTAGATTAGGCCGGATTTCATAGCGTGTGAGCATTCTAGAGCAGGGGTCCTCAAACTTTTTCACCAGGGGGCTAGTTGAAAGCTGCCGGTGCTGGGTGCGGGCTGGAAATGTGGAGCCGGCGGTGTGCGTGGGCATGGCGCATGCAGGTGTGAGCACTGAGGTGGGTCCAGGGTGCACAGCGAGGCATGGGCGGGAGCAGGCACGTGCCATGAGTCAGGCGCACGAGGCAGCAGCTTGCTCACTTGGGGACTGTTTTCTGTGAGCGAGCAAACAGCTGCCTCCCCACGTGTGGGGCGAGGTGGGCGGCGGGGGGTGCGGGCGCGTGTGTGGCGGGTCCAAATGGGTATGGCAGGCTGGATCCGGCCCCGGGGCCACAGTTTGAGGACCCATGTTCTAGAGCATCGTGCGTCTCATGGACACCTGTTCTTCACTGGGGAGGTGCCATGCTCTGAGGGGTGCCTCTGCAAATGGACTGCAGCAACTTCAGAGTGGCAGCGAAGAACAGGGATGCAGAGCTTTGGAAGTTCTGGAGGCCAGTTTTGGACCTCTGCACCTTCTGTGAACTTTGCCACTGCCATGGTGCTGAATCACCACTGGATTTAGGAGTAGCAGTAATGGCAAAAATAAGACAATGAAAACCCTTTTCCATTTAAAAACGGGATGTGATGAGCACGCACCTTTTAAAATGGTGTGCTTCCCAGATGAGTGCAATCTTTTGCTAGAACAAGCTGTACTTTGCACCTTGTTTTAAAGGGAATATGGGGGGCAGGGATGTTTTGCCACCACTGTGCTGCCAACACATTGGGAAGGCTCAGGGTGCCTCATGCAGCCCACCTCTGTTTTTGGATGTAGTTTGATAATCCACCCTTCCCCTGCCACAGAAGCTGCTATACTTCAGTGGGGCGCAGTGGCATTAGGCAAGTCCCAGTGTGTGTCAGTGAGGGATGGAATTCTTGCTGGTAATGGTTGTGTTGGTACCTGTCCCTGGGGCAGCTGGCAGGAGCCAGTGCTTCCGGCTCCAAGCACTGGGCAAAACAAGGCAGAAAGGATGGGCTCTGCATGGATGAAGGCCAGGTTGAGGCCAGAAATAGCTGCCTCACTGCTTCCGACCTCTACTTTGAACTCTCTGCCTCTGCTTTAAAAATATGCCTTTGGAAATCTCATCGCTCAAAAGCTGCAGCAGAAATACGGCCATGCTGGTGGAGGATGATGGAAGCTGTTAACTAATGTATCAGTAGTAAATTGGGTTTGTTTACTTCCTACATGTACATCCCACCTTTTCTCAAAGGAGCCTGATGCGGCTTACATGATCCTCCTCCTCTCCCATTTTATCTTCACAGTAACCTTGTGAGGTAGGTTAAACTGAGAGCTAGTGACTGGCCCAAAGTCACCCAGTGAGCTTCATGGCCAAGTGGCAATTTGAGCCCGGACTCAGTCTCACACTCCAGCCGTTGTGTCACACTGGCTCTCTGCCTCTGCTCTTACACTTTGGAGGTTGGAGAAGGCTGGGCAAGAGAAAGGAGAATGATAATGGGGCCTCAAGGGGTCTTGTAGCCAGGGTGGCAGCCCTGGAGAAAGCCTCACCTGCTTGCTGGACTTGGTAGTCTGTTAAGTTGGGAAGGACAGGCTGAAGTAGACAGTGTCAGTTTCCTGACAACCTTCTTTCATGCTACTGCAACCCAGGAAACTAACTGAATAGTACTAACTACTTAGTTGTGCTAAGCCTGCCTAGAACTTGTGTCTCCTTTGGCTGCATGAGAATACTGTATGTAGCTGGAAGCAGTGCTTGCTAACTTACAGTTTCCATAGAAAATTGACTAGAAATGTCACTTAACATCTTAACTACAAAGAGAGCTAGGGGTTGATTGCTCAGCACCTGCAAAACACTCCACTCCCCTTTCCCTTCAAAAATATGTATTTTAATGAAAACCTTGATTGACATTAGGGTGCTGGGTTCTCCTTCCTGTTTCTGAACCTGCACTGATCAGCTGTTGGATGCGCACACAGCACCTTTCCAGCCGGGGCGCTTGCTCCTGCATTTGCCCACCAGGATAATAAGCCTTCCTCCAGGTGCCCCAGCAAATTAGATGAGCTGTTCCGGAGAGGATCTTTTCAGTGGTGGCAACTCTATAGGACATTCTCCCCAGAGAAGATCCCCAGGCACCTGGGTGATAGTATTTTCAGACCCAGGTAAAGTCCTTTTAATCCTCCCAGGCATTTTAGGAATGCTTTTAGTATTTTACTCAGCTGGTGGTTTTAATTGGCTTTTATGTGCTGGAATGCCTTGTTTATTGCTGGCTTCAGCTTGGTTTTATTTTGGGCTGTGGTTTATTTGGTTTGAACATTTGTATTCTAAGGGCTGCTCTGTGGGTGTCTGTGTTACTTGTTACCTGTTGCCTGCAAACTGTCTTGAGCTTTGTTGGACTGAAAGGCAAGATTTAAATATCTTCAGAACAAGCAATACATTCTGTCTCTTGAGAACATGATGAGTTCTTAACCAATGGAAAGCATTTACCTTCAAAATGGATTGTGAAAGGACAGTTTGAGGGGCAGGGCAGGATTTCTGGATGCATTGAGGACTCCATTTGTGGTTGAGAGGGGTTAGGGCAGTAAAAATACCGTTTGGTTTCAGAAAGGATGCATAGGGCCACCCAGCTTTAAAAATAGAAATGGTGTGCAAAGTTGTGTGTGTGTGTGTGTTGGATTCAATACAGGTGAATTGTGCACCATGGCACTGCCACATCTTCTAAATGGGAACAGTGGGGGTTCAGACTAGAGGTTTTGAAATGAGTGCCTTGCAGGTGACAAATTGGGAAGAATCACTGGATGGTCCTTCTGGTAGCAAAGCTGTCCTGGGAATTTTTTTTCCTCCTCGCATTGAGAGTGCTGTTCTTGTTAAAACTTAATGAGGACAAATGAGCTGGTATGCCAAGCAAAGACATCAGAGCCTTTCCTTGATATGCTGTGCTGAGAAGGGCGGGTATAGCTGTATTTCTCTACCATGAAATTTCGGGCACTAAATAGGCCTGCCATGCCTGGCAGTGATGTCTCTCTCCTACTGTGGGTGAAAGAATGAAGATCCAGGTCTGCTAGTAGATGTCTTGAGTCAGTTGAAGTCGATTAGTAGATTGATTGATTAATTAATTCATGAGCAGATTTCTGACTCCCAGGCTTACCCCCTCTTTCCATTCTTGGGAGTAGGATGCCATCACTTCTATAGCCAAAAATGAGCCATCCATACAGGGGCAGAAGGTGTTGGTTGACATGGGGGAGAATCCAAGATTTGCAGAAGTACAAAAATGTTTAGGGAAAAACCTAGCGTAGAGCAACTCCCCCCACCCCCAAGCTAATGGGGACTGTGCTCATTGAGCACAGAATCCTGACCAACTATTGGTGGTGGGAGGTAGAAGAAAATGGTGAAGAATCCCAAATAGAAGTATACCCCACTGCATCAATTTGTTGCAGGTACCTGTTGTTTAATAATGGTGGTGGCAGCAACAAAAACTCCTCTTCCACCATGCTCCCCACTAAAGCAGACTTGAAATGAGGAAAGCTTGCGGTGACTCGAAGTGGATTTTCATGTCAAAGAACCTGAGTTTAGATTTGATAATACAAGCAAATTTTCAAGCTCAGAATATGCTCCGATGCAGTCTTATTCCCTAATTTCAAAAGCAAGCCTCAGTTGGTGAATCTTGGGGAGTTGATTGAGGAGGTTCCACATATCTCCTCCTGTAGGTTCCCCCACTTGCTGTAGTGGAAGAAGGCAGGGATGAGAGTCCCACATCTCTTCTCTTCATGAGCACAGCTCTCATTTTGCTCCTGCTGGGAATGAAGAGCTGAACAGAGTCATGTTCTGTGCTCTGCCCTGACCAGGAGATTCCTCCTTATGCTTGTCAGGGAGAACCTCAGGGCTGAGGGAAGACCAACCCTGGTGTCATGAGTCAACCAGAGGAGGAGTAGCTGCTCTAACGTTTGGTCTCCTCTTCCCTCCCATTGCTTGTCCCTCTTTTATTTTTTTGTATTGTGTCTGTTAGATCACAAGTGGACAGACTTAACGTTTGCAAGATCTAAAGGGGTTTTTGTTTTGCGATTTTGGAAAACCAAAAGACTGAGCTGTTGGAGCCTTTTGCAGAAGGCATATACTTAAAATAAAGCCTGGGAATTTATTTTGAGTAACAGAGCTCATGGTCCTTTCACACACACAAAATCCAATCCTGGTGATTTTGGGCTTTTTCATTTCTGCAGTTGGATTGCTGTGAGGGGTGGGGATTGTCCTTTAGGGCTTCTGTGGTTAAACAATTAAGCACCAGAAATTCCAGCTCATCTCCTGCAAATCACCCCAATGAAACTGCATCACCCAGATAATCCACATCTGCCTTCTTCTCATCCCTGGGTTTAGGTAGTTAACTCTGGCAAGCACCCGTTGTTATGTACTGTCAAATCGTCTCTGGCTTACCTGAATGAACATCCTCCAAAATGCTGCCCTTGACAGCCCAGCTCAGCTCTTGGAAACTCCTGTGGTTTCCTTTGTGGAATCGCTCCATCTTATATTTGGTTTTCCTCCTCTTCTTCTTCTGCCTTTGGCTTTCCCTAACGTTTTTGTCTTCCCCAGGGAATTGTGCCTTCTCAGAATGTGCCCAACATACAGCAGCCACTGCTTCATCGTTTTTGCTTCCAAAGAAAGTTCTGCCTGGATTTGAACTAAGACCCACATGCACATCTTTCTGTTGGTCCAGCTCCCCTCCCGCACTGAGTTCTGAATGCATCACTGCCCTTCCTCTCAGCTTTCTTCACTGTCCAGCTTTCACGCCCATCCATACTGATGGGGAATATACAATAGTGTGGATGAGCTTGACCTTGGTCTCCATGAAATTCTCCTACTCTTGATGACATTTTCTGGGTCCTTCATTGCTTCCCTCTAAAGTCTCAGTCTTCTGGAAATTTCTTGGCTTGCAGTCCCTTTGAATTGATGATTGAAGCAATGTCTGCAAACTCTTATTTATTTATTTATAGTTTTTTATATGTCGTCCCCTTGCTATATAGCCTCGGGACGGCTCACAGAAATAAATAAATACAGTATTAATAACAACTACAATTAAAACCTGGAAACACCCTGGCTGCACAATTAAAACCTATAAATATTAAACATTATTAAAATATTGTTTGAATAAAAAGGTCTTGGCCTGGTGCCGAAAAACAAATAACGACAGTGCCAGGCGGACCTCTGGGGAGCGCATTTCACAGATGGGGCATCACCGCAGAGAAGGCCCTCCTCCGGGTACTTTGCTTCCTGGTATTCCTAACTCTTCTCTGTAAAGCTCTCGGAAAACTTGGTTCCTTACAGGTGTTTAATACAGTAAATAACTAAAAAAACATTTTAGGAACATAGGATCCCTATACCAAGTCAAACCCTCAGTACTTTGGGCATTATTCTTTTACGGGTTCTGGCTGGAGGTTTTGCACTTTACCTGGACATGTCAGGACTCACACCTTCATTCAAAGCATGCTCTGCTGTTTCATCACAGCCTTTCCTCAGTGCCTCTTGCCTAGACCAAGAGAAAACAAGGCAGCAGTGAGAGATCAGGACAGGTGTGTTTGGACCTAAGAAATACCTCCCCTGGATCTTCTAGCCTTTTGAGACAGGTGGAATCACCGTCTTCTCTCTCCTGTCCTGCTGTGCTGCCACCCCAAGCCCCCTTGCCTCTTTCAGCTGCTGCTTTTTCTTCCATGCTGTCCTGCCCAAGAATGAACGCACTGAAAGCTCAGAACAGGAGGCAGGCGAGGAGAATGGTGGGGTGGCAGGACGGAAAATGTGCCAGGCGTTCCTCTCCTTACCCATGAATACATTCTTTTCTTGCTCTCCCTTTGGAGTTCCTGAATCAAATGAAAGGTTTTAGTATTGGTTGATGCTTCAGGGAGCAGTCTTTCGCCGAGCCTGGGAGCATAGAGGTGAAAGCAGAGGGACAGAGAACTTCAACTATTGGGCAGCATAGAAATGTAATAAGTAATAAATACCCCAGAGGCATTTTCTTTCTTCTAAAGGGGCTCTTCTCCAGCTGAAAAAGGCGGGAGGGGAGGGAGGGAAGCCCGGCTGAGCCATTAACCTCAGTTGCACTTGAGTGCGCATGGCTTCTAGGGACGCCTTTCACCATGTTCTCCCCAGAGAAACACACTGCCTGTTTCAATCCACAGCAGAGTCTTCCTGGAGTGAGGCAGGGGATGAATAACAACGCTGTAAAGTGAAAAGCACTGCATGAGGACACGGTTTATTAGTTGCTAGTCCCAGGCAGACCGGCCCAAATTCAGCACTTCAAATAAACGATGCAAATATGCACGTGTATTTGCATTATGAACTCTGATTGCAACGGGCTCTGATTGGAGCAGGTCCCATACCCTGCCCCAGCCTTCCCAGTCTTTGTAGAGCCAGCAGGAAAAAGAGGCTTTCCGAGCAAGCGACTGCGCCTTCTCCTCCGCAACTGCTCCATCGCTTCATCAGCGACTCCTCTAAGAATAGCACTGGTGGGTAAACCAGAGTCTTATGCTGCAGTCTACCTAGGCATCCTTATTTGGGAAAAGTCCCACTGAAACTTGGTGGAGACTTAAGCATTGTCATAAACATGCTTAAGACTGAGGCCATTAGGAGCTGTCACTGGGCTCACAGAATGGGAAACATGAAGGAAAGCTTCATAGGGCAGCATTTTATTACAGCTTCTCAGTTGTTAGAAGGATACTTTTAGTTTAAATTGCTTTCTCCCCCAAAAAACAGGTTATGGGGGGGAAAAAGCAGGCTGTGATGTTACATAGTTGATTGTCCGGCAGAGTTTGCTATTTGAGCAGCATTGTTAATGAAAAGCAGCCTTCCCTGTTGCCCTGCTGGCTGGAGAGCATGGGAATTGTAGTCCAACACATCTGGGGGCAAAAGGCTGGGAAAGGCAAAGTAATACGACCCTTAATGCCCTTCTCTACCCCCGTCCTGGAGCGGTTATTCACTCACTTGAAAGTCTCTGTTGGCAAACAAGATAGGTCTCTTGCATCTAGGCAAATCCAGTACCCTCCAAATGGGTTGCACTACAAATCTCATTATCCCTAGCTATCCAGCTGGGCGTTGAGAATTGTATTCTAGCCCACCTGGAAGGCACCAAGACTTGAAAGGGTGATCTAACTGTACAATCACGTAGGATGGGGAATATTACCCACGAAGCTGATTTGCTCTTCAGTTCATGTTGTGTAATTGGTTTGCAGAATTCATTTCCACAAAATGCATAGTGGCCCTGGTAGCCAAATGAAATGCCTATAGTGCCTGTGTGTTTGCCATACACCACCAGCAAGCGATATACAAATCCATGAGATGGAGCACCACACAGCTCAACACCGGATGATCGAAGACTGTTTAAGCCCATCCGCTCGATTATTCTCCTCCATTTTGGCTTTGCATTCATCCAGTAAGGCCTAGGCCTCCTCAGGTCATGGCTTGGTTTTTGGAAACAATGGCCTGTGGAAGCCCCCAGGAACTGTGGGGAACATCATCTTGGGCTTGGGGGTGTTGCAGTAGCTTGGCTTGCTCTACTCTGCCCTCTGCTGTCAACATGGAGTTTTGTTCCATTCCTACAGTGTAGAAGCAGTGGAAGGAGCCTTGGAAACCATTGCTCCATCTGATATTTCAGTTCTGGACATTGCCAAGCCTGGTATAGGGCTTGGCAGAGCATAAATCCCCAGAAGTAATGCGCTTCAACTCCCAAAAGCCCCTGCCAGCTTGACCATGGTCAGGAATGCTGGGAGCTGAAATCCAAACTGGAAATCAACTTTCTGCCCCTCAGGCGACCCTCCCTTCCCCAGCCCAGCACTGTCCAGATCCATGGGACCACAACTTCATCATCCTCAGCTAACATGGCTAGGCTTGATGGGGAGGATGGCAGTTGTGGTCTCACCACATCTGGAGGGTGCTGATTTGGGGAATGGTGGTCTGCAGTGAACCTCCAAGGTTTCAGGAAGGTCTTTTTGAGCCTTACCAGTTAATGGCAGGAATTGACTCTGGAACCTTTTCCACACAAAGAAGATCCTGTCAGGTACAGCTGTTGCCCTGTGCTGAACCATTTCAGAAGAACTGGAGTTGGAAGGAACCCAAAATCAGATTTTAGGTTATCTTTTCAGATGTTTTCCTACTTAAGTTATCCAGAAAGGCATAATAACCTTATTGAAAAGAACTACTGGTGGTGATGGGGAATTAACAGTTTTAACACACAGCAGATTTTAAAGCATGCCACTCAAAATTCCCTTTATCTACAACAACTGAATGTTTCGAAAAGTCCAGACAGAAAATCTTTTTGGAGTTCTGGATGGCACTGGTCTCTGGAGGAAGCTCAGGAAGAAGACTGTTACAGGATGTGCTATATTTTATTTTATTTTTTTTGCAAGACCTCTGGTGTCCTGGAGTCAGCCACAAATGAGGGCTCTGGTTGTGCCCCTTCAAACAGAACGTGGAATGGGTTGAAAGCTTAGGTGATATGTGGTAGTTCGGCAACAATTTGTTGACTCCCAGTGGCTTAGCAATTGCAAAGTGGGTCCTTATGGAAATAAAGTAGGCCTAAAGTCTGCCCACTCCAACACAGGAGAGAATATTGAGTGGAAGGGTATGGGAGCCAGTTTCTTCACTGGGGACAATGGCTGCTGTACCACCAAACCTGCTGACAAAATTTGTGGTGCAGCAGTAATCAAGGAGCAGTTTTTCATATACATGCCCTGCTTTTTCAGCACTGACACACCAGCAAATGATGCATTTGGCAGTGGAAGGGTGCTAGTGCCTCAAGGCGAGGCCAGGTGGGCCAGGCAGCCGTTGGTCCCTGTGTTGCCCACCCCTGGTCTAAGGTCGTAGGGCTTTCATGAGTTCAAAAGATGAAATTCAAAACTGGGGAGTGGCAAAAAGGCAGGGGTGACTTGCCCATCAGTCCCCGGCCTTCTCCAGTGCTGCCAGCTGATAGCAGGTGTTCCTCCACCATCTCAACACATGTGTACAAAAGCACAAATCATTGGTTTAATGGCCTTAGCCTTCAAGTTGCAAAGGCTTGGCATATTGTATCTTCTGCGTACTGCAAAATGTCAGGCTAGAATTTTTGTTGTGATCTTAGCTAAGCTTAGCATCTTCAGGGGAACAAGAATTCCAAGCATTTGGTACCTGCCCCTGCATGGAGGAGCCGCACGTGCTCTTGCGCAGGCTGGCCGTACCTGTCTGGCTGGCCTGGTGTGTCATCACCCAGCCATCTGCATCAGACACGGTAAATTTAGATTATTGTGTCACAATCTGGTGCTGTTGAGATGTTTTGGACCGCAGCTCACGGCATTCCTGGCCATTGGCCATGCCAGCTGAAGATGCTAAAAGTCGGTCCTAGAAGCTGGGGAGGCCTGGTTTATGCTTCTGTAACATGTACTAAGTAGCTTGCCCTTGCAGCGTTCAGAAACTTCAGCTAGGGCAAAATGTGACCCTGTAAGAGTTGTCTGCCATTCACTTTAGAGACCATATATCACTTGGATCAACTGCAGTGAGATGAATTCAAGATGCTGGTTTTCACCTCCAGAGCCCTGAGCAGCTTGGATCCCATGTATCTGTAAGATTGCCTTTTCCTGTATGTATCTGCCCATATAATCGAGGTCCTGCTACATGTCATACCACCAGCGGGAGGCTAACTTGGGAAACACACAGGACAGGGCTTTTCAGAAGTAGCGCCCCAACAGTGGAACCCCTAGGAGGTCAGGTTGGCTCCATGTGCATTGGGTCTCAGGCAGGTAGTGAACAAGCCCATCCATCTGCCAGACTTTGGCTTTTGACGCTGTTACGGCCTGTATCTGAGAATGTTTTCTCTTTGCTGCTTTGATTGTATTGCACTGGATTGTATGGTATTGTATGTAGCCGTGCATTGCTTTGAAAGCCCTGTGGTAGATCCAGAAGCCATTCATAAATAAAATACACACAAACCAGGATGCTGAGAGCTCAGGGCTATGCTCCTACCGCTGAAAAGGTCGTGTATTACTGTGGAAGGCCAGCTGGAGCTGGAGTGTGATGGTACTTCACATGCGGGGCTGCTTTTGCCATGGAGTGCCCAGCGATATGCCCCTGTGTGCAGGAAGGCAACCTTGCAGAACCAAAGCAGAGTCTCCTTGATCTATCCTGAACGGGTGGACCCTGCTGGGATATGAGGAAACGGAGCAAAGGGGACCAGGGGAAGCTGGAAAGGAAGCTAAACTTCTGGACATCAAGGCCCCACAGAAAGGACTTCCAGCCTCTTCTCTGGCTGCATAAAGGAAGGGAGGGAGTACAGATAAGAAGTGGGGTGGGGTTTTTTTTTTTGAATTACAGCAAGATGTTCTACCAATGGAACCAGATTCAAGGAAAAGAAGGGAACGCCTTTCCCTTTGGCTGAAACCGGATTAGTGGAGAGGACCCTTGCCCCGATGCTGCATTAAGAAAGACAAAGACAGCCCTGCCCAGTTGATCCTTTCTGAGATCTGGCTCTTAGCGCAAGGTTCCTGGCTTACATCTCCATGAATGACTCTGACATTCCTTCTCTGTAAACAGATATGCTCAAGGCAAAGGCGACGAAAGAGACTGGATAGATTGGGGAGGGGTGTCCTTTGCCAGCCCTGAACTCTAGAAAATAACTGCAGACTTTCTTTTCTTTTCTTAAAATAAGAGCAACCTTTTGCTACTTTGCCTCCTATATACCTTGATGTAAAGGGTGACTAGAAAAGAATAAAAAGGACAAAAGAGGGTACCACTTTGCATAACATGTCCATATGCCAATTTATGTAGATAGGTGCAATTTTTAAACAAATATTAACATTTAAATAGAAATGCAGCCTATCTCGACATGGAAAGCCCCTGTGCCTTGCTCAGTCTGCTCTGCAGGTGCTGTTGATGGGCAGCTTCAAGTCTCAGGTTTTCCTTGTTGTGATGGTTCTTTATCTTTCACCTGAGCTCAGAGAGGAAGGCCATCAAATAGCAAACACTTTCAGACTAGAGGACAGTCAACTGGCAGCCCTTCAAAATGATGATTTTCCTCTGCAAAAAGGAGTCATAGCTACCCTGTGTAAGCCAGGATCTTTTTAAAATACATAGTGCTTGGCCTAGCCTAATTAAATCTGCGTAACTCTACTCAGTTTTGTCTGTCTTATCTACTTACCTTCTCCACATCATCTTAAGATTATTACAAAATGTGGCTTGTGTCTTTTCCATATATACAGCAGTGTTTTTCTCTCCCCACCGCTCTGCTCCCAGTGGTGCCTCAAGGCAGGACTTTGGGACTGAATGAACAAGAGGGTGAAGGAGAATGAATGGGATGGGGCTGGCTGAACACCAGTGGAAATACTAGGGGGCAGCCCATGAGGGCGCGAGCCTGCAGTCTGTCACTGGAAGCCCCCCCACACACACACACACTCTCCATGGGCACTTGCAAAACAAAGGAGGGGGGCTGAGGATCTCACCTGTGTCAGATAAGGCTAAAGCTGATTTATCAGCTATGACCCTGCCTGACAGACAGAACCTGGCAATGGTTATCCATATGCTGGTAACCTCTTGCCCGGATCATTGCAATGGTCTCTCCTGGGGGCTTCCATTGAAGATGGTCCAAAAACTTCAGTTGGCCCAAACAGGGCAGTGAGCCTGCTGACAAGGACTGGCAGATCACCTCAAGTCAGTCCTCTGCCACTTTCACTGGTTACCAGTTGAAGTTTGGGCCCAATTCAAGGTGTTAACACTTGTGTTTAAAGCCCTAAGTGGGGCCAGGGTATCTAACGGCGCACCTCTTCCCACACATGCCAGTCTGGCCCTTACTGCATCATGAGAGGCCTTCTCCTTGGGAAGGAAGGAGGGAGGCTGCAAGAAGGGCCTTTTTGGCAGTCAGGATCGCACCCAGTCTTGGAACCTGCTCCTCAGAGAGGCTCACCTGGTGCCCACTTTGTATTCTTTCTGGCTCCAAGCAAAGACCTTTTTCTTTTCCTAATATTTTAATTCTTAGGATGATTTTAATGGTTTTAATATTTTATATCTGGTTGTTACCTGTTGTGGCTTTCATGTTGGTTTTGTATAATCTATGGCCGTGAAGTTTCCACAAAGGTATCCCTTTGCTTGTGGTTTGTTAGATTTTGTTAATTGTTATTTTTAGTTGTATTTTAGTGTATATTTTTTAACTTTGTAACCAGCCCTGGCAGCCTTATGGCTCATGGGGTGGGATAAAAATCCAAGAAATACCCTAAGTAAATGCACTCCCCCTCCTGCTGCGCCCTACCTTGAATCTCTCCGCTCTCCCTTCTCCTGGCCATTCCTCCCTTTGTACAAATAGGAGCATCCTTAGGCCTTTAAAGACACACACACACAGATATGCACACATGTGTTGTGCATACACCTCAGTGCATATGCAAATATGTGCTGTTCTACCCAGCGCACCTCTCCCTATACCTCCGGTACCGACAGGTCAAAGTAAGTAGCAGAACGTTTCTTTCCATCTAAAGCGTGGAGGCCCTGATTAAAACCAAACTGGCTGCAGCAGTGCTTTCCCCTCCCACCTCCGCACCAACCCAATTTGCTTAACATCCAGTCTGAAGAAAAGTTCAGGTGAATTCAGACTCTCGCTTCAGTCGGTCCTTTAACAGGGGGTCGCGAGTATGGTTGCTTGTTATGCCTTCGGCTTCCCAAAGAGGGCGCACTGCATAGAGAGTTCTGCTCTCGAATTGCATTGCGCTACTTCCGGACAGCGCTGTGTGTTCTGACTGTTTCTACCCTGTGCCGGGGGAGACAACGTCTGGCAAAAGCAGGGCTCGCACAGAACAGGTATGTGTGGGATGGATAAAGCCGGGGCAGTGACTTCCTGGCTAGCTGGCTGCAAGAGTCACGGCGTACGGGTCTGCAGATGGGGCTCTGTGCACCAGCTCATCTACAAACTTGGGGCATGGATTTGTCTGTGTGACTCGGGTGATGCCAGTCACAACCCAGTCAAGAGAAGACTCTGGTATCTTCCAGCTCGGCATCCTGGAGTAGCTGTGGTTGTCCTGGGCTCTGGGGACGGCTGGCATTCTCCGCGCTGTGGAAGCCACAGTGCAAGGGATGTCCGTGGATCTGTAGAGCGCTGGTGCATCGCCATATCCTCCGTTGACAGGAAGACCCTGGCAACTCCAGGAGGCAGCTGTGGCACATGGACGGGAGTAAAGGCAGTTAGTGGAGTAGGGCGGGGGTGGGGGGCCTTTTTCCTTCTGCACGATGGCCAAAGCTTTTCCTTGGAAGGATTTGGTTGTTTGCTAGAAGGCAGTTCTGTGTCCCACGTAAGGCTCAGTGGCACCTCCTGCACGGCAGGAGCACAGCCCATGTCATTTTCTTATAAAAGCAGTGATTTAGCTGCACTCTTCTCTCCCCACCCTGCCATCATAGCTAGCAGACCACCTCTGCCCTTACTCTGCCATGATCTGATGAGATCTCTAAGATGAGCCAAGAGCACACGGCCATCTCTGTCAGAGCCAGTCCCTAGGATAAGGATGGGTAGCTGAAGAGATGTGTCTCTGAAATACCAAGAGGAGCTGCACTCAGAAAAGTTCCTTAGCTTTCAGACCTCATTTCATTTAGAAAAAAAGGTGAGTCAGGGGAGGTGTGACAGAGGGAAGAAGAATTGTGCATGGTGTGGAGAAAGTTGGTAGGGAGATGCCTTTGACTCCCAATTAAGAGAGGGGTCAAAGGCACCTCCTTTTCCTATTCTATGAGAACCAGGGTCATCCCTTGAAGCTGATGGGTGGGAGATGCAGGACAAGTAAAGGGAAGTTCTTCATGCAGAGCATAGTTAAACCATGGAATTCACCTGCATGAATGTAATGTAATGCTGGTCACCGGTTTGGACAGCTTTAAAGGGGGGCTGGACAAATTAATGGGGGTGGAGGCAATCAATGGCCACTGTTCCTGATGGCTATATGCTACCTCCTGGACCAGAGGTAGTATGCCAGTGCACACCAGTTGCTGGGGAACATGGGCAGGGTGCTGCTGCTCTCATGTCCTTCTTGTGGGCTTCCCATGTTAGTAACTGTGTGAACAGAATCCTGGACTAGGTGGGTTCTTGGTCTGGCACAGGAGGGCTGCTCTTACCTTCTTGTTTTCTTGGGTAGCATCTATAAGCCTATCCTGTTTATCTTGTTCACCTGGGTTCAGAATCTAAGTTCAAGTTGTGCTGAGTAGGAGTAATGGAAAGCTGACTGTGGCAGCACTCTGCATGTACTCAGAGACTCCTTTATCAGTTGCAGCTCCAGGTCATTGGAGTTCAACCAGTGGGTCAGGACAGACCTGCAGTGGGTTGCATTAATGGCATCAACTCTCTTTTCTCTCTTAGTTGGGGTGGGGGGAGGTTTTGGATTTCTGCTGAAACAGAAGGAAAGGGTTCAGGAGAATGAAAGGAGGTACAAAAGAGGACAGAGTTTTGCATCTCTCATCATTGTATTCAAGAGGATGTTTATTAGGTGTGGCTTTCTCACTCCCATGTGAGGAACTGGCTCTGTAAAGGCAAACCCTCCTTTTCTGCAGTTCAGAAAAATATAGCAGCCCTGCACACCCCAAAATGATGAGGAGAGAGAAATAGATGTACATTTTATAAAAATTAAGTGGTGCTTATGGCTCAGTTTGTGAAAAAAGGGAGGTCTGGGGCTTGCAAAGACCCGAGGCTCCTCAGCCGTAGGAGGAGGAAAATAACTCCATTGTAGTCTGCATTATTCTAAGTTTTCAGAAGCCTTCTCCCCTCCTCTCCCCCCTGCCTTCCTCCACCTCCAGAGGCTGGGTTTCCTCCTTCTCCCTTGGAGTCTGTGTGGCTTTGACTCACCCTGGGAGCAGCAGGAACTGGGGCGGTGATGTCAGGCTACGAGCAAGGAAATGTGGGAGGAGATACACCGCCTCGTCCGTCCGGCTGGCTGCCCCGAAACTCTTGCTCCTGCCACAGTTCATGGGACAAGGATGAGAAGTGGAGGCAGCTGCGGCTGCCAGTGGGATGCAAGGACAGTCTCTGCTCCCTAAGGCAGGTGATGCCCAAGCCGCAGCATCAGGATGAAAGGGAAATACAAAGGTAATGTCTTTTCTGCCTGGCCTGTGCGATAGAATCCGGAGAAAAGGAAGTGGATTCCTAGCTGTTGTAGCATCTGTCATGGACAAGAGACTTATTAGCAAAGAAATTCTCCCCTTCAAATATTGCATTGGGTGGGAACCTGGAAAACTGGCCTTAGGCGAGCTGCAACTGTTCAGCATCCCCCTAATTTACAATAAGGGGATTATCCCAGCCTACCTGATGGGGGAGGGGAGTTCTCACTTTTTAAAGGGCTACTCAAGTAATGCATGTGAAGTATTTAATGTTTAATGTTTAATTTAAGAGTAATTTAAATTTGTTATTTATATTTTTGTTATATGTTTTTATATTTAACCTGAGATGGGCCAGTTTTTAAATATTTTTAAATATTGTATATGTTTTTAGTATTATTTTTGTTTCGGTATTGTGAGCCGCCCCGAGGCTGCTGCAAGGGGCGGCATATAAATATTTAAATAAATAAATAAATAAATAAAATTTATAAATCTCTCAATGATGAGTAGTAAGTATTAAATGTGGGAGCTGGGCAGCATTTTGAGCCTGAGAGGGGGCATTAGAGGGAATTATTGGGCTCATTTTAGACTGTTAATAAGGAAGGGAAGGCTTGGAAAGGGCCCCTGCGACTGTGGGGGAGCCAGGGAGGGGCTTTCTCTGTCTCCAGAACAAGTTACCAGGAGCCAATGCCATGAGTGTTTGTCTGGCGGGTTAAAATATCTATTGTGGCAGGAGCGTTACTGACTTTGCATCTGGCTTAGTGATGAAATATGGAAACCTGACAATTATTTCAATGTTTGTATGCCTACATGCTTCTACTTTGTGAGCCACCTTGTTATTGGAAAAGAAGTTATAAAATAATAAAATGATGGGGATACCTTGCCCTGGGTAAGCAGCTCGGGCCCCGGAGCAATTTCAGAGGAGGTTTCATTCACATGCTCTGGATTCAGGGCACAGAGATGCTCCTCCTTGGCTGAGACAGGGGCTTGCAGTCCACCTTGTGCTTCTGCCATCTTGGAAGCTGCCTGTACCAGATACCCCAAAATTGGCTAGGGTCAATCGACAGAAGGTCAACTAGCAAAACCCACAGCCGGGGAACTTGTCTGGTGTCCAAGAAAGGATGTTTTACAGCCATAATAAATTGGCTAACCTTTTAAGTTGCCACAAGGGTCTTTGTTAGGCCCTGTTGGGCAGGGGTAAATATTGAATGTTTCTGGGTACCGCATTCCCTCACCTCATGCCCCTGTATAATATCTAGTTGTGCCGCCTTGACGTATTGTAGAGGTGCTGGTGATACAAGCCCTTCTCCATTCCTGGCACTGTCAGATGGTGTGCAGGATGCCTGAGCGGTTGTCCAAAGCGCTTGGCAAATGCTAGGATGGGTGTGATTCTGTCCAAGTGGCTCAGGTAAATGCAGGGCAACGTGATGGTGGTGGTAGGCTGGAAAAAGAAAGACTCAAAGCAGCGTTGTGGTTTGAGTGTTCACATCTAAACCAGGGCGGCTTGGGTTCAAATCCCTGCTCAAGCACAGAAGATACCAGCTGCCTTTCCTTAAAACTCTCCCCTTCCTTCCAGAGTTGTGCAGATGAAAAAAAACATCTCGCTGAACTCTTGAGAGATATACCTGACCAATGGGGCAGGGCTCCTTTGATGGCCGCACCAGGGTTGTAGTGATGGTGTTGAGGAAGGCGGTGACACTGAGCAGGGAAGGCCGGGCTTGTGATTCTTCAAGGCAGTTGTGTTTTGTACTGGTCATTCCCAAGGCTCTGTATTTGCCCATATCACGAGCCCAGACTGTTGTATTGGGTGCAGAATCCAGCTTGCAGAGAATCTCAGCTTTTATCATGAGTGCGAGGAGGAGCAAGAGTCTAGCCCTTATGACTGAACAGATGCTTGGACGTGTATAAGTGATACAAGCTGCCATGGGATAAGACTAAGAAAAGGGACTTCGGTGTTCTGCTTTTTTATTTATTGGCACCATTCCTATCTCGCCTTTTGACTGAGAAGCCTCCTAGGCAGCTTACAATGCAGTATTACAAAGAAACACGAGTATTAAGCAAGAGTACAATACAATGACTGAGTAGCTAGTGTGCCACAATTTTATTATGTTGACAGCACTGGGTGGCTGTAGGCATCAGGGTAGGGGTTCAGCTCTTTTAATCATAGAAACATAGAAACATAGAAACAGAGCGAGTCAGAAGGGGCCTCCTGGGCCATCTAGTCTGACCTCCGGCACCAGCCGGCTCCGCTCATGACATGCCCACCATGTACATGTCCAGCCTATCTTTGAACACCCTCACCGATAACAAGAGAAAAGGTGTTTCCCTAATCATAGGTTTCCCTAATGGTTCTCAGGGTTAACAACAGATAGACCTGTTTGCACAACACCACAGTCCACTGTATCTTAATTTGCCCACAAGGGCTGTTTCATTGTGCCAGACACCCGTAGGCATATTTTTTTTACAATGCCTGACTTGCCATGGCTTGTCATGTCATGTGAGCCAACATGAAAGAGGCTGTTTAACAGACAAAACTCGGATAACACCAAAACAAGCTGTGGGCTGCTTGAGGTTTGTCTAACCCCTCAAACAGCCCATGCTGTCTGAGCTTGCATGACACACACATTGGCAAGCTGGGCACCTATGAGAGCCCAGCATGATGCAACAATCCCCACAGGTAAGTTAAACTCTCTATGGCTTGGCTTGTGTCACACAGTAGCTCACTGCAGCTTATTTTAGGAGCCGTGAGAAAACAAATCCAGTCAGCTGAAGTCAGGGGTGAATGGGATTAGTGCAAATAATCTCAGCCCCATTCTGAGGTGCCACCACAGAGAAAGCCCTGATGGACACTTCAGCTTCAAAGGCAGGAACACTCGGAGGATGGCCCATGTAGGAAGGGCCAATTCCAAGCCAGAGAGGGGCCTAGCTAAAGTCTCCTCTGGTGGCCTCTGCTTTGTTGGTGGGCTGTGGTGACAGCTGTTGCTAAACGTGCTAGATGGCTCGGTCTAGCTACCCTTTAAAGTCTCCCAGAGCAAGATGGTGGCATTGTGTGGAATTTACAGGAGTAGTTAGATGCAGCTGCCTGGAGGAAAGACAGAAAGTTAGAGGGCCCAAGGCGGTGGGCCCTGCCGGAATCCGGGGGTCTTCACAGACCAATGCCGAATGCTGACACCAGCCCTGCCTACAAGCAGGTAATGGTCAGGCAGCTTCATACAGAAGCAGCTCGATCCTTCAGAAACGTTGGTCCCAAACTGTTAAACTTTCAGAGGTGAAACCAGCTCTTTGAGTAGCACCTGGAAGCAAACCCGTACAGAATGTTTAAGCTCCTTGACATGCCTGGCAGAGTAAATGTTGCAAAACAATACTTTCAAAAATCTCTTTCCACCTTCTCCAACCAGGTGGATACCACCTATGTTGGACTTCAGCTCTCACCGCTCCCAGCCAATATAGCCAATTTGATGGGAGTTGCAGTCCCAAGCTTCTGGGAGCCACCCAGTTGGAGAATGCTGATTGATCGTTATTTATAAACGGTTCCCAGAATGCAGCTTTGCTTGATTCAGGGCTTTAACGCGTGTTTATGTAAAGAAGAGCACACACGCCTCTTGCAGCCCCTTCCTTTGGTGCGCCTTCTGACCGCAACCCCCACGCTCGGTGCGCTCCAGCAGTGCGTCAGTTTCGTCTCTCTCGCTTTCGGTGCCAGCTGTTTGGCAAGCCGTGTGCACTCTGCCGCCCGCCCGCCCGCCTCCGATCGACTTGCACTCTCATGCTTGGCTCTCAGCCTGCTCCCAGGGCGAGAAGGGCCACTGCAGGGTCAGCAGCACACGCTTGCCCCTCCTGCCCAGGCAGGTGGGAAACTGACCCTGCCTGCTGCAGAGGCCACCCCATCGGCAGCCTGTCTCAGCCGGCTTGCTCAGCTGTCCTTTAAGGTTTCCTCCCTGTCACACTCCCACGGTTTTTCCATTTTAAATTGCTACTTACTGATAATGAGAACCCAGAAATAAACACAGGCGGAGGCCCCAGCAGGGACACTGGCTGGCTCTTCGGGGCGGGGAGGGCGGCTTGAGGTCTGTGCCCATCTCGCGGCAGGAGGGCCCAGAGCGCTTCTCCTGCAAGACGGGTTCAGTCCTGCCATACACCTGCTGCTTGTGTAAAATCCAGCGGACACACGAAGAGTCCCGCTGGATTAGTTCGAGGCTTATCTAATCCACCCTGCTGTTTCCCACGGCGGCCGGGCAGATACGTCCAGGAATTCCACAAGCAGGCACAAGGCTGCAGCCTTCTATCCTACCAGTTACCTCTGAACAGAAGCTCCATGTTGCCATAATTCATGACACATTCTCCTCTCTGAATTTGTCTGATCCCCTTTTGAAGCCATCTAAGAGGAAAACTATTTATTTGCTATGCTTCTGTCCCCCCTTTACCCCAAAGAGCCCAAAGTGGCATATATGATCCCTTTCTCTCCATTTTGTCCTCACAAGATGCTGTAAGGTAGACGAGGTTGAGAATCATGGGACCAGTGAACTTGGGCAGCAAGAAGTACTTGTGGGTTGAAGTGTCTTCACAGAACCCTAAAACAGACAGTGGGCTATGCACAGACTGCTTAACCTTCAAATAACCCCTGCCACATGGGTTTGTACAGTACAACAAGCCACAGTAAACCAGGGCTGAGGCTCACATATCCGTAATAGCAGACAGCCCAGGCCACAGTGCCCCAAGAGGGCGGCACGTGCCATAGCTCAACTGCGGTGGGCTGTTGAGCTATCGAGATGAGGTCAGTGGAGGGTCCAGGGCCAGTCAGTGACTTCCATGGCGCAGTGCTGCCTCGGACGCTGGTTTCCGCCCTTCCAGTCCAGCACTCTGTTATATCACACTGGCATATTCTTATTGGGCAGCAAGTAGCGGTGACTAGTCTTTAACTAAATTAATTACAGGCACGCGGTTGGCAAGGAGAGGCTTATTTCTTCAGCCCCGTGTTATGTTTGATGGAGAATCATAACCTCCTGAGTCACTTGGAGCGTCAGGAAAGGCGTTCCCACCATGTGAGGATGGGGGCAAGTGCAAAATTCGGTATCAAGACCAGCCTTTCTGAATGTGGCACCGGGACAGTCTGGCCTAGATTCTGAAACGGGGTGGATAAGCTCTCAAAATGGTTTGCTCTACAACTCCCATCATCCCTTACCACTGACTGTACTGTCGAGGACTGATGGGAATCGTAAGCCAAGGCAACCACGGGGCACAAGTAGTTCACCCCTGCTGTAAAGAGTGCAAGTTTTTGGTTTAAACACAATGCTTCTAGCCCTCTTGGCTATGAAAATAAATTTAAACATAAGGTGGGTAATGCCTGCTAAGATCTGAGAAGGAAGAATGGCTGGATTGAAGGGGCCACTGTCTGGCAGCTAGTAAGTACCTAGAGGAGTGACATACTTACTTCCTGCTTGTATGCCCCTTTCTTCAGCATTTGTATTTGCAAAACATTAATAAAAACACAATCAAGGAAAATCAATGTTAATTTCAGAATAATAATAGCAAATTAAAACCAGAGAGAGCCAGTGTGTTAATGTGCTTGAGGGTGTGGAATTGGGACTCAGGAGATCTGGGTTCTAGTCCCCACTCAGCCATAAAGCCACTGGGTGACTTTGGGCCAGTCACAGACTCTCAGCCCAGCCTACCTCACAGGGTTGTTGTGCAGCTAAGATGGAGAGGAGGAGGAGAACTCCGTAAGTGGCTTTGAATTCCTTGGAAGGAAAAAAGGTGGGATATAAATGCAACAACAATGATTCATCAAGAGAAATCTTGTAGTATGAAAGTACGTAGTGCTCCCATCACCACAGTGCATGCGATGGCTAAATGTGTGAATTGGTTCTGCTTTTCAGATCTCATTTTAGCTGTGATCCACTGGCCTGGTTTGGATATCTTGGCTAAACCGTGGTTTGGCTATGTCTCTCCTTCATATGTTTTGTCTGCTCTTTCTCCACTCTTTTCCTGAGAACAGCAGCTTGTTCAAATCCGGCAATCTATGATTACCATAAGCTATATTTTACTTCTGTACCCTTAAAGACAACTAAAAATAATTTAAAATAAATAAACCAAACTGCAGCTTTCAACTCTAGTTTGGGACAAAGTACAGCTTACTGTAACCATAGCTCACCTGATTTGCACGTAATGACAAACAATAGTTGTTGAACCAAGGAGGAAGGGCGGGAATTGCAGCATGCAAGAAGTGGGGATAACATCCAAAGCGAGTTGTGATCCTGTGATCCACCCTGTCTTGCCCTCAGCTCTCCTGCAGAACTGTTGTAAGAGGTGAAGTACGCGCAGTGCTGTGAAGGTTCCTAAGTTCTAGGAAAGTGTATATGGCAGACGCAGCCTTCTCCAACCTGGTGGCCTTCGGAGGCATTTAGACTGCAACTCCCAGAATTCCCATCCAGCAGGGCCACTGACTGGGAATTCTGGTTGTTGCAGTCCAAACATGTCTGGAAGGCACAAGGTTTGGGCAGGGTGGAGTGGAGGAGTGGTAAAGTGACCAGAGCAGTAGAAGAGATGGGTTTTGCTGCGTGTATCTGGCTGGACTCCACTGGGAATTTTGCACTTAGGGAGAGAAGGGGTGGTGACAGCACTGAATAACTTATTTAGCACTTTGTGCAAAGTGCTTTATAGTAAGTATGTCATGTTTAGAACCTGGAAAGGCCGTTCGCTATTATTCCCGTTTCATGCATGGTGATAAACTAAACTGAGTCAAAAAAGTGATGACTTTCCTAAGAGTTACTCTCCGTGCTAATAGCTGAGAGGGGATTTAAGTTCAGGCCTCCCAGCTCCAAATTTTTCACCTAGAGCATTGCAGTGCCTGGAAAAGTGCACTCTGCAGGGTGATGGAGAGATTGTGAGCTGAAATTTCTCCATCAAGGTATGAGCTTCAGCTAAAGAGGATCGCCAGAAGCAGGTGGCAAGACTCTTGCTTGGTGTGGCAGGAAGAGTCCCTCCTAGGTGCCTTAGTTTTCCAGAAGTCCTTTTGGGATGCTTGAGGGGTAAGGACTATTTCCTCTGATTGTTTCTGTTTTTCCTTCCAGTGGATTTTCCAGACAGGAGGAGAGAGGCCCCTTGCACCTTGTTTTAAAAGTTCAGCCACACTCTGCTAATCAGGGACTTCACTTTCCTCCTAAGGACTTTCCCATTTCTTTGCGATGTTTTTATCGGTGATGTCATTGCAGAAAACACAGCTCTATAACCAGGAAAGCCAAATGTTTGTGCCGGGAATGCAGGATGCATCATGCATGGATTCCCCCATGCGCCTTCTCCAGAATTCAGGTCTCTCTTGTTTCTATTTCAGTCAGAGACCGGAGGTGGGCACAGGAAGGGAGAGGGAGGTTGTGGGCTGGGAGGACCATGAGGGTGAGGAATGGGGAGAGGCTTGAGGAAATCCCGTGGCGGCCTTTCTGCAGGGCTCCCAGACAGAGGGCTCCTGGCACTCACACTCCGAAGGTATCATGCAGCTACGCCCTCCTTCCATCTTTAACAGGCTTTTGTGGAATGGAATAGAATCAAGCCCCCTGTAAAAAGGCTTAAGTGAGCCCAGGTGATTTCACAATAAAACTTGGTTTGGAAGCTTACCAGGTTTTTGTTTTGTTAGTGCAAAAACCAGCAGGGCAGCTACGTGGACCGACCCCACACACAAACCCCTTCACCACCCTGTAGCGCATAGATAGGAAATTGCTTTATATGCACCCCAACCACTTGTTCTCCTAGCCCGGTTTTGAATCTATCCGGCCCCAGCAATCAGCGCCAGAGGTCTTCCTCTAAGGAAGGCTCAGAAAGTGGGGATGCGGGAGGGGGTCTCTCAGGGGTGCCCACCACCCTGATTACAGAATGCTGTTGCCACTCAGGGCCATCTGCTGCCAAGACTGCCTGCATCTTCTCAGATCCCTGGGCACTTTCACGAAATGGGCATTTCATTTGGTTGTATCTATCCAGATAGCTTGTTTGTCAATATTTTAGCTGTTTTAACTTGTTTTTGTTTTGTATATTATAACTTTATATTATGTGTATTTTTGTTTGCTTTTTGCATACTGCTCAGGGAGCTTTGACTATTGAGTGGTATAAATTTGAAAGGAAAACAATATTTTTTTAAAAGCAACAATAATAGGAATATCCTGCATGTCCTTTCTGGCAATGGGCTTTCCTATCACTTGTTACTTCCTAAGCCGCCACAGGGCTGACCATATGAGGCCTTTCAGAGTCAAGGAAGTCAGGAGACAGAACAGACCTGAGTAGGCAGCACCCATAAAGGGAATAGTTAATTTATTTTATTCTGATTAATGTTGTAAGCCATCCAGAGATGGAAGTAACGGATGGCATACAAATTTTATAAATAAATAAAATGGTTGTGATCATGGCACGTGTATTCCTGGACCCTTGGAGCTCAGGCAGCTGTGGCGGATTTTGATGTTTGGACAGCTCTGATCTGTCATCTCTGCCGGAACCCTACATCCAACTGGGGGCCAGAACTGAAAGATGAACTTCGAACAGGTTCAACTCAACTCACATGTTCCCAACCAGTACATGATGTTTTGTTGAGGGGACTGGGGAGAGAAGGATGTCTAGCTACTCGCCACTCAAAGAGAAATTTCCTTTTGGGAAAACTGTGGTGTTTCAGAGTAGTGTTTCTCAGTAAAGTCATGTGCAGAGAGAAAATACGAGACCCTAGCGTGACGCCTTTTCCCCAGATGCTACATTTTTTCAAGCCTTTCATTTTCCTCTCTCAGGGCGGGGTGTGTTTGCTCAAGTCTGTTTTGCTGGGCACTGGGAGCCGCCTTATCCATTTTACTTCATGCACTCAAATCCCCGAAGGGCTGGTGAGGGAAGCCCAGGGTGTGGGTGGAAATATGTACCTCGGTGCCTCTAATCCAATTTCTCATGGATTTGCCTTCAGCCAAGCATTTTGTTGTAGACGTTTTGCTCACCAGAAATTTCCTGGGTGAATCATGCCAGACTTGGATGAAGAGCTGTGGGGGGACTTGTGACTCATCACTTTTCTTCACAAATCCCTACCGTAGTTCATGAGCTTCTGGCCCGGGCTTCTCCATTCTAGAGGCCAAGGATTAGTAATCGGAACTGTCTGTTTTGTGCATTTTTGGACAGAAAAGCAGGATGAATATTCTAGGATGGTTTGGTGATCTTGGTATCTGTCTGTTGGGGTATCCCCTGTTGCCCCTCCGATGGCTTATCAGCACAGTCTTAACTTGGTAAGCCTGAGCCAGAGCTGCATCGGTAGCAGAATGAGACAGTGCGGTCCTGCCCTGCTGGTACAGGCTGTACCACTAGCAAGCGGGTCCAAGTCACCCTTCTCTGAATGCTCCCATAGGTGAGCTACCTCCATCCTTCCAGAAAGGTTTGGAAGTGGGTGAGTTTGGAGGTGGGTGAGTTCTTTGTTCTTCTACTTGCAGAGATCCTCACCTCAAAACCCAGTCAGCTAACATGAGAACCTAGGTAATCAAGATTTGCTGGTTCAGCCCCCCTTGGCTGCCTCTAATATGCTTTCTTAGCATTCAGCCTTTGAATCTCAAAGCCAGTCCTAATTCTTCAGACAAAAACCAAATTCTGTTAGGATCTGTTTGTCTCTATGCATGCCCCTCAGATGCTAAGTATATGTTTATGTCATTGAAAATATTTATATTCCTCCATTTTAGTAAAATGTTTAAGATGACTCACAGTGCAGACAAATAAAAGAACAAGAAAGAGCTAAAAAGGAAGGTGGAGGCAGCAGTGGGGGTTGGGAGGTGCTCAAAACAAAGATGCTGCTTGCTAGGTTTCCCCACGGATACATCATGCTTCACCTTGGCACAGGTACCTTTTAGATTACAAGCAAACCGAGTGTTGGTAAACATACCTTGCTGGTTTGACTGCATTCATTAGGAAAGGTGCTGTTTGATGCTCTGTCTCTGTTTCCTTTGCACTCCTTAAGGGATGGGTTTTTAAGACTGAGCTGGTTTAGGCCTGTGTTTTTATTTAAAAGTTTTTGAAATGGACATTCAACCAAGTTTGGAAATAAGGGGCTGGAGCAGCCACGCTCATTTCCAGCTGTAGGCACCTATATTATTGCAGCTTGAAAACAGGTGGGAAAACCAGAACACCTGAGTGAAGAAATGTCTGTGGGGCTGAGGGAGCATTGCCAGGTTACCTGCTTTGCAAAAGCTTCCTCCCCAGTTCCCGCTTCACATTCTGGTTTCAATCTAACACCACTCTTGCTTGTTTCTGTGGCTGGAGTCAGACTAAAACTGAGGAGACCTGAGCTCTAGTTCCTGACTTGCTCATAAGGCTCACTGGGTGACTTTGAACCAGTTGCTGGACCCTCATCCTAACCTCCCTCACAGGGTTGTTGTGGCAATAGAACAGTGGAGAGGACTAAAATACACGCAGCCTTGTGCTCTGTGAAGGAAAGCAGGATATAAATGTAAGTAATAGTAGGTTGCAAGTAAATGAATGAAAGTAAGTTGCTGAAAATGTAAATTTCTGTAGTGGAGGAAGAGCACAAGGTCCCTGGCTAGCAAAATTCCCAAGGTCTCATAAAGCCACCGTAGACTTGGGGCAGTCCTTTCTGACATCACAAAGGTGCTGCAAAGTTTCCTGTCAATCCGCTTACAGGAAAAACTAAAAAGCAAACAGATAAGGAAATGCGGCAGCCTAAGATAGCAGCTCTGGAATGCGTCCCTGCTGCGGTGCGGTGGGCTGGGCGTTCCCCTGGGGCTTGCTCACCTGCCCTTCATCAGCCTCCTAAGCAGCTCCGCCTGGACTCCTCTGCTGTCAGCGGTACCAGTTGCTAACCGACTATGAAATGCTAGGAATGCAAGAGCAGAGCCAGGCCCTGTACAAAAAGACGCCAGGAAGCATCCAAGCTTCCACCTGCCTGCGCTGGCATTGAACTATTTTCTCAGCTGTGAGGATCTGGGTGAAGTTGGTGTACCTGCAGATTTTGGCCCTTCACTGAGTTGTCTGCCTCTTCCTCTCAAGCTTCCATGGCCTGTGGCCCCAAAAGTCTCCCCGATATTTTTTATATTAGGCACTAACTTTGCTGTACAGGTAAGTTCCTAGGGCTGGAATTTCCTCGGTGCCTGTCAACACCTGGTATTTCACAGACGCGGTGCCCATGCTTGTCTGGAAGAACTGTGCACTGGAAGAGGGTGCCTAGTCCTGTCCTGTGCTGCAGCCTTGGCAGTAGCATACCTGCCCTGGCCAGATGAGCGCATCCTCTTGCTTTTGGGGTGGGCCTGCGTGTGGGATCCTGCTGACACGGCAGGAGCAGCTGCTGCCTCCTCGCTGTAGCTGGCCATCTAATCCCTACCTGCTGAGGTTAGCTAGGGGCTGGCAAGGCATGGCTCACCCAGTGATCTGATTAAACAGCCCCAACAGAGAGGGTAATCTGCCAGTGCCTTGCCTGGGATTACAGCTCCTTCCTAATAAGTTTAATTGGGCCAGCATTGCCCTAGAAACAGAGCTGGAGCTGACAGAGAGCTGGTGGAGTCAGGCGACTGGTTCCTGAATTTCTTGGTGCTTTGGTCTCGCGTCACATGGGCAAGTTGTGCCCAGTGCGAGGGCGTCTCTTCCATCTCCTATGGGGTTCCTCTGAAATTACTCCTGTGGAGTTACTCTGGGGTCCAGGATCCACCATAGAAGCACTGGACCATTGTAACCAAGATCCTTGGCTTGCAAAATTCTGCTGCTCCTATTGGCTGGCGCTGATGCCGACTAACTTGGATTGGCCACTGTTCAGGTCTGTATGGCTTTAGGTGACAACTAACATATGGGCTGCCCTTTCTCCTGCCTGTTATGTGGCCAGTAAGCTGTTAGCTGATTGACAAGGCTGTGAACCATATTTACGTTGGCAGTGCAATTAGTATGTGCCGTTTGCCGTGCTCTCCATTCTCCCCTTCTTCTCACTGGTCATAACGGAAATGGATAGATAGTGTTCAGAGCATAGTTCATGATAAATCCCTTGGGGACTCCAGTTGAGCGTTGCATCTTCTGGCAGGAAGATGTTATATTCTGCCATGACAGTTTGTTGTAGCTTTTCCAGCTCCAAAACAGCATTTCGCTTAAAGAGCGTGTGTGCGTGTTTTCCTGAATTTGCCTTTGTCTGTTGCCGCAGCGTCCAAAACTGTGTCGTCTTCCACTCCTGGGAGATTTGTCCCTTGCGGAGCAAACTCCTATTTCCAGCATAATCCCACCAAGTGCCAAGTAATGATGTGTGAGTGAAAGGGCTATGCTTTTCTCCTTTTGGTTTCCGCTTGTCAAGCTTTCATTTCCCTTGCCCTGATGTTATGTTCATACAAGAGGCAAAAATGGGGAAAGGTTGATCGAAACAGTACCAAAAGAGGCAAGATAACCCGATAGACGTATCATGTTCATGTGATGATCGTACCATTGATACTTAAAACACTGATATGAATAACTATTGATATTTTATTACCAAAGTAGCTTCAGTCAGTGAGGGCTCTAGCTACATAGATCAAGTTAATACTTCCCAATAAGCTATATCATTATCTGTGAAGAGTCGGTTTCCGACCTCTGTCTGATACTATTCCATGAAATGTTACACTCTTACTAAAAGATGGATATATTTTACTGCTTTTCAATAGAACCGTGCTTTTTCGTTTGCCCCTCTCTCTCTCCCTTTCTCTCTCTCTCTCTCTCTCTCTCTCTCTCTCTCTCTCTCTCCCCTCTTATTTTCTGTGGTCAGTTTAATTCACAAGATCACACAGGTATAGCCTCATCTCAGTTTATGAGGACTTGCACATGTGTCCTTGTTGCAGATATTCTGTGGGAATGCATTAAAAATATGGTTCTAGATACAGAATATAGCCCTTTTTACAGTTCTCTGGTTTTGTTAAGTTTCTAGTCTTTAGAGTGTATAGATAAGTGTAAATGTAAGAGAATAATGCATTTTCAAATCTTGGAAGCCTGGCTGAATAGGATATCTACTGGCTGGGATTCCCTCCAGACCTTTTCTTCTTTTTTCCCCTTCCTGTCACCACAATTTGCAGAGCTAGAATAAATGAATGCAAATTAAAAGTAATCAGGCAAACTTGCTCCATTTGCATAATGCACAATGGTCGCAGAGTTCAGCTTCAGTTAGGACAGAGTGGAATGTGCCTGCATTTATGGGTTTGCGGAACCAGGAGAACAGGCAGTGACTGAGAACCCGGAGCGCCAAACACACCACTGAGACAGGCACCCATCTGCTCTGGTCCCTAAGCACTGCCTTTGCACCGTGCTTGCTTTCTTCCCATCTGTTCCATGCCATCTGCTTGTTGGTAAGCCATTAGTCCTACCCAGCAGGTAGTCCTAGAAGGAGCTATGGGTGAAGCACAGTGTGTAGGAGCAGTGAGGGCAGGAGCTGCCCGTGGGGCTTTTCCTTACAGACCAGTCTTCAGCCCTTTGGGGTCTGAGATTTCTGCATGGAGTGAGAACTACAGAACAATATGCTTTTAAAGCCCCAGCGACCACCTCCTCTCACACAAGCCCGCCTGGCTGTTCTCCGCGCCCTCTATGCATCACACAGACTGCTCTGTGCCTGCGTGGCGCCGCCTTGTCGGGAGGATTCCATAGCTAGGGGTTAGCTTGGCCAGGGGCCTCCTCTTCCTGTTCCCTGCATCCGTGGGAGGCGCTTCCACCACCCCCTCAGTTCCTCTTCAACTGCCTCCGTGCCCACACTGGGAAGTGCTTCTCTCCACAAATCAAGCATTTTCAGCATCTGTTGCCTTTTTCTCTCTACCGCTTTCTCCTCCTCGGCCTCCTGCTCAGCCTCCTTTTTACTCATCTCCCCATGAACTTTGCTTTCACTTGTTACTTGTAAAATCCTAGCTTTTTCCTACCCGCATCTTTCTACCAGCCCTTTCTCCATCCTCAGCGCTCCACTTTCCTCATCTGCTGCAGCGATGTGAAAGGCACCCTTTAGGAAGTGCATCTACAGTGGGAGTCAACTCCCACCCCCCACACAGACAGCTACTTGCTCTGCTTTTTCTGCTTGGGCAAGGGATGCATCATCATGCCCGCATTGGCAGGCCTTCCCAAAAGAGGCCTGAAAACACAGGGCTGCATTGCCCGTGGCTACTCTGCCCAGGTTGTCTTCAGAGAAGATGACATGGCCAGGAAAGCAGCCAAGCATGCAAAAAAGATGACCACCAGCACCACCAAGCAGACGTATGGATCCCATGAGAGCCCCTGTCAGCTGTCAACTCTGAGGACCCAGTTGGGGCCAGGAAATGGTTCAGTCCCAGGAGGGAGCCCATGTTGACCATTGACAATGAAGACCTGGTCGGTCCTGAGGGACTCGAGATGGTTCAATCCAAAGAGGGATCTCCTGTCAGCCATCAGCACCAAGAGCCCAATCAGCCCCAACAGAACGCTCAGATCCAATTCTGGAGCAGCCTGATTGAAGGTCTGGGCCTGGCAGCATCAGTATTAGGGAGGGGGAAATAGAGGACCTCTCTCCCCAGCCTCCAGCCCAGCCACCTGCGGAAGCTCCAGTATTTAGGTGATCCACATGGCCACCTCCAGAGGCTTCAGCATCCAGGTATTTCACCTGTATCTCAGCAGGACAGACATCACTGCTGGAACCAGAGAGGTACCATTCCTGGAATGAGACTGTACTTTCAACTCTTCCATCAATCCCAAAGGGGTACCAGCAGGGTGGATTTGATTTAAATCAAATGATTTAAATTATGATTGTAATTGTAATTTAAATTAAATTAAATCAAATTGTAATTTAAATCACTAGTCAGTAAGACTAGATTTAAATAATGGTTTTCTACATAATTTGCACACCTGTCTGCCTTACCCATAGGTAGAGGAACTTCATTAAAAAATTCCCAAACCAAGTCACTTTTACAGCTTACTGCCATTTTAGGTTTTCTTCTCCAGGGAAAGAATAATATGATAAATTGCAGACTATACACAAAAAGATCCAAAGACTTGTGGAATATTCTGCTCAAAAGGTTTCACTTCGTGTTTACTGCTTGCCCTTCCCTCCTCACCTTCAGCTTCTTGCGCTGATCTATTCCACTCCTAACAATCTCCTTGTAGGCACTGATTTTTTTTTAGAGTTGGCACTTAAGTGGTAAGGTGCTGCGTGTGTGCACACAGATTTGCAAAGGAACAATAGATTGAAGGTCTTTTGTTCAACTCTGTATATAAAATAAACATAAACATTTTTGCTGTGGAGAAGACGCATGTGATCTCTGCAGACACAAATTCACAGTTGTTGAGAACTGTAAAACCAAGCATTTGTGATAATACCTTCTAGATAGAAAATTGCCCAAGAATCGTATAGAAAGCTCTGGAGGAGCATGACACTGTAAATGGATTAATGGCGTGAGCTATGGCGATGTCCGCAGCCCTCCCTGCAAGAATACCCTTACGGGATCTTTGCAAGGCAGCTACCCAGTCCACACCCTCAAGGTTCATCAAGCACTGCAGCCTAAACGTCTGGGCAAGGGCAGCTGCTCCTTCGTCAGAGCAGTCCTCTCCCCAGTCCTCCAGTGATGACACCAGCCTGCTGTCCTCTCCACAGTAAGCTGGCTGGTCGCCCATGTGTGTGATGCACAGAGACCGCAAAGAAGAAAGCCAGGTTGCTTACCCGCAACAGTTGTTCTTTGAGTGGTCATCTGTGCATTCACACAACCCCACCACCAGCACCGTTTGGTGCCGAACCAACGCAACCAGTCCCCCTCTGTGGGGGGACACAGGCCAGACTGGGATGATACAACAGTCCTCTCTTGGTTCTGGGACCTATAGTGGTCTCAGTGGAACTGAAGGAATGGGCAGGAGCCCGTCTGCATGGATGCAGGGAAGAGGCAGGGAAGGGGTACCTGCCCAAACCTACATTTAACTGCAGAATCCTCCTGACAACAGGCACCACGCAGGTGCAGAGCCATATGTGTGAATGCACAGGTGGCCACTCAAGGAACGGCAGTTACAGATAAGCAGCCCGACTTTCTCAAGAACTTCCAGAGAGCCCTTCCGAGGCACCCGGGAGAGAGGGCCCGTTTGGTGTGCAGCTCTGCCAAGGGGGCTGGTTTCACTCCCCCTCATGACAAACACTTTAAGAAGGACTTTTGCTTGCAAGTGTATCTGTCTGATTGGGTACTGTTCTTTTTTTCTTTAATTATAGCTTTAATTGTACTCTCTTATATAGCTTGTTGTCTAAAGTGGCTTTAATTGTTTCTGTAAGCCACCTTGAGTAGCTCTGTTGGTAGGGAGGTGTGGCACAAATAAAAATAAAGCCAGCAGGCATATTTTTTTCTGGAGTTTGGCCCATTTAGATACAGCACTGCCCTTTTCCAGGTCAGTTTGGCTTACTCAGCTGCTGCCGCCGCCGCCACCGCCTCCTCCTCCTCCTCCAGCCTTCAGCCCTCAAGAGAAGAGCAGCCTGGTGCCAGGTAGACGGCTTGTGAACGGAGGGGGGGGACCCGTCTGCCCTGTGGGGGCTGCGGGGCTGTAGAGTGTTCTGGGGAGCGGTGGGCCAGGCCAGCCTTGGCTCAAATTCCCCTTGAAGCTCTCTGTGTGATTTTGGGCAACATTTTATTTATTTATTTATTTATTTATTAAAACACTTATGTGTTGTAGGCTGGGAAGTGGACCTGAGAACACTCAGATGGAGGGCTGGATTGTAGTACTTCAGACGGCTGAGCGCGTTTTGTTGGGTTTTGTTGGTTGGTTTTTTTAGTGCCGTCCTACATGCAAAATGTATTGCAAGTAAATAGTGCGACTTAGAGCGAGCTGAGCCTGTTGTCTAAAAGTTGAGCTGGTTCTGTGTAGTGCAGAAGAGTTCACAGGGAAGGTTCTGATGTGCATCTCTTGTACTGAGCAGGTACCGCTGCTTCTGTGTGAAGCTGGGGGTTGGAACTGAGACTGCTCTGTCTCCGTTCGCCTGTGGATGGAGACGTACCACTTGGTCTCAAGCATCTGCCATTCAAAGGATGCTGCTGAAGTCCTTGGACCCCATGGAATCTGGGAGTGTGAACTGAGAGGTGGTGGCGGTGCTGTATTTTGGGGCCAGAGCCCTGAAGTCCAAGGAGCTTCCAAATGACCAGGCAGCGAGCAGAAGGCGATGAAGGAGGGCACCCGGGCAGCAGGAGCACATCTTGTTTAAATGAATTAAATGAATTAAAATGCAAAAATGCACACCTCAGGACATTTATACAGACATGTAATTGGGACTGGTAAAAAGTTTCATTGTTCTTCTATTGTATCAGGGATAGAGAAGCATTTGTAGAGCATAGGATGGCGATGGTGTGGGGAAAGAGAAATGCCAGCTGTACTACGCAAAGCTGCTTAGAGTGGAGGCCCCTGAGATGGTTCTGTCCAGGGTCTAACCCAGTTGTCTCACTGCTGAAAGAGCTCTGCCACTCAAGTAGCTCCTCTCTTGCAACAGGGAGGAAGTAGAAGACAGCTGTGTGGAAGGCTAGCCAGTGCAAACATACCGCACCTGTGCTTTGTGATCTGCACTGGCTTCCACTTCCTTTCTGAACTAAATTCAGGATGATGGTGTTAACCTTCAAGCTGTGAACCGCTTAGGCTCTGCTTATGCGAAGGATTGCCTCCTCCCATTCATAAGTACCTGGGCGCTGAGGGTGCCGTTGGAGGCCCTTCTCAGAGTGTGGCTGCCAAGTTTGATCTGGTGGTTGGCCGTCAATCACCAAGAGGGCTTTCTCCAGAGGGGCTCCCAAGAGAGGCTTGCCTGGTGCCTTCACTACCTGGTGCTGGAAGGAATGCAACACTTCTTTAATTATCCTAGGCCCTTTACGGGCTTTCTTATATTTTTTAAAGTTCTTTGGCTTTTATGGCTTTAGGACTTGTCTGCCCGGTTTTTATTGATCCATGTCTACTAGGATATTGACATGATAATTCTATTTTTATTGCTGATTGCTCACTTAAAAATGTGGTATATGCTGCTTATGGAACTTTCGTTGTGGGATGGTATAAAAATACCACTGCTGGTGCTGACAATGACATAGGACTTTCCCCTCAACGGCTTGAATGCTAAGATAAATTAAGTCAAGGAAGTTAAGTTACTATTATGTTCCATTTTGCTGTATTTATGGTTTCAGTTTTTGTGAACTGCTTGCAGAACTTTGCTTATTGGGCAGTATAGAAATATAAAAATGAAATTAAGTTGATGGGAGAAACTTGTCCATAACCCCCTTCCTTCCTGTACCTATCTGTGTTGCCCAGAAAGCCTTTCGGAAGGGGCATGGTATGGGGAGCCTTACAAACAACATGAGATAGCCAGTGAAGGACTTCTGTGGAAGGGGAATTAGCCCCAAATTGATTGGCTAGCTGCCTCATCTCACATGATTTGGGATGCACCACAGCCAGAAAGCCTTGTGGGTTGGGGAACATGGACTTCCCTTCTGTGACTGTCTTTAAGTTATCTTATGACCCAAGTCATAATGTCACGAACTTTGAGAGTAGAGCAACCACATGGGGCATTCCCTAAGAATGACAAGAACAGGCTGATGGGTGCCCAGATCCCCATGACGGCTCCTTGATTGTAGCAAGATTCTCTTTAGAGAAACCTGAAGTCACCCAGGATTTATATTTTTGATCTGTGGGGAAGGAAACACAAGACAGCCTCTCTCTCTCTCTCTCTCTCTCTCTCTCTCTCTCTCTCTCTCTCTCTCTCTCTCTCTCTCACACACACACACACACACACACACACACACACACAGAAATGGTTGTGACAGACCAGGGAATGCGTTACTCAGGTATATGTTAACCCGGTAAGTTAGGTTGACTAGAAATTCAGTGCTGACTCAGTCTAACAGGGATCAGGTTCTGATTTAGGTATTAAAGGTCTGTCTGACTGTCCTACAAGCAAATGCCTTTCTTCTTAATTAGTTCACTACACTACACGTCTCTCCAGCTCATAGACTTCCCTTGACTATTTTTACTATAGAGCCATTCTTGTTTCCACATTAGTTCTTTTTGATTTTTCTTGACCATAAGCTTCACATTTTTCTTGACCATAACCTTTTATTCATTCTGGAGAAGGAGCATTTGTTTAGTAAAGAATGCATAATTAAAAAGAAAAGAGAAAGACAGGCCCATGTTACCCAGAAGAATATGTTGTGGGAGCATCCTATGCCATAGGAATGTCCAGGAGATTCTTCTTCTGCTGCAAAAGGTGAAACTCTGTGGAGCAGAGGTCCTTGCTCCCAACTTTTTGAATAATCTTTTTTTTTTTTTTTGGAAGAATCTTGGTAAAATTGCAGGTGGCCCATGGATGTGCTTCCTGCCAGAGAAGCTCAGTTCCCTTTTGCCCATTTCTGTACATTTTTGCTGTAATTGCCAAGTCTTCCCAGCTGAGCACCAGAAGCACTGACTCCCATGCAGTATGAATCCTTGCAGAGGCCTCGCAAGACAATGGGACGTTGTCCCGGTTTTACAGAAGTGAGTCCAGGATCAAGGACATGCGTTGAGACTTGAACTTATCCAGGTTCAAACCCAGAGGCTTTTCCACAGATTTCTTCCCCATGTGTACATTCTTGGATGCCTGAGTCAGTGGTCTTAACCCTGACCTCTCCTTGGGGAAGGACATTCCAGTGCATGCTGTTCCCAAGATTCCGTCCATGCGCACAAATTGTTCCCAGGTGTTAGGAGCCACCGCTCGGCATGTGTGCTGGGCTGTTTGGCACGGTGGTGTGGCCAGCGTTTGATTATAGAAATCTGCCAGTTTTCAGGGTGCTACAGGACCTTGTGTGTGTGTGTTTGTGTGCACCCACACGTGTGTGTGCGTGTGCTTTGAATGCCACCATTGTTGAAGAATGTAATTTATAAATATATTTTTAAAGATAGATGTGCCAGAAATGGACTGCTTTTAGGGGAGGGAAGATTCTAAAGTCTTCTGTATTCATTAAATTAGAAATAAGAACAAATCTGGAATAAGTACAAGGAAAATATTATGTTATTAAGCTCACCATTATGCCTAGTTACTGAATTAGAAGGGTTTCCATTAAATTTAAGGGAATTTTTAGGGGAAATGCTAAGGAATAAGCCGATATTTAGATTTTTAAAATTGGCTAGAGAAATACTTTTTTTTTTCTCGATTTGTAACATGTCTGATTTGGTCCTGCTGGTGAGGAGCACTGTACTGTAAGAATTATTTTAATTGTATGTTTAACTGTATATATTTTTGTTTTTAAAGGTAGGGTTTTTTGGTTGTATTTTAGATTGAAAATCAGTTAACTAAATTAGAAAAAAGCAATTTGCGTGTCTCCTTCCCACCTTTTCAAGCTATTTCAGTGTACCACAAATTATTAACATGAGTATATGCGAACAGAGACTAATAACTTTTGTGCCTTATTTACAAGCCTCAGCTAAGAATTATGGCAGGAGTGATGGAACATGAGATGAGTTTTCTTTCAGATGCTTGTAGGGTACAGCATGTCTATTTTGCACAATCGTGGAGCGGTGTGCGTGGGCACTCGGTACGAGCCCCTGTACCGACTAAGTAAATGACCAAGTAAATGACCGGAGGAAGGCTGCTAGCCAGTTCTGAAGGACTTGTTATCTCAGAGCAGCACTGCTCCCTCTGTGCCCCCATCTGGACAATGGAGTGTCTTCCTTGCCTTCCGCCCTCTGCTGCCCTCTGCTCTGTATTTAGTAAGCTGCATCATCTTGAAAGTGAGACCTCGGTCAAAGGATGTGACCAGAGAGGTGCCAGTCTGTCCCTAAATTCCCCTGGTAAGCTCTTGGGATGGGGAAATGAGGCAGGCGAGGCTGCATGGTGCACCACTCCAGCTATCGCGCGCACGCACACACCCCCCCCAAGGGGTGGGGAGAGAGAGAGAGAGCGCGCTTCAGAGACAGGCTGTATAGAAATGTAATAATAAGTATTAATAATAATCTACAGTTGTTTGGATAACAGCCCCGCATAGGCCGGGTCCTCTTTTGTCGGATCATAACTTGTGAGCTACCTTTTCATTTTCCCAGGTGTTGTGCTCACCCCTGCCATGACATTCTGTTGTTACTCTTCATGGTCTCTGCGCATCACACACATTGTGTACGTCATTGCTACTGGTGGTATCACATTGTATACAGACAAATGACTCAGCAGCTGTTTTGAAATCGATTTAAAATGGACTGCTCTCCCTAGACAGAGATTAGCACCTTCTCTTGCCACTTCGATCGCTATCTGTCCTTGAGCTTTATTCCTCTTGCCAGTGCTGTCAACCCCCGACTCTCAGTCTCAGGAGCAGCCTGTCCGGCCAGGCCGCTCCGCCTGCTCACTTCGTGCGCCTCTTTTCCAGGGAGGCCCTCCCGGTGGAGCTCGACCATGTCGCTCTCAGTGCGGCCCCAGCGGCGCAGTCTGGTGGTCAGGATCAATAGGAGCCAATCCTTCGCTGGTGTCAACTCCCCCCAGGACAAATCTCACAGGTAGGCCTGGGCTTGGGTTGCGTTGAAAGCTGCCAATCAAGTGCATGCATTTCTGTGATGGCTGCCGTGAGTCAGGGGTCTCCCATGCACGGCATTTCTCAGCTGTCAGCCCACTCTGCTGACCCCATAACTCCTTACTACGCTTGTGCATTTCTTTGGTAGGACTTGCCTTGCGTTTCGCACACCGACGGTCTCCAGGAAGTCTGGCTCCAGAGTCAGTAGGATGTTTTCAATGTCCCACAAGTCCCCTCCACCCAAGGTGCCCCAGCCAGACCGACTTGACGAAGTGCATGAAGCTCTAAAGAAGGGGCTGACGTAAGTTGCTGAGGCATCCGGCAGGCTCTTCCCTGCCGGGGTTTGCTGACGGTGGGGGTGCTTTGTTTATTTGTTTAGAATATTTTATGCTGTATTTCTGTGGCACTTTGGTGTGTGTTTCTGATGGCTCACTGGAAACAGCATTAAATACAGATTCACTAACAGTGCCAAGCCAACGACACGAGCGAAAGCACATCTCTTAAAAGCAGCAGTAAAAACAACCCTTGTTGGCCAGGCACTGTAACAAACGAGAACCATAACTAAAAACAAAGAGGTCTAAAAGCAGTCAACTGAAGGCTTGGGCACATGAGACATTTTCCCTAGTGTTGAAACGATAGCAGACTAGGTGCTGGGTGGATCTCCCTTGGGAAAGCGTTTCATCATCAAGGTACAACCACTTGGGGAGTTTAATGATGATTTAAGTTGAGTGCCTCCAGAGCGGGGTATACTACAGTATTTCTTCCCATGATGGAAGTGTTTATTTTATTTATTTTTTATTAACAAATTTGTATGCCACCCCCTTGCAAACAAGCCTCGGGGCGGCTAACAGCACATGAAAACACAATTTTAAAAACAATACACAATTTAAAACTTACATGCCTACATGCCTCTTTCCTTCCCCTCCAGAACCCATGCATGGCTAGGTGACACATGCACAGTCTGTTTGCTTCATACCAGTCTGTATCAGCCCCCCCCCCCCCACCGCCCAGCTAATACTGTGCGCCAAAACCTCTGCCAGGCATAGATCTACGTGGCGCAGACTGTGGGGAAGTTGTCCCAGGTCTTTGCTGCCAAGGGCAACATCTTGCAGGAGTGGTGGCAGCTTGACTGGGGGTCCGGGCTACTGTCTCCCCTCATCTCCACAGGAGAGAAGGAAGGGTCTTGCTCCTTCTGTGCTCATTCCATTTTCTCCCTTCAGTGCATATCTGGAAGTGCACCAGCTGGAGCTGGAAAAGCTGAGCACCCAGATCCGTGAGTCCAAGAGGAATTCTCGCCTGGTGAGTGAAGGATTGGAATGGACTGAAAACATTCCTGCCTTGAGGGTGTGCTTTTAACTCCCTTGGAGTGTGGGATGGGTGACTTCAGAGGAAGGGGGAAAGGTCAGGGAGAGCCTTCTCGGAGCAGCCGCCACCATGCAGCTTAGCAAGTGCTTCTGCCTTGCTCCTCTTCTTCATGCTCTCTGTACATCACACATATGGGCTCTGTGCCTGCGTGGAGCCTGTTGCCGGCAAGTCTGGGCCTCCCCTTCAGAACAGCTGAGCACTAGTTTGGGTGGGAGCCCCTCCCCTCCTTGATCTCTGTATCCATGGGGCAGCGTGGGGGGCTGCTTTTCATTCACCCAGTTCCTTTCTGCCCACCTCCATGCCTAGATTGGGATGTGGGTCTTTCATCAACTTAATTTTTTCCCCAGCAATTTTTTTTCTTTCTACCGCTTTCCACTGCTTGACTCGCCACTGAGCCAACCATCTCTCCATGAACTTCGTTTTCACTCTTCACTTGTAAAATTCGACCCCCCCCCCTTTCCCACCTGCTTTCTCTCTGATCTTTTGTGTCCTTCTACCAGTCCGTCCTCCATTCTTTGCTCTCTGCCTTCCCCATCTACCATAATGGGATCAAAGGGACCCTTCAGAAAGTGGCCATTGTGTGGGTAAACCCCCCTCCTCCATGGACAGATACGCCCTCTGCCTTTCTGTTTGGCTGAACATCACTGAATCTTGCCCACATTGCTAGGCCTTCGCAAAACAGGCCTGGAAGCATGGGGCCAGTGGACTGAGGGCCAGATCCTGGAAGCTGCGGATTTCAAATGCCTTATGGCATGGCCAGGAATGCGCGCAAGCTCGGGGGAAAAGATGGCTGCTGCCCCCAGGTGGAAGGGTAGATGCCATGACAGCCCCCATCTACCATCTCTGTCAAGGGCCTGGTCAATATCAAGACAGTTCAGCTCAAGAGGGGAGCCACATCTTCCAGGGACCCTGGTCAGTCCCAAGAGTTCTCAGACCCAAAAGATGATTCAGTCCCAAGAGGGAACCCCTGTCTGTGGTTGACACCAAGGACCTGTTTGATCTCAGAAGAGCACTCGGACCCATGAGACCATGTGTTGCCTAGACAGCCATCAATGCTGAAGAGCACTCAGTACCAGCAGATGCTGAGAGAGCCCTGTCAGCCATCAACACTGAGGCTGCTTGGTCCTGAGCCTTCAATATCGAGACAGAGGCCCTCTCAATCATGAACTCCGAGGGCCTTTCAGTACCAGCAGTTGCTGAGAGAGTCCCCCATCAACCATTGACATGTGGCAACTTGATCCCGAGACAGAGACCCTGTCAACCTTCAACGCAGGGCCACTCGATTCCGAGAGACTATTCACTACTGAAGAGAGCCCCAGCTGACCATTGATACCGAGGGCCACTCACCAAGGCAGAAGTCCTGGCAACCTTTGACACAAGGGCTATGTGATGCCAAGAGACCATTTGGTACTAAGAAAGCGCTCGGATCCAAGAGAGCAGTCAGCCTGAGAAGGAACCCCTTCTACCATCGGCACTAAGGCCAAGTTGCATCATCAGCCCCCATTGATCCCGAAGGGGTTCCAGGGCATCCTGCAAGGGAAACTTGCAATTTCCAATCTCGAGGGGACATCCAAATCTACCAAAATGGAGAACCAGTGGCCATCAGGGACATTCATTCCACCTTTAAGAGGTCATGCTACCAGCCAGACAATACCAATGGCTATCTTTGATGCCACCAACCCTGAGACCAAGAATGCCCTCTTCATTGTCGGATCCCAAGGTTTATGTGTCCAACTCAGACCCAGACACAGTACTGTCCTGCTTCTCATCGGATGTAGCCATTGCCACGTAGGACCCAGTGCCTCCATTGGAGAAGATGGGCAGCTTCTCCAAACAGGTCCTGCAAATGGCGAACTCTCTCAGTCTCTAAACACAGCAGCCTGGAAGATAGAGTCATGGAGCCCATCTTTGATACCACCCACCCGGAAGACTCAGCTCCACTGGCAATACCATTCCTGCCCACACCAGTGCAGGTGATCCAGTAGATGTGGAAGGTCCTTAAAGCAACACATGCCATCTCAAATGGTTTGAGAGCATGTATTGGGTCCTGGAAAGAGACATCCTGTTCCTCTTTCAGTTATCATTGAACCTGCACAGGTCCTAATGTAATGCCAACCTTGGCACCAGCCGACTGGGAGGACAGATGCCTGGACAGTATGGCGGAGCAGGTCTGTGTGGTTTCAGCAATCAGCTTCTGAGTCTCGAAATACAAGGCTCCCATGGCCTGCTACCATGCTGAGTGCCGTTGCTGAGCACTCTCACTGCTCTCCCCGCCAATCTTGCCAGATATTTCTTTCTGTTTCGTCCTGCATGGTAGGGATAACATCTGACTCCTGGGTCTTAGGCATCATGGAGAGAGGCTGCCAGTTAGTTTGATGCTATCTCACCTCTCGATATCATAAGGTGCATGGCTCTGTCCCTGAGGTTGATGTTGGAGGTTAAATCACTCCTTCATCCCAACCTTTCCCAAGGCTTCAACTTTCACTACTTCATGGTACCAACATGAGATGGGGACCCAGACTGATCCTGGTTCTCAGGGGCATCAATTGCCTATCACATGAAGGAAGTTCGGGAGGGTCAGCCTCCAGAGCATCCCACCTTTCCCACAAGGAGGGGATGGATTCACCTCAACTAATTTCAAAGGTGCCTCTTCCACATTACCATAGATTGCCATTGTTGATGCTTTTTATGCTTCCAGATTGCTGGTGAGATGTTCCAATTCTTTGTACTCCCTTTTGGGCTTTCAACTACCCCCAGGACCTTCACTAAATTCATGGCAGTGGTCTGCTTACCCATGGATGCAGGGAAGAGGAAGGGGAAGGGCTAGAGTTGAACTAACTCATGCTTAGCTGTAGAAACCTGCCACCATGCAGGCACAGAGCCATATGTGTGAATGCACAGGTGACCACTCAGAGAATGACAGTCCCAGGTAAGCAACCTGACTTTCCTGTAGCCACTCTGATGCTGTGGGCATCTGTCCTGGGGACTAGGCTTGCCATACTAGTGTCTAGCATGCAGGATGGCCATCTCCCCACACGTCCCACACAAAACACTCCTCCTGGGAAGCAGGGCCACCCCTTGTTGCCCTGATAACAGTGGGCATAGCCTTGGTCTTTTGGCAGTGCCAAGCACGGGGCCGTGCGTTCAGCTGTCACTTCTGGTGACTGTGCCCAGCCTAATCCCTCCTTTCTCTGTTCTTTTCCAGGGCTTTCTCTATGACCTCGATAAGGTAAGTTGTACTGAAAAGGAAGGGGGGGGTTTCCGGGGACTGCGGCTGAGTAGGATAGGCCTGACCACCTGCGCGGCCTGTATTTCCATCAGACAAGACCTGGAGTGGCTTCTGAGGCTTCAGCGAAGGAGCTTTCGTCATGCTGCTCTTTTGTCTTGGGAGTCCCTTCCTGGATCCTTTGTTCCAGTGGCCAGCAGTCCAAGCAATATTCACGGGACTGGCTGGGGACGTGCGAATGGTCGAGCAGCTTTGCCCCCACTGGCTCTTCCTAGGGGCCAGGCTGCTTTGGATTTTAAAAACAAATAACGCAATGCTGAAGGGTGGGGCAGATGGTATTTCCCCCCAGAGGGTTGAAATTGGTTCAGAAGAGGTATTGCTACTTGTGTGTTCACTCAATCCTACTTTTTTGTGTCTGACAAACAGGTTTTGCATGTTTTTAAAAAACTGCTTGTAAAACATGCAAACGCTGTTAGGCCAAAAGGTCCAGAGACATAGCTGAACACCAACAGAAGTAACACTTCTCTTTTTGCAGCCAGTTGTGTGTCTCTAGTCAGGATGAGCTGCAGCAGCTCTGAGTGGGTCCAAGAGAACACAGGGAACAGCAAGTAGAACCTTTGGCCTTAGCCTGCACTTTTGATTCAGCCATGCGCTGGCTCTTTGATGAAATAACGTTGCCAGGGAAATATGGAAATGGGTAACTGGTTAAACAGGTGATGCATATTGTGTGCGGCAGTGTCTTTTTCTTGCTTGTTTGAGAGCTACTCCTTGGATTTCTTTCTTTCCAATAATTAACATCAAAGAAATCGATACTAGGCATAGGAGTTCCCAAAAATGCTAACTGGATGGGGAAAAGACGGTTATGAGCCTTATTATATTTTTAATATGCATCCTACTACCTACCATAAGCAGTGAAGAATACAGGAAAGCCTAAAAGAATATAACCATGCCGTTTCTTCATGAAGCCCCTTCCAACCTCCCTGTCAACCATGAACAATTTTCTAGTACCTATAAAACAGCACTTAAAGGAAAGCCTAGGGGAGCACTGCGATTAACCATCCTAAACGGTAGTTCCTTGGCTTTAACTCCCCATATCCCCCCCCATATTCCCGTGAACATTCATACCAAAACAGATCAGCAAAAGAGCCATGTACAGTGCCTTACTGGCTTACCCATTCCCACTTCGACTTTGCCACATTGTGTTGTGTTACAGCCTGAAATTGAAATGGATTTAATTGGCACTGTTACCCCCGATCTACCCAAGATACTCAACACGATGAAGGTGCACCTTATTTTGACTGTGGCACAAAAATTAAGTTAAAAAACAGAACAATCTGGCTCTTGTTGGTCTTGTGTACATCAAAGGGTAACTAAGCCCATTAAATTCATTCCTGTTACATAACAAAATGTGGGAACTTCAAGAGCAGGGATGAAAACTAGTTTTTTGCACTAATGCAAACTGTTGCTCTCTCTTAGAGGCCCAGGCCTTCCCATAGCCAGCTTGGGAACATGGAGGACCTATGGAGTCCCGCTCTCTCTTGCCAGTTGGATTTCCCCTTCCTTTCTAATGGGATTTTTATTATTTTACAGCAAGTCAAGTCAACCGAGCGGTTCCTCCGCCGTCTGGAGTTTCATGCTAGCAAGGTACCTGCTGCTTCTAAGTAGGGTATCGAAAAGAATGTCTGTGCCAAGAACAGACGAATGTTTTGCAGCCTTTGTTAAACAATGCCATTAGAGTAGGTGTGCATGTAGTTGCTTATTTTGTGTAGGCGAGGCAGGGAGCCACGCCGGAAATGGGAGTTACTGGCCTCACAGCTAGGAATCCTGCTCAACCTCACCTCTGGCTTCTAAGATTGCAACAGGCATTGCAAGCCATGAGGGCGCGAATTTTTATTTTTAAAGGTCAGGTGCGGGGGAGCCTTGAGCCTCCTCTACCAATTTCTGCTCTTGCAGATCGCAGCTTATTCTTTCTTTACTTACTGTAGCATTTTTTCAAGAATCCCTTGAATAAAAATGCAAGTTGAGTTTCTATATCCCCCAGGCCCAGCATTGTGTGCTCTCCCGTTCTAGTCATTTAGGAGTTTGTGTGTGTGCATGTGTGTACATGTACTAATGCTTTGTGGTGTTTTCCTTAATGCCTTTGCTAATTTTGTAGAGAAGGAAATGCTCTGAATATAACAAGCTCCCTTGTACTAGGTCAGACTAGTAACGCAAAATGCACTACTTTGACTGGCCTTTGCTTTCCAGGGTCTCATTCCGGGAAGACTTTTCCCCATCACTTGTTATCCAGAGTCGCCAGGGATTGAACTTAACACCTTCCTCATTTATTTATTCATTTTAGACCCCACCTGTTAGTACTCACGATAGCTAACAGCACAAAAAGACAGCATTTAAATTTAAAATGCATAATAAAACAATAACAAAATATATTAAAAGCACAACAGGAAAAGAACGAAAGCAGCATCCAAGGCCACAGGCTAGCTTACGCACCGAAAGCTGTCTTTCTCTGCCACCAGAAGGACGGCAAAGAGGAACCCTGCCTGGCCTCTCTTGGTATGGAGTTCCACAGTTTGAGAGCAGCCCCTGAGAAAGCCCCCTCTTGTGTTCCTGCCAAGCCAGCCGCTGATAATAGCAGCACTGAGACAGGAGCTTAAAAGGCCCAGGCAGATGTGTTTGGGAGCAGGCGGACTTTCAGAAATGCTGGTCTTGAGTTGTGAGGAACTTCAAGTTGTGCCTGGCAGCAGATTAGAAGTCAGCAAAGCCGCTGCAGCAAGGGAGCATCACCCCCGTCAGGTGCAAAGCACGTGCTTTTCGACCAACCTACAGTCAGAGAAACAAAATTGGCAGGGAGTGTTCAGTGGGACATGATGCGGCATGCTGGGATTGCAGTTCTCCTGGAATCTGGACTGGTTCCAGGATCGTGGCCACTCTGCATCCTGCCAGACGTCCCTGTTAGCCCCACTCTGTCGGTTTTGCTTTAACAGATAGATGAGCTGTACGAGTCCTACTGCATCCAACGACGGCTCCGGGATGGGGCCCACAACATGGTCAAGGCCTACACGGCTGGCTCACCTGGCAGCAAGGAGGCCCGTGAGAGCCTGGCCGAAGCAGGCAAGGGCTACAAAGAATACACGGAGGTAGGTCGAGGCCGCGGCGTGCCAAGGAAGGTGCGGGAGGAGGGCAGGCTGGGTTTCTCAGTTGGTAGCCTTGACAGGTGTGATGTCTTCCCCTCCAGAACATGTGCCTGTTGGAGAGCGAGCTGGAAAGCCAGTTGGGCGAGTTCCACATCAAGATGAAAGGTATCAAAGGACAAGCAAACATGGCAAATGTCAGGAAGCTCTCATGGCTGTTCTGGGGAGGCCTAGAGAGGGAAGGCTGCTTCTCTGCCTGCCTGCTGTGTGCTTGGCCGCTTCTTCTTTCAAATAAGTTTGGCCGCAAGAGCAGCCTGGAGCCCCCCAAGAGGGGACCCACTCGGGAGAGGCATCCTGAACCCCCTCCCACCACCTATCATTTATGTGGGTTGGCCAAGTGGGGCTGCTCTGAGCTCACAAGAGAGGTCTGGTACGACTCTAAACTTTTATTTCTCTTGCAGGATTGGCTGGTTTTGCCAGGCTCTGTGCTGGTGACCAATACGAGGTTTGTGAAGGAGAGGCGGATTCAGACGATACTTCTGTTTGGGGGGCGGTGGCAGGGGGAGGGGCAGGGCACTTGGATTCTGCCATTTGGAGGGAGTGCGGGAGATGATGAGACTTTTCCGGTGGCGGAACAAGCCACTGGCATTCACTGTCCTGCAGCTTGGCTCAACAGCACGGGAGAGAAACCCAGTCCGTTTCCTCCTGTGATGAGGTGCATCAGGCCCCTGCCCCATGCATTCCTCTGCTCCCTCTCTGAAGGAGGTTTATTGGCTGGGCTTACGAGCAGGTTTCTGAGAACCAGGCGGCTCTCAGCCACTCTCTGTCCGGCTGAGCCCATCGTCTCTCACTTCCTGGTGGCAGATCTTCATGCGGTACGGACGCCAGCGATGGAAGCTGCGGGGCCGCATTGAGGCGAATGGCAAGCAAGTGTGGGACAGCGAGGAGATGATCTTCCTGCCCCTCATCACAGAGTTCCTGTCGATCAAGGTAAGCTGTGTGTGCCTCCCTCCTCCAGAGTGCAGGCCCGAGGCGAGGCGAGGCCTCTCCGGCACTCTTGCCCTACCGTCTTGCGCCTCCCCCAGGTGACGGAGCTCAGGAGCCTGGCCAGCCACGTCGTGGTGGGGAATGTCTCTTGCGAGACCAAGGACCTGTTTGTGGCACTGCCTCAGGTGGTGGCCGTGGATATCAACGACCTGGGCACCGTCAAGCTGAGCCTGGAAGTGAGCTGGAAGTGAGTGCCGTCTTTGTTCCTTGGCTGAGCAGCCATGTCGGGGGATGCCGACGGGGGGCAGCAGGAAGGGCTGAGGCCGCGATTGGTGTGTTTGGTCAGGGGAGGAGAGAGGGGCCGTAGTGCTCTAGCCCACCTCTTCCCTTCCAAGGCGACAGCTCCCATCGTCCCTAACCTGAAGAGTGGTTAAGGAGATCGTGCGTTTTCCTTTCCTGGGGCTTCCTCTTCCAGCAACTAATGGGGAAGGAGGGCGCACGTTTATTCTCTGACTGGTGTCTCTTCCTTTGAGCAGCCCGTTTGACAAAGAGGACCAGCCATTATCGGCCAGCACTGTGAGTAAGACGTCCACAGTCAGCAAGAGGCTGTCAACCTACAACCAGAGCCCACCGGACACGCCCTCCATGCGTGAGCAGGCCTTTTATGTGAGTGCTCCTTTGGGCTGGGCAGCAAGGGGGGCTTGTTCCATCCCCCTCCCCAACCTCCACCAAGGATCTGGAGTGGGTAGAAGCCACTAAGTGGCTGTGCAGATCCGTTGTTTGCATTTGTGTTCTGGTATCCAGGAGTCCTTAAATCCAAGCCGTTCACAGGACTGCGCATTTTAGCATTAGTGCAAATGCACTGTCTGCGTCTAGACAGTTCTCTGGATGAGATTTTTCACAAACATACTTGTGGCTTCTGTTAGCGTCCAGTGAAGTTGAACAATGCGTAGTTCCTTGGCTGGCCAGTGATCATAAATGAGATGACATTTCACCCTTCTGAATCACAAGCAATTCTTTTACTCACTATACTCTACCAGCTAAATAACTCTATAGAGCAGGTCCTATTTTCATCTGGGCTGAAGCTTCCCTTTTTCGCAAAAATGTTAATAATCACAAAGTAATTATGAATGTTGTCCTTGATACTCAAGTAATGGGAGGTAAAGCAGCAGCTGTTGAAAATATGTTGACACTTCTGTACCGGGAATGTTCTAGAGGCACAAGGAATTTGGTACTCGCTGACTCAGTTCACACATAAACTTAGGTTTAAATCTGATTACAACTGCTATTAGACTGAGAGATTTAAACCAAAGTTTATTTGACCGAGAGCAAACATTTTGTCTCTGCAGTCCCTCCTCCCTTAATGCATTACTGTCAGATTGTTACCACAGTATCATCTTAAATTTGCTTTGGAAAACCGATTTACCCTTTCAGTAGACTTCTGGCCGCAAACCAGGATTGAGCTGTAGTTTGTAAATGAAGCCTGACTCAAAAGTTCTTGATTTGGGTGTCACAGGAACAAAGGAACAAACAAACCCTGGAGGTATTTCTGTGAAGGGGTAGGAAGAGCAGGTGGGCACAGCACCTTCTCTTTCTTCATCTAGCAAACCCTTGTTCATCAGACCAAGACAGGTGCCTCTGAACCAGGCCTCTTCCTCAAGGTAGAAACGTTGAGGACATTTAAGGGAAGGGTAGGGGGGAGAGACATCTGCTTATTGGTTAGAGCTACCATTTCAGCGAGGCTGAATGGGAACCGTCTGTCTTCAGGCTGTGAAACCTTCTTGGGATCCTGCTAGAGGACCGGGCTTGGCCTCCAAGCTAGAGACCCAGAGGGACCCTTGCGGTTCCTGGAGAATTTCCTTCTGGAATCACAGACTGGAGATAGCAGTGGACTGGCAAGGGACGTGGGCGCACTGGGAGGCGCGGTGCAACACACGGCGAGAGCAAGTGTGGCCTGTTGGTGAGAGTGCTGGACTGGGGATCCACCAGATCCAGGTTCCAGGCCCCACTTGGCCATGAAGCGCACTGGGCGACTTTCGGCCAGTCGCTCACTTGCAGCCTGGCTGTTGCGAGCTGGGTTTCCCCCATCCATTTCAAACAGCAGGCAAAAGAGTCCTTTGTTTCCAAAGCACATCTGCCAAACTATAGCCAAGTGATTCGTCGAACCCGAACTAGAAATGACTTCCCAGAACCTTCCTTTTCGGAAGCTGTGGGCTCCACCCCTCCGGGTGCGCCTCTGGAGAAGGGCTGACCCCTGGGCCTACACAGGCTCTGCGTGGGGAGCCCACAGGGTCAGCAACTGGACCGGGTTTGATGCCCTCCTTTCCCTTGCCCCCCGCCTTTGCTCCCCAACCCTGTCTCTTCCCGTGCTCTGCCAGAACACCTGGAGGCAGCGGCCCTGGGGCACCGGACTCCTCCCAACCCCGCTCTCTTGACCCCCACACGCCCTGTTTCCCAGCCATCACAGTCCTCATCCGAAGAGCCGGGGCAACCCCGACCCAGGAAAGCACGCCGACCACAACTGCCTCTTTGAGTCCCAACACTAGCCCACCTGACACGGCTGTTGTGTGGCTACAACATGACCATGTAAGCCACCTTGAAAGGCAGGCTAGAAATGTAGTGCAGCAACAGCAGCTGCAGACCGGGGCCCGTGGGGAGCAGTGGGGCCCTGGTGCGAGGAACATGCCGCTGCCAGGCGCAGACCTGCGAGGAGCTCGGGTCCAGAGCCACTGGTGCTGACGGTCGCCTCTTTCTCCGCCCAAGAGCCTGCCCTGGGAGGCTGCCCCCAAGCACAGGCGGGCCTTGCTGGACATCTTCCGGGAGACGCTCCTGGACAGGCTGCCTCGGAGCTGCTCCTGCAGCGACGTCTCCTCAGAGCAGCTGGGCACGCGGGCGCCGCAGGGTCGTGTAAGTGCCGCTCCCGGCGTAGCCTAGCCTAGCCTAGCCTAGTCTCCCGAGGCAGGGGTGGCTGCGCCCTGCCTCCTGCGTGCCCCTCGCTTGGAGCCGGAGCCGGGAAGGGTAGGAGGAGCCTCCCCGCCCCGCTGCCCCGACTCGTGAGCAACCGCCCCTGCCCGCTTGCTGCTCTGGTGACCGTGTGCTGGCGTGCAGCTGCCCTAGTGCTAGGCTCCGTCTTGTCCTGTGTGTTGCCCTGGGTGACTTCCCCGCACCAGCCGGCCTTCTGTGCACAGCCCTGATGCCTGACGTGGCTGGGTTTGGGGGCTCTCTCTCTCCTGGACGCCAGCTAATGGAGGGCACCCACCACTTGATTTAGGGTAGTTCCGCATCAGAACAAGTATCTCAAGACAGGACGAGCCATGCTTTTGCAGGGAGTTGTGCTACATTCCTCCATGTGGCTCATGCCACCGGGAGGGAGCTAAGAATTTCCCCCTGCCCTGCCTCTTTGGCTAGCACAATTGGCATCGTTGTCACACGCTTTGTGGCAAATAACACGGACTGCCCCCCGGTGCCCCCATCCTTCAGTGGCTGACAGAGGGAAGGCAGCCAGGAGCTGCACAGTATTAGACCGTGTTCCTGGAAGTGTGCTTTGTAAGTCGTGGAAATCCACGCACTATTTTCCATGCAACTCCTGCAGGATTCTGTCTCCTTACTCTGTGGTGTGTCTGGCTGCCCTGTGAAGATGCAGACAGACAGACACCACCTGCAGCTGCCCCTCCTCCTTTTGTGTGAGGAGCAAACAGAGCAACCTGGGGGGCCAGGTTGAGGAGGAGGAGGAGGACAGCAGCAGAAGGTAGGAAGGTGTGGCAGGTGTGTGCTTGTGTGGGTGGAAGGAAGCAGTGTGTGTGGCCAGGCGGCCGCCTTGGGGGCTTGTCCCTGTGTGTGCACTGGGGAGCGCACTGTGCTTCTGTGCAAGGGATGCCAGCATGAGCAGTCCTGGGCCAACGGGTTTCTCCAGGTGGCAGGTCAAGCCCTAAAATGGGAAGTGGATGTCGGGTGCTGAAGGAGTCCCCGTTCTCCCCCCGCAATGCAGACAGTCGCTCTGTTATCTGGCTTCTTCCCAGCCAAAAGGGCGTCCCCCCAGGTGTGGCTGCTGGATGGAACGGGGCAGGTGCAGCGTGCCCGCCTGGTGCAAGGAGGGGGTGCGTCACAGCCTCTCCTGGGGGTGCTGGTGGCAGGGAGGGATGAAGGGAGGGAGCACGTGGGCTGGGCCGGGGTGCTGAAGGAAGCGCCCTGCGTCCACGTGGCTTCATGCTCGCCCGCCTGCATCCACCGTCTCGCGGCTTCTCTCTAGAACATGTTGCGGCAACAGGAGGACTTGGAGAACGGGGCAGCCTGGTCCATCTCCTCGGAGTCCTCGGACGATTCCTCCAGCCCGCAGCTGTCGGGGGGCAGCCGCCACACGCTGCCCAGCCCGCTGGTGCACCCCGCCGTGCAGGCCGCTGCCCCAGCCATCGAAATCGCCTTCACCCGGCCCGAGGACAGAGAGCCGCCTGCCCTTCGGGAGGAGGCGGCCGTGGCGAACGGACACGTGCCCTATGCCCGGACTCTCAGCCAGATCAGCGAGGCCAGCGTGGACCTCCCAGCCACGGAGGACAGGGACAGGGAGGCCGCGGTCCCCACAGACTCGCGCACCAGGGAGCTTCCTGCCCCGGAAACGGACTCCTTGCCACAAAGCGCGGACTTGGCGCTGGATGCTCCGATCAGTGAGGCTGGGGCGCCAGAGGCAGAGCTTGACGGGGCCACCCCCGTCGCAGAGGGGAATGGTGAGGACCCCACCTGCCAAGCTCCAGACGTTCAGGGGCCCGCATCCTCCCTGGCCCTGCCCACCCCAAAGGAGCTTCCACCAACTGACGTCTCGGAGGCACCAAGGCCCAAACCTGCCGACTGTGGGCTGGAGGAGGCCCTTTGCGTCCTGGCGTCTGCTCTGGGTGACTACCGGGGGCAGTTTCCTGAGCTGCAGACCTTGGAGCAGGAGCTCAAGCACCTAAAGGAGATTCTCTTGGTAAGTGACAAAGGGACCCCCCCACCCCGGGGGGAGGAGAGATGGCGCCCTCAGGGCGAAACGCTGTGAGCAGACTTCACTCTGAGGTAATGCAGCTTATGACTCCCGAGCTACCAGAACTTAGCCATCCAAGCAGAATTCTGGGAAACTCCATAAACTCTGCAAACTACTTGGCTTGTGGGGGCGTTCGCCTCATGTCTGCCATTCATGGTAGGAGACGGCCGTGCTGCGTGCGGCAGCAAAGTCCCACTCGCTGACTGCAGCCGCCTCTTCATTGCTGCTCCCCACCACCCGCTCGGCCCGCGGGGACCACCGGGGATGTCCTGGGACATGCACACCACGTCCACCCTGCCCCTTCCCTGTCTGGAGGGAAGCGCCCGCTGCTCGCTGCAGGCACCCCCCCCCCCCATGCAACCGAGAAGCTCAAGGAGCAGGAAGGGCACCTTGCCTCGGGGCATGTCCCTCTCCACCGGGCGTTCCCCTTCAGCCCATTAGTGGTCGCGGTCCCCGCAGGTGCTGCAGGCATGGCCGCTGGGGCGTGTTCTGTTCTTTTCGCTTTAACAGAACATGGCATCGGCGGGATGCCGAACCCCGACCCTGGACCAGCTGCCTCCAGGGGTTTCTGCTGACACTGCCCCTACACATCTGGAATCAGTGGACGAGAGCAGAAGCGGTTGTTTCCGGATGCCCTGCACCCCCATCCTGCATCGTTCTGTTGGGGAAAGGGTTACAGGGTTTTTGTTTTGCTGTGCGTTTGTCCTTCTCCTTTCCTTTCCGACGCTTGGGAGTTGCAGCTGGAGAGGCAGGAAGCAAGGGAGCAGTCGGGGCGGATCGTGCGGCACAGGAGATTTGCTTGCAGATAACGGGACAGCTGCTGGAGCGGCCAGAAAAGAATATTTGCGTGACGCTTGCTTTTTCTGCATTTCACAGCAGAGGCAGGGCGTGTGCCTCAGCCGGGCCTCCAGCATGAGCCTCACAGTGGAACACGCTCTGGAGAGCTTCAGTTTCCTCAATGCTTCCGACACGGAAGAGTCAGGGGACGACGACGACGGGTGAGTGCCCATGGAACCAGCGGAGGCAGGTCACTGGGGGTTTGAGTGGGGCTGCTGACATTCACGAGTAAAATGGGGCAAATGGGAGCTCCTGCTTGGGAGGGAGACCGACACATGGAAGGGCGGGGGGGCGGGATTCAGATCCACATGGGGAGCAGGGCCAAAGCCACATCCAGCTTGGCAGCAAAGAGCAATGGGAAGGGAAGAAATCGAGGTTTTACCGGAGGAATCCTGCAGACCTTCACTGCCTTGGTCCTGCAGCCGAGGCTTGCTCTCGTGGGTGCCGTTACGGGTGCGGTGATGTACCCTCACGTGTTCCACATGGTTATCCTCAGTGAATAACCTTCTTAGAGGAAAGGGAATTCAGGGGAGCGAAGGGGGGTTTGTAGCACAAAAGCTAAAGACACAAAAACGAATTGCCATGTGTCAGTCACTGAAGTATTCACCCCGAGTCAATACTTGGCAAAGCCGCTTTGGCAGCAGTTAGAGCAGCCAGTCTTCCTGCGGGAGTCTCCGCCAGCTGAGCACATCTTGATCTTGGAGTAGCTGCCCACTCCTCCAGGCAAACTGCTCCAGCTCTCTCAGGCCAAAGGATGATGGTGTCTCCTGTCTCAGCTGTGGATCTCTCCAGCTCCTCTGGAATTACTTCACCTCTTGGTTGTCTCTCTGAATAACACCCTCCTTACCTGGCCACCGAGGCAAAGCTGTGGCTCAGTCATCCTTCTTCCACTTTCTAATGATGGTTTTAACTGTGCTCCAAGAGATGTTCATAATTTTAGATTTTTTAATGACACAACCCTGATCGGTACTTCTACACAATTTATCTTGAAGCTGTTTTGATCCCTTCTTGGTTTTCATGGTGCTCTTGTTTAGATATGCTATCCAGCACACTCTGGGGCCTTGCAGGTGCATCTAATCCAAGATTGTGTGGCCCTGAAATTGCATGCAGGTGGGCACCTTTCAATTACTTACAAGGTGTAACTTCCGAAGGCCACCAGAGTAACTTCAGGCATGTCACAGCAAAAGGGGTGCGTCCTTGTGCAACCAGTACATGCTGGTTTGTTGCATTTTTGTGCACCAATGAAAATATTTTGCACCTTCACGCTGCAAACCAAGGTGATAACAATTGCAATTAACCATTTCAATTCAAGGTTGTAACACAATAAAATGTGGACATTTCGGTGGAATGCATGTGAATACTGGAATGCCAGGTGCTGTATGTGAGGCTGTCTCTTTTCTGAAACCTTTTAGAATATTTTCCTCTTACAAGAAACTCTTTTTTCCAACATCTGTCTTTACTGAATTTCTCTGTCAGCCAGATGCAGTTTCCTGGGCATGCCCATTTGAGGTGATAAACTCATGCCATGATGACGGAGGCAAGTCAAGGACCCTCACTAGGGTTGCAGGCTCGCCTTCGGTCTTGTGCTCTGCCGTCTCGCATCCGATTTCAAAGCCTGAAGCCAGGAGCTCAGAGGCGGCTACTTCTGTGAGGGTAACTGGCCCTCTAGATTAGTGTGCAGTTGGCTTCCCAGCAGCTTCTGTGTCTGGCTGGGGCTTTATGCCTGCTCCAGGCTAATATTTCTGCTTGGCGCGCCAAAGGATGCCGATGGCCTTTTGCACAGTGCTGATGCAGCGCCTGGAAACCAGCATCAAACCTTGAGGCCTGGAGTGACAGGTGGCTCCCAGCAGGATATGCAGCAACACTGCCATCCTGTGGCCATTGTTTGATACTGCCTGCAGAGCATGCTCCCTCCTCTCTAAGCACAGGTGGCCCCTTGCGGATGGAGCAGGGTGTATCTCTTGGGGGGTGCAAGGGAAAGTGAGTTCAGGAGCTCCCTTGAGACACCTGGCTTCCTGTGCTGCCTTGCGCAAGGTTTGTGCCTACATCTCTAAGGGCACTGCTGGCTGGAGAATGCTGGGAACCATAGGAAACTTTCTGTTTAAATAAACTCTGGATTGCACCTAAAATCAAGAAGCTTTCATTACTTTAATGAGTTTCAGTTCATCAATTTATTGATCGCTTAAACTTTGCATGTGGATGCTGTGTTTGTTTTGTTACCTTATTTGTTCCTTATTGTAAGCCATCCCAAGACATGAGTAGTGGACAGGGTACAAAAGTTTTAAATAAATAAATGTGGGTAAAACAGTATGCCTGAAGCACTCTTTATCGGTTTTGCTTTACCAAACTAGCTGATTGATTGGGAGACTGCTTTTTCGGTGGTAAAAGCCAATTCCTCAGTTAGACGCTGCAGCCCTTGGTCAGGTTCGTGAAGCCTTCCGCTCTTGCATGCATGGCAGATCCAGCCACACTGCCATTGCTGTGCATCAGATGCTTTAAGGCTGGGGAGGGGAACCATTGGCCCATGGGACCTCAAGTGCAGCCCCTCCCTGAAGCCCCTTCCCCTCCAAAGGGCGGGGGCACAGCAGGAGAATGCTCCTTCCACTCACAGGCGGGGAATCGCTGAATCCTGACGTTAGGACTTGGCTATGCCTGCTGAGGACACCGGACTCCTATTTTGCCTTCCCCAGAGAAATGGGAGCAAAGCTGGCTTCCTGACCGAAGTGCCACCCGGAAGCGCTCCAGACAGTTTCACCAAGGAACCTGACAAGGGCCACCCTTGACATCATCCTCCAACCTGTGCAGAGGATGGGGAATCAGTGGAGCAATCTGTTCCTGCAGCCCTGACAGTTCTTCTAGGTCTTCCTTGTTCCCAGGGGGGTAAAGTCAGACTTACAAAAGGCTAAAAGCATGCTTGTAACTTGCCTGCTGCTGCTCTTCCCAGGTTGGCTAACAGTGAACAGCCTGCAACCTTTGGCAGGGTACCAGGAGCCGGCGAGGCTGTTGCCAAGGCCCGCACGGGGCGTCTGAGCTCAGGGGGCAGCTCAGAGCCAATGAGCACCTGCAATGAGCACCTGGACAGGGCTTTGGTCCTCCATCTGAACCACTGTAACCACTTGCTGCTGGTGAGTGCCCCGTGAAGACTTGAGATTTTTCCGTGGATTGTTTTAAGGAATGTGTTGTTTTCTTATCCCTCCTCTGCCCGCCAAACAGGAAACTTTTCACTGCAAGGGTGCTTACAAAAATGTGGAAATAGGTACAAAACCAGGAATAAAACCGCATAGCCATAAAATAAGGATACGGATGTGAATTTGAAAGGGCAGCCCTGTAAGCAAGGTGAAAGGGAATGCATGATGCCCAGAGCCATCCATATTTAAAATTTGCTTTTGTAATTTTTTCAAGAGAGAAAAGGTGTAAAGGTCACTGTAGTTCATGGGAAAGGGCTTTGGGGAGAACATCCACTGTAGACGGAACAGAACAGAGAAGGCCTGGCTAGTAAGCAAGCAAGAAGGAATAACTGGTAGATGAGTCCAGTATAGGGGCAAGTTAGGCTGAGGGAAGACACCCCATTCAGGTGCTCTGCTCCCAAGCGGCTCAGGACCCTGTAGGTTAAAGCAACATTCCGAAGTGTGTCTGGAATGAACGGGACTTGTTTGTTCTGCAGTAATCTGACCTAACCGGGTGACCTCTCGGTATTTGGGCTACACCTTCCAGCGTTTCTGGCCAGGGCTGATGAAGGCCCCAATATCTGGATGGCACCAGGGAAACAAGGCTCTTAGTTCCCTGCTCCTTGGGGCCTTCTTGACAATGTGGCACCATCCAGATCGTGAGGCCCCTCCCCGGCCGCCCCCACTTCATGCCGTTTTCTAAATGGCCTTTGCTGGGGGTGCAGGTGTTTGTTCCCCTCCTTTCCCACACACAGGCATGCAGTTTAAAACCATGCAGTGCATAAGCAGCGTTGTAGAAGCAGCGTTCTTTGCAGTGTTTAAATAAATAAATACTGGGAGCCATCTTGAAAGATATCAAGAGGGTGACTACCCGGAGGAGGGCCTTCTCTGTGGTGGCACCCCCATTGTGGAACACGCTCCCCAGAGAGGTTCACCTGGCACCTGCGCTTCTTTCCTTTCGGCGTCTGGCCAAACCCTTTTTACTCTCCCAGTATTTTAATTGTTAACCTGTTTTATTTAGTGGTTAACATTGGATGCTGTGCAACTGTTACTTTATTACTATTTTTATTTTAATGTATTAATTTGTTGTAAACCGTCCCGAGACGTCTGTGATGGGATGGTATAGAAAAGTTTTAAATAAGCTAGGGTTGGACTTTCTCCCCTAAGAATCTTTGTCATTTGTTATCTCATTCCTAGAAGCTGGGCAATTTCGGACCTCTCCGCTGCAGGGAAATGTACGCGCTAGACAGGCTGGCGAGGGAAGCCCAGGTCCTGGAGATGGTCTGCCGCCTGCTGGAGGAGCAAGCGGGGACAGCCAGTTCGGCTGGGGAAGGTAATAAAGAGAGGGCACACGGAGGGAGCGAGCCTGGGGCTGGCATCCTGTATCCACTTAGCCCCAGGGAGGCAGGGCTTCTCTGGGAGCCCCTGAGAACCCGCATGTTTGCCAGGTGCAGTGGGGAGCAGCCCTGCCCGGAAGGGACACCCCACTCTGCACCCAACTAAAGGTGCACGCAAGCGGACACGTCAGCAGCAGGCAGACTGTGTGTGTCCCTTTTTCCTGGGGATGAGCTCCCTTCCTTCCGCACCCTGTTTATCAGACGGATGCATGTACCTGTGGCAGGATGTTCCCCTCCTTTCTCCAATGCATCGGGCAAGCTGTCCGCCTTTCCTTCAAAAACATGTTAAAAACATGCGTGCCTTTATTCCATGTAACATTCTTGGATGCTGTTTTGAAAAGCAGCCTGCCTTTTGAAACATGTAAAACTACCCGGGGGCGGGTGGGGAGGGGCAGTGACCTCAAACCTGCCAGCCAATCCGTGCGGCACACAGCTGCCTCACGCTGCAGAACTGCACAACTGTTCTTGCTCATGCTCAGCCTGGAGAGAAACAGGCCATGTCTGGGTATAAGCGTGACTGGCGCACTTACAAAGCACGGGTGACTGCTTTTTCAATATGCATTTGTTGGACACTTCACTGGAAAGAGGGATGTGTGGACAGAGCATCTTAGAACGCAGATGGTGGCTCAAAGGGAAGGCCTAAAATGGTTTTGTGTGCTCTTCCCGTCCCCAGTGGTACAGTTCTCTACGTGCAAGGAGGGAGTCCTGCCTTTCTGGGACAGCTGTGTGGCCTTTCCAAACGTGTACACTTGTCCCGTAGAAAGCTTCCTGCAGACATTCATTTCCCGGTATGCGGCACAAATCAACGAGCGCCAGCAAGGCCTGGCACACCCAGGTGAGCGAGCTTTGGGCCCGAGACAAATGCCACTTGCCACTCTTTTCCCCCTCTTCTCATTCTAAATGATAGGCTGAGTGTCTCACATTGTGTTGTCTGAGCAAGTGCTCCAATTTAAGCAGCAGCTTCTTTGGCATCACTGGCCCTTCCATTACTCGTGGGGCAAGGGCCAGTTGTCCTTGGTCCCCACCCATCTTCAGATTGCATTGGATGCCGCTCGGATTTCGTGCTACAAGGGCTGCATGCTTGGGAATCTCTGACTAACCGACGGTTACTCAACCGCTGAATTCTGGGCCAGAGACACATTTTCATGCTAATGGGGCACACTTATGAGCAAGATAGAGGGGTGATTTCCAAAGCACCTGCAGGAATTTCTTTGGCATGGACTGAGTTCGGCATAAATGCCTTCAGAACTGACATTGCTCCCAAGAACAGAGTCTCGCTGTCCCAAGCATCTGCCCTCAGCAGACTACTGGGGACCGACCTTCCTTCCTTCCTTCCGTCCTTCCTTCCTTCCTTCCTTCCTTCCTTCCTTCCTTCCTTCCTTCCTTCCTGTTGGGTTTGACTGTCCCTTGCTCTTGCCCTTTCCTGAGGTTGAACTCTTGATGGAGTAGACGAGAATGAGCCTCTATTCTACTGCCATGCCTCAAAGGGACAGGCCAGCATCCCCAACCATTCATTTCATTTCATTTCTGTGCTGCCCAAGAGCCAAAACTTTCTGGGAGGCTACCAGGAATCATAGCCAAAGGGCAAGCACCCTCCCCCAGTGCCTGGTCCTGGGCTCTGCCCTGTCTTGCAAGTCCCTGCCACCCTCCAGTCCCACCCGGAAGCCCGCATGTCGCTGCAAGACTTTTGGGGTACGCATCAAGTCTTTGGACACTACCCCGTGCCCTTCTCCTCCCTGCCACAGTTGGTGTGAAGCTGGTGGAGGAGCTTCTGCAGCACAGGCTGCCCCGGCGCCGTGAGAGCTGCCAGAGTGAGCAGATCACCCTCTTCCAGTACTGGATCCACTTTGAGGCTCTACCCATCCTAACACTGGACACATACATCCTGGAGCTGACGGAGGAAGGTAACTTGTATGAATAAGGGGGCATGCAGGAAGTGCCACCACACGTCCGTTACGGTGTCCTTGATAGCTGCAGCAGCAGGTGAAGACTCATGGAGAGCCTCTGATCATCCACCTGCATTGTCTGAGATGGGACGTTCTTTGGTGGAGCCATTCCCTTGTATGTGTGAGACGAGAACCACCAGTTTTAAAAGCCATCTGGAGGGACCTTTGCGAGCCCTGGCTTCCATGGGAACATAGCGAGCTGCTTTTTGTTGTTTCCATCACCCCCTAACACTGACTGGTAGCAGCTTTCCAGGGGTTCAGGCAGGATTCCCTCCTAGCCCTGCCTGAAGACCCCTAGGCTCGACCCCAGGACTTCCTGCATGCAAAGCAGGTGGGGTTGCAGGTTAGAGCGCCCCAGCTGGAATCCCATGTCTGTCCTTACCCTGACAAGCAAAATGTATTGTTGCTCACTGTGGCGCTTGTTCTGCCATGCCCCTGTAGTGTTGCTAGCGCGGAACTTGAATTCGGATGACCAGGACGTGGTACTGAAGGCCCTGAAGCGGATTCCTGAGAACCGGCTGGGCAGGGATGGGCTGAACACCTTGAGCCTACTTCTCATCGAAGGAAACAGCAAAGTCGTTGGAGCTGTGTCAACGCAGCTGCGCAACCTGTCAGAGAACCCCATCTTCCGGGAACGGGCAAGTATCCCCTGAGCCTTTCCTGTCATCAGGAGGTCAAGAGATACCTGCTTTGGGGTGCAGGTACCCTACACATTTTTAAGAGAGGTCCGCCTGGCGCCGTCGTTATTTGTTTTTCGGCGCCAGGCTAAGACTTTTTTATTTCAAAAACATTTTAATAACTTTTAACATCAGCTTGTAGGTTTTAATCTGCAGCCAGGGTGGATCTGGATTTTATTTGTATTATGTTTTACTTTATTTTATGTAAGCTGCCCCAAGGCTATGCAATGGGACGGCATACAAATACTCTAAATAAATAAATAATACACAGGCTGGGACCAGCTTAACTTCCTTGACTACTCCCAGATGTTTTTGTTAGCCGTGGATGGACACAGTGTGAGACCACAGTGTTGTGTTGGTCAAGTGCCATTACCAATGTTAAACAGGCATAGAAGCTGTGTGGTAAGCAGAAGCGGGTGGCTTTGTATCGCCCACCAGCAGGCTGACTGATGTGTTTTCCACAGGCCCTGATTTGCTTCCTCGAGCAGCTGGAAGATGAAGTTCTGCAAATGCGAGTCGCTGCCTGTGCAGCTCTGGGCTGCCTTAAGGTGAGGGCAGAACTCTGCACGTTAGCTTGGCCAAACTCTCTTCAGAGACCAGCCTCAGCTGCATTTGCAGTAGCAACAGGCGATCAGGAGCGCTCTGGAAATGCCTTGCCCTCTGGAACTGCGTTTTTAAAGCAGGAGTCCAGAACCTCTTTCAGCCTGAGGATCAAATTCCATGTTAGAGAAGATTTGGGGGGCCACATTCCAGTGGTGGATGGGACCAAAGCTGCAAACGCTAGCAGCATATTTATCTTAAAGCTCTTCCTGCCAGTACCAAAGCTTTAAGAGGCTCTTCAGCCTCTTGGCAGAGAGAACAAACACCACAGAAGCCAGGAAACCCACCAAATGATCAGCAGCCAAGAGGAAGAGTGCAGCCTGAACAGAGAAGCACCCGTCCAGGGACTCCCAGGGAGCCAGGCTGGAAGCCCGGGAGAGCCAGACTTGGTCCCCGCGCTTGAGGTTCTGCCCCACAGTTTAAAGCAGGATTTGCTTCATGGAGGACATACCTGAAGAGCTGAGTCTTGCTGAGCACTGCCTTTGCTGTTAAGGCCGGCTCACTTTCCTTGCAGGGGGCTCCAGCACCCTGGGCATGTACTTTCACCTTCTCCCACTCTTGTAATGTTGCGGCTGAGTGGAGAGCAGGATCCAGGACCAGATAACCTGCTTTAATTCCCCTCAACAGGCCAAGGAGAGCATCGAGCAGCTGGTGTACCTGTGCCAAACAGACAAAGAAGCCGTGCGAGAAGCAGCCAAGCAGAGCCTCATGCTGTGTGGTGAGTCCCCGTCCCTGGTCCTGCTCGCAGACACGGTCCCCTCCCCTGCCCTTGAAAGCGGCTGCCCTTACAGCCTGCTGTGGGGTGAAGCTCTGGGTGCATGAGGTACTGTGCAGCCTGCACTTTACACTGGGTGGTGAGGGAAGACATCTGCTCTCTCTCCGAGCCTGGAGTATACAATACTGGGGTCCAAACCACTCCACTACCCATCTGTCAGTCTCTGCTGCAGCTTGCAGCTGAGGACGGAACAGCCAGTTTGCCTCGCGTTGCTGCTGCTTGCTCAGTGAGAAAACTTTGAAAGCAGAAAGTGCTATGCTGTTGTTGACGTCATTTATTATCATTTGTTAGATGGCACTGAGAGAACCATCTGATTGGCTAACTAGACTTCCAAGTCATGACAGCAGCTGCACAGGTTGGGATGTGTTAGCCAGTCTGTGCTTTCCCCTTCCCCTCCCTGCTGCCTGCCTTTCTGGTGTCTTTTGTCCTGGACCATTATCCCGTTGGGTCTTTGTCTCCGCTATGGCAGCCCCCCAAGTTCGTAGGCACCTTTCTAGTTCCCGGTGTTACGGCTTTGTGTGTCTGTGTCTCTGCGGCAAAGAGCGGCACTGCTACCAAGGGGCTGCTCCACTGTGACACCGGAAGCTGCCTTAGGCCAGGCCCAACGACTGGTGCATCTGGCCCGGGGAGCTCTGCTTGGAACGGGACGGACTCACCAGGGTCTCAGGCAGAGAAAGGTCCATCCTGCCCCCACTAGCCGAGCTTCCCAGCTAGGGATGGAACCCAGGTCTTCTACCTGCCAAGCGTGTTGCCCCGTCCTGTCCAGACAGGCCCTTTAGCTGTGGGTCCAGGCATTGACCATTCCTCTGTTTTATTTCCAAGTATTATCTACCATTCTGCATTCCAATAAAAATTCCAAAGAGTGAAGAGTAAGAACAAAAGAAGCCAAGAATCAACAGTGAGAATTAAATCTTTAAAAATCAAGTCATGCCAATGAAACTGTGGCTGGCCATACAGAGAAGTCTTGTTGGAAAAAAAAAATGCCTTCAGCAGGTGCCAGAAAAGAAATGATGCCAACAGGCAGGGAATTCCATAGAGAGGGAACCAATACAATTGAAGGCTCTGCTCTGAGTGGGATCCAGATGAACCACAGGTCCACATGGAACATCCAGGAATGCTTCGTCTAATTTTTAAAAAAGATTGGCGTGCTTCTTGAGTTAAGCTTCTCCTGCAGCCCCCCAGTAATGTGCCACTGACTTCTGAGGGCGATGGCCAGTTGACCCCCTATGGCATTGGTTGCCAAGAGCATGCCCTGAAGCAGCAGCTTGCTGCTGTTTCCTGTGCCCTCGGGATCACTGGATAGCAATGGCAAGAGGAGGACCCTTTGCTTCCAGTCCTGACCTACCCACTGCAGAGCAGGGACCCCCACATACATTGGCAGCTGCCTCCAGGGGCTTCTCGCCGTCTCTCTCCCTCTTGAGCTGTGGGACTGACCTTTTCCTGTTGGCCGTGTGAGTGGAAGCACATCAGAGTGATAAGGTGGCCTCATGCATACAGTTATCTCAGTGGCCCAGGAGCATGATAGCGTGTAGAGCCTCTAAAAGCAGCAGAATGCTGAGGGCTTGCCAAGGGCACCATCAGAACCATTCCTAACACAATGAGAATTGAGTTGAGAGGCACCTCCAAGGTTATTTGGCTCTGCCTTGTTCTGATACAGGGAATCTGCAGCTACGGGGTGCCTGGCGATGTCTCTGTCTTCTGTCAGGGCTTTATAGGGGGCCAGTGTTTGGCTTTGCCAGAAAAGCGCTCTCTCTTCCTTAGGCTCATTCACAAGCCACAAAGTGGGAGGGGTTGCAATTTCGAGATGAGAAAACCCACAGCAGATCTTTTACCAGCAAAATAGCAACTGAGGCTTTTCCCTCTAAAAAAAATTAAACATCCAAGCACCCCTGGCGACCATGACTTTCCCATAATGGCCTACTTTGACTTGTGTTATGTCATGAGGCACTGAAATTTTGGGTGTGTGTTTGGAAGGAAGGATGAAACCACCACAATCCTTTTGCCAGCCATGGCGTGTGCCCAAGCCACCCCAATAATGCACCAAAACAAACCAGTGTGACACCATTCAGGGGAGACATTGCAGAGTGGCTGTTTCAGGGGAATTATGTTGCTGCCGCTATTACAGCAAGGCAAGTTTCAAATTGGGGGCAGGGCAGGCCTCTGTCATTGCTGCTGCTTTTCCAGTAAAGTCATCTGTTCCTTTGAACATTTAGTAATTCCTCACCCCATAAAAAGAGGGATTGTCTTTCCTCCTCCCAGAAACCCCCTTGGCATTCTGCAAAAACAGTCCCGCTCTAGTTCTACTAAATTACTGCTTTAAATGCTTGACTATCATTTGACCATTCAGTTGGCCAAAGGGTGTGTTTTGACCAGTCAGGTGCCAGTTCTTACCCACAGTGCTGACAGTTTGATCTGTATCAGTCTGGCCTTGTCCAGTCACCAAGCTATTTCTCCCCCTCTCCCCCACCATCTACTGCTTAGGACTTCCTATTTCTGTTCTCAGTGGGTTCATGAAGCGTGTATGAGCATTGCTCTTCTTGAAAGAAACACCATCACAAGGTCCCGTCGCCTGTGCTAGTGCATCCAACAGACATGTGCTTCTAGGTAGAGTACATGAAACTTCCTCTCCTAGATACTTCCTGTATGTCTGGTTCCCGTCTGCAAAACCAGAAGGATGTGAAGCTGCTGTCTAGATATAGCGTAGGACAGTTTGAAAGCTGTCCAGGGAGTTCCTTACAGTCAGCTGAAAGCGCTCTTTGAGCTTGACCTGTGATGGTGGAAGAGGAGTGGAATGCAGCCATCCAGGTGTCTCTAGAGCTCTGGAGGCAGCTGCTGTTGCTACAGGCTGTCAAGCCGTCTCTGATTTATGGCAACACTATGAATGAAAGCCCTCAAACTGCCCTGCCCTTGACAGCCCTGTTCAGCTCTTGCAAACGCAAGGCTGCAAAACTGAGCCATCTCGTATCTGGTTTTCCCTTTCCTTTGCCTTCAAATTTCCCTAGCATTATTGGCTTCTGCAGGGAGTCTCGCTTCTCATGATACGCCTGAAATACAGCAATCTCAGCTTTGTCATTTTTGCTTGCAGGGCGAGTTCTGGCTTGATTTGCACTGGATGTCCATGTTAGTCTCCCTCGTCCAGGGCATTCTCCTCCAGCACCATGTTTTCAATGCAGCAGGATAAGTTAATTCACTATGAAGTATTGCAACCCCAAGTAACAAGTGTTCACATTCAAGCTGAGGCAGGAAAGGGACTCTACTGCCTAGCAGTCAGACAGCTATATTTTCATCAATTTTTCACAGCAGGATTGAGAAGAGACCGTAACATGGCAGCTTTCAGAAGTGGAGCCCTGAGCTCTGTATCTGAAGTGGATAGCTGTTCACCAGTTTGCCCAAGCCAGAAAGGAACACACACAGGCACCCAAACACTAGAACCTTGTAAAAATTGCTGGGTTTCCCCCCATTTCAGGATACACGGTGTTGTCAAGGAAAGCTAATGCAAACATTTGTGGCCTGAGCTTTGTGGGCTTCCGTGCAAGGTTGGGGTTCACAGTTCCCTGACAGGTGATTGCTATGTGTTTGCAGGGGAAGATGGAAAGTCTGCTCACCGACGGCTAGAAGAGTCCTTTGACAGCTTGCCTGGGATCTTTGCCCCAGGGAGCATGGCCAGCACTGCGTTCTGAGTGGTGCCACACCGATGCACTTGCAGATCCTTTGTGGGCATGGACCTTGCATGCAGACCAGGATCCAGCTAGTGTGCCATGGACTGGGCGGCTCTTTGTCCCTTGCAGCATGCACACAGCAGTATTAGCGCCACCTGCACACTGCCTTATGCAGAGGATGCCTTTCTGTAGCCCCACTGGCTGCTGCACCTGTGGAGTTAACGTGAGTACAGGACTGTGGGAGAGCCCCCTGCTCATTCCTCTTGAGGGGCTGGGCTCGCTTTCATTACCAGACCCACGGCGCCCCTTTCTTGGGGGAGGAGGGACATCAACAGTTGAGCATTGCTGGCTTGACAGAATGTCCTCAGGTGCAGAGGCCTACCTCTCATTTGAGATAAGTTGGGGAAATGGTGTGTTCGAAGTCCCAGTGGAGTGTTCAATGTGTTCTCATCTTGCCCATGTCATCCACCTTCTGGAGCTGGAATGATTGCAGAAGTTGGGGCTGGTATATCCTGCTGCTGATAGGCCACAAATTCCTCTCTCAGATGTGAGAGGAAGGAAGCACAAAGATTACAGAAGGGAGTTATCTGTGTTCCAATTGGGAAGGGGGAAGAGATTGTATTCAACGAAGATGCTCTATAAGACAAAAGGGACACGGAGAGTAGGGGCTGCCATTTTGGGGCTGTTTTATTGTTTTTTATTTACATATGCGGGGAGGTTACAGACAAAAGCAAAAGTCCCTTTTCTATAAAATATCTATAAATTTATCTGTATATCTACATAAATATATATAAATATATATAATGTAATTATTAAGAGGTTTGGCTAATTTTGTCTTTAAGCCTGAAATAAAACAAAGTTTGAAGAAGTCGGTTGAGTGAGTGTCACTTTGTGAATGCTCTTGTGGGACTTCCTTAAGCAACTAAGGAAGTGAACTGTTGTGAACTTTCAAGTGGTCAAAACCACCTTGGATGAGCAAGTCAGCAAGTACAGCGCTGAAGTAGTGGGCGTTTCATTTCACCACCTCTGAAACAGGAAGATGGGTTTAATTTTTCCCAGAAGCAAAGGAGTAATCTTGAGGCAACACATGCCAACAGGCTGCCCTGATCAGCAGAGGAAAGAAATGTGCGAAACTTGTTTTTGTCTGAAATATTCGAACCAGCCTAATAAAAATAAAACAGTACAGTAAACTGAAAGAGATCCATCATATTTTAATTGCAGCCAGAGTGGGTCGTTAATTAATTCATGTTATGTTAGATATTTGTATTTTATTGTGTAAGCCATCCTGAGGCTCTTGCAAAGGACGGCATACAAATATCCTACATAAATAAATAAAATAAAAATAAAACAACTATCCAACCCACAATCTTAAGATGAAAAAAATGAGCAAATGGATAATTTAAGTCAAGAAAAATGGTCTTCACTGCCCATTCAAAAGCAGATGTCTGTCCAGATGCTCTTCCAGGTCTGCAAAGGACCCTGGAAAATGATGAGCACTGTCAGGCTCTGATGACAGAAGATGATTGTTGAGATAATCCTGCTCCCAGGTTGAGGATTATTTGTACATGTCTCCAGAAAGTGCTAGCTCAGTGTCTTTGCCATTCTCAAATAGGCTAAGAAAATATTAAGGATTAACATTCCACGAATGGCCTAGGGATGCCTGATGCTGCTCCATTGTTGAATCATTGTCTGAATGGAAAACATTACACTCTCTTTGCAATTCTGCTTATTCAGAACTCTTCACCTCTGGGGCCCCAAGGAGAGCTGGGTTCTTCAACAAGGCTTAAGACACACACTTCTTACTCTGATGCTGAAACAAGTTTTTATTGAGGACAATGAAGTGAATATTAATAAGTAAGAGAAAATCAAAAGGCCTTCCTATAAAATAAAGCCAGTGGAGCCTTCCTCAGTCTGCCACATCAAGAGTAGCTTTGTCTTGGAATCCTCAGGATGGGAACCTTCATCATTGAGAAGGACTCAGCCTCCCTCTTGGCATCATTGTTTTATGGAGTTTGGTTGCTAACACATCCCTGTGCTTTCTATGTAATTGCTTTGCTTCAGAGTCCCTAAACACACTCCCCTGGCTTACCACTGAATTAACTTAACTTGGTTCTGATTGAGATAGGCAGGGTTTAAAGGCTTCAGAGAATGACTCCATGACCATGATGTCCCATGCAAGAAGTTCATGCCTTTACCCATGTTGAAATGAGTACTCGCTAATACTTCTTCATGCAGGTGGGAGTATTGCTGTGTCAAGGGAGGATCATTCCAGTGCACTGAATTTCCACCTACCTTCTGTGGTACAGCCCAGGTAGGCTCATCACCTCAGTGAGAACCAAATCTGATGTCTGGTGGCCAGCACAGAGCACTAAAGAAGTACCCACTGGCAACTGGTGAGCACCATCTCGGCTCCTGCCTGGTTTTCCAGTCCTTTATTATATTTCTATCCTGCCTCTTTTCCTCCAAGGAACCCAAGGCAGCATCCATAATTCTCCTGCTCTCAATCTTCTCATAACAACAACCCTGTGAGGTAGGTTGGGCTGAGAGTCTGTAACTGATCCAGAGTCACCAGTTGGCTCCATGGCCGAGAGGGGACTAGAACCCAGATCGCCTGAGTCCCAGTCCTGCACTCTTAACCATTACACCACACGGGCTCTTTCAGGTAGGGGAACTAAGTTGTGATCTTCATTGGGCTCAGAGAGAATACATTGGCATGATCCAAGAAAACTAGAATGACTTTGGAAGATTCTATTAACTACCAGGAAAATCAGCCATCACCTGTGCTAAGCACTAAATCTTTCCATTGCTCAGCTGCCCCCTGACCAGGCACCCTCCAAATGTTATGGACTACATCTCCCAGAATTCTTGACCAATGGCTGTGTTGACTAGGGTTGATGGAAATAGGCTGAAAACATCTGGAAAGCACCACACTGGAGTGGGTTGGCTTAGCTGATTTTACCTAAGGAAGCACATGAAAGAAGCAAGATTTCCCTTGGACCAGCTTTACAGAGGGAACTAGGCAGGGTCAGCTTCAGATTTGAAGAGATCCTGGGCAAAGTACCTTCTTGTGTACTGTCCTGGGCCCTGGCAGGTTTATCTCGCAATGGAAGTAGGCAACCACAAAAACTGGGTCTAGCCAACTTTAAATTACACACTATGTCCTGTAGTAACACTATGTCACCAGGGTTGGGGGAGGAATCCAGGGTGGATCAGCAGTGAGCCTGGCCAGGGTATTGGGGCCGTTGCATAAGCTCAGGGCTGTTGGGTCCTGATAGCCACCCTAAGGAGGGAACTGTAGTCTGGGACCCATCATTCATTCTAGAAAAATCTATCCTTTCTACAGTCATTTGTTTTCTTCCTACTGCACAACAAGCAGGAGAGAGCATTTCTTGGACATATGACTATACATTTGGGAGTGGGAGAGTTAACCCAATCAAGCACCATCAAATCCAGTTTTGTAAAGAAATGGAAAAGATTCAGAGAAAGGAACTTCAAAATTATTCATAAGAACCTATGCAAGATTTTCTTAACAAATCTTTGCAATCTTCTTCATTTGAAAAGTGTGTTCATATGAAAGGTTTAGAGATCAAGTACCAACTTCTTTCTGCAAAACAGTTTGGGACTCTTAGAAGAGATTAAAATTGGACCAGCATACATATAAACTTTAATCATGTTCTCCACAACAGCAACATACCTGTTGAGGGATTTTTAACCAATATATAGTGCAGTCTTGGCAAACAGTTTAACAGGAGGGTATTGTGCCAAGGACAGTCTCAGCTTCACGGGTCAGGGAAAGGCCTATTTAGCCAGGCAACCTGTCTCACACTGCAACCAACCAGATGCCTTCATGAATCTCAGCCTTCAAGCAGCCTTCTCTCACTGCTGGCCCTCAGTGACTTGCATTCAGAGGCAAGCTGCTTCTTAAAACAAGAAATTGCAACTAGCAGTCATGATTAGCAGCCACTGATAACTCTGAATTTTCCTAATCCCCTTTTGAAGCTACCTAAACGTGTGTCCACCACAGTCTTTTATGGCAATGAATGGCACAAGTGCACAGTTACCCTAATAGAAAAGCTATTAGGAGGATCCAAAATTGGCTGCTAATTGGACACAAACTGGGGAAATGTAACTAGTAAGGCGCCACAGGGTTCATTAGTAGGCCCAATGCTCTTCAACATGTTTATTAATGATTTAGATGAGGAAGTACAAAGAACAATAATCAGACAGTACAAAACTGGGTGGAACAGCAAACACCCTGGAAGACAGAATGAAGATCCAAGGCACTCTTGATCAGCTTGAAAGTTGGGCTGAAAGCAACAGAATGTCATTCAGTAGGGACACATGCCAAGTCCTCCACATAGGACTTCATCGATACAAGATGGGGAATATGTAGCTTAACAAAACTGACAAGGAAAAAGACCTTGGACTTATTGTGGACAATAGGCTAAATAGGAGCCAATACTGCAATGCAGCTGCAAAAAGGGCAAATGCTATTTTGGGATGAATTAATAGAAGCATTACTTCAAAATCAGCAGAAGTAGCATATTCTTCAATAGTCAGACCTCATCTAGTATACTGTGTCCAGTTCTGAGCACAAAGATTTAAGAAAGATGCAGAAAAATTAGAGCCCAGAGGAGGGCAAGGAAAATGATCCAGGCTTCAAAAGCACTGCCCTGTGAGGAGAGACTGCAAGAACTGGGCATGTTCAGCCTTGAGAAAAGAAGACTGATGGGGAACATGATATCACCCTGTAAGTACCTGAAAGGCTGTTACAAAGTGGAAGGTCAACATCTCTTCTCACTCACACCAGAGTGTAGGACACAGAATAATCAGCCTAAGATGTGACAACCCAGACTCAGGCTAGATATCGGAAAATGGTTCCTCACTGTCAGAGGAAGACAACAGCAGCACTAGCTGCCTAGAGGGGTACTGGGCTCTCCCACACCAGAGACGTTCAAAAAGAAACTGGACCGCCATCTGAGTGGGATGGTGTAAACTGGTGTCCTGCAACAGCAGGCTGTTGGACCTAATGGCTTCCTTGGCCCCTTCCAACTCTGCTATGGTATGATTTTATTGCTAAAAGAAGGGGCAGATCACACTTTCACAGGGAATACTGATTTGATCTAGCAGGCTGCTTCTAGACTGCATCCCTGAAAAGTGGTTCTTTTTGCTGCAACAAATACCACAGGCATTCAACACATACCTAAGTGGGTAATGCTGTGGGTATTCACATTGTATATGATCCATCAGAATAGAAAACCTGCATGGCAAAATGTTTTGGATGACAACTCCCATAACCCATGCTGATTTGTTAAATTATGGGAGATATAGACCCAAACATTTGCTTACTCTGCTATACAGGTACTCTGAAAGTAGAACAGGTATCTTTTAAAGTCAAACATACACACTTCTGTGGGTGTTACTTTCCTGTTACTAATGAACTGGCACAAATACCTTGCAGAACTACCAACTGCTGGCCCCAGTTCTGTGATGAGAAGTAAACTGCTTCTAACCAGAGCTCAACCCCTACACCCATTTTGGAAGTTAAGCACTGTCTTAAACTCAAATGTAAATAGCCTGAAAGTGTAATCACTGGACACAAGTGGAGCAGCCATTTGTCATATTCAAGCTGGCTCTGACATTCTACAAGGATAAACACCTTCCTCTCACTTCCCCACAGAATGGACTGAGGATAATTTCTGCATATTGTTTCTCCAAAATAGGCCTGTACTGAAAGAGGCCATCAAGTCTTTCTCTCTTACTGTCAACTTGCCTTTTTATAATGCTATGAAGGTAGGGTACTTTTTCACAGCATATTAGCTGCACTCATCCTATTGACTTGAAGAGTAAATCTCGTACCTTTGCAAGACTGCAAAATAGGGCTATACTGTTTTTCCACCCTTCCCTCTTAGGGCACCTGTGCTTTAATAGCAGTGTGAGAAATTTAGCAAGCACAGCTGACTTGTTCAAAGCAAATTTGTTCAAAGCAAACTTGTTCAAAGCAAAGCAAATTTACAATAGCAGTTGGAAGTTTTGCCTGCTTAATTTCCACATGTTGGAGGACTTTTAAGTCTTAGTTTTATTTCTGGTTGCTGAGCTATACTTTGTTGTTTCAGCTTTCCTAAGTTGTTCTTATTTGTGTGTATATTATTTTACTATGTTCAGCAAATTACCCCAGGAAATTTCAAAAAGAGTTCTCTAAATTCTTAAAAATGAATTCTATACAAACATAATATGGCAAAAAGTGCTGATGACCCGAACGTCTTATACAGCCAGTTGTCCTATTTAGTATTTGGGTATATTTACATAAATTTGCATGTGGTTATTTATACGAATAACACGTTTCAACTGCATCACATCCGACCCAACCCAGCTTATAATTGAGGGAAATTTGGCTTCCCACAGGTAGCAGGAGCGCTAGCTGGCCTGAAGGGGGCGCCACGCGGCAGAACCACTCACTTGGCCTACACTTGTGAAACTTACAGTATCTCGCGCCCTTTAGGCCCGGGCCACACGTGACAGCGCAATGGGCATGACGTCACCTCACAAGCCGCCCTCACGTCCACCACAAATCTTCCAGACCCTCCATTTGAAGTTGGCGCCCAGCGGCCCCTCCCATGATGCTTTGCGCAGCCGCTTCTCCCGCTCCCTCCTCCCTTCGCTCCTCTCCGGCGGCAGCGGCTGCCGGGCTCGCGCAGGCGTATTGGTCGCTTCGGCCGCCATTTTGTGTCCGAGGCGACTGTGGAGCGATTAAACCGCGAGCTGGTGCTGGGCGCTGGCGGCGGCCGCTAGCGGCGGGGCAGCGGCAGCAGGAGCTCCGCAGGGCCCGAACGGGGCGGGGCCCGGGGCAGCAGGGGCGGCCCGGAGTCGCCTCCGGGGCAGGTAAGCGGCGCGGGGGGTTTGCAGTCGCTTTCTCCGGCCTCTAGGTGTCACGATGGGGCTCGGGCTGGGACCCGCCGCGGCGCCGCCGATGGGGAGCGGGGCTTTGTCTCCCTCTACCGTCCCCATCGCCCTGATGCCGGCCTGGTACTGCCGCCCATCGGCCTCCCAGCGCAGCGCCTCTGCCGGAACCAGGCCAGGCCTGGATAAAACAGAGGCGCGGCTGCTGGGATCGGCCTTGCACAGCCAGCGCCGTCTTCGCGGCCGTCACAGCTAGGGCCTGTCGGGCTGACCCAATTATTATTATTCACTCGGTCGCTATTGTGGAAGCTGCCAGCCCGGGGGCTCCCACCCACGCCAGAAAATGTCCCCATCCAAAATACTCGCCCGCCCCTTTCCTGGACGAGCCAGCGTATTTCTCCCCTTCGCGAGCCGCCCCGCCGCCCCATTCCGCGGCCCGAACGTGCCACCTCCCGCCTCTTCTGGCTTCCTTCTCGTTCCGCCCGATCGCCTCCGCCCCACGTCGATTCCCGCCTGCCTTCCCTCCTGTTCCCCCCCTCCATACCCCCGTTCCGTCATCTCGTCGCGGCTAACTGTCGCCGGCCTCGTTCGCGTCCTTTTCCCGTTGTTTCGGTGTGTCCGTCCCGCTGTCCGTCCCTGCCCGCCTGCTCCCGCCGGCCGCCGCCTCGCTGTGCGCGCTGCGGAGTGAGAGGCGCTGCGAGCGCAGGAACGGGACTCGAGCTCCCTCTTGCAAGGCAGGCTGAGCTGCAGCGCCATGCAGCGCAGGCGAACGCCAGGCGGGGACGCCCGAGCTCGCTTGCCTGCCTCCCTGCCCACCCTGGAACCGGGGATGAGCTCGCTCCGGGGTCTCCGTTTTCTTCCAGCTTTGGCTAGCGAAGGGTTTCCGGGAGAGTTGGGGTGGTGTCAGTGACTGGGGGGCGGGGGGGCCTCGCGAGCTTTCTTCCTTTTCCCAGACCATGCCTTGGCTTCGATCCACTCCCATATCGACATAACATCCTTTCTGACCATATGATCCTTGTTCTGTTAGCACTTTTTCTTCCCCTTTTTTTGGACATGTGTATAATGGCAACTGTGTTCTGAGACTGCCAGAAAACTGGGTCATGTAATTGGAAAGGCTCACTATTCATCCTCATGCCATAAATTCACAGAGGTCTGTGGAGAGTAAAGGGAGCTCTTCAGATCCTGAAAGAGAAGGGTCTGTTACTGCTTTCACTCTAGATCATTTTTAGAACACCTTTTGCTTTTATCTTAAAGGGAGAAGAGGTAAACCTCAGATTGGTACAGTTCTTGTATTGATTTTTGTTTTCTCAAGCCTTTTAATGCATTGCTACTTGAATGGGCATGCTGTCAGTTTAAATAGAGCACATGTTCTGCTATTGTAAAATTGGTAGGTCTGTGTTGGCTTGGTCACACTGAAAGAGAGTGAGATGGGTTTGAACAAAGCATTTAATTAAAATTTATTATTACATTACATTTCCATACTGCCCATAGCCTGAGCTTTCTGGGCAGTTTGCAACATTTAAGTCACTCATCCAAATTTCAGCCAGGCCCAATCCTACTTCGCTTCCAAGATTAGGCAGGATCAGGCACTTAAGGCTATCAGTCATCATTAAGCCCTTCCACCCATTGCACTACACCATCAGGATGCCTTTTTCTGAAATAGGAGATAGAACAGGCCAAAAAAAAATTCCTTTCCAGTTTTAATATGGTTTCCTGGTGTGTCAGTATGGCTTGCCAGAGCCATCTTGACTTTGAGATTCTGAGCTTTTGTGAGTGTTGTACAGAATGAAATGGACTGCATGGTGTTGGTGGTGATGTGACTTTTTAATTCCGAACTCACCTTGTATACATTAAGCAGCTTGATGTGGCTGCTACTTCTGTGGTTGATCAATGGCTGTTATTGCTGGGTTTACTGTGAATGTTAAAATAATACTTGTGTAGCTTAGAAATTAAAGTATCTCTAAAGGGTTATTCTATACCCTAACTTTGTAGTAGTCTTCCACATAGACCTTCGAGGTAGATAGCTTGCCCCCAGATAGCTTTTAATTTTTTTTTATTAAACAGTACAGTTGTATTGCCTTGTGTGGTTAGTCTGTTTCCTTTGCCGCCCTCCGCTTCTGATTCATTTCCAAATAACTGCATTAACTTTTGGGTTTGTGTAAACTCTGTTGTTTCTTGCTTTTCCTTTTCCTGCCATGAAAGCAGGTGGGTATTTGCAATCTTCAGGCTAGAAGTGAACTATAGAAAATGGAGGGCGGGGAGTAAGCCAACCTAAGCAGCTCTTACATATTTTTGCTGAACATGATTTTTGAGTAGGTTGATGCTGGATTTAATACAGGAAACATGTGACTGCCACATTAAATAATTTTAGATTTATCTGTGCATTGTTATGCTATTGTAGTGCAGTATAGTGGAAGAAGACATGTCAATGTCTTAGTCTTAACTAAACTTTGCCGAACTATTCCTAATATCAGAGAGATGGTCTCTCTAATGGCCCGATCATATGAAATTGTTGTGATTTGTTTAGCCTTAAAGTTCCCAAACTCTTAACCTAGATGGATTTGCCTTAGCTTTATATTTTATTCATTGTATTGATTAAATTTTTATCCTGTCCCATCAGGCTCTCCATGTGGGTTACAAATAAAAGTATATAATATGATAAAATAACAATATTCAACAAAACAATATTAAAATTTGAACAAACTAACAAGTAAAACCACACCATTATTAAACTTCACCGAACCCAAAATGACATAAAAGGCATAACTACAGCCAGTAATTAGATATAAAATTTTTAAACCATTAAAATAATTTAACAGTTAAAATAACTGAGTAAATAAAAATGTCTTTGCCTGGCACTGAAAAGAATACAAAGATGATGTCAGGCAAACCTCTCTGAGGAAATTGATTCCAAAGTTGGGGTGCCACTATCAAAAAGGCCCTTCTTGTCACCCTAACCCTTATTTTCTGAGGACAGAGCTCCTTCAGAAGGGCCTCTGATGATGAAGTAAGGGGCCAGATTGGTACATGTGGGAAGAACTGCTCCTTTAGATACCCTGGCCCCAGGCCATTTAGGGCTTTAAACACATGTGAACACCTTGAACTGGGTCCTGACTTCAGTTGGTAGTTAGTGAAGATGGTAGAGGACTGTCTTGATGTGGTCATATCTGCCAGTCCTCATCAGCAGCCTTTCTGCTCTGTTCTGGACCAATTGAAGATTCCGGGCCATCTTCAAAGGAAGAGCCACGTAAAGCACAGGGTAGTAATCCAGACAAGAGGTTACCAGTGCTTAAGTTGTTGCCAGATTCTACATGTCCAGCTTTAGGTCATGTACTCATGCAGACTCCATCTCCAAAGGTCTGAAAGTATCTAGTATCAATTTGTACTTTCAACATAATTGTACTACCAAGGACTGAACAGAACTTGGTGTTTTAAAGGAAAAAATGAATGGGTACACCAAAAACAACCTTGAAATTTGCTTCATAAATATAGAACCTAACTTTAAATTTTTAACATCATATTTAATGTTATGATTTAAAATATTTATTTAAAACATTTCTATGCTATTCCCATTGCAGCAAAGCCTTGGGGCGGCTCACAACATAATTTAAAACATATAAATAACAAATTAATACAATTTTTAAAAATTTTAAAAGCCCGGTAACATCTCGGCTAAAAATTTAAAACCTATAAATACATAATAAATTAACAATTAAAATAAGTTTTAAATAAAAAAAATTTAATCTGTAAAATTCTTGTGTGTGAAGAAATGAATATTTTGTTTATATATCTTACCTTCCCTATTGTACTGTTTTACGGAAGTCATTACCAGCTAGTATAAACTGAGGCAGTACTGGATTCCATTTAGTTCAGATTAATAAAATCCCAGGAATCAATCCCGTATTTGCAATGCTTTAATTGCAGAATATAATGCAGTTGAGGAATCTAATTATGTTGAGAGTCCATTCCTTTTGTTTTAATTTTAAAGCACTCTAAGAGCCCTTAGTGCTTGCATCTTTTAAAGTGTCCCCAACCATATCTAAGGCACAGGGCTACTGATTACACACCCTCGGACAGTGGTCAGAATGCTGAATTTTGACATCTCCATTGGATGTCGAATTCACCAGGTTAGCATTAGACAAACTGCTTTTGGTCTCACCTACTCTGCAAAGTTTATGCTTCCTACCCAGATTTTATATGTGGTCCTCAAAATGTTGTTGGACTCCTATCAGCCTTAGGCAGCATAGTGAGTAGTAAAGAATGGAATGCAACAGTGGCACAAGTTTCCCATTCCTTTTGTGTAACTAGAGCAAAATCAATGTTCTGAGCTTGTAGGAAGAGAGATAGTATATTTATGCGCTATACTTTTAAACTGCTCAATAACTGAACCTGGGTAGTGTACAGTACATTAAAATCTATAGTGCAGATATAAAAACAAAGTAAAAGCACAGCAGGATAAAACTGGCAGCATAGAATAAGCTATGACAACATCGTAAGCCAAATTAAAGTCAACAACATAATGAGCACTAAAACAGTTCTTAAAATGTCACAGAATACAGAGGATTCACCTGGCACTGGAAAGACCATATGCTCTGGTAAAAGCATTCCATAACCAGGTACCTCTACTGAGAAGGCGGTTTCTTTTGTAGCGGTCAGCATCACCTTATGTAGTAGAGGCAAATGGCAAAACAACTCAGTCAGTGATCTGACTGTCCAAGTAGAAATATAGGAGAGGAAATGTTCAGGTATCCTGGCTGCAAACTATTTAGATCTTTAAATATTAAAACCAGCACGTTGAATTGGTCCTGGAAATGGACTGGCAGCCAGTGCAGATGAAAAAAAAACCTAGCACAATATGTTCAGATCCACTGATCCCTGTACACAGTCTAGCTGCCCTATTTTGGACTAACTGAAGTTTCTGAACCATTTTCAAAAGATTACAAACGTTCCTTGATTCATAGCTTTCTGTTCCTATTTTCCCATTGGTAAAAAAAATCTACAAAATAGTCTTTAGAATAAAGCCAACAGACTGAGCAAGTTTTAGTTCAGCATGGCTGATCTTACCTAAGTTATTGCTTGTTGTATTTGGAGTTCTATAGTCATGCCCTAGCCTTAAACATGAGCATATTCCAAAATTCTCTGTAAAGCAATGTTCTGGGGAGTTTAGCTCTAGGTGGTAGGTAAGAAAAATCTTATGTATATGATTTTTGACCAAAACCTAGTGCTTATGTCTTTTGAGTTAGGCAATCCCTTGAACATCCCACCATATTCAATGTGAACTTTTAACACATAGTGTAATCTTTACTAAAAGTTTTTCAGATAAAATGGGGGAAATACCATATATGTTTCTTAGCAGTTTCTGTGAATTTTATTGTCAACCATATTGTTTAATGTACATAAATGCAATCATTGTTGGTAAAAGCAATTTAGGCTTATCCTGTACTCACTTATCTTGGAATGAGCTCCATTGAACTTAATCGGATTTTCTAGGGGAACATAGGAAGATGCCATATATAGGGATCATAAGCAGGGTTGTTTGTCCATGAGCCCAATATTGCCTGTCCCAGATGGTCTCAGGCAGAGTTTCCCATCACTTGCAATCTGATCTTTCCAGCTGGAGTTGAACTTGAAACCTTTTGCCTGCAAAGAATGTACCGTATTTTTCACTCTATAAGACACACCTGACCATAAGACGCACCTAGTTTTTAGAGGAGGAAAAAAAGAAAAAAAAATATTCTGAATCAAATGGTTTACTAAACTATTTAATAAACTATAACAGAATACAGTAATACCGTATTTCAACCTTGTAAAGTGAACAGCAGTCAACAGTGGCATTAAGAACCATCATCACTGTCATTAACAAAAGAGAGACTTTAAAGTTCGCAGCAGCAGGTCTTCCCGGTGGGGGTGAGCTGTTCCTGGGCGGTGGGGGTGAGCACTCTGTCTCTCCATGCAGCTGGCGGGTTAAAGCCCACGGCTCCTCCTCCACAGCTCTCCCCCTGAGCGGCACAGCTCTCACCTGCACTGGAGGGGGCGGGCGGAGCAGGGCGCACCGAGTGCGTGCCGGCCTGGTGGGGCCGGCAGCGTGCCGGCAGTGGTCTTCCGGGAGGCACATGGAGGTGGGGCATGGAGGCAGCGGCGGGGGGGCGGTGCGTGGCAGGTCTTCCCAGTGGGGGTGGGCAGTTCCCGGAGTGGGGGGCGGAGCAGGGTGCCCGAGCGCATGCCGGCCTGGTGGTGCCACATGGTGCAGGCAGACCGGCAGTGTCCCGGGTGTCGGGCACATGCACATTTGCTCTATAAGACACACAGACATTTCCCCTTTTGAGGGGGGGAAAAGTGCATCTTATAGAGCGAAAAATATGATACTCTATAACTGACATTCAAATTCTTGAGACTTGTTCCACTTAAACAAGATAATCCTGTTGAATATCACCTGAGTGGAAGAGCTTGCTTTCTGAGTGAAATCTCAGGACCAAGAGGAATTTTGACTTAGCATGGTATTTCCCTAGAATTTTCTTCTTCGAAGCTTCTCCTCTAGTAGCTTAAATAGTGGCATCTCATGTATCAGCATTTCATGCTTTCGTACAGTTTCTCTTTCTCCAAAGGAAAGCTCTGAATTTCATAAACTGAGAGGTTGCCTTGGGATAAGGGTCAATTTAGAACCTAGGACAGCTCCCCCCACTCTTATTCCTAAGTGGGCTACATGGGGATTGCTTGTACACACACATGCAGCGCTGGCTTACAGTACTATCTAATCTGATAGGCCATGGTTTTTCAAGGCCTCAGGAAGATGCAACATATTGAACACTCAGCACCACCCACTCCTCCCTCCCTCCCTCGGCAAAGAATGTATTCTGTCACTGTGCTGTGACAACTCCCAGTTTTCCCTGTCCTGAATTCCTAGATCTCTGTGTGTGGCTTTCCTTAACCCTAACCTCTCATAGGCTGAGGTCTAGAGAATTGTTTCTCTGCTTTGGCTGCTAGATATGGAACTGAAACCTGAACTGAATTTAGGAAAGTCGTAAGTTTTGGGATTCAATCCTCCCCCACCTCTGTAAACCCAGAAGATGGATCTATGCATTTGGGAAATATGCCACTTCTTATGTTTTGTGTGCCGATTAGATACCTCAATACCTTATTGACTTTGCTGCATCATGAAGGGACATTTACACTGAAAGGGCAGCTTGCAGTGGCACCTGATGTCTCTTTTTGCCCTCAGTCATAGTAGACTGCTAAGACACTACTGCTTTAAAAAAAAACTTCCTTAAAAACAGAGACACAGCTCAGACAAACTCTCTAGCATTTGTTTCACTGGAAGCAAAAAGCCCCATCAGTGAAAGCTTTCAGTGTATGTTTTATGGGAGAGGAATTCTCTGGCACTCCAGATAAATATGAGTCTGTGGTTTTTCCAAGTCTGGTCTAAGCAGTTATTGCAAAGGACGGTTGGTAAATATGTATAAGCTTCTACAGGGCTTTCATATAATCGTGGGATGCTGATTGCTTACCAGAATATTCCACTAAGAAAATAACACATTTATGTAAATGACAACATCCTCTTTTTATCATTACTTTATGGAGTCCTATGATTGCAGCAACACACATGAAGGCCTCTTACTCCTTAACCCTGTAAGAGTCACAGACACATGTGTAATTAAGAAGCAAACACTTCCAGCTGTACAGGTCTGCAGTGAACTTCATCCCTCCCTTTTCTTTCCTTTCTTGCCACATGACCTTGCTTTTTCTTTTGTCCATTAGCTCTAACTAGCTATTGCCATTTAGTTACATCGCTTTCCTGTTGAAGTAGTACATATATTCAGCTGAGTGTCAAAAAGATGCATGTGAATTAAACCTGAATTGACAGAAATCTCAAACGCAGCATGTGGCAAGGAAGAAAGTCTAGAAGATGGATTCGTGTTCCATTGAGGATCTTTTAGTAAAAATACCTGCTATAATTTGGGTTGTTTCTATTGGTGATCCAGGCTCACTGCCTTTTCAACTGCTGCAATTAAAACATGGCTGTACATCTTTCAAAAGCCTACCATTTAGAAATCCAAAAGTTGGATTTGTGGGGCAAACAATCCTGACTTTAATAATGCTGATGCACTCTGAGCTGGCAGTGATCTTGAGCTTGTGGTCAGTAGCTCAACTAAAATTCTTGGCCCAGTGTTCAGCAGCAATGAGAAAAATAAATTTCATTTTGAGGATTGTTAGGAAAGGATTTGAAAATTGAACTGTCAGTATCATAATTACACAAACTTGTGCTGTACCCACACCTCAGAAAGGGCACTGTAGAGCTGGAAAAGTGCAAAAAAAGGACAGCTAATATGATCAAGTGTATGGAGGACTTCTGATGAGAGGAAGGTTTACGACGTTTGGGGCTTCTTAGCTTTGAAAATAGGAGAGTAAGTGAGGACATGATATTTAATTATGCATATAGTATGGAAAAAGTCAGTGTTTTCACAATACTTGGGCTCATGCAGTGAAACTAAATAGTAGACATTGTAGGACAGATAAAAGAAAGTACAGCTTCACACAGTCCTTAGTTATACCATGGAATTCACTATCACAAGGTATTATGGCCACCAACTTGAACAGTTTTAAAAAGAGATCAGACAAATTCATGTTTTATAAAGCTATCAATGGCTTCTCATCATGATCGTCCTCTATATTTCTTACTGTATCGATGGCAATATGCTTGTCAATAACCACTTGCTGGGAGCCATAAGTAAGGTGGGTGCTGAAATAAAGCCCCTACCTTGCTTGTGGCTTTCCCATGGGCATCTGTTTGCCTGCTAAATAAGTCTCCATCCTGATCCATACTGACTTTTATACAGGAAAGCAGCCTTGCTCAATCTGGCACCATTCAGACTTATTAAACTAAAACTTCGGCAAGCATGATTTATAGCAGGGGATGAGAGTTAAGACTGGAATCATCCCAGTACCTGAATGGTTTAAAAAAATGCTTTGAGGCTTTATCTCCCTTCTATGCTTTTGAAATAAGAGAAGTTTTAATATGTCACAATCAAAATTGATGGCATCATACTATTAAGTGTACAATAATAAGTGTTGTGAAAAATTTATAAAAAGTCCAAATCTAAAGAGACAATGCTCAAAAGGTAGGGAAGGGAAAGAATGGTGCAAGAAGTATGTAGAATAATTTGCTTGTTTTTGAAATAAAAAAAATTGAGGTAAAAGCTATTGTATTTTAATATAAATATCCACACTAAGTAAGAATGTGCATAGTTATTTATGTAAAGTAGGTGTATCATTTTAAGTAACAGGACTGGGATCCTTATTTACTGATGTCTGCATCAGATGCTGTGGTATTCTCTAAAGAACAACATGTTCATTACCATAAAAATGCATATGATTCCTCAGTGGGAACTTGGGCTATCTTGGATCTGTGACCTGTGGAGTTGATTTAAACCCAAATATTCTGCTTCCTTCCTTCTTGGAGTTTCTTGTCCTTGCTTAATGGATTTCTTTCTAGCCTTCTCTTGCATCAACCTCTTAGTAATAAAAGAGGCAGTGAAAATGTCCTTTTTTCCCATGTGCAGACATATAGCTGACTTGGCAAGATACAAGATGATTTATTGTGGGGAAGTTTGGGCAAGGAAGAATTCCTGGCTAACATCAGTAGATATGTCACTGTTGACAAGCACAATCAGCCACCCACACTCTAATCATGTGATCTGCTTCTGGGCAGGAAAGCTTGAGAGATTTAAGGAAAGCTTCTCATTAAGTGTATGCGCTTAATCTCACTATTTACCATTGTATTGGGGGTGTAATACTGAGATTTTTTTTGGACTGTTGCTGGCAGAAAATGGACTTGGGACTGTTGGCTATTATGACTAACATAGGCTTCTTAGAGCAGATGGAGAAGCTATGCTTTGCTTCCAGTTATAGCATATTGTTCTTCCTTTCTAATTGCTTGCAGATCATTCCTTTAGAGAAATGTATGTACATCGGTTTTACTATTCATTTGTTTAGTCCACACATTGACTATTTATTAATAAGTACCTTTTACTGCCAGCCATGGAACTTCCTTCTTCCAGACACTTGCCAGAACAAGTCTGAGAATATTTTGGAAGTCTTGCAAAGCATTCTGGCAAGTAAAGTTAAACTGCTAGGCAGCTGGGTTTTATTTGGATATTGTTAGCTGTAATTTTCAATGACAAGCATTTCAGTTCCATTTATTTTAATGAAAATAATTAAGTATATGCTGATGAGTCCTTCCTGAGGTCAGTGAGTCTTAAAACATAATCAGTTTTGCCTGAAGGGGGGTTTCTGCTCCTTTAATCCAAGCATAGGAAACCTGTGGTTCTGTAGGAAACTCCTGTCAACCCCATCTAGCAAAGCCAGTATCAGAGATGCTGGGAATTGTAGTCTTGAGTGCCATTTTTGGTAGAAAAGTGTGGTAGCAGGCAAAAGTTCCACCATCATCTGGATAGCTGCATGTTTTCCACTGCTGCTTTTAACCCATCATAGGTCCATGGAAACAGCTCTTTATGTATGAATATCCCAAGGTTCTAATGCTAGCCATAGAGGCACTGCTTCAATTTCCACTTTATCTGGAAGCAAGATTAGCTTTTCAAGAAACAGCATTTATTTGATTGTAGCCACAGAGCTCTGGAGCGTCCCTCACTTATTTCCCTTTTTAGTGTCATGTTATAATCAAGTGAAGACCATACTGCTCCCCTCTGCTTCTGGAATTTTGACTCTTTTTATTATGATTTTTTCTTTATTTTGCTTGTTTGCTAATATTTTTATGTCAACCTTAGTAATTCCAGATTGCTATTTCTTCAATATTTGCCTTTTAATTGTACACATGTGTGCACCACTTCAAGACCATAACACTGAGAAGTAGTATATAAATTTCATTAATAAGTAAACATGCACCAAACCTAGCTTTACACCTTTTCAGCATTTCTCTTCTTCACCCCTCCAGCCTGTTCTGTTGCTGAAGTTCTGGATAAATTACTGGTATTAAATGTGTTTAAGTCCATCAGTAATACCCATACATGAAAGTAAGCTCCTTTTGAAATCTGTGGGACTCCTGACATGTACATTTTGTGTCAGGATATAATATTTTCAGTTCTCAGTCATGCTGTAAAATCAGTGTGTTTTGGGGTTTGGGCAAACTGTTGTATAATGATGAATCACTTGATCTTTAAAAGTATAAACAATGTTGGAAGACATACAAGTGGTTGCATGATACTCCTCTTGTGCAAAAATAGTATCTTTCAAAGGCAAAGAACAAGGCCAGGCAGTTACATATAGCAGCACAGAGAAAGCAGGTATTTACTCTTCTTGCACAGGGGGGTGAGGGGCATCTGGAGCTTCACCCTTCCAGGTGTTGCTAGACTCACCACTCCCATTATCCTTGGCCATTGGCCATCCTGTCTGGAGCTAATATGAACTTTAGTACAACAACATCTGGAGGACTGTAGCCTTTCCACCCTGTTTTATAGCTTGTCTATGAAATAGCCATAGATATTTGGATAGCCAGTCACATTGTCATTACTTTCAATGAAAAAAAGAAGGATCCCGCTGGGGCCCAACTATTGCTTGTAATGAAGAGCAGTATCTTTCATGCAAGTTTGTACTGGGTCTCCTTTATTTGCTTGTACCATGACCCATCCTGAGGACTAAGAGTGTGTTAACAAGGATCCTCAAAGCAACACAGAAAAAGTAGAGTTTGTTGGAATGAACTTCTTCCACAATGCTAGCTACCAAAGTTAGCATAAAATAGTGTTTGTGCTTCTTCCATAAATATAGCTATTCACTTTTCAATGTGGAATATCTTTTCTAGCCTCTCTAAAAGCAGGGTGGATTGTTTTTAGTGTCACGTTCTGGTTTTTGTTACAAATGCATAGGTATAGTTAACTAAATAGGTTCCTAGATAGTAAGAGAGGGCACACGAAAACCAGAAGTGGAGCTCTGTAATGAGACTGCAAAAAACATGCATCAAAGTACCAATAATAAACACATTTCAGGAAAAAGAGTTCGTTCAGGGGCAATCTTAACCATCTAAAATCTAGGGACAGACTAAATCAACTTGAAAAGAAAGTGGCTGTCTCTTGGCTTTGTTCTGACCTTTTTGTATGCCCCCCCCCACCCATCTCTGAATATCAGGCATTTATATCATTTATATTTATATAGATAATGTATGTTTTGTTTTGCTGTTTCTCTGCTGTTTCGCTGTTTATTACCTGTATGGAGAAGTCTAAGAAAGGTATGGGATAATAGTTCACTTCCATGCAGTTGCCTTATTTTTCAAGGAAGAGTAAGAAAAATGAGAGCAGCTGTTTGGCATCCTGTAGGGAGGCGCTACTCTGAAGCAATAAGTGTCGTGTTAGTGTCCTCTGGTGGCTAGATTTTTTCACTACAAGCAACACTAAATAAATATGCTTCAGTGTGCCTTACCTGGTCAAAGTTATAAGAATCTGTTGGTCATACCTGTCTTCTCCTGCTATATGCAAGAGCAGGCACAAGCAAAGGATAGATTGTGATCTACTGGTAAATAGCTAGATACTTTTTCTAGATCAGCAAGGGTTTCTGACGCCCAATTATTTAACAATCACCATAATTAATTTGAAGAGATGTCTTTTTGTCTAACCCATGAACAAATTAGTTTTATATTTTTGAACTTCCATGGTTCACAGTAGTAATTTTTTGGTGGGGGGGGGGCTTAAGGCTCCTGACAGATTTAACTCTTCCTTAAAATTGCAAGGAAAAACAACAGTTTCTCTGCCCTTTTTGGCTTTGCTCTTCTCTCAGTCTCATTGTTCTCATCTTTGTTGTTGTTGTTGTTTAGCAAGGTCACATTCGACCCATCGCTACCCTAACTCCATGCATTCCTATCCTAACCAATAATTATTCATATCACATATCTTTGACTTTCTGTAGCTCCACTGGACAGTGTTTGAGCTCTCTGTGAGCATCCCTAATTTGTAGTAAATCAGATGTAGGTTTGTACTTTTCTATGGAGGTTACATGTGGGGCTTCTTATGCACAGAAATACCAATTTTCTTATGTTCTATGCCCCTGCCAGTTCTTTTGCACTGGTTGTGTTTGGTAGATCCTAAAGATCTCTAAGTAATACATTCTGTAAATCTGAAGTTTGCCTTTTCCTCTAGGGAGCATACTCAGTTCATATGGATGAGCTGAGTCAGTGTGATATAGTAGTTACAGTAGCTGTCCCCAACCTAGTTTTGAACTTTAACTCCAATCAGCCCCAGGCAGCATGGCCAGTAGCCAGAAATGCTGGGAATGTGGCCTGAAACATCTGGTGGTTACCAAGTTGGTAAATAATGTGTTGCAGTGTCTGACTAGAATTGGGATGGCAGAGGAGACAGGGACAAATTCCTCTTTAGGCTGGAGGAACAGCTCTAAGGAAGATGTTGTTTCTTGTTATTGTAGTCACCGTCTTCATAATCTGCACAATCCCAGAGAAGCCATTCCAGAGATGTGAAACTTCTTGAGAAAAAGGAAGTAATGTTTCTCAATCCTAACCTATACCTCTGGAATCAGCTTGTATCAGGGGCTTGTTTAGCCCCTCCTTTTTAGATCTTTGTTCAGTGTCTTTGTATGTTGTTATTTCCCATGCCATACTATTGCAAGAGAATATGAATTCTTAACAGTTTGGTTTTTCTTTTATAAAGTCTGAATTTTTGAGCATGTTCTGGTTGTGTGAGTTACAGGTTATCACACAACCAGAACATGCCCTATTGTGTGAGTTATAGGTTATCTCAAAACTGCCGCCACATGGGACAGAAGGACATATGGGTTTTCTCACCTGTGTTTCCATTTAAAACACACAACCCAATGGGGATTAGGTCTATGGAATTTGCTGTCAGTTTTTAATAAAGTTTGTAAATAGACTTCACCATTGGGAAATTCTGCCTCCACTGTAAAACTTAACCACTGCTACCAAAATAAACTGCACTCAGAAAGGAAGTTCATTAGCCTAGTTCCTGTGGCATAGGGGTAGGACTGACACCATCACTAGAGTTAACTTTTCAACTTGAACAAAAATTAAGATGCTTCTAAAGGGATTATCTTGTTAGTTACTATTCATGATGAGAGTCTAAATTAGTTCTCAGTAACTTTTCCTTAAGATCAGATGTGCCTAAAATCTGTCCCAACCATTTTTTCCAAATAGGAACAGATGCTACATACCAGGCTTCCTCTGCTTCTGCCGGCTTCTAAAATGATTTGTATATTTTAGGAACTATTTGCTGAAGTTCAGACATGAAATAGGAACCTGAAATATAATTTGGCCTACTCATAACATTATAATATTTGTTGTATCTTTTTAAAGTTTATTCAGACAATGACTGCAAATTTATTAACTGAATTTACTTTTAAATAATTCTATATTAGTGTAATTTTAGTAGCAAACCATAATGCAGTTTGTTCCTAAAGTGACAGAGTGCCTCTACATTGTAAAAATCACTGTTAAAAATTACTGCAGATTTTTCATTTTCCCCCCAAATTTTTTTCTTCCCCAACTTCTTCTCACACATGCATATGTGTGTACACAGACCCACACACTTTCTGTTCAGCATTTCTGGAACTACTACATTTCTGCCTACTGAGTGGTCAGAAAACAACTGACAAGTAGGGAAAAGGGTTCAGGCAGAGCCCATGCTTATCCATGCACCTCCATTGTTGTACTTTTGTTTTTTTAGCCAACCTGATCTTCCCTATGATCTCTTCTCTTCGTCCCTTGTGCTCCTCAGCTGCTTATTAAAAAATATCTGAGGAGGGCTTACGTCTTCAACATTTTTTTAAAAATAACTAAATTATTTCTCATTGCCCCAATCTCAAAAACTACACTGGCAGCCATTTAGGTTGCTTCCACTTTGTGGTCCTCCGATGGGCATTCAGGGAGTTCAAGGATCCTGAGAAACATTGAGCATCTGAAACTGGTTGGCTGTGTTTTCAAGTTAAAAGGGGTTAAGCAACCTCCCACAAGCAACATCCAAATCTGTCTATGCCCCCTGCAAGTTCAAGGATCAGAAGCCAAAGGGGGTAATTTGTGAATGAACACACATTTGGCCCTCCTCAGTTTTCATTCCTGCCACCCAATCCTGCCAACTTCACCCATATGAGGGGAATAGGAGAAGATAGGTTGGGGATCCCTAGCCAATTGGTTCTTCTAAGCTGCCAAGACAGACAATTGCCTAAACCGAAAGTTTTTGTCTGTTTTGTTTCCCATCAGGAAGGTGACATGGAAGGAGAAACAGTTGATGCTATTGGTGAAGAGTCTGAAACTTTCATTAAAGGTAAAGAAAGGAAGACCTATCAAAGGCGTCGAGAAGGTGGGCAGGAAGAGGATGCTTGCCCAATGCCACCCAACCAGGCAGATGGGGCTGAAGTGGTACAAGATGTCAGTGCTGGTGTCCAGATGGTCATGATGGAGCAACTAGATCCAACATTGCTCCAGATGAAGACAGAAGTCATGGAGGGTGCTGTGCAACAGGAAGCTGAAGCTACTGTGGATGATACACAAATAATAACCCTGCAGGTTGTGAACATGGAAGAGCAACCTATAAATCTTGGTGAACTTCAGCTTGTCCAGGTGCCTGTCCCAGTATCTGTACCTGTTGCTACCACTTCTGTAGAGGAACTTCAGGGGGCTTATGAAAATGAGGTCTCTAAAGGAGGCCTCCAGGAGGGGGAGCCCATGATCTGCCACACCCTTCCTTTGCCAGAAGGCTTCCAGGTCGTGAAAGTTGGAGCAAATGGTGAGGTGGAGACACTGGAGCAAGGTGAACTTCAGCCACAGGAGGATCCTAATTGGCAGAAGGACCCAGACTATCAGCCCCCAGCCAAAAAGACAAAGAAAACCAAAAAAAGTAAACTCCGTTATACTGAGGAGGGGAAAGATGTGGATGTGTCTGTATATGATTTTGAAGAGGAGCAGCAGGAGGGCTTGCTGTCAGAGGTCAATGCAGAGAAGGTAGTGGGCAACATGAAGCCCCCTAAGCCAACAAAAATTAAAAAGAAAGGTACGTGACGTAGTACATTGGAGTGGGAGGGATTGACTTCCAAGTGCAGCACAGGATATAAGTTACTTCTCAGCCAGGGCATTACCTGGAGCAGATTAATTTAAAAACTTTAATCTTTCTAATACTTTGATGATGGCCCATTAAGTCCAGGAAAAGTTTTTCTCGTCCAGTTTTCTGAAGATTGGGGTTTTGTCATTCACAAAGATCCAGATGATGAGTTGGGAGAGGGTTTCTTGATACAAAAGCCAAGTGCCAAATTTCAAGCAAGGGAGCCTGTTTTCTCTGAGGTCAGACTGGGTTGCCGTCCAGAATGGGAGAGCTGTCTTCTCTTATACTGTGTGACTTAGCTAAGTGACTTCCTCCATTTGCATTGGCTTTATTACTGCTGGACCTGCTCAAATATGGTACATCTTGCAACCTTTGGTTAGAAGCAGTGGAACAGGTGAATAAGCCAAGGAATAACCTGCCTCAGAGTGGCAGCTTTAGGCTGGATGTCTCTGTTGTGCTGCTGGCCTTATACATGCCTGAGTAGAAGGGTTGCCATTTTAAGACTGCTAAAAGTGTTGTTTTATGAACAGGAGTGAAGAAGACTTTCCAATGTGAATTGTGCAGCTATACTTGCCCACGTCGTTCAAATCTGGATCGTCACATGAAAAGTCACACGGATGAGAGGCCGCACAAATGCCACCTGTGTGGCAGAGCCTTCCGGACAGTCACACTGCTGAGAAATCACCTCAACACTCACACAGGTAGTGTGTAAGATAATGCTGCCAACCACGTCCTGCCTGGTGTGCATGTGTGACTTCTGGTTTGATGGAGCCAAGCTCTCAAGCTCATTCACCTTCATGGCAGTCATGATCACCAGTCACAGATTCTGTGACTGATTAAATCAACTGGCTAAGCCTGTGTGTATTTGTATAAAGGTTTGAATGTGGGGTTTTGTTTGTTTTTTGTTGCTGTTGTGGTTGTTTCTTTGTGAGAATCTTAAATTATTTTAAGTTGAGACTGGTAGAGGTGGGGCAGGAATTTACTGTAAGAATAGAGAGACGGTTTCTTTTACAGTAGGGTTCTCTGATCAGTTCAAACGGCCCAACCAGTCCTTCCAGCCATTAACACTTCATGTTGTGAAACATCCTTTTGACTAGGAGGAGTAAAGTACTGCTTTCTTCATTAACACTGTGAAGCTCTATCAGAGAGCAATTTTGTTTTAAAGCAAGGTGTGCACTCTCCGCCTGCCTTGTTTGAAAGGAAAAATGCAGGGGTTTGCCATGGAAATGCAGTACTAAGTGAAGTATAGTTCCCTGCAGATGCCAGATGGTAGGGATTGGCCAGTGGAAACGGCCCAACCTTTCCCTAAGGAATGAAGTTGTAATTTGGGGTTGCTCTTGGACCCAGCATTGCCACTAGAGGGACAGGTGGACTCATTTACTCTGTTATTCACTTTTATTATTATGCCAATTATGACTCTTATCTACACTCTGGTAACTTCTTGATGGAATGGCTGCAATCTGTCTTTCAAGTCTGAAAACTTCAGCTTGTTAAAAATAGGTCAGTGAGATTGTTAACAGGGATTGGCTAATATGATTTGATTAGCTTAGTGATTTGTAAACTGCATTGTCTTCTATTAGGTTTCCAGGCCCAATTCAAAATGTTGGTATTAACTTTTAAAGTCATAAATGACTTGAGGACAGGTTACCTGAAGCATCCCTTCCTCCTATATACAGCTGCCCAAACTTTACAATAGTCTTCGAAGGCCCTTCTCTAGTTGCCCCTGCAAAATGAGGTGAGGCAGGTAGCTATTAGGGCCTTTTTGATGGTGGTACCCCCGTTGAGGGACAGCCTCTCCAAAGATATTCTTGTTTCTAAAGAATATCTTGGTGTCCATTAAGATTTTTGCACTGCTGCTAGCTTTTAGTTTGTTTTCATTTTAGTTTTACTGATTTAATTAATTCATTCATTTATATATGTTCCGATAGCTGAGTTTTATTCAGTTTTTATCGTATGTTTTACTATGCTGTTTTTAATGACTTCATATGCTTTTTATGAAACAATCCAGAGGGCTTTAGCTATTGGGAATTATAGAAATTCAGTGAATGAAAGATAAAACAGCTTTCATTGTACCACCAGATGTAGTATGTAACTTGTAGCCGTATAGGAGCATAATTGAAATAAAATGCTTTACATCAGAGGAGCAAGGCTTTAATCCATTGTGAGACAGTGACATCCTTTATCAATTAAAGCGATGTAGGTTTTTTTTACCATCAATAGGCTATAAAAAACAGCCTTTTTCAATGACATATCATACTCTTCTTTTCAAACAGTAAGGCTCTTAGACTTCAGACATTTATGTTTTGAGTGGTTTTTAAATTAATCAGTTTAAATAGAGACATTCTTACCCATTTCTTTTCCCCTTCCATATTAAGAGGGTACATATAGGATCCCCCAAAATGAAGCCACTGCCAGTTTATACATTGTCTCAATTTTCTTTCTCTTTGAAATCCCTCAGGTACTCGCCCTCACAAGTGTCCTGACTGTGACATGGCCTTTGTGACGAGTGGTGAGTTAGTGCGGCATCGCCGCTATAAACATACCCATGAGAAGCCATTCAAGTGTTCCATGTGCGACTATGCCAGCGTGGAGGTATGTTAAAATCTGCTTTCCTTGCAGTAGTGTTCTTAGGCCGGTTAAACTTTTTTCCTGCCTTCTGGATCTTTTAAAGACTACATCATTACTTAAGCATGTTGCATATTTTTTATTTTTGGTGCAAGTGCCAGTTGCTTCCAGAATCTTTTAGGCTGCTTGTAGCAGAAAGTTATTTATTATACAGTGGCTGGACTTCATGGACTGCTCTCACAGTATGGAAACAAATTTGCATGGTCTGCTTCCCAGCACAGCCTTGGGGGGAGCCAAGGAAACCTTCCTGAAATACTGGCAGGCTGGTTAGTTTGTTTTTGGCTTTGCTCCGTCATCTCATTCGCTATTTAAAAACACAAAACTGTTTAGCATTAGCTAAAATCATCTCCCCTCATCCCTTGATACAAGAGCTTAGATAAAGCATCTTGCAAAAAGAACTTTTCACAATGAAATTGGAGGAGAGAGAACGAGTGGGGGGGGGGTTCCAGGGTAATCACATCGTTGTAGCATCTGACTCCCTTTGATGAGTTTCTGGAGGCAAACTGTAAGCAGAATTAGACTAACGGAGAAGAAATGTTTCTTTGAAATAGAAGCTGCAGCCAAGTGTTTGACTAGTTTTTCATGTTCTGATGGAGTTCAGTATCTCAAACTCAGTACCATTTTCCCAATATCACTAGGCAAATATAGGGAGAAATTTCTAAAAGAATGAGTTTTTAACTTTAACACTGAATTCAAGAACATATTTACACTGCACGACAGCAACTACTTTGAACACTGAATGTAATGATGTGATTGCAAGATTGCCAAGGCTAAGAAAGCCCACTGACACACATCCATCTTTCCTTATACATCTGGGAACATACTACACTGCCAAGCCGACCTTTGAAGAGATCACATCAGCCTTCAAAGCTTTTAGGGAGGAAAGTCAAGAACTTTGAGGCCCAGATAGTTTTCTCTTCAGTCCTTCCAGTTCTTGGAAGACAAGTAAACAGGGAAAGAACAATACTCCCAAGTCGATGCCTGGCTACAAAAGTGGTGCTGAGGTGAGAGATTTGGATTCTGGGACCACAGGCTACACTTCCTGGAAGACAGGCTGCTAGCAAGTGATGGAAAAGAATGTGTTTGGCCACTTTGAAGAAGTTTATCAGGAGGGCTTTAAACTGAATCTTAGAGGGGAGGGAGAAGTACACTTGAGGCTTATGCACCACAAAGACTTATGCACCACAACAGAAAGAGCAGCTCTACAGTGCCTAATAATAGTCTTCCAAAAATGTAGGGAAAAAGCTAGAATGTAAGACATGTGGTCTTCAGTGTCTACATACTAATGCCCAGAGTATGAGAAACAACCAGCATGAATTTGAATTAATCCAGGAGGTTGAATACGACCTGATAGATACAGCCAAAACTTCGGATGATTCCCATGGCTGGACTTCAACAGTTGAAGGATAGAACTTGTTCAAGAACAGAAGGAACAGAAAGGGAGACAGAGTTACAATATTTAAGATACATATCTCTGCATTCAGGTAGATGAGCTTAGTAGCCCCATCAAGAGCATCTGGTTTAATATAAATGTAGCAAGGAATAAAAGCAACACAGTGGTTGGAGTCTATTACCAACCACCCAGTCAAGAAGACAAGGATGAAACTTTGAAAAGCAAATTGCCAGCGGGATGTCATTGATATGGGGTATTTCAGTCTCCCCTATATCTGTTGGGAGACAAATTCTGCCAAACATGGCCCCTCCAAAAGGTTCCTAACATGGGTTACTGATAACTTCCTCCTAGAAGAAACAACTAGAGGAATAGCTGTCCGTAACATTAACACAAACCTGGGTGGGATAGCTAATACCCTAGACCAGGGGTCCTCAAACTTTTTGAACAGGGGGCCAGTTCACTGTCCCTCAGACTGTTGGGGGGCCAGACTATAGTTTGAAAAAAATATGAATTCCTATGCACACTGCACATTAAAATAATTTTAAAAATTAAATTTAAAAGATTAATTACGTATTTGCTCTACTCTCTCGGGCTGCAGCAGAAGCCCAAGATGACGCTGCACTGCCCGCTGAAAGAGAGCACAGCACGAGGGGAGCCATGAGGGCGTGCTCACCTCGGTCAAGGCCACCACCCCGTTTCTGAGCCGGAGGAAGATCCCTTTGCTGGTGCTCGCCCGGCTCCAGGTGGGGAAGCACAGGAGTGGGAGGCCAGAGAGGCGAGCACAGGGCGACTTCCCCGGCTGGGAGAGGGCTGTGAGGAGGGAGGTAATGGCTGCTTTCTACAGGCCAAGGTGAGAGACAGGGCCGCAGCCAGCTGAGCAGGGCACCTCCCGCCTCTCCCTGCTGTAGGGGGAAGAAGCATGGGGGCCTGCTCGACGGCAGCAGCAACTCGCCCTGAGAAGGCCATGGCAGGATCACAGGAGCTGCAGCCCTGCTCCTCCTTGGCCTATCCACTCCCGGGCTCAGGGAGGTGGCTGCGGCTTGGCCCGCAGCCCAGGGACATGGCTCATATAGTTAAAAATATATTTAAAAAGTTATATTTTGCTTACCTTCTATCTTTTTTTATTGTCTTCATCTCTCCCCCCCCCCCCCCACTGCCCTCCTCTCTTCTGTATTCCCGCTCTGTATTCAGAGCCAATGCATGCACCCAATAGGGGGAAGAGCCGGCGCACGCACAGTTGAAGGAAGCTGTTACAATTTGGCGCATGTGCCGGCTCACTGCTAGTCTCCGAAACTGAGTTTCAGAGAATTCCTGCGTTTTCTCCGAACAAGTTTGAAAGCTCTGAGGCGGGCCGGGTAAACGACCTTGGTGGGCCATAGTTTGAGGACCCATGCCCTAGATGATAGAATGCAGTTTAAAGTAATCTTCATAGGTTGAAGCATTGGGCTGAAAACAATAGAATGGAAGTCAATAGGAGCAAAGGTCAAGTCCTGCACCTAGGAAAAAGAAACCAAATACATTGTTACAAGATGGGGAATATTTGGCTCAACAATACTTCAGGTGAGAAGAATCTTGGTCTTGTTGTAGATCATAAGCTAAATAGGAGTCAACAATGTGATCTGCCTTAAAAAAGGGCAAATGCTATTTTAGGTTGGGTTAATAGAAGTATCACTTCAAGATTACATGAAGTACTAGTTCCCCTTTACTCAGCACTGGTTAGGCCTCATCTGAAGTATTGTGTCCAGTTCTGGGCAAAAAAGTTTAAGGAAGATGCAGATAAGCTGGAGATAGTTCAGAGGAGGCTAACAAGGATGATCCAGGGACAAGCAACAAAAGCTGTTAGGAGAGATTGAAAGAACTGGACATGTTTAGCCTTCAGAAGAAAAGACTGAGGGGAGATAAAATACTCTACATGTACTTGAAAGGCTGTCACAGAGAGGAAGGCCAAGATCTCTTCGCAATCAGGAAGCTAGGTTCCAGCTGAGTGTCTGGAAGAACTTTCTGACTGTTAGAAAAGTACAAGAATGAAACCTATTATCTAGAGAGATTGTGGTCTCTCCCATACAAGAGGCATTTAAGATGCAGCTGGACAGCCATCTGAGAGGGATGGTTTAACTTGGCATCCTGCACTGAGCAGTGGGTTAGACCCAATGACCCTCTGGCCCCCTCCAACTCTGCTACTCTGTTTCTCAAGCCCTATTCTTGCCTCAAAACATTACATTGTTAAGACCTGCCTCTTTAAATGTAATCCATTCAACTGACAGTTCACAACCATTCTTTAATATGGGAGAAAAAGCAGTTTCTGGTTTGGCAGAAAAATACTGTTCAAAAAAAAGTCACAGAACAGGCAAATAATCTACTGCCTGGATCTCACAAAGAATGTTTAGCCCCTCAACTGCTCTGTCTTTTTTTCTGCCCTATCATACATTTAAATAAATGTGAGGGTGAAAAAGATAACGTGGATTCTTCAAGGGGGAATTACAGTGACTAGAACTCATTGTAGCCCTGCCTTGATCAGCATGTCTCTAATCCTGTCTTGTTACTCTTTTGGTTCAGGTCAGCAAGTTGAAACGCCACATACGCTCTCACACTGGGGAGCGCCCATTCCAGTGCAGCTTGTGCAGCTACGCCAGCAGAGATACTTACAAACTGAAGAGGCACATGAGGACACATTCTGGTATGGATTTTGCTGTGACAACATGTGCTAGATGTTTTGTGCCACCTGCAATATTAGCCTGTAAAACTGTGATGTCTAGATTGTCTTAGAAGGAGGTGAATCAAGCTTAATGTTTCAGTGATTTTGCTTAAGGCTGCCATGGCAGTTGTGGATGCTTGGTTCACACTATGAGAAGTGGCTTAAAGGCATCTTGCCAGCCCAGTGTCTCATTTGTCCCTTCTTTTTCTTAAACTATTGTGAAATGTTTTCTAACCTCAAGCCAGACACCAGAAGCTGATGTTCCCTTCAGGTGATAGGAATTTTCTAATTGGGAGGGAAAGGGAGAGAGAGATACTGACACTTGACTGAACAAAATCACAGTCATTGTATCCAGTGTGCATCAGTCTGGTAATGTTGTTCTGCTCCCTAACCATTTTTATCTCTACAGTTTGCTTTGATGGCAGGAAGTGTCTTTCCAAACTCGTGCATGCATGTGAGCATGCACTCGTGTGCTCCAATGCATACGCAGAGTTCTTCTACCAACAACTAAGCCTCTTGGGCTAACCTTCTTTCCTTTCTCCAAAAAGGTGAGAAGCCCTATGAGTGCTACATCTGCCATGCTCGCTTTACCCAGAGTGGGACTATGAAGATGCACATCCTGCAGAAGCACACAGAGAATGTGGCCAAGTTTCACTGCCCTCACTGTGACACAGTTATTGCACGGAAGAGTGACTTGGGTGAGTGCCCTGCAGCTTGAAGCTGAGGCTCCAGACTCCTATGAAAGAGAAGGGCATCAAATTTTTTGGAAGAAGAGTTCAAATTCTGAAAGTTAATTCATGCATCAGATTGCATTATTTTGATGGCCCAGAGAACAAGCTAAAGGAATAGAGCACTGTCCTGCTTCAGAACTAAGCAAGCCTTGCCCTAAAAAATATCTGGGTGAGAGACCTGGAAGGTGCATTGAGTGTGTGCCTTTAGAAGTGAAGCAAGGCACAAATAGTCATTTTTATTCCCTTTGTGAGATTGATCCTTCCAACTAATCACAAAGGTTACAGATTAGCTTATTAAAATGAACTTTAAAGTATGAGATGCATGTGAAAGGCTGCATTAGTTATTGCAAATACTGTAGATCTGTACAGTTTCATCATGCATTATATTTTTAAATCACGCCCTTCCCTGAAGAAGCCTTAGAGCCAAGTAGCAGCACTAAACAGAAAAACAAATACAGACAGCTTTGAGCTTTCTATGGACTACGACATTCATCTTCACATATCAGAGCAGGAAATTTTTTGCTCAGCTGCACATCATTGAATCCCCAAGGTATAGACTTAAACACCTCAGTGTAATCCATCAACTCTGCAACAGAAGCAGAGGATTCTATTGACTTGCTTCTCTTTCCAGGAGTTCATTTGAGGAAGCAGCATTCCTACATTGAGCAGGGCAAGAAGTGTCGTTACTGTGATGCTGTCTTCCATGAGCGATATGCACTCATCCAGCATCAAAAATCTCACAAGAATGAGAAGCGTTTCAAGTGTGACCAGTGTGACTATGCATGTCGACAGGTGAGGATATAGGGTGAAAATTTTCATTTAGAAAAATCATCATATATTAGACCCTTTGCCTCTCCCCTCCCCGCCACATTCCACCAACTACTTTTTTATTGTTCTTCCTTCCAGGAACGGCATATGATCATGCACAAGCGAACCCACACTGGAGAAAAGCCTTATGCCTGTAGCCATTGTGATAAAACCTTCCGCCAGAAGCAGTTGCTTGACATGCACTTCAAGCGCTACCATGATCCAAACTTTGTCCCAGCTGCCTTTGTCTGTTCCAAGTGTGGCAAAACATTCACACGTCGTGTAAGTGATCACAGCAAAATGAGGGACGAGGTCGTTCCCCAGAGCAGTGAATGAAGTGCTGCTGCCTCAGAAGGTGCTGGGCGCTGCTGGGCACCAGTGGATCCTCCAGTTTCCCTGTGTGTGTGATACTGCTAATACCTAGGCCAGTCTGACCAGAGATTTCTGCTGAATGCCTTTAAAAATGGGAACTTTCACTGGGACTGTGAAACTGGGACGTATACTGCTGTTTCCTGTTCTCACTTATTGGAATTTTTCATTGACAACTGTTTTGGAAGTCCAAAACATGAACCCAAGCCCTCGATATCACAAAACTTTCTCCACACTTGGGGAAGGCTGTTCAGGAGTGCATGCCAAGTGCACTTTGCTCAATGCCTGTAGTAATTGCCAGTATTCTGTCTTAGGATCTTATTTGGCAAATTACATAATTGCTTTTGTTTGGGGATGAAGCCTGTGATTTGGAGGCAGGGTTCAGGTGCCTCTCATTGGTTAATAACAGCATTTAACACTTGCCTGTCCTCCTCTGATTAGAACACCATGGCGAGACATGCAGATAACTGCACAGGTCCTGATGGGGTAGAAGGAGAAAATGGTGGGGAGCCCAAGAAGGGAAAACGTGGGCGAAAGAGAAAGATGCGCTCCAAGAAGGAGGACTCCTCTGACAGTGGTAAGCACTATAAGTAACCTCCATAGCAGCTGGGAGACCCTGGCTTTCCTTACAGTCATGCTCTTTCTCTCACACCAAACAGCAGAGTTAGCCAGCCTTGAAGTTACTGTGTGCTAGAACAGAAAGTTATGACTGCAGTGGTGATTGGGTTTCTCTCCTTTGGGGTTTTTTAAACTACAGCTTATAAAATGGGATACTTCTCTACTCTTACTTCTATTTTTGTTTGTAGGAAAAAGGCAGGCTATAAATCCAAAAATAAACAAAGGGCTCAAGGCAGCTCACATCATTCTCCTCCTCCATCTTATCGCCACAACAACAACCCTGTGAGGTAGGCTGGGCTGAGAGTCTGTGACTGGCCCAGAGTCACCCAGTTGGCTCCATGGCGAGCGGGGACTAGAACCCAGATCCTCTGAGTCCCCGTCCCATGCTCTTAACCACTACGCCACACTGGCTCTCTTGTTGTGAAGACATCTGTGATGGGATGGTATACAAAAGCTTTAAATAAATAAGGAAGGAAGGATAGTAGTGTTACACTCTGGAGGTCCTGATCCAGATGTGAGTTTGCACATATTTGTATGTTAGCTTATGGTGACTGAACTCTTCTTGGCATCAGGGAGTGCCAAAAGTCAAGGACAGAAAATGCTCAGAATACGTTTGGTACCCAAATAGATTGTGTGGATGTGAAAGGAAGGTGAGAATGAGGAGGAATGAAGGGGAATGCTGCCTGCAGTGAGCCAGCCACTTCCACGTTTAAGCAACATAGATTGATAAGTGTGTCATATAAATCCAGCCTACTGGTTGTTTAGGGACAAGAAGCTCTGGGTTTTATTCCTGATTAAAACTGAAAAAGCAATCCTGCCTTAAGAGAAGCATATTCAGGCCATTCCCATCTTCTTTTCTTCCTTTCCTTTCCTAACTTAAAAAAATATTAAAGAGGAAAATGCAGAACCTGAGTTGGATGATAATGAGGACGAGGAAGATGAGACAGCAGTTGAAATAGAGGCTGAACCAGAAGTGGAACCTGTGGCTCCCGCACCACCACCAGCTAAGAAGCGCAGAGGACGGCCACCAGGCAAAGCCAATCAACCAAAACAGACCCAGCGTAAGTTTGGCATCTGGGCAAAGGGGAAGGTGTTGCAGGTTTTATTCAGGAGATTGCCAAAAGGCAACCGGGCAGAAAGGATATAAGGAGAGAAATCTCTCTGGTGGTCTTGGGATTGGGGGAAACTGTTCATGCAAGTATGCCATGCTTCTTGGCAAAAAATATTTGAGGATATTTAGTAAAAATCTAAATTTGTGGGGATCTAAAAGCTTGGGAATTTGCACCGGCTATTAGAAATTAGATGAAAGATCAACCACTGTTTAGGGCTTGGATGCAACAGCAAAGTATGGTTGATGTAAAATAGAGCAGAGGTCTGATCTTTGGGTCACACCAGAGGATCAGGGCAGTGGTGAACGGAAGCCCATGCTTGCATTGCGTGCAAACTGGGCCACTGAGTTAGAGTGAACTGTTGGTCTGACTGGCCTAATTTGGTGGAAGGCAGATTTTTATTGTGAATGTAAATTTATCCTTAGGCAGCCAGCCTAAAAAAATTCCAAATTCAGCTTAAGTGTGAATAATACATGTCTGTCTAGATTCACTGTGATAGCATTTCATGGGTAAGGCTCAGCTGTATATGTGTGCCTTGCCCTTCACATAATTTCCTCTTCCCTGGAGCTATGAAATACATATCAATTTGAAGCACCATGGACAGAAATTAGTTTGACCAAAACTCCTGGTAATCATTATAATTCAGGAAGGCTTTTCCAAGGTACTGCTGTGCACTTGCCAGTCTTTCCGATTCCCCCAAGAGGTTCTGCATGCTCCTCTAAGCTATAACATTGAGGTACTTGGCAACAGCATCTCCAAAACCGGTCTGGCTTTTCTCCCCTTCTCATTCCCTAGCAGCAGCAATCATTCAGGTGGAAGACCAGAACACTGGTGCAATTGAAAATATTATAGTGGAAGTCAAGAAGGAGCCAGAAGCAGAGACTGTAGGAGCCACAGCAGGAGCTCAGCCAGCTGCAGTGGAAGCACCCAACGGAGACCTCACCCCGGAGATGATTCTTAGCATGATGGACCGGTGATGGAGGAAGGGTTGGGCTCTGACTGAACTGGCCTGGGCTCTTTTGAAGTGGCTCGATCCCTTTTTTTAATTTTTACCTTATTTTTTGGCTTTGGGAAATGCATCATTTTTAGACCATTTTACCAAACAACCTGGGAAACAAAACTCCAAATGATGTTAGAAAGTGATTTGCCTAGAATTCTCTCTTTCTCTCTTTCTCTCTCTCTCTGTTTAATGTTAGCCTAACCGGATCATGAACATGGGGCGATGTCTCTGGAGGATCTCCTGCAAATCGCTCGATCCAGTTAGCTTTGAACTGCATTCTAGTGAGAGACCATGGACAGTCCTCTCATGTAATGTGGTGGGGCGGGGGTGGGGGAATGGAAGCTCAGACTCACGGGCCACGCAAACTGCCCTGGATCTGGATGTGCGTTCCTTCAAGCCCTCTGGCCTCATTTTGCTCTATAGAGGTTTTTAATTGTAAATGCAGACTCAGGAGGGTTGTAAAACTTTTATTGCATTTTTGGTTTTGCTCCTCCCCCCCCCCCCCCGGCCTATCCACTGACTGGCTCCGTGTCAGCATTGTAGGTTTGGCATGCCCCAGCTGTGTCTTTCTTCCCAGATGCTTTGCTTTCTGCAGGGCATCTCTGTAATGATCAAGCTTGTAAATAACTTTTTTTACATTTTAATCTTTTTCCATTTAATTGGGGCGGGGGGGAATACAGTTTAAAAAGAAAAGCCTGTCATTTTAAACTATTGCAAAAAGGAATTATGCAGGAATTGGTACCGAATGAAATGTTGGAACCTCCTTATCACATTACTGGAAGAGTGCTACCCAACCGTAAGATGGTGGAAATCAACACCTCAGCTTGGTTTCTAAGTACATGGACTTGGTCATGAAACATGTCGCTTAAAACTCCTTTTTGAGTTTCCAGTTTTCACAACTCCATTTTCTTTGCTTTTTTTCTTTGTGTTTATGAATTCTGTGTTAAAAGCCAAGGTGTTAATTTGAAATAGGGCTTCCCAGTCCTTGAAACCTAGGGCAGGAAATTTTACTATGTCAGTAATTATAAGATTTGGGGTCTTGAATTAAAAAAAATAATGTGAAAAACAAAATGATGACTGTATATGAACCATCACATGTTAAAAATGCATAAGCTTTTTATAGAGCCTCAGTCTTGCTGATTTCAAAAGAACTTTCTTCTGTGTATCGCTTTTAAGAGAGCTATCAGGTTAGCTATCCAATTCTAGGTTGATGCATTTTTGTACTTAGCTGTACTGTGTGATATTTTTCATTATTTTAGAAAACCAACATGAAATAAAATGTTATAAAATACATAATGGGGTTTGGACTCTGGGAAGGAGAATATACTGCTGTACAGCTAATAAATAATAATGATTATCTTGTGTGTGTTTGTGTTTTCTGCCTCCTTTGAATGACCAGCAACTTGTGTTAATAACAGAGCAAAAAAGTATTAAGATGATGTATAATGATTTTCAGTAGAGGGAAATGAATATGTTTTTTGTGGTGGCAGGGAGTGGCTTCTGAGTTGGGGCAGAGTTAAAAATGAATTGGGTTGCCCATATAACTTTTTAACACTTAAGTATACATCTTAATTTGTTGGCAGTCTCAGACAGCATCCAGAATTACATGCTTAGGATGACTTTGCTCACACGTTATATAAATAGGGTCAAGATATTTCTCCCGCAAAAGATGGATAAGGGCACATGTAATTGGAGCCCATGCAGGAGATACCAGGTTCCCTTATTGCATGTTACACAGTTTAAAAACAGAACTAAAAATAGAAGTCTGCATGCTTTCCTGCACCTTGTAGAACAGCAAAGCAGCCTTTCAAATACCCTCCTTAGAATGCTGTCTTTGTTGTGGCAGTATTAGCATATATCTACATTCATGCATGTAATGACAGAAGAAGTTGATGGCCTTGGGTTTTGCCTTTTCCGTTTTCTTTGAGCCTAGTTCATACTTGAGAACTCTGCTATATAGATATATGCTGGTTACATCATCTTGTTCACCTTAAGATTGCTTTTGCTGCATGTGCTTGGAGAGTTATGTGGGGTGCATGTTAGGGTCCAAGAAAAGCCATACCCAACATGGTGCTCTCAAGATGTGTTGGATCACAATTCTCAATATCCCACAATTGGTAATGGGCGTCAGCTGGTAGTCCCAATGCATCTGGAGGGCACCAGGTGGAAAAAGGCTGGGCTACAAAGAAGACTATTAGTTTTCCTGGCAATGTTGGAGTTTTCCCTGTTATCTTCTGAAATATCCCTAACACTGTCTTGTGCAGTTTCCTGCTCAAGCGATGGCCAACCATTGCCTCTGGGAGTACCACAAGTAGGACACGAGTAAAACAGCATCTTCCTGCTTGTGTTCCCCCAACAACTTTCATTGAGAGAAACTGCCTCTGACTGCGAAGAAGAGAGTCATGGTGGTCATGACTAGTAGCCATCAATAGCCTTAATCTTATCATGCGCTTGTCCCATCTCCTTTTTCAGCCATCCAAATTGGTGGCCATTGCTATAGTCCACATAATAAGTTCATTCTACAAGTAAACATGGAAACAACTTCTGAAATAGTATGTATCTTTGAGATTATTTGAAAGTTCTTTAGTAATTCATCTGAGATGGCCGCTTCTGTTTCCTGCCTAGGACTTCAAAGATATGTTGTGTGTGCGCGCGTGTGTGTGCATGAGTTACTGTGAAGGCATTAGTTCTTTTTTATTGTTGCTTCCTGGAAATTGGTGGTTTCATATCAATGTTCTCTCTAATAATGGGATATTAATTGTGATTGCCAACAGACCTGGCCAAAATGGGACTACTCCGAACCCTTTTGGAGAACCCAGAGTGTTCCAAGAATTCCAAAAGCTGATCAAATTAAGTATGCTCAGGAACACTTTGGGTGTCAGTTAAAAAAAAGAAAAACTCAAGAGACAAGGTGGAATATTTATTTAAAACTTTTATATACTGTCTATCGAGGGCTCAGGATGGTCTTACTAAAACAATGTGGAGCACAGCATCCAAATTGATTTTCTATACAAAACCCCATATTAAAATCAGACTCAAACCTTAAAATAATGGGAAAATGAAAAGGGTTTAGCCTGGCACCAAAAGGAATAAAGTGTCAGCACCAGGCAAACTTCTCTGGGGAGCGTATTACATAATGGGCGCCACCACAGAGAAGGCCCTTCTCCAGGTAGCCACTCTCCTAACCTCCTTCAAGGAGGGGTTCCAAAGACGGACCTCCACCCCAGATCTTAAGGGGTGGGTACGCACATGGGGAAGGAGACGCTCCTTCAGATATCCAGGTCCTAACCCTGGCTGAATTCTTTTCCATATCCTGAAAGAGGATTTGACCCACTGGCACCAAGCCAGAGTTAAGAAAATAGTGCAACATTTGCCTTGACTGGTAGCCAATGTTAAATGCCCCATGAATTTACCTAATCTTGTCCTTTAAAACGATTCAGGGTTTGATAGGTCATCATACTTGGGTAGGTTAGTAAGTTTAAGTCAAATAAACATAAATAAACAGTTATTAATGTTGCAAGCTGCCCCAAGGCTTTTTGCGAATGGGTTGGCATAGAAATGGTTTGAATGAATGAATAAATAGTCTTCAATTTGCTACATAGGATTCAGAAATCCCTGTTTTCATTACTCAAATGGCCATTCTGGGTTCTATCTTCAACTGGACTAAATAGTCACTTTTTGGATATTTCATAGAGGAGAACAAACATTCCCATTTGTAGTGTTCAGTGCTGTTGCCTGCATGGTGTAGCCACTTTCTTGCTTTTTCTTCCTGCTATCTGTTTGCTTGCTCAAGGGTTTTGGTGTGTGTGTTTTTTTCTTTTTTTCTTGAGGTGGGTGGGAGACAGGAAGAGGCACCTTAGCTGAAGAGGAGGTAGGAAGCATGAGCAGCTGCAGCCTGGGTTTGTAACCTGCACTGTTTAAACTTGACGGAAATGAGCCTTTGTTCTGATTGGGGCTCTGCAGAGAGCCAGTTTTCTGCCTGAGCACATCCAGAAGATGGCTGCCTCCTTCAGAGAGATTCCAGCAGAACTGCATGGTAAGCTAAAGCTGCTTCGTACCACTTGGCACAAGGCAGGAGACCAATATGGTTCCCTCTATTTAGAATGGCACCACTTTCCAAAGTGGAAATCTTGTATCTTCTCAATGTCTTGGTTCTTGCTGATTAAGTAGAAATAGTTTTACGCTCATTCCTTGCTTCGTTGTCAAACCTTTTGTGAAAGAGTTTATCCAAGAAGGCCGCTTAGCATGTTGAGGAGGGGTAGAGAAGGAAAGTTGAGAACCTTAAAACCTTACTTCTTCAGAAATAGTGAGTAACTTTGGTTTCAGCTGTACTGAGCATTAGTTCTAGATGGTTAGCAATAATTTGAAAAGAACTGTGAGGGCTGAACCTTTCCTTTAAAAAAAGCAGTTGGGAGACACACTTTTCATAAACCTGGTCTCCTTGCAACAGTTAGTATATATAGATGTTCCAAAGAGGTAATTTAAAAGGCCAGGGACAGATAATAGTCCCATGAGCTACTTTGAAACACCAAAGCTCTCTCTGCAACTGTGCTGCCATCTAATAACCAGTAACTCATAAACCTTGCAAAGCGTGGGAGTTTAATAAGAAGTAACGGCACCATGTGTGAATTTTCTTTGACCTACAATTTATCAATGCCTTTAAAAATGCTAATGAGCTAATGAGCATATTTTCAGCAATCAATGTATTTTATTGTTAAATACACAACACAGTAGTGGTTCCAGAAGTCTAGAAATTCTTACTCATGAAGTAATTGTAACACTGATTGGAAGAATCGTTGACTTACAGAAGTGACTACTTGCTTCTTATTTAATTGCCTTTTGTAACAGAATGGAAAATAATAATAGAGTGATTTTGTTCAAAACTTAAAAATTAGCCTGAGAGTCTGTGAACCAAACCAGTTGTGTTGTGCAGCTGAAATGCATAACTTTTTAAATGCAATTAGCGTCACCTGGAGAGGGGGGATAAGTAGCAAGACTTCAACCACACAGAGGGCTCTGGCTCTGAGGCCATATAGAAATGAAATTGAGGATGATTATTTAATCCTGAAGGAAATTCTTCGAAGCTAACTGCACTGGCAGGAAAGGCTCCTCTGGTGCCAGTTCCCCCTCCACACCTGCTGAAGTCCCAACAACTATCAGCAACCACAATGCTGTGTGCAAAAACACTTAGGAGGCAATCGTGTGTGTGTTCAGACTGAGAAATGAGCTACACCTGCCAACACTGCCAAGCCAGCGAAGCTGGTTGAGGTCTGCTGGAAGATGTATGGTTTTTGCTGTCTAGACATGAAGAGAATTGCATCTTTTAATATCATGGCTGGGCTTGCCCTGTGAGGGTCATTTTTTCCAACCAGAGAATTAATTACCTTTGCTCAGCACAGCTTTTACCAGCTGCAAATCCCCATTGCCACTCTGCCTCTACATATCAGGGGAATTCCTATTTCTATTATTTTTACTGTTAAACTCAATTTGGCAACCAAGACTACATTTTGCAACCCCAGTTCATGCACATACCTACATGTTCGATATATTTAATTTTGATCAAGCAATATAATGAGCTTTTGGCAGTCTTTTAGAGCTTTGCCCTTACCTTCATTCTTCTAGTCCAACCTTCAACTTGTTTACCTCCAGATGTTTTAAAATTATTCTTACAAATAATGGCGTTTTGTCCTGCAAGGGACTCTAGGTGACTCATGTAATTCTCCTTCCAATGTTATCCTCACAACAGTCCTGTGAGGTATTGACTGAGAGTTGGTGAGAGCTTCGGCTGTTGGGACAGTATAGAAATGAACTTAGAAAATAAGCAGTCCGACTACTCTGCTCACACCAGCAGCCCTGATTCAGCATAGCAAACAGTCAGAGATTCTTGGCACTGTCCTCAGAAAAACATGCTGGAGTTCGCCAAAGTGGAAGGCTGCTCTAGGGTAGTTGCTTTTAGTAAGATTCATAGCAGTGCAGGCCACTCCCCATGCCCTGCCCACATCACCACTTCTAACCTGAAAGGCCGCCACCATTCAACAAGCTCCCTGCCAGTGTCCCTTATCCTTTCTTCTTGCCTTTTCAGAAAGCATCACAGATTTCCTACAGACACAGGAGTTTGTCCTGCTGGATGCTTTTCTCCACATCAGATCCAAAGTTGAAGATATTGTTCTGGTATGTATCGATGCCTCAATTCCACCACTTTTTTAAGGGGGAGTCCATTTCTCCAGGTTCTTCACACAATGCAATGCTGACTTAACTTTTCCTAGGCTGCAAACGTCCACACTCTGCTTCCATGGATTTTTCATGACAAGCTGTGTGTGCGCACATGCACACACAGCCCTAAATAGAAATAAGGGATTAGAGTAGCATTTTTTCATCCCATTCTCTGAAAACAAATGTAACTGGTGTTGCTGTGTAGGTCTTTCTGCACTCCTGTAATAGCTGTTCACCCTGTGCATTTGTACATAAATATTTATTGCAAAGTTGCTACAAGTATTCAATTTTCTTTCCTCTAGAAAGAAAGTTACCCTCAAAAGGGTATCATGGACTTAATCCATGGTTTGAAAAGGGCGCAATGCAAACCAGTCTGGGTCTGAAAATCTACAGCCTGCAAACAAGCAAAAAGTGGCAGCTGGTCCAATAAATAACTAATCCACAGTTTTATGTGGCACTGGATCCTAATGATTTGTCCATGTACACTTCTCTCAAGCAACTATGTTAAGATTGCTGCCACTGGAAGCAAAGAGATTCTTACTTTGCAGTGGTAATATATTTGACTGCAGTGGAATGATAGACATATAATTCACCTATCCTCCCCATGAAAGTACAAACAAGCCAAACTGTTAAGGCAGCAATCACATGCTCATAGCTAAATAGATATTACTTTAAAGATGTAGCTAGCAGTATGCCTTTAGGATCAGGACTGTATCAGGGATATGGGGAGGTTTAAGGATCTGATGCAGGGGAAAAGTTAGGACCCCCACACTCTGGTTAGTCCTGTTTGACTCTAGGATGAATCTGAAAGGCGGGGGCTGCTAGCCATATCTTTAATGTCTGTTTTAGCCCTCACTGAACTCAAAGAGACTTGCTGCTGAGTAGATACACACAAAAAATGAGCTATCAGTAGCTTTACAAAATACAACCGATACAAAGGGCAAGTAAAAAATTGACACGGTCATAGATAGTAGAGACTGTAATATAAAAGTAAAATAATGTAGGACACCATCTTATGCTTGTTCACGCCAAATTCCTAGTATGCCCCCATCAGCACCCTTAGGTGTATTTTTAAATATTTGCCTGTGGCCTTTTCTTCCAAGCACTCAGGCCCCATTCTCCATCTCATTCTCCCAACAATGCTGTGAGGTCGGACATGTAGCCTGGATTTGTGTACGATGGGGAAGAGCATTTTCCCTAGTGAAGATGAAAACATGTGAAGGGATCCCTGCTCTGCTCATATATTAATGGGAGGATGTCTGAAATAAATAGGTGCAAGAGAAGAGCACAGGAGTCTCCAAGCCCTTTCCCTTCCCCTGCACCTGCCGCCTCCATGATCAGTTGCTCTAGTCACCTTTCCCAGTTTCATTATCCAAAGCTGGGAGAAGTAGCTGAAGCAACAGAGGAAAGGTGAAGGTAAAGGTCAGAGGGGAGCTCCCCCCACCCCGCTTCTGTGCATTCCTCTGACTTTTAAAATAACACAGACACACTGCTTTGCATACAAACGGGGCACACGTGTGAAAGGAAACCGTGCTCTGACTCTACAAGAGACATAATATTTTATCTGCGGCTCAATTCAGGCCTTCTCAAAATGGTCACCTGATGAAATTACTTGCTGACCTGTCAATAACCAGAAGAACAGCAGAAGCACCGTGGCTGCCACACAGCTGGGCCTCAGTTGACTCAAGTCTGCTTCTCTTTGCCATGCCTTCCTGTGCAGGTTTTGATGCCATGGCGCGCACTGGTGATCCTGGCAAAGCTACCAGTCAAGGTAAGTCCTGCTTTCTTCTGGCACTTGTCTCTTCCAGAGGAAGCAACCTTTCTTTCCAGAAATGGAGTGAGGTAAAAGGACCACCTTTCAGGTTTTTGTTTCTCCAGAAGAGTCATTTTAGCAGTAAATCCTATAGAAAAATATATAAAATAAATGCATGGGTAGCAAGTCATATGGGATGCAGGTGACGTAGTGGGTTAAACTGCTGTGCTGCTGGGCTGGCTGATCGAAAGGTCACCGGTTCGAATCTGCACAACGGGGTGAGTTCCCGTGGCTCCATCCCAGCTCCTGCCAACCTTGGAGTTCGAAAGCATGCAAACGCAAGTAGATGAAAAGGTACCACTTTGGTGGGCAGGTAACAGCATTCCCTGAACCTCGGTGTTTAGTCATGCCGGCCACATGATCACGGAGACTGTCTGCGGACAAACGCTGGCTCCCTCGGCTAGGAAGCGGAGATGAGCACCGCCCCCTAGAGTCAGGCATGACTGAACTTTAATGTCATGGGGAAACCTTTACTTTAACCTTTACTAGTAAGCCATATTAGTCTTCGTTAAGACAAGACCCATTGAAATGAATAGGACATGTCAGTCATGCCTTATATAAGCCCCATTCATTTTAATAGGGTCTACTCTAAATTGGTCTAACATTGCATACTACCCAGTATATGCAGACATCATATGCAAAGAATATTTGTCTGGATTTTTTGAAACTCTGAATTGTGAAGCCTGGTCCAGTCCACATTTATAGATGTTTTTCTCTAAATAAAATAGAATATGGAAGTAATATGGATCCAAATCTGATTGATTCCAGAATGAGGACTCCTAGCGCTAGATAGGAGTTGCGCAGCTATTTGTCTTTTCTTCCTTAAAAGTTTTTTTTTTGTTTGCCCTGGTCTGAAAAAAGATGGAAGAAGCAGTAGGAGGATAGAGGAGGAGTACAGATCGAAGACAACGCAGTTTGGACCCCCTAAATGTCTGTGATTGAAACATCACAATCACATAATACAAGTTTGGTTTGCTAGATCCTTTTCAGAGCAACTCCTTACCTCAGTTACAGGAGCTTGGGGTCCTACTGAATATGGCAGAAGTCCTGCCGCACTGTCAGGATGCAAGAAATTACCATGAAAGGTGCTTCAGCTGTGAGTGGAGACCCCTCTCCCAGCGTAGCCCTTCTGCCAGCAAAAGCCTAGCAATAGAACTGGGGGGAGGTTCTGCTGGGGCTACTACAGCAGCACATGTATTAATTTATTAAATTTCTACTCAACCCAATAACTAAAATTCTCTCCCACAAACATAATTGGAGTCTTGAGGTGAGTTGTGATAAATCCCTCCCAAATTAAAAATGCCCACACACGGTCACATTACTCAAGGAATCCCAGGTTAATCGTAGGTACGTATTCAGTGACAAACAAATGAAACTTCAGACTGTACTTTGCTTTGCTTTGATGCAACTCATGTTTCATTTTAAGACTCAGTATTCAGGTTTCTCTTGGTTGCTCCTGGGGAGAGGGTATCTCTCAATTCACACTGCTGGGCAGCTCTCCCTTTGCAAAGCTTATCTTAATCCGCAGAGGAGCTGTGCTCTTGCAAGGCAGGTAGAGACTTAATTCCCACATCTTCTTTTCTACCTGAAGAGTACAATACATTGCATCTCTTCTGAAGGGCTCGCATAGGCAAATACCAGCTTTCCACCTTAAAATACGGAGATGTCTGATAGCCATGGAAGAGGCAGTCAGGAAGGGGACTCACCCTTGCATCTTTCCATCTGCAGGTTTATTTTACCTTCAGCTTCCTAGCTGTGCAGATGATCAAAATGGGAGAAGCTAACCAGGTAAGTGGAACATGGGCTGGGACCAGGTGCTCCTCCTCCCCTTCTTTTCAGGCCAAGAGTTTTGGCACTTCCCTGGGAGAGACACCACATAAAACTCAACCCAGGGTACTTGCTACACAACCATCATTTTGAACACATTGATCAAGAACTCGCATTTTACTGGTCACAAATATTCATAATAATGAGCCTAGAAATCATGGTACTGTTATTTCATGTCGTCATCTTTTCTTTCCCTACTAGCTCAGTGTTGTGCCTTTTGCAACAACACTGACATACAGAAATTAAGGAGGTGACATTTTCTAGACAATTGGAAATAAAGTAATAGGAAAGTTTTCATCCACTTAATTTATGTGCGTCAGACTGCTGGGAAAGGTACAGGAGTGGAGCTGGTAAGACTCTTAATGGTTCTGACATTAAACAGTCATTCTCATGTCATTAAAATTACTCATGTCCAGCAGCCAAAGGGCAGGAGACAGCAATCTCCCCGGGAATTAAATTCAGTTTTTGATGCTCATGGAAAAATGAAGAGACACTCCTTGAATTAAAAACAGGAAGTGTGCCGCCTTCTACTTATGAGTAGTTCAATGAAAATGAACAAAAGTACTCGTGACTCAACTTGACCCACTCTAAAAATATGAATTATAAATATAAACTCAGACAAATGTGTAGAAAAATGAATTTATCCACTACTGAAACATGACTTTTCAAGATAGTGGGTTAGATCCTGATTTAGTCAGAGTATACCTGTTGGAATTAGTAGGAGATATATGATGCATTATATAGAAATAAAAACAGAAACGGAGTGAGTCAGAAGGGGTCTCCTGGGCCATCTAGTCTGACCCTCGGCTCCAGCCAGCTCCATGCCTACCATGTGCATGTATCCTTAAATACCCTCACCATTGGGGCTTCAACCACCTCCGGTCCTAACTGTCAGGAAGTACTTCCTGGCATCCACCCTACATCTTGGTTCCCTGAGCTTTGGCCTCCACTGCAGGGGAAAAAAGGTCATGATCCGCCTCTGTGTGGCACCCTCTCACAAACCTGTGTGTTGCTAATTGGTCCCTTCTGAGTCTCCTTTCAAGGCTAGAAAGACCCAGCTCCCTCAGTCTCTCCTCATATGGCTTACCCTGCAAACCAGCCACCATCATAGTGGCTGCACTTATTCCAGCCTTGCTATATCCCTCTTGTAATGAGGGATCCAGATTTGAACACAATACTCCAGTTGAGGGTGCACCAGAGCAGTATAGAGTGGCAGTAGCACCACTCTCAATCCAGAAGCCACACTTCTGGCTGTGCATCCAAGGGTGGCGTTCGCCCTCTTGACCATCGCATCACACTGCTGGCTCATGTTTAGCCTGCAGTCGACCAGTACCTTGAGATCCCTTTCACAAGTGCTGCTCTCCAGCCACTTGACCCCTAACCTAACCTGTATCCATTCCTATCCCCCAAGTGCAACACCTTGCACTTCTCCACATTGAATGCCATCCTGTTGTCTTCTGCCCACTTCCATAGTCTGTCCAGATCCTTCTGGATCCAGAGTATCTGCTCCTCAGTTGTGGCCACCACCCCCACTCGTTTCATCTGCAAATTTGATCAGCAGACTGGTCACCCCCACTTCTGGGTCACTGATGAAAAGATTGAACAGGATCGGTCCCTGGACAGAGCCCTGGGGGGACCTGCTCATCACTGGCCATCATCCTGATGATTCCCCACAATAGTTACCCTCTGCTTTCGATCTGTCAACCGTGCCCGAATCCATCGGACAGTGCTTTGGTCTATCCCCAAACTCCTCAATTTCTCAACCAGGTTATAATGTGGCACTTTGTCAAAGGCATCAAAAATGGAGGCTAATGGACACAAGAGTAACCCTGCCAACTCTTGAAGTACCCTCAGGTGTAACCCATCAGGGCCTGTGCCTTTGTAATGTCCAGTGCCCTGAGGAGCTCCTCAACTTCTGGGTGAGGGGGTTGACTCTAATCTGTGCCCCTAAATCTCTCATTTCATTCAGTCCCCCATGTAGATCTCCCCCATCATGCTTTGTGGAGAACATAAGAGGCAAAATAATTACTTAGCATCTGCGCCTGTCACCGAATCCCCTTCCTCTTTATTAAGAGGTTCCACCACCTCTCTCTCCTTCCTCTGGCCATTTGATAGATGTAATAGAATCAACGCATTGCCCACCCCATTGTCCACATGCCAATGGGCTTTGCCAGCTGGCAGAAGATCAGCAGAGGGGGAGTGAACAGCCACCAAGAAGCCCTTCTGTCGTAACACCACCTCGGAAGGTGGCGAGAACCTCAGAAGGTGGCGATCTCAGGAGAAGGGCCTCTCCTGACAGTCTTACTACTCAGGGAGGCTTTGAGGGGAGAAGGTGTTCTTCAGCCTGCCTGGTTCCAAGCCATATGCAGTTTTATAGCCATAACAATCACTTGGAATCTGGCTAGACACACATTAGTAGCCAGTGAAACTGCAGAGACAAGGGAGTCACGTGCCCCTGTGCACACATGCAACCCGCCCCCCCGCCCCCCCAGTCAGCAGTCTGGCAGCAATATTCCAAACAGGACGTAACTAAGGTATGTGGCCATCTCAGAGATCTTTGCTTTTTTCCCTAAATCCCCAATATCTGCTAAACCAGATCTGATGTTCTTAGTTGTTTGCAGATGAGGCTGTTACGAAACCAGTACCCTAATTCATTTATGGAAATTTACAGGGTGTCCAGATCATGCTGTCTTCCTCTCATAACTGTCCCATGTTTCCCAACCACATGTTTTCCCGTCTGTTCTAAAAGAAAGGGGAGAATAGCTGCACAATGTGAGTCACTCAGTGATCTATCAATAGATTCAGAGCTACCTTCTGCTGAAGATGCTGATATCCTATTGTAAGATAATAAGGTTTTATTACTGCTCTTGGTAAACACCTCCTCCCTCACGTTGAAATCCGGGGGAAGCCAGTTATTGCAGTCTAAATAAATGCTTCAAACAGACAGAATAAAGCCTTCCGTGGTGTGTGATGGAGCAGCTTGAGCAGGGAAGGCTATGGAGTGGGTCTTCTTCTGCATTGCAGATGAAATGAACATAAAATTAGCATGAACATTTCCTTCACAGTCTCCAGTAGAAAAGACTGCGTGGACTGATTAACAGTGCTTCCTAAACAAACAACAAAAGTGGTGATCTTTAGAATAAAACTGTCAGTGAGCCAGTTTGTAGTCTGGCTTTGGATTGTCTGCCGGCCACCTTAGCAACGGTTGACCTCACCTGACAATCTTTCCTGATCAGATTATGGTTTTGGGAAGAACAAAGTGTGAGCGCTGTAGCAACAGAGCTGCCAGCTGCACGCATCCTTTTGTTTGCTGTTCAATGCCAGGGTTTTTGAGGTTTATTCTAGGCATCGTTTTCAATAGCATAAGAGTCTTAGTCCTGAGAAAGTTTGCATAAAATTGCAGCCTTAAGCACATTTACTTGGAAGTAAATCCTACTGAACCCAGTAGGATTCAAAAATACTAACATGCATAGGTTGTACTGTAATTTGGGTTAAGATGCTAATTCTACAGAGACTTTCATGACTGTTCCATAGAATATTTCAAGAGACTACATACAGCATTTGGAGAGGAATAAGCAAATTGATATTGCCTTGTAAGCAGTCAAGGGTCATAACCAGCTACCCTGCTCCCTTACACTGACATCACAGTACCATCCTAAACTGAAGGAACTGGGTTCTGATCCATGTATTTTTCCAAGAAGTCTGAATTTGGTTAGCTCACTTAAGATTAGGACAAATTTTATCCTTCAGCATCCATGCTCAAAGCACAGCATGCAGAACTTCTTCCCCTAAGTTCCCAAATCACTTTGCATTCATGATCTCAGTAATCCTTGCTTTAACTGTGTAAGTTAATATCACCCACATGATTCAGACTGTGATTAAGGCTGGGAGAGCAGTGGCTGCAGCCTCCCACTAGGCTCAGTGGGACTTACTCCTTGTAAATGACTTTAGCATTGCCAGAGCCAACATCTGGGTTCCAAATTAGTTTCTGTTTACAAACCCAAATATATTTAGGAGAAAACTAGCTGATGAGAAGCACCTCATTCCATATATTTCTTCTTCATTCTCCAGGTTGTTATAAAGACAGACACATCATCTTTTGAATTGGAGTTTTTGTCACTGGGTGACCTGGAACATGCTGTCATCCATATGGTCACATCCCTTAAGAAGGTCATTCCCAATTCTTCACCAGGGTAAGGGATTCGTGTGTTTACAAACCATTAAAACCTAAACCTGGATATTGTAGCCTCTTGACATGGCCTCCCAGCATCTCCAGACAGCACTGCATGGCCCTGCCACCTGTGGATCGCAGAAGTTGTTGTCCAACCAATCTGGAGGGTACTAGGTTGGAGAAGTCTGTTTTTGAGGCCTTAACTGCAAGATATAGGCAGGATGTTGGTGCAGGATGTCAGGAACCAAGACTAAACCAGCATGATGGGCTGGGTTTTTATTAAGCCGTTGTATAGCACTTTATTATGCTCAGAGCTTAGTCCAGCACAAGCATTCAGGTATTTATGCAGAAGTCACTCCCACCCCACTCAATGATACTTGCTCCAAGTAACTGGGTGGCTTCGCATCAAACAACAAGCCACAGTGGTGGTGTTAGAATGTTGTTTTTGTTTTACCATGTTGGACTGTCATGTCAGCCCAAAGCCATCATGGTATTTTAGCATGGTATATTTGGTCTTTAGGATCCGCATACAAACACAATAGCCTGCCGCATGGTTTCTCAGTACCATGATGGCTTGCTGGGTCACTCCAACCCTGCAAACAGGACTAATTGGGTTACCAGGAGAGCCGCTTGGCGAGGGTGGTCCATTGCTGCTCTTGCCAGAAAGTGCCACTGTTGGCCTTTTGTGTGGCTGCCAAAGGCATTCCGTTCTGCCTGCCTGAAGATCTTTGGGGCGGGAGCAGGTGATCAGCCAGGCAGCACTGTGGAAAGAAGAGCAGTGCCATTCCACCGATCCCCCCCACTGCCCTGCTGCTGCTTTGCAGATGCCAGGCTGGGAATGCCTCTCTGGCCAACAGGAGCAAGAAGGGGGGGCAACTTCTCCCTCACTGCTGCTGCTTGCAAAAAAGATGCTAGGGTGGGTGCCAGCTTAGGGGCATTACTCTGGCAAGCAGGAGCAAGAGAGGGGATTAACGGGGGTATCAGCTGAAGGACCACCCTCCCTCCTCCCCTGCTTCAGGGCATGTGAGCTCTGTTTGTGCAACGGAGACTGTTGGACTGCTGCAGCCTACTGGCCAAATGCATTTGGCTGGCTATCATGGCTGTCCAAGAGAAGAAACTTTGTCCTCCCACAGTGCCTCCTTCTCTGGAGGACAGAGACGGAAGGATATGGGAGGATGGGGAAGAGTTACCACCATAAGCCTGATCATCTGTCAGGCACATTGCGGTAAAAAACTGCAGAATGTGATAACCACACAAGCCTGCTTGTTGTGACATGTGAACCCAGGCACCGAGTAGAAGATTGCAGATTCAGATACATTTTTGCAACGGGAATGGACAGCCTCCAGCCTACAGGCCGAATTCCCATGTAAGCCCAGGGGGTTTTGCCTCCCCAGGCCCAAACCTCTCCAGGCCCAACCTGCCCCCCTGTGGAGAAGAATCCCAGCTATTACCATGGACCACTGACCAGTGATAGCAAAGAGGGTTCCCCTTAATGCCCTCCTGGCCATTCCATCAGGATGGCCGATGGCAAGCAAAGGAGGTGGCCAACCTGGCTGGTCCCAGGGGTGCCTTTGGTGGTGGGTGGGGCGGAGGGTTGATTCCGGTGAACAAGGCAGGGCTCTGGGATTCCCCAACATCCTTCGGATCACTTTGCTAGATGGCAATGGCTGACCGAAACGGACAAAAAAGCTTCCGCACCCCTGCTTCCAATCACTCTAGCACCTCGTTTTGCGCACAGGGCTGCGGAGTCCACCTATTAGCTTTGTGTGCTTGCAGTGTTCTCATTAACTTACGACTGGGGACTTCCTGGTTCACAGTTTGCTGTTTCTCTGTGTGTTTCTATTTGAATACAGTAAAATCCCTTCAGGGAACTACCGGAACTAAGCAGTTTCATTCTTTTATCGCTCAAGAGGCAAAAGAGCCACAGCTCAGTGGCAAAACGCATGCTATGCAGTCAGGAAGTTCTCCATTTGAAGTCTGGCAGCATCTCCAGGGAGAAGGATCAGGTGATGGGAAAGACCCTTCCTTGCCTGAGACCTCGGAAAACCTGCTGCCAGTCAAAGGACACAACCCGGGGCAAAATGCACAAGCGATCCTACCTAGTGTAAGAACCACGATCGCTCAGACCAAAGGTCAATCTAGCTCAGTGAAACCCGCAACAGACCTTTATCAGCCTACCATTCTCACGGGGGTCACCCTATGGCATGCACCTGATGATGCCACAGGGACCCTGAGTTACTGAATTTACCGAGTTCACCCAGTAAAGAGCCTTCAGCGTGTTAGCTCCCTTTTTCTTGGGCTCCCTGCCTCTGGAACCCAGGCAGGCACCAACACCAGGTTGCTCTAGCATGTCCCAAAACATCTTTATTTCAGGAAAATGTATTTGGCAATTTTCATTAATATTCTATTTTAATATTTTATTCTGTTTTATTTATTTTGTTTCTTGATAGTTCACTACTCTGGAATCTGTGTAGGTGTCAAGTAGCACATAGATGCTATAAAGCTGTGATTCCACAGATCTGTCTCCTTTAGCCCTAAGATTGTGAGGCACAGAGATGGACTCCTCTAAAGCAGTGAAATGGTGGCTCTTTATCGAATGTGCAGGAGTTCATCTATGTTTGGGAGGTTCTGCCCAAAGCTGTGCGTGCATTTATTTCAGAGACTGACCCAAGCACATGCAGGCTAAGAGCAGATCCTGTTGCCACAGCGCTTCATCCCACGTGTTTGTGCCCGTTTCTATGTCAGGTATTACCTGGAAAGAGTTAGTATGCGGCGCAGCTTGCCCTAACTCAGTGCCTGCAGAACTGCTGGACTGCATTCCCCTCGGTATGCACGCGTAGTTCAACATCTGTTGAGGGCACCTGGTCGGTGAAGGCCAATCTAGCAACTATACCTCCCATCTCATTTGCTTTCCTAAATGAACTGTTGGCTCTCCCTTCAGAAAGTCAAATATATTGGCACTCAGGCCTTGTAGCTGTAATAGCTGAGCAGAAGAGGAATTCCAGCAAGGCTGCCTTCGCCTACTGGCAATGCTGATTAGGGTTTCCAGATGCCAAAGACAGCAGAGCGCCGACACTCTTCAGAGTTGTAAAGAAGAAGGAATTCAGCAGGCACAACCCCCATTGCAAGCTACAACTGCAGAAATTCACTCTAAAGTGCAGGATATCCTAATGTCCCCTTTCCTGTTGTACTATTATAAAGAATCTTGCAGAAGATTTGACCCTGTTTTGACTTTTCCACATTCGGTTGTGTTTCAACCTGGAACTCCAATGGATTTAACTGCCATTGTTACCATTTGATGCACACAAGCAACTTAACACTGTGAAGGTACAAAATATTTTATTATGGCACAAAAGTTAAGTAAGCAAAAACAAACTGGCATTTTTTGGTTGCCTAAGTATTCACACTCCTGTTCAATACTTGTTAGAAGCAGCTTTGGCAGCATTTACTGCAAATCTTCTTGGGAAGTCTGTATCAGCACCTGGATCCTTCCTTCAGACTCCTCCTGGCAAAACTGCTCCAGCCCTGTCACTGGTGAAGGGCACCTTTCAAGTCTTGAGGGCTGGGCTCAGCCCCATGTCCCTTGAAAGTTGAAACAGGTTTTCCTCTAGAATTCACCTGCATCTTGCCTCAGTCCTGACCAATTTCCCAGTCACTGCTGAGGAAAGACAGCCCCACATCATGCTTCTTCTGTGAGATGGAGTTTTCAGGGCGAGAAGCGCTGTTGGGTTTGCATTCCAAAGAGGGCTTTGTAGCAAGCCCTAAACATTCAGCACTGGTCTTGTCAGGCCAGCGGCCCTTTTGTACATGTTTGCTGTCTCTCTCACATCTTTTTGCACACTCCAAACTGGCATCGATAGGAGTTTGTTTCAATTATAGCCTTCTTCTCACTGCTCTTCCATAAAGCCCAGCTTTGTGGCACATGCAGGTAATAATTACTGTGTGGGTGGTGTCTCCCATCTCGGCTGCAGCTCCATCAGTCACCACTGGCTTCTGGATTGCTCCTCTGATCAATGTTCTCCCCACCTGGTGGTTGAGTAACGGTGGTCAGCCTTCTCTAGGCAGAGTCGCTGTTAAGCCATACGCCACTGTGTAATAACGGGTTTATTGTTATTACTCCCATCCAGAAGATGTTCATACTGTAGTTTAGGATATTTTTGGTAACCCAACCATCATGGGTGCTTCTGCACAACTTTATTTATTTTTATTATTATTATTATTATCATTAGATAAATTTCTATGCCGCCCTTGCCAACTAGCCTCGGGGCGGCTTACAAAAAATATAAAACAAAAACATAAACCATAACATAAACCAAAACATAAACTTTATCCTAAAGTTATTTTGATAGCTCCTTGGCCTTCATGATCCTGCTTGTTCAGATAAGCTCTCCAGCAAACTCCGGGGCCTCCCAGAAACAGATGCATTCAATCTGAGATCAGGTGGCCCTGAGATCAAGTGGCCATTCAACAGGGAACAATTCACCGTGTGTCTTCTGGAGGCAGCAGGTTGCAATAGAGCTTATTTTGACAAGTCACAGCAAAGGAAGTGAATACTTACTCAACTAACAGCTTGTGACAACTTGTTTTGGTTGGCTGGAAGCATGTGCCACCAAAAAAATATTACGCACCTTCACAGGTTTGAGTTTCTTGCATATATCAAATGGCAACGATGCAAATTCAAACACTTTCAAGACCAGGTTGCAAGACAGGAAAATGTGGAAAAGGCAGTGTATGCAGGAGGCGAGTACTTCCACATAGCACTGTAAGTACAGGAGCCCCTGATTCGTCTTCACATCTGGTCAACTGTCTATTGTATTCTCTGGTTTTTGCCGACCATGCAGAATACAACTCTCTAGGTTAGTCTTCTCTGACACCTTGACCCAAGGAACAGCATAGAAATAAGTGGTATGAAGAGCTCCAGTAACATCCTAAAGGCACAGGGTTAGCATTAGGGTTAGTAAGACGAACAGAAAAGGGGCAACCTTAGCGTGCTTCCTCATTCTGACCATGAAAGCTGAATAATACCATAGTGGTAATAAACCTGGGACTGCTTGAAATAATCCTAAGTCAGGACTGCCAATGAACCAATCTTTCTTGGGCAGGCTTTTGTGCTTTTCACATCCCCAGCACAGGAAGACTATTGAATCACAAACTTCCTAGCTACATCTCCCTTCAGCTTTTCTTCTGCCTCATAAGGTTGGCAGACAAACGTCTCCTTATTGCACTCAGAAATTTTACCTGTGATCTGCAAAAAGGACATTTGACACTACCATGACATCATCTTGTAAGAGAATGCCCAGCCAGGGCCTAACTTCAAATGTACTTTGAGAATTCCTATTAATGAGCTCTAATTCCAGCCAGCCTGCCCACTTCTTTTTAGAGAAAGAAACCCGGTTGAGCATGACAGAGGTCTCATTACAAAAGCCCTCATCATAATGTTGCTTGCTTTTCTTAAATGCAAATATAATTGTTTTTCTTTGTATTAAAGAAACCTACTCCAGAAGGCCTCCCCGATTTTTCTCGGTGAAATTCAAGGGATACTGGATTCCTTGGAAGAGATGCTGAAGGAAAACCAAGGCCCATGTGGTAATCTTTATGCATGAAAATTACCGGGTGGACATAGACATAGAGAGAGAGCAGGTAATCATTAAGTCGTAGGGAGGAGGCGAAGTTAGCCTAAACATATTTTTCATTTGGTAGTAAAACAAGATCTTACTTCTTTCAGAGAGTGGTTAGTCTGATGCTTAATCACTTTTGCTAATGCATTGTCCATACTTACAAACACACATATAGGAAACCGTTTGGATTTCATGTCATCTCAGAACAACAATACATTGGGAAATGAATAGGTGTAATTGTAGCCTTAGAGATGGAAGCACCACTAAGGCCAACGATGGATATCACTTTCTGGGAAGTATTTTATACGCAATGTGCACTAGACAACGCACGCACACACCCACACACACAATATTTTCCAATTCTTGAAGTTTTTCCCAGCTGTCACAAAATGATAACATTATTTTTAAACCATGTTAAAAGACAACATAAAATTAAAAAACAATTCTAAGTGCAGCAGTGTGACAATAAAACAGGAGATAAAATCACACATAAAGCTACACATCCAATTATTAAACATGAAAATATGAAAGGGTTGAACTGTTACGTGTATTAGCTACAGATGGGATGCTGAAGGTTCTACAGCTGCAGAGGAGTAGGATGCCAAAAAGGGTAGCTGGCTCCTCTTTATATATATATATATATATATATATAGAGAGAGAGAGAGAGAGAGAGAGAGAGAGAGAGAGAGAAGACTATTGGATTTAATCATGACTATTGGATTAAGACTGGAGAGACCCAGGCTCAAATTTCTTCACATCATGGAGCCTCTTTTTTCTCATTCTCTCTCTCTCTCTCTCTCTCTCTCTCTCTCTCTCTCTCCCCCCCAACCTACCTCACAGGGTTGTTGTGAGAATAATATGCAGAAAGAATTAATCATGTACAATGCCCTGAGCACTTTGGAAGAATGTCAGGTTAAAAGTATAATAAATAACCTTTCCTTTAAAAAATTCTCTTTTATATGCAAATAAGAATCTGCATCTCAGGCTTGGATCTAAAGATCTAACTGTGTGTGTGTGAAGTGGGAGGTGTTACTAAGAATTATTCTCATCAAACTGCACTATTTTTGGCAAAATAACTCCTTGACTCACAAGATCTTCCAATCTTGAAATTTTCTTGTTCTGCTTTAATTGAGTTCATAAAAAGCATTCTACTTTTCTCCATTCTGTTCAAAACGTATCATGCATGCTATCTCGGTAAACCTTAGAAAACCTCTGTGAGGAAAGCTGCTATCTGAAAAAGAGTAGCTTCCACCCATGTCCACCCATGGAGCCTGTGATAGCGGTGAGATTTAAATCCAGGAGTTCCTATTTCATGTACTTGTTTCTTGATCACTATGCTACATTAGCTCTCAAAAGGACTATCTATCCATCATGTATCCCAAATACATCATGATCAAACTCTTAATTTTCTTTACATGTTATCCTCTAGTAAGCTCAGGTTTATTCTTCGGCCTCTCACTATTTTCACAGGACCCCTGTGGGGTAAATTAGTCTCAGAGATATTCTTCAGCCCATGGTTACTCAGTGAAGCTAATTGCAGAGCAGAGGTTTGAACCCGGGTCTACTGTAACGTACAGTGTGTCTTTATTTTGCTTGTCCTCTGAAGATCCATATGAGGTAGGCTTCGGGATTCTGATTCCACAGGTGGAAAGACAAATTGAGGCTGAGAGAGCAAAATACCCAAAGACATGAATTACATGGCCTGGCTCTGAGATTGGAACTCCCATTTCCAAGGTCCCTCTTACATAACCTTTCTCTTTCATGCCTAAATGACTTGTTCTATTAAGCAACGTGATCGCTCCTTTCACAGAGACTTCTCCTAACATCCTTTCACATTTACAGGTGGATTTTCAAAGATTTATGCTGCCCTCTGCGATTACAGTGGCCTCCCTTTCCAACAGGAGATACAGTGGGTAAGGCAGAACATAAGGGAAGGGATGTGTAGTTTATAGCAGAATAAGGAGCAAGTGTATTTTAGGTAGCTCTGACTGCTCCAAGCTGAGGTCCCAGCATTCCTCGCCACTGGGCAAGCTGGCTGAGGCTGATGGGAGGAGAAATAAAAGGCATTGGGATGTACCAGCTTGGAGAAGGCTGTTCTAGTTGGTGTGTGTCAGCAGGTAATTCCAACTAAGAATGCCTGTAAGCAGGGCTTTTTTTGTTATAGAACACACCGGAACAGCATTCCGGCACCTTTTTTTAACGGATTTTTCCAAGGGATTTTGAATCGCCCTGTCGGGTGTAGCAGGTTGGCAGCAAAAATCATTAAAATAGTGCCTGTGGGCTGCTTGTGTGTCCACACTGATTGTGAGGGCACTGCTCGGCTTGGGATGCTGCTCAGCTTGGGATCGGTTGTGTGGTCGCACACTAAGTGCTTACTGCCGGTGGCAACCATTATATTTGTGTGTGTGTAGAGTGACTGGCTACGTGCAAAAGGTAAATAAGTTCATTTCAAAAAAAGTTGGTGAATTGAAAATCTTTTTTAGTGTAAAAGTGTGACCCCAAGACGTGAGTTCCGGCACCTTTTTTTTTTTTTTTTTTACGAAAAAAGCACTGCCAGTAAGGAGGCCTTTTACCAAATTACTGCAAGATGGATATGTGCAGGCGATAGTTTTGGCTGCGAAGGCCTGTCAGTCATCACTGTCCATCTCAGCAAGTGGCTCCACTGAAAAGGTTCAGGAAGGTAACGTGAAAGGAGGAGGGTAGTATCGTTTCCTACCGGATGGCGTGTGAGGGTTGCCAGGTTGCCACCTGCAAAGTATGTATAGTCGCACGTTCCTGATATTTCATGAGAGAAGCAATACTGCGCATGCTTGATTCCCCTTCGGTTTATGGGCTCTCCCTGCATGGCGACACATGGAAAACAGCGCAAGATGTAAAAGGGAAAATTAACTCAAAACACCCACGAAGTGTTAAGCACAGGGAATGCATGCTTCCATTTTGCCGCGTCAGGAGCAGAGCGAACACTAGAGTGTCAGTGGGAGGTGTATTAAGGCCTGGGCCCCCTGGAAAGCTCCAGTTTCACCTGCACAGGATTGTCACACGAGCAGAAAAGAGGCAGAAGAAAGCCAGAGCGGTTCTGCTTGCTTCCAAGGAACAAACAGGTAGAGGTGACTATAACGAAAAGGTTGTCATCTGATAGTGCTTTAAGCGAATGATCAACCACAGCTGTTGGTGGCCTTCTGAACTGGGGATGATTTCTTGCCATGGCTTTAGGTGGACCAGTTCAAGTTACCCTTCAGGTAACTTTGCTGTGGTGGCAGCTTGGTAAGTATTTGCAAATATTTGGAGTTCCCATTCTTTAAGTACTCATATGAGGGCAACTCCTGTTAATTCAGTTAGAATAAAGGACACACAGAGGTCATAAATGCTGGAGTATTTCAGCTGCTAGTTGCTTGACATTTTTTTCCCTATCAGTTCTTCTTCCATGTACTGTAGCATTGAGAAGAAGACTATCCGGGTTCCAGTGTTTTTAATTTTCCTCCCTAGAGCTTCGAAGTCTGATGTGATTTTGTCAAAGTTTCTCCCGGTGGTGTCGTTTATTCCCATGCGGATGAGAAGAAAGGGGTTCTTTGTCAGTGGGTTGTTTGAGATTCATGAATCTATTGGTTGTATCACTAACCTTGGCTCCAGGGAGGCTGTGTATCTGGTGATTCTCTGGGTCATCACAGCATACATATTTTTCCATGCTCCACAGCAGGGAGTCTCCCGCAACGAAAACTCTTCTATTATTATTATATTGCAAGCTGTAACATTTCTCTTATTCGGTTGTCTTTTATCCTCTTGTTCAACATCTCTCAGTGTGTCATGAAGTTCATTCAAGCTGGATGTACTCCTGTTTCTTCTGTGAACTGCTGAAAGCAGTTCAAAAGTACCCTTCCAGGATTCTCCTCTGCTGCCCTGGCTTGCTTTTGCACGTCGTGCTTCTGCACTGCTCTTAGCTGTTGCAGTTCCACCACTCTCTCTAGAAGCTCTTCCTCTTCCTTCGTTTCCTCGAGGGCAGACTTCTGCAGCTCCGGTGCACGCACCTTTTCCTCCAGCAGGGCTAATAGCTTGCACTTGTTGAGCATGTACACCGTGCTGACCTCAGGCAGGAAAACCAACTGCACAGATGTTGCAGGTCACCACCACTGGGGAGTCTTCTTGGACCAGTCGTCCTGCTGTCTTGTTAATTCTAGCTTGCTGGGCCTCTGAAAGCGACCGGTGCGTCCCTGTTTTCCCTGGAAGTTAACAACACAGTCCTACCAGTAAATAGGAGCATGTTACAAGGAAGAAAACAAAACAAAAAGGTGGGGGGATTAAGGGGAACAAAGTGAAGAGGAAAAAAGTTTTTAAAATAACAAAAAGTTAGGGACCTCCCCTGCCAAACGGCTTGCTCTCTCTGGTCTCTCACTCCCTGGGAACTTGGCTGCTTGTATCCCAGAGTTCCTAGACCAGCTGGGGCAGCTTCCTCTGATCTAATACATAAACAAACAAACAGCATGCTCTTAGGATGAAACAAAAGCAGGCCTTAGAAATAGCCAAAGGATACTATGTTTTGATAGCTTCTCTGCAGGTTTCTGAATATGCTATTTTTCCCTTTTCCACTTTTGCAGAATGTGGATAATATCTATCAGAACCAGAAATGCAGGGAGTTCAACCTACTGGATTTCAACCATCTGCAGAGCCAGTGAGTGGGTGCAAAGGGATAATAATCCATCCGTTTGTATAATAGTGGAGTGGGATCATCACACCAGACAATGTTAAAATGTGATGGAATGTGCAGAATCCTAAAGACTTCAGCTGTCACCCTGAAAAAGCATGTTTCTTAAAAAAAAAAAAAAAAAAGCAACTAAAACAGAGATGCCGTGTTGCAATTCTCAGAAGCTGAAAAAGGCTATGTAGAACATTCCGGTCAAGGACACAGAGGTCTTCTCTACATGCAGTATTTAATTTGTGGCTTCAGTAAGGCTTCTTTGGCCATTTTACTTGTGAGAAGATGATTATATCCTTTCAGTGTGTTTTTGTCCTACGGTTTTTTCCCTCCTCTGCACTCCTAATGTTCTGTAACAAAACTACAAGATGGTGTTGCTGGAAAGCACAACTGTGCAAAATGTGTTGCCATTTTGTAGCATGATCGGAAATTATAGCTGACTGTTCTTGTTCTAAAACGTTCACTAAAATGTCCGAAAACCTCCGAAGAAGCCCTGGAGTATGACAACATTGTGGAAGAGACCCACAAACTCTCTGAGTGTGGGATTGCAAGCACGCAATACGCGCCCTCTGCAAAGAAACCCTCAGCATCCGACACGTCCATTTCCACTAGTCCTTTGTTTCTTGGCTATATTCTATTCTGCTTTTCAGTCTGCTGTCTCCCGAAGTGTCTCGTCTCAGTGAGAGACAGGCCCTGCCATCGGGCTTACAAGCTGAAAGGAAAAGATGCTGCTCTCCGTTTTCCTTTTTCTCTTTCGGGGTTGGGGGGAAGTGGCTTTTTGTGTTTTTGCCCTCTTCTGCTCAAACATGGCACCACCTGGAGGTCATAAAGCAGAACATCAAGAACGGAAAAGCTCTTGTTTTCAGTTCTGGGTGTCTGCTATTTGATGAAACCAAAAGTTGACGTATTGATTACCAGCCTTGTGTAGAAAAACTTGCTATCTGTACTTAACTGCATTGTTGCTTGTCCTGCTGCAGGGACGTGGCTCTTAGTGTGGCCGGCTTGTCATATAATCAGTGGTTCACAAGGCTGCATTGCAAAGACTTCAAACTGGTGAGTTTTGGCGAAGGGTGTGGGAGAAGCGCAAGATGCCCCCAGCTGCCAGTGACAAATGTGGGCTTCAGCCTGTTACAGACCAGCCTGGCACTCTCCAGATGTTACAGACCAGTGGTTTTCAACCTGTTTACAATTGGGGACCAGCAAAAATAGGAAAATTATTTTGGGGACCTGTGAGGCAGAAATAAAAAGCATCATATACATATAGTATTTTGCGTATTAGTTTTTAAACATAGTAAATTCAATGAAAATTCTCTAAAATAACCAGAAACTGAGCAGTAAAAATGCCAATAAAAGAATAAAATACTGAAATTAAACATAATCAAATACAACTGAAATTTTCAGAGAGCAATATGTAATTCTGGAAAATCTGCTGTTGTTTCTTTTTGAGGAATTCTAAAATTTACAATCGCAAAATATTCAGTCAATATAAATGCTATACTATGCTTATAGAAAATCCAAACACAATATTAACAGCAGAGCAATGCAAAATCAAATGAAGTTACTTAATACAGTAATATTCATAATGTTAAATACTGAAATACAATGACCTGCCCCTCCCCCGCCCCCAGACCCGCATAAGCACCAGCACAGATTGGGTGAGAAAACACACACAGCACAAGCCCGTCTCAGCATTTCTCTTCCCAGTGGAAAAAAGGCAGGGCCTGTCTTCATGGCCCCACCCAGAGCCACAGCTCCCATTGAGCTGCCTCTTTCCTTCCCTGCTTCCTCCGCGGAAGAAGAGGCGGGGAATCGGCAGCGAGAGCGCAGCCACCCCGTGCTGGTCCTGGCCAGCGAGATGCGGCTGTCAGGCATGCACACAACTGGCCGGAATGCTTTCGGACCGGCAGTTGAAAACTGCTGCCATAGACAACTTCTTCTATGGCCAATGGGCAGGGATGGGGATTTGCAGCCCCAAATATCTGAAGGGTGCCACGTTTGGGAAGGCTGCCATGGATCTTTTGGAATGTAAGTGAGGAATTGCATGTGGCAAAGAGAAGCACCGGGGTAGGGCCATAGCTCGGCGTTCAGTCTCCCCACACATCCATAAGGCCCAGTCCGCCATTCCCAGCTGAAGACTCATGCTAGAAGACGTTTGTCTCAGACTTTGGAAATTTGCTTGCGGTCACAGTAGGCAAGTTGGACATGCAGACGTGGTTCGCATGTAATGCCAAGTTGTGGATCGTTTAACCAATTAATTAGTGGGGCCACACCAGCCCAAGTGAATAATCAACATCCCAGGGATGCTTCATTGCTGAGTTGTTTGATGCAATGTGTAAACTCAGAATTCAGAATTGTTGAAGAAGAAGCAATCCACTGTTTGAACCCAGCACGAAACCATGGTTCCTCTGCAATTATGCTTTAAACAACCCATGGGTTGTCATTACATACAAACCTGGGATAAAACAGTTCCTGTGCTTGTACTGCTAGTCATTTAAGGACTGCCAGAGGAGGATGAGTAAGAACAGGGGAATAAAGAAAAAGGCATTTCCACGAATAGCCTTAAATTATATTGCTGGTTATGAACAAATTGTGGGGATTATTGCTTAATAATTTGGTTGCTGTTTCAGTCACTGCTTCCAAGTTCTTGGGTGGCTGGTCCTGCCTCTTGCAGGCTCTTGACAGTATTTTTGTTTTCTTCCGTCTCAGAGTCTGGATATCCTGGAGCAGATCCTCCATGTGCTCAGTAAATCAGTAACTTTGGAAGAGCTGGTATTGGAAAACTGTGGCTTGAAGGTGTAAGGAAAGGGGTTTGCTCTTTGATTACCACTAACTTGTGAATCAGTTAATACATAACATGCTGGTTGCTCTTGGAGTGGGATATTGCCCGACTGCAGGTGAGCTTCTTTCCCATCAAGCCAGCAGAAGGTTCATCGCACACGAATGCCAGTCCTGGAAATGCGCAAGCCAGTTATTCTGGACTGAGTGAAATATTCTGCAAAAGAGATGGCCACTCGAGGAATGGCATCTGAGCTGGTGAATCATTTGTTGGCATGGGTCTGTTTATTTAAATCCACATAAAATTGCATAAGGTTTAGTAATAGCTTGGAACAAACCAGCACACTTGCTCTAGTTTTCAGCAATGTGTGTATGTCACAACAGGTGCCGCCTGTTATGACGGTATCGCCATCTGTAATTTTTATAAGCACTTCTAAGAAAAAGCATTGTAAAACTTTTCAGTGTCTTGCCCAATTAATCAGATGCCCTTTTATCGATAAAATCTCCTTTTAATTTGGCTGACTAGGAATAATGAGAATTGTAGTCTAACATATCTGAAAGGGCTAGGGAAACCAGAGGAAGGAGAACGCTGAACGCAAACAGCGCTTTGGGGCAATCCGGTAGAGGTTATCTTGAATTCTTAGAGAATGTTCAGATCTATTCGTTACAAAATGTACGTTCCCCACAGGACCAGAAAACCACAGCAGAGCTCCTGCAAGACACACCTGACCTGCATGTTTTAATTCAGTTAACACTTTAGTCTGCAATCATTTTATAAAATTTGTCAGAAATTCTTAACCACCGAATCCCATGGAAGATAGACAAGCATTGTGCCAGTCACAATGTGGTGGCAGATAAAAGCAATGCGGCACACGCCAGCACATATACTCAAAGCGAGAAAATAAATAATATAGCTATTAATATCAATTTTCCTCTTTCATGCCTACTGCTGTAATAAGTAAAATAGCATGTGACCTTCTCTGACCTTTTGTTTCTCCCAGCAAGAGGGCAAGAGAGCACAGGTGTGGGTTTAAAAGCAGATTCACAGGGGCATGTGGCCTGATGGCGTTCAGTCAGGCTGACTTCCAGAGTCACTATGGGGTTCTGCTTGCTCATCAACGTCCGCATTTAGGGGTCCACAATTTTGCTTGCTGTGGCAAGTGTTCCACTACCCTCTGCTGCGTGTGCCCAGCTGCAGTCTTGGAAATAACACTGTAATTAGGGGTTGTTATGCGGTTATGCAACACTTTGGAAGTTCTCCGAACAACTGCCTGTTCCCCCTCCTCAGCCCTAATGTCGCAGGGCGGCCTGCCCTCCCTGAAAGAATCCTCCTCTGAGGGGAGCTAGAGTTCCCAGGAACAGAGGCCACCAAGGAGCCGTGCGTGGCATGAGATCTGGAGGCGCTTGCACTATCAAGGGAGCTACTGCTCCTCAAACCCCACTGGAGCTGGGGAACTCGCCTCAGCAGTAGAGGCTGAGGGACCACCTAGCCCCCCAAGAGCATCATCCCCTTAAGAAGCAGGTCAATAGAGCCCCTTTGAGAAAACTGCTTAATTGCAAAGGAGGACTCCTTGGGAGCAATGAGAAAGGCCCTCCTCCTGGGTAGGAGTTTTGCTAGAGGCCCTATAAGGCAATGCAGCTGAGCCCTGGGTGGGGCTTAAGAAGCTCAGTCTGTGTAAGCTTTAAGCTTCAGCTTAGCCAGTTCCTTCCATTTCAGTGCCTCGTACCTTGTGCTTCACACTCACCTAGTGCTTGTCCCTCTGGGCCACAGTCCCTTGGGCTGCTGCTTGACTCTGTTTCTAGACTGCATATTGACTCTGACTGCTTAACTGTCCCTCGACCTTTGCTTTCACCCTGACCACTCCTGCCTTAGCCTGACCCCATGTGAGTAACGTCTTTGTGCTTGACCATTTGCCTATTCTGCTGCTTTGCCTTTGGATTGCCTCCTGACTTCCTTTAATCCTGACTCTGACTCTGCCAAAGCAGGAAAAGGGGGAATCTTAGATTTGCTTTGACGCTGAGCTTCAGAGGTGCTTCAAGTGCCTTGGCAACAGAGAGCACAACCGACCCCTGCGAGAGCTGGGTCTGGCTTTCCCAGAAGACGGTTCCAAGAGCAACCCTGCCTCCCTCATACCCTCTTCCTCATGGGACGAGAGTGGGGAATTGTCCCTAGTGCTGCACATAATTCTGGGGGGGTATTGTGCAAGGATGAGATTCCCGATGACCACAAGCTTTCGGCTGGCCCCACTCTGTGCACCCCTAGTTTTGTTCAGTTTTGGTGGACCTACTTATTGTGCTTATTGTGTGAACATTGTATGCTGCTTATTGTGTGAACTCTCTTCCTTTGCAGTGACTTTGCTCAAGAGATGGCCCAGGTGCTCCATGATCATCCAGACTCTGCCTTAAACACAATTGATCTCTCTGGAAACCTGCTGGAGGACCGAGGTAGTGCACCCCTGACCTTCCCAGTCGTTACGCATTCTGTCAGATTCGGATCCAGTGCGGTGCAGTGGGGAGCGTGTTGGACTGGGATTCTGGAGGTCTGGGTTTTAGTCCCCACTCAGCCTTGAAGCTGATGGGTGCTTTTGGGTTAGTCTCAGCCTAACCGACCTTACAAGTGTATTGTGAGGATAAAATGGAGAGGAACAGGAAGATTACATGAAGGGAGAACGTCTGCAGAAAAGACCCTGCTCTAGGTTCCCCATGCAATTTACAAACCAAGTTTAAATTTAAATTTAAAATCCAAGTTCTAAAACACACGGGTAGCCTACATGAATAAAACGGAAGACATTGCTCCTCACATGCACGAAGCAGGTTTAGGCAACTCTTTGGGGCCACGGACACATTTGTCAGTTGAGAAGCCTTCCTGGGCACCCCCACAAAATTGTTGCCAGATGAGGTATGGCAAAGGGTAAGAAACCTGCCCAAATGACTAAATACATGACAGAGGTGTAGTCTAAGCTGCAGTGCACTGAACAACTCATTTGAACCCATGCCTCACTGCACTAACAGAAACCTGTTTCACAGAAAATTTCTTGGATTTTTTTTTCTAAGTGGGGGGTAAGGCACCTTAAGAGACAACAAGAATGGTGTCCGGGGCACAAACTGTTGGCCCTGCATTACCTGCTCCTAGCATGGAGGACCAAGCAAGGGAGTCTCTCATGATTCTGATCATGTTTACTTTATACATGAGGAAATAAGACTTATTGCTGTTTCTGTTTGCTGGGACTGAACTTTTAATTAGCACAAAGCATTTCTTCAGCTGTGTTTTACAAAAAATAAAATATTCGCTCAAGTGCTCTTAATTGGAAAGTTTTTCTACAGCAGGCATTTTTGTGTGCTCCTGAATCTTTGCTCTCAGTTGTTTACAGGCTCTTTAGACAACAGTTGATCCTCCAGTTTTGCTGTTTGCTTTTAAGAGCACTTCCTTGGGGGTTTCAGAGCAGGAAAAATAGGGTATTATTTCTGAAAGCAAAAGAAATACCTGTGTATTCATGCTATTCTGATATAGAGTAGCACCACAGATATTAGGTAGCAAAAAAACTCCTAGTGTACAAAAAAACTCCTGGTTTTGATCTGAAACCAAAGATTGAGCTAATATTTGATAGCCTTGCTTAGAAAAGCTTGCAACAGTGTTATAGTACTGATTTTTAAAAATATTTTTAAATGACAGTGTCTTTTGGTCACTGACATTTTAGAAACATATGATTCCTACCTTCCCTCAGTTAAAGCAATTATGATCTAAAACAAGCATAGGAAACATTTATTTTTAAATATTTCTAACAAGACAAGGGTTACTTAAATAAGTAGCATCATGCAAATTGAATTATTGGAAGGGGAAAAAGAATGAAAATATGGCTGTTTTACCTTCTCTTTTCCCTTCTCTTCCACATTCTGTGTCATGATGAAACATAGCAGAGTGGGCAATATCTCCAGAAGTGTGGAAAGGCAGCTACAAGCCTATCCGTTGTTTACAAGGAAAAAATAATGATTGGGTAACACCAGGAGCTGCCTCTCCATTCCAGCAGCACTGAGATACGGTCATCTGGCCGCATCCCACGTCTCGTCGGGGGGCTTGTAACCTCTGTCATGCTATTCTCTCTTCAGGCATAATCGCTTTGAGCCAGGTCTTCGAGCAGCACATCAAGAACCTCAGAAGCTTGAACCTCGCTAGAACCTCCTTGAGCCAGAAAGGTACGGAGGAGCTGGCTGCAATCCCACTGTGGAGTTAGGGTGGTGCTGTTTGGGCTGGCAATAGCTCCACAAAGAGAACAGAAGTATAAACCTCCTCCATCACTCCAATATAGATATCCTCCCTCTGTTAGAATGTATAGTGTCTATATTTTTGTAGCACCATGTAGGATCATCTGCTGTGTGGCTTAACTGCATTTATTGGCCTTACTTCCTTCTGTATTGATTCTTTTCCCTCAGTTCAAGGTTAGGGTTCAGGTAATTGCATTAATTTTTAAAATGACACACACCCTGTTTCTCCTGTGTATGGACAGCTCTTTCAGTGCCTCGGAACCCCCTTGGTGTAATTATAGCAAACAGAAACAGAACTTTTTCTGCTTTTTAATACCACTGAGGTTCCCACCCCTGCTGCCAAGGCAGGGTGCATAGTCTTCAAGACTGTCCAAGCTATTTTCACACCTGGAACAGAAAATATCACAAATCCTTTCTTGGGAGTGAAAAGGAAACTGAAAAGCAACATTGACCAACCTTTCCTGATAGGTTGCATCACTACTGAGGTGGCTCTTCCCTCAGCCTATTGGTAGAGCCAGCCTTGGTTGCAGCTGCCCCTTTGGAGGGAAAGGCCTGCATGTCCCAGTCTGTTCGTTTGTTTTTGGATTTATATCCTGCCTTTTTCCTACAAAGGGCTCAAGGCAGCTTACATCATTCTCCTCCTCCATCCTATCCCCACAACAACAACCCTGTGAGGTAGGTTGGGCTGAGAGTCTGTGGCTGGCCCAAAGTCACCCAGTGGGCTCCATGGCTGAGCGAGGACTCGAACCCAGATCGTCTGAGTCCCAGTCCCATGCTCTTAACCACTACGCCACACTAAGTTGTTGGTATTTAGTAAATTTCTTAGTTGTGCTGGAGCATATAATCCAGTGGTGCCCATCTGGTTGAAAGAATACCTGCCCATTTTCTTGCTTCTGGTTAAGATTTCGTTTCCTGGTACTACATACTGACTTTTACTAGCAACAGTTCAAGCTAAGCAAGGCCAGCCTGACAATGAAGAATTGGGCCAGGCTTTGTCTGTGTGTGTAAATGTGTCCCTCTCTCTGGAGCGTCACAATAACTTGGCGCCGGCATTCCTTTCAATGCCGTCTTACCTCCTTTCCATGATTCTTCTGTCTTACTAGGAATGGTTGCCCTTCTGCAGTCTCTGGTCTCCAATGAACTATTCAAAACTTCTCTGTGTCACTTGGACCTCTCAGGAAACCCCGGTTGCCTGGCCACTGAAGGTGCAGCCGCAAGTGTGAGTATGGACACTCGGGATGCATCTGTAAATATACCTTGCCTCTTGTTCTTCTTAGAGTCAGACGCAGCTTGGGAAGGCCAGGTTTATTGTGCAGCTCCAACACTGCTATCCTGGGACGGCAGCATTTTCCAGATAAGACAGCCAGTTCCCATTAGCTTCCATTCTCTAGAGCACTGATGGCTTGTCTTCAAGGAGCGCCTTCAGGGACTTCGGGTGGCTTCACTTCCTATAATGGCCTTGATTTCGTTGCCTGGCTGCTAAGGTCTATTTCTAACCATTTTTGTCTTGCCAATCCACCAGCTTTAAGCTGGCTCATTACCCTGTTTGGCTGTCAACCAGTTCAAGCTGTTGTGAACCACCCAGAGAGCTTTGGCTGTTGGGTGGTATAGAAATTAAATAAATAAAGGACTAACAACACACGTGTCCAATCGAGCTAAAGAGACTATTTTCCTTGTGGTCCAAGTTTGTTCCAGGAGGAACTCGGGCACTGCAGCTGTTCCTGACTTCCACTTGGCACTGGAGTGTCTCCGCAGAGCTGTTCTGTGATCTGCCACTTTCCACTGTGTCTGCTGGTGCTTGCAACATGCGAGGGAGACCCAGAGCCTTAGCCTTGAAACGTTTTTAACCAAGGTGCCGTTGATTGAATTGGGAACCATTTGCATGTAAAATGCACGGTCTTGAACAGCTCCAGCTCTTTCTGGTTTTATGCCTCAGACCTATGACAGGGCCCAATCTTACCACCTTCCTTCAGCTAGGAAGTCAGGGTGAGTAACAACATCAACCTGTGTGGTGTGGCGGTTCGAATATTGGACTGGGACCTTGGAACTCTGGGTTCTAGTCCCCACTTGGCCATGGAGCTCTATGAATGACACTGGCCCAGTTACTCATTCTCAACCTAGCCTACCTCACAGGGTTGCTGTGAGGACAAAATCGAGTCATGTAAGTCTCCTTGGGTTTACCTCAAGAAAAAGGCAGGATATAAATGCAGTATAATAGTAATGCAACCAACAAATACGAAAAAATGGTTTAAAGAATAACGCAGCAAAAAAAATCAGCTCTGAGGAAAATAGCAGCTCCCCCCGCCCCCCCATTTCACCCGCTGCACAGACTTACCAAAGTTGCCCAAAGCCTTCTTGAATAGGCACCTCTTCACGAGCTGCCAGAAGACATATAATAACAGGGCCATACACACAAGGGTATCCAATAGTGCCAGGGCCACCACCGAAAAGGCCCTTCTCATCATCCTTAGGCCCCTCTTCATGGGGGAACCGGCAGCAGAACCTCAGAATGGAGTGAGACAATACAGTCCTTACAGTTAATGGATAATTACATGCTGGCATTATTTGCCATCCCAAGCAATGCATTACAAATATGTTTTATTCAGTTCTGTTGTTGTGTAAACTGAATTGATTTGCATTGACAGCAATTGCGACTGATAAGGCTTTAAATGAGGTTATTTTAGTTTTTGTTTTAGTCACAATCAGTTTTATAAATATTGTAACATATTGGAGACGTTGATGGTTTGTTTGTGTCACTTATGGGCTGAAGTTACACAAACTTCAGGGGTTGAAAACAAAGCCATGCTCAACATGTTGATGCTGTAGGCCAAAATACCTGAAAAGAATGAAGTTGAGAAAGGCTCTCTTAAGGCATCGTAGCCGAAAAGCACCTGGGGCTTTAAAGGTAACAACCAGTACTTTGAATTGAGCTCTTTTAGCAAATCATTATCAGTAAAGATCAAACAAAACCAGAATCCCATGCAGCAATCTAGCAGAGGTATGTTGGACCTGCTGTCTCACACTTTTCAGGGGCACTCCATCTCACACTCCGTAGCCGCATTGTACGTTTCCCAGTCAAGCAGCTGAAGCTCTGCCCTCTCTTTTCCAGGCTTTGTTTTCCTTCCTGAGTCAGCCAAATGCTTTGGGTCACCTTGATCTCTCTGGGACAGACTGTGCTTTGGATGTGGTGAGCGCTGGCAGCTCTTGCTATGTCTTACTCTCTTTGAACACAGCGCGTCGTGTCGTTTTCCCACAGAACTGAAGACTCCATATTGTACGGGAGGGCTGCCACAAGTACAATAGGTGTTAGGGAAGCGCATGAAGCTCTCCCGCGCTGAGTCAGACCCTGAGTCCATCCGGCCTTACTTACAGTCAGCTCTAATCGGTAGCAGCTTCCCCAGGCCTCAGGCAGGCTTTGAGCCAGCCCTGCTGCATGTTTTCCTGTGACTTTTTGCATGTGAAACTGGCGCTTTGCTGCTGAGCTTAACACGCTTCGGCCAAGTTCTCTGGCGGGAGGCTTCCTCTCCTCCCAGTGGCCAGGATGACTCCACACAGAATGATAGACCAAGATTGAAGGGAGCCGTCAGGCAGCTTCCCCCAGCCGTTTCTCCAGGATGGAAATGGTAGTTCAACATATCTGGGACCATCTGAGATAGGGTGTGCCTTGTATCGTGGGGTGAGATAGTGACCAAAGCTATAGGGGGCAGGCTTATAGCCACAGTAAGGCATATGTGGGGCTGGCTTCCTGTTACAAGCCCCTTCTCGGAAGTCACACTTTTGTTTAAATAAAAAAAGCAAGTCTCTAACCCTCTTATTTGTGTAAGGAGAAACATTGAAACTGAATTCTGCCCAATTACTCCCCCCAGAGGTCTCCTGCCAACCACTGCTTTGGCCCATCAGTGCAAAAGTACTAGGATAACTGATGGCACTGTGCTCTATAGATTTTATAAAATTACTGTGCTTCAATGTAATTCAGCACTTCAAGTCTGTTTGGCCCTTTTTCTGTGATTTCCCTTGCCACCCTGCTGCAAGCCTGAGTAGGAAAGGGACAAGCATGTGCTGTCCACAGCATAGACAGGACAGGAAAGGCCCAATCCAATAAGCACCTTCTCCCACATCTGTCAAAGTAGCCCGCATGTTGCCTGGATTGGTTGTCCGACATGTTCCTCTTTCCTGTTGGGAATGAATTGCTGCTTCTGTCGCAGCATGGAGGTTGGGCTTCCACGGGAGGTCGTTGAGGCCCCATCGGTGAGGGTGTTCAAAGACAGGCTGGACATGCACATGGTGGGCATGTCGTGAGCGGAGCCGGCTGGTGCCGGAGGTCAGACTAGATGGCCCGGGAGGCCCCTTCTGACTCGCTCTGTTTCTATGTTGCCAGGTTTGAAGTGGGGCATTATGTGTTTTTTCCACAATACCCAGTGACCGCTTTCTCCTGTGTTCCTAGGTCTTTGATGCCTTGGCTGGGGGATGCTGCAACAGCCTGGTCCGTCTGAACCTATCCAGGAATGTTTACTCTCGCAAGTATGAACTGGGGAGCGTTTCCTTACCCTTTTCCGACGGGCCACCAGAGGAAGGGAAGCGTTATGTGGGCCTTCAGTCACATAGCCTGGCACAGAAAGCAACAGGGGGAATTAAAGTGAAACACCGAGCTTGTTTTACTATCTGTTTTCAAAGAGTCTTTGTCATTTTGGACAAAAGCATGAAAATGCCTGTGAATGGCACAGAAATTATAGAAGGACCTGCTATTTGTTACTGGCTCTGTCTCCTCTTATGCATGCAACCCCCACTGTCCTACCTTTTTATGTCACCAGTGCCCATGTGCCCCAGTTCTGCTTAGCAATCCAAACAGCAGTTGAATCTGCCTTTTCCTTTGAAATTAGCGCATGGCTGCTTAAGATCTATGATAGCCCCCAAAGCAATATCACCTGTTGCTGCTCGGAATGAAAATACACAGATTATGGGAACCAAGGCCACATTTATCCCGAACTGATGCTCTTGAGAACAGCAAGCAGTGTGGAAAGGAACCTTGCGTTCTGTAGAAAACTTCACTTGCTCTTATATGGCTAGACAAGCACTGGAGCAGTGACTTTGGGCCTCTGTCTCTTCTTTTTCCTGGCAAGGTACAGTCTCTAGAATCGGGGACAAGCATTTTGCAATGCCTGCTGGATGGTTGTCCCGTTTTTATAACCATCGCCATACAATTAAGACAGGGCACATGAAAACAGCCAATATTCAGGACTAATTAATAAATTGTGTGCTTGCAAAATACAAAGTATGTGCCCAAAAGGTCTGTTTCTGTAGTAAAAATATACAATATGCACCAGTTAGCATCTGTAAGAATTGCTTATTTATCAATTTTACCAATATTTGGAACTTTGTAAGATCTGTGATGTTCTTGGCTATGTGTGTGAACAGCATGTTGGTAGATAGAGATTTATGGATATTATGCTCTTTATTCGATGTGTTTCTGGGCTACACAGATTAATTTTCTGCAAGAGGGTGCAAAGTGTTAGCTCAATTAGCCCGTTCTGCATAACCATAACAGTTCCCCATGGCTTTTGATGGGACTTGTAAGACAGTCTGAGGGCCTCCCCCCACACACACACACACACACACACACACAGTTTAAAAGCCTGCCTTGCTTTTCAGAAAGAACAGGGGTGTTCCTCTTGGGGTCAGCACATTCTTCAGCGAGGCTTCTGCTCTCCAGTACGTTTCCCTGGCTGGAACCAAGCTGCCATCAGAGGCTTTGAGGTGAGGGGTGGAGGAACTGAAGTCCTGCGAGTGCAGGTACGGGAGCGAAAGCGACTGAATGCGCTGGGTGCGCTCCGGATTCCGGCTCCATCTCGGCCATGGGCGGCTGTGCTCGTGCAACCATTGCCCTTCTCCCAGGTCTGTCCCCTAGTTTGCACATGGACGATCTGCTTCAGAGAGTTGCAGTGAGGATGCTTGTTTGAGGAGGACTGGAACTCAGGAGCAGGCTTCCGATGTGCCCCAGGACACATTTCTCAGCGCCCAGCAAAGTGTCCCACTCCTCACACTTTTAAAAAACTCAACACATTTTCTTTCCTGAGGCTGGAATTGCTGCGGAATAGATTTCTGTTCATGCTAAAAACTGTGGGTCCAAAGGAGAGATTCAGCTGAGGATCAGCTGCCGCTTGTGCCTTATGCTCCGTCCTTCCAGCAGTTTGTTGGTACTTTGCTACGCCTCCCATGGAAGCCGTTTTGTGGTGGTTGCCCAGGAGAGATTCACAAATGTGCCCCTGGCCCAAAAGGGTTACCTGACCCTGATGTCACTCCTGTTTTCCTATGTGCAAGTTGACTATTGCCCTAAATAACTAATAGATGATAAGGGAAACAAGGTTGCTAGGCAAGCACAGAAAGATATCCTCGGCTGGCAGCAAGGACAGGTGGGCTGGGAATACAGCTTAGTTGGAGTGAATATCATCGCTCATGCGCAGCTGTGTAGCATTCTGGGCTGCTGGATGTGGTGCTGATGGCCACAGCCTTATATGGGGAATGGACAAATTCATGGAATCAGCCACTGTTAGCCATAGTAGCTAAATGGGTCTTTTAGGACCAAACAAAAAGCAAAACCTCCAGTGTGCCTCAGAATGCACATTACTGGGAACTGATCGTATAGGAGAGCTTTGCTTTTATGCCCTTCTTGGGGTGTCTGGTTGGCGAGATACAGGATGCTGCACCAGGTAATCTTGCAGATTATACTTGCATTTCTAGGGCCCCAGGAAGCAAACGGATAGGGAGGAAAGCAAGGACAGGAGTTCAGATGCTTACGAAAGGGGTGGGCAGGAGGCTGTATGATCTGCCTGACTCTCACATGGTCCAGAGGACCAGCTTTGCCGTGTGAAGGCATCCTCGGACCCAGGACAGCCTTTGCAGGCCGAGGTGTGAGGCTCTCCTCCACCCAGCATCTCAGACAGGGACCTGGCGGCTCTGCTGAGGACTGCAGGGTTTTCCTGGCAAGGGGAAACCCACACACACCAAAAACACCCCCCAAGCAAATGGGGAACAGGGCAAAGGAGTGTCCCCTTCCCCATACTCTGGCTAAGGCAGCTTTGCCTATTGGTACCTTCCTCCAGTGGGGAGGGCCTGGGTGGGGAATGCACTGAGTGCACTGCTCCTCTTCCTGGCTGGGAGGGCAAGCGGCGTTCGAGGAAATGCCACCGCTAACTTTGATCACTGATCCGGGATAGAAGTGGGAGCTCCCGTCCCTGCCAGCCTCCGGTGGTCGGGGCTCTAGGGAGGGATCTAACCCACATCAAGCCAGACGTATCCTGTGAGCCATGCATTCCCATCCCCACTTTGATGAGGTGGTGCAGAACCAGTCTTCACTCATGGCGTTTGATCTCGATCCCATTCTGGTTTCTTAAAGGGCCTGCCTTCAGGGCTTGGCATATAATACCCAGTTGAGCGACCTGCATCTGGACGTCAGTAGCTGTGAGGTAAGGAGTCATCCCTAAAGTGTGTCTGAGGGTTCACGTCCTTGCTGGCCAAGGGACAGAAGTTACACCTGAGGCCTAAGGTCAGAAGTTTTGACTGGGGTAAGCCAGCTGAGCACGGGGCAAATTGTCCGGTGAAGAGAGATGCTAGTGAAAATGCATTACCTATTTTCAGTGAGGGATATGATAGTTCTGCATGCAGGTGGCATCTTTGCATGATGTATCAGAAGAATGTCTTGCTAAAAAGCGCAAGCTTGATGCATTAAAAAGGATGCTTACATAAGAAGACTTTAAGGGCAGAAACGTCGGTTCTCCGGAGTGATGGAGAACAGCCTAGGCTGTAGCTTATCCCATATCTGCAAAGGCTTTACTTGTTTCCCTAAAGGAAATTGTAGACATGGGAAAGGACCAAAGACGGCATGCAGAATTAGCAGGAGGCTAGTTCATTTTCCTTATGAGAAAAGGCTGCAACCTTTAAGGGTTTTTTTAGTTCTGGGAAAAGGGACTATTTAGTACAATAAGGTACAACTTAGTAGAATTACACATTGTCTATAAAGAAGGGAGAGAGAATTCACCCCAACAGTAGAACTTTTGTTATTCTATGAAGCTGATTGGCAGAACTTTTAGGACAGACAAAAGGAATTCCTACTTTGCACAGCACTTAATTAATATATGGAATTTGCTTGCTTTAAAGGGGAATTATATTCAAAGACAATAAGGCTGTCAATGGCTACTAGACATGATGACCTTATGCAGTATCCAGGTTTGGGAACAGCTGCTGGAAGAAAGAATAGGAGGAGTATTAATGTCTCCATGCCTTCCTTTGGTGCTTCTTAGAGGCATCAGATTAGCCACTGCTGGGAAACAGGGTGCGAGACTAGGTGGAACTTTGGTCTGAGCCAAATGTGCTTTGTTTTGCATGATAAAAGCCTTTCCTCCTCTTTTCTTTACAAAGCTGAGATCAGCAGGTGCCCAGGTGATCCAAGATCTGGTTGCAGATGCCAGTTCAATCAGTGACTTGAATTTGTCTGACAATGGTAGGTCTAATGAGTTTCTTTGTTATAGCAGTGCATATTTCCTCTTCGTTGGCAATGAAGGAGGCTGCATGCTCTCTGTGGCCTATCATCTGATCTGGCCTTAGGCTAGAATTTGTCGATGTTCCTGCTTCACCTGTTATGTAAACCCATGGTTTATTCAACCCATGGTCAGTTGCCCTATCCAGGGTTTGTCAAACAGCTGATTGAATACACTACACTTTATTTTCTCAGTCCCTGGGTTGTTTCCTTCCTGTTTTGCCTGCTCCTTCCAAATCAGTAGTTTCCAACTGCTGGTCAGCCAGAGATTTCCTGCCAGTCCACTGGGGTGGGGCGGGGGGATCCCACTTGCCGCGGGCTGGCGCAGGAACAGGCTGTGCTCCACCACCTCTTCCTCAGTTGGCATCACATTTGTGGGGGTGCACCAGTGCCGTGGGGGGGGGGGCTTTTTGTTTCTGCCTCAGTGGTCCCTGAGATGATTATCTTGTTTTTGTCAGTCCCCAGGTGTGGAAAGGTTGAAAACCACTGTTCCAATTGACCCATGGTTGTCAGCCCAGGGGCTGTCTTTCTGGGTTGTTTGTGGTTAGTATACCATGGTTTGTTAGTACAGCCATATTCATGTATCACAACAACCCGGCATTTAACAGCCTATGAATCTTTGTCGGATGTTGAATAAGTGCTCAGCCAATTCATGAGGTAAATGCACACTTGTACTTACAAAAGGGCAAGTCAAGTAGACCTCTGCTTGTTTACTAAAATCTCAGTGCAGGCTGTTGTCATGGTTTGCAAGTCCTAACTTCATTCCGCTTCAGGCATGATATTGCTTGTGTCTGGCTAAGCATTTCTTGTCATGGAGGCTCTGCCTGTCTGTGATCAGCCAGTCTGGGGACAACCCCATCCTCCCCATGAGCTGGAAGTTACGTGTGTTCTCAGGCTCCCACCTCAGCTCTCTTTCCTGCAGGGTTTGATTCTGACATGGTGACACTGGTGCTGGCGATCAGCAGAAGCAGATCCATCAGGCATGTTGCACTAGGGAAGAACTTCAATATCCGATCCAAGTAGGTACTTAGCACGCAATTGACCTTCGTCTTTAAATGAGGGTTGATCTGGTGGGCAATCTGGGCTCAGGCTGTTTGTATGTTTGTTTGATTTAATTTATTGTTCACATCCTCGTTTCAAAAGACAAACCCAAAGTGGCTCACAAGTTAGAAAACAGTAAAAACATTATAACGTAGTATGCATTAGAGAAGTAAAAAAAACCTGAAGTGTTCAAGAATTCAAAAGTGGCAGCAATAGAAATAACAAAAGGCATCGAAAACATAATACTGTAATAGTAACAATGCTCAACAGATTACCATAACCAACAGCACTATATAAAAAAAGTAAAATCTAAAAACAGATCCAAACAAACCAAAGGCTTCCTGAAACAGCAAGTTTGGGCCAAATACCTAAACAAATGAGTGTCTGATCAGGATTTTTTTGCAGCGTTGCACAAAGTTAGCACCACCACTGAAAAGGGGCTGCTAATGAGCTGGATAACCCCCGAGCATCATTCTTCGGACCCCTGAAGCTAGGCCGCAGGCGCTGCATGGAACTTCTGCAGGGGCACACATGGAAGAAGGCCCTGCTCGGTCAAAGTGCACCTTTCACTGAGCCCGGAGGAAGACAACCAGTGCAGTGCAGCCACATAAGATAGGGGTTCTTTTGTGCCAGTTACTCAGCCACAGGTCAGAAACTGGGTGGCGGTGTTTTTTGCTATTTGAAATTTCAGTATGACATTTTCTGTATATATCCACTAAATTATCGTGATGCACCAAACAGGTGCCCACCAACTAACGATAGGAATCTAGAATTGGGGTTGGGAAATTAGTGGCCTTTCTACTTTCCCTTAGGGAGACCCTGGTTGATGCTTTGCACCGAATTGTTCAGCTCACGCAGGATGACGACTGTGTAAGTATAGCATTATAGAAGGACAGCTTCACCATCCGTGCCTCCCCTTGTTCAGGGCAAATGTCAACAACTTACGTATTTCTGTAAGTCACTTTTTTCCGTATCTCATTAATGCATCCTGCTCTCTGCCTAATCTCCACTAATTTTAGCCTGACCATGAACAGGATGGGGAACCTGGTTGTATGTCTACAGTCTCTGCGTTCATACAACGATCTGAGGAGTTTCAAGTGTGTGGGTATGCGCACACGGATGTGCATTTGTGTCCACAGATGTATGTGCATGCACGTGTGCTGTCCTTCTGAAAACAACCAAGATGAAAAGACTCTTGGGAAGCCCTACTATTCCCTTCCCTGATTTTATTTCAGTCTGTCAAATCCCTGTCAGTGGCAGAATCGCGCCTGAAATGGGGAAGCAGCATCCTCCTGGACAGCTTGGGAAGTCGGAGCAGCTGCCTCGTCACACTGGACATCAGTGGCAATGCTATGGGAGACTTCGGTGCCAAGATGCTGGCAAAGGCTCTGTCAGTGAATACAACACTCAGGTGTGCTGGACTAGCTTCTTTCCCCTGCATGTGGGTGGGGGGGGGGGGTGAGTGAGTGAGATTAATTATGCCCAGAAGACCAGGGGTGGAAAATGACTTTCAGCCCAAGTCCCTTTCGGAGCCCATCTCATGGACTTCATTTCAGTGGTGGGCAGAGCTTGAAGGCAAAAGAAATGGCCTAGAGGCCAGACTGGGAGCCTAGGAGGGAAGAATGTGGCCACTAGGCCTTCGTTCTGTGACCTTGTACAAAGCTTTGGATTAGCACAATTTGCACAAGCAGGAAGGAGTCTCGGAGAGCATTGGGTTTGCACCATCCCCGTTCCCTATAGCCCCATTCCCAGCTTTCTATGTAGCTGGGGAAAGGATTTCAAAAGCTTTCAGTTTCACTTTGGTTAACTACAGCTACAGTATGTTAGTTCATCTGCCATGACAATCCCCAGTAAACACCATGTTGCCGTCATGTGCCATCAAGTCGTCTCCAACTTATGGTGATCCTATGAATGAAAGCCCTCCAGAATGCCCTGTGCATGACAGCCTGGCTCAGCTCCTGTAAACTCAAGGCTGTGACTTCCTTTATGGAGTTTATCCACCTCGTATTTCCTCTTCTTTTTCTTCTTCTGCCTTCAGCTTGCCCAGGCTGATGGTCTTCTCCAGGGAGACTTGCCTTCTCAGGATGTGTTCGATGTATGACAGTCTCAGCTTTATAATCTTTGTTTCCAGGGAAAGCTGTTACTTGGTTTGATCCAGGACCGACTAACTATAGTTAATTTCAAACAAGCTAGCTTCAAGTCATGGTTTCTGGGAGAGAGTTGAAAATGATGCATGGTATGAAGAAAGTGAAGAAAGAAGGAATTTTTCTTCCTCTCCCATATCTTAAACCTAGAAGCATCCATGAAACTGATTTATAGGAGATTCAGGGCAGATAAACAAACAGCTCATAGTAAACTATGGATTTAACCTGCACGAGATGAAGTAGGGCCCAGTTTGGATGGGTTTAAAGGGGGATTGGACAAATTGATGGAGGAGAAGCTAGTCTAGATAGCTTTATGCTGCCTCCAGCATCAGTCTTTCACTTCAGTTGCTGTGGATCTTGGGCAGGAGGACGCTGATATATTCTCATTGTGGGGTCCTGTACGCAACTCGTTTGCCACTGTGAGAACAGAGTACTGGACTAGGTGAACTGATCCAGCACGACTTTGCTTATGTTCTTAAACTGGCTTGCCAAAACAAAGCATTTTTAGTGTTATCCACAAACCGGTTCAGATAGCGAGAGACATCTCCTGAAAGGGGAACAGAAAGCTTCAGAACAGCTCTTAATAGTGTGGGAGGAGGAAACGAATGGGGGAGTGGGGAGCCTGCAGCAGCTCCTTTCTGCTTGGGCAGATTGCACTAAACCGTGGGTTTGTGTCATCTGTGAATGTGAAGCTGGAGGGAAATGGTCTTGGGGGAGCAGATTTGAAGAGCGAGACAGCAGGCACAAACCTTCTCCTTGTGCTCACTGAACTCTTTGTCCTTGCTCTTCTTTTTAGTTCATTAAATATAGAGTTGTGGCCATATGCTTGCCGGGATATCATCTAGTTTGGCCTATGGCCTAAACTTCATGTAGCCCGAAGTGCCTGATCTTGCCTAATCTTGGAAGATGAACAGGTCAGGCCTGGTTAGCATTTGGATGGGTGACTCAAGTGTGTGATTCTATGTTTATTGTTGTAAACCACCTGGAAAGCTTCAGGTACTGGTGATACAGAAATGTTGAGGAGGAGGAGGAGGAGGCATTCAGCCTTTATTTTATTTATTTCAATTTATATCCTGCCTTTTTCCTGCAAAGGGCTCAAGGCAGCTTACATCATTCTCCTCCATCTTATCCCCACAACAACAACCCTGTGAGGTAGGTTGGGCTGAGAGTCTGTGACTGGCCCAGAGTCACCCAGTTGGCTCCATGGCTGAGTGGGGACTCGAACCCAGATCCTCTGAGTCCCAGTCCCATGCTCTTCACCACTACGCCACACTGGCTCTCTGAGCATCTAACTTTAGTTATCTTGATACAAAAATGTATGTGTATTTGAAGCTTTGATACTTAAAAAAGATTTTTCCAAAATGTTTTTGGAATGAAAAGGCAGAGTACAATATCTTAAATAAAAAGTTAAGATGGTGTTAAATATCCTAAATAAAAAGTTAAATTACACACACACACACAGTTGTTGCCTGTATATCAGAACCTAACATGTCTCAATCGGAGTTATCTCCCTTTTCTTAGGACTCTAATGTGGGACAGGAATAACACGACATTGGGAGGATTCCTTGATGTTACCCGTGCTTTGGAAAGGTGGGTACATTGAGTTTCTTCAACAATGGCGATCTGCTCAAAACTTAATGGTGCCGAGGCACTCATCCTGCAAACTGTACAAATTCTGGTCTCGTCTGGAACTAGGGAGCATGGGTTCAGGCATTCACATGATTTCCATTACTTCTCAGGCAGTACTATTACATTACTAAGAAGGTTACCCACAACATCAAAGGCTCACTCAACTGCTCATCTTCAAGTGTGGGGTATTTGTTAACATTTTCCAGCAATGCCTTCTGTGGACCAGTCTCTACACAAAAGAGCGTAAACAAGGCAGACATTGGAAGGGCACAACCTCCCAGGACTCTCTGACCTTGTTGGCGTGCAATGAGAAGCCACTGAGGGTGAATTTTCCTGCGGGGCTTCTTGCTGCCTGAATGTGGTGGCCGCCACTCAGGGTGCAGCGAGGAAGTCTTGTTACCTGCCCACCTGGGGAGGGTGGGTTGACAGAACTCATGAGCTGTTTTAAGTTTGTGGGTGCTACAGATGTTAATTAGCTTCTCAATTCCTGGATGCTAATCTTATCGACACTGCTCTGTGAATAGTAATTGCAACAGTTTTGCATGCATTTAATTTAAGCTTTGTCATAATAGCCGCAGTCTGTACTTTTCACATTTCATTTCCCACAAGCCTTTGGGAACTGCCAAGCCTGCCAACTTTGGGTAACCATTTATGCACCCGACGAAGTGAATTCTAATCCAGAAAAGTTTGCACATGATAATTTCATAGTTTTAAGATACTCAACGATCTCTGCTGTTTTTGCTGCAACACACTAATGTGGCTGCTCTGCAAAGAACCCAGGACATCAGCGCTACTTTCCAGGCTCTCTGGCCATAGCAAAGGTGCTATGAGAAAATGACCCCTCTGAACAGAACCCTCACTGAGGCACCATTTACGGTCAGAGCTGCTCTGGATGCAGTCATGTTCTGTTATGCTTTGCTCTACTAAGGAGAAAAACAATCCATTCACATCTGCATGCAGTTGTGCGGGACCTGAACGTGTCCATCTTGTACGTGGCTTTGCCTCTGGCAGTCAGTGCAATGTGGGACCATCTAATGAAAGCAATACCTTTTCCTAGGAATTTTACCCTCAAGACAATGCCCTTGCCCATGTGTGATGTGGCCCAGGCTTACCGAAGCCATCCAGAGAAAATGGAGGAAGTCGTGCACAAGGTACAAAAACGGGGAGGGGAGAATTTAGATGGGGAATTTAGGCACTTTTGCTTAGCCCTGTGCCTCAGTTTCAATGCCATGGCACAGCTGAAGGACATGTGCAGAATGCATGTGAGCATGGTGCATTTGTAACAGTATGTTGAGCATATGGTACATTGGGTGTGAGTTAATGCAGCCAGTTTTTTTGGGAGGGGTGGGAGCTGTGTGGATGCCACACAAACCTGTGCGTCTTCTCTGTGCTCTAGATACAGTCATGCCTCACAAGGAATCTAATTCAAGATACCCTGGCCAAAAAGAGATCTCAGTTACAACCGGACACGACAGCCAGCGCTTCTGAACAGGTAAGGACGCCGGACATTCACTTACCTCCATTGCCTCGCGCATCTTCTCCACCTGTCTCTTCCAAGGGGAGTATCAGGAAAGACATATCCTCTGAATCAGGGATGGGAATGCATCCATCCCAGAGTCATAAAAGAGCTAGTAGAGGAACTCTCCGAACCACTGGCTGTTCTTGTCAATAAAACATGGAAAACAGGAGAATGCCAGATGATTGAAGAAGCTAACATTGTCCCTGTCTTCAAAAATGGGGAAAAAGATGAACCTGGGAACTGCAGACCAGTTAGTCAGACATCAATCTCTGGAAAAATTCTGGAGCAAATTATTTTAAAAACTCCATCTGCAAGCATCTTGAAGAAAATGCAGTGATTAATAGAAGCCAACATGGATTTATAACAAATAAATCCTGTCAGACTAATTTAATCTGTTTTTGACTGGGTAACCTTCCAAATCCACAGAGGGAACACTGTGGACATAATCTACCTAGACTTTAACAAAGCTTTCAAGATAGTGCCACATGGCATCCTGATAAGCAAATTAGCAAAAACTGGACTAGATAGAAAAACTATTAGGTGGATCCAAAATTGGCTGCTGAATTGGACACAAAGGGTGCTCATCAATGGCACCTTCTCAAATTGGATGGAGGTAACTAGTGGGGTGCCACAGGGTTCAGTCCTGGGCTCAGTGCTCTTCAACATCTTATTAATGATTTGGATGAGGAAGTATAAGGAAAGATAATTAGATTTGCAGATGATACAAAACTGGGTGGAATAGCAAACACCCTGGAAGACAGAAAGAAGATCCAGGGTGATCTTGATAAACTTGAACACTGGACTCAAAGCAACAGAATGAGATTCAACAAGGACAAGTGCCAAATCCTCCACCTAGGAAAAAGAAACTAAATACATTGATACAAGATGGGGGAATACATGGCTCAACAGAACTGAAAAAGAAAAAGATCTTGGAGTAATTGTGGACACTAGGCTGAATATGAGCCAACAATGTGATGCAGCTGCCAAAAGGGCAAATGCTATTTTGGGACGCATTAACAGAAGTATTACTTCCATATCATAAAAAGTAGTCCTCTATACTCCTCAGTAGTCAGACCTCATTTGCAATACTGTGTTCAGTTCTGGGCACCAAGATTCAAGAAGGATGCAGAAAAATTAGAAAGGGTCCAGAGCAACAAAAATGATCAAGGGTTTGGAAACGCTGCCCTGTGAGGAGAGACAGAGAACTGGGCATGTTCAGCCTTGAGAAGAGAAGACTGAGAGGGGACATGATATCCCTCCATCAGTACCTCAAAGGCTGTCACAAAGAGGAAGGTCAAGATGTCTTCTTGCTGATGCCAGAGTGCAGGACACAGAATAATCAATTCAAGTTGCGGCAACCCAGATTCAGGCTAGATATCAGGAAAACTTCCTCACTGTCAGAGCATTATGACAATGGGACCAGCTGCCTGGAGGGGTGGTGGGCTCTCCCACACTGGAGACATTCAAAAAGAACCTGGACAGCCATCTGAGTGGGATGGTGTAACTTGGTGTCCTGCAACGGCAGGGGGTTGGACCTGATGGTCTTCATGGCCCCTTGCAACTCTACTGTTCTAGGATCATCATCTTCCAATCCCCTCACATGCTTTCCAAGAATTCTGACTGCATTTTCAGAAGGAAACTCTGGCTGGCGTATTTTTGCAATTCTGCTATGCTGCAGTGCCACCCTGTAGCTGTGCAATAGAATAGAAAGCAGAGAAACACACACATACACATGCATGGCGGAAAAAGCGTGTAAAGGAGCTGATCTTAGTCCTGCAAAGAATCCAGAAGCAGAAGCCTTGATAAAATGGTAGGTTAAACATCCAGAGAAAGCAAGCCAGGTTGAGGCTTTGAGACAAAATTCTCAGCATCATGTCTGAGAAAGCCAGCCCTCCCATGGCAGATTTATTCTGAGAGCACATCGATAACCCCAGCTTGCTTCTGTTGCAGACAGTGAAGGATGCATGCCAGTCTGTGCAGAAGCATATTGAGATGCTGAACTCTGTGCAAGATGTAGAAGTTAAGGCAGAAATCCTGTGGGCAGAAGAAGCTGTCAAGGATGCAAACCTTTCCATCGGGGTGAGTTCTCCTTCACGTGCAGAAGTTATCACAGGCCTGCCTACTCACCCAGGTGCATCTCTTGTTCTGAAATTCAGCCGTGAGAGCAAACACCTTCATTCCTGACCTGGGTGCGCTTGGTTGCGCAGTGCCACAAAATCGAGTAATGCTGCCAAATCAGACTTCTAGGCCTCGGTGTCTGAAACCGCCTTCTTAATTTAATTACGAATGTGAAAACAATTGTGCTCTTAGAGACACTCTCTGTATGTACCACTTGGCTCTCAGAAGTGCACTCGCTACCTGGTTATCACATGTCTGGTCTGTGTCTATCCAGTGCCCAGTGAGGTCATGGTGACAGCATATAGCCCTTGGGACTGCTAGCCATTGATGGCCTTATCTTCCACGAGTTTGCTTAATCTTCTTTCGAGCCTTTGAAATGTATGACCATCACTGCATCTTCTGAAGGCAGATTCCACAGATTAACTGAAGAAATACTTCCTTTTATCGGGCCTAAATCCTCCTCCACTCAGTTTCATTGGATGATCCCAGATTTTGGGATTATGAGAGAAGGAAGGGCATTTCTCCATATCATGCACAATTGTGTATAGCTTTAGTATGTCTCCCCTTGCTTGTATATTTCCTAAGCTAAGAGTGCAATCCTATCGTATTGATTGGCAGACCACCAAACTCAGATGCTTTGTGCTAAGATGTGCTTTGCCTTCCCCTCCTCCTGCCCTGCATCTTTGTGGGACAGACTTTTTCATCTGTCAAGCAGCTGTGTTTTGAGGAGGAGGGAAGGAGGTTGGGGAGAACTCTGGAAGACTTGTATCCTGCCCTTTGTAGTCTCTCCTCATCCCTGCCCACCAACACAGCATTTCCCTCTCTCCATGGCTGTTTTCCTGATTTCAGGTGGTAACCGACATTTCTTACCATGCTGGCTACAAGGGGACAGAGGGCTGGAGCTGTAATTCTCAGTTCCAACATCAGCTCTGTCTTCGATTTGGAAATCTGAAATATCCTATGGTCTTCAAATGCTGTCTAGGTGCTCTAAGATTACTTCCCCTTCCATCCCAAACATGAGCTTTCCTCAAAAAGGACTTTCCGCACCTTTTCAACTCTCTTGGAGGTGCATTGATTGGAACTGTATCTAGTATTCCAAATGTGGTTGCACTGAAGAGATGGATGCAGGCAGTATGATGTTGGTAGATTTACTTTCTAATAGTGCCCAACATTTAATTTATTCTTTTCACAGCAGGTACACACTAGCTAATTTTTTTTATCAAGCTGTCCCCCACAGCTCCAAGTTCTCTTTCTTGGTCAATCACCACCAGCTCAGTCCCCGTCAATTTGCATTTGGGATTTTTTTTGCAAATGCACAAGCAAATAGTTCCACGCTTGCTCACACTGAGCCACATTTGCCATTGTAATGTCCACTTGGAAAGACCCTTATTTTAGCCGACTCAGTAATCAGGTGTCATCAGCAAATGCGTACCTCTCCCTGCTGACTTCTAATTTCAGATTATAGCTGAGCCAGTCAAAATATACGTTCTTATGGAATCCTATGTTTATATTCCACCACAGCAAAAATGGCTGTGTATTCTTACTCTCTGCTTTCTGTTCTTTAACCAGTTTCCATGCAAAAAGATTTTTCTCATTATCGCATGACTGCTAAGTTTGCTCAGGGGTCTTTGGTGAGGAATTTTGTCAAAATATTAGCATATTAATCTTATCTTACTGAAATATGTTTTTCTTCTTCAGATGTCTCTGGCATTTGCCTTTTCCCTACAGCCCTTAGTCCTCTTTGACTTGCTGTTATGTTTTACTGGATGTCCGTGACCTATTTCCTTCCCATTAGCATTTGGGCAATTGGAAACATTTTCACTTTCCATCTCCTAGGGACGCTTCAACCCGAACCAAATGCTTTCTAGTTCCTGCCATCTTTACTCTAGGTTCAGATTAAAAGCTGCTTTGCCACGGTCTGGTTCCATTGTGACCTTTTTGTACGGGCCCAAAATGTGCTCTGATGCCTAACACGTCTAAGTCTCTCCTGTTCATTCATGCGTTGAGACTCTTCAGCTTTGCTTGTGTAACTAGTCCTGTACAGGAAACAGGTGGCATTTTAGAAAATGCTTTAAACTTTGACCTAACAGGGCAGCTTTTGGCTAAATTTTAGGCCCCCTGCTTTAAACAAACAGATGAGGCCCTTTCCAACTCTACTAGTCTATGATTCTAAATCTAGCCTACCCAAGGACGCAATCTAACCTCCTGCAATTTCCTTCACCATGTCCCTTCCCTGACATGATCATGCCGTGGTTCCTTGGTTTTTGTGTGGGTTTCCCCTAATTCTCAAAGGCTGGAATGCCTTTCCTTAGTTGCTGGCAAGAAGCGTGTCGAGCTGAGAGCCAGTGTGGTGTAGTGGTGAGGACTGCAGGACAGAGAAGAGGGGTTCTCGCCCCCACTCAGCCACGGAGCTCACTGGGTGTCTCTGGGTCAGTCCCAGACTCTCAGGTAACTTATCGCACAGGGTTCTTGTTGTGAGGAGGAGAATGATGTAAGCCTTCCTTGAAAATAAAAAGGCAGGGTAGAGATGTAGTACATAAATCTATCTGTGCCCTGGTCTTGTTCATCAATGGAAGGCAGTCCCAAAGAGCTTTCTGAAAATTGAATTTGGTCCACAGGAATTCGGTGCCCACTGTCTGCCTGGACATAGCTTGCTAGGGGCCATAGGAACTAATTTTGCTTTTTTGGAAAAAGGGGGCTTAAAACCATGAATGTACTTCCCTTCCACCCATTATCCAGGGAAATTTGCTTTGGAATAGGCCACCTGCCCCTCTGAATTACAGTCTTTTTCACAGGTGGACTGTTTTCTAGAAAGGGCATTTGGTCCCTTATGTGTGCCCAGTGTGAATGTCACTAACCTGGAGTGGAAAGTTAAATGAAATGTGCGGCCTAAGCTAATTGTAGGGTTAACATTTTAGTTAAAGCACAACTGGAGCACAGTCTGGCTTAAAGCTACTGTGTAACCCCTGGCATCACGGCACCTGCAGGGACTTCCAGTGGTGCTCGCAAAAGGATCCCCCACTTTGTGATCATAGAAATGTGAATTAGTTCTATTTCTTCTTAAAATGCATACATGGCTTTGTATGGAATGCATGTAACTTTCTAGCAATTATGTGCAGGCTTCAACAAAGACAAACCAAATATCCAAATAAGTATCCATTGGAAAGTGACATCTATATACCACCTGTTCATATTATTATGTTATAAGAGTAAAAGTATTGTAAGATACTCAGTCCATTTCATTATGGGCAGTGTTGTAAGATCAGTCTTTTAGCTGTCAAAAAGCTGGAGAAAATTTATTTACACTGGCTATTCCTTAATTTCCAAGAAGCAGATGAATCATTTAAAGGAGAATGTACATGAATGAAAATTAAAGACTCCTCCAGTTTAAAAATGTATCTACTTAATAACCTTCCTGCAAAAAGAAGCACCTACTGGACATTGTCCAAACATATGTTTCAAAGAAGCATTAGTTGTATTGCACTGCCAACAATTAGCTGCATGAGGCAATTCCTGGCTAAAGAAATTGTAGCACCATCCACTAGACCGAGAATGAAAATTTTTGCCGAACGAAACGCTGCCACAGCACACAACATGCAGGCACGCAAATGGCTTTTAGGCTTTTTTTTGGTGGTGCCAGGAGCGGTTTCTTAAATTCCCAAATGTGCTCATGGGTCTAAAAAGTTTGGCACCCCCAACTTAACCTGTGAAGTGCTCTTAGGCTGCACTCTTTTCCAACAGATTCTGCCCATTTTGCATGAGGCAGGAAGCTCTTCCCACCAAAGCAGCAAACTTCAGCAGAAACTGGAAAGCCTCGTGGGGGAGGTCTGCCAGACCTGCAGCAGGGAGATCCAGGTAGGCCAAGGCTCTGTAGGCACCAGGTAACAGTTGGTGGAAAGACCTCCCTGTTCCTAGGACCACAGGGAGCCACTGCTGGCCGGAACAGATGACACTGGGCTAGATAATGGATGCTCTGGGTTGGCAGCTTCCTATGTTCCAAGGCTATATCCTTCTTATGCCACAAAAGCATAGAATTTGGTATATGGTGCAGAAATGGTCGTCCTGTGGAGCCCTGTTTTAATCCACGAAGTAGAAGCAGCAAGCACAAAAGCATGCAGGTCATCCATGCTCGTTGGGGTTGATGGAAGTTCTAGTCCGACATATATGGAGGATACCAGGTTGGAAGGTGATGCAGGTGATGTCTGGTGACTCAGCTTCTGAAAATGCATTTGAGCTCATGGTGGGGATATGGTGCTTTGGCCCTTTGGCTCGGGGCCATCAGCTCCTGGATACATGATGCAAATTCTTAAGTTCATGATATATAGATGGAGCCTTAGGGATGGCGGCCCACCCAGCATGTAGATTGGAGGCTCCTGCATGCAGTGCTGGTTACTGGGCAGAAGGTACTGAGTTTTGAAGCAGGCAGCCAGTCCGGATGGTTCTCTCGGTTCACGTGCGCATCAGCTGTTTGCAGAACACTTCAGCAGGGCTCCACTGCCTGCCTCCAGAGTCCCCTTGCTGTCCTTCCCTCCTCCCCTCCCCCTTGCAAGCAGGAAGAGGGCTGGCAGGGAGAAGGAGAAGGGGCATCAGGCTGCTGTGTTCTTGCCTGCTCCCGCTCAACAGTTGTGTGGGGTAGGCAAAGACCTACAGAGCAGCAGCAACCGTGTGGAGGAGGATGGGCTATTCACAGAGTAGCCCCCGGAGGGCACCTTACTCAAGGTCCCCAAAGGCTTAGGGTTGAGACTGCTTGTGCTTTCTTCACAGGCTACTGTGCAAGCCAAACTGGAAGCCACACAGAATCTGTGCCCCAAGATCCTGCAGAAAACTGGCTTTTGGGACCACCTGATCTGCAGCATGCCAGAGAAAGCTGCCCCGGACCAGTTGCTGATGGAGGTGTATGGCAAGCTTATGTAGGTGACAGGCATAATCTCTGTGTCTTCAAGCCACACCAAAGTGCTTGTTTGGGTTGGAAGCAACTGCTCCAGCCTGGTTGCTGATTCCACAACACTGAACATATAAGCAAAGGAAAAGGGCTTTTCCTGCAGGCTGTGTTTTTCTTTGAGATTTCCGCTTGCCTGGCAACATGTAGAGGAGAGGTGGGCTTCCTTCATCTGTCATGTTCGGTTTTGTGTGAGTACCGTTCTCCCTTGGCAATGTAGCCTCGTGTGTGGCACGAGTCTCGTATACTCCTTGTCTCTTATGTGGGTCAGCTGAACCGTCTCCATTGAGGTGGGGGGGGAGGGTCTTTCTCCTCCCCCTCCCCATGTTATTGCCTGCTCTGCAGACACTTTATGACAGTAGTCTCTGCTCCCAGGGTATATCCACACAGAGACTGAAACCACTGTAACAGGCATTCCTTCTTCTCAGTGTATTCCAGAAATTATAATTCTTCTGATGGTGAATTTCAACCTATCTCTGTACCAGAATTCCCAGTAAAAATATATATAATCTTCATTTTTAAGTTAAGATCATGTTACTAATATTTTCTCCAACATCTCATTATTTTTCACATTTTTGTGCCATGTATTCGATATTTTTGTGATATGTATTTGATATCAATACCACATTTGATATTTCTGTATCTTTTTTCTACTACCAATTTTTTATTATTTCCTGGAATTTTTTTGGTGAAAATAGCAGTCCCACTGGATTTCTTCCATATAATCTTGTGCATTTTTGGTTTTTTAAAGTGGATACAAACTAATATAGGGCATAAAGGGTTAAATTAAAGGGAATAACTTCCCACTCCACTCACCCATAGGATTCCTGATGCTACTTGGGGTCAAAGGATTAAAGACACCCCTCCCTCCATATGCCGTCATATGAACACTATCAAGGAGAGTAGTATCATTGCACCTGGATAGCTGGATACTATCGACTAGTTTGGGAACCCCTCCTGACCATGACAAAAATCTGTGTCAGGCCACAGGAGGTCTCCTCACCTGACCCACCGCCACACCTGATGACCCCAAGCATTTTGCTGTTGCATGTCTGCCGGCCCGTCTTCTATTCGGCATCTCTGCCTTTTCCTGGAGAAAAGGACAGCCAAGCTGACCAGGCGATGGGCAGCTTCAGTCTCCTGAGTCATGCTGGGAGAGGAAGTGACGTAAGCTACCCATGGAGGGGCAGAGCCACATCTTCCCCTTTGTGTGTGGGTGCAGGTGCATGCTTTGCCCACACCCACTGCTGGCATGTTGCTTCTGGTTATCTTCCCTGAAGAAATGTGGATGTCCATGGGAGAGGCCAAGGGCTCCCCTCTCCTCATCCTCAGTACTGATATCTGCAAAACGATGCATGCTGTGAAAAAGAGCTTTGTCTTCCTCTCCCATCATACTAGAAGTTGACATGATTCAATTCAATTTTTGATTAGGTCAAGACAAGCAAAAGCAAATACTGCCACACACAATGTGTAATACATTTATGGATTTTGCTGCCACAGAATGTGGTGGTGGCCACAGGCTTAGGTGGTTTTAAAACAGGATCAAACGAATCAGTTTCAGGAGCAGAACCTCCAGTTTCAGAGGCAGGCTACCCTAGAATCTCAGTTGTGAGGGAATAAACAATGGCTGAGGGCTGTTCATACCTCACTGATAGGCCTTAGAGATGAAGCTGGCTGCATGCTATTGAAAACAAGAAGGTGGACTGGATGGATCCTTGGGTTAATCTAGGCAAATGGTTGTCCACGCTGCCTCCACTCCACTCGGGCCACTAGCCGAGTGTCTACTGTTAAGCGGACTTTACCAGTCCATTCTTCCCACCTCCTAGATAATAACAGTGCTAAAGTTTAACTGTGACCATTAAAGAGAGCTCATGTGAAGCGGTGCTTAAGAGAGTGTGTCTGGAATTCGGGCAAACTGGTTTCTGGTTCCCGCTCAGCCATGGAGCCAACTGGGTGAGTTGGAGCCAGTCCCAGACTCTCAGCCCAACCTACCTCACAGGGTTCTTGTTGTGGGGATAGGATTGAGAGCAGCAGCAGGAGAATTATATAAGCCGCTCCGAGTTTGTTGTATGAAAAAAGGTGAGATATGAATCCAATAAATGAACAAAATCTTCATGGGCAGTGGAACCATGCAAGGATCACTCCCTTGCACTGCCCTGTGCTAACAACCTTGATTTTTCCCTCCTCTTTGATAGGGAGATCCAGCTGTCCGTTACTAAGGCCATGGCCCATGCTATTATTGATAAGACTTTGGAGGAGTTGACCACCATTCAAGGCAAGCTGGTGAGTGCCCCGCCGCAGGCTGATTCATGGATTGCCTCAGCAGGAGTTTCCTTTCCTGGCTTTGCGGTTCCTGAACGCTCAGTTCTGCACGGACCCCAGAATACCAGAAATGTGCTCTGAACTCAGTATTCATCTGTTTGCATTCATGTGAAATGTCAGGATTCCACCTTTCCACACTTGCTGGCTGAAGCAGCTTGCTCTATGTGAGTTTGAGACGAGAACAGATATTAATTCATATGCAAGATAAAACGCGACCTCAGCCCAGCAACAGAATCATCAGCTGTGATGTTAATAAAACAGAAATGAAGGAAAGTTTTCCAGGCTGGCTTGAGACGGGTTGTTTATCTGTTGCTTTGACCATGGGGAACCACCTCTGCACTTCAACCTGTGCTAGACTGTTTGAAAGGGAACCTGTGGCTGCTAGACTGGATCTGTAACCAGGGCTTAAGGCACAATCCTATGCATATTTGGACATTTTAAATGCCCTACAACTCCTAGCATTCTCCAGCCAGTCGTCGGACTTATTTCTGCGTAAATATGCATCGCACTGTGCCTTTAGTCTGTCAGATATCCAGATCCTCAAGGAAATGCAGGAAGAAGTTCAGAATAATGATTCTTTAGAAAAAACCATTATTCACGCCATCTGCCCAGTGTGCTTTGTCAAAATAATGTCTTGACCCTTCTTAAACCATCTCAGGCTAAGAACCTCTCAAAACGAGCCAAGGAACTGCAGATGGAGAATGCAAACTGGAACATTTTGCAACAGACACAAGGAAGCTTCCAGGAAGTTGCCAAAGAAGCCTTCCGAAGCGAGAAGGTATGCGTTGTTCAAAGCCCAGCGTGTAAGGCATGCAGCAAGTTTACATAGGAGCTGTCTTGGCATTTAATTGCTCTGAATTGGATGTGGGGGCTATGCTTTCATGCTGCATCTACATCTCCTTTCCTTGCCCCATGCACCTCTGTAGTCAAAAGAGTCCATTGCACAATTGCTTGTTCTCCCTCCCTGAAGCAGTCGAAGGTGGAAGTACCAGCATAGTGGAGATACATGCTTGATAATATGAGAGCCCTGCCAAATCAGATGAAAGCTCAGCTTCCTATTACCCTCAGTGTCTAACAGGTACCTTTGGGAAAGCCACAAGGGGGGCCTGAATTGTTGCCCCCCCACACACACACACTGGGGTTCAGAAGCCTCCACAAGCCCATGTCTTGTGCATCCAAACATTCAAAAGGGCAGAGTTGGGGGATGTTTTATAGGAAGAAAAACTGCTTTTACATTTCAGGTGGTTTTTCTTGAGGAATCTCCAAAATGTTGAATCTTGCTTTACAACGGTGGGCATGGGGACATTTTGACAGTGATAATACCCTCAGCTGGCAAGGCTTTTGAAAGTGCATGGGAGGAAGTGGCTCCTGATCTGTAACTGACATCTGCAAAATCATGCTTGCCAACCCAGTTTAAAACGAGAATTGCATCACTAGATCTTGCTATTGTATGCTTGCTCCTTGGATGTTGGAGATCCACTTGCCAGTTTCTGCATATTGATCAACTCCAGATAGATTTCCATCTTGTCTTTTGGGGATTGCTGGGGGCATATTTGCACCATAGGCTTAACCATTATTTTAATAGCCATTCCTTTATTCCATCACACTCAGAAAAAACTTCCAAGTTCCTTACCAGATTAAAATTTGCAACAGTTTTTGAGTGAAGGGTGTAAACTTCCTCTGGTTCCTTCCTAAAGGAAGAAAGCTTGGGTTAAAAATGTAATTTAATAGCAAGTGTGATGATGTTATTTATTATTGTTGGTGTAAAATAGAGATATGCTTGTAGTGGGTTCTTCAGTTGGTGGGTTAGGACCCACTTCTGAGTTACAACCTGCTCTAGGGTTGGACTCAGTGGCCTTATAGGCCCCTTCCAACTCTACTGTTCTATGATTCTATGTAGGGGAATCACATCAGCAGCATTATCACTGTACAAGTAGATATTCCAGAAAGGATGATGGTGATGAGAAGAAGTGGGTCTCCCAACGCATGCTTGGTTAAAGGGGATTCCCGAATCAGACCGAAGGCCACTGTAAATGAAAACCGTAGCTCCATCTTAGTAGCTCGGCATCCTCCTCTTTCAAATGAGCCAGCTTTGTTGACGTACCTCCCTCTCAATTTTGCATTATTTCAGAGGACTGCCTCCAAACTGCACTTACAGTATCATTTCCTTTCTCCACAGTACAAGATCGCTGCCCAATGGAAGCCTGACTACTCCGCAAGCCATCAGCCAATAGCTGGTCTAAACAGTAAGGTTTACTCAGTGTTCGCTTTATTTATTTATCTATTTATTTATTTGGCGTTTTTATATGCCGTCCCAGTCGCCTAAGCCTCGGGACGGCTTCCAACATAATAAATAAACAATCATACAAATAAAATAAAGCGAATAATTAGTGAATAGCATCAGTGAGCCCCTATTCTAAAAGCCGCAATGCTGTGAAGCATTTTAGGAGACTGCGAAAGGATATGCTGAAAGCCCATAAAACAGCATATAAGGACACTTATATGCTTATAATTCCAATTTATAAGAGTTGGGACTGACTTTGGCGTCTTGTTAAGTGTGCACTCGATAGCAGCCATTGTGTAATGTGTCAAATGGACCAAATCCATAAAGAACCAAATTGAGTGAACCTTAACTGCACTAAAGTCACATTGACATTTATGGGAATACATGAGACATGACTAACTTGTTCTGCTGATTCCAATGTGACTTAAGCATGATTTTATTTGGATTTGGATGGATGTACTTTGATTCCTATATACTTCCATCTGAAGACAGTTTGCACATTGCTGTGTCTCCATAGAAGTATGTTTCCCTAATGCAGTTCTCTATGCTCTGGCTGTAGCGTCGGGCATGGCATAAACTACCCCACCTAAAGTCATTGGTCTGTAACTGCGTGAGAACAAGTTAGGAATAAATGCCAGCAATGCACCACCACCTCCTAAATTTCCCATGACCAACTTTGTCTTGTAAAATCTCCACCGCTTATCCCTTCTCCTTCTTCAGCCACTCTAGGAAGGGAGAGAATGAGAGGGGAGGGGGCTCAGTGTTAGATTGGCTGCTTTGCACTCAGAAGGTCCCAGAGAGCCAGTGTGGTGTAGTGGTTAAGAGCATGGGACTGGGACTCAGAGGATCTGGGTTCGAGTCCCCGCTCAGCCATGGAGCCAACTGGGTGACTCTGGGCCAGTCACAGACTCTCAGTCCAACCTACCTCACAGGGTTGTTGTGGGGATAAGATGGAGGAGGAGAGATGATGTAAGCTGCCTTGAGCCCTTTGTAGAAAAAAGGCAGGAAATAAATTAAGTAAGTAAGTAAGTAAATAAATAAATAAATGCAAACCCTGCTAGCTCTGCCAGAAGGTCCCCTGAGATGAGAGAGCCACTGGGATGGAAGGCCTGGCAGTCTGACCCAGGCTGCTTGCTGTGCTCCAAGGAGGGGAGGGTGATATGTAGGTAAAGGCAGCATTGTGACTGGGATGGAGGATGGAGCAGCAAGAAGGATGGAGGAGATTCAGGTCTCACATGCCCCTGTGATGGACGGCAGAGCAGCGGCACTGGTTCAGTGAGGGGTGCAACAGGAAGCAACCGCGGAGCCAGCATGATAAGCATTGCTCGCTCTTCACGTGTGAGTGGGTGCATGCTCCCTTAGCGCATTTGCAAAGGGGACTTTGGCACTCTGCTCTGTCGGATCCCTGCCTTCATGAGGCAAGAAAGTAGACAGACATCAGTGTGATCGGGCTCTGCAGAAAACCACCCACCCCCCTGCCCCACCCCCGCCTTCTCTAGATTTCCAGATTGGACATGCGAGTGAATCTGGAGCAGCTCCATCGTCAGCCCCTCCAAGTACGAGCTAGCCAGGAAGCAGCCCTCAAGCAGCTCCCCAGCTAGAGGTGCATGCACGACCGGGGTTGTGGGCTGCGTGAGATCAGCCCCAGCCGGAGACGCATCAGACGCTCCGGTCTTCCTCCTCCTCCAGACACAAGCCAGGCTCTCCCCATTGGCACACGGAGCCCCCGGCCCCTGTGCAGCAGCAGAGCTGAGCCTGCCTCATCCATTCAGCTGCCTGCCATGTAACAGATCTGCCTCCGTGACAGGAGAGGTTGCTGTGCTGCACGGTGGCAGCCTGCTGTCCTCCTGGCCAACTCCAAGGATCGCTGGCTCGCTCTCTCTATCGCTCTCTCTCCCGCTCCATCCCCTCCTCCCCCACTGCCCCTCCTCCCACTTCTCCCTTTCAGGTCTTTTGGAACTCGATTTTAAGGTAGAGGCAGAAGATAACAAGATTGGGACTCCCCGGGCTGAGCTGTCACTCAGCCGTGCCTCCACGAAGTCACGCCCTGCCTCCACAAAGGATGCTGAGGCTGGGAGCAGGCTGCTTCCCCGCACAGAGCCTGCATCCGCACAATCCCTTATGGACCTGCCGATCGCAGGAGAGAAATTGGAGCATTACACCCGAGACAGGCCCAGGCCCAACCGCAGGAACAGGCAGCCCCCCAGCAAGCCCAATGTAAGAGCCCCTGTTCTTTGTGTGTGTGTGTGTGTGTGCCGCCGCCGCCGCCGCTGTCGTCACTTTTGCAGGTGCGCAAGGCTTGGGTTTTGCCTGTGGGTGGTGTGTGAGTGATGGGCAAATGCCTTACTGGGTGTTTATCGCAGCCCTGGTAGAGGAAATGAGCAGAGCGGCAGCTGTCTGATTATGCGCTTGTCAGCCGGGCACTGGCCGCCGCTGCTGCGTAAAGGACAAGGTTGTTTATATATGAGTAAATGCATTAATTGGATGAGGTTGGGGACTGGAGGCAGATCTCCGCTGCTTGCGTTTATTTCCTGTGTATTGTAGGGGCTGCCCAGTCTGGAAAAACTGCAGTCTGGGGGGAGCCTGTGTCGACCCCTCTGTGTGCAGGCTCGCATTTGTTTTCTTGCGATGTGTTTACAATCTTTCAAGCGTTCATGCGGGAACAAACTTGCAGTGCTGCATGGACCATCTACCTGCCTGAAGCTTTATTTTATTTCTGTTAACTAGTCGCTGCTTATTTATCCCAAGGATCCAGTGGCCTCATCCATGCCAAGTAAGGCCTCTGCCCTTTGATCATTTGGGGTTTTGACTTGATTTGTTTTTCCAGGTGAAGGAGGGTGAGGGAAGGTATGAGATAGCCTTTCATCAGAAAGCAGCCCTTGATAGAATTACAGTTTAGCCTCTGGCCTGAACTAGAAACTCAAATGTTAATAATAATTATAACTGTGTGGTGCAGCCAAGATATATACTTGAGGATTAAAGGAAAATAAATGTTTACTCCAGACAGGTCTGGCGTGTGTGTGTGTGTGTGTGTGTGTGTGTGTGTGTGTGTGAGAGAGAGAGAGAGAGAGAGAGAGAGAGAGAGAGAGAGAGAGAGAGAGAGATGCCTTGAGCAATAAATACCAAGATTTTATGGGTGGGCGGGTGATGGATGGATGGATGGACAGACAGATAGATGCCTCAGGTGGATAGTGGAGTTCAGTGGCCCAGCAAAGGTGCTTTATCTTATTATCTGTTTAATCAGCAACATGGCCCTGAAGGCCAAAAGCCATTTCCTACTGCTACTGCTTAAAAAAATTGTGCAGCCAGCCCAATGATTTCTCCCTGTGTGTAGTGAATGCATCCTCTGATTAGGCATGATTACAGTCAACTAAGTGCTTCAAACTCTTCAATATGTAGGTTGAACCAGGCAAGTGTTGTGATCTCACTCTCTAATGATTAGCATTTATGCAAGTGGCAACCCTCAAGCAATTGTAGGGGGCATGAATAGAGAGGTCAAAGGTCTTTATTTGGTACCTTCTCCTTTTCCCCTACAATGAATTTATCCCCTGCGATTAAGTCAGTGGGTGAAATAGGCAGCTTTCATTCATTCCAGAAGCAACAGGGGAAACAGACTCAAAAAAGGACTACCAAAGGACTTTAGCTACTTTCTTCGAACAATTAAGTGCTTTCTCAAGGTGATAGACCCTTTCCTCCCTTGCCTGCATCCCACTCCCTAATTTAGGAATGCAAGAAAGGCTTTTAAGTGCTTAAACTGTCTTCCATACATTCTCTTAGCAATACTTGCAACAGCCTTAGAAGATAGGCCTGTATTATTATCCCCATATTGCATGAAGTTTAAGTTGGGTTGGCTGAGAATAAGAACTTGTAGCTCATCTATGACCATCCAATGAGTTTCCATGGCCAAGCAATGCGATTGCTCCAGTCTGCTATACCACGGAGCTGCTTTATCAGATATAGGAGCTTATCTAGTCCTGTACTCCAAACTCATAGTAGGTTGGAATGATCATAACAAATCAGAGCTAGAAAATTGTATCTAGACCTCTTTAGGGTTTGACAGGACAAACAAAAGCTGCTATTCTAAGCACAAGCCCCACTGAAATCAATAGGACTATGTTACTTCTGAGTAAGCAGGCATTGTTGCAATTCATAGAACTTCCAAGGATTGATATATTCATCTGCAGGATTTCTGTCTATATACATGGAGGCTGGGTTCAGACGACACAATAACCCACACTCAGGGGCTGATTATAGGTTGACATTGAATTGTAGCTTGTTCCTGAAACATGAGTTATTGTGCTGCCTCACCCAGGTTGTGTTAAGAAGCCATGGTTTGTTAATCACAAAAAAATCACTAAACCCTGGGTTATCTAGTAGGCTGTTCCAAGTCTAACAAACCATGGTTTGCTAGCATGGTTGAGTTTAATCACCAAGATAAGCCACAGTTCAATAATAACCCTCACTCAATGTGTACACAACCCGAGTGTTGTTTACCATGCTGTCTGAACCCAGTCAGAGTACGCCTACTGTTCTCAGTACAGCCCAGTTGTGAATGACCCTCTTAACAAACTCCTGTGCAGCCTTCCCCAACCTAACACACTCCGGAGATGTTGACAACTCCATAATCCTGCAGGCAGCACACCTGAGTGTACCTGGAGCAGGGAAGGGGCTGGCCACTCTATCTTCTGACAGCTGTCCTGCCAGAAGAGACTGTTTTTATGGGACTTTGCCCTTGAAGCCCTGATCAGATCCTCCTGCAAACATATGGAAAATGTTGCTGCCTTGTTGTGTCTGGGTGAATTCGCATAGGGATGGCTGGCTGTAGGCTTGCAGGATCGGCTTTAGTTTTTCCTAGAACCCCAAGATCCACTCCAAGTCTGAGCCAGAGCAAACTGAATGGAGGTCACGATCCTCATGCATGTGTATCTGTGCATATATAAATACATGTTTAAAATCTCACCCATCCATTCAGATTCCTTTGTGCCGCGGCGAGCTCTAAAAAAGGGCAGTGGTTCTTTCTGATTAATTACAGTAAGTGCCACGTCCTGGCTTAGTTTGACACTCAAAGGAAGGTGGTTCCATGGCAGGCAAAGGGATCACATCGGGTACAGCACAGTCAGCCCCAGCAGAGCAGGGTCACCTCAAGGTAGGAATTGTCAGGACCTAGACAGCACTCTGTGCAGAGCTGTTAGTTATCCCAGGAAGGGACTGCAGCCAACAGAGGCCTCAAGAAGCCTGGCAGGGCCAGGATTTTAGAGGCTGCACCCCTGCTGGATGCTTCAAGGGCCAGCTGTTTGTGCAGGCACAGCTGAGGAACAGGAGAAGCCATACAGGAGTTGGCTGCAGAGGCTGAGGGCTGGGGGAGGGGGGGGAGTGCATCCTCAAACCTAGAAGGCTGAGGAGTCCCCTTCCCTGAAATACAGCTCATGGGCCTCTGAACCTCCCCAGGATGCCACTGATCCCAATGCATGAAGAAACGTGTGCTTAGGTGTGTATATTGGGGGTGGAGGGGAATGCATCGATGTTGATGCATTGATGGGGTTTGCTGTATTCCTTTCTCATGATCTCTCCCCTTGCCAGTTCTGGAAGCAAAGCTTAATAATTGAACCCAGGTCCGTTCCATTAAGTTTACTGCAAGTAATGTTAGGACTTACGCACACTTTAAATGTATGGAATTCTTGCCAAGGCATGAAGTGTGGCCCCTGATACATTTTAACAGGAATCATGGCCTCATGGAGGAGAGCTTTATGAGTAGCGCATAGCCTATTGTCACATGGGGTCCCTAGTATTTACAGGCACTATATCCAATGTTGTGTCCTGATTTGTGGGTGGTAGTGGTGGTCTTACTGGGTAGGCTGCTCTCTGTGTTCCCTAAACCTAACCCTCACCTTCATTTTGCCACTGTAGCCATTGCTCACTAACTTTGCCTTCTCCCTCTGGGCTCAGTCCCTCCCATTCCTTGGGGGGAGAACATGCAGAGGAGGAGGAGGAGCAGAGCCTGAGGGGGACCCCTGCTGCAGTGTGGGCCTGCCCTGGTGATGTGATACAGGGAGTAGGCAGTAGGATGACTATCTGATCGTCACTTTCCCAAGGGCATTTGCTTGGTTGTTGTTGGAAGCAGAGGGCTGAGCTAGATGATTCAGAACTGGAATTGCTAACGTTTCTTACATGCATATACTTGGAAGCAAGACCACATGCCTCTGAGAAACCAAAAGCCTCATGAACATCCCCGGCTGGAGCACATTTCCGCCTGTCCTGCTTCTTTCAACTTGGCAGCTGCTCATGCATTAACTTCCGTGTGTGCCTGCGAATCTAGTCTTTTTAGCAATGTGAGGAAAATGTAATTACAGCTTGGAGTATCAAGAGGGGAAAGATCTTGTTGCCCCTGAGACCTCACCTGGCTTCAGAAATGGAGGCCATGAGGTAAGTTGGATGATGGAGCTAGTAAGGTTGTTGATAGGTCTTAATAAAAGTCATTTTTAGTAGAAATAGTTTGAGGGAACTGTTTGTAGTAACAAGTGTGCTAATTGGACTGCGCTGTACTTTGCCTGGCATAGTGGCTCTTGAGCAGATTAATGGGCATTGCTGGCCATGCTCTTTAACTGCCACAGCTCCTTTAAATGGAGGGCTGGCAAGGAACCGTTGAAGCACCGTTGAAGCCTATTCATGAGAGTGAGGGCAGGAGAGTGAATGACAGCCAGAGCTCATCCTGTGGCTCTAAAGACACTCGCCCTGTGCTTGAGCAGTCCAAGTTTCTCCTGAATAAATGCAGTGGGAAGCCTGCTTTGGAGTGGCAATATGGGGAGATGCATGGTGAATACTAACCTGTGAGATTAAGCCTTCGGGACCCAAACCATGGCTCTTTGGCCAGTCTGAACCCACTGAATCCCCTGCCATTTCTACAGTAAGAGGACTAACTAAATTAACTATTTAATGCAGGAGTCACTGATATTGTTCCAAAGTGGCCTAATCTGGAAGGGTCAGCCAAGCTGAATGAAGAAGCCACAAGCTGTGTAGGGTGACCCATCCAGAGGCTCAGTAGAACTACACGGGGGATAAGCCTCTGACAGGCCACAATACGTGGCAGATGGGCTGTGTCAGGATGTGGCTCGGTAACCCCTCCCTCTCATCTTACTCAGTCTCTCTCTACTTTCTCTCTTTTTGTGTCAAATATACATATTCACACGTGGCATTTTCCTTCATTTGGGTACATGCTGAAGATGTGACTGCAAGCCTCACATGTAGAGGTGTGGATGTCAGAAAACACCTGCCTTGTCTAGGTCACTCATTGCAACGCTGAGATTAGCTGCACAATGGCAAGGGCAGATTGGTTCCTCTGTGATGGCTGCACTAGATCTCACTTGATGGCCAGTCACAGCTTGCTGGCTAACACTGATGCCTTATGCCAAGTCAAAACATCGGTCCTTCTAGCTCAGGGTAGTTCCTTACTCAGAGTAGCAGACCTCACTGGGCTAAAAGGACTTTCCCATTACATGAGCTTTTTACTGGCATTTCCAGTGCTTGACTTGGAAACTTCTGCAAAGTTTGTGTTTTTCCACTGTGCTGTGGCCCTTGCCCTTAAACTGACAGGAACTATGAATAACCCTGCAAGATTTTGGATGGTATTTGATAAATGATATTATCGTGCCTGAGGCTCACTAGCATTCTTGTTCATAGAAGTTCTCCAGGCTTCACAGTGTCAGGTAAGCTTGTTCACACTCCCATGATAGCTCTCAAGTCCCTCCAGCTTTCATTTGCATTCATCGATTCCATATGCAGAGTTCAAATTGCCTAACATTAAATCCGAAGTTAAAAATAAACTCTGTGAGAACCAAACAATCTGATTAGGCTAACCAGTCAGATGGTAGCCCTGTGGATACTCCCTTAGTTCAGGAGGCTAGACAACAGTGTGTTGTGTGATTTCAAGGAATTGCAAATTGGCTTTAAACTTAGGAAAACAGCCAACACCTCCTGTATGCTGATTTTTAAAAATTATTGTTGCTGTTAAAGCTCACAGCATCTTCTGCAGAGACACACTGGGGATTTCACATGACTTGGAGCAAATATATGGTATCGCACGCTCTCTCTCGCTCTCTCACGCTCCCCCCCCCTCTCACACACACTCTCTCTCTCTCTCTCTCTCTCTCTCTCTCTCTCTCACTCACTCCTGATGTATTCTGCTCTCTGTGCTGCTCAGATTATCCATGTTCTAGTATGACTAGTCATAGAAGATGGCCACTATTTTTTTATTTTAATAACAGAATGATCTCTGAATATGCTCTGAAATGCAGGGAATTTTAAAGGAGATGAGTTTCGTGGCGCAAGATGGGCGCACCCTCCAGGATGCGCAATGCATGCATTTGCTTAGAATGGGTGCAGAATGAACAAGATGCCCATGGGCACCCATGTGATACTTCCCTTGACACTTACCAAGGTGCTGTATCCCTTCCCACTTAAAGAAGAAAAAAGAGAAATAATTTCTGTTGGTTTCAGGTTTCTGCTGGTGCTGAGAACTGTGAGCTCAAGGCAGTTGTAAAATATGTTGGGACTCAGATCCCACTTCTGCACCGTACTCATTGCGGGCAAGGTACTTGTCCTTTACCGTGACTCACATAGTAGCCATTTTATGGGAGCGCTGTGGGCAGCGTTTTAAACTGCCGGATGTGCCCGTGGCCCAAAAGACAGCCTGCCTGATATTTCCCGAGGCACAACAATGCACCAGGGAGCCTCGGTTTGGCTGGGAACCTCTCCTCTAGCCTGCTTACTGCAATAAGTAGCCTACACTGTTTTCAGCCTAGGTAAACCAACTTGCAGTCGATAGGAGGCTGTCAGGTTTGCTTAGCCTGAACTTGCATTTATTTATTTATTTATTTAACAAATTTGTATGCCGCCCCCTCGCACTTAAGCATTACAACCACCTCCCCTGAAGTAGACGCAGGAGAGCACAGGACACCTTTAGCTAGCATGGGGCAGCACCACGTGATCCCTGGCCTCCCTCACTCCCCACTTTGCCGGTCTGCTTACAGTCTGCCTCGTTTCCATATCATGCATTTCCATATCAAAGACGCTGGCTGGTGTCTTTGGGCCCCTACTGGAGCCCACACAAAGGCCTCTTGCTTCTTCATTTATCACTTGCTACATGGCTTCCGCTTCCTCTGCCATCAGAGTTTGAAATCATTAATCACGGGCATATTTTGATTGTTAGTTTCCTTGACTGAAAGCACTGCAGATTCGGATCCTTATTGCTGGATTGCTTGACCTGAAAGGATTTGGGCTGGTGCAGAGGTGTTGCTGTGCTGCAAGGCAGAGGGGTGTGTCCTGAGCGGTCGTTTGGCGGCTCACATCCTGCACCGCCAACATGAGGCTCCGGCCTTCCCCAAATGAAGGGCTACCGCCATTGACTGAAACCCCCCAAATGCATGGAGGGTGAGACCGCAAGAGGAGCCACTCCTCGTATTTTGCTTGGGTTCCACTCTGCAGCCTGCTGGTATGTTGGAAAGGAAACTTTCCGCATTTGGAGCATCCACTATGTGCCGTAGAAAGAGCTTCTAAGCTTCTTACTCAAGGGATTAGCAAAGCAAGGAAAGCAACATAGGGGAGCAGTAGACCAACGGTGCAGAATCTGTTTCAGCCCAAGGAGCAAACTCCACGCAGAGAAGCACTTTGGTGCGGCATTCCAGTAGTGGGGCAGAGGGCCAGCATACTGTAGCTGAAGCTCTCGCTGTCGGCAACTTAGCCTTTGTTGACGTTGTTGGTCGCGAAGTCGCATCCGACCCATCGCGACCCCATGGACAACATTCCTCCAGGCCTTCCTGTCCTCCACCATCTCCCGGAGTCCACCTAAGCTCATGCCAACTGCTGGAACTGGACACCAGATGGACTCCAGATGAGGCCTAACCAGTGCTGAGTAATGGGGAACTAGTACGTTATGTGATTTGGAAGTGATGCTTTTATTAACGCTGCCTACAATAGCATTTGCCCTTGACTCATGTTCAGCTTGTGGTTTACATCAAGTCCAAGATCCTTCTCACTTGCAGTATTGCCGAGCCAAGTTCTCCCCATCTTGTACCAGTGTATTTGGTTTCTTTTTCCTAGGGGCGGAACTTGGCCTTTGTCCCCATTGAATTTCATTGTGTTATTTTCAGTCCAGAGCTCCAACCTGTCAAGATCACCTTGGACCTTCTTTCTGTCTTCAGGGTATTAGCTATCCCACCCAGTTTAGCATCATCTGCAGTTCTGATCATTGTTCCTTGCACTTCCTTATCCAAATAGTTGATAAAAATGTTGAAGATCCCTGGGCCCAGGACTGAACCTTGCCACACCCCACTTGTTACCTCTCCCCAGTTGGAGGAGGTGCCATTGATGAGCACTCTTTGAGTCCGATTCTGTAGCTAACTCTGGATCCACCTGATTATTGTCCCATCCAGCCCACTTTTAGCTAGTTTGCTAATCAGGATGTTATGGGGCATTTTGTCAAAAGCTTTGCTGAAGTCAAGATAGATGATGTCCACAGAATTCCTGCTATCCCAGGGAAATTGTCCTATTAAAAAATGAAATCAGTTTGGCAGGATGAAACTTTTTTATTGTCTGCTTGCTTGCTTGCTTGCTTGCTTGCTTATTTATTTATTATTTATTTAAAGCTGCTGTATACTGTCCACTACAAAATAATCTTGGGACGGCTTTACAGTATAACAAAGTAAGACACAGCATCCATTCTGTTAAAACCTCAATTAAAATCGCAATCTAAACCTTAAAATAAAAAGGGAAATAAAAGGGTTTTGGCCTGGTGCCAAAAAGAATAAAGTGTTGGTGCCAGGCGAACCTCCCTGGGGAGTGTATTCCATAACCGAGATGCCACCACAGAGAAGTCCCTTCTCCAGGTAGCCACCCTCCTAATCTCCTTCATAGAGGGCTCCCAAAGAAGGACCTCCAATCCAGATCTTAATGGAGGAGATGCTCCCTCAGATAACCAGGTTCTAAACCATTTAGGGCTTTATAGGTTATGTTGTTGTTGTTAGTCGCAAAGTCGTGTCCAACCCATTGTGACCCCATGGACAACCAACACCTTAAATTGGGCCCAGACTTCAATTGGTAGCCACTGCAGATGGTAAAGGTCCAGCTTTATATGTGCCTATCTGCCAGTCCCTGTTTACATCCTGACAGCTCTGTTCTGAACCAACTGAAGTATCCAGACCATCTTCAAGGGCAGCCCCACGTAGAGCAAGTTACAATAGTCCAATTGGGAAGTAATCAGTATTGGTTTAAAAGTTAGCGAGTTTCAAAAAGCTTCACATCAAAGGAATTTGCAAGGTAGATTTCATAAGTTGGGCAGAAAGGTACTACCAGGTTCCAAGTCTTATGAAGTGTATGTCCAACAAGATGCCAAGTGCACCCATTCACCAGTTTTCCTCTCTTCTGTCATCTTTCTGAGACCCAACAGGAGCTTTTTCTGATGAAAGGGTTGTTTTGTAGAGGAGTCAGTTCCAGTCCCTGAAAGCAGTCACATCCTGAAAAAAGCTCTCAGGGTTTTCCCAGAAGCAAGCCAGTCCCTTGCCAAGATCTATCCCAAATGAGTGAGAAGATATTTGTAGTACACATATTTCTGTGTAACATTGCGCAGAAACTAGGAAGAGTGCTAAGAGTTCTGTTCCCTGGTCATATTTGCATGATGTAGGACAAGTTCTCATAATCCCACCTGGGATTTTTACTCATGCAGCACAGATAGAATTCTTGACAGATGACCACCTTTTTCTGGGATTCTGCCCCCTCTCCCACTATTTGCCCTGTTCTTGCTCGGATCGCCAATGGGCAGCGGCATGCATCTCAGGCCCTTCTGCAGCAGCTTCAGGATAACCCTACTGCTTGGGTCACTGCTGTGTCACCAGTTTTTCCCCCCTATTGATCCCTCACCATAGAGTCATTCTGTTTTTCCCTGTTGGTGTGCTTCATGATCGGGACTCAGGTATTCCTTCCCATCTGCCATTTTCCATCCTCCATCACTCTGGCCTCCTTTCTCCACTTCACCCACCAGAGCCTGGTGAAGATATTTCCTCCTCTCTTTCCCCCTCTTATTTCCCCCTGTTGCTTGTTTCATGGTTGTGTTTCCTCTGTATTTTGCCACTCTGTCTTTAGCACACAGCACTGGCAACAGTGCCCCATAGCCTCCCTCTGTGCCATCTCCCCGCCTTCCCTGCATTTCCTGCCTCCATCCTCTGTAGATCTTCAGCCTCCCTCTCTAAAACACCACAACATTTTTCTTCTTGGTTTACCCCCCCACACACACACACACACTTACATTTGGTGTTCTCAACAGCCTTCCAGAGCCCTCTGCTTCAGCATTGTAACACAGACACCTTTATTGATTAAAAAGCAGTATAAAAGTGAGTGGAATATAAGCCCTTTACAGGCCAGCAGAAATGTGATTAAAATGAGATTGATACCTGCACTTTGGACAGGATGGGAGGTGCCAATGGATATGTGACAGGGAACGTGGTTTGTGGCAATATTTCCCCTATGATGACTATAGGACTTAGGTGGAGGTGGATGGGGCAAGATGACTCCTACCCTGCAATGCAGAGCTAAGCAAAACCCAGACACCCACCAGGCTCTTTAAAGCAAGTACGCGGTACATTCGTGGTATTCATACTGGTGTGGCAGCCATGGATCTGTCAGGCTTCCTTGTGAGTTGATTGTTCAGTTTGGAGTTGACTGGCATGGGGTGGGGGGAGCTCTCCCGGATGCATGTCAATTGGACAGAGTTACTTTCCTCCAAAGCACAGGGTAGTCTTGCTCCCCCTTGACTAGCAAATATTGGGCAGGAAGCAGTGCGTCACTGTTGCCTCTGTCACAGGGTCTTCCTTGGCATTCAGAAAAGTCTACAGGGAGCACAACTGAGACTTTAAGCAGCCAAATGCCCATTGCTCAAGCAGCCTTGTACAGTTGTTGTAGCAGTTGAAGTTCTTCTGCCTGACTGTTCTGGAGCATATGATGGTTATGCTAGTCTGGGCTGAAAAGCAAAAGTCTGGGCTGTGCAGATGAGGGGCAGGAGAGGCACACCACCCACTGTTGTGTCCAGGATGCTGACGGACCATCTAGGTGCAGGCTTATCTGCAAGAGGCAAGGTCCAAAATATCGCAGTGCCTTCTCCTGGATGCCCCCGCAAAGATGTCTACAAGCTGGCCCTTGCTGTCCACACATGCCTGGAGTACCATGCTGTGGAAACACTTCCAGTATTCCTCCCCATGGTGGGGATCGGGGGAGGGACATGGAATCCAAGACACCTCCACCTGAGAGAACCCCAGTTTTTGGAAACCCTTTATTTTTTTCTGCTTATTCAGTACATGCACAGTCTCCTTCCCACTCCGAATACAGTTGCCAAGTAGCCAATGCTGAAAGCTAGTTTGTTCAAAGGTGTTGTCAGTCTTCATTGCTCCGATATGCACCTGTGTGTACACATGCTTGTGTCCAAGTGGCAGATGACTAGCCTAACTACAGAGATTATCAAAAGCTGGCCTGGGCATATGGAAAGTATCCTTGAACATGGCATCATCCCAGGCCTTAATGTCCAGTGTGGATGCCCATATGGCCTCAACATGCAGTAGGATCCATTGGTATATGACACACCTATCTCCCATGAGCAGATTGAGAGCAATCTGTTGCCAGGCAGAGATTGGGAAAACAAGCTGCTCATGAGAAAAGGAGCAGCTGAAGTTTTCAACACTTTTCTCATGCAACTCATTGAATGCTCTGACAATTTCGTTATTTCGTTGTCCGGGTTTGGAATGTGCAGTATCTCATGGTGGGTTAAATGAACCCTATGACAAGCTATGGGTAGTTGAGGTGGCTCAGAAACCCACCACAAGAGCAGTGCTGAGTTTGGAGAGCACATTAACCCACAGTGGCTTATAAGCAATAGTGGGTTATTATACTAGTTAGTGTTTCTCTGATGTTTCAGTTAAGGTTGCTCTAGAGTGAAACACTGAAGAATGTTGGTTATTATACTAGTTAGTGTTTCTCTGATGTTTCAGTTAAGGTTGCTCTAGAGTGAAACACTGAAGGATGTTTCCTAATTAATGTGTGAATGAGTGTCTAGTTGAATGGCTTATTGACACCCATTGATCTTATAATGAAATTGAAGAAAGGAGGCTGCATGTTTTTTCTTCGGCGCCGTTATTCCCTTCTTGTTTCTTCTGCCTGTCACTCTGGTGCTGCACTTGCTCCTAGGTGCAGCCGCCTGTGCGAGAGAATGATGAAGACAGAAGCATTGCTAGACTTGATGAAGGCCTAGATGAGTTCTTTACAAAGAAGGTGATTCATGAGCACTTACCGTAAGTGAAGACTTTGTCTTTCCTGTTTGGAGTTTCCAATCAGTCATCATCAGGAGGTGGGGAAGGGCCGGGACCATGTCTACTTTTTTTAGACTGTGAGGTGGCAGTCAAGGAACCAGCTAGCACTAATGGTACCAGCCTTTTAAAATTGAGCATGATGAAAGTTTAATGAATGTTTGCAAACTGTTTTCATAATAAGCATGTTTATCAGATATAGGATATAGGTTATTTTGCTTACCACAAAAGAGCCCAATCAATTCTGAGATAGACTAATGACAGTGCAGACTTAATGATCTAATACCCTGCTAAGCAGAGTAGCTTCCAATCATTCTGGTGAATTTACAGTTATGCTGCTTCCAGACAAGGATTCTGTGACACCATTGCCCTGCCTTAGTTATGGCAGATTATGGTGGGCAGGTACATGTCATCTTCTACGCTTGACCTTCCATGTTCTCCCACCAGTTCTTCCATCTTTTTCTTTACTGAAGAAAATCCACTTAAGATGGTTGTGAAACCCCCTTCAGCCAAATCCATTCAGAGAAGCTCTTGTGGGCCTCATTCTATTGGTAGGTGGGGTCAAAAGTCCAGAACACCAGCATATTTTAGTTTAAAGCTTTTATTTCCAGTAAGTCTTAGGAGAGACATTTCAACCTTTTAGAATTAGGGGGAAATGCAGAAGGCGCTGGAAAATGGGTGTTTGGGAGAAAGCAGCTCCTTGAGTAATTGTGTTCTTTCTTTCTTTACTGTCTGGCTGCAGTCCCGTTTCATTAGAAAGCTCCCTAGCAGCATCGATATCTTCTGGCTCTCGAACCTTCAAGAAGAAAATAGGACACTTCTTTGCCTTCAAAAAGCCAAAGTCAAGTCGGGGTACCAGACCAGAGAAAGAGCCTGAGGGAAGCCCCTCTGCAGCAAGGGGCAGAAAGCTGATGATCAGTGACATTTTAAAGACTCCCAGCAAAGCCAGTGAATCAACTAAAGCACTAAGCAAGTCAGAGGAAGGAGGGCTGGCTGTGGAGAGTAGAGGCTACCTGGAGCAAAGCCAGACTCCAGACAGTGCTCGCAGGGCCAGGCCCAAATACTCCAGGGAAGGCAAGTCCCAGTCCCTGATACTCCTGTCAGGGGAAGATGAAGAGGGACTTGGTGTGAGGCATGAAAAGGTGAGTCTTTTCTATTTTAGCTATGACTCTGTATTTGTTTGCTCTCTATATCTAAGTATTCTTCCACTGTGAAAGTCAGGAAGTTCCCAAACAGTCTCCCGTCCTGTCACTGATCACTGCTTAACTTAAACAAGCTGCCTTATGGCCCTTTCGGCCATGCCCAGCACTGAAATTTTTTATCTTGCTCCCTTAGACATCAGGAAGGTGAGTTTTTTCTTGAGAGGGACATTGGTGAGCCCAGTGGCCACCCCACCCCCCAATAGCCACCTCCCCAGCACACATAAGCGTGAGATGGCCCAGCAGTTCTCTGTGCTTCTACCTGCAGCCCTATCAGGCTGCCTTCAAGGGATGCCTTTTGAAGGGCACAAGCTTCGAGCTCCAGTCACGTGAGACACCAAGTGTCCTGAGGTTGCTGTCTGGCTCATGGTGTATGGATGTCATGCATCCTGCCACCCCAGCCTAATCAAGCCCAGTGAGACAGGAGTGAGGAACGGCAGTGCTGTGTCTCCTTAGCAATGAATCTGTGGGGACGGATGTACTGACACTGGCTGACATTTCAGCTTTTGGTAGGGGGAGGATGAATGGGACAGAATATTGTATTCCTAGCTATTCAGTTGCATGGGTGGGTGAGGAAAGCAGATGGCAATCTGTGAAATAAGGTGCCTGGTCAAGGCTAACTTGTCTGTCCATCCTGTCAGGGTCCCTCTAGTCTCAAAATAGACCCCTGCACAAAGTGTGCTGAAGGGAATACGCAGGACAGCTATGCTAGGTTGCATGACTTGGCTAAGTAAGGCTCACAGCCTGAGCTGGTGAAGCAGTAAATGTCATTAAAGCTTGCCTTCTCATTGAGGGTACTCAGGCTTGTTCTGTGATTTGCTCTACAGAAAAGGCCCTTTGAGAGGAGTGATGGTGAGCTGCCCAGTTCCTTTGAACAGCGTGTCCATGTCATGCTGCATCGGATTGGTGTCACCAAGGTGTTGTCCTCAGAAGGCAAAAAGAAGCAAGTGAGTGACCGTGTGGTCCTTGGTGAGGGGTCCTTTAGCAGTTGCATCACTAGCTCAAAGTAGGCATCTGCTGTGGTTAGATACTCTCTCGCAAGGTTGGTCATAAGATTGGGAGTTGGAATTTGTTGTTGAGCTGGTCTTTTCTTTGTCGGCTTTGATTAATCTGATTTTAACTAAACTGCTGTACCAATCTTGTCTTAAAATGAAAAAAATACTTCTTGGTAAACAATTTTAGAATTGTGCAGCTAAAGTCTGGGTCCTCTTACAATATAAGGAAATGTTGGCTTCTGTTGAAGGAAATGCATATTCTAAGGGATTGCCTGTTTCCGTTGCTTGACCGTGATTGTAGCTACTGGCCCTCTTTTTTGGCAGAAAGTCAGATTATGTGGGTTTGGGGTGCATTCCAGTTACAAGATACTGTTACTGAGCATAATGGTGTTATGTTTAAGAGAATGTCATTCAAAATTCCTAGAGAAGGCAATCTCTAGTACGGTGATGACAAACCTTTCAAAGACTGAGTGCCCAAACTGCAACCCAAAACCCACCTATTTATTGCAAAGTGCCAACACTGCAATAAAACCTGAGTACTGAGGTTTTCATTTAGAAAAAACAACTCCCAGCCAGTCCAAGCATATATATCCTTGGTAGCACACTGACCAGCCATGGAAAAGCTCGGATGAGTCGCGGCTAATGAGTCATGGCTCGTGATGTCATCGCCTGGTGCCACTACTCCTTTCCGAGCATGCGCATGACCCCTATGGCTGCTGGGTTGATGCTGGGGCCACTTGGCTCACATGCTGAGAGGGCTCTGGGTTCGCCACCACTGCTCTAGTAATAGTATAACCTATTTATGAATCTCATTCATACATTTACTGAATGTGTCCCCAAAACATCCTAATTCTTGCCTCTCTCCAACTGAGTTCTTCACCATTTCATGCCAAGTCACGGGATTTCCTTTTCCTTGCTTTATCAACGCCACTCTACAAACTGCATTTTCAGGAAAGGAGCCTCCCCTGGGAATTTATTTACAGACGTGCTGCATTGGAAAACTTGCACTGTTTGAGCTTGACAGGCTTCTGACGTATTTCTGACTCAACAGTCAAAAGTAGACTGCACCGGGTCAGTTTGTGCTCAGCTTCCACCAAATTGCTTGAAGTATTTGTGCAAATGTGAAACCAATAACTGCACAATTTGCACAAATTAGGGCTGCCTAATTAGAGTCAAGTTTTGTTATTCTTGTTTCTTGTGCATGACTACCTTTATTCCCTTATTGTTGTTGTTTCTTTTTTGTAGAGCAAAGATGGGGATATCAAGAAAGCCGGTTCTGATGGTGAGTGGCAATTGATTGCACTCCTCCCTGGTGTTCATCCTTTTATTAGGTTCGCTGCCTGTACTAGGTAAGGGAGGCACATTTCTCGCTTCCAGGTGCCTAAGTCAAATTTCCTCACCTCACCCCACCTTCTCTGAACCGAAGGAGATTCAGCCCAGGAATCCCAAAGTTTATGTGGCATATCCAAAGTTTTGCACATGCTAAATGCCTCACAACTCTGCCACATCAAAAACTTGCCTTTGAAACTCCCCTATGCTTTTTAAGCAGGTTGCTATCAGACGCAAATAGTTTACAGTCCCAATTTGGGAAGCCCAGGTTCATAGGCACCTTAGACATGTTCATACTTTTGAACCAAAAAGTGGCCCTTGGAAATGTATCCAACAACAGGCAGCATTTAAATGAGCTGGTAGTTTAGTGATCGAAGCACAGGAAGACCTACCTATAAATATGTTTTAAGCTTGGATGACATCTACTGGACCTGCAGGGGAAAACAGCCCCAGTATGTTCTCAGGGAGACAGCAGAGCTCATGTCACGGCCTCTCCACCTACTCATCTCTTGTTTTCCTTGTTTGCTCGGATCTCTAGCTGAGCCAATAGATCTCACCTCTAGCTGAGCCAATAGATCTCACCCAATATAATTAGCTTGTGTGCGTTAACAAAAGCTTAACTCATGAGGTGGTCAACTCAGGGTTGCATATGGGTGGCACCCCTACAGACTGCAGGTAGGTGCCGACATGATGGAATTAAGTCATTTAGGTTAGGACATTTCTAGGAATCATGGAATACAATTATCCATGGGGTTCCCAGGCAGCATCTCATCCAGGCACCTAGGCCAGCTCCAGCCTGGTGGCTACATAATCTGTTCTCAAGCTATTTTCCATTAAAAACACATTTTGCACACTAGAAAGCTAGATGTCACAAAGCATTCCACCATAGGCTTCTTTGTCCCACCCAACTTTTCTGAGTATGGAATGGCTTGTATGAAAAGGCTTCTACCACAACCTTGAATTCTGAGACCATACCATGCTAGGCACTCGTTTACAGGATCGTTTACTCAAACAGGATCTAGGTCTAACGTCAGAGTCCTTTACCATTAATAGCTGAACCCTGGATGAGCAACTCCTTGAGCTGCCTTTAGGCCTCATTCTGCCCCACCTTCCAGTTTTTGGTGGTCCCCTGAATTGGCTGTTTGATTTTTAGGGGATATTGTGGACTGCTCAACGGAGTCTCCTCCCTGCTCTTTGAAGTCACGCACACATTCCATGTCCACAGGTAGGTGCATTTTTTTCATTGGGAATATCGGTTCCATGGGACTTGAAATGCTGTTTTTCCATTCTCAGCACATAGCAGAGACAATTAATTCAGCTGTTCATGTATCTGCATTTGCAATGTGCATGCACAGCTCAGGGCCAGAGTGGAGGTGGGCCTATGGGGGATTGGCTCCCAATGCAAGTAATAGCTTCAGAGGAGCAAATTTAATCAGGGCCACAGCCAGGTAGGAAAGGATTAAATTCCCACTTCCTCCTCTTGTGCTTTCAATAATCATTAGCATTTAACATCATGTAGTTTATCTCCTATGTCATCGTGGATTGTCATGGGGCAATCTCCTTATGTAGTGCCAAGCAGCTGGATAGGGAATACCAGAACATAACTTCACAGTCTCTTCATATTAGGCTCGGACGACATTTCTGCTATTCAGACTGAGCAAAAGCAGCAAGGTAGACAGAAGCAGCTTCTACATGTCACACTTGTGTGCTAATAGGGTAGACAAAATGGAAAACAACGTACTTCCAAAGGTACAAATGAAAAAAACTAGTTATTCTGAGTTTTCATTGGCATCTATGAAAATATATTCTCTTTTTCCATTTTGTCCAGCCCTAGTGTTTCCCTTCTGGGTTCTGTGTACTGATGGGCAGGCAAGCTGCACCACAAAAAATACAGTAACCCTAACAAAACTTCTGCTTCTCATTCCTCCACTTTGACATGGATGAAAGTATTTTGGGTATCTTTGGCCCTTTCTGTCAAGATAGTCAGTCCCAAAGTCCTTTGCCAGAGATTTGCTGCGGTGTAATAGACTAGGATTGGGTATGCAGTGATGGATGAGTCATGCAGAAGTGTGTTGTATGAATAAAGTTAGGAGGAAGACTCAGGTACGTGGCCTGAACATCTTGAGGGAGGAGGAGCTGAAAACAAAGCATCATGAATCATCAGTAGACAGCAGATAAGAAATGCCGGTTTGGAAATGTGGAGCCATCACAGACTTGCTGATCAAGCAAAATTTGCGGTAGGAATGCTAGCCCGCTTTATGGGATGAACTACTGATGGCCTATAGCACTCTGTTGCAGATCCCTCTGTTCACGTCAGTCCCGCTGATGTTGCTGGCAGAACTGGTCCGGAGCCCAATGGTGGGTCCAGTGAGGGGAGACTATGCTGGAAAGCTCTTGGGAAGCAACTGAATGCAGAGCTCCAGGGCAAGTGTTCAGAAATCAGCTCTTCCCCGAGAAAAGCTCTGGCCATGCAGGAGCCAGCAAGCCCCAGAGAGCAGAAGGAGAGAGCGAGCTGGAGCAGCAGTTCGCCAAGGACTGGGGAAAGCACAGCAGATCCTCATCCTGTCAGGAGGACAAGCAAGGCCGAAGGAGAGTCTTTTACGGAACTACAGAATTCATACGCTGACGTAAACACAATTGCAGGAGGTATGTAAATGCTTGTGCTAGGATTTCTGGTTCTGAAAACGCTAAAATTGTACTGTTTGTTTCTCCACCAGCCTCCCTCACAGCCACAGAAGCCAGAGCTCAGGGTAGCATGTATTCTCAGTGTCCCAGCTTGCTGGAGAAGCCGGGCTTCTGGCGTGGCTGCTGCCAGAATTCCCCTGCAATTTGCAAAGGCCAGCCTGAGTATAACCCTATTCATTTCTTTTTAGACAATCAGCTCAAACCCAAACCTCGTCTGAAGCCTGTGGCAAACCGGAGGGCCATGTCTGTTCACGAGGAACAGCTCAGGGACCAGGCCTGTGCGGCAGAGCTGCACCGTAAGTGGAGAATACTGTTATGGGGATTAAGCTGCAGACCTGTGCTGGGGTGGGCAGCTTGTTGCCCTCCAAACGGTTGGCTTACAAACCAGCCTGAACTAGCACAGGCAAAAATGAGGGATTGCAGGAGCGTCTGGAGGGCCTCAGGGTGCCCACCAATATCTAAATGAAGGCTGTGCCTGGAATCCAGCTGGCAGTTTCGAGGTGGCTCCTGCTGGAAGCACATGGGGAAATGATTGCTTCTGTACATCTTGCTTTTCAGATAAGCCACTTCTCCAAATCTTTTTATATTAAAATATTTAAAAACACATTTCCTTATGTAGTACAATATAAAACATATGCCATCATTATAACCTAACAATAATAATAAATCACTGGGTGACCTGGCTATGCTTAAACAGTAGTATTTACAATTAGTTAGGGGCACAAAGGTGCCTGCATGTCTTTTTGCCCTTCACTAACCACACTAATTGTGCTTTTCTATTCATCTATTCATCTATTCAATGGGACTGCAGGTGGCGCAGTGGTTTAAACAGCTGTGCTGCTGGGCTGGTTGATCGAAAGGTCACCGGTTCGAATCTGCACAACGGGGTGAGCTCCCGTGCGCCGTCCCAGCTCCTGCCAACCTTGCAGTTCGAAAGCATGCAAGTGCAAGTAGATGAAAAGGTACCACTTTGGTAGGCAGGTAACAGTGTTCCGTGCACTTCGGTGTTTAGTCCTGCCGGCCACATGACCACGGAGACTGTCTGCGGACAAACGCTGGCTCCCTCGGCCAGGAAATGGAGATGAGCACTGCCCCCTAGAGTCAGGCATGACTGGACTTTAATGTCAAGGGGAAACCTTTACCTTTACCTTTATTCATCCCAAATCTGCTTTCCAGCACGACTCATATGATAATGGAGGTACCATGTTAGCATTATCATTTGCAAAATAAATAAAAGCTTCCCACTTTTCATGAAAACCATTTCTGCATTTTTCAGACCTAACTTGTCAGCCTTGGTTCATTGATTTTTCCATTAAGGCAATTCTAAGTCCTCTTTTCTAAGGGTAATTTCAGATGCCAGCATTTTAGAATTGATTTGTCCAATTCTAACCTTCTAAACTTCCATTAAGCACACCAGTCAGTGAGACAGACTCTCATCATCATTGTCTGTTTCGTATTGAAAGTAAACAAGGTAAAAACAGGTGCAAAATGCCAGTTCAATGGTGGTTCAAAAACTCCATAAGGTACAGAACTAACAGTTCTCTACTCCGTTTACAGAGTGCTGTCGCTGAGGTGTGAGGCCTCAGGTCTGCATGAGATCCTTGTAACCTGTTGTATTTTATTAATGGTATACCTATACCACTCCACATCCAAACTGATTCTAGAGTGGCAAACAGGAGGAGGTTCAAAACAGAACATTAAAACCATGGTCAGCAAGTAAAGCCTTCCTGAAATAAGACACAGCAGTGTTGGTGTCTGCCTGACCCCGAGACATGAAATTCCATTGAAATGGGGCTGCGACATTGAGGACTGTTCTCTTAGTGGACTCGTTAGGCCATGGACTTGTGGCAGAACCCACCAGGAGCATGTTCACCTGTGACCTCAGAGACCAGGCAGGTTGGTACAGGAGAAAGTGCTTTCTAAGGTGTCCTGTTCCCAAGGGCCTTGTAAGCTAATACTAAAACCTTAAACTTGGCCTGATAGCAAATTGGTAGATAGTGCATTCCATTCAGCAAAGGCATCACCCATGGAAAAGAGGCAGCTCCTATTAACAGCTGAGCCACTACGTTCTGTGCCAACTCCAGCTTTTAGAGCAGGCTTAAGGCTGCTCCCAGATTGCATTGCAGTAATCCAGTCTGGAGCATAGCAGAGCCTGTATCTCTGTTTAAGGGCATGGGGCAGAATGCTGTTATCCAGAGTGGGCATTCTGTACATGTTCAGAGGTGCTTTGATAAGGAAATTGCATAGTGTCACTTCATATTTGTTTGAAAAGAGGTTATGAACAAAAATGAGAGACCACAACACTAGATGTGGGTGGCTAAAGTGGGACTATAAGGACAAGAGTAACAGTATCTATTTTAAACATGGTTCTATCTGGACCATTAGCCTCGCTTCAACTTGCCATCCTTCCTATTTGTTATCACTGAAAGATCGAAAGTATTTAGAATGGTCATGTAATTAGAATGGGCTTAAGTCCCAATGACTGGAAATAGGCAGGAAATGAATACATATAATAATGACAGCTATTATTATTACTTCCAGCTGGTGTATCCCTGCATGTATTACAGACACAATAAAATGAAGAGGGGGTAGAAAAATGCAAGGCATCTAGGCAACAGGATATGAGTAACCTGAAACAGGTTAAAAGCTAATCAGCTAAAGGGTACGGAGAGGGAATAACATAAGAAACAAATGCCTGCTATCAAAATGAGAAAGAGAAAACAAACTACTGTCCCAAGTATATCTAAAGCAAAACAGGTTTAACAGTCCTACCTGATTCCTTTCTAAAATAATTGGAAAGGAAAGATAAACATTTGAAATATTTCCTTATCACAGGCAGGTAAGCAGCATTCATATCAGAGTTTTGGTAGAAAGAAGCCATGAAGCCTGTGGTAAGATCCGAATGACAGAACCACAGGCAAGATAACAGGACAGGAGAAGGGATACAGCTTCCTTAATGGGCTGCAAGCACAGGACCGCTTGCTTAACCATTAAGCTATCTCAACATACAGGTGGTCCCTAGGTTATGAATGTCTGAGTTACAACCAACCTGTACTTAGGAACACATGGACTGCCGCAACCCTATATGGATATCTCTAGGGAAAAGCTGTGACTTCTCTAGGGAAGGACCCGATGCATTTTGCAACTCATCCTCAGTGGCCACGCAGTTCCTTAGAGATACAGTTTTCACAGCTTTTCATTCCAAGGCTTCGGCTTGAGCATTAAGTGACTAAAAGAGAACACACATTCTGTCAAGTGTTCAGTGCTCTGTTGTTAGACCTTGACGTGAGAAGCAGTAAGAGACAGAATAAAAATCTACTCCAAACTGAGGAATGCCTTTGTGCTCTGAAGGTCAGAGTCTGGATAGCAGTGCTCTTCTACCAGCCTAGCTGCTGCTGTACAACAGCCTTAATCCAACTTCCCTGCAGCTTGGAATACATGTCTTGTCTCTGCATCAAAACAGCATCTCCTGAAGCAACAAGCACAGTGATGCTTCAGTATTACCCACACAATGGTCTGAGTGACATTTTCCACAACTGCTAACCATTTCCTGTTCGAAGCACAAGCCTCTTTCCCAATTTTATTAACATGGTCACCCAATTTCATTTTCAACAGATGCAAAACCCCCCCTTTGTCTGCAGCGTTCCCCTATCCTGAAATGGAAGATTAAGCCCAAATCCCTGTTGGAGTCTGACACAGCTGCACTATTAGAGTCCCCAGGTAAGAGTGAAAAAAAACTCCAATCTTTCCCAAGGGACAAGCTTAGTTAGTGTGTTGTAATTTTTAAAAAATCAGGCTTGTTCTGAATTTTACTACCTTCCTTGCTGTTTTGATGGAGGAACAGCTGATATAATCACCTAGCACCTTTGACAGAAGAGTCAGTAATCTGTATTCCCCACATCGAACATACTGTATTTGCTTATGGGACAACACTAAGCTCCTTTCCATTAGTGGTGCTAAATTAAATGTAGGATATTCAGATTCCCAAAGCCTTTACACTATTATTGCCCCCGGTGAGGTCTGCAGCTGAGACCATATCATTACGGTAACAGAATGCTTGTGGTTCCTCTTGCAGATATGCTACCCCAAGAAAGAAACATGGCAGTCACAGAGTCAAAGCCAAGAGCAAAAATGGAAGAAGAGTTGCAACAAGCTCTGGAACATACCCTAGAGAATGCACAAAATACAGCCCTAGACCAAAGAACTGCTGTGCCATTTGCCAAGTCTCACACACAAGAGCACTGAGTCACTAGCTGGTGTTTCTGCATGATGGCAGCTCAACCAAATGAGCATAGAATGAAGGCTTATGATACGAAGCAGCAGCAAAGCCAGCTATATGGGTGCAAGCAATTCAGCACAGGGCCAAGCAAGCCACAGGCCCCAACATGGCTCCTTGGTTGGTGGAGCTGCTATTTTCCATGAGGAATAGTGGCATCTAAGCTCCTGCACGTCTTCTGGGTTGTCCCCTTATTCATCTATCACCCTTGTATTTGCTCATGTAAGTGCCCTGTGCTCTGATGGTTCACATGGGGAAAACCAAAAGCTGAGTACGCAGGAATCCAGCCCATCCGAGCAGCAGTTGTGCAGCTGGGAGCTGGTGCAGAAGCGAAGAGGTGTAGTGCCAGAAACTGAGAACCACCAGCAGGAGTGGGGGGGGGGGAGGGAGTGGGGGAGCTGTTTTACATAGACTCAACTCTTGGCCAGCTTTCTGGTTTGCAAAAAAAAGGCTAAAATCAGGGGTGCAGTTAAGCCACAAAGCCAGGCAGGTCTGCCTCACATTGACAATCTTACTCCTTCCTTCATCCTGCAGTATATCTATTTCGATGGTTGTACATCCTCTGGCCACTTCCCTTCATAAGCCTGGGGTGGGGGGAGGGGGCAAATTTGTTCTACACAAACATCTGCTGTTACCAGTGAGGTGTTTGGCATGAATAAGACAGGAGGGGTGTGTATGTTTTGGCAGCTTTCACCAAGTAAAAACTAATAAAGTCTCAGCCCCTCCATTCCACAATTAAATGAGAATGATAATTCAAATCAGAATTGTTCCTGTCTCATTTATTGTGGTATTAAGACTTGTCTTGCTTCCCTGATATCTACAAGATCCAACTGTGCCTTGCTGTTATCAAGGGGATGGAATAAAGGGAAAAGATGCTTAAATAGATTGGAAAGGTGTGAGCTGCAGATGTCATGCTAAGTTTGGTGCCTGTTTAAATCTGGCTTTTAGTTGACATGTCATGATTTCCAAACTCTGTCTTAAAGGGCAGCAGTTTACCCTAATCTACCATATTTTTTGCTCTGTAAGACTCACTTTTTTCCCCCTCACAAGTAAGGGGAAATGTCTGTGCGTCTTATAGAGTGAATATGTGTGTGCAGTAAGTCTGTCAGATGTGCAGCCCATGGGGAAGTGATGGGGAATGTGCCTGTGATTATGTGCCCATTTGATTCAGGATATTTTTTCTTGTTTTCCTCCTCGAAAAACTAGGTGCGTCTTATGGTCAGGCACGTCTTATAGAGCGAAAAATACGGTATTTGCTTTCCGAAGGCTGCAGGTGACAATTCATGGTATGGATTACTGTTAAATTTCCTACATGTAAAGCACTTGGGAATACCAGAGTGAAAGCACACGTTGCTATACTGAGAAACTACAACATGTAGCCACAACCTGAAAAAGATGCAGTCATGTTACATGGCACCCTATATGCGCTTTTAACTCTGCTTCCTACACCAAAGTGCTTTGGATGTAGGAGAGTCATAAGAAGTTGTCTCAATAAGCCACTGCTATGTCAGTTCAGAAAACATGTGGCACAGTAGACCACCAATTCATTAAGATGTTTGGAGAGATACAGACAGTAATAACCTGAGTGTGGGTTACTGGGTTCTCTCACAGCATCCTTTGGTACTACAAGGTGTGTAGCCTTACATGCCCCAAAACCTGTTTCTGCACACATTGCTTGTGATCTGACATAAGAATACAGGCTGCCAAACTCCTACAGATCTGGACAACACCCAGACGGAATCTAGCTCTATGTACTGTTTGTGGGTAACTGCCATCCAATACCAAATGTTTATTGCATGTGTATATAGAAATATATTTTAAAATGCTAGCACAAACAGCTGATTTAACTGTTCCTATGGTTCCTTAAGAAAAGGAAATGGAGGCAGTTATTTCAACTTTCAAACCATGTTTAAGCTATTGTGCTCAACTTTGGAAACTGGGCACGAAGTGTATTTTCTACAAGAGCTGTGTTGGTTTTTTTCTGATTTCCAAAACATTTGATCAAGCATGTGAGCTACATGAAATATTTTGTAATTAAATGGAACAGGGAAATGATCAAAACAATTAAAGACCAAAGCTTTCTAGTTCAGAATATTGGCACAGGAAGAAATTCTTGATTTCCCTGATATTCTGAGACATTTGCAAATGCTTGTTAGGTACAGTTCAAAGCACTGTTTAAAACCAAAGAATTACCACATTTGTATGATATTTCAGAATGCAGAGTGGCTGACAGCCTTATTTCATGCTAAACTGAGCATGTGTGAAAGAAGTCAGTGAGGGAAAGAAACGTCTATCCTGTTTAACAGAGCCTCTCATTCTCTTCTACCACATCAAAAACTTCTCTATTACTAGAGAGATCTGTATTATCCAATGAAAGTGATTGGTAGTTGACTGACAGAGAAAAAGAAAGCACTTTTTTGAACAACTCTTGTTTAGATTATAAAATCCCCAGATGTGGCGATAGCTACCAACTTATATAACTTGAAAAAGTATTATGCAAATTCATGGAGAAATAGTCATTAATATACTTATGATGGTTATTTAGACTCTCCATGTCTGCAAAGGCAGGATATCACTGGCTATCCCATTACTGGGGAATAACATCAGAGGAAACCTATTTGCCCTCATGATTTTCTTGCAGCCTTTTCAGAAGCATCTTAGCTGATGAATGAGAAAAACAAAATAGTGGTTGGCATAACTTGTTCCAGTATCTTTGATATTCTTTGTTGCGGTAAATTCAATTACAAACCTATTTATGGACTATGGACTGCATCCAGACATCATCATAGAGTAGTCCCTATGAAAGCAATAATACTGGTTATGAATAATCTAAGGAGACTACTAAAAGTAGGAAACAGTCTGGTTGCAATGCTAAAGTTTTTTTCTTCAAAGAGCTCCTCAGACAGCCTGTTGTGTAGTGCTCACCCATTATGGGCCAGAAAAGAATTCCTTCTAATCAGATGGATAAATTTATTTACATAATGAGATCCAAGCAACTTCAAAGTACCATGGTCATTTAGAGTAGTTCATCCACTGGAGAAGGAAATGGCAACCCACTCCAGTATCTTTGCCATGAAAACCCCATGGACAGTACCAAAAGGCAAAAAGATATGACGCCGGAAGATGAGCCCTTCAGGTCGGAAGGTATCCAATATGCTACTGGGGAAGAGCAGAGGGCTAGTACTAGAAGCGCCAGAAAGAATGAAGCGACTGGATCAAAGCCGAAAGGATACTCAGTTGCCGATGTATCTGGTGGTGAAAGGAGAGTCCGATGCTGCAAAGATCTATACTCCATAGGAACCTGGAATGTAAGATCCATTAATCAAGGCAAGCTGGATGTGGTCAAACAAGAGATGACAAGACTGAACATCAACATCTTAGGAATCTGTGAACTAAAATGGACAGGAATGGGTGAATTTAATTCAGATGACCATCAGGTATACTACTGCAGGCAAGAATCCCTCAGAAGAAATGGAGTAGCCTTCATAGTCAATAAAAGAGTAGGAAAAGCAGTACTGGGATACAATCTCCAAAATGACAGGATGCTCTCAGTTCGAATCCAAGGCAAACCATTCAACATCACAATAGTCCAAATCTATGCCCCAACCACTGGTGCTGAAGAGGCTGAAGTTGACCAGTTCTATGAAAGCCTACAACACCTTCTAGAATTAACACCAAAAAATGATGTCCTTATCATCATGGGGGATTGGAATGCTAAAGTAGGAAGCCAAAAGATAACTGGAATAACAGGCAAGTTTGGCCTTGGAGTACAAAATGAAGCAGGGCACAGGCTGGTAGAATTCTGTCGAGAGAATACGATGGTCATAGCAAACACTCTTTTCCAACAACCCAAGAGACGACTCTACACATGGACATCACCAGACGGTCAACACAGAAATCAGATTGACTGCGTGCTCTGCAGCCAAAGATGGAGAAGCTCTATACAGTCAGTAAAAACTAGACCAGGAGCTGACTGTGGCTCCAATCATGAGCTTCTCGTTGCAAAATTAGGCTTAAATTGAAGGAAGTAGGGAAAAGCACTAGGCCACTCAGGTATGACCTAAATCATATCCCTGATGAATATATAGTGGAGGTGAAAAATAGATTTAAGGAATTAGATCTGATAGACAGAGTGCCTGAAGAACTATGGACGGAGGTTCGCAATATTGTACAAGAGGTAGCAACTAAAACCATCCCAAAGAAAAAGAAATGCAAGAAAGCAAAATGGCTGACTGAGGAAGCTTTACAAATAGCTGAGGAAAGAAGGGAAACAAAAGGCATGGGAGAAAGATACACCCAATTGAATGCAGAATTCCAAAGAATAGCTAGAAGAGATAAGAATGCCTTCTTAAATGAACAGTGCAAAGAAATAGAAGAAAACAATAGAATAGGGAGGACCAGAGATCTCTTCAAGAAAATTGGAGATATGAAGGGAACATTTCATGCAAAGATGGGCATGATAAAGGACCAACATGGCAGGGACCTAACAGAGGCAGAAGAGATTAAGAAGAGGTGGCAAGATTACACAGAAGAACTATACAAGAAAGAGCTTAATGTCCCTGATAACCACGATGGGATGGTCACTGACCTTGAGCCAGACATCCTGGAATGTGAAGTGAAATGGGCCTTAGGAAGTCTGAGCAACAACAAAGCTAGTGGAGGTGACAGTTTTCCAGCTGAGCTATTCAAAATGTTAAAAGACGATGCAGTAAAAGTGCTACACTTAATATGCCAGCAAATCTGGAAAACTCAACAGTGGCCACAGGATTGGAAAAGGTCAGTTTACATTCCGATCCCAAAGAAGGGCAATGCCAAAGAATGTTCAAACTACTGCACCATTGCACTCATTTCACATGCCAGCAAAGTGATGCTCAAAATCCTACAAGCTAGGCTCCAGCAGTATGTGGACCGAGAACTACCAGAAGTACAGGCAGGATTTCGAAGAGGGAGAGGAACTAGAGATCAAATTGCCAACATACGCTGGATCATGGAGAAAGCTAGGGAGTTCCAGAAAAACATCTACTTCTGCTTCATTGACTACTCTAAAGCCTTTGATTGTGTGGATCACAACAAATTGTGGCAAGTTCTTAAAGAGATGGGAATACCTGACCATCTTATTTGTCTCTTGAGAAACCTATATGCGAGTCAAGAAGCAACAGTGAGAACTGGACACGGAACCACTGATTGGTTCAAAATTGAGAAAGGAGTTCGGCAAGGCTGTATACTGTCACCCTGCCTATTTAACTTATATGCAGAGCACATCATGAGAAAGGCGGGGCTAGATGAATCGCCAGTTGGAATCAAGATTGCTGGGAGAAATATCAACAACCTCAGATATGCAGATGATACCACTCTAATGGCAGAAAGTGAAGAGGAACTAAAAAGCCTCTTGATGCGGGTAAAGGAGGAGAGTGCAAAAGTTGGCCTGAAACTCAACATTAACATTAAGAAAACTAAGATCACCACAGATGGGGACTGCAGCCAAGAAATTAAAAGACACTTGCTCCTGGGGAGGAAAGCTATGGCAAATCTAGACAGCATACTAAAAAGCAGAGACATCACCCTGCCAACAAAAGTGTGTACAGTCAAGGCTATGGTTTTCCCAGTTGCAGTGTATGGCTGTGAAAGCTGGACCATAAGGAAGGCTGAGCGCCGAAGAATTGAGGCCTTTTGAGTTGTGGTGCTGGAGGAGATTCCTGCGAGTCCCTTGGATCACAAGGCGATCAAACCGGTCAGTCCTAGAGGAGATCAACCCTGACTGCTCTTTAGAAGGCCAGATCCTGAAGATGAAACTCAAATACTTTGGCCACCAAATGAGAAGGAAGGACTCCCTGGAGAAGAGCCTGATGCTGGGAACAATAGATGGCAAAAGGAGGGGACGGCAGAGGATGAGGTGGCTGCATGGAGTCACTGAGGCAGTTGGTGTGAGCTTAGTGGACTCCAGGGGATGGTGGAGGACAGGAAGGCCTGGAGGAATGTTGTCCATGGGGTTGCGATGGGTCGGACACGACTTCGCGACTAACAACAACAACAACAGCATGTTAGTAAATCAACTTCTATCAGCCTCTGGGCTGTGGTCAGACTTAAAAAAAACTTTTTGAACTTATAACAAGGTGCTTTTTAAAATGTTATTTTCCCCAAATAAGTATGCAGTATTTTTCATTCTGCTGGAAAAAAACACAACTGAACATAAATATTGCAGGCGCTTTCTGCTTAAAAAACATTTTTTTATTTTTATATACAAAACTCAAAGTGGAATTGTATTATTTAACTTCAACTTTACAGAAGAACAAAATTAATCATGTAGATTACTTAATCTGATAACAGATTGAGAAAGTGTTTATACTACAGCATTTTTGTCATGCCATATTGCAGTTGGTGTGTCCTTCTGTGTTGAAAGCATAGCAGCCTTTGCTACAGGAACATGGACCACCCTGGGTAAGACTAGCAAACTGAGTTCCTTCCCTTTCCTTGTATGCAATTAACCAAACAAAATATCCCTCTTCAAATAGAACATGGCAAAACCTGGCTTGATAAATCCAACTTTAAAGATTAGTAACATCAGTAGCAGCTATTGCTTCTGTGTATTGCTGAAAATCCAACGTGCCCATCCCAGCATTGCTCTTGATATCCTGCAAATCAAAAACAGAAGCTGTGAAGCTAGGACCACAGAGTTTAATGATAGCCTGATCATTCTCATCCATTTTTTAAGTGCAGAAAAATAACAGGTATTTAGCAAGTTCAGCTCTTTCTAACCTACTGCATCCAAATGTATTGGATTATAATTCTCAACATTTCCCGTCAGCCTGGTTAATGGTCACAGTTTATGGGAGTTGTGCTCCAAAACTTCCCAAGGGTGCCATGCCTGCTTTGAACATCCTATATGTGCCAAAGCTATTATCTAGAGCAATTTTTTGGACATAATTAAATTATAACCCTCCCCCCATCCTCTACACCTCACTTCAAATTCAGGTAACCAGGAAAGATACGAACCTTGTAGAGCGTACTTGGGAACAGAGTTCAGGTGTTGGTCGCTTGTACTTAATATGAAAAGGGGCTCGTTTCACATGCTGCTGGAAGGAAACGAGAGACGCACACTGAATTTAAAGTCAATCTTGCTCCACCTCCAGATTTCTTGGTTGGGGGCAAGGTGGGGGAAAGAACATATGGGGAGATGAAGGCTTAGTAAATGGACACAACTTGTCAGATCTAGAGCCAGCCATGCTACACTTCAGCAAACATAAATCTATGCTTTTCCTGTTGATAGAATCAAAAGCAAAACTAGTGATGGTCATGTTGGGGCATTGTCAGAGGAGGAACAATGGCCTTCCTAAACAACTGGTTAGTAGACTCGATTGTACCTTATGAAAATCCTGTTCACAATCCAAAACTATCAGGAATTTTATCACAACTGTTTGTCCAAATCAAAGATGTACCTGCTGTTGATCTCTGTGTTGTCCAGGCCTTCTAGGAGTGATGTCTGCTACTCTCTGCTCCCTCCCTTTTTCTAGGAATGTCTCTGTACATCTGAAATGGGCAGATGCCGGATGTTGTTGGATCGTTTCAATTCGGCTTTTCTTGGGTGTACTCACAAATTTCAAGGGAGATTTACAAGTTGTCAAGAGCTTGCTCTCTAGCTCGTGAGCTTTTGCAAAGGCCCTGGTGGAAGGATGTTTTGGACTGGAAAAAGTCTCAGTAGCTTCCTCCTCATCTGGCATCATCTGCTTCCTTTTAGCTGCCACACATTTCCTTCCTCTATCCACACATTTCTCCCCAGCATTTCTCAGCACCATATTATCCCTCTGCAAATGAGTGAGATGATCTTCCTTCATGTTTTCAGACAGTGATGCAAGGGAGCAGTCACTCTGAGAGGGGGGGCAGACAGGAGAGAGAAGGCATGTAGCAGTGTGGGAATGTGAATTCTTCAATGATGTATCACAGGGAGTGCTCTCATCAGTATCTGCAGCTTTGCTGGCATGGTATGTAGTGTTCAGTTCAATCGATTCCTGACCAACAGACTCCTTTAAAGATACATGGTTGTGAGAAGGAAGCAGTGTTGGGGATGCTGTCTCTACTAGATCCGCCTGCTCAGAATTGCATAGGGATGTATGAGCACAAGGCTCTGGGAATTCTGTAGTATGGCTGCTGAAGCATGGAGCCTCTTCTTCCTCCGCCGTACTAGCCAAAAGCACCTGCTGTGGGGCAGGAAGACCGGGCAGTGTACCAGATGTGTCTGCCAAAGCACATAAACAAAGATACACTATTTGTAAGGCACACGAAGTGCAAGGAATACAGTGCCCAACAGAAGCTGGCTATGCTGAATATAATGCACTAAAAGCAGGAGAAGCAAGTTCAACAAAGTCAAATCCATATGAGAATAGAAAACAACCGAAGACTAGTATGCTATTCCAAGCTACTTTCCCCATATCTAAAATGCCATTATTCAAAGTTGCTTTAAGTCCTGCTGGGGAAAAATGCAGGCATGATGTGAGTGCCTGTATCTTCTCCTTGTGATGCTCATAGTAGCTTCAAGGATGAAGATGGAATTTAGGTCAGGAACTGTCCGCGAGAAAATCCCTTTAAAATCCCTTCCTTCAGCACTGCTGCTGCAATTAAAACCAGAGCCTGCCACAGCTGCTTTAAAGTTTAAAAGGATGGGAAATCTGACCATGACCTTCCATTTCTGTTTGGTCCTGAGACACAGAAATATGGCAGTGAAAAATGAGATACCTTGGCAGTGCTCCCCCAGGCCACACATACACCTGTATCCTCTGTTGCTCATGCCCGTGCGACCAAAAACACATGCAAGAGGGAGTGAGCAGCTGAAGCGCATAATGAGGCACTACAGGAAAAGAGGAGTAATGAGCCTGAAGATGGAAAAAGGTGCTGAGAATTAAATAGTGGTGAAGGGAGTGCTTAGGCTGGGAGAGATGGCAGGCCAGAACGAACTCTTTAAACAGTATCTTCCAACAAGCTGCAAGTATCATTATGTGATTTATATTCTGCCCTTTACATTCTCTCTTATGAAGAATGTAAGAGGGTTTATACACTCTTCTTCTATTCCATTTTATTCTCACAACAGCAACCCTGTGAGGTAGGTTAGGCTGAGAGTCCATGTCTTGCACAAAATGACCCAACTGTGGCTGAGTGGGGACTAGCAACTTGATCTCCGAGGTCCAGTCCAACACTCTAATCACTACATTACACTTGCTCTCCCATCTTGTTAGCAAGAAAATAGCCTCTGATGCAAATACTGAGCACATGGAGCAAAAGAGTGACTTCCTTACCATATACAGGATAACAATGCAATTATTAATAGTATTCTACAGTTGGAAGGACCTAGATTAACCTATGTGCTCAGTAAGGTGGAGAAGTGTGAGCCATCCCCCTTCGAAGGGAACTGTCAGTTGCAACAACTTTCTAGCTCCTTTTTTTTCTTTTCAGACAGTGCTCCCCATGCTTTTTTCACAGGATCATATGCAGCAATGACTGAATAAGTCTGACTAAATGAAAACAAAATTTAAAAAACACACAACTGGAGCCATTTTTTAGAAACAGGAGGTGACAAACCAGTGACAGGCTCTCCAATGTGTCATTGAGGCACTTTGACAGGGCTGCCACTAGATGTCAAATCAGAGATCACTTTTTACAATCTACAACAACAACAAGAGTTAAATAGCGCATATGCACACCCCACCCAGCAAACCAAAAAGGGCCGGGATCTGAGTGGGGAGAGGGCAGGCACGTTAATCCTGCTGTGGGATCCCCTGGGTAAGTTGGGGAGAGAGAAGCAAAGAAGCCATGGTGAGCTGGATGGTTGTTCACCCAACAACTGGCCCACTGTAGCTAGTGGGCTGCTGTGTTATGCAAACATGAGCATTTTCAGAGGTGAGGTATGGTCACTTCCTGCATAGCTATACAGCAAGCTAGCCTGTTGAGTCACCTTTGCTAGGGGCCTGCAGCTGGATGGGTGACCACATAAGGAAGTAGGAGGCAGAGGACTGGACTTGACAGCCTTCCAACTCTACTTCCATTCCTTCCAACTCTACTTCCACCTCTCTTGAGGGCAAGATACACTCCATGCTAATAAGGTGTCATGTCACTGCAGAGTTGTGGGGTTAATGCATTTGATTTCTATTCCATCTTTCCACTAAGAAAGTGGCACTTGAGGCAATTCTGGGTGGAACAGAGCTGAAAAGCTAATCGAACATGAATCAGAATTTCCAAAATCAACACTGACTTTCCCACTTTTAAACATTTTTAAATTGGGCGTTTAATATTTGATTCTTTAGGATACATTAAAAAAAAACCACTTGGAAGTTCAGCATTTGTAAGCCACCCAGAGAAACCTAAGGTTATGGGGGTAGCATAGAAATGTAACGAAATAAATAAATAGTAAAATATAAAATCTCTGACAGACAGTTGCGCAGTCTCTGCTTAAATGCCTCCTGCGAAGAAAAGCACACCACCTACCAAGACAGTTTCACTGCTGAACAACTCATAGCATTAGAAAGTCTTTTCCAATGTTCAATGAATATTTACTCCCCTGCCATTTCCACCCATTGATTATGATCCTGTCCTCTGGAGGAACAGAGAGAAAATCTTATCCATCTTGTATATGACAGTCTTTCAGATATTTCAAAACTGCTACCATTCTTCCCCTAAAATGATCTACTTCAAGATAAAGATACCTAGTTCTTCAACCATTCCAGCCTTTCATCACCTGCTGCCTTCATCCTAACAAAGTCATTCATCAATGTCCTTCATAAAGTATCGTATCTTGAAGTGGACACACTATGCCAAATGCTCAGAAAAGAATTGCTGCCTCTCACAATTCTGAACACCACATTTCTGTAAAGTATTCCTCCAACTTTATAATCTGCATTGCACTGGTAGCTCCTGTTCATCTTGTAGCATTACTCACCACTGGAGGAGGTCAAAGTCATTCCTGGAAATATATCCCAAGGGTTTTCTAGGGAGACATCCAGACTTTCAGATTCCGCTGCCAAAAAGAAAAAAAATTACTTAAGCATCACCCTGCAAGAGACCTCAGAAAAAGCCAGGCAATCATGAGATCAGGGTAAGGTCATACAAGCAGCAATAAGCATTCTAATACCGTGAATTATTCTAGGAATTATTTCTTTCAAGGAGACAACTGTTGTAACCAAAGAAGGACAGAGCATCCACCTAACCGAAGTGAGTTATGAGCATGGATCTACTCTCGCAATCATGAGTTCAAGAATATAAAGTTAGTTATTTTCAGTAAGATGATTCAAACTTTGATCTAACAAGATGATCTTCAAAATAAGTTTCTAGATAAGCTTCATGAAATGAAAAAACAAGAACGATGTTGGGTTTACTGAAGTTACACCTAGTTAGAAATAAAAAAGTGCTTTGAACCACACATGGCATTTGATATTCCAGCTGCACTTCCTCTCCAATCCCATGTAAAGCTACATGCTGCCATTCATAGTAATTAAGATTTTGTTCCTGCCAAAGACTACTTATGATATTTTGTAGAACCATTCAACTATGATTCTCAGTGTGCTCAAAGTCCTTATCACATAAGGCAGGACCCAACAGCAAGTGAGTTCCAAATTATGTCCTACCTATGGTACATTCATACACAGCATGAAAATCAAAGAATTTTGAACTGATTATAGCTCAGTTATTCAGACTCTTCAAAAAACATATTAATAGGCACAGACAAATGAATTTTACATTTGTCCATGTCAACTTTATATTTGAGCAGGAGACAGTGTTGCAACCTTTCAGAGTTGGACAGATTAATTCAATCTTTGATCAGATTGGTACATCTTAATCTCCTAGCATGGAATGTTCAGTTTCTTTCAGTCCAATGGCTACATACCAGAGAGGCTTGCAGGAGCTGCAAGTGGAAGATGGGGCTAAAGGCCAAAAAGGGTGGAGACAAAATGGGTAGGGCCAAAACATTAAAAAGGGCAGCATATTTCAGTTTAGAGTTTTTACTGCCAATAATTAAGTCTTGAGAGAGGCATTTCAATCTTTTGAAATGGAGGAAAACTACAGAAAAGCCACCAATGGCTAGTACTTGGAAGAAAGAGAGTAGAATCATAGTAGAGTTGGAAGGGGACATGAAGGTCATTGGGTCCAACCCCCTGTTGTTGCAGGACACGAATCTACACCATCCCACTCAGATGGTTGTCCAGTTTCTTTTTGAATGGCTCTGGTGTGAGTAGATCCAAAGGAAAGGGCATGATAATTTGGGAAACTCAGAGGGCCAGACCAGGACTCCTGGCTTAAAATTCTACACACATCAAATAGTTTCCATTACAGAAATGCTAATCAACAGTGACATTTGGCTGAAGACAAGCAACCGCTATCTAAAAGAATATTAGTTCCATGTGAATTCTACCTTGAGCAAAAACCTCCAGCAATAAAGGAATAAACCAAGTCTTTTAGATAATTCTCTCTTCTAATAAGGAGATTTTAATGTTCCAACAAAAAGACCAAGCACTGTCTGCCACAAAAACAACTACTGCTACGTACCACTGAAAAAGGATGCAGTACTTTGGTCATCATCTTGAGAGCTTTCACCAGTATCATGAACAGCTTGAGAAGTCTCTGTAAGAACAAGTATTGTCTCCTCAAATGGGACACATTCCTGAGCTATCCTTCCCAATCGTCATACAGATGTGATTTGCAACCAACACAGGAGCTCAGGATACACAACAATGCTTGGGAGCAACTTTCGTCCACATCCAATCTCATCTACATCCAATCACATACATCCATATTTTGTAAAATGCAACACTCGTTTATCAATGTTCTTCATTAAGCTTGATATCCAGAAGTGGACACACTACTCCAAATGCATGCTGATCAACACAAAAAATAATACACCATGGAGGGTAAAGGAATCATACAGATCGCTTACTTTACCTAACTGTGCTTTTCTTTACCTTGAACTTAGACTGTTTAGACAACTGATACTGTATGTATCAGTGGTGTCGAAGTTTGCCATAACGGGACTGCCTCAGCCAGCAGCAGCCATTTTCCTTGATACTAACTGTATAGTTCCTTCGTCATTTTTACAGCTGCAAGAGTATAGAATCTACAGGACAGAGGTAGAGCGAGGTGCATGAAGGAAATAGCAAGTATAAAGCATGTACTGCTCCTTACGTGCCAGCCTACAGACCTAAAGGTAAGCTACAGCTATTCAGCTATAAGTTGTGTGGAGCTTGGATACTCTAAACTAAAGAGCATCACCAAGAATTAAGACCAGATGTTTCAGACTACAACTCCCACTAGGCCCAGCCAGCAGATCAGACATTGAAGGAGTTATACTCTGAAACAGTGGTTTTCAACCTTTCCATAGCTGGGGACTAGCAAAAACAGGAAAACCACCTTGGGGGTTGCTGAGGCAGAAACAAAAACACCATACATGCAATACAGTATTCTGTGTTTTGGTTTCCAGACACAATACCCACCCCCCACAAAAAACTTCGAAACAATCAGCAACCAAGCAACACAAAATGCCAACAAAAGAACCAAATACCGAAATCAGCACAGTGTGGCTACCACCAAGCCATCTCTCCCCTCCCTGCCACCCCATGACATCAGCGCACCCTGAGAATGTGATGCCAACCATGGAAGAGGTGGTGCAGCAGAGCCAGCCCCCACACCAGTCCGCAGCAAGCAGGGTGCCCCCCCTCACCATGGACCAGCAGGAAATCTCCCGCAGACCACTGGCTGAACACCACTGCTCTAAAAAATCTGAAGGACTATGGGTTGCCAGTAGCTGAACTAGAATAAACCTTCTTATAGTTATTTAACGCTGGGTACTCACTCGGAGTGTAGGACTTGGAAAGGGCTGCCTCATTTTCTGCACTGATTACTAGAAGCTTTGCTGGGACTGTGAAGGTGTCTTGTTGCAGCTGAAATCAAAATTGATAATCCACTTTGTACACACACCCTGATCATCCACATATTCCCAGCCAGTGCTTAACAGGACCAAAGTTCTTTACAGCTTTCCCACCTCTCCTAGTTTCATCAACTTGAAATGAACAAACTGCACAGAGCAAATCTGAGCCAACTATTGGCAATGAAAGCTCTGAGAAAAACACAGATCAAGTAACCACTTCATTTTCAGTGACAGCAGCTTTCATAGTTTGGATATTTACTTGCATTCCTTTATTCCACCATCACGTAACTTTGATTATCCCTTGTTCCCCAATCCCTGCCCTTAACGATTTAAGTTAGCTTGTCACAATCAGGATATGAAAAACACATGAAGACGAACCTTATCTTGTTTGCGTTCCCTCTGCCATTTGGTATCTGGATATACTGCCATTTGCTCAGAATCCGACTTGCTAGGGTCCAATAAACTGAGGCAATCCTCAACACTTTGTTTCAAAGTGCTCAGCTGATCCTGCTTTATCTCTCTCAGTATTTCTGAAACAGATGGTTGTTCTTAAACAGGAACAGAAATGCATACAGTAAATAAAGTGTTAGATTTAAGTTCCATAAAATTTCACATTAAGGTTAAATTTTTAGCATGCAGTTGTCATTAACCTGAGACTAATTTTTTTGAGCGCTTGCATCAGTTTTGACTTGAAGGTAAATAAAATAACTAAAACAGAAAAAAAAAAATCTTGCTGTAAATATGTGCCACAGAAAATTGATCTACCCTATGCTATAAGTAGTCCAACAGCTATATCAAAGGAACATACGATTATGCAATGAAGGAGTATTCCCTTCTAAGACAGTAAAAAGTGTGTGGAGCAGTCCCTTTATGATATGGATAGTCACAGGAATTCTTTTTATACCTATGGGCCTCTCCCATTAACACTACATGAAAGTATTTGATATTCACCAACCATACCTGAACTGGGCCAGAGCTGCATGGCAAAACCTTTCCTGAAACATGCGAACAAGACAGAAACAGGAGTTATATACCAGTCTTGCAGAACTTTCAAACTCCTCCCTTTTTCATCTTTAGCTTTGAATTTCTCCTATGCTTACCAGCTTGTTTTTGCAGCTTCCTGATGTGATGTTATTTAACATCAGCCTGAACCATTCAAGGCTACTTCCATTGCCCAGGAATAAACAATGCTACTGGTGTGGGGTCCCTTGCCCAAGGTGAACAAAGACCCATGGAAGTACAGCTGTTTAGGTAAGAAGAAAAATAGGGATTTCTCCTGCTGTTTGCATCTTTATTCAAACCTCTGAAGAAGTCGGGCAAAACTGTGCCTCTTCCCTTCAGATCTCTATGCTATTAGGACATCTGAGAGGCAGACACTTCTCTCATTTAGAGGAAGCGTTGTTGCTCTTATTAACAGTTTATATCTGATTTTCCGGGAATTTTAAAACATGTTCAACTTTTCACACTTTAAACCTGTTTCCAAGATCCAGTTGACATGGGACTTTGATGAGACTGAGGCAGGAGGAGAAACAGCAGGGCATGCTATGTGTTTTTAAGAGCCTTCTGGGTCTTGCAACATCTGCAATCATAAGGTATTGCAGAGGGATCTGACAGCTCCTGCATGATCATGTGTTCCAGATGAGACATTATCTCAAATCAGAGCTGGTATGTGAACTTAAAGAGTGTGGCCCTCCACTGTGATGGAGGGAGTCAACTCTCAAATTTCATGTTCCTTTCCATACACAAACACTGTATTCAATTCTATGCAACATAAAACTACAACATACTACAACTACAACATAAAATTATAGATGGCTTGGGAAAATAATGGTAAAATAGATTCTATAGTAGAGAATGAAGGGCAACGTAACAGTGATGACAACAGAGATAATTCAAAGCAAAACACATGCAGTTTACCAGACACCTAGTAGTATCAGCAATGCCCATAACTGAAACCTGTTAGAAACCAATACCTATCTGAGCTGTAGGTACCACCACTGGAAGGTTTTAGACACATTATATGTTCCTTGAAAGGGAGGCAAAGTTATTTTTCTTCTATCGGTTTATCCAAAGTAAGAATATGTCTTCCACAAAATCTTATGATCAGAGATTCTGAGCAACAGCTCACATTTTCTTGAGTATGGAGCTCAAGATGGGCTGGAAGCTTAGGTTATGCCATTTTCTTTGGGGCAGTAATGGAAACTTCATCAGTAATGGAAACTTCATCAGCAGATGTTGTGATTATGTTTGAAGCCACGGATTGATCACCTTGTCAATGAAGGAACAGCAAGATATTCTAGCATTGCCCTGGTTGGTACATGTACTGTAGTATAATATGTACTTAAGTCTCCTTCTTGGATCAGGAGTTGAAGTTTATAAAGCAACAACTTGAAATATTCTGTGTTCCATATGAAGACTCTCACAACCTTACTGATCTGTACGAAACAGAACTTGGGAAATATAGTGGTAAACCACAAAAATATTTCAATTGCTAACTTTAAGCTAAATCGAGTACAAAGGAGAAATTGTTGGGCATGAACTTACTGCCATAGTTGCTTTATCTTCTGTAGCACAGATGGTTCCTGATTGCTATAAAAAAAGGACATCTTACTAAGGATGGTTTTTACCACAATCAAGATGCTCAGATAATGAAACATTTGTCATGCAGGGCCAGCCAGTCATCTATCACTGAAACTTATTAAACAGAAAAAGAAAATACTAAGAACAAGGTCCAGAAATCCAATTGTGAAACTACGAATGACAGAATATATTTTGGATATTCAAAATTTCCCACTCTTTGAATACTGTACAGACCCCACAGCCATCAAATGTTTCTTTCATTCTAAAGAGCCATAACAAATGTCCATCTCAAAAAAATGTACATCAAAGCAGACATTTTCCAAAAACAACTGAACACAAAATTATTGGGGAATTGGAATCTTGTACTGAATGGATATTCAGTACTGAATATTGTACTGAATATTTTCCTTGGCTCCAAGATCGCCGCAGACAGGGAATGCAGCCAAGAAATTAAAAGACGCTTGCTCCTGGGGAGGAAAGCTATGGCAAATCTAGACAGCATACTAAAAAGCAGAGACATCACCCTGCCAACAAAAGTGCGTATAGTCAAGGCTATGGTTTTCCCAGTTGCAATGTATGGCTGTGAAATCTGGGCCATAAGGAAGGCTGAGTGCCGAAGGATTGAGGCCTTTGAATTGTGGTGCTGGAGGAGACTCCTGCGAGTCCCTTGGATCGCAAGGCGATCAACCCGGTCAGTCCTAGAGGAGATCAACCCTGACTGCTCTTTAGAAGGCCATATCCTGAAGAAGAAACTCAAATACTTTGGCCACCTAATGAGAAGGAAGGACTCCCTGGAGAAGAGCCTGATGCTGGGAACGATTGAGGGCAAAAGGAGAAGGGGACGGCAGAGAATGGGGTGGCTGGATGGGGTCACTGGGGCAGTGGGTGTGAGCTTAGGTGGACTCTGAGGATGGTGGAGGACAGGAAGGCCTGGAGAAGTGTTGTCCATGGGGCCGCGATGAGTCGGACACAACACAACTTCGCAACTAACAACAACAACTGAATGGACACTATTTTGCACTCTCTCAACATAAACAAGCTTGGAGGGGAAATCCAAACTCTTCAAATATGCAAATACATATTCCATGATTTACCTACATTTCTAGCTTCAGACTCTGGAACTATCAGTATAAAACACACTATATAAACCTCCACATTGATCACTGCAGATATTCCCCTTTGAAAGTTTCATATTCATAAAACTTCAGGAACCACATCACTATATCATAAACAGCTAACATTGATACTGGGAATTTCAGATCTATACATTGGTCCTGCAGGTTGCAATCTTCCAGCTTTACTTCAGGTAGAGCCAGCCTCAAGATAATTAAAGCAAGCTATTTCACCATGTTATAAGAAGCAGTATGGCTGGGAAGAATTAAAGCAACAATGAATTAATTCTGCTCAGTTCCCCTTTCCTGGTTTAACTATGCAAATGTATGTAAATTCATTCAAAAGTCCTCTAGGTTTTCCTCTTAACAAAGTTCAGAAAAGTTATACATCTCACCAGTCCTTTGGTCTTGTTTTCTGCCTCTTCATGGGCATCACACGGAAACATTCAAGTGTGAGGTAGAATTCACAATCCTCCTGAAAACATAATTCAGTTTGTTGGGTCTGGACAACAACTCGGTGGCAGAAGAAGATCCCCCCAAGAACAAACAGCTAAGTTCTTCCCACGTTGGTGGCAATCGCACTCAAACAGTGGGGGGAAAAACAGTAGGACCTATGAAGGAATCCGTGTGTCCCATTCCTGACTTCTTTTAATTGTTGCCATATTATGCATATCCTGCCCCATAAGATGGCCCTGAAGGGGCCAACATAAAAGCTAAGGAGACTGCCACAAAAGGCTGTGGGGAAGAGGCTCTGTTCCACCTGCAATTTGAGCACTGAGGTGCACCATAAAAAACAAGTAAAAATTTTGCTGCCTGGGACATAGTAGTAAATGCCTCCCCCGCACCCCATGGTCATGTTATTTTGGCAGAAAATAACATGCATACATTGCTCAATAGCTGAGGCTCCCTGAGGCAGAAATCCCACAAGTCCCTCTCCTACTCCCTAGCCATGAAAACTGTAAATAAGCAGTATTCTGTTTTCCTGTTATGCCCCAATTAACACTCTACCTAATTTGTAAGGCCAGTCCTGCAAGAACTCTCCCTCAGGAAAGGCAGAGATAATGGTGGTTGGAAGGGAGGCAACTCTGGATCCATTAATATTTCTTAACCTAAGCAATGTTGTGGGGGGGGGGGGATGAGAAATTTACCAGCTCACATTAATTGGGAGGGAAAACCTTCACGTGCCTCCTCGCTCTTCCGGGCCCACACAGCTCTGGCGCAATGCAATGAACAGAGGCCCTGTCTTAAGAAGCAGATGGCTTAGAGAGCTGTTTACTCTTCCCCTCATGGTGTGCTGTGGTACTGACCCAAAGCAGGTCTTCCTGAACCTACTCCATAGTAATTCTCATAATATGCAGTCTGACCCAATGTTTCTGCTGAAGAACTTTCTATATCTAGAACAGCCATCAAATTCAAGCCCCAAACACTACCTGTGATACTAGCACATCTCCTGAGCAGAACAAATAACACCATCTAAGTGCACAAATAGCACATGAGCCATCGCTTGGAAACTGACTGAAGCCACCACAAATCCATGTGCTTCTAACTACTGCTTCTTCCTGGGGCTTCATGGGGCTAAAACTAGCCAAGGACTTCCATTCTCCCCATGCATACCTGGTCTGTATTACCACTCATAAAATAAAGGCCATTTCTGTAAACAAACACAACCCAATTCAGCAAATTTTAAATTGATTATGTTGTACAAGTCTTGCTGGTTAATCAATTAATCTTTTAAATTTTTATCCTTTATTTAAAAACAGTATTTCTGAAGCAAGACATACTTTTTTTTCAGACAATACAGTCGTATGTTGTCGCAGGTATCCCCTGAGAAGAGACTTTCTTCCCAAGTGTAGCAAAACAGAAAATGGCTCTTCTGAGATGGAACTCATCACCTGCAATCTGTATAGCTTGTATTTTAAGCACCCCCCCACCAAAAAAACCCCCTGTCCCATTGATGAGCAGCGACATTTCTGACACTTTTTTTTCCTATAAAAAGTGATTAAGGATAGATGACTGGGCTAAATTTCTCTTGCACAAAAAAGTATGCTCCCTCTAGCTCAGGCGCTTCCAGTTGATATAGCATTGACCTGATTCACATGACATAGTAAGTCATGCTCAGTTGTCATTGTGGATTATTTCAGACTGAATTCTTATGACATGACACCTCATCATGGGTAACTAGCCAGACCATTTGACAGCAGGGTGACTTATTTTTCAGTAACGAGCCACCCTGACAATCCACAATGGGTTGCCATCTCATTCAAATATGATGGGAAGTTTTGCCATTCCTGCAAAGCAAGTCACTCTGCAAGAATAGCAAAACTCCCTGCCACTCTTTGTGATCCGGCCCAAGGCCAGGGCCCTCTGCACCCCAGGACTGGGACTGGTGAGGAGGCCTGGGGACCAGTGGAGAAGAGGACTGTTGTGTGGCACTGCGGCAGTTCTCTCGGTCTCTCCTCGCATGACTTATCCAGCAAACCAACCACCATCCTTTTGGCCCTTCACTGCACCCATTCCAACCTTATTATCCCTCTTGTAATGAGGGGCCCAGAACTGAACACAATACTCAAGCTGTGGACGTCCCAGAGCCAAACAGAGTTGCAGTAATATCTCCCTCAAACTACAAGCCATGCTTCTGGCTATGTATCCAAGGATCTTGACCGCCACATCACACTGCTGGCTCATGTTTAGCCTGCAATCAACCAGCACCCTGAGATCCCTTTCACAAGTGCTGCTCTCCAGCTACTTGTCCCCTAACCTGTACTTATGACACCCATTCCTATGCCCCAAGTGTAAAACCTTGCACTTATCCTCATTGAATCCCATCCTGTTTTCCCCAGCCCACTTTCATAGTCTGTGCAGATCCTTTTAGATCCAAAGTACCTGCTCCCCAGTTGTGGTCACCACCCCCATTTTAGTATCATCTGTGAATTTGATCAGCAGACTTGCCACCCCCCCCCCCCCACTTCCAGGTCATTGATAAAAAGAATGAACAGGACTGAACCCAGGACAGAGCCCTGGGGGACCCCGCTCATCACTGGTCACCATCCTGGTGATTCCCCACTAATGGTTACCCTCTGCTTTCGGTCTGCCATGTCCTAATCCATTGGACAGTGATCAGCCTATCCCAAAACTCCTCAATTTCTCAACCAGGGTATCATGCGGCACTTTGTCAAAGGCCTTGCTAAAATCCACGTAAACCGCATCCCCTCCTTCTAGCCACTTTGAAACCTTGTCATAGAATTTCACAAGGTTCATCTGGCAGGGCCTGTTTTTGTGGAAGCCTTGTTGCATGGCCGCCAACCCCCTTTCCCTGTCTAGGGTTACTATATCTCTTGCTATTATGAGCCCTTCCATTGTCTTCCTCAGAATGGATGTAAGGCTAACCAGCCTGTAATTCCCTATGTCTCCTCTACTACCCTTACATGTCCAGTTGCTCCAGCTCTAGCACTGGGATTAACCTAGAATCACCCGATGATGATGATGATGATGATGATAGTGCCACCAGTGACGATGTCACAATCCCAACACCCATGCTTTGGAGGAGCCCTCACTGATTTGCCACCTTTTCCTCAACCTTAAAAAACTGCACAAATTTATTCATACATTTTATTATTATTCAGCCAATTACAAGTGCAGTCTTTTAATTAAATTTTAAAATAAAACATACAACTAAAAACACATAATTGAAATTATATTAAAACATAATAAAACGTGTTTCCCAGCACAAGGACCACTAGATTCATGCTAAGCCATTTACTCCTTCAAGACGCTCCATCCCCTTTCCAAAATTGCAACGAATCTTGTGAAGGTTCAAAACCTTTCCCTTTTATTAATGCATACTCAATAAATGGTCCCCAAACACTGTCAAAATTATTCTTATTTATTACATAGCCTTTTTCATTTTAATATCACAACTTATCAGTAATAGCTATATACCAAACTTCTCTATACCTTTCACTCAATTGATCATGTTTTACTTTCCGATTCTTTGCTATAATTAATCTTGCAGCTGTTATAATTATTAATTCTTTAATATTCCATCTCCATTGTTCTCTATCAAATATTGACAATAGTGCAATTCCAGGATTTACTTCAATTATGTAAACTCAGTATTTTATACTTTCTTTAAAAACCTCTTTCAACAATTTCATTATATATTCACATTCTCAGCACATTTGAAAATATGAACCCACTCCCCAACCACATCTCCAACATAAATTAGAATATTTACTATCTATTTTATTTATTTATTTGGGATATTTCCAACTCAATTTGGGATATTATTCAATTTCACTGAGGTTAGGTCCCATTTCCATACTAGCTTATAAAAATGTTCCCTTATTCTAACTGACAAACATTTTAATATTCTCTTATCCCACATATTTCCCATTCTTCATTCCTAATATTTCTTTTTAAATCTCTTTCCCATGCTATTTTAAGAGGAACATGTTGATCCCGGTCTTCTAATAACCAAAACTACAAAAACATATTACAGGAGCAACAGAATGCATCTGCAGTCACACACCAAGAACATTTTGTGTCTTACCACTTTAGCTGCACCTTTGAAACACACTCTATAGTTCTGCAGGATTATGAACTGGCCAACAATGCTGGAAAACCCAGACTGTGGTAGAGCACTAAGAAAGAGACAAAGGGAAAAATGCATGGGTGAAGCAGTCTTCAAACATATAGAGCAGGTGGTCAACAAAAAGATGTAGTATCTCAGGTAATCTGTCACAATGTCTGCAAGAGGCAAGATTAGTGCAGCATTTGAGAAGATTAACTTCTTCAGAATGCTGAGCATCTCAGTTTTCATTATCCCCCCACCACAATAAAACCAGTATTATTGGTGATAGCGATTGTATGCTTGAGAATATATTCATTTTACTTTAAATAACACAGCTTGTTTTAGGGTTATCTGAGCATTGTTTAATTTCAAACAAACCCTACGACCTGGTTCACATGTCCTGACAAGCCATGGAAAGCCATGCAAAAATTGTACTCATGGGCATGAACTGCAAGGTACATTTCCCACAGGTAAATTAATGCACTGCAGGCTCTTATGCCATCTCAGCTAGGTTACTGCAAGTGTGTAGTCGCTCTGAAAAAGTCAATTCTGTATCAGGGATCATTAAAAAAGGAATAAAATATAGAACTGCCTGGATCATAATACCTTTGCCCACATCTATGGCACAATGAAACCCGGAATACAGTGTAGAGTTTTGCAGTCATGCCTCAAGAAAGATATTGTAGCACTGGGAAAGGTGCAGAAAAGAGTACGCCGAATAGCCAAGAGGCTGGAGCAAGTCCTTTTTAAGAGAAGGTTGCAGCATTTGGCAATCTTTAGCTTATAAAGCCAGAAAATAAGGAAGGACATGGTAGAAGTTTATGAAATTATGCATGGCGTGGAAAAGGTGAATAGGGAGCAGTTTTCACCCTCACACCACTGTAACTTCAGGTCATCCAATGAAACTCAATGGAAGGAGATTCAGGACTGATAAAAGAAGTACTTCTTCACACAGCATATAATTAAACAATGGAACGTACTACCACAAGTTGTGCTCATGGCAACTAACTTGAACAGGTTTAGAAAGGGATTAAAAAGATTCGTGAAGAATAATTTTATCAATGGCTATTAGTTGTGATGACTACATGCTCCTTCTGGAGCAGGGGTGGCGAACCTATGGCACATGTGCCACAGTGGGCATGCAGAGCCCTCTCAGATGGCACATGAGCCAAGTCACCCCAGCATTGCCCCAGCAGCCGAGCATTAGATAACAGCAAACACAGGGGCCATGTGCATGCTCAGAAAGGAGTAGTGGTGCCAGGCGATGATGTCACAAGCTGCGACTCATTAGTCGCAACTTGTCCGAGCTTTTGCATGGCTGGTCAGTGCGCTGCCAAGGTGAGTTGTTTTTTTAAACTAAAACCTCAGTAAACAGGTTTGATTGCAGTGTTGGCACTTTGAGATAAATAAGTGGGTTTTGGGTTGCAGTTTGGGCACTCGGTCTGCAAAAGATTCGCCATCACTGTTCTAGAGCATCTCTGATTACTACTTATTGGGAAACACAAATGAGAGATGGTATTGCACATGGGCAACTGGCTGGTCTTTATAGGAACAGAATACCAAACTAAACAGGCATTTGGTCCGATCCAGCGTAGTTCTTATATGGAGAGCAGAATACATCTCAGAAAAATGGCAACTTTGACCAGGCTGTTTCCACTATTTTATTTTATGTATTTTATTTATTTGATGAATTTTTTGCATTTTATACGAGATTTTAATGATTGTAAGCCGCCCCGAGGCTCATGCGATGGGGCGGCATATAAGTTGTCTAAATAAATAAATAAATAAACTTTGAAAGAAAATGTATAGAAGTGTAATCCTGTAACTTAATATTCTGTAAACACAATGCACCAATCAAAATGAGTATGACCTGTATATGGGCTCATTCAACCCACTGCTGGATTTTAAGTCAGAACCCCATGCCTTCTGCTTAAAGTAAGTGATAAGATCCAGTGGAAGATTCAAAGATAAGTCAGCAATAAATAAAACAAATTCAGCAAATAAATACTGTAACTTTGATGCCAGGAAGCACTTCCTGACAGTTAGGACCCCGAGGGCGTGGAATGGGCTTCCACGGGAGGTCGTTGAGGCCCCATCGGTGAGGGTGTTCAAAGATAGGCTGGACATGCACATGGTGGGCATGTCATGAGCGGAGCCGGCTGGTGCCGGAGGTCAGACTAGATGGCCCGGGAGGCCCCTTCTGACTCGCTCTGTTTCTATGTTTCTATGATACAACATCATTTTTTTACATCAGGGATATCTTATTGAAAATATAGTTTACCCCTTTGTGCCTAGGCAATATATAATTTCTGCAGTATTGTAGAAAAAACAAGAATGAAGCGGGCCTTGGGAACACCAATGTTTCTGGAATCATTACCAGGGTCACCACATTGTCTACCCAAACACTAATTTCCCTCAATCATACTGATGATTTTCTGGCAAGAAGGCAGCCCTAGAACCTCTTACCTCCCCCAAGAACCCAAAGCAAAGTTTAAAACTTACAATTTTGTCATCTCAGCAGCTTTGGATGTAACAAGCACTTGGATATAGTGACATCCATCTGCGATGTACATTACAGCTGCTGGGCCGTGCTTGTTCCGGTTTACAGCCTTTGCCTCATTCAAAACCTAGTAAAAATGCGGGGGAAGACCAGAAATTAGGTTAGGCATCCCCTACAAATAGAGGCAACAAAAACCAAACTAGTTCAGAGTATCCAATTCTTTTTTAGGATGAGGAAAATATGGTAATCTGTAAATTTGAAAGTCACCCTGGAGAAGGGACAAGTTTTTAGAGAGTACAACAAAAATATCTCAAAGTAGTAAGTTAGTTTCTGGAGTTAGTTTCTCCACAAAACATCTTAAGGTTGAACATTGGGCAAAAAGTGAATAGAAGCAGTGGTGATAGTAGTTACACATGCTGAACTTCTGTGTCTTCACCATGTGACAAACTTCAGTACAGTGTTAAAATGCAAGCACAGGTGCTAATAGCACAGTGTAATATAATTAAGTCTGTGTAACACCTCCTGAACACCATCTTAAAACTGCTACAAATGCCAGACTTCAGGAAATTTTTCGTAATGCTCAACTTCGTTGTTTGACTTATAATAGACCCTGAATAATTTAAAAGTATGCTCATTCATTTTTAATATGTGAGGTGTCTTAATAAAGGCATAGCTATATTGTGCCATTTTTTGCCCCTATCAGGCCGAAAGAGCTGCCTACAATTTGTGTGCATTTGGAGAACCTTCAGTTTGGAGATGCTGTATCTTAACATTCCCTACCAGCTACCCTGGGCTTTGCTATACTTGTGGTTTTCATTTCTACAGGAACATTTGAGATTTATCACTGCTTCTTGGTTTGAACGTTACAGTCAGACTCTGAACACACAGTTTCCCGTTTGAATGCACAATGCTATGATATTTAGACAGAAGTTTTACAGCTATCAGCCTAGCCCAGTCTGCTAGGCTGCTGGGTCATGCTGGGAATTATAGGGGTTTCTAAGAAAAAAGAAAACAGATTGGATTTTAAGTCAAATTGAGGCAAAACAAGGGGGGGAACCAAACAAGTTTGGCATGTACAGTGGCACCTCGGCTAACAAACGTCTCAGATCACGACCAAATCAGGTCACGAACAGAAATTTCACAGAAATTTTGACTTAGGCTGCGAACTCCGCATTGGGTGGCAACTGCAATCGCGGCCATCTCCCCCCCCCCACAAGTGGGGAGATGGCCGCGATTGTGCTGGCGGTGGGGGGGAGATGGCCGAGGTTTCGCCCGTCTTTCCTGCACAAGCACAACCGCAATCTCAGCCATCTCTACCCTGCAGGACGATCACGCCTGTCTTCCCCCCTGAACGCACCCATGTTCGCGCCCGTCTCTCCCCCCCCAGCGCACCCGCGTTTGCGCTGTCTCCCCTCACACACAGCGCGCCGAGATGACAGGCACAATCGCAGCCATGCTGGAAGGGAGGGGGTCACCGCGCTTGTGCTCCAGGTAGGGGGGAAATGGCCGCGATCTTTGCTGTTCTTTCTCACTTTGCTTCACGTTTTTCTGATTAAAAAAATAGTTACTGAATGGATTAACCTTATTTACATTGAACCTTATGGGGAGATTTTACTTGGCTCATGACCAAGTTTGGGTCACAACCAGTCCTGGAACAGATTAAGTTTGTGAGCCAAAGTACCACTGTATATTGTCCCCTCATTAAAGAACTCTTATCTAATTAATCGTATCCATTTCAGATTAGTCAGGTAGGCAAGCAATTATATTTTATTTATTAGTATATGAGAAAATATAGTTCTAAAGAAATATTGGGTACTGACACTGCAGCATTGTAAGCTAACTTAGACCACTTAATTAGCACTTGCTAGAACAATGGTAAAGAGCAGTAATTTCCCACCAGAGGACAGTATTTTAAAAATAAAGTCAAATGCTCCCACCTTTAAGACATGCCCAAGTTGACCATCTTCTCTGGTTTCAGACTTGTCATATTCCAGCAGAAGGTTCACAATCCATGGCTCCAAGTAGGTGGGCTTATGCCTATTCATCTGGCTGTCCTCGCTGTCTAAACTGGAAACAGTAAGCATTAATGCTAAGTCAGAAGACTGCAAAACTGCAGGGCAAGGTAATGAGGAACACTACACAGTCTGGCCATGTTCACATGTCACACTAAGCCATGGGAAGAAGCTATGATGGGCTGGCAGAAAGCTTGTCTAATACTCCCAGCTAGTGTGGATTTGATTTAAATTGATTTAAATCACAATTTAAATCACTAGTCAGTAAGACTGATTTTGCAAGCATGCTTGCCTTACTTGTAGGTATAGGAATTTCATTAAAATATTCCTAAGCAAGCTTCTTTTAAGGCTTGCTGCCATTATAGGTTTTCTCCTCCAGAGAAAAATATAAACCTCAGGCCATATACAAAAAGATCCAAAGACTTGCTTGGTATTCGGCTCAAAAGGTTTCACTTTCATTTTCACGGTTTGACCCTCCCTTCTCACTTAGCTTCTTGTGCAGATCTATTCCACTCTCAACAATCTTCTTGTATTCATTGATTTTTTTTTAAACTTAGCACTTAAGAGGTAAGGGGTAGAGTCTGTGCACACAGATTTGCAAAAGACCAATGGGATTAAGGCACGGGTCCTCAAACTTTTTAAACAGGGGGCCAGTTCACTGTCCCTCAAACTGTTGGGTGGCTGGACTATAGTTTGAAAAAAATACGAACGAATTGCTATGCACACTGCACATTAAAAATTAATTAAAATTAATTAAAAAAATAATTTTAAAATGTTTCCTCCAGTTGCTCGGGCTGAAGCAGAAGCCCAAGATGAGGTGGGGAAGAGCATGTCCATATTCAAGGGACATGGCTAAAATGTCCATGATCATGCTGGGGAAGGAAGACGGACATGATCGCGCTTGCGCAGGGGAAATGGGCGCAATGGTAGCCATATCCCCCCCCGAGCATGACCACAATCACGCCCGTCTTCCCTGCACGAGCGCAACCACGGCCATCTCCCCCGCAAGCACGACCGCGATAGCACCCGTCTTCCCTGCATGAGCGCGACCTCGATCACGGCCATCTCCCCACTGAGTACGCCAGAAAACGGTCTCCGAGCAAGTCCAAAAGCTTTGAGCCAGGTCAGATAAATAAGCACGGTGGGCTATATCCGGCCTGCGAGCCACAGTTTGAGGACCCATGGATTAAGGTCTTTTGCTCAACTCTGTATGTAAAATAAACATGTTTACTGTGAAGAGGCCTGTGATCTCTGCAGACACAAATTCACACTTTTGAGAACTGTAAAACCAAGCACCTGTGATAATCGCTTCTAAACAGAAAATCTGCCCAAAAATTTTACAGAAACCTCTGGAAGGGCATGACATTGTGAATGCATTAATGGAATTCATTTAACAAAAAATTTAAACATTGCATAAGTATAGAGTCTCATGCTATATAATTAAGAACCCACCCTTACTCTATAATGAGTAACTTTTGGATTATATAACATATCCTAAATAGAAAACTATCTTTAGGTAGATTTTTCCTCAAAAAGCATTTTATTTATTTTTATCCATCCTAACACTAGCAATTTCTGACTCAACTCCGTCTTTTCACATGTTACTATGATGGTCAGAAAGAAAAGAAACTTGCACTTAGAACACCATGTGCACTTTGGAAGCTTTCCCTATGTCAGGGTACTGCACATCTGTTTTCCAAATAGGTCTTCATGTAAAACAAACATGCTATATTTCCTTGTCAAGAGACAATTATATACTAGCATAGTTTGTGCAAATTAAGTTCAAGTTTTGCATCAATGAAGTCTACATCAAAAATTAGAATTAAGTTCTGCATTTCATGTGAATTTATCAGGTATCTTATTTGCACAACTTACTCACTGCAGAAAGCACACACTGCTCATCTATTTTAAGTTTTCTTCTGTCACTAATCATGCAGGCAAGAAGACTAATTTACAGATTTTTTTAATACAAGGTGGATTCTGTAACAGAGTCCAATTGAGAGCAATACAGGAATGGAAAATGCAACCACTAAGAAAGGAGTTTCACACAGCAGTATCACTCCTTTATTAACTGTGTGCTCTGCTGTTGTGAGTCCTTCCTTGCACTGTGGGAGCAAGCAAGGGAATTGCATTCAGCCAAACCTAAACAAAAAAAAAATGGACCAACTTGGGGTAACTCAATCAAGTTGATTGAACAGCATCCTTATGTAAACTAGCGAGAAAACAGGGCTGGTTCCTGTAACAGTCCAGCTCATTTCACCTACTTATTTTTCCTGAGAGAGAAATAACTCTTCTCAAAATGTGAAAAAACGGGTCATCCTCAGAACGTACAATTTTGGATGCCACTCCAAAGCCTCCAGCATTCAATTCAGCAACCAGGTGCAAATACTGTTCGGATAGATGCAAATATGCAAATACCACAATATATAAAGCAGAAGTCAAACTCAGACTAAAATCATCCAGAATATATTGGAACTATCTTATTCCCTCTGGAAATATTTGACAAAGAGAAAATGATCAAGGATGAATGGGGCCAATTGGCTGACTCTGGACTAGTCACAGACTCAGCCCAACCTACCTTACGGGGTTCTTGTGAGGATAAGACTGAGAGTAGGAGTAGAAAAAGGTAAACCCTCTGAGTTTAAGAAAAAGGCAGGATATAAATCGAATAAGTTAAATATACTCCACTTTTGCGAAATACTATTTTATGCCCATCAGATATGGCTGGCTAAGTCCTGCTACCATAAACTTTCAAAATACATAGTCAAGAGTGGCAATCCCGTGTACACTTGCTTTTCAGTAAACCTATACAAGATTCCGCTTTAAGTACACCAAGTGGTCCAACGTAATACAACATGATTACCCTTTGAAAAAAGACAAAGTAGCTTCAAAGCGAAAACCCACTTAAATGGGTAGTGGGTCCCCCTGAAGCGGGAGGGATCCTAGAACACATCCCACACGCTGCAGGGTCATGCTTCAGTCCACTGACTTGCAAAACGATCAGCAGCCATGAGCAGCCGCGCCGGGGATCTGCAAACTCACCTCTCGGACTGCAAGCCCCGCAGCGACCTCCGCTCCTGCAAGGGGTGCCATGATTGCTCCCGACTCATGGGATCGCTCAAGTCCCGCGCCGAGCCCAGCCAACTCCTGCAGGGAAGGAAGGAGCGAGGCCTGATGGCCGCGTCCCCCAGTCCTGGCTGCCCCTCCCCGCGGCGGTTAAACACAGCCTGATGGAAGTGGGGTCCGGATAGGGCGGCAGCAAACACGGCTTTGCATTGCACTTCTTCGCAGGCGGGAAAAGAGGGCCGCTGTAGGGCAGGAAGAGGAAGCGGCGGCTCCGTTTGCTGAAGAAGAGCTTGGCCAGTTAAGATGTCGGGTGCCTGCGCACGGGGCGAGACTTTCAGTAGCCCCTTAGGGTCGCAAGCTATAATCCTGCACCCGCTCACACCCACGCGAAAATAAGCATGGCAGTGCTTACTTCTGTGTAAACATCTGGCCAGGAAGCTACGAAACCCCTGAAGGTGTGGTCCTATGCATGGTTTTTTAAAAGCCCTACAACTTCCCACCCACGAATAAATAAGGAATGCTGGGAGTTGTAGGCTTTTTAAATATATGAACGTGCATAGACTTGCACCCTTTTGCAAAAGGCTAAGCTCTTCAGGCTGAAGAATTTTTCAGACGTTCTGCTGATAACGAAACATGCTTAATGTTGCCACTGGTTACCTCTGATGACCAGGGTTCAGGGGGGGAGGATACCCTAAAATTTCGGCTCACACTTGAAGGGCAATTTAGGAGCAAAAGAATGGACCTTTGCTACAACCGCGTTACTTTGTACTTCGCTGCTTCAAGCCCCAGGGAATACAAACAATGACTTTTGGGTTTCCCCGGGCATTTTTAAATTAAAACTTTAAACCGTTAGTTTGTTTGTCCGTTTGTTTATACAAAAAAGAGTCTTAACTGCCAGCAGGTTAAAAAATGCATAGATTTATGCTCTTAGTGTCTCTTAGCTCTCTGGCTATTATTTCTCCTTTCTCAGTTTTAAAAGGATTTGTGGCAAAGTTTCTTGTTTTGTTTTAAGAGTGATTTCTGATTTTATTGTACTGATTTTTATAGTGTTAATCTCTGTAGGTCATCCAAGAGAATTTCATTTATGAGACAGGTTGTTTATACAAATGTAATCTGTTTAAAAATAAATAGCAAAAAACAACATTTATATAGTGGCATTTCAAGTGTGCAAAAATGTATCACATGTGTTATCTGGTTATCATGCTTAGAGCAGTGGTGGCGAACCTGTGGCACACGGGCCACACTGGGCACGCGGAGCCCTCTCTGTCGGCACGTGGGCCAAGCCAGCCCAGCATCAACCCAGCAGCCGAGTATCGGATAACAGTGCACACAGGGGCCATGCGCATGCTCGGACAGTAGTGGCGCCAGGTGATGGTGTCACAAGCCGCAACTCATTAGCCGCGGCTCGTCCAAGCTTTCGCATGGCCGGTCAATGGGCTGCCATTTGCTTGGACTGGCTGCGAGTTGCTTTTCCTAAACGAAAACCTCTGTATTCAGGTTTCATTGCAGTGTTGGCACTTTGCGATAAATAGGTGGGTTTTGGGTTGCAGTTTGGGCACTCGGTCTCGAAAAGGTTCGCCATCACAGGCTTAGAACAAACTTGTAAGGTGGCCACCTCCAAGTGAGTGAGTATACCTCCCATGATTCTCAGGAACTGCGCCCACTGCCCGCTGGGCTGGGGATGATGGTGTGAGAAATGAAATGTTACTGTTACTAAGTGTTAAGGGTGAAAAACGGGAATAGGACAGGATCATTGAAGTCTCTTGGGGCAAAAAAGCCTGAGAATCAAAACATGTAAATGGTTATTCTAAGAGTAATAATGTTTCTTATTTAAAAAGTTCCAAAAAATACCAGAAGGGGTAAAATTAGGGGACAGTGGTAAAACTGTTACCTTCAGCAGAGGAGAGCAGACAATGGATTACTTTACAACTGGCGATAACGAGTCTGGAGAAAGGCCTGTTCTCATGATCTCATCCTCCCCACAAGATTTAAGAAACAATTTATTTATTTATTTATCTATTTTTATTTTACAAATTTATATGCTGTCCCCTTGCAAGCAAGCCTCGGGGCGGCTAACAACATAAAACAATACACAATCTAAAACTGGCCCATCTCATAGTCTAAAAGTAAAAATATATAAATATCACCAATAAATAATAAATAATTAACAGTATAGAATTAATAATTAACAATTAAAATATTTCTTAAATAAAAAGGTCTTCGCCTGGCGCCGAAAAGCAAATAAAGACGGCGCCAGGCGAGCCTCTCTGGGGAGCGCATTCCATAGGTGGGGCGCCACCGCAGAGAAAGCCCTCTGGGTACTCACCCTCCTTACTTCTCTCACAGAGGGCATCAAGTAAGAATTTTCAAGGCCACTTCGGCCTGTTGACCTCTTAGAAGGTACTGCGCACGCTTAATAGACTTATGAATAGTAAATGACACACCTCTCATAGGTAATAGGCTCATTAGCATGAACATGGGATGTATGAGCAGGAGGGGAGAACATAATAAGGAGTAGTATGATATAAGCGGATGGGGAAGATTGTGACTTCTTAGTAACCAGCCAATGGCGAAGCGGGGATAGTGTTGAGCATCGGGGAAAGGAATGTATAAAATCTCTTGTAAACAGTAAAAGATTGCTCTTTGTTTCTCAGACTACTGAGGCATTGAGCCAGCCTTTGCAAACACTTTTTGTATGGCATAAACTGCTTATACCTACTTGAATCCTGTCTCAAGGAGTTTTAAATCTCACAATGGAATCTGTAAGTGCCAAGTTGGGGGAAGTTGCTGTAAGTATTAATCTTGCCTGTGTTGGGGGAATTTGGGAAGTTCGAGTCTGAGAGAGAGTGGCTCAGCTATGGATGATTCATGGCAGAGATGAGATTTGAAGGTAAGCATTTTCTGAGCATCAATCACCCTAAATTAAGTGCTAAATTTTACAATGGAGCATGAAAAAGAAGATAGGAAAGCATTCCTTACACAATATTGCCATCTGTTGGGTACTTCAGGATACACAGAGTGCTGGAAGTTGTACGACACTTTTTTTTGTCTGAACATGTATAGGACTGTGCCCTTACATACTAGATCAGGCTACAATCCAACTGATTGTGATGCACAGAAATCGAGCACAGTGCTATGTAGCTGCTCCATACAAGTGCAAGCAAACCAGGAATTAGGTATGTGCACAATGACTAGGGCCTTACGCCACAAGCCATGCACACCTGGAAGTAATGTATGTGTAGGTGCAGGGAGGGAGTGTACATTTGTGCAAGGCTGGTGAGCCATTCCTGCTCCATCCAACTGGCTTGTTTCTCTGACCTCAACGAGTGCGGCTATCCCCCCACCAAGAAAGAAAACTGCAGCCATACAATCAGACCCTATTCACCACCAGATTGGTAAATCCCAGCTGACTGTTTGGGGCTTTAGCAACCATTGCAGTAGTCCCTCAGCTGTGGAATGATCTTCCCACTGAAGATGCCAGGGGCAGATGTTGTCATCTTTTCAGTGTCAGGTTAAGACTGTCCTCCACTTGCCGCCATTCAGACATTGTCAAAGCTCCTGCGCATAGCGCTAAGAGGGTGTCTTCTTAATGCAACAGTGGGGCAATGCTAAGGGGGCAATATTTTAAAAGCCAGCGGTCCACCGGGAAAGGGCCACCAGCCATCTGCATTAGAGAGCCCTGTGAGCTGCTTTAGGCCTGCAAGCTGGAGTTACTCACCCTTGCCTTAGGAGGCGGGCATGCTGACTGTGGGAAATGGTGAATGCGAAGAAGAGAGCAAGGTGTTCTTGGCTCAGCCCCCAGTCAGCCTGGTGCAATGACAGCCTGCTCACATTTGCCGTCTCCCATAATACCAACACCTGCAGGGCTGAGACAGGCACAAGTCTCAGATTCAGCTGCTCTCCTGCACGTCTCTACCATGGTGTTATCCACCTTCAAGCCAGTCTGAATGTACATGCCACACCACTAATACGCACACAGTTTGGCATTCCAACCTGCAGTATAGTCAATGATACAACAAGGAACTACATACAAGGGATCTTCAAAAAGTTTCTGCACTTTTATATTTTATAAGTATGTTTTATATATTTTTTACTGATGGCATTAAAAAGTTGGTATGACACTGGGGAAAATGCATCATAAAGGAAGGTGACTATGTAGAAAAGCAATGAGATTTTTTTTTAATTCTTAATAGAGTTTAAAAAATGCAGAAACTTTTTGAAGGCCCCTCATGTTTTATGTATGAATCCATGGAGGAAAACAGAAAGGTTGGGAAATTATTGGCCTTCATGCCTATTGGCACTGTTTATATTCCTTTCCCTGGATAATTATTTCTATTGTCAAGGGAAAGGAATATAGAAAGCAATTCTATTGCTTCTCACAAGGAACATAGTGTGGGGCAAAACGCAGAGCAAAGTTATGGAAGATCCAGGCTGGATGACTTATTTGTTTCAATTATCTATGACAACTAAAATTACTGGTTGTAGTTTCTATTATTTCAGTGTTCTTTGATACACCCTCTCTATGCACAGAAACTGAATGTGTCGGGGAGAAGGCTAGGTGTGCTTTTTTCCATGCAGTTTTTTAATTATGATTTTGTATGCAGGAGCATTTGATCATACAAGCACTTACTGGGCTAGAAAAAGGTCGTTAGGTGGGAATATGATTGAGGGGTTACTGTGAAAAACAGTGTACTACTGAATACTACATTGAGCTGTCTTAGAAATTTTTCACCCATAGGCCTCTTGGACCATTTTGGATAAAGTGGCGTAGAAACATAATCCATTATTGAGAATTCAGCCTTTTACTGGGGCAGCAACCCTACTGAACTGCCAAAAGGAGATGTGCATGCTGCTCATTTGCCAACTGCCAAAATTATATTAGTGGTGTACACTACAGTGTCAAGGCAATGTGACGTGCGTAATTGGGTGTGATAGACCATGCATTGTATGCATGAGGTACAAGTTTATTAGCAGAAGCATTTGAAAAAAACGAGACTGTGGGGTCGGGTTTTAGGAAGTGCCAACTCATCTGGTGGAATTGCTTTCAGCATCCATCCCCTCCTGTGTTTTCTAGGAAACAGGACACTATCCTCCTTGGACATATTCGTTAAGAGAAACATTAAAGGTAAAGGTAAAGGTTTCCCCTTGACATTAAAGTCCAGTCATGCCTGACTCTGGGGGGGTGCTCATCTCCGTTTCCTGGCCGAGGGAGCCAGTGTTTGTCCACAGACAGACTCCGTGGTCGTGTGGCCGGCATGACTAAACACCGAAGTGCACGGAACGCTGTCACCTGCCCACCAAAGTGGCACCTTTTTATCTACTCACATTTGCATGTTTTCGAACTGCAAGGTTGGCAGGAGCTGGGATGGAGCAACGAACCAGATTGCGCAGATTCGAACCGGCGACCTTTCGATCAACCAGCCCAGCAGCACAGCAGTTTGAACCACGGTGCCACCTGCATCCCCTGAAGAGAAACATTACCACTCCCTAAAAGAGACAATAACTGATAGAGTTACGGTCATCATGATTCTTTTATGATTAATTCCTGCACATATCAAGGAGGTAGTTTCGAGCGGTTTCAGAAGGTTGTGATAACTTCTAAGACAATGATCATGATGATTCCCATTTTACAGATAGAGGGGACATGCAGGCCATGGCACAGTCCCATGCATGTCTACTGAGAAGAAAGCTCTGCCAAATTCACTAGGTCTTACTTCTAGACAAAGTGTGATTTAGGATAGCAGCAATGAAACACCTAAACTAACCAGCACATTCAGTCTGCTGATGGACCACACTGAAATCTCTCATCTCGTTAAGGATGTCCGTTCCAGGGAATGCGATTTTTGCCGTTCGAACCCTCTGACCAGAAGTGCAGCCAGATCATTTTAAATCTTGAACTTAATGGCCTTTTACAGGTTTCTGTTGGGTAACCAAATGTCTGACTTCAGTTGTGAAGATTCTGTTCCCCACCTGCTCCGACTTTCCATGCTTTAAAACTGCTTCTAAATTCCTGATATGTTAACAAAGCTGTTTTTCAACCCTGGTTTTAAAAGCATGCACCGTTTCGTATTTTCAACTCACCTAAATCACAGTGCAAGCATAAATAAAAAGGTAAAGGTAAAGGTTTCCCCTTGACATTAAGTCCAGTCATGCCTGACTCTGGGGGGCGGTGCTCATCTCCGTTTCCTGGCCGAGGGAGCCAGCGTTTGTCCGCAGACAGTCTCCGTGGTCATGTGGCCGGCATGACTAAACACCGAAGCGCACGGAACGCTGTTACCTGCCCACCGAAGTGGCACCTTTTTATCTGTTTGCATTTGCATGCTTTCGAACTGCAAGGTTGGCAGGAGCTGGGACGGAGCACGGGAGCTCACCCCATGTGCAGATTCGAACTGGCGACCTTTCGATCAACCAGCCCAGCAGCACAGCGGTTTAAACCACTGCGCCACCTGCAGTACCTGCAAGCATAAATATAGGAATAAAATTGAGTTTGTTTCTGATAGCTTCCTCACCTACCACTCTCTAGGTGGTTATGGGAAGACTGGGCTGCAGAGCTATGGACTTTGCCCCCAAGGTCCAGTCTGAAGTTGCAACACTGGTTCTGGCAACTTGCTTCTTAGCAATTAAATACCAGTCATCACAGTGTGGAGGAATAGAAAGCTGTGCTACGAAGCAACACAGCACTATTCAGATATGCTCAGTTCCCTTGCTACTACCAGCATCTTGGGCTAGGTTTTGGCCTTTCAGACCCTAAATAGCCTGAAACCAGGATATCTCAAGACATACATTCAGAGAGTTGTTTTGTTCCTCTTCTGAGGGTCTGGCTTTGGCTCTCTCACACACAACCTTAATATGAAGAGCACAAGATGCTGTGGTACCTAGTATGTGGAGCAACCTGCCCAGGTGGGTCTGCCCAGCTCAGTTGCTGTTTACCTTTGGACAGGTGAGAGAGCTGATTTTATTCTAACGAATGTTCGCAGAGTTCGCAGAGTACCATCTTTGAGCTATCTCTGTTGCTGTTGCTTTTTAAAAGTTGCAGTCCTGTGTACTCTTACCCACTGAACTCAATATACCTTTGAGTAGATATGTCTAGGATTGCAATGCCTCTAGTATTCATGCAAAAGGTAGCATATTAGCACTGACCTTGTCTTGATTTTGAAGTTTTGTTCTCCACTATTCAGTCCAGTGTTTCTCAAAGCAGCTTATAAGCAACAGGTAATAACACCCTCAAATATCCCTGAAATGGACGCCTACACATATGCATTTGCAATTCTTAATCTTCTGGTCAAAGTCATGAAGGGATGCATCCCTCCTTTTCCCCAGGGTTCTTCCTAGCAGGGCGTGGGGGAAGTAAATGCCGACAGCTGCTCCTTCTGTCTGATGGACAGGGCCAAGCTAGAAGGTGAAGGGAGCAACCTCCCAGCAGCTCTTAGCCCCATGGACAATCACTATGGCTGCAGTGTGCTTATTTTCATATCTGTACTCACAGAGCAACTGTCAGTTGCAACCAACTCTTCTTTCTGGCACAGAAGGTCAAGGAAAGCTCCCTGCTGCTACTTCTCCTCTGGTTTCCCCTTTGCCATGAAGTTCTGCCAGGGATGCACTCTACCACTGGTCCTTGATCCCCCGCTGGTGCCGAGGGCCAGGTGTCCCTCCTTTCTTGCTCTTCAGTCCCAGGGTAACTGGCAATTGATGACCTTCTAATGTGTGGTCCAGGCATTTGTAGCCACCAATACCTCCTTTGAGTGCCTGGTTCATCTTTGTAGCAACACAGACTTTGAACAAGACATGCAGGAGGAAGGCAACATCTAAAGCTTTCTTGAAAAACAAAACAAAGAAATACTCGCCAAAGGTGTTTGAAAGGTGTATCTTCCTTGTGCCCGGCTATAGCTGTGTAAGTCTCCCTGCAAAGCTAGACAGGGATGAATCCCGTAGACAAGTCAGCTAAAGAGACAAATGGGCCAGTACAGCATTGCCAGGCAACTGGGTGGTTTCCAGAAGAGAGGTCAGAGGCACAGCCAAGGTTAAAGCACAGGTGATCAGTCAAATACTATGCACAGTGCAAAAACAGAGTCAGACCGGAGTCCAAGCATCAGTTACGCTGAGGTTCGACCAAAAAGAAAGATCAAGCAAACAAGACACAAGGTGCTGCAGCTTATTATTCCAGCAATAGTATTCCAGGACCAGCCAAACGGAGACTAAGCTTCTCGGGCCCCAGCCGGGTCTCAGCTACAGTTCATTCCAGCACATTGGCAAAAGTCCTACTCATGAGGAATCCTTTATCATTGAGGAGCCCTCCTCCTTCTCAAGCAGCCTCCTGGCCTGCCTATCAAGGCGACCATGCTCGTGAGGGGCCAGGGGTCAGGCAGGCCCCCCTTCCGGCCACAGTCCTCTGCCACGTCTGGTGATGCGCCTTGTGACCCTCTCCCCGAGGGCTCAGCCTCGCCTTCCTGGGTGTTCTGGGGTGCTCCGTGTGAGCCCCAGCTCCCCTTCTGAGGATTTCTGCCGCAGGGGCATGTGAACCTGGTTTTTCAACACATGTCGACAAAGCGTTTTTGAATGTCTGCTATGAACCTCTAGAGTTACCTCAACCAGGTCACACAGCACAGAGGGCTCCCTGCACTAGCTGTGTGAAATGGGTAGATAGGGACTGGGCCAAGACATTTTGCTGCTTGAAGGGGCACTCCAAATGCCCATCCACCACCCACGCTGGGGCCAAAGGCTCAGTGGGGCCGGGGCCTGCAGAAGGGAACAAGCAGCGGTTCAGAATTAGCAGGGGCCCAGCTGTCCTCTGCAACCTCTCTTCCCTCTGAGCTACAGTCCTCACAAGACCCGATGGGGGATGAACACTCCTCACCACAATATACTGTTTCTTGCTGTCATGGAAGTGTTTCAAAGTAGCTTGGTCTCAAATGGTCAATGAAGGTAGACATTTTTTACAAAAACGCTGCTCCTAGCAGGTGAAGACTCCCAGAAATGGTTTATTAATATGGATTAACAGAGCTGCTTGCAATTTTGAACTGGTCTTGGTGGCATGGCTGCGGGGACTGTCCCGGTGAGCACCTCTACTTGCCTGGTCACCAGCACACCACTGACTGGGGCCAACGTCTTTACAAAATATCCCCCTCTACCATTCGGACTTCATTATCTGCCTACATCTGTTTGCATCTTGCTGCCTAAAACATCCCTGTAGCAGTTCGTTGCATTGTAAAGGCCTGTCTTAATCTCCTGCACCCCAACATAGGTCCTGTGATCATTGCCCTTTCCAAATAACGTTTTTGAAGTACTGAAGAAAAGATGGAAAGAGCCCTTTTAATGCTGTCAAACGTCAACTAGGTTGCTGACTTCAGGCAGGCAGGCAGAGCGTCTGACAAGGCCTCCAGTGCACCCAAGAACAGCATCAGCCTGGAGGGGCGAGATACTCACAAGGCTTGCTGCAATCCATGTCCTGGGCAGGGATGATTAGATGTTCGAGCGGACACCAAAGTGGAACCGCCCTCAGTGCTTGCAGGGAGCCCAGCTGTCGGGCTGCGGGAGCTATAGGCAAGGTGGAGATGAAAGCTGTTGGGTGAAGGGGAACCCAGGGCGAGCTGAGTGCTTGATCCTGACTGTTAGCATCACAGCAGGAGGTCGCAGAAAAGGATTCAGGGTATATCGAGCCTCTAAGATCAGGCAGTTTAATGCACAATAACTGAAAACAGATGTGAAACCACAAGGATGCCATCATCACAGCAGAATGGTTGTGTGTGCCAATCCCATCCCAGTGCAGGAAGCGTATGGGTCATTTCCCACTGCAAATACCACCCCCCACAGATCTATCATGGGGCGGTTGTCTATCCGTGTGCAGTCAAGGTTACAACTATTTATTGGTCAGCGTGGAGGCACAGCCTAGGTCACTCCTGGGAAATCAGCAAGACATATCTCTGAATCCTGAGTCAGATGGATTCCCTCTGGGGATCCACCAGTTCCGTAGCTTTTAAACCAGGACTGCTTGCATTTGCCGGGATTATAAACCTGCATTCCATGTTCAGAAGCCAGCTGCATTGCCCATTCAATCTTACTTCAGCACTGGAGACTGAAGTCAGCGGGTAATTTAGGGGGTGCAGGACAAGTGATGTAGCACTCACAGCCCCCAATAAAGGGGTCTCTCAAAGAACAGTTGGGCAGGGCTGCCGCTGCTGCCTCCAAGAACCAGCTGCCGGAGGTGACGGTCTTATTTTGCCTGCTGATAGAGCAGGCCCTGCTTGAATGAACACACGGAGGGAAAACTTGAGCTGAGGAGGACCTATTTCCCAGGCTTTCTGTTGCACTGGTAAGTCTGAGTCTAGTGCTTTCAAAGTCTATTCTGTATCTGCAGCACTGGCCATGCCCAGGGAGAGCATTTGGAGCCACTGGAAACCTATCTTTCCAAAGACTGAAAGGTTACGGGGGGATACAGTCCTCTTCTTGCACCTGATCACTATATCAGCCAGGATCACAACTAGCAGTAAATCCTGCAAGGGAATGAAGCTAAATATTCCCATTAATGCCAAATGATCTCTGAACTCTCTGCTCTTCCATTGCCCCCAACAGCACAGCCTCCTCCATGAGGCCCTCCTCAGAGAAGAAGTACAAACCACGCAGGGCATCCAGAGAAGCTACTGTGCCGCATAGTCGCGCATTAAAAATGAACGAATTTCAACCTGCAAGGGAGATGCAGAAGTCTCGTTGCTTCTTAATTTATCTCAGGACACAGTCAGCAGAATTTGTGACTGGTCAAGAAAATTGCTTGACAGGAGATTCAGAACAGGCAAAAGGAAGGCCATTCTCATGCAACAGGGAATTAACTTGTGAAATTCACTGCCACAAAATGTGACCATGACCACTAGCCAAGGCAGAAGGTAAGGAGGAACAGCCATGAATGCTTTCCATGAAGACAATTCCAAATTCAATCAGCAGCATCTACTGGTAAAGCTAGGAAAATTATTGCCTGAAATTCTGGCAAGCCTCACACCAAATCGGACCATGGTCCATCTAGCCAAATATTGCTGGCACTGGCTAGCAGCAATGGCTTTTCGAGATTTCAAGAACGAGATTTCTTTGCTTAGACGTTCATGACTCAGACCTGGGACCTTCTGCATGCTAAGCATGGTCACTAGCACTGAGCCTTGGGCCCTCTCACTTGACAGCTCAGCAGTCTGACTCGGTTTGGCAGGTTCCTGTGTTCCTAAGGGATTAGTATTAGCCATGATGGTTAAATCCCCCAAAGGTACCACTGGGTATCAGTGGGGGAGGTGACAGATGGGCAGGGAAATTGCCTTCCATATCCTGCCTGTGGGCATCCAGTTGGTGGGAAAGTGGATGCCGTCTTAGATGGATCTTTTGTCTGATCCCAAAGGGCTCTTCCTATGATTTCACTCTGCAGGATAAAACAAGATAAAAAGCTGAAAAGTACTTTGCACACTCTTGCCAAACTGATGTATAAACAGGGAGAAGAAAAACTATGGGCAGAACTGTTGCTAGTTCCTGAAAATTTTATTCCAAGTCTTGCCAAGTCCATAGACTCTTTTAAAGCAAAAAATCAAACCAAAGAAGCACATGCAATAAAACTGTGAAGAAAAAACTCTTTCATGTTTCAAAAGCCCATTTCCAACCCCTGTGGTGGTAAAAAAAAACTTGGCAAATGTCAGCATGACAGCAAAAAGATCTAAAGGCTTTGATCCAAAAATAAATAAAGGAAACTTTTTTTAAAGTAAGTTAAAATTCATGACATTGAAACAATCTTGTGTATGTTGACTCAGTGTTTTGCTAGTCTGCTTAAGCCTTGCTACTGACAAGTTTATTCCATTTCTGTTAAAAGTGGAGGCATAAACTGAGTCTTGATTTTACATCTGGGGCAGGGACCAAAATAGTGAAAAGAAGGGGCAGGGCTAAGCTACATCTTAAACCACAGAGTCCCATGTCACCTTGAAGACAAATGCGTTTATTCTGGCAAAAGGCCCATGGTGAGCCACTTGTGACCCTCCAGATGTTGTTGGTTGATGTAGCCAGCATAATCAATGGCAAGGCATTAAGGGAATTATGGTCCAACAGCACCTGCAGGCCGTAAGCTGTCCACCCCAGCATAAAGTTTGTTCTATAATTCCCAGCATAGCAGGTCAATGGCCATTCTGACCGAAGGGAGCCGAGAGCCTCCGGATGGGAAGACCACCATAAAGGTACTGTATTTTTCGCTCTATAAGACGCGCCTGACCATACGACACACCCAGTTTTTAGAGGAGGAAAACAAGAAAAAAACTATTCTGAACCAAATGGGCACATAATCCCAGGCACATTCCCCATCACTTCCCCATGGGCTGCACATCTGACAGACTTGCTGCACACACATATTCGCTCTATAAGACGCATAGACATTTCCCCTTACTTTTGAGGGGGGAAAAAGTGAGTCTTATAGAGCAAAAAATACGGTATTTCCTTATTATGTCTGCTGCAGGTGCTCTGGAATATCCCCCTCATAAAGCCCAGAATGGAATGAGACACACCGAAAGTAGGAACACCAATTTGACCAAGCCACACTTGGCTTTGTTGTAGTTACATATGGCGGGGTACCTGATTGTGTCCTTTTCAACAACTCTTTGTCCAATATAAGTTTAATTACAGCTTCCATGCAATTTTCATTCTCTTATTTGATTAACTGTGTATTTTAGCTGAGTAAGGGCACTGTAGAAATTAGATATTAGAAATAATGTGTGATGCTCATAAGAATGTGCATATGGAGATTCCAGCTGGGTATACCCTTGTTACAGCAAGGTTAAGAGTAGAAGAAAGCCATACTGAGCACAACAGGGCCGGCTTCCAGGTAAGTGACTCTAAGGCTGCAGCCTTACTGTGGCAGAAAATGTTAAATAGCCCAGAGGCCACTTTATCAGATGTATGAAATACTACCCTTAGTTGTCAGATACATGATATACACATGGGGATACAATGGGTAGGGGTCAGGATTGTAAACAGCAGGGGCAAAAGGTCAAGAAATGCACAAAGTCAATTCTTCTGTATTTCGTGGCCTTTTACCCCTTGTGCTTCTTCTACACCCACGTGCATGTATACCATCTCTCCCAACCAACCCAGGATAACATTTTGTGCATCTGATAACAGGGGTTGTAAACCGAAACCTGCCAAGACTCAAGAATGCTTTATTGTCTGACCTGAAGCTGTCCCCACCATAACCCCTCCTGCACGGGCACTTGTCAGTACTGTCAGTGAGTCAAGAAAGACCATGAATGAGAAAACGAACTTCAGTGTGTGCTTTTTCTGTTTCATGGCTGTAATTGCCTCAGCCAAAGTAAAGAACAGTACTGGCTATAGATCTTGGAGTAATTGTGGAGAATAGGCTAGACATGAGCCAACAATGTGAAGCAGCCACCAAAAGGGCAAATGCTATTTTGGGATGCATTAACAAAGTATTACTTCCAAATCATGAGAAGTAGTAGTTCCCCTATATTCCTCCCTAATCAGACCTCATACTGTGTCCAGTTCTGGGTACCAAGATTAAAGAAGAATGCAGAATAATTAGCAAGGGTCCAGAGGAGGGCAGCAAAAATCATCCAGGGTTTGGAAACACTGCCCTGTGAGGAGCGACTAAGAGATCTGGGCATGTTCAGCCTTGAGAACAGAAGACTGAGCGGGGACATGGTATCTTTCTATAGCATGGGTCCTCAAACTACAGCCTGCGGGCCACATATGGCCAGCCATGCTCATTTATCCAGCCCGCCTCAGAGCTTTTGGGCTCGCTTGGAGAAAACGCTCTCCGAGCGAGTCCAAAAGCTCTGAGCCGGCGCAGGCATTCTTTGAAACTGAGCAGAGAACCAGCACACAGTCAGTCCCCCAGCCGTCTGAGGGACAGTGAACTGGCCTTCTGCTTAAGCAGCTTGAGGACCCCTGCTCTATCAGGACCTCAAAGGCTGTCACAAAGAGGAAGGCCAAGCTCTCTTCTTGCTGATACCTGAGTGCAGGACACGGCATAACCAAGTCAAACTGCAACAACCCAGATTCAGGTTGGACATCAGGAAAAGCTTCCTCACTGTCAGAACATTATGACAATGGGATCAACTGCCTAGAGAGGTGGTGGGCTCTCCCACACTGGAGACATTCAAGAAGAAACTGGGCAGCCACCTGAGTGGGATGGTGTGACTTGGTGTCCTGCAACAGCAGAGGGTTGGACCCAATGCCCTTCATGGCCCCTTCCAACTATACTATTCTATGATTCTATGAAATCTTTTCAGAAAAGTTCCCAGCAAAAACCGAATTTGTGACTCACAAAAGGAACTCCAAACTGATAATCTGGCAACCATGTCACTAGTAGTAGGCTCTCCTCTCTATTTTTTCATGCTATTTTTTTCAGGAGTAAATACTGCCAAAACAGACACTGGGGCAAAGTCTGGATAAGTAAACACACCAGAAAAGGGTCAACACTGCTGCAAACTATTGCCGCCGCCCCCTTAGGAAACATCTGCCATATGCCAAAGTAAATAATGTGCAAAGCCTCTACTATTGATCAACATATTCACTTAATCCTTTTAAAAATCTGTGCTCTTCTGCCTTTATAAACTCCCTGGTGCCTTTCAGGTCACATGCCCCCCTTTTCAAGGGTAATTAATGAAAGAATTCAGAAAGCTGTAATCATTCAGCAACATCATGTCTCACTGTGTTCTCAGCTGCAAATTATTAGGTATAGTTCTTAATCTAGTGCACATTCTGGAAGTTTCTTCAGCATGTCAAGGGGCTTAGGTTTCCTGCTCTCATAATCAACAATCTTTTTCATGGAGAAAATGCAAAATCATGCAATTGCGGGCACACTCTCTAATCTTTTATACAAGTATATCTACTCTGAATAACTTATTTTATGTAAAAGTAAGGCTATCTGCATGTACCACTTGGTATATTTAAGTTGGAAAACTTACAACTTCTGCTCACTAAAAACGTCTATAACCCTTTTAAGAAATCTATGGGAGGAAAAGGATCTCATGGGAATAAATTCCCTAACGTTGGCAGACAAAAGGTTTTCTTAAAGAACCACATCATTTCAGGCTCAAATGGTCTGAAAATGGGGTATCTTTTGTCAATTACTTTTGTATTTAAAGCCTACCTTGTCCATCAACTCATTTGACTAGGAAAAAGCAAGCCAACATGCCACTTCTTTTGATAAATGTGACACCAAAGAAAAAACCATGTTTAGCTCTCCACAGAGTAAACTGAGGTACAAGCATAAACAACAAAGTTTCATTTTAAGAAATAAAGCTGAATTCTATTTGTAACTATAGTTCAGAACAGACTATTATCTACCTATTTATGTGACACGTTCACCTATCTGCAGGTGGCGGTGCTTGTGTAGGTGGGACAATCCTCAGCCAGCCCAGTGCCCTCAACCTGATGCACTCCAGATCTGTTGGGCTACAGCTCTTGAGTTGCCTGATGTAGGCTGGGGCTGATGGGATTAGCAGTCTAATGCATATGGAGGGCACAAAGTGGGGAAAGGCAAGGAAGGCGGCACCTGTATTGTGCATTGGCCAAACTGTTGGGGGTCCAAGACTACAAGTCCCGCTGGCAGGGTTCCCTGGCTCTCCTATACCGCCGGCCTGACCTCATCGCCTCCTCCTCTGAGGCAGACTGGAGAGGAGCCAGAAAATTACCACTCTTCCCCTCGCCTGACCTGACAGCCGGAAAGCGGGCTCCGCTCGCTCCGCTCTCTGGCTCCGCGGGCGCCCCAAGGAGCGGCTCTTTTACGCCAGTACGACAGCAGCAACTGCCGTTTTCTCACGATGGCTCCTTTAGCAATCCGTCCAGGCAGACGAGCTCGGCCTTACCGTTGCCGGCATCACCGTCTCTCGCCCCCGTTTCTGCTCCATCGAGGAGCTCGGCTGCCCCAAGCAGCAGGGACACCTCGGCCGCGCGCGAGCCGCCCGACTCGCCCTCGCTTTGATCTCACGGCGCTGCAAACACCTTGGAACGCCCCGGGCTGGTTGCCTAGGCGACGTTGTCAGCAACCTTCCATCCTAACGCTGCCGACGTTCGGAGCCCGCCCCCGTCGGCCGGCCTGCGCCAATCGCGCGGCATCCCCCCAACCTGCCGGAGGGGTGGCGGTGACGTCATGGCCGGTGAGCTCTCCCTCCCTCCTGGCCTCTTCCTCCGCCTGCTTGCTGGGCTCGCTGGCGGAGCAGCGGCAGCGGCGGCGGCAGCAGCGGGAAGCAGCGCGGGGCGGGAGGAGCGGGCCGGCCCTGCCCGCCCGCCCGGGCGCAGCATGGCCAAGCACCACCGCACACCGGCGCGCAGCCCGGAGCCCGTCATCGAGGTCAAGAGCAAGGTGAGCGCGCCCACCGTGGGGTGGGGCAAGCCGGGGATGGGGCAGCCTGCCTTGCCCAGGAGCCGGGCAGAGCCTGCAGGCTGGGCTGCGCGGGCTTCGCGGCGCCGCCGCAGGCTTCCCCGACTCGGCGGCGGTTTTGCAGACTCACCGAGGGAAGATCCGCTGCCCGGGTCGCGCCAGTGGCGCTCGCCCTCCTGGGGGCAGCCTTGATCCGCCTTCGCAGCAGGTGCACCGGGCTGCGGGCGCCTCCCCCTCCGCTCCCCGCTGGGCTTTCGGCTGCCATCGCGGCTCGACGGGCTTCGGGGGTTGTGCGCACGACGCATCCCCCGCGCCGTCCCCCCGCTTCCCTCGCCTGTCCCGGGCGTCTGCTGTGCGTCTCGCCCGGCCTAGTGGATCGTGGATGGCGGCGGGCGATTGTTTGGGCCCCCTCCCTTGCCTCGGCAGTGCGGAGACTGCCAGGCAAGAGGATTAGCGCGCTCCGAGCCGGAGGGCTTCTGCCTCCCGTCGCTCGTGCCTCCGTGCGCGCGCGCTGCTGAGGCGCTCGATGCCCGCTTCTCCCGGGAAGGCACCTGGGACTCCCCCGCGACCACGAGCGATTATGCAACGGCGAGCGGAGCCGGGCTGCGGCGCCTCCGTGGCATCGGGGCCTCGAGCTGATCCCGCCAGGAATGCCGTGGCCCATTCTTACTCAGAAGTGATGGGAGGCGGATATTTGTGTGGTCAGTAAGGGATGCGGTTGTTCACACGCCTTTGGGCGCGCAACAGCAGACACGGGAAGGGGCCCTCGCTGTGCAACACCCTCGTTCCCAACAAAAGCCTCGAGAGCCATGAGAAGCGAGACGGTCGATTCCCTTCCATCTTGGACTGGTCCTGACGGAATTCCACAGTTGATGGTCGGCCAACTCTCCCTTGAGATTAACTTGGCCTCTGAAAAGGGGCACCCCTTTGCCACATGGAGCTGGGAAAAGACCCCAGGCATTTCCAGAGCATCCCCTGATGTTCAGGTTGTGCTTCTCCAGGTAAAAGGATCAGGTAGCAGGTAAAGGCCTTAGATGAGAGCCCCTCTCTGGTCAGGTGCCACCAGTTGTTTCAGACTACAGCCACCATCACTCCCACCCATCACAGCCAGTGGCAGAAGGATGGGAAATGTAGCCCCAAGTGAGTAGTGGTGACATGAGATGGGGGAAGACTGAGTTAAACTCTGGAATGATTTTCCACCTTGCTTGGATGTGTTTGCTATAATTGGTTCAGTGACTCCCACCTGCCATCAAGCAGCTCTCTGTATTCGCTGTGTGAAGAGTGGCCTTCCCTTTCTGCCTGTTCGCTTATGCTAATATATTGTCCACCTTTAAGAACATAAAACTTTCTGAGGCAGCTTACAAATTCAAGTTGAAATGCAGCAATTAATGATCAAGGGACCGCAGGTGGCGCAGTGGTTTAAACCGCTGTGCTGGTTGATCAAAAGGTCGCTGGTTCGAATCTGCACAACGGTGTGAGTTCCCGTGCGCCGTCCCAGCTCCTGCCAACCTTGCAGTTCGAAAGCATGCAAATGCAAGTAGATGAAAAGGTGCCCCTTCGGTGGGCAGGTAACAGCGTTCCGTGCACTTCGGTGTTTAGTCATGCCGGCCACATGACCACGGAGACTGTCTGCGGACAAACGCTGGCTCCCTTGGCCAGGAAACAGAGATGAGCACCGCCCCCTAGAGTCAGGCATGACTGGACTTAATGTCAAGGGGAAACCTTTACCTTTACCTTTAATTAATGATCACTATCATCACCATTCAGTAAGGAGAGGGCAATAAGGCCATGCCAAGATTAAAACAAAAAAACATATCCTAGAGGCAGATGATGGTGGATGGCACCACCAGTGGAGCAGAACAGCCCACATTCCAGGGCTAACATTTCCCCCCATTTGGGGGCATGTCAGAATAAATTTGTAGCAGACTCTTGATTGGAGGGCCTGTCCTGGACAGACAGGGCCCCAGCAGCAGAAGGTTCCTTTTACGCTCCTCTGGACCAAGCTTGTGGTCTATCTGCTACCAGGTAGCCTTCCCAATCTGGCCCACTCCAGATGTAGGCCAACTCTCACCACAGCCCAACTGCCCTTGAGCAAGGATAGAGATGCATAGCCCCCTCCAAATGCTGTTAGACTACAACTCCCAGCATTCCTCATCATTGGTTGTGTACTGGTTATACCTGCTGCGGTTGCAATGCAACAAGATCTGGAGGGTCACACATCCCTCACCCCAGAGAGAAGCTGTCCCGAAATGGGCCCTCTGCAATGGAAGTGTGGTCTCATGCAAGACTGGATTTGGATTTGGGAGGGGGAAATGGGAGAAAATGAGGCCGAGGAGGAAAAGTGGCCAGGTTGGTCTATGGTCCTGTGAACATCCTCAGTTGGACCCCCATCCTGCACTGTAGAGACTGAAGCACAAGCAGGCAGCTTCCCCACTAAGATTGCCTCTTGTTCTTAGGCATATCCATCCACGTTTCTCTTCTCAGTTCCTCTGCAGTGCCATAGCAGGCTCCTGCCTGCCCCTAAATTAGTCTTTGTCAGTTCATTGTACCTCTGCATTAATTAGGAATAAGGCCTCTGAGTACCAAAGCAGCGCAGGAAGATGGACCTGGTCTGTCTAGCCCAGTCCTGCTGACACTGAACGGCAGGGGCTCTCCTGAGCCTCAGGCAGGAATCTTTCCCAGCCGAACCTTCAGATACTCGGGATTAAACCTGGCACTTTCTGCATGCAAAGCATGTACGCTGTAAGTTATTCTAGTATTAGACCACAGATGTTCTTTGTTTGCAACTTTGCCTTTTAGTGGCAGAAAATTACCCTCTTGGGGAGATGCAATCCAATATGCAAGTGCCAGGGACTTGTGCATATTTTGCTTTCACTTCCATTTCAGAAAATGCCTGCCCTGGGTTTCAGGGCCCAGAAGGGCTCTTCATAGCATGCTAAATTAAAAACAGAAAAATACGATACAAGTGAGGAGATAAAGCAAATGTAGCTACAAATAGAAGAATAAGGAGGTGATATTTAGGTTAATAGTTTTTAAAAATGCACTTGCTTCTTCCAAGAGGATAATCTAGTTACAGGATTGAGGGAGATGTCGGCAGTTTGTTAAACATAAAAGAGAACCCAAAGAATTGGAAGCATTTCTCAACCTCTGTTATCATGATCAAGTAATTAGCCATGAGCATAATTTGTACCCACACCCTGCACAGGTGGGAAGGAAGGTGCCTTGCCTCTCTACTAGCAGGAAGACATGGTATCGCCCTATGCTGGCTGTGCTTGGAGTCACACTGTTTTGATCACAGGATATGAGCTAGTAAAGTAACAGGAAAATATGCATCAATGAGCCCTCACCGAACCTTTTAACATAGGTTAGGATCTGTGCCCCTTCAGATGTTGTTGGACCATCACCATGGTCAAGTCAGGTATGATGGGAGTTGTGATATCTGAAGAGCCACAAATGCCTCATTCTGACTTATAATGACAAAATAATCCATTAGGGTGTAAGCATGAGACAACTGTGAGTTTGGTATACTGCCCTAATGCAGAAGAGTCCTTAGTAAGGTCCCCAAGCACCTGTTTTTTAAGAAAGATCCTTCATTGAAAGAGTACAAAAAAGAGGCTCTTTCTTTAGTCCTGACAGTTGTGTGTGTAAACTTTTGAGTTGCATAGAACTCTTCATCAGGTTGAATGAAAATTATACAGGATTAGTCCCAGAACCCCAAAATCCTATCTACTGATTTGTCCTACAGTAAGGTCAGGGGTCTTAACTTTCTGGCATATTAAGGGCTCTGCAGAGGTTCCCCCTCCCCTCCAAGACAGGATCTGAGTATTTTTGTACTTGGGGAGAAATATTGACCTTCAAAGGGCTGTTGCCATGCAGCAAAGCTTTGCTGACTTTACTGGGCTATGTTAAGAGCTTGCTACTTTCCCTTGACCATCTCTTCCTCTTGGACAGTTTGATGCCGAGTTCCGCCGTTTTGCTTTGAAGCGCTCAAATGTGGGCGGCTTCCAGGAATTCTACCAGCTGATCCAGAGGGTTCACCAGATCCCCTGTCTGGATGTCCTGCTTGGCTATACAGATGTTCATGGTGACCTGCTACCCATCAACAATGATGACAACTACCACAAGGCACTGTCCTCTGCCAATCCTCTGCTCCGAATCATCATTCAAAAGCGAGGTAAGCGCTCGTGTGTCTCATGAGCCCAGCATGTTCTTTATGCTTGCTTTTCTTTGTTTTTTGAGCCTGCCATTTGTTCAAGAGCTCAGCGTAGTGTAGAGCAAAAGCTGGCAGATGGTCGATCATGGTCCACTGGTAGAGATCTGGGTGAATTGCAAAAGATGAGCACAGGTTCCTGACTCCCAGTAGCTTAACAATATCCAGCCATTACAAGCAAAGAATTTGCAGCTATGATCAGGTGCTTGTGAAAGTCCTTCTAGACCATTTTAAGGCTGTTTCAAGTCCCTGATCTAGACCTACCTTTGCCAGCCCAGAACTCTCCAGATCTGTTGCGTTCTGTTTCCTATCATCGTTTTCTGTTGAACATTCTGAATGGATCTGATGGAGCTGTAGTCTAAAACGTGTGAAGTGTCAGATTGAATTCAGGTTAATTAAAACATTTTGATTGATTTAAGATCTTGATTAAGATGCTGCCTCTGCATAGGGTAGCAGATTATAATAATTATTATATTTCCTTCATAATGCAAATTCTTGTAATATTTGCAGGCAGTACATATCATCTTAGACAATGGCTTCCATCTCATGTATGAGAGAAGAGGGAAAGTCATATTTCTAAGAATGTATCTGCTGCAATATGTGTTTCCAGAATCTAACACAATGTAGTCCAGCACCTCTAGAGGACACAGGAAAGCTAAGCTAGGATAAGTCAGGTGCACATTTCTTCTTGTAGGTAATCCCAAACTGTGACTTGATTCAAGTGATGGCCAGCATGGTAAACCAGCCCTGGTGCCCATCCATGGCCGCCATATATCAGCCCAGTTACTCCACTGGCATCGCTTTCTGTGATGTCCAAAACTGGAAAGGGAGGTTCTTGCCATGGTTAACAAACCCTCCAGTGACCATGAGCTGCTTACTGGTTCTAAACCCATGACATCAGCTGACCTTTTCTGGGCTTTGGACAGTATGACCTACTGAGTCAAGAGTGGCCAACAAGGCCAGCATATGCAGTGTGGCTAACAAAACACTAGCTTGTTTACTGTACTTGTGATCTTACAAAGTCTGCAATTTCATGTGCAGTGGTAGATAATTGGCCCTGCTCTCTTAATCACCATTTTATCTCCACCCTCTTCTGGCCTGCACCACTATCTGGTTCCAAGTGGGGGTAGACCTTGGGGTTGTAGTAAACCCCTCAAAAGTAGGCCCCACAAGACTGAAGCTTGTCTCCCTTTGGTTTAGAGGCCTGGGCAGTGTCCAGTCTCCTATGGACTCATCCATGTAACCCTCCAACAGCCCTGGGGGGTTGCACAGGGGAAAGTTAAGTGACACCCCCTGAATTCTGAACTGGCATGGGGATTTGAACTTGCGCCTCCATGTTCCTCATCTGACACTCTTAAGCAGCCTCCCCAACCTTTTGCACTCCAAATATTCTGGACTGCATCCCTCATCATCCTTTCTCATTGACTGTGCCAGCTGGGGTTGATGGGAATTTTAGTCCAACAAATCAGGAGCACACCAGGTTAATGAAGATGTCTCAAGCCTGCACTGCGCTGGCTGTCTACCAAGGGCTATTACTTACCCAACCCTAACCCTAATCCAAGGAGATCAGGCTGGATAAGCTGTGTTAATATTCTTGCAAAAAATTTTGGAGTGAATTCTAAGAAACATTGTATGTATATATTGTGTAAATGAATTAGCAAGTAACTAAACAGAGCAACCAAGCTCTGCTTTGTCTTGCTTGTAAAATTCCATTCCTCTCTTCTGGGATGTGTTTAAGCCTGTTTGTGCAGGCAAAGGGACTAGTAACATGGTTTGCTAATGCACCAGGGCTGGGGCTGGGGCTGGGCTGTCTATGAGGGTACTCGTGCCAGGATACCAGAAAGTTCCCAAAAAGTCACCATTTTAAACCATAGACAAGATGGGATGCTTGTGTTCCTGTGAATTCTAGACAAATGTCAGGCCAACAATTAACTTTTTTGATACCGACCCAACTTCAAAGACTTTGGCCACCCAATGAGAAGGAAGGACTCATTGGAGAAGACCCTGATGCTGGGAACAATTGAAGGCAAAAGGAGGAGGGGAAGGCAGAGGGTGAGGTGGCTGGATGGAGTCACTGAGGAAGTGGGTGTGGGGTTGGGTAGACTCAGAGGGATGGTGGAGGACAGGAGGGCCCGGAGGAATGTGGTCCATGGGGTTGTGATGGGTCGGACGCGACTTTGTGACTGAACAAAAGATAAATACAAACCAAGGTGAGGATAAAGGATAAACTACATTTGTTTCTCCTTCTGTAATTGGGTTTTTAAAATAAATAGCTAATGTGGGAGCTGTGCTGTGGCGAGCTTTAGCTTTTCCCTCTGCCGTGTCCCCTGTGGGACTCTTTGGCTTCCCACCATGCCTGCTGTTCACAATGGTATTGGTGTGGCATTATTCAACTTTCTCCAATCGCAAATTTGAATTCCTTGAAAGGAAGTAAGTTGGAGTATAAATATAATTATTAAATAGCAGGCACTGGGATGTGGATACAGTTTCAGCTGGGAACTGAGGAGGGGAAAGGGCTGAAGCTCCTTGCCTTCCATGCCACAGTCCTGTTCCAGCTCCCCAGTTCCCCACGTGACACCAGTATTTTTAAAAAAAAACAGCTACACAAAGGCAACTGTGTGATAAACATCACATTTAGTTTGGCCCTCAGTCTACAGTGAGAAGTTTTCTGTGGCATTTGTGCCATTTGATCATGTAGCAAGACCTCCTCGATGTTCTAGGCTCCCCACGTGATGTGGAACCCCAATTTTCCAGGGTTCCACATTGCACAGAGCGGAGGAAGCGCTCTCCTCAGAAGCAGCCTATCCCACTTGTGGAGGGCTGCAACAGGGAATGACAAAACCCCGCACATTCTCCCCACCCCTCCTCGTTTCATCTACACAGTGTTATGTATAAATACATACATACATATATGTATAAATAAATGTGTAAATACATTTATACATAAATGTATACATACATAAATGTATAAATAAATACATACAGCCACACTCTTCAGGCCAAAATAAGCTCCTGGAGCAAGTTATAAAGATTAATTATATGAATCCCTGTCCGTCTGGCTTACATGTGACTCAAAAGAACAGGAATTGGAAGGGAGGAACAAAACAGCTCCCCCACCCCAAAAAAACAAAACAAAACAAATTCTGGCACTAGTTTTTGTTTACAATTTTGTTAGAGCTGTTCTTCCTGGCAAGGAAAGGGGAAACAAGATCCCTAATACTGGCCCTTCTCTGGCTGATGTATGCGGCCAGGATGGTCACCCCGTGGCCATGGTGTTCTTCCTGGGAGGCAGGGGTCCACCTGCCCAGCGGCCCTTCATTCTCTGATTGATGGCTGTTGTTTCCTAACTTGGTATCCTCCAGATGTTGAACTGCAACTCTCACTATCCCTAGCCAGCATGGGATGGGAGTTTTAGTCCAAAAGTTCTGGAGGGAACCAGGCTGGGCAAGCCTGAAACACTTAAAAATAGAACTGCTTCTGGTGACATGCCTTCTGAAAACTGTGGAACTTGTACAAAACAACACATTTTGCTTTCCTTAACCATTAGTAGTTCTCCTTCTGAGGTTTTCATTTGAAACAGGAAATATTTTTTTGCTCTGTTGAGCACTTTTTCCACCAGCTAACCCATACAAAGCTCCAGGCTGGTTTACGCCTGAGCTTTATAAGGCAAGAACATTGTCTGATTTGGGAATTGGCATGGGCTCAAAATCCAGGGAGATTTAAGCCAGTCAAAACAGCAGCCCCTTGGACCACCCCTTCAGACGTCTTGGATGTCCGTTCCGTCGTTCCCAGCCAGCCTGGACATGATGAAGGTTGTGGTCCAATGCAGGAAGGCTTGCAGAAGGCTGTCTTAAGAGGCTTATTCTGCCTCGCCTGCACTGTGACAGCGCTCTCTTGGTTTAGACGGCAGAGCAAAGGTGTTTTATTCTTCTCTGCCAATAGAACCAACCTCACAATATTACCCCTCCACCACCAAATTGAAGCCCTTGTAGCTTGACAACCGCCAGAAGTCTGCAATTGGAATAAGCTATGCAAATTAGGGAAACCATAAACATTCAGTTTGACTAGGGCTGGTAAAAAAAATCTCCATTTCTGAGTACTGGAACTTTGTCTCGCAAGGGCTGGATACTGGGTAGCAGGGAGCAAATGAAGCACTGGTAGTCAGTGCTGAAAATTCTGAGCAGCCAGTTCTGAGCACCCAGAGATACCTGGGCTGCTACACAGGTGAGACAGCCTCTCCTGGTTTTCCTGCTGGGCACTGGAAATGCCACCAGGATAGGAAGCTGTCTTATACCAAGTCAGTCGGTCAGTCCACCTAGCTTAGAATTGTTGACATAGCCTGGCAGCAGCTCTTCCAAACTTTCAGGCAGGGCCTTTCTCCAACCTGACCTGGGGAAGCCAGGGCTTGCAGGAAGGGCCTTCTGCATGCAAGGCAGATGCTCCCACACTGACCCGTGGCTCCTTCCACCATAGCACAGACCTTCAGAAGGGCCTGTTCCGGCACCTGCTTTGAAGCGTGTTGCTCACACGTTGGTTCATGGACTGGAGCCAAGGAAACAGGGTTGGCCCCAGGGCTGAGGAGGCCCTGCGCGAGGACATGCGGGTGAGCTCTCGTCTTCCGAGAGCAGCGCCCTCTTCATTGGTAGGCACTGGTGGCAGTGGCATTTCATTCCTCACAGGTGCCCCAAGTAGTGTAGATCCTGTCCCTCTGGAAAACTGACATGGTGGCTGTTCTCTGCTCCTGATGCTGCTGGGGACCCAGGACAGGTGCCAGCCGGGGGCCCTGCCAGAGTGCTGAGGCTCTGGAGGCACCCAGCAAAGCCCACTGTTGGTGCCTCCCTGCTGGCAAAGGCAGTTGTGATCAGCTGGGCATCCTGCCATCCGTCGTCCCTTGCCTCTCCTCTCCTCTGCGCCCGAGTCATGGGATCCTTTGCACACAGAAGCTGCTGTTGCATTGCAAGTAGGGAGATGCTGGGGCCTTGGAAATGGCCAGGGCCCTCCGCTGGCTCTCCAGGCTGCCTCTCCTCCTCCTCACTGTCTACTCCTGTTCAGAAGCAGAAGCTCCGCTCGCCTTCGTCTCCTGGCCTGGGTGTGCCGCCCTCTGGACTGGGCCAGGTGGGGGAGGGTGATGGGCTGGATGCTGCTGACCAGGGCGAGGAAGACGCGGGACCCACCCAAGGAGGGAGGCTCATGAAGGGCATCTTGCCCAAGGATCATGCAGGACTCGGAGCCCACACTGCCTGGAACAGCTGCTGGAAGGGAGCGGAGCGGGAAGGCTTCCCACCGTCTCGCACGGCCTCCCTAGGCTAAAAATAAGCTGCTGCACCAAAAACACGGTGCGATATTTATAACTCTGGAACTCTTTCTGGCAAGCAGTGTGCAACACAAGGGCTGTGCTGCCTTGGCCTTGGGACCTGCCAGAGCCTTTCTGGTTTCCACTGGTGGAACATTCTGCTCTGGCTAGACTTCCCCAACGTGGAGCCCTCCAGGAGTGTTGGGATACAGTTCCCATCATGGCTGGGGAGGATGGGGGCTGCAGTCTACTACATCTGGAGGGCACCGGGTTGGGGAAGACTGTGCTGCAGGCTCCAGGGTACACGCAAGGGGCCACGCGGCATGGGCACACGCTTGTCAACAGCGCTTTCCTGTTGCCCGTGGCGAGCACCAGTCTCCTCTGGACAACCAGACGAGGTGAAATTATGACTCGGGCAGGGCCGGTTGCTTATTTTTGGTTTCTCAGGCTGACTCAAATGACTGGAGAAGCAAGTGGGCTCATAAAAATTTTGCGTGTGGGGCTGGGCTCCGCTTTGCCAGGTTGTTTGGGCTGGATTGCGCAATGGGACACGCTCCTCGGGGCTCCTGCACAGGTGTTCCAAGGCTCTGCCAGCAATTGCGCTGGCGCGTCCGGTGGCTTCTTTGTCTTCGACGGGTTCAGGGCCTGGGTGCCACTTTGTTCCCAGCTGTTAACGACAGCATTGTGTCGGAATGAACGCTTGAACCTGTTCCAGGGTGGCAAGTCTTGTTTTTGCATGTCCCTCTCACAACTCCAGCATCTTGGGACTCTTCAGGGGAGGGAGGCGAATCATCCCGCCTGCTTGGTGCAGCGGGAGACACCTTTGCGGCTAACGAGCATCCTAGCTTGTTGGAGAGGCCTCTGGATGGGAGCACCGGAAGCCGCCGTATCCTCAACCGGACCGAGGGTCCATCTAGCCCAGTATCATCAACACTGAGTGGCAACAGTGGCTCTCCAGGGTTTCTGGCAGGGGTTTTTCGAACCCTACCCAGAAGAGATGGGGATTGAATCAGTGATGATCAGGCAGGGGTCTGTGTTTGAGACCCCTGACCTTTCCTTTACCCCACATCACATTTTTTTCTATTCTTTCAGTGGCCCCCATATACCAGGTTTAAAGATGTATAAAGCACATCTTTCTATGCACAAGTGATTTTTCTATGTCGCATCTTTTTATGTTATGACATTGCATGGCTATTCTTATTTTCAATACATTTTTATCCACCCCTCCCTCCAAATGCTTACATGATGACAGAGTCATAGCACAGTAGAGTTGGAAGGGGCCGGAGGGCCACTGAGTTTGATCCTCTGCTAAGTTTCACTCCAGGTTAAACCATCCCTCTCAGCTGGCTGTCCAGTTGCATCCAGAATTTTCCCAGGGATTGATGTCAGACTGACTGGTCTGCAGTTGGCAGCTTGTTCTTGTTTACCTTTCCTGATGATAAGGCCAATATTAGACCTCTTCCAGTTATCTGGCCCTTCCCCATCCTCTATGATTTGTCAAATATAATAGAGTGGTTCTGAGAGTTCTTCCACCAGCTCCTTTATGAGCTCTGTAGATTTGAACTCACTCGATCCAATTAGATGATCCATGACCGTTTGCGTATCATTCCTGAGCTGCCATCCTGCTCCTTCAGCTTGTGCTTCCCCTTCATCAGGAAGGTCAGAGATGGTTGCCAAACCAACTCTTTTATTTCATTGACTGAAACTCTTGGGACTAATTGGCTCAAATTTTTAAGATAGGTGGCAGCCAGGCCTGGGTGCAAGCAGCTCCTGAGAGAGCACCAAGTTTCTGGAAGACAGAGTGGGGTCCCTCTCCGCCTGCCATGTCTCCAAAACCTGCCCATCCCAACCCAATGCCTTCCAGATGTGTTGGAATGCTACTGGAATCATCCCTGGCCCAACACTAGATCTAGAGGACACAAGCTCAGGAGTAGGCTGTGCATGGTGGCCAGGGGCTTCCTCGTTGCAGCCTGGCAGCCCTTCCTGCTGGCTCCTTAATCTTGTATGGACAGACACCTGCCCCCACAATGCTGAGCTACTTGGAGGCAGGCAGCTTTGCAAGGGAGGTGGGGTGTCTAGAAAAGTGACCCTCTGCTGAGTCAGCTACCCTGATTTCTGCAGAGCCAGTGAGAACGTAGTGACGTGACATTTGTCAGTTCCTGCCCAGCCTCTCCGTCAGTGGGCCATGAAGGGGACCGTGCATCTGCCAGGCCGTCCCCTGAGACTGATGGCTTCCTCCCTCTCTGCTGGGCCAAGGATGACCATCTTATTGAGGGGCCTTGCCGGGAAAAGGAGCGTAGGCCAGGGAGAGAGGTCGTTTCCAGAGGGGTACGTGTATTATTCTGTTGCAGCGAAAATGGCAGAGTCTTTTGGCCTCATAAGGGCTAACAAATTCTTTCTGCAAAAGCCGGAGCCAGAGTATATTTGCCAGCCCTTAAGGTGGGGGTGCAGAGAACCTTTCTGCCTGATGGTCAAATTCTGTTGCAAAGAAGCTCCTGCGGGAAATGAAGAAGGTGCATTCCAGCAGTGAGCAGTGAGCAAGGCTGAGGACAAAAGAAGCAAGAAGCAAATACTCAGTGTATTTTAAGCAAAGGATTTCACTGCTAGTAAGCCTTAAGAGAGGCATTTCAACCTTTTTGAATCAGGGATGGCTTCCTCTGGCCTATCTTTACATGCATTTTCACTGGGTTTACCATACGGGATTGCCAGTTTTCAATAATAAACCCAAGAAATGCTTATATGAGTGAGAGGGAGGGAGGGAGAACACATATGCATGCATGCAGAGTGTTACTCTGTCTAAATACTAATCAGGACCATTTTAGATTAACATATTTAACACAATCAGCATATGGAATGGGAAGCATGACAAGGTGTCTCTCTCCACCTTCCCAGTCTTACAGAGCTGGCAGACAAAATGTTTGCATTAATGTGTTCTGAGTTGTGGTTATTCCTGACAAATTCTTTCAGAATTCAGATGTGCCTGTCGCCAGTTCCGCCATCGGATTGAGGCGCTCAGTTCGAGCGACTGGCAATTGTAGTAGAGGAGAAGACCTTGGTAGATCTCATGTGTTTGCAGGGACAGCAGAGGCTGTGCCGCGCTCTGTGTATTCTGGGCTGCTTGCACCCAAGTCAAGTCTGCAGCTCAAAGTGCGATTCAGGCTGAATTTTGCATTCCCCCTTTAATTCCAGCCAGCAATGGAGGCCTAAGCTCTAGTGCGAAGACAGTGCTGCAGCGCTCACGCTCAGTCGGCTCTGTGCGATGCTGCCAGTCTCCAAATGTAATCAGTGGCTCCCCCTGTTGTAGCACTTCCTATGCACTTACAAGCAGGTGCAAATCCAACAAAGGGAGTCGCCTCTCTCATTCCACACTTAATGGCAGAAAAGCAAGCATAGGAGTTTTGTGCAATGTATGTAAGGGATTCACCCTTCAGTGGTGAGTAAAGTGTATGGTCTAAAGCTCCTGCAGGACTTACAAAATGCCACATCAAGCTAATAGTCTGTTTCTCACTGCAAAAAACACTTGCATTCAGATGCTGTCAGTCATAAACATTCATGCCATTGCACAGCATCGTAACTCCCAAGCTGCCCAGTGTTTCAGGTTCTAAGATCTTGAGAGGCACCATTCCAAAGGCAGAAAGAAATCAGCTGGCAAGCGACATATGGGTATAGTAGGAAAGCCTGTTCTTGTAGAATGAGATGGAAATCTAGCACCTGGCACCTGCTTCTGCGAATTAGCTGGCAGGAAGGAAACAAGTAAGGCTACTCTTGAACTGGCCGTGCTGGAGTACGTGTCTCCATGTGTTGATACCATTTTCCTACCTTGGGTGTTCTGTCGGGCTGGAAAGGCAGGACACACTTAGCTCAGCCAAGAGATGGCGTGCTTTGGCTGGGCGTGCATGGCCAGGAACCTGCTGAGGGCTCATCTCCCAGTCCAGCCCTGCTGGTCGGAACTCCCTTGCATTGCTCCTCTTTGCTGTTGGAACCTGGTGCTCGCCTGGAGCTGGCACGGATGTTAGGAACCTTGGAGGGATGTAAGCCCTGGTGCGGATCAGGATGGTGGAATGGCAGCACTGCGGGGACAGAGGCAGAACCAAGGGATAGGAGCATCTGGGGAAGAAGTGTATGGTGTGAGCAGCGCATCTGATCGGTCCTTGCTTTCCCACTTTCTTACAGCAGAAGCTGACAGCAGTGTCTTTGCCTCCAACTCCCTGCAGCGGAAAAAAAAGGGGCTCTTACGGCCAGTGCACCAGCGGGCCAAGCCCCACTTGCTGATCGGCATGCCCCAGGACTTCCGGCAGATCTCCTCCATCATCGATGTGGACATTCTTCCCGAGACCCACCGCCGGGTGCGGCTGCATAAGCACGGCTCGAGCAAGCCGCTGGGCTTCTACATCCGGGACGGGGTCAGTGTGCGCGTGGCCCCCCAGGGGGTGGAGAAGGTGCCTGGCATCTTCATCTCTCGCTTGGTCAAGGGGGGGCTGGCCGAGAGCACAGGGCTGCTGGCTGTGAGTGACGAAATCCTGGAGGTCAACGGCATCGACGTGGCAGGCAAGTCGCTGGACCAGGTCACGGACATGATGGTGGCCAACAGCCACAACCTCATCATCACGGTCAAGCCCGCTAACCAGCGCAACAACGTCATCCGCAGCAGCAAGGCCTCGGGCAGCTCCGGGGTGTCCACGGACAGCACCCCCAGTCAGCAGACGCCCAGCCCAGCCTCCCAGTATCTCAGCAACTGCAGCACGGCGGAGGGCGAGAGCGATGAAGAGGGCGACCTGGTCATCGAGAGTGACCTGCCGGCCAGCTGCCCCAACGGGGGCCTCCTTGAGAGCCTGCAGCACAGCCTGTCTCTGTACAGCTCGCAGGGCTCGCTGCCCTCCCTGAACAGTCACAGTGGCAGCGGCAGCCCAGTCCGGGGCAGCCGCGCGGGGAGCCTCCGGGAGGACGGTACAGTCCTCACCCTATAGCCCCGGGCCTCACCACTCCCACCCCAGTGTGTCAGAATCTCAACATTTCTGAGGTCAGTTTGGCGGCGGCCTCCTTGCTGGACAGCGGAGCTGCAAGACAGAGCCCCCCCACCCCGGATTCCGAGATACGACCCTCCCGTGCTGTCACCGACGCACCGCCTGCACGCCCAGTGGCTCTCCCTGCAGCTGCTGCAGCCACAGCAGCAAATGGAATTGGGAGTCACCAGTGTTGGCCCGTCTTCCCTGAAATGTTTGTCACCCAAGAAGTCCCACCCTGTCCCCACTGAACGCACGGGCCGGGAATTTTACTACTCCCCATTCCCTCTGTTCAAGTCGACCTCCCCCCATGGGTGTTCCAGGCAGAACTAGGGGCTGCCTGCCCTGCAGCCTGTGGCCCCTGCCACCACCAACCACCAACTCTCATGCCGCGTTTGGGATTTTGTTGTTTCTTTTTACGATAACATGCATCACAGATTAATATATTGCAACAGACTATTAAACTTTTTTTTAGGAACCATGTTTTTACGTGGTTTATGAAGCATGTTGCAGGGCTGCCGGGGGGTGGGGGGGGACACAAGATGAAGGACATATGCAAAGGACTTAGCATCCCCTGCTGGCAACTGGGATCAGAGTGTGGGGCTGCAATTCGAACTGGCAGTGAAGCAGGTTTGATTAGTCCAGCTCAGCATGGCATGTAAGCAAGCCAGTGACCTTTCTGTCAAATGCTAGTGAGGCCCACCTGGCATACGAAGGCAATTGGTTCCTAACTCTCTGCTCTCTTTTTCCCACTCTAAATATATTTTCATTGGTTATAACAGCTCAAAAAACAAAGCATACCCGTCAGATACTGGAGTACAGGAAAGAGCTACAGCGTAAGAGGTGTAGATTCGCTTTCAGCTTGAGAGCCAGATTACATTTCTTGCAGAAGATTTCAGGGGCTGCATTGTGGTGGTGGATGGAGCTGAAGGGGAGGCCAAAATATCAGCATATTTCATCTGGAAGTTCTACAGACCGTAATTAAGCCTTAGGAGAGGAATTCTAGCCTATTAGGAGGGTGGGGGGAACTGCACACAAGCAAAGACACAGCCAGGCAATTCATGGTTGTGGGAAGGAAGACATGCCTTCCTCGGAAACTGTCGGCAGGCTGGATTTGGTCCCAGACCTACAGTTCTGCACTGCTAATATATACTTACATTAGAACACTTTCCAATTCAGGCAAAAGTTATTGAGTAGAATCAAACTAATTCTTTTGTGGCGCAGATATATTTAGGGCTGAGCTTTGACAAGTTAAAAAAGACTGAATTGGCAAGTGGCATCTTATCAGGGCACAGTGGAGGAACTTTAAAACCTTCATTTGGTTACAGCACCATGCTATAGATCTTCACTCAGAAATCAGTCCCATTGAATTCAGTAGGGCTTACCCCCAAATAAACATTTTGGGGATTGCAGTCTTAGAGCGACAGAAAAGTTACTTAGGCACAACTATGCAATGCATTCATGGTTGATAACAAAAGCAAGTTTAGTTAACTGCCATTGTCACAGGTACACTAAGTGTAATCGGTTGTGGTAGCCATACATAGAAAAGGACATGATCTTACCTGGTTTTTGCACCATACCTCCAAAACCCAGCCCAAGGTCCCAATTTCCTGCTTCAGGTTTGGAGTAGAGGAAAAGGAAAAGATCAGTAGGTTCATACAACTCTGATGCAACACGCAACTCCTGGGAGCATTAAAGGAAGAACGTAAGAACCACACTGGATCAGAACCACACTCGTCCAGTATTCTGTTCACACAGTAGCCAACTGGCTGCCTAAGGGAAAACACATAAATAGGACATGAGAGTAATAGCACCCTCGCACTCATAATCCCCACTAACTGGTATTGAGAGGCATAGGGCTTTTCTTCACAAGGTTGTTTTGCTGCAGAATTAGGATCTGAGCACTACATGAAGAGGGTTTCCTTTTGCTACCTCTAGGTGGCACTGTGGTGTAGCAGAATAGCACAAGCACTAGGAAATGGCACTTTTGCTTTCACAATTAAATGCCACATTTCCCTGCAAGAGTTCCTTAGGCACAGAAGTGAAACTGGAAGATCATGACATCATCTAAAGAATGCATTAATAACCATGAGTAGCATACAACAAATGTCTCACACAAAAAAGCCCATCCAGCCTCTTACTGAATGTCACACAGCACATTTGAGGACCAGGAGTCATTGACAGATGCATCCTTCATGACCAATTCCCTTTTATGGTGGTCATCACAATACTTCATATTAGAAAACTCCATAGTTTAACTATATGTTGTGTGAAAAAGTCTTTATCTGACCAGAATCTGCCACCTATCAGTCTTCTTCCTCTCTAGCTCCAAGCTCGAGTTAGAAGCCGCTGGGGCTTGTACATGTCAGGTCACATTTCCGAAATGATCAGAGCTCTTTGGAAACAACATGGAAACTGTGAGAATCCTATCTAGCCCTTCCCCACGATTAAAGTCGGCACAAAGGCCAGAAGGGGCAGACACTGGTCCTGCTCACAGGACGAGGATGCTGGGACCTTAATCTCTGGGAGCATGGTGAAGATGAAAAGTTGGTAATCAGAGCCCAAAACTGGGCTTGTGGACAACCTAAGGCAGGACACAACGGACATGACTGTCATTTTCTGCTTGCTAGTAAGAGAAAGCAGAAAGATGTGGGGGGAAAGGAGGGGAATGAAGCACTGGGAAAATGAAAAGAAAAAAAATGGGCATATGTAATCAGCGCACATCAAAGTCAGTTCCATGCTGCAGGCTAGTGTTCAAAGGTGGGCCCCAAGTCTGAAAATGTTGAAAACTTACTGAGCCTTTTGTTGGTAATGCTTTGGGTAGGTAATCTCCATTATGTGCAAAAAAATCATACCCACTAGCAAAGAGAGCTTATTCCAACCTCAATAATAATGAACACAAATCTGCATGATGATGCAAATTATGTAGCTTATGCAAATGTAATGCTGATCTGAATTCTCCTGGGGTACTGTCTTTTGCTTCCTGATCCGCAATACCTGCTGGCAGGAAGCGTACAGATGCGTGGGGATGGGAGGGGAAGATGGGGTGCATTGCTTCACAGGTTACACTAGGTGTTCACACTGGGAGATCTGTAATGGCCTTTAATTTTCTAGAGAGTAGCAATTAATTTGCAGGAAAACCCAAGAAAGATAGCACTTCCATGCATACTTATATGCAGCGCTGCAAGAGAGATGAGGCTTGAAAGATGCCGCTGCCACAGCCTTGGATCAGCAGACAGACCAACATCATCTGCTGCCACCATGCGTTCCTCAAAGCTCTCTGTTCCCTCTGAGTTTAGCTGCAATCCTCACAGTAGACTGGAGAGGAGGGCAGTAATGTTCCCAGAAACAAAGTGGTGTGGCAGTTAAGACTGCTGAATTGGGGGCCTGAACCATCTGGATACTAATCCCCACTCAACCATGAAGCGCACTGGGTGACTTTGGGCCAGTCACTTGCTGTCGACTGAGCCGACCTCAGTTAGTGGTGTGACGGTAACAGTGAAGTGGAAGAGAACCGTCTATCTTGTCTTGGGGTCCTCACAAGAGACAAAAAGGTGGGATATAAATGCAATGTGCTCCATGTGACAATACGTAATGTAATGGGAAGCATTTTGGCTTGGCTTTGAGTGGGCAGTTACGACCCATCTGCTTTACAAAAGACCCATTCCTGATAGAGATGAAAACTAATGTAACTGGTTTGTTGATCTGGATCAACCCACGATTTTGGACTCTCCTTGGGAGCATGGCTAAGGCGATTCTCATGCTAACGATCTGCACTTCAAAGTTTACCACTGTTCATTTGTCCGTCAACCCTCCTGAGCATACTGGGACTTATTTAGGAGCCTTACAGATTAGTCTTTAAACATTAGCGTATTTTGTATGTGCCCAACACTGGCTCTTGTCTGATTTTAGATAATGTACAAGATTGCAAGAAATACAGTGCAAGCAATAAAATTAAATAAAAACAGCAATTACAAATAAAACAAGCTGCTTAAAAATTAAGGAACAGATAGTGAAAACTGGTGGGTCTTCAGACCTGCAAAGAAGGGACCAGATAACTAGCCAAAGAAATCTCATTCCAGAATTGCGGGGCCACTGCCAAAACGTACCTCTCCCTTTGAATCATAAACTGCCCTTGGCCGTGGGCAAATGAGAAGGGCCTTTATTAATCGCCCAAGAATGTAGCGACAAGCGAAGGCAGTCCTTCACACAACTTGGACCCAAACTCTTTAAAGCTTTCAAAGTTAAATGTTAAAGCCGGCGCTTTGAATTGGGCTCGAAATGCACTGGCAAACAGTGCAGTTAGCACAGTATCGGTGTCATGTGAGCCAACAAACCGGGTGGCCATATTCTGCATCAGCTGAATTTTCCAAACACTTGTTCTAGCTGCCTTGAGCTTGCCTTGTACCCACCCAAAACATTCTTGCTTGGGTCCTTTCCCCACCTGCCTTGGTGGTTCCTATTCAGAACCAGTCACATGCCTTTCATTCTTTCCTGCAAAAAGCATCTTAAGAAGAGAAGCAAAGTCTCTCTAACACATAAGCTGCTGATCACAGCATGTCAGCACTATGTCTCCTGCCAGATCCATCTGGCTCATTTGTGCACAAAGGGCTTTTAAGAAATAGGCTTAATTTACCATTTTAAATCCTAGAAGTGTGGACTTTCTGCTTTGCTCACTTTAAAGTCTGACCAGCTAGAATGCTTTACCTGTTGTTGTGGACATCTTGCCATTTAAGCCATCCAGATCCAGGAAGAAACTGTGCACTGGGCTTGGCTGTTTTCCATGCCCACCTCTCCCCACTCCAAAAACCACTGGCATTGATGTGAACAGGCAACTGAAGCCTTTGGATGAGTCTTTGTGCTTTAGCCTGCGAGACCTGGGATAAGCAAGCCTCTTGCTGGGCCTCTTGAAATAAGAAAGCGATCGGGACACATATGCTCCCTCTCATCACCTTGCAGAAGTTAGAGGCTGTAATGAATTATGAACCTCTCAGGTGGCCCTCTTACTCAATGGCTGTTTCAGGACTGCCTAATAACAGGCCTTACTGATAGAAACCATGCCCATGTGTATCAAATTCCAAAGCTTGATGGGAAAGGAAAGAGGATCAGAAGTATATATCCCTGCCAGCTTAACTCCTGGCTGAGTAGTCTGCACCAGCTGCCGCCACCTCAGGATCGAGACTTCGCTTCCTACACCCTTGATTGTCTCTGACTCTTCATCTATGCATTCTCACTAGGCTTGCCACCAGAGGGCAGCAGGAGCCTGGTTCAGGGTTCAAGCCATCTTCCCCACTTTGCGCTGAAAAATCATTACCGTAAATTCTTGGTCTAAGCACTTGGCAGTAACAGCTGTGAACAGTCATTGGGCGGGCGGGGGCGGGCGGGCGGGGGGAAGGCAGGGCGGTGTTCACTGCCAGGCACTATTACTGGCCCGTAAGCTCTTTAGATCAGTGACTGGTGAAGTGGTAAACTATAGAATCTATCGGGCCAACAGACTAACTGCCTGCTCCCCAAAACACTGAAAGAGCCTTGAGACGCACAGAGAGAGCACGTTTTATGCTGCACCAAAGGCCAACAAGCAGTCTTCCACCTTCAACCTGCAAGCTTTCTGTACACGCACAGGTGGGGCTGCAAAGCAACACAAATGGGGCTTTGCGCTACTGCACCTTTCCTCCAGCTAGAGGGGGGGGGCAGGCTTTGCATGGCCCCTTTTGTACAGCTCACCATTTGGCCGTCTGTGTCACAGATAATGGAAGCCAGGTAAGTGCCACCTGTCATTTCCACTGGACAAGAGGCATGTTCAATGCTGATGCACTTTGAGGCACTACCTAGAGGCCTTAAATTTTGCTATGACAGTCTATCATCTTCCCTTCCAATCCTGCACAGAGCTTTTAGGGGGCGAGTAGCGGCACTGCACACGTTGGGTGCCTGCCTCCTCTTCTGCAGAGTCCACAGCCAGGTCTTAAGTAGTGACAGATCATATTGCATGTCAACACACTTAGCCTTTCCCAAGCCTTGCACGCCGCTTAGTCCTTGCTCTCAGAGCTGTGGACTAGCGTTGGACTGGATAGCATTCCAGCATCACTTGCCTCCAGAATGCCCTGAGCAAGCAGCAAAACAGACACAGCAGTACTCTCTCTTCCTTTCAAGCTTGATGCTGGACTGCAGCATCCTTCTAGTGACACAGAATGAAGTAAAATTTTTCAGATTCACTGAAGGGTGGGGGGGGGGGGGAAGAACCCTTCTGAAACTTGAACTCTACACACCACCATAGGAAACAGCAGCTGCTAGAAGCTTCTTCCATTTACTCAGCTCCTATCTGCTAATAACAAACTTGTGCTCCAAGAGCAGATCCTCACAGAGCCCAAATGCCAGTAACCACGAGCAAGAGGTAGATCCCGAGAGGCTCTGAGGAACCTAAACTTTTGCATATGGGTTGCTAATATTTAACAGAGAACTAAAATGGCCCAAATCAGTAGGCGGCATGGTTAGTGGTTACAGAATACTGGATGCAGGGACAGAATGGCACACTAGCAAAGGTTATGGAAAGAAGTACCCCAGAACCCTGAACTGGATTGCTTCACATTGCCCATCCCCACTTGTTCCTCCTAAATTCGACCCAAACGACTGGCCTCAGCACCCAAGTTGCTGATCACCCCAAATAATAGGTTGACAATCCTATCACTAGAGCAGGGACCACAATTCCTTCTTTGCATCACTACCTTTCCTGTCTCCAGCCACCATGAACTGATTCTAGCGCAGAAACGAAGGGCTGAGACGTTTACAGTGCCACAAGAACTAGGCTACATTATACAACTCCCTGTATGTTTGGAGGCAATAAAGGTGAAATAGTTACTGAGACCTGCTGGAGAAGGGCTTTGCAAATACCCTGGACTAACAGAAAAACAAACAAGGGGATCTTAGATCAAATCATCTAGAACTCACCCTGGAAGCAAAAAGTTATGAAACTGGGGCTGTCACACCTTGGGCACATCATGAGAAGAAAGGACTCACTGGAGAAGACATTCATGCTCGGGAAAGCCACAGGCGGCCAGAGGAAGATCAAATATGAAGTGGTTTGGTTCCATAAAGGAAGCCACAGCCTTGACTTTGCAACCGTTGAGCAGGACTGTCAAGGACAAGACATTTTGGAGGGGATCCACTCACAGGGTCTCCAAAAGTTGGAGACAACTTGACAGCACACAATAACAAAAAGCCTCAGAAGGTACAACTGCACTCCAGTTGTATATTTTCATTCCACTTCAACTGAAATGGCTTCCTCTACAGATCCCTGGGAGTTATAACTTAATAAAAGTGCTAAGAAATTTGTTACAGATGCCTGTCCCAAAACTAGAGTTCTGATAGATCTGTCTGGGTGATTGGCTGTAGATGGGCAAGGATTTTTGACTCCCAATTGTTTAAAAACAGTAACAATAACAGGGACTCTCTTTAGCTAAAAAAAAAAGAAGCAAAATATCTATATGATCTGAAAAGAAACCAGACTATGGGGACTCTCGAGGGCCTAAAACAATGTCCTTTTTTAACATCTGCTGCCTTATCTCTCTAGCCAGAGGTCCTAGCAGTGGTAGTCTGAGGCTTAAGGTTAGACTTTAGAGGCAAAAGCCCAAAGCCACACACAGCAGAATAACAGGGCTCCAAAACATAGCAGGGCTTGCAGAACATGAAGCAAATATACAATACTATCTAAAAGGAGGATCACATGTAAGTCATTAAGACCTGCGTCTAACCAGGATTGCTCTTGAAGGCACTCATGGTTTCAAGTTCTGTCCCATGGTAGGTCCTTAACAAATATTGGTTTATTTATTTAAAATTGCTCAGCCACTTGAGTTACAATTGCACACACTCCTCTAAGCACAGGCTGTTTGTCAAGCCACGGCACGTACCTGCCTCACAGAAAGGCCAAGAGACACTGGCATCCCATCGCCTGCCAACATGCTGCCTCCCATCTGCTAAATGAGCGTCTCACACAGGAACAACCCTGCAAATGCAGAGGAAACGCAGAGACTCCTGGAAACAAGGAATACCCACATATTTTGGCAATCTATCCCACTGACTTGTAAAATGAGACCAGCAGAAAGCTATAGATTAGGGCTGGGAAATGTGGAATCTTCCAGAAACACACCCTTTGTAATACAGCCACTGTCACCTCTGACCATTGGCGATGCTGGCTGGAATTGATGGGACAAGGGCTATAGGTTCTACAGCCCTGAAAGAAGGGGGTATTGTTTTACCTCCTAACTTGTAATAAAAGGGAGACATGAGAGAGATCAGCTGCAAGCGTGGATCAGAGGAAGCCTGCATCCCTGGGACAGTCCGTGGCAGAGAGGCAGTCTGAGCACAAGAGCAAAATCTAAATGCTTCTCCATCACAGTCCCAAAGGGGAGGCTGGGAAAGGGAGGGTCTAAGAGTCCAGTTTGATGAAGACTTTGGGCCGAGAGAATATCTTGAGGGCCTCTTCAATCTGTGATAGCTTCTTCTCTAGAGCAACCCGTCGATTTTGAACACTCAGGCTATCAATTCGCACTGGAAGCAGCAGGAGGTCTTTCAGGAGTTGCTCTTGGCCTATTAAAAGCAAAGGATGAGGAATAGAAGGAAGGGTAGTCAGGTTACAATTCAGACTGCCCATCTTATACAAAGAAAGCTCAGTCAATTTATCAATCCCATTCATACAGAACCATGAATGAACTTCCAAAGAAATAGGCCTTGTAAGCCAAGGGAAAAAAAACCTGGTTTGCAATCTTGGCTTGTAAAAGGCCCAACAAGAGATGATTCCAAATTCAGATAACATGCTAAGTACCAATTTTCTAAGTTTAGCCAACTGCTCTAACAACAGTAGCCAATCCAGCCCGAAATCACAGTTTGTTCATAGCAAGCAAGGCTTCTATAGAATTCTTTAGAATTTTGGCTTACTACTCCATCTAACTGGTGCTCTAAGCCAGTGATGGCGAACCTTTGAGAGACCAAGTGCCCAAACTGCGACCCAAACCCCACTTATTTATTGCAAAGTGCCAATACTACAATAAAACCTGAAAACTGAGGTTTTAGTTTAGGAAAAAAAAAACCTCACAGCCAGTCCAAGCAAACATATCTACCTACCTACCTACCTATTTATCCATCCTTGGAAGCACACTGACCGGCCATGCAAAAGCCTTCCTTGAGCAGCTTTTTCTGCACAGGTCAACATTTCTACCCATTCTAATAGACATATTCCAACCATCAAAATCATACAAGGGCACCTTGTTTTCCTAACCCTAACCTGGTGCACACCCCTAACCCTAATATAGGGCTAAAATTCCGTTGAAAATAATGTGATTTTGAAAAAGCCTTCCTTGAGTAGCTTTTTCTGCATAGCTGATCATTTCTGCCCGTTCTAAACACATTCCAACCATCAAAATCATGCCAGGACACCTCATTTTTCTAACCCTAACCCAGTGATGGTGAGCCTTTTAGAGACCGAGTGCCCGAACTGCAACCCAAAATCCACTTATTTATCACAAAGTGTCAACACTGCAATAACACCTGAAAACAGCCAGTCCAAGCAAATATATAGATATCTCTCCTTGGCAGTGCACTGACCAGCCATGCGGAAGCTCAGACGAGTTGCGGCTACTGTGTCACGGCTGCTGACGTCATCGCCTGGTGCCACTACTCCTTTCCGAGCATGTGCATGGCCCCTATGTGCGCTGTTATCCAATGCCTGGCTCCTGGGCGATGCTGGGGCGACTTGGCTCGCGTGCCGACAGAGGGCTCTGAGTGCCCACTGTGGCACTCATGCCATAGGTTCGCCACCACTGTGCTAAGGAGATGGTAACAGCATTCCTTTTTTAGGAATGATTGTCTATTGTCCAATTAATTAGGGGCACCCACTGAAACAAGCAGAAGACTGCGGTTGGGCCAGCGGGTCCCCACTCCTGTGATAGCGGTTCCCCGCTATCTATAAGCTTGTCTCCAGTTAAAACGTTGCAGAGCGACAAAGGGCCATGCAGGCCTGCTACCCATCAGATGAGGCAGTCGCAGCCTGACAACAAAGAGCAGCGCCATATGTCCTGCCTCTCTCTCAGGCCTTACTCTTTTGAAGGCTGCTCAGTGTTTCCAGCCGCTGGTTCTCCGGCATCCTAGCATGGCCAGGTGGCATGTCAGGGTCAGGCGTGTTGCGCTGGCGCTCTTCTGCCTCTTTGCGCCAGTGGTCCTTTCGCTCAATCAGGCTGGTCACAGGAGACAGAGGGTATCAATCAGAACAAGCAGAGGACGATGGGAAAAAGCAAGGAGCAGACGGCATCCTGGCCTACTCTAATTATTTTTGGACCCAGCGGTGCATTTGGGAACTTGAGAAAATGCTGTTGGCACCATCTCAAAAAGCCAAACCAGTAGATCACTCTTTTTGGCATCTACTTGTTGTGTCTATGGACCTTAAATTGCACTTTATTCAGCAAAACTTCCATTTCATACTGCTGCAACATCTCTTTAATAACAACTTCCCCGTTTCAATTAATTGTTGTAGGTGCAATACAGCTAATGCTACATTTAAACATATATCTTGACAATGTCAGTAGTTGTTTCTTTTTGTGGAGAGGTTGTAAAATAGATGCATTTTGTACTGGAACAGTCTTTTATACTCACTCATCTACATTCTCCTTTAAATCATTTATCTGCTTCACTCAATTATTTTTATTGTGAATTTCAAAATGTTAAAACAAAACCAAAATGAAAAAGTGAAATTAGTCTACATTACCTAAGATTCAGACTATTAGTTGCAATACATATGAAGTGTATACACACTTACATATGACATGTATATAAGAAAGTATATCATTCCCTGTAGAAGTAATCATGCAGAAGTTTCAACAAAGGCAAGTCATTATTCCTGTATTCATCCATGTTTTGGTAGTGACTAAATACTACCAATTCAAATACTGAAAGGATCAAGACAACTTTAGCTCACTGCAGCACTGAGGGTGGCTGTTTATTCTTCCATGTTGTGATATCACGTGTTAGTGGGCATAGAGGCACAGAAAATTTATCTATGTTAACCATGCCCTAGATTCTAAGAAGCAGGTAGGTACTTAAGTAGAACACGTACATCCATAAATAGATATATCTTGTACCGGAAATCTCTTTCCTATCTTCTAATCTCCTCCCAAAAGGCAGCTGTTGGGCACTGCCAAAAGATTTGGTGATAGAAGCATCAGCTGTATCCCAGTAGGTGCATCCAACAGTTACCTAACTTAGCCTGGCCATTACAAAAGAGGTGGTATCCTAGATAGGTGGAACAGAGAGTTTGCCGGATAAAGCACAGCCCGTATCTCCAATGCTGCATACATATACAAATCCATGTACACAGATTATAAAAAGTTTTGCAGGTGCCCACAGATGCCAGTGGGGGTACCACTGGAGACCCCCCATCCTGCACTGCAAGGAAAAGAGCACAGCCTGGCTTTCCTTTCAGGACCATACAGAGCAGCCAAGAGAGGTGGCTGCATGCTGCTCAGCCCTTTAGACTCTGTGGGGTAGTACAGGCAAGATACTTGTCATCATGCTCCATTTCTTCCCCTACAACACCCTTTCCCAAACTGGTGCCCTCCAAATAAGCTGGGGCAAAACTACTGGCTAGGGGAGGCCAGCCTACAAATCCTGCAAAGCCCTTCTATGGCCAGAGCTACACTGGCATGTCAAGGCTCTAACAGGAAGCACAACAATGCAAAACCAGTCAGGTGGGGACTGGGAGGATCCGATTTTTAAAAATATTTTGAGAAGGACTAGGAACATGCACAAAGGAGGAAAAGAAAGACACAATTCCCAGGAAGTTGTGCCCAGCTTGTCAGGATCTGCAGATGGTCAGGATCACGTCCAACCCTGGGTCCAGCATTCACCACCACCATTTCTGCCAGGTAAACCGCTGTGCCTGACATGTGGCAGGACAGCATACTTGGCCCTGAAGATGCACCTGCCAGCAAATACAGAACAGGTGAGGTCAGTAAGATGCATACGCACTAGCGGGGGACGTGGCCTTTCTGCTTGGCATCGTACTCTTCCTGCTCCTTCCGTTTGTGCTCCAGTACTTCAGAGAGTGATTGCAGGGAACGTGAACGCCGCGGTTGGGCTCGCTTGGCATTCTGGGCATTGTGGCTGATAAAGTCCACCTCCCTGGTGTTCTCCTGGATTGAAAGGAAGGGGGAAATGTACAATGCTGAAGGGCAAACAGATTCTGCCGCCAAATGCCAAGAGACTTTGCCGGTGATGCCACCCCTAGAAATAGGCACAGTGGGTGGGCTGAGGGGACACAGGAAGCAGAAAACTGATGGCACCCGCCCTGCTAGGTACTGTAGGACTTTCCATCCGCCAGCCAGTGCCAAACCTGAGTGATCCCATTCCGTGCTTGTGTGGCTGCTTTGTCCTGGGCAGGACTGGGAGATGTTGATCTGCGTGGGTGAATTCCTGTGCCACAACGAGAATAGGCTCGCAGATACCTCTGGGCCGCTGGCATTGGAAGAACAGGACCCTCCTGAAAAAGACCAAAGGAGAAAGGTAGAGGGGGGGGAATATTACAGTGCTCCCAGAAAGGGCTCCACAAGGAAGTCTGTGTCCTGTGCTATTCACAAATTAAACTCTGCTGAATTTATTCTCATATTCACCTTGATCCTGACATGATCTTTGAACCAGCTCAGTTACTCTGACTCAGGAAAGGCATTAGTCCACCTGGACCAGGTGAATCAGAGGCCTGGTTGAGAGAATTTTGACCCTCTAGGCTGACAGACTCTGGGCTTTATTACCCTGGAGGAGAGGCCTGCCCTGTGTCTTGGGTGAGATCCAGAAGGGGGATTGCAAGACATCTACTTGCATACTCGGGGCATGAAGATCCAATTGCGGATCACATCATTCACTCCACTGGCTGAATCGAGCAGTGAGGATCCATTTTATCGAGGAATTGCATTCCCTCAGTGGGTATTTATCAGGGCCGCATTGCTGGCAGTGGTTGAGAATGAAGCCAGAATAAAAAGTAAGTGAGGGTCACAGGTCAGTGGAAGAGTACACATTTTGCAGGCAGGTAGTCCCAGGTTCTACCCCTGGCATCTCCAGGTAGAGCTAGAACATTTCCTACCTGAAACCTGGGAGGGATATTCAGTATTTACAATGCTGAACTAGGAGGATTCAAATTATAACTCAGGATAAGGCAGCTTCCTATGACACCTAATGATGAAGGTAACTCTGGTATAGGAGAGAGAGTGCTGGCTTCAGGAACAAAGCCCATGTGGCAAAAAGACCTAAACAAATAAAAAGTAAAACACAACCCAACCCAACACCTTATAAGACATACAAGCACCTACCTCTGAGAGAAAAGATAAGACCCTACGCCTATGATGGCATGATGCATAGTGGAATGATCTAACAAGCTGCCTTGTGCAAAAACCCAGTCCGTTACACTTTCATCCCAAGTCATGAGGCAGGTGAGCACAACAGCCAGGGCCTTCTCAGTGATGGCGCTGCAACTCAGGAATGCCCTTCTAGTGGAGATCAGGCTGGTCCTTAATGGATCTGACCCATCCTTTCCCACCCTGGTGCCACCCAGATGGTTTGAACCACACCTGCAGCATTTCTGAACACTTGCCAAACTGGCTAGGGCAGAGGAGACTTGAAGCCACAAGTATCTGAAGGGAACTCAGTTGGGGAAGGCCGTTTCAGACAATACACTGCAAACATCTGCTTTTGAAGCATGATCTTATTGCTTTCATAATGACTGAGTTCACACAGAAGATTGACTACGAGTTGCGTGTGGGTTGTGGATGAACCAGGTTTGTTGCACTATGGATCGCTGTGTGAATCCAACCTCTCTACCAAAGCATGGTACATAAACTCAAACAACCCATGATTTATTGCTGGGCTGTGAACTGCAGACTGTCGTTAACAAACTATGATCTGTTAGAATGGCTGGATTCATGCAATGCAACAACCCATACTCCACCCTGAATGTGGGTCATCGTGCTGTTTGAATCCAGCTGTTGGCTGCTACATTCAGAGTACTGTATTTTTTGCTCTATAAGACTCACTTTTTCCCCCCTCAAAAGTAAGGGGAAATGTCTGTGCGTCTTATAGAGCAAATATGTGTGTGCAGTAAGTCTGTCAGATGTGCAGCCCATGGGGAAGTGATGGGGAATGTGCCTGTGATTATGTGCCCATCTGATTCAGAATATTTTTTTCTTGTTTTCCTCCTCTAAAAACTAGGTGCGTCTTATGGTCAGGCGCATCTTATAGAGCGAAAAATGCGGTATATTGTTTTTAACAAAGAATATTTGCAATTGCATTGCAGCCTTTCCCAACTTGATATACTCCAGATGCATTGAATTAGAACTCCCCCAGCCAGAACCTAGTAGGTCAGAAAAAGGTGCCACATTGTATTTTCCTTCTGTAAACTGCCTTGCACAGAACAACAGGATATAAACACATTTTAAGAACAAAAAACAGGTCTACATGCCTCAGTGCTGGCTACAAATGACCCTTCTTTCCGATGGATGCCTTTGCTGATATTTCTGCATGAACTGCTGGAGCCTAAGCTCAAGATCTTCTACATCTGCTCCTTATCCAAGCTATTTTCGCGCACACAGTCTCGCTCCCTCTTCCTCCCGCTGCTTTGTGTTTGCATGCCTTGCCCAACTGCAGCTGAGCAGAAGGGGGAGAAACTACCTGCAACTTGGTCTTCACTTTGGATTCCACATTGTTGTACTTCTGAGACTTCCACAGGGCTTTCACAGGCTTTGGCTGGCTGAGCTCCCGAGCCTGCTCCTTCTCACGGCATTTCCTCTGGATCTCTCTCATGCGCCGCAGGTTCTCCTTCTCGTGGTCCTTATGATCCCGGCCTGCACAGTAAAAGAAATAAAGACTGCCTTTGAAGGTCATATGGAAGCTGCAGCAGCCAAATTGAGAAGACCAAAAGACACAAGCATGAGTCTGACCTGCCGGTACTGCCTGCATGTATGTTTCTAAGGAAGATTCAACGTGCAGGTTTTAACCTATAAAGCCTTACACTGCTTAGGGCCTAAACAGCCAGTGAAGCACCTCTCTCAATATGCACCTAACCTGGATGCTGTGATAGCAGGAGTATTTAAAGCAGCATTAGATACTAAGGAAAACTTAGGAGATGACAAGAAGGGAGAGGGTCTTTTCAGTGGTGGCCTCCAGCTATACAATACTCTCTGCACTAAAGTCTTCCTACTGCCAACATCACCATTTTCTGACCCAAGTTAAGCCTTTCCTTCATTCCCAGGTATTTGATGGCATATCATGAAACTTTTAATATCAGCTGTTCTATCAGTTCTTGGAATTTTGCTGTAATTTTTAAACTTATTTAAACTTGGCTTTAAATATTGTATGTTAAAAGTTTTACAGTATGTGTTTATATTATGTCTTTTATATTATGTTGCATTTTGGGGTTGCAATTTTTGAGAATTTCCCAAATACCTTTGGCTGTTGGTGATACAGAAATAAAATTCATGCATGAATGAAGAAAAACAGAGCAAGTTAAACATGTGACGCTGAACACTGGCACTGGCGGACTCGCAGCTGCCCCACTTACACTTGGCTGCCAGCTCCTGGCAGAAGGAGATGCCATCTAGTTGCAGCAGGCTTCCCACCGTGCCTTGCTGTCCCTTTTCCAAAATGTCCTTGGCGTTGGGCTTAATCCGTGGAGGATGAGCGAGGCGGGCACTGTAGCAAGTAGGATAGAGGCTGGCCTCTGGAGGGATGGGACCAGGGAGCAAATCTAGCCTCAAAGCATTTCCTTCCAGCCTGCCTCGTGCTAAGGAAAGAGAGAGAGAGGTAAGACAGGGACTGTAGCTGTGTGGCAGAAGATAGCCTTTACACGAAGAAGATACCAAGGTCAGTCTACAGTGCTTTCCATTTCACACTCAGGCAAAAACTATCTATCCCTGGCAGTTTTCTGGATGAACAGAAAGAAGGTAAGGGAGAGAACAGGGGTGGCCAAAAGAGAGAAGGAGAATACAAAAAGACTGAGAGAGAAGAGAGAGAGAGAGAGAGAGAGAGAGAGAGAGAGAGAGAGAACAAAAAGGGTGTCTGAAAGGCAGAGAATACAAATTCTCTCTGCATACAGAGATGGCGGGGAGGGGGATGTCTGCATTTCTTGGCTGGGGTGGGGTAAGGAAGGACCACACTTTTCCCCATGCCAAGTGGAAGCTAACTGATTATGAATTGAGATGATTAAGACATGTAATAACTCTGGGACTGGGCAACACACTCACCAGATAGAGGGCGTCTGTAATAATCTGGGCAAAGGGTAGGATCTGGAGGAATGGGCCCGGTGATCCTGGAAGGCCCCTCAGACATCTCGGCCTCAGTTCCAGACTGTAGCAGCCCCAAAATACAAGATCCCCTTTTCCATAGGCTCGCTGAACGCTGGAACAACTTCTCAGTCTTAGGGAGCTGTAGGGAAGCTGCTACAAAGAAAAGGCAACATAAGAATCGATTTGTGGAATCTGAACACAGACCTCTCTAGTTCAAAATTAGCCATTCTCTTCCTAATGTACACCATTCCACACATTTCTGTCACGTCCCCCTTTACTTGCCTTTCCTCTAAGCAAATGAGACCCAAATTAACATCAATTGCCATTGGCCACATGAGCTGGGAAGGCTACTCATTTCCCATTCCAATGGGATCTCTTCCCCACAACGGACTTGCTTCAGCTCCCAAATCATTTGGATTGCCCTTTTTGCACCTTTTCCAGCTACGCTCAGCACCCCTTAAATCATCCAGCAGGTATCCCAGGCACTGTTTTCCCCAAGCATGTTAGTAACATGATATTTTTGCTGCTCTTCACTTTTTATTTGGCTACTGGCTTTAATTTGGTTTTATGAGCTTGAATGAATTTATTCTTCATTACTGGTTTTTCTCAGTTCCAATCAGAGCTGTTTTTATGTTGTTGTTTCTTTTCATATTGGTATTGTGCATGTTAATGGACTGCACTCTGCTCATAGAATATGCCTCCTGAGCCCTTTAAAAGTACATAGCAATCATGTCTAAGAAATGTTCAGGTTAGATATTGCAAATATAGTATTGGTATGGCTGCCTATGAAAAGCGTCTGCAAACTGCAAGTCCTTTGGGACACACCTAGATTGTTATCAACCCAGTGTGGCAATTATATGTAATTGGCCTTTATCTTCACTGAATTCTAATTTGTTTATAAGAGCAATTCAAAAAGTTTGCCCTATAAAGCCCTAAATAGCTTCAGATTGGATCACCTTCTCCTCTCTCAACTAGCCTTCTTCCAGATATTCCCAGCATCAGAGGTTAAGCAGGTGAGATCAGCTATGACCAGAAGAGTGGAAAGTCCTCTTGATACTTTCATACTCTGCTGCAGCCTGATGGAATGGCTGGCGCCCTGTGGCAGCTGAGGGAGGAGCCGGACTGAGCAGGCCTCTCAACAGAACCAGTGGTCTGCTCCCCATCTCTTCCTCTGGTGCAAGCTGATGAAACAGCTGCCATTGCATGACAGTTTGATGGCAGGAGAAACCCAATGAAACCGGTCCCCCAGCAGAGCTGGTGGAAGTAGCCCCTTCATCTCTGAGGCAGCGTGGTGAAGGAAACCTCCAAGGAGAGCACTTGTGAGCATTTTGTGTGTGCATTCAAGTAGGGAGTGGATGGAAGCATGCCTTACATCACCACATTATGTGAAGTCTTACACAAAACTCTAGAGTGGTGCCTACACAGACAGATGCAACTTTCAAGGCTCGAGCACAAAGCCAGGCATCACAAAAGCTGTCAAGGCGCTCTAGGAGGACAGAGAAAGCAAGAAAATCACTCGAACATCTGCCTTCTTTCTAGTGCATCCCATGAGTTGCTTTCTGAGCACATTTTAAACCAACAACTAAAGTGAGGCAAACTCAGGTAGAATGTTACTGTTTTGTAGAAGGGATGGGTGAAATCCAAAGCTAAAACAACTGTGGCCAAACTTTTCTCATCAATGAGGTTAAATGCCTTTCTTCATACCTCTATTTAAAAAAAAAAAACACTTAGCAAGGCACTCTTGGCCTCATTCCAGGTACAATACAGAGACATGTTTATTCTGTCAGCTTGGAGGGCAAACGGTTCTTAGAAGCCAAGCACAAACAAGCTGCTGGAAGATTGCTTTGCCCTAAATCAGAGGGACTGTGGCATATGTAAATGAAGAAAAGGAGGCTCCTTGAGATAAGTTCCTGCAGTGCAATCAAGGGACAGGTGGGTCAAGTCCTGGGAGACACAGCTGGAAAGGAAAGGGAAATTCTGCCTGTAAAAAGCCCATTTTGGTAGGCCTCAGGCAGTTGTGGCCTTCTGCAACAGGTGCCCTTCTGATGTATGGACCAGCATCTTTCCATTGTTTATTCCATCTAGGAATGATGGAAGTTGCAGTCTAAGACATCTGGGGGACACGAGACTCAGCAAGTCTGTGCTACAGCACTGAAGGTATTATAAAGGCCAATTAAGCATGTGCCCACAGTAGTACATAGGGATGCAATCTGCACCCGTTTCCAGCCTCCATAAACACAGGGCTGTTTTGCACAACTATGAAATTCAGAGCTGTTCTGCATGCATTAGGGCACACTTGCCCCGAAAAACATCCCCCAAAATCTTTTGCCCCAAGCACAATCTTGCTCTGTGTGATTTTGTCTCACTCCCAAACCTACACTTGGATACTCTGGCTGCGTTGCTGACAAAAAGGGTAGCTTGCCACTAAAGCAAAGAAGCAGGCCATTGTCCACAAGCATGGCTTAATCCAGACAAGACAAGGAAAGCGACCACTCAAACAGAATGGTTGTACCAACTAGCCATTAAATTTCATCAGATGGGAGGCAAACATAAGAGATATGGGTTGCTAGACAGCATTTAAATTAAATTATTCCCTTTCTTCCCAGTGGTAACATATCCCATTACTAAGCATCATACTATACTGAAGCCTAATGTCTTTCTAAACCAGAGACAGGCTGACTTCAGTTCTGGGTGGTATGTTTTTAAAAACAAAACAAAAAACGGGTCTCGTGGCCAACTGAAGCATGTTATATCACTCAGGTTTTCTTCAAAGCTAAGACATAACTGTAAATGATAATGTCTTATCCAATCGGCTGTCCTCCAGATGTTTTGGACTTCGATGCTCAACAGCCCCAGCCAGCATGGCCAATGAAAAGAAACTCTGGTACTATAATCTAAACCATCTGGAGGGCCCCTGGATGGGAACAGTTCTTGAAGATTTCACATTTCCAGTCAGTTATACAGCTAACTAGTGCACCTTAGGCCAGGCACATTCTCTCTGACTAGCCTATTCAACAGGGCTGCTGTGTAAATAAAAGGAAGTGGGGAGAACCACATGTACTCTCTTGAGTTCCTTGGAGAAAAGACATGATATAAATATATTAAATGCAAGAATAATAAATAAGTTGTGTTAAGTATGACATTTTCTTAAAGAAATATTAGGCCAAAGTCTTAACTGAGAACTCTGTGCAAGAACCAAGCATGAAGTAGTCTACAAAGAAACAGTCCATTGCAATTTTCAACTAACTTCTAAAAGCTGCATTCTTTTACAGTTTTTGTCTTACTAACAAAGTACTGCTAGCATAACAGAGTAATCCAATGCATACTTATTTAGAAGCACAGCCCCATTGCAACTATTGAAGTTTAGGAGTTTAAAAATACAATCTGAGTTTAAGTATCTAATGGTATCCCCCCCACCCTTCTCCTTAATCTCCAGCACTGATTCGACCCTCCCTTCAATTTGTTCTAAAAATCAGCATAAAGTCAGTTAGCAGAACCATCAAGGCAGGACTATGGAGGCATCGGCTTGGGGTCCCAATCAACAGAACGTGCAGAGGGCTGCCTTATCCCATTTTGAAGTCAGTGAAGTAATATAAACTACCATCCAAAGAGAGGAGACTTTGATTAAGATAATTAATAGAGCCACTGATGGGACTGCGACCTGGGAGATCTGGGTTGCAGCCCCCCTCCCTCCATGAAACTCACTGTTTCACCCAGTCACCCAGTCTGTCTAGCCTACCTCACAGGTTTGTTGTGAGGATAAAATGGAAAGGAGGAGGACCATGTAAACCACTTGGGTTCCATGCAAGAGCAGAAAAATATAGAATATAAACGTAATAAATAAATATTAACGGCAATAATTAAAAAGTCCAGCGTCTGAACATTACCTAACACCACCAGTGCACCCAGCCAGCGTGCCACAGCCCAGGCAAAATCTGGAAACCCGTGGAAAGCGGTTCTAAGACGGCGCACCGTCCAACTTCGGCAACGGGCTGTTTGCCCACTCCAACCAGCTCCACGAAATTACCTAATCACGGGGCTTCCCAACTTGGGTTAGCGAAGCCAAGCCTCTCCCTGCCTCCCTCTTTCTTCTCACAGGGGCATACACTACGCCGGGTAGGAGTACCCCATAGCCCATTTAGACTGGCTTGCCACAGCCGCCCACGGATGCCCTCGGGAAGCCCACAAGCAGGGCGTGAGCGTGGCAGCCCCCTCCTCTTGTGCCCCCACCCACAATGTGCCCCGTTCCCCTCACTTACGTTTCTGGGCGCTTCTAGCCAGCAGCACGGCGTGGCTCCTCGGGGGGGGGGAGAGAGCGCGCGTGTGTATTTATGGGCTGGGGGGGTCAAGTCCCTGGCAGTTATTCATCCCGCCTCTCGTCTCTAAGCAACAGTAGCTTCCTGGAGCAGTTTGGGAACGGAACAGAGGCTCCTGGGAAATGTAGTTTTTTCAGCTCCGGAAGACAGCACTGGGGAGAGCGTCACGCACCTGTGGCAGCAGCGCAATAGCGTTTCATGGAATTATAGAGTCAGAAGGGGCCATGAAGGCCATCGGGCCCAACCCCCTGCTGTTGCAGGACACATCCTTGCAGGGGAACTCTCTGCACCTCTCTTACCTCCACCTCTCCAAGACTTTTCTAGAGTCACGATCAATTTATGCAGAACCGTAAGAGAGAATATGTGCTCCAACAACCGCAAGTCAATAGAACGGAAAGTGTCTGGTGGAAACCTCTGTTTTCACGTTCTCTGTGTGCCTTCTAGGGAAGCGAAAAGAACTGCTCAACTTTTAGCAGTTTTAAAATAAATTATTTTGTTGTTTTAAACACAGATCACACAAAAGTTCCTTGAAACTTCATTGGTTAACAGTATGTGCTAGGCTGTTGCCCAGACAGAATCCAGCAGTCTTTTTAAGGCAAATATTTAAGCTTGCAATCCTATGCAAAATTCTTTCTTACTTGGGAATAAATTGAACTGAATTCAGAACACACATAATTGACCTTTGGTATGTGTCTTTATTGTTTGAATTGTGTTCTGTTGCCTCTGTTGCCGCTATTTTGATTTATTGTTTAAGAAAGAGGTTTGTTGTTGTATTTGATGTACAAGTTAATAGGCATAACTTTCATAGGTAAGATCATGTAATCATTGACACATAGGCCAGCGAAAAACCCTCTTTTCTAGAAATCAGCATGTTGCATCCTTGAAATGAAGCTGAAATTAACCAGGCATCATTCCAGAGAGGGCCAGTTGACACTCGACAAAACAGCAGCTCAAACAAAGGGCAGTTCACACCAACCCTCTTCCCATCCTCCTCCTATGTCACTTCCTTCTGAGCATCTTCTTTTTGCTTTAATATGCAAATGGAAAAGATCATGCCATTGTAATTTTTTAACTCTGTGATGTATAAGAAAGTGTTAAATGTGTATGTCCTTTAAGGATCAATGTAGAAAAAGGCAAGTTGAGGACTGCTCAATGAACCATATTGGAATAATTCAGTGGCAGTCAGTTCTTCTTGAAAAAAAAAAAAAAACAACTTTCCCCTGATGTGTAATTTGAGCACTTTGCACACAGTCCTACTTTGGTCATTGTATTGATGAATTATTTGTTAGCTGCTTTGAATATATTGTATATATAAAGATGATTATAAATATGACTTTTAAAAGAAATAAAAAATATTTTACAAAGGTAATTGGATCACAGAGCATATACTGTATCTCATGTTCTTATTCAAGGCATGCATAATTAGATAATTACAGTATGTTGTTGTGATTTGTGTAGCGTTGGACTCGGAAGGTCCAGGTTCTAGTCCTCATTGAGCCATGAAGTCCACTGGGTGACTTTGGGCCAGTCACTGACTCTTAGCCTAACCCACCTCACAGGCTGTTGTAATGATACATTGAGAGAGGTGGAAGACAATGTAAGCCACCTTGTGTTTTTTGTAGTATGAAAAATGTTAGAATATACGTGTAATAAATGAACAGCTCTCTAGAATTGGTTGGTATTATTGATATAATAAAGAACTTTTTAAAAAAAATCTTGCTGATCATTTGTTGTCTCTTGCAGTTAGGCAAATAAATCTGGGCCAGTCAGGGTTAAAGTCTCTGGTGTTGTTATTTCCACACAGCAACAGAAGAGCTGAAACTAGGAATGGCTTGCTTTGGACCACCAAGTGAATTCGTGACAAGGAGTACATTCTTAGCAAAATTCAGAAGAGTGCACTGAATTCTAGGGCTGTCAGGCTTCAGTCCTAGAATCCAACCTTCTTGAACCTAATGTCTGCATATGACTCCTGTCATCCCTGTGCATTGCCCATGCTGGCTGGGGCTAATGAGAATTGTAGTCCATCTGGAGGACCCTACATTGAAGATAGCACATACAAGGGAGAAAACCCCACTGAAGTCAGTGAAGATACTTCTGTGCAGACCTGTATAGAATTGCATGTGTGACTTATTAACTGTGATTGCTGTACAGAAACTGTACAGAACCTCCACAATCATTGGATTAATACTAGTTGCCAGAAGATCTTTCTGTTCTGCTGGATGACATCCCAAAAGCATGCTTGGGATATTGGAAACTATGAAAACTGGAAACAGTGGGAAACTGGATGCAAGACTAGGTGGTACTGTGGTCTCATCTAACAAAGGTCTATTTATGTTCTTAGGATCTTTAGCTCGGTTGCTTAGCAAACACAATGCTATACAGCAGTAGTGGCGAACCTATGGCACATGTGCCACAGCGGGCACGCAGAGCCCTCTTTGTCGGCACACAAGCCAAGTCACCCCAGCATCACCCCAGCATCCAAACATCGGATAACAGCGCACATAGGGGCCGTGCACATGCTTGGAAAGAAGAAGTGGCACCAGGCAATGATGTCACAAGCTGCGACTCATTAGCCGTGACTCATCTGAGCTTTCACATGGTTGGTCAATGTGTTGCCAAGGATGTATATATATATATTTTCTTGGACTGGCTGTGAGTTGTTTTTTCTAAACTAAAACCTCAATATTCAGGTTTTATTGCAGTGTTGGCACTTTGCAATAAATAGGTGGGTTTTGGGTTACAGTTTGGGCACTCGGTCTCTAAAAGTTTCGCCATCACTGCTATACAGTATATACACATTTATGGAAGATGTTAACAACCCATTCAGCATGTATTGTCACTGCTTCCATGGAGCCTACCAGCTACCAATGGAGCAGACAGAATACTACAAACCTTGCGTAGCCTAGCAACCATTCCTAAGAGAAGACTGAGTAATATCTGCCGGGCCTACTGGCCACCACCATCAGACTACTCCCTGCAAGAATTCAACTGTTCTTCAATCTCCACAGACTGCCATAGACTTGGTGGGGAACACATGCTTCGCTTAACCAGAGAGTAAATCAGCCAAAATCTACCCAACTCAAGTCCTTCTTGATTTGAACAATGGCTTCAGTAAGCTTGAATTGGGAATTGATGGATATCAAAACATGGTCCTTACATCCCCATTAGGAAATAATTCCTTTTCCCTTCCACCCACAAAGAGCATGAATATATTTAAAAGATCTGTAAATGTACTTAAGATCCCAAGTTGCTCTGTGTGTGAGCACCCCTGTGCATTGTTTCCTCAATTATTTGTGGAAACACTTTGAGGCAGATAACACACATACATGATAGGAAAAGAAAACAATAGCTAGGGGACCGCCTCTGTATATTTAAATATAGAAATACCATCTCCGACTCTCGCTTAATGCCTTTAGAGGTGTGTGCCAACTGGAAATTTAAAGTCAGATTTAGAATTTCATGCTTTTAAGAATTTTTCCAAACCTCTCATGACTTCTGATTACTCAACAAAACTCCCAATGGGAATGGCTTAGTTAAGCAAAGCAAGAACATCTTTTGGTTATTTTTAAGGTAGACCTGCACAAAAGGGAACAGCTCTAGCTCACATCTATTAAGGTATGCCTTTCATGCCTGCAGAGCTGCTGTTGAAATCAAGGGCTGCAAGAAGTGTTATTTATTTATTATTTATTATTTTTATCTATCATCCCATTCCCCTAGGCTCCCAAGCCCTTCATCCAGTAGACTGCAGGATCTTTGAGTGGTCTTTTTGTAAGATAACTGGGCTAATGCTTCAGAAATTGGTATAGGGTTAGGGAATACTTAATCCCCCAGTCCCACTGCATGCCACTTAATCACACGACCCCGATCATTTATTATAGATTACTTTCTTGAATAGAAGTTGCCCACCATTTTTGCATTCACAATAAGTGTACAAAAGAGTAGTGAGGCTGAATGGTGTAGCATAATAACTAACAGCACAACCCTATACAGATCTTTCCAGAAGTAGCTCCTACTGCATTCAATGGAGCTCACTTCCATTGGAAGCATGTATACAACAGCAGCCTAACAGGTGAATTTACAGTTCAGAAAGCTCAGATTCAAATCCTGTCTCTTCCATCAATTCAGTCAGTGGCCTTAGACCACGATAGTGTAATAGACTTCACATGTGAATGTATTAGAAGTACAAGTAGAGCTTTTGACAGAACATAATGCCTTTTGGTGAAGTTCATACGTTCAAATATCAGTCTTCACAGACACAGTAATCAGATTATAGTCTGGATGTATGAAAGTTTTTTTTTTAGTTAACACAGGATGTAATAGTGTGATAAGCAGAACACGCTATAAAGGCAGGGAATGGTACAACTCATGACAACTACATAAACATGCCCCTAAGTGTCTATAGAATTTGGTTCTTTGATACATGTGAACATTAACATGCTTTCATAACCTTGTTAAGAACTGTACTTAAGAGCAGGTTTTTAAAATTAGTAAATGGTCAAGTGCAGGAAGAGCTGTTGAAACCAAACATCGCAACAATTATGGAAACATGTCTTTAAAATAAGCTTTAGAGTTCAGTTCAGTCATATTAAGAGGCATTTCACTCAAAACAATGTAATTTGGTACTCGCTTATCCAAAAGCTTTTGCGACTTGGATTTGTTTCTTAGCCCTTGAAATCAAGCAGGAAAATAGGAATTGTACCTGGGGTAGATAATTGATGCATTCCAGATGTTTTGGATGATAATTTCCATAATCCCGATCACTATCCATGCTTAACTGAGCAGCAACAGGTATTTCAATCCAATACATTACCTATTGGATTGAAGGCACCACATTACCTAGCCCTATAATATACTTTTACCGTAAGCTTCACACATTTCAGACCAACCTGTCACATTAATACCATTCTGCAAAATAAGACCAGTTTCTTGATTTTCTAAATATACCTACTTTCCCCTTTTCTCTTTATGACTGTCACATGCAAAGACACCAAACTGCAAAATGCAGGGGTGGAAAATATTCACAACTACCAAAGCACCTTTTCTAAACAGCTATTAAAGATAATATTTGTTTCCTCTGCTTCCTTTGTTCTCTGCAGCTTCCCTCTTTAAAAACATCACCAAGCACATGCACAAACCAAAAAAGCAAGATCAGTGATGATAGCACATATAAAAAGGTATTGGTTCCAGACCTACCAGTGAAGTCTATTTTACTATTAGATTGGAATAATACTATTCCAATTCCAATAATATTAGATTGGAAATATTATCTCCTGCCAGCCTGTAAAAAAGTAAAGGCCTGGCTGTGTAATATCTGTTTTTTTCTCCTTTGCAAGCCATGGCTAGTTCTGCAAAGAGTGCCAGTGAGAAAAAATCTGGAGGAAAGGCCACACCTTCCCACTTCCTGTTCCAGCTGGCAGCAGCTTTGGACAACCCAACTATCAAGTCACTAGAGGTAAAGAAATAAACAGGGGTTTGGGGCGGGGGAGTGTGTGGATGTGACACTGTCTGCAACAGGGGTAGGTAGAAAGATTCGCAGAATCCCACAGTCTTGACCATTGCTCATGCTAAGAGGGGCTTCTGGGAGTTGAAGGTGCAATCATCTAGAACAGGGGTGTCCAAACTTTTTGCAAGGAGGGCCAGATTTGGTGAGGTGAAAATGTGTGGGGGCCGACCATTCAGCCTGACATTCTTTGAACCGTTAACATTAATGGCAACTTAAATTTATATTATATTGTTTTATTTTGGTTGTTTTATTTGGTTGTAAGCCACCCCGAGGGCTTACAACCATTTATTTATTTAGAAGTTAAATAAATAAATAAATAAATGCAAATGAACTATTTTATGAAAGACTAAACAAATACCTTAACTGCACTAATGTGAAGGGTGATACTGAGATCTCGACTGCATTATATAGGCCAGGTCTGGCTCAAAAACAGTGCTTTTGATGCACAAGATGTCATGCAGGTGAAAGTCACTTAGTCTCATCCTCACACGGTTCTTGTTAATGTTGAAGGGAAAAACGCCAGCCGGCAGGGATGAGTGACAGCCTGAGCCGGCGGGGAGAAGAGGCTGCGGGCCGTTCGAAATTTGAAAACGGGCCGCAATTGGCCCCCGGGCCGGACTTTGGACATGCCTGATCTAGAGGATACTAGGTGATGGAAAGCCAGCCTACTGTCACTAAGACTGTCCCCTGGCTTTTTAAGCTTAAAGGAACAGAAAGAGATCTTGTTGCAAAAATGTCAGGTGAGAAGTGAGTCTATCACTTTTAAGGGTTTGTACATTAAAGCATAAAACATCTATGGGGATGGCTTCAAAGAGAAATCAGCAGGAGTAAGCAACCTTCGAAAGTATTGCCTGTGACCTCTCCTGCCTCACCCCATCTCTAACCAGAAAAACACAATTACAATTAGCAGCACATGAAGTGGTAGTTCTGGGGACCATGTCTGAATCATAGAATGGTAGAATTGGAAGCAGCCAAGAAGGCCATCGGGTCCAAGCCCCTGCTGTTGCAGGACACCAGTTTACACCATCCCACTCAGATGGCTGTCCAGTTTCTTTTTGAATGTCTCTAGTGTGGGAGAGCTCAGTACCTCTCTAGGCAGCTGGTTCCACTGCCACATTGCTCTGACAGTGAGGAAATATTTCCTGATATCTAGCCTGAATTTGGTTTGTCACAACTTGAACTATCTATCTATCTATCTATCTATCTATCTATCTATCTATCTATCTATCTATCTGGGAAGCTTCTATGCCGCCCCATTCACCGATTATTCCATGTCTTGCAGTCTAGCATGAGCAAGAAGAGGTTTTATTCTTCCTCTTTGTGACAGCCTTTGAGGTACTTACAGAGTGATATCATGTCCCCCCTCAGTCTTCTCTTCTCAAGGCTGAACATGCCCAGTTCTCTCAGTCTCTCCTCACAGGGCAATGTTCCAAATGCTGGATCGTTTTTGTTGTCCTCTTCTGGACCCTTTTAAATTTTTCTGCATCTTTCTTAAATCTTGGTACCCAGATGACCTAGGTGAGGTCTGAACAGAAAAGAGTATAGTGGAACTATTACTTCTCATGATGTAGAAGTAATACTAACATTACTTCCAATATTAAGTAATATGAATGCATCCAAAAATACCATATGCCCTTTTTGCAACTGCATTGCATTGTTGGCTCATATTTACCCTGTGGTCCACAATAACCCCAAGTTCTCGTTCCTTTTTACTTATTCTGAGCCAAGTTCTCTTATCTGGTATCAATGAGGTCCTAGGTGGAGTACATGTCCCTACTGAATCTCATTCTGTTGCTTTCAGCCCAGCATTCAAGCTAATCCAGATTGCCTTGGATCTTCATTCTGTCTTCTAGGGTGTGCACTATTCCACCCAGTTTTGTATTGTCTGCAGATCTGATTGTTTCTTTTACTTCCACATCTAAATCATTAATAAAGATGTTGAAGAGCCCTGGGCCCAGGACTGAACCCTGGGGCACCCCACTAGCTCCCTTTCTCCCGTTGAGAAAGTGCCATTGATAAGCACTCTTTGTGTCCGATTTAGCAGCAAATTTTAAATCCACCTGATAGTTTTTCTATCTAGTCCACTTTTTGCTAGTTTGCTTATCAGGATGTTGAAGGGCGCTATGTCAAAAGCTTTGCTTGAGAAAAAGTAGATGGACACAGACACTGTCTAGATCAGGGGTAAGTGGATTAAGTCAAGGTAGATTATGTCCACAGTGTTTCCCTTGTTCATTTGAGAGGTTACCCAGTCCAAAAATGATATTAAATTAGTCTGACAGGATTTAGTTTTGATAAATCCATGTTAGCTTCTATTGATCACTGCATTTTCTTTGAGGTGCTTGCAGATTGATTAATTTACATCATAATTTTTCCATTGATGTCAGACTAACTGGTCTGTAGTTCCCAGGTTCATCTTTTTTCTCTCTTTTGAAAATGGGAATTATGGTAGCCCTTCTCCAGTCATTTGGCATTTCTCCTGTATTCAACAATACAACTACTGTTTACATAAGGCAGTATCTCCTTCCCTTTCCCCTGCAGAATTTCCAATTCAGCAAGTTGGAGCCAATGAAGATATGACTTCCCAACAAGCAGCCCCAAAACAAGAACTATTTCTGCTATAACTATTTGATCAGTTGCTTTCCCCCACCCTACCCCAATAAATTCCTTTAACATATCCTTGCCCTTAAAAAGACTTATTCCAGAGATATTCTGTACAGCTGATTTTTTCCCTCAATTATGTTTTTCTTTCTCCATGTTTTGCCTTTCCTAGTTAACCAATTCCTACAACAGGGTTTGGCAGAAGGTAGATTGGCAAATGTTTTGGACTTCAGTCCCCGGAAATGCTGGGGGTAGAAATTTGAAATTTCTGGGGACCTACTTTCTGCCCACCCCTGCTCTAGAGGTGGTGAACAGATGTTGGAAAGAGCCTGCATTGTACTATCTCTCTACATGTTTTGATAAAAATGTGGTCTCAAATGGGTTGGAGTTTTGTTTGATTTGGCATGCTTGGTAGAGTTTAATCTTTCCTCTCTCATACTGGATGAAAATGTGTCTTGTGTGCATGTACAGCTGCTATTTGATGGAGAAGGGAAATCACTTCCTTTGAAAGCAGAAACTGTACAGCAGAAACTCTCTAGTGATGCAACTTAGCCAGCCTTCTCCAAAACTTTCTGGACCCCAGGATGTTTAATTTCAAGCTCACCCTTAGTTACAATCTGGGAGCATTACCCTGCCTTGAAGAACTTCCATGAAGCGGCCAACATGACAGGCTCAGTTTGAATACAGAATCTGCACCTTCTGTCTGTAATGATTGTGACACCTGGTCTGTATTCTTACTTTGGTTCCATTCACTGAGTAACCATCAGTGTGTTCCCACAGTGGCATGAAGATGGGAAAGGCATTCTCCTCCACATGAAGCTGTATGAGGAAGAAATTCAGAAGCATCAAGAACTGTTTCCAGAACTCAAGAATCTGAAATCAGTTTCTGTGCTCCAGGCCTGGCTGGCAACCTATGGCTTTAAAGCAAGAACAATAAAGTAGGTTATCATGAATCAATTGTTGTATCTATCCCACAGTACAAAGCTAGAGCAGACAGGAAAAGAGTTTGTTGTTGACATCTCAAGTTAAAAAATTGTTAAGGATATCAGCTGGAACTTCTGTCCAAGTCACTGGAGAGCCACTGCCTTACAGTCACCAGTCTATGATCTGACTTCACTGTGAAACAGCTTCCTAAAAGTATAATCGCAGTGCTGCATGTTCCAGTACTAATCAAGCAGCCTAACAATTCAAGGGGAGCAGAATAAGGTTGCTGGGATGTGGGGCAACAGCATACGGAAGCTGTGGCAGCAGCCCCCACGGCCATTCCTTTGCATTCTCCTCCAACATCTCCCTGTGTTGAAGAACACAATTGCACGCTGCATAGAATACATTCCATACTCATGAAGCTGGAGTGCTGCTCATGTGTATCAGTGGAGCACACGGTCTCATCGCTGACGATTCAACGGCCAGTCTGGTTGGCTTCTGTACAAGGAATCGGGTGTGGTGGCATCTTGTCCTCAGGCAGCAGAATCTCTTGGATAGATTGTGGCTTTGCTTCCACTGGCAGTGAAATTTTAACTTAAGAGCTGCAGGACTAGAAAAGGCTACCAGCTGCTCCTTTCAGAGGGATTTAATTGCAGTAGATTTTGCTTTTTACTGCAAGTCAGAATGCTTGCAGACAGGCAAAGACAGAGGGAGAGAGAAAAACTAGCCAGGAGGCTGCCGGGACCTAGCAAATGGGACCAAAAATCTCCAGTAAATCACATCTCCTCTTCCTGTGTGCCCCTCAGCCTTCTTGTTCCTTTCCCACAAAATTGAATCTAATATGCTTCTGTTCCCACAGAACTGAATCTGACATACTTACTTTCCAGCATGCAGACTTCAAGAAGCTCACTCCCAGGACAGAGGAAGCAGAGGGCCCCAAAGCTGAAGTTTCCTTCATGCCAAAGCAGCCCAAGAAATCCAAGAAAAGAAAAAGCAGCCTTGATATCCCAGCGGCCCCGTCTGCCATTCCAGGAGGTGCCCTGTCTCCAGAGTCTGCAGGTTTAGACAGTGAGTACAGAAGGAATCGGGTAGAGCTACAAGCTTGGTCTCCCTCAGCAGGGAGTGGTTTAGGAGAGGTTTTGTCAGGTATTTTAATACCGTATTTTAATCCTACCACAAATAGTATTTTTATAATATTTAGGGTAGGATTTTCTAGGGAGCAGAAAATGGAAGGATGATACTCCTTCTTATAGTGAGAATTTGGAAGTGAAGATAGCAATCAATTAAGAGATACAAATTATACAGATGATGCTATTGCTCAAGCACCAGTCATGCAGGGTAGATACTTCTAGTCTTCAGCTCTGCAACCAAAAGCCATCTCTAAATCACAGCACTTGCTGTGTGCACTTTAGAAACCGTGCTTAAACCACCAATAGCTTTCACTCAGACACATTTAAACATGGCCAGATTGGAAGTATAGGAGATTAGCTCTTCATCAGTAGGCATAGGCAGAAGCATTTACAAGCATTACTGGTACAGTAATAGAATGAACTTGCAAGTCTTGTGACTTGCTACGGCAACTGCAAGAGAAGCCAGATGCAGTGGGGCTGACCATTCTTCCCTTGACTAAGGTATAATTTAAAATGGTATTACAGTCCTCATCTCACCAACAAGTTTCTGCACCTTAGAAGCAACACGCCTTTCAAAGTTCATTTTATCTTTCTAGGAAAGTCCCAGCGTCTGCGCCCTTTATACCAATATATCAACTATGACAACCCGGAGATGAACAATCCATCAGACAAGGAATGTGATCTGCTCCAGTGTGAAGCTCCTTCAACCCTCGAGAACAAGACAGGCCTCTTAGAACTGAAAATAACACCCATAGGTAACAAGTTGGGAACAAAGGGGGAGGTGTACATGGCCCCTTTTGTCAAATCCGACACCATGACAAAGGTTGGAATGATCGGTTGGACATAACTTGGTACTTTGCAGAAGCCATGAGAAATGAAATGAGATTAACTGTTCTTGATACGGTGTCAACATGCCCTTCCCCCTTTTTAGTCAGAAGCTGCCAAGTGCAAATAGGTAGCTGCAGAGTAGAGATAAAAAAGCCACTGGTCATCTAGCACTGTCTTTCCATATTCACACATTAGACAGGACAATGGTTCATTCTGACCCTTTATTCTCTATTACAGTTGTAGAAGACAAAGGCAAAGAACTGAGAATTCCAACAAGCACCACTTCAGGAGCTGTAGCAAAAGCAGAGGTAGACAAGTCTACACAGGTGGACATTGACAAGATGCTCAGTGTATGTGCAGCTCATCTAGTCCCACCACTGTCACCACAACACAAGTAACGAAATTTCACAGGATTCTTAGCTGTGCCCTGAAGAGGCAAGACCGGTAGGACTGACTTGCTCCTCACATTTGTATGAAGCACAGAAACAGATGTTTTCCTAGATGTTCCTTTTATTCCACCTGTGTGTATTTCTCAACTACTGTTCATTATATTCAGGTGTCGATTGTTCACCTTCATCTCATTTGCTTGTAAAGGGAAATTAGATGCTGGCACATGTAGACACAAAATACTTTTAGCAAAATAAAACTAGTTTCTCAGCTGTTCTAAAGAAAACCCAACAAATAGTTCATTGTTCTCAAAGCATCCAGACAGAGTGTTGTCCAGTGACTGGACATGTGATTGTTGGGACTCCGAGGCATTATGAATCCTCTTCATGAAAGAGAGATGGTAGGTCTATCTTGGTCAACTAAATGGAATCTCCAGATTCAGAGATACTGCTCCTTGGTTTTCCTATCAAGTTGCAGATCCTTGTTTGCTTAAGAAAAGTGACAAGTGCTGCCTCCCACATGCTTGCCATTTCTGCTTTCAGTTACGGCAGGACCCCCTTATCCTGTGGGAATAGGTTCCAAGCCCTGGAGTGGATGCTTGAAGCCATGGATAGTAGCAAACACTACATTCATAAGGGTTAGGGACACAGAACCTCCATAAAAATGGAAAACCCACAAACATCTCAAGAGACTTCGTACCTACTGAGAGACAAAATACGTGAGGCTGGCTAGTAGTGGGAGCATGGTGTTCCCAAACAGAGTCCCTAGAGATATTTGTGGTTTTTCCACTGCTCAGAGGTCCTGCATCCCTGACTCCCACAAAGGTGGAGGACCGCAGTCAACCTTGGTGAAGTGGAATTGTGCTGAGTGACCAGTTATGAGATCCTGATGTAATAATCCAGGAATGCTCCATTCCTGCATTGCTTCTTGACATTCAAACTCAGAAACTCAAAGTAAACCCCAAAATTGTCCTTGGTTTGGTTACTGGGTTGACCTTGGAAACTGTCAATTAACCAATCCAAGTTCTTATGTTTTTATGACCTCTCCGCATCATAGAGTAGCACTGTTGTATTTTACAACATAGGCCCAACCAAGCAACAGCTGTTCTGGGAAGGCAGAGCAAGAATGAAGTGCTGGGGGCAGTAGTGCTCTTTCCCCCACTCAAACCTGTGCCGATATTCACTCCAGCATGAGAAGGAAGCATACACAACCATCAAATAATTTAACAATAAAAATGAAAATAAAAAGGAGCATGGTGGCAGGAAATGCACTACTCTGCCACTGAAAGAAAATTAGTATATATGCAATCAAATAATGGTGCTTCACTAACTGATTCCACCGTCTCTCGATTTGTGCATTGCTCTTCAAGTGCTCCCTTCAACTAGTGGAAGCACAACTGCATAATTTCTACTGATTTGCTAGGGAGAAAAGGACCCCATTTTCCAGGAAAAACAAGATCATGCTCCTCTATCATCAATACTAAAGTACAGGGGAACTGCCAAGCTCTAACAGACCAAACAGTGCATAAATGAATAGAGCTGATGATTGAACAGGTCAGCAGTTTGGTGTTTACATTAAACACTGAGGAAAAATGTAAACATTTTTAACCTTCTTGATAAATGGGTGGAATAGAAATCAATCATATAAATTATAAACAAAAGTTAATACTTTTGTGCACTTGGAAGAAACTTGTAAAGGAACTTGAAGAAGAAATTTGACCAAGAGTCTGCATTTTATAATCCTTTATAGCCTCCATAAATGAAATTGTGGAAGTATAGACAAGATGTTTTTAAAGGCTCAGCTATCAAAGAATGTTAGAAGCAGGACCCTCTAATACAGAAGGGTCAGATACCGTGTGCCCTGTACTTTTCCTTCATGATTTTTTTAACAAAGCTAAAAGAACTAGAAAGACCTAGAAAATATAGAGGTCTGTGGTCAGAATTTTCACCATAATTTCTGCTAAAAGGGAGATTTGATCAAGACTGAGGTACTGAGTGCTTTAATTTCCCCTGTACCTTTTCATATAAACAGGTTGGTCGAAGAATAGGAATTTAGGGAGTAGAAATATAGCAGAAGGGAGTTTCATTCCTTCCTCCACTCCAATTTCCTTAGCCCTATGGCTAGGTGATTTCTGCTTTTTTGTATTTTTTCAAAAAGAAAGAAAATCCCGTATTAGATTCCCATTGTCTCATTTAGTATGACCCTCTTCCTTTCAGTGTTATTGCCAAAGCATTGTGAATTCTTCTATTTTCCACATACAGAAGTTTGAAAGTCCACATACTAGGATTTAGGGTTTTCTGGTAGAAGACATGGTTGTATATTGTTCAGACAGTTGTACAAAACCAACATCTGTAGCTAGGATTAAGGATACAGCTGTTATGGTTAAAAATAACTTTAAAAGCTCAGAAGAGAAAAAATAGTCAGGGTCTTTTTCCTAGGAGCAGAATAAGCAGCTGATCTGGTTCTGCATTTTATCTGTACTTAAGTTTCTTTTCCATAGCAAGTTTCTCCTCCATTTACAAGACCACAAGAAAGGTTGCTTGTTAATGCTTTATATTAATATATAGGATTAAAATCTAGTAGGAAAACAGAACAGGAACACAATTTTTAAAATTCAAGTAACCACGTGTCATACAAAAGTTGGCTCCCCTCAACCCCTGGTTTCAGCCCAGTGAAAAGGAACTCCGAGATCTGGTAGTTGTGCATGAAGATCTGCTCTACAAGCATCACCAAGATTCCCACAGATGCAAAACAGAAGTGGAAGGGATAGGGAGCATTCTCCAGTGTTTAGATTAAATCTATTTAGGGCACAATCAAATGCCCTCCACACTCAGTGCAGGTAAGCTTCTGAATTCAGAGGCTTACATGCATCCCATGTACAGTGCATGGCACTGTGGCTGCAATTTCCAGTGCCCTGCACTTCACAGCCTGAATTTCATCTAGGCAGCCAGTTTCAGTTATCCAGGTGAAGCACTGTAGAAAGGGAGGGAAGGAGGCTGTGGCACCACTTGAATCAGTGTAAGCCACTGGGCCCAAGTCTCTTTCCCTTTCCATCCCAGCATATCTTTTCTTCCTGAGGCCTATTTCTGACTCTGAAGAAGCAGCCAATGCAATTTTTTAAGCCACCAGGGGGGAGGGGGGCAGAGTCCCAGCTTCAAGGCAACAGAAACTCAGAGCTGGGGGTCCAGTTACTTTTATAGTCTCCCAGGCAACGTCAGGAGTCCATAGGATTGTGCCCCATGCAAGCAAAACTAGGAAAAAACCAAGTCTATTAGCAGTCAACTGAAGACAAAGGGATATTTATTTTCTATGCAGCTTCATATCCCTTGACAAATTACATACCAATTTTATTAAATAGCTAGATGGCTCACATGACTTGTTTAAAATGTTCTTATATGTAAAATTGGATGTTTGCTTGACTTCTATGCTGTCAAGCAGCTAAAAACAGCATCCTGAATTCTTGTATTTTATGTATAAGAGTTGATCCAAAGTAGTGGAGTTTGTAAGCTCTGAATATGACAGGAGAGAATGTAGAAAAAGAAGTGCAAAACATCTGCAGTCTGACATCTGCCAGGGAAGAGAAGCAATAACATGTACAGAGAGCAGGTGAACTCAGCAATTCAATGCTAGAAACAGGAAGAGAGAGAGAACAGCTTGCTTCAGGTTAATAGACTAAATTTGAAACCAAGGTTAGATGGATGGAATCATATCTTTACCTTGTAAAGCAAGTACAAAAAGAGTGCAGGAGACAGGTAGCAGAATCCTCTCCCTTCCTATTGTTCTATTGTTTCAAGTACTTTTCCTCTATTCCCAACAGGTTTCCAGTAGCAGTGTGAAAAATCTGGAGCAATTCACTGCACAGGTTAAGGCATGGGAGAGTTCAGCATCCTTCCCTCCTGACATCCTTCTTGATTGCTACAATAAGCCCCAGTACTTTATGTGCAAACGGGATGAATTAAAAATACAGGTGTGCAACACCTAGCTTAACTCTGAACTAGAAAGGCTACAATCTGTCCCTTTAATTCCCTGACAGAATGAATGTTAAGACTCTGGGCAGGTTTTTTAACACTAAGAACGCTAAGAGATAACTTGAGTTCCTCTTAGAACGTGGTAACATTCTCTAGCACTCCATGCCACTACATTGTTTTAAAACATCCATGAGTTGCCTGCAGAAGGGTAGACAATGGCAGAGACTCCACTCTTGCCTTAGCCACTGCTGAGTGCAAAGGGCAATTCAAGTTTTCCGAGTAACACAGAATTCAGTAAGTTTATCTTTAAAATAGTAAGTTTAGCTAATGAGACACACACCCACAATGTTTAAAACTCTTTTGAGCTTTAAAACCAAAAGCATAGTCCTTAGAGGTTTACCCACAAGTATAATTCCCCATCATTTCTCCTCCCAGCATGCCCACCCCAACAGGAAACAAAATGTGCAGAAATGGTTAAGATGGATGCATTTCCAATTGCTCTGCTTTCCAAGGATGTTTCTATTATAGGTTATTTCTCTGTAGTGCCTCACAAAGATTTTGATTGGCATCTGGCTCCTCAGTCATTACCTCTACAGTTTCCCAGTCCCCAGACCTGCTGGATTTTTTAATGGCATCTACTACACTTTGCATATAGAGGCCATCTTCAAAAGAAGCCGCCATTGCAACTGGCTTGGGATCCCAGGTTCGCTGGTCCTCCTGGTCCTGGAAAGAATGACGTAATGCTTGCACCAAGTATACCATCCCCTTAAGATACAGAAGGGGTATGTCTTTGAATCCTTTTTCCAAAAGCCCTGCATGAACATTCAAAGAGTCTGCAAACAGGAGTTCTTCGTGGGGAGCAGTGTTCTTCTGGCCATACAAATCTGTGCCACGTGCTATAAGACGTCCAGATGACCCAACAATCATGACCTCATGGACAAATGACCCGGGCATGTTAAAGTTCAAAGTCACTGTACTACAGATGCCTCCTGCCATCAGCATCTGAAAAAAGCAAAAGTCATCACTGGTGACATGGCGAATGCCGCTGATGGCGGAGTTTTGTTTCACAAAGGTTTTCAGCAACCCGTGGACTTTCTCTGCCTTTCGGCTTGTCAGGTGAGTGAGGAGGTCTATGATGTAAGTCCCCATAGAGTGCAGCCCACCCCCGCCCATCAGCTCATCGCAGATCCAGTTGTACTTGTGGCTGAGAAGGCTCCCCCAGTAAACTCGCACATCACAAACCAGAACATTGCCCACATAGTGCTCTTCTATTAATTGCTTCATTTTGATGAAAGCTGGTAGAAACCGCAGGACATTGCCTACAATGCTCATGAGTTTGGGATAATATCTGGCAGCTGTGACCATCCTGAAAGCATCCACAGAGGTAGCAGCTTTCTCACATATTACATTCTTTCCAATACCTGCAAACAAAGGATGTTTTAATTCAGATTGATAATACTCAATATTCCGTACAGCATCACTGTGTGTTATATTTTACAGACTATGTCTCTACCCTAAAAAGCTAAGAAAGGCAAAAGTAACAAGGGGTCAAATAAAAGTGTTTCCAAAGAAAAGAAAACATAGCGGTCTGGTTTACTTGAGAGAACAAGATAGCTAAAAACTTTCAGCTGGGTATTGCAACCTTTAATTGAACACCAAGCAGTAAACAAAGTCTTCAAAAATAGCCTAGGAAAACCAATTTTCTATTAACTGAAGTATTACTTTACAACCATGCAGTATGGTTAAATAGTACTGTTTTATTCACACTGTAACATGTTTTCTCTTTCAAACAAATGCAGAAAATGACAACAGGCACTGCTATGCTATTACTTTTTCAGAATGTTTGCAATAAACATTACACTTTTTTTCAAAATGGGAAGAAACAATTAGGGAACAGCAGAGCAGTTTATATTCTGCATGGTGATCCAACAGGCACTGTAAGTGGAGTCATGTTTTGTTTTTTAAGACTACAAGCTGTGTGGAAAGCTTGGGCAGATTCTTGTAACTTGCAAATCACGCATGCTGCTCTTTCTTCACAGCAGAACCCAAATGGTTTCATCCCAACCATGAAATAATGGTTATTGACTTTGATACAAGCTAGATGTTATGCCATGATATGAAATTGGTTTCATATCTCATATTCCAAAGCCATGAATTGCAGTTTCCCAGTTTAAATGATATAGGAAACTACCATTATGATGAAAGATTGAGCAGATTAATACATAATGATGGTTAATTCCTACATTGCTTGCCCTTGCAGTTTCTGGATTAAATAAAGTGTGAGAGCCACACAGTAATCATTTCTAATTTTAATTACTTATTATTTCATTATGTGCAAACTGAGAAAATCTGCATTGATTATAGTTTAAATAACCCTGAATTAACTGAATAGTTGGCCATGGCTTGTTTTTGGTTTGATTCTGGATTGTTTAAATTATTCATAATTCATAAATTATCCAGAGTTTCCAGGGTTGCATGTTATGAGATTCACTAATAGAGCATTCTTTGCCTAATTAAAAGGGAAATAAGCATGCAGCTCAAGCACTCCACTTATCCCCATTCCTTGGTTAAACAATCCAGGAATTGCCACCATGACATGGGATTCAGTCCCCTGGAATGGGGGAAATGAAGGAGTTGTGCGTATCCCCAAATGAGCTTATTAAGCCAAAATATGATCATCCAAACCAGTCCCAAACATATACACATTTTGCTACTAGTAGAGAGAGTTTTCCCCTTTCTGTTATATTAAGAATGGAGGTGGACAACTTGTGGCCTTTCTTATACTGTTGGGCTTCAGCATTCCTCAGCAGTAGCCAGTGCAGCCAATGGTGAGGCATGATGGGAATTACAGGCCAACAACAGAAGGGCCACAATCACAGCCTTGATTTAAAAAAAAACTCAGCAAGCTACTTCTGAAGTGTAATAATTAGAACATGAAACCATAAGAGAAATCTACAGCATTTCCCTTCTACTCTGGCTAAGTGACAGCAGTAGTTAAATGAGGAGCAGTTCTCAGCTGGGGTGGCACAGTGATCACCATGTACAGAAGAAAGCCACTCCACTTCTAAATATGCCATACTAAAATACCTAGATGGTGGGAAACCATCTAGGTACTTGTAGTTAGGAGTGTACCACCAAATTGTTATTTTTCCTTCTTCTCTCATAGGAAAGTTTTTTTTTTTTTTTGCTATTATGAAGGAGTAAGAAGGGCAGAAGCAATTGTTGTTTAACTCTCTCAAGTGGATCTGTTGTCCACTACTGGCTGTCCACTGCTGCCTCATGTAAAAACCAAGGATGGAGAAATGCTGTGAAGTTTCTAAAGTTTTTGGCTTAAGGAAAGTTTAGGTGCCTTTCAGAAAACTCCAGAAGGACAGGAGACAAAGTTATCTGGCACTGAATGGTTTGTTTAATACAGGGAACATCTACCCCAACAGAAGAAAGTAACTACTTGGGATGTGCAAAACTAATTTATATTAACATCACGTTCCTTACCTTAAGGTGCTATTTTAAATTCATTATGCCATGCCTGTAACCCTCATAAAACATAAATACATCTCTGAGAAGATGACTGCCTTAAAAGGCTCTTCATAACAAATAATCTGAGCTTATTTTATTTGCTTCCCACCTCCACACCAAATTCTTCAAAGACTGCCAATGCAAGCTCATGCTTATATCACAAACAAGATGGCATAAATCTCTCTTTTTCAAGTTTTGCAGAGGAACTTGGTAGAACTGCATTGCAACACATAAGTTATACTTGTTCTTATTCTCTCATGACTATAGCCAAAATCAGGAAAGTCCAGCTCACAGTGTACTGCTTCTTAACCTAGTTCAGCACCGCAGTTTCAGGCAGATGTTTTTAGGAGGGGTCACTGTTATCATCCAGCCTGGAACTGTTTTCTGGCTAAATTCGGGGTTTGCTTTCTGATTCTACACTTTCTTTCTTTCATTTTATCCCAATTAAATTATTATAGTGCATTATTAAAGTTCTCTCCCCATCCTTACGTTAAATGCAAATCTTTACATTTGCATTCTGACACACACAATTTCTCTGCGCACAAATATAATCGTGGTTCTCCATGTTTCATTTGTTCATTCAATCTAAGGTTGACTACATTGCATGAGAAGCAGCACATTCTACAACCACTGCTCATCTGAACCCTCCAGAGTCGTCTTGTCAGCCTTTGCATACTTCTGGTTCTCAGGTGCTGGTTCAACTTTGCATCTCTTAAGCATTCTGGCTGTACTAGTTCAGCAAGAGGCCAATGTATTATCAACCATTTCTAGCAATTCTTCAATAAGTTTAACAGTCAATCTACTTTTCTATTTATACATCTTAACAATGGGGATGACTAACAGCACTGTATGAAACGCTCATCTTTTCACTTTTGCACGATGTCCACAGTTGTCCTCCCCTCCCCAACCCAAGGATTAAATGTCATGATGTGAACTTTGTAGACATCCAGTGGCCGTGCTGATGAATTTTACTGTCCTTCGGGAGCTTTGGAAATATAGAAATTTAATGTAATCACAAATACAGTAAGATTCCTATTACCTCTCCAAAAATAATTGTTTCAGCAACCTACCATCCTGAACCAACTGTCCTTAAGAAAGAATGTAAACTCTCTTCAACATATACTTTTAACTTCCTGCCTCCTGTGCATTGTGCTCCCAAAAGGGATGAACCCTTGTCACACAAGTATTAAAAGGGAAATATGTACATAGACAAGCAATTACACTGTGTGCTCTTTCATCAAGTATTTAACAAGAACTTCCTTAATTATGCTATACAACAAAGAAAGAATAAGATAATAGGTATTACATAAGCCAGCAAACATCAAAAGCTTCCTTACAGGATCTTAAAGAGCTTTCTCCTTCCATCAGCTCCTACAAAAAAACCACACTGGGCAATCAGGTGTAGTAGCATTAACTTTGGCTGTCTGACAAAAGTCAAGGATCATTTCTACTTCCTTTTATTCCCCCCAGATTTTTTTATTATGTGATGCATGGTTAGGCAAATCCACCATCAGAAAAAAATTATTAAAATGAAATAAACCATTAGAAGAACAGAAATCTGCAGTCTTATTATTTTTCACATATGTCTGACTAAAACAAAGTATTTATTGGGTCTAAGTATACTCCCCAAACAGTGTATCAACACAATTACCTACAGCAGGACAGAACATGTTTTAATCTATGTTATGTAATATAGCATACTCATCAAGTCAGACTTAATTTTTCTACAATTCTACATTTACAAAACTATTGCTCCAAAATGAAGCATTCAATTGTATTATGACAATTATTAACAGCCATCATAGCCCAGTTGAGATCTACCCAGGAGGAAGTAAATTTTAAATAAAAGTCAGAACTTTCAACAACAAGAACACAGTACCTAGAGCTTTCACAGCAATTTGTCGTGTTAATGGTGGGGGAATATTGATGCAAACCAGATCAACATCCTGATGCAGCAAGATATCATCTGTCCGACTTGTGTAGAAGGAAATGTTCATTTCCTCAGCTAGTTGCTTTGCTTCCTCTTCCGTTTTCCCCCAGAGTGCCTCAATGGAGAAGCCTTCTGCTCTCAGCAAAGGTACCAACACCCGAGCTGAGCTGCCAGTCCCAAACACCCCCACACCTGGTAGCATTTTCATTTTGTGTTCTTTTCACAATTCAATTCCTGAGGGTGACATGCAGGCATAAAAACCAAGCTCCTCAACGTACTGATTCATCCATAGCTCCTAAAATGGAAAAAATAATGAATTAGCAAAAAGTACCTGCACTATCCATAGTCAACACAACTGTGGTGCAAGTATAGTTATTAAACATCCAATATGGAAAAAACCTCTCATGTTAAGGATTATTTTCTGCATTTCTCATTCGTAACATCATACTTCTGCTGCAAACATGCAATATAGTATGCCTGATTTACTGTAAATACCTATTACGGCCTTTAAAAGAAATCCAAGCATGTCTTCATTATTTTATTTATTTCATTTCTATATTGCCCAATAACCAAAGCTCTCTGGGCATTTCACAGAAATTGATCCAATACAAATATATTTGTATATAGATATGTTTGGCTGTTTGAATAAGCTGGCTAAATACAAAATGGCTTTATACACATGTAAGTTGTTCTCGTTTATTAGTAGATTGGAATAAGATGCCTTTGACACAGTGGATGAAATCTGAATTAATGGCTGTAGGTACTTTCAAGTTACCCAAGGTATTTACGCAAGTTTCATTGCTGCCAGGAAGTGATAAAGTATACTAATGTTGAGAGAAGTTCCACAAATGCTCAAACTGAATATAGATTTATTGCTGATAGCCGTACTGCTTAACTTGGAAGCTGAACTTAATTTAAATGCTTGGAGATTTCTGTATTCATCTGTATAGGATTGCATCCTAAATTAATATTCTTATGGTGCAATCCTATACAGATTAATACAGAAAAGGCCTACCTTGCGTAATATAAGTTTATTGTGTGTGGGCCATTTTCCACATCTTAGTTATCATAAAGCTTATTTGTTAACCTGCACAATGAATGGAAAATATATTTTTCTTTCAATACTCCTCCATGGACAGTTTTGGAATCAAATTATTTTGTGCCCCTTTCTGGCTGGTGTTAGGGTCTAGATATAGTCAAAACAAACTAATGGCTCTACCAGCATTCTTGGCAAAGGGAGAGGCTTAGAATGCAATGGCTTGGTGAGTTGCAGTTTAATCCCTATTCTTATTCCAAATTAACTTTATGGGAGAATCCAATTTTGAGAACAGAATCTTTTGAAAACAGAAAGTCTTTTATGTTGAGACTATACTTTAGGTCAGCTAATAGGCCTGAACAATAAATCCCTACTATTTTCATATTGAAGATTAGATACTATTTATCATCTATTAGCAGTAAATTCCACTTCAGCATTGCTGGAATTGATATATGGACACATCAGCAATGGGTGCTTGAACCCTTCCTGTACTTTTGTCTATAAAAGCTTCTGGAAAATAGCAAAGTAAGGCTAGAGAATTGAACGGTATCATTGTGTTGCACATAAAATGGTTTTAAAGAAGAAAAAAGGAGAAGAGGAAGAAGAAATGTTTACATTCTTAATCTTCCATATCCAAAATTCATGGGGATTATATCTAATGGAAAGAGAGTGGATACTGAAATATTTGATGATGTATTTATGGATCTAGATAGGAGTTGGACATGTTATTTGAGATTTTTATTTTTAATTACTATTACAACATATGCTATTTTTGTAGAGCTCTGTTTAACAGCATTATTTGGAAATCTTCATAAACATGACACTGACTTTCTCTTTGAAAAGTTAAGTAAACCAAACCAAAGTTAAATGTAATAAATAAAAATGCTGATACATGCAAGGGTTCTGCTCATATCTTTGTGGAACAGTTTAGGGGGAAAAAGCTTATTTAAAAAGACTTCATGTATTATTTTGTAACGCAGTCCTATACCTAGAGAGATATAAAATGGCTGTGTGAAGAACACACAAGCAAACAAGATTCAGAAGATTTTCTTTTCAGTATCAAAAAGCACTAAAGGCCAAGCTGATACAGGCAAAAAAACAGTGAAAAACAACAGTGTAACTGCAGTCTTTCAAATGAAAGTTCAGTCAATGCCAGATTTCCCCATGTTTACAGTAAAGGTGATCAATATTGAAAAACACATCATACAAATATTACAAGATTAATATCACAGTTTGTTGTGGTGGTTAAAGTGAGGAGACCCAGGTTCTAGTCCTCACTCTGCCATGAAACTCTCTCAGTGATTCTGGGCCAGTCACAGACTCTCAACCCAAGTACCTCACTGGATTGTTCTTATGAGGACAAAATAAAACTGTGTATGAAGCCTTAGCCTCACAAGAAGATAAAAGGCGAGATATAAATGCCATGTAACAATCACAATACTTTGTCTATTCCAAGCCCATGTTCTTCATGGTGGCACCTTTTATTTATTTCGATTTCGATTTATATCCTGCCTTTTTCCGACAAAGGGCTCAAGGCAGCTTACATCATCTCTCCTCCTCCATCTTATCCCCACAACAACCCTGTGAGGTAGGTTGGGCTGAGAGTCTGTGACTGGCCCAGAGTCACCCAGCTGGCTCCATGGCTGAGCGGGGACTAGAACCCAGATTGTCTAAGTCCCAGTCCCATGCTCTTAACCACTACACCACACTGGCTCTCATTTTAACTCATTCCTCAGCTCTCTCCACTGTTTTTTACATACTACTTTTTATCTCCATTCCTCACACATAGACCTCAGCCAAACTCATCCTTCTAACTCATCCCCAGTTCATTTACCCATGTTTACACATCCCACACACTCATCATTTTACACTTATATCCTTCTGCTGCTGTTTATACTGAGGGTTAGATCTTATAGCTCCTGCCCAAACATAATACAATAATTAAATTAATATCATACACATGAAATCCGTTGCAAAGTAACTCAAAAATGTGTGTGGGGGAGATTGTTGTACCCTGATTCAGGCTGTTTAAAGGAAAGAGAATGCTTAGACTTACCATTAAATCCCCCTTCTTTTCTTTTTCCCTTTTGTTTCTTCTGTTTGCAAATGTACTCTAACAGCCCCCTACATCAGTCTCAGTTAACTCCAGCACAGTTTATCACAGCCTCCCACAGGACTGCCATTTATAGTTGCTGTGAATGGTCGCTACACACATTCCATAGAAATGTCACAGACCACTTCCATTCTTCCTGAATGCCTGAAACACTGTCTTAGACTCACATATACACCTGCTTCAACCATCTCACAAAGTAGATTCTGACCCACAATTGATGCCACAATAATTCTATTAGCTTTTAAGGAGCTACAAGACTCCTCACCCATCCCTCCCTCACACACACAGAGCCTATGCTTTTTCAACACAAACTCTTCTTTCTTGTTCTACACAGAATGAACTGCACAGAACAATTTTCCTTAATAAAAGAGAATGAACATTTATTAGCACAATGAAAAGGACTGTGCTACAGAATGGCTGCAATTCAAAATGCATTTGGTGGCAGTTGTATGATAAAGCTATTAAGTCTTTAATATGTTATAAGAATCTTGGTTGTTTTATCAGAATAGGTGAAACTGGGAGGGGTTGAAAGGGAAGCAGATTAACAAAGCAGGGTGTCAATTCTATAACTGTTGTTATGACGCTATAACTACAGTTATGTGCATACAGTGCATGCATTTACACACAGATATTGTACACATACACCCCTAGCAGGGTAACTGTTCGCACATCCGATGAAATGGGAGGTTGTGGGTTCTCCCACACTAGAGACATACATTCAAGGCGAAAGTGGGCAGCCAGCAGGCGGTTGGACCCGACGGTATTCGTGGCTCCTTCAACTCTACTGTTCTATGATTCTATGAAATAGACGCTTTCGAGGACTGAGAGTCTATCACAACACGTCTGTTCGCTTCCTTTAGGGGCCCAATACTCTGGTTTTGCAGCCGTGGAATAACGCCGGCAACCCCCGCCCTCACCCTAAAAGCCAGGAGGGACGCGCCCGGGTGCGCTTTCTGCAACAGGCTACCAGAACCCTGGCCCCGCAATAACAACTAGGGAGCGAGCCTCCATTTGGCCTCCCTCCCTCCCGACAACACCACACCGACGTTAGCTCCCCTGCAGGCGAACTCCCCTGCTCTAGACCACCTCCCAAGGCGCCTCGCCCACTCTGGCCCCTCCCCACTTTTTCCGCATCCCCTTCTTCGCCTTTCACGTTTACACACCTCACGTTCATGCTTGTCTCGGGTTCCTTCTTCTCCCGCCCCCTTCCTCGGGGGGGGGGACGGGGGAAGACGCGAGGAGACGGAGACGGAGACGGAAGGAGGCGGCGAAAACGGAGCAGCGCTGCGCCGCCGGCCCGCGCCTCTCCCCTCAGCCCTGCCTGCCGCAGGCCCTTCGCCTCGCGCTCGCCCGCCGGCCACACGTGCGCGCGCGCGCAGCCCACCGTCTCGCGGGCGACGCGACGCGACGCGACGCGCCCCTGACCTCCGCTACCTCCCCCACCCTCCGGCGGGAAGGGCACTTTGCGCATGCGCTGGGGGGAGGGCGCGCGAGGCCGTTAACGGCGGCGGAGGCAGTTTTCTTATCCGCTGGGAAGGGAAGCTGTCCGGCAAAGCCGCCAGGGCTCGGAGGCTGTTCCCTGCCAGTAGCGAAAGCGGGTCCCAGTAATCCTGTCAGTCCTCAGGGTGCCACAAGACTATCTTGCCGCTCTCCCGGCCCGAGCGACATTTCTCAATACACGTAGTGGCGAATTGGATCCAGGGTTATCACAGTTCTCGTTCCTCTCCTGCCAGAGGTTGGCCATCATCGTGGCTAAACAGTCTTCAGATATGGCCGCCCTGACTGCTAACATTGGCCGGGCTCCCATGATCAAAGGGTGGGGACGAAGAAGCCAGGTAGTAGTCTTTGCTTCCTGCACGCGCTTTCTGTACGTGAAATGTGTGTGAGAAGCCATCCGTTCAAAGTCATTTATTTCAGTGGGTCTGACTATTGAGAGGATGACTAATAAAGTATTAAACTGGATGAAGATCAAGACAATAATAAACACCTAAAAGATAAAAACCTAAAATATTTGGGTCATATAACGAGACATGAAAAATACAGGCTGTTGCAGCTGATTATATAAGGTTAAACACATGGGAAAAGAAGTATAGGAAGATGTGTTGGCTCAAAAACCTTAAAAGAATGGGTAGGAGGCAATAAACTAGAGGTTGGGTTCAGACAGGGAGTGGGGCAGGATTTGCCTAATTAGCCTGGCAGAGTTCAAACATTGTTCTCTAGTTCTGAAGTGGTTTCAATGTCACCCCTGCACACACATCACCAAGTTCAGAAAGCAAGGGAAGCTGCAAGCTGTGAGGGTAATTATGCAAAGCTTAGAGACGACATTGTAAGAGATTTCCTGGGCAAAAGTATTTTGTCATATATACTCTATGTATTCTCCACCATCCCAGGCTGTCTCCAGCCTGTCGTGATTTGGCTGCACAATTCTGATTAAGAGACACATGTAGACCAGTTCTTTCCTGCAGGCTCTGTCACCCTCTTGCCTCCCACGTACCTATTGCTTACTAAATCCTTGCTTAATCCATCTCACACAAGTCAAGATGTGGTTTGCTCTGCATGGGTTCTGTTCTATTTCCTGCCTTGTTAAAGTACAAGGATTTCTTCTTAAAACCTCTAAAACGAATGAATAGAATCCATGTTGGGGATCATATTGACAATATTACTTAACACATGTATGCTTACATACTATACTAGGTATTAGAAAAGGCACATATGCAGCCAGAAATGTGTTAATGTGTTTTAAGATGGGGTTTTTTCTGATGTAATTTGTTTTGGAAGCCACCCCTAGGCTTTTGCGAATGGGGTGGCATGTAAATGTTCCAAATAAACAAATAAATAATTTGCTGCCTGATACTGTATTTTTATTTCATTGTACCATCCTGGGACTTTTAGTGAAGGATGGTATATAAAATCTATAAATAAATGTTGCTTTTCAAAATTCTCTGCCGGTAATGTGCTGCAGAATGCTCAGCATGAACACCACCTTTTCCTTTCCTTGAATGAAATGCATCAGTTTTTTCCTCATGTTTATACACAGTACATCTTGTTGCAGATATTGGGGACAAACAATCAATTATGGCTGTATGAATTTCTATATGTCACCTGGCTGGAATTAAAAAGACATTTGTCTCCAAACCCAGGAAAAGTAACTGCAACAACAATATGTACATTTGCACTTTCTTAACTTTATTATAAAGAACAATTATAAGATCTTATAAGTTCTTCAAATTCTTGATGCATCTTGTGGAACCTCCTGAAGGTGAAGCCCCTAAAGGACCCATATTTTAACTCCTTACCTATAAATCCAGGTGCAGCAGGTCAAGGGAAAGGGAGTGTGAGAAAGGCAAAAACCTGTTTTCTTCTAAGGCCAGCTTAGATTCAACAGAGGGAAATTCCTTCTCAGCTCTAATATAAGCTACCAGTTTAGCCTGCACCATCAATTTAAATGGTGGTAAGATTTTTCTTTAACCAGCCTGAGAGTCATCCAGCAGAAAAGGAGCTCACCTTTTAGCCTGAGACTTACTGTATTTTTCACTCTATAAGATGCACCTGACCATAAGACACACCTAGTTTTTAGAGGAGGAAAGCAAGAAAAAAAATATTCTGAATCAAATGGGCACATAATCACAGGCACATTCCCCATCACTTCCTCATGGACCACATCTGACAGACTTACTGCACACACACATTCGCTCTATAAGATGCACAGTCATTTCCCCTTACTTTTGAGGGGGGAAAAAGTGAGTCTTATAGAGCAAAAAATACGGTAGCTTGTATTGATGTAGGCTATCTGTGTTTGAGCTTGTCACACAGACCCGCAAAACAATGGCTTGGAATCAGTTTCTTGTCAAAGCAAACAGGTTTATTTACAATTGAATACATGGATCCATGGGTGCCTAAGATAGGAACACCTCATGTTAATTTTCCTTAGGGTTATATTGAATACACAAAAGGGGGTGAATACAATACATAAGAAAGTGATTGGATACTCTAATATGTAAAGGAAAGTGATTGGATACACGTCATAACACCAGAAAGAAAAGTTACATTTCATTCTTAATTGGATACTCTTGACAGGCCTTCTAAACTAAAGTTACTTTGAACAGGCTGGCCAAGTCAGTTAATCAGAAAGGCTACATATGTGAACTGTTAGGGAGGCACTTTGGTACACCCATAAAATACAAAGATAGCAATTGACAGTTACCCACTAATGAAGCGAGGTCATTTGGTCATCACCACCAGGCACTGAGGAACCCTTTGTGATCTTTTTATGGTGAGGCAGTGTGGCGGGATTGTATATTTTGTTTCTCTGGGTACAAGCTATACCATTTAATCAGGGTTCTACACTTACATATCTCAATATGTAAATAAAACACTGGTATGGATAACTGGACAGTCTTCTGACAGCTGCAGGTGTAAACTGGCGACAGGGGGTCGGACCCGATGGCTTTCCAGGCCCCTTCCAACTGTGAAAATTCTATGATTGCACATATTCAATTATTTGAGTTGCGAGCACCTTCCCTCTACCCTTGCAACTGGCAGGCAATAAACTGTGCCTACTGCAGTTCCAAGAACAAGCTTGGGGACGAGATTTTGTGGATGGGGAAGGGAGAGAAAGAGGTGCCACTTCTTCTTGCATCTAAGAGCAACACAGTCAAAACCAGTTGTCTAACTCTTTCTCAGGGTGGGAGAACTGCAGAGGAAAACTTTCCTTCTGCCCTTCATATGCGTAGGATGTTGGTAATCCATTGAGTTAAGAAGGTTACAGGCACTGTAGATTGCACTTGTTACTTAGCAAAAGAAAAAAATCATCAATACAAAGAATTATCTGTGAAGCTTGCTTGCACAAGTTTTTAGGAGTGCTGAGTACGGTATGTCTTTATTGCCAGCTACACCGCCAATCAATCATGTCGCTTTTAAATCTTCAATTAAGGCCTTAGCTGATTAATTGCTGGAGGCCTTAGAACAGTTGGTGTAGCAATTGTTTCAATTCCATATTTGATGTAAAATGTTTATATGCTTAGGTTAATTAGTTTAGGTTGTTTTTATCCTGCCTCTCAATTTAGGAAGCTCTCAAGATGGCTTAATAAATCACATGTTTAGTTGTGTGGTTTGTCTTACTGCCATCAGTTCTTCCTTTGTTAAAAGTATTAATGCTTTACTCATGTTCTCTAAATGGGTTTAGGGATTTTATTGTATATAGTGGTATAGAAGTATCACAAACAAACCAAAATGTGCATATAGAGATCTGCTGTCTACTCAGCCATTTTCATTAAATAGATCCAGGGATTGCCATCTTTTTGGGCAAGGACATCTTTCTTGAAATTCAGGTGGCTTGCTTAGGGCTATCCCCATGGTAGCATGAGTCATTTTTAGTACTTCTGAAAGAAGAGGAGCTGGAAGAAGAGAGGTGCATTTTTCTGCTGGGTGCAGAGAAAGTGGTGTCATTCCTCTGACTTGGTGGTAAACTTAGCCTTCACATAATTATTTGTGAGCCAGTGTTCCTCCTTCATGCGTTCAAAAGTCACAGACCATTTTCCTTGCAATGTATTCTTTATTGACCAAAAAGTACAAACCATATAGAAGGAACCTCTGAGCATGCACAGAGCAGTTTGCTGATCCCAGTCTAGTATTCACCTCCAGGAATTCTCCTTAAGAGTATGCCCTGGCCCATCGCTTTGGGAGGGGCCTTCTGAAAATGCGTACGCCTCCTCTCTGTGTGCCAGTCCTCTAACCAGGGTGTCCTTCTCTGCAGGCACTGTGCCATGGAGTCAAGAGCCAGGGCAGCCTGGTCTGTGTCTGAGCAACTCCCCTGCTCCAGATCCCCTCCTGCCAGCTGTCCATCTTGGTTATCCCCAGGGACTGCCAGCCACCTGAGGAGTTGGGCCATGAGATGAGCCTAAAAAATAGCCAAGAACATCCTTTTTTCTTGTAACTCACATAGTTTTTTGGTCACTCTGTAGGCAATGTAGTAAGCCTGATGGCATCAGGAGACAAACTTTTCACCAAGGAATTCTGCATCCCTCCCAGTGCCATTATCTTCTTCTGAAAGTGTGGAAAGCACATTCCTGATTCCTCCGATACTCTCTTCCACAGTCAAGTCTGCCTGCCATGAAGAGGCATGTTGTAAGTTGGGCGGGGATCACTCCTGCCAAGCCAGAGGCCCTGAAGGGCTGTATGCACTTGGAGAGCGAAACTGGAGCCCCTTTTTCCTCCTTAGGCAGCATGCCCGTACTTTTTGGCAGATGCAGCTCTTGCTCTGTGGGCACACGTTACGTAATACAGTGCGGCACCCACTGTGTTTCTAACACACTTGTTTTGTACAGACCAACGCATTCTGTCATCCCTGTGCGAGACGCAGTTGGCATTTAAAAGATGTGGGCACCACAGTTTAAGAAAGAGGCAGACAAGCTGGAAAGGGTTCAGAGGAGAGCAGCAAGGATGACCCAGGGATAGGAAGCAGAGCCCTGTGAGGAGAGACTGAATGAGCTGGGCACGTTTAGCCTTGAGAAGAGAAGACTGGGGGGGGGGGGGGGGAGATATGATAGCACTTTACAAGTACTTGAAAAGCTGTGACTAAAAGGAAGGGCAGACTCTCTTCTCAATCATCCCAGAGTGCAGGACACAGAATAATGGGTTTAAGTTACAGGAAGCCAGATTCCAGTTAGATATCAGGGAAAATTTCCTGACTGTGTTGGAGTTGTCCTTGAAAAAGTTATAGCTGTATATTTTGGAATACAGAAATATTTGCCTCCTTCCTTCACCCCTTCCAAATATCCAGGGTTTTTCCATCCAGGTTCCTTCTATTCTATCCAGGAGATCGGTCCCAGAATAGATATTGCAAAGGTTGCAAATATAATCTTGCCAGAAACTTGCGAATCGCCACCAGCGCCAGCTGCTTCTCTAAGTGCTATTCAAATACTGGGCCAGCTCCCTCATGGTCTTTCTGGAATTTCCTACTTAGACTATAAAAAGCAAGCATTGGAACCTGTTAGATTCGGTAACAACTGAATGATTTTTCTAAATTTGTCACTGGAGATCTCCATATCACGATGTTTGTCCAATGTTTCCCTGATGATTTCTCAATGTTTCTGTATTGTCCTTGTGTGCTTCTATATTGTTCTTGCATATCAACTACTCAAAGTCTCATCCCCGTCCATGCAATGCATACGTGATACCAGCTCCATAAAGTACTTGGTGTGTGCTCTGTTTCTTTGTAGTCAGTCTTAAACTAGCTACCCCTCAGGGCTGTTGTAATTCAGGAATACCTGCTTGCTCTACACTGTTGAATGCTTGACTGTGTGCTCCCTTTTGGCTCTGAACATTCATTCTTTGCCGGTCTGAAATCCTGACAACTGCTAAAGTTGTACAACAATGGAACCAATTACCTAGGGAGGTTTTGGGCTTTCCCTTGGCCTAAAGCCTCGTGCCATTCTAGTGGTGAAGGTGTTCCAGTGGTGTTCTGGAATATTCCTACAAGGAAAGAAAGAGGCCAAGAACAAGTATTCCTTTTAAAGTTTTTGCATGGGCCTAGGATCAGGTACATTCAGTTTTGGTTGGTCTGAGAAACTCCACATTCTAGCTCATTAGAGAAGGGCTAGAAATGCAAAATGACAACTTGGGGTTGGGAGGTTGGGATTCAGTGAATAAGTGAGTTGTTTGTCAGAGAGGGGCAAGCTGTTTGGTGTGGTGAGCAACTGAAGGTTTAAGAAAAGGTTGAGATGGGGAACATCTAAGGCCTGCTTCTTATGCTACTTCATCTCTGTGTGGTAACTACTGATGCAAATTTCTGATCCCTGTGCTTGAACTCTGTAACATTGCTGAGGCCTCGACCCAAAGCTGTGTCCCTTGCATTGAACAGAAATTCAAATTTTTTTTGCGTGTGAATGCAACAGTAGTGAAACAGAAACTGTCCAGCTGAGAAGACAGTGGCTGGCCTGTCACTTCCTGCTTAATGGTCCACTGCTAAGGTAGGTGTGAATGCGGCCTGCTTTCTCTAGCTAAGAGTGTGCAGGAGGATCAATGTACGGATGGGGACAGGCTGGCATGACAGTGGCTGAGTTTGCTCTTGAAGCTATGAAACTTTTGGATCGAATGGCTGGGGCTGATCTCTTAGGAAGGAAGGAAGGAAGGAAGGAAGGAAGGAAGGAAGGAAGGAAGGAGCAGGCTGCCCTGTATTGCTGGGTGCACCCTTCAATCAAGAGCTTTTGGTTTTCTGGTGGTTTGGTCTCTGGTAGTTTGGTTTCTTCTGTGGTTAGGCCAGTCTAGATTAGAGTCCCTGACACTATGAATTGCCGGAGCCTGAGATCACTATGCAAAGAGGTTACACAAAACCCTGAAAAACTGCCCAAGCAGCCCAGAGGTGCTTTGCTGTCACAGGAAGAAGGTGCCCAGCAAGCTGGACCTGATTATGGGGTGCAAGTTTAGCAAATTTGGCCTGAGGTAAAAGGAGGCATTAAGAGGTTTGCATTAGCAACTGTATCTCTCAGATCCTTCAATCTCAGCCACTATTCTTTTGAAATCTCCACAGTAATTGGCAACCTTCCCTTATGTATGTAATATCCCTGTAATAAGCCAGTTTAATAGCTCTTCCTGTTGCTAGTGTTGGTAGTCATCTCACACCCAAGTTTCTTATACCAAGCAATTTGGAGATTTCTGTATTCTGTATTCTGAAGGAATTTATGGCTGTGGAAAAGGGTCAGCTTGTGGAATTCTCAAGTTTTAGAGGCAGGGAGTTACATGTATTTGTTGGAGAAAACACAGGATCCCCAAACATGTAATTGTCCAGTGAAAGAACAGTTTCCCCCGCTCATGGATTTTATGTTAGAGTATTTGCTGCAGCAATGCACAATAATCTCCAATTTATCCCACAGGAGCACAAGTTCAATGGAGCCTGCAGCACTGGGAATACTGGTGGTGGCTGCCTGGCTGCAGCTCAGCTCCTCCTGGTAGCTTCTCTGAGCTGCCATCTTCAGCAGAGCCATAAATGCCTTGGGGAGATATAAACGCTGGCTGCTGTTGGGTCCATGAAATACAGCTATGTAATGGCAACTGTTGTTGTTGTTGTAATAGGCATGTACAAACATGTTACTTGTGGGACACATGCTACAGCAAAACAAAAACATCACTACAAAGCAGTATTATAAAACATTGCTTTCTGGTGGAGGTGTATACTGACCACAAGATTTGGCTTGGATCCTGATTCACAAGCTTTTAAAGCAAGCAAGCAAGCAAGCAAGCAAAATGCACCGTTTTTGGAGATATACTGAAGGTCTTTCCAAGATATAATGGTGAATGAAGGATTGTTCAGGGTCTAGTTTTGGTTCTAGCCTCTCTGGAGGGACACCATCTTCAACTCAGGAACCACCAAAAGTTAAGAAAGATTCTCCATGAGAAAAACCTGTAGCAGCACATCGGTGCTGGTGGTATACATAGCTATCATGTCCTTCGCACTTTCTATCTCTATATCATTTGGAAAACTAATGCCAGCATTGTTCATCGGGAGGGTCAGATCACTTTCTCCAAGGTGTTTTTACACTTCCTTCACAGCTGTTTTGATGCCCTTGAGATCAGTGACATCTGTAGAAGGATATTATTTTCAGATGCCACAGTGTTTGTGAGCAGGGGCACATCCAAAGGCCTAATTTCTTAAAAGCCCCATTGAAATTGGCTAGACACTGTGCTTTCTGGAATTTTAAGAAAACCTGCAAGTCTATCCAGGGCAAGGAAAGTTATTCTTAACAAACCTGTTTATTACCTGACCTGGCGGCTCCATCAAACAGAGCAGCAGCAGCTAAGATGTTTTCAAATATGTCAAACAGATGCTGGAAGTGCAAACATGGTGTAGGTACATTTTATCGTATGTGGTGGACCTGTGATTATGTGAAAAAATATTGGATTAAAATACACAAATGGCTTGAGGAAATGCTTAAAAAATCTATAACCTTTAGACCTGAAGTTTTTTTGCTAGGCATTATACCGGAAAATGTTGGTAAACAAGAAATGTACTTGCTATTACATGTAATCATAGCAGTGAGGATTGCAATCGCTCAATATTGGAAGAGTGAGGAATTACTCACTGAGGAGCTGATTTTGAGAAAGATTCTGGATTGTGCAGAAATGGATAGACTGACGTTACTATTGAAGGAAAAGGATGACACAGACTATTATCAAACCTGGAACTTTTTTTATGACTGGCTAGAGAAACGGGACTTGGCGTAGATTTAAAGATGTCTTTAAACTTTTATAAATTGATTTGATTATGATTATAGAATGTTGAAAGACCATGTTATAGGGGGCTGACCCAGCTGTCCGATGTATTTGATGATTGTTTTTTTTTAATTTGTAGCTTAAAATCTTAATAAAACTTTATTTAAAAAAACCCAAACAAACAGAGCAGCAGCTACCGCACCCCAACAAGTGAGGCGCATGTTCCACACAATTGTGTCAGCAGGGCATATAGACAGGCACTGACTGAAGGGAGCAAATCTTTTAAACTCAGTAACAAGTCACTGCACAAGAGACAGAGATCAAAGGAAGCCATTTGAAGTCCAAAATACTTTGTTCTCTGTGGAATTAGAGGCAACGCAGCACACAGAGCAAGGGTTGCATGGCAGATTCCCTCACAGCCCATGCCTCATGCAAGCGCCTCATCAAGGTCCTTTCTGCAAGCACTTTATAGACTGTGCTGCACTAATTCTGTGAATGGCATCCAGCCAGCACTCGAGGCTATTTCTACAGTATGGCCCTTGAGCCAATTTACTACCACACAAAGAGACACACCAGACAACAGCACAGGGAAATCCAATACTCACCTACCTGCAATACCACCAGATTCTGGTGTCAGGACGCCAACTCCAATACCTCCTATAAGAAATGAAGACCTGAAATTACACACCAGGAGAGGATAAGAGAATCGAGCCATAGCCTGAGATGCACAGAGAAGGATTGATTTCCACAGGGCGAAGGCTCTAACTGTGAGAAGGGCCCCCTCTTCTACCATATCCTTGAACGGCCGGAGAGCATGCAGGCACCCCTCCCTGTGTCACTCCGTCCCACCTGCCCCTTGCCTTGCTCTCTCTTCCCTGCCATCTCCTGTGCAAGCGGGTCTTGCAACTGCGGGGGCCCATGTGCTCTCCAGGGCACAGTGAAAGCCCCGACAAGGTCATCGTGTTTCACACTCACCACGTGCAAAGTAAAGTAGGAACTAGCAGGGATGGTTCTCCAGCAAAGTCTGTATTGCTCACCTAGCCAGCGATTGCAAGCGATGGTGCAGGACCTCACTTTACTGTCAATGGAAACAATACAAAGTCAATGCAGATCGTTGGATAGCTTAGATTTAAGCTCAAAACGTTAAATGGTTTCTTACCTCTGTGAATACCTTTGTTTCTTTTTAGGGGGAAAGTTGAGCACCAAAGGAATGCATCTTTTGGGCCCTGCTTTCATACCCCCTGTCACGAGTACAGTCCTATAACTTGTTGGGCTATGGAGTGTCTTTAACTTCCTTAAATCTCCCTCTCTTTCTCTTAGTAGGTAACGCTGCCACCAGGAATTTAATTTTATGCATTAACCTCTCCCACAGTCCTGCGCCCATCAAACAGCCTATGACTCTGTGTAAACAAAAAACAAAATAAAGCTTCATTTGTACAGGAAGAGTATTGGTTTCAAGATATTCTGTAACATATTTCCTTGGTAAATAAAACAATGTGTAATAACTTCTACCTGAGGTTTCTCACTCTTTCCCTTCACAATCCTCACATCTAGATCCCCATTTCTCTCCTGCATTCAGGTTTCTGTCAGCTTCTCTCACTCACCCTTAGAATACTTGACAATCTTAGGTTCCGACTCTGCCTAGTCATGAGGGTGCCCTCCAAGTATTCGGCTTCCTTCTTCAGACTCTTAAAAGCTTTTCACAGCACTATGTAGGATTCTCATGCGGAGGCTGCCTCTTTAAACCTAGACTTCTGACAGACCACAACTCGGTTAACTTCTGACAAATCACACTTGACTGTAACTCCTGACAGACTGAAAAGTATTGATTTCTCTCTCCTTGCACACTTCCAAGCTTGGCCCACAGACTCTCACTCACACACTCACCCCTCTTTACCCTTTTCTCGCTCTTCTGAAACTTATTAACATTTTAAGGAACACATTCAAACAATTCATTACCGCCCCAACCAAAACATCACAAAGCCCACATGGCGGTAGCTTTTGGAAATTCAGTATTACATTACAAAGGGACTGATGGTAATTTAAAGGCTCATAAATTGTATGCATTTTTACTAGGTACTGACGCAAACTGTTGATCTCTCTCACACAGTATTTTATCTGTTCCAACCAGCAGTGGCTCACCTCAGACAGGTGTCCCATTCCAGTTACCTACGAACTTTTTCACCAGAGATAATAACAATTAGACCTGGGACTTTAGCAGACACTGTTCTGCATGGACTTCCCAAGCAAGAACCTGCTCAGTCAGAGGTATAGAAGAGCAGATGGGATTGTTCCATGATAAATTACTGCTACCCAGTTTGGTTTTTGGTTTATCCATCTCAAGGCATGGAGCAAAGACCCACTGTGGTGCAGTTGGCAGCATCAGAAACCTAGACCAATTCCCAGATTGGATCCAGGACACTGTGAATTATGAAATCCATTATTGCCATTCTCTTGGGACTGCACTTCCTGCTCTTGCTTCCAGCTCACTTTGGTGATGGCTTCAAAAGGCATCTCCACATCATGTAAGATGCTATTATAAGGATGACACACCAGGCACTTGACCTACAGGTATGCTTCCCAAATTGATTCTGGGGAACCTGAGCTTTTAACTAACCAACTCTCTAGGCCAGTGGAAAAACAAGGAAACTTCTGAGATGGCAATGTGGTATTGTGGCCCACAAATGGAGATTTTCAAATTCTTTTGATGAGTGGCTCTGAAGCAATTACAGAATGACATCCAAATCTTTACAGCGGCATCTTGAGCCATTCCAAAGTTAATCTACTTTACAGGGATCTTGTGAGAATATTAAAATGGGGGAGAACAGAACCATGTACATTGCCTTGAGTTAATTCAAAAAGGGTGTGATGAAAATGCCATTAGGAATGAGTTACTGCAGTCTTTTAAATAAAGTCAAAAGAATTACTAAGCTGCAAACACAATTATGTAGACAGACAGAGGAGGAAGAGATTATGAGTTTGTCCCACCTACAGCGTAAGAAAGGCCATGGTGGATCGGAGCAAAGGTCCATCTACACATAGTGCCAAGCCAGCTGCCCACAGGATCCCTGAAGCAGAATGGATGCAAGACCTCCGGGTGCCCGAGCTGCTCAGCAACTGGTGTATGCAGCCACGCCACCTCTGGTAAAGAAAGGAGGACATACGCCACAAGTCTAGCAGCCCGATAGCCTCCTCTCTCTTGAATCTGTCCAAACCCTTTTTAAAGACATCCGGTCTGGCAGTCATCACCACTTTCCCGGCAGTGAATTCCATAGATGTGCTGTGAGCCGCCTGGAGGCTTTGTTGCAATGGGGGCGGCATACAAATGTTTTAAAAATAAAATAAATAAATAGATCAGGGGTTCCCAACCCCCAGGCTGCGGACCGGTACTGGTTCATGGCCTGTTAGGAACCAGGCTGACAGCAGCAGGTGAGCGGTGGCCGAGATTCAGAGTTTGAACAGCAGAATCCAGATAAAATCTCTTCACAGTTCAAACTACACTTCTAAATTTGAACCACTGGCACAGTGAAAAAAATGTGGTTGCTGCGTAAGCGTCATGAGTTTTGCTTCCAAGTTGTCTCTCGTCTCGCTGCGCCTGTGCCTTTCCACTGCGTACCTTTTCAATTGTTCTCAGTGCCTTCTAGGCGACTGCTCTTTCTGCTCATTCTGAGTGCCATTTGACCGCCTGCCTTCTTGACCCTTCTCAATCCTTTTCTGCTTCAGCACTCCTCACTAAAAAATTTAGACAGCAAATGCAATTTTCATTTTACCATACAGCACTGTACATATTTACATATTTATTAATTAAAACTTGAAAAAAATAATAAAATTTTGCATTTAATTGTATTTTTACCTTAAATTATGGGTATTTACTGTTTATCGAGATGGGTATTGTTTAAGGTCTGGGAATGGATTAATTTCCATTATTTATAATGGGGAACATTGCTTTGGACTTCAAATGGCCTCCTTAAACGAATTAAGTTCAACATGTGGGGCACCAGTGTAATGCGCTTGAATCATCCCAAAACCATCTCCACCCCCGGTCTGTGGAGAAGTCGTCTTCCACAAAACTGGTCCCTGGTGCCAGAAAGGCTGGGGACCACTGCCGTAGTGGATACGCTGTGTGACGCAGCCTGCTCCATTTCTGCAGTGGGTGAGGAGGAGAGGCATCCCCCACCTGGCTTTATTTGTTTGTCTCCCCTTCCGCACACACAAAGGTATCATTAGGCAGATTCTGTGGACCCTTGTAAAGGAAAAAAAAGGAAACCAGGTACACTTTTCTTGTAACTCAGGTACTTTATTACTTTGTTAGAGGTTCTGGAGTCAGTGTAGTAGTCTCTGTACCATCAGTAGACAAAGCTCTCACCAAGGCAGCCTGCGTCCTTCCCAGTCTATAAAGGTACCATTATCCACTTCAGAAAGTGTAGAGAGCACATTCATGATTCCTTGGGCACTTTCCTCCGCGCTGAGGTCCCCCTGCCACTAAAAAAGAACCATGTCAGCCAGGAAGGAAAGCCTACTGCCATGTCAAAGATGCCTGAAGAGCAGGGCAAGGCCTGCTTGCCATGGGATGTCTGGGTCACATGTTAGTCCCCATATCCAAGGCAGCTGTCAGACAAATGGTCATGCCTAAGGACAACGACCTTCTCCAGGGCCTCAGGCAGGACTGGCACAACCGCTAGGCAAGGCGAGGCAATTGTCTCAGGCAAAGGATGCTCGGGAGCAATGGCAGCAGTCCCTGAACACTTCCACCCAAGGTCCTCGGCTGTTTCCCTCCGTTGGAAACCCCAAGGCCCATTCCAAAGCCCCTAACACGCCTGCTGCCTCAGGTGTGGTGGAGAAGGCCATTCTGTCAGCTTCTGTATGTGGAAGGCAGAGTGGGCACTGCCTTGTCCCTTGTTTCCAGCAGCGAAGTACCTCAGGCTGGCCATGGGCTCAGTGCATAGAGAGATCCAGGAAAGAATTTGCAAGCCCAACATGCAGGGGCCTGACTGTCTTGCACGTCTTGTTGGAACATCCCGTATCTCAAAGCACCACTTTGGAAGTCTTATCCCTGGGCAAATTCTATATTTATACCAGACACCTTTCTGCCATTCAGGTTCTCGGGAAACCACATTCCCTTTAGTGAGGACACGGAAGGCTAGCTTTGCACTGAACTTAATCTTCTATAAGCAAGGTGAACATCATGGCTCCATGCACAGATTCATGAATTGTCAGAACATGCAATTTCCAGGCCCATGATTAGAGTCCCTTGGAACTGCACCCAGCTGGTCAAATGAGGGAGGGCAAACATGAGGCCCATGGGTGGTATATGCTCGCACTCTTGTTTGCAATAAATGCCCCACTCCTATTGACCCTGCTGAAAGTTGAGGGAGAAGCCTAGAGGTTGCCCACCCTGGCTTAAAGGTTATAGTAGTTACCATAGTTAGTTTAGTCCTCACAAAGCCAGGATGGACGGAAACACAGAGAATCCCATAGTTTGGGTACTCCATTGACTGGCACTTGGTAAGCATGTTTAGAGCAGCCTACAAGGGAAAAAACATACATGGGTTTATTTGAGGACTCAGATACATCAACCCAAGGAAACGACTGGCTTCTGTTGCATGACTGGGCTAAGAAAGGAAGTGGGGCACAGAGATTTGGAAGAGGTGGGAAACATCACAACATAGCTCCTGACACAAGAGCTAACGAGCCACAGCAAGAAGGGGCATGCAGGAACCAGGAAATGCAACTGAGGAATGCACATCGTCGCACCAACTCTGGCTGACCTCTTAGGGAGGTGACTGGAATGTCAAGGAAATGCAGAACTGTCCGCCTAGAAAAGAACATGGAGGGCACGGAGTGAGCGGGGGATGCAAATGTTCACTGGTGCTCCCTTCACTCTGCCACTCTCTGGGTGGCCTTTGGGGCCCTGAGGTCCAGAGCTGGTTGAATCTTTGCTGCCGTATCCCAGGACACGGGGTTATGGCAGGCTGGAAAATCCAGCAGGGACTGAACATGTGGAACCCACGGTTCTGGTCCTCAGGGTTGGAGTGGTACAGAAAGCATGTCCTGAGTCAGATACAGGAGACCCTATTGCACCTGACTTGGGGCACGTCTTCCGCACAGGTGAGAACTCTGAACCAGAAACATTGTCTCAGCACATTCAAGTTCATGCAGGATCCTCAGGATTGACTTCCGACGCTGCTAGCAGGAGCTGGAAATGGTAGGATTAATATGACGTCTTCCCCAAATTGTGTTGGAGCTAATGATCCCAACATCAATCTGTTCTAGTGTTTTATTTTCTCTTGAGGTCTGTTTGCATGTTCTGCAAGATTAGGGCTTCCCAACAGGACTGGGTTACCTTTCCTGAAGGGGGGAACTCAATGGATATTAGCAACTACATCTGGAAGCATGGCATTCTTTGCAATTTACCTTCGTAGTTCAGCCAAGTGTCCCAGAAGAAATTTGTGCCTGTCTTTCCTTGAGTCTGGATGAGGTCTCAAGCCAGAGCAGAAACTAGGAAATGCTTTGTATGCAAGACATAAGATTCTTTCTCTATTGCTGTTGTGAGAACTGTTGTTTACGCCTGATGGTTATGGACACCTCTCAGAGCTTATTTACACCAAACATCAACAATAATTAATATTCCCTGCATGGCCCATTTTCAGAGGCATACTTGACCCACAAATGGATCTTCACTGCAGTTATGGGGAAAGGCCATAGGAACACAACCCTGGGCAGGGCAGGCTCCCCTGTTTCAGAGAGCCCAAGGTGAATTGCACATGCAGTACCTTACTGCAGCGGTAGCCAACATTCTGAGTCTTCTCCCACTTGGGCATGAGTTCGATGGAGCCAGCACTGCTGGCTAGATTGATAATGGCTGCCTTGCTGCAGCTCAGCCCCTCCTGGAAACTTCTCTTAGCTGCCATCTTCAGCAGGGGCAGAAACTCCTAGAGAGATATAGACAGTGGCCATTAAACTGATGAAGTGTCCCTTTGCAAAGACAATGAGGTGGAAGGAGGAGGACTCAGGGCTGGTTCCATAAAGATTAAAAGACAGCAATGCTTGAGCTTTCAGGTCTTTTGAGAACAAAATGCCTGCTTTGCCACAGCTTGTTCTTCCACAAAAGGCTTTCTACAGGTTTCTTCTATACAGAAGTTCCATGCAGGACCTTCAACAGGGGTGAGGAACATGTGGGCCTCCCATCAGTGCTAGCCAGCATAGCCAACAAGAGTGTTGGATTTGCAGTCCAGTATCATGCGGATGCCAATATGTTCACCATATCTGACCTCCAGTACCATGTTTGCTCCAAGGACATGAATTACTCTATTTCCATTATGGCAGCATCAAAGGATTCAACATCCAAATGATAAATTTACAGAGAACCCGGGTGTTCATTGAGGCCCCATCGGTGAGGGTGTTCAAAGACAGGCTGGACATGCACATGGTGGGCATGTCATGAGTGGAGCCGGCTGGTGCCGGAGGTCAGACTAGATGGCCCGGGAGGCCCCTTCTGACTCCCTCTGTTTCTATGTTTCTAGATTCAGTGTCATTTTTCCTGCTCTTTTCCAGTCCATTAGCAACAGCAGACACTGATTTAGAACCAGAGCCGTTTCCTTGGACCTTGGGGAAAAGGCATCATGCTGGTGGCGCCAAACTCCCAGAACAACTTCCCAGTGATTTCAAGCACATGCTGCCTAGGATGGAGACGAATATGGAACCCTGAGGAGCAGCACAGCATCCTGAATGCTGCAACGCCACCTTCTGAAAATGTGGAGGACCAAAGGCATGGGAGAAGAGTGTCCTCGAGTTCCACCCTGAAGTCACAGCTCAGAGGGATACCACGGTCAAGCCCATGGAAGAAAGAATTCCAAGATCCCTGCAAGTGGCTTGTGTTGGACTCCATCTGCTCCCGCTGTCTCAATGCCACTTTAAAGCATAGAACAGAATGGGACATTCGTATGAGCGCTTCAGCTCGTTTGAAGTTGCTACATATGCCACTCCTACTGAAGGAATATCAAGAAGGACCTCATAGGCAGCTTGACAGGAGAGAAGAGGCTGTGACCTCAAGCCCTTCCGGGCGGTCACAAAAAGCAGCAGCGCCTTGAACTGGCCCAGCAGTGAGTTGCAGGCAATGCGGTGCCTTCAGAACTGAAGTGATAGGGCTCCACTTAGGCAAACCAGCCAGAATCTTAACAGCTGGAGTCTGTACTAGCTGCAGCCTCCAGACATTTTTCAGTGCAGCCTCACATAAAATGCATGCCAGAAATCCAGCCTGGATCCCTATAGTCAGACTATTCCTGCGCAGGAGAAGATGCAGATGATGAATGAGACAAAGAGGGTAAACGGGCCACTTGAGCCACAAGTGACAACATTGGATTCAAAAGCACTCCCAAGCTATTCGTTTTTCTCTCTATTTTTAATTTCATGCAAAAGCAGCTGTCACATAGAAGTCTAGCTCTGTCATTTTTAGCTGGAAAGAATAGTTATAGTTGGGAAATGAAAATAGGATCCACTGTGAATGGATGGCTCCAGAAAATCTGGGAGGTGCTCTTGGTGAAAAGCTAACACAAGATGACTAAGCAATCATGCAGAACTGGATCTTAGAAACACAGATCCCCTTCATTAAATGCATCAATGTGGGATTTCCCGACCAGGATCCACCAAGTGCACACTCGTACATTTGGAAGTGTAATAACTAGTAAGGTGAATCACTGAAAACAGATCATTGTGTTGTTCTTAACAGAGCTTAAATGTATACCACAAAGGTATGTTCAGGGACAGCAATCCTAAGTTATGTACAGGCCTGTGATTAATATGTAAAACAAGTTGCATTTGTTAATGTTTTTGCTGTTACATCATTGTTACTATGCATATCTTAAATAAAATATGTGCTTAAAACAAACAAAAATCTACCAAGCTAGCTATTAAAATTAATTATACTGTGATATTAAAAAAAGCACTCCCAGGCTATATACCTACTCCTCCAAGGAGATCGCAAACACATAAAGAGCAGGTTGTGTATCAAGCTCTTGACCTGATAAGAGTCAAGCTCTCCCCGCTGCAGCCAATTTGGCACCTACTCGTCAGGATTCCGCTTCCACTTATTGGCCCTTGTCTATTTCATTACTGATTCTGGACAACAGGCCTTCACCTCCATAGCCTCACCTGAACTTGATGAATCTTCCAAGTCTCTGGAAGAGCTCAGTGTGGCTTAAGGTAGAGCTTTAAGGGTACAACTGAACCTTACAAAATTCCACAGCCCAAATGCCATGGAGCTGAGCAATAATCCCCCAAGACTTTCTTTAACTGGCCCTATCACTACAAGTGGAACTGCTGTAATACTGTTGGTCCAGTGAGATGTTAGGAATAATAAGATCCACAGAATTCCATTTTACCTGTCTCTCTCCTGACAGAAGGCATCCATCAGGATGACCATCCTGGTCTCAGATCATGACCTCAGCTCAGATTGAAATAGGTGCACACAAATTCCATCAAATTTGATCTGTTCCATCAAATTGTGCTTGATGTTAGATCATCACCACCCTCTTGATCCCTTTGCTCCAGAAGGGGGCATTTGCAACTGGGCGATAGTGATCTCATTCCTCTGAGTCCACTGAGGATTTCTTAAGAAGTGCCTCACAACTACCAGAACCACCTCCTCCTTCGGTGAGGTACTGGAAATTTCCTGAGCCAACTTTGTCAGTCCCCCTTGACTTGATATAACTAGCCAAAATAGACGCATCAAAAGTACATTTGGATGAATTGCTTCAAGCAGCTAGTAGACATCCTCAAGTTGCATCCACTGAAATGAATCCAAATAAAAGTTGATCAGATGGGGCTCTAGACACCTGCGTGGGAAATGTATCAATAATGGCATTTTGGTCAGGACAAATGCAAGCCACTTCGACCTCAAAGCACCTGCTTAATGCGTCACTGCAGGCCTTTATAAGTTCCCACATAACCTTCCCGGGATTCAGATGTCACAGTCCCTTGACTAGGGATGCGTGAGGCTTCCTGAACTCAGGCCCACTTTGTTGCAGTCCAGAGTCCAAGTTCCTGGAGACCGTGCCAAATGTTTGAGGTGGCCTTGCCAGGAATTGAGCCCCATGTGACCACTCTGTGTAGGCTCACCAGTGGGATAGCATGTAACTCAAAGCTTATGCATGCACATGCAAGGAGAACACACAGGTGTGTTCTAACAATGTATGCATTGCAGCACTGTGACCTTCAAGGATTTCCTTGGAAAGAGCTGTGCTTTATAGCAAGGCAAAGTATTCAGCACTGAACTCGTTCTATGTAAGGCCTTGGGGCCTAAAACTTTGCCTTGATCCCTTCAACCTCAAGGTCAGACATCATCAGAGCCAATGCACACCTTATGCACCCTCCTGTAATGCCTGTATGCCTGCCCATTTTATCCGACAACCATGTACCTGGTGCAGAGCAGAGCCCCGTCATGAGAAGTTTCCTGGACAGCCCCAGATGCTTCTGTGACCCAAATGCCAGGCCATCACAACTTGGGCTTGCAAATTCTGGCAGGTTTGCTGAGAACCTCCCCAACCACGTGGAAAAAATAAAACCGTGCTCACCTGGCTCACCTGCAGTGGCCCAACAGTATTGATAGTGTATTCAGCCACCATGTCCTTTGCATTTTCTGTCTGCAGGCAGCTGAAAAACATGATGCCAGCCCCATTCACCAGCAGGGTCAGCCCACGTTCTCCAACGTGTTTCTGTACTTCTTCCACAGCAGCTTTGATGCTCTTGAGATCAGTGACATCTGTAGGACAGCATACTGATTTAAATATTCAGCGGATGCCTTTTTATTTTTATTTATTTATTTAAAACATTTGTATGCCGTCCTTCACTATCGCGTCTCAGGATGGCTTACAAGATTAAAAGCAAAGAACTTAAGAACAATCAATAAAACAATACAATAGTATTATCCAAACCGATACAAATGAATCCAATCAAAACAAAACAAAAGCAACTCTAAAAAGGTACAAAATATTTTTGTTATTATCTGATTGTTAAGAAACATGTAAAGCAGAGCAGGGCTGTGGTTTCTTGTCATGAACCTGCTTGTCTGCTTAGCTGGCAAAAAAATGGCACAGTCGCTTTGCCAAAGACTGGGTCAAAAGGAGCCCATTGAAAGTCCAAGGGATCTTGCTCTTCATGGGCTTTGAGGCCACACAGAATCCCATGCCGGAAAACCATAGGTGCTCCAGGCATCTCTTAGAAAGTTCCTTTGTACAGGGATTTGTAAAAATAGTTGATACTCATTATGAATGTTGTGGTTTATTTTATAGGCATCAGTATTCAAGCGATCATCCAATTGCTTTCTGTTCTTGTTAGTCACGTAGTCGTGTCCGACCCATCGTGACCCCATGGACAACATTCCTCCAGGCCTTCCTGTCCTCCACCATCCCCTGGAGTCCACTAAGCTCACACCAACCGCCTCAGTGACTCCATCCAGCCACCTCATCCTCTGCCATCCCCTTCTTCTTTTGCCATCTATTGTTCTCAGCATTAGGCTCTTCTCTAGGGAGTCCTTCCTTCTCATTAGGTGGCCAAAGTGTTTGAGTTTCATCTTCAGGATCTGGCCTTCTAAAGAGCAGTCAGGGTTGATCTCCTCTAGGACTGACCGGTTTGATCGCCTTGCAGTCCAAGGGACTCGCAGGAGTCTTCTCCAGCACCACAACTCAAAGGCCTCAATCCTTCGACGCTCAGCCTTCGTTATGGTCCAGCTTTCACAGCCATACATTGCAACTGGGAAAACTATAGCCTTGACTATACACACTTTTGTTGGCAGGGTGATGTCTCTGCTTTTTAGTATGCTGTCTAGATTTACCATAGCTCTCCTACCCAGGAGCAAGCGTCTTTTAATTTCTTGGCTGCAGTCCCCATCTGCAGTGATCTTGGAGCCCAGGAAAATAAAATCTGTCACTACCTCCATTTCTTCCCCATCTATTTGCCAGGAAGTGAGAGAACTGGATGCCATGATCTTAGTTTTCTTAATGTTGAGTTTCAGGCCAGCTTTTGCATTCTCCTCCTTCACCCACATCAAGAGGCTCTTTAGTTCCTCTTCACTTTCTGCCATTAGAGTGGTATCATCTGCATATCTGAGGTTGCTGATATTTCTCCCAGCAATCTTAATTCCAACGGGTGATTCATCTGGCCCTGCCTTTCTCATAATGTGCTCTGCATATAAGTTAAATAGGCAGGGTGACAGTATACAGCCTTGCCAAACTCCTTTCCTGGTTTTGAACCAATCAGTGGTTCCGTGTCCAGTTCTCACTGTTGCTTCTTGACCCACATATAGGTTTCTCAAGAGACAAATAAGATGGTCAGGTATTCCCATCTCTTTAAGAACTTGCCACAATTTGTTGTGATCCACACAATCAAAGGCTTTAGCATAGTCAATGAAGCAGAAGTAGATGTTTTTCTGGAACTCCCTAGCTTTCTCCATGATCCAGCGTATGTTGGCAATTTGATCTCTAGTTCCTCTCCCTCTTCGAAATCCTGCCTGTACTTCTGGTAGTTCTCGGTCCACATACTGCTGGAGCCTAGCTTGTAGGATTTTGACCATCACTTTGCTAGCATGTGAAATGAGTGCAATGGTGCGGTAGTTTGAACATTCTTTGGCATTGCCCTTCTTTGGGATCAGAATGTAAACTGACCTTTTCCAATCCTGTGGCCACTGTTGAGTTTTCCAAGTTTGCTGGCATATTGAGTGTAGCACTTTTACTGCATCATCTTTTAAGATTTTGAATAGCTCAGCTGAAATGCTGTCACCTCCACTAGCTTTGTTGTTGCTCAGACTTCCTAAGGCTCATTTGACTTCACATTCCAGGATGTCTGGCTTGAGGTCAGTGACCACCCATTGTGGTTATCAGGGATGTTAAACTATTTCTTGTATAGTTCTTCTGTGTAGTCTTGCCACCTCTTCTTAAACTCTTCTGTCTCTGTTAGGTCCCTGCCATTTTGGTCCTTTATCATGCCCATCTTTGCATGAAATGTTCCCTTCATATCTCCAATTTTCTTGAAGAGATCTCTGGTCCTCCCTATTCTATTGTTTTCTTCTATTTCTTTGCACTGCTCATTTAAGAAGGCATTCTTATCTCTTCTAGCTATTCTTTGGAATTCTGCATTCAATTGTTTGTATCTTTCTCTTTCTCCCTTTCCTTTCGCTTCCCTTCTTTTCTCAGCTATTTGTAAAGCTTCCTCAGACAGCCATTTTGCTTTCTTGCATTTCTTTTTCTTTGGGATGGTTTTACTTGCTACCTCTTGTACAATATTACGAACCTCTGTCCATAGTTCTTCAGGCACTCTGTCTATCAGATCTAATTCCTTAAATCTATTTGTCACCTCCACTGTATATTCATCAGGGATATGATTTAGGTCATACCTGAGTGGCCTAGTGCTTTTCCCTACTTTCTTCAATTTAAGCCTGAATTTTGCAATGAGAAGCTCATGGTCGGAGCCACAGTCAGCTCCTGGTCTAGTTTTTACTGACTGTATAGAGCTTCTCCATCTTTGGCTGCAGAGCACATAGTCAATCTGATTTCTGTGTTGACCGTCTGGTGATGTCCATGTGTAGAGTCATCTCTTAGGTTGTTGGAAAAGAGTGTTTGCTATGATCATTGTATTCTCTTGACAAAATTCTACCAGCCTGTGTCCTGCTTTATTTTGTACTCCAAGGCCAAACTTGCCTGTTATTCCGGTTATCTTTTGGCTTCCTACTTAGCATTTCAATACCCCATGATGATAAGGACATCATTTTTTGGTGTTAATTCTAGAAGGTGTTGTAGGCCTTCATAGAACTGGTCAACTTCAGCCTCTTCAGCACCATGGTTGGGGCATAGATTTGGACTATTGTGATGTTGAATGGTTTGCCTTAGATTCGAACTGAGATCATTTTGGAAATTGTATCCCAGTACTGCTTTTCCTACTCTTTCATTGACTATGAAGGCTACTCCATTTCTTCTGAGGGATTCTTGCCCGCAGTAGTATACCTGATGGTCATCTGAACTAAATTCACCCATGCCTGTCCATTTTAGTTCACTGATTCCTAAGATGTCGATGTTCAGTCTTGTCATCTCTTGTTTGACCACATCCAGCTTGCCTTGATTCATGGATCTTACATTCCAGGTTCCTATGGAGTATAGATCTTTGCAGCATCAGACTCTCCTTTCACCACCAGATACATCAGCAACTGAGTGTCCTTTCGGCTTTGACCAGTCACTTCATTCTTTCTGGCACTACTAGTACTGGCCCTCTGCTCTTCCCCAGTAGCATATTGGACACCTTCTGACCTGAGGGGCTCATCTTCCGGCGTCGTATCTTTTTGCCTTTTGGTACTGTCCATGGGGTTTTCTAATAACAAGTTAATGCCTTGTTGTTCTAATTGATGTGCTACTGATTTCCCTGCCTTTTCTCCTGATACAAAATGTATTTCTCTAGTAGTTGAATGAACTTTAGATGTTTGCAGCATTTCCAGCGTTGTGGCTGGTTTTGTTTTGTTTTTTGGCTGTATCTTTATCTGCTTTGTTCTTACACAGTTCCCAGGTTATGGACAAGTTTCGTTCCTGAGAACATCCTTCAGTCAATTTGTAAGTCTGATCATGCACATAAAAGCATGTAAGACACTTAAGAAACACTTCCATATTCAATAAAACATCTTAAACACAACACAGCATTGTGATAATGATGATAATAGAGTAATAATAAAGTAACTACAGGTACTGAGAGAGAGAGAGAGAACAAAAGAGAGAGAAAATCTGTATGTATGTGTGTAGGTATACAGTTCTTAAAACAGGATAGATAGATAGATAAGATAGAAAAACAGCAAAAAGACTACTAAAGGTTAACATTTCTTGAGCTAACATTAAGCCTAACATTACCTGGGAGATGATGGAGATGGGACTGGTGCTAGAGAGTCAGGGTTTGATTGTGCTGCCGGACGTGGCAGGGAGTTACCACGGGAGTCACTTTCTAGTTCTGACTTTGCAGGTCCCTGCTGCCCCTTTTCCCTCCTCCTATCCTTCACTTCCTTCCTTTCCCTGCTGTCTGGCGCAAGTTCTGACTTTATAGCTCACCCTGCGAGTGTCACGGAAGGAATGCAAAGGCCTGATAGCATCCAGCTGGTTAAGAAGAGACAGAGACAACTGCACTGAAGCGGCTGCCCCAGTGCGTCTGTGGATAGGCACAATGAGCATCTGAAGCGGCATGCTTTTGTTCCCAGGAAGCGCCTGGGTGGGGTGGGGGGCACCCGTGTGCTTATTGGCAGATTCTGCAATAGCGGGAGAAAGGAACTTTATCGCATCCACGGGTCATATCTTATACTCTCTGGGCCTAGGAAGAGGAATTGATCTGTAGTTCACCCAGGCACCTGTGGAGCCCACAGAGCATCCTCCGGCCAATTCAGAGAACCAACAGGCCACAAAGAGGAAAGTAAACTTTCTTTCACAATGTATGCTTCATAATATAAAGGCTTCTTTATATTCTGCATTGATATTTCAGAATTGTACTGAATAAACTGGTTGATGTCTTTACACAAAGTTCTGTTTCTTCCTAACGATCCTAAAGTAATCTAAAGTGAGTTGCTTTGGCAGGGCCAGGCCCTTCGAGTCAAAACAGAGACATTTCTACATGACTTGTAAGCACTGCTAATGACTGTAGGAAGAAAGCTGAAAACAAACGGAATTCGATACTCACCCAACTGCAGCAACACCAAATTTTGGTACTGGGATAGCAGCACTTTTATCTCCTATGAATGAGAAACATGTTTTCGTAACTTCTTTCTCTCTTATTTTGTGATAGTTGCTCATGCTGAGCCGAGACCCTCAAACTGCCTTGCCGTGTGCTTCAGGAGTGGCCCTGCTGCTGAAATCCAGGCCCTCGGGAGGGGCTTCGCTGCTCAGGAGATCTGCTGCTCATCAGCTGTGAGGAACATGGTGCCCCTAAGAGAGTTCTCCCCAGCCACGTACACGCACCATGTGCACTCCTTATTCTGCCACACGTAGCAACTGCGTTCTCGCCATCAACCACCGCTTTCTGTGATCAGAAAACGGCCGATCTAATTCCAGTCCAAGTGAGCCCATTGGAACTTGCCTGACTGTGTGTGTGGTGTGTGTGTGTGTGTGTGTGTGTGAAGGTGTAGTCTTAAAAAGGCCTGTTGCTTGGCAAGATGGGTGGGGCAGAACAAAGAGGTCCCCCATGTCTTCTAGCTTGGTGAGTCCACCATGTAACTCCCACTGCTGCAGCACTAAGGGAGTGATTGCAAGTTCAGAGATTAACAGACAGCTTTGTGCAAAGGAAAGTAGATAAGGATTCTGAAAATGCTTCCTTTTTTCTCTGCTCAGCTAGGGCATTTAGTCTCCTACCATATCCGTCTCTTTTGGTCACAAGGAAGAAACTTACAACTTCCCTTCTTGGCACCAACCACAAGTGCTTTATGGCTGTTTGCTCTGCAGGTCAAAACATTATAAACCCTGATAATCTAATTGTTTTATACAGCTGGTACAGTGTAGACGAAGTTGCATGAATATTAATTGCATCATTTATCTGTGACTAACAGCCCTCTATCCAGACTATGTATGGTTGTGCAAGACCTAAGAATATATTATACTGCAAGCCACTCAGAGCAAAACAACCTAAATACAAATGCTCTTAACAGTTTTAAATGCCCTGAACATTAGCAGTTCCCTCCAGCCAAGCAAAATTTCTCCACATCCACACTGAACCAGCATTCTGAAGTTCAGGATTACATCACATCACAAAGAGCCCTTTTGCTTGAGCTCTGTTTTTGAAGGTGCATGTGGTACTGAATCAGACCACTCCTTTTCTCATGCAGACCCTCTTTCAAGCCTGAGGGCAGGAATTAGATGCTCTGAAGGCAAAACAGGACAAAACCATCAGTAAAGGGGACAGGGCTGAAATACTAACACCAGGAGCAAATTTTAGCTTAAAAGTCTTATTGTCAGTAACTAAGCCTTAGGAGTTGCTTTCAGCCTTTTAAAATGTGAAAGAAACAGAGAGAGTCAGAAGGGGGTCTCCTGGGTCATCTAGTCTGCCCCCCCCCACCCCGCCTGGCTCCAGCCGGTTCCACTCACGACATGCCCACCATGGGCATGTCTCTATCCTTGAACACCCTCACCTCACCAATGGGGCCTCAACCACCTCCCGTGGAAGCCCATTCCTCGGGGTCTTAACTGTCAGAAAGTACTTCCTGGCATAGAAAAATCTCAGGAGAATGCTAGCAAATCACCAGCTGTCAGAGGAAAGGAATGGGGTAAAATACGTATAAAATATAATGCATTTTAGAAAAATCTGCAACTCATTCCATTGCATGTTGAACACTAAAATAGGCAAATTTGCTACTAAGAACATATCATATCCATTTTTCTATTGAAGGGCTCTTGAAGGGACAGAGGAAGGTCCCACAGATTCCAGCAGGAATCACATCCTTTAATATCCTTTTAACTGAAGGAGCCGAAGACAAGCCTTTCTGCAGCTGCTGTACTATGAGGATGCCTTCCTTGACCGGCAAAAACCTTCTCTGTTAGAGATGCAGGTACAGCAGGTGCTGTTGCAACAGACATAGTGCCTCTTCCACGTTAAGTTACTCATTCTCACCTTGGATTTTGGTCCATCCATCTCACGGCTTGTAGCAAAGACCCACCTGGGCGGAACTGGCAGTGTCAGGAACTGCTTCACCAGACCTAAGCCAATTCCTGAACTGGATCCTGTCACCAGGACACTGTGAAGTATGAAATGTGTTGTCGCCATCTTCCTTGGGCTATAGCTTCTAGTATCTGCTTGCTTAGAATGTTTCCTCAGAGGAGCTTTGCCTCATCAGAAGAAACACTGTGCTGTGGAATTGCAACATCTAGTTGCATGTGGCACAGCAATTAGATAAACAGATAAGTTCTGTATTAATGAATGTGTTGTACAACATTGTTTATTCTTTTGTTACATTGGTTGTATTTAATTTGTGAATGGTACAATAAAGCTTATACTCTACAAAAGTGACTAGATACCTACATAAATACAACTACAATTCAATAAACTATTGAAATAAAAATAAAAAGAATCTGAGTTACATTAACTGCAGAATATTCTTAAAGCACCTTCCACAACGATGTTGGAGTATGGAGAGCTTCTAGGTCATCATCCACTGGAGAGGACAATCATGCTAGGGAAAGCTGAAGGCAGAAGAAAAGGAAGACCAAAGAAGAGATGATGGAGCCCATAAAGGAAGCCACAGTCTGGAATTTACAAGAGCTGAGCAGGGCTGTCATGGAGAAGACTTTTGGGCGGCATTCAACTGACAAGTCATAGGGTTGCCATAATTCAGAGATCTCTTGAGGGCACATGACAACAACAGATCAGCACTCTGTTGATAAATGCGATGAAGGGAAGCCAGATTTCTGCAACAAGTTCTATCTGGTTGCTGCTCTCAACTCTCTGCCATGTTGGATTAGTCTCTCGGAAAGTAATTTTCCAGATACTACTGAGTCAGCCCTGCGCTATGCAGGTGGAACCTCCTTTCTGATGTCGCACTATTTCAAGGCTTGCGGTTGACTGCAAAAACACTTCTTCCTCACAGGGTAGCAAATTACCCCTAAAATTCTACATTACAGATAGCAAAGGTAACTTTTCCTGATGTTCAGCCTGAATCTGGCTTGTAGCACCTTGCGCTGACTTTTGTGTGCTACACTCTGGTATCAGCGAGGAGAGATCTTGACCTTCCTCTTTGTGGCAGCCTTTGAGGTACTTGTCATCGACAACCATATTCAGATCTCCTCTAATAATGATTTCCCCTCTTTAATTTCAGGAATTCCATAAGGGTGTCACTCAAGAACATGAACTGTCTCTTGTCAAAGCTATAAATAGATGCTAACATTCTTGATTTGGCTTCTATATCTCCTACCACTCAAGTACCTTAGAGATGCCAGGGGCCACGGACCTTGACCTGTTGTCCATCCTTTCTTTGTTTGATTACACATTGTGATTGACTGATTTTTGCACGTCTCTTGGAAGAATGTCACATCTGGACTATGTCTATGACCCTCCAACATGTTGCTTCTGTCATTGCATAAACCTTAAGCCAAGCATACAAGGGTGATCATGGCATCCATTATTGGGCACATATTAAAGCATGCATCATGGGAACAAAATTATAGAATCAATTAAACGTAGAGCCAAACAGAATCAGAACCAACTTTGTGGCACAAGTTCTGTGGCTTGGCTGTGGGGGTATTCCTTTCCCTTAACCATGATAGGGTTTGGGGGAGCAATACGGTACCTCAGGTACCCATTCTTTGATGTCCTAACTCCTTTTTCCCAGACTATTTATTAATCTAGTCTGTTATAGAATTAATTAAACGCAAGAAAGCAAAATGGCTGTCCGAGGAAGCTTTACAAATAGCTGAGGAAAGAAGGGAAGCGAAAGGCAAGGGAGAAAGGGAAAGATACACCCAATTGAATGCAGAATTCCAGAGAATAGCTAGAAGAGATGCTAGAAGAGATTTAAGAATGCCTTCTTAAATGAACAGTGCAAAGAAATAGAAGAAAACAATAGAATAGGGAGGACCAGAGATCTCTTCAAGAAAATTGGAGATATGAAGGGAACATTTCATGCAAAGATGGGCATGATAAAGGACCAAAATGGCAGGGATTTGTCAACATTAAGACTTAACTCAACATTAATAAAACTAAGATCATGGCATCCAGTCCTCTCACTTCCTGGCAAATAGATGGGGAAGAAATGGAGGTAGTGAGAGATTTTATTTTCCTGGGCTCCATCACAGGAGATGAGGACTGCAGCCAAGAAATTAAAAGACACTTGCTCCTGGGGAGGAAAGCTATGGCAAATCTAGATAGCATACTAAAAAGCAGAGATCACCCTGCCAACAAAAGTGTGTATAGTCAAGGCTATGATTTTCCCAGTTACAATGTATGGCTGTGAAAGCTGGACCATAAGGAAGGCTGAGCGCCGAAGGATTGAGGCCTTTGAGTTGTGGTGCTGGAGAAGACTCCTGTGAGTCCCTTGGACCGCAAGGCGATCAAACCGGTCAGTCCTAGAGGAGCTCAACCCTGACTGCTCTTTAGAAGGCCAGATCCTGAAGATGAAGCTCAAACACTTTGGCCACCTAATGAGAAGGAAGGACTCCCTGGAGAAGAGCCTGATGCTGGGAACAATAGATGGCAAAAGAAGAAGGGGATGGCAGAGAATGAGGTGATTAGATGAAGTCACTGAAGCAGTTGGTGTGAGCTTGAGTGGACTTGGGGGATGGTGGAAGACAGGAAGGCCTGAGGAATGTTGTCCATGGGGTCACGATGGGTCGGACACGACTTCGCGACTAACAACATCATAGTATTAATTAACAGAGCACAGTGTTGATTTTAGCAGTTTAGTATAATATTAGTTTTATTGTTCTTGCCATGTGCCATCAAGTCATTTTTGACATAATGTGGCCCTATGAACGAATCCCCGGCACAGTGTCTGGTCCTTCACAGCCCTGCTCAGCTCTTGTAAAGGCAAGGGTGTGACTTCCTTTATGGAATTGCTCCATCTTGTTTTCCTCCTCCTCTTCTTCTGCCTTTGGCTTTCCCTAACATTTTTGTCTTCCCAGGGAATTGTGCCTTCTCAGAATGTGCCCAACGTACAGCAGCCACTGCTTCATCGTTTTTGCTTCCAAAGAAAGTTCTGCCTGGATTTGAACTAAGACCCACATGCACATCTTTCTGTTGGTCCAGCTCCCCTCCCGCACTGAGTTCTGAATGCATCACTGCCCTTCCTCTCAGCTTTCTTCACTGTCCAGCTTTCACGCCCATCCATACTGATGGGGAATATACAATAGTGTGGATGAGCTTGACCTTGGTCTCCATGAAATTCACCTACTCTTGATATTTTCTGGGTGCTTCATTGCTGCCTTCCCAAGTCTCACTCTTATAACTGATTTCACAAAGCTTCACAAATGTTCGATATGCGCACCACCTGTGACACAACACACGTCAAGTTGGTAGTCCACCTCCTGCCAAGCACACTGTAGCATGTCTTGTCTAACATTGTGCAACTAGCATTAGTTAGTTTTTACACATTTTGTTAAAATCTGAGATCATTTGAGCGAGAATTGGCTATGTTAATTAGACTACGAAATTATGTCAATTTTTTGGGACACCCTGTTTATTCTCCATTGTTATTCCTCCTCCCGTTTCCAGTTTCTCCTATTATTTGACTGCACACATGAATCTATCAACTACATTGCCCCAGCTGGACAATTGCCTGTGTCAGGAAATGTCAAAATAGACCCTCTGCACATTTATTGATGCCGGGAGTAGTACTGCCATGAGAGGAAGAGGCAGCCTGCCATGGCCATCTCGTGGTCATGCTTCTATATTAGTGGCGTTTGCCATAGTGTGCCATTTTCTCTTCCTAGCTTTGTTTTTCCTTGCACCTATTAGTCTCACTGCAGCACTAGGTCTTCCTTGTTGAGTGCAGGTCTTGCAAGCTGAGAAGCACTAATGCTTTCCCTGCTTGCACACGTGTAGAGGCTATAAGGAATCTGCTTCCATGCTTTATTATCAGCTTAAACAGAAACCCTCATCAAGGTGAAATTCCTACCTCACTCCATTTCTCAGCATAATGTTTAAACAGCTATCTTCATTTCAGGATGTCAGGGGTAACAATTTTGAGAGACCTGCATCTTTCTGCTTTATATTGAAGATGACACTGTTTTATAGCTCTTGGAAAACTTTTCCTTTTAGGCAAAACTTCTCAATCTTAAGTAGTGTATCTTGCATTTGACTGCCATCTGTTGGTTTGTGGCCTTGCATTCTGTGTATAGGTTTCCATCTGCTAATCACTTCATTAGGAATTCCCCAACATCATCTGCACTGACAGTCAGTGTGGTGCAGTAGTTAAAAGCACGGACAGAGACTCAGATGATCTGGGTTCTAGTTCATGCTCAATCACAGAGCCAACAGGGTGACTTTGGGCCAGTTGCAAACTCTCAGCCCAGCCTAGTTTACAGTTTGGTTGTTGTGGGAATAAGATTGAGAGCAGAATTATGTAAGCCACTTTGAGTTCATTAGAAAAAAGCAGGGTATAAATCTAAAATAAATCTTCCCCATCCTCAGATTCTGGCAGGCCACAGATCCTAAAATGATGACACCAATTCCTATTTTCCTATTCCTCCAGCCTCATCTGCAGTTCTATAACGAACTTTGTCAATTCTTGTCTGTTTGGGTTTTGTGCAAGTCCTGGGTTCATTGTCTCATTAGAAGCCTTTGAAGCCCCTAAAAGTTTTGTTGAGACTGAGGCGGAGGTCATCTATAAGAAGAGTTCCTTCTTAGTAGCTCTAGTCCAGTAATCTTCTGCTAATCCACCCTATGTTGTTGATAAACCAGAATATTCCTGCGACCAGGGGGTCTACTGTTTGGACTGTCTGAGGCCTAGGTCCACCCTTTGCCATGGCAGTTCCCTCTTCCTCACGGAGGCCTTCTGAGCTGTTAGCAGGCTGTGGGTCTCAGGATCTTACCGTAACTCCCACTTTCTTTCCTGCATTCCCTATCTGGGTTCCATTCAGGGAGGAAAAAGTTCAGAATTGCTGATAGGGGTACTTAAAAAGAGCTTTGGCTTTGCAGAGCTAAGTAGTTATATCGCCATTGTGCACCAAGGCAAGCCACATATCCATCCTTTGCTTTTTAATCAACTTTCAGGACCAGCATAAAAAAAAGAAAGAAAACTGCAGAAATGTTGATTTGATAAAATTGACAGAGTGAGTACAATACATGCCTAGGCAGTTCCAGATTAAAATCCCCACTTGATGAACTTTGATCAGTCACTCTTTGAGCCTAATCAACCTCACTATGAGTATATTTATACCGTAGGGTATAAATATACAAGGAACTGAAGGTGCCTTTTGGAATTCTTTTCCTCCTCCCATTTTATCCTCACAACAATCCTGTGAGGTAGGTTAGGCTAGAAGTCAGTGTCACCCAGTGAGCGTTATGGCCAGGTGAGCACTATAACCCAGGTTTCCCAAGTGGCAGACCAACACTCTAACCATTACACCACACTGCAGCACAGTACCTTTTGACTGGCAATGCGAGAAGTGCCTGCTATCTCTGAATTAATTCCCCTGCCACAGAAAGGTGGCATTACACCCAAACTCACAAGAAAATAATTCGAGTGTGCCCTTCCTAGTGCTAAGTGTTGGAGAGCCAGTGGCAGCCAGTGACAAGCGGGGTCCCCCAGGGCTCTGTCCTGGGGCCGATCCTGTTTAATCTTTTCATCAACGACATGGAAGAAGGGGTGAACAGTCTGCTGATCAAATTCGCAGACGACACTAAAACTGGAGCAGTGGCCACAACTGAGGAGCAGGTACTCCATATCCAAAAGGATCTGGACAGACTATGGAAGTGGGCAGGAGACAACAGGATGGCATTCAATGTGGATAAGTGCAAGGTCTTGCACTTGGGGCATAGGAATAGCTGTCATAAGTACAGGTTAGGTGACAAGTGGCTGGAGAGCAGCACTTGTGAAAGGGACCTCGGGGTACTGGTTGACTGCAGGCTAAACATGAGTCAGCAGTGTGATGTGGTGGTCAAGAGGGCGAATGCCACCCTTGGTTGCATAGCCAGAAGTGTGGCTTCTAGATCGAGAGAGGTATTACTACCACTCTATACGACTCTGGTGCGCCCACAACTGGAGTATTGTGCTCAGTTTTGGGCCCCTCATTACAAAAAGGATATAGCCAGGTTGGAGTCAGTGCAGCGTAGGGCCACAAGGATGGTGACTGGTTTGCAGGGGATGCTATATGAGGCAAGACTGAGGGAACTGGGTCTCTTCAGCTTGGAGAAGAGGAGACTCAGAGGGGTATGTTGGCAACATACAGGTATGTGAGGGGATGTCACATGGAGATAGGTAGAGACCTGTTCTCCCCTGCAGAGGAGGCCAGGACGCGCTCCAACGGAGCCAAGCTCAGGGAGCCAAGGTTCAAATTGGATGCCAGGAAGCACTTCCTGACAGTCAGGACCCCAAGGGCGTGGAATGGGCTTCCATGAGAGGTCGTTGAGGCCCCATCGGTGAGGGTGTTCAAGGATAGGCTGGACGTACACATGGTGGGCATGTCCTGAGTGGAGCTGGTTGGTGCCGGCGGTCAGACTGGATGGCCCAGGAGGCCCCTTCTGACTCGGTCTGTTTCTATGAGAGCAAATCTGCTGTGGTTCTGTTTGTTATGAGAAGCTTGGGGAAACAATTTTAAACCTACTCCTGAAATGGCTTTATTGTTAGACCCGAGAAGAATTTAAAAAGAGAAAGAAAAGACTCTTCATCAGGGTCTGGGGCTTGCCTGGCAGCAGTCTTGGCAGGGCAGGGCAGGGCGGGCAGGGCAGGGCCAAAACACTGCAGGGAGGCTGGCGGTAGAATGGGAGGCAGTCATCCTCAAGGAATGGGCCACAGCAGGAACAGGCGTATCCCAGCAAGGCAAAGGCATGCTCATGAGCAAGCCTGAAGCCCAGAACTGGAGCAGAAAGCACAGCTGTAATCAAGGTAGACAAGGAACAGGTACCTGAGACAGGGTAAACCAGACAGGCGCCAGGCGTGGCAGAAGGCGTAGCAAGCAGGCAAGATGCAGGAACCAAACCATGCCACACACAACAAGCAGGAAGACCTGAATTACTGAGTCAGGCAGCGGAGGGAAGAGCTTCCTCTGATATGGTGCTGCAGCAGGTTTCTCAGCTGATGGTCATTAGAAGAGCTCCAGCAGGGCATGGGACCAATCCTGTAAATACTACAGTGGCAATTCTGGTTCTGGCCACCAGATGGACCCCTGGAGCCACCCAGATTCCGACAGTCTTGGTAAGCCCGCAATGTTTAAGGAAGCTTATTGTACAGAACCGGAAATCCAAATTTTTTATGATTAGCTTCGTAAAAATCTGTAACATTATAATCAATGAGATCACTGCTGTCATACATAGCAGAACTGGATATATATATATGCTATTGATCAGTGTGTTAATGTGTGTGTGTTAATTACTTCATTCAGAGAGAAAATTAGGAGCACAAGTGTAAAGTTGAATTTTAATAGGAACATTTGGCAGCTCATTATTTCTATTTTAAAGAACTATCATTTGATATGGATAACTTTTTGTTTTTGTTGGTCGTCTTGCTATACTTTTTGTATAGATTATAATTTACAATAAAATTAAAAAGAGGAACCAAATACACAGTTATAAGATGGGGTGTGTGATAGGATAAGGATATTGGAATTGTTGTAGGTCACATGCTGAATATGAGCCTACCATGTGATGTGGCTTCAAAATAAGCAAATGCTATTTCGGACTGCAATAGAAGTCTAACTTCCAAATCACACGTAGTACTGTTTCCCCTCTTATGTGGTACTAATTAGGCTCCATTTTGACTATTGTTTCCAGCTCTGAGCACCAGTTTAAAAAAGATGCAGAAAAACGGGAAAAGATTCAGAGGTGGTCAGCAAAGATGATCAGATGGAAACAAAGCCCTATGAGGAAAGATTGAAAGAACACATCATGTATAGCTTGAAGAGAAAACTGGGGGAGATATAATTGCACATTTCAAATATTTGAAAGGAGGTCACTGAGAGAAGGGCCAGGATCTCAATCACGCCAGAGTGCAGGACATGGAATAATGGGCTCACATTACAGGAAGCCAGATTCCAGCTGGATGTCAGGAAAAACTTCCTGTTAGAGCAGTATGGCAATGCACCCCATTATCAATGGAGGTCATGGGCTGTCCCACATTGGAAGCATTTAAGACAGTCAGACAGTTAAGGATACTTTAATGGAGTCCTGCATTGAGCCGAGGGTTGTACTGCATATCCCTACAGGCCCCTTCTGACTCTAATACTCTATGACTCTGTTAAATATTTTATTTTATAAATATGGCATGCAAAGCTTGTACTTCTCAGAAACTTACTCTACTTGTTTATCCTTCATTTGTAACACTAGAACAATGGCCTAAACAGGTGACTTGTAGAGTTCTTTGATAACAGGCATCAGCTTTTGAAGATAATTTCTTAAGAAGAGCCAAGTATAACTTCCAGTTTTTTAATTTGTTGGCTCCAATTCTTTTATATATCTTCTTATCTTTTGCTGAACCCTGGCCATCTGCCTGTTCAGAGAGGCAGGACTCCATATTCCCAGGAGTTCCCAGCAAAAAGATGTGAAATGGAGTACCCTTTTGGTTGCTATTTTTTTGTTCTTCGAAGTGTTTGAAAGCAAAGGAAGATGATCAGCTGACTCACAGTCATGTGTTTCAATTCACTGCAACCAGCAATCAAATAATAGGACAGACTCTGCCTTCAGCATATTAAGATTTTAAAAACATATTCTTGACTGGAATGGCAAATGATGCCATTTCCAAAGAGCAAACCAACTTAGAAGTTCTACCAATTCGTTTCTAGATTTGGCATCTATCTTCATGCAGAAGGCTCAGACTATATTCTATTGGCAAACAGATGTCTTGGTTTAATCAAAGAAACTTAAGCTCTTTCAAATGTCTGGAAGAAAACACAAACAGAATTATGGCTTGTTTGCAGTTTTAACAAACAGTTAAGGTAAATCTTTAACTTAATGGACAAATATCTACAGTTCCATACCAATTCTGGTTGGAAAGCTTGCACAGCCCTGGTTTCTCACCCATGCCAAGTTACGTGAAACCTAGAATTGAGCCACTGCTGCTACGCCTTAAACCACCCTGAGTGGCTTACAATTTATTTTCTCATAATGCTTATTAAGGGAGATGCTGTGAATGTTGATACTAATGTTATTTATATTTTGAGTTTTAGTATGTTAGATGTTACGGATGTACGAGTTTGTTTTAACTGTCACTTTAAGAATTTTTTCAAACCTTGAGATTCATGGCGCTAGCTTACCTGAAGAACACACACACATCTAGGACATGAAATAAGTGAAAAGTTAAATATGTACATACTTGCCAGGTTCTCAAATCTGAAGCTTGCCTTCACAGTTTTGTACTGGTGTATTCATCCAATCAACCACCACAATTAACCACATATTTAAGGGTCAGAAACCACACCAAAAAAATCCAGTGCATGCTTTTGCACAGGCCTGTAAATGCAAACCTCAGTGCACAGAGGTATGAGCCTCACACATACATCTAGAAGACCCTGCCTTATACCAACTTAGGGATGGGCTTCACCGGGGATACTCATGGCCCTCTGTATTGAGAGGTTTCAGGCATCCTGATCAGTATGGGAGGGATATGGAGGGGAAGGTTGCACCTACATGCCTTCCATCCTGAAAAAATACTGGTTGGCTGATTTTGGCCATTTAACTACAGCACTTTGTGAGATGGCAGGAAGGTGCATACAAGATGCACCTTCATACAAGTGCATACAAGATGCATTCTGTAGTGCATACAAGATGCATTCTGTAGTGGCACCACCTGTCTCTTCCTCTCCACACAAAGCACTCCCCCAAGCCTCTTCTCTAAGGTTACTCCTATAGCCTCAGAAAAGCAGCAAGCATGGATCCTTCTACACCAGGAGGGTCCAGGTGTGGATCCTCAGGTCTTACTTTGGAGCTGTTTTCTGAACATGAATCTGGGCATCCAACAAACCCTGTGGCCTCCCAGATATTGTCTAGGGGCCCTAGGATTGCTCTGTTAGATTACTGGTCCTTTCAGCTCAATATTGCCTTCACTGAGTGGCAGTTGTTCTTCCAGGTTTCAAACAGGAACGTTTCCCAATCTCCAGCCCTATCTGAAGATGTCACAAATTTAACCTGGGACTTTTGGGCATGCAAAGCACAGACATTACCGGGGAGTCATCCTTTCTCAGGCAGACAACATACATCAGAAGCACCAGAAGGGCACACAGGAGAGTGACACAGGACACTGGCTGTTGCACATGGATGTATATTTTAATAAAAATAATTCTGTCAAAATACAACAGAATGTGAGTTTCTTTACCATATTTCCAGTACATTTTTTCAATATTTTTTCTTCAGTTAAAATTTCCTCCCTCTGGAAGGTTTCATGCTAGCGTTGGATAACTGAACTCACAAATACTAAGCAGAGACTGAACCGATGTGCACAGCTTGGCAGGATGTCCACAAAGAGAAAATTCCAAGTGATGACAGATGCCGTGTGGAACTGAGGTTTGCTCAGCCTGTTTATTTGGTGGTTGGGTTTTTTGTTTACAGTTGATGCTATTAAAAATAATGAAACAAAAGTGTCCTGACATTCCATGCTTGAGCTGGTTACCTGAGTTCTGAACAACTGGAGAAAAGGTGGGGAGGAGTTAAATTAGAACCTGTACTTCTTTAGGTTGCTTCCTGTCTTTGCTCGAGTTTGAAGATGTAATCCAGTCACAGCCTGACAGCCACCAAACATGTTGCTGCTTGCACATTCAAGATGAGGATACATGCACCCCAAATTAAAAATTCAAACAAAAGATTCCTCAACCCAATGATCGAAACCTTAAATATTCCCAACTTTGCATAAATCTTAAAATTTTCATTCCAATAAACCTCAAGAGTCTTTCCATAAGCAAGTAAATTTATTTTTACCAGAATCTTAAATCAGCTACTAGTTTTGCTGAGAATCGAGAAAATGTGGTGGCAAAGCCCCAACGCCAGCTTGCCAATGGCAGGCCAGAAAACCCCCGTGACAGACCTGTTGTTCCCTTCACATTTTTTTTAACTCTCAGGGTTGGCTGCTGCCATCCAGATGGCCAGCTCTGGCCCAGTGTGAAAAGCAGTCTGTCTGATGAAGGGAAGATTTCTTTGGGTACTGGTTAAAAGAGCAATATTCTTGGATTTGAATCTCATGATACTCCAGAATGTTACATTGCCAGACTTATTGCCAGAATGTAACACTGCCAGAAGGTGTCATCTTTGACACTGCCATATAAAAGCCTACAGGATCAAAGATGCAGCGGAGCCCTGGTAGGCCTCACTGTGAAGACAGAAATGAGATGGACGTCTGCTACCAAGGCAACAGGAAGGTTTTCACAAGCCTCAGTGAGATCATTTTCTGAGTCAAGATCCGGGGGCCTGGGACTGTTCCACTACAAAGCCACCTCTCCACTTATGTCACAATTTCCCTTCCTATACAAGCTGAGAGAACCCTCCATCCTTTCGGGGAGACGGGACTTCTATATGATAGAGAGAAGTGTTGCTTTATGTGTCGATGTGGGAATACTCCTTAATGCAGGATTTCCCAACACGGTCAGTAATACAAAGAGTCAGTTCCACTCTTGAATTACAAAGTAAGATGATTCTGGAACTGAGGTTTCCCAGTGCAAACTCTACAGACACAGTAACTAGGAACTTTCAATTCCATGTTTCATTTATATGGTGAATGTCCAGGAACAGGAAGATGATGTGGACTCTGTAATTCTGAACCTATTCTTCTTGATCACCGTAACTCTGAAGAACATTAACTAAATAAATAGATGAAAATCTGAAATAAGATACACTGCAACCAAAGCAGATTTTTTTATAGCAGCAAAAGGGAAAATTTACATTTCACAGTTAGATGGCATCCAAATTTTTTCTGTACTACATATTGTAGTGGAAAAAATATACTGCAGTTTGTTCATTTAAGAGCAATTGTTAGACTTTTTCATACAAACAGTTGTACCTCCACCACATCCACTGAGGGTGTCTGGGCCTGACTATTAGCTCCACCACAATAAGGAAATTCTTGAGTCATGAACTGAACTGACTGGCACTGACTGTATTCCTGAACTGTGATGAAGTTTATTTACAATGTCTACAGGGCCATAAGATCAAATACTCGCCTGCATGATCAAAGCAAGCAGACTGCTTTAGATCAAGAGCACACAATAGAACTTTTCTTTAAAATAGAAAATTACTTCACAAAACCAACGCTGATGGGGTTAAGATGGATTATGTTGCTTGCTGCCTGAGAAACTTTACTGAGAATGCAAAAATGGAAGAAAAGACTGGGGGCTATCAAGTCAAACGTCAGACCAGCCACAACTGAGAGAAAGGAGAAGGTCATCAACCCAAGTAAGCCCCTGAAAGCAACTTTGTGAAAGGAAGGAATGATATAGAAAGCAAAGGAAACAAGATGGAACAGAGAAGAAATCTGTACCAAGGCAAGGAAAGAGAGTTTCCCTAAGACTCACCCAGAACAGGCAAAATTTAAAAAGGAAACCCTCAAATGTGAAATGCTTTAAACAGCAACCAGAGGCAAAGGACAAACTGTAAAGCAGCTGCCACAGTGAATGGGATCCAGGACAGGATGGAGACATGTCTGTCTGCACAGCATTTGCCTTCTAAGATGCGTGGCTGAAGATGATCCTAGAGTGGGACTTTAAAAAAATCAATCTGTGTTTTTAAGCTGGCTTTGATAGGACATCCATTTCATGGTATTATAATTTCACTGCATGATTTAAAAATACGTATACTAATGCTGAAAACTCCTATGAAAGTACAAGGCAAGACAGAATAGTTAAACACAGAAAAAAAGCAACACATTCAGGAATCATGCTGGCATTGGTCAGTCATACTGGTGCAATGCCAGCTATTGCTGACAGCTGGCAAATGGGTAACAAAGATGGAGGAGTTCTCCTTCAGCAAGTGGCACTTAAAATATTTTGCTTTGCTTTAACCAGAACCAGAGTGCAGTTACAGCCACTTCTGCAGTGCTATCAAACAAGTCAACGAAAAAGGGAAATAAATCAAGAATTAAAAATTGTTTGTTTGACAGTCATCTCTTTGGTTTTATACTTTGTTTCTTACGGTACTTCTCACTAATTTTCAGTTTGGTTCGGCAAAGGATGAAGCACTGTGCTCTCTTCCAATCTAATCCTCAAACATGTCCTTTATGTCCATACCCAGATGCAAAGGCTTGTTGTAGAAGGAACATACAGAGAACGTCTCTGCTGTGAAATGAATTGCAATTCTGTACAAACATTCCCATTAACTGGCACAATTCCCATTCCCGTCAGTGGTGCTTGTACAGGAGATGTTCCAAGTGTGTTTCACATATGTGTGTATGTTGTTCATGCCCCAAACCCAAGTGCCATTTTCCTTCTAGTGTGACTACTGTTCTCTACCTAAATGGGAGAGATGTTATTTGTCACATCAAGAATTTCTCTTACATAAACTTCTGCAACCCTGAAGTCCACTTTAACAAAATGGGTTGCTTGGTGAATTTATGGAAAATGTTTTTCTCAGTTCTTTATTTGAAAAGCATCTTAAAAGAGAGACAAGGTACTGAAATATACCAGAAAGTCTGTGATTATTAAGTTCATTATCCACATTATTTCCAGACAAAATGGGTTTCAGAACACCACCTCTCCTGATGTGCATTGCAAGAAATACATATATACACCTTCGGATAAGGTACGCTAGTGTGTTGGTTTTCTACTCATAGCATCTGGCTGATTTCTGTAATGTGTTGGTTTGGAAATGGATGATCCAACAAGAAAAATTAATGACAACTACTCACTGGGATAAAAACAAGAAGTTTTCTTTTTTTAAAGGAAAAGAAACATTGGCTTGTGTCCTCAATTTCACATTTTAGTTGGTGATTAAGCAGGGAAAAATAAGATTTGTATACTATTGTCATAGAGGTATCTGAAAGTTGAAGGTCAGCATAAAATCCAAGATCCACAGGCATAAGGGAGATGTACGCTGGCTCCCCGTGTATCTAGCTGAGCCCCAAAAGCTAGACTGGGGGCTGGGTCAGTTAGGATGAGCCAGTGATCCAGAGGATTCAACGGCACTGGAGTGGCAGCCACCAGCCACCAGCCAAGGCCAAAGCCCCTAGCAAAGGGCCTCCTTCACAAACAGCAAGAGGAGACTGCAGAGACACACAGCCTCCATTTTCCCTTCCACTGGAAAGACACCATTTGGATGGCAGCACAATGAAGCAGATGGGGACAACGCTGTGGGGCAAGCCCTACTTGTTAGATGCTGGTTGTCACCCAATGACCCCATCAGACTGGAAGTGCTTGCCTCACTGCAGTGGGCTTGGACCACTTGCTCTGACTGATTCCTCTGCGTCGACAGCATCTCCTTGACATCAGTGGTGGTTGGGGGTTAACAGGTTATCTCTGTACTAAAGGGCTGATCTGCTCTTCCCCAACCAGATGGCCTCCAGTTGTGTTCAACTACCAACTTCCATCATTCTTGGCAAGCAGAACCACGCTGGCTGAGAATTATGGGAACTGTTGTCCAGCCCATCTGCAAGCCATCAAATTGGGGAAGACCTGGCCTGCCCAAGGTGCCAAACACTTTTGATTCTGATGCTCAGGTTTCTCCAGGATGAAACTTTACAACTATCATCTGTTAAGCAGAGAATTCTTGTCCCACGGTATGGGGGAAATAAAATTCTGTTGACCAAGAAAACTCTGCTGGCAAGGGGTGGAATCCAAAAAACACACCAAGACCGCTCGCCCTCCAAGAGGACCGGAACCACAGAGCAATACTGTGCAACTGGCACGCTTGCCAACAGTTTCTCCTTGTGAAAATAAAAACAGGCCACCACCAACTCAGACACACGTTTATCTCTAAATTAGTAGAAACCAGCTCAGCACAAACTCTCCAGATATAAATACTGGTGGCTCAGTCAGAGAAATAAAATAATAAAATAAAGATAAAATCCTAAAGTCGGAAGGCGCTACATCAGAATGACCAGTGAAGATGCTGAGTGCTGCAGGAGATGTAGGGCAGAGCAGGCTGTGGTGACGATGGGGGGCCCTGCCAGCAGTTTCCAAGGAAAGAAATGAAGGCGCAACAAGGGTCCCCCCTCGGTCAGCAGTGTGTCCTTCTGCTGGGCAGCAGGTGGGAAGGCAGGCGGAAGGGGGTGGGATGGTGGGAGCGCGCGAGGCAGGGAGGGGGGCAGCACTGGCGGGGTCACTCTGTCTCACTCAGTGGCTAGTGCAAATAGTCGTCCACTCTGGCAAAGGAGCAGGAGCCCAAGCCCACGCGGGCCATGAGCCGCAAGCACTCCGAGGCCTGGCCCAGGGCGAGCAGCAGTGGGGGCTGCTTTGGCAGGTTCTGAGACTCTGGAGAGGGGGCAGGGGAGGGGAGGGGGAGAGAGAGAGATGGATTAAAAAATGTGTGGGGAGGTGCAAAGGATGTGCCATTCACAGAAAGTACACCCTTTCCTCCCCTTGCTTCCCACCCCCCCCCAACTCAAAAGTGGCAGGCAAAGATGAAGACGCCTTCATTTTGCTGGAGGCAGTCAATGGCTTTGATGGGGCATCCAAACTCTTCACCGTAAAGCTTTACAAAGGCCCCGTGAAGGCAGACAAGGACTATGGTGCCCACATAGCAGACCCGGAAGCGGAAAGACTGTCCTCTGTCCCAAGCCGTGTGGTGCGTCTGCAGGTGGGGTGCAGTGAAATTTCACCCCGGGGGTTTCTACGTCTTTCATGCTGTTGCCAGTTCACCACGTTTCACTGTGCAACTGGGAAGCGCATGTGTCATGGCGTAGTGCAGCCACTCTTCCGATCACGGCACCTACTCATGCTATGCTATTGGGAGCACAGGAAGGTGCCAGGAAACTGCTCTCGCATTATGGCCACCTCACAGAGCAGCTGCTATGCAGAAGCCTAAGTAGCTTCCCATGTGGAAGCAGCCATGTGACCAAAAATCTGTTTTGACTAACAACTGTCCCAGTGACGCTAAACAAGAGCTTATTAAAACTTTCCTTTTGCCCTACTGTTTCCTCTGCAGAATTAACCAGCCCTGGACAGCTGGGTCCCACTCCCTGCTCCCACCCCCAAAACACACAAGAAAGAATTCAGGTGGTCAGTGAAAACCCTGCCGAACTTCCTCTGGCATTGGCTGCCTCATGATGCATGGAAGAGAGGGGGATACCCGTGCTCCCTCCCCGGGGACCAACTTACCCAATATAGCACTATTGAGTGCAGCACACACAGGTTCCCTCTGGATCGGATCCAGCTGCTGACCCACAGGACAGTTCCATGGATCAGAATAGGCTAGCAAGCTGAATGCATCCTGAGTGAGAGGAGAGATGGAGCTGAAAAGCATTGCAAACACAGCCCATACTTCAACACCCGGCCTTTCCAAAGGCCTCAGTGCATCTTCGCACACAACTGAGCCTCCCCAAATGAAGAACTAAAACGGGCTCAGTCTGGCACATGCACTTTCTTTTCTGAAACAGATCTGAAGGCATTTCAGGGATATGGTGCTGAGACCAGCATTTTAAGGTCTCCAAGCTACCTTAAAATGCTGGACTGAAACTTTTCTGAACTCAGAGGGTGAAAGGCTGCCTGTTCTATTGCACTCAACAGTCAAAGAATCATTTGACTGTTGATTTTTGATCCATTCGAAATACACAATAGCTCATTTCGGACACTGTAAAAAACCGTGATTAAGGAATCTTGACAAACCACAGTTGTATTTACCACTGGGCTTCCAGAGTCTGCCACACTTTAGAGGCAAGTGAATTCTGAGAGGGCAGACATAAAATCAGGAAAGTGAATCTGAATCATGATAGTACGTTTGGAAGCTCAATTTATGCCTTGGGATTTTAACTACAGTTAAGTTTAAACCAGGATCGGGCATGATGTCAGAACTGAACCAGTGGGAGAGATAAATGGAGGAATCTAACTCCTCACTGGTACTTCTGTATAACCCTTTAAAACCATTGCACTAACCAACAAAACTGGGGAAGGGGAAGGGAAAGGAGAGACTGGCGAGCAGATTGGCTTGCGGGGAATCTGACCCCTTCCTCAGCTAGGACAGACCATCACCTAATGGGGGAATGGCTGGAACAAGCTCCCCTCACACTGCAGGAAGCCCCGTCAATGGAAAAGTATGATGATAGAAAAGCAGACTTAGGTTTTCCTTTCTGAATGGTGCCTGCTCCTTGCACCAAGTCCAGTGCCTCCTGATGCCCAACTGGAGTGGGGAGACTGACCGGGACAAGATCTTCTTGGTGGTGGTTCCTCGTCTGTGGAAAACTCCCTCTTATTGGCTCCCTTTCTATCAATACGAATGACCTGGAAGCACCGGGTCAAAAGTCTCTTATTTTCCAGGGCTTTTAAATGGTTTGTTTTGTCTTAATGCTCTAGATGGTTTTGTTGCCTTTTAACATCCCCTTTGTGATGTTTTTTAAAATATACTTTTATTGAATGTGAATTTAAATTTAAATATTATAAGCCACTGAACAGTGGCAGTTTTATACTGAACGGTGGGACAGAAAAATTTTGAATGAATAATAAAGTGGAAGTTGTCGTAGCCATGAATGTGGAAGAGCTGTTGGACAAATGGCACACCTGCAACATTTTTTTATGCGTCGTATTCTTCCCATACTCTCTGCACAGCTGCTCACTCAGGGTCTGCAGTTCCCGACCAAACTGAATCATCCGCTCAGTGGCAGCATGGTTCCCTCCACAGAGCTGCCTCTGAGGACAGCTGTCTTCTAAAGCAAGAAAAGAAGGGAAGATGAGCAGAGCAGCTACACAACACCAAAGCAATCCCCTCCATCTGTTCCCCAGAAAGCTATTAATTCCATTCCAGTGTGTTAACAAGAATCTCACAACGACTCCAACACTGAATGCATAATCCAGACCTGTTTCTGGTTTCTGAGTTTCCAGCTTTGGCTGCACCTCCTCAATTCTGAAGTTGTAATTCACACTGAAGTGCAGCCTTAGCAATTAGATTTACGAAGTATGTCCACACAGAACCATGTCTGAATATTTCTGCAGCTGCTGCCTTCTCTTGATATGGTGAATTTCTGGATTGATAGAATCATAAAACAGTAGAATTGGAAGGGCCATAGGGCCATTGGGTCCAGCCTCCTGACTCCAAGTTAAAACCATCCCTTTCAGATGGCTGTCCAGTTGCATCTTGAATGCCTCTAGGGTGGGTTCCATTGTTGTACTGCTCTAACAGTGTAAGTTTTTCCTGATATCTAGCTGGAACTTGGCTTCCTGTAACTTGAGCCCATTATTCCATGTCCTGCAGTCTGGGATGACTGGTAAGAGAACCGAACCTTCCGCTTTGTGACAACCTTTCAAGTACTTGAATAGTGTTATCATATCTCCCCTCAGTCTTCTCAAGGCTAAACATGTTCATCTCATTCAATCTCCTCATAGGGCTTTGTTGCCAGTCCCTGAATCATTTTTGTTGCCCTCCTCTGAACCTTTTACAGCTTGCTTGCTTGCTTGCTTGCTTGCTTATTTATTTATTTATTTATTAAAACATTTCTATGCCGCCCCATCACAATAAAGCCTCGGGGTGGCTTACAACAATAAATTAAAAACATACAACTTCATTTAAAAAAAACCTACCCACCCCCCCAGTGCATTTCGGCAAAAACTCCTTAAAAATACAATCTAAATTAACAATATATTAACAATAGACAAATTAACAGTTAAAATATGATTTAAATAAAAAGGTCTTCGCCTGGCGCCGAAAAGCAAATAATGACGGTGCCAGGCGGACCTCTCTGGGGAGCGCATTCCATAGACGGGGTGCCACTGCAGAGAAAGCCCTCCTCCGGATACTCACCCTCCTAATCTCATTCACTGAGGGTTCCCGGAGGAGGGCCTCTGTTGCTGATCTCAGGGGGCAGGAGGGCATACATGGACGTAGGCACTCCATTAGGTATCTGGGTCCCAAGCCATTTAGGGCTTTATAGGTCAAAACTAACACTTTGAATTGGGCCCGGACTTCAATCGGGAGCCAGTGGAGCTGACGGAGAACTGGGGTTATATGAGAATAATGCCCAGTCCCCGTCAGCAACCTGGCAGCTCTGTTCTGCACCAATTGAAGTATCCAGACCATCTTCAAGGGCAGCCCCACACAGAGCGCGTTACAGAAATCTAATCGGGAAGTCACCAATGCGTGTGTCACTGTCGCCAGGCAGTCGTAGTCTAGAAAGGGATGCAGCTGATGTATCAGCCGAAGTTGTAGGAAGGCACTTCTCGCCTCGATGATTCTGGTACTGATGATTCCCGCAGCCCACACCTCCTGATGACCTCTCCCAGCGGTTTCATCCACATCTTTCTTAAATTGTTGTCCAAAACTGGACACAGTATTTTAGACGAAGCCTAAGCAGTGCTGAGTAAAGGGGAACTGGTACTTCAAGGGATTTGGAAATGATATTTAATGCAGCCTAACATTTCATTTGCTCTTTTTGCAGCCAGATTGCATTGTTGACTCGTATTCAGCTTGTGATCTACAACAATTCTGAGATCTTTCTCGCTTGCAGTATCCCCACCTTGTAACAATGCATTTGGTTTCTTTTTCCTAGCTGCAGGACTTGGCATTTGTCTCTACTGAATTCCATTCCACTGTTTTCAGTCCAGCTCCAATCAAGATCAAGGTCACCTTGGATTTTCTCTCTTCCAGAATATTAGCTATCCCACCCGTTTTGTGTCATCTGCAAATCTGATAAGCATTCCCTGAACCTGACTGGGCAGCACTGCTTCCCTAAGGCAGGGGAAGCCAACCTGGTGACTTCCAGAAGTTTTGGGCTACAGCTCCTGTATGCCTAGCTAGCATGGCCAATGAGGAGGAATTGTAGGAGCCATAGCCCAAATCATCTGGAGGCACCAGGTTGTTTCCACCTGCCCTCAGAAGCATCACCCACACTTTCTAAATTTACTGCATTTTGGGAGGAGGAAGAAGGCATGTCTTCCAACTGAAACCCTACCCATGCTGGAATCATCTGTCTGCAGGATCTCTTCATGCTTGTAAGTGCCATTCATTATTCTTGTGGCAGAATTCTCCAGGACTCCATTAGGGTAGTGTTCTGCCTCCATTTCCATCTCACTGTCACTACACAAAGGAAGAAGAGGGAGGACATTAGAAAGAACTGGAACACACCAGAAAACACACACTTTTATTATGCATATATTTCATGCTATACTGCCAGATAGATGAAGCTGTCTGGGTGTTCACAACACATTTTTTTGTTTACAAATTTTACAAACAAGAGTTTGTAGTTTACATTTTTTTTTCAAATAAGACAATTATACAATAAAATACAGTAAAGAATTTAAGCACAGTTGAATAAAAAGAATTTACAGCAAAAACACCCAAAACAAATTTAATACAGAACAGACTTGTTGAAACACTAACATGACTGCCCGTATCAAGACATTAAATAATCCAGGATGCCTTAAAACAGCTTAGCACAGAGGTCTGTCTAGACCTGGTGCCAAAGGGAAGGCAAAGTTGGTGTCAGGTGGGCTCTGTGGGGAAGCATTCCATAAATGGGGGGCACCTTCAACAAGGCCCTTTGTCTTGTTGCCTCCAAGAAGTTGGAGTTGGCAGCAAGACACAGGAACAAAAGATGCTTTGTTATACTGAGTTATACCTTTGGTCCAGTATTGCCAAACAGCAATGGCATCAGATCTCCAGGGTGCCTGACAGATGCATGTCCAACCCTGCCTGGAAAGGGTGAAGGAGAAAACTGGGACCATCTGCCTCCAACGCATGAAAGGTACCACTGAGCTATGGCCCCTCCTTAAGTGACTGAGTGGGAAATAGGCAGCCTCAGTGAGGGCTGAAGCACACTGTGAATTGATCAAATTCCAGATTGATTTTCAAAATAAAACTATGTATTTAGAAAAACAAAACAAAAAATAACCATATTGACCAAAAGAAAAATTCCAAAACCCACGTAAATGTGGTACCTTCAATTAGACCAACCAGATGACCAAAAAGCCTAATGAAAGTTATTATGCTAATATAGCTTTTGGAATATTTATGCATGCTACTAAAATACTGCTTTGGTAACACAAACGTTAATTTACTTGAAGGGCGTTCGGCCAGCCTGAAAAAAAAAAGCTAGGCATAAACAGCAGCGCACAGAATCCATGTCAACCACCTGTTATTACAGCTGGCTGCTACACAGACCTCCCTAGAAAGAGACTTCTGTGCTACCTGGTCTCTTGGTTGCTGGTGCTGCTGTGCTGCTGGGACTTAGTGGAATCTGTCGAGTTGGATTCCGAGTAGTTCACTGATGAAGGGGATGATGAGGAAGAGGATGACGACGACGAACTGAGTGCTGGGTATTTACTGTGGCTCTGTTTGGTTTTTATGGAGATAACTCCATTGCTGCAGCTTGGGCTGTCTGCCCCTGAAAACAGAAGGAGAAGAGTAAAGACTGCATCCCTGTCATTCTCACATCATCAGGAGATCTGGCTGAATATGCACTGGTCTCCATCATGGGATGTTTGATCCATGCACTGGAGATCCAGTGTAGTGGGGTGAGTAGAACGCTGGGCTGGGGATCTGGCGGATCCCAGTTCTATACCCCACTCAGACAAGCAGCTCACTGGGTGGACTCCAGGCCACTGACAGACTCTCAGCCTAACCTACTTCAAACAGCTGCTGTTATGAGAACAGAAAAGAAGAAATACATGCATGTAAGCTGCCCTGAATTTCTTAAAAAGGAAGAAAAGCAGGGTGTACATGTGATGATGAGGATATTTCTGGTCCATCTATTTATTTATTTAAAACTTTTATATGCCGTCACCACAAGCCTCGGCATCTCGGGGAGGCTCACAACACATACAATTACAAACAATAAAACAATAACAAATTCCATAAGAGATTATATAAAAACAAAAACAAAAAGAGCGACTGTTAACTATAAAATATTAGTTTTTAAAATAGCAATTAAATAAAAAGGTTTTAAGCTGGCACCGAAAAAAATATAAACTTGGCGCCAGGCGCACCTCTCCAGGAAATGCATTCCATAATCTAACCTCACTTAGCGCGATATTTATCACCTTTCAATACATGATCCACAAAGGACTTCTCAGTGAAGCACACACAGAAGATACACACCCCAGTAAGGGCAAGCAAGCAGGCACTCATCCCCCAGTCCATGGGCACGGACAAGAGAAAATGCCTGGAGAATGCCCCTAAAGAACACTGATTTGTTAAGACACTCCCACCAAGACAAGCATATGGGATAATGGATTTAAAGAACTTACCAGGAAAGGTATCTTCACAGAACATTTTCCACAGATGTAAAATACACAGTTCTTAATATGTGTTAGTTGAAGACAGAGTTGTACATGTTAGGGAACTGAGGAGACTAAGGAAAGTGTGCAGCCAGCATGGCACTGTCCATTAATTCAAAGGACTACCTAGTCATAAAAAGCACCTTCTTCTTTGTCATAAAAGATAACCTGGGAGTTTCCAAACGAATGGCTGTCATCGCTGTTGTGCTGTACCAAGGAACTGGTCAAACTCGTATCAAGTGTGAGTGGAGTTGTTTATGTAACCAAAACAGCATCAGGCACAGACAAGAGGGAGCTACCAGCAGACTCAAAGAGGGCTTTGCTGCTTTACAAGCATCCTGTAATGAACATGGATGCCAAGAAGGCAAGGCTCATTTAGGCACTACTATATGCAAGGATTTCAGTGCAATACATACAACTACAATCTGACCTGGAAGCTGCTCCTAAAATAAGACTGTAAACGGGGAAGGGGGAGAGGGAGAGACCTTCAGGCTTCCTACAGAGCTTATGTTAGAGCAAAATACATACAATCTGTTGGCAGAATGTGTGTCAAGCAGTACAAAGTTTACCATACCCTTCACAGAGAACACAACTGAGAATCTAGGGAAGATATCCCAACTGTAGTATCCGGAATGAGAAGAGAGGATAATGTGATCTAGCACAAACCCATATAGGACCCACCTGGCAGAAAAGAAAATGCTTACCGGTGCTATGGATGTGCAAATTGTTAGAGCCATGCCTGGGACTTAGGTTGGGGGAGTCCGGATAGCTGTCATGGGATTTGGGGCTGCGGGCACTGAAACAACGTACTTCACTGTCTGTTCCGTTTACCATTTCTACAAACTGCCGGCACCTGTGCACAAGGGAGCAAGGAGGGAGTTAAAAACAACGTGATTGAAAAAACGGTGCAGTGCAGTAGTTTATGTGCATTATGCTAGCACTTAAGCATTTTGTGGCAGTTACATATTGGAATAAAGAAGGATTCTTAGAAATACCCATTTAAAAAGCAGTGTTTGGGGGCTGAAAGCAATACTTCCATGGCAAACAGACAACCGAAACCCAAAGGATGATATAGGAACTGAGCATCCTATTGAAAAGCCCAAGGTAAAGCAATTGGGTACTGGCATAATGAGCTCAGACCAGGGCAAGAAACAAAGCCAGTCCAGAGCAAAATTCTCTGTTGAGCTGTCCAGGAAGGGCACTGACATGGCAGTGTTTCATTCAACCCAAGGTAATACTAGGAACACCCATCTTTCTCCTGCTAATAAAAAAATTAGGAGTTCCAAAGGTGAGAGTGTCAGCAGGAATGGTGACAGAACAGTTAAAATGTTATCTGCATCACATGGGAAGCATTCCTTTGCCACCAGCTCTGTTTCTCATGGTAAAGAGTTAGCATTGTGATGCCATCTTCAAAGGATTGGTTTATTGCAATGTGCTCTACGTGGGGCTGCCCTTGAAGACGGTCCAGATACTTCAGTTGGTCCAGAACAGAGGAGCCAGGCTTTTGACAGGAACTGGTAGGTATGCTCACGTAACACTGGCCCTGTATCATCTGCACTGGCTACCAATTGAAGTCTGGGCCCAATTTAAGGTGTTAATGGTGACATTCAATGACCTAAACAGGTTAGGGCATAGGTATCTGAAGGAGCACCTCCTTCCTTACACATCTGCCTGTACCCTAAGACCCGGGTCTGAGGTGCTTCTTCGGGAGGCCTCTTTGAAGGAGATCAGAAGTGTGGCTAGCTGGAGAATGGCCTTTTCTGCGGTGGTGTCCCGACTCTGGAACCTGCTCCCTGCTGGAACCTGAGAGAAGCACCTAGTGCCAACCCTTTATTCATTTCAGTGCAAGGCTAAAACCTTTTTATTTTCCCTGTATTTTAAGACTTAATTGTGATTTTAATATTGGTTTTATTAGATTTATATTCTATTGTATGTTGCCACTTCTGCTTTGTATTGCCATCTTGAGACTCTTGTAAAGGACAGGATAAAAATGCTTCAAACAAGAACCAAGAAATAGATATCTGACTAATAGTAAACCCCATTCATAGCTTATTTTTGAAGGAATGCTAACAGCAAAGTCTTGTATCCAGTTGCCAATCCTATCAATTCAGCAATGCAGCTAGCACCATTAAACTCACAGATGCATGGGACGTAAAAATGTACAGTCCCAACAGAGTGGTATAGGCCCAGATCACTGCTCAACAGGACCAACTAGGTTGTAAAGTGCAGAGCACTTAGAAACAGTCAGGCCCCATTACAGTGCTAGTAACACATAATTAAGCCTAGCCTGTATCCCCTGCATGCTTAACTTTAATAACCCAGAGGGGCAAAAAACCCCATTTTCGCCATGTGAGGCTTTATTCCAACAGATTTCAAAGAACAGAATCGCCTTTTAAGCCCCCGCTAACTCTCAGGAATAGAAGGGAATGCTCCCACAGCAACAGCCTGAAGAAGGAGAAAGCCACAGTTATCAGATTATCAGACTCTTTAGAGCGGAATGTCCAGTGAAGATTTGACACCCCCAGCTTTGCTGAGGCAGGCTGGAGTGGCACAAGGAAGGCCCCAGCTTGCCACCCGACTCGTGTCCCGCCAGATGGCCCTCCTATTTTTGCTGCTCCGAACAGGTTACTAGCCAAGCTGGTGCTATAAGCCTGTTTCTGTCCTCAGCCATTCTCCGTGTTGCAGTTCATGCTCTACCGGGAGGGATCTGGACTTACTCACTTTAACATAAACAGGAGGTTAGGGTTGTGCTCTAGAAGTCCTGGGTATAGCTGCTGTGTGGCTTCAATGGCTTCTCCAACTCGTCCTGCCAAGACCAGCTTCTGTATTCCTGGAGATGAGAACAACATCACTGGGATGCAGGCAGTCCTGCATATGCTGTAATTGCTTATGTAAACAATAAAATCTTGCATTTGTCTATTTTACAACTTATCAAGGCAGGTATTTTCCCACAGTTGTTAACACATCTGGGAAGAATGGACGGAAGTGCAACAAACACAAAGCCAACTCTTAGAAGTTCTCCCCTCCTGCAGACGTCAACATCTGTCGCAGGGCCCTGCCCTGGGTATGCTCAGCGGTTCAGTGCCAACTTGGCCTCAACAAGGAGCCGGGGTTTTCCTCCAAGGGCCCCCGGGAGGCTTCACCAACCCTGCCTCTTCTTTGTAGGGCAGTAAAATCTTGCTTTTCCCACTGTGCCCTCAGTGATTAGATTAAGTTATTCTTTTTATTTTGCTATTTCAGTTGCTCCAGTTTGATTGTCTGGTTATTGCTAGTATTAGGCTAATTGTTTACCTACCATTTAAAAATCATCTTATGTAAAATACCGGCATCATACGCTTCTATCTGACAGGACTCAAAGGTGGAAGACAATGACCTGCATACCTTACAATTGCAAGCTGTGTGTTAATTAGCACATGCACAAGCCAGATTGAGCAGGGACACTGCTGCAGCACACCAGCCATTTCAGCTGTCATTTAACAGCCTAAAAACAGCCATGTTGGGCTGCTGAGTATTATGTGTGAACCCAGAATGCTGGGCTGTTTGGAAGCTGAACACCCAGAGGTTAACCCATCATTTTTCTTTGGGTTAACTGCTGGGTTATTTAGCACATAAACAGAGCTTCAGGTTCACATTTCACATTTGACAACCCAGCTGGGTGACTGTAGATTGCTGATTAAAAGCAGAAGCAAGGAGAGGAGACATCTTGCTCACTCCTACTCATGCATGGCAGACATGGTTGGATTTGCTGTTACATGAGAACTGGGTCTACAAGTGAGAACACGTTTCTTCAAAATGTGGTAGTGACTTATGAAAGCTCAGAGGGGCATGATGATGGAAAATATCTACTCCCCAGCCCTTAGAGCCTGCTGGTGTTTATGGGACAGCTGTTTCAACTGCTGCTCTTTGATTGCTCCATCAAGACCACAAGAGAAAATCCCTTATAGACTATTTAGCAACTGGGTCAGATGGTTGTGTCCCTGTGAGGTCACAAGGGCAGATATAGCTTCTGGTTCTTCCTGTGAGTAGGGTCCCAAGTTCTGACAACCATGGAAAATGCCCTCTTCCCCAGGCCTTAGACACTACTGGTGGTGTGACTGTTCTTCTTATTTTAGATTTATTATTAGCTATGTCAAGTCATGATGGTAGGGATAGAGGTGGTACTGAGGTCTATTAGGTTTCTGTCTGAACCGCTGAGAACCGGTCCTGAGTGTGTGACCCTGATCCTGGATGCCTGATTAGGAACACTACTCATGCACTAATCACCAACCGCTTAACCCTCTCTACCTTAACTGATGGAAGTGGCCTCAGATTTGGCACTGAAGACCCCCCAGGCTGTTGACCATGTGGCCTTCACAATTCCTTGCCTAGGGCTGTTTAGGACTTCATGGCTACTATGACAGTCCCAAAACGTGCTTGGCCCTACACATGGCAGGTCATGCTCTAAAACTGTTCTTTGTGGCTAGACACAAAGGCTATCTGTAAGTGCAAGAAGTGCTACTAATGGACAGATCATATCCTGGTGAAGTTTGATTTAGATGGTTCATGTTTAAGATGATTCATGCCTGGAGGCTGATGAGCATCAAAGAATCCCAAGGAAGTTCCTTGCTGGTGTGGCTGGCACTTGTGACACTCTGGGTTCTCTATAAAATGCTGAAATATTCTAGGCCACGGGGATGTTAGCCCCTCAGTTTCCCACTGAGTAGAGCCCAGTCAGCTCATGGTATTCCAGGGAACTGGGGCAAAAAAAAAAAGGGGGGGGGGCTGACAACCAGAAAAGAGGAAGAAACCTCAAAGTGTGTCTGAGCATACTCAAATTAAAGCTAACCACAGCTAACCACCTACTCTGTACAGTGGTGCATTTTCACCACCACTGTATGCTCACAGTACTACCTAGCAAAATCAAAAAATATATTCATATATTTATTTATTTTAAAATTTGTATGCTGCCCACTAATCCAGAAGGATTCTCTCTAATGAGGCAAATTCAGTGGTTATCCAAAATATATGAATTCAAAGAATACAGGACCTTCTTCAGATTGATTCCAAGGACTCATGGAACCCTTGGAAGCCCACTAAAGGTCTTTCTTAAGCACTTTGAGAAGAATTGACATTTCTGCCTGGATCTGGATGCCACTGAAGGCTGTCCAGGTCATGTCTAGGATGCTGCCTCTTGTTTGGATCCATTTTGGCTATTGTGGTTTGAGGAGAAAGTTTGCTTCCTGGCTCAAACCTAGCCTAGCATGGCATCATATGACCTCTTGCACAGGAAGACAATATTTTGTATTATATTTTAAATATATAAATATTTCTTTTATGGTTAGATTTTTGTAATCCGTGTAAAGAACTTCTTTTTGGGGCATATTAAAATATATTAAACGAATGAACTGCACTATGAAAGGTTACAATATTCTATCTTGCATGCTGTTTAACATCTAGAAAGATCACTGCAGGAGGTTATTCAGGGATTTGGGAGAAGGTGTGATCTATGTGCAGGTTTTCATTTGAGTTTAGTGATGTGGTAAAGACTCAGTGATGGATTACATAAGAGATGACAAACTGAAGCTCTCAGTTCAGGCAAAACTGGGGCACTGTTGTGTGGGGTAGCTCTTCTGATGTAGCAAATTAGCATTCATCTCATTCTAAATGGAGTTGGAACCCTCCCCGGCAAGGAACAGGCTGCAGCCCAGGAATGCTGTTTAATCTGGCATGTACTTAGGTTGCTGTGCCAGCTTCAGCCTCTCTTGAGCAGAAGGAGTCTGACCAGATGCTCTAGGAAATCATCAACATTAGGTTGCAAGACACTGTAAATGTGTTTCCCTTTGATGACTATTCAAATTGGGGCAAATTACCAGTGCTGCAAGATTGACTAAAATTAGCTGTATGGGCATAAGTGTTAAAACATTCAAATGGCTACTGGTGAATTTCCAGATATAACTGAAATTCCCGATATTTAACCTTTAAATCCTTTTTTACAATACCCTGGGCCTGAGAAGTTTCAAGACTTCTTGTAAATTAGAATACTAATTAGGAGAATTTTCAGAGGACTCTCTCTGGATGTTCCAACTGATTTTGTTGAAAGAGTGGAGTATAAAAATCTAAATTTTATTCTTGTAAACCACTTGAGGAGCCATTATAGCAGAATGACGGTCCGAGAACATAACCCAGCATTTGAGATAAGAAATGGTGCTCGGTATAAAAATTCTGCATGAGGACATCAGAGGCTTGATTAAATACACTCTGTTCTAAAAAGCAAAGAGTTCAAATTCTTTGTGAAGTAAGCCCAGGGGCAATATGTAAAGCTAGTCAGAAAAAATCAAATAAGAGCACCCTTTTCTTCACAGTAGGTTATCTGGCTTCTCAAAGTTTCCAAAAATTTAGTTTGGGGGTATCAAATGATGGAGCAAACAATGAGATACTGGAGGACAGGGCACTGCAGCCATAGAAGAGCGAGCAGTGCATGGCTTTGACGTTCTGCCTTCTGACTACTTTTGTCTGGCAACTGAGTATGCAGATGTTAGAATTATGCCGTGCTAAAGGCAGGCAGGGTAGTCTTTGCAATCCTTTTGGAAAAACAACAAAAGGTATAAGAATACACCTACTTTGTCTGTTCTTTATGGAGATCTGTTCTTCCTGGATTGCACTCTCCGTCACCCTGGCAAAGGCAGTCGCTGTAGCACAGTACCCATGATGCACCAGATAGGAGGAGACCATACTGGGAAACATAAAAAGGGATTGAAACAATGGACATCACTGTCAGCAAAGATCCACAATAAATCTGAAAGAAAAATATTCCTCAGGCAAGATCATGTTAATGTGAGGCCAGTCAGGTGTAACCTAGAGTTGCCTTTTCTTCACTTTCTATTGTGAAAATAAGCTACTGTCGCCACAGTAGGTGAAGGGATTGTGACATTTGTACAAAGAGACAGCACAGGAGTCCAGTCCTCAAGAGGGAAGAGTGTACAATCTCTGTTCCTTCTGTGCTGAAGTATAATTAAGGCAAAGGGACCTTGGATGAATGCTGTTGCAAATCATCATCATTACTGGCATCTCTGCACAGAAGGGTCCAAAAAGATATTGTATTAAGAGAACAGCAAGTGATGTTGGGCCAACTTATTGATAAACAGGGGTGCTTCCAGATGGATTGTTCCTATCAGTATTAATAAAATAGCATTGTGTAGCTATTCTGTCTTTTCTTCAACTGATTTTTTTTTTTTTAGGTGGAAAGAAAAAAGATGGAAGAAGCAATGAGCAAACATGGGAGGCTTGAAACTGGAAGACAATCTGGAGTCCTGAACCCAACTCTTACCAGGCTAAATGCATGATATAAGACTCCTCTAGAAGTGTCAGTTATTAACCACTGAAATAAACTGCCTGCTTTATTGAGACCTTTTGCTGTTCTACAGGTCTAACTAATCCTTCTGAAAACCAGACAGAATATTGTGTTAATCACAGTGCTATCCACCACCCTGAAACATTTTAAGGGCAGTTCAAAAAACTTTGAATGTATAAATAAATCTCAAGATAACAGAGTATAGAAGGGGGATAAGTATTAAAACAGGTTGCTTGTTCATTCTGTCAAGCTTCATTTATAATCTATATTCTAGCTTTTCTTCTACGGGAAGCAGGAATGATAAAATTTTCATCACTACTACCATTCTGCTCAGGAACTACATATGTATAATGCCTTGCTTTCCCTTCGCTTCTGGGACACAGACAGATAAAAGTTATTGGTCTCCGGATTTTATCTTCCCTTCACATCTGGATTCCACACAGTTGTGAGTGATTTGTCTCCAGAAGGTCTAACACGTGATCCAGTCAGGCAGGTTCCTAAAAGTGGCACATCATTTAGAGATCACTACTGAAGGCAAGGCCAGTGTGGTCGCAGAGCTCTGAGCTCCACCAAACAGGTGTGGGACAAGCTGCCAGCTCACTTCTTCCTCATTTGCGTTAAGGGATCTCTCTGACAACACATTGCTCATCAGGCACAGAGGAGACCAACAGAAAGGAAGAGGGGTTAGAAATGTTCTTTCATCACAGACCATGCTATAGCAACTGTTGGTTTAAATTGACCATCAAGTTCAAAGAAATGACAACTCCCACTCACTTCTGCAGCATGGCTTGCCATTCACCTAGCCGGTCACCTATGGGAAACCTCTTAATGGTGCCCTGAATCTTTGCTCGCCACTCCCTCATATAATCTTCAATGTCGAACACAAAAGGCTGCTGCCCAAAGTTGGCATCCACTATCTCTCCGGGCGTTTGGAGCCCCACAGTGGGATACAGATTAGCCTGCCAAAGGAAGAAACCTAAGTTAAAACCCTGGGCTTTACAGAAGAAAGTAAAAACATACATTTCTTTCTAATCTTCTTACAGAAAGCTTGAATGAAGTTTCTTGGACAGACAGATGTGATGGATACTGCTCAGAAAGCACATCATAGAAAACAATTTGTAAAGAACTAATGCTAGGTACAAACAACAATTTTGATATAGAAATCAGATTTTTATTGGAGCTTTTGTGACTTTCAACAGTAGTTTAGAAGTGAAAGAGAACAATTCAACACACAGGCAATGTAAATTGTTGTCCATGGGGCTCTTCATTCTTCCTAGAAACAGGCAGCAGCAATGCAACAGATCATGATATAAGGTGCACTCTCCCCAAAGACAGTCACAGAGGGCATTCTAATAATTTGTTGAGGCTGAATGGAATGTTCTCCATTTACTCCAATGGTTCCAAATCTACTCCTTACCTTTATGCTATTTTAAACCTGTGGGAAATATATTTTGTAAATACACCCTGACACTTCACTGGAAAAGAAACAAGCACTGCATTGGGTAGGCCTTTAAGAGCACCCCAGTCAGAAGAAAGAGAAAGCTACTTAGAAAGAAAAGCTGATATTGAGAAATGGAAAAGTGTTGCTTCCAGCATCTAGAAGCAGGCAAAATTTTCTAGTCCAACCCAAATGGAAATCCGTAGTAACAGGTAAGCTTTTAAATAAATTTCAGGAATCAAATGCCCATCCATAAGCAGAGGAAAAACACACCAGCACCTATAAGGAAGTAGCCTTGCTTACTGTCACATGGCTGATGGCAACTGTAAACCAAAATATCTGGAGGGACCCATGCTGGAGAAGGCTAGCCTGAAATATATCTGGGCAACAAGAGAAGACTCAAATTCTTTAGAACATATTAGTTCATCCATATTTTCTGCTCCTTCCAAGATGCCATGCAACTCAGTAAATATTACTATTTTTCACAGGTTGTGTGTCTAGCCTATTATTTCTAATCATTTGCAGTTGGCAGTCGAGAACCATGTCCATATTTCCCTGCAGCATTGCCAGTCTTCAGCCAGGAAGCCTTTTGGTGTTGCTTTGTTTTTGCCGATTAACAGTTGCTAAAGGCATTTATTTTCGCATTTTCTTTCTCAAACTTACTACTCCAATAGTGCACACCCAGAAACCTTCCTGACTTCAAAGGCCACTTTTAGACACCAAATGTTATAGTATTTCTTTTTCCTTGGGACTGATGAGAAAAACCCTGGAATGCTTCAACTACTGGAATGAGGACAACACAACTCAGTGCTAAAATCAGAAGCACACAGTTATTTGTCAACTGTATTAGGGTTAAACTATGATTAACTAACCCCTGAAATCTAGTGATTTTGCTGGAAATATGTCATTGGCACGTGCGCTCCTTTTTTTCCTGAAAAACATTTCCAGTCTGGAAATGCATTATTTTTCACATGCCAGTGCATGGAGGACACTGAGTTTTTGTTGAATAGATGCGGCCCTGCACAGTCTATCCAGACCTGTATAATCAGTGATGGAAGGGTGAGGGAATGGGCATCCTTTCTGGGACAGAAATCTACAAAGTACCTCTGATAGGGTCAGTCCACCAGCTTTTCACAGGATAGTTGCAATCCAAAGCTTTTCCTAGCACTAGTCAAGAGAAGAGGATATTTTGCCTGCCTCCTTCACTGCTGATTTTGAACTCAAGTGATGTTACAAAAACAGAGCACAGTAGAAAAGAAATTCACTGCCATCTGCAACACACACTTAAGAACAGGTGCGAAAAACTGAAGTGCCAAAGAATTGGAAGGTCTTACTTTTTGGGAGCAACTGAGACCTAGCTATCTTAAACAAGAACTGTACAGGCAAAATCTGAAGAATGAAAAGAATAAGATTGTTTAACAATCTTTCGAGCAAGAGAATGACTGAAAGGAGAAAGCTTTTGTATTAGAGAGGATAAACTTGGTGTTCAAGGGGCAGCAGGCTGGTGTTCAAGAGACTTGAGATCAAAGACTCTTCCTGAATCAAACAGTTAAGAGAAGACTTCTGAAGTGGCACCCATTGTGTAGGTAGATGCATGCTAAATCAAATTTAATGTAGACAAGGATGCCACAGACCTGCACTGCATAAAGCTCTTGCCAGTATGAGGGAAGCATGAAGAGGATCATCATTCAGAACCATGCACTGATTTGACTTCCATTTCCCTGAAGAGATCAATATGCTTTAGCCCTGGAACATGTGGAAGATACATGAACTAATCAACTTCCTCATCTAGAAGATGGAGCATTCAATTATTTTATACAGAGGGAAGAATAGAAAAGATCAGCATGCCTAGTATACAGGCAAGTTGAGTACCACTTTCTAGATGTGCTGCAATCCATGGAAGCAAATTAGAGAGAAAACTAGCTAGGGCAGAAACTTGCTAGAGAACAGAGAAGTACTTTAAAAAATTACTATAATCAATTATATAATAATGCTGTTATACAAAGAGAGGCCCTGCTTTTTCACTATTCCTTGGACTAACCCTCTCCAAAAGAGCAAATGCTAAATATAAACCATCTAATCAAGAGATAAGAGGTTTGAATGTTACAGCAGATGGAGCAGAGAAATAACCAGATTGATAATACCAATGAAAATGAAAACCTCATCTCCTGAGACTTCAAAATAATCATGGTATCAACTGCTAGAAAATTGTTCTCTGGTATATCCTGGGTAACTGCCTTATATTACAATTCTTAATTCTTCCCTCATATATGTTCCAGGGAGACAGAATAAGGAGGAATCATTATTTCGTATCACAAACACACATCCCCACCCACCCCATTTATAGTTAAAAGCTGAAGGCCTCAAGACTTTGGCAACATTCTTGACCTGGCAAAGTAGACACCAATTCAGATATAGCTGAGATTTGAAGACCAAAGCACATAGAAAGTTTTCTTCCTTGGTTATTAAATGGATTTAACCAAAGCTAAGCAAGAACAGGATTTGCATTATACATTACTGCATTAAATGTATACATTTGCTTTCTCTCTCAAGATACTTTAAAACATTAAAAGTAGATTTGTTATGCTATCTTCTATTTGGCATTTCAGCACCTGCATATGGTCAATATGCATCAATGGTTTTGGCCTCTCTTCTTTTCATAGAATTTATAAAATGTCTCAGACTTGAAAAGTGCATGCTGGTATATGTTTCTGCTTTTCCCTATGTTATAGCCATGAGTGGTTAGCAAAATCATCCCACCTCCTACTCATATGTATTTTTAAAAGAGAAAACAGTGTACGGAAACCTACCAATAATGACAACCCCAAGTGTGGGTTAAGAATGGGTTTAGTTAGGAGCAAAACCAATCAGAAGGAAGGGGAAGGCAGAGCCCTACCTTCTCTGCACCAAAACAAAACAAGGAAACAAACTAAGTTAGCTTGCTGCCAGTGCAGGACCAGGAAAAACTCTTGGTCTGGGATTATGCCATTTTGGCAGCTACTCTGGCAGACATGCACAGATTCCCCACAGACAAGCAGGGAAAGGCTTCCAGGAGATCATGCTTCTGCACTAACCACCATTTTAAAATGCAAATGATTCCTTATTACATAGAACTGATTAGGGGCAACCAGTCAGAAGGAAACCCTTTCTTCCCCAGGATTGCTGCAAAGCTTGAGTTTCCTCCCACCTACTCAAGTTTCAGAGCAAGAGAAGCGGATTCAGGGTTATCCTCATTTTACTTAAGTGTGTATAGTTTCAATTCAGATCAAAACTGTTGTGTTTTGGGAAGGGGGTAACCCCCCCGTTTTCATCACAACATTCCATGCATGCTTGTGTTGAAGGAAGAAAGGCCTCCATAGGAGTCCCCCCAGCATTTAGTCCTGCTGCTCTAAATGTATGTCCCAAAAGACATATATGTCCCTTGTGCTTGTACTGTAGGCATTAAAAAAGAAATAAATTTAGTGTAGTGAAGCTTCTCAAGCATTTTAAAAGATCAATTTAGCATCCTAGGGCTACATTGGCTTTTTAAAAAAGTAATTTAGGATGCTGGCGATTGCTCCGCTTCACCTCCATTGACCCTTTGGCTCTATCTCTTATAACCTGCTTTCTGCACCTCCAGGTTCATTGGTCACCAGCTACCACTACATTGAGTATGGGCTGAATACTGGGTTATTGTTCTGTATGAACCCTGCATTATGCTTTGGGTTTTAAGCACAAGCAACTCAAGAAGAGAACCCACTGTTTGTTTGGTTGTGAACTCTAAGTTGTTTGTGATTAGCATCCAATAAAACCATAGTGCAGGGTTCGCACATAGCTACTAACAATTTAAACAACCGCCTATAATTCCATAGTAACACATACTCTGGATTGTTATGTGCTAACTTCTGTCACAATATTCCCATCCAAACCAACACATGTAACTTTGCAATCCACACTGGAATCAAGTACAAAATACCAGAGAACAGCCAATGCTCAGAGAGAAAGCCATTCAAAATGCCACCAAAAGGGGTCAAGCAGTCTTGCATATTTGTTCACACTGAAAAGGAGAACATGACTTGATTCAGCAGAACCATTAAGGTCAGTTGCTGGATTTGCACTTCTACCAATGGGCCCAAAAGACAACAAACTGTCTGGATTGTAGGTGTAGTTTGTAAAATGGAACATTTCAGAAACCAGGAATTCTTCTTTGTTTCCCTAGCAGGCTTGCACAGCTTAACAATTCACTAACTTATGCTATTTTTAGGTTACTCAAGGCTGCCAAGTCAAACATAAGAGTCATGTTTTATTTTAGGCAGAGGTCTTGTTTTGTATTGTTTCTTTTAAAGAAACAAGCAAAGCTAATAAAAATGGCTAAAGATATTCCAATACTTTTAATTTAGTTTCCTGGTACATGCCAGGAAAAGCCTGCTAATTTCTAACACTCTTTCTTAAACTAGTTTCTCTGAGAAACTTGCCAGACCTGTCTGCAATGCACTGAAGCTGCCTAATACTAACTATTTTCAGATGACATGGCAAAGAGAAGACATTAATGCATCCCAGTCACTTCCCCACTCCCTTCAATTTGCATCTTTTGTTAAAACACTGAAAATAGTTGTACTTACAGGGAGATCTGTAAAGGCTATACCTGTGGGGGGAAAAATATTAGAATTAAGACAACAGATTTTTCCCCATTTGCCTTATAAAACATACTACACTTTATCAACAAATTCCAGATTAAGCCTAGCAGAAGCAACGTGTGTGTGTGTGTGTGTGTGTGTGTGTGTGTGTGTGAAGCAGGACTGCGATGCATGCTTATCTCCTGTGACCTTATGCCTCTTGGGAATCTTCACAAAGAGATCCTATGCATGCTTAATCAGCAATAAATCTTAGAGCATTTCATGCATCTTACTACAGAGTAATTGCTGGAAACTGCCCACAGTGCCTTGGCTATTGAAGGGAGAAGTAATAAAATAAATAATATGTAGGGATTGCAGCCAATGTTCCTCAAAACTATAGTTCAACATAGAGCTGAACTAGAAAGTCACAAAGAGAAAGTATAATTCATTATGCAAATACATTGATTATTAGGACAAGTTAAGTTGCCAATATAGTCTCAGATACAGGACCACAACTGATTCTGAATATAACATTAGAGGGCAGGACACGTTCCAGTGGGGTAAAGCTCAAGGAATTAGGCTACAGGTTGGATGTCAGGAAGTACTTCCTGACAGTTAGAACCCCTAGGATATAGAATGAACTTCCAGGGGAGGTGGTTGAGGCTCCATCAGCAAGTGAGGGTGTTCAAGGAAAGACTGGACAACCACACATTGGGCACTACATGAGCTGAGCCAAGTGGAGCTGGGGGTCAGACTGGATGGCCCAGGAGGCCCCTTCTGACTCACCTTTTCCTATGTTTCTATAACATGGCCCCAGTGAGAACTGCTTTGGAGTAAAAGGATTTTGTTCCAAAAGAATATACACGCCAAGGATCTGAACTAGGACATTTCCTGCACAGGAAATCTTATGAGATTAAGGAAAGTGTTTACTTTGATGAAACTCTGTTAATGGCAATAGAACTCTTTCAAAGCTTCAAGAGACTATAGAAAAAGCCAAAGGAAATTAAGTGGAGGTAAGGGGAGAAATAAATGCATTCCTACAGATGCCTGCTGTAGCATCCACATGCAGAATGAGTTGCTGACTTTTCATGGGGCTGAATCTTGGTCTACACATGCAGCAAAATAAGCAAAAGTGCTGAAGTGGTAGAATGCACTGCAATAGAGAGCAAACTGGTAAATGGCAATCAACTGGGGCAGAACCTTTTCTCCCTGTTTTCTATTCTGTGCAGAGAAGCAACCTTCCTAGCTGGCAGCCCCCTCCCACCTGCAGTAGAAAATGGTCCTGTCCACTCTGCCTCCTCAACACTCTACGTCTACTTCACTCTCCTGCATAAACAGAATGGATTTTTCTAGCGTCTCCTATGAGAAAAAAGCACACACAATGTACAGGAATACGTATATTTTATGCCTCTCCAAAAAAAATCAGATTATTTGGATTTGCTTATTTTAATCTGGATGTCAGCATGTCAGAATCAAGGAATGGAGTGACAGGCGATATTGTGGCATATGTAACTCAAGGCATGGGAAGTAAACATTTCTGGCAATACAAGTAATGGCCTACTTACTCTGATTCTAAGCTACCGAAGGTGGATGCAATCTTTTCATGAGAAAGGAAGCCGAAGTAGCTGCAAATGCACTTGAGCATATATATCGCACTATCCAGATCTTTCCCTTTCCAGGCTCACCCACCGCTTTCACAGGCAAAATTGAGATTTTAAGTTCCATGGGGCAGGGACTTACCTTGTTTTGCTGTGTAAAATGTCATGAATATGGATGGTGCTTTATACATCCACTGATGTAGGACATTCATACAACCTCACATATTAATGTAGAGATCCATTATCTAAAGACAAATGTGTCAGTCTGGAACACTGTGATACATGTAGGAATGCATGAAGAATTCATCTGGGGGTGGAACTCAGATTAGCTCTCCAGATGCTGGTCCACTTGTGCAGTGGCCCTGAATCCAAATTCCTGGCAAGCATTCACCAGATGCTTCCATGGACCAAGCCCTGCATACTGCCAGAGCAGTGTCAGCCACCTGAAGCTACCCAAATGTTTGCTACAAGGGGTGCGGAAGAGGGATGCTGCAAGCAGTTGCACAGGGCTTGTCAGGAATGGAGCCTTGTGTGATCACTGCATGAGTGGCATCCCTCTTCCATGCCACATGCAGAAACCCTTGTACTGTTGCACCTGACACAAAAGAAGGTTGCCAGTTCCACACTCTTTGCTCCATGAACAATCACAGACTTCTGCTCAGCTTGGCTCAGAGGAAGGCTACAAATGCCAAAGAATTCCACTACTAGACTTGCACAGAGCTACCGTATGCCCTCTACAACTTGTCCCATTTAAAGAAAACCTGAAGCAAAAGACATCCTATCCAGGTAAGATCAGAAATACGATGAGGGTTACAGAAACTGACAAAACTTAGAGAAAACACTGCATTTCTGCTGCCTGTGGTGCAACACCCTATCACTGGAATTTTCTCAGACACACAGCTGACCTATCTGCACTGGCCCAAGAATGTATTTGAGACACTGACATTACCAGAAAGGATAGCTCATCCTATTTCTCCCTTCCTGCCAGAACAAGTCACTGTGCATTTAATCTAACTGGAGTTTGCATGAGAGGCTGCCCATCCCTGGTGACACAGTTGTTCTACAGGCATTTAGAACACTGTCACCCAATAGGAGCATCTCAGGACAGATTGCTTCCAGTTTTAGCCAAGTGCAGCAGCTTTAACACGTACAGGGCAGTGAAGCTCCATGCTGGAGAGGGCAACAAGCATTATATAGGGAGGGATGTGGTACTAAAAACATGACTGCTAATGGAATTGCAACATAACATTTGTTCAAATAATAATTTGGATGCTTCAAAAGAACACATATTCTTTTAGAAATAGGCTTGACCTCTATCTAGCCTTTGCTTTCCAAAGGGGGGAAAAGTTAAAACAAAGAGAGAGAGAAATCTTTCCTTCAGCAAAGCTATCTGTGAGAGCAAAACTGAAAGGTCTGGTAACAGGACAGCTGAGCATAAGAACAGCTGTGCTTGATCTGACCAAGGTCCACCTAATTCAGCTTTCTGTTCAAACAATGGCCAACAGTCCCTTCTAGCCTACATTTCCTAGCAACCTCCTCTGATAGCATATACCCATCAGGACTAGTAACCACTGATAGGCTTCTGCTCCAGAATCTTATCTGATCCCCTTTTAAAGTTATCCAAATTGGTGGAAATCACTAGATTTTGTGGATAAAGAAAAGACATAACATTTTAAAAGGTCAGTTATTCACAAACCATCTCTGAGGAGGCAACTCCTGTAACATTTTACAGTGAGTCCAAGAATCCATGGAATGAAAATTGATTGGATGCCTCCCCACTTCTCTATCTTATATGCTTACGTCAAAGAAATTTACTCCAACAAAGAACTGCATTGTACGGAAGCCGACAACCTGCTTCAGTGTATGCACAGAAAGTGTAGGGCCCTAAACTCTTGCTTTAGATAAAAAATAATAAAAAATGGGAGTGTGCCTCTACAGTGCTACGCTTCCAGAAAAAAAATGAAATGGACTTGGCTCTGCAGCTGACAGCTGTATCTAATGCAAGTTTTTTGATCTAAATGACCAAAGTTCTTGCCAGATGAGGCAAAGGTATCATGGAAAACAAACAAGATTAAAGTAGATGCTGAAATATACAAGTTATTCACACCTCTTAGAATTTGCAAAAATAATTCCAAATTAGCCCTCTGCCTAGCAGTTTTCCAGGTTAGAGCTTGAACTAAGAGATACTTTAAAGTTTCTCCATTTGGAATTCAGGAACGATGCAGAGCTGGGCCAAAGGTCTGTTTGCTTACCTAAGCTGTGCCCGTTCTTTGTGTAGAAGCAGGTATTGTTGATGAGGTTCACACAGCAACCAATCACATCACCAGTAGTGAAGGTGGGTCCATAGGGTTGCCCTGTCCCTGAAGAGCAGAAGGAGTGCCCATCATCACCATGGTAGCCATAGGAATGCTTATCCCAACCTAGATTGGACAACATCAGAAGGCAAGTTTAAAAGATAGCTAAGCTGACAAATGGAACAAACAAGATTATGAGATGCAAAAAAGAAAATGTGAGCTGCACCACAGTAGTGAGATAGGGCGATATACCCTCACACAAAGCAAAATACAGATATAATTCATATTTATTTGAATATTATTGGAATAAGGAGGCTTTGTGAAATACAGACTGATGATTTCCCTGTACCAGATTTGAACAAGTTCTTGAGGAAGCAAGCCAAAAAATCGAACAAAAATCAAAGCTAACTTCAGTTGTTATTTCTTCCAGAAATTATTGCATTAAATACATGCTTGTGAAACTTAATAATTTAAATATAATTCTTATTTAATATATGTATTTGATAAGGATTACAAATCAATGTAAAATCAAATTATTATATTTGGGATTACTGTTCTTTATAAAGCACCACAACTAAAGCAACATACCTGGCTTCTGCAATAACCTCTAGTGCTAATTCCTATGCAGGGTGGGGAGACCTGGATCCTTTACTTGTGCACTTGCCCTTTCAACTCAAAATCTATTGATGATTTTTTAAAAATTGGAAATAATTCCTATCCCCTTAACATTACCTGCTTCATCAACAATGTAGTTATTAATTGTTAAATAAGAATATTCCAAATGTTTGGCATGTTTTCATTTCCAGCCCCATCATCTTATCAATGGCCAAATTTAAAGAGAATATGTGGGAGGATCAAGCTGAAGTATCACAAAACTGCTTTCTGTACAGAGCATGAAGTCACATATACAAGGGAAAGGTTTTTACATATTTTATTGCCCTAAACACTTTGGGGCACATATATTAAGGAACACAATTGGGGCACCAGTGCCTCAATTTGCATGTTGCAGTGTATGTGTGTATTTTAAAAAGCTGGATTACTTTGAATGAATCAAAAGACATTTCTGCTTAGCTTTTCCTGCCAGTGGAAGCACCTAAGCCTAAGGGCCCTGGATTCTAATTCTACCTTGTTGAAAAAGGAGACACACCAGATTTCTGCGTTCAGATGCTCCACTAAATCAGCTAGGGATGGAACTTTCCTGGGTTGTTTAGCTGCTCCTGCTGGCAGGAGAAGTCAGGCTGGAGCAATCAAGCTGTGTAAACAAGCTGGCTCATTCATGGTAATTTAGGGTTTTTGTTTTAAGCAGAGTTCCTGTGTCATGCATACCAGGCCAGTAACTATACAAAAGTAAACAACCATCCTTGCTATAAACAGTGGAGCACATATATTAAGGAACTGAATAATTTTGACTGTCCTGATAAGTTTTGGTTCAGCATTCTCTATAAAAAGATGACAAAATGCCATTGCTTATTGTAGAAACCAAATGAATTACATTACATGGAAAGAAAAAAGATTGTTTTAGGTTTGCGGGATAAGCTATTATGTAGAGCATGCAGAAAGTAGGTAACTAATCCTTGGCCCATCAGGCTATGTAGCACTCAGTAGCAGAAATCCAGTTTTGGTGAGCAGATTGACTGATAACTATTGCCTGAAATTACACATACTGGAAAGATTCTACTTTTATGCAACCAGGCTATCAGTTCTATGAGAATCACCAATTTTCAGATTCCTTCCAACCAAACTGAGGCAAATCTTCCCCAAACTGGAAGAAAATGTTGATTTAAGAATCAGAAATCCCTAATGAAGTAAAAAGGTAGTGAAAGCTGTAGCATTATTCAGAAATCAGGGTCTTGGAATTTATTCTTTCTATTTAGCCATCAGCTTGTTTTGGGATATAAATAACATAAATGCTTCTTACTGTTAATTTATATTTCCTCCACAAATACACAATGGATTTTCACCATTCTTCGTGGGACAGCTGACTTGTTCTGATATCCACTTCCAAGTGATTTCTCTTTTCCTCTTCCCCCTTAGGGTTATTAGCATTGTACATCTCCCTCCCCTATAGTCTCCTGAGACCATTTTCTCCCCTTTATCTAAGCATTCTAAGTAATAGAGCAGAGCAGGCGTGCACGCCATGCCTGCAAGATAAGAGCATCCTGACAGCACCAGAAAATGTCCTCAGGTGACCCTGTATTAGGCAAGAATGTCCCAGTCTACACAGAAGAAAAAGTAGCCCAGGAGCTCACAGCAGCTCTGTCTACAAGCTCCAAGGCTCTTCTTTGAACCACTGAGGTTTGCTGAAGAAAAGTATATATTCAATTTATTGAATATTGTATAATATTCATTTTAGGTTCTTTCCTATCCTGTTTACTGTCATTGTTTTAACTCGGGGTTGGTATTTAAAAAAATAGTTGCGATCCTGTAGAACTGAGACATTCAGTACAATACAGGGAGATGGTACAGTCTTCTTAAAGTTAGCAAGACAACTGGATTTCCAGGACAAAGAGTAAAATAGTGTACAATTCACTATGCTATATTCTGTGACAATTCTTAGAAAGCATCTTGAACAGAACACAAATTGTATGCATGTAAGAATATTTTTACTGGGGCAGGCTTATTTTACGAACGTGACAATTGTTATACAAGTTTGACTATCAAAACAAGAACTCATTCAAGAACTCATCAGAGATTGCACTTAAGTTCTGCCTTCCATGAAAGAAATGGACCTTGCGTGAGAGGAAAAGCTCCATTCATGGAAGGTCCCTTCACTCAGTTTAGTGGGGGGGATCCACAATGCACAGCTCACTCTATTCAAGAAGTTCTCCTGGCTCTGAATAGCATTTTCAGAGGGTTAGGGCAGCTGCCATGAGAAGGAGGGGCTGAAGAAGTCCACTTCCATTACCATAGCTAATTTAGCATTGATCTGGACCCTTAAGTGTTATCTTGGATGCAGCTTTTCAGGACCAGAAACAATATGTGAAGAAAAGGAAAAACATCCCTGAGATACAAGCAAGTGATACTTCTAGCAGTCTATTTAACCTGCTTTCTGTTTTGAGGAGATTACCACATTATCCTATAATAATTCAAGTCACACAGAGAAAAAAGGAGATGCTAAGTTAACAACTGAGCTTTGTAGTAGCCTTTTATAAGCTAATCCTTTCAGCTGTTTTAACCTGTTTCCATCATGTGAATTCCTATCTGCACCATTAAAAAAAGGCATCCTGCTTTCTTCTGCCCCCTATTCTCAGAGGACCCATATTACTCTGATCTGAACAATATGCTTAGACATTCTGCACACAAGAGTGACAGAGGCCACTAGGCTATTTAAGCAAAGATTTACCCACTTCTGAGGCTGTTATTTCTTTAGATCAGCTTGCCTAATATAACTAGCCCTGAATATAAGAAGTGGGACAGAAAGTCCTGCCATTTGCAAGTGGTACAGCAGAGAGAAAACTTGTTCATACAAATGACTCTCTTCAGATAAAAGAAAAGAAACGAATTGCTTTGGAAAAGTTTGCAGACACTGCCATTTCAAGACCCAGCTTTAGGGCAAAACACTGAGTGTAGATCACTCCATGATGTGAACATACCAAATATATATACTCCTGCTGTTCATCATATTAGGGTGGAGATAGAGGGCACTGAGAAAACTCTACAGATTGTGTGCGTCCACAAGCAGGGTTAACTGTTCCAGTGCTACTCACAGAGATGCTTGTGTTTACTGACATGGAAAAGAATAATCAATGAGAGGTGTCGATTTAGCACATATAAAAGCAAACAGAGCAGCCTTCTTATAAAGCCATCCTTAACCAATGAACTACTTGTTCTTGTTCTCTGTTGTCAAGTCTTCTACAACCTACACAGACCCTGTGACTGAAAGCCCTCCAAAATGTCCTGTCCATGACAACACTGCTCAGCTCTTCAAAGTCCAAGGCTGTGGCTTTCTTTATGGGCTCAATCCATGTCATCGCTGGTCTTCCATTTTCCTTCTGCCTTCCCTAGCATAATTGTCTTCTCCAAAGAGTCTTGTCTTCTCATGGTGTGTTTGAAATATGAAAGCCTCAGGTTTTTTGTTTGTTTTTTTCATTTTTGCTTGCAGGGCAAGTTCTGACTTGATTTGATCTATAACTCACTTATTCATCTTTCTGTCAGTCTAGGCTAGATGAACTATTATCCCCACAAAAACTCAGTAAACCCTTTACACCTTTAACATATCAGGAATCAAACTTCCAGCAGCTAATAAACCATTTTTAAAGGATCTTGACAGGACTGGAGAAGTAGGCTACTTTGGTCATGGCTGCAGAAGGGAAAATATGGAGGTTCTCACTGAAAAACCTGAACTCATGGTTTGTCCCTAAAACACTTCCAGCCTGAGCATAAATAAAGAGGTGAGGCAAAGAGAGCAAAACTGAATGTTGCTGGTGTTAAATCCACTTGGTTAGCACTCTTTAGTTCTAAGTGTTACGCCAGCAACCCAGAGCAGTTTTGAAAGTGGCACGATTTTGTCAGGCAGATGGATGAAGTGCAAAATAGAATCTGAAATACATGTTGCTACATATCAGATACAGTGACAAGAGTGGAATGTAGCACTTCATGCTGAGTGTTCACTGTTCAACACAAGACAGGTAAAAGGCCAGGATATCGAGTTGGAGTGCACATGTAATTCCCCCAGACCCATCCACTAGGGATAAAATGAAGGATGCAAACTATTAGATTGCATGCTATCTCCCCAATCCCTCTTCAGAAAGAATTCTACCCCATCTTCTTCCTACAGGCTTAACCAGAGCTCTCACATTAACCAAGGTTTGTGAATTAGCTTCAAATGCATGTTGCAGGTTCTGGTTTGAAAGGAATGTTATGTGGGGGCAAGGTAGCAAATAATTCTATAGCCCCATGATTAAGAGATTGAGAAATTGAGTTTCCATACAGCTATGACTTACAGCAAAACTGAGCCTGATATTAGTCCTCTTCAAATGTGTACAATAGCTATAGTGTTAGCATACTACAAGATCTCTGCTTCCCCTCCTTCCCTGTGTGTGTGTGTGTGTGTGTGTGTGTGTGTGTGAGAGAGAGAGAGAGAGAGAGAGAGAGAGAGAGAGAGAGAGAGAGAGAGAGAGCGAGCGCTGACTGAAATGACAAGCCAACTGGAAGTTGTCTCTGGTGCCTTCAGCACTATCTAATTCCAGCTGCCTACCAAGAACCAAGCCAGGAATGGAGCACCTGCACCTCACTGCAAAGGAGAAGAGTTTTCCATGAAAACTCATTTTCTGCTACTGGGGAGAAGGACTCTTTGTTTTAACAGAAGTGTCTTGTAGTCACAAAACTAACTTTTGTGAGCTTCCAGCAGATTTATGTTCCACCACACGCTGCAGACATTTTCTTCCTCTCTCACTCTTTTAACGTAAACCACAGATTCCTGTCAAGGAGGCATTGAAGCATCATGTTACACAAACCACAGTCAAGTCATCATGGACTAAATATACCCAGCTATTCCACAGGCACTCATGGGCTGGCAAAGGAGCCTGGTCCCACTCTAAGAGGAAAGCTACCAAAATAACCCAGTGTCTATTCAGGACAAAGAGTCCTGACAACTTAAACCAAAAACATGAGATTATTGCCCTGTGTTACCCTGGGAACCTCATGAATGTCCTCTAAGAGATGAAAACCAAGCTATTTAGTACCAGATTGGCTTGTCTATGGTTAAATCTACGTAACATGAAGGAATCTGGCATATGGTGGTTTGAGTAAACTCTGCTTCAATATGTACTATCTCTGTATAACATTGGAGCTGCTGGCCAAATAATTGAACCTTGTGAATTCAACCTTGAAAAAGCACGTTGAAATCTCATGGTAGCCACAGACAGCTTCAAATAAGCTCAGACACAAGACATTTTGAGCACTTGTTTGTGATCTGTCAGGCTATCTCAAATGTTGTCAACTCCACGATCTAGAATGACTCAGGACTATGTAACACCAAAATACTCCACCTTGTAAATTCAGAATCACACACAGTGACCAACTTCATTCTTGTAGCAACAAACTTGTAATCATCCAATTTAAGAATGCTGAGTAACATCTAATGCTTACAACAATAGTTTCTAGAGTGAACACCCATATGACAACTCAGTGGTGGAATCCCTGGTATTTTTCAGGACTTCTTAGCCCTCACACCCTTCTGGAATCACCTACACACCAGAGTCCTCTGAATCTTGAACTGCCCCTATTTTTATGCCTAGGTAAGACCCATGATATAGGAAATGGGATTCGGTGAATGAACCTGTAGCCAAACTCTGGAGACAAACAAGGAGACAAGCAAGCACACTGGCAAAGCCTCACTCACAATGTGTACTGCTGCTGCTTTACAAGTACAAGTGTGGCTAAGTGTTCTTTAACCAGGAAGCTTCTATTTTGGCAGAAAAGGAGGTCACTGTATAAACAGAATATAAAATAGTTTTCCCTGTCTGGCATCCTTCATATATTTTGTCCTACAGCTCCCATTGTCTCTCACCACTAACCATACTAGCTAGGGATGATGAAAGCTGCAGTTCAAAACTTCTTCAGTTGAAGAAGGCTGACACAAACAGTTCTGAACAAGCTGCAAAGTGTCTGAACTTGCCTGCTTCAAGTGTCTATAATCAAATGTACACATAGCAAATTCAGTTCCACAGGTGCCAATCCATATTGCAGTCAAAATGGCTTCATCCACAAACAAGTGGGAAGTATTAGCAGCTCAGGGAAACTGGATATTATTACCTGCAGAAGCCAATCTGTCTCTCCCAAAGATTAGAATCTGCTCTTCCAATTACTATAATTGGCTAATCTAACTTGTAGAAAAGGCATGAAAACACATCTTTGTCATTTAAATTATATACTGTCACTGTTTTTAATATTCTTGTTTGTCTGTGCTGCAGTGTACTGTTTTAAATAGTTGAACATCACTCTGATGGCTTTTTAGCAAATAAGGAAGTATACAATAAACCAATTAGTTCTAAACAGAAGCATATGAATTTCTCAAGCATTCCAGAAAAGGGCCAAGTACACTTATAAAGCAACAGCAAAAGTGCTACTGATCATCCTGGTTATACATAGAAGTTGGATTCCTGAATGTGCTGACTATGGAGTCCAATTAACAAGATTCCACCTAAACAGTCACTACTGATGACCAGGATCATTATCCTGGCAACTGTTCGCCCGCCCCTTCCTTCTCTCTGAGGCCAAAGAATTCGAAAGTGGGCTTATCTTGCTGCAGTGCTCAAAGAGACCAGTTCTTCTGAAATGTGCAGAAGTCTTAGTAGAGGGAAGGGTAAGCCATCTGGGCTTTGTGAACACTTGGGACCAAGAGGAACCCCACTGGCTGCTTCTGAATACTTCTTTAAAGCACAGCACTAAGAGAAAAAACTGATTTGCCCCCTTTGAGGGTGCCAATGGTCTTGTAGGTGAGTGAGAGATGGAGATAGCATAAAAATGGCTCACTACTGAGACCCCATAGGCTTCTAGAGACACGGGAATCTTATATCCTGAATAATAGCTTTTTACTGTGGACTTGATCATCAACACAGTGGAATTTCCCACCTGTGGTGTAAAAATTATCCTTTCCCAACTAAGGAATTGAAGACAATCTTTGGAATCACAAGCAAAACTATACAAACCACACAAAGCAGCAGCTTGCTGCTCAAAAGCCCCAGAATTTAGAGGATTCCAAGATTCCTATGCCCTACTGGGCTGAGGTCAGCAGGTGAGAAGAGTTGTGATTTGCTTCTCTGTTCTCTGTTGTAGCTGTTTTTGCTAGACAGGCTTCTATGCTTATTCAGCAAAGATGTTTCAGAGGGGGAAGGGAGGAGGGTGGAGGAGACTCACTACAAATCATTTCCTGCCCTATCCAGTCTCTGAAAGTCCCCTTTTACCCCTCCCCAAAGTTGATTTTCCAATGTCAGAGAAGAAGTCAGTGCAGTTCTCTCTCTTCTATCTGTAAGGGGGTGTAGGCCATACCTCTGAATCCCCTTTCCAAGATTGGAGTGCTATCTTCAAGGTGGGTTTTTTTTGAGATTATTGTCCAGGGACCACAGAATTGCTCTCTTAAACACCCATCTACAGAAACTGGTTAGACTCATGCAGATAATCATTTGGATTTTTTTTTTTTTTTTTTAGTGATAATTAACATTTAGGACATTTTATTTCCTAAAGCAAAAGAAACAGAACAAGACAGGGTTAGCCTTCCCAATAAGGAAGTACAGAAATCTGAGGTAATTTCAACTGGCAAACTGTAGTCCACAGCCCATGTTAGATACTGAGGGTAGTATTTTAAAGTCCCATTATCCTGTGGCTAATTTCAGCTCTGAATGTTTACTGTGATTCTACATGGGCATCCAAAGTGGCAAGTTCAATGACAGCTCTCCCTCTGGATTATTCTTTATGTTCCAATACCAAAACCCAACCTAAGCACTCAGAAGGAAAAATAATACACTCATAGAATTTTTGAGACTCACACATAACGCCTGCTATTTCTAATGACCCATTGTCAATTTGCTTTTGCTGGAAAAGCCTGGCTATTGCCCAACTCTCCAGTCAGACGAATGGCTATTCTCCTGGAAGCTGCAGCCTGATGCATTTCTAGTAGCCAGTCACAAAAGTGTTAATGGTCCCAAAGCTCTGTATTTAGCACAAATCATGTGGGGCACACTCTAATAATAATAATGTTCACAGAACTAGCCTGACCCTGTCATTTCCATGTGACCTTTCAATCAAGTTCAAACATAAACATGTGCAATTCCAGGCTAAGGAAGAAGCTGCTATTAATAAGCACCAAAGTACAGGTATTTGTTTTTTAAGATAACCCATCTACTGAAAGAGTAGATTTCAAAGGCAACATTAAATGACATGACATTAAATACAAGGAGTCTTTCCTTTATTATGTACATCAGCCTAGGACTGAGCTGAAATGACAGCATGTTTTTTGAACATTCCCGCCCCGCAAGAAAGTATGCTTCCCTTTGCAAATTTACACCCCTTTGTGAAAAAGTTCAGAACTGTTTACAAGGGGACTTATGTTGGGTTCTAAAAAGAAAATGTTCCTATCATCAAGGCAACTGGAATACTCCTTCGTTTGGGCCAAGCATCCCAATGATCATTCTTCTCAATAGGATGTACATTCTAATTTGTTGCCTTGACAAGTGGGATGAGTTCCTTTCTGTGTCCCACTTATAGTTTCAAACTAGTTTCAAGTAACAGGAAATCAGGTGGGAGGATGGTGTTGAACAGCTGAAAAAAGCAATCTCTAGAAGACTCAAAAGTGCTTCCAAAAAAGGGGGAAAATCAAAGCAGTACCTCAACTACCTAATTCAAAAGACATTTGAGCAGTTATTTAACTGAACAAAACTATATAACAGGAAAGCTCTAGTAAAGTCTCTATTGCTCTTATTTTTGAAAGAGATAAAAAAGCACCAAAGCTGATGGCTCAGTAGAGCCAAGGGCTCATCAGCCATTGCTCAAGCCCCTAGTTTTAAAAAACAAAAAGTTGCTGTAAAGCAGGGCTGTAACATTTCATCACGAATTAATCTGGTGTTACTGAGTAATCTATCTGAAAGACAAGTGCTTCTGTGCTAATTGACACAGGAAGTGACAACTCTAAACCTCTAAATATTCCAAGAGATAATATTCAAAACATGTCATGATCAGAGCACCATCCCAACAAGAACTTCTCTATGTACAGTCCATTGCTTTACCCAGCTACCGCCTAATAGCAGCTATTCTGTTAGCTCTGCTGAGAAACTAGTGGCCTCTGGCCTTCCTGCAACTATCACTGAGCAGTATCTTCATCCAAGCTGGCTGTTCTAAGAACTAGTTACTGAGCTTGCTTGCTTTCCTTCTCTCTTCCTTTTTCCTTGTTATAAGACTGAGGCCAAGGACTGTCTTGCTGTTTTCATCATCTGCAAGTCAGTAACCAATTTTTTTTTTTTGGTTAAAGCATTGTATTGAAACACTTTAAGTGAAGAAAAAATACATAAAGCAATTTGAATCTCCACCAGAAACTTCCATTATAGGCACGATTCACACCTGGGAATTCTTGATCAATACCACATAGCAGTGGAATGAACCTAGAAAACATTAAACTAGATCACTGCATCAAGGCAGGCAGAGAACAAATAGTGAACTCTAGATTGATCCAAAACATCCCAACTAAAAAGAGTCACCAAGCACACGAAACTTGGATGAGGGAAAGGACAATAGAGAAAGACAGAAGGGAGCATTCTGCAGAAGGCAGAACAAGAAGTATGCTATAATACTTACTTCTACACCCACCTTTGGCAGATCATTTTATAACACAAAGAAACTATCTTATAATGGAAGATGCACTGCAACTCAATGCCCTACAGTAGAAATGGAGAGACAAGGGGATGGGTACATGGTTTGGGGAAATAAAAGGGGGAAAGGCATGACATTTGACACAAAGGTTTGGAACCCAAGGAAAAAGCTAAAACTGGCAAATACATTCAGTTTTGGCTGTTTTGGAGTATAATTCTACATGCTCAATGAGCTCAAAATGAATGAGTTCACTTTTCAGGACAGGAAGATAAGATTGAAACTCAGGCCCAACTCAGTTAGGTGCCCACTCCCCAAAATACTGTGCCTCTGGATTTCAGGTGTAGGAGGAATATTCCCTCTGTTAGTGTAGTGGTGATTAGTGTAGCACAGGACAGGACAAGCCCAAACAATTCTTAACGGTGACTCACCAGGAAGTCTGTTCATGTTGACACCTTGGGCTGAGAGTCCTATCCCCATGTACCTTCAAAACAAACAAAAGTGTGTTAATGCAGCAAACAGTGAATGGCCAAGCAAGATCGCACAGTGCTTCTTTTCCCCACTGAAAGCACAGTCTGAATGGGAGAAGGCTGATGTTACCACTCAGTGGAGACTGTGGTCAGATGCCTTCTAAAGTCAAACAAAAACTGCCTCTGTCAAATGGTCAAGGAAGCAGCTTTTCAAAATCATCCAGTCTCTTTGATCAAATCATGTCTACCTTTGTTACCAGTTCCGGTACAAAAATGCATGTCATTCATATGTGGCCAGAGATAGTGCATGCAAATGATTTAAGTTAATAGCCACAATGTAAAGTTGAGAATTTCACGTAGGGCTGAGTTAGACGTATCCTTCCCCTGGCTGCATACTCAGCCAGCTGCCCTACCCGCAGTCAGGATGGGCGTGACGCAATCTGGGACTTGCAGCTTTGTAGAAGCACTGTATGCACACCTCATCTCCAGCTGCACACAAGATACTTCCTCCTCCAAGGACTAAGCAGGGTGCACTGTCCATCACAGATAGTTCACCTGAATTATCTGCTACTGTCAGGAGTGATTCTTTGTGATAGCCAGCTTAGGTTCAAGAGCTTAGGTCCAAGAGTTTTAGGCATGCCACATAGTTTCTACATAAAAGGAAGCTTGTTTTGCTGTGACTTCACTGATAGTTCTAACATAGCAACTAGATGATTTCCAGAGTCAATAAACCAGCAGTATGTAATATAGTGCTTTAATGCCTATATCAAAACCATTGCTCCTAGCCAGACAACAAGCTTTTCAAGAATTCTAAGGTTCTTAGATTTAATTCTCTGTCCTGTCATGGACTCAGTGCAAAAGCCTGAAAGCCATGGTGGTATAATGTTAGAGTGCTGGACTAGGATTTGGGAGATCTGGGTTTCAGTCCCCACTCAGCAATGAAACTCATGGGATGACTTTCAGCCAGTCACTGACTCTTGACCTAACCCAATAGGTTTTTGTGAGGTTGAAATGTAGAAGATGAAGTCCATGTAAGCTACCTTCCCTTTGCAAGAGGAACAAGGGCATAAATCCTAACCTTTACCTTTAGGGTACACCTGTCTGAATGACATAAGATGTTGTGAGAATACAAATAGCACAATTCTAAGTTTACTTAAAATAATGTGCTCAATAACTTACTTCTTAAGTTGGTGAATGCAGGTTGACTACTACTGACAACCTATGGTTGACTACTAACAATATATTAGAAATTAGGTTCTTCAGCTGACCTATTTGTGAGGGTAGCTGCACAAGGCCCAAATGATTTACTACAATATGTCCTTATCTTTGCTCTCTTTGCTCTCATAAGAAATTACCTGAATGTGTAATAAAATCCATCTACTTTGAATGCCAATGTCTATATATTTTTAAAGCATCCTTTAAAACAAGCTCTATTCCTTTTTATTCAACATATAAATATAGAAGTATAACTCATACAGAATGCTTATACATCTAATTTCATGGGATCCACATAGTAAACTACAATTCATACATTGAGAAGATAAAATTCCAGGTATAATCATATGTCTACACACTATCCCTAGGGCATTTAGGCTAGAGGGAACCCCAATAATCATATTTCCTGAAGTCCAAAGAATCTCAGAGATACTGCTCCAGGCTTTATTTGAAATCCTAAAAAGAAGAATTCAATTTTGCATTTGTGAAGCTGATGCTTTTAAAAGTTCTTGTTTAACTATTCATCCTACTATTGTGCTAACACAGGGAGTAAGTTCTCATGTCAGGGTAAGCTATGCTGCAAATAACCAACAGTGGGGTTCTTTACTGAACAATCCATGTTATTTTCGATAGATAACTGGGTTCATTGTGGATTACCCCTACCTCCTTTACCCTTGGATCTCCACAAGGTATCTCAGAGAACTACATGCATGGTTGCATATTCCCTTCTTCTGCAGAGATTTCCCAGAGTTTTAAAAAGAAATATACAGTGATACCTCGGCTCACGAACGCCTCAGTTCATAACCAAATCGGGTTGTGAACAAAAATTTCATAAAAATTTTGACTCGGGTCACGTACTCCACATTGGGTGGTGACCGTGATTGCGGCTGTCTCCCCTCCCCCCCGAGTGGGGACATGGCCAAGATTACACCCTTCTTTCCTGCATAAGCGCACCTGTGATTGTGCCCATTTTTCCCGCAGGAGCACAACTGCAATCTGGGCCATCTCCCCCCACCCCGCACACCCACGATTGCACCCATCTCCCCCCTCCAGTGCGCTGGGATGACGGCGCATGCAGGGATGACAGGCACGATCGCAGTTGTGCTGGGGGGGCAGGGAGATGGCCGCACTCATGCTCGGGGTGCGGGGGAGATGGCCACGATCTTTGTTGTTGTCACTTTGCTTCACATTTTTCTGATTAAAAATAGTTACAGAATGGATTAACCTTATTTACACTGAACCTTATGGGGAAATTTAACTTGGCTCATGACAAAAATTGGGTCATGACCAGAGTCCTGGAATGGATTCAGTTCATGAGCTGAGATACCACTGTATTTCGTTTGACAGTTGCCAAAAAAAAGTATTCATGAAAAGGGGAGGGCCTTACAATCTTCATTCTTCTAAGTAGCTAAAACCTGGGAAAGTAAGGGGAAAGTGCGGTTACCAGGAACTATGTTGGGAACATCAAAAACCTTTATGATCTCACAGTGAAGAAAAACTGCCCCCTCCTTTCATTAGCAAAGATCCCTCACAGCTTTGTCTTCTCTTAGCAGCTCCTCATCAAATAACTGTCAAGCGAACACTAAGCAACACGTGAAGGCTCTCTTAGTCAATGTCCATGCTTGATATCTATACACTTCCACAGCAAACATTACTATGACAGGCAAGCATTTCCATATCAGCTATTTGAAGTTGGGCAACTTGTGCAAAAAAAAAAGTGCACTCATTCAGTTGTTCAAAACACTTAAAAAAAAATAGGTGACTAACCATAAAACATAAAATCTGCATTAACAAACCAAACCAAGCCAAACCAAACTGTAGACACCAACATTTATGTACAACCATTGTGGAAGTCAAAGCTAAATGGCTTCTGTAAGAAGATTTGGGCAACTTAGTAAGTAGAAGCACTTTCTTCTCATGCCAATACAGCAAACTGGGAGGCTGCCAAGAATGGGCACTGAGGCAGAAAAACTGTTGTTCTCACTCTGTATGAGAAAAATTAAAATTCTCTCCAGTGGGCAGTTGGCACTGACCCTTCTCTGATGCAGGGAGACACTGCTGCACATTCCAACACTGTTACAAACAATAGCTGGAGTATTTTATAAGTGTAAGTGACTCCTGTGAAAGAATCCTAGTCCTTTATAAACATTGCATGTCAGAGATGAAAGACTAGTTGTGACAGTCACACAGCTCATGCTGTTCATTGTAGTAATAGTTCATCATCTTTCTACAGAATAGTATTTCTAAGTCTGAGATAAACACTCATTTAGCAGAAAACTATTTCTGGGTACAACCAGGCTTTTACACACCAAACCAAGCAAACCAAGTTTGTGTCATACCAAACTGTTGTAATGATCCACGCAAACAGGTATAATTTATCAAGGCAAATACCTTATCCACTAGAATACTGTGTGATGGAGATGCTATTACCCCCATACTACAGATGGAATGAAGGCAGAGGGAAAATTTGACTTACTCCACTGTGAAGTCATGCCTAAGTGTTGTTAGCAAACAGATCTTCAATCCTGTCACTGTTCCAAAATCTCAACACTGCCTGCATTCAGTATGAATATCTGGGAAAGTATAGCACACACTAGAACTAGAAAGCTGATCTCTGCATGACTGTATAATAATTATACAAACTTTACGATACAACAGTTCCAAAACATAATATTCCTTAGCACTCAAGCTCCTCCTCCCACAACCCAGTATCACTAGCTGAACAGCATAAACTTCAAGCCATAATAATGACAATGTGTGCATTGTGCCATTTTCAGACTAAGTACCAATTGCTATCAAATCCACTGTATTCTGTCACCTAATTTAAAATACTGACTGGTACTATTAGCACATTCAAACTGGAAAGCATGGATACTTGTAATAGCTTGCCTCTACCTACCAGCACAGCAGAGAGTTGCATCTGCCTCTTGAGCCCACCTTTCTTTTCCTGTTGTCTTTATGGTTCCTCTCAGCAACTGCTTGATGTCAATGCACATTGGCTTTCTCTTATGATTACAGCTAGCTGGCACTTGTATTGGTATGAACACCATGTTCTGCAAGGCACATTTTATGCATAATCATCTACTGTCTTAAAATCACAAGGCAGTTTTTCAGCTATTAGACAACTGACATCCTTAGTGACTCTGCTTGCTTGCTGAAAGAATACAAAGAAATTTGGCACATAGTCTCTTTTTTCCAGAAGGCCAATGACATTCTGCATTAAATTGCACTGAAAAGAAATGTTCCAAAACATTAAGCTATCCTGAACAATGCCTGTAAGCTAAAATGATCCAAAGTAAACTGCAATGGCAAACATGTACCACCTGAAGTCAACATGGCAGTGACACTGCATTTTTCAGCCTTGCAAAGCATTGCTACCTTCAGAGCCCACATTCTGGCTATCTCCATCTGTAGGTATTCTTTAATTTTTTCCCCTTCCTTCCTTCCTTCCTTCCTTCCTTTCTTTCTTTCAACAACTTATATGCCGCCCCATCACATGCGCCTCGGGGCGGCTTACAATCATTAAAATTGCATATAAAATATATATATATAAATTCATACATAAATAGAATAGAATAGAATAGAATAGAATAGAATAGTGGATCCAGCTTGGTCAAATAAACCATTAACAGTTAAAATAGCATTTAAATAAAAAGGTCTTGGCCTGGCGCCGAAAAACAAATAAGGACGGCGCCAGGCGGACCTCTCTGGGGAGCGCATTCCATAGGTTGGGCGCCACCTTCTTCACAACTATCTTGCCATCCAGCAGTTCAGCACAGTAATTAAGAGCATGAGCTCAGAAGTCTCTAGTTTACAACTCAATCAGCTCTACCACAGACTTGCCTGCTTGCCTGAGACAAACCACCATCTCCCAGCTTTCCGTGGAGGTAGCAATCTTGTCCTATCCTACAGGGCTGCTATATGAATCACTGAGGTTATTTATTGAAGTTTTGAGAATTAGGGGAAACATGATGCACGTATCAATTTTACTGTCATGTCAGTAACATTCCTCCTGAACCTCTCTGATTTAAAAATGCAATAATGTTTCTCTATCTCTAAGACTGATACATTAGACAGACTGGGAAAGCACAGGAACTACCATATGCCTGCTGTTATGAGAGTTATCCTTAGAGGTATGATCCTTTTGATGGGGCTGAACATGACAGTTGTTTCCCAGGCAATTACATGAATGGCTACCAAAAAGTTCCTGATTCCTGACACTACTGATAGTAAATCACGTGATTCTTACCTCTTCTGCCTATGGCATGGTGCCCCCATTTTCTGAGCTGTAGTTAAAAGTTGATCCCCACTCACTAGATTCATACAAGGATTTATGGTCAAGATTTTAATTTAAAATTGTTTTACAGGGAAATTCTCACATCACTATAGGGCACTAGGAAATTCTGCAGCATCACTATAGGGCACTAGGAAATTCTGCAGCATCACTATAGGGCACTAGGAAATTCTGCAGCAATCATAGACACTCATGGGAGTTTGTTTGTTTTTTACCGACCCAGTTAATTTCCAATAAAAACTTGATTCTTGGAAATGTATAAATTTTGTGACATAAAAGTAGTCTAACTAAATTAGGTGATTAAATTTGATCCAGTCACCATTTGAGTATACTGATCTATTTGAGTCAGTACACTAGACTCACCAAAAATATTGAAGCTGTTCTATTTCTTCAATAAGATTAATGTTATTTATGCATATGTAAAACAACAACAACAACAGTCCCCAAATTCTCCTAAGAGTAGATATGCTGGAAGTAGAATGCAAAAATGGACGTCCCAATTCAACCCCTCCTTACAACAAACCACTCTATGGGGCATAAAGTATTATTTTGGGCACTTCTATCCACATCTTATCCAAGATAAAAAGTTAATGTGAGTATACTGCACACTTGCTAGATTCTTTGCTTTAGAAAATCTCATGAGAAGTTGCAGGAAAAGTATCTCAAGCAGGCCTGACACACCACATATGGCTTTCTTCAGTGATTCTTCTTACCCAGCAGCCCCACCATTATGTAAGGAAGTGATAAAATGAGTCAATAAGGTATGAAAAACAATGGATGGATGTAATCATGGGAACAATCTTTGGCTTATCAAGGATCTATCTAAGCTTAATTTGGTTTCTGAAAGCTAGTTTAGTGGCCTAGCATAGAGGATAATGCTTTAACAGCAGAAGTTGGCTGCCATCCCCAACACTGAGCAATAGGCAAGGGTGCTTCGAGATCAAGTTGAAAAAGAAAATACAAGTTTTGGCAAAAGGGACCACAGTGAGAAGTCTGGCAAAACTTCCTTGAGGACTGCTGATCTAATGTCAGTTTCAGCACCTGCCTTTAGCTCTTGTAAGTGCCACCAATTCAATCTCCTCCATTTCTTTTAAGAACATCTGGGAAGGAATGTTGGAAGTCATGGGTTAAAAGTGGGGAAAAGAATACCTATCTGTACTTGTCTCTAAAAACAGTTTAGATATCAAATTTAAATAAACATAGTTTCATGTATTAAAGCAGCAATCCTATGCAAGTTTAGACCAAACACACTCCCTACAACTTCCAACATACCCCAGCCACTATAGCTTGCTTGGGAATGCTGGGAATTGTGGGCCTTTTTCTTGTCTAAATTTCCATAGGATTGTGTCCTTAATGCATTAATATATGAGTAAAAATAAATAACATCTGTCATTTTCTATGCATGTCTCTATGTTCCAGGTTCTGGCTACAAGAAACTAGTACTGTGTAGCACAGACACATATATTTACTGTTTCTTCAGAAAAACTACTGATATATGTTTGCTCCTTGGCTCAGACACTGTCCTCTGATTAACCCCACAGGACTAATAAGCAATACAACTTAGAAACACAGAAAAAAAGAAACAGAGTGAGTTAGAAGGGTCTTCCTGGGCCATCTAGTCTGACCCCTGGCTCCAGCCAGCTCCACTCATGACATGCCTACCATGTGCATATCCAGCCTATCCTTAAACACCCTCACAGCTGGGGTTTCAACTACCACCTGTGGAAGCCCATTCCATACCCTAGGGGTCCTAACCGTCAGGAAGTACTTCCTGGCATCCACCCGAAATCTTGGTTCCCTGAGCTTTGCTCCATTGGAACATGTCCTGCCCTCCACTACAAGGGGAAAAAGGTCATAACCCACATCTGTGTGGCACCCCCTCACATACCTGTACATTGCTAAGAGGTCCCCTCTGAGTCTCCTCCTCTCAAGGCCAAAAAGACCCAGCTCACTCAGTCTCTCCTCATATGGCTTACCCCACAAACCAACCACCACCCTTTTGGCCCTTCACTACACCCACTCCAACCTCGCTATATCCCTCTTGTAACAAGGGGCCCAGAATTGAACACAATACTCCAGCTGCAGGCACACCAGAGTCATATAGAGTGGCAGCCACGCATCCAAGGGTGGCATTTGCCCTCTTGGCCACCACATCACACTGCTGGCTCACGTTTAGCCTGCAGTCGACCAGCATCCCGAGATCCTTTTCACAAGCGCTGCTCTCCAGCCACTTGTACTCTAACCTGTACTTATGATGCCCATTCCTATGCCCCAAGTGCAAGACCTTGCACTTATCTGCATTAAACACCATCCTGTTGTCCCCAGTCAACTTCCACAGTCTGTCCAGATCCTTCTGGATCTGGAGTACCTGCTCCTCAGTTGTGGCCACTGCCCCCATTTTAATACCATCTGCAAATCTGACCAGCAGACTTCTCACCCCCTCCTCCAGGTCATTGATGAAAAGATTGAACAGGACTGGTCCCAGGTCAGAGCCCTGGAGAGCCTACTTGTCACCTATCACCATCTGGATGATTCTCCACTAACAGTTACCCTCTGTTTTTGGTCCATGCCCTAATCCATTGGACAGTGTATACATCAATCCCAAAATTCCTCAATTTTTCAATCAGGATATCATGTGGCACTTTGTCAAAGGACTTGCTGAAATCCAGGTAAACCACATCCACCGCATCCCATCTAGCCACCTCGAAACCTTGTCACAGAATTCTACATGGTTCATCTGGCAGGACCTGTTTTTGCAGAAACTGTATTGTGTGGCCGCCAACCTCCCTTCCCTATCTAGGAACTCCAGAGCGTTTCCTATTATGAGCCTTGTAGAAGTACTTCAGAAGCATGCTCAGTCTGCAATCCTAGACACATTTACCTGGGAGTAGTCCTATTGAATTCAACAGGGTTTGCCTCTGAATAGGCATGCATAGGATTGCACTGTATATAGCAGGGCCGGCCAGACTTGCTCAACAGAAAAAGAGCCACATATGGTAAATGTCAGATGTTTGAGAGTGGCAAGTGGGTGCCAGTGGACAGCGAGCTGTGAGGTGTAAAATAAACTCAAAGAGCCTCATGCAGTTCCTGAGCTTTGGCTTGGCCACCCCTATAGCTTAGCCATTTAACACAAGGGCCCTCTTCTATTATGATTTCCACACCTTTGCTTGTACTTCAATATATGAAAATCCTATTGAGTTGAAAAAAAATGTTCATACTTCATTGCTCTACTCTATTCAGCTGATAGTTCACCTACAGCTTTCAGTGGGAAATTACTCAACTGCTTTCAGTGGGTTTTAGGCTTCATGAAACAGGCAAAGTTGGTTCTTATCTTAAAAACAGAAATGGTATCCCCCCCCACACACACACACACAATATAGCCAAGATTCATGACTAATTGTATTAACTGCATTTCCTGTAGGCCTGGAAATCACATTTTATGCAAAAGTACAATGACTTCTTATTGTAGTGGCTGAATATGAAGAACAGGCATGACTACAAGCAACCGAAGTGTATTAGTTCAGAATAAAAACAGGCCATAGGTCACAGAAATTCTAGTTTTACTGGAAGTTTTTCATAGAATGAGATCATCAAGAAAACCATCAAGGAAAATCTGACATGTGGCACAGTGCTCCAGGTTCCATATTTGGATTGCCTGGTAAGGATTAATTAATATATGCAGCTTGGTCCCAAAGATGACTGGAATTAACTGCAAGTAAAGTACTCCTTTTGGGCAAGGAAAAAGCAACGATGCATTCCAGCATCAGGGTATTTATGCAACTCCCAGTTTACTGACAACAGTGTATTTTTTTAAAAAAACAGACAGACACCTTCTTTCTGCAGTTCATCAACAAGCCTCCCAACCTCAGCTACCTTGGAACCTCACCAATGCAACTTGTCTGCAAGAAGCACAAATAAAATGCTGCTACCTCTCTGCAGCTGTTTCATCAAACTCAATGCAGGAATGAGATCCCTATTCATTAGGCTGCAACTTGTACAGGTGGTTTTATAATTCAATTGCTAAGATGGAGAATGACTTGGTGAAGCAAAGAACTAATGCAACCAAAAGCTACTTCTGCTGAATGTAACATGGGAGTGTAAACCATTAATCCCCACAGGATGCTTGACTGCAAATTTAAACATCTGATCTCTCAATTTAGCAACTGGGACCAATGCACACAAAATACTGCTGGGGTACCAAAGTAAAGAAAAAGGCATTAAGAGATTTTTGTCAGTCTCCATACCTTTGCAGTGGCATAGGATTCTCAATAACCTTATGTCCAGATTTGTAATTTAATATTAGTATTACAATGCCAAACAACCCAAAGCAAGTTAGCTAAAGTCCGCTTTCTACTGACAAGGTCTTATTTTCTCTTTTCCAGAGACAACAACAGCTCTTCACTACAGTGTACTGAAGCAATTTCTGGTTAAGTGGCTTACATTTGATCCTACCCTATCATTCAAGATGTGTGTTTGTTCTCAGAACCCCTGAAAAACCAAGTTTCATGGTAGGAAGGGCCTCAAGAGAAAAGAACTACCAAACTTCCACAGTATTAGTCATCAATCCTCAAAACTACTTACTCTAAAGTAAGTAAAAGAGCTAAGAGGATGATACTACTCCTGAATAACGTATTCAAGCCTATATCATAAGGCAGGGAAAGCAATCCAGTGACTGCCAGATATTTTGGACTAAATAATTCATAATCCCTTACCAGTGGCAATTCTGCCCAGGCTGAATGGAGCTCTAATCCATAAAATCTGGAGAACACCAGTCTGCCTATCTCCTGCCTAAGGTAACACAAAGAAAAGTATTTCCTGATGAAGTTTTAACAGATGAAAGTACAGGATTACTGATCTATGGTTCTCACCAGACCAATTGAGAAATCATGCTAAGCTACTGTGGATTAATTACCTTGCAAGATTTTATGGCATGCACCAACCACAATTTTAAATATGCAAAATATGGAGGGCATGTATCCTCAGAACAACCAGGTATTTTTAAAACCTTGCATAACCCAGTGGGTCCAGGTATGCATGACATGACAAAGCCTAGTGTGTGCCTGTCATGGCTTTCTTGCTAAAAATGGAGGCTGGCACAACCATAGCCCACTGTGACTTAAATGAAACAACTATGGAAGACTGATTTAATTGTGTAAATTTCAGACTGTCAACATCCTTTAGATTTAATGTACCATCTCTGTTCTCAATTTGCTTATGTCTACAGAACTGCTTAGCATAAGCTATCTATATCCTTTCTTTCTGGTAAGTAATGGCAAATGATTTTCATACAAACATATTTTACCGCACACAGCAAACAGTTTTCCTTCATTTCCCTTATATGGCCACTGCCATATTGGATTTCAGTCCCAACACACTGACAAGCCACATTGGAATTTTACAATGTGAGCTTGCCTAATTATCCATATCAACCAGCAAAGAAACAACCTAATAAGTATGCCCCATCTCAGTATGTTATTAGCTTAGCATTTGATGGCAGGAAGTCAAACCGGTTTTTTAACCTGAACTAGAGCTGAACCTGATTCATAGTTGCATCCTCCCAAATGAACCCAAATACAAACTGAAGAATTGCCTCAGCTCCTATTTTCAAATTAAACTGGTATAACTTCATATACATACAAAGTGTCCTATACCTCCCACTTCAAAATAGCATCATCTAGCTTAAGTGCAAGCAATAAGGTCAGCTAAAGCTTCCCAGAAGACAGACAGGCAAATTATCTGGGATAAGATTAAGCACAGACACTTACCCATCTCTGCCTTTACTGACTATCTTCACTTCAAAGTAATAAATACCACAGGCTGCAGGGATGGGGTGGGTAGCCCTGACTGAAGCAGCATCTTTGTGATTTTTCCCATGTCCTGCAAAAACAAAAAGGAAAAGTGAGATCCCAAGCCCTTTCAACTCCTTGGTGACCACCATTGCACTAGGGCAGGGACTTTACCAGAGCCAGAATCTTTATGTTGGGAAGTCTAGAAACAGCACAGCATGCCTGGCTGATAAAGCAGTGGGCCCCTGCACTGCAGCATGGAGGAACAGCATGGCCGTGGTTCTTTCTTTGTCTGTTGACAAAGACAACCAACTAAGTTTGAGGCAAAAAAGCCAGCAACTCAAATTCCAGGGGAAGGGAAAAGAAATGGTTTGCTGCCCCAAAGCAACCCAAAATGCACCCTCTAGTTCTTGTAAAGGGCTTGCCACCAAGGCCTCACACCTATCAAGGCTACCCCAATTTCTATACAAAGCCTTCTATGCCTTGAAAAACTCCCCCCCCCACACACACACACCCACCCACACAAACACACACCTCTACCAGAGTAACCGGCAGGTCAGATTAAATCTAAACCCCCTAGATATTTGCACTCCCCGTTTTCAAAAGCGACTTCCTGGCAGCAGGGTCGCCCATGGCTCAACTCCTCAAAATACTCCCCCGAACTAAGCCTCACTGCCAACAAGGCCTGACAACGCCTCCCTCGAAAGCCCCTCTTCTCGCTATCCCCCTCCCTCCTGTCCCGGTTCTCCTGAATCCGAGCCCTTTGCCACCGCCCCGGTTCTCCCCCTCCTCCTCTCCTCCTCCTCCTCGCCTTCTTCCAGAGACATTTTTCCTGTCACCCGCAGTCCTTTCCATCATCTTCGTCCGCCCCCGCAAACCGAAATCCCGCGTCCCCGTCAAAGGATACCCCCAAACAGACACAAGGCCCCGTCCCAAACCGGCCCCCTCCCTGCGTCTTCTCTCCTCTCAGCCCGTCCCTCCCTCACTACCTTTGTAGTGGACGCGCAGGTTGCCCTGGGAGAGGCCGATGTAGTTATACTTGTCCTTGGGGCTCCAGGCACGCGGCAACGGCGTCTCGGCCGGGTTGACGGCCGGATAGAGGCGGCGGAGGCGCTGGCTGAGCTCCTGCTCCTCCGGAGGAGGCGGCGGCGGCGGCGGCGGAGGCAACGCCGAGTCTCCCCCAGGTAAGCTTGCTGCACCCGCGTCGGCCATCTTGAATCCACTATTGTGTCAGCAGGAGGGGAGCGGGCCCTGTTTCCGAGTCTGTCCAATGGGAGACGGGCTCGGCCACAATGGACCCGAAGGGCAGGAAGGGAAGGCGAGTCCCAACGCCTCTGAGAGCCGGGTCAACTTCAGGAATGAACGACTACAGGTCCCGAGGAAACCCGCACGGGAAGGGCTCGCCTACTCTTTACGTCGCACAGCACGCCGGGACACTGAGTCAAGTAGGGACTCTTTGGCACAGAAAGGGTAGGACAGGAGAGCTCTCCACTGTGAGGGTTGAACGTTCTTGCTCCATAACGCTTGTTACGGAGTAAGCCCCACTGGGCAAGACATAGTAAGGCATGGGGCACTAGGGTTGCAAGCCTGTACGTACTTAAAGCGAGAGCCAGCCCCAGTGGACAACGTGGGGTTTACTTCTGAGTAAAAATTGCCAGGGAAGGCTGGTGACTCCTTGTGTCAGCGCCCCTCCATATCCATTACAGCTTTTGATTTGAGCTTGTAGGCAGGTATCCGTGGTGGTAAACTTCTTTTGGCGGTTGAGTTCAGCACCACGGATACCTCCATAAAAGCTGCAACGGATAAGGAGCCCTTGAAAAATCCATAGCGATAAATTAATCGGTCAAAAAGGAGGCACGACAAATTTCCGAATTCCTACCCAGTGCGGTGCAGGAAAGAACAAATACACCCCATGAATGCTAGCAGCGTATTATCTCAAGACGACTGTATCTGTCTTACCACACTAGCATAGCACTATAATGGGCTAGTTTAACGTTTACGAGCAGGTCGCCTCGCGCTGCAAGGCTGCCTTTGCAGAAGCAATGAGAAGAAAAGCAATACAGAACCTGTGGCATCTCCTCAACAGCGCCGCACAACGGCCAAGGCTTTCCCTTAAGCCGTTCCCTAGGTGAAATGCTTGGCACCAGCCTCCTAAAGCCAAGCACCCCGCGCAGAAAACGCCCTGCTGCGCCAAACGACCCCGCCCCTCCTTGGGCATCACCGCTCTTGCGATGCCAGGGCGCCCAGCGAAGAGAATCAGCGGCCGTTGTCTCGGGCGCCGCTAGGGGGCGCAGCGGTCTCGGCCAGGAGGCGGCGCCGGTTGTCATGGCGACGCAGCGTAAACAACCTCCGCCTCCGCCGCCGCCGCCGCCTCGCTCTGCGCCTTCGCGGCCATGGAGAGCCGCTCCTCGGCCTTTCCGGGGTGAGTCCACGGGGGGGGGGGGGGGGTAAGGGCTGGGAGGAGACCCTTTCGCTGGCCACCTGGAAGGACCACCTAAATGTGTGGGAATATCGCGTGAGGAAAGACGCTTCGACGCGCTATTCGGACACATTTATGCCTTGCTATCCTGCCTGAACATACACAGAACAGCTAAATTAAAGTATTGCTAATTATATGTATCTGTACGTTTGTCATGGCATGAATTGCAAATGGATCCAAAAGAACAAACGGAAAGAAGACTAATTATGTTATTTAATGCTTGGGATTTCTAGAAAATAATTTATCAACCACCAACACACATTTTCACACCTGATGGTAATGATTTCAGGAGATTCTAAAATGGCCTTCCCTTTTTTATCCACCAAAGCCTCCAAGGTACGTCTGCTTTCACCACAGTAATGTTTCTTCACTGCAGATATTCTGGAAGGATTGTCAGTTTATTTAAAACATCATATAAAAGGGCTAGATCAAGCAGAAATTATTTGGAAGACAAATGGTTAGAGATACCATTGAAACAAGATCTCTTACAACCTATAACCCACCTGACATCCAAGACCTTTCCCAGTCCTATTTATCTGCTCATCCAGTGCCTCTGAACATTTCCTGAACTCTATTTTGTGGTGATCTGCTGCATAATGAGTAAAACGTGTCCATGCATGCACAGAAATGCACACTATGACCTTCTGAAACTGTGCCACCGACACCCAACTCTTACCTGTGATTCAGAGAAGGCCACACAATGATGTTGCGACATATTTCAAGGAGCTTCAGTGCATCTCCTGATTTCCTTCCTAGCTGGCTCCATCGCTAACAAAACAACAAGATTTTGTTGGCGGTACTGAAGATCAAAACCATGTGATTTTAGGCATTTAGAAGCATTGTTGTTATACTTTCTGCATTTTTCCCTGTGAGTCGTATTAAGTCAAGAACAATGAAACATGGCTCCTTTTGTTTATCATATTCACATTTTAGATACACTATTAATATGCTTTTATCAGAGTGACTTGTGGACTCATCATTAAGAACTGATATCTTACAACTGATATTTTGTATTGCTTTACAGATATTTGATTGCATTATGGGTGTAATGTAATCAATAATTTGAGCCGTGCTGAATTGGGAATACAGACTTTAGTAAGCTCTGCACCATTTAACTGCAACAGTTTAAAGTGATCAGAGTAGGGTCTGTTATTTTTTGCTAATAAAAAATAAAAACAATTTGCTAATAAAAAAAGGTATTTTCTGTCATAAATACCTTACAAGTCCATTTTCTGTTCTTTGGAATGCATTACAATGATCAATGGCTTTATCTAATATTTTCCTCTGCCTGCTTATGCGCAAGTGATTGAGGGTATTTACACACCTTTTGGAGTGACTAAGTTGTCCTGAAGTTCCATTATATGCAACAGAATTACGACACGGTTCTTTGAAAGTGTTTTGAGAGTTCTTAGATACTGGACTTTGGCACACCATGCACAACCAGGTCTGCCTCCCCAGCCATGTATTGCCTCTTGTTTTCCCACATTCTTGCTGACCAAATATCTAGTCAGACATTACTGACACCATCTGACTGTCCATTGCTACTCTCACAGATACTGACTTCTCGGTCTACAGTTACTCTCTGCTGCAACCAAACTGCTTAATGGGATGTTATAATAAGGATTCGCCATCTGTTCTGCAACTGCAGCATTCTGGCTCTCCACTTCTTTTGGCTTTTTGAAGTAGGAATTAATAACAGTTTGCTTTCAATTCAAAGCACTTTTTGAGGTCTGCATAAATGACACACAAAGCCCTATAAAGTTCAACACCAGCTAAGCACATAGGAAGAACTGAATACAAAACAGCATCTTCCCAATCTGTAAAACAGAGAAATGAAACTTAGCTGCTACAGCTGAAACATAACTACAAGTACCCCCTTGCAAAAAACAAACTAAAATTTTCTGTGATTTTGAAGCTGTTCTTTGCCTATTCAGTCCTTCACAACTGAAGTGTAGGCATAAATAACCAGGATTGGGAGGCGGGGGGTGGGGGGTAGTTTTTGGAGCAACAGAGGCAAGCTGACCACACATTGCGGAGGAGCAGAGGCTGATCATGTGGGAAAGTGTCACAAAAGACACATGTGCATGCCTCTCCAGGTAGAGAGTTCTCAGAAACTGCTGGGAACTCTTTAAAAACCCCCCTTGTCCTTAACCTGTCAAATTCAGGACTTCAGCACAGTGGAACCTGTCAGCCACAAACCAGCAGAATTACTGTATTTTTCGCTCTATAAGACGCGCCTGACCATAAGACGCACCTAGTTTTTAGAGGAGGAAAACAAGAAAAAAATATTCTGAATCAAATGAGCACATAATCACAGGCACATTCCTCATCACTTCCCCATGGACCACATCTGACAGACTTACTGCACACACATATTCGCTCTATAAGACGCACAGATATTTCACCTTACTTTTGAGGGGGAAAAAAGTGAGTCTTCTAGAGCAAAAAATATGGTAAGTCTCTTGAGAGGCAGTGGGGGAGGGACAGTGACCCTGGCTTCAAAATAAGTGGGGGCATACCAACCCCCCTCAGGGGCTCCCTCCATTACACCTTTGGTGTTATCTCTAATGGGCAAATGTATATGAATAAGTGGAATAAATTATTCAGGAGAAAAATTTAGTAGTGGTTATCTAAAGGAACGTCTGTGTCCATATATGCCCACCCGCCCCCTACGATCAGCAGCAGATGCCCTTCTCCGGGAACCTTCCATGAAGGATATTAGGAGGGTGAGTACCCAGAGGAGGGCCTTTTCTGTGATGGTGTCCCACCTATGAAATGCGCTGCCCAGAGAGGTCTGCCTGGCGCCGTCATTATTTGCTTTTCGGTGCCAGGTGAAGACCTTTTTATTTAAAAAATATTTTAACTGTTAATTTATTATTATTGTATTTATGGATTTTAATATATAGCCGAGATGGTACCAGTTTTTAAATTATTGATTGTATTTTTATGTCTGTTGTGAGCCGCCCTGAGGCTTTGTTGCGATGGGGGCGGCATAGAAATGTTTTAAATAAATAAATAAATAAATAAATAAATAAAATAATGTAAGTACTATGGCCATATTAATTAGATTAGTTACATGCTACCAGTTCATGGAGATTAGCTGCAACCTTCCAGTTTATTACTGACTTCTAATGTGATCCTTAGTGTTTTTGGTTTGTCTCCAGTTTTTAAACATTTGAGCCATTACTCTGTATTGGCCAATATCCTGTAGCATGCTGTAATTTTCACAAAAACAGTAGCAAAAATGTCTCGCGTTTTTAAATAACTAGAAATCTGTAAGGTTCAGCAATACATAAAGTTGCATGACAACATTTTCCCTCTTTTGCTTCCAGGGTCTGCACTCAGGAACTTGGGAAAAGGTATTACAAGAACATGAAATATTTATTTAAATTTATATTTGGTGTTACAGGAAACATGCTTGCTTTATAAGCTAGCTTCCCAGCAGTTGTTCATAATAATAACTGATTATGTTTGATTATATTTCTTTGTTATGATATTGCATTTGTGGCTTGCTCTTCTTCCTATCTATCTAAGCAAATAATCCAAGGGCCTATGGATACTGTCTGAGAGTCCATAGAATAAAAGGATTTCCTCTGTCAAGGTGAGAGGCAGCATTCCAATCATTGAAGGAGGAGTTAGAGATCTGGCCTCTACTCTCCCTTGCAGCTAGTGAAGAAAAAAACATACCTGTGGGCCTCCAAGGTTGGAAAATTCACTTTGGGGGGTATTCTGGGGGCAGGAAAGCTATGAGCTATTCTGAGCCTGTCAGGGTTGTGTTATAACAACAACATCCCAAACCATGAACATCCACTGGAATCCATTATTACCAAATGGAAAGAATGTGCCTCAACCCTGACACTGCTTAGAGAAGGCAACACATAGTGACTTGCTCAGGAGGGCATTAGTCAGAGAAGCAGCCAAGAGGTCAATGACAACTCTGAAGGAGCCAGCTGAGATGGGAGGCACCCAGACACTCCACAGAGTGGGGCTTTATGGAAGTGTGGTGGACCATTGGTGAAACAAACCCATTAAAGCCTGTGAGGAATTTGCAAAAAGTCTCGTGGGAGATATAGCAAACGAGTGAAGAAAGCGTCTCTGGTCTGATAAGACTCAAATGGAACTTTTTGGCCTTGCTACAAAATGCTGTGTAGCACAAAGCCAACAGTAGTCATTGCCCGGACAATACCATCCCATAGTGAAGCATGGTAGTGGCAGTATCATGTTGTGGGGATGAGCTTTCCCAGCAGACACTTAGTAACTCTTCAGGACTGAGGGCAAATCGAATGTCTTAGAATGGCCCAGTCCAAGCCCAGACCTCAGTCTGAGAATCTGTAGCAAGATTTGGATTGTCTCCCATTGTTCACCAATTGCCCCCCTCCAACCTGAAAGAGCAGGAGCAGTTTTGCCAGGAGACCTGAACAAATATTGCAAGATCGAGATGTGCACAGCTGACTGAGAATTCCCCAAGAATACACGTGGTTGTAATTGCTGCCAAAACTGCGTCTGAAGAGTACTGACTCAGGGAGGTGGAGCAAATATTTATGCAACCTACAAGTACCAGTTTGTTTTTGTTAACTTTTGTGCCACACTAAAAATAATGTGCACCTTCACAGTGTTGAGTGTCTTGTGTACATCAAGTAGCAACAAGGCCAATTTAAGTCATTTTAATTCCAGGTTGTAACATAACAAATGTGGAAAAGTCAAAGGGGATGGGGTTGAATATTCTGCAGTGCACTATAATTACCAGGGTAATGTAGGAACAATTAACTTGAACTTCAAATTAAGAAAATAAGACCTTAAATAAGAGAGGATGGAATTAAGGACTTAAAGATAGTTGCAGCCTGGAAGACCTTTTCCGTGAAAGCCAGAAACATGTCCTACATGTAGCTCTCTTAACCCATCTGCTGACAGTCGCCAGAACTGAAATAGCAACAAGCTGGAAAGCACCTGACTGTGCTTACAATATCAGGGTAGAGGCAGATATGGGAGTGATCTAGAAGTTAACATGCAGGTCCACAGGATGTCAGCAGAACTCAACATTCTGCCACTTCTGTAAAAGACATCCCTTCAGAATATATGGGTAATATAATTTGGTATTTTCACTGAACAGCTCCACTGATGGAGTGCTACACCTATGTGGTGTAGTGGTTAAGAGCATGGGACTGGGACTCAAGAGATCTGGATTCCTCACTCAGCCATGGAGGCAACTGGGTGATTTTGGGCCAGTCACAAACTTTCAGCCCAACCTACCTCACAGGGTTGTTGTTGTGAGAATAAGATTAAGACGACGACAAATTATCTGTAAGCTGCCATATGTTCCTTGGAAGCCAAAAAAAGCAGAATATAAATATAACAAATAAATACAGGAGTACTCCACCAGTCATGGTTGCAGAGTACCTTGTGTTCTGCCACTAGAGTGAGGCTTCTACCAAATTCTATAGTCTCTCAGCTGGCATGGCTACAAAATAGGGCTGCATCCTTGTAAACTGATGATCAACTAGAGTTCCCTGTTTCAATTGTAATAGGGAATTCTGGTTTAAACAAACCAGGTTCAAAGCTGGCATAAAAGAGAAGGGGGATGGAGGAACAAAGGAGGGGCCCCCAGGAACAATGTTCATTCCTGATTTTATAAGGAAAAACTAGCAATGTTAGTCATGTTTGAGTTCAAGAATTTGACACTAAAAAGACTGAGCTCATGTTACTATACTTGCTGCCCTCTAAATTTGTTGGTTTTGGCTTTCATCATTCTTGGCCAGCATGGATGAGGCTGATGGGAGTTGTAGTCCAACACATATTTAGGTTATTGGTCAGACCAAGCTGAACTGAGGTATCTGTTCCTAGCTGGTATTCTGGTTGTGCTAACTGCCATTCCTTTGAAATCCACATGGGAGACAGGAAAGCAGGAAGAAAGAATGACATTGTTCACCCTTCCCTTTGCTTCTCAAAGGCATTGCCATTCTCCTCCTTCTTGCCATTATCCAGAAACTTATTCAACCAGTCCTGCCCAAGTTTAGAGAGCACAGCAAGCTTGCCCAGTCTGAAGAAAGCAGATGAGAAGAAAATGAAATCTTTGGTGAGTGGAGCATTTGCATACAGAGATGAGGCATCTATCCCAGTTCTGGGGTTTCCCCCATCATCCTCAGCCAGAATGACCATTGGCTGTGTTGCCTTGGAGGGTGATGAGAGTTGTCCAGCATGTCTAGATGGTGTCAGGTCGCGGCAGAGTGCAAGGATGCAGGGATCCTTCACGAGAAAGGAAAAATATAAAAGGGAAGCTTTTCCCAGCTGTAAAGAATGCCTCTAGGTCACTGGTCTGGCAGCCAGCCCCAAATCCGAACACCATACATTTCCCTCAGCGTAGGGAAAAAACCACCTTGAAACCCAAACAGGATTACAGGCTCCATTTGTACTGTTCTATGTGCAATCTTATGCACATTTGGACAGAAAAACAGTTGTAGAACTCAGATTCATATGACTTTCTTCTGTCCAAATATGCATAGGATTGTGTCCTGGGTGCTAAACTGCCTGGGAAACAAAGGTGACCATGTGTCCTTCTCTACAAAGGACAGTCCTATATTTGAAGGGTTGTCCAGCCCAACTTGGGTTTAAAAGTTATAAGAATGGAGGGCTTTGGGGTTGCCCATTAACAGCACATCAACAGCAGCCTAAGCAGAACTCAGCCAAGACCTCTGCTAGGGAGATCTCTGTTTTGATTACATTTAAATTACAGACATTATTTTTAAAATTTGTATCTCTAGCTACATATTAGCACCTGTAATTTTTATGCAAAACAGTGTCCTTTTTTATGGTGGTCTATGACTGTAATGGATGCAGGTGGTGCAGTGCTTCAAACTGCTGTGCTGCTGGGCTGGTTGATCGAAAGGTTGCTGGTTCAAATCCACAGGACGGAGTGAGCTCCCGTGGCTCCGTCCCAGCTCCTGCCAACCTTGCATGCTTGCAGTTTGAAAGCATGCAAACGCAACTCGATAAAAAGGTGCCATTTCGGTGGGAAGGTAGCGTTCCGTGCACCTCGGTGTTTAGCCATGCCGGCCACATGAGCACGGAGACCATCTGTGGACAAATACTGGCTCCCTCGGCCAGGAAACGGAGATGAGCAGCGCCCCCTAGAGTCAGGCATGACTGGACTTAATGTCAAGGGGAAATCTTTACCTTTACCTTTATGACTGTAATAAATAAGTGTCCTTTTAGTGTGGCTCATATATTCTCTTTTTGGGGAAGGGGGATGTGCAAGTGGCCCCCTGACAGGGTTCCTGTGTACACTCCTCTGAGTTCCTCACAAATATTGCAAAGAAAAGATAAATAGCATTTGAGATGATCAATTTTCATGCAATTTTCTAACATATGTCATAGGGTTAGAGGGATGGGAGAAAATGGGGAGGGTTTAACACAAAGGCAGGATACCATGTATGAGCTGACAATAGGTTAAAATACATAATCCAGAGCATACAATGTGCTGCAGTTGGAGATCTGGAATAGGCAAAACATTTTAAGCTGAGATGCATGTAGAACAGAGTTCCAAATGCCTCAAGCAGGTGTCTCAAGCCCTGTGTTACATGGACACCCCTTCCCCACCCCCGCAAACAAAAAGGAAATTTGCTGGGGGAGTATCCCTTTCTCTTCATCTTTGCAGGCCCTCTCTAGCAGCCATTTGTCCTCATGGCCAGCATATGCACCAGGGCAAGCAATACTACAGAACCGCAAACCTTGTACTCTCCCTCAATGGCAGAGGTATGTATGGAGAAAGATTTTAAACCAGCACATTCAAGTGAAGTCTTCTGGGCCAGAGAAAATGTCTGCCTTGCACAATTATTGGAAATATTTTCCCACCCACAGGGAGGTTGGGGCATAGCTCCATAGCAGAGCATACCTGACATGCTGACAAACCCATTTTCACGACTGCACTGATAAAGTTAGCTAGCGTCTTTGCCTACAGATCTGGGAGCTTGAAAGTGCTTCTTTAAAAATAGGTTAGTGATTCTAAACAAATCACTGCATGCCTGGCAAAGATTGTGAAGAGCTGCAGCATTAAATCAAGGGGGAATCAAAAGACAATGCATTTCTACTTGCATTGTTCCAGTTAGCCCCTCCTTCTATAGTAGTATTCAACGGGTAAAACATCTGTTGCTTGCCTTATGGTGCAAAGAAGGACCTTAGGGGAACTGCATTGTACCAAGGGCATTTTTCCATTACAAGCCTGTTACTAGATTTATACCAACTATTATGGCTTTCTCCAGAAAATCCTGGGAACAGTGACTTGGTAAGGTGCGGGGATGTCTTCCTCTTTGGAGGCAGGGAGTGGGAGTGAATTAATAAAGTTCCCTCCTCCTACTTGCTCTGGAGGCAGGGCTTCCTTCTGCAAATTAAACATTGTCCCTTTTCTGTGTTGGAGACCGCTTTCCAGTCCCAGTCCTGGGTGCTTGGAGATGGATGTTTTCAATCAGAGTGTCTCTCCATCTCAAATTTGTCAGTGGTCTAATTGGATTTTTCTGGTGAATGTCCACATCAGAATTTTCTCCAGAGATTTGCCAGTGGTACTTTGGTAAGATACTAATATTTCTAACCTCCTTCCAGAGCAGGAAATGGCCCCTGAACCAGATTGTCTCTTGGAGCTCTCTGAACAATTACATCTCTGTGAATGGCATTGACAACTCTGCTAGCCTAGATCGAATATACATTAATGGTGACGTTTTGGAAGAGACGCCAAAGTATGATGCCAAATGTGAAAATGTGCCAAGGTGAATTATATTTTCTATCTTACAGTATCAGCAGAGAACACGTTCCTTTGTCCATCACAAAGCCACGCTACCTTGAAGATCTGGAATCTCACCTGCGGAGAGAGCTGCTAGCCCTAGACCTTACTAAAGGGAAATTTCAGGAATTAAAACTCCAGGTCTGAGCATTAAGCAGCAATATCACAAAAGGTGGTGACTGTTAAACCTTGAATGTTGAATGGAACACATTTATATAAGCCCATCAAGAGTCTACTTAAGCAGGATGGAAACAGAAATGTACTGTTGAAAGTAAAACAAATGTAAGAATATAAAAGATGCTCTGCTAGATCAGTACCATGGCCTATCCAGTCCAACACACTGTATTCCAGAGTGGCCCATCAGATGCCTCGAGACAGTCCCCAAGCAAGACATAAGTACAGGACCACCCTTGTGCTCTTGTTCCTCAGCAATATGCTGCCTCTGTTTCTGGGAGTCAGATGTAGCCATCAATATCCCTTTCCTGAATTAATTAGTCTAAATGTCTTTTAAAGAAGTTGAGGATACAATCCTATATAGAGAGAGACAGAAAAAGTTCCTGCAGCCCTCAGCATTCCCCAGCTAGTCATGCTGGCTGAGAAATGCTCAGAGATGTAGGACTCGTTTTCAGTCAAAACATGTGCAGGATTGCACCGTTAAGTCGGCGGCTGTCACTGCAGCTTGTGGAAGTGAATTCTGTAAGTCAGCTATGCACTCTGTGAAGAAATGCAGTCCTTATGTCTGTCCTGAATTGTACACCATTCAGCATCACTGGATGATCCCCAGGTTCTGGTATTACATATGAGAGAGAGAAATTTCTCTAGTCTGCTGTTTCTCCACATGAAGTGGTGCTTGTCATTTCCAAAAAAACAAAACAAAACAAAACAAACCAGACGGTATATTCAGTAAACTAATTTGCATATTGTTAGCAATCCTTCTATTCAAACAGCTGAAGAGAAACCCAAAGAACATCTGGTAAGCAACCCCAAGTTTATGTGCTAGGTGCACAACAGTTTGGGCATGGAAGTCAAATGGCTGCTTTGTCCAGTCATGATGATATCAGAGGACATAACCACACTCACACACACACACACACTATGCCTCTGATGAGGCCAGGTGCCAGCTGCAGCTCCGGAGAGCACTTCAGCTGAGGCTCTGCTTTGCTGCTTGGAGGCTTTCCCTATCTGGGGGAGGGTTAAGCACACTGAAGCTGCCCTCACTGAAGGGGTAACTGAGGAACCCTCCAGCCGCCACTTCGGTCATACCACTACCTACGTGGTGGTGGAACGTGCAGTGTGGTCAAAGCGGCCCTGATCAAGTAAAGGGATGGCGTGCCTCAGCCGCTGCCTGCGCTTGTGGCGCTGCTTCCACGATTCCATGAGGACCAGGTGGCTGAGTCAAGCTGCATTTCCACTGCCCCAGTGCTGTGGAGTGTTGCTCTGGCAGTTGCCCAAGGATGCCTAGTGCTCACCCCAGCCCTAGAATAACAGTGTGAATGAGCAAGTTCTTCAATTACTGGGAAAGCATCCATATTATGATACGCCACCTTTTTTTTGGAAAAGAGAACCATACCTTGCTGCTGCCAAAAACAAACAGGCAAAATGCTAGTCTCAAGGCTTCAGTATTAAAAATGTACAGCCAACGGAGGAGATGCTGATACTAGTTTTCTTACCTCCTTTTCTCTCCCTCTGCTCTTCTAGCCTTATCGAGAAGTATTTGAGTTCTTCATGGAAGAATTCAAAACCTACAAGCCTTTCCTGGCTTCCATCAAGAATGAGTATGAACAAACAATAGGTGAGAAGAGCCTGAAAATGCTTGTAGCAAACAGTTTTCTGCACTGATACGATCCTCCTTTATGAATAGAACAAGCAGCCAAATGGCAGATCAGCCTTCCCCAATATGGTGCCCACCAATGGGTTGGAGTGCAACTCCCATCATCCCCAAGCCAGCATGATTGTTACTATTGGAGACAAATGCCTGGCGTCTACCACAAGAATGTAAAGGAGAGTTTTGGTACTCCTCAAGGACATTGCTAGGTACTCAAAGCACCTGCAACTCAGGTCTATAGGACATAAAATATATGTACCACCTCCCCCATGGATTTTCCATCTCCTGCATGCTGCCAAAGAACCCTAAGACTTAGCAGATCATATTGCTCACCACATTGCAAGAGCTTATTTCTTCTTCCCTGCCACAGTTCAGGCCACAGTTTGAATATGAAGAGTTGAAACAAGGGATGTGCTGCATTAGAGCCAATAGATCCAAATGACACTAGTCAAGCCACGTGAGTGAAGTTTCTACAAAATTTGCAAAACGCCCTTCTAGAATCTGTAGAATAAGCAATGAATCACCCAATGAGTCATCCAAGTTAAAATCGTAAATAATACTTTCTGAGGCAGTTTTTGCCAAACTGGTGTGCTTCACATTGACTATGTTGGCTGAAAATGATGGGAGTTGAATCCAACACATCGGAAGGGCACCAGGTTAGGGAATGCTGTTGGGTGGAATAAGTCCATTCAGGAGCAGTAAATGTAGGATTGCACAGTTCATCTTCTGTAAGAAACACGCAGTGTATGTACATGGGTGTCATAAGACTGGGTGCATCCCAGCAAGCTTAACTAGAAATTCCGACATTCTTGAAGGCCAATATCTTTAGTAAATTAAGTTCACAGGTCTTGTGGGCCTTTAGTAACTGCGGACTTGCCTTTTACTCCCTGTAGCACATCTACAGGAGAAGATCCACTCCTTGGAGGCAGTGAATGGCATTCTGGTCACAGCCTCTGATCAATATACTCAACAAATCCTGGCTTTTCAACAGCAAGAGAAGATTGAAATAACAAAGCTGAAGGAGGAAAAGTTCTATTTGCTGAAACTTATTGACAAGATGAAGGAGGAGAAATGTTCTCTAGAGGCCCAGGTGAGATGGGACTCTGTCCAGCCTCATCTTCAGCAGTTAGTCTTCAAGAACAGTGCCATTGCTGCCTCTGTCGTGCTGAGAATCTGTTGCTCCTTAAAATTCACCCATCCTGAATGCACTCTCTGGGCTACAGTATGGTCTCCACTGCTTGATTGTTTTGGGGCAGGAGAAGTCAGGAGAGAGGCAAGCTGGGAGTGTTCGTGTAATATATGAGAATGTCTTGGCAGCAAGAATGTTGTTGTTAATTAATGATTCACTGGATACAGCAAAGCAATTTGTTAAAATAGAAGCTATATAACAGAAGAAGCTACATTACTCAGATCAGGTAGAGCAGAGGCAGAGAAAAGGTAGCTAGTAGATCTCAGGACAATTTCTAGTAGAATAGCAAGGTTTTCTGATTCCCCAACAATGGTAAACATAAAATAGTTTCCCACTCTATATCTGAAGGCTGTGTATACCTAGTGTACCAATGTGACAAGCAAGTCTTACAGAGGCTTCCTAGCTAGCCAGGACATGAGGCCAATAATATCTCCAGAGGTATTATGGATTCTTACGGTATCTTCAGAGATAATGAACACAAAGTGAACTCTTTTGATACCTGCATTTAATTCTTACACTAGAGGGCAGGGCACTCTTCCTTGAGCATTTCTTCCCCAGTTAATTAGCAACTTCCATGAAGACAATCTACTTTCTGATTGGAGTAGGTTCTAGTTAGTGAAGCCATTTCTGCTAAGATGATGAGAATTTCATTCCTGGAACCATCTCTTCATGCCAAGACCTTGTCTATTAACTCACTTATCCCAGACAGTGTCTTGATCACTCCTACTGCCATCTGTAGTTTTAGAAGTACTGGTCTTTCATTAGTTTCCTTCTTCAATGTAAATATTTGAGAACATTATTATCATTAAAGAAGCTATCATGATTAATTAAGTTTTCTAGGCCCATGAAAGGTGCCTGCTGTTTGGCTGTAATGTGATTACTTTACTGCCTTCCTCTGCTGAAATTGCAGCCATGGAGAAAGGGAGCTTGTCATATCCAGTGATGCATGGCCTCCTCTCTTTCACATTGCTTAGGTGGCTAAGATGAGGAAGACAGTGGCAGAAGAATACCTCCGCTATCTTAATGAGTGTGATGCCCGCAAAATGCTTCTTCTAGATCTCAATGAAATGTACCGTCAGAAGGAAGAACTGAAGCTTGCAAAAACTCAAGGTAGAAAGGACGCCTTGTTACTAACTGCTGAGGGCAGCAGGTTCATGGTGGGGAGCAGCGTGACAAAAACCCTCACCCAGGTGGCCAAATTGAGCTTGAAAGCTTTAATGGTATTTGCTTATGGGGATTTTACAACTGTATTTGATTGGAGCTAGTTTTCTTTAAAATGGTTTATATTTAATGACTATTTGTTTGCATTGGGAAAATTGGCCTTGAAATTGGCTAAGGAATCAATTAAATAATGAATAAAATAAACCTGGAATGCAAGTTGGGAGTGGCAAATAAAAACCTGTCTCCCATTGATCAGAAACACTGCCTCCAGCTCATCACAGCAATAAGAATGCACACCTGCCCCCAGGATGCTGTCAGGTGCATGCACTGTAAACAGGCTTTGTACCAGTGTCAACTTGGAGGTTGTCCTGATTTATGGCCAGCTCCAGTTAGTAGCTGATGGTAAAGCCAGGAACTTAGCCTGTTATTTCGTAGTCAAGATAAGTGACAAAGAAATGAGCAAATAACCCATCAGTCGAGGCAGTTCTAAATAAGGTACAGGCAGAAAGCACGTCCATGTCCTGTCCAAACTACAGTTAAACCAGCCAATAGTTCAGTAATTCAGCAGAGGTCTGGTGTCAAGATTCATTTCAAAGTTATGCACAAAAGTGAAATCATTGGGACCATGGTGAGGGATGCTAGTTAATACTCCTTCTCATGATTCTGATCTGGCTTAGGGGTTCCATGGTAGTCATATTTTATATGTACTGATTAATTGCTGTTACACAATTATCTCCTCAATTAGTTTTGCCCTGAGTCAAACTTAAGCTGAGCTTGGCTTAACATTTCTCCTATTTTCCTTGTCATTAAACCCACATATTGTCTGTGGGATTTTTCTTAGTGACAGAAAGAATTTCTAAGATATTTGGACAATTGTGTTTCATGTTAAAATGGAGAGGTGGGCTTTTTACTAGTGGGAATGACCATTGTAGAAACAACTGGGGGCTCCCCTCATTGTGGCAGAGAACTCCATCATGCTAGAGAATCATACAGTAAACCTAGTTTCCAATGGCAGTTTTGGGCCTATTTGAATCTTCTTCTCTTCAAGACAGCAGGGGGGAAGACACAGTGAAGTTAACACTCGCACTAAAGATGGCTCGCCAGGACCTCACTAAAGTTCAAGTGGAACTAAACACCATGAGAGCAAACTATGGAGATGTGGTGCCCAGAAGAGAGTTTGAATTGCAAGAACAAAAATATAATGAGTTGGCTGATAAGGTACCTGAGTGGTGATCCCTACTGATGCTCCTGAGGTTGGTGGATCCTCTTATCAGTTGAAGGAGGTTTCCAGGGAAGGGATGAAAGAATGCTCAAGCTCCACTTTGAAGCTTGATTCTCCTTTTTCCTGTTTTCCTCTGTGACTGACTTTTCTTTTTGTTCAAATAGGGAAACTTTATCCCCATTGGCTAACTGATGAACATGTTTAGCTTTGGAAAAAAATAATTTAAAAGTGCAGATTCTTCTCCCGAGCCCCAAAAAGCATTTTAATGTGATTGCAAGCTCAGGAATATGTGAGCATTTTTCAAAAATGGGCTGTCAAACATTTCAATAGAAGGCATTCAGCATGTTTTCCATCTTCACCTGCTTAATAATGTAGAGTTGGTAATGTAGAGTTAGAAATGGAAGATAATTTTTGGACACGCTTTAAAATTCCATATTTGAGGCAGGGTGATTGCAGGATGGAATCAAGTCTGGAAGTGTGTAGAGTTTTTCTTTGGAACCCCTCTCCATTTGCAACTTCTAGTCAGCTTTTCTGACAGAGATTTTACATTCCCATGTTAAGTTTTTCCGTTCATTCCCTCCTTCCATAGCATTTCTGGTAGCCCACAGACTTATGAGCTGTGTTCTGTCTGCTCTCCTTCTCTCTGTGCTCATTCTTTTGGCTTTGCCTTTCAGATGGCGACTCTCCAGACAGACTTTGATAACCTCCAAGAGGAATATGAGACCATCCTGGAGGTATACAAGCAGGTTTCAGAGGAGCGAGACCAGTTCTGCAATGACCTGATCGATGTCCAGCGTTCCTCCACACCCCGGCCTAAGTGGAGCAAGTGTGCAGGTATTCATTTGGTTTGTTGTTAAGGTTTCTGTTGTTGCTGTTTTTAGGAAGAGGAGATTCTAGAACTTGGTGTCATCAGAGATTTTCCTATTCTTCACCAAGGGAACTCAATTTCCTATGCTCAGGCTGCATCATTCAAATTGCTAGAGTATATGCATGTAGTGCAGAACTCAAGATCATGATGCAAAAGATGGGATTAGGAGTTGAAATGTGAAGGCCACGGAAAACATAGAAAAAAATCAGGAAAATAGTTTTTCCATTTTTTTCTGAAGCCTTTGTTTTTCCTGAAAAATTGAGAACATGGATTATATAATATTTTCTTTCAGAATGATGAATCAAATGTTTCAGACAAAGTGTAGTTAATGAAAATGTTTCTAAAAACTAGATGTTAGATATTTTGTAAGCCTGTATAGCTTACAAAATTCTTGCATACTGAGGACAAGCAAGTCTTAGGTTGTTAAGCTGAGACTACAACTCTCAAAAGCAAAAGCAAGCTGTATTTCAGATTCCAGGAAGCACTGACATTGTCACAAGAGAAGGAAGAAGGATTCAGATATTTACATCTCTAGACAGGAGAGAGATGACTGAGCAAAACATAACGTAAGATGAAGAAAGGATGGGCAATCACGGAGGGCACAAAAGCTGCACCTTTTCCATTTCAGTGCATTTTGCAGACTTTCTGTGCAATGCCATGAATTGTAAGCCTCTTCACAGTGCTGTTCAGATGTGGTGTGGTGTGGTGGTGAGAGTGTTGGACTGGAGACCTGAGAGATCCAAGTTCTAGTCTTCACTCGGACATGAAGCTCACTGGGTGACTTTGGGCCAGTCACTCACTCTTAGCCTGACCAACCACACAGTAATGTCGTGAGGATAAAATGGAGCTGTGTGAGCCGCCTGGGGTTCCTCACAAGAGGAAAAAGGGCAGGATATAAATTCCACACAATAAGCATTCTACACTTCCCACCCCAGGAAGTACACAAGGACCCACTCAAATAATGAGAATTTGTATGCTTCTTTTTGCACAAGTCACTGAAGTATGTTTTTTGTTGTTGTTGCTCATATGTTTTGCTCATATTCTGATCTTTCCCCACAGTTATGAGACCCCAAACTTTTCTGTTAGTGGTTTAATAAAGTAACAGTTAAAAGATGTTCAGGATCCAAATTTTGCATCTTGCAGTACACCTTCTGTGTTCAGGACTTAATTTCTGTGGTAGAGTGAGGGCCGAAATCTATCTGCTTTGTTTAACTAGCTCTTGTGCATCCTATGATCCCCCTGCAATTCCTACTCTGCGTGATGCAGTGGTGCAGAATCTTTCTCAAGATCAGTTCTATGAGGTGAGGTCTGTTCTGTCTCAAAATCTTGTGTCTTCCTGTTGTTGCAGATGTGATTCCTGGTGGGCCTGAGCGCTGGAGTGTTTTGTCAGAGGGCAAAAGTAGTGACCAGCTGGTCGATGTGCTCTTGGAAGATCTTGGCACAGCACTGCTGAGAGAGACGGAAACCTTTGTGGGGCAGGTATGGCTGCTTTGGTTGTGGCATCCGGTGGGATTTCTGTTTTATTGTCATTCTGCAGCACTGCAGACAGCTCAGGGAAGGTCAGGAGGAGTCTCCACAGGGTCTAGTCCTTATTCCCAGCTGCTGGAGACTTGCTCCCTTTCTTGCAGAGAGGGAGCACTGAAAGAGTGTCTGCACTCAATGGTTGCTTTGCACATTGGCACATCTGCCAAGCAACACTGGTGCACCACAGAGGCCTCTAAGCAGAATGCCCATTTTGCTCATGCCAGTGATTGACTCTTAACCTAACCTGCCTCACAGGGTTGTTGTAAACATGCAATGGAGTGGAGCAGGGAGATTATGTAATTTGCTTTAGGAGGGGGAAAAGTGGGATATAAATAGAATAAATAATACAATTCTAATCCTCAGCTATAAAGCTTACTAGTTAATACTGGGCCAATCAATATCTCTAAGCTTCTGGGAGGATAAAAAAGGTGAAAGAGTGATACAAACTATTTAACTACTCCGAGTTCCTTGAAAGAAAGGAGATATATCAGTGCAATAATATACCAAAGCAACCTTAACTGAAACTAACAAAACCATGTCTTACCTTGCCACTCGATTTCGCAGCTGTTCATCTGGCTAGAGGAGCCTTCCCCAGCGTGCTACCCTGCAGAGGTTTTCAATTTCAGCTCATCACCACCAGCAATCATGTCCAGTGGTCAAGGATCCTAGGAGTTGTAGTCCAAAACATCTGCAGGGCATCTGTTTGGAGAAGGTCTGGCTACAGAAACTGCTTTTAAACAAGGCCATCACCTAGACTGGCAATGGTCTGACCTGTAAGGCTGTTTTCTGTTGAAACATGCATAGTATTTCCTTTAATAATTACATCAGTAGTACTTAGGGAGAATGCCTTGACTTAGGATCCATGTTCAGTTTTCTCTAGGCTCTGATACTCTTTCTCTTCCTAGGGGAGAAGTGACAAGATCCCTGTGTACCTGAGGTGTGATGGTCTGGTCAGAAATAAGAAACTGACAAGAAAGGAGACTGTAGGCATTTTAAGGGAAATATGGAGAGAGAAAATTGCTTCAGATCAACAGGTCTCTTTGGTCTTGCTCCTCCTCCTCTTATGGATTTATTGCAGGCGATTGGAAGGATGCCATAACAAACATACACTAATACTTGTATTCCACAATTCTTTTCTGGCCTATAAAACAAGCTGTTTTATTTTTAATAACAAAAATAAAATGTAGCAGCCACTGGGTGAGACTGGCAAGGCTCGGGACTGTGGCATGCAAGGTTTAACCCTTTCCATTCATGCTGTTCCCAATGAAAACCATACAGGCCTATGAATAATGAGTGGGAAGCTGCTGTGAAACCTCAATTACTATGTTATCTTTTCCCTAAATATGCTTGCCTTTGAGATGGCAGCTCATTGGGTGTGCTGACTAGGGCCGGTGGAAGTTGTAGGCCAAAATATCTGAAGGGCCACAATTGGGCAGGTAGAGCTACATCTTTAAAAACATTTAATGGTAGCCATATACTCCTCTTTTATTAGAGCTATAGCACATGGAGTTAATTAAGTTTTCTGTTCTGAGCTATGATCTGCACCCCCTCAACCAACACACCCGTTTGCCACAATTATTCTTAAAGAAAATATTCCATTGATACAGGTTGGCGCTCTTTTTCTAAGGCTAATTGAGGTTTGCGGGATGGAGATTTCCTGTAAGATTACATTAATTAATATAATACATAAACAAATTAAGAAAACCCTGGCCATAGTTATTAGCTAGTACTGCCATAAGATCAAGTTCTCAGAAAAGAACTGCTTCTAAAACCTCTCCCTCCTTTGCAGAGAGGAAAGCGATCCAGCCTTTCAGACTTCTTCCTGACCTTCTTCCAGAAAAAGTATGGTGAAGCACTTGCTTTTGACTGGACTTACACTGTCTATGAAAACATCAAGCTCTATCAGTCCAATGAAGCCATGTCCTTGTTTCACCAGATCCTGACAGGAAATGTGAGTAGTTTGCCCATTGCGTTCCATTTCCTGAGGTGAAGCAATAAATGGGGAACATGGGCCATTTCTTGAAGATGGAAGGAACTCTTGAAGGAGTCTCCCTTTATTCTCTTTCCTTGGCTGATGTATTATTTTAGAACAAATATTTTCAAACTTTTCTCAAAGTTATTCTCTGTAATCATGAAGGGGAGATAGCAGAAAATTCCTGGTGTTGATGACAGCATCTCACATAATTTTTTGTTGCAAAAAAAGGTCTATTGATCCCTATAGAATGGGCATCCCCAACCTGGGGTGTCCACAGTCCCAGCGGGTGCAAGATGGCATTTCAGGGGGTGAAACAAAGGGGAAGGCTGTTTTGTGATTTGCCAAAATTGGTAAATTGCAACATTTTTCACCAAAAATTAACCCAATAATAAAATTTGGATTTGGTTCTCTTTTGTCAATCAAGGCAAAATCTAGGAATCGCCTTAATCCACAGGCAGATTTGAGGACTGAAAGTAGCAAGAAAGTCCCACATTTTGACAAAATCATGAATGAGAAGCAGGAACAAAGAAGTCATTGATTTTTAAGTCCACAATTAGTTTTACTGTTTACAGTAAAACCAATTTTTTCCTAATTGCTCAATTTATATTTGAGCTTTATGAACTGAGTTAAAAGCTTTTTTTTAAGTTCTATTTGTTCACCTGCAGTATGGTTCAATTTGTGGTTCAATAATTAGAAATTTGACTTCATTTTTGAATGTGATATTACTTTTGTAGGGGGTGCAAACATAAGTCAAATATTTCCTAGAGGTACAAAGCATGGAAAGGGTTGGGAACCACTGCTATGGAACATGTATATCTACAGAGAGCAGGCTGAAGTTGTTCACCACTCTGTATCAGTAAATGGAAATAGGGGGGAGGGGGTTACTACCATCATAAATTTGGGCAGCAAGGGGAATAGAAACAGCAGTGAGGGCCTATATGCTGCCCATCCATGATGTAAATCATGAAGTTCAGCAGGGTGATTTTTTAATGACTGGCAGTATTTTTTATACTAATCAGTGTAACATTTCTAGGAAGCTACCATGCAGAGGTGGGTTTTTTTTGCGGAGGGGAGGGTATAAATTCAGCACCAAAAGGCAAGTGAGTAAGCCTAGGGTCAGAGCAAAGGAGAGTCATGCAAGATCAACCCAAAGTCCTTCCTCATCCTGCTCCCACAGTGGTTCATGAGAAGTTCCCAAATAAGCATCTGGGTAAACTCTAGGCATCCTTGAATACAATGGATTTTCTAAATCTGTTTCATTCAGGCTTCTGGCCTGGTTTTGAAATGGAACATGCTGTAATTGCCTTATTAGATGGCCTCTTCCAGGAAAGGGACAAGAGGAAGCATGACCCTGCTGATTTGCTTGGTCTTCTCAGCAGCTTTCAGCACTATTAACCATCACATCCTTCTGATTTTGAGAACTGGAGGCAGTGTACTTGTCCTGTTCCTACTCTGATAGCCAATTTTGGAATGCTGTGCTGGAAGACCATTGCCCTGTGCTTTGGCAACTATGTATGGGGTTACACAGGGCTTTATTCTCTCCTCCATGCTATTTAACATCTACATAGGGGAGGTTGTTCAGCGATTTAGGCTGAGGTGTCATCAGCCTGCAGATGACACTTAGCTCACTCTCACCTTTCCATCAAATCTAGGTAAGGCAGAACCTGTTCTAGTATAGTACCTGGGCATAGTGATGGGCTGGAGAAGGGTCAGTAAACAGGCACAATCTAAACAAGGCAGAAGGCCTGTTAGCAGGTGGTTTGCCTGCCTAGATGAAAAATGCCTGCTCTGGAGGGTATTGCACTCCCCCTAAAGGATCAGGTTCTTAGTTTGGGGCTGCTTTTGAATCTAGCATTGTCACAGGAGACACAAGTGAACTCAGTGGCATGGAGCCCTTTTGTCAGCTTAGGCTAATATAGAAAATCTTTACCTGGACAGGGATGGCTTAACTACACTAACCTGTGTTCTGATAACCCCTTGGCTGGATTCCCCACATTCCTTAGAAAATAGTCTAGCACCTTCAGCTGGTCCAAAAGAGGGCAACAACACTGCTAGCAGGGACTGGCCATGATCACACTGGGCACTGGCAACCAGTCTTTATACATGCAAAAGGTTCTAGGGATAATGCTTTAAACCTCATCCTGCTGTTATCACATTCACAGCTGGATGAAGGAGTATACCACAGCCACCTCCAGGAGCTTAGCAACCTATTAAAGGAACTGACAGCTGCTGACACTGCAAATACTGGCGAGCTGATGAGTGAACAGTTCACGTAAGAGCTTGGAGGGGGAAGGTGAACTTGTAGCCAAATGGAAAGAAACACAGCTGCAGTACTAGAAATGCATGATTTTTAAAACCAATTTAGGTATAACTAAATCCCTTTGCATGGTGGGAGGTTACATCTTGGTGTTGTCGCATTTGAAAGATAGTGGGAAAGAAATGGGAGATTGGACTCTTCCCTAAGTGTAAACATCCAGGTGCTTGGCAGAGAAGTTTTATGTTAAATGTTCAGGAAAGGCATGTGTGAGATAATTACACAAACTTAAGCAGTTTCTCTCTCCTACTGTAGCCTTGCCTTAAAGGCAGCTTTCCCGCTAAAGACTGATGAAGAAATACAGGAATTAACTGAGGCAGCAGGCTACAAATCAGAATATGACACCATCATGTACAAGCTCTTATTCTTAGAGGTAGGTTGCTCAGTTTCCTGTGCAGAATGAAAGACACTTCATTCAGGATTTTTTGTGGGATGATGGGGAACTAGGTCTGTAAAATTAAATTGTCTTAAGAAAACGTTTCTGTTAAAATATGCCATATCCTGCTGTTCTGGGCAAAATCTCCCCTCTAGGTAACTTCCAGTATCTTAAAGCAGTAAAATCAAATAAACCAAAAATAAAAGTAACAGAAGAGCAGCAACTCTTATCTGCAAAGATTACCAAGTAAAGAAAGAATACCAGACAAAAGAACAGAGTTCTCAGTACTTGCCTAAACGTTAGTAATGATGAGGCTAGTCAAACCATTTTGTAGAGTATTTTTCCCCTTCTTCTCTAGTATTATCCATATTAGGACTCCAGCTGACCTAGTGAAATGGATGTGTTATCGATTCAGGGCACATAAATTACTTATCTACTTGATTCATAATTAACTTACAAAATTCATTGCCACAAGATAAGAGGAAAGCAGCTGGTTTAAGTTGTTTTAAAAGGAAATTGGATAAATAGAAATTGCAGCCTTCCCCAACCTGGTGTTTTGGGTGTGCCAAGACTTAATTTATTTAGCTGGTTGTGGGGGTTTAGTTCAATATATCTGGAGGACACCACTTGGGGAATGCTGTCATACAGGATTTCTGTTTTAACCATGTTGACTAACAATCTCTGACATGGTTTGCATGAATTAATACAAGTATGCAATTTTTCCCTCCATTTACTTTCCAGGCCTTACATTTGTGCATATTTCTGTAGCTTGTTTAGAACTATCAGGGAACTGCAGCAGTAAATACCCTGAAAAGGAGCTGAGAAGTTAATCTCTCTGCTTTCTAGAGTAGCTGGAGACTTGGGGAAGTGGTGAAAAATGGAAGGCAATGAGAACTATCAGTTCAGCATTTAAAACTGAGATTGTTTCACAGTGACAAAAATAATCAAAATTAATGATACGGTTGTACAATTTTCAGGCAAAAAAGCAAAAAATCCCAACTGTATTTTGTGGCTTTGAAAAAAACCACTGGTGTTGGGGATTGGCAGACAAGACTGGTTCTGCCACAAAGGCCACTGGTTCATATGCCAAAGTTGAGTGGCAGACCAAGGGGGAAGGAGTAGAACCACCCATGGGAAGCCTGATCATTGTTCCACATACAACCAACCTACGATGGCTTATTCACAGGGCGACTTCACATGACGTGCACATCCACCCTCCATTTGCAGAAGCAATGAGACTCTGAATAGCAAGTTCAGAAGAACAAACATAAGGCTATTACCTTATTTTATCTAGCTGGCTCCAGAATGCTGGACCAGATAAATCTTTGACCTGATCCAGCTGTACTTTAACAATACGCATTTTGCTTCAAGCCTTGCTCTGTCGTAGTGCATCCATGTCATCTTGCCAAAAAACACATTGTGTGTCTGTTTTTTAAATGTCTTGAATTATATGCTGAATCCATAATCTCCAATTATAGTTACCATGCCAGAGTCAGTGTTTTGGCCCTTGCTTTGTTTTTGTTATCAAACACAAAGAGAAATTTGCTATGGAGCTGGAAAGCCCATGAGGTGAGGAATCTATTAGCAGACAACAGGGTAGGTAATGAGAATCATACTGGCAAAGGCCAGGATGACACTTTTTAGCAAAGGATAAGCTACTGCTATGCAGCTTCAATAGCAGAATGTATGATCATATTCCAAAAATGTACCTGCAGGTTTGAGTTGTCTAAAATTGTTTAGAACATCTGTTTTAAAAGTTTGAGCAAGCCAACTTGGTTCTTCCAAAAATACTATATCCAACTTGGATTTTCTTTTTCGCTAAGTTGGACTATTAACTAGGACTGTTTACAGTCAGCAAAATATATTTACATATTCAATAAAATTGCATCTGTTGACAAAATGGAGATATAGTTTATCTGCCCTAATTTCCCTGCACTAAACCACAAAAGGAGCTTCATCAAACAAGTAGAATTCTAAAATCTTGTATGCTCTTGCAGGATGAGGAGGGGAAAACAGAACCCTTGATCATGAAGCTTAAGAGCCAGTATATAAGTGAGAAAAAAACATATCTACAAGAGCTACGGGATGAACTAGGAACCTTGATGTGAGTACAGAAGTCCTGAAAATCATTTTGCAGCAGCTAGATGCAGATTAAGTTAATTGCACTCTCTTCCCATTGAAATAATGGAAATTACATATCACAAATGTGATACGATTTCAGAATATCCAAGTCCAACTGACTTGCATAATCTTGAGCATGTATACTCAGAAGTAAACCTTTGCCTTCAAGTCCACTCAGCACCCCCATACACTCCAAAATCTTCTCCAAAACTTGATTCTCACCTGGATTGAAAAGGACAGACTTCCCTAATCAATGCAAAACTGTGCAGACCGAAATTTGGACCAAGGATTACTAGGACAAGAGACCAGGTCATATGTCTGCCCCCTTCTATCCTGCTGTAGGGCAGCCTTCCTGTGGGAGGCAACAGGGATTCATCATAGCAGGAACCGGGGGTCCCAGTGTTCTTGTTTTCTCAGATAAAGTAGGCACAATGAATCTAATTCTAATAGTTGTAGATGTTTGTTTGAGGGCCTTTCTCTGTCAAACAAATAGCATTCCCATCTGTGCAAAGCAGGGTAGTTTGAAATAAATAAATCCTTTACCCTGCCATTTTGCTTAGGAGCAGCTCACTGATTAAGTAAGGCTTGGGCAAGTAGACATGCTGTAAAGGAGAATAAGTGCTCAGAAGTAAACTTGAAATAATACAATGAATCCAAGGTAAGCATAGCACTTTGGACTTTTAGTACAGTCCAAGAGGACTTCTTAACAAACCTCTCTCTGATTGCTTTCCTCTCTTTACATATAGGGAAGTGAGGCCAGATGACCTGAAGGCAGCTCTCTGCACAATTGACCATGGTCTGACAGAGCAGACACTGGATTCTCACATCTGTTATGCCTTCCAAGTTCCCAAAGAGCAACTGGATCCTGCTGCATCTATTCCGATAGATAAACTGATGCAAAGGCTTATGACTGCAGATATCAGACGACAAGGAACAGTTTTAGGAGAAATAAAGTATCTGCCTCCATCACACACAGTAGAAGAAACTGAACTCCCTGCCAGTACCTAAATTGACCTTCATCTTCCTCCCCACACTTCCCCTTCTAAAATTTATTGGAGTTAATTATTAAAAGTGATCTGGAATAAAACTGTCATACAGGAGTTCAATGGATAAATGAGCTCTAAAGTCTGTAGGAGATTCCTGCTGGAACAGTGATCCCAGTTCAATTTCTGTCCCAGAGGAACCTGAGAACTTCATAGGATAAAAACACTAAGATCTGTCATAAGCCTTTGCAAAACAGTGGGATTTGCATATTTCAGGATAACTCTCATTTTTGTAAAGACAGCACATCAGATAGATTAGCCTCAGATAATGAACTGTTTAGAAGAACAGGGTTATTTCATAGAAGGGCTGAAGACTGTTCATAAAAACTGACAAATTTCTTTCTCCGTAACTCTATGAACTCTTAGGATTGGACCCCATGGAGAAGCCTTAGTAAATTGGTAGCTTACCTAACTTGGTACAGAAATTGTGCAGTATATGGCTTTAGAAGATTTATGCTTTATTGGCTGTTTTTTAAATGTTGGAGCAGGGTCTTACTGAAGCAAATTCTAGGGCAAAGTAAAAAAACAAGCAGTTATTCAGAGGGAAAAGAAACAAGCTTCATAACAGAGCAACCAAACTGACAGGCAGAAAAACTGAGATGTATTGAGCTAGTATAGCCATTTAAAATGTCTGGGGCCATGCGAATGCCTTACAAGGATTTCTGCAAGTCATAAATAAAAATGGTTTAGTTACTTTCTGGGAGTCAAGTATATGTCTGCTGAATCTAAATATTTGGTCTGCAAAAGCACAGATGGTTCATCAGGTAAGGCTGAAACTGGTTGGATTCAGGGCTAGTAATAAAAGTTTGACATGTAATACACGTGGGTGATCAATGGTACGGTTATAAAATAATGAAGTTTTATTTCTTTGTCCTGATAACTGCCCCGGGACTATTTCTGCACTGCTCAAGTCCTAGATTTTTCCACCAGGGCCAGGTTCAGTTAAGATCCTGCAGTTCAACTTTGATCAAAAATTGGTCAATGCAATCTGCTGCTGGTACACCAGCATCTCCTCTACAGCCACATGGGGGCTATATAGATGCCTAATGTAGCCTTCTCCCAGTAGCCAAAGCTCTTTGGGCTGGTCACGATAATACATAAAAACAATACAGTAACAATGCCATAAACTCTATCAAAGGAAACAAAAATTAAAGCAGCTAAAAGTAAGCCTGTAAAAGAAAACTCGAGTTCAAGTTCAGTTACTTACTTTGCCCACACAGATTATCCATATCAAATCTGTTTGAATTGTAAGAGAAATCTGAATCAATTAGCCGTAGTGGTACAATATTAAATACAGGGAATCCAGAGATAATATACTTAAGTCTCTCTGCTTTTTCTTGCTGGAGGATGAAATGACGAGAGAGTGCTGTGTGTTTTATTCAAGTGTACTATAAATCAGAGGCAGAACTTGTACATACAAAACATTACTTCATAGCCACAGTATAGATATAAGAACAAAGTCGCTTCTGTAGGACAGACAGTGGGGCAAGGGGCTTAACAAGAAAATATACATAATTCTGAGATTTCCACAGTTCCAAAGGACTTGCTAATAGGAGTATATATACTATAGTTTACAGTGTCTTCGATGTTTCTGACTCTGTGTTGCATTCCCCAAACTGGGAACTGTCTGTTTCCAATGCAAGGCTGCTTTGCCAACATCTCATCTTGACTGGGGAGGAACCACTTTATTTCCGCTAGTAGCAACAGGAATTAGCAATTTTCTGTACTCCAGAGGCAAGTGACGTTCTATCAGCACATTTAAAGGTAACTTGTCTGTCACCAGCCCTTGTCTGGATAAAAGAGCAGAGGAAGGATATGGAAAGACAAAAAGGACATGTGTGAGTTCAGTACTTATTAGTTTATTTACAAATAAAGATCATCATGTCTATTAGCCCAAAGCACCTCCACTTTACCTAAAGGAAAGCATCTCAGGAAAATGTGTACATTATATCCATTACCACTGAAATTTCTGATTGTAGATCCAAACAATTAAGAGGCCAGCTGAATTTTTTAGAATGGCAATATAAGTTGGCATAGGCAAAGTTAGTCCAAAAGAAATAGAGGCATGAAATTGGACAGCATGATTCTGTGCTAGTTGGTGAGAATGCCTTAGGACCAGGGAGAAGTAGCAGCTCTGATCTCACGTTTTCATCAATAGACATTAGTCCAAAATTTGGATCTCTGCATTGTTACTGCAATCACTGGCAACATTCACACAGAGCTGTAAATTGACTTTCCAGAGGAACCTGGCACAATGTGCATGAACTATGGTTGTGCTGAGCTTTCCTTCTGGAAAGTGAATGTTGGTGAAAGTTTGGTCCTCCTTGCTAAAGTAACTCTTAAGGGAGGACGGGTTTTCTGAACTGTATGCCATACAACCTGGATATCCTATCTTGCTGTTCTCTTTACAAACCTCAAGCTATTCATCTGATTGCCAAAGCTGACTGTTAGAGAACTTGCAGAGTTTCAGGCAGTGCTCTTGAAATGATGTCTAAAACACCCCTTACCGCCTCATGAGGAGCTCCATATCAGCAGGCTCTGTAATCTTTCGTTTAGCATGATTTGTATAGGCCTCCAGGTCATTGCTCAGATGCTTGAAATACAAGTTCACACTGGAAAGGTGAGACACAATCAGTTGAGCAGGCTACATCAGCCTCTCATTCCAAGTTGGGCTGTGCTGCAAGGACTCAAGAACACTAAGACCCAGCTCCACAAACTGTAGTCAAGTGGTATGATGGAAACTGACAACACAAAGTCCTTCAGTAACCTCTTCCCTCCCACACCATTAATTTACATATAAGTTGTTCACTGGACTCACCATTTTTCTACAACTTTGAAAGCATCCTTGGTCACTGGCATCCCCACATAATGGCTGAATATCTTCCTTACCAAATTACTGGGGAGCACAGGATCATGTTTTCCTCTGCGTACTCTCTCAGCAGGCCTTGGACGTTGTTTAACCAAAGGCTGCTTTGAAGGGGACCTCCAAGAGAAAGCGGAGAAGTGCTGGATGTATGTTAGCAACAGACTCTACAAAAGCAGATGCTTCCTGTATCATAATCAGAGATCTGAGGGAGAAGTCACTTCCTCAGGGAAGCATTACATTAATTTTCCTGATGCTGGTAATAAGGAGTACCTCACCATGTCAATAGCAATGTGAGTAGGTAGTAGTAGGTATGTAGGGAAGAAATCAGATGGAACACAGCCCTCCAATGTACTTCAGCAACTCCTTTCTATTGTACGATATACCCCTAAAGCAATTCTTGCACATGTAACCTTCAAAAAAATATTCTGGTTTGGACTAACCCAAGTTATTCATAAGCTAGAGAAGAGTAACATTTTGGGCTCTGAGGGCTACAAGTGCTGTTGTGCAGTGGGGGTCAGGGCCTGACCACACAAAATGGGATTGCTGGGGAGAGGGAGCCTAAGGGCTCTCTGCACACACCATCCCAGCAATCCTGGCTGCACAGGATCAGTGGGGGAGATTCCACCTTCCATTCTCCAGTGATTCCCCGATGCATCTTGGTTAATTTTATGTGGGGATGACTCTCCCCATGTGTCCCTTTCCCCAACTCAACTGGGCTTTGGTCTGGAAGAAATGGTTTGTCAAACTGTCAAAAATGCAATCTGAGCTGGAAGAAGTTTTTGCTCTCATATGCCCTCTTCCCCAGTGCAGTTGTCCCATCTCAGTGTGGAGAAGCAGCTGTGGCAGGCCACACCTAGCCCACAGGTCGCCCGCTGTATCTAGAAATCTAGGGAACCCTGTTGCTTAGTCAATGGAATCCGTGCTTGGCAGCTGTGCATTAAATGTGTGGAGAGTACCTGTTCTTCATCAATTAACTGCAACTAGCTAGACACCAGACTCCTGAAAATTGAGAAAAGGATTTCTGGGCCTGAGAGTATAAATTTAATGCAGGGTGTTTGCATTAGAAAGCTGAATGTTCCGAAGAGACTGAGCGCATGCCCCCTTCCATAGCAATAGTCAGTAGCTCAGCAGCTCTTGCCTAGAGTTCTGTCTGACACTAAGTAAATACGTACCTGGAAACTGTGACCTTCGGATCATGTGGTGTAGAAAGCAGTGGTGAGCACTGGAAAGCTCTAGCACGCACAAATGCTGGTGTCTTCCCAGTTGGCTCTACGAGAGAAAGAAACACAAGCCCTGTGTACGCCAGCTCTATTAAGAATTAAAGGTAGGCTAGCAGCTGGTGGGTGAACAGGAAAAGTTATTGGGAACTACCTTTTCATAGCCAACTAAATTTCCCACAGCAAGAGCTGAAAGGATAGGATTTTGTACCAGGATCTGACTTTCAGGCCTGGAAAAGAATCAAACTGAGATGCCCAAGTGGCAGGTGTATAGGGTCTATGCTGGAAAATGCAAGCCTTGGCCTCTGTCTTCCAAAGTGTAGGCCCTGCTTAGTTTAATTAAACTAATGAACTCTAGTTATTTCTTCTGTTGCTCTGGTCAGGTGCAGAGTGCATGCTTGGCAAGAAAGATGAGTCAAAGAATAAACATGCATCTGTACCAGGCTTGTGTGTACACCTTATCAGACCTGCTCACAAGCTTATGGTATAATGAATTTATACCTCATCCTATTCATTTGGGCCCAATAAGACACTTAAGGTAGGAATCTTGACAGGCAATGATGGGAAAACGTCTTACACATCACACATTTTTGTTTACTAATGAGGTAAGTAGTTTTGCTGCTTAGCTCATGGCACCTCTTAACATCTATCACCTGTCACAAGATTACAAGTGTCAGTGCTGTCTTTTTAATCAATATGACCAGGGTTACAAAGTATGCTTTGATGTAGGTTTGCTGTAAACATGTAACCTATATAAGCTGGTCATTCTCTTTGTGTGTTGTTCTGACACTGCCATCTCACAGGCAGCTTCACTGACCATCCATGCAAGCTAATTGAAGCTGCCTGGCAGTCCAGTTCATGCTGTGTGTTTTAAGTAACTTGCTGCTAAACTCTTTGAAAACTAGCTCACTTGTATTTTGTACACAATAAGGCTCCTTGTAAGCAAACCTGGATCTGGCTTATTAGCTCCTTGGGATCACAAAAACCTCTAGCTCACAGCAGAGGAAACACAGCAGTTCAGAGCATGGATACTACGGACTGAGCATATTCCTATAACACCTCAATAGCCAAAGTAATTAAAAATTAAAAAGAATACTCTTGGATAAGGCTGCATCATGGCATCCTCAAAATTGCAAAACCACCCCCTTTTCTGCTTTGAACACCTGGAAAAAGGGGCTTCATTAAGAACCAGATTTAAATTCTACTAATCCATCTTTGCAGTCCCAACAAATCTCACCGGAATTTTCCGTGTCAGTTTCGGCCTCTGAGATCTCCACAGCCTCAGGATCCATTTCTGTTTCTGATGCTACTTCATCCAACCTTCTTCTTTTGCCTTCATTACTGTTTCGTTGCATTATTCCACCTACTGTTTCCTTTGTGTGTAGAATCTCCAACTGCTTAGGATTCTTTGAACTTATTTGACTGCTAGGAGTTAGAGCTTCAGTCCTCCGAGAGATGTGAGTAGCTACAGGTCAATGGCAAATAGACATGTGCCTTAATTGAGCACTTTTTAGAACACATTCAAATAGTGCTTTTTGAATGCTTATCTGGATTTGCTACTACATTCACATTATTCCCAAATCTCCCAGACTTCCACAGCTATAGGCATAGCCTGAGACAGTGACAGTTGGACAAAGCAGGTACATGAAAGTCACTTCTGTACTTCATCAGAAAAAAAGCATAAAGGAGCATAGCCAGGGAACTGATGTGCACCCTGTTGGCATTGCTCAGTCCCATTTCTGTTGAGATTACAGTGGACATGGCTCATACATTGCATTCTCTGCAACCTTATGATTTACAACCAACAGACCAAATGCACAGGATTTGCTAATTATGAATTAGCAAACAATTTACTACAATTGTACTAACTTCTACTAAATCCTCATAGCCCTGTGACTGTGCCAGCTTGAACCGGGAATGGAGAAGTCCAGATGTATGAATCCAGTCAGGCTTCTTCCACACTTGCTGTTCTGATGTCTCTATCCATATGTCCTCAATCAAAACCTCTTTGGTTACTCAATAAGCTATACAGATGGTGCTTAATATGGCCCAACTCTGCTCCTCATTTTCTTCCAGTGCTATCTTTGTATCAGTTCTATAGATAACCTAATGACAGGGGCAGGACCAGGTTATTTATTTCTAAATCATAAGAGTATGAGAAGATGCACCATGGATGAAAGACTGCAAATATTCTTTACATACTCGTAAATTACCTTTGATTTCCTTCAAAGGTTATTTTCATAATCTTGGAATGCATCCCCTCTCAAGAAGGATTCCTACTGACAGCATCAGGTACTCACCCCTTTCACTGGCGAAAGGTTCTTCCTCCAAAATGGCCTCTGGTATATCTTGACCAATGATAGCTGGATCCACACTGCTTTCCATCTCTTTGATTATGTGCACTACCATTTCTTTCACTGAGCTCTTGGCAGACTTCTTACGCAGCAAAGCAGACAGGTGGCCTTGCTGTGCTTTGTGTAGGTCGGCATCAATTGGTGTCAATAATCCTGCTGGGTCCTTAACAAGGAGTTCAGCATTAGTAAGCATAGATGATCTCCCTGGGCTGACATCTAGGAGTTTGGCATCTGCAGGAGTGAATGATCTCTCTGGGTCCATATCTAGGAGTTTGGGATCTGCTGGAGTGGATGATCTTACTGGGTCCATATCTAGATTGGCAGAGTTAAGTTGGACAGAAGTTACAGATGTTTAGGAAGTGCAATCTGCAGGCAGAAGAGTCCTAAACTTCATCTTCTTCATGCAAAAGGAAAGATTATTAGTAAAACTTGTCCCAGATGTATTCCAGAAACCATAGGTATCTTATTATGGTGAGAAAATTAATGTATAGGATGAAACAAGGGAAGGAAAATACTAAACCAACTGCTAGGCATGGAAAGATTCAAGGATGCACTTCCCTCAGTTCCACTACAGGTTACTTACCAATAGTTAGATGCTCTTCAGGACTTAAGGACTGCTCCATATGACTGTTTCTATGCAGAGACTCTTGCTGACCTCTCCTGGGAGTAACAGTCCTTTCCTGGGGAACAGTTTTCAATCCACCAACATGTTCCATGCCTGGCCTTTGCAACTCCTCACCGTGACTGTGTATCAACTCTCTCTTAGCATCAAGCAGACTCTCTTGCTTCTCTTCTCTAGAAATATCAGCCTCTTCCTCAGGTGTAGCTTCCATCACATCAACACCCTCAGCATCTGGTGTCAGGACCCCTCTAGAGTGGGTCTTAGTCACTTCTTCAACATCCATATCAGACTCAGCATTTTCCCAGGTTGTCTGATCAGAGGGCAGCCTGTTGGCTGAAGAATGCCCAGTCAAGGCAAGCTGAGAATGGGCAAGAGGAAGTTCTACTTCATTCTGCCCACTGGACTGAGAGTGGGCAAAGAGCTCCGTGTTAGCAGAGAGCATCTCTGTGTGATTTGACAAAAGAGTTGCTGTTTGCAAGTCCACAAGGTAGCTTTGTGCTGTTGGAAACATTTCAAAAAAGAAAAGATGATGGTTTGGAATGGACATACCATCCTGACTTCAACCCATGTACCTACACTATTCTATGCATCACAGTAAGAACTGTTCTGCCTTCGCTTCTATCCTCAGAAGCTATACTTACTCTGTGACCCCTTTACTCACAGTGTGCCACTCAAATAAATACAGACAACCCCAGGCCAGGAGAGAACCAAGGAAAACTCACAGTCTTTTATTTGCAGCAAGTTTTGTTCGATGCCTCCTTCAAATTCTTTCACATTAACACCTCTGTAATTCTTTGGCCTGCGGATTAAGCCTTTTTTCCCAGCAGAGTGCAGTGGTGCTGGGGTAGTAAAAGAGATCTGAAGAGACCTGAGGACATAAGAATAGCCCACATGGATCAGATCTTACTCATCCTGTGCTGGATTCAATCTCTCCTGGCAGCCATTTCTACATTAGTGAACAAAATGCAAAACCCTCTGAATAGAATCGCCTGTGGGGCACTTGCATCCCCCTTGCTCTTGCACTCTTTCCCACTGAGTCTCAATGGAGCAGCCAGTTTTCAAACTACTGGACTAATGCAGCTCTGTTATCTTAGCCAGGCTCAGAATAAACCCAGGGAACACAAGAGTATACTTTCAAGGCTGCCACACACCCTCTACCCATCCACACAAGTGGTTGACCTAATGCTAGTGCCACACATTCAAACTAGAAATAAATTAAAACAGCACAAGAACAAGCTACACTCTGAGAAAATCCATCATGGAAGTCCTTTCTGACAATTATATTGGCTTTTTCACAGAAATGCTGAATACTGTAAGAATGAAGGGAGACCTGGCAGGCATAAACTATTTGTTGACTGAGAACAAAATGAATACAAAGACTAACTCCTGGATTCTTGAGGACACCAAATGAGAAAGTCTAGATATAACTTAATGGCATCTACCGTGTGTCAACTGCTACCCTGGTCAGTTCCAGGCAGATTTAAAGCCTCTGGCAAGAAGATGATGAAGCTAGATAGCATGTGTTGTGTGAGACAATGTTGGTTTGCTTTGAAACAGGTCTTTTTAAGGAGCCTGGAGATCTATCATTCAGTTGATGTTCCAAACAAGAGTGTACAACAACTACAGGGAACATGTGGCTTTCCCGGTGTTGTTAGACTGCATCTCCAACCAGTCCTAGTCAGTACAGCCAATGTTGAAGACTGATGTGAATTTCAGTCCAACAACACCCAGAGGGCCATACATTCTCTGTCACTGAGTTAGGGGGATCACGAGTGAGTAGCAGAGCACCTTGGGCTTATTCAACTCCTTTCTCCCCTTTACCACACAGACAGGAGAAAGAAATCAGGGGATCTTAGTTCTAAGCTTTTCCCCTGACTTGCAAGGGGAAGAGCAGGAAGAGGTATGTAAACCCAAGGATCCTTCACACTCTTGTTTGGAGAACTGTCAAATTGAGCACAGTGGCACATAGCGCAACTAAGTACTTCCAAGCTTGTGTCATGACATGTAACTGCTATTTCATCTTTCTTCACAGTGAATTAGGATACTGACTAAGTCACGGGTGGGAAACTGCTTTTAGTCCAAGGGCTGAATTCCATTCAGAGATGCTTTTTTTGTATTTTGGGAAAAAACACATATACACAATAGAAACAAAATTCACAATTACACAAATATGAAGCAATAAAATAATAACTGTAATAATAACGCTCGCCCGGCGCCGTCATTATTTGTTTTTCGGCGCCAGGCGAAGACCTTTTCATTTAAGAAATATTTTAACTGTTAAATTATTAATTCTATATTGTTAATTTTAGATTATTTATTGTTTATATTTATATATTTTTACTGCTAGACTATGAGATGGGCCAGTTTTAAATTGTGTATTGTTTTTAAATTGCATTCTTTATATGTTGTTAGCTGCCCCGAGGCTTGTTTGCAAGGGGGCGGCATACAAATTTGTTAAATAAAATAAATAAATAATACTTAAACAATGCAATAACAACAGTGCTACCTTCCATCAGGACCAACAGATACATGTTAGTGTAAAATCATTCATTCATTTATTCAGGTAGCTCCACTCCCCTTCCAAAGCTACACTCAATACTGTGATGGTACACAACCCTTTTCCCTTTAGTAAAAATTAGTCAATAAATGATGTCCAAATATCTTCAAAATTAGTTTTACTTATCAAGCCTTTTCAACTCAATATCACAAATCAGATTATCATTAATACCTATATTCCAGAATTCTTAGACCAAGTACTTATTTGATAGTTACATTTTACTTTCCAATTCCTGCTATCATCAATCAAAATTCTGTTACCAAATTTGTCATCAATTCTTTAATAGTTTATCCCCATGTCCTCTATCAAATAATAACAATAACATGAAATCAGGGTCTACTGTAATATTTAAAATCAATAAGAAGTCTCACAATAGCTTCTAAATGGAAATCACTAGAGCCTCCAGCTATTTTCTTCACTTTAGTCTGTTCTGTTTATATTAATTTTTTTCTATTCTACATTTTCTTCTATGTATTTGTATATGTTAAGAAAATTATATATATATATATATATATATATATTCAATAGTTTACTAATTCCTTTAAAAACTGCTTTCCAAAACTTATATATTCACACTCCCACCACATATGGAAATATGTGCCCACGTCCTGGTTATGTCTCCAACATATATTGGAATATCTATTATTTATGTAATTCAATTTTACTGGTGTTAGGTACCATTTCCATACTAATTTGTAGATGTATGTGGATAAAAATTAAAGAAAACATTTTAAAATTCTCTTATCTCACATATTTCTTCATTACTAATATCTCTTCTTTAATCTATTTCCCAAGGAAAGCGGTCTACTATATACTAGAATGGGAGAAAACTACACAAAAGACAGGACACCAACTGGTGGTGGCTCAGAGAAAGAAGGTGGGATCAAGGGAAGAATGCCTGGCCTTTAGGAAAGCCTGGAAGGCCAGATGTAAGGTTCTACTCCCCTGATTGTGTGTATAGTAGAGGATTAATTGGCTGTTTTATTATGATCACAGCAAAAAGAGATTTCTGGGTCAAAACTTACTTTGTCATTGATGCGTTGATTAGCAATGAGTGGGCTGAAAAGGAAATCAAGGCACACATTAGATGACTCTCATGAAATGTGCAAATTTTACATCCTACAAAAACACTACTGAACAAATAAGCCATGCTTTACCACGAGAAGTTTGTGCACATGACAGTCCAAAACAAGAGAGATATCTCATCTGTTTTATATTACCATGCATCAAAGGATTTATTTTATTAATACTCCTCTTCTTTAAGGAAGGTCATATGGCTTGTTTGATTCCTAAGCATAAATCCACCTAAATTTCAACAGCAAAACTGTATAATGCAGTACCTGACCACTCTCTGGGCACTAAGGGTATATTGATCTGAATTATATGCACAGGTGATCTCAAATCTTTTTATAGCAGCATATTTCATAGTCTTCATATGCCTTGTTTCTCTGGAAGCATTACCAGGCAAAGTGACCAAACAATTGTTTCTGACAAATCTCAAACTACTGCACAGAGAAGCACTGATTGTTCAAGACGAGAGTACTCTTCACTACACAGCATAAAGGAAGGTATCTTTTTTAGGTGTTCCTACTGCTCCCATTTGCCTTGACTACACAAATAAAGCAGTAATGGCAACTCTGCCCCTTCTTTTATGGCTACTACCAAATACTTAAAAGAGTTTTCAATAATGTAGATTAGAAAGTAGTAAAAAATTAATATTTTCCAGATTAAGTTAGGTTTATCTTGGTCTAACCTTATACATAAGAAGCTTAAACAGCAAGGTTTGCTGTGTTGTGGTCCAGGGTTCATACTCCCTTATTGGCTTTGCTTAAAGATTGCAGCCTGTCTGACAGGATGAGGATGCACCCAACTCACTGAACCGTTTTCCTGCAGCTATACAATTCATAAAACTTCACACTTTCTGGTGCAGCCTAGCCTGCAAAGCTCTCACTCACCTGCGTTTGAATTAAGTTGTTTATTCAGACCTCTCTCAAACTCAGAAAGACGGACTTTTTTCGACCTGCTTTTGTGCAGTACAATCTGAGATGTCTCTTTGATAGCTGAGTCAGAAAAGCTGATTTCTACGTCGCTAAAAGGTGAGAAAACAGGTTCTCAATTAATAGCAATAGCAGAATGTCATCTTCAAGGAACTATGCTAGCACTTCCCCAGTACCCCCTCTTGAAGTAAGAAACCATCTTCAAAATGGTTTGAGGGACTCACCGCCAGACTTCGCAGGACCGTCGGGCACTGCGCAAGGACAGGGATGCCCCGCTGCCATCTGTGCCGCCAGGAAGGCCTCCCAGGAAGGTGGGAGCTGTGCTGGGGGCGGAGTTGGATGTGGGAGGGGTGGACAGAGCCCTTTTCTTGCTGGCCCCGCCCAGGGCCAGTGGCCTTGGGCTGGCGGCTGAAGGGTGACAGCCAAAGGGCAGTGTGCTGCCATTTGGGGCCGGGCTGGGCCAGTGACTTTGTCCTATTTTTTTTTAACGCGACCGTGTTTTTATTTGGTTTTAATTCGGGATGCCTTTACCTGGGGAACACGTGGGCGCCACCATTGGGGTGGTGATGGGCAGGGGAAGGTATGGCATTGGGGGGGGTCTAACAGGCCTGCATAGGAGAAGGAGGGACCGATGTTTGATACTGGTCCCCTCTTCAGGTTATTCCCCCAACCAGAAGGTTCCAGGCAGCAGTATCACCTGGTCCCCAAGCCTGATGGTGTTGCTGTTGAACTCCAGGCTGTTTGACCTAGCATGACCAACAGTCCGCAGGTTTGGATGACACAACAAGATGCAGCTAGATGTTGAATACTCAAAACAGCCATCAGCACACACCACAGTTCCATTAAATAAGTCATGGTATGCCATTCGTGCTGCATCAAATGCAGCAGCAAAGTCTCATATCAATGACTAACACACTGAGCTATAGCTAGAGAGATACTGCCTGCTCCTCAGATCAGGAAGCAGAGGAAAAATCGCACCTTCATCCAGTGAAACTGAAATGGTACTGCCCAAAAGCAGGAGGCAATATTTGCCATTGTATGTACATACGTTTCATGCATAGGATATCACACCTATATAAAATACTATGATACAAACTATGGTATTTAGTGGCATGTTTAAATGCTCCTTGGTATTGAGTATACATTTCTGTGTTCAGTTTGTGTGGCCTTGTTTGAAAAGGCATTACATATATCATGGCTAATGAAAGATCTTCAACTGCGTATGTGAGCAGGTAAAAATGTAAAGAAAGCATTGCCCATTCCCTCTGCAAATCTACTTGGTTTTAATTATTATGAATGTGATTTAGATGGGGGCGGTCCAACACATAGCCTACAGGCTACATGTGGCACTTGAGACTTTGTTCTGCAGCTCTCTCACTGCTTGGACCTCCACAAGTTCAGATCCCACCAATGGCACAGGCAAGGTTGTGGCAAGCTCGCCCAAAGCTGCTGGCCCATCCTGCTCTATTCCTGAGGCTCCAGAAGAGAGCAGGTTGGGCTGGCAGCCTCACAAGAGCTTGCACAGTATGCCCTGCCCTCTCCTGCTGGCAAGCGGTGCAGGGTCTCCAGTCCAACAGACTCTCTCTAGCATGCCCTGCCTGCTCTTGCTGATGAGCACTAAGGTGCTCAGTGCTTATCACCAGGAGCGGGCAAGGCCTGTTGCAGAGATTACAGGTCCACAAAGCATTCTCAAGCCAACTCTGAGATTTTCTCCCTCATTTAATGATTAAATATATTAATTGTGTACATTAGATTAAATAAATATCTTGTGTAGACTTTAAATTACTATAAGGAAATATAATTCATTGTGTGGCCCCTGGGTTCCATCTCAAAATCTTCATGGGACCCTCATGGTATAAACAGTTGGATCACCCTGATTTAGATAGCACAGTCAGTATTCATGGTATTTTACAGAAGAAACTTTTCCAACTTAGAGCTCCTTAGATGTATTAGACTACAACCTCCATCATCACCCACCAGCATCATCCACAGTCAAGAGTCACAATTAAATTGCAAGCGTGGTGATTTTGCTCTTTTTTATTTATGTATTGCCTTTATATATCATACAACTTCCATACATGGCTCCCAGAAACAAGCAATTTTTGTTTTAAAAACAAGCACCAGTTTTTGAAACCACTGCAGTGTTATGTCTATGTCCCACTCAACTTTCAGAAACCACATCCTGCCCTATTAATCCTAGGCAACCCTTTTGAAACATAAGACAACGTGGCTATTAAGCTTCTGATAGGATAGCCTGTTGCATTTTTCATTTCCCATTAAAGCTTCCATTACTATGAATAACAAGTAGATCCCTTCCCTTCTTGCAATATCAAAGCAATCCAACTCTTTTTGCACTGCATGCAGCTTCGGGACCATTCCTCAAACTGGTAAAACTATTATCATTTTATTTAAATAAAATTATTTAGCCATTCTACATTTTAATTTCCACAAAGACGTAACACAGTACAAATCTACTGAATAAGAATAGTCCAACCAAGATTTTATATTATGGCTACATAATGCACTTTCAGACAAGCTTACACTTTCATAGAAAATTGCCTCAGTAATAATGTTAGGAATATAAAAGAATTTAAGTTTTTTTTGCTCAAACATCTTTCAGCAAACCTGTGATGTTAAAACATTTTATGAGACACCAAAATAATTCTCTTAGTTAAGATGACTTCAACTTTTAAAGACAGGTTTTGACCCTTGTACCTATCCAAAAGAAGCAACTAGATTCTCCACTATTTGCTCTATGAAATGCAGCAGTAATTTCATTGATTACTAAAGGATTTACTCCAAGCAAATAGACTTAGGATTGCTTACAGGAGCACAAAGAAGCCACTTACCTGCAGGGAACAACCACCGGAGGAAACTGTAAGAATGTCTCTGCCGGTTTTGGAGAATTGGGTTTTTCAGGAGCACGAGGAGAAACTATTGGTTCTGTCAAGAGAAAACAAGATAAATTTTATGTCAACCAAATCTCCAAGTAAAATGAGATACTACCAAGAGGTTCAAGTGGACAAATTTTCTTATCTGCATTTCTAAAGCAAAGAACAACAACTAAATCATTTTGCTGGAAAGAGAAGAAAGTTCACCTGGACATGGCTGAAGAAAAAAGAGACCATGTCTGCTGCACCTTATCCAAAATACTTGTGGTCTACTAAGACAAAAATTTAGCATGGAATACATTTGAAAGCATTATTTACTAAAATTCCAATGCAAATTAGCATAGGAATTTTCCTAGACTACTTTCCTATTTTACAATTTCCAGAAAAATCACTGGATTATTTTATTTGGCCTCTCTTACCTGTCAAACCATTTGATTTCTTTGTGAGCCCCTCTGAGACATAATTATGAATCTTTAGAAAAACTGGTATAAGCTGCTTTGAGACCATGGACTAGAGTGGGATATAATCCAACTAACTAAAATAATTGCTATAGCCTTCAGTTACAAAGTCTCACATAAAATGGCAGATCCACCCCTGCCCAGCCAAGGCTGTACACAGGGTTATGACACGGACAGGGAGGGAATCCCGCTCCCCCAGTAGCAATGGGAAGCTCTACAGTGCCTCTTCCAAAATCACCATTGCTATTTCAGCGAAGGAGGGTATACAGGAGTAATGTCCTCCCCACTATCCAGTAAGCAAGCTAGACAGCTTCAGAGGACAATCTAGCTCTAAATGTGTTTTATTTTCAGTTCTATTGTTATTATTTATTTCATTTCTCTACTGCCTGTAGCCCAAGCTCTCCTGTATAAGGAAGAGCAAGAGAAAAACTTCCCTTCTTTCTTTAGTTCTGCCTGGCTTTCACTGGCAAAGCACCAGATTCGCAGAGTGATCCAGCACTGGCCAGATATCCATAGGATTAATAAATGTCTGCAAACCATAGCACTGTGCATATGACAGCCACTTTACAATTTTGAAACTCCCAGGCCTACCTAAAAGTATATTTGGATAGTTTTCTATTAATTGTTACTAATTAACTTCTGAAATGAAAATTTCCATGGAGAAATAAAGCACTGGAAATGTTTACAACCAGTATTACTAGAACAAAACAAGAACGTCACAAAGAAAAGGCTTATATAAAAACCAAACAACATCATACCATAAATATCCAGAATAAAAAGTCATTCAAATAACAATACTTTCAGCTGGCTATCACTACTAAATGTCCATTTATTGACAAGGTACAGTGGAGCCTCTTCTCACATCTTTTCCTACTCATCACCCATCTGCATCATTAAAAGCCTATAAACCTCCATGCTTAGAATACAATTCCAATTTAAAAGTATTGTTGGCCTACCCTCTCTACCCACCCACATTCCAAGGGTGGGTGGGGCAAAAAACAAAAAGTAGTGAGGCACAAATACCAAAAACCAGTATTAAAGCTTAATTTTATTACATTAAGAGCATTAAAATGTTAATGTTTATTTCAGCTTAAAGCACCTCCTGCAAATAACTAAGCCTTAAGGGAGGCATTTCAACCTATTAGAATTAAGAAAAAAATTGTCAAACCTGGGAAACCATTGTGAGGACAAAAGGAACAAAAGCTTTGCCATAATATGGCAGCTAAAAGCCTGACACTGTAAGAACAGTTTTAGACTTATGGGATTTCTGATCAGGAATCCATTTTGCTAGTCTTGCTTTCCATGTACACCTTAGAAATGCTAATGTCCCTGTTCTGAATGGTCTTCCATGGGGAAGTAGTGGGGGGGGGGGTACCTTCCACATGCTAATGTATGTCTTTCCAGAAGAGACTTCTCTTGGTGTTGTCTTAATCTCATTCAATCCATTTGTTTTATTGTAATGTGCTTGTAATATGTAATACATATCCTTCTGTACTTCATCAAACATTCCATACCTTTCCTCCACCCACTAATACCACAGACATCTTGTCCTTTACTTACGGGTCTGCAGGACCCTCTTTAATAGAGTTCGAGGTGTTCTAAAGTCCGTAACTGCAGAGGTTGTCAGTCTTTGAGAAGTTAGAGATCTTTGATAACCGAAGGACAGGTCCTAGAAGAAAATTGATCATCCCAGACATAAAGTCACATAGTAGATGCACACTCCTAGAATGTTACACAAGAATTCTAAAGACTACATTACAGGCTCAAATTGGTTTAACAATCATTTCCAAGTCTCAGGGCCTAGCCAACCTCTATTAGTCTTAACAGGGTAATGAGAGATATAATGGATTAAATAGCATTGTTTGTTTTTCCTGCCAGACTTGAAGGTAAATTTTCTGTGAGAAACAGGCAACTGCCAAAAGAGAATGTAGGACTGTAACAGACTCCTGATTTGCTTTGGTCCAACAAGTACATGGACAGCTGAGCTTGAAAACTTTGGATTGTTCAGGGGGTAAGCAATCTGGAGTTAACCCAACAACAAACCCTGGGTTTGTTAAGCCAAATGATTCTGGGTCATTTAGGTTTGAAAATCTTCAGAACAACCGAGCAACAAAATGTCCCTGGTTTGTTTATTGCAGTAGAAGCAGCAAGCATGCAGGAGGCAAAATGTTTGTTTCCAACGGCTTATCTTTTACAACTGTGGGTTGTGGCATGCAAATTGGGCTACTGTTGTACAACAACAATTAACAGTAGAAAAATTAAGGTTCCTAGACAAGAGTTTTTACACAGCAAGGTCACATGAAGAGGATCCTCCTTGGTTGTTGCAGTAAATAAGATGGAGTCACAAGAAGTACTCGGTGGCAAACTTTGACAGATACCAACTTGTGTTACAGTTGAAAGATGTCTGCAGCTATAGTAACTAGCCAGTAGGAGCAGAAGAGTTAAGAAGGCCTCATAGCACTATAATTAAAATTTAAAAGCATACTGTTCCATACACTGTGGCTTTCCTGGCTTCAAGGAGTATTTAACCAAAAATAAATCAGTCAATTGATACTATCAGCTGGTTTGCACATTAAGTTAAACCATGCATAAACTGCAGTTCACTTAATTCCTCCTGCACAACCTGGCAGACAACTTTGAAAGCTTTAACTTCTGCTTAAATTAAAACACTGCTTCCCATTTTGTCAAAAACAGAGCCATGAACTATCCTAACTCTGGTTTGTTTAAATAAGCCAGCTTTATAACCCATGGTTTAAAGTTTGCTTAATGTTTTTTGAAACAGAGTTTCTAATAGTTACCATCCAGGACAGTATAAGCAGAACATGAAGACAACTTCCAAACTGAGTATCTTGCAACTTTAGCTATATACACACATACTGCTTCTCAATATGAAGTTTGCAAAAATTGTATCTAATGCTGACAGGACCTCATTTACAGTCCTTCCTTTAAAAGAAGTTTAGTTAATTTCTCTGGGCCAGGTAGAAATAACATTGGCTCTAACTACATATAAACTTCAAAATTAATAGCCATTTACAGATCATGAATTTGCCCAACTCCTTTGTTTGTTTTACTATGTCTTCAGAAAAATCTTGTCTGCCCTGAATCCACTGCCTGTTACTTAGGTGACCAGATCATCAGTATTATAGAAGCAGGAGATGAACATCTCTTTCTATCCATTGGAATGCTGTTCAAAATTTTAAAAATTCTATCATCTTGCAGCACCACCACCCATTTTTAGATGGGGGTTAAAAAAAGACCCAGACTCTACTGCAAAGTATAAATGTATTAACTACAGGCTGTTTCACTTTTCAGTTTATGATTTAGCAGCAATTGTTATGATTAAGTCTTAGGGCAAGAATGTACACAGTATACAATAGTCATACACATATAGACCAATACAATCAGTTAACTCCAAAAATGTAATCACAATAGAACAAGTAGCTGAAACAATCACGGAGTAGTATCCAACGTTTCTTCTACACAGAGTAGACCCACTGAAATGAATTGCACTCACTCATGTCAATGGGCTTACTGTGCACTGGATGCTACCAAATCAATTTAAACAAACAGCAGATGCAAGAGATGTGCAGCAGCCATAGAGATCAAACTGTTATTTGTAAGGGAGAAGTGTCTTTCCTTCAAGCAGCCATATGGGCGATACAGGAGAGGCAATGCGACTCCCACCCAGCACCACCTATGTTTTTTTATTTTTTTATTTATTCATTCATTCATTCTTCGATTTATATCCTTTTTCCTACAAAGGGCTCAAGGCAGCTTACATCTCCTCCTCCATCTTATCCTCACAACAACAACCCTGTGAGGTAGGCTGGGCTGAGAGTCTGTGACTGGCCCAGAGTCACCCAGTTGGCTCCATTTTGGTTGATTTTGAGTGGGAGAAGTCATGAGGCCTTTACTTCCTCTCCACACCACTCCCAGCTGCTTCCTTTTGGGAAGAAGCAATAATAAAGATGAATTTTACAACAGAAATTTCTTAATTTACAGGCACACACACTTTTTGAAAAACTACCCATCTTTTGGAATTTAGGTCAAGACTGGTAGATTCTCTACACCCTTTTGACACTAAAAGATTAACACTGGAAAGACAAACTTCCACTTACAAAGAGGCCTTATGAAGCGTTTGATTTTTGAGCAGGTGATTTTCAGACTTAATTAAGAATGGGCAAGCACAAGGGTCTTTTAGCAGCTTCTGTTGAAGTCCATGCATAATTATCTCTTAACAGTATATTTTGCTTTATATAAAACATAGGAGGGCACAGTGTATAAGTACACTTCCTCACCTAAATTTCACGTGAGAAAGCTGTAATCTGTTTTATTTGGTTCCCTTTTTCTTTGTTTTGACCTGAACCCCACAACCACCAATTATTAAAAGCCGCCCATTTCTTACGTGGGAGGCGGTGCGACTCTCGCCCACCCTCCGTCCCACCCATTTTGTGGGGGAGGCAATGAGATGCCTGCCCTCCTCCCAGCCCCCCCTAGTTTTTGTGGGGGAGCTAGGGAGGCACTTTCCCCCTCCCCAAGTGTCGCCTCCCACCCCAATTTCTGCCATTCGCTTCCGCAACTCCCAGAGCCTCAGCCCCCTGTGGGACGTACTGGTTCGCTCAGCCATCCCCGTACCTTTTTGTTCGCCAACCGCGAAGACCGTCGCCGTCCGCATGATCCCTCCGGTTCCTTCCGCAAGCTCCGGCGGGAAGCCATGCCTCTGCCTCCTCCTCACACCCAAGCGACCTCTGAGGAAACGTAACGGCAACGGGGGACGCCGCTCTTCTCCCGCTCACAGATTCAAGCGACGGGCGTAGCGAGACCAGCAACTCTCGCGATAATTCTCCGCTTCAGCCCAGCAGTAGTTACCCCCCTCGCGCAGCTTGACGGGAAATGTAGTTTCACGCTGTTGCCTGGTGTCAACGTCGTTTTGCTTCTGGATGGAACGGGAAAGGTTCCTCTCGATGCTTTCCGTACACGCCATGACTGGTTTACAAGGAGAAGACGCAAAAGAGGACACAGGGCTTTATCTGCACCTTTCAACCCGTCACGTGCAAATTGAGACAGGAAAAAAATCCTACTACTCCCAGCATTTCCCCACTCAGCATCGTTTTTATTCTGTCGAAACATGCATGGGTTCACATTTCTTACTAGTTCTGTAAAAAAGGGGATTTCAGCTGGTCTGGCTTGTCAGGCTGCTTAAATTCCTCCCTCTTACCAACACTTAAATGTTGCCAAAACCATGTATTCTTCTGCATCTTGCAATACGATGCACCCTATCCCTATACAACTTGTATAGAACTTTAGAGAGTGGGGGAAAGTGGCGCACCTATAGGCACACACGACACAGCAAAATCTCTCTACCACCATAGCAAGAAATATTGTTTCACATTAAGTGCGGAGGAAGATCCACAGTAAGAACCCAATACCCTCTTTTATGGCATTTGGAAATTTAAATAACCATATTCAAGAGATTGGCTGTAATGCGTTTTGTCATAATGATAGCAATACTGTATTGTCAAAAAATAATCATCACTGTCCTAACAGCATTGATACATATCTAGAAGAGAGGTGCCTGTAACTACCTACTTGTCCCTAAAGGAATCATTCCTAAAGGAAGACAGACTTCTTCAAAGAGGAATCCTATGAAGAAGCATTCATTAAGAAGTGAAGAGAGACCTGCTTGAAAGCACTTGCAAAGAATAAAGTCCAAATCCTGATGGACTTGCTAGGTTCAGTCCAAATCCTAGCAAGACTGTGCCAAAAACTATGGAAAACAAAACAACAACCCACTAGAAATATTCAATATACACTCCGATCCCCAAGGAAGAAGATGCAAAAGAGTGCAACAACCATGAACCATGCCACACAAGCTAAGTAATGCTCAGAGTGTTGCAACAAAGAATACTACCCCTATATGGAGCAAGAGATGCCTGACATCCAGATTGGCTTCCAAAAAGGAAGAAACACTAGAGGTTATATTGCAAACATACATTGGCTTCTGGGGCACTCCAAAGAATTTCAGAAAAAGATCTATACTTTATAGACTGCAGCAAAACCTTTGACTGGATCATGAGAAGTTATGGATGGCGCTGAAAGAAATGGTGTGTCTCGGCACATGACTGTCCTGACGCTTATGCTGTGTCATGGACAAGAAGCTACTGTTAGGACAGAATATGGAGAAACAGGGTAGTTTGCTAGAGGCAAAGGTGTCAGACAAGGATGGAACAAACATTTTAATTATTTTTAAAATTTAATTAATTTTTAATGTACAGTGTGCATAGGGATTCATTCATATTTTTTTCAAACTATAGTCTGGCCCCCCCAACAGTCTGAGGGACAGTGAACTGGCCCCCTGTTTAAAAAGTTTGAGGACCCCTGACCCAGAAGAATTATAGAACGTTACTGTTAACAATGAAGAAATAGACATTGTGAAAGATTTCACATACCTTGGCTCATTTATCAATTCAAAGGGAGACTACAGCCCAGAAATGCAAAGAAGATTGAGACTTGGAAAGGCAGCAATGAAGGAACCAGAGAAGGTCACCAACTATAAGGATGTTACTGGAGACGACCAAGATCATTCACACTATTTTATTTCCAATCGCAATGTACAGGTATGCAGTGGGTCCAAGAGTTTTCCCTAGAAGCAAACATGACAGAACTGAGGCTGTCATACCTTGGACAAATCATGGGAAGGCAAGACTTGCTGGAGAAGTCAAAGGCAGAAGAAGAAAAGGAAGAACAGACAGGCTGAATCCATAAAGAAAGCTACAGCCTTGAACTTAGAAAAGCTGAGTGGGGCTGTCATGGGCAGGACATTTTTGAGAGTCTTCATCATGGGGACACCTTATGTTGGAGATTACTTGATGGTACACAACATTACTATATTGTATGTAATACAGCCATATTATACTGTGCTGTATTCTTTTCTCTTTTTTAAAATTTTATTAAGATTTTAAACTAAAACTACACATATCAATCGTCACACACATCAGATTTACTGGGTCAGCCCCTACAACATGTCTTTTAACATTCTATGATCTTATTACACTTCTTTTCATAATAATGTGAAAACATCTTTAGATCAAAACCAAGTCCCGTTTCTCCAGCCAAATAATAATGCAATTTCAAATTTTACAGAAGTCACAATCTTCCTTCTTCCATAACAACAATCCCATCTTTTCTTGGAAAGCCCTGTTTCTCTTGACCATTATTTAAGGGAAGCTTCTCCAGGTTGGGTGAAATTGCAACATCTTCTTTCTCCTTCAGTAATAGGTTTCATCTAGAAATTTCTGAACAATTCAAAATTTATCCATTTTTCTAATAAAAAATAACTTCCTCACTACCATGATTACTAGTAACTTCAAAAGGATCTATTTGACATCTCAAAGGGCATCCTAACTACTCTGCTTAGTGATAACTTTAAGCCAATCTTCTTTAAACTTGCTAATATTTCATCTTAGCTTAAACTCCATTTAGTCAAATATAGTTAACTCCATATAGTATCACATATAAACTTACCAACCCATATAAATCATTGATTTTTTTTAAAAGAGTAAGTTCTCCTATTTTCAATTTCAGATATAATCAGGGATATCCATTTAACAATGTTTCATTAAGCTAAGTTATTAAATTTACACCAACCCTATTAAATTAGCCTTTCTGTATCTCATGTCTACATACCAGTCTACTTAAATCATCCCTTTTTAAGATGAAAAGAGGAACAAAGAGAGAGAAATCCTTACGGTTACAAATAACATCAAAAGCATCCGTTTATCATCTCTAAAAATGGCTTAACAACTCTATTTGATGACTATTAATACCTATAATGAATTCTCTTATTTTCAAATACAGATAAAATCAAAAACATCCACTTAACATCTTTAAAAGCACCGTTAATTTATCTTTTTGGTGATAACTAATACCTATAATATCTTTAGCCAAAATTTCTTTAAACTAAATTACTAATGCTTCACCAAGAACAGTAGCGTAGCTTTTCTACGTTACATATGAGCACGCCAACCTCAATGCATCACCCCTTTTTGAAATAATGAGAGTTCTCTTATCTTCCCTTTAAATTTTTTTTTACACCTCTACCAAATCTTTCTGTTTTCTTTACATTATAACATCATCTTAAATGGTTAACTGTTTTCTCCTTCTCCAACATAGCAAGCAAATCCAATAACCTCATGCTGATTAGCTCCACAGATTGTGGCAGCTTTTCCGCTCGTACAAAAAGACATGCCTGTAATAAATCATGTAATAAATCATGTCCGCCCGTTTCTTCTTTGTTTACATTAGAATATTGTAGTGTCTTCAGGAGATCATGAGTCTTGGACTGTAGCCCAGCTATCTTCTCTTTTTCCGGGTTGATAAGCAAATCACTTGAAAATTTATTTATTCCTGATGTTTCCAAATATCCATCTGCTTGCTGTCTATTGATAGTTTCATCCCGTAATAATGCACTTGTTATCTTCTCAGCTTCAATTTTTTTTTCTGCTTGCTGGATATTTTGCATATCCTGCTCAGATACAAATTGTTTGGTCAAAGTTTGATTAATAGAAAGATCTATCTTATCAAAAGCAACTTTTGATTCAATTAGAAAACAGTCAAGTTGCTTAATTAGAACAGTCTTCTGTTGCAGTATTAATGCTTATTGAGATCATTGTAAGGCTTCTAGAGAAGTCTGTATTTCCAAAAATGATTTTTGAACTTCTTTAAGCTGCATATTAATTTGTTCCATATTAGCAGTGATTTCACAGAGGTGCAAGAGTCTCAGGAACAAAGGATCAAAGATGGCTGTTATTTGGAAGCAGTCCAACACACAAGGAGATTGCTTCTGTCGTATAATTAAACATTAATTTATTGTTTTAGCTCTTGCCCTTGGAGAGATTAAAGAAAAAAAAATATTTTCATTACTTACAAAAAGCTCTCTCTCGCTCTCTCTCTCTCTCTCGCTCTCGCTCTCTCTCTCATGTAATTCTCCACCTTCAATTCCGTGGGGGGGGGGGATTCTTTTCCCTCCTCCATCCAGAGGGCTTTCTGTTTCTTCTTTTATATCAGTTAGCAAACAGTGTAGCTTTTTCCACTGGTTTTATTGCAAAAAAGAAATAAAAATAGTTCCCAGTAGATCCGATGCTAATAACTAAAGTAGCCTAAACAAAAAAGCATGCCGAGGACTCACAGAGAGCCAAGATCTCTCCTGTACCATCCAGCTGAGAAAAGCTTGATTTTCTCCCAGTAAGCGCAGAATTGCCATTCAAACACCTGCTGGGAACTTTGCCAAGCAATCTATCTTCACCCCTACAGGGCTTAGATCAGGCCCCCACAGCCCACCACTGGACAGTTACCAGTGTGTTAACGGAGCCCCGTTAATCACATCTGCCTCGTCCCGACGCCATACTTCTTTCTCACTGTGCTGTATTCTTTTCAATAGTCATATTGTCTTTTACATGTTTAGTTGTGCTTTAAAACAATTTTAACTGGCTGTAATTTTCCAAGAGAACATTAGAGACTTTGGAACAAGCACCTCAGAGAGGTTTGCCTGGTGCCAACTTCACACTCTTTTTGGCACCAAGTGAAGACCTTTTTATTCCACTGTTATTTTAATTGTTAGCAGGTTTTTAATAGTATTTTAACAGAAGGGGATATGTCTTTTATGAAATCTGGAGTTCAGGTGGGTGTGTTTTTATGGTTGTTCTATTATCATTTTTAGTGATTGTGATGTTTTTATTGTTTTATATGGCTTATAATGTTGTAACCCACCCAGGGAGCTGTCTGACTAATGGGGTGGGTTAGAAATCTAAATAATTAACTAATTAATAATTGATTGGATTATAAGTAAGAATATGGTGTGCAAGACTGTCAAGAGATTATTACACATGTAAGTCCTTGGAATTGTGCAGTATACAATTAGAACAAAGCTTTATAGTTTACTTCATTCTCTGAAAACTTTCTCATTGGCCCTTTCCCTTCCTGAGGCTGGGAATTGTCTTCCCTCCATTCATACCTTATCTAAAGATGACCCTTTCAAGATGTTGCTCAAACACCCATCCTTGACCTGGTTCCTTATTTATTTATTTAGCGGACTTATATGCCGCCCCATTCGCCTACGCCTCAGGGCGGCGTACTCACTCTCCTAATGTCCTTCACGGAGGGCTCCTGGAGAAGGGCCTCTGCTGCTGATCTCAAGGGGCGGGAGGGCATGTATGGACGTAAGCACTCCTTTAGGTAACCAGGACCCAAGCTGTTCAGGGCTTTATAGGTGATAACCAACACCTTGAATTGGGCCCAGACTTCTTGAACCCTCTTTATCTAGGAGCAGTTCTCCTACAGCTACACACACATTTTCTCTTTAACCCTGTATTTGTAAGAACAAAGGAGGCACCATCTTCTCCAACAGTATGTATGTACAAAATTGACTATATTGTTATTCAGTATATATTACTGAATATATTACAGTTATCTTCATTCTGCAATAAAGCAATTGATTTTATGGTAGCAATCCTAGGTGCACTATACACACTTGACTTGGGAGTAAGTCTAATTGAACTCAGTGGGGTTTACTCCTGACAGATCATACACAGTTCATTCTGCAAATGCCTTATGCTGTCAACTTTAGGACTGAGTGAACAGTATACAAAACTTTTTATAAATAAATAAAACAAACTTTATCCATGTTTACTCAGAAGTCCTACTAGATTCAGTAGGTTTATTCTCACATAAGTATAGATAACATTGCACACTTTCATCCCAATTCTTTAAAGTTAAGGATATAAATACACATACAGCATGTGTATGTGACTGGAGTAAGCTAGGAATTATTGCCCCTTTTTCCTGCCTGAATGTATATGATTACATTCAAGCTTATTTATTTATACCTAATATACAGTAAGCTTTGGTGGACTGTGTTTATGCTGGAATGAGTACGCTAGTCTTTAAGGAGCCACAAGACTTGTGTTTGTTTTTCTGCTGTAATAGCAACAGCATTTGCTTCTGTAGGAAAATGAAAGGCTTTCTTTAAAATTTGAAGTTTCAACATAGCTGTATAGGATGCCCTGAATCATCTATGTTAAGGCCTGTCCCTTGTACGAGCACATCACCAATCCAGGTGAGGCGGTGGCTGTGCTGAACCGGTGCCTGGCCAAGGTAATGGGCTGGATGAGGGCCAATAAACTGAAGCTCAATCCATAGAAGACGGAGGTCTTGTTGGTAGGCGGTTCGGGCTTTGGGGAAGGGGACCTTGACCTTGTCCTGAATGGGGTTGCACTCCCTCTGAAGGACAAGGTCCGCAGCTTGGGAGTGCTCCTCAATCCAGAGTTTTCGCTGGAAGCTCAAGTAACAGCGGTGGCGAGGAGCACTTTCTTTCAGTTTCAGCTGATTCACCAGCTGCACCCCTACCTGGAGAATGATTGCCTGGTGACAGTGACTCACGCATTGGTAACTTCCCGACTAGACTTCTGTAACTCGCTCTACGTGGGGCTGCCCTTGAAGATTGTCCGGATACTTCAATTGGTGCAAAACAGAGCTGCCAGGTTGCTGACGGGGACTGGGCGTTGTGCTCACATAACTCCAGGCCTCCATCAGCTTCACTGGCTCCCCATTGAAGTCCGGGTCCAATTCAAGGTGTTGGTTATCACCTATAAAGCCCTTAACGGCTTGGGTCCTGGTTACCTAAAGGAGTGCCTGCGTCCATATGTGCCCTCCTGCCCCTTGAGATCAGCAGCAGAGGCCCTTCTCTGGGAGCCCTCAGTGAAGGACATTAGGAGGGTGAGTACCCGGAGGAGGGCCTTCTCTGCGGTGGTGCCCCATCTATGGAATGTGCTCCCCAGAGAGGTCCGCCTGGCACCATCGTTATATGCTTTTCGGAGCTAGGCCAAGACCTTTTTATTTAAACGTCATTTTAATTGTTGATTTTATTTATTGATTTTAACAACTTTGGCCAGGATGTCTCCAACTGTATTTTATTGTACTACTGATATTTATTTATTTGTAAGCCGCCCCGAGGCGTAGGCGAATGGGGCAGTATACAAGTCTGCTAAATAAATAAATAAATAAATAAATCACAGCTCCATGACACTGTCAGGGGCTGTAACAGCACAGTCACAACAGTAAGAAGCCAATCAAAACAACACTAATAAAGTTATTTCTAGGGATTGCGACACAGGTATGGGCTGAACACTTCAGCTATAGTAGGGGCAGCCAATCTGAGGCTTGGGAGCCATATGCGGCCTTTTGAGTTTATTTTGGGGCTTGCCGCTTACCACCCGCTTGTCAGTTGCCGCCGCCTGTGGGCACCCACTTGCGGCTCTAACATCTGAAATTTACCGAACATGGATCTTTCGTCGAGCAGGTCTGGCCACCCCTGAGCTGCAGTGTCCTTGGTTCCTCGGGGGGAGGATCGTCAGTGATGCCCACCAAGCAGCTCCCAGAGGCCATTCAGGAGGCGGCTGCACGCGGGTTGTCAGAGAAAAGGAACGTCGTTCTCTTCTCCGCCGTGTCTCTAAAGGAGGCAAGTGGTAGGAAAGACGCAAGACGTCAAAGGCATTGTGGGAAGTGTGATTGATTTTTATTTCGTGTTGTTTTACACTTCATAGAACGATTTTCCGCCAAGTTCCCCTGCTTCCCTCTGGAAAATAAAGTTTAGGCTTCGTCATACAGTTAACCCATATGCATATAGGAGCCACGTAGAAAAAGAAGCAAAAGGGCAATCAAACCAGGCGGGGATTTTAGCCTTAAAGACTTAGTTTGTTTAATAAAGACAGGTATTATCACAGGTAGCCCTCCAGGAGGATTATGGGAAACTGGCACAGCGCGATGGCACACGGGACACGTAGTTCGCATTCCTGAGGCCCGCCCGCCTTTGTCATAAGCGAGGCAGATCTAGCCAACTGCGATCGCAATGCCTAGTGGGGAACGTAGTTCCGGCGGCGTGACACCGTGGTGCTTTGTGGGGCGGGTAGTTCCGTTTCCTGTGGCGCTGTTGCGGAGGGCAGGGTACTGTGGCGGCGGCGGCGACGCTGGCGGAGGAGCCGTCTGGGTGTTGGACTCGGCGTCGGGAGGCCTTGTGGGATCTGTAGTCTCCGCTGCCTCGGGCCTGCCGGGGGAAGGAGGAGGAGAAAGAGGCGGCAGAGGCGGCAAAAGGCGGCACACGGCGTAGACCATGCCCGGGTTCACGTGTTGCGTGCCAGGCTGCTACAACAACTCTCACCGGGACAAGGCGCTCCACTTCTACACCTTCCCGAAGGACGCGGAGCTACGCCGCCTCTGGCTGAAGAATGTGTCCCGGGCCGGTGTGAGCGGCTGCTTCAGCACTTTCCAACCCACCACGGGCCACCGCGTCTGCTCCGAGCATTTCCCCGGCGGGCGCAAGACCTACCTGGTGCGCGTGCCCACCATCTTCCCCCTGCGCGGCGTCAACGAGCGCAAAGGCCATCGCGGGGCCAGGCGTGCCCGCCACGCCCCCGCGGCCGCTTCGGGCACCGCCGCCGCCGTAGCCGCGGCCGCGGCCGCTCAGGCAGCAGTCTTGCTCACGCTGCAGCAGGAGGGAGGAGCCGCCGAGGTTGGGCCGGGCCTCCGAGCGGCGGCGGCGGCAGGAGGTGGGGGCGGCGGCACCACCGGCGGCGGCGGCGTTCCCGGGGAAGATGTCAAGCCGATCGACCTCACGGTGCAGGTGGAGCTTGGGGGTGCCGCAGCGGCCGCTGCAGCCGCCATGGTGGGGGCTCCCATGAGGCTGGCCTTCCTGGCGGACAATGGGCCACTGGTGGACAGTCCGCCCGACCACTCGTACTCGCTCTCTTCAGGCACCACGTCAGAGGAACTGCTGCGCAAGCTGAACGAGCAGCGAGACATCATCGCCCTGCTGGAGGTGAAGATGAAAGAGATGAAGGGCAGCATCCGCCGCCTCCGCTTGGCTGAAGCCCAGCTCCGTGAGGAGATCCGAGAGAAGGACCGCCTGCTGCATGCTGCAAGCTTGGGGGGGCCAGCCCGCAAACGCCATGGCCTCTGAGACCTGCCCATTCCCCCACCCTTCCATCTGGTTAGGTGCTTCAGTTATGAAGGGCATCAGACCAGGCCCAAACGGACTCACCTGGAATTTGGTGGCATACAGAGGCAGCAGTGAAAATGCAGGGGAACAGACTTGGCGAGATGGGCAGGAAGCTTGTTGCAAGGGCAAACAGAGCTGTTCTGCCTGGTGTGGTATTACCTGCCCAAGTTATGTTTCTGGTCCCTTTACATCGGATCTACACCTCTGTAGACAGAGACTGCCAGTTCTTAACCAACGGCTGACATTTTTTTTCTTCCTCTGAAAGGAAGTCCTGTGAGCTGGTCCTGCTTTGCTCTGTGAGCTGGTCTACACTTGACTGGACTCACAAGCTGCCGTTCATGTGTATTCCAGCAAGAACTACCCACCAAGACTTGGCTACATTTTAAAAAAAGACAATCTGGGTTATTGGTTGCCAGCTGACTCTGTAACTCCTGATATTATGTACCTTTCAAAGCAGACAGTAGCTGTGGTCTCAGTGGTATTGATTCTGTGGGAACTGATCCATTTCTAATACCACTGGAAAAATATCTGGAGTAAAGCTGGATGTTTCACTAAATAAGTGTAGGACTATGAACTCATGGCACCAGCAAATCACATAGTACAAAGCTAATTTTGAGGAAAAATGGGTTACTTTTTAGACAAGCACACTCGAGTTATAAACTATTTACTCTGGAGTAGTCTAACTAAAGTCCTACTGGTAATAATGGCATTGTACCAGGATTATTCTACAGTTAATAACTTGTTGATTAACGCCTTAGCAACTATAATCATCAGTGCATTTCATTTGTCCTGCTATATAGAAGAGAAAATAATGGGTTGTTCCACTCCCTCCCAGCCATAGGCAAAATACTGATATGGAGTATGTCATTTCTGATGTCATTTCTTATCAGTTAAAGAGGGCAATGGGAATGTGTGTTTCCTATCCCTGCATTGCAGTTGTAATTGCTGTTTTGTCTTATTTTCTCTTCTTAGTTGATACGGAAAACTGCGGCTGTGCCATATGTGGATGGCGCCATGTCCTTCATGGCATTCAGGAATTGCTTCTTGTTTCATTTCTGCAAATACATGATTTTCCCTGGTGTAAACCAACACTGTGTGACATACTTCCTTTCTCCCTCTGGTGTTCTGAGGTGCAATCTGGCTAGCACAGGAGGACTGAGACTAATTTCTAGAGACTGCAATTCCTTTCGAGAGCCTGAGAAACATCATACTACAAGCACAGCGTTCAAGTGAGTTTGCAAAGGATACCTGCACCCTTCCCTTTGGGTTCTAACTTGAGTTGATGCTCAGCTTGCATCGCCATGAACTGTGAATGCTATCCCCTTTAAAGACGGATAGGCATGAGAGAGGAGTCTGTGCTACAGTCTGACTCACACTTCCAGAAATGGATGCTTTCTCAGGCTGTGTGTATATCTGTGTAAAACCAAATAGATGCTTTTGTAATGTGTTCAGTATAGCTGATGATACACTTCAGATAAAAGACCACCAGAACATGTGTTCTGCACAGCTCTTTTAGATGATGCTGGGACATCTTGTTTACACTAAGAGGGAGGGAAAATTCAGACAAATGGATTTAATAAATGAGTAGAGAATTTGAGCTTTTCGGGCCTTTTTGCATTTTCCAAAAATCACACTTGTGTAAAAGTACATTGGAGGACCTCTAGTTGGAACTGCTATGACTTGCTGGGATTGGACAGATGGCCAACTGTCCAGTTCTTTTTATTATTAGGTTACAGCATATATAGGTATATTAGATAACAACAGAAACCACAACCACATGTGTTGTGCATACCCACAACAATAAAAGCAAAGAAAAATGGGAGGTTACTCCAGTTAAAAAGCTTGAAATATACAGAAAATGTATATTATATGTGACCCTTATTCCTCTTTATTACACATTGGACATAAAACATGTCCATTTCTTTCCATCCCCAAGAGCTGGTGTAATTGACCGTGCCATTTTTGGTGGGGTATAGCAACAGAATGCAAACCCTGATCTTGTTGGATTTTTGTGGATGCTCTGCAGTAGTCATTGGGGAATTGGTGTGTTCTTTAAACAAAATAGTAGGTTGTATCCAGTTGACTAGAGGTTGCTAGAACATTGTCTACTGTATGCTATTATATTTGGCTTTAATTCCTAACTTCTTTTCTCAGACATAGCAGATTTCATTGCAATTCCATGTGCCTCAGATGGGGAAACAAACTGCAGGCACACTGGCTACAGAATGTTGCGCCTGGGTCAGGTCTGGTCACACAATTTCCACTTCGTTCTGTATGCATCTGTTGAGATCTCGGACAACATGCTAGTTTTCTTTCTTTGTAAATAAGACTGTGCATTCTAGCTGGCTGAGAGTGTTTTGAAGGTGTGCATCGTGACAGTTGTGGTACTTTTCTACCGACATTATGCACTAAAATATGTTCAGTTAATTGGATTGCTGGACTGGTTATTTCTTGGACTGTTCTATTTTCCTGGTTATCCTGAGGTGCTAACAAACATGCTTAATCTGAATAAAATCTATTTTGTTTTGTTATCTTGGAATGTGCAATTTGTCCATGTGTATTCAGAAGAGTTTTACAGTGTTGCTTCTTCCATGACAGCCTTTTGTTTGCTCCACTTTTATCTTCCAGGTGTCATCCTTAAGAAGCCCTCCTCAATATATGAGGTATGATTACAGTCAACTCATGTCTTTTGGGTATTTACAGTACAGAGCAACATATGTATGATTTTTCAGGTTTCATATAATTCTTCGTATCATTTCATTGCCCTCCATCTTCAAATATGAATTGGTAAAATTTGTTCTGATGTGCAATCCCTTGTGATACCTTTTTGTCTTTTTTTTTTTTAATATCTTATTTGTTGCTCCGAATGAATTTGCAGCTGAATTCACCTTCCCCTGATTTTCTGTTACCAATTTAGATGCTAGGTGGCTTCACACAATATATTTGGCAGAGGAGTTGCAGCAGAAGAGGAGACAAGGCGGAGGCAAACGGGTGAAGGGCCTGGACTAGCCCTGCAAATAGTCTCCAAGTGACCACATGCTCCTGAAGGTTGCAACTGAAAGAGTGGCTTGATTACTAGCAGCAGCAGTGTGGGTGGGGAGAGTCATTCTGGTTTCAGACTCCTAACTGAGTAGCTCAGAGAAAAGTGCCCCACCTTATCTAGGAACTCTGGGATACAAGCAGCCAAGCTCCAAGAGGGCAAGTGACCCAAGCGAACAAACAGTTGGGCGGCATCTTTTTTTCTCATTTTCACTTAGTTTTTCCCCCTTTGTTATTTTCCTTGTTATACCCTCCCATTTACTGGTAGGACTGGGTTGTTAACCTTCAAGGAAACTAAGAGAAAGCACTGATTGTCACAATAGTCCCTGCAAGCTAGAATCAAAAAGGAAGCAGAAAGAATGGACAGAGAAGACTCCCCAGTGGTGGTGACCTGCAATGGCCATGCAATGTTTGTTTTCTTGCCGGAGGTCAACATGGCCCACAGCTGCAAAAAGTGCAAGAAAAGCTAAGAGCACTAGAGCAGCAAGTATTCACCTTTAAGGTAATAAAAGAAGCAGAAGCGTTTTTAGAGCAGTGGAACTGCAACAGCGAAGAGTACTACAGAAGCTAGAAATACAACAGCAAGCTAAGGCAGGAGAGGAGAATCCTGAGACAAATAATGAAGAGACTCTCTGGAAAAAGGAGACAAGTGCAGAAGAATTAGAAGACACTGTCCCAGTAGAACTGCTTTCAGTTATTGTAAGGGCAGCCTGCAGTGGAAGAACGAGAAGTCATTCCTTGCAAACACTGAACAAGAAGCTAAAAGTCAGCCCAGGAGTAGCAATGATACCAAGGGTTGCATGAACAAGAAGAGTGTTAGTTGTGGGGAGACTCCCTGTTGCATGGGATGGAAGTGCATGTCAGGATGACTCGTGGATGCTCAGGTTTTGGAGTGAGTTGTCATCAATATGCTGATGACATGCAGCCCTCTCTCTATTTCTTCTTCAGCAGGTGAGGCTGTGGATATGCTGACCACATTTAGGCTAACTTGTGTAAATTCCCCAGGAACCGGTTGCCAATTTTTGAGCTGAAAAGCACTGAAACTGGAAAAAGTAGCAGACGGTGGTGCATCAAAAGGCAGCTGTGGGAGGATAGTATTTCTCTCTTTGCAATGTGTCCTCTACCTTTTCAACACTCCTGAGTCTCCTACAACTTCAGGAAGAAAAGCTAATTTGCTCTCCTAACAGTTTCTGTGCCTCCTTTTCAGAGCACTTTGTTACTGTGAGTCCCTGAGAGTTAAAAAAAAAAAAAAAACAGCAGAATGAAATGGAATGGCCTGAATGAGGGCTCATGTGGCATGTGTATGTATTGTGCTGGCGGCTACCCATTTTATTCACCCTGGTGTGTTGCCTGTTTTTTCTTTCTTTTTGGTAATATTGGGAACATTTGTACAATTATTTGGAAATATTTGGGTTGTACTTGCAAATGTAATGACTGGGTAGTAATTGGAAGGGAAATATACCTGCCCACAATAACAGCAATTAATACCTGCACACAAATTTCCTCTTCATTTACTTCCTATCTCTAACATTTTGTTTGCATTTGTTTTTTTACAACTGTCAGAGACCTACAATAACTACAGCAGTAAGCCACTGAAAAGGAGATACAAAGCTGGAGTGGGGGGCAGACAGTCTTTACTTTTTTTGAAGTAGCAGGAGAGTCAGGAAAGTATTGAACAGGCATTGAGAATGGTCAGTTCAACAACTACAAGTCCGAGGAGGGCACTGTCAAATGAGAGCTGACTAGCTGATCCCCGACCCCCATCCTATGATAAAATTACTCTCCAAGGGTCAAGTGCAACAAGACCCATCAGGGATCAAACCAGCCATGGATTGTCAAGGCCACTTGCTGACTCTTCCCGTTCCCAGCCTTTCCATTATTTTCCTTTCCTTCCCAGCCACTTCTCATTCCTCCACTTGCAAAGCACACTGCCAGGCAGGAGCTTTGAAAGCAGGGAAAGCAGGAGCACCAGGTAGCGAATGCAAATGGCAGGAATGTCTTTTTGCGGCTGGGGACAGAAAGTCCTACATTTCCCAGCGTTACCCGAATGGGGAATTCAGCTGGGATCATACGGAGGACACTGCAGTTGCACGACACCTTAAGGAGCGGTGTTTCTCCTCGCTTGCAGGCTACTCGGCCCGTTTTTTAATGTGTGATTGCTGCTGGGGCCTTCTGCATGCAAGAATACGCCTGTACCTTCTTGAGCTACGGCTGGAGATGGTAGAATTCCAGAAGGTAGCTCCATCCTACCATAGCATGTATGATCACAGAAACACGAAGCCGATTTGAATCAAATCTGGAGCCTAAACACGGCAACGCCCTTCGCCTCGGGACGGGCGAGAGGAATACATAAATAATTAAATAAACGAGCAAGCACGCGCCCCACAATGCCTTGCGGCCGCGGGCGCCTGTGCACCTGGAGAGCTCGCCGGGAATTGTAGTGCGCTCGCTTTCGCAGAGGCGCGCCGCAGTTGCAGGGCTAGCGATGGAACTCGCTTTCCCGGCAGGGCTGGCGGGCGGCCGGAAAAGGTGGGGCGGGAGAGGCTGCGGTGGGGGAGAGGCGGGCGAGAGCGCTCAGTAGGTTTGGGCCGCACTCGGTGCAGCCGCCATTGCTGCCGCCGCCGCCGCCGCCGCTTGCCTAGAGGGAGCTGCGAGGTGAGTGCCGCGGCGCGCCTGAGGAGGGAGCCGAACGGAAACAGAAGCCCGGGCCTTGCCGCGGCCTCTTTTCTAGCCGCCCAGGTTTCCGGTCTGGGCCTGGTAAGCTAGGAAGCGCCTGGGCGTTGTCTCTCTTCCCCAACGGCCTCCCTCAGACTAGGGAAGGGTTAGGGTTTGCCGTCAGTAACAGCGGCCTGCTGGGGCTTTTCGGTCCGCTCTGCTAGTGAGTAATATGAAAGAACGCGGGATTACCCAGTTCCACCCCATTTTAGGGGAGTCCGCTGGTAGCCCCATGCACATGCGTATGTATGAATGCGCACACCCCCTGCCCGCGCGTGTATTATCAGTAGAGGGCTCTCTCGCCCGCGTGTTCCTGGGCGCCTTCTGGAATGAGGCGCTTGCGGGCTCGGAAGAAAAAGAAACGGCTCTTCGAAAGTTTTTGGCCATGGGGGAATAAGTTTTTCTTGTTCATCGGGTGTGCGTCAAGCGCCTTGTGCAGCTATGACTGATATAACAAGTCTGCTGTGAGAGTGTAGTAGGAGGTTCTCGAAGCCCAACGCCCCGTCCCCGCAGTCTGCAGGAACTTGATTTTAAAGATGGGCAACATTAATTCCAAGTTTTATCTGCAGGCTATCAGCGCTATTCCCCATTCAAGTTCAGTGGGCATTATTTCTCAGTTTAGATGCTTCTTCCAGAGGTCAGGTAGGAAGTGTACAGGAGAGTGAAAGACCCTTCATTCTTTTGCTGCTTTTATAAGTAAGTGTAAGTTGAGCTTTGGTGTGGGGAATTAAAGTTTGGGCTCTTTTGATCTCATGAGAAGATAAATTATGAGCACTCGACTGAATCAAGGTGCATTCCCATTGATTTGTAGACCAAAGCAAATAGTTCTACAACTTGTAGTATTTTTTGTGACTAAATTTTTTGTGCCCATTTTTAAATATGGTATATGTTTGATAACATATTTTTTTACTGTTGTGAGCTGCCCCGAGGCTGCTGCAAGGGGCGGCATAAAAATATTTAAATAAAAATAAAATAAATAAATAAACGTGCATTGGATTGTGCAATGAATAATTAGTGACTAATTTTCTTTACCAAGCAATGATGGGCTTGAACACATATAATAGGCACTTTTTTGAATCAAACTCATGTATTAATGGACTGTAACTGTAACTTCAAAAGATTTTGCATACCTCAGCTCAGTCATCAAAAGGAGACTGCAGCCAAAAATATGGAAAAGGCTGAGACTTGGAAGGACAGCAATGAAGGAACTAGAAAAGATAATCAGGTGTAAGGATATTTTACTGGAGAGCAGGGTCATGAATATTCAGGTAATTGTATTCCCACTCAAAGTGCAAGGGTATGAAAACTGAACATTGAAGAAAGCTGACAGGAAAAAAATGATCTATTTGAAACCTAGTGCTGAAGGAGAGCTTTGCAAATATCCTGGACTGACAGGGCAACAAGTGGATGCTAGATCAGATCAACCCAGAGCTTTCTGTAGAAGCAAACATGACAAAACAGGCTGTCATACTTCGGGCTTATCATGAGAAAGCAAAACTAACTGAAGACAATCCTATTAAAGAGAGCTGAAGACAGAAGATGAAAGGGAAGACCAAATATGAGCTGGATTGAATTCATAAAGGAAGCCACAGACTTGAACGTGGAAGAATTGGACCAACCTGTCATGGACAGGACATTTTGGGGGTTTCATTCATAGGGTCACCGTAAGTTGGGGATGACTTAATGGCACATAACAACAACAGTACAACTATAGTCTTGGGGGACAATAGGATATGCCGGAGTCCTAGTGTGAACTCAGGAAGACATACTGAAGTTGAAGCTCCAACTTTGGAGGGCCCTTCCTCCACCCTCACAGCCAGCTCAGGTTTTTCCATGCTAGCTGGTCTCTGAAGACAAACGACCATCTTTGGCATCAGCATGTGGAGAGTGGCAATCTAGGGGAAATGAGGGAGCAAAACACTATCCTTCTCAGAAGAATTCTGGCAGCCTCACCTCCCCTTAAGAGGAGGTGAAAATGTTTAGAGTTTAGAATTGGCTAAGTGTTTTGGGGGGCAAGGGAAGTGCAGTGACAATCCCAGTCCCTGTGTTCTTCTCACCTTTTACTGGATGCTGATAATTCTCCCAAGTTCAGAGAGTAATGGGTAGCCATGTTGGATGGTGCCTTTAGATGGCAAAATTTATACATTATAGTTAATTAGTGAGCATGAGTCCTCCAAGAAATTCTTAACATGTTGCTGATAATTTCCTCCAACAGAAACTGGAGGAAGTAACTAGAGGAACAGCTATCCTTGACTTGATTCTAACCAACAGCGAAGACCTAGTGAACATATGGCAGCTACAGGAACTTGGGGACCATGCCATACTTTACATTTTGAGTCTAAAGGAAGCAAAAGCCAAATGTAGTCAAACACATAATCTGGTTTTAGATAAGCCAATTTTAATGAGAGACCAGTTATACGTAAAGTCCTATGGCAAATTACTCTGATGAGGAAAGGAATTTTTAAACAAGGGAATTCTAAAGGCACAATAACAAACAATTTCAACAAGGAAAGGGGGTCGAAGACAACAGAAGAAGACCGTGTGGCTTCACAAAAAGTTTAGTGATGATCTGGAAACAAAAAAGGCCATGTAAGTGGAAGGAAGGCCAGGCTACAAAAGAAGGTTAGAGGCAGGTTGCATGGAATTGCGGGGATGGCATCAGGAAGGCTAAAGCCAGGAATGAACTGAGGCTAGTGAGGGATGCTAAAAGCAACAAAAAACCCTTTTTCAGATAAGTCCAAAGTAAAAGACAGGAAAGAGATGGGGCTCAGCTACTCCATGTAGATGGCTAATGGTACCAGATGACAAAAGGCAAAAGTGTTCAATTCCTGCTTTGGCTCAAAAGGAAGAGCCATGACCTTCCTGTGGAAGAAGAAATACAGGAGGAGGAGGAGGGGCGGGATTGCAGCTCAAGAGTGATAGGCAAATGGTCCAGGAGCATCTCTTTGGGTTGAATGAGTTCAAATCTCCAGGACCTGATGAACTTAGAGTCGTAAAGGAGCTGGTGGAAAAACTCTTCGAAACACTTGATTATCTTTGAGAAATCATGGAGGACAGGGGAACTGCCAGATGACTGGAAAAGGGCTAATGTTGTCCTTATCTTCAGGAAAGGAAAAAAAGGAGAACCTGGGAACTACAGACCAGTGGATCTGACATCAGTCCCTGAGAATATTCTGCAGCAGATGATAAAGCAGTCTGTCTGGAAGCACCTTGAACACAGTGCAGTGATTACTAGAAGCCAGCATGGATTTCACAAGAACAAATCCTGCAAGAGTAATCTAATTTCATGTTTTGATTGGGCAACCTCCCTGATGGACTGAGGAAATGCTGTGGACATCAGTTAGCTTGACTGCGGCAAACCTTTTGACAAAAGTGCCCCATGACATCCTGATTAGCAAACTAGCTAAAAGGGGACTTGGTGGGACAACTATCAGGTGGATCCACAGTAGGATGCAGACTCTAACTCACTGAGTGCTCATCAATGGCACCTTCTCAAACTGGGTAGGGGTAACAAATGGGGCACCACAGGGTTTAGTCCTGGGCCCAGTGCTCTTCAACATTTTTATTAATGACTTGGATGAGGAAGTGCAGAGCACACTTAACAAATTTGCCAATGGCACAAAACTGGGTGGGATTGCTAACACCCTGGAGGAGAGAAATAGGATTCAAGGTGAACTGAATGAAATTTAATAGGGATAAATGCCAAGTTTTGCGCCTAGCAAAAAGGAACCAAATACATTGTTACAAGATGGGGAATACGTGACTTGGAATTGTTGTAGATCACAAGCTGAATATGAGTCGTCAATGTGTTGTGGCTGCAAAAAAGGGCAAATGCGATTTTAGGTTGCAATAACAGAAGTATTACTTCCAAATCATGTGAAGTACTAATTCCCCTTTTCACAGCACTGCTTGGGCCTCATCTGGAGTACTGTTTCCAATTGAGAGCACCACAGTATAAGAAAGATGCAGAAAAAGCTGGAAAGGGTGCAGAGGAGGGCAAGAAGGATGCTCTGGGGAGTGGAAACAAAGCCCTTTGAGGAGAGATTGAAAGAATTAAGCATGTTTATCCTTGAGAAGAGAAGACAAAACTGAGGGGAGAGATATTAGCACTCTGCAAGTACTTGAAAGGCTGTCACAAAGAGGAAGGGCAGGCTCTCCTTGATCATCCCAGAGTGCAAGACATGAAATAATAGACTCAAGTTGCAGGAAGCCAGGCTCTGGCTGAACATCAGGAAGAACTTCCTGACTGTTCCAGCAGTACGAGAATGAAACCAATGACCTATGGAGGTTGTGGGATCTCCCACACTAGAAGCATTCAAGATGTAACTGCGCAGCCATCTGTGCAGGATGATTTAACTTGGAGTTCTGCACTGAGCTGGGGGTTGGACCCCTTTCCACCTCTACCATTCTGTGATTCCAGTGTTTTCCTAAGTAATTAAAGTCAAGTAGGAGAATTAGAGAGCTGAAAGAAGGTATGTTAGCAAGAGTTGAACACTTGGAAAGACATAGTCACACTGGGATTGATCTCAGGACATGGTCTGAACAACCTCACTGAAACTAAGCAGCTCTGGTAATATCAGTGTCTTGATGAGAACTACTTTAGGGACTTAATGTATGCTCCTTTAATTTTTGTAATTGGAAGAAAGGATTGATAAAGTGTTGATAAATCAGGACCCCTCCCTCCCCAATTATTCTGGAGACACCACCAAGAGATTTCTAGGATCCATGGCTTTGTTGTACCCAGGATTTTTTTTCCTTGGGGCAGGAAGTGAGCATGTGAAAACTCCTAAATGTATTGTTTAGAACACAGGAGATACCTGAGACTAAATATAGCAGTGAGATGAATACCCTTCTTAGAGTAATAGGTAAGAAATGAGAATAAAAATGTAATACAAACATAATACTGATCATGTTTTTACTGTGTTGAATCCTAATAGTTAACATGTTCAAGATGCAAATATAGCAGTATTGGAAAAGCAGAAACAAATTGTGTGGAATGTAATAAATTAATATTTGAAACAAAATGTCAGGGGCTTATCATTTGAGAATAGTTGGATGTGATAAATTTGGATAGAACATGGTTATTTGGGATCAGCATGACCTAGAATGGTTGGGGCAATGGTAGGTTGGGACCTGTTGGTAGATCATTGGATGATTTGCAGTAGGTTGACAAAAATTTTTGAATGTCAGTAACTCAGAGGTTCCTTCTATTCAAATTACCGTATTTTTTGCTTTATAAGACTCACTTTTCCCCCCTCAAAAGTGAGGGGAAATGTCTGTGCGTCTTATAGAGTGAATATGTGTGTGCAGCCCATGGGGAAGTGTGCCTGTGATTATGTGCCCATTTGATTCAGAATATTTTTTTTTCTTGTTTTCCTTTAAAAACTAGGTGCGTCTTATGGTCAGGCACGTCTTATAGAGCAAAAAATACGGTACTTCTTTCTATTCCCTGATTTTTAGTAACTCAGTTTTATATATGGGTCAGCATGACTCATAGAGTGTAGCAGGTAATGGATATTATACCTTGAGCACCATTTTGTATCTAGCTCTATCCCCAGACAATATTTTGCATCCAATTTTAGTTGGTAGACCTCAGGTTTCTGATACAAAAGCGAGGTAGATCCTACAGGCCTGAACTTGACAAGAGAGAATGTCAGGTCCTCTTCCTTTGATATTGTTGCGGGCCTTGCTCTGTATTATGTAAAGAAAGCATTCTAGGGAAAGAGTTAGGCTTAGTCATGCCTTCGCAGTCATGGCTCACTTGTGGTGAATATGAATTCCTTGTAGGCAGCTAGGCACTGAAGCATCACAACAGTTGATACATATTTCTTTATTTCAGTCTGTATACCATTTTTTCCACATATAATACCCAAGATGTCTAATAGCAACAAGAATAAAAATCCAGCAGTTAAACCCATAAGAAGAATATAAAATCAATCAGTGATGAAAATGCCAAACAATGGCCTCATTAAAACATAGCATGGAAAACCCCAAATCAAACTGACATACCAAAAGCTGGTATGTAAATATAAGTAATGGCCTGACTGAAGAAGGACCTCATAGAGTTGGTTTGGTGGGCCTCATTGAGAGGAGAGTTTGAAAGATTGAATGCATCCACCCAGAAAGGCCTTAATGGAAGATCTCAGCACTTGAACAGGCTCATAAGAAAGCAACCCTTTCGGTAGCATGTTACCGTATTATCTGTGTTGTAATCTGATTCTTTTTAAATTGTATTTAACTTGTGGTTTTTATGTTTATATGAAAACCACTTAGGGTTTAATATAGTTAGTGGTATCATTGACACAGTGCAAATAAATAAAAGACTGTTATGAGTTCTGCTTGTCATTACCCCTCTTTGAATTGTGCCCAGGAATCTGTTAACTAGTGGATTTGTTGTATGTTCCCTATAAGTGGGTCTGGTCAACAGGTCTGGAACCTTCTAAACCAGCTGAAGTTTCTGAGCGTTCATCAAAGGCAGTCCCACATAGAGTGCATTAGCAATCTGAAGAAAGATATAACTGAGTTATATACTGCTGTAGCTAGGAACAATGTGTTAATGTGTGGACAGATGAACTAGTGAAACATGTTGTGACCTAACCATATTTGTAGAATTATTCACATAGCAGAATTAAAGGTGACATGCATTCTCAGAATTTATAAACATTATACAAACTTCTCATAATTGTATTTTCATCCAGTGCTGAGACTCATTGTAACAAGATCGTAGACTGGCTTTGAGGTGAAGAAAAGCAATTTGCTTTTAAAGTTACTGACGTGTTGTACTCTGTAACAAAGATGTGGTACATTCATTGGAAATTTGTTACCAGTGTTTTTGTACAAGTAGTAACTTTGAATGCTGATACTGATACAGAATTAAATATGGCTGCATGTCACATATATGTGATGGGAATGAAAAGACTGCCTTAAGAGAACAGGTGCATACTTGGTCCACAAGGACATAGTGCTCTGAAGACAACACAGCCCATGCAATTTTACTAAGAGAGGACAAAAACTATTAAACGGGTAGGCAGCTTGTGGCCCTCTCTAACCTTTTTGACCTGTAACTCCCATCTCTCCTAGCCAGTGTATCTAAAAGAAAGAAATCGGCAGTTTTAGGCTAAAACATCTGGAAGGCCACGAGCTGCCCACCCACTATAATAATTCTATGAAACTGGAATGTACAATGTGGTTTTGTGTGTTTATGTAGAAAAGGAAAATTGAAACTTTATTGGAAAGCAAGAGTGCTGAATTTACAAGGCTCTGAATTCTGAGTATTCCAGACTAGATAAAATTAGGCATGGGATTCCACTCCCAAAACTATTCTCCTCAGTGGTATGCAGACCTGGGTGCCTTGGCACACCTCCCCAAATTGCTTTTCTCTTTGCTTTGCTTGAGTATCATAGTAGAATTGGAGGGGGCCTATGAGATCATTGAGTCCAATCCTCTGCATACTGCAGGACTCCCAAGTTAAAGCATGTCTGACAGATGGCTGTCCAGCTGCCTCTTGAATGCCTCCAGTGCAGGAAGCTCACCATATTCCTAGGTCAGTGGTTCCATTGCCATACTGCTGTAACAGTTGGGAAGTTCTTTCTGATGTGCAGCTAGAATCTGGCTTCCCGTAATTTAAACCCGTTATTCTATGTCCTGCATTCTGGCTGGATTGAAAAGAAATCCTGGCCCTCCTCACCATGACAACCTTTCAAGCATTTGGAGACCCCTTGGTCGTCTTCAGGCAAACATACCCAGTTGTTTCAATCTCTCCTCATAGGGCTTTGTTTCCAGTCCCCTGATAATATCTATTGCCCTCCTCTGAACTTTTCCAGTGTCTTTACATCTTTCTTGAAGTGTAGTGCCCAGAACTGACCACAGTAATCAAGATGAGGCTTAACTAGTGCTGAATAGAGAGGAACCAGAGTCTCATATGATCTTCATTTCCATTTTTCTTGCCTTACAAGTCATCTACAATCTAGCTGCAAAGCTTCAGAGAGGGAGGCTGGGGCACTGTTTGGATTCATAAACTCATTGCAATCTCCTTTCTTCCAGAAATGTGCCCAGTACCCTTTCTTCAAGGTTGCTTTTTTATGTTCTTATGATGCATGTGTTTTTGAGTTCCATACTTGTGGCATGGGTGGCTCAGTACAGTGGATTATGTTATATTTTATTTCCACTTGCTATCTAACTGCCCTTCTGACTGCCCTCATTGTAACCGAGCTTTGTCTGGAAGTTTGCATTATAGAGGATTGCTAATCCGAGTCAGGCTGGCATGCAGTTTTGCAGCAGTCTTGTTAAATCTCTGAGAAGTAAAGTGATAACCATATGGGGTTGCCGGTAGAGAAAATGGAGGTTGCTTGTGTTCTCAGCCATATGTTGTAGTGCAATACCATGGTGAGCACTGTTGATTCTACCTAATTACTTGTCTGTTTTAATCTTTGAGTTTTGCATCAAAGTCTAATGTTACAATGCAAAATAATACTCTGTTGAATTTAGTGTTGATATGTCAGAGATGGACAGGCAGATATAGTAGCATAGAAATTATTCCTGCAATAAATACAGGCATCTTTGAACAGGAACTTAAGCAGTCATGAGTGGCAAAGATGATTCCCCAGGGTGCTACTGGAATCAATCGCTGCAAGAATGAGGGAATGTTCCTTCCTTGTGAACTGATTATCTACTCTGTAAAGGCTCCTTTGAAGTGATTGGGTATGAGTCTAGAAACATTTGAAAATTTTATTTATTGTTTCACAATCTGTTTTCAAAATTAATGTTAAGTATCAACACTAAGTAGTGTTAAGCTTATGTTGAGGATTTTTTGTTGTTGTTCTAATAAAGTAAATGATTTAAATCTATTTTGCCTGTCAACAACCAAATTTTTTTTGACCTGTTAGATTGAACCAGTGCCTTAACCTTTTTTTGTAGCAATGAAGTTTAGTACGGGCTCGGAAAAGTAAATACAGAGTGGTTCCCTGCCTACTGCCATGCTGCAAGTTTGATGTGTTATAGGAAGATGGGACATGAATGCTTCCTTACCCATTTGTCCAACCTGATAGCAGGGATAATGTCCATAGCAGTACACTGCATTTCAGTAGTACAACTTTTTTTGTTCTACTTCCTTTTATACTCACTGGTCTTATAAAAAAGCAGGAAGGAAGCCTTAAAATTGACCTAAAATAATTTTTTTTAAAGGCCTAAGGAATGCAGCGCATCTCTGTGTTGGTCACTTGAGTACATCTATACACTAATGTTCTATATTACGACCTTTCCTAAAAGACTGTAGTCCCAAGAATCCCTAAATAAATTTGCCAACTTGCCTGTGGTAAGAGTACAGTACTGGCAGCATTCCGGTCCTTCTGCTGATCATAGAGAAGTATGAGGGAATCTCCTTCACATTTATGCTGACTTCAGAGATATTCAGAACACATTGGAAAAGGGACTACAGTTTAGTGGTGCAGCACATGCAGAAGGTTCTGGGTTCAGTCCCTGATTAAAGAAGGATCAGATAATAAGGGAAGTCTCCGTGCTGTGATGCTGCTGAGCTGCTTTTAGTCAGTCAGAGTAGACTGCTGGATTATGCGCAGAACTATACTCTATAAACTTCTCCAGTGCACAGACTTGATATAAGGTGCATGAGCCAGGTATAACTCAATTATGTTCATGAAATGGGAATAGGTTCCATTGCTTTAATCTTTGAATTGGGTAGAACATCCGGAAGGTTTTCATACTTCTCTAGATATTCAGAAAGTGGTGAGGCTCCTTGCTGCTTGCTTAGTATATTTGAGACTCAGTAAAACAGTGATGCAGAAGGGCATCGGCTTATCTCCCCTCCCTCCATTTCAATGGTGCTTGGCTGAATATAACATCAGAGAAGACTGTTCTCTTGGAGGAGCAGAGTTGACACAAGTAGCTATTTTAGCATTTCTCAAGGCCAGCAAAAATTGCAGATGTCTGTTTATAAGTGTTTAAGAGAAGAAGTTAAAGCTAAGCCTTTCACTTTATGGCTGTTTACAACATTCAGTAAATTTAATACAACCGCTCAAATAAGTCAAGATATGCAACTAAGTGTTCTTTGGTGGCATTTGTGACTTCCAGATGTGTTAGGTATTTGGTCAGGTAAGAGTACTTGCTGCTTATTTCAGCACAACTGCTTTAATATAATTTCAGTAACTGAGGATCTCAGCTTTTTATGTTCAGTATGAGTCAGCTCTAGATTCTGAGTTCTAATTCTGTTTTTTGGATGCTGACCAGAGTGCTTATAGCAGAAGTTTCACCCTTCAGAGGACACCTTTCTTCAGGATCACAGGCAATATGTGGCCTATGGGCTCTATTGTACCATTTCTTAGTCTGCTTTATGCTTTCCCTATTGAAGTATAGTAGCAATAACAGCAAAAAAATACTTGCATTTCACCTTTTAAGACAAAGTGCATGATCAGCATTTACTTTGTTCTAATTGTGCTATTCCAGGACCATAATTTGCCTTGAAAAAAACAGTATCAGCAGTGGGGTTGCATAGTGCACAGTGGAGGTTTAGGGGACAAAATGTGGCCCCAGAATTTCCCATCTGTGTTATTAGATGTGTTTCAGCACTGGTATCTGTAAGCAGGCTGCAATCAGGTTGCTTCATTGCAGTAGTGCAAATAGGTAAAAGTTCTCAGCGAATATGCTCAAATCCCATGGGTGAAAAATCTTGGATAAGAGATCTGGGGACTTGTGGGTGAAAAACCAATCTGTTGTGCTTAGACTGTTAAAAACTTGAATTGCTCTGGGTTTGTCAGTTATCGGTGCATTTTTTCTTTTCAGTTGCTGGCTCCAACTGAGGATTCAGAATGGGAGACAAGCCTATTTGGGAACAAATTGGTTCCAGCTTTGTACAGCATTACTTCCAGTTATTTGATACAGACAGGACTCAGTTAGGAGCAATATATGTAAGTAGCTACTGAAACAAGGTTCTTTCATTATTTTGAAAGGTTGCACACATATTCCCCCCTCCCACTAAAAACACTAATCATTCTAAAATACTGGTCAGGAACGCTTGACAGTTATTCTAGATCATCTTAACTCATTTTGGTAATGTTTCTAGTCATGCCTACTGAGGAATTATAACATCTGCTTTGGTGTCTCAGTCTGGATTTAAAGCAAATCTGCGCTATTCCTGATTCATTGAGAAGAAAATGAGGAAGAAAATGAGACTGTGGATACAAAGCCATTGCTGTATCTTAGAAGGTTAGAATGACCGTTAGCACTGCTATCGAGCTTGTTACTGCCCCATGGAAAGTGACAATGAGACAAAATAGCTCACACTACCACCTACAGTTTTACATTACAGAGCCAACATAAAAATGGATTGGGTGATGCTTCTCGGAACTTGGCTGACTTTTTTTTTTTTTAATGGAAACAGTCAAAGTGTGTGAAAGATTACTAAATATGCTGGACTATATGTAGAAACATGAAAGACTTCTGAGATGTCTATGCCCAGGCTGAATCAGTTCAAGAAGGCAGGTGCTTTTTACTGCATTCCAAGCACAGCAGAGGATCTGATGCTACATTAGCAGACCAGTTCTGTTGAAGAATAGCAGGTGGTGGGGATTGCAAATATAATTTTAAAAATCTGAAAACATTACTGAATGAAACTGAATTGCAGCTGCTCTAAACAATTGGTGTTTCTTCTTTCTGTGGTGTTGAATGACATTTTGCGTCATTCTGAGTTGTTAAAACTTCAGGAATGGATTCAAACAGCTGCCTCTTTCTTTGCTTCTTATGCAGTATGCTTCACTAGGAAAATCTATGAAAGCAAGCTAAAGAAGCTTGAGATTGACTGAATGGTCATTTGGTCAATCCCTGATCAATATTAAAGAATATGAGAGTTGCCCCCAGCATGCAAGGCTGATGTACTACATACCAATGAATTTCAAGATTAAACTGTTCTAGAAACTGAAGTAGTTTTATTATTATTATTATTATTATTATTATTTATTTGGAAATTTATAGGCCGCCCCTTGCCACAAGCCTCGGGGCGGCTCACAACAATAATACAAACAATTTCTAATACATTAAAATTTCCAAATGCTAAAAATTACATACATTAAAAACTGGCCCATCTCCAGGTCTAAATTAAAACCATCCAAATATCAATAAATTAACATTTAAAATATTGTTTGAATAAAAAGGTCTTCGCCTGGCGCCGAAAAGCAAATAAAGACGGCGCCAGGCGAGCCTCTCTGGGGAGCGCATTCCATAAATGGGGCGCCACCGCAGAAAAAGCCCTCCTCCGGGTACTCACCCTCCGAATGTCTCTCACAGAGGGTTCCCGGAGGAGGGCATCAGCAGCAGAACGTAAGGGGCGGGAGGGTGTATATGGTCGCAGGCGCTCCTTTAGGTAACCGGGACCCAAGCCGTTAAGGGCTTTATAGGTAAGAACCAACACCTTGAATTGGGCCCGGACTTCAATGGGGAGCCAGTGAAGCTGACGGAGAACTGGGGTGATATGAGACCCACGCCCAGTCCCCGTCAGCACCCTGGCAGCTCTATTCTGCACCAATTGAAGTATCCGGACCGTCTTCAGGGGTAGCCCCACGTAGAGCGCATTACAGTAATCGAACCGGGAAGTCACCAACGCGTGAGTCACAGTCGCCAAGCGGTCGAATTCCAGAAAGGGACGCAGCTGATGGATCAGCCGAAGCTGATGGAAGGCACTCCTCGCCACTGCTGACACTTGAGCTGTCAAGGTCAGCTCCGGGTCAAGGAGGACCCCCACTGGTCTGAACTAGCATAGTTTTTCTTTTGTTTACTAACTATAACATATTTTATCAGAAGTACACATTAAGGACATAAGAACATAAGAAAAACTATGCTAGTTCAGACCAGTGGTCCATTTATTTATTTAGAAAATTTGTAGGCCGTCCATCATAGTCATCTCTGGATGGCTTACAGCATTACTTCAAATCCTAAATAAAATAAATTAACTATATAGACCAGCACATCACAGTGGCAGATCAGCTTCCCATAGGATCCTGGATGGGTAAAAGAGTTCTGCCTGCCCAAGCTCCTCAGCATACCACCTCTGATAGTGGAGATAGTACAGAGCCAACAAGGCTAATAGTCACTGATAGCCTTCTTCTCCATGGATTTGTCTAGTCCCCTTTTAAAGTCATCCAGGTTGTTGTCCGTCAGTAGTTTCTGTGGGCGTCAGTGAAGTATTTGGCTAACAACAATCCTGACCCTGGCAGTTACTCAGAGGTATGACTTAGAAATTTTTTAATACACTTGGTTTCATAGTTTTGCTGAGGCTTCACAAAATTGATAAATTCCATATATTTAATGGCTTACAATGGGTAGACAACTTCCAGATGTTTTAGTCAAAACTCCTGGCAGCCCTAATGGGATGGGATGATAGGACTTGTAGGTCAAAACATCCAGAGGGCCAAAAGTTGCCCATGCCTGTTTTACCCTGTAGTACAGGACCGGTGTTTGGGTTCATAATAGGAGATTTTAACTCCATCCCCCTGAGAGGGTTTTAGTGTCTTCCTCCTGCTTAGTTCTTGGGCCCAGAGAAGATTGAAAGGTGGTAGATCTTTCTAGTAGGCAGGACAATTGAGAAATGGAATACAGTTTTAGCTAGCCTGTACATATTATCTCATACTAGTGACAGCTGGCATTTCTTGCCTTGAACTAGACTGTCCTTTAGCAATCTCAGTCTGATTGCTACTTCTTGACCATTTTAATTAAAAAAATACCTTGGGTAACTTCAGTAATGGAGCATGGTAATATTAAGTTACATTGCAATAACTGATATTGCTGCTGACTACCTCTTATCACATATTGATTGCGCATTACCTACTTGGAAGAAGGCTAGGATTGCTCATATGGACCAAATATATGTAGTGGTCATTCTAATAATGATTCTGTGTCCTAAAAGACTGCGTCCTGGGTTGTTAGGAGAACAAACTGCTAGTAATTTCCTGTTGATATTGGGTTCAACCCAGATGCAATTTATTCCTAGTCTGTTTTCTAAGCTGCACAAAACACTTGTGGCAGGAGGTGGGGTTAAGAATGGAGTTGGTGCTATTTGGTCAGTTTTGTTGCAGAAAGTCATGCAAGCATGAAGTTATCATCTAATTGCATGGCAGGCACATTCTTTTGTACCACCATGAGGGGATAAGCAAAACTTCCCTTTTTATCAGCATGTGCCATCTAGGTTTAACAAAGATTGCCAGCATGTAAGATGCCCCATGTTGTTGATGGTTGAGATAGGATATGCATAAAGTTAGGTTGAGGTATAGGCTCTGACTAAAACAGTGAGCACATGCCTGGGCACTAGTTAGGCTAACTAATGGAGCCAGGACTGCCTAAGTGCATCATTTGGAGTTAAGATGAGGTTAGTACCAGATCACAGACAGATGATTTAGGCTCATAAGTCTGGACAGGAGCAAGATACAAGATAGAAGGTAAAGCATTGGAAGCCTAAGAACAAGGACAGGATTGGTTAAATTTCTTTTCAGCAATTACTTTGCTGTAGAGGAGTGAAAATGGGGATGTTGCATCTTACACCCCTCTACTTGCAGTTGATCTGTTAGCCAGTTCTGTTGCCACAAACACCATTTAAGTAAATTACTCACAATTAATTAGGATACTCAATATCCTGCACTTTCTGTCCCACACATTAGACCTCCAAAGCAGGTGATGACAATAAAATCAATACTTGGGATGAAAATATACAAAAAAATCAGAAAAGGGTAAGATACCCTTCAGAAAGGGTAAGTTTCAAGGGCAAAATGCACCAAAATAGAATGCCACCCGTGCACTCTAGAATGACAGCTGGGACAAGCTGTAGGGTTGATGGATATTTGTATAGATGCTGACTCTGTCTCCTTGGTTTATTTTTTAAATATCTTTTAAGATCATGATTAATATTTTAAAAATTAATTAAATTTCTCCTGCTATTTGATGCATTTGGAGTCAGGTCACAATCTTGAAAAGGCCTATGGAGCCTTTGGGGAAGATAGTATTAGGTTGCTTTCCTGTGCATTCATGGACAGAAAAAAGGCTTACCCTGCTGGCTTGGGCAAGCTGGCAGTTTTTCTGTCAGCATGTACAGGATCATGCTTTTGCTGTATTGGGGAGGGCTAGGGAATATTTACTCTTGAGTGTTGGAAAACCAGGAGGTAGATTGCCTGCAGTGTTGTATTCACAAGATCCAGCTGTTCTGGTTAGGCTTCCAGCTTCTGAGCCTCCTTTTAGTTCTGCTGTTATTTCGGCTCAGTTTTTTTGTGTAAAAGACTAGAGCTTAATCATTAGTGTTGTATCCTTTATACAAAATACAGTCTTCTTTTCTAAGCAGACTGTGACTTCCTTTTATTATTGTCATTTCAGATAGATGCCTCATGCCTTACATGGGAAGGACAACAATTTCAGGGCAAATCAGCTATTGTTGAAAAACTTACAGTAAGTTTCTGCATTATTTATTGTTCACTGTGTGTCTGCTCAGCTTTAAACTTGGGAAGTTATTTCTTTGTAGACCATGTTCTGGCTTACTGATGTTGTAGTCTTCCATAGTGGTTGCCATACTGTGTTGGGAGTTTAGTTTCTTGACACATGGGTTCACTCACAGATTGTTTAGTATATCATGCAGGCAATGCCTGATCTTTTGGGAGGCACATCACTCCCATGGAATGCTGTTGGGATAGCTGTGTGGATGGAAGCCTTTATATGCACCCTGCCTGTCATGGGAACACCATTAGACTTGGAAGCAACAGTGCCACCTGGATGACAACAGAAAGACATATTTAGGATTGGTTTATAGGTAGTTAATGCAGTCTGTGGTGTCAGAGTAGAGAAGTGCCATTTAATTTACAGAAGCACATGTTTACTTATATCTTAGAGTATTGATTTATGTTTTGAGAATAAGCACCATGGATCTGCAGCCTTTGGGTGGTCTTGGCAGCCATCCAAGATTGTCAGGGCCTTGCAATCATCTCTTCCCTTCTCCAGAAGCGTGTGTCAGGGGAGCTTTATTGGCTTGCAGCCAAGACACTCCAAGCACCTCTACAACACAACACCCAAACAACTGCCACCTTCCTTCTCAGCTTGGAACTAGAAAGAAGGTGGAATTGCCAGGCAGCTTCCAGAACAATTCCCACGCCCAACATCCCACCCAACTTGACAGGTAGGAGGAAGGCTAGGCACTCACTAGATAATTGTAGTGTGCTTGTCATGATAAATAGAACTGTGGAAGCCTGATCAAAAAGCTTGGTCTGTGTCCTTTTACACATTGCCATAAAAAAGGCAGGTCAGTAGGTGAATGAATGCATTTTGGAGGGCTCCAGTTTTGAGCACATACGTTTTTCAAAGCCTGTTTCTTTACCTGAGAACCTGGCTTGTTGTCACAGACTTTGTCCACAAAGCAAAAGAGAGTTAAGTGCCCTTAAACCCATTGATTTCAGTAGATTTAAGCATGATTAACCAATGTATTAGATTGTGGCTTCCATGCTTTGTCAGACACATATCCAATATGCGAACTGGCAGTATTCTGATCTTATCCTATATTCCAGTGCAGACAAGCAATTTATTCCTATTTTGCTTCACTGTTGAGTCACTCTTCATGGTCTGACATACTAATGTTGATATTTTAAAGTATATCTTCCCTCCTATAACAACACCATTTATTTTTGTCTTGCCTTTATAAAAGTAAACATTTTTGTATGTTCAAAAGGGAAATTGCCCATAGACCTGGAAGGGAAATTTAAAAGTGTAGCTTCTCTAAATGGTGAAGCAATGTGTTAGTTTTCTTTTAGATTGAGCCTCCTAATTATATATTCTGAGCATTTTTCTCTTTTCAATACAGAGCCTTCCCTTTCAGAAAATACAACACAGTATCACAGCGCAGGACCATCAGCCTACACCTGACAGCTGTATACTCAGTATGGTAGTTGGCCAGCTTAAGGTAGGTGCTACTCTCAAGCTCAGGCCATACAAAAAGAGTATCCAGAGCCCTATTATGGTCCAATTCATATGGAATGGGTAAACTGGTTTGGGTACAATTAATGGGCTTTGGACCTCCATTCTCTGTGCCCTCCTTTCCTATGTCTTGTGGTTGGCTGAACGCAGGGAGGAAGAAAATTGGAACATGAGGAGAACAGAGCATGTGTAAACTCAGCAGCCAAGTCTAAGTAGGAACATATAGATCAGGACAGGTTACTCTAGCAACACAGGTAATGAAGCCTACTTTTGATTTGTTATGGAAGTCAAGGAAGAGCCACCTGCTCAGAGACAGTTTTCCTGCTCTGAAAGAACCTTGTTACCCCCTCCCCCCTTTCCCTCTAGCCTGTTGCGTTGCCTTTACAATAGCTAAAATTCAGCAGGGACTCTCTTGAACTCCCTTATGCAGTCAGTGATGGCTGGTGGAGCAAAGCCATTTCCTTTCTTGAATGCACCACATGTAGACCAGCTTCAAGGAGCTAAAACTGGTTGTGTGATGGCATCTGCAAGGAGGAGAAAAGCACTGAAGAGCCTTGTAGCCTGTTAATGGCCAATTTATTATGGCATATGATTTTGTGGGTTAAAGTCTGGAAAAGATTATGTCATAATATACATGTTTTGTCTTTGAGATGCAACATACCTCTTTGTTTTTGCTGCCACAAATTTATATGGCTATCTTCTGGAAGTTCCTGGGAAGAGTTGCAAGAGTTGAAGCCTTTCCTTTTGTCCAATGACAAGCAAAAGTGGCAGGGAAAATGCAGTGAAACTTGTTCCTCTCCATATCCCTTTTGCAGTATTCCATCTTTTAGCTGCTGCTACAGCTTGCTCTTTTGGAGGGTTGCCTGGTGCTAACCATAGAAGGAAGATAGGGGTTTCTAAGTCTATGAAAAACCGTTATCACAGGAGGATATGTAGATGTGGTTGCATATAGAATCTAGGTAGAATCTTTTTAAGAAAACAGGAGATTTTTTTTCTAGAGTTCTTTCAAATGATATATAAAGGGAAAGAAGGAACATATCTGTGCTTTTCTGTCTTGTCAGAAATCAGTTTTGTGCTTCTTCCTTGGCAGTTTCAGACAAGATGGAAAAGCACAGGTTGGTGGCATTTCATGTACCTTCTGCTTATTGTTCTGTCAAAAAACAAAAAAAGAACCCTCAGTGCAATATCACTAGCAGTTTCGTTTGTTAGTCAGTGCATACTTGTATCACTAAGCTTTGTTTTGTTCAGCCAATCAAAGCATCCAGAAAGATATTTTGCACAGATAACTCCCCAAAATGGAAAAGCAGACTACTCTGTGCATACAGCTGACATTGTATAACTTCACAAGTGTTCTTGTGCTCACCTTTCAGTACCTTACTACATCTAGTAAAATTATGATCAGAAGGGCTCAGCACCACAATAAAGCATTTGCACTGTATGTGGCGCTTCAGTCAGTGGAGTCCCACCTTCAGTCAATGGGGAGATCATATGTAGAAGTGCTAGGAAAGGTCTCAGCACACTTTTTATCTGAAGTAATATTTAAGCCCAACACCCACAAAAAGTGGGGGACCTGACCCTAGTCTTGAATGGGGTTGCACTCCCTCTGAAAGACAGGGTCCGCAGCTTGGGAGTACTCCTCGACCCGGAGTTGACCTTGGTAACCCAAGTGTCAGCAGTGGCGAGGAGTGCCTTCCATCAGCTTCGGCTGATCCATCAGCTGCGTCCCTTCCTGGAGTTTGACTGCCTGGCGACAGTGACTCATGCGTTGGTGACTTCCCGGCTAGATTACTGTAACGCGCTCTACGTGGGGCTACCCTTGAAGACGGTCTGGATACTTCAATTGGTGCAAAAAAGAGCTGCCAGGGTGCTGACGGGGACTGGGCGTAGTTCTCATATCACCCCAGTTCTCCGTCAGCTTCACTGGCTTCCCATTGAAGTCCGGGCCCAATTCAAGGTGTTGGTTCTTACCTATAAAGCCTTAACGGCTTGGGTCCTGGTTACCTAAAGGAGCGCCTGTGACCATATACGCCCTCCCGCCCCTTACGATCTGCAGCTGATGCTCTCCTCCGGGAACCCTCCGTGAGAGATACAAGGAGGGTGAGCACCCGGAGGAGGGCCTTCTCTGCGGTGGTGCCCCATCTATGGAATGCGCTCCCCAGAGAGGCTCGCCTGGCGCCGTCTTTATTTGCTTTTCGGCGCCAGGCGAAGACCTTTTTATTTAAGCAATATTTTAAATGTTAAATTATTTTAAATTTGTTTGTTTGAATTTATATTGTATTTGTATGTTTTAATTCGGACCTTGAGATGGGCCAGTTTTAATATTGTGTAGGCTTTTTAATTATTGTGTAGGCCTTTAATGTTTTTTTGAGGTTGTGAGCCGCCCCGAGCGTTGTGGCAAGGGGCGGCCTATAAATCTGTTAATAAATAAATAAATAAATAAATTACAATCTAAAAAGGGCACAACTTACAAGGAAAAGGGAATGTAGAGGGAAGCAAGGAGAAATTAATTCTTACAGCAGGGCTGGTGGGTTGGCTGTGTTCTCACTCACATCTCCCTCAGCTCATCCTGCTGGAATGGCTGAGCAGACTGTACAAAGTTTTTATGTTCAAATGTTTGCAGAAGAGTTGGCTGTATTTTGTGGGGATTCTGGTTATTTTGCAAGTGGCTTGTTGGAAGCTTTTGCAAGATTTATTGTAGTGAATGAAATGGCATGATTTGCATCTTCCCTGTTACAGAAAACCTCCAGCAAAACAATTAATTTAAAAAGTAAAGTATGGACTATAAAGTAGGTACGCTATAAATGTTAGGGGTAATAATGGAGCACTTACCTTGCCTTTTCTAAGTATTCTACAACAGTGGAGGAACCGATGCATATGGATAGGGCCAAGCTTATAACAGAACCCCTCAAGGACACAGGCATTCTGGATTTTCAGGTCCTGTTATGTTAGTAATGGCTTCTCTCCTGTTCTGCTCAGGCAGATGATGACCAAATTCTAGGTTTCCATCAGACCTTTTTGTTGAAAAGCTTACAGGGTGCCTGGGTATGCACCAATGAAGTCTTCAGGCTAGCGCTCCACAATGTTTAGCCTCTGGTCGCCTCCTACCTCTGATCTTCGCAGTTCTCACTGAGTAAGAAGCGCTCGGCTTGCTCTTGTGTCCTAGTTGCTCTTGCAGTCTGAACAGCATGGGCATTGCTTGTGTGTTATCAAAGCAGGTTTGCAGAATGAGAACTCTGCTTGTCTCTTAGGATTGAGGCTCCTCCAATGAGCAGGTGGAGTCCTCTATTTGGGAGCAGTGGCTGCAGAATTAATTCAGCATAATTATTTTTTTAAAATGTCCGTCAGTTGCTTGCTTAACATATCCCAGACCTAGCATTGCTTAGAAACCTGGGGCATTTGTATGGCACATAATGAGTATTCACCTCATTATATTTGAAGTTACTTTCGCTAAATCACGTAGGTCCTAAAGTGTAGCAGCATGTGTGCAGTATTCCCTCCAGGATCAGGGAGGCGCCCCTCATCCAAGCCAGGCTACTCTTTAAATTCCCATGAACATGTAGTCCACCTACAAATGTTTAGATCTTTGTTCTAAGGATCTTCCAGTCTATAAATTACAACAGTGCTGGGGAAAGTAAAACGATAAAGCAAGCAAAGGACAATTGTGAACAACTGCAGTTGCAGAAACGTGGGCTGTGTTTCAGTTGAAGTGAGAATCAAGAGTTGAAACCAAAGGCTTCACAAACAGGTGGATTTTTAAGAATGGTTTGGCTGGTGTTTGCAAGCGGCAACAGTGAAAAGGTTGGAATGTACAGCATGAGAAAGAAACGAGGATGGGATTGTGTGACCTTGCTTGTGGATGGACTCACTTCATGGCAAGCACTTCTGTGTGTCTCATCCACAGTTCTGGTTTTGCTTCACAAAAGCATCCTTTCACCCTTAAAAAGGTGGGACTCCTGTCCAATGTATGTGTGTGCGAGTGGCATGGAGAGGCGTGCAGTGAAGAAGGATAGTCTTAGAGTTTTTTATGTCTCGTTTTATCTTATTAATTAGAAATGTTGGTTTTCCAGAGCCAGTGCAGAGCTTTCCATTTCAGGTCTGGAGTTTGCTTGACCATCAGATGCCATGTGAAGCAGTTTTTCCTTGGTTTTTTCTAAAGAATGTTTGACACTTAGGGTGAAGTAATACTGATTTCACCTTTGCTACTTTTTTTTTCACTTCTTATTTTCCCAACATATACAATTACATAGAAGAAAATACAGAACAAAAGAAAAACTAACATAAGCAGAACAGACTAAGTGAACAAAATAAACAAAGTTGCCAAGAGAATTACAAACAAACGCAGCCCATATACTGCAGCTCCCAGAACTGACTCTCTTCATATCTTCCCATGCTCTATGAGAGTTTACAAAAAAGAAATCATTATTCCATACACCAACAGATTTTCTAATCCATTCAAATTCTGTTGCTTTCCTTTTTCTTTTCCAAACTCCCCTGAGCTTCCATTAGTCATGCCAAGCACAATAAAATTTCCATTTGTCATTAAATTCTTCTAACAGTCTTCTATTTACATAGTTAGTTTTGCCATCACTGCATATTCTATTTCTCCATTCGTCAATGGTTGGGGGTTCCAGTGATTTCCATTTAGAAGCTATTGTGATTCTTGCATCCATAGTCATATACTTAAATAACTGTGCCATGTTTTTCAAAAGGGTCTCTGGGACGATGTTCAAAAGTATGTTCTTGGGACTCATAGGAAACTTAATTTTAAAGATTTTCTGCATTTCTGCATGTATCAATTTCCAAAAATTTTGTGTTATTTTGCAAGCCCACCACATATGACAGAAAGTCCCATCTACCCTGTTAGATTTCCAACATTTTGCATTATAATTCTTATCTATTTTCCATTATCTTTTGGAGTAACGTACCACCATAAAACATCTCATACCAATTTTCTCTTACTGCTTGACTAACAGTGAATTTAATATCTTTCTTCCAGAGAGCTTCCCACTGACCAGATGATATTTCTTCACCAAGAATCTGTTTCCAGATTGTCATATGTTTCTTATCTTGATGACTTTCAGTATCATAGTGTAATAGCAGTTTGTAAAGTTTTCCCAGTACATGTATAATCTGCTGTATAATCAACTTTTCAAAACCTGTCAGACCTCTTAAGATAGCTTCTCCTGTTGTGTTTCCGCCTTTGATCTTGAAATCAATAAACAAGCCAATGTATATTTTTTCCCTTCATCTTTCAGTTGTTGCGAAGATTTAACTCACCCTGATTGGTCAATTACAGCTTGATAAGTTATACGATCGTTATTTCTCCTTGAGTGTTTCCCATATGCTTTCATTGGAGACATCGGGGGTGGGGGGAGATTGGAGAACTAATTTTTTTCCTCATGGAATACTAAATTTTTATTAAACTATCTTTTGGCACATGGTTGTTATTTAAGATCAGAGCCTTCTTAACTGATGATTTAGCCATAAAAGATTATGCATTCCATCTTCAAGATCAGCCAATTCCAACTTCACTCACCTGTCATTAGCATTTTGAATCCAATCTGCAGTGTAGACCATGTTCAGCAGGACCTCTTCTCTTTTTCGCATCCTGTAAAATTTTGAATCTGATCCTTGATTTCTTGCCATATAAAACTTCTGAATTGTCTTTGCCAATCTTGAAAAACTTTTTCCAGTATTGCACTTGGTATCTTCTGGAAAAGAAATTTCAGTTTAGGTAACACATTTATTTTTACAATAGAAATTCTCCCCACCCAAGATTTTTTAGTTTAGTCCATTTTTGTAAGTCTTTTTGAATCTTCATCCAAGTTTTTTGAAAATTGTCTTGAAATGTGCATCATTATATCCTGTGATGTTTATCCGTAAGTATGTAACTGGGTTTGAAGTTATTTCACATCCTGAGATTTTTTTATGTTTTCCTCTTCTGGTTTTGTTAGGAATTTTAATATAATTTTGTTTTTTTGTTTTTTTCTTATTGATCTTATATCCTGAATAAAGTCCATATTTTTCAACTTGCTCCATTACATGCTGTATGGATTGATGTGGATCCAAAATAGTCAAGAATATATCATCTGCATAACATTTTATTTTATATTCTTCTACACCTGTTTTAAAGCCCTTAACATCTGGATCCTATCTTGTCTTTTTTGCTAAGATTTCCAATGCAAGATTAAATAAAAGAGGTGATAAAGGGCATCCTCGACATGTTCCCTTCTCCATTTGAAAGCTGTCAGTTAATACACTTATTGATTAGAATCTTCACATGTTGTCTAGCATAAATTGCCTGCATCCAATTCAAAAAGTTTGAGCCACAGTCTAAATGTTGGAGGGTTCTCATTAGAAAAGGCCAAGCCTTTCTAATGGCTTTCTCCATATCTAAAACAATAAGCGTAGCTTTTCCCCTTTTCTTCTTAACCCATTCAATTGTATCAATCACAAAACGTGTATAGTCTTTCATACTTCTTTTAGGGATGAATCCAGTTTGGTCTGTATGGATCTGTTCCTGTACATTTTCTTAACCTTTCTGCCATTATTGAAGTAAAAAGTTTATAATCAACATTTAATAATGAAATAGGTTGTTAAGATTGTGGTCACATAGGATCATTGCCTTCTTTATGTATCAGTGATATATGAGCTTCTTGCCATGTTGGTGGCAGTAAGCCTTCTTTGATTTCATTCATTGCTTGTTGTAGTGGCAGAATTAGTTTTTCCTTTAAACATTTATAGTACATAGTAAAGCCATCAGGACCAGGTGCTTTATCTTTTTTTCAATTTGCTAATAGCTTGTGATAGCTCTTGAATAGTAATAGTATCATTCAATATGTTCCTCTGCTCCGAAGTAAATTTCTCAAAGCCCCGTTTCTTCAATATACTTCTCCATCCCATCTTCTGGGGTTGATTTTTTTTAAACTTAGCTCTGAGAAGAAATTAATAAATTGCTCATGAATTTCCTTTTCCACATATGTTATGCCATTATCTTTCTTCACTGCAGTGATAGATCTTTCCACTTCTTTAGACAATACACTAAGTATCTTCCAGGTTTATTTGCATGTTCAAAATATCTCTGTTTTAAAAATCTCAATTTCTTTTGTATCTCCTCTGTCTCTAACATACCGTATTTTTCGCTCTATAAGACGCACCTGACCATAAGACACACCTAGTTTTTAGAGGAGGAAAACAAGAAAAAAAATATTCTGAATCAAATGGGCACATAATCACAGGCACATTCCCCATCACTTCCCCATGGGCTGCACGTCTGACAGACTTACTGCACACACATATTCACTTTATAAGACACACAGACATTTCCCCTTACTTTTGAGGGGGGGAAAAGTGAGTCTTGCAGAGCAAAAAATACGGTATCTAGCTGATTTCTTAATTGTCTAAGTTCAGTTAAAATTAGTTTATCTTGTTTTTTTATATTGATCCTCTACCATTTGAATTTGCTCCAAACATTTTTTTGTGCTGGCTTCCTCTTGGACATTGTTTCTATAAAGTATCCTCTCATAAAGGCTTTACTGGCTTCTGAAATTGTGACTGTAGAGACGTCATTTGCATTATTTAATCGGAAGAATTCTTCCAATACTTCTTCCGACTGACAAAATATCTTGCAGCAAAAGATTATCATTACGTCTCCATCTTCCTCCAGCCTGCCATATTCTCTCCAGTGGATTATGATCAGAAAGTAATTTGGGTAAGATCTTTGCTGCCACATGTCAATCCTTGAATATGTTTGATATCTGTTGGAAAAAAGGTACAATCCCTAACTGCAGTGCTTTTGAATCTCCACGCATCTTCTGACTGCAGCATTTCCATGTAGTTAAAAACATTTTAGGTAATTTACTACCTCTAGCATTTTTTGACTTGTCAATGTTTGGATCTATAACTCTATTCATATCCCCAGTAATCAGAACTTCTCCTTCTTGAAAGTCCAATATCAGTTCAAAGAATTTTTCATAAAATTTTTCTTTTGCATCATTTGCTGCATAAATCACTGTCAATGTATTAATTTTCCTACTTAGAAATCTACTCTTAAAAGCAATAAACCTTCCTGCTGGATCTTTAAATTCTTCCACCACATTTAGTTCTTGATTACTAACATAGATGGTGACTCCCTTCTTTTCAGAATCTGCTGGGGCCACAAAAACCAGACCCAGATTTTTGCGATTTTGAATGTGAACATTTTTTTTTCTTTATATGAGTTTCTTGAATACATACTATATTTGCCCTCTGCTTTCTTAAAAAATTAAAATTTTGAGTTCATTTAGAAGGGGAGTTCATCCCATTGACATTAATAGATGAAATCTTCATTTTGCCTCTTGTCCATAAAAAACCTCAATTATCTTTCAGTAAATCTAGTACAGCATTCAGCTTCTGCTTCCAAGTTAATACTTCTCTTCCCTCCCAATCCAGCTTCTGCATTCCTTCATTGCTGTAAATAGCCTCCCAATTCAACATAGCTCCTAAAGCAGTACAGAATTTTAAAAAAGGAAAGGAAAAAGAGCCCCGGGGGGGGGGGGGAAGCAAAAGGAGAGAGAGTTAAGGGAGGGGGAACCCAGAAAAAAAATAGCACAAAAGGCAAAATTAAAATCAGTTAATCAGCCTTCAGTGATATAATGCTTTGTAGTGATGTTGTATCTCTGTTAAAACATTAGTTAAGGTTAGTTTGTTGGAAGAAACATTGTTCATAGAAGACTTCCATGAAAGGAACTCTGGCATCTACTTATTCCAACAGGGCTTCAAATCAGTCTATAGCTGCATACGTTCTTTTGTTAAATAGAAACATAGTTCAAGCTTTGCTTTCACAGCGGGAGGCCCTCAGCCTTCCCTTCTCTCAAAGTCCAGTAGGTGATGCTGAACTCCAACTCACTTTGTCCCAGCCTCAGGACTTTATTCTCTCCATAAAGCCTTAACCAAAGTAGATCAAAGACTGAAGATATCCAAAAGATCACACCTCCTCTCCCAGCTCAAGCCAGAGCCCAGGGGAGATACAGTTGCCTTTTAAAACAAGTCAACAAATAAATCGCTCAATTCATGTAGGCAAGCCACTCTTCAGAAAATGGCAATGGATAAAAGGGGAGACCATCTCCTCCAACACACAGAAATCTCAGTCATGACCAGTTGGCGATATCCATAATTAATTTCTTGAATGATATCAAAGAATTTGCAAAATAAGATCTTATTCCAAGTCAAACAAGGTATTGTAAAATATCTATTTCAAAGTCATTTCCAAACATAAAAACAGGAATGCCTTGAGAAAAGAATCTCAGCCTCGAGTCTAAGCAGTCCGGAGGACATGGTTATTCTTAAGTTAGAAAGCCACAAAGTGAACACAAAATACTCCCAGCCAGTACTCTCATGCCAAGGTCAGTTTACACCATCTGTACTTCTCAATTCTTATTTCTGAAACAGAAACTTTAAACAGCCTGCATGTACAACATTAATCATCCAGTTGTCTGTTCCAGAGTCCTTTTAAACTATGCAAACAAAAAATGCCTTAAAAATCTAAACTACAGCAAATTAAAGTGTTGTTATTGTTCCCTTGGCAAAACAATACAAAAAACAATACAGAAAAACAATACAAAAAAGAAAAAAAAGAGGGAAGGAAAACAAAAGAGAAAGTATGTGTCGGGGGTGGAGGGAGACTCCAAACTCAGTCAGGGTTAACCTTATCTCACCTCATTATTATCAGAGCAGAAGATGAAAATCTTTATGCTTAACTGTCAGTTAACAGTTACAGAGACACAAGTAATGGATGGCATACAAATTTTATAAATAAATAAATTATAGCGGCAAAAATACCTCTCTGGGGTTATTACCTTCCTGAATGAGATAAGGAGAGGAGCAGCATCAAGCTGCTGCCATTCAAGTTGCCATTCCCTTGGAAGTCCATCACCTTTGCTACTTGGAAGTCCCCTACCTTGGAAGTTTCCAATTTCCTATGCTTTGCCAGCCCAAAGCAAGTAGGGTGGGAAGATCGTCACTGTCCATCTTGACTGAAGTTTTCCAAGCAGGATTTCCAACCCTTCTAGCAAGGGCATTCTAGAGAGGAGGGTGAGAATGAGGCTCAGAATAGCCATTCTCCCTGCTCTTAGGAATGCCCCCTTTCCCCCTCCAAGGTCCTGCTTCCAACCTTGGAGGCACAGCTGCATAGTCCTTCCTGTGCCAGCTGCAAGGGTTTGCTAGAGTTTTGTCTCTGACCTCAAGGGATTTTCTGAGCTCTCGTGGCCCTTGGGATGCTTGCACAAGGACCATAGTATTGCTCCTACTCCGCTTAAAAGAGATGTTAGATTCTCATTATCCGCTTCCCTGTAATTGGTTCTACAGTAGTGTTTTTCACAAACAACAGAATGTTATGCACTTCTGTTGATTGTAGGAGATGGCAGTAAGGTAGAAGCAGTATTATCAGGTGATTCTGTGATAGTTGTGATAGAAGCCACACTTCTGTGAAAAACAAAAACATTACTAGAGTTGTTCCAACAGATCAGCTTGAATAGACTGCAAACTGGCAATAGATATAGTGTTTCCAATTTTGGAATAGATCAGTGTCCTCTTTTAAGTGGTAAGTATTGGGAAGAAACCTACCAGTTTGCACAACTAAGGGAAACCTATTTTTATTTACTTTAACTGTACTTAATCTTACACTGCTAGGTACAGTACTACATCCTCAGATTATTCCTAATTTTTTAATTGCAAAAAGAGTAGTTTGCGGGGGGGGGGGGGTTAAGCATAGATGTTATCTGTAGGGCAGTAGTAATGGCTAGAGATAATACATTCCAAGTTTTTAGCTATGTTTGATTATTGTCTGTGCCATTATAATTTTGCATTATTAAGATTGAAAAATGCATGTCTGATTCTCACTTATCTTAATTATTCATTAGCACAGAGAGGATTCTTAGGATGTATTAAATATGAATGTTGCTGCTGAAAAGACAAGTGTGCATGATGTCAGTTGCAGGAATTTCTCTGCTAGAATATAATTGTTGAGGTGCAGTGCTTCTAAAACTTTTAATTTTGTCTTCACAGGCGGATGAAGATCCTATAATGGGATTTCACCAGATATTTCTATTAAAGAACATCAATGATGCTTGGGTTTGCACCAATGACATGTTCAGACTAGCATTGCACAACTTTGGTTGAGACAGCAACCCCGAGGCACCTGTCCTTTTTCTTTTCTCCTCCCCCCTTACAGATATTAATCACACTCATGGAACATTCCAAATATCATACACAAACCTGCAACACCACGGCAAGCAAGCAAGACCTGTGACATGCCCTTCCGAAGAGTTTTTATTATGTCACTAGAAGAGTTCCTTGTGCATGATGTTTGGAAGTTAGACTTAGCTGCATTTGACAAGGGAAGTGTGTGTTTTACCCACCAGCATGCCTCGGGAAGAATCCATAATGCAAAAGGTTGTGTTTCTGTACTGACAAGTTGCTCTAATAACCCAAAGACACGAAAGGAAAGGAAAGAACAGCAGCCTGAATCCAGCTCAAATATTGATTTTTGTTCAGATGTTTCAGTGCTACATTATATAATAAAACCATGCAATTTTCCTAACAGTTTAAATTGTTGGATGTTCAGTCTGTAACTAGAGAGTCTTGTATCTCCAACTCTGTCTGAATATTGGCTTGGGAACCTATTGCTGGGCATAATTCTGAAGTTTTTAAAAAGGTCTCCATAGCTGTTTTATACTACTCACTTGCCACTGTTAATGGCTTAAAAACATTAATTACTGACGATTCCTCCAAATATCTGAAAAAGGAGACCTTTCCTGCTCCTGAAAATCATAAAATGTATTTATATTAATTACTTGTAGGTATATCAGATCATTACATTGTGTCTCAAATGTTTTCTCCAGTCTTTTATGTAGAAGGACATGGAAGACCATGCCTTAAAGCAACAATTCAATGCGTAACTCTGGGCAGGCTTGTTTCCAGATTAGCATATTCATACCATTTGCTTCTCCTTTGTTTAAAATCTGGGTCAATACAACATTTACTATCTTTGTTTTGCCACTTCAAGACACTTATTTTAACAATGAGCTGTAACTTTGGCCCAGGATGCTGGTAAACCACATATGTTTCTGTGCTTGCCTGTGGCTTGCTTTGGATTGTGCCCTGGGTCCACAAGCATTCTTGTTGCAATAAGCAGTGGGTACTTGCCACCAATAGCAGTGTTTTAACAGTGCCAATACTTATAAACTGCTTTGAAAACTTTCAAGAAACAAAAACATTTTCCTGCAGGGCTGTTCAGTTGGGAACAGCCCAGGAGGGTTCGAGAAGAAACATGTTTTCAAAATGGCAGATCTTGTTAAGATGTCTGTTCAGGTGCTTAATATGAGCTGAGCAATCGTGTACTCATAGGGCATATGGCATTAAAGGCACATGTTCTAAACTTAATAAATTAGGTTTAAATTGGGTTTATGTGCCTAATTTCCAAGCTACTTTAGGCACATGAACTGATACTTCATGGCTAATTTCAAATGCATATAAGTAGCAAGAAATGTGCAGTTTCCCATTTCTTGATTTTTAGTTGAGGAAAGGAAGCTTTGAGCTTGACTTGTTCACCAAATCTATGCTTACTAAGAGGCATATCTTGGTATGAAAATCAAAAGCAAGGAATAATTAAAAGAATATTCAAGTTTAATTTAAGAAACCCCTGGAAGACTTGGTTCTCCTGAAAGTCACTTTCAACACCACTCTTGAGTGTTTTTATTTGGATTCTTTGCACTGATCCTTCTGTCTCCTTTTTTCCCCCTTGTGTTGTTTCCTACCCAGAAAAGACCCAAAGGACTGCCACTACTCCCAGGAAGCCCTTGCTTCTGGAAAACTACATTTCATGCCTCTAGTCCTTGAGAAATGGTTGTGCATGTTGTTGGTGTTGCTGCTTTGTTGCAAGGAGAAGCCAGTTAATATAAACTCAGAGTTGTTTGAGCAGTGGGGCTTAGGTTAGCATTCATTTCTTAGTGCATGTCTACAGGTTTAGTTTGAAGTCCCAGTGATGTCAGTGGAATTTATTTCCAAATTTATTTAGGAGTGCAGTCTTCAAAGCAATTGACAGGGAAGAATATTTATTGCGAGGTTTGGGGTGGGAAAAGAATGTCTCTTGCATCTGAACTATATTCGGATAGCCTCATTTTATCTGGCACACCTGGTGGAGATGGTTAAAAGAGTCAATCATTGTATGGTAGTGTATGATACCATATCTTGAGTTGGATGTTGTATAGGCCTTAATGGAAGCAGTTTTAATAGCCATACAAAAACAAATGCCTTACAAAAATTCCTTTAATGAGTCTTACAAGGAACACTCTTTGAAGAGGTCATTGCTCTTTTTGGCTAAGGAGATAAGGGTGCCATTTGGCATCCATATGTGACGATTTCACAAGTATATGTAACAAATACCAGATTCAACTTCCCAATGTTTGCATGCAGCATTCTATGAAGAATCGCTTCCACTCCTAAGGAAAAGCTAAGGACTGCAGATGGAGACATCCTACCACAGTTGAGAGCATGAATAGGCTGTGTTCTCCACCAGTCCAAGTTGGAGAGAAAGTTCACATATCCTGCACTGCTGAATAGAAACTACTTCTGCCTTGTAATGGGGGGCAGAAAGAATCATCAGTACAGTATAAGCTGCTACAAGAAGAGGCAATATAATATTTGATCTGCAAATGAAGATGGTGTGTAAATAGATAAAGGCTATTAAACTGCTCATTAAAGAAACTACTGAATTGGGTAATTACTCTTCCCTAACCTAGTACCCTCTAGATGTGTTGGACTAAAAATCCTATCAGCCTCCACCAGCCTGGCCAGCATTCACAAACACCGAGGGTTGTAGGGTTGTAAGTCCAAAGCCTCTGGAGTGCACCAGATTGGAGAGGGCTGATGTAAATTCTCTTTCCACACAAATGTGAAGTGCAACCCTGTTTTAGGGTAAATGTAGAGCAGACCTGCGCAAGTTGTGACCTGCCAAATCAAGCAGCCTGTCAGCTGTAGAATGTGAATTGCCAGGTGATTTAGAACTCGGTTTGCTCCATTTCAGATGTGCAACAAGAACAGGGTTTTGAGCATCTGGTAGGGCTGTATCAGGTTTGGTTGGTCACAAGTTGAATAAGCCTTAGGATTCTTCTGCCCATTTGTTGCTGGCTATACACAAATGTACCAAAAATGTGTATTCAAGGTGCATCACTTGACACTAGAAAAATAATGTTTAGGTAATTATGCCATCTTCCTCACTGCTTCTTGGCAGATATTTGATGTACATGAGGAGAAAAGCAAACTTTTTTGGTGATATTGTAGTGCTTGGATTGCAGAATAGCACCGGCTTTGCCAATTCATATGCTGAATTTATGTGGAATAAGACAACCTACCTATTTCATATCTACTGTATAATCTTGGCTTGTTAAGATTGTACCTTTTGGCAAATGTATAAATAAAGTTTCTTTGACAAATAGTGTTGCTTTAAGGCTAAGCCTATAACCTAAGTTACAGTGAAAATGAAGATAAATGCTGGGTGCTGCCTTTTTTCAGTGAAGCAGAGTAAGTAGCTTAACATATTACATAAAAACGTCAGAAAAGCCGTGCTGAAAAGAGACAAAGGTCTCTTTAGTTCAGCATTCTGTTCCTAGAGGCAAACCGGCAGTTCTTTGGTATCGTCTACATTGGGTCAATTCAGATTTCATCTCTGATGAGCCCTTTATGCTTTACCTCCATGTTTCTAGCAGTAAAAATGATATAACAATACTTATGTAAATTAGTACAATAATTGTAATTTGATTCTTAGAAATGGCTCATTTTTCCACACCATCTGAAATTTTTGGTAATTCTGTGTTATGCCCTGGAGACAAATTAGTGTCCAGAAGAGGTGGCCAGCACCAGTACAAGAATGCTTATTTTAAGATTGAGAGCAGAAGGAGAATGATGTTTTCTCTTTAAAAAAGCAAAAGCTGCAATATAAATCAAATAATTTCCACAAACTTAATTCTTGATGGGCTATTTGCTTGCTGATAGAAGATAAACACTCTGCTTTGTAGCTGTTGAATGTACATCCTACGTACATATACAAGGTTGCTTTTCCTCCTGTACCCTTCATTTTAAATTACTGCACATGTCTTTCTAGATTACACTAGTTTCCATGGTATATGTACACTGCAATACTAGAATATCCCTCTCATACTAGAGGCAGTGCTTTTCAGCTTGTGCATGCATCTTGTGTTTGACATGGAACCTTTTCCATTAGGTTTCAGACCAGAACAAATCAAGAAGGTTGAGACAGAGGCCCCAAGGGGTGTTATAACTTGAATGCTATTCCAAAACCTAAAAATTATATTTAATGTCTAAACCTGGGCAAATTCAGCAGAGCTTTCTCCATTCAAGCATCTTGTTATGGAACACCTTCCAACAAACAACTCCGCTGCTCTTCATCCAGGCAGAGCTCAAAGCCAGAAATCCTCAGTTTGGTACATGGATATGACTTCCATTGATTAAGCTAATCCAGCATCATGTATTCAGGTTAGCAGCAGCTCTCCAGCAGATCCATCTTTGCTACCTGAGAGCCTTGGGAACCAAACCTATAGTCCCCAGGATCACAAGCATATGTCCTATAACTAAGTTTTACTTTTCCATATATCAGCACATCATTTTTCTAGGTCTGTTCAAGCTTAAATACCAAATCTTCCTTCTAAGGATGCTCAATGCAGAACCTTCAATAAACAAAACCAACATGCTGAGAAATGTATGGCATGTTTTTCCAGTGCTTTACACAGGGCTTGTCCCAAGCTGTTTTAAAGAATAACAGCCATTATTTATGGCAAAATAGCAGCAGTAATAAGACCAGCCTCTACTTAAGCAAAAGATAAGTTTTCAAGTAGCACATAATTTTTCCAATCAAATATAGTGGGCAAGCAACAATTTCCTAAATACATAAATATGCAACACTAATGCCAATACTTTTAAGTCTGATAGCACATCATCAACCTTTACCCTGACAGCAAAAGTACCATCTTCCTCTAAGACTTCCAGTTTTTAATGGGCAGAGGTTCTGTATAATAGCCTAGTATCGGCTTGACTGTGATAAAGAATAGGGAGAGCTTTCACTATTGGCTTGTTTACCTGCCAATGCCATGTGTAAAGGAACAACCTCTGCAAAAAGAAGCAATCTTATTCACCACCTATGATTAGAAATAGCTGCAATTTTCTGCAAATAAGGATTTCTATTGTCTGATAGGTATTTTACTTAATAGGCAAGCTTATGAACAACAAGATCCTTACAGAAGGATAACAGGGTTAGCAGACAAGACTCTTGGTATCTTAAAAACAAATAAGTTAAAAGTTCTGCTGTCATGAGGGGGACTTACTTTTTAGAAACTGTATTTAGACGTGCATCTTAAAAGATTGGGGTGGGGGTGGCGGCAATCCTATGTGTGTTTAACACAAAAACGTTTTACAAGTCCCAGCATTTCCCAGCCAGCTTGATAGCCACGGAGCTGAATGCTCTGTGCCACATGCATGGTATAGTAGAATCAAATGGATTATTTGTATGCGTGCGTACAGATGTGTGTAAACATCACAAGCACATAATTTTCTGTGTGATTGTACGTGTATATATGAAGCTTTAGGTAGGTGCAAAGTAGACTAACAACAAAGTAACAAGGACATGGATTGCAATCACTCTTACTACATCTATATCACTCTAGATATATATAGAGAGATGAAAATAGTGGGCCCAAAAGATACTTAAGTTAGAAAACGACAGAGAGAGTTGCTTTGCAACATTCCTTCATATGCGGTGCAGGAAGGCTTACATGCTTGAATACTTGCTTCCATCGTCGGGGTCATTCATTTACTTTGGAGGGTTTTTTCTGGGGCCAAGGCAACAGCAAGCCCAGCTCAAATACCTGAACGTGCAAAGGGGCTTGGCCCGGGTTGAGAGGTGCCCGCAGAAGGCGGCAACTCAGCACCACCGCGCGCTCTTTTTAGGACAGAAGCTCACAGAAGTAGCAGCGCAGCCTGACCCACACTAGGCGAGCTGGTGCGAAGGCAGCCTCTTGTGTTCAGCGGTACACACGCTTCTGTGCTCCGCCGTTTATGGCTCAAGGGAAGCCTATCTTTTAACTGCATGCGCAGAGCAGAGACAAACCCGCTTCCCGGCTCTGGTTCTCTTCGGGACTGGATAATGTTGTTGCATTTTTTATTCCGATGAGCGGTAGTACTTGGGGAGGAGGAACCCGGGAGTCAGGGTTGAGCTTGCCGGGGGAATTCGGACCGGAAACGGAAGTGGAGGCGGCGAGTCGGGGTTTGGCCTCTCCGGGCGGTGGAAGCCGCAGGAGCAGCGGCGGCGGTCGTGGTGTCGTTGTCGGCGGGCTCCGATGGCTTCCGCCAGTATCGACATCGAGGACGCGACTCAGCACTTGCGGGACATCCTTAAGCTGGACCGGCCGGGCGGTGAGACCGGGGCCCTGCGGGAGGTGGGGATCTTGGCGGTGTCTCCTTGGAGGCTCACAGCCTTCGTCCTGGCCCTTTTGCTTCAGCCCGGGCGGGAACGAGTTCGTGGCGCCGGCTGGACATGGGGAGTGACGGCTGAGAGCAGAGCAGAGCATTCGCCCAAGCCGCTGCCCTTCAGTTGTGTTCAGTTTCAACTTCAAGTATTTCTAGTTAGCTGAGAGTTGTAGTCCAACACAGCTGCAAGGCACCAGCTAAGGGGGGCGGTGGGTAAGACTCGGTGAATGTGGGTTCGGGTTTGATTAGATCATAGGAAGGGGATGCAGTCCTGTGCATGCTTATTTGGGAGTGTGCACCATTGAATCCAACGGAACTTACTTCCTAGTAAATGTAGATAAAAATGCCATCTTAAAATTAAAAAGCTTGGATACTTGCACTGAAACTTTTTGCTATCGCTCCTTTTTGGTGGACTCTGATGCATCTGTCTCCCTTCCATCTCCTGCTTGTTTTTGTTTTGTTTTGGCCTCTGAAAGTCTGCCTTCTCTGTTCTTCCCATTTTCTAAATTCACCACACAGTTGGTTTGGCAATTTTAGACTATTTTGTCGTACAGCTATCAAAGTCTGTGAGTGGTGTCATTTATCTGCTGATACTTGTCCAGCTGTTTGGAGGCTATGGTGCTCTAGGCAAGATCTGGTTGGCCAGGCTGCTTAGGTTGACACAGAGATTGAACAAGTAGCTATTCATCTCTGTCTTGCTAATGCTTCTTGGCAACCAATGTATGACTTGGCTTTTCCTTGTTCCAGTTTCTTTGATTTCTTTGTTTCGTAGTCATATATCTTCTTGTGCCAGAAGTCAGGTTATATGTCTCTGTATTACTAGTTCCTGTTGCTGTATTTCTTGAGCTAAAAGTTGGATGAAATGATAGAGTTGTCAGATCCAAATTAGCTCTATTTAGTATTTTTATTTTATTTAACTTAGTTCTTCAAGTTAGAGGACTCACACTGCAACCAAGTGGAAGGCACTGAGTTACAATTCCCTCTTTTCTCCTAAAAGGATATTTATGGATGGAAGTAATGGTGGAACAACACAGAAGGGATACAAGTGAAAGATGATGTCATTTGGACTTCTCCCCTCCCCCAAAAAAACTCTGTCAGTGAGGAAGAGCAGTGGCTCCATACATTTTTTATCAGGAAGCACCAGTTGACCCTAATATAGGGAATACGCAGTCACCCTGAAACAATTTATGAGGTTAATTATGGAAGTATAAGAATCTGTACTCCTGACAGTTTTTAATCACTTGTTTTCAGTATTCTTTTGTCTTAGATTCACTCTCACAAAAAATAAAGTAGCAAGCCAAAATAAATGTCTGTGATTGATATGTCAAAGCAAGGTCTGGTAATTACAGGCAGATTGTAGCAGTTATTGCAGCAGAAGAAAATGCAATGCATTTGTTTAGCAGACAGAGCATGATTATTCATTACATCACTGCCTTTAACTCAGTATAGTTGGTGGAAACATTTATTCAATTTAGTGATTGAATAAATTTAGTGATTCAATTATAGGGCCAACATCCTTATACCTAGAATTTAAAAAGATTAATCTGGTTTTCAAGAGAAAAAATAAATGCAGCAATTTTAAAACCTTTAAAGTTGATTTTTTATTCAACCTGCCTGCTGGGTCTTTCCAAATCATTCAGAATGTAGTAATTGAGGAAGCCAGATCACTGTACTATTCTCCAAGATTCATTGCTGTTGCAAGTGCTACTAAACATCCTGGGATCCTGGAAGACTTTATTCCCGAGGCTCACAAAAAACAGTGATTTTCTGAGAGTACATTTCTTCCAGCTACTAGATAAAGCTACCTACTTTGACTTCCCCCCTAGTGCACCACCTAAAACAAAACTCCTTCTAAAAGCTTTCCTCCTTCTGTTCCACCTATGAAGAGCCTTTGTATTTCACCTGCAGATGGAGAAAAATCCAGATAGCACCTGGATGTTATATATTTTTTAAAATGGGGAATCATCCATTGCCTATTTCTTTAACACAGTGGTCCCAAGACAGTTCTACATCTGGGCTCTTACCACAGCGCCCCCATACTGCATAATTTTTAAAAAAATTCCACTGAGACTGAATCTAGACAAGTCAGGTGAACTCAGAGGGTGGCTCATTAAACCTTGATCACGTCTTCGTGGGGAGGGAAAAGAACTTTTCCCCATCTGAGCTGCTGCAGAGCATGAGAGTTGACCTTGCCTTGCTCTTGTGTAAAGTGGTGGCGGCGGCATGAATTGCTTCTTCATACAGGGCTGGCAGGTTGTGGCCTCCATATGTTCTGGCATACGCTGGCAAGAACTGATGGAGTTGTAAGCCTCCAAAACAGAACAAAACAAAACAACCCCCTGGAATTCCGTAAGTTGCCCATCCTCTTTTAGCAGTTTTAATTATTGCACAGTCTCTGACTTCTTTAACCAGGGAAATTGCCATGCTGATTCATGCTTTTGTAACCTTTCCTATTGTAACGTTCTCTACAGAGGGCTTGAAAAATGATTTGGCAGTTGCAGCTAGTGCAGAATATTATGATTTGCCTCCTGTTGAATGTGGGGAGGCAAGGACATATCCAGTCAGTTTGGAGGCAGCGAAACAGCTGGCTGAGAGCTTCCGAGCCTATTTGAGGGTCCTGGTTCTTGCCTTTGTGGCCTGGGAACATCTTTCCCTGAATGAGGTCAGAAATTGTGCATTCTGGAAGGGTTGTAAATCTCAGCCATTTCTTTACTGGTAGACTGAACTATTAATTGGTATATGTTTATTTTCCAAATACACTGAGGTTTCAGATAAACCAGTTTGAGTTTAGGTAAAAGAGGTATACACATTTCCTGAACTTCCTCGTCTCTGAGTCTGGCAAAAGGTCTCTAAAGCCATGGAAAGTTGAAAACAGGCAAGAGTGCATTAGAAGCCCTACTTGGAACCAGTTCCTGAAATGTGTACTTTATTGTTATGTGCTGTCAAGCCACTCCAACCTAAGGAATAAAAGCCTTCCCAAATGTCTTATCAGTAGCAGCCCTGCTAAGACTGTAGTGTCCTTTATGTGTTCAGTCCATCTCATATGTACTAGAGTAGAGCCAGTAATGACACAGTAATTCCAAAAGACCATAGCTTGTTCATTCAGAATTATATTCACTGTGTTAAATGAAACTTCTCTTCTCCACTCATTCCTCCCCTACTCAGTGGGAGTTCTTGGGTCAAGCTGTGCAACTGTTCTAGGGTGTGTTCAGATGTGACAGGTCAACCAAAATAAAGCATCCTTCCTAGTATCTTTGCCAAAGCACTGTTTCCCCAACCACAGGTGATCTACCTGGCCGATGCAAAAGTGGGTGAGGAAAGCTAAAGTTAAGTGAGCAGTTTTCTGTGTTCAAAATCTTTATAAATTAGAGGCACTGCAGGGAATAGCAATAAGTTTATCTTAATGTTTTGAAATTGACCTATTACTTTAATTGGAGACACTGTATTCTCCCCATTGAACATGTTATACTGAGGTAAACTACAACTTTTTTGCCTTTGAGAATTGCATTAGCAGCATAAGCCATGGACAAGACACATTAGTGTTTGAGGAAATCATGTTATCTTACACCACCAGGTTAAAAACAGCTGTTCATCTTGTGCCTGCAGCAGAGACCATGTGAGCAGTGGGCCGTGGGTGCTGGTGTTTCTTATTTTAAGCTCATCCAGCTCAGTTTTGCTGGGTGGAGATATTTGGTTGGTGGTGTGCCCAGTTCTTGAGCAAAGGCTCTGCTGGAAAGTCTCAACCTTTACTTTTTCTCTCCAGGAATTAATTATCATGTACAATGCAGTTCTAACTCTGGCTTGTTTCTGGGTTTGGATATCATAAAGAACAACCCAGGCTCACAATGTCCTTGGGTTCTTCAGTGTGCCAGAAGCAGGCACGCAGTCAAGAGCCAGCTCACATGCTCCCAAACAGTGTTCCGTCATGTGAACTGGATCATGATCTTGCAATTAACTTTTAAAACATCAGTGGGCAAAGCAGTATAATACCTGATTATTCACACTTACACACTCCTTTGGTGCCAGTGTAACCCTGTAAGTAGCACTTTAACTCATCCATCCATAAGCCATTTATCTTGCGTGGGATGACTATGTTTCCTATTATTCATGGAAATTAATGTATTTTTTTTTCTGGAAAAATAAAATAGGATTACTATACCTGACTTCTCTTTTAGTACTGAAAAGCTGGAACCTGAACCTTAACCTGATTTAGCAGCAAGGGGTTAGCAATCAGTATTACATTTCAACCCTGTAAATCTTTTGTAACTGTTTTCATTATGTTAATTAAACTTCTAGTGACTTCTGCCATGCAAACTAAAGAGCTTTAGTTTAACTATTGTGAGCCGTCCCGAGGCTTGTGGCAAGGGGCGGCCTATAAATTTCTAAATAAATAAAATAAATAAATAACTCATTCAAAAGGAGGTTTTGAGACCAATTCTTTAGTCACAGTTGCCAACTGAGATTGCTATTTTCTCAGTTGTTTATAAGATCTGTTGGGCTTTTTTTGGTGATAATTCCACATATAGATAAGCAACGTGGATACTTAATATTGTCTTGGATTCTCTCCCTCCAGGCCCAATTTGTCCTCAGCATAAATAAGCAAATAGAATGACATTACTTGCTTGAGTTTGACCTTGGAGTAAAGAAGCGCATGCTTTATTTCTCTTGCTTCCTCTGACATTCAACTTCAAACGCTTTAGCAGAGAGGTTTGCCTGGCGCCAACACTTTTTCCTTTCGGCGCCAGGTGAAAAACTTTTTATTTTCCCACTATTTTAATTGTCTTAATTTGTGGTTTTATATTTATTATTGGATGATGTGCTACTTTTATCTCTTTATCCTATTTTACTGGTGTTCTTGTAAACCATCCTGAAACATCAGCGATGGGATGGTATACAAAAGTTTTAAATAAATACATACATAAAAATACCACCTGAAACCTCTCTTGTAATGGAGAGAACAGCCAGCAGTTAAGGTTGCATTCCCCAACCTAGACCTCTCCAGATGTATTCACTATACTTTTCATCATCCCTATGGTGCCTGAGGAAGTTGGGAGTTGTAGTCTAGTGTATCTGGAGGGTGGCTTCTGGGTTGGGAAAGACTTCTAGAGCAAAGGTGGGAAAAGGTAGAATGAAATCTGCGGGTTAATTTGCTGGTAATAATTTGGCAGGAGTTTTTATTTCAACAAAGCACATTCCCTACCCTTCTAAATTTGGTTGTTGAAATCAAGAAAGTTCATGGGGTGGGAGGAAACACAGTAGTATATTTATTTATCTGTGAAAGGATTTTTGTGCTAGACCTGGTTTTGGTACTGGAAACAAGCTCCTGGGTGGGACATAATATCTGGTGCCACTTTGTTCTTCAGTTCTGTGTCTTTGGGTGGTAGATTTTAGGGTCTAGTAGAAAACAAAATAGAAATAAACAAAAACAAGCCTAAAGTCTGACTAGCCCTGCTCAAGATTAACTACTTTTTGGTAGCTGTTTTAGTAGAAACACAAAGCAAAAGACTTTCTTGGGCCTAACGAAGGGAGCCTTACATTCACCTGAATGAAATCACTCTTTCCCATGTTACTGTCTTCTCATCTGATGGGGGACTATTTGTCTCAAAAATACATGGCTGTTTTACAAGGTACCCCCCTTTGTTGCCTCTCTCATTCAGGTTCAGTGAATGAAAACCAGAGAGCATCCAGTTCATACAACGGAGACCTAAATGGTTTGCTGGTTCCAGATCCCATAGCCTCTGGAGACGGTGTTTCCTTGGCCAAGCCAGTCCCTCAGACAGTTCCCCTGGGAGCATTGCAAGATAAGCAAGTCATGTAGGTATTTTGATGGTACAGAGGGATGGGTGTGGGAGAGGGAGGTGAGAGAGTCAAGATGCATTTGACGTGACTGTACTGAAGTAAACTTGGTGGGAGCAATTTCAGCAAAATATTCTGTCCTGCAAAGATTCAAAATTCCTTGTGACTGTTTCAGGGTTCTTGAACATAAGGTTATTTAAGGCTTTGGTTCGTTGGAGGTTCAAGTTTAAGCAGGAGTGCTACCTTGCAGATGCGGGATATTTTGTCCCTCAGTTTAGTAGAAGCACTTGTTTAGTCTATAGAGTCCTGATCAAGGTTGAAGCTTCAACTTATTGGTTCATATTGTCCTCTCTCTTGACATCCTTGCATAACAGGAAGGTTTTGTTCAAAGATGGGCTACCATAAAGTTACCACAAAGATCAAGAGTAAAATGGCAGTATTACCATAACAGGCAAAGCTGTTTGACTGGGAGCCATTATTGAGTCACAGCCCTGGCTCTTTCAACTGTTGATAGCAAAAACTATTCATCCTTCATGTTTTACTTTGACATTTCCCCCCGTCTTTTCTACCTTCCCTTAGTTGCCTCTCTGGAGATGACAGCTCCACCTGTATGGTGATAACTGCTAAAGACGTTGAGATAGTAGCCAGCAGTGACTCCAGCATCACCAGTAAAGCTAGAGGAAGCAACAAGGTAAAAGTGGTGGGGGGAGTCCAACTGGACTGTGTACTAAATAGTCTTCCCCAACCAGGTGCTGTCTGGACATGTCGCAGTCTTGGAAGCTGAAGTCCTAATGCCTGGAGATCAACTTTGTATCCAACCTTAGGCTAGCAGACTTGGGAAATGTAGAAAGGGGTGCAGCTGTGTTTGAACTCCAGTGTCACCAGCATGTGAAGTAGATGCTCCACTTCTAAACTGTAGCTCCTTTACTAAGGCAACTCCAGGGTGGAATGCACTTTCATTTTCACAAAGGGTGCTTTAGAGCTACGGCCAATTCCTCCCCCCCCCCCCACAGCTTCAGTTTAGGTCCCACCCCCAGTTGTACAGTGCAAACCATTCTCAGGCCTTTCCCTCAGGAACATCTTCTCAACATGTCCAAAGGGAAGCAGTAGGAAACGTATTTATTTATTTATTTATATCATTTTTCTACTACCCAGGAGCCAAAGACTCTCTGGAATGCCCATTACATCAAAGGAATTCTTCCTCTGGATCTTCAGATAAAACCCAAACTAAATGTAAATGCCTATGAGAGCATAGCAGTGAAAAATAGTGTTGCCCTTAGCATTGTAGCATCTACTAAATGATTGTCATCTAAGTTGATGGAGTTGATGCAACTCCTCCAGTTTTGTCCAACTTTATGCGCTTTTTGGGTCATAGTTCAATTCTTTCATTTCACCAATGTCCCTTAAAAATCACTCTTTTCATTTTTGGCATTTTGTTAATCCAGTAGTATACAGTTATATTTTTAGATGCTATCTGCCAATTATTTAATTCCCATAAATTTATTTACTGTTGTTAGTCGCCCCGAGGCTTCTTGGCAAGGGGGCGGCATATAAATTTGTAAATAAAAATATATAAATAAATAAAATCATAAGGGACTAAATTTTTAAGGGACAAAAGTTATGTTAATCAACACTATTTAAGTCTCCACATCTAGTGTTCTATGCTTCTCCCCCTCCCAGTTCAATTCCTTCATCCCAAGTAGGTTTGCCCTACGTAGACATTCCCTTTGTTGCACATTCAATTGCAATAATATTGATTTGACAAAACAGCTGCTCAGGTCTGTTTCTTGATCACCCACAGGTGGCAAGCCATGACCCACAAAATTTTATTTATTTATTTATCGGTTTATATCCTGCCTTTTTTCCTGCAAAGGGCTCAAGGCAGCTTACATCATTCTCCTCCTCCATCTTATCCCCACAACAACAACCCTGTGAGGTAGGTTGGGCTGAGAGTCTGTGACTGGCCAAAAGTCACCCAGTTGGCTCCATGGCTGAGCGGGGACTAGAACCCAGATCGCCTGAGTCCCAGTCCCATGCTCTTAACCACTACGCCACACTGGCTCACAAACACAAACAGAAAGAGCCACATGTGGATGCTGAGTCTCAGTTTGGCCACCCCTGTTATGAACAAAGGAAGCTTTAAAAAAAAACAAAACCCTTGCAGATGCCCTCAGACACTAGCTTGGAGACTCCTTCAGAGGTGCCACTGGAGGTGCCTGTGGGTGTTGTGTCAGGGATCCCTGCGTTTTACTCTCTGCTTAGCACTACCTCCCCTTCAGAGCATGTTTTGATAGTTTCATAGCTGCTAAGTAGTAAGTGCAGTGCTCCTCTTTGGTAAACATTGAATTTGATTTTGGCCCTCAGCTATTCTTTTCATTCCATTTTTTCACTCAGGTGAAAATCCAGCCCGTGGCCAGGTATGACTGGGAGCAGAAGTATTACTATGGTAACCTGATAGCTGTGTCAAATGCCTACTTGGCATATGCCATTAGAGGTGAGACATCCTTCCACCTGCTTACTGAACAACTTCATCTGTTGGGTCGGAGTTTTGATTGCACTTGTACTGACTGTGTATTAGGCTGAGATTTTCACTGTGTAGAGAGAACTTTGGCTTTGCCTTGGCCATTGTGACCAGTATTTTCTTGCTGCTTCCTGACAGGTGCCAACAATGGCTCTGCCATGGTGAGGGTCCTGAGTGTCAGCACCGCTGAGCGGAACCTGCTGAAAGGCTTTACTGGTGGTGTGGCTGACCTGGCATTTGCTCACCTCAACTCCAACCAACTAGCCTGCTTGGATGAATCGGGCAACCTCTTTGTCTGGCGTCTGGCCATGGAGAATGGAAAAATCCAGTATCTTTCCTCTCAGAATTGTACTGTGTGGGAGAGAACTCTAGTGTGGGCAGAGCTAGAGCTGAACATAGATTAGGATCTCCTGGTAGACCTTTGAGTACATTTCAGTAGATCAATGAGGGCTTCTGACTTTCACTTGTCTAACAAACTGTAGCAACTAAAAAGTCTTGCCAACATTATATTCTTGAAAAGCGACCCTTGCAGAGCACCCGGGACTGTATTTTTCTGTGAAAAGATTAGCACGCATCCTTCTGATAGAGATCACAAATGTCTGGGCTGTGCATATCTTCACTGAGCACCCTTTTCCTTAATGTATGCTTGTCTGAGGCACCACTTTGCACTTGCTGTAGTTGCTGCATCTCCAGGTCCTAATAAAAAAGCCCAAGTGTATCCCATAAGTCTGAAGCCTGCCTAGACAGTGGGCTAGTCAGTGTTGTTTAGGAGAAAGAAGAATTGACGTATTGGCTATGAGAAGGAGACACTGTCTTGTTTTGGAGGACAAACAATCTTACTAGTATCTTAATTCTGGCAGCCAGTATGTGGACATTGCATGTGCTTTTCTCACATAAGTCATTTGGTCTACCAGCAAGACCCTAAATCCCTGCACACTTTCTCAAACATATCCGTTTTGGATGAATTAACCATGGCTCATTGAACTAAGAATAAGCCTTGGGCTTCTGCACCAGCTTCAGCACTGCTGTCCTGACAGACCAAGCCCCGCAAATGGGCATGTGTGGCTGAAACTTGAGCCTACTGCTCACTCTTGGCTTAACAAGCAAAGTCTGTTATGTCTCAGCCAGCTCAGACAAAGATGTATTCTTACTCATATTAGGGATTTGCACCACTTTGCACCACGATTGCACCAATTTGTATCTTCCTCTTAACTGTATTGCTGTTGACATGCAAGCTTATATCCCTGCAATCTGGCCTTTGTATGCTGATCTAAGAACAAAGTCAATATTGCAGATTTCCAGTGCTACAGTATGTTCCAGTTATTAAACAGTAGGTGGTACAATATGTTTCAGTTATTCAACAGTGGGTTTAATAACTGAAACATTTCACAGCCTAGGAGAAGAGTGTGTATATCAAAAGAGAGATACCGGAGGGGTTCCAAGTAGATGCTATTTTTATAATTTTTGATAGGAAAAATGATCATTGTTTTTAGAGTTCAGGGGGCATGCTCTAAGTTGAAGCTATTCTTTTCCTCATCTTTGTTGTAAGGTGAGAAATGGGTGTTGACTGAAGACAAATTCTGGAGCTTACAGTGTGTGGAGTCAGACTGAATCACAGGGCTTACAGCATTCATTTTTAAGAACCTCCTAGGCCTGTCTCCTAACCCTAGACCTCTTCACTGGAGTCAAGCAAAAGCGAGTTCTTGGCATTCATTTCCAACATAACAGAAAAGCGAGAAAAAAGGTCCTGTTTATGTTTCTTGGAGGTTTTGTGAAGGAAAATCTGTAGCATTTCCTTAACTTAGTGATCAGAGAAGAGATCTTGGTGAATATCAAGCGACCTGAAGGAACTCCTCTGAACAGCTTCCGAAGGATCATATGGTGTCCCTTTATTCCTGATGAGAATGATGACAACTGTGAGGAAGGCAGTCAGACTCTGGCACTGTTGCACGAGGACAGGGTAAGTGGCTTTGATTTAGGTTTTGTCCTGAAGTTTTAGGATCCTGAGAAGAGTAAGTATAATGGACATGTAGGATTTTTAAAAAATATATCAATGTCCAGAAAATTTAAGTTAAAAAGTGAAGGTTGCATTTCAGTTGACTGGAGATCTGTTTTTAAAGTTCAGTGTGTCTTACATGTTGTACCTCTGCACCCAGAGAAATGTCCCCGGGTTCAATGGGTGGAATTGCAGTTATGCCCCCTAACCTCTAGGACTGCTTAGCACAGAAAACGGGCAAAGGAGAGTGGCTCATTTCAGACATGAGAGACATGTAGAAAATTAGGCACTGTAGAAAAACACGGAGAGAAGTTTTGGAATCATTGCATTCACCTGATCCATGAGAGATTCAGGACAGATGAAAGTAAGCACTTCACATAGCACCTGGTTACACTGTGGCACTCACTTCCCCAGGGTGTAGGGTTGGCCACTAATTTGGATTTACAGGGGATTAGACAATTAGAGGATGATTAGAGGATGAGGCCAGCAGCGGCTACTGGTCCTGCCAGCAGCATACTGCCTCTGGTAGACAACATACCTGTGCGTAGCAGCTGCTGAGGAGCATGGGTTGGAGGGTGCCTGTAGCACTCATATCCAGCTTGTGGTTTCCTGTGGGAAGTTGGTTGGCCGCTGAGGGAACAGAATGTTGGATGGGATGGATCCAGCATAATCCCTCTTATATTCTAAATCAGATTGTATGAAAAGTTTGTTTTATGATGGAATCCTTCTTAGGTGCTCCAAGTGTAAATAAGAGAAAAACAAGCCATAGATATACATACTTGGGGCACAGCTGTGGATTCTCTAGGATGTGATATGTATGCTATATGTTAATGAGCAAATACAGCATTACATTTGGCTGGGTTGTGAAGAATAAACACAGAAAATGGTGTAGAATTGATGGGAGGACACAGAATGTAGAGCAAGCTAGTAACTGGAGTGGTGGGTTGCTTAAGTCCAGGTAAAGCTTTTGAGTGCTGTTTGTGTGTTGACTGCCTCTCTTCATTTTGCAGGCAGAAGTCTGGGACCTAGATATAATCCAAGCTAAACACAGCTCCTGGCCAGTAGAAGTGACCAACATCAAGGAGGGCTTCATTGTGGTGAAAGGTCACACCACGGTAGGATTTCTGCTGCTGTCTTGGCATAGGAGCAGGTGCCTTGTTGTCATTTCTGCTATGTATGTTTTAGTTCCTTTAACTCCCATTTTCAGAAGAAACCTGTGGCTATATCCACTTAGCCAGTGAGGCTTGTGGTAAGATCTCCTGAATATGTGGTTTGTTTGCAGATAATGACAATCCAGGTGGTGGTGTTGCTTTGTGCTGTCAAGTTGTCTCTGATTTATGGTGACCCAATGAGTGAAAACCTTTCAAAATGTGCTGCCTGTGATAGCTCCATTCAGCAGTCCCAAGCTCAAGGCTGTGGCTTTACTTACGGATTTATTCCAGCTCATGTTTGGTCTTCCCTTTCATCTTCTGCCCTAGCATGATGGCCTTCTTCAGGCAGCCTCACCTTTTCATGATGTGCTCAAAGTAAGATAGCCTCAGTTTTTAAATTTGCTTCTAGGGAAAGCTCTGGCTTGATTTGACTTAGGACCTACTTGTTTGTCTTTCTGAGGGTCCAGGGTATTCACAAAGCTCTCCTTCAGCACTGTTTCAAGCACAGAAATTTTCTTCCTTTCAGCTTTCTTCACTGTCCAACTTCCACACACATACATTGTGATTGGGAATACAATAGTTTGGATGTTATTGACCTTGGTCTCCATTATTATACTTGAGATAATCCAGGTATTCAGGCTTAATAAACCACAATATGCAAGAGTTGGTATGCTATTGCACGCAGCCCATTTATTCTTTCTCTTGCACAAGGAGGTAAATAAACCAGGAAGGGGAAGGGTTTGCATAACATCTGAACCCAAGGTTGTTCGGGTTAAGTGCACCCAAGCAAGACTGGATTTTTAAAACAGCCTTAAGCCATGACTTGCTGTTGGTCCATGATCCTGACTCGTTTGGGTGTTGTTAAGCATTGGATGCTGTTGACCTTCTTTTACAGCTGTCACAATCATCATGCCCAGTGAATTTATATGTTCAGCTTTTTGTAGTAACAGAAAACTCATAGCAGGAAATACTCAGTTACTTTTGTACATGGTTATCTTGACCTTTACTTCCTTTTAGGACATCTGGTATCAAAACATCTGTCTTTAGGCTTTTTTTTTTTTTTTTTTTAGAAATTCTCACCTTTCTGGCACAGGCTTATTTTATTTTTTTGACTCTCTTCTCTCTCTCTGATAGAACCTTAAGTAACTGACCCTTGTTGTTTGGTCATCAGGAAAAATTTATATTCTATACAGGCAAAAGTAAAGATGGCATCTTCATCTTGCTTGTAGCTAAACCATATGGTACTGAGACTAGAAATCCAAGTCAAGGAATCCAGTTTGGAGGTGGGAATCCATGGATTCTCTTGGCTTGGCTCCTTGAAATCCTGCTCTCTCTCCATCCTCTGCCAGGCTTGCTGTGTCTTTGCCAAGCGTACATTTGGGCAAATACCACTTGTGAAGTTGTCATGTGCTGTGCTGCTGCACAAGGGGGTTCTTGCATACATATTGCTTGGGGGTGGGTGGGTTGTGCTGATGCCACAGTGCTGCACAAGGGAGGTTTTGTCGCGTACATATACTTTCAGCATATATGGTTTTTATCAGGTTCTTGAGCTGTTTGCGTTATGTTGGTGAAATCCTCTTACAAATAAAAAATGTCACCTGTATGCAACCTGACCCAGGGCACCTAAATATGTAAGAATGGGAATTGGGGCGGTGGAGGAAGAGGTTCGCAGGAATTACGGAGGGTGCTGTGCAGGTGCCCATGGAGTGTCAGTTGGTGCCAATCTTGGGTGGCAGGGTTTGTACCCCTTGCTTTTGCTGTGACAGGGATGACATACTTGACAGTGCAGTGGTGGACCTGAAATTTAGCGCAAAGGCACTTGCATTCCCAAGTAGTTGCGGGCTTAATTTTAGCTTGGCCAACTTCCTATATCAGTGCATGGTAAGAAGTCCAGCAAGTAGCAGAGAACTGGGTCCCAGAGGGCTCAGCACACCCTAGCTGTGGCAGTACCTTTTCCCTAAGACCTTTCTGTTAATTTCCCAGTGTCCCCAAGCTAGAATAATTTTATGAAGGCATGCCAAGACCTTAGGGACTTCAGCTTGTTCAGAAGAACAGCAGAAATAATTGCTTCGAAGCTTTCCCAGTTATTTTGTAGATAAGACCTGCCTTTACAGTGAAACTGAAGCAGTTTGTCTATGTTCTGAGGAGGTGGGTGGAAAACCTGTGTGCATACTGACAGACCCTTCAGTAGCAGGAGAGAGAAGCGTTATACAATCCAGCACAGGAGGCATTGCCGTTCATTCTCAGCCTGAGGAGAGAAATTGACACATTGCTTGCCCAGGCTCCTGTAGAAGCCGGTGGAGCATCCTCTGACCCAACAGGCCAAGAGGGGAGGAGAATATGCTTTCTTTCGCTTGTTCTGCAACTGCATTTCATCTTTGTACAATAAACTGTATATCATCTTGACACAGTTGGTGTAATTTCTTCCTTAAGTGAGGTGCCTTGGCTGGTCCAGGCCCCTCACCAAGTAAGGGTCTAAAGCTGATAGCATAATGGTAGCAGCTGTGTGCAAGACCATGATGGAGAATGTTAGCAGAACCCAGATGGGGAAAATAAAAGGGAATATTTCTCATTTGTTTCTCAAAGTAACCTTTTGAACACACAAGACAGTGAAATCGTGTACTTCAGGTGGTCGAAATTAACAGCACTATGTTGCCTCCGTTGTAAAAGCAGACCAACCAATGTATGAAAAAATGGAATTGTACTGTTCCCAGTCTGAGTTGACTTTAATTGCCTATCACTTCAGATGACTTTCTCCATTACAATAAAGGTTTTATATTTCAGTGAAGTTGCCTTGCTCAGCCTAAGATAATTTCCTCTATGCTCATTTCCTGATGTCATCTAGCGCCTGAGCGAGGGAGCCCTTTCTCCTGACGGAAGTGTCTTGGCCACAGCAAGCCATGATGGTTATGTCAAATTCTGGCAGATTTACATCGAAGGGCAGGACGAGCCAAGGTAACTTCAGAAGCAGAGAGAGGATAAGTTTGGGTCTTCAGTTGGCATGCCTAAAGCTTTCATTAGGCTGCTAACCCTTTCATTTCTGCCCCGTGAAACAAGAAGCTTGCTTGTCATGGTTTCTTTTTTTTCCTACTTAGGTGCCTCCACGAATGGAAGCCCCATGATGGCCGACCTCTTTCCTGTTTGCTTTTCTGCGACAACCATAAAAAGCAAGATCCAGAGTAAGGGCACGAAATCTGCCACCTAGTGACTGAAGTTGTAGCTGCAGGCTTCAAACTCATGACACATTTTTATCAATTCAAGTTATTCATCTAAAAAGACCAACAACCTTGAGGCGCAGACCTGTAGGATCCCCTTAGTATGCTCGTCAAGCTCCAGGTGTCCAGGCTCCATGAACTTGGTACTGTGGTGCTGATAGATATATGTAGATAATAAGGTTTTTTTATGTATGATAAATGCAACTTGATTTTCCTGGTTCTGCATATTTTGCCTATTTTATAATTGATCATTAGTAAGTTTGCAAAATTAAAAAATGAAAGTTTGAGAAATCACATTCATCTGCATATTAGCACATGGCTTTTATTTTGAAATGCCACTCCACGAGTACTCCTGTCTATCATTTTTAGCAGATTTTGGTTCTGTTGATCAGCTAGGCTGTAATTACTGAGGAAAGGCATCTTGTGCGCATAGAGCAGGAGTGCACAAGGTGTGGCCCGTGGGCTGCGTGACTCTTCTGCTGCCCACCCAGTTGTAAAAAGAACAAGATTTAAAAGCTATCATTCATATTCATTCATTCATTCATTCAACACAGAGTGAGAGGTACAGCCTGTCTGGTCTGTTGGCGAGGTCCAGTAGGAGAATAAAAATCCCCCCAGAGTTCCTGGAGTTGTACACCCTAGTATGTGTTTGGACAGAGAGAGAGGGAGCCACTAACATTGCGCTACAAAATGTGCCAGTTAGAATTCTTAGAGAGAGCGTGAACAAAAAAGCCATTTCCAGTTTTTGGCTCAATTACCTCCTCCTTTCTGCAGAGTTCCCTTTTGGAGGTTTCTCATCACAGGAGCAGATCAGAATCGAGAGCTGAAAATGTGGTGCACGGTCTCATGGACTTGTCTGCAGACTGTCCGGTGTGTATTGTCCGGTTTTCAGTTCTGTGGTGTACGTGGTGTTAATGTGTGACCAGGGTGGGGGTGGGGGTTAGGGTGCCTCACCAGATGGAGTTGGCTTCATGCACAGGGAGAGTTTTTTAAAAAAAAATTTATATCCTGCCTTTTTCCTACAAAGGGCTCAAGGCAGCTTACATCTCCTCCTCCATCTTATCCCCACAACAACAACCCTGTGAGGTAGGTTGGGCTGAGAGTCTGTGACTGGCCCAAAGTCACCCAGTTGGCTCCATGGCTGAGCGGGGACTAGAACCCAGATCATCTGAGTCCCAGTCCCAGGCTCTTAACCACTACACCACACTGGCTCTCCAGTGGTTCACATTGCTGTGGGCCAGATGGTGGGAATGCCAGACATTATTTAATTGGTCCACTCATTTGACTTGATGATGGACCATGGGGCTAAGAAAGTCACCCCTCTGCCCTTCTGCCCTGTGAAACTTTCCCACAGTTTCTCCTCCTGAACCAGAGGCCGTGTGCTTCTCACCAGCCACTTGGAGTATCACGAAGCCTGTTAATATTGGCATTTCAGCTAAGCATTCTGAATGCCACCTCTTCTTCCAGTTTTGATCCAGAGTCTAATGTGTCCACCTTGGAAGGCTGTTATTTGGGGAGAAATAGGCCCTGTTCCCACATTACTGAGGTCATGCATACAAAGAAAGCATTTTGAAGGCTCAAATGCGATTGAAATGCCAGATATTATCCGGGTTTGATTACAGCCATACATCAGTAGGCCTGGAGTTGGTTTTTGTTTCTAAACAGAAAAACGCATTTTAAAATGTCCTGTGTCTATGCCAGATTCTGACACAGAAATACATGGCCTTGTTTAAGGCACGTGCTCCCCTGTGTGTGTCTATAAAGCAGGGGGTTGAACCTAATGGCCCTCTGGCCACTTCTAACTCCAGTAGTCTAAGAATCATCCGGAAAAGGCTACTTCTAAACTGTAGAGTTTCAAGCCATTGCCGATCAATCCTGAACTGCCATCCTGCTCTGTCAGCTTGTACTTCCCCTTCATCAGGCAGATCATAGATTTTCTTTTGGCAAAAGATTGAGCCATAGTAGGAATCAAGCACTTCAGCCTTTTCCCTAAAGAAAACAGCTCTGTGCAGAATCTCCTCATGAGTTTGCATTCCCACCACATGTGTTTAACATCTCCTCTCTGATCACAGCTTTTCCTGGATTGGGGACTGATCCCCTTGAAAATAGCTGCTATTTGGTGACCATCTGTAATGAATTCCTTTGATAATCTTCAGTATGCACAGGCTCATTCTCTGTTGGGAGCTCTGCAAAGGATAGCACCCCGATTGCATGCTGCTTCTGTTCAGCCACTGGATTTCAGTTGGCACCAGGACAGTGGGCTTGGACCTATTTTTCCTCCCTTTTGCACATTTACTGAATTTCTGAGAAAAGGCACACTTATGGACATTTTGGTAAATGATGTAGTTTTTAAAATGCACTTCAAAAACTAGAAAGAAAGGTGAATAAACTCTATTTTTATCTTCTCACTATTACAATTCCAGATTTTCACCAGATATATTCAGCTCCATGAGTGTCCTTCCTAGTCTAAAAGCTGGCCTGGATCTCTCAGCTGAGTACTTGATTTTGAGTGACGTGCAGAGAAAGGTAAGCGATTGTAGCTGCAGAGTAGTTGGGTGCAGAAGGAAAGGGCATCTCTTTGCCGCCACAGTCTGTTTGGCATTGTGGAACTTCTTGTTTGCTATTAACTTGTTACAAGCTGGCAGCAGCTGCCTGATTAAAGTTCTTTGGGTTTTGGTTTGTCTGAACTAGGCCATAAGAGACACAATTATACTGGATTTAAACTTTTTTAAAAGTTCCCATTTTAAGAAAAGAGTGTGAACCAGAGATTAATTCAGTACTGCTTCTCATCTGGCCCAAGTTGAGAGAAGAGGCTGTGTTTTCTTCTGGTCTTTTGTGCATGCACCTCCTTCTATGAGAACGCCTTGCAGGTTGTATTGCTACAGGATGTCTTTCTGGTGCCCTTCTCCCAGGTCTTGTATGTGATGGAACTCGTGCAGAACCAAGAGGAGGGCAAAGCCTATTTCAGCTCCATCTCCGAATTCCTGTTGACCCACCCAGTCCTGAGTTTTGGCATCCAGGTAGTCAGCCGCTGCCGGCTGAGACACACAGAGGTCCTGCCAGCAGAGGAGGAGAGCGACAGCTTGACTGCAGGTATGAAGCAAAGAAGCTCCTTTTCTAAGATTAGGGCAAAGGAGTTGCCCCAGGTAATTAGCTGTACTTTCCCCAATGGCTGCACAAGCATCACCTCTTCAGTCAATACTTCTTGGCCCCAGCCGTAGTGAAATTCATTCCTCCTTCCGTCCTTCCTTCCGTCCTTCCTTCCTTCCTTCCACAAAAACCATTATTTGCAAAGCATATCTATGGTTGGCCGTTATGATTTGTGTTCAGGCTACTAACCAAACTATGGAACTACCATTTGGAGCTGGCTTGTAACTGAAATTTGGAGCGGTATCCAAATTGACAAAGCAATGACTTTAGTCTTTTCTTTGCCATGTGAAGCTGCTGAAACTGATCTGGATAGGGAGCATGAAAGCTCAGTTGGCTCTCAAGTGGTTCCTGATGTCTGTGCCCAGCTGACTGTCTGCTCCCTGCCCCGCTCCTATACTCGTAGTGCTCCCTCTCCATGAATCTCTGAGATTAACATGCTTTCCAGTGTGAGAATCATTTAAGACCAAAACAGAGGAGAACCCCAGATGAGCTTGTAGCAGAATGATCAGAGCAGCACAGGCAAGATCAGGCTGGAGATTTCTGAAGAGGCCAGCCATCCACAGCACCACTTGCTTGGAGGAGCTGCCCAGGAGCAACAGACAGCACAAAGGTTTTCACACTGTCAGAAGTAGGCCAAGCCAAAGCATTTGGGTAGGACTTTGTGGGAAGCAAGTGAAAAAATTATTTGCTATTCTGAAAACAAAGAGAGATTGTGAGGTGCTCCGAAAGGACCTCTCCAGCCTGAGGGAATGGGCCTCAAACTGGCAGTGAGGTTCAACATTATGTTAATGTGAAGTGGCCCTCAATATGGCAGAAGATCCCAGCTTTCCAAGTAAAAGCTGATGAGATCTGTGATGATGGTGCCAGACCAAGGAACAGCTCTTGGGTCAAGGTTAGACAGCTCGGTGAAAACGTTGGCCTAGTGCAGTGATGGCGAATTTATGGCATGTGTGGCCAAAGGGGCACGCAGAGCCCTCTCTGTCATCACCCCAGCAGTCATGCACATATTCAGAAAGATTAAGGGCGCCAGGCAATGACTGGCAGTGACAGGCAGTCACTCATTAGTCGCGACTCTCCAGGCTTTCGCATGGTCGGTCAGTGAGCTGCCAGGGATTTGCATGGACTGTGATTTTAGCGGGATGCAGGTGGTACAGCGGTTCAAACTGCTGGGCTGGTCGATCGAAAGGTCGCCAGTCCGTTGTGATTTTAGCAGAAGGTAGGAAAGGTATGAAATACACTCAGGTGTATTTTTCAGGGCCGGCCAAAAGCTGGTGGTCAGTGGAACGTTGCCCCCTTGTGCTGGTGGTCAGCAAATCCAGGGTTTATGGCAGTGTTGGCACTTAAATAAGTGGGTTCTGAGTTGCAGTTTGGGCACTCGGTCTCTAAAAGGTTCACCATCACTGGCCTAGTGTGTGGTGCTGTGAAAAAGGCAAGTCCTGTGTCAGGCAGAAATGGGAAAGAACTGAAAACAAAATTGCCTGTATCATACTGACTTTACAGAAATCTATGGCACTTCTCAGAATATGTACAGTTCTGGTCACTGCACCTAAACGAACATACTGTAGAGTTGGAAATAGCACAGAAAAGGGCAGAAGCAGCTCCGTGTGAGGAAAGGTTACCCAGCTGAAGTTGTTTAGCTTAGAAGAAAGACAAGTAAGACATGATAGAGGTATACAGAATTATGCAGGGTGTGTAGATTGTGAAAAAGGAGGCATTTTTGCCCTTCCCTCATAATACTCGAATATGGGGTTATCCCATAAAACTGATTGGTGGAGGATTCAGGACATATCAAGGGAAGGACTTCACCCAGTGCATAGGAAACTATGAAATTCACTTCTAGAGCATGAAGTGAAGGCCACCAATTTGAACAGCTTTAAAAGGATGTTGAACGAATTAACAGGGGATGAGACTTTGGCTGGCTACTGGTCCTGATGGCTGTGCACGCCCTCCAGTGTCGGAGGCAATGGTGCGCACCACGTGCTGGGAAACCAGGCAGTGAGGGCACTGTTGCTCTCGGGTCCTGCTTGGGAGTTTCCTGCAGGAAACTGGCTGGCTGTTGTGTGAACAGCACGTATGCTGGGGACTACTGGAACTGAAGTCCAGCCAGTCTGGAGGGCACCAGGCTGAGGAGGGCTGCCCTTCCATGAGCAGGCCAGTGCTGCAATTGCGGCTGAAGAGGAGCATGTGTTAAAGCAGCAGCTGCTCTTTAGGAGGCCAAGAGAGCGGCTGCCACGGCTGTTGCAATCTAGCTGGATTACGTATTGCTGCTGACAGGATTAGGGGAAAGGAGGAAGCAAGTTGCATTGCTCTGTCTGTTCCTTTCTCTTTCAGAAGGCGCTCAGGGCACTGGAGCTGTGGAATCAGCTGCAGGGGTGCTGATCAAACTCTTCTGTGTCCACACCAAGTGAGTATCGTGCAGGGCCGTTGCTTTAGAGGGCTTGCCTTCTAATTCTGTGTTGACAGTGCAGGGTCTGTCTGCCAGCATGTCGTTTTTGGTCTTTGGCAGCAAGCAAGATGGGGCTGTACCATAGGTCAGAGGTGGGCAGAAGGTAGATTGGGACCCTGAGACCCTACAGTGCCAGCCAGACAGTTCCAGGCTACATGGATCAATAAGATAGCTCCATTTGCATCTTTGTGGACTGCAGCCTGTTTTCTCAGATAGAGGGACACTGACACAGAACCCGTCAATTCTCTCCCAGCCCCTCAAAACTTCATCAAAATTTCTCTGATTTGTGATCCTGGGAGAAAGATATGTCTGTGGTCCTTTTACTGCTGGCATGGCTTGAGTAGAGCAGTGTGTCTCTCTTCTGATGACTTTCTTGGATCGCACTGCTTATGTGTAACCCCAGTCTCTGGAAGCTTCTTGCAAGGAGGATGGTTGAGTTTTGCAAGCAGATTTGTAAGCATTGTGGAAATTGGAGAGGCTTCCAAAAACAACCAAGAAGGAGAAGGCTGCTGGCTGGAACTGATTCAGTCAGCACAGCTACAAATGGAAATCCTCCTGAAGTGGAAGCTGACTCCCTTGCCTGTTGCTTGCCTTCCCTGATGCCTCACTCAGTGGACTGACACAATCTGCTTGAATGTCACAGGGCTCTTCAGGATGTCCAGATCAGGTTCCAGCCTCTCCATAGTCCAGACACAGCTGCTCCAATACCTCCCCATGCCTCCCACGAAGATTTTGGTGAGTATTCTTTCAGCTGAAGGTTCTGGGAAAAGTCATGCAAGAGGTTCTGGAGCTTGAAGTATTTCCTTGCGGTATTCTACCACTTCAGATATATTCAATTCTATGACTGAGACAAACCAGATAAACGTATATATGCTAACCCATTACATACCTTTGCAAAACCTGGTTTTGATGATCAGGGAGGTGAGAAGAGGATTCTTCCTTTAATTAAAGTTTGGAGAAGGAACACGAATGTTTCAAGCAGTTGTGCAATTGTGGATTGTGAGTTTTATAAGTGACGGAGTCCCATACAGGCCCTCCTCTTTTCTAAATTCATTTTAAGCACGTAACAGTCCAGAAGCCAGTCTAGTTCATTACCCTGCTTCCCTCATGGCCAGCCAGATGCTGTTTGGAAGCACACGAGCAGGACCTGAGGGCGATGACCCTCCTCTTGGCATTCCCTGGGAACTTATGTTCAGAGAGATGCTGCCTAAAGGTGGCATGTTGCCATTATGATGGGTAGCCAGTGGCAGGCTTATTTTTTATGGATTTGTCGAATCCCTTTTCAAATAAATAGCTAACGCCACATCAGCTCGCAGCAGGTTCTATAGTTTAACAATGCACTGTGTGAAGGAGGACTTTCCTTTATCTGCCCTGGATTCCCCACTGTTCAGCTTCATGGGAGGACCCTGGGCTCTGTTGTTATGAAAGCCACCTTTCCCACACCATGCACAAGTCTCCCATGCTCTCCCTTACTCTCCTTTTTCTCAACTAACTAGCTGCAAATGTTGTTCCCACATAAGGGAATTTGGGATGAATAATGTGTGATAACTTCCTCCAGGTATATATTCACTCACCTGGTTCCATTGAGTTCAGTAGGGCTTACTTCTGACTACTTCTGATAGGGTTGAACTCTTAAGGTTCCATTTTTTTGAAGGCATAGCCTTCACTGGAGTTCTGAAAATTTTGATACTAGTTTAGTTTAAGTAGTTTACTTTTGACCAGTAAGAGCACCCGGTAAGCCGATTCATACATAAAACTAACCTGTGATTTGTTCCCCTACCCAGAGTTTATTTGGTAAACAGTGGGACAAAGTGCTATTTGTTTTTTCAATCTCCTTGTTTGTTTCCTTCCTCCTTTGTCCATTTCCTGCACCCCACAGGCCTTTGCAACACTGTATACTAATTTCTTTCTACTATTCTTGCCCATTACCCCTGTACCTTGGCAAAACAACCCATTAGTCTGGGTTCACAATGACAATCCATGGGTTAAACAACCCAGAGTTCACAAACAACAAACCATGGGTTCTCTTTCTGGATTGCTTGTGGTTAACAAACCATAGTTTGCTAGTGTGACTGGTTTGCACATCCAACAACTCAGAATGCAACAGCCTGCAGGTTAAAACCCTCCACAGATTAGTGTTATTTGTAAACCAATCAGTGCCGATCTAGATGGACAAATATTCTAACTGGAAGTTTCCAATGCCTTCTTCTGCTGTTTCAGGACAAAATCTTGACTGTCCTGACTTTGGATTCTGAGCATTGGGGAGCTGACAGGGACTTTGGTTTGTCTTGCAACCTGTGTGTTTAACATTAATTTATCTGGGTGGCGGGGTGGCGCGTGTGTGAGATTAAAAAGAATTTCATTCTCCCTCTTGGAATCATTTTCTGCTTGTTAATCTACATGGTGTATTTTGAAGCATTCCCAGACCACATGACTGACCTGGGCACAGAAGGGCTGGGATCAGAGAAGGGATCTGTGCATGGCTCACAGCCTGACCTACGCCGTGTTTCAGAACTGTCCATGCCTGTGGACTTCCTCTCTCCATCCAATGACACAAAACCCAAGCTCATGACCCCAGATGCATTCATGACTCCCAGCACATCTCTGCAACAGGTACTTAAGTGGGTATTCAGTGGGTAAGCACCCGGAGGAGGGCTTTCTCTGCGGTGGCGCCCCAATTATGGAATGCGCTCCCTGGAGAGGTTCGCCTGGCGCCGTCGTTATCTGTTTTTCGGCGCCAGGCGAAGACCTTTTTATTCAAGTCATATTTTAATTGTTAGTTTGGTGTGTGTATAATTTGCTGTTATGTATTTATGTATTTATGTTTGTAGTTAATATTTGTTGGCTTTTTTTTTTTATTTGCCGAGATGCACCAAGGGGGGGAGGGATATATTGTTTATTGTTTATAGTTTTATGGTTTTATTGTATTTTTTACATTGTATTTTAAATTGTTGTAAGCCGCCCCAAGGCTTTGTTGCGATGGGGCGGCCTATAAATGTTGTAATAAATAAATAATAAAATAAATACTTGCGTTGGGTTGGCAGGGTCAGAGGGCATCTTGGCTTGGGCTTACTGCACTTTTCTGTGGCTGCTTCTATTAATATATGAGGGCTGGGAATAGTTAGCGCTGCACATTATTGAAATGGATTTTGGCTTTACTTTAGCAATGGAGGGAGTAGATTCCCACTTAGGACTCTGCATTTTTTGCCGAGGGCTTTGATGGCCTCAGCGGTTCCTTGTGTGGATTTGTCTATTTCAGGAAGGCAGTTTATTTGAGGGAAAATAATGATCCAACTGTGCAAATAGTTTCCAGATACATGCATTGAACAAAGAAATGTGCTTGCAAAACATGCAGGGGTTTAAATTTTTTGTCTTTTTGCTAGTATTTACCTGGAGGGATTCAAATTGAGTTTTGCAGTTCTGGAGAAAAAACATTTTTGTAGTTATTCAGTATTATTGTCGTTTTTAAGAAATGTTAAAGCTATAACATATATGTATATGACCCATTGGAAATGGGTTGGCTAGATTTCTGATTTTGTAGAGCTAATCCTTATGAATCGATTTAAATATTAGCAGTGCCATAATACTTCCATAAAAACAAAAATTAAAAATCACAGTATGACTTAACTTTCAAATTTCACAGAGCTCTTCTTTGGACCCAAAGTTAAGAAACACTGTGAGAAAATATTAAGCCCCACTTAAGAAGAACTTTGCAGACTAGATAGATTTGTGATCAGTGAAGCAGTGGCCTTTTTTAAAGCCAGGAGTTATTCAAATCTGTTGCTAGCACAAGCTGTAACTCACAAAAATAAAGCAGAAGTATAGAGGAACACGATAGTCCTCAGCTGAAGATTAATTTTAGACAATCCTCAAGTCATTAATTGATTATTATTTATAATGTATAAAAACAGATCTTAGGGGTAGTGTTAATTAGTGGGCAATGCAATGCATACTTCCAAGTGAAATGCTAGCTAGCAGGCTCTCTACTAACATCTTGTGTTATTTGTACCAGATCACAGTGTCACCTGGAAGCAGCATTAGCTCCCTCACAGCTGTCACCACCATGAGCAGTTCCTCAGTCAGTGAGCCCCTTATTCCCAGGTAAAGACTTCCTCCTGGTGCCACCCATAGCTTGCTTCCCAGGGTTGAATAGACTTTACTCAGAATAATGCATCAAAATGAACTAATTCCAAAGGGTTGCTCCAGGGAACTGTTTACAGCAAATCTTGTATCCTTTCCAGGACTGCAGGTGACAAATGTACTACCCCTGTTCCCCAAAAGAAGTGACTCTTGCCTCAGTAACTACCCCCCCCCCCCCGGTAATCTTTCCTGGACCAGCAGTATTCACTGCATGCAACTGGGATGAACAGTGGAGGTTGTTATTAAAATGGGACTCTGGGTAAATAGTCCAGGTATCCTAGACTGGTGGGAGCAAGGAGACTCTAAAGTGGATGGGGAAGAATCTCATTCCTTAGAATGCGGTTTTGGTGCGGCTGTAGAAGAGCACAAAGCCCAATTCAGCATTGTTCACTGGTCAAGGCACATGGGGCCATTATACTCCTGGTTTCTTGTGTACTGAGAGTGAAACATGTTCTTAGTAATCCCCCACTGGTCACATCAGTGCAGGGCAGAGGACCTCTCTGGATGTGTTTTCAGGCAAGTCTTCTATAAGGGAATGGGGTGAATGTAGGTCCCTCCTAGCTCTTTGGCTGTCAGAGTCAAGGCTGCTCTCATGTAATGTCCCTCAAGGAAGGGTCTTTTACTGAAAGCATTGTTGGGTTGGTGGGTCCAGGAGAACAGAAGCAGACAGATTTGAAGTTTGTGGCAACTGCTCTCTTAAAATTCCAGGTCCACTAAGCAGAACCAGGAGCAAAGTGACAAGAGTAACTTTTGAGACTGAGGAGAGCAAAATAGAGAATACTGGTTAAGGGAGTGGAGGCAATTATTTTCTACTGTTTATGGGTCATGGATAGATTTGCATATTCAGAGATTCAGACATCTTTTTAAGCCGCAAAAAGGGAACTAATTAGTTAGCCAACAGAGCCACACAGAGGCTTGGCCAAGCATCCCCGTTTTACAATGAGGAATGCTGAGGTTTGAAAATAACAAGAGGCCATGGCAGTAATATAACAAATATTATACTTTCAAGTAATTTGAAAATAACAAATTAACAAGAGGCTGGGATGGGAGGGAATTGTTTACTTGCTGTTATTAAATGCTTGGGTGTTGAAAAGCCTTGGTGATCTACCAAAAATACCCAGGGATCTACCAGTAGATCCCAGTTTACCTTCTGCCCACCCCTGCCCTAGGACTGTGGGCTTCCTTAACCATGCTGTGCTCAGAGCCCCTGTCCTGGGGGCTGCAGACCTCTTGGTGGTCACCAGTGCCTTCTTTTTGTTGCAGACCAGCTGAAGAAGCATCGCTGAGCCCAAAAATGCAGCTGGATGCCAGTCTTGCCCTGAGCAGCAGCACCGGAAGCCTGCAGGCGAGCCCTCGAAGTCACTCAGTTCTCCTTCCTGGCCTTCCAGACAAACTGACCCCAAAGGCCCCTGTTTCGGTAAAGTGGCTTTTTGTGAACATGCGAAGATGGCTCTTCCCACCCAGCAGCACCACCAGCCCTGCATGACTTCTTGCTTCTGCACTCAGCTACTTGCATGTCCTGTCTAGGAATTGCCCCTGCCGCACCCCTCCTACCTCAACCCAGATAATCCTTTTGTAAACACAAATTTTTAAATGTGCAGTCACTGAATATTCAGTATTATCATCATTGCAGTTACTTCCCATCTGCTTTCTTTTTGCAAAGAACCCAAAGTGTCTTACCTAGTCGCTTCCTCTCCATTTTATCCTGTGAGTTAGGTGAGGCCAAAGTCAACCAGTGAAATTCATAGCCAAGAGGGGACTCAAAACCTGGATCTCCGGAGTCCCAGTCCAGCAGGCAGCACCTCGGTGGCTTTCAGTGTGCTTTTAGATACAGAGCTCTGGCTCTGAGATACAGACAAGTCATAGGAGCCCAATGGTACCAAGGTGTGAGCAAAGTGATAAGAGAGCTAAGGCTAATGTGAAGTTCTGTCAGAAGTTCTGCGTGAATTTCCTATCGCTGAGACTGTCCCTTCTGCTTCTGCACTCAAACAACTACCTGGTCCTTCACTATCCATTTTAATGTGTTTGCAGCAAGGAGTGGGAACAAATGACCCTCTAGATAATGCTGAACTGCAACCTCCATCTGCCCCAGCCAGCATAGCCGATAGCAGTGCACAGCTTCTGGAGTGCCACACATTTGCCGATCCTTTCTTAAAGGCAGAATACAATACAGCTGGTAGGGGTAGAGTGCTGGCCTGGCCACTGGGCTCTACCCCATGCTCAGATCAGAGGTTCACTGGCTGAACTAGGCCCACCTCTGTTTTTGCCACGGGGTTATTGTGAGAATAAAGCTGGGGAACCAGCAAGACTAGCCTGAGTGTTGAAGGCATTTTAACTAATTAAAATTCAGTTAAGAAGTCGAAACTCACAAGCTTGCAATGTGCAAACCTTTTAAATCTTGTGTTTTTCTTTAAATATTGTATTTTCATCATAGGTTGATTTGGGAGGAACATTTTTTTAATAAATGTACAAAACCATGCACACACGGAGTGGGGGAAAACGGCAGTGTTAGGAAGGAAGCGGGCAAGAAACTTGCAATCCTATTCATGTTAAGACAGAAAAATGCTCCGTTGCCCAGCATCCCCAAGCCAGAAAAACCATCCTGTGATTCCCATCATGCTGGGAATTGTGGAACTTTTGGAGAATAGTTGTTACAAGTAACAAGTAAGTCTGCGTTTTTCCTCCTCTGCTCAAGGTTTCTCCAGGGAACCCACCGCTTGCACTGGACCGGCCGGAAGTCGAGCCTCTGGTGGTGCCCCAGTCCTCCCCAACACGCGAGCGCTCCCCCGACGTCATTTCCTCGGCCTCAACTGCCATATCCCAGGACATCCCGGAGATTGCCTCGGAGACCCTGCAGCGCAGCTTTGGGGTGGTCTCCTCCGGACTCTCTGCAGAGGTGCTGGACCCCAACCCCCACGCAGACAGCATGGCCTCAGCCGCCTCAGCCTTGCACTTGCTGTCTCCACGGAACCGTCACGGCTCGGAGCATAGCCACCACTCCCTGGACATGGCTCCCAGCGAGGTGGACATGCTGACCACGCCGTCCCTGCTGGAGACAGCCCTGCCTCAGGAAAACGCTATTTCGGACACGGGCGTGGGGCAGCCCTGGCCCGCTGCCCCCGACATCACCCGAGAAACCAGGAACAGCATGGCGGACAGGTCTCTGCTCTCTCTCCTCTCTCTCGCACAGGGCGGCAGTGGGGTCTTGGGCCTCACATCCTTAAATCATGCCCAAATTCACTCCTGTCCTTTCTGCACTGGGGGTGTAAGAAGATGCCTTCTACCAGGTTAGATCCTTTTCTCGCCTAGCCCAGGTGCTTGCGTAGGCATTGGTGGCAGCCGGTCTGCAGGGCCTTAGGGACAGACAGGGCCTTGCAAGCTCTATGCTGATGTTATTTTCAACTGGGAATGGCAAGGATTGAGCCTGGGATTTTCTGCAGGAAAAGCATGCCCCCCCACTCCAATTTCCTGCACTCATGTCACATTTTTGGAAGCCCATCTCTCCTCCCATCTCTGTTCCTTTATTCGCAGAAGCATCCAGAATGCATTTCTAAGGGCTGTGTTTGGTGTAAGAGGCTGTAGGTCATTGACAAGACACGTGTGTTGCATGCAGAAAGTCCCAGGTTCGAACCTGGCAACACCAGGTCAGGCTGCCCGGGGAGCCACTTCCGCCAGTCAGTGCCAGCAGTAAGGGGCTAGATGGGCCAAGGGTCTGACTCAGGATAAAGGAATTTCCTGTGTTTCCACAAGCCTGCTTGAATTCATATGTGAGCCCTAGTTGAGCACTTTGCACAAAAAAGGAAAAATAGTCTTTTTGTGCCTGAACCTTAGTTCTTGCCCTTGCATGGATCAGGCAGAATAAATTGAGTTTGATGGAATTTCCCTCCTTTTTCCCCTTAGCCCCAGGAATGACACTGAAGAGAAACACAAAAGCTCATATCACAGGCACAGCTACCACCTTCTGCAGCATGACAGCCAGGATGCCAGTGCTGAGCAAAGGTAGTGGTCCTGTGCAGCGCTCGCTCGCTCTTTCTCCCTCTCCCTCTCCCTCCCCCTCCCTCTCTCTCTCTCCCTCTCTCTCCCTCTCTCTCTCTAGTGGTATACTGGGTTCAAGCTTCTGACTGCAGCAAACCAAATGAACTTCCAGGAAGATGCTGTGGGAGAATATTTTCAAAAGCCATGAATACACCTGCCTGTTTTCTCCCCAGAATCATGAGGGCTAGAAACCTTGTTTATAATTTTAAAAGCTAACATTCCACCACTTAACTGTCTGTGTTTATTTGTTAGATCTGAATGGTGCTTCTGCACTATAGAAGCCTTAAGCACAGTCACCTGCAGCGTTGATGGCCGGGCAAATTGGGGCACCTTGCCTCATTACCTGTATACTTGCTTTGCCTAGTTTTGCTCAGCAGGACTCTGCACTGGATAGTTTATCAGTTGCACGTTAGAAATTCTGTGTTGACAAACGCAAGGCAAGGGTTTTCGCGCTTGTGTGTGTAGTGCTTTTGATTTCTTGCGTCTGTGGTGTTATGCCACAGGTGAGCATTCAAAGCAGACTCTGGGATTATTGTTTCTACAAAGCTAGGAGCTATCTATGCTAAATTTTCTAATAGCTATTGGCTACTTTCTTGGTGGAAAAAGCTGGCTGCTTATTTGCCTGTAACAAGTTCCTCTTAGGTGCATTCTAAGCTAAACCGTGAGGTCTGTCTGCTATCAGGACAAGTGATCGTTCGGATTGCTAGTAACTGACTCTTCCCTCTCGTCCCTTTGCAGTGACCATGATGATGAAGTGGCAAGCTTGGCTTCTGCATCTGGTGGATTTAGCACCAAAGCGGCTGCCCAGCGGCTTCCTGTGAAGGACTGGAAAACTAAGGGGTCCCCACGAGGCTCCCCAAAGCCAAAGAGGAAGGGCAAGAAAGATGATGGGTAAGCAAGCATCCTGTAACATCAGGGGTAAATGCCTCCCATCAGCAGCCTTTTCTTTGACATTCTGACATTTCAGTCAAAAGCACATAAACCTCCATGTTATTCCTTCTTTGCAACCATTCACCGTCTGGCACATGCGAGCAGAATGTACGCAAGAGATGAAAACACAAACTGTGTGTGCGCTTGATAGCCTGAGGCAGGTCATGCCCCTTTGGCCTTGGACACCCCCCCACCCCCTTCTGCTTGTCTGCAGTGTGGGGATAGCAAGACAGGCCCATGTTGAGGGCTGCTGCAATGTTTATAAGTGAACTGATGCTTGCCGAGTGCACATGAATGCTAGGAAGGCATGTGACACATCCTAATGTATTACTAAAGTAGCATTTTCATACTCTGACTTACAATTCAGATAACAGGCATATAAATAGCAATGAAATTGTGTGAAATGATGAAAGAAGAGAAGTGAGATGAAGATGTCTCTATAATGTGAATGCTATAGGTGTCTATAAGGTCCAAGAACTCTGCTCAAGCACATTTGGGCCATGTGAAAGCTGTATACCTTTAGTATTGGGGCGGCATATAAAAACTTTACATACATACATACATACATACATACAGGTAGGATATGCATTATTTGACACCCTGGTTCCAAGAGTATTGTTTATTTTGGTCTTGGGAATGTTTCTGGGTGGGTGGTTTTAACTGGACTGTTGAGTAGGTAATTTTCTTCACATTTCCTTGGAAGCCTCAGGTAGATGGTTGGCTGGTGCTGGATCTGCATGGATGGGCACGGACTTGCTGCATGTGATGTGCAGTCGCTTGCCCGCTTCTCTTTCACAGGAAGGCTGCTTGCTTTGCTGTGCCTCAGGTCTTCTGTGGCAACTGGACGGCAGCTGGGATGTCCACCCTTTGGGGCAGGTGTGGACTACCTGCCGGCTCCATGCAGCTCTCCACTTCTTTCCATGTGGCTCCAGACGTTCCATCTACTTTTACACTCTAGTAAAAGACACCACTACTGTTCTGGTACTCCTCTAAGTAGTACTGGGACAGCAATTGGTAGGAGAGGCTTTAACCTACCCCCAGGTGTCCTAACAAAATAAGAGATGGATTGATTCCAGAAAGAAAGCCGCAGTCTTGAGTTTATAGGAACTGAGTAGGGCTGTGAAGGACAGGAGATTTGGGAGGGCATTCATGCATTGGGTAAATCAGGAAGGATGTGACAGCAGTCCCTGGAGTGGTGGAGAGGCATTAGTCTTCCGAATCCCCAGTGGTCCCAACTCAGTGGGGACACTGAGGAAGTTTAAACCTCCCTACCCAAATGTGAGTACAAATGCATACAAGGGTGTGCATAGGGACTGCTCTCTCTCAATGTATACAAGCTTTATGGCAGAAGAGTTTGCACACCCCTCACTTGGGGGAGGTTCACCAGCATTCTCTGCGCCTGCAGTGAGGCTGTTACAGCAGTGCAGGATAGAAGTTCCATGCGTAGGTTCATGGTCTGGGGCTGCCCCTTGAGCCACCCGTGTCTCTTGAGGCCCAGCTTGGGCTGGTGGCTGGATGGAGATAGCTGGCGTCCAGTGATGTACGCTTTGATAATTGCTGTCATTCACTCTGCCTGGAGCTGCCTTTGAGGACCGTTCAGAAGCTGCGGCTTGTGCAAAATGCAGTAGCCAGACTAATAACAGGGATCAGATGACATCACTTCTGGCCCTCTTGCAATGGCTGCCTACATCCTTCCAAGCCCATAATGGTGTTCATGGGTTGGGCCTGTGATACCTGACCAAACGCCTCTCCTGACCTTTGACCCAGACACTGTGATCCAGTTCTGGGGCCTGTCTCTGATCTGATTGCCCCCTCTGAGGAAGGCTTGGTTGGTGGCAACAAAGAGAAGGGGCTTTTCAGTGTTGGACTCCCAGTTTTGGAACAGGCTCCCCACTGAAGTCGGTCTGGCACCACCCTTTTTTCCATCAGGTAAAGGCCATCCACTACTGCAGGCCATTCAAGTAGCTTTTGGGGCCTGCCAGTTGCTACAGGTTTGCATATTTTCTTTATTCTTTTTAAAGTTATTTTTATATTAACCTCTTTAATATGTGGTTTTAATTGTGTGTTATAAGCTTTTAATGATGTTTTAATATTTTAATGTATTTTAATTGGTTTTTACATATATTTTGTTGAACTGCCCAGAGAGCTTTGGCTGGAGGTATCGAAATTGCTTAATTAATACCCTACCCAAACGTCAGAAATGTTAAATATTGTATTTCAAAAGCATTTGGAAGTTGACTGCTTTGCACCTTTACCTCTGTCAAAGTTGGAAAAGGTGGGTTGGTCTCCTTTGTAAAGATTCCCAGAGGAACCAGCGAGTGGGGGGGAAATACTCCTGCCTTTTCTGAACCAAGAAATGCTTTTTGAAGCAAAAACGCCACTTGTAATACGCCGTATTCCAATGTGAGCCCTATAAAGATGCACTTAGTGTTTGGCATGTGCCATTTGTGCAGTTGCATTAACATCTTCTCCTCAGTTCCAGGGATGTGACCCAGTCTCCAAGATCCTTTGATCAGCAGGTTAGTGTACTACTTCTAGAATTTCCAAATACTGTAAGCTTTGGGATGTCTCCTTCCCTTAAGGCATGCTGTTTGGTTTCCCCATGCTTGTGGTTCAAGAATGACATTGAAACGGAGAAAAAGGGTGTAAAGGACACTGTTCTTTCATACCCCTTTGACTATGATTTGTGCTGGTAAACACCTTTTCTTAAGATTTCAGCCACTGGGTTTTGGCAGGTTGTTCTCACCCATTATTTATTTATTTAAGACTTTATCTAAATATAATTTTGCTAATCGGAACCAGTGTACATTTCTGTTCGGAAGAGATCTGTTTACACAATCAAATGTTTTCTCTGCATTGATAGAAAACAGGACTCCAGGTTCAGTTTCCCCTCTGAAGTGGCAGAGATGCCCAACAGAGACTAGCCTTCTCTTTTAACCTCTGCCTCACAAAACCCCCTCTTGACTAAGCCTGGAAGCTCTGGATGGTCTTGATAAAACAGGTGTCAGGTTTGTGAAATTCCCATTCAGGAGGGAAATTGATCTGTAGCTTGACCATTCTGTGTTCTTCCCTGTTTCTAGAATTACCCAGTGTTGAAGCATTGTAACATCAGTTGAAAGAAGTGTTACTTCACAAATGCTTCTTTGAGAATCAGGGTGATGTAGCCTTTAGAGTGTTCAGCTGGGACGTGCATTTCACTGGGTGACTTTGGCCAGCCATGGACTCGCAACCTAACCTACCTCACAGAATTGTTGTTGTGAGGGCAGGATAGAATGTGGGTTCTTGCAAAAGGAAGGATAATTTGTATACCTCTCTCACTTAAAGGCCAGTGTTTGCACCAGATGGACCTGAGCGTCATCTTTGCCTTGGGGCAGCAAGTTGAACCCTATGGATGCCAGTTCTTCCAAGTATAACACAGCAGGATCATTTGCATGCCTCATCTCCGCATAGGTTGCTCCTGAGTACCAGGATGAGCTGATGTCTCTGCTGAGGAGCCAGCAGAGGGAGATCGCTGAACTCAGGCAGAGCCAGATGGATCTAATGCAACGGATCACCGATCACCTGGATGCCGTGCAGAGCTCCCTCATGGGTCACATAGAGCGGGTGATGGATTCCCAGCAAGAGCAGGAGCGTATCCTTCCTAGGATAATGGATCTTTCTCTGTCCTGGCTTTATCCCGGTCAGAGGACAGCTTTGTGAAGGCCGAGGTGCAGTAGAACCAGGGCCTGCAGAAATGTGTTTTTCTTAGCAGGGCCACTGAGGTGACTTACCAACCCTCAGACTTGTCTTTCCCTTTGGAGCCTAGCTGCACATTTATATGCCGCTTTGAGACTCCTCTAGGATTAGTGGGTAGTTGAAGGGGTGGGAGGGGCAGAAAGCAAGAAGTGAGTTTTCCCAACAGCAATATATTATGCCCTGTTATGCAAAGTATTTTGGGGTGGCCTGATCTTGATAGGGCAGTGAAGACCCATGCGCTTCAGAAAAGGGTGTAGCCATCAGTGCTGTCGTGATGTACCTCAAAATGTTCCATGACCCCTAGTCCTCTTATGTGCCCCCTTTTGAAAGCAGCCATGTTGAAAAAATGCTGGTCGCCTTCAGGAGGAAAGAGAACTGACTGCTTGTATTTGGCGTGGTGCTTTTATTTATTTGTGGTATTTCTATACTACCCCAAAAAGAAAGTTCTCTTGCAATTGCAATAAAAAGGACACAGTTTAAGAAACTCAGAGGGCAAGGGGGCATGATCACAATCCCTTTGTATCCTCAGCACAACTTGGTGAGGTTGCTTCTAGAGCACTCAGAAAGCAGTGCCTTCAAGTGCCTTGTATTTTTGCTTGTAGTTACTCTGCTTGTATAATAATGCTGGCAAGAACTTAGGAAGAGCCATACTGGACCAGAGCAAGGGTCCATCTCATCCAGCATTCTCCTTCGAGGCCCACGCGGTAGCTCCCTCTCTCATGTTCCTCAGCAGCAGGTGCACATGGCCCTCAGCCCAGGACCGCAGTTGTTGATAGCCTTCTCCTCCAGGAATGTGTCCAATGCCAGATCGCTCAGGAATAGAGAGTGAAGATCCCGACTGGTCCCTTAGCAGGACATTTTCAGCTGTTCGCCTGTCTGGCCCAGTGTTCCATGCTGTCACTGGCAGTGACCTTCCTGCAACTCAGGCAAAGCGGTCTCCCTGGCCCTCTGAGCTAGAGGGGCCAAGGGAATTGCTTGTGCTGCTCGGGTCATTCCCCATGCGCTCCTTAACACTTCTGGGTTCAGAGCGGAGGCTGGACCAGGCCCTGGCAGAGGGACAGCAACGCAGTGGCCAACTGCAAGAGCACCTCTCCCAGCAGCTCTCCCAGTCGCTCTCCACGGCTGCCTGCAATCGGCTGGAAAGGACCGTCCGGGAAGAAATGAAAAAGACAGTGCCCCCATGTGAGTCCCACCTTGCAGCCCTCTGCTTGTGAAGTGACTGCCTGCCTTGGCCGAGAGGCGATCCTGTCATGGCCAGAGACTGCTCTGGCGTGGCACGCCGAGCAGAGAAAATCCAGAACCAGCTCAGGGAAGTTCTTGGTTCCCAAGACTTACTGAGGGAAGAGCCTCTTGTCTGGAGACGGTTAGCAAGACAGGAACTTCTTTCAGCCCAAGAGCTGAAGTCCATTTCAGAGAAACTCTTGGGGACTGCAGTCCACTTCTGGATGGCTCTGAAAGCAAAAGTGACAGGGCCAAAATCGAAACTCCAGTAAAGCTCTTCCTGCCACCTGCTAAGCCTCAGGAGAAGCCTTTCAGCCTTTTGAGAACGGGAAGAAAACATTGGTGATCTGAGGAAAGGGGATGGGGCTACAAAAGGGAATGTGGCCTTCCAAGATTTGGATTTCCAGATGGCCAGCTCCTCCCCCCCCTGCTCAGTTTCTGTGCCACAGTTCATAGGGATGGCTTGTGTGTGCGCCCCCCGTGTTTGCACATATTCTTCCCAACTGATGGAAGCAAAAAACGGAGGCATCACTTTTTTCTCTTTTGCCTTACAGGCATTTCCAAGACCTTGGATCCCATCACTGGGCAGCTGAGTAACACTATTGCAACCAAGCTTACATCCATCGAGGGGACGCTGAAAGAAAACGTCACCAAGCTGGTGAAATCCAAGGTAATGGGGGTTCAGCTGCTGTCTTTTCTGCATGCGTGAGCTTGGCTTAGAAGGGCGCTGGCCTGTGGTGCTGGCGAAGTATCGGGCGGTACTTGCTGTTCAGCTGCCACTGCCCACGGGGCTGCATGGCCTCTCGTTAGGGTGGCAGTGTCCTGGTGCACTGTGCAGAAGAGGCCGGTTGCTGCTGCAAGCGTTCAGTGGCCCTAGCACTTCTTGTTCTTCTCTTGGTGACCAGGCTGAACTTCTGAGCTGGGCTTGTCCTTCACTTTCAGAACCTTACGGATGCCATCGCCAGGGCAGCCACGGATGCATTGCAGGGGCCCATGCAGTCGTCCTACAGGGAGGCATTTCAGAGCGTGGTGCTGCCTGCCTTTGAGAAGAGCTGTCAATCCATGTTCCAGCAGATTAACGACACCTTCAAGCAAGGCACGCAAGAATGTATGTCCTGCACCCTTGCCCTTTTCTTGTCAGCCTCATCTTCTGCCACCCTGAGGACAATTAGCAGCAGTTTGCAGACACCTTTGTGGCAAGACCATTGTTGGCCTTGAGCAAATTCTCAGTGGTTCTGCCTCCACCATGAGATTCCTTTAATTTGCCTGAGCATCTTTCAGAAGAGTAAAGGCTGCTTTGGGATGCAGCACTAAGCAGACGGGAGGAGTCCTCACACTTGTGAATGGACAGACTAGATATATTTGTGGTAATGCATCATGGAAGTTTCTTAGGGGCACATTGGGGCTGCGAGCCTACTGTGGGTTATTGAACCCTTCTTGTGGCATGTGTGGGGAAGAGGTGGCTGCCATCTTGAATATGCGGCATCCACTGGCAGGTTGTTGCCTTGTGCCAGCCCAGTGAGCTTGCTGGGTCCGCTTGAAATAACAACCCAGAAGTGGAGGATGCATGTGCAGGTTGGTACCCATAGGGCTCCATTTCATCATTCATTAATCCGCAACAAGCTAGAGCATGTTATTCTAACCAAGTCACTTTGAGTGTTCCAGAGATGACAGGGGCACTTCTAGGCACGTTGCTGCACATCTAGAAAATCAGAATCCCATGGCGGGAAGAATTGCGATGTATTCGATGACGTTCTTGTGTGCTTCTCTACTTTTCATGAGTCTTTTTGCAAGGCTTAAAAAATGTTGCCACCTTTCCGGTCAAGACCTGAGGATTGTTACAGGGTGGCAGTGGGGCAATGCCTCTGGGCAAGAGAAGAGCCAAGCACTGGAGGCCAGGGAAGCATGGATTTCTGCCATGTCCAGCTGACACTGCATGTGTGTGCATCCTGTCCCATAGATATTCAGCAGCTGGAGACGCATCTGAAGAACAAGAAGGTGCGAGAACAGGACGCACGAGACGCTGTGGTGGCCCAGCTCCGGCAGCTGGTCAGCTCCTTCCAGGGCACAACTGACCAGATGGCCTCCACCATCGCGGCCAGTGTGCACTCTGAGGTGCAGCATCAGCTTCATGTCATTGTGGGCAAGTAAGTGCTCAGGTGTGTCTCCTGTGGGCGAAGCAGGGCTGCGTCTGCACTGCCGCAGAGCCGGGTTCACAGCCACGGGCCCCTCCCCGCGCAGCCTGAATGCCAGCCACAGCCCTCGGAGGCAAAGAATGCGAAAACTGCCCGAAGAGCCTCTGCGACCCTCGGGCTTGCCAGGTTCTTTGAATCTGTGCTGCTTTCTGGGCTTTGCCATTGGAGGCTTTCCTGCAGCTGGTACTTGTCCCCAGTCTTGGGAACTTCTGCCACATGCGGAGCAATTAAGAGGACGAGGTGAAACTGATCTGGGGTAACCCCCAATATAAGGCATGGGCACGTCTGCCTAATGTGTCGGTGACTCTGCTCTGCAGAATGCTTCAACTGTTGGTTAATCCAGTTTCCTGGCCCACATAAACAGATCATCAATTGTACCTGAAAGTAAAATCAAAACCCATTACAAGAGTTCAAGGATTGTATTTGCTGACTTGCCTGCCCTTTCGTGTGCTTAGAAAGAAGAGCCAGCACGACGTGGATCTTCCCCTGTATTACTGCAGGTGTTTAGGCACCAATGTATAGACACCTTTTCTCTTCTCCAGCATGCAGGAGTCCATCCTGGCCCAGGTGCAACGAGTGATCAAGGGGGAGGTGAGCATGGCCATGAAGGAGCAGCAGGCCGCCGTCACCTCCAGCATCATGCAGGCGATGCGTTCTGCTGCGGGCACACCCATCCCTGCCACACATCTGGACTTCCAGTCCCAGCAGGCACATGTGCTGCAGCTGTTGCAGCAGGGACACCTGAATCAAGCCTTCCAGCAGGTATGTATCCCTCCAACCATAGAGGCAGAGCTGACTCTCCCGCCACTCCCTGAAGGGCCTGCGTGTGGCCTCTCAGATCTTAAGGTGGTCATTGGCAGAGCCCAGCAAAAAGATCAGCGGATGGGTTCAAGTTCACGGAGATTTTTTGCTGAGAAGTGAGCATATTGGCCTCTTTTTTCTGGTTCTGTCTCTCTAGGTGTCTCTCTGTAAGGGGCAGCTGATTGTCTCTACTTGAACCAACAGGGGGCACCCAGTGCAGCTCTTTTGGACTCCACAGTGTAAACTTCAAGCCAGGCTGATGTACATTCACCCGCCTTTCCACCCTTTGGTTGCCACATGGTCAAGGCAACCTAATATGGATTAGTTGCGCCTCACTATTGTTTACTGTGTGAGCTTTTTCATATTTCCACTTCAGATTTCACGCATGCACAGTCTGTGCAATGGTGTGAAAAAAGTGGATGCTGGAGGGTTTTTTCTTCTCTTCTCATAATACAAAAATGTGGGATCACCTATTTGATAGGCAGTAGATTCAAGACAAAAGAAAGTACTTTTTATACTATACGCCCCCATAAACGCATGTCATGCTTTTTTGGTCACATCCTTTTTTTTTTCCTGCTTTTTACATCCTTTTTGTTTATCTTTTCATTTTGTTATAACTGCAGTTAAAAATACTACAGACCTTTAACTTAATGGGCTACTCCAGGATGTAGTGGTGACTGCTAGCTTAGATTAAAAAAGAACAAAACAGAATGAGAGTTCCGGAGTGTGGGTCTTATCCATAATTATATGTAACTCCAAGGTTCAGAGGCAGCATTTGCCACTAAATCCTGATTGCTGTGAACAAAGGCATGAAGGAGTATTCAGGAGTGGGCAAAAGCAGCGGAAGATTATTCTGCATCCATCTTCTGTTTGGATGTTTTCATGTGCTTTATTTTATTGCTGTGAATCGCCCATAGTACATCCGCTGTTGGTCAGTACAGAAAGTAGTTTGCAAAAAGAACTGAAATCGGTTGCCGTGGTGGCAGATGGAATGCTTAGTCCACTGGTGGTAGAACATTCTGCCCTCTAGGCTGTTGGTTTGCGACTCCACCTTAGCCGGCATAGCCAGCCGTGAGGGATGATGGAATTGTGGTCGAGCGCTTGCAGGGCCTGGTGTGGCCCATCCCTGACCTGCAGTCCTCTGAGGCGAGACTCTGCTGCAAGCTGCTTTCTTCACAGCCTGCTGGTGGTCTTCCTGGAAGCATGTGGGGTGGTTCTGATGTGCTTACAGGATGAGGTTTCCAATCTATGCTGGTGCTGGCTGAGTCATACTAAATGGGTCTGGTCGCATCTATGCACGTTTTTGTCATAGTTTGGGCCCAGGATCTGTGGCTGATTGTGCTCTTAATGATATGCCAGATCTTGTGGCAAGGGAGGGTCACAAGGACTTGAAAGTGCAGAGGTTCTTCAGGGCACCAGCCTGTGCATCCTTGAACAGAAAAGGCCCCACGGTGCTGGCTGCGTAATGCAGGACTTAATTTTCTTTCCCTGGATACACTCGCGAAGGATCACACCATGAGCATATTAGCAAAGGCAGCAGTGGATGGGTAAAGAGTGCATTCTGTTATTCCTCCCAGAGCCTTGTTCAGCTATCCTGAGCCAGTAAGATGCTCTGGATGCACTGGGAGGGCTCCAGGTTGGCAAAGGCCACAGTAAAGCGATGGCAATTCTCCAGCGTACCGTTAACCTGCATGGCTCCTCAGCTGCCTCTTCTCTCTTGCAGGCTCTCACAGCAGCCGATTTGAACTTGGTCCTCTATGTCTGTGAGACAGTTGATCCTCAGCAAGTGTTTGGACAACACCCATGCCCCCTGTCCCAGCCTGTCCTCCTGTCCCTCATTCAGCAGCTCTCTTCAGACTTGGGAGCCCGGACAGAGCTCAAATTGAGGTGAGTGGGTCATTGTGGTCTTGCACAGGGCATACATCTTACCTTTCTGAAGGGAAAAATGGCAGGTGCTTTCAACAGCAGCACTTGTGTGCACTCCAGGCTGTTACATACACGCATGTGCATGTGTGCGCACACCAGTTGCAAGCTTAGCTTTTGCCGGGAAAAATCTGTTTATCTTTCTATCTCCCCCCTGGAAAAGCTAAGCCTATAACTGATGCATTTCTCTTACCCTGCATAATTCTGGTTTAGCCAGTAATGGATTGTGAAGACTGGAGCCCCACCTTCCCAATTCCTGGAAGTCTTATTCCACAATCTCTCTGGTTTTTGAGCATCACAGGCGTTGCCCACTGGGTTCAGACCACATGACAAGCCAGGGTGTGGATTCCGTGTGGGTTGTCATTGGACTGAGGGTGGTCGTTGAATCATGAGTGGTTGTGGGAGCAACTGCACTAATAAATTGTGGTTGTCAGTCACGAGCAGAACCCGTGGTTTGCTGTTAGATTGTGAACTGTGCATTGTTCATGTAGCACGTCAGATGCCTATCCTGAACCTGTACTTTGTCTTGTTAGGGTGCCTGAGCCAGCCCATTCTGTCAAGCACAATATTACATCCATACGGGCTAGAAACTTGCTTTTTTTTCTTTTTTAGACGAGTTACTCAAAAAGCTAGATGCTGTTCCTTCCTATAGCTTAGCATGTGCCCGTGGCCCAGTCCGGCCTTCCCACTTTCGTCGCCGGGGTCATACTCTCAAGCTCTGCTTTGCTCTCGTCTCTTCTGTGCAGCTACCTGGAGGAGGCAGTGATGCACTTGGACCACAGCGACCCCATCACCCGGGACCACATGGGCTCAGTGATGAACCAGGTGCGGCAGAAGCTCTTCCAGTTCTTGCAGGCCGAGCCTCACAACAGCCTGAGCAAGTCTGCGCGGCGCCTCATGATCATGCTTCAAGGCCTGGCCACTCCCAGCATGACCTAGCAAGGTGTGGCCACTCCCACACAGTGGCACCACCATCGCTCACCGAATGTGGCTGCTTCCCCCCACCCCCTTTTCTAAAGCCTTGGCTGGGGGGAAGGAAATGCATTGAAACAGCACGTGTGTGGAATGGATAGAGGGGGTCGTCTGAGCTGAGCTGCGTTAGTCCCATAGAATCTAAAATATGCTTACTTTCTCTGCAGGCAGGCCCCCTGCCCCCTTCCTGCTCAGCCTCTGCCTCACTTTGTACAAGCTAATCCCGTCTTTCTCCCATTTTATAGCCTGGAGCCCTCCTCCCCAAGCATTTGGAGGTCAGGAAGGAGGCGCTCTACAAACCCACCCTACCATATCATGGGGAAGGGCGTTGCTATGCCCAGCTAAATAAAAGAAAATGAATAAGTCAGAGATACCTGTCCAAAGATGAAGGCAGGTTGTAGAATCGCAGCAGCCATGGTGGGGTGTAGCCTCCAGCTGCCCCACTCGTTGATGGGGGGACAACAAGTTCATGAAGCCCACCCATCCCGGGAAACACCATTGCTTCTTTGTATGGTGGAGCATGTCCATGAATCAGAGAATTCCTTTGGGGGGGGCGGGGGTGGTGTTTGTTTATGTTCTGCTTTTACAACACTTTTTTCCTTTCCTTTTTATCTAGGATATTAAACTTTCTTTTTTGAATAACATTTAAAAAGGTTCAATAAAAGACTTTTTGGAGGAAAAAAACCCTGCTGCCTGTGGTCCTTGCTTTTACTGGACAACCTACAATTACCCTGCTGGGAAGCTCATAAGCCCACTGGCTCAATCGCATTACGGCCGTGAGGCTGTTGGGAGATGTTTCCTCGTGTGAGGATTCTCACTCCATGCTTCTGCTTATGCCTGATGCTATCAAACAGGAGTAATACCAGACAGAGGATTTCTGTGAATAAGGTGAAAGAAGATGCAGTAGAGGCATTGCGCGCACGCACGCACGCACACATCCTGGTCAGCGGATAAGCTCCATGATGCTGAGTGAGTGCAAGACAAGTCTGCAGCCCCACACCTAACCAGAGAAGACCTTTGCAAGCAATCAGTTCAGATACCTGGCAAGAGTGATTGGTCCCTGCCCTGGCCACTGTCAGTGAAAGGACCGTGAGGATCAGAGCGGGAGAGAGGAAGCCAGCAGAGTTGAGAGGAAGCAGGGGGAGAGGGAAAACAGGTCGCTCCATCCACTTAATTCTGGTTCCACTCACTGGCTGACGGCACTTGCCCCTAAAGCAGTTCCCCCTTCAGCAGCAAAAAGATGCTTGACTTCTGATGTGGAAGGTACCCACTTGCTCTATAGGAAGCTCCATTGTGTTAGGCTTTTCCCTTGCCTTCTCCTAATGGCAAACTTGGACACATTTTTTTAAAAGCATGGATTTGATTCATGAGAAAAAGTAAAAACATCCACCATGGGGCAATACCTTTAATTGGGGCCAGCTAAAGTTCCACAATATGTAAGGTTGGAATTTCCCAGGATTTCAACGGGCAAAAAAGCAAGCAATGAGGAAGAACTAAAATAAAAAAATTGGTAGGTGTTATGTCCTTGATGTCTGCAGTTTAGGCAAGCCCAGTCTCAACATGAAAATTTGCAGGAATTGGCCAACGCACGTTGCAGGATTTTGGATTGTCTTCCTTCCATTGCCGTCCATCCTACTTGGTGTAGTGACTGATCCTGATCATGTACATTCTCAGACTAAGTCTTCAAACTGATGGTCTCCTTTTCTAGGAGTTGCTCTTAACTGACACATGGATTTGCAACATTTCACCCTGATGACAGCAGGAGCATCAACCGAATAAGAAGAAAAGATGATGTGGTGTAGAGGGTGTGGTGTGTAAAACAATCAGTCCAAAAGTAATTCAGTTGTGTGCCCAAAACTTTAAAAAGCCATAGGCTGTATGGACTGTTGTGCACAACCAAGCGTGCCTATTCTGCTTTTTTTGCATAACCATAATTAGTTGCTTTGTGGGTTGTATAATTAGCATGATGACCAAGCCCAGCCAGTGGGTTGTTTTGAGGCTAAACAAACTAGATGACCCAGTGCATAACCTGCAAAGGAAGCAACGGTAGGTTGTGCCGTAAAGTGGAAGAGGTAGGCAGTGTAACTCCACATACCCAACAATCCATGTAGGTTTAAGCACGGGGTTGTCGTTAATGCAGAAAGCTCTGCTGTATTTTCCTTCCTTGAGGTTTCCTTAGCTCAATTCATCACCCCTTTTGTGTGACTCCTGAGACTCTGTCCCAGTTTGCTCCCAACCAAGCAGCAAGAAAGCCATTTAACAGGCTTTAGAGCTGTGACAACCCAATGAGATTAATCTTGTTGCCAGGGCATCAAGCTTTTTGTGGGCTAAGGCAGATGTTGTAGCATCCAATATCCCCCAGCTGCATTTTGTTGCAAGTGGAACAAAAAAAAGCTACAAGTTCCTTAACCTGCAGTTTGAGGGTGAACGCAGTGTTGCGCTATGCTGGGGTACAGAACCTCAGCCCAGGGCTGAGTTCCAACTGGGAGAAAACTAGGTGGTGGGTGTACAGTGACAGCATATTTCACATAAGCGCTTGCGGCTAGTAACTAACCCTGGAGGAGGCATTCAATCTTAAGGGGTGGGGAAGGAATGGCACAAAAGCCGGGAAATGACCCAACAGTTAGTGGCTGAGGAATGGGGCAGAACCAGGCAAATGGGAGGTTTGCCTGGAAGGCTAGCTTGGGATTCTCTAAAGGTTGGATTAGGACCCTCAGTTTGAGGTTTTGCACCTGTGAATTATCTCTTCTCTTACAACCTTCCCACTCGGTACAACTGCAAATCTGCTGTCCTACTTGTGTGATTGCAATACACTCCTTCTTCCCCCAAAAAGTGAAGGTGCCATTGCTGGAAATAAATTTCGGGGGCAGGACAGATTGGAGGTGCATACCTCTGGTGTATTTAAACCACCATCTAAACCGCCAAAATACTTTTATAAGTTATTCATTGGCATTTTTATCATGATCATCTTATTTTCATGTTGGGGAGGGTGAATTCTGGTTTAGCAGCAGCAGCTTTTATGGGCTGCACGGTAAAGTCATTTTATATCTGAGGAATCTGCTGGCAATTCTTTTAAAAATAATATTGGTGTTATTACAGCAAGCACAACCGCTTGAATGTGAAGGTTTTCAAAGGGGTTGGTAGTTGGGAGGATAAGGGGCATGTGTTTCCACCGTAATTTCTCATGGGCTCTATTTGCATACATAAAGCTAGTCTTGTGCATTACGGAGATAATTTAGAAAGAGGCTTCCTAGCTTTTCCTGTGCTCAGATGGTCCATTTCAATGCAAGTGAATGAGAGAGAGAGAGAGAGAGAGAGATGTATGGGGATATATCCCTGACTTTCTCTCTCTTGCATTTTCCCCACAATGCTTTGCTAATCTTCACCGTTCTCCATGCCCCAGAACATGCGCCACAGTGGCTAAGCAGGTGCCCTTGTCTGCTGCAGACACAACCTGCGAAGGGGGGTGGAAATGGTCTTTTGTAATTGCCAAAAGCTTGGATTAGCAAAGGGGAGGCCGTTGCGCCTTGCTTCCTTCTCTCACTGGAGAGGCCAGGGCAGCCAGCTGTCACAAATGAAGTCTATGCACAAGAGGATCACGCATCTTATTCAAATTCCACCACTGGGCTGTTGTTCCAGTTGTGACTTGAGATATCAAAAAAGGCTTTACGGATTAAAGTATTCTGAAGGGAAATATTCCTCTCCCAGCTGGCTCTTGTACCAGAGTGGGTGGCGGGGGGGTGGGGGGTGAAATGCCCTTTTCTCAGAGGCTGGGCTTCTTGCTCCATTGGGATAGGATAGTGGGGGTGAAGGTACTTTAACACTCCCGGTGCCCATCTTTCTCACAGTGAGCAAACACTACCTTCTTCATACTTGTCCACTGTAGGCCAGTTTTCCCCAACCCGGTGCTCTCCAGATGTTTTCGACTTGAACTCCTATTAGCCCTGACCATTGCCCATTCTGGTTGGGACTGATAGGTGTTGTAGTCCAGAACATCTGGGGGGCAGTGCATTATCCTCACAATCAGTTTTCCACGTGCACAGACACATACCTAAAGAGAGGATGGAATGCACATGCAGTCGATAAACTTGGATGTCCAGTGATCAGGAACAGCGGTGCCATTGAGCAGACTGTGGTGGCTGCCTCTGAGAGCTGTGCTTGTGCTGTGACATTTGTTTCAGCAGAAAGGTGGTACACATGCATGAAATGAACATGCCTCACCTAGGGCTGATAGGAATTATAGTCCAGCATCTTGGTTGGGGTGGGGTGGGGTGGGGGACACATACATTCTCTACCTTGTCCTATAGTCCATCCAGGATGCATCCCTTCCACAGAGAGCAAGTTTCAAGAGCCCTGGTACATTTCCAGGACCAACAGAGAGCCAGTGTGGTGTAGTGGTTAAGAGCGTGGGACTGGGACTCAGACGATCTGGGTTCGAGTCCCCGTTCAGCCATGAAGCCAACTGGGTAACTTTGGGCCGGTCACTTTGGGCCCAACCTAGCTCACAGGGTTGTTGTTGTGGGGATAAGATGGAGGAGATGTAAGCTGCCTTGAGCCCTTTGTAGGAAAAAGGCAGGATATAAATCGAAAAATAAATAAAAATAATAAATAGCTCTTTCCCCGAACTGGTATATTCTCACTATCAGAGATAACCCATCTTGATTTTAAGCCTGGTTTATTTATGATTTGTTAGAGTGATTACTGAATGGGTACCTTTAGAGAGGGTTTACAGGGCAAAAAACCTTACACTTAATGAACTGCCATTCTGAGTCTAGTGAAGGATCCCTCTCAACCAGCGATCCTGCCTTTGATACTGGACAGATGTGGCATGGAAAGCACATGGTCAAGGCATCCCTTCCACAATGGGCAATTCCTGTTTTGCCTATTTTGCCCACAGTATCCAGCTGTCCACTGTAAGCTGAGTTGGCTCTTTGTTTTTCATTTTTCATTTTAAAAAATCAATACACATAGATACTTTTCTCATGTTAAGTCATTGCATCTGGAGAGATGACAAAACACAGAAGCCAGCTATTCTACAGCAACATTGCAAGTTACATGAACAGAAGTACTGAAGAAAAGCCATGCTGGATCAGAGCAAAGGTCTGTCTAGTCCATACACATGGTATGGTCCATACACTGCCCACGGGACCCCTCAAGCAGGATGGGTGCCAGACCTCCTCCTGCCCTGGTCCTCAGGAACTGGTATATGCAGGCAGGCCACCTCTAGGAAAGAAGGTAGCACATAGACAGCAAGGCTAGCAGCCACTGACAGCCTCCACTCTCATGAATCTGGCCGATCTCTTTTTAAAGCCATTCAGATTGGCGGCCATCACCTCTTCCCATGGCAGCAAATTCCATAGTTTAACTATATGCTGTGTGAAGACCTCTTTCCTAGACCTCCCACCAATCAGTTTCATGGGATGACCCTGGGTTCGAATGTCTCCCTCTTTGCTTTCTCCACACCATGCATTATTTCAAACATCTCCCCTTACTTGCCTGTTTTTCTAAGCTGAACAGTCCCAGTTGTTGTAGCTGCTCCTCACAGGGAAGCTGCTCCAGCCCCCAAGCATTTTTGTTGCCGTTCTCTGTTCCTTTTCCAACTCAATAATGTCCTTTTCCAGGTAAGGCAACCTGAGCTGAACGCAGTATTCCAGGTGCAGTCATCCAAAAGGTTTGTATAAAGGAAGCGAGATATTCGCAGTTCCACTTTCTGTTCTGTTCCTAGTTATGCCTAGCATGGACTTTACCTTCTTCACCACTGCTGGGCATTGGCCCAACATTTTCTTCAAGCTGTCCACCACTACCCCAAGATCCCTTTCTTGCTCAGGCACTGCTAGCTGCAATCCCATCAGAGTATCCCAACTTCGATTTTTTGCCCTAACACTTGCTGATACATCAAATTGCCATTTGATGCCCATTCTCTCAGAAACGGAGCAACCCCTCTGGAAGCTTCTCACAATACCTTTTAGTTGTAACCACCGCAAAAAGTTTAGCGTCATCAGTGAAACTTGGCCGTTTCACTGCTTACTCCTAATTCCAGATAATTTATGAATACGTTGAAAAGCATTGGTCCCAACGCCAAACTCTGTGGGACTTCACTGGTGGCAGATCTTCTTTGGGAAAAGTTGCCATTTATTCCCACCCTCAGTCTTCTGTTTTTTTAGTCAGTCAGTGATCCACAAGAGAATCCCCCTCCCCACATTTATTCCATGTCTGATTAGTTTGCTGAGGAGCTTTTGGTGATGGACTTTGTCAAAAGCCTTTTGGGAGTCCAAATAAACGACGTCTACTGGATTTCCCATCTATGTGCTTATTGACACTCTCAAAGAACTCCAATGTGTTAGTGAGACAAGACTTCACCTTGCAGAAGCCATCCTGATTTTCCCCAGCAGGGCATGGTCCCTCACAGAAGCTGCGTGCAGCCGAGTAAAATCTGGTGCACAATCGCTTTCCCACTAAACCAGCTGGAATGCTCACATCTGGATTTTGAACTGATTCTGAACAGAAGATAATTCTGAGTCATCTTCAAGGGAAAGTCCAAGTATAATGCACTGCAGTAATTATCACAGCAAAGCTGTCTCTAATCTGAAATGACCACACTTAGTAAAGCCAAGCCACAGCACAGTGAGGCCCAGTGGGCCTCCAGGGATACTGTTGGATCAAGGAGCACCCCACAAGCCGTGCATCTGGTTTTTTTGTTTTGGTTTTTTTGAGAGAGATTGCATCCAGAATGGGCTGAAAACCACTTTCTTGGTCCCATAACACCTCACTTTTCTCAGGCTTTAGCTTCAGTTACTATCCCTCATTCAGTGCACTAGCCTGTTGATATCTCTCGACATCTATTCAACACCTGCATATTCTCATCTGGCAAAGGGCAGGGTGAAGCCTTCTGATGCTTCACTCCAATCTGCAGAGGACTTTATGGGGAAACAGATGGCGCCTTGTGGGACCTGCAGCAGAAATGCCGCGAGGTTGGGGAGAAGTCTCCTAGTACCATTTGTAACCAGCACTGCAGCTATGAATGGCACCATCATGGCACCAAACCCCAACCCACCAAGCTAGTTCTGTGCGATGTTGCAATTGATGGTACCCAATGCTGCAAAGACATGCAGAAGTATTCCCTGAAAGGTCATCCAAAGGAGCAAGTGCCAAACCTCACAGGGAGTTTCAAGCCAAACCAAAATGGCTCCAGATATTATATTTTGTTGTGGAATGACTGAAGTTCAATCAACACCTCCCCAAATATATTGTTCAAAAAGCAGATTATTTACAAGCAGGCAGTTGTATCTTCCAGATCCAATGAGGATCCCATTGGACTGGGAATTCGGGGAGTTGCAGCTCAACATTTCTGGATCTTGCCAGGTTGGGAAAGCTGGAAAGAGCGCCTTGAAAATGTGGGGAAGCTTTGCAGGTTGACTACTGGGGAAGACAACAATGGTGAACTAACCTTGTTTTGCCCTCATCCCATTGAGTAGGCAGTGTAAGACTTCATGGTGCTATGAGATTTTATTTTATTTGGTTGCAATACACTCCTTTTAGACAGAAACATGGTGGGAAAAAGCATGGCTGGGGAATGCTGGGACTTGTAGTAACATGCAAAGATTTCACCCTAACTCGGCGACACCCCCAGTTTTCCAAATATGCAACCGAAGATCCTCTCTGCAAGGAGATACTTCGTGGCTGCAGGAAACAAACAACAAAACTCCAGAATAATGAGATAAAGTATCTGTGAACGATGCCCTGGCACCGAGTAACGAAAAAGGCAGAAGGAAAAGTCTCAAACAAGCACAGGAGTCTAACTAAAGAGCTCTGCGTCTTTTTCGTCATCAGCTTGTTTCCGGAGACGAAGATCTGAACTTTCTTCCGTGGGCGCTCCGGATGCCCAAGGCACAGCCCCACCTGCGGCTGCGAACGACGACTTCCAGAGCTAAGCGACGGCCTTCCGCGTCCGGCGGCTGCCCTTCCCCGGGAGGTTTGAAGCCGGAGCCCGACTTTAAAGGGCCCGCGCGCGCGCGCCTGAGGACGACCCGGGCGGCCACCGCACTGCGGCCCCGGCAGGGCGACCCGGAGGGCAGGGCGACCCGGGCTCCCAAGAGCGGCGGGAAGCCACTCGCGCCCCGCCGCCCCGCCCCGCCCCGCCGTTCGGCCCCGGAGCGCGCGCGCGCCCCCGCGCCCTGAAGTACGCCGCCGGGGCTGCGCGCCGCTCAGTGCAGCGCGGGCAGGGGCCGGACGGCGGCGGCGCTGCGCGGGCGAGGCGCCGGGCTCCAGCGGAGGCGCCGGGCGGCGCTCCCGCCACTGCTTCGGGCAGCCGGCCACCCGCGCTCCCGCCTGGCCCCGCTCCGCTCCGCTCCGAGCGGCTGGGCGCGGCGGCGCCATGGGCTGCGCGGCGCTGCTGGGGTCGCTGGCGCTCCTGCTCCCGCTGCACCTGGGTGAGTCTCCGGCGGGCGAGGCGAGGCGAGGCGGGCGGGGTGGAGGGAGGCTGCGGGGCGAGCCGGCGGCGCGGAGACGTGGCTGCGGGCGGTGCGGGGCAGCGCGGCGTCCCGCCGGGGGACCGAGGGTCCCGGCGCGGCGGGGCCGCCGCTGGCTGGGCGCGCGGGGGGGGGCGCAAGCCACGGCGGCCGGGAGCGCGGCGCGTGCGGCGGAGAGCCCGGGAGGCTGCGGCCCCGGGGCGCGCGGGAAGTGCGGGAGGAGCGCTTGGCGGGGCGCAGATGCGCGCGCGGCTCCGGGGCGCCGCAGCCGCCCTCCCTGTCCCGCCGCGGCAGCGGGTCACAGGTGCCCGCCCCCAACGCGCCTGGAAGAGCTGGGGTGCTTTTGCCGCCGCCCTGCCTCTCTCTGCCCGTTGCTGCCCGCCGGGAATTGGGGTGGGGGGACCCCCGAGGGGCGTGCGGCCAGGGCAGCTGCTGGGCCCCGCGCCGGCGGGGCTCTTCCTCACGGCCGCGCGCACGCTGAACTTTGTGGGAGCTGTCCGTGGTCCTGAGCGCCGCTCTCCGAATAGCCTCAGCGCTGTGGGGAGCATGCAATAAAAGTTGCCCCGCTAGCAGAGTTGCCCCCAGCGCGCCCTCCCCGGAGCGCGCTCCCGCCTGCCTTCCGCCCTTGCCCCTTCCGCGCGCCCCGGGCTTCTGCCCGGCGCGCGCGGAGCTCCCTCTCAGGCGCCCACTTGCTCTCCTAGGAAGCCCAGCGAAGAGACTTGTGGTACCTTAAAGGTTAACCTGTTCAGTACGGCACAAGTTTCTCCTGGGCTGCAGTCCGCTCTGTGAGATGCACAGCGCCGGCACGCGAGTCCGGGCTGCTGCGGGCGCCCCGCAGGCCTCCCGAGAAAGCCAGAGCTTGGCCGGGTTGGAATGCCGGGCAGGGACGCGGGGATCCGTGCTGCGGTCCTCGTTCAGCCCCGAAGCTCCCTGGGTGGCTTTGGGCACCTCATTCGTAGTAGCCTACCTCATGAGGTGGTTGTGAGGACGAAATGGAGAAGAGGAAAAAGAGGGTTTGTAAGCTACCATGGGTTCTTTATCCCAAAAATGTGGGTTATGAACATGAGACACACAGTTAAGTACATAGCAATTCAGGCAGCTGCCTTTGTCGGGAAATGTATCCTCGTGAGAACGAACGAACCGAGGTGGGCACAGAGGGAGCAGGCAAGCCTGAGGGAGGGGTAGCCAAGGGCCTCACAGTCCCTGCTTATCAAAAACGGCCCGGGAGCCCTGAGCCCCGGCCTCACTTCACCGCTGTGTAATCCTTTCAGAGGTCACCAAACTCTTGCATGCTCTTGCTAGCCAGGGGCTAGCATGGCTGCCCAGCTGGAACTGACCCCACTTCTAACAGGTCACCGTTCCTTTCCTACGTAATTGGGGCGGTATCTCTCCCAAGCTGTGTCTGTTCCCAGGTGACGGGGGTGAGTCCCACGTGATGGGCTGCATTGGCAAAGTGAGGCAGGTGGAATCCTGGTTAATATTTTTCACCTGGGGAGGCTGGGGACTCCTTTGTCCGTGCGCCGCCTCCTGCAACGCAGCCTTCCTTTCCAGTGCAGCAGGAGCTACCCGTGGTGCTGAACTCCATTCCCAAACTAGGTTTGCCCCCATGAAGCGCCGGGCAAAGCTCCTACGAAGTGGAGAGAAAGGCTGCAAGGGGTAAAGAGACCCACAGGCAGAGGGATGCACCTCCCGTTTTTCACAAGTGCTTTAACACACTGAATACCATCTTCCTGCCCAGCCCTATCTCCGTGTAGCATGACTGAGGCAGAGAAGGGTGAACTGGACTTCCTTCTCCTGCCCCTCCTCCAGCTGTCAAATGCTGGGATCTGCAGCCCAACACATCTGGAAGGCACCAGACTGGGGAAGGCAAATTGACAGGTCCTTGCTAGCCTCTGTGTGTGTGTGTGTGTGTGTGTGTGTGAGAAGCAGCAAGTCCTGTTGAGTTTAATTTTAATTTGGAACAAGAGGCTGCAGGGCTGTCTGCCATGAATTCCAGGAACAGGTGCCCAGTGGGAAAGTTACCTGTAGCACCAGGGCTGGCCCTTAGTGCAGCTTTCCAATGCCATTTCAGACTGTCAAAATTCACTTGGTAGGAATGAAGAATCTGGTGACTTTGACATTCAATGGAGCCTTGTAGCGCTAGCTTAGCGAGTCTGTGGATTACATTTCTTTCATTTCCATAGCCCAGGTCCCCAGTTGGAGGGATGCTTCCATGCGCAGGCTGCTCTTCAATACATTGTGTAGGATGCTGTTGTCTTCAGATCAGTCCTATTTCCAGGGGAGAGAGGTGACCCCTTAGTCAGTGGGGCACCTTATCCATTGCAGCTTTTCTTTTCAGTTTTATAGGAGCTGCATAAGAACTGTCCAAGGTCCTGAACGCCATCCCCCAAATAGGGTCACCCTCTTCCTTCATTCATTCTTGAATAATATTATTCATTAGGGTTCACTCATTCTGTAAAGTCAAAAAGGAACCTGCACTGGATGAGGAGCCTCATGGAGAAAGGTTCTCCATCGAGCCTCAGGTCTACTATTTATGTGTGTGATGCATTTCCATCTCAGCCTTCATCCCCATTGTTATGTTCAGTTAGGTGAGGCTCCAAGGTAGGCAAATGTGACAGCTGAATGCGCCCAAGTTTTGTCCAAATCTGACATTCTAACTGCTACAGCTCACTGCTATCTATCTATTCCAACCAATAATGGCACTCCAGAGTCTTTGGCCTTCCCCTTTCCAAGCCTCCCCAGCATGGGAGAAGCTGCTCTTTCTTTCTGCAAGCAGCCCGATCCTTTTAGCTGGAGATGCCGGCAGGTAACTGGGCCTTTGGACTCACAGAGCCAACAATCAGCTACTGTGCAATGGCTCTCCCCCAAAATCAAGCTTGCAACTGCAAGACGGGCTCAGTTAAGAGCATCTGTTGTAGCTAGTTCTTTATGTCTCATAATAATTAGGAATTGAGTTTGCATTTGCACATGAACCAAAATATGGGGCAGATATTCTACCCATTGGGGGTGCTCTTGTCCTTTGCCACAGCTGCCCTCCCCTAGTCCCAGCTTTATAGGATACATCCAAAGGCTCTGTGTTTTTCAGCCCTTGCTACATACAGGGTGGTTTCATAAAATCCAGTTAAGGAAATGTCCCTTAGATACACACATGGTTTGTTTCCCTTCTGTTAGTCATTTCCTGAGGTGACAAAGGCAACAAAAAAATCCTTAATGCTGATTCCCTGTGAATTGGGATTGATAGCTGGAAGAGTGATGATTGTGGCACAGAGTTGCTGGCAAATGCTTCCCAGCATCCCATACAGGCATTGGCTGTAGCTACAGATGCCTGAAAATTGTAGTGAGAAACCTGTAGGACCTCAGCACAGGACAGGGATCATCAGCCTCCAGGTGCTGTGAATTCCTAGCTCATTGCCAGAAGAAAGATGCCTAAACACCTGTTTGCTGCAGGTAAATGGCTGGGCCTTTTCCCAACTTCCTTTCTTGTCCCCCAGGAAATGGGGCTAGCTTGTGTGTATAAATGGCCTCTGAAACAGAGCAAGGAAAGAATTGTCTAAAATCCATGGGAAGCATTGCTCTTTGGCTTTCCCCTTGGAACTAGGAACATGCATGGTATCCTTGTGACACCTGTCATTTCAGAAAACCCCATGACTAAAAGGAAACCTGTAACCTTTTCTTTTGCTTGTTTATTGATAATCTGCATGCATATTTCACCTTTTAATGTTTTTAGTAAACTGTAGATTGTCTTTGACACAGATCTTTCCACTGCTTCCTAACTTCTAAGTGTCCTTGGATCTGTAGTGAGGTGCCTTGACTGGACCAGGCAGAGTGGGGTAAAAGCACCCTATTTCACTCACTGATGGCACCATGGCATAAGGGCAGTTATTTAATTAACCATCAAGGCTGCTTGTAGCCTGGAATAGGCACAGCCCCTTTAAAACACAAAATATAGTAAGACCTGGTGGACCATCAGAAGAATGCCAATATCCACAGTTAGTCCATGATTTTATTAGGACAAATCAAAAACACACAGAATTGTGGGAAAGTTTTGAGATGTTAGAAAAATTGAGGACAGAGAGAAAAGACCAGATTGAGGCTGAAGTCATAGGAATGCGGGACGCTGCCCTGCATGGACTCAGACGCTTGGTTCCTCTACCCCAAGGTCATCTAGGCACTGACCAGGCAGAATTCCTTAGCAGCTCTGCTTGGAGGTTCCAAGGACTGAACCTGGGATCTTCTGTATGCAAAGTGCGCTGCACTGGACCATGGCGGCTCTCCTCGTGACACCTGCATGGTTGGAGTCTTAAGGCGGAAGGGAGGAGCAGGCTCAGGCCCACATGACGTAGATGCCGCAAGGTGTTGTGCATGTCTCAGTTGTCCCTAGTACTGTTGGGGCAAACCAAAAAGTAGGTAATGGCTGATCCCCTCCCCACTACATGCATATCACAAGCACAGTCAGATTTGCTTCCAGCCTTAGGCAAGACACACGGGATTCTTGGTAGATAGAAAACAGAAGTAAATAATAAATGGTAGTTTTTTATGCTAGCCAAGCAGAAGGTGGATTTGGGCTGTTAAGCAAGGCTTGAAAACAAAAGCAATTAGAAGCTAAATTGGGCGAAGTTACCTTGTGGACAGAAGCAAGGCAACCCGCAGCTGCTGCAGGTTTCTGAGTGTGAGGCTTGGTTTAAAGTAAATGGAAATGACTTCTACTAGGCCTGTTTGGAATTGAGGTCCTGGACTTCCATCTGCTGCCATGCTGAAGAGGGAGAGGAACTAGAGATCAAATTGCCTCTAGATTTCTGAAATGTTTCTTTCAGCTTGGGCCAAATGCAGGCAGGCAGTTGTGAAAGAGCAAGGATGCAAGCTTCCTTCTGACCTACAGTGACACGTGGCCTTCAGGCAACTTGCTTTGGACTGGCTAATGCTTACATGTGTACCTCTTGATTGGCCCGTGAGTACAGGCTGACTTCCCAATTTGTGAACTGTTCCCATCGGAAAGTGCAGGCCACAGAGTCCCACGGAATCATGTGTGATCATGAGAACATCCTCAGACTGGTGGTCAGCCTGTGCATGGCTGATTCACACATGCAAGTAATCACAATGGAGGCTGTTGGTCTAAATGTCGTGCTCAATGGACTCTCTGATTGTTCCAGATGCAAGTGGACCTCGGCCTTTTAGTCTTGGCAAGTAAGGAGAGAGCTCACCCTTGCTCATGTCAGGTGCTGTGAGCATCTGAGACTGATGTAATCATGCCTTTGGGCATAATTTGCAGAGCCTTTGGATTTGCAGACTTCTCTGGTAAGGCCGTGCTGAGCTCAGGATATTGTGCGAGGTTCGGGCTTCAACCTAGATGCTGTGGAGACAGGTACCGGCTTGTTGAAGGGCGACAAGTCTGCTTTGTGCCTGTGGTGCTGATCCGGGATAGAGGGAACCACGGAAATCATTTGGGGATAGAAGAAAGGCCATTTCTACAGCATGCCGGATAAACTGAGGGAGCAGGCAAGATAAAGTTCGGGAAAAATACATTTTGGAATTGGACCAGATTTCTGAGGCTGTTCACATTAGACGTGTCCCTTTGTGCCAGGCAAAGATCATTTTATGTTCCTGAGCTTTTTAGAAGCAATTTTAATCCTGTGGTCTGTCTTATGCTGCTTTTATACTTCTGTGGTTTCTAAGATTATTTTACAATTTGTATTTACATTGTAATGGCTTTATTCTTTTTGTAAACCACCCTGGGAAGATGATTGAAAGATGGTATTAAAATACACAGAATATTATACGCAAGGAGATGCTTTTTCCTGCAATCACCATGCTGCATCCATGAAATTTTATGGGGGATCCAGATACCATCCACTTTCATCTTTCTCTTGTTTTTCCCCACTGCTTTTCCCATCTTTTTTCCCCACAAAAATCCATTAACAGAGGGAAGGATGGTATAGCTGGATAATGTCTTTTGACTTGTAGAACCCGGAATGGTCTGTTTCTGGAAGCACCCATACCTGATATTTTACCTAGTGCCTGGGGTTTTTCCCCACAACAATTGCAAAATGCTTCTAAACAAAACCCAGGATGCTTCATTTAAAAAAAAGACTGGGAAAGGCTACTATGGTGTGGAGCGTGATGCCCTGAGCTTAATTCCGTGGTAGATTTCATATTAGGGCTTTTGGTACATAAACGGTGGCAAATAGTGTTTGTTAACTTACAATTTGCCATTGCATGTGCCAGTTGTATTCCACAGCCTTCTGGAGTGTTCAACTCCTGACTGGTCTGACTGGGGGTTGCTATGTGTTCTTTGAACATGAATACTATAGGTTAATCATATGTTAACACAACCTATTAATTGTAAGTTATTTGTGGGTTGTTTAGCTAGTAGAGTGTCCAGGTTTGAACATCATGCAACATCATCTGATCAGGGTTTGGTTGTTCAGAATGGCACCTGGCACACACCATGAGGGGGCTATCATGTGGGCTGAGTTTCAAGGCCAAATGCACTCTTCATTTACCCCTCCCCCAAATTAGAGCCGCATTCCTGTCATGGGAGAGCTGAGAACAATTTCAGAGGATCATAGAATAGTAGAATTAGAAGGGGCCAGAGGACCATACTCCTTCATGGATCACTGCCTGGTCGTGGCGAAGGAGCTTGCGTAGCTCAATGAAGCTATGAGCTATGCCATGCGGGGCCACCCAAGACGGACAGGTCATAGCAGAGAGCTCTGACAAAACGTGATCCATTGGAGAAGGAAATGGCAACCCACTCCAGAATCTTTGCCATGAAAACCCCATGGACAGTACCAAAAGGCAAAAAGATACGACGCCGGAAGATGAGCCCCTCAGGTCGGAAGGTGTCCAATATGCTACTGGGGAAGAGCAGAGGGCTAGTACTAGTAGTGCCAGAAAGAATGAAGCAACTGGGTCAAAGCTGAAAGGACACTCAGTTGCAGATGTATCTGGTGGTGAAAGGAGAGTCCGATGCTGCAAAGATCTATACTCCATAGGAACCTGGAATGTAAGATCCATGAATCAAGGCAAGCTGGATGTGGTCAAACAAGAGATGACAAGACTGAACATCGACATCTTAGGAATCAGTGAACTAAAATGGACAGGAATGGGTGAATTTAATTCAGATGACCATCAGGTATACTACTGCGGGCAAGAATCCCTCAGAAGAAATGGAGTAGCCTTCATAGTCAATGAAAGAGTAGGAAAAGTAGTACTGGGATACAATTTCCAAAATGACAGCATGATCTCAGTTCGAATCTAAGGCAAACCATTCAACATCACAATAGTCCAAATCTATGCCCCAACCACAGGTGCTGAAGAGGCTGAAGTTGACCATTTCTATGAAGGCCTACAACACCTTCTAGAATTAACACCAAAAAATGATGTCCTTATCATCACGGGGGATTGGAATGCTAAAGTAGGAAGCCAAAAGATAACTGGAATGACAGGCAAGTTTGGCCTTGGAGTAATGAAGCAGGGCACAGGCTGGTAGAATTTTGTCGAGAGAATACGATGGTCATAGCAAACACTCTTTTCCAACAACCCAAGAGACGACTCTACACATGGACATTACCAGACGGTCAACACAGAAATCAGATTGACTATGTGCTCTGCAGCCAAAGATGGAGAAGCTCTATACAGTCAGTAAAAGCTAGACCAGGAGCTGACTGTGGCTCCGATCATGAACTTCTCATTGCAAAATTTAGGCTTAAATTGAAGAAAGTAGGGAACCTAACAGAGGCAGGGACCTAACAGAGGCAGAAGAGATTAAGAAATGGTGGCAAGATTACACAGAAGAACTATACAAGAAAGAGCTTAACATCCCTGATAACCACGATGGGGTGGTCACTGACCTTGAGCCAGACATCCTGGACTGTGAAGTCAAATGGGCCTTAGGAAGTCTGAGCAACAACAAAGCTAGTGGAGGTGACAGCATTTCAGCTGAGCTATTCAAAATCTTAAAAGATGATGCAGTAAAAGTGCTACACTCAATATGCCAGCAAATTTGGAAAACTCAGCAGTGGCCACAGGATTGGAAAAGGTCAGTTTATATTCCGATCCCAAAGAAGGGCAATGCCAAAGAATGTTCAAACTACCACACCATTGCACTCATTTCACATGGTAGCAAAGTGATGCTCAAAATCCTACAAGCTAGGCTCCAGCAGTATGTGGACTGAGAACTACCAGAAGTACAGGCAGGATTTCGAAGAGGGAGAGGAACTAGAGATCAAATTGCCAACATACGATGGATCATGGAGAAAGCTAGGGAGTTCCAGAAAAACATCTACTTCTGCTTCATTGACTACACTAAAGCCTTTGATTGTGTGGATCACAACAAATTGTGGCAAGTTCTTAAAGAGATGGGAATACCTGACCATCTTATTTGTCTCTTGAGACACCTATATGCGAGTCAAGAAGCAACAGTGAGAACTGGACACGGAACCACTGATTGGTTCAAAACCAGGAAAGGAGTTCGGCAAGGCTGTATACTGTCACCCTGCCTATTTAACTTATATGCAGAGCACATCATGAGAAAGGCGGGGCTAGATAAATCACCAGTTGCCCCTTGCTGGGAGAAATATCAACAACCTCAGATATGCAGATGATACCACTCTCATGGCAAAAAGTGAAGAGGAACTAAAGAGCCTCTTGATGTGGGTGAAGGAGGAGAGTGCAAAAGTTGGCCTGAAACTCAACATTAAGAAAACTAAGATCATGGCATCCGGTCCTCTCACTTCCTGGCAAATAGATGGGGAAGAAATGGAGGTAGTGAGAGATTTTATTTTCCTGGGCTCCAAGATCACCGCAGATGGGGACTGCAGCCAAGAAATTAAAAGACGCTTGCTTCTGGGGAGGAGAGCTATGGCAAATCTAGACAGCATACTGAAAAGTAGAGACATCACCCTGCTGACAAAAGTGCGTATAGTCAAGGCTATGGTTTTCCCAGTTGCAATGTATGGCTGTGAGAGTTGGACCATAAGGAAGGCGGAGTGCTGAAGGATTGAGGCCTTTGAGTTGTGGTGCTGGAGGAGACTCCTGCGAGTCCCTTGGACTGCAAGGTGATCAAACCGGTCAGTCCTAGAGGAGATCAACCCTGACTGCTCTTTAGAAGGCCAGATCCTGAAGATGAAACTCAAATACTTTGGCCACCTAATGAGAAGGAAGGACTCCCTGGAGAAGAGTCTCATGCTGGGAACAATAGATGGCAAAAGAAGAAGGGGATGGCAGAGAATGAGGTGGCGATGGAGTCACTGAGGCGGTTGGCGTGAGCGGACTCCAGGGGATGGTGGAGGACAGGAAGGCCTGGAGGAATGTTGTCCATGGGGTCGTGATGGGTCGGACACGACTTCGTGACTAACAACAACAACAACAACAACAAGAGGACCATAAGGTTCAATTCCCTGCTCAGTGCAGGACTCCAGCTTAAACCGTTCCTCTCAGATGGCTGTCCAGTTACACCTTGAATGCCTCCAGTGTGGGAGATCCCACACCTTCCTGGGGTAACCAGTTCTATTGGAACCACAGGCGAGGGGACCTGCGAAGCTGCCTTTCTATACAGACATGCAGTTGGTCCTTCATGGTGGCACCAGTAGAGCACCTGTTTTGCAGGTAGAAAGTCTGAGGTGCAAAAGGATCAGGTATCAGTTGACAACAGTGACATTTTACATGTTGTTGTGTTTGCATTATTGCCGTTGGCCCCCTTAGAACCACGTGGTGTAAAGGCAGGCTATGGCTTTCAAACAAACACAGCTAGAAGCAACATTGTGATTGCTGAGTTAATTAACATCTGGAGTGGAACAAAAACCCCATGATCTCTAGTCAGAGCAAGGTCAAACTTCACCATAAAGTTTAATTTAATTTAATTTATTATATTTCTATATCAGTGAAGCTCTCCTGTCAGCTTGCAAGGATTCGAAGTCTTATGCATTCATTTTGCATAGTGTGTAAACATGTGCATATAATCTTAGGAATGGACAGCACATAAACACACAGAGCCAAACAATTTGAAGCAATCAGCAATCAAGAAAAATTCAGGACCTGACTCTGAAAAGATAGCAAAAGTCAGTGTGGAGCAGCAGTTGGACTAGGACTTGGGAGACCCTGATTCTAGTCCGCACTCAGCCATGAAGCCTGCTGGGTGACTTTGGGCTAGTCACTGACTCTTGGCCTAGTCTACCCCACAGTGTTGTAAGGATAAAATAGAAAAAGGTGGATTATACATGCTGCTTTGCGTTCCTTGCAGGAAAAAAGCAGGATATAAATAAACGCAAACAAGCAAAGTTAGCACTAGGTGGATCTCACTGGGAGGAATGTTCTATACTAGGCTGCTTCCAGGACTTAGAGGGTTCCTTGGGAGCATCAGTCCCTCTACACCCCACTTTAAACTTGATCTGAGCCGTGTCCCCTTCCTATTTTCTTTCTCTGCTCAGTGGAAGAGCATCTGCATGCAAAAGGTCCTAGGCTTGATCCCAGAAGCCTCCTCTTAAAAGGACTGGATTAGATATCAAGGGATGGGGCTTGTTTGCAAGGGGGCGGCATATAAATTTGAAAAATAAATAAATAAAATAAAATGGGGGATCCTGGAGAGCCATCACCCATCAAGATTGAACTGTCCCGGGCTTGGATGCACAGGTGTGGCCTGATCAAATAATGTGATGTTCCTCACCCAGTTCTGCCTACCTTGACTGGCAGTGCTCTCTGGAAGAGCTTCCAGCAAGAGACGCTCAGGCTTGCAACCTTCTGTATGCAGAGCGAACTCTCAGGAAATTCCCCTCTGCATTACACACACACACACTTTAAAAAAGAATTATTTATGTATCCAGGAAGGACATCTAAATATTATGCCTTTCTTTCCTTCTTTTTGATGCAAAAGGTTTGTTACAAAAATAGTAGCTGTCTGCTGAGAATAATAAAAACACAAGCCGAAATATTATCTCATTAATCACACGTGCTTGTCTGCTTGTTTTTAACAGTTATTTGATCTTTTAGAACTGTCTTAGGACTTCTGTTAGGGATGGCCTTGTAATTTCCTTTGTGTCCCAGCTGCTGGATAAGGTTTATTGTGATGTCTGTTTGGTGAATCGATAAAACCGATAGACTGAATTTTTAAAAGGAGTTAAAACTCTCTCCCCACTGCACGCATATCAGTGAGCGTCATACAAAAGACTTGGTGAGGCCAGGGAAACCCCAAGAACTGATCTTCCTCACTCCCTCCCACTCCCTGCAGAACAGGTCCTTTGTGACACATGTGGCTGAAACTGGCTTTCACCATGTAAAATAATGGTAATGGTAATCAGATAAATTCAAGGCTAACCCATCGCAAAAGCTCCAGGAAAATAACAATACTGCTAGTTAAAATATAGGCATCAGTTTAAAGTTTGACCCCAGAGGGAGGGAAACATTATGGTAATAGGCTAAATTCAGGCTTGTGGGATCGAATTGTTTTTTGCTAGAATTCCATGATACCCTTTTGGTATTAGAACATGAAGATCTGGAAAAAAAATCTGAAAAATGCCAGCTTTCCCCCAAGATGGTTCTAGTCTTTTTCCCCAGGCATTTGCACCCGCAACTTCTTCCCCATTCCTCCACCACGAGCAAAATTTCCATTTATTTTAGTAGAGATGAATTGCTTAACACTTGCTCAGGGACATAGGAAGTTGTCTTGCTCGGACCATTTGTCTAGTTTTGCCTTGGGCAGCTAGACCATCACCTGCTTCTGAATCCTTTAATCTGGAAAGATGCTAGAGTTTAAACTGGTCATTTTGGGCATGTGAAATGCCCTGAGCGATGTTCTCTCTCTGCCCTGTTGACTGGCAGGATGTACGTTACTGTAATAGCCCAAAGAACCCAGAGACTCTGCCTCCAGGGCCAGTTTCCAAAAGAGAGCATTGAGTTTCTTGGAGCAGCAGTTCTTGAAGCCACCTAACAAACTGGAAAGTCAAAAGCAGTTTGTAATAAGCCCTGGGTCATCTACCCTCCGGGGAAGTCAGGAGTTCGAAATCGCACCATATACACATGCATGAGCTGAGAACGCATCCATGGCCCTGCCATGGTGCTTTCTGTTGCATGTGGGTCATCCTTCCCTATCCTTGTGCTGCCTGGATGCTTTGGACCTCAACACCTTAATCCGTGACCATTGGCCAGGGTGCTTGTGGGCTATGGGAGTTGTAGTCCAAAACAACTGCAGGGCACCAGGTTAAGGAAGCTGGGTTATAAATGGTTCATTCTAAGTCTCCCCCCCCCCCAATTTTTAAATATAAATTGTTTGCAGGGGGGTATTGAATGAATAGAGGCATAACCATCACCTCATGAAGCATGAGTGAAGCATGAGGGTACAAAAGAGTGGGTTACAGCTGTTAAGGAAAAAGGAACTGATGTGGCGGGGAGGAGAATGTGGTAGGCACCCTTAAGACTTCTTTTTAACATTCCTTTCAAAAGTGTTGCCTGGGCTGTTGTGTCATGGGTTGGCACCGCTGGGCGCTTATCAAGGCCCCCATCCCAGCAGGGGCTCCATTGCTAAGCCCCGGTCCTCTTTGTCAGAAAGGACAGCAACCCCATGGGCAGTGCCAGCAGGGGCAAGGAAGGGGGACCCATTCAGACCGGGTCCTGCTGAAGGGCGACCCAAAATGTGCAGTGATGCTGGCAGGAGCTCCATGCCCGCCGGGGGATGGAGAAGCAGCCATCCCATGAAATAAACACATAAAGGGACGTGGAGTCCTTGACTTTCCCTTAATTAATTTTAATCACATGGCGAGCCTGGGGGCCTCGATGGACATATGGCTTGCCACCTGTGGGTGCTCGCCTTCCCACCCCGGGCTGGCGGATTGCCCTGGGTGGCCAGCGTGTGACCGTGCAGAGGGTGCCTCTGAGCCTCGGACAAGGTTACTCTGAAAGATGGATGACAAGCAGCTTATCAGCCACTCGGTCACTCTGGGGCAACTTAGTGTGACTTAAGGGGTAGCAGCCAGTGGTAGTTCCACTCAGGGTAGACCCACCAAAACGAAGGTTTCTTATGTCTCATTCATTTTAGTGGGTTTCAGTTAGGACTAACACTGGTTGTAACTCATGGTCTCTCCCTAGAATTGGGAGCATCGCAGTGATAATTAAAAAGAAAGGACACTCTTCTGGCCCTCATTATTGTGGAGATAAAGATAGAAGGGCAAAAATATTGAAAGGCTCAGAAACAAGACAGCAGGCTTATTATGGCAATTATATGTAGCTAAAACACACGAACTGTATCACACTGCATGTCTCCTGTGGCCTCGCATCTTCTTTGCTGCTCTTGTGTCTGCGCCAGGACCGCCCCGGACCACCGCCCAAGAAATTTCCCCGGGGGAAAATCATTCCCTGCTCTGTTCACTCCAACTGCAATACTTTCCAGCAGTGCTGGACTATGCCAAGGAAATGTGTGAAGAGTCACTGTAGGCCAGTTTTCGGTTTGCTTTTACCCTTCCTTCCCTTCTCTCTCTCTCTCTCTCTCTCTCTCTCTCTCTCTCTCTCTCTCTCTCTCTCTCTCTCTCTCTGTGTGTGTGTGTGTGTGTGTGTGTGTGGAGGGGAATGTTATTTCCAAGAATTTTCATTTATTTATTTTATTCCAATCATTTATATGCCGTCCTTCACAACAATTGTCTCAGGACGGCTTACAACGAATAAAAATGATCAATAAAACAATACAATAAAATAATATATAACCAATAAAATAAATCAAGCAACTGTGAACTATTAACATTGCTAAGTTTTAAAATAGCATTTAAATAAACAAGTTTTAACCTGGCACTGAAAAGAATTTAGGCTCGGTGCCAATATTGGACTTGGAAAGGCATTCTTCGCAGGATCCCTGTTTTGCTTCTTATAGATGGAGGGGTGAGTCTAATCTGAGTGATGAATGTGAGATGAGTCCATCGTATGGTAATCTTTAGGAACTGATGTTCCGGGTCTTTAAAATGGCTGTTTTAATGATATGCCCAAGTTTTGTTTTGTTTTGTTGCATCAAATAAGGCAGACTTCCTCAGCCTGGTGCCCATCATGTAGCCCAAGACATGGCATCCCAGTTGTAAACTCAACACACTGGGAATGTACCAGGCTGGGAAGGCTGAAATTAGGTGCTTCCGATTCTCTCTATAAGAGGAGCTGTCATGCCTGGGTTTCTGATCAGTCTCCTGACCTTGCAGGCAAACTTTTAAATTATTCCTTTGGATTAAGGCCAAATAGAACAGACATCAGAGGGCAATGCAGCTTCACCTGCAGGTCCCAAGTGGGCCTTGCATGCATGTGTCTTGAAAACACTTCTCTTCTGTCACATCCCATCTCCTGCTGGAGTGTGGCAAACTCAGAGGGAGTTGGAAAAGCAGTCTGGGCATAAATTCCGGCTCGTATCCTTCCATCCGTCGGCCAATGGTCTAACGGCCAGAGTGTTGCACTGGGACTTAGGAGATCTGGGTTCTGCTTCCCACTTAGCTATGGAGCCACAGGGCGACTTTGCGCCAGTCCAGACTCTCAGCCTAGGGTTCCTCACAGGGCTGGTGTTGTGAGGATAGAATGGAGAGGAGAAGAACCTCGATAGACACTCTGGCCTTGGGTTCCTTACAAGAGGAAAACCTCAGAATTTAGATGCAAATCATTCTCAGCTCCTTCCAGACTAGAGGAGAGCATGTCTCATATGTATATAGGCAAGTACAGATGCGTAGTTTATTTAAAAATCCACAGGTGGGGTCTCCAACTAGAAATTGCATGGGGGAGTGCTTGTCCGCCAGTGCTCCAGCTGCACGTTCCATGGCATCCCATGCTCCCCAAGTTTGCCTTTCTCCTCTGGCCCGAAATTCTGCTGGAATTTTGTGCACATTGAGAACGCTCATCCCTCTTTGTGTCATTTTCTGCAGATTTCTTTGAAATGCTTGAGATTCCCCCAAGTAAACAGGTAGCCTTCGCCTTGCGCTTGGCTGGTCCTGATATTCCCCTTGGCTACATCAGAACTGGCACTCCTGTACTTGAGACGGGTCTTGGCTTGCCATGTCAAAGCAGTAAGATTGCTATCAGTACGAGGCACATGACAATGCCAGCCAGTGTGGGGTACTGGCTGGAGCACTGGACTGGGATCTAGCCCTGGGGGACTTTGACTACCTCACAGGGTGGTTGTTGCGAGGACAATACGGAGAGAAGAAGTACTGTGTGAGCCACCTTTGGTTCCACACAAGAAAAAAAATGGTGGGCTATAAATTGAATCATGCCATAAAAATAATAGCAGTGGCAGTTTCCCATAGAGCACAAAGATTACATTTTGTTTGTTGTGGACTCACAGTGCTTCTACACAATAGCGTTGTCCAGCGCTGCTGCAGGTGGCGTTTTACTGCATGACGCAATGCCCAGACTCGGAGTTCAGTCACAGCTCCAAGGGCAACCTGAGATGTGCGGACGCCCATGGCTGCCCCTGTGGGATGAGGCGAGATTCCCCGGGGCCACTGGGCGATTTGCCATCCAGTGGGGTGGAAGGTTGCTCTTTCTGGTTTAAGGCCCAATTCGACAGCTGTTCTTTTGCCCTGGGGGAATGCAGGATCAGGGTCAGTTTCAAATGGGCTAGTTGGGCCACGAACAAGCGGGAGCGTAACTTTTCAGTTGTGTGCATGTAAGCCTCATGCACATTCTTTAATTCCTGCCTGAGATTGGCTCAGAGAATTTTTGAGGCAGAAGAAGGCAGCTCCCCCGCCTTTGAGCTGAGTGCTATTTAGTTTCTTGTAGAAAACCCCACTCCTTCTTGAGCAAGTCAAAAGACATGCAAGTTGGAGTAAGCATCGCTAATTGCAGTTGTAAGCGTAGTGGGAGCTGTGATGGACAAGTGGACTGGGACAAATTTGGCCAGTGGGCTGATGCTCCTGACCTGGCTCACACCCTCTGCTCCCACTTGAAACTGACACAAGCTCCGGAGGCCTGCAAAACGGTCGTGGTCTCTCCCATCTCAGTAGTGGTTCTCTGGAATTACCTGGAGCAGGTAATTATTGCTCTATTACCTGGAGCAATACACAAATCTGCAATTCAATATGGTAAGGATGGAAGTCCTTCACCTGGCTTCTGCAACTTGGACGCATGCTGCAAAGCAGGGGAGGGGAGCCCCTCTGAAAAGCCACGCAGGACAGTGATGCTGCATCCCTGGCTGTTGGGGACTGACTCGGATCAGCCTCCCCGCCAGACCTAGCTTTTCAGCCTTCACAAGGCATCACCCACCACCTCTCAAGCTTGTCTAGCTGTCTTGGACTAGAGACCTCTCTCTTTCTGCTAACAGGAAAGCAGAGCTCCTTATTGCTAATACGAGTTGTGCACTGTCAGGCCAGCTCTGACTTATGGAGACCCCGAAAGCCCTCCAAAATGTTCTTTTCGTGATAGCTCAGCTCTTGCAAATTCCAGGCTGTGGCTTTCTTTATGGAGTCCGTCCATCTCATAATTGGTCGTCCTTTTCTTCTCCTAACTTCGACTTGTCCTCGCCTGATTGTCTTCTCCAGGGGGCTTTGCCTTCTTGTGGTATGCCCCAAGTATAGCAGCCTCAGTTTTGTCATTTTTGCTTCCAGGGAAAGCGCTGGCTTGATTTGATCTGGCACCCGCCTGTTCATCTTTCTGAGAGCTCCTTAGGAAGCTGCATTCTGTAGGCTGTACTGATTTTCTGTACTCTGCCCAGGATGACTGAAAAGTACCTCCGCCTGTCCTTGAACACACCAGCCTTCTGTTGTCAGGTTTCACAGTTTGTTCATCACAGTATGTACAAAGAAAAACTCACTCTGGGCGCTGAATTCTGCTGCATTGGCACAGGAGCGTGTGTCTGGGTGTGTGTGTGTGTGTGTGTGTGTGTGCGTGTCTGCACACCTTGAGCAAGACAGCACCACCCCAGCTTTGTGCTGCAGTGCAGGCAGACTTGGCACAGTGGGGCAACTAAGAGCCTGGAGAGCAGGAGGCCCTGGAAAGAATGCAAGCCTGACGAGCAGGTCCTGCTAACGGAGCATCCCGTTAACGGAGCTAGTAGCATCCCGTCTCCAGTGGGAGCCAATATCCCTGGATTAGGGGGTTGGACGCACACTGGCAGATCATGGCTGCTTAATGACCTGGAAGGCTGGCTCTGTGCGGTCGGCGGAGGGGCCTCCCACGCAATGCAGCCCGTGCCACCGGCCCCCTGGACCAAAGGGCGAAGCAGGAACGGTTGCCGTGTTGGCTCCGGGGGGCTCCAGCCTTCCCTCAGCACTCCTGGCTCGAGCTGGAGGCCGGCGTGAGCTTGACGGTTTGTTATTGTTAGCTGCAACAGTGCCTTGTTTTTGCAGGCTCCCCTGCCAGTTCTGGGGAATCCCATCATCCCCGGCTTGGTGCTTCCCATCCAATTTTTCTGATTCCTCCCAGTGTGTTCAGAGGAGCCAGACAGCCCAGAGATGAATTTGATCAGACTGAACAAGGCCAGCTCACCTAAAATATTAATTTCCTTCCTTTGCCAGCCCCCAAACACCTTGTAGCATTTCTCTGGCTACTTTGCAGCGGCAAGCGTGAGCAGGGGCCGCCCCTCCCTGGCCAGCAACTGCCAGAATCGTTGGTTGCTGGTCCAGCCAGTGTGTTTAAACAGATCTGGGTGCATTATGATAAATACAGGCAACTGTTTATTGAATTAATCTTTATTTATAGCATTTTTATCCCACCATTGAGCCTAAAAGGCTCCTAAGGTGGCTCACAAAAAATGGAGAGAGAGAGAGAGAGAGAGAGAGAGAGAGAGAGAGAGAGAGAGAGAGAGAGATTGCCTGCTGACTTACAACCTAAGCCACATGACACAAAAGAAAGGGGATTAGGCAGGCAGAAGGGAAAGCTAGAAAACCAGACACTAGATCTTACTTGCAAGTTGGAGTCGTGGACACAGTGGGAGGCTTGTGGCTTCCTCTTGCTCTGGAGGTCCTGTGCATGCACATACATATATGCACGCACATAGGCAAGCATGTACACATGGGCACAGACTTTTCCGGTGTCCCTCATGCACACAGGCACTCATGAACAGGCATTTGTGCATATTCAGGGTGTGGGGGGATTCAGTGGATTGATTGTTTGCCCTTGAATCAAGCAAGTGATCTAGAAATAGAGTTTTTCCTACTGCAGACCCATTCCTGCTTCAGCTCAACATACTGAAGGGGATGGAACATAAACGTCAGACAGACCAGTACTGCTAGTCGGCCACTTTTAGAAAGCATGAACTTCAGCGAACCAGTGTGGTAGTTAGAGTGTTCGATTGGGGTTCTGGGTGATTTGGGTTCTAGTCCCCACTTGGTCATGAAGTTCACTGGTTAACTTTGAGCCCGTCACTCAACCTAAGCCTAGCCTACCTCACAGGTCTGTTTTAAAGGATGGAATGGAGTAAAGAAGGACTATGTAAGCCACTTTGGGTTGCTCACAAAAGGAAAAAAAGAAAAAATGTGAAAAAATGCAATTTAATAACATAATAAGAAATAATAGTAATAGTAATAGTAGCTTCATAACCCCCTACTGCAAAACCCACATATATATTATTGTTTCTTACATACACAGGCTCTCCTCTACTTCTGGGAGTTCAGGATAACATAGATCTCTCCATTGCATCTTAATAGAATAGAATAGAATAGAATAGAATAGAATAGAGTAGAGGATCCCAGGACACTGATTCAACTTCTTGGCTAAGTGGGGATTCAAGCCTGGGTCTCCCCATTCCTAGGTAAGCGCTTTGATTACTGCACCATCCCGACTGATATCTTGGATACGGGTTCAGGAGACTTCAGTTTACTTGGTTTCATTTTTTAACTTGAAAAATCCTGGGATCAACCAGTTGAAACTTGGTGCACAAATTTACATTTGAGGGCTCGAAATCCTTGCCAGTGTAGCCAATCTACTGCAAATTGCCATGTCCCATCTGCCCCCGCTCCCAGTGTACTTGATGCACAGCGCTGCAGGGGAGTCAGGACTCACAGGATGCAACACCCAGCTTTTTTTATTGGCAGGGGCACCAATGTCATCTGGCCGCTACCACGGGGTTCCCTGCTTCCTCCTAGTTTAACTGCAGTTAACAATGGCTGGGAAAAGTAAATTTCCCCAGCAACCTGTCTTGTTTCTTGTTGTAATGCAAAGTCTTTCAGGGTGGCGTGGTCTTGAACTGGCAGTTTGGACTCCTTTAGTTTGCAAAAGGCTTGTTTCTGGTGAAGGTGAAAAGGGCTAGAACTGGTTGATTCAAGTTGGCAATGCTGTCTGCATTACTGGACTCACCTTGGGGCTGTGGCTGCGCTCCAAAAGTGGCCACTGAAGAAACAAGCCAAGAGTCACCAATTTTGCTCCCTTGCAGCACTGTCTGAAGAGCCGGTGAGCATGGCTGGCCGGAAGTGCAGCACCATCTACAAGGGCTTTGCGGAGTGCCTCATCAGCCTTGGGGACAGCATGGCTCAAAGCGTCCAGCAGCCACAGGATGACGACAGCATCCAGGAGCAGCAGGAGCTGGACACTATCTGTAGGTGAGTCCCCGACTCCTTCTCTTGGCTCACTGGAGGTGGGGGTTTTTATGCTGGGCCACATCAAAGAGCCACAGGAAGCTGACTTGGTCCCAAACAAAACATTTGTCTATTTAGCCCAGCCTTCCCCAACGTGTCGACCTTCAAATGAGTTTTATGGCAACTCCCATCATTCCCAAGGGGATAATGGGAATTGTAGTCCAATACATCTTCAGGGCACCAGGTTGGGGAGGGCTGGTTTAGTCCAATACTGTCTACTTGAACTGGCAATAGCTTTCTGTGGTGTCAGGGTGGAGGCCTTCCCCATCATCTACTTCTTGCTCCTTTTAACTGGACCTGCTCTACTCTGAACTGTGGTCCTTTTCCAATGAGTTCTCCGAGGAGGCCAGATCTGGGTAAACAATGCAGCAGCAGCCTCAGAATCTCCCATTCATCTTAACCTAGTCCCAAGAGCAGTGGCATGCTATTAAAATTGAAGTCCAGGTGTTCACCAAACAGTACCTGGACATCCTCCCAAGGAGAGTTCAAAATGGCAGGCAACTGCACCGATCCATATCAACACAATAATCCACATTTCAACCACCACCCATGGTTGAACAGAAGCTTGCATTCACCCTTTGACTGTGGGTTATCCAGTCGTCTGAACCCAGCCAGCGCTGGGGAAATAAATCCCCCCCACAACAGTTGTGTGAGGATTGTACCTAGGCTCAGAGAGAGCAGGGAATTCTGGGGGAAGCGGCAATGGCACCCACTCTCCTGTGAGTCAGAAAATGCCAGTGTTGCATCCTCATGAGCAGCCCTGTCTCCATCATACCACTGGCCAAGAGCGAACGAGAACACACTGAGGGATACAGCATCCCCACATCCTAGATATGCTTTCTGTCAAAGCAGCATAGATCCAAGACATGGAAGCAACGCTTCCTGAACCTGGTGCGACAGGCTGCCAATGAGCTGCAGAATTGCTTCCTAGAATGTGTTAACTCGGAAGCAGCTTGTAACATTTGGAGCAAATCTTGGAAGGGCAGATCAGGAGCTGGTAATTGAGGAGGCGGACAACAGGCGGGCTGAAGTGAGTCCAGAGTGTGAGCAGAAAGTGAACCTGGCAAAGGAAGCGAAGTAGCATTCCAAGCCCAGGAAGTGCCCTAGGCAGCAGAAGGGGGAGAAGCGAGGCAAATCCAGACAAGATCTTTTGCAACCAAGAGTGTGGCAAGGGATATAACGAGAGAGGTGGGGTGGGGGAATCTGCAGATGTCAGGATGTTGTGCCGAATCCTTTTTGCATCACAGTTAATTGCGACTGCAATATCTCCACTGCCCTGCGCAAATAGAGGCACTAATGCACACATATCTTCTCCAGTTTCTCTCCTCTTTTTTTTAACTGGAACTGAGGACCTGTCTTGAGGACCTTGGAGGAACTGACTCCAAGGTCCTCAAGAGATCCACACCCTTGGCTCTCAGCCACTAATGGTTGAGTGGCTTCTCTGTGTTCTGCAGTAGTTTTGATGCCTCACTTATGGCTCAATTAGCATCTGCAAGAGCATTAAAATACAATATGCTGGTACTTTTGTATGTATTTTGGGACCTCCCTTTTTGCTGTTGACATCACCCACTGCTTGAAAATGGTTCCCAGGAGAGTCCCTGGAATGGAAGTCAGCCCTTTGGCTAAACTGTCATCCACTCTTGTTCCAAACAGTTGCTCCCTTCTACTAGTTATATGAGAGTTCTCAGCTGGGTTCCTCTCCTTGCAGGTCGTGGGATGATTTCCATGCTTGTGCCACCAAGGTCCTATCCAGCTGTCCTGAGGAGGCAGCCAACATCTGGGAGTCCCTTCGGCAAGAGTCCAGGAAGATACAGTTCCAAGGGAACCTGCATGACCTCTGTAGCTCCCGTGCCCAGTCTGCAGGCAATGGGAGGGCATCCAACATGGATGAAACCAACAAGGAGACCTTGCGGGGCACAGCCTGGCTTCTCCAGCCCCACCTTCTGGGCAGCCTGACTGTTGTAGCTCTCATGGTTGTGATGCCCTTTGTCTAACCCGGGAGCTCCCTCTCCTCCTGTCCCCTTTCATGCAGACTGGTGGCTTAGTGCTGCTCTCCTCCAAGAAACTGGCTCAGGCCCAGTGGATGGCAGTGGCGTTTGCCAGATCCCGGTGATGTGGCCCACAGGGTGGAAGAGGTGGGAGACCTTGAGCTTCCCTGCCTTGTATCTGTCCTGCTCAAAGAAGCCGTGTAATGCTAAAGATGCACCTCTTGTGGCTACATGCCCTAGGTTCACTAGCTGCTCTCCTCCAGCAGCCACTGTGTCCCACCCTGTTTCTCCTTTGTCCTCTAACTGCCCAGGAGAATCTCCCTTGTACCACTGCTTCAAAAGTTCTGTTTCCCTCCACCCTGATTTTTCTAAGAGAATTGGCAACCGTCAGTTGCTTCCAGCATCCTTACCAGGGGCTGCTGACCAGAGAGAGCCCAAAGCAGCAGCTCTGGATGGGAAACCAAGCCAACATTCTCAGACCGAGGGAGCCTTCCTCCATCCAGCAGTCCTCCCGTGTAGGAGGCCAGGAGCTGCCGATGAGCCACAGAATGTAGGGGATCTTCTACTGGCATGTGCCGCTGTGCATTGATTGGCAATTGCACAGGCTTCTTCTCCACCCTTTCCTTACCGTGTCCTCAAAGGCCATGTTGCCCAGCCAATTGTCTTCTCTCGCCCCTCCCACAGCATTCTCTCACTTGCTTTCATTTTCGGCACCTTAAGGTCTCAAGGGCCACATTTCTCCAGCTGTAGGTACAATTGTTGTTGGGTTGTTTTTTTCTCCGGCGCCCTTGGCAGCTCTGCTGTCTAGCCACTGGACTTTGCTGATGGGGGAACTAACCCATGCAGGCGGAGACAAAAGGAAACTCTTCCATCCATTGGGATAGCATTTCCTCCCGCCAGCAAGCCTGTGTACGGGCCGTTGCTGTATGCCAGGCTGTATCTTGCATGCACTTCTGCAGTTATGGAGGTGGGCTGGGTCTTGAGGGTCTGGTCGGTCTGCATCCTGCCAGGCGCCCCTGACTAAAGGGGTTTTTGGGGAGCACCTTGCTGGTGTGGCCCATTTTTCTTTCAGAAAGCACCTCTGCTACTGCCACACAAGTATGCACCAGCTGAGGGTTGAATGAAAAGCCAGTGAGCAGTGGAAATTTTAGGTCTCCTATCAGCTGGGGGCAACTATTCAAATGTATCTCTATATTTCTATTAAAAGGCACTTTTACATTTCACTTGCCTTGTCCAGTGTTGTGCACTGCAATTCACACATGATGCAGCCAGGAGCATTTTTAGCATTCCTTGTCTGTCAAGTCACTTAATTCCAACTGCACGTACTCAGGAGCCTGCGTTCCCCAGCTAACTATGTTGAGATAACTGCAAAATAGGGGCGTTACATAACTCACAAGGAAGAGTGGTCTTGAATTCTTTTGTTAAAAGAAAAAAGAGTGAGTACTTTGCATTACAAAGAAATTGAACACACAAATGTTTGGGGATCAAAAAAGTACATCTGCATTTCTTCTAATTCCAAAGTTCAAATTCAGCGTGCTGCTGTTTATTCAGCCAACATGACAGCATCCATGCCCAAGAAGGGAGGCACTGGGGGCTTGAAGAAACCCAAGGTTTTAAGGAGTACAATAAATCTTAATCGGGAAAAAATATCCTAAGGAGAAACCCCAAAAACTGATGGCTAAGCATGTCATGAAATGCTGAATGATCTTTGGGGAAAGGAGTGGGAAAATGGGGAGGAAAGATGGAGATGAAACAGCATCTGGAAACTTGAACAATACACTCCACATTGCAATATTTTCCTGCAGATCTTGCTTGCTTTTAGATGCACTACTTAAATTATTGTTTGATAAATCCAGGTTCACACCTTTATAATCTCATACAGAAAACAATATACAGTGTATCACTCTTTCAAGGACATCAGCTTTCTTTTGAATCTTCCTGTTTTTTCTCCATGTGGTTTCTGGCAAGCTTATTTTATTCTGGATATTGATCAACAGTGGTTAAAACAATATTTAAAAACAGACTCAAAGAAATACAGATGAAGACCAACTCAACTTGGCTTGGAAAACCGGTTTACTCCTTGGCACTACATGCTTAAATGTAACCCAAACAACTCAAATCCTTCCTGGATTATGCACATATTGAAAAAAAGGCTCATTCCCTAATGTTTGGGAGCTTCACTCCCAGTGTTGGGGTGATTGTTTGTGAAGGCATTCAAAAAGGACATTCATCATCAAAAAAGAAGACACGTGTTGGCTTAAAATTTGCCTGTGGGACTTTATACATATAGGTACCGATTTAGTAATAATGATTATAACTCTAGATAGTTACAGATACAATTGTAATAATTATTGTAAATGGAAATCCAGCCCATCTCACCATAATGTGGATGTGTGTGACAAGAAGGTCTGTTTGTCTCAGTCAGCTAGCTGTCTCCACGATGGGCAGCTGGAAGGCCCATCTCTTCCTTCTGATGGGTCTTTATTTTTATACCAACATGAACTAGACAGTCCTTCAAACAGAGGGCAGTAAAAGAGGACATTGGCACCCTACAAATGTCCATCTATTAAATACAGGAGCATAACCTGATGCCCTGCTAGATTAGACCAAGGGTCCATCTAGTCCAGTAATCTATTCACACATTGGCCAACCAGCTGCCTGTGGAAACCTACCAGCAGGACTTGTCTTCTCCTCCATGAATTTGTCCAAATCCTCTTTTAAAGCTGTCCAAACTGATAGCCATCACCACTCCTGTGGAAATGAATCCCATGGTTTCACTATGATGCTGTATGAAGAAGTCCTTCCTTTCTTCTGTTCATCAATCAGCTTCATAAGAAGGTTCTAGTATTTTGAGAAAGAAACAGAAATGCTTCCCTGTCCACCTTCTCCACACCGTGCATAATTTCTACATCTCTATTATGCCACCCCTCCGTTGCCTTTTCTCTAAGCTGAACAATCCCAAATGTTTTAACCTTTCCCCATAGAAGAGTTCCTTCAGATCCTTGGATATTAGGCATAGCATGGATATACAGATGTTTCAACCAGGGAGAGACATGTCTGTAGATCTCTACATACGCATGCTTCTGCAAGGAGGTGGTACCAGCGTCTACAACAGCTGGTAGTCCAGGGGTATACATTCATCAGCTCCTCTGGCTCAGATGGCCACATGAGCCATGGTGGCAAAGAAGTCCTATGCCCATGTGTGGCTCCATTGTCCTATCCAAGACTTGGGCTTCTATGTGTGTGAGAGAGAGCTATCCAAGAGCTCTTAAAAAGATTCCCGTCGGGTATTCTCTGACCCTTCATATGCTATCAACAGATGTTCACAGTGGCCTTTGATGGTTGCTATAGCAATATTTGTTCTATCCTCTTGAATTTGTGTGTATCCACTGAGCTTTGCTATCTCTGCTTTTGACCAGACGTCCTTGGTTTCTGTCTGGTCTGGGTAGTAACAACAGCTGGACATACAGCACAGATCTGTTTTGGCACATTTCTTCTGTCATACAGTGCAGTCCTTGGTGTGGGCAGCAAGGTTCCAAATTCTTTGTGGTGTACATTTTCCTAGTAGTTTCAGAAACTAGATGGTTGAACATGGCTGGACGGATGCTTTATTTATGAAACTTGTATGGCTCTTCACACTTTTCCCAAAGGGTGTCCTTGAAATTAACTGTTGTTTCATTCAATCCTTAAAAATGGGGCCTTCTGGTTGCCTGCAAGGCACTGGTAGGAATTCTTTGACTCACAGACCAGATACGGCCTGCAGGTCCTCTCCAAGCGGCCCTGTATGGCTTGGATAAAACCTGGAATCAAGAGCAGTCACAGGTGAGCTGATCTCAAATTCTAGGGAGGTTTATATGGACAACAATGGTTTCTGACGGAAGCATGAAGTTCTGCTTCCAGATTGTTGTGGGCCATTGGGAAGGACACCCCCAGTGCTCCCTCCCTCAGGGACCCTAGCTTCTCACCACCACTGTCACCAGCAGATCTTGCTTCTTGTCCTCTTTCTCAGCACTGCATCACTCACTTGACTGGCAGGAACGCCTACTCCTCACCAGCACCATTTTCTGGGCCCAGATAAGAGGTGGGTTGCAAGCATGTATAAAGGTGACAAAGAGGGCAGCTTCAGGAGGCCACCGTCTTGGGTAGGGCCTGAGGCTGCCTCGGTCACTGGCTGTGAAGAATGGTTCAGAAGCTCCTGGACAGGATCCCTTGAGAGTCAGCTGCTTTTACAGGGCTGGAGAACCTGTGGCCTTCCAGCTTTTGTTCCCCCTTCCCCCAGCATTAAGCCTAACCGGTGTGGCTAATAGGATAATGGAGTCAACATCTGGAGGCCAAAGTTTCCCCATAACGTGGGGCATCACGTTTGTGTTTCCCACGCCTCTGCACCAGCCAGAACTCAAGAGATGAGGAAAGCCAACGCGACAAAACCGGCCCTTTCTCACTGTGCCCTCGGACCACAGGCAAGGGAGCTACATCCTACAGCAGGTTGAGGAAGGCAGAGGAGAGGGGTGTGTGAACTGGCACATGTTCCCCCCTTGACAGTATTAATGGCTTGGCTTGGATTTCATCTCCGTGTTTCCAGCACTGCCTGCCCATAATGCAATTAATCTGCCTTTGCTTAAAGCCCCCTGAGCACTCAGCAGCCCAGTTCAGCCTTTCCGTCGCTCGGCACTCATGCTGCGCATCTCCAGGCACCTGCTCCACGTTTGCCATGTGTGCGGCCCCACACATACAGAGAACCGTGCAAACCGCTTCAGGTCCCTTGCTCAATGAAAGCAAGTGGGATACAAGTGCAACAATAATGGAAACATAAACATGTGGCTGGATTGGACCGGTAGTTCACCCTCAAGCTGGAAGCTGGCCGATGGTTTGGGATCCTCCAACATATGATTGAGAAAAAAATCAGACATGTTTCTCCGAGGTTAAGTTACCAAGTGCACAATCCTACACTTCCCAACATCAAAGAGGACAGAGGAGTCTTCAGGGTCGCAGCTCCAAGGTCCCATGATGCTGGAGCTGGGACACCAGTGGCTGAGCCCAGGCCTCTTCGCTGGTGTGGCAAGAGACACATGGCTGCCCCGCCGAAGATGCTGCCGTGCCTTGGAGAGGAGGCCAAGGGGTGTGCTGAGGGCAGAGCAGGCAAGAGGCCAGGTCTTGCAGCATAACAGTTCCAAGCAGCACCTCGGCCCCCTTCCCTTCCCCGTCTTGGGGCTAAATAAAGCTGGCCAAACAGGACTCTCCAGATAAAACGAAAGCTGTGAGGAGCAGCAAAGATTGCTGCTGGCTTTGTGCAGGATGCTTGCAAGCCTCCAAGTTGGGAGGTTTATTTTTTTTTTTATTTTAGACAGAAAAGAAACATAATACAATAAATCGCAACAACAATAATATTACACAATAATAAAAAAGTAAACAATAAAGTGCCCCCACCACCCCGGAGACCAATGCTACCACCATTCACATACTATAACAATTAATAATATATAATATACTTCAATTATTTCCATATCCCCTCCAGAAATTCATATAATCTTGATTGGGTTTAGAGCCTTTGCCTTCTATCAGTACTGCTTTTACAATATCTTCTCAAATTTCATTATATTTATTTGCTTTCATTAACCCTCTTTTAATTTTCATTTCTGTCATCAGTTTATCATTAATTACCATGTTCCGTATTTCATGATACCATTCATGCCTTTGCAAAACCCAGTTCTGTTTCTGATATTTAACTATCACTAGCCGAACTGCCGTTATCAAACTTAAGATCCATTCTTTCTTAGCTTCAATTATATCTTGTTTTTCTGTCAACAGTAATAACACCATTCTCGGTGACATTTCTAAGTCTATATCTAAAATTTCTCTAATTTCCTTAAATACCATAATCCAAGTCCTTTGTATATTTTCACAATCTCACCACAAGCTGGGAGGTTTATGAGCCTCTGCCTGCAGGTACAGGATGGGGCCTCCAAAGTGTCATAGCATGAATAGTTAGGGGAGCCTTGCCAAGGCAGGCATAGGATTGTGCCCCAAGGAGTGGGTTCCACTGTATCTGACTGGCAGCAAACCTTTCCCCACGTGGCTCATATGGATGGGAGAAGTACCTGCACGAAACAGCCCGTCAAGACAATTATTAATTTCCGGCCCTCATCAGCCTCCAACAAGCGCAGTGACTGGGCAGCTGTCATACTGGCAGCAGACGGACACGGGGGAGCTCAAAAGCAGGTCTGAGGGTGGGCTCCCAGGCAATGAAGGCCTCCACACTGCTTCTTCAGTTGTGCCAGGTGTGGATCCTGCTCTGGCCACCTTTCCTCCCTGCTGTCCTACCTGTGCTGGCGCACGAGGCCAGCTGGGGCAAGCTGCAGACATGAAGCAGAAAAACGAGGAAAACGCTGTCTCCATTTATGCCAGGAAAAGCACCAGCCAGGTCCAGTTCCAGCCAGCAGGCCACCGTCTCTAGCAGCCGAATTTGCATGTTACGGCAGGACGACTAATTATTAAATTGCATTGATATCCTGCTTTCTTCCCTCATACAAGGACCCGAAGGCAGCTTACATAGACCTCTTCACTCACCACAACAACCCGGTGAGGTAGGGTAGGCTGAGAGTGAGTGACTCCCCCAAAGTCACCCAGTGAGTTTCATAGGGACTAGAACCCAGATCTCCCAGGTTCCCAGCCCAACACTCTAACTGGCTTTCCATTCTGGTTTTATTTGTTCTTATTGTAGATTTTACCCCAGAGAGAGGCACTTGTGAGATGTTCTGCCTCAGATGCCAGAATAATTTCAGCCAGCTCAGAAACATCATCCTTTGATTTGCTGTTGCATCTCAGGTAGCAAAACGTTCTGGCGTCACCTGTTTCGTTCATAAATTTCAAGCTGTGGTTGTCAATGCAGAATTGTCATCTGAAATCAAATCGGCCTCCCAGAGAAGCATCTTTAGGGCTCTCCGCACATGAAGCAAAGTAGCATGTGGAGGAGCAGTAAATTCCATGCTCCCTGACCCAGCCAGGAGGACCCCCTGCCACAGTTGGTGCCTCTGATAAGAGCCCCACTGGCCACTCTTCCAGTGGGGCATTTGCTGCAGCAAGAGAGTGGCTGGTGGGGCTTTCTGTAACAGCCATCAACCCTCTGTTTCACTTTCATGATCCCTGCTTTTGCGAAAATAGGGCTCTCCCTATCACTATTTTATTTTATTTTATTTTATTTTATTTTATTTTATTTTATTTTATTTAATACCATCCTATTGCTGAAGCTTTCTGGGCAGTTTAATCTATAAAAATAAATCAATAGAACATGATACAAAAACCAAAGCAGCATTAAAAAATTCAGAACAGCTAAAAACATACAGCAAAAAAAAGCGAGGCAGCTCCCACATGCCCCAGGAGGCAGCCCCAGAGAGCCCCAGAGGGCCAGTGAGGGGGTGCCAAGGCGGGGGCCAGGGAGAGACAGACGCCAGGCCCTCTGGCTTCCGCGGAGAGAAGGCATGTGCCAGGCTGAATGTGCTGCATCAAGTGATGCTCCAAAGTCCTGGGTGCCTGGGGCCATTTGCACCTTTGCAACTGAAAATCAGGTTCCCTGAATGGCAAAGGGAGTGTTTGGGAGGAGCATGATGTTCTAGGAGGGCCTTCCGAACCAGCCCTCCCTCCGAGGATGGGCTCCTGGCAGCCCGAATGTGCCAGAAATCTGGCCTGCAGGCTGCGCTCTCTGGGGCAACCAGGCCGGCATTTTCCGAAAGGCACAAACAAGCGCTGTGACTCTCCGGAGGCTTCGCCCCCAGGGGGCCCTGCTTGTTTCCATGCCACGCTCTGTGCTGGCACGCTTTGGGGAACATGGTCTCTTCCTTGTTAAGGCTTAATGTAGCAGCAGGTGTGCTGGGCAGGCCGCTCACCAGGCTCCTGGCGATGGGAGACTCTGCACTGAATGGGCTGGTGGGGAGACAACTCCTGACACGGTAGCATGAATTGCCTCCCTTCCCACAAAACGTGGCAAGCCAGCCCTGCTGCAGTGGGAACGCCGTGCCGCTCCTTCTGCTGAGTGGGGCGCCGGATGTCCTGCCCACGAAGCTATTAGTGGCTGTGTCCTGCAGAGCAGAAAAAAGGACCGTGCCATGTCCAGAGAGATGCTGAGACACAGTGAAGGGCCTGTAGTCCAGCAGGGACCCACTGACAAGAGCCTTGTGGAGTTGCCCCCTTCTTCACGTTGCTCCTCACTTGCAACCCGCCTCTTGTTTTCTGGTGGGCCCAGAAAATGGCGCTGGTGAGGAGCAGACGTTCCTGCCGGTTGCATGCTGGCCGTTGTCTGCCAGTCGAGCAAGTGGCTTCAGTGATGAGCAAGGGGACAAGCAGCAAGATCTGCTGGCGACAGTGGTGGTGAGAAGGGCGAGTCACAGGGGAAGGGAGCACTGGGGGTGTCTTGCCCAAGCATCCTCCAAAACTAGTAGCCAGCCCTGTTCAGTGGCTGCAATATGGCTCACAGTATTGCTAGATCTGCCTCGTTGGTGTTCTTCCAGGGTTAGGTGCTTCCTTTCTCTGCCCACCTCAGCAGCAGGTAAGGTTGGTGCAAGGAAGGTAGGAGCAGCCTGGGCGAGGGAGGAAAGTGAGGTGGGGGAGGGCCAGGTTGAGGATACTTACAGTCGGGCAGCTGCCCAGGAAGCAGCTGATCTTCTTTCACTGGAGGGGGGCTGAACCCTTTTACTGTGGTCCTCCAGGCACTGGGAGCTGGTACAACAGCTATCATCCCTCATTACTGGCTATGTCAGCCGGGGCTGATGGCAGTTGCAGTCCAACAGCATCTGCAGACCATAAGTTCCCCAGTACTTTTGTACTCCGCATGCTCGAAGACTGAGCTTAAAAAGAAGATGCCAGAGAGATGTGATGGAGTCTCCAATTCCTTATCCCACCACCAAAATTCAGTCCCCTCCCCAAAAGTATACTTTGCCCCATCCAAACAGCATGAGGAAGGCCAGAGATTTATCCCCTGGCTGAAAAATGTTTTCTCGTGCAAGATTTAGATGCAGAACTGTGGCTAAGTTATTGCCCTTTCTGGGATCTTATTTTATAAGGCATTTTATATAATTCTATTGTAATGTTTCTGCTGTTGCTGCCTTAAAGGACTTTGCCCAGAAAAATGGCCTACAATTGTTTCAAATTGGAAATCAGTGTTAAAATGGTACTCTAAATCTCTCCCCACCTGTCTGCTCATCAGCTGCTTCTTGCTCCATTAGGGAAAACTTAGTGTTCCCCATATTAAACAAGCAGCATTACTGTATCTTATTTTCCATTCTGATCTGGCCATTTGACCACAGGTGGGTGATTAAGAGGCCTATAGATACAAGGCAGCTAACTTCCTTGATACCTTGTGCACTAAGTTAAAAAGGCAGACTCTTATGCAAGAAATCTTGAAGGGACTGTGCTTGCCCAGTCACTGTGCAGAAAATCCAGTCCTGCAGCAGGAACAGCTCAGGACAGAAGTCTACAGGGCTGTTCATGGGCAAGGCACACAATGCCTCGGGACGCATTGTGTCATCTGTTGCAGCCGACTCCATGTGAAGACTATGGCAGTACAGGTAAAATATCAGATTTTTAAGATGGTTATACACATCCGCCTGTGAAGGTGCGAAATACAGGCCTGCGGTGGATTTTATTCTAATCCAAGGAAACAAGAGGAGCGGGTAAAGCTGCTTTCTCAGCTTGCTTACTTCACTGCAGACAGTGGATTCCACTGTAAACGGCAGAACTCCAGGTGACACTGACCCGTCTAGCCGACTCTTCCCTTTCCTACAGAAGGCAATCGGAGATTTCCAGGGAGCCCCTGAGCAGCAAATGAAGGTAGCGGGGGCCCCCTGAGAGTCTTGCTCACAGTGACAGCCTGACCCTTAATAGGGAGCTGCCATTCAGCTGTCAGAGCTGCCAGCCCAGTTCAGGTGCTTTTCATCAATTGCCCTTCCAAAGGACATCAAAGCCTGCGGCTATCACAAGCATGTAGCAATTAGTTCCATAAGTGAATGGCTGTTTCCGGGAGAAGGGTTAGTTTTCCCCAGTCCAATTTCACCCTTGCCATCTCTGGCCTGCTTAGGTCCCAATCCTCCCTGCCCCTGGAGTTCCCCAAACAGTTAAGTCCCCCGTTCCCCAAATGCTTATGCCTCCGTTTCTGGCTTTTTTGCAGTATTTTTTCACCCCACTATAAAAGGTTGAATTGCCTCTCCCAGGGCTAAACTATGCTGGTATTTGGGGGCCTGACTGTTTTTCCCCAGCCTTTCCCCACGCTGGAGCGCTGCCCCTGTGAGTTTCTCCGGAATGGAGCGTGGCCCCCAGGCTGAAAGGTCTACCCGCCTCTACGCTCTGCACAATTCCATAGTCATCTCTCAGCCCTGCCCCACTTCATGAGATCAGTGATGATTTTGTCACCCCTACAAGTTCATTGTTTTTTGATGCTGGAGAAGATGGTGTCTCCTTTGTTTTTACAAATAACAGAGCTAATGAGAAAACGTGTGGGTATGTAGCTCTAGGAGGACTGGTTCTGGAGACGAGAGAACCAGAAGGAACCAGGCCAGGATGAGTGTGTGAGCTGCATCTTGAAAGAGCCATCCTCAGATAAGGTATGAATGGAGGGAGGAAATTCCCAGCCTCAGGCAGGGAAGGGGCGTCTGAGAAAGTTGTCAGAGAATGAGGTAAACTGTAAAAGCTTTGTGCTAATTGTGTACCTCCTGCCAATCTTGCAGCTCAAAAGCATGCAAATGCAAGTAGATAAAAAGGTACCACTTCAGTGGGCAGGTAACAGCGTTCAGTTCCGTGCACTTCGGTGTTTAGTCATGCCGGCCACATGACTAGACACTGTCTGCGGACAAACGCTGGCTCCCTTGGCCAGGAAACGGAGATGAGCACCACCCCCTAGAGTCAGGCATGACTGGACTTAACGTCAAGGGGAAACCTTTACCTTTACCTTTACCTTTTTAATTGTGTACTGTGCAGTTCCAAGGCCTTCTGCCTTACATGTTTAAGAATATGTTGACCGTCTTGCAGTTGCTGTTCTCATATTGTTATTCCTCCTGTCTTTTACAACATGGCCTTGCACCCCTCCATTTTTTTCTTTCTTTCTATCTATCTATCTATCTATCTATCTATTTATTAAAAGCTTTTGTATGCTGTCCTATTATACAAGATCTCAGGATGGCTTACAATATTTAAAAAGACAATTAAAACAACAATCACAATAAATAATAAAACAGAACAAAACAATAAATTGCAAAACAAACAGAGCGAATAAACTTAAAAACTATTAAAGTTTAAAATAGTGTTTAAATAAAAAGGTTTTGGCCTGGCACTGAAATGAGTATAAACTTGGCGCCAGGCGTACCTCTCTGGGGAGTACATTCCAGAGTCTGGGCGCCACAGCAGAGAAGGCCCTGCTCCGAGTTGATGACCTTTTTACCTCTCTTAGAGAGGGTTCCTGGAGTAGGGCTTCTCCCATAAATCTTAAGGGACGTGAGGGCATATAAGGAAGGGAACGCTCCATCAGATATCCTGGTCCCAAGCCATTTAGGGCTTTATAGGTCAAAACCAGCACCTTGAATTGGGCCCAGGGATGTCCTGCCCTAGGTGGTGTGTGTATGTTAATCCACAGGTTCTGACTTTGGTCTCAAATGGTGTGTCAATCTTTATTCTCAAGAGGTGCAGTGAGATGTGTTACAAACGCAGAAAGGTGAGAAATAACTATGTGACCCACGCAGTCTTGGAATATTCTAATACTGCTGCAGAACTCAAGGTAACTACATGAAATTCCCAGGTGGACTGCCCCATCCTATCCCACCATTGGCTGAACAGCCCCAGACCTGCCTAGCTTCGGCCAGGGAGCTGCCTCTTGTGTCATGCCCGAGGAGTATTTGTGTCTCTTCTTCAGTAGAAAGTGTCCACTAACTTACACTAATTAATGTAACTACCTGCAGATGCTAAAATTGCCCCTTACGTAGCAATAGAATTGAGCAGAAAAGAGAAGAGAAAAGAGGGGAAGAGAAGAGAAAAGAGCGGAAGAGAAGAAACAGGAGTTGCTTCATGTGAATGTGTCTACCCAGCAGTTCCTGCAAGGTCCCTCGGCATTTAAAAGCAGCCAGCAGGGCAGATAATCTCCCTATTCTTCATTTACAATTTCGACAATCCTGTGTTTAAGAGTGAATTAGTGCTAGATCTCTGCAGGATTCAGCTAAGAGGATAAACCAGGCTGCAAGTATGTGTGAACAACACAGGATACCCAGCAAAGCTTGCGTATGATTTTCCAGGCAGCATTCTCACGATCCCTGAGCGGAAAGCCCCTGTTCCTTCATGGATACAGTCAAAGAGCTGTGCATTACTTACTGCTTCAGTGTGACACACTTACTGGCTTTGGTGGTCCCGAGGAAAGAACTGAATGGAAACACTCTAGAAATTGTTCACTGGGGAGGAATAAATTGCCTAGAAGAGACTCCACATCATTGAAAGGGGAAGAGTGCAGAAACATTTTCGCACATGATCAGGATGGCCACCATAGAAACAGGAAACTTGCAGTCAGTGGTGCATTTAATTTGCTACAGAGTTAACTCTTCCCTTGCTTCCTGCGGGGCAAGGAGCTGCTTCGCGTTACAGTTGTGTGCAGAGTTCTGAAGGTGTCCAAGTGACTTGCTGAAGGGGCATCGTGGCACTGGCACAGGGCCTCTTTCCTTTGTGAAGCAGCGAGCTCTATGGGTCTCTACCCACCTCTGTGTGGCACCCCCTCACATACCTGTATGTCGCCAACAGATCCGCTCTGAGTCTCCTCTTCTCCAGGCTGAAGAGACCCAGTTCCCTCAGTCTCGCCTCATACGGCATCCCCTGCAAACCAGCCACCAACCTTGTGGCCCTACGCTGCACTGACTCCAACCTGGCTATATCCTTTCTGTAATGTGGAACCCAGAACTGAGCACAATACTCCAGTTGCGGGCGCACCAGAGTCATATAGAGTGGCAGTAATACCTCTCTGAATCTAGAAGCCACACTTCTGACTATGCATCCAAGGGCGGTGTTCGCCCTCTTGACCATCCCGTCACACTGTCACTACATTGCTTTCAAGGCGTTTGCAGACTGACTGCTTTATTTATTTCCTGCCTTTTTGTCTTTTCAAGGAATTCAAGGCCACATACATGATTCTCCTCCTTTCCATCCTATCCTCACAACAATAAACCTGTAAGGTAAGTTATGCTGAGAGTCTGTTACTGGCCTGAAGTCACCCAGCGACCTCTATTGCTGAGTGGGGACTAGAACCCAGATTGCCTGAGTCCCAGTCCCACGCTCTTAACCACTACTCCATACCGGCTCTCAAATAATAATCAGCTCCAGAATATTCCCAGGCATTAATGTCAGACTGACAAGTGTGTAGTTCTCAGGTTCTTTTTCTTTTCCTTTCTTGAGGATGGGGACAACACCTGGCCATCTGGCACTTCCCCATCATCCATGATTTCTCAAAGATTAGGAACGGTGGTTCTGGAAGTTCTTCTGCCTGCTCCTTTATGGGCCCTGGAGATTTGAACTCACTCAATCCAATTAGATGATCCTTGACCGTTTAATCCTATCAGTCCTGAGCTGCCATCCTTCTCCTTCAGCTTGTGCTTCCCCTTCTTTAGGAAGGTCATAGATCTTCTTTTGGGAGAAGACTGGGCCAAAGTAGGAAGTGAGCACCTCGGCCTTTGTCATCTGTTATTATTTTGCCATCCATATTATGCAGTTGAACCCCCATTTCTTCCCTTTGTCTTTTACTTTGGACATATCTGAAGAAGCCTTTGTTGTTGTTGTTGCTTTTAGCATCCCTCGTTAGCCTCAGTTCATGCCTGGCTTAGCCTTCCCGAACCCATGCCTGCAATTTCGTGCGACCTGCTTGTATTCTTTCTATGTATGCTGGCCTTCCTTCCACTTCCTATAGATGTCTTATTTGTTTTCAGATCAGCTCTAAGCCTTTTGTGAACCCACATACACTTCTTTTGTTGTCTTCTATCATTTTCCTTGTTGGAATTGTTTGTAATTGTGCCTTTAGAATTTCCTTTTTTAAAAATTCCCACCTATCTTGGACTCCCTTTCTCATCAGAGTCACTTGCCATGGGACTTTACCTATCATTGTTCCAAGCTTATTAAAATTGACTTACCTAAAACCAGTGTACATGTTGGGCTGCATTTGGCTTTTGCTTCCTCTAGAAGCAAGAATTTCCCCCAGAGTTCTTTGACCACTAGGTCTTCCCTGCTGGTTATTGTTAGTTCAAGGACAGCCCTTCTTCATGTTCCTTCCTCCATTTTCTGTTGGAAGAAGTTATACTCAACATATGTTAGGAATTTCTTCGGGGGGGCAGGGGCAATGTTTGGCAGAATTTGTCTTGCGATAGAAATTGGAGAAATTGAAATCCCCCATAAGTACGGCATCGTGCGTTCTTGAAACACTGGCAATTTGCTTTCCAAACATTTCATCCTTGTCCTCTCCTTGGCTGGGTGGTTGGTAATAGATTCCAACCATTGTGGTCCTTTTATTCCTTGCTCCATATTAATCCAGATGCTCTTGATGTGACCACTAAGCTCCTCCTCTTTTATTTCTGAGCAGATACATACCTTTATGGTATGTATCCACAGGTCATTCTGACATGCATGTGTTTCCCTCCCACACAGCAGGGAGTGTCTCACAACGAACACACTTCTCTTCTTCCTGCAAGCCTTGCCATCATTGCTGCCACTTGGTTGCCCGTCAGCCTCTTGTTCAGTGTTGCACAGGATGACCTGCAGTTCTTCCACCACAGGCTGCCCTCCGGCCTCACCCTCACGTAGCTGAAAGCAGTTTGAGAGCTCCACTGCTTCCACTGGCGCATAGCGTCTTCTAGTTCTTCTGCACTTGTCACCCTTTTCCAGGGAGTTAAGTCTTCATTTTCGCTTCTCCCAGGATTCTCCTCTCCTGCCTCAGCTTGCTTTTGCACTTCCTGCTTCTGCACTGTTCTTAGCTGTTGCAGTTCCACCGCCCTGTCTAGAAGCTCTTCCATCTTGGCCTCAGGTAGGAAAAGCAACTGCACAGATGCTGCAGGTCACCACCACTGGGGACTCCTCTCAGCCATTGCTTTCTGCTGCCTTTTTGGTTCTAGCCTGTGGGGTCTGTTGTAACAACTACCGCTTTCTCCTGTCTTCCCTGAAGGTTAACAGCCCAGTCCTACCAATAAATGGGACTATGAGGGAAAAAGTGCACATTTCGTCAGTCCAGTGACCCTGAGACGTGTTGGACTACAAGTCCCATAATTCCCAACCAGCATAAACAGTGGCCATGAAAAAAGGTGTTGCAATCCAGATCCAATACACCCTGGATAAACCCTTGATCTGAACCAGCATGGCTCTTATTATGCTCTTGAGTTTGTTAGTGCTTCAGTGTGCCTCGTCTCTGTCAATCTGCTTTGCTCCCTCTTAGGAAAGCTATCTAGAAGTCTTCCTCACATGTAGATGGAGGAATTCCTAAGTTTATTTGAGACATAATCCTATGCAAATTTGAACAGAAATAAAAGCGTGCAGCTTGCCGTGGGGGCATGCAGGGAGCGGTAAGCTGTTTTATTGTGTAAACTTGCATAGGATTGTGCCCTGACACACCAAGGGGAAAAAAATAAGTACTTTACATTTTCAACATTTTAAAAACTCAGTTTATATATTACCTTTCCACCCAGAACGGTACTCTGGACAGTTAATAAAATCGAGATGAAATTAAAATCTTTATTATAGTGTAAAGTAAAACAAATCCATGAAAAGCACAGTTATAAATGCAACAACCTATTGTATCACTTGAAAGATTAACAAACTGATTATGGTTCTTAAATATAGTCCAGAATGTGCATTATCAAGGCTGTGCCAGAAGCCTGTGTCTTTGTAACACTCTGTTGTTTTCACTCAATGGACTAACATGGCTGACCATCTGGAAATTAATTGGCAAGCACTAGCACTGTTAAATTACCCTGGCGGGGATATATATTGACGAAGCCAAGTGCAGCAATAAAAAATTCCTGGTTATCAGATAATTCAACCTATATCCAAAACAGTAGGGATACATTTTATGCAAGGTATACATTTCTGTTGACTGACAGGAAATATGAGTACATGTACCCAGCAGATTATTTTCTGGACCGTCTAAATTTTGTTCTGACAAAATATTTGCAATTTACAGAACACTTTGAGTATGTAGATGGTGATGATGATGAGCATGCCTTGATGACTATCCTAACTCCTAGGAACTTGTCCATTGCAAAAGATCCTTTTGCTGCTTAGACAAACAAGATCTTCTCTGGAGCTCTGGCAGCCCTTGCAAGCTACACTTTCTGTTGTTCATTCATTGATCTGTGTGGGTATATGTCCTGCATCCCCATCAAGGGCTCTCTTGCATTAGCTGTTCTTGCTTTGTTTCATTTGGGTTTAAGTTTATATTGACATACTCAGAGATGCGTTGTGTAGGAGGTAAGAGGAATTGTGTCAGAAAGAGGCTGTTGCTAAGTACAGACATGCAGCTGCCCCTGAATGGTGCTTGATTAAACAATTTAAGGGTGAACACATGCCTGGTGAATGAATACCAACAACAGAATCTTAAGAAATGAGGAATCCATTCAGGCTGAGTGCTCTGGTCAAGATGCAGTCTCTCTCCAAGATTTGGATGACTTGCATGCAAGCAGCTTACCAGACTGGGTTGTTTGTTTGTTTGTTTGTTTGTTTGTTCACTTTTGAGACCTGCTAGGAAGTGCTAGGGACTGCAGGTGGCGCAGTGGTTTAAACCGCTGTGCTGCTGGGCTGGTTGATCGAAAGGTCACCGGTTCGAATCTGCACAACGGGGTGAGCTCCCGTTGCTCCGTCCCAGCTCCTGCCAACCTTGCAGTTCGAAAGCATGCAAACACAAGTAGATAAAAAGGTACCACTCCAGTGGGCAGGTAACAGCGTTCCGTGCACCTCAGTGTTTAGTCATGCTGGCCACATGACCACGGAGACTGTCTGCGGACAAACGCTGGCTCCCTCGGGCAGGAAATGGAGATGAGCAGCGCCCCCTAGAGTCAGACTTGACTGGACTTTAATGTCAATGGGAAACCTTTACCTTTACCTTAGGAAGTGCAGTTGAAACATATCCAAACAGGAGAGAAAGGCCACACTAAGAGTATAATTCTAAGGACTGAATTAACTCCGACTGGGTCCAATGGGGCTTGCTCCCTCCTTTAGACTTCTGCTTACCAACTAAGCACACTCCAGCTCAATGTGGGTTCTGTCAGTTCCAACTGTGATGGGGCTGATTCTCCAATGTAACTGTTGCAAATGTGTGGATGCAAGAAACCTGTTTAAGTCTTGCCTTCCATATTACTATTTTTTTAAAAGAATGCACCACCAAACTTCTAGTCCTTGATGCTTCTAAAAGAAAATAACTTGAACTTGCAAAGAAGAGATACTTGCCGGCAGTTCGAGTCCAAGCAGCCTAGGTGATGTTTTTAAATCTGGGCCTAGGGTGGTGGTTGGGGGCAGATCTCTTTGTTCTGTGTGTACCATCCACACACCTCACATCTCCATTCTTTCTTGAGCATTCAATGCTCCTTCATGGCTCAAGCTTTCCTGTCGCCCTTTGTCTGAGAGCAAGACCTGCAAAAATCCAAAATTTTGTGAACATGAAAAACAAATGGCATGTGTACAGAGTTTCTGGGGTTGCATGAAATGTCCTGATTTGGAAACATTTGAATTTCTGAATGCTGATCTGAGGTTTCTTAAGTTCAGTATTTTGGACCCCTGTGTAGCTAGGAGCAGTGCTGTAATGATAAATTCTGAATTACTGGTGCTTACCATGACAATCGCCATAGTCAGATCACCGGAGAATCCAACATTGCAGGCAGAGTGTTAATTGTATCAACAAACCATTTCTAACAAATTCTGTCTCCATCAAGAATAGACCATTTTTCCAGCTAATTGGTCTTAATTGCCCACTGAAGACCATCCCTCCCCAAATTACTTGATGCAGCAGCGTTTCGTTTCACTTATTTCATTTCTATAGTGCCCAATCACTGCAGTTCTCTGGGCTGCTTCCAAAGATTAAAACCTTAAAAATAAAAACCATATACCTACGGACATACAACAGATTGAGAGCCATACATATATCTAAGCATACTTTTGAACAATAGGAAACAAGAGCAAATCCAAGACCTGATGAAAACCTCAACAGATATTGCCAAATGTCTGAGAGAAGAGGGGGGTCTGGCACTGGATGCGCCTCCTTGGGAGATACTGGGGGGTCAGGGTTCCACAGAGAAGGCTTTCTCCCCTGTTGCCCTAGGGGGAGCGGCTGGAGGAAGCCCTTGGCTGCCCTGCTCAGTGTATGGTGGTAGTTCCTCCTGGGACAGGCACCCCATCTAGTGGTATTGCCACCAAAGACCACCGACAAAATATATGTCATTGCTATGAACATTCATTCTCCACTTCCCCCACCCACTCTACCTGGGGGATTATAGCTAATCTCAGACAGAACAGGGAATCCAACAATAATTGGAACCACACTTTTAGGGCTCAGTCCTATGCATGTTTAGGCAGAAATAAATCCTACAATTCCCAGCATGCCCCAGCCAGCCAGCTGGGGCCTGCTGGGAATTGTAGGCCATTTTTCTATCTAAACATGCATAAGATTGCACCCTCAGAGTGGTGGACTAAAAGCACTAAAAGCAAAAGCAATGCAGAGAAATAGGCTGAAGCTTAGAAAAACCCCATCCTAGGCATATAGTTTCCATTTCCATCACTTTACTTGCTCAAACAACCTTAACACTTCCCTTAAATCAACCCTGAAGGACCTCTTGGTGGTTCCTCCTTGCTCCTCCAGTTAGGCTAGATTTGCTCTACTATTTCTCCTGCCATCACAAACCCAGAGTTACTCACAAGGTGACTGGCTCATCTGTGGGGGGAAGTGGACGCCTGCAGAGCATCCTGGAGATCCCCGCATGAACACCCCTCTCTCCCATTATGAAACTCTCAGCCGACCTACTTTAGGCTCTCTGCCTTTGTTCTTAATTCCTGGAAATGGCTGTGCTCCAGATTTTGCCCATCAAGTCAAATTAATTGGAGTCAATCCTAATTTGCTCTCTGCTGCTCTTCAGGCAGAAGATTAAATGCTTTGCAGATATTATCTCCCCCTATCTCCCCACGACTGCCTCTCCCTTTTCCTAAGGGACAATCCTCCCCGAATTAGGAGGGCCTGTAGATGGGGGCAAAGGATAAAAGAAGGGGGAGCTCAAAGGAGATGATATTTAAATTCACTCTTTGTAATCGTGGTGGGGGTGGCGGGAGAGGCACCGTGCGGGAGCTATTGTTGGGAGGCTGAGTACCAGATGGCGAGCCAATGCTAGGCAGCTGTGTGACAGCAGCGGACACATGTGGAGCAGAGATGGGAGGACCAAGGCTGCTCTGGCGATGACGGTGCCACCCTATGATTTTGCTGGTATGCTGGTCCACAGGCCCTGCTGGCTCCGGGGAGGAGAACTGGATGGGGAGCCGTGGCTGGCCGAGGCTGGTTTGGCTCCCTAGGTGAAACATCACATCTCTAATGCGCCAAGATATGGCCTTCACCCTCTGGTTAGAGTTTGCCAAGTCAGGACCAGTGAATCTGCATTCAAAATCCCACCTCTAAAATGTGTGCATTTTTTTCTTTCCAGACAACCTATAGATACACAACAGTTCACACAAAGGCCTGATGACAACCCAGACTCATACTGGTTGACTATGGGTTCTCACTGAATCAAATGCAAATCGTGCACTATGGTTTAACTATGGATTGTTAACCATGAACAACCCAGAGTTCATAACACAGCAGCTCACTGGTTCTCTTCCTGGCTTGTTCATGGTTAACAGCCCCTAGTAAACCATAGTGCAGTGCTTGCACATAGCAACAACCTCTGATTTAATGACAACCCAAAATCATCCATACTGTGGGTTGTCATTACATGAGTCATGCCTTGGGCAGGGCAATAGATCATCGCATAAATAAATGATGGATTTAACCTGTGATAAACCTGTGAACTAGGTTATGTGTTTTCCATAGATTCTTGAGCAACTGATCCTTAGAACGGTTTCCAAACACCGATGTTGAGACAATGATTATTTCTGTTGAAAAGTTTGGAGATAGTGTTCCACTTCTTCCTTTTTTAAAATTTTGCTTGCTCTTCTCTCATTCTTTCCATTATAGCAGGCAGGATTCTCCCTTCTACCTTACATCAGTGCTAGAAAAGATACTGTTATGGGTGGGAAGTCCTGATCTCAAGATCTCAAAACAGTCAGATGGCTCTTTTAGGTATATTAAATTCCTTGGTCTCTTGTAAATTAAAGTGCTTTTGGCAGCCTGACTTTGAATCACTACAGGCAGGATTTCTTGAACAGGAGATGGTTCACTTGGCCAGGGACAGCTAGTCGCTACTTGCATAGCCTCTGTGGGCCTTTACCATTCCCCTGAGCCAAGGACAGCACTACTCTGCTGTGTCCTTTCAGGGTTACTAGGTAATCCATTCCCAAGGGCTGGGACTATCGGTAATTAGTTTTCTGCAGCATCTTGAATGTGCTGCCTCAGTGTACTGGGCAACAGAAAAATCTTTTTTCTCAGTACACCAGGGAGAAAGAGGACTGGACCACTGAGGCCACCGTATGCGCCATCATAATTATTTCTGGCATTTCAGTTCGGTAAGTACAAAGGTTTAAGGGAGTGCACCCCTGGATGATTCAACCCACAGAATAATTTAACACTGAAATGGAGATAGTTGGAACACAATACTGATGGAGAGTAAATTCTGGAAAACTCCCAGGAAGGGGATGCTTTGCTCTTTTTAAGTACTTTTTAATAAAACATAATTCCTATTTTGTCTTTTGGGGAGATGCTAGGGGATCCCTTTTAAAATTTCTTTTAGTGTGCACATATTTTTATTAGAAATCATCACATTTCAGGGTGCTTCAAGGAATGGTTTTTATTGTGTAACTGACCTGCCTCATTTGCAGAATTTTACTGGTGGTCCAGATGACAACTTCTTCCATTTATAGCCTGCTCAGGTTTTCCCATGTTTTCTTCCCAGGAGGAGAAAAAAACATGGAGAAAAAGGTGGAATGACTACACAATGCCTTTTGGTTGGTAGCATTAGCAGTTCTCCTCTCCAATTTATTCTCACACCAATAATAACAACAAATCGGCATCTTGCAGCATGAGAAGCAGGAGCAGTGTGCAAGAGCTGTGTGTGTGAGAGAGAAACACTCAGTAAACACTCCGTTTTTCTCCTGGAAAATCCAGGGTGGCCACAGACTGGGGCTTTCCCTGTAGTGCCAACTATATGCAGCATTACATAAAACATGCAGAGCTATTGCCTGAGCCCTTGCAAATCTGAGAGATGGCCGCATGCCCTCCTTTACATGGGGCAGTCCTCTGTTTGAAAGCATCTTCTCTTTGAAAGGTGTCTTCTGTTTGAAGGGCTTTCCAGTTCGAGTCCCCGCATAAGACTGTTGTTCTTGCTGTGGCCCATCGAGTCGTCTCTGACCTCTGGCAACCCCATGGATGAAAGCCCTCCAAAATTCCCCATCCTTGACAGCCCTGCTCAGCTTTGAAGTTCAGGGCTGGGGCTTCCTTGATGGAGTCAGCCCATCTCCGCTTTGGTCTCCCACGTAGCCCTTTGCCTTCACTTCCCCTTCGACAAGCATGATTGTCTTCTCTAGTGCGTCTTCCCTTTGCAGAATGTGCCCGAAGTTGGACAACTTCAGTCTTGCCATGTTTACTTTGTTGACGATAAAGCAACCTCATAAAAAGGGATAGCAGAGGCCTTGAAGTGGCCCATTCACACCTGAAAGCAGACTAAATTAGCAGGCTCACGGGTCATCTGGTCAAAATCTTCCCCCACAATGGTGAGATATTTTGTATTTCTATTTAAATTATAATAATTATTTCTAAATTTTCACACACACACATCAGCACAGAACAATTTTATGCAAATCTGTCTCCTTTCTCTAGGGTATTAAGAGACTACCCTAATCCAAAGTCACCTTATCTCACAAATTTGAAGGCTGAGTCAAGGCGATCCTATGCAGTTATAGGCACACCTACGTCTTCTAATTTCAGTTGGCTTAGGCACACCTAACACTGCAAAGGATCAAGCTACTATCCCTCAAACTGCTGCTCGCTGTACTGAAATAAGCTTATGTTTTAAAAGGCATGTGTGAAGTTGGATTTAAATAGATTTAACTGAAAATGAACCCATCCCTTTTGGCCTCCACCCAAGCCAGCACTTAGCCCTCCCTGACTTTTTTGTCCTTGTTTTTGCACTTGGAGAAGGGCACCTTGCTTGCTGCGTGATCTCCATACCCTTTGGCCTAAAGCAAAATCATGGAGCCTGACTTTCCCACATACATGCAGCCTGCTCTTCCACATCTCCTGCATCCTGCACCGGCAAGGCATTCTAGGTAGCTCCTGGTAAAATACAGATGAAAAACAAATTCTTAACTAAAACATAACATGAAATAAATGAAAACAGAGTAAAAAAAACCCCAAACTATTGGCAGGGAATTTGGTTACAGTGTGGGAAACCAGTGTGACATACAGTATCTTGTGATGCCTTAGAAACACAGAAGACTGACTGATACCACGTCACCTCATGCTCATTTAGCCTGGGATGGAGAACACCAAGCAGTAGTGGCTCTCCTGGGCTTCTGGCAGGAGGTTTTCCAGCCCTACCCACAAAAGCTGGAACTGAACTTGGGATCCTTTCTATGCAAATTATTTTCCCTGCCCTTGAGCTCTGGTCCCTTCTGACCAGTAGCCATGCTGCCTGGGAATTATGGGAGTTGCAGTCCAACACATCTCAAGGGAACTAGGTTGATAACCACAACCATCCAGTCAAGCTATCTGTCATGAGCTGTAATTTTCATCCTGAGTAAGCTTGCTTCTCCAAAACGCCTTTTCCAATAAACGCTATTGTTAAAGCCTCTGAGTTCACCCAGAGTGAAATACTGAGCCCTGGGTAACATCCATCATTCCCGTGCTTCCTTTATAACCCCTTTGACATCTTGTTCTTGAGTGTGGAGCACTGTGAAATCATGTCCACCTGCATTCTTTCTGTTTCTTACCCAATTGAACCTCCTTGCCAGAGCTGTCACCTGTCAACCAGCACCACCTGTTCGGGAGGAGGGATTTCCATGTCCAACAAAACGCTGAGCTCCCTGTCTCCACTCCCCTGCTGTGAGGTGTGTCCAGCCCCCTCTCCACAGATGGGTAGTCTGGGGCTCCCATTAGCTCGAATGGTCAACCCATCCGCCCAGAATGTTGCCAGGGGAGATGCTTGCTAGCCACCCATGCCTTGTAGAGCCTTCAAATAGTAGAGTTGGAAGGGGCCAGAGGGCCATTGGGTCCAACCCCCTGCTCACGGCAGGGCTCCCAGTTAAACCATCTCCTCCAAAAGCCTGTCCGGTTGAATCTTGAATCTCATCAGTGTGGAAGAACCCACACCTTTCCCAGGTAATTGCTTCCATTGTTGTACTGCTCTAACTCACAGGAATTTTTTCCTGATATCTAGCTGGAATCTGGCTGCATGTAACTTGAGCCTATTATTCCAGATCCTGGACTCTGGGATGATTGAAAGGGGATACTGTCCTTCCTGTTTGTGACGACCTTTCAACCTGCTACACCTACATCAGATGAAAAAGAAAGATAGAGCTGAGTGTCATCTGGGTTTGAGTCCTCACTCAGCCATGGAGCCAACTGGGTGACTTTGGGCCAGTCACAGGCTCTCGGCCCAGCCTACCTCACAGGGTTGTTGTTGTGGGGAATAAAATTGAGAGCAGCAGCGGAATGATGCAAGTGGCTCTGAGTTCTTTAAAAGAAAAGGGTAGGATGTAAATATAATAAATACATATTGGAGGTGGGAGGCTGAGAGCATCTTCCTTAAGGCCACCTATTTAGTTTATGGCAGGCTAGACTGAACTGAGGACTTCGCACACATCAGTTTAAATTCTTAGACATGGCACACAGCCAGCTCCTTGTCTGAATAGTGTAACTGAGCACATTTGTAATGGCACACTGCTAGTCTGGGCTTTGTGCAGAAGTCTGGGGCATGTCAGTGGGTTCCCCACTTTTGGACTCCATCAGTCCATCAGTCCCTGGGAGTTGTAGTCAGCAACCTTTAAAGGATAGCAGGTCTCCTGTCCTGGTTTTAAAATCCCCCTTGCTCTGCTAAGAGTCAAAATTCAGGGTTAGGGCATATGAATGGCAAGAAGGTCCTAAATTTCCATCCTTGGAAACTTTATCTAGGTAATGGATAAAGTGGCAGATGATAAGAAGGACCTTGGAGGAGCATTTTCCAGCACAGAAGAGAGCACGGGACAACATGGATCGGTGAGTCTGAGACTTTCACTGGGCAAAAACCACCTCCTCCTTAACTTTATTAGAATAGCAGTCTGTGAAAATTATCACAGCTTAGCCCAATAAATTTCATGCATGTAGCAGCCACTATGGATTTTTCCAGGACCCAAAGTTTAAAACACAGAGAGAAAGAGGGAGGGAGGGGGGGGAGCACTGAATAAAAAAGTTAATCTGTAATAAGGAGTTGGAGGTCATCTTACTGCCTGTTTCCCTTGCTCTCAAGAAATGATTTGAACAGGGGGAGTGAGCTGGTCTCCCAAATTGGAGTCTGCCCCAAAATAGCCAAATTCTGTTTGTTTAGCACAAGATGTTTGGAACCAGTCATTTGGTGCGTCTATAAAACAAAAGCTCTCTGCAGTGCACAGACACATTTCCAAGATGTCTTTAGGTGTCCCGGCATCAATGGAATAATGAACTGAATTCTATTAATTCTCATGAGAACACTACAGTTTACTAGCAGCATTGTTTTCCAGTGACGCCACACACACAAGAGACAGAAGGTTACTATTTTCCACAAATAAATGAGCTGTATTTGTAAGAGAAGAGAAGCAACTGAGGAATTGGGGTGAATGCAAGAGAGACAGTTACTCTGAGTCAAAGGGTTTTTTCACACATGGGGGCTTAATCAGGATTGGTGCCAGCTGTAGTTCCTGCATCTAAACAATCAACAGTTTACAAAGGACAAACAGAACCATCTCAATGAAAAAGAATGGTTGAACACTAATTGGGTATTAGAAATGGCAGTTCAAAGGAACCAGAGCAAACATTTCTGCTTCCTAAGGCAGTTAATTCCTGACCTCAGGGATTCAAACAAAAATAAAATTAAAGTGTTTACAGGGCTAGTAGTGATGAATTGGACACCGTTTTCTTTTGCCATGAATCATGATCAGCACCTAAGTTTAAGATGCAGAAAAGCTAGAAAGAGGAAGGCAGCAAGGATGAATCAGGAACTGGAGGCAGAGCCCAATGAGGAAAGATTGAAAGATCCAGGCATGTTCAGTCTCGGAAAGAGAAGGCTGAATGGGTGATATGGTAGCACTGTACAAGTACCCAAAAAGCTGTCACAAAGAGGAAGGACAAGCTCTCATCCCTTCCAGAATGCAGGACATAGAATAATGGACTTAAAAGAAACCAGGATTTTCTCAGTGTCAGAGTAGTGTAACAATGGAATTAATTACCTGGGGAAGTTGTGGGCTCTCCTGCACCAGAGACATTCAAAAAGCGTCTGGACAGTCATTTGAGTGTCCTGCAATAGCAAGGATCTAATGGGCTTCTGTCCTCTCCCAACTTTACTATTCTATGATTCTATGATTTCTAGCTTGACACAAACAGTTGTTATCAATCATGGCTGAGGCTTTTACTTTGCAATTGCTCTGCCCCAAAAATTGGATTTTACAGTGTTTTGAGACATTGCATCTTCCATTTGTATCCCTCCTGCATTTTCCCACCAATGCTTCCTTCTTTTTTCCTTACCATTAAGAAAGCTGTTAAGGAGCGAGAGATGGGATAACTGCACAGTGTCTTGTGAATGGCACTACCAGGAGCCCTCCATCAGGAAGCATCCGTGGGCTGATGCAAACTGAGCACAGACCAACTAGGATTTTGTCTGCCTGGGGACCTGTCTACATCAGTGCTGGCACCATTGGCAGTATTTGCCATTGCTCCTCGTCCTCTTTCTCATCACTGCTGTCTCTGGCTTGCTTGCAGGCAGGCAGCCAGTGAGCATGTAGTCGGCCTGGGCCAGAGCAAAAGGCAGGTGAACAAGCAGGTTGCAATGGGAAGAGGAGGAGCAACTCTGGGAGCTCTGGTTAGGCTCTGGTAAGGGCCCTTGGCAAGTGCCCAACCATGCTTACCCTTGCTCCAGGCCATAATCTACCTAGGTTAGCTTGTTGAACCCTTGGGACTGAATCATATTTGCCTGAATGGATTAATGAGTGCATGGTAACCTTGTGTAGAGGGCTGCCAAATGCAGCTTTAATAGTTGTGCAACAGAGGGAATTTCAGAAGGTGTGTAGCTTGTCATGCAGAGAAGGAAGCTACCACTGGGATTCTCTTTTCTACACAGCTATTAAATGTGCAGAAGCCTTGTACTTGGCCACTCCATGCTGCATGCAGAATATGCTTTTATTAATCTCACAAAAGTAGTTGTCTTTTGATTAGAGCCTTCCTCATCCAGCTGTTGCATCTTGTTTAGAAGGCTGATCCGCTGCAAAAATAAATGCATCAAAGCTTTGTGGACGAATATGCATTTAGATTGGGTGGTCCTTCAGTTAAAGGATGACTTCAAAACAGTGCACTGCCCTCTGAGAGCATCTCAAGAAGTTGACTGTTCTCCTAAAGGAGGACATATATGGCCACTGTATAAAATGTTGACATTTAATACATTGAAGTTGGTTACTTTTTTAAAAAAAATCATGATTGCATAATTAAGATATCATGTTTTTATCATTAAAAGCAGCAATACCATATGTACTTGGTATATGGTAGAGCAAACAAGTACACCATACAGCAAGCAAAGCAAAATGTTCAGCAAGGTATGGTAGTAAGCAGGTACAAGATGTGATCTGTGCTGTTGCAAGTACAAAAGAGAGTTTCTGCTTTCATTAATGATATCTCAGAGGGTGCGCATGGGTGTGTGCATGCACAAATGTGCAGGCAGCAAGACTTCCACCACACCCAGCCATTTCACACAGATCTTGCTTCTGGCAAAGGGGAAAGCAGCTGCAAAAAAACCTTTGCCGGATTCAGCAGCAATGGCTGCAGCAAACCTCATCTCTGGTTTAAACACATTGTGCCATGTTCCAATTTCAGCTTTATTAAGTTGAAAGAAAATCTGTTAATCCAGCCATAAGGCTACAATCCTCTTACGCCAAAGTAGCCCCATTAAAGTAAACTGTACTAATCTAGAGGAAAGAGTAAGGAACAAACTTCAGGGAAGAACAATCCTAGAAAAGGTCACCCAAGAAGTAGTCTGAAATGGTCTTCTTTTCACCCAACTTCACATATTTATTCTTGCTCATAAAGGCCTCCAGGGTGGCTTTTGTTCTCATTGTTTTCTCTCTAATACTAAATTCAGTCAGTGAGTGCAGATAGAAATGGAGCCAAAATGAGAAAGAAGGCAGGGGCAGTAGCAGAAGTAAACAGCCACCTAAAGGGGGTAAAATAAACTACAGCATACAGCTCAATGAGGGTTGTGTGTGCTTAGTAGTCATGAAATATTGAAGTACCACTTGGAATAGAAAAATGGAAAATGGGATCAGATAGAATGTAATAGAGTATTCAAGCTCCTTACAGCTAGAGGAGGGCTTGATTGGGCAGGAACTCTGAACACAGGCAGTCCTCTGGCTAGGAGGTTAGGATACATTGCAACATTTTTCAAAAAGGGTAGTAGAAAGGACATGGGGAATTACAGACCAGTTAGCCTCATGCCCATTGTAGGTAAAACAATGGAAAGGCTCATAATAGCAAGAGATCTAGTGATGCTAGATAGGGAAGGGAGGCTGGAGGCCATACAACATGGCTTCTGCAATAACAGGTCCTGCCAGACGAATCTTGTGGAGTTCTATGACAAGGTTTCGAGGTGGCTAGATGGAGGGGATGCGGTGGATGTAGTCTACCAGGATTTCAGCAAGGCCTTTGACAAAGTGCTCCATGATATCCTGGTTGAGGAATTAAGAATAGACCAATGCACTGTCCAATGGATCAGGGCATGGTTGACTGACTGAAAACAGAGGGTAACCATTAGTGGGGAATCATGAGGATGGCATGAGAAACAGGGTCCCCCAGGGTTCTGTCCTGGGGCTGATCCTGTTCAATCTTTTCATCAATGACATGGAAGAAGGTGCGAACAGTCTGCTGATCAAATTCACAAATGATACTAAAACCAGGGCAGTGCCCACAACTAAGGAGCAGGTACTCCAGATCCAAAAGGATCTGGACAGACTATGGAAATGGGCAGGAGACAACAGGATGGCATTCAATGTGGATAAGTGCAAGGTCTTGCACTTGGGGCATAGGAATGGGTGTCGTAAGTACAGGTTAGGGGACAAGTGGCTGGAGAGCAGCACTTGTGAAAGGGATCTTGGGGTGCAGATTGACTGCAGGCTGAACATGAGTCAGCAGTGTGATGTGGTGGTCATGAGAGCGAACGCCACCCTTGGATGCATAGTCAGAAGTGTGGCTTCTAGATCAAGAGAGGTATTACTGCCACTCTATATGACTTTGTGTGCCCGCAACTGGAGTATTGTATTCAGTTCTGGTCCCCTCGTTACAGGAAAGATATAGCCAGGTTAGAGTCAGTGCATCATAGGGCCACAGGGTTGGTGACCAGTTTGCAGGGGAAGTCATATGAAGCGAGACTGAGGGAACTGGGTCTTTTCAGCCTGGAGAAGAGGAGACTCAGAGGGGATCTGTTGGTGACATACAGGTATGTGAGGGAGTGTCACATGCAGATGGGTAGAGACCTGTTCTCCCCTGCAGAGGAAGGCAGGACACGCTCCAACGGAGCCAAGCTCAGGGAGCCAAGGTTCAATTTGGATGCCAGGAAGCACTTCCTGACAGTCAGGACCCCAAGGGCGTGGAATGGGCTTCCACGAGAGGTGGTTGAGGCCCCATAGGTGAGGGTGTTCAGAGATAGGCTAGACATGCACATGGTGGGCATGCTGTGAGTGGAGCTGACTCGCTCTGTTTCTATGTTTCTATTTCCATACAAGTCCCACAGAGCATGGTTACTCCAGTGTTGTAGGAGGATCTCACAAGGGCTAGTCTTCACTCAGTCATTAAATATAATATTTTATTTTATTTTTCTGGCATTTTAACAATTGAACTATTAAACTTTGTTTTTATGTCTGTATTGCTGCTATGCTTCTGTGCTGAATAACAGCAATAGCAATTAAGGTTTTGTTCTTTTAATTGTGTGTGTGTGTGTGTGTTCAGCTTTTGTTTAATTTTAACTTTTATTAACCAGCAGAGAGCCTTGGCTATCAGGTGGTATATAAATGAAATAAATAAATAAAGTTTACTGGGTGACTTTGGGTCTGTCACTCACTCTCAGACTAACATTATCTCACAGTGTGGTGCTTGCTCTTTTCAAGTTATCTCTGACTTATTATGACCCTATGAATGAAAGCTCAATAAAATGTCTTATCCATGACAGCGCTTGTAAATTTCAGGCTGTGGCTTCCTTTATGGAGTCAATCCATCTCCTATTTGGTCTTATTTTTCTGCCTTCTACTTTCTCTAACATGATTCTTCAGGGCGTATTGCCTTCCTACGATGTGAGCGTTGTAGTGAGGACAAAATGGAGTGAAGGAGGACTATGTAAGCTGCGGTTGGTTCCCTGCAAGAGGGAAAAAGTGGGGATATAAATAAGATGGAACAAAGCAATATAATGTGTTGCTAATGTCTTGGCCCCAAGAATCCTATCTCATTAGCAAGTTTTGATTCAAACTGCAATCCTGTGCGTCCTTGGAAGTCAGCCCCATTTAGTTCAGTGTGATTAATGGCAGGATAAACATGCAAATAATTGCACACGACTTGAAGAGTAAGACTCCCTTCTTTTGTTCCATGAAATACAGAATATAACATGTCACTTCTTTCCTCCTTAAAACTTAAAACTTTGAAACTAGCCTTCCTTTTAACTGAACTCAAACATATTTTTCTCCAATTTACCTTCTTTCCTACTGTTTTATTTATTTGTTTAGGCGATCTTTTTACTGAATTCTAGGGATTGCACCAAATTTGCCCTACACGAAGCTTACAGTCGTATAGACTTCTGCTCTCCTCAGAAGTAAGCCTATTGAGTTCAAAGAGAGTTACTCCCACGCAAGTGAGTATAAGATCGGAGCGTTAAAGCAGTATTTATTTTGGGAGTTTTTGCATCGCAGCTAAGTTTTCCACCTTATTGTTCCTGATCGTTAGTCCTTCTTTGCACTTCATTATTTGGACTTCCCGTGGCGAAAACTGATGTGTCCGCTGATTATGTTTCTTGCTGCACAGGACCCCCGTCTCGTCCCCGATTTTTTTTTTTTTTAAGAAGTTACGTATTAATGATTATCCTTCTCTTCGTTATCACATTTCCTGAGTTTATTGAATGACTTGTCCGTAAATCTAAAAGTATTTTGGGAGAGACCCTGTGCATATTTAAAGCTCTACAACTCCCAGCATGGCTGGAAAGTGATTACGGGGAGGTGCGGGATTCCCCCTCGCCCCGGCTAAATGTGTATTTACTTGTTACAGTTCTATACCGCTCAATGGCCAAAAGCAGTTCAGAACATACACAGGATTGGAACCTCACGCACACTGTCTTAGATGAAATCCCATTGGAAACAGTGCGACACACTTCTGAGAAAGCGTGTATAGGTTGCGTTGCTAAGCATGCTTTATTTACGTCTGTGTGCAGGTGGGAACCACCACCACGATCTCGAGATATGGGATGTTCTAGCCTTAAGTCGACACACATAAAAAGAGGCAGGAGTACACGCTTTATTCGCACGACAGATCCAGCAAGGCCGGGGTCAGTCGCACCACCTCTCCTCGGAGGCAGAATCCCGGGCACCCGCAGGCCTACAGGAGCAGCTCCCGCTACCTTTCTTGTCCAGCTTAAGTTCCCATGGCAACCACGACCACCTCCCTCCCAACTTCCTCTCCTCCCGCCCCACGACGCCTCTACATTAAGTACCAAGATGGGCCCGCCCAGGACTCATCTCCACCAATCAGAGCCAGGGCCAGCGGCCGCGCACCATGCGTTGTGTCCCCGAGCGCGTACTGATGACGCACTGAGGCGAGCGCCAGGCCATAACCCCCATTTGGGCTCGGGCTGGACCCGGTGCTTACCCTGCGGCGGGCTGAGGTGAGTCGGTGCGGGGCAGCTGGGTCCCAGAAGCCACTGAGCTGGATGTGGATTTTGCCTTCTCCGGCCGCGCTTGCTTCCCACACGCGTCATCTCGGCGGGCCTTGCCTGGGGTTCTTGGGCGCTTTGGATCTTATAAGGGCCTGTACTTCTCTCCTACTTGTCCTTCGTATAAGGCCTGTGTTACGGATTTATCCCTTGCCACTTGCCTATGGACACCAGCTGCTGGGAAAAACGGCTGGGAGAGTGCCTTTGCGCTCATGTCCTGCGTGTGCATTTCCTATGGGCCACTGCGGAAACAGCATGCTGGAATAGATGGACCTTGGGTCTGACCCAGCCTGACTCTCATGCTCGTATGGCTTGACTCTGAGTCTGGAAGCGTTTACACTGAGCCTTTCTAGCTCCGTCTTCCCCAGTCAGTACTCCTGGTTGCCCCTCTAAAAGCTGTTCAACATAAGGGATGCCAAAGCTCTGGGAGAGCGGCACGTTGTCCTTAAAGGTTGAATGAGGGAAATAATTAATGATGTGTTAATATTATCATTGTGTAGCTGCCAATGAGAATTAAGTTCTTAAAACATAGAAAACGTATCTTATCCCAGGCAAGTATTTACCATCTAGCTCAATATTATCTTCACTAAGAGGAAGAGGCTTTCCAGGGTCTCTCAAGCAGAGGGCTTTCACATCACCTGCTACGGGGTCTTGAGCATCTGGGACCTTCTCCATGTAATATATGTGCTTCATTGCTGAGCTGCAGGTCCTTTCTTCTTGGTCAACCATTAATCAGTTTTAAAGCATCATTATGAAGGTCTGTGGCCTGATGCTAGGAGAACTTAGCTTGTGGTAACATGCTGTTGCCTGAAAACTCTTGAGTGATGTGGGAGAAAATGGGAATGGATAGGCTAGGTTACTGTTTTCCAATCTTTGTGAAGTCAAAAGAATGCCTAAGGATGTATGCTATCTTGCTGCCCTTCTTACTCTATAAAAATATTATGAAAATGAGAATGAGCTGTGTGTGGACAGAGCTGTTTAATTTGGTGTACCAAGAAAGCATGTATTGTATAAAACTAAATATGAGAGGTGCAGTTTAATTCTTGTATCTGAAGATTTCTTCCTACATTTTGTCCTCCCTCTCTGATATTTCTTAAATGAAAGCTTTGCAAATGAGTTCCTTGGAATAAAATTTGGTAAGTTATTAATGCAAAGAATGATGGATTTAATAACCATTTTTGTTTGCTGGTTCCTACAGCAATTTGAAATGTACTTACATTTCACATGCACACAACTTAGTATTTTATGGCTGTTTAATACTTGCTTCCACTTGGTTACAGGCCTCTTTTAATGCAGCTTTTTGGACAGATCTGCCTTGGAGAAAAAAAGGCAATGATTCCTTCTCAAGCTGCTCTGTGATACACAAGCTTGAGAGGGAAGACGTGTTGATAAATGTGAAGAAAGTTATCCATGCAGTTACTGGATGGACAGTAACTGGTATTTGTGACCACTGGTATCTTGTCATTTAATGCACAAAAGCTAAAACATACTTTCTTACTTTTGTAAATAACGAGTCCACATATTTGCATGTGCTGCAAATGATTAAATTCCAGAAATGGCCATTATTGACTTATATAGTATGTGTCTTATCCTAAAACCTGATAAATATGAGACAGAAAACTGGACAAAAACAGGTTTCTAGCTAACTTTGGCTGAAATTAAATCCAGGATTGGAGAATATAATATAATATAATATAATATAATATAATATAATAAGGCAACAGTACCCTTGTAGGCTTCATTGAAGAAATCACTAGGCTTCATTGACTGATATTATGCAATGTCAGCTTTTTCACCCAAATATGTATTCTCTTCCTTTACAAATTAAGTATTGAGGGGGATGGAGCTGCTACTCTATCAGTCCATTATCTACCCTTGTTTTCTGCCCACATTAGAAAGCAAGATTCTAGGCAGAAGAGGTGGTGGCCGAGAGGACCAATGGTACAGCTGCATCTTCTGATAGTACCTTGAAGATTTAAAAGGGAGAGGCGCTATCTCCTTATGATGCCCTGACAGTCATACCTGCTTTCCAATTACTTTCTTCAAAAACATCTTACTTAACAGATTCTTGGAATAGGTCTAATTGTGCTGATAACAGTTTTTTCTTCCCATCTTGAGGTTTGAATGGAATGGAAGAAGGCAAATCACTTTCCAGATTCCCAAACTACTTTTGCCATCTGAGAAGAATCTGTGCATCAGATCTTTTTACATAATAGTGTAGCTAAAACAAGACCTTCACAGGAGGATTAAAATTTAAATATGGCAGCAGATGGCATATAAAAACAAAAATTTAGTTGCTGATATTTCTCTTGTGGGACAAAATCTGTATATTTCCAATGGGATGTGTGCTGTAGCTATTTTATAAACTTCTGAAGTTAGTCATTAGGAAAGTGTCTTATTTTTAAAAAGCATCTTCTAGAAGCATTCTTCCAGCACTAACCTAAGTGCTTTTTTAAAGATCACATTTGCTCAGTTTGAGTAATATACCCCATTTAAGGTTGTTTTCCTGATATTTTGAATGCCAGCAGTCCATGATTGATGTGCATTGTTGGTGGTTTACATTGTCATCACCAGAGTGGGAGTAAAGAAGTCATAAGTGCCCTTGTCCCACTCTTTTCTTTCTTATTCTTGAGCCTCAAACCAATTCTATGCAAGAAGGTTTGTCTTGAAGAGATGTTTAGGCTTAAACGCAAACCTCTGAAGACTTACTTTCATAAGCCGTTTGGACTTGTCTTAAATATCTTGCTTGTTCAGCTCTGAGTAAATGGGGTTATCTTACACTGCTCTGGTTTCATGTTCATCTAAGGAAAGGTAGACTCTATTATGACAGCAGAAGTTGGGAATATCAAGCAGCTTTCCAATATTACCCTTTGAGTGTTTTTCCCCTAAGGCCAAAATTAAGAAATCTTAAACTGCCTGTCAAACTGCAATTATGTGTAGACAACATTTCTAGTCCTACCCAACTACTTTTTGTTCTAATCTTTATGCAAAGTTCAGTTATTTGAATGATCATGCGTGTCTGGAGATGACACATGAAGTCTAAACATACAACACCATTTTGAGTCAGTTGCATTGGCTACCAGTAGTTTCCAAAACCAATTAAATGTGTTTGTATCTGTTATCATTCTTGTTTGTGAAGGTTTGGCCCTAAAATGTGGCTTATAAAGTAGACGAAATAAATCTTCAAACAATAAATCCAAGCAAGTTTCTCCAGTTTGATGGGGATAGGAATGCTTGCATTTTCTAGCCAAGTGACAAGAAGCGCTTCATTTTCCTAAAATTCAAAGAGTTTGCTGACAAAATGAGAGCGATGAATCAAGCAAAAAGTCCCACCAAGAACCCTATTCTATACGTATCTAAAAATATTGTTGAGATTTAATTTATAAGAATGAGAAATCCTTGAAAGCCCTGATAAATGTTTCGTTGTTATTTGGTTATTAAGTTACAGCTTGCAGTGTGGTTTTTATAAATACATAGTATATATATTGCAGTGGTGATCGCACTGTTTGAATATATACCATTTGCAACATCTGGCTTTCCAGTGCTATGGTAGTTCCGGGTTCTAGAGGAACAATAGAGAAATGAACATGGACAGACTATGCTAACTACACAGACATATAGACTAATGGTGTATGCCCTTGGAAGAAGTCTGATTGATTTACCTGAGATTTGCCAAGTCTGAAGTGGCAATGCTTACCAGTAATAAAATTTATAAATTCTGATGACAGAATTTGAGATTCTTGTACAAAATTTTGGACCCCTTTCCTTCCTATACTCTTCTTTTTGCAGAAAACAATTGCTGCTCCATATCCACTTCCTGTATTCATCTGCATAGGTTACCTTTTCTTGTATAGACTTTCATGAAATGTGAGTCCTTGATACCCATGGAATGTCAATGCCTACTTAACTTTTTCTTTTTCCTTCCTTCTCTTTCTAGGGAGGTACCCAAATAATTTTGAACTTTTTATGCTGTATAATCAAGATGTGCAGATGCTTAGAAGTATAAGACTATCTTGCTTTTAACTTAACTGGAGTTATCAGGTGTGAACCTTACTTTTCTTTATTATGAAAGGTGTGCTGCTGTTATGATACTTCTTTCATTGCTTTCATGAAATGCAGGTGTAAAGCATGCTTAAATTCCCTTTGTAATCCTATTTGTTGAGAAGCCACACTTCCTAATTTACAGCAAAGATAAGTTCTTAGTGATTTCCATAAGCATGGTAAGGAATGGTTTTAGTATTGCTAAACCCAGACATCATACCATACCATGATCTGTCCATACTAATCATAATTTGCAATCCAACACATAGCTTGTCCTTCCAACTGTACAGCAGATGAATCGTGGTTTAGAGCAGCTTGTTTGCTTTCACCTTCTTCTCTCAGCATCTAGCTGCATAAGCTCGCTCCTGTCACTGGCATAGCTGATTTTGAAGGTAATGTCAGTTAAGATACGGTGCTAAATCATAATCCTCATAAAATGTAATTTGCAAACTTCATGCTCTAATTTCTGATTCTGGTGTACTGACTGATCACAGAACCACTGTTTATCCAATCTTATCGTATAGTTAACATTTCTTAACCATTGTGTGGTTAGATGTAAGAGTTGAGCCAATGTGCAGGACGGGAGGGGGGATTTATTTGGAAATGTGTCACATATTAATGGCGCTTTCTTTTCCTCCAGCTTCTTGGGATGTTGCGAAGGTTCAAGTTATTCCAGACATGGTCGCTGCGGTGTTGCTCTGGGAGAATGCCTTGATGGATGACTAATACCATTCAGTGATGGGCTGTGGGACTAGCAAAGTACTTCCCGAGCCTCCTAAGGATGTTCATTTGGATCTTGTTAAAAAGGTCGAGCCATTCACTGGTTATAAAACGGACATATATAAGCACTTCATCAAGAGTGATGGCGACGCCATCAAGTCTGCTATCCCTTCTCCTCCTTGTCACACCAACCCACATGTGGAGCAGCCAGAACCTCGTAAAAACCGAGTGGCAAAGTATCGTGCAAAATTTGATCCCAGAGTGACAGCAAAGTACGACATCAAAGCCCTGATTGGCCGAGGTAGCTTTAGCCGTGTGGTGCGGGTCGAGCACAAGGCCACAAAGCAGCCCTATGCAATCAAATTGATAGAGACCAAATACCGCGAGGGGCGAGAAGTGTGTGAGTCAGAGCTGTGTGTGCTGCGTCGTGTGAGACATACCAACATCATCCAGCTCATTGAAGTGTTTGAGACTCAGGAGCGTGTTTACATGGTGATGGAATTGGCCACTGGAGGTGAACTGTTTGACCGCATCATCGCTAAAGGCTCCTTCACAGAACGAGATGCTACCCGGGTGCTGCAGATGGTCTTGGATGGGGTTAAATACTTACATACATTGGGCATAACTCACAGGGACTTAAAGCCAGAGAACTTGTTATATTACCATCCAGGCATGGATTCTAAAATAATGATCACAGACTTTGGACTGGCAAGTGCGCGAAAGAAAGGGGACGATTGCTTAATGAAGACCACTTGTGGGACGCCGGAGTATATTGCCCCAGAGATCTTGGTCAGAAAACCTTACACTAACTCTGTAGACATGTGGGCCCTGGGTGTTATCTCATACATCCTACTGAGTGGGACAATGCCTTTTGAGGATGACAACCGCACTCGTTTGTATCGGCAAATCCTGAAAGGAAAGTACAGTTACTCAGGGGAGGTGAGTGTGTCGGGTCTTCATGGTCTCGACAGGAAACTCCTTTGTCCTTACACCTTGACTCCTGCTACAAGCCAAATTCTACCTATTGGAATATAGTATGCTTTTTGTTTCAGAAATTAAGTCCCCTTTCTGTAAAAGTATGTTGCATTGTAAAAGAGCGACTGTCATCTTGGTTAAAGTGAAGGTAACAAGGACTTGGTGGCTTCTGAGCATTGGCCACCTCTTCCCCACTGCAGGGAGGTGGGAAGGCCAAGCTTGTCCATAATAGTTACCAGGAGTCCTCCTTAGGCCGTTTATCCTGATCAATTTCATTTCATGTATTTCTTTTTTTATAAACCACCTTTCCAGCTTAAAAAAAGCTCTCCAAGTGACTTGCACCAAAAATTGCATTAAGGATTTATTAAAATTCAGAATACTTAATTTAATAATGATAGTCAACCTCTTCAGTATTGGAATAGTTGGTTGTTAAACAGTTACTGAGGCCTTGCCCTGTTGACTCTTCTGGAAGAAGAGCACAAGGCACTTTCAGTACCTATAGCAGCCTCAGAAGGGATGGTTGCTTGCTGAACAGCCAGGAATGACCTGCTGTCTATGAAATGTTCTCTATGACATTCCCCTCTAGGAGTTTTCCTAGTACCAGGAAAGGACAAGGACGGTGGGATAGGTCTGTTTTCTCCACCTGGTGCTTCCAAGAGTTATCAAGATAACTTATTGTCCAGATTGAGGACATTGTAGCATAGCATGTAAGATATGCAGGATGCTTGTAGCATCAGCTGTTTTGCTGTTTGCTTTGTTCCATTCTTTGCCACATGGTTCTAGGGGGGAAAAGGGTATCTGAGTGAGGAGATGAGCTTACTCTCTTGTTCCTTCAGAAAGGACTACTCCAAAATGGAAATAGTTCAGCTTGGCCAAAATGTGACCTAGAAAGAACTTTATTTTTACTTGATAAATAAATATACATTTATTTATCTATAAATAAACATTGCTTTATTTATTAGATTAATATCCTGCCTTTTTCTTTTTTTAAGAACTCAAAGTAGTTTACATAATTCTCTTCCTGCTGCTCTCAGTCTTATCCCCACAACGCTCCTGTGAGGTAGGTGTGACTGGTCCAAAGTCACCCAGTTGGTTCCATGGCGGACTAGGGACTAGGACGCTGATCGCCTGTGTTCCAGCCCCACGCTCTTAACCACTACACTGGTTCTCATTATATGACTAAGAGCAATTTTTGAATCAGGGGGTTGAGAACTGACAGTAAAATAACTGTCTGAAAAAATAAATGGGATGCTTAATATTTCTGGCATTTTAGATATATGAGTCTGTGCTGGCAATTTAGTAATGTCTGAAGAGTATTTTGTGGGTTGCAGTGATCTGGATGCTAAATCAGAATATAGGGTGATGCAGAAACACAAGTTGCTCTTCTTAAAAACTTTCTCTGGAGAAGGTTAGTTGCTGCCTAAGACTTCACACATCCTTCAAAAAATGTACCTTTACCAGTACAGAACAGGGCTTTTGCTCTGTAGCTTCTGTAAAGTGCCTTGCAGAAGGATTAACCTTCTTTGTCTTTTCATATTTTGTCATGTTATTGAAATGGATTTTGTTGCAACATAGGCTGTCACAGAATTTCACAGACAGGGAGAACTTGCATGACAGAAGAATCCAATAAGGGGGAGAGGTTCTTCCTCATCCCTAACCCAAGAAGTGTACAAGACAAGGTTGGCCTCCAGTGCTAAGCTGAGATCACAGAGCCCTATTGAGAGAAATGAGAACTGAGATTCTGGCTGACTTGTGAAGTATTCCCATTTTCGTGACAATAAATGAACTGACACCCAGCTAATGTGGTGGCGGCCCGACAGAGCAGCAGAGAGCTTACCACTGGGGTTCTATTCCTGGAGTACAGGGTCTGTTTTCAAGAGGCTATTAGACGATCGATGGGCAAGCTATACTATAATAGCTCATTCAGGTCCTGCTGACCTCAACTGCTCTAATTATCATTCTTTGGCTCCTGCATGGTATAGTGTTGATAGCTAAGGCATGAAGTTTAAGGAAGCCTGGAGGGAAGGGACTTGGCAAGCAGTTCTGATGACGTTAGCTCCCTGGGTAAGGCTTACACTGCTTATCAAAGCTGGATCAGTGCAGCCTATCCATCAGGAACTAATTGTGTTCTCTCCTGCTCCCTGCAGGTCCTTCTTTGCTTTATCAGGATTTTGCTAAATAGGCTGAGTGGACTAAGTTTTATTGTGGAAAATCCTACAAGTTACATAGTAGAAAGTGCCTTCTATTGCTTTTGGGGATTGTCGAAGACAGTGTCTTGCAGAAATATTCACTTCCCTTTGATTCTTTCACATTTTGTTGTGTTACAACCTGGAATTGAAATGGATTTAATGGGCATCGTTACTACTTGATATACACAGAATATACAGCATTGTGAATGGGTGTGTGTGTGTGGAGAGAGAGAGAGAGAGAGAGAGAGAGAGAGAGAGAGAGAGAGAGAGAGAGAGAGAGAGAGAGAGAGAAGCACAAAAGTTATAAAAAACACACTGGCATTTGATGGTTGCATAAATATTCACCTTTTTGGTGACTTACCAAAATAAGCTCTGGTGTTAACCCACTGACTCTGGAAGTCACATATTGCAAAGTGAGTTGGATGGAGTCCACTCATGTGCAGTTCCTGAATTCATATTAAATACACCTGTTTCTGGAAGGCTGCAGGGTTTGTTGGAGAACACAGCTAAACAAACAGCATCATGAAGACCAAAGAAAGATCAAAACACCTTCAGGAGAAAGTTGTGCAGAATAAACAATCGACATCGGGTTTTAAAAAGATATTACATATTATGTATGAACTTTCCCCAAAGCACTGTTAAGTCTGTTTATTACAAAATGAAAAGAGTATGAAACTAAGAGTCTGGCTTAGTCAGAAACAAGCCAGAACTGAGGGCTTGGCTGGCTGGAGCCAAATACAAGGGAATTCTAGAGGAAAACCTGTTCCTTTAGAGGACTTGGGGCTGGGACAGAGGTTCATCTTCCAGCAGAGCAGTGATTCTAAACACATGGTCAAAACCTGAATGTCTCAGAATGACCCAGTCTGATTGAGAATCTGTGGAAAGATTTGAGAGTTGCTGCCCACCACAAGTCCCCGTCCAACCTGGTGGAAGTTTTTCCAGGAAGAATTGAAAAGCATTGCAGGACCTGGATGTGCAAGAAGGTCTTTATAGGCTTACAGAAGAAGACTTGGTCTTCAAATTCTTGCCAAAGGTGCTTCTGCAAAGTATTGACTCAGAGATAAATGCATCTGTGACCAGCAAATGCCAGTTTGTTTTGGATGACTTAACTTTTGTGACACAATAAGAATATTTTGTGTCTTCATGGTGTTGAATATCTTTTGTACTTCAAGTGGTAACAGCTGATCAAACCCAAACAGACAGTGCGTAGAGAGTTGTAGCTTTGGCCAGTTCTGAGAAAGGGTGCACTGAATCACAATGGAGACAGTGGTCAACCAACAGGCAGCTGTTCCACTATATAATTGCACAGGAGTAAGCACCACCAGATAGCAGGACTAACTAAATGTTAAGATTCAGCCTTGCAATCTTCATTTGTTTGCCCTGGCTCAGGCTTTCAGCAGCCCCTGTGGAAGGAAAGAGTAACAAATTGCTGTTACATCAGCAATCATTTGCTTAGAAGGACTTAAATTCCTCATCATAACGGCCTGTGTTTTTTGCATCTTTATTTCTGCCTGTCCGGCATTATTTACATGACTAGAGCCACTGTCTGTCTGTCTCAATACTTTTTCCAGATTTTTCTGCCCTGTCTGTCTTAGCCTTCTCTGGCCTTTTGTTCTGAGTAACAATGGAAAGATGTGGGTTCAGATCCTTGCTGGGCCATGATGCTCAGTGGATGATTTTGAACTAGTCATTGTTTCACTGGAGTCTAGCTTAGCTTTTGAAGTTGTTAGTTGAAGATAGAGAAGCTCCTTAGAGGAAGGATTGAAATTTTATAATTTAATGAATACAAGGCAGAAGTCCTGTCTTGCCTTCTTCATTTCAGTATCTCCTTTTATGTAAGACATGAAAAATAACATGAGAAGAAATTCTGTGTGGAATGTTTCTTGGGCCTGTGTGGAGTATCTGGGAGCAAAATAATAATCTTGTGTACATACTTCCAACATTTTTCCCCATCATAAATATTGAGAAAGTAGAGGCTGTATCATCTGTCTTAAAGAAATCTATTGTCACATATATTTGTTGGCTTTCCCGGGAAAATGGCCCACCAACGTCACCCCCTCCTTTCCTGTTGCTTTGTGAATCACATCAGCTTTTATTCTCTGATGAATGCCACCTCCAGATGGAAGGAGGCTTGAAACAGCTTGACGCACAATGCACTTTGACGGGTCTTGGTGCAGATGTTGTCTGGAACATGGTATCGTACATCACTGTTTGCTCCCCTGAATCCGCTTCATTGGGTATAATCCAAAGAAAGTTGGGGTATCATAAATGTCTTTGTTCTCATGGATTGGTATCTTGAACAAACAATCTCAGCATGCCGTGTGGGGGGGGGGGGGCAGAAAAAGCCACAAGTTCCGAATATTCCTAAAGGCAAGTCAGACTTGCCCAAGTCTCATTTAAAACAAAGTAGAGCTTCAGTGCTGAAGTACAGTGATCTCAGTGGGAATTAGGTGTGCCTTTTGCTAGAGCGCCTTTACTGGAAGGGATGTTGAGCTTATATTAAGGGTCAGATGTGATGGTACAGAAAACACTGCTGCTTGAACTCCAGAATTGCTGGCAGCTGGTAACTTAACCTTATTTAAAACTTTCTTTCTTTACTTTTCAATTCATAATGCCCAGGGTGGTCTATAAATCACATAGTGTTCAGGGTGGTCTATAACTAAAAAGAGGAGATTTTTACAATTACAATAAACAATAGACGCTATTATAATAAAGCATGGCAGGAGTAAGACCAGTCATTCTGACACTGCAGTTCTGTACTTACTTACCTAGGAATTAAGCCCCATGGGTCTCAGTAGAGTTTTCTTATGAGTAAGCATGTATAGGATTAAAGTATTAAGGTGGAGGAAAGTAAAACAGTTTAAATCCCTTCATTTAACGCTTGCTCAAAGATATACCAATAAAATTAAACAATAGTAAGACTCAAAAGAAAAAGAACTTTGAGCAACATAAAATGAATATAAAAATAGAGCACAACATTAAATACCATTAAAAGCTCGATAGAATAAAACTGTTGCTGCTGCCTCTCTGAAGCACCCTAAAGAGGGTAACCATTTTCCCATTTTGAGTTGCATAATCAGGATTTTACTATAGAAAAGACCTGTCTCTCTATGTGATGAACATATCAGAGGCTCTCTGGTAATTGTAGGTTACAGGCATGTTCATGTGGGAAGAGCCAGTGCTTTGGGTATCCCTGCCCTGAACTTTGGTTTGCTTGGCATCCTTCCCCCAGTGGAATAGAATTTGGCAGCTGGATAGATACAAGTTTTGCAAAACAGACTGCTATCAAGAAGGCTGTATCTCTGATAGATGCCTACCCTATTTCTCAAGGTTAAGGGCACTCCAAAGGTAAGGTGGCTGATCTTATCAAAGGGACAGGCACTTCTCTGGATAGTGCACTTATTCTGCACAGTGCCCCTGAAGCTCCAGTGGCTGTCTTTCTTCTGTAGTCACAATGCGTTGTTCCCATGAGCCACACTATCGCTGTCCACTAACCACCGTGTTTCCCCGAAGATAAGACCAGGTCTTGTATTAATTTTTGCTCCAAAAGACACATTAGGGCTTATTTTCAGCTGATGTCTTATTTTTTCTTACAAAAGCTGTAAGATTCTTGCCCCGAGAGTCCTCCACGATTCCTTTCTTGTACTCAACAGAATAGCTCTTTCCTTTTGCACCCACCGTGCATTTTGCATCCATGCATTAAGCATGTCCGTTAGAACACACAACGTATTGACGTAATTTGTGCGTTGTGTCAGTACTCTAATTGGTCATTCAGCAACAAGTCTCGCGTTCATCTGTTTACGTAGGGGTTTACCTTTTGTCCAAAGGCACCCGCTTGGGTATTTACAAATACTTAATTATAATATATATTATCATTTATTTTAACTATTAATGTCAATAATATTATTTATATTTAATTATATATTAACATTATTATGGTATAATTCAAGACATCTATCGTGTATTGCAATGGGTGTACTACCATGTTTCCCTGTCCGTCTGGCTGATGATCTTAACTGGGGCTTATTTTTGGGGGAGGGCTTATATTACGAGCATCCTGAAAAATCATGCTAGGCCTTATTTTTGGGGAAACACAGTAGTCTGGAAGGTTCATTCATTCATTCATTCATATTGTGATTTATATCCTGCCTTTTTCCTACAAAGGGCTCAAGGCAGCTTACATCTCCTCCTCCATCTTATCCCCACAACAACAACCCTGTGAGGTAGGTTGGGCTGAGAGTCTGTGACTGGCCCAGAGTCACCCAGTTGGCTCCATGGCTGAGTGGGGACTAGAATCCAGGTTGTCTGAGTCCCAGGCCTGTACTTTTAACCACAACACCACACTGGCTCTCTTGTTGTTTCCTCCTTTCTTCCAGTGATTGATATACCTGTTATTGCCTTTTGAAAGTAGGAAAGCATGGATACCTATTCCAAAGGATTGTTAATTACTTGCCACTCCTTACCAACAGAACAAGTGTTTGAGGGATAAACTGGAATGCATTCATCCTTAGTTATGCTGACTGCTTCTAACAGGAGCCAGTAAATGAAGTTTACTCAAAATCAACACAAATTTGAGCACTCCTTGATGAGGACTTTTATATAACCTTTGCCTACATGTATACTTTTGTGCTTTCTTAGCTAGATGTGCAATCCATCTGTGTATCTCATTGAAAAATGCATTGGTAGCAACTTTTGAGTTCTCATGATTATCCACCACCGTCTTTTTAGATTTCCTTTTCCTGAGATGTGTTAAATGTTACAGATATTTTTTTCCACCGAGGGTTAGAACTGTAAATATGTATAAGAATGAAGAAACAAATCCATGAAAATCCTGACTGGAATAAATAGCAACTAGAAAACTCAGCTTTTAAGCGCACCTGAGAGTCTATTCTATCTTCAGGAAGAAGAGAAATCCATTTACAGAGGAATGTGCTCTTGTGTCCCAGATGAAGAGAGCATTGAGCAAGTGCTGGCGAGGCTTCATGTTACCCGAGGGGGCTCAGTTGAAGAGGGAGACTGTTCTTGTCTCTTTCTTTCTTCCTTTCTTCCTTCCTTCCTTCCTTCCTTTTTTTTTTTTTTTTGTAAAAAAGGGGAACATTGAATGGAGCCTGAAATAGGCTCCCTTCATGCCTGAGGTGGAACACTGAAGTCAGCCTGACAAATGCACACTCCCTGATGAGGCACTGAAGTCTTTCTTGCGCTGCCTCTTACTCTTCGCTCCTGCCTTTGCCCATAATGCTGTCATTCAAGTAAAAGCCAGTGCAGGTGTACTTGAGTAGCTTTGTGCTGGTCGTGATTGCACGAACCGTATGGCCAGCCCTCACGTAGTGGCAAAAACTCACAGAATCAAGGCGTCATCTACTTGAGCCAACCTGCTGCTCGCGTGCAAACACAGCCCTGGAAATAACAGTGTGCTTGGTTGCAGATGGTGAGTGCAACTTGGCTTTAAAGAATCAGAAATGCTGCACACGAAAAAAGTTTCTTTTGGGATCTTTTTCTTTTGGGATGATCCACAAAGGTATGTTTGGGCTGGACTTCTGTTAAAAAGCTGCATTATGCCCTTTTCTTATTGTAAATATATTGAGCACAAGGTCAGGATTAACCCTGGTGACTCAAAACAAAACAGTTTTGTTTCCACCTACTGCATTTTTGATGCAGTTCAGTAACACACCTGGAAACGCATGGCATATATCTGGAATTGCTGTTTACCCCAAAAGATGTCTGTTTACCCTTTCTGTGTATAATTTCTAACATTCCAGTCTACTTCTATGAATTATCATGTATTTTGTGTTCCCATTTTTCATTGTGGTGCATTATTTATTGCAAAACTATTTGAGTTTCTTTGAAAGAAGTGAGTCAAAACTTCCTAAATAAAATGAAGTTCTTTAAAAATCACGTGACACATTTGTGTATGAGTTAAGGCAAGTATTCCACAAATACTGGGGAAAAGTAGCTTATCTTCAAAGAAAAGTCTTCCTTTTGGGGAGTTCAGCAGCATAAAACCAGGCATATGAAAAGATAAATACATCCAGAGCTTCTAGATTCAGTTTCATTGCTAAGTTACAGAATGCACAGTATTGCTTACAATTTCATTGTCATCCAAAGCTCTTCAGTCCATTTCAAATGAGAAAGGATGGTCTCCTGGCCAGCAAAGAGCAGGCTTCTCATGCAGCCTGGAACTTCAGACTGGTACGCAGGGCAGAAGAATGCACATCCTTGGACTTCTTTGTTCATGGTATTGACGATGGAAATGCATGAGATTTTCATTGTTGATGTGTGTTGCTCTTGCATCCCTTTGCAGTTTCGCACAATTTGGCATGCCAAGGAAAACCAAACCAAACCAAACCAAACCAAACCAAACTGACCCTCAGAATGTAATACACAATTCTTTAACAAGTTGTGTGGGTGGAGAGAAGCACAGTTCGGCCATAATGCTAAGACACACAGAATTAGGTTTTCATTTCACTCTCTTACAGGACCTTGCAAAATCCTGTTTAAGAGCCCATGTGATGTATCTAGAGAATTAATAGTGCAGAAGGATAGACACTAGTGAGGTTTTAAAAAATAAAGCATATGAATACACAGAGAATTTAGAAATACCCATAACCTAGGGCAGTGATGGTGAAACTTTTAGAGGCCGAGTGCCCAAATTGCAACCCAAAACCTTCTTATTTATCGCAAAGTGCCAACACTGCAATAAAACCCAAATACTGAGGTTTTAGTTTAAAAAACAACAACTCGTACATAAGAAAACTCAAAGCTAAAATCTTGTGTTAATAAAAACGAATGTATTAAAACTCACAGCCAGTCCAAGCAAATATATTGGCAGCACACTGACCGGCCATGCGAAAGCTTGGACGAGTCATGGCTAATGAGTTGTGGCTTGTGACGTCATCGCCTAGCGCCACTGCTTTCCGAGCATTCGCATGGCCCCTCTGTGCACTGTTATCCAATGCTCAGCTGCTGGGGTGATGCTGGAGCGACTTGGCTCACTTGCTGACAGAGAGGACTCTGTTTGCCTGCTGTGGCACACATGCCATAGGTTCGCCACCACTGCCATAGGGCATATTTGAGCTACAAAACTCTGCTGTATTATGTGTGTTGAACTTCAAATGTTTATATAGCGAACTGCTCAGAAATTTAATATGCCAGCAGTTGAGACTTCTTACAGTAATAGAAAATGGAATACAATAAGCAAAACTCATGTCTAACTTCTATTGACATTTTCTCTTTGCTTGTCTCAAAACGTAGTCAAGCATAGCTAATTTCAGTAAAGCTAATAGCTCTGTTGTTTTTAGTGTTATGGAATTTATTAATTTAGGCATGATGGCACAATTAATTTATTTTTGTACTCTTTTAATTCCAGTATTTGCCCAAATGTATTGTAGCTGCAGCAACTTTATATGCTATAAGTTCACAATACCCACTATTTCCTATTTTTTCTTAATAATTTTATTATTTTTCTTAATTTTGTGTAATAGCTATTATAAAAGCAGAAAAATGAATTGAACTATTAAAAATAATTGAACAGGCCTTTCCACTCTGGTTATTCAATTATGTTTCTAGCATTCTGTCTGTGACTTGTTTGGTTTGTTCCACTTCCTTTCCTGTGTGTGGTTCAGTCTTTCTGCTACTAATGGAAATAGGTAGCTTTGTTCCCCTTGCCCCTTCCCCTCCTGCAGCTCTGGGAGAGTGCCAGTTTGGAGTTCCCAAGCACATTTCCCAATTAGTTCTTTGTTTGGACTTAAATTCTTCTTTGGAAGGATTGTGGGGTTCTGCAGAAACCTGAGAATTGGCTCAGGCAAGTGATCAGTGTTGATTGGTAAAACAGTAAATTGTACAGACAGTTGGTGGTGGGGAGGAAGCTTCCTGCTGTTGTAACACCTGCTTTTGTTGCATTCACAGGCTTGGCTGTGTGGATTCCTGCTCAGTGGCTTGTAGCCTGCCGAGTTCCCACAGTATAGCATTCTGCACATTCAGAGCGGCTTCTCTCCTAGGGGAGCCATTCTTTCTGAGATATTTCAGTGATTGATTTCAGAGAGTGATTTGGTAGCCAGCAGCTACATTAATGGAGACCAAAGGGGGTTGCAATCTTATACAGATGGTACAAGGTGTACAGTCCATTCCAAGAGAGTCATCCTTCTTGAACTTAATCTAAACTATTGTGTGGAGTATTCCTATTCCTGGTAATACCCAGACCTGTTCATGGTGTGATGCTGCCACTTCTAGTCACCTGGGTATCAACGCTCGGGCAGCACAAACCTTGGACTTCTGCCAGATTCTTACTCTAGACCATTTTTAGCATAGCCTGCGGTAATTAGGGCTGACTTAGATCTGGGTTTTATACCTATGCCCTTGCCATGCCACATTCCCATCCTCACCCTTATTCCTTGCCCCTGCTATGCTAGCTGCTTCCACTGGTACTGGTACTGTTGTGTAACCTTTTCAGAATCATACATTCCTTTCACTTAATGACTGGGCTTCCAGACCAGCCCCAGGCAAATTGGGACCTAAGTTATTCTTATCCTGATGAGATTTTGAAGGATCACTCCCAAATACTGTTGTAGCCAAGGACCTATTGCCCTGTATATATTCAAAAACATTTTGTATTGGTTATATAATTTAGAATCTTGCAGATCGTTTCTCCCTTAAAAAAAGCCAACAACCAATACTGATCCATGTTTCTAATCCTTAAGATTACAAAGATAGGTTTGAAAGTTTGTAGGCATGCCGGATAGGATTTGCAGGGACCTGGGCTTTTGCCAAGCTTCTTGTACTGCCTCATGACTTGCCAAATAATTCTGTGACTCACTAATATTTGCTTAATAAATGCATGTTGCAGCATCTAGTCTTTCTTGGTGTGGAAGTCAGATGAAGTTGCTTCAGAATTTTCTGGGTTTTTTTCAAAGCAAAGCCCTGATGACTGGTTCTCCTTTCTCTCACAATCCTTGTGCTTCTCTGATTCCAGTCATCTAGTGGAGCAAAAGGCCTGTCATAGGTGGCTGTGGTTGTTTTTTAAATACCTATTTATTTTTATATTTTCTACTCTACCACAAAGGTTGAAACTAGGCCCCAATGATGTTGACAATGTGTTTATCAATTTAAAAGCAACACTTCCATTTAAAAAAAAACAGTTGAAAGAAACTGCATTGTTATGCACTATCAGATCATATTAAATTTATGGCAACCCTCTGAACGGATGCCCTCTAGAATGGCCCATCTTTGACAGCCCTGCTCACCTCTTGTAAACTCAGGGCTGTGGCTTTTGAGAGTGAGAAAGATGCTGCTTCGTGCATCCGCGTTCAAGGACTCTGGGCTGGACTTCAGAGGAATCAGAATCTGAAGGAGAACAGGGGGTGGGACTGGGAGTGAGGGTCACCCTGATCTTCTCAAGTCCAGACTCACAGGTGGGCACCAGCCTCGGGGAGTAATCAAGATGTACAGTTGGTGGAGAGTACTTGGAGCAGGGGAGTTTTTCAGGCACGGATGAGGCAGCTTCAGGTCTTGATCCCATGATGTGGCATCAGCAGAGGAGGGCAGTCCTATTAAAGGATTGGTGTGCAGAGAGGAGGTGTGCTCATTTTCAGAGGGCCCCTCCCAAAGGAATGGGCCCCAGGCATGCTCATAAGGAGAGTTCCTGGAGGTGAATATTAGATTGAGTTCAGCAAATCACTCTGTGCATGCTCAGAGATTCATTCTGGGTGCTTTTTGTTCAATAATGAATGCTTTGCAAGGGAAATGGTCTGAGGGTTTTGAATACATGGAGGAACCCTGGCTCACTACAGTGACTTTCTTTGTGGAATCAATACATCTCTTGTTTGGTTGTCCTTTTCTTTTTCTTCTGCCTGCCAACTTTCTGTAGCCTGATTGTCTTCTCCAGTGAGTCTTGCCTTCTCAGGAAGTGCCCAAACAATGGCAGTGCCAGTTTGGTGACGTTTACTTCTAGGGAAAGTTCTGGCTTGATTTTTCATTGTCATTCCAAGGTAGTCACAAAGCTCTCCCTCAGTACCATGTTTCGAATACATCAGTTTTCTTCCTGTCTGCTTTCTTCACCATCCAGCTTTCACACCCACCCATAGTGATTGGGAGTGAACAAGCTGCACAGTTAAATTAAAATGCAACTTAATTAAAACAGGATAGTAGCAGATAAAATAGGCCACTTGAAAGCAGCTCATCCCCTCCGGTTGTTCAAGCACCTTATTGCTAGCTCAAAGAAAAAATCAACCTGGCAAGATTCCCTAGACAGAATGAGTGCCACTGTTGGAAAAGCCCTATCCCTTGTTTCCATTGTCTGGTCTTGAATAATAGCCTCTTTTGGGATCTTAATCCTGATCTACAAATGAAGTTGTAACATACTATGTCATTCTAGATTGTGGGAGGCATTTGGAATGTTGGTAAAATCCATAATGGATTCAATGACAGACAGATTCTATTCTGGATTGTTTTTGTCCTGAAACTTGTAGACTTGCAAACTGTTTTTTAACATTCCAGAATAGTACGCAAATAGCACCCTGATTTAGTTGGGCAAAAATAAAATAACACAAGGGGAAGACACAGGAAGAGTAGATGAAACTACTCATTTCAGGCCTCTCTTGCTTCACTGCTTGGGCTGACACTAGAACAAGATTGCTCTGGTTCACACAGGATCCTATGTGTGGGCTCTGGGCTACTTTAGTCATAGCTAAGAGAATCCAGTACCAGTGAGCCACATGTAGAGCACCTCTGGCAGCCTTCTCATTGCTTGCTTGTTGTTTGCTTGGTCTTGTTTCCTCTGGTTGTGTTTGCCATCATCTTGCACCTAGATCGTAGAAAAAAGAATAAAGGTGTTGCTTGCTGTAGCTTCTTGGGAATCTAGAGGACTTATCCTGAGATTCTTTTTTTTTTTTTTTTTTTTTGCAACTTTAATGTACATCACATATACAAGTATGCCCAATGCCTGCTCTGACTACAACCAAAGTTATTTCTCAGGAATTGCCAGGTCATTAAAAAAATAGAACTTGTTCTGATACCTCCCGATTGAACTAAATTCATGCAGCACAATTTGCAATTTGTTATGTGACTATTCCATTCACTTGGAGAAGTTTACAAGCCTATGCCAGACTCTGATCTATACTTGACACAAATAGTCCAGACAACTTGATATCTGTGAATAAGGCCTAGATCTTTTTTTCTCAAGAAATAAAATTAAATGAAAGCTTGTTACACACATTGTGGTTTGAAATAGTATCCATGATAATTAAGACAGGGGAAGAACTGCTTGATGCTGAAAGCTCTTTAAGGATCAGGAACTTTTGACCAGGTTTTTAAACTATGAGAGTGGTTCACATTTTATTTAATCTTGCTTAATATAAGATTGAAAGTAAGATTATAAAGTTCTGGTGGCAAGACGAGCTCCTTTGGAGCTTATTGTAGGATTAAGAATGCATTTTTTCTTACGGTCCAGAAAGCTGCCATGTGCTGCAGCAGACACTAACTCATTTGTCTCACTGGGAAAGAGTATAATCCACTTTTCCAGTAAAGTAACCCTAGCGTTAGTTCACAGCAGGGCTTAGCATTGGATCAAGAAGTCTCCTGAAGAAATCAGAGCGTGTGCGGTTACAAACATTTCCTTCCTTCACATGCTTGTATTCTGGAGGCTGTGGTTCTGTCTGCTGGGTCTTCAGATCTGGATGCTGTGCCAAGGGAAATGGAAGCACGCTTTACTCCTGGAATAACATTCAGTGCTGGTGAAACCGTGGCTCACAGGGCTTGAAATGGGCACATGAGCTAAATGGACAAACGACAGAATTTGTTGTTATGTGCTGGCCTGTGCTGACTCCGAATGAAAGCCCTGGCCATGGAGTCCAAGAGAGCCAGTGTGTGCAGTGGTGAAGAGCATGGGACTGGGACTCAGGCGATCCGGGTTCTAGTCCCCGCTCAGCCATGGAGCCAACTGGGTGACTCTGGGCCAGTCACAGACTCTCAGCCCAGCCTACCTCACAGGGTTGTTGTTGCGGGGATAAGATGGAGGAGGAGATGTAAGCTGCCTTGAGCCCTTTGTAGGAAAAAGGCAGGATATAAATTGAAAAATAAATAAATAAAAATAAAATAAAGAGTCCTATTCCACTCTTCTAAGTTCAGTGCTGTGACTTACCTTATGGATTCAGTCCATCTCATATTTGGTCTTCCTTTTTCTTCTTCTGCCTTCAACTTTTCCTACCATGAGTGTCTTCTCCATGAGTGTCTTGCCTTTGCATGATATGTCTGAAGGATGACAACCTCGGTTTTGTCATTTTTGCTTCTAGGAAAGCAGTGGCCTGCTTTGATCTGGCACCCACTCGTTTGTCTTTCTGGCAGTCCAGAGTATTGGCAAGCTCTTCTTCAGCACCATGTTTCAAATGTATCAAATTTCTTCCTGTCAGTTTTCTTCACTGCCCATTTTTCACGTCAATACATTGTAATTGGGGATACAATAGTATAGATCAGTGGTTTTCAACCTTTCCACAGCTGGGGACTGGCAAACACAGGAAAACCACCTTGGGGACCGCTGAGGCAGAAACAAAAAGCACCGTACACATAATGTATTAGTTTCCAAACACAGTACCAAAAAGAAAAAATATTTATTTATTTTTCAATTTATACCCTGTCTTTTTCCTACAAAGGGCTCAAGGAAGCTTACATGATCTTTCCTCCATCTTATCCCCACAACAACCACCCTGTGAGGTAGGCTGGGCTGAGAGTCTGTGCCTGGCCCAGAGTCACCCAGTTGGCTCCATGGCCGAGCGGGGACTAGAACCCAGATCGCCTGAGTCCCAGTCCCAGGCTCTTAAGCACTACAGGGATCCAGGAGGAATTCGAGAAATTCGAGGCCAGTTTGCTCAACCTCTGTTTTGGGTAAACTGCTTGAAAGCATCATTAAAGATCAAATCAGTAAGTACATAGTGGCGAGCCCTGCTGGAAAAAAAATCAGCATGGCTTCCAGAAGGGGAAGTCTTGCCTCACCGACCTATTGGAGTTCCTTGAGAATGTCAGCAAGCATGTAGATGAGGGCAGTCCAGTAACCATTGTTCGGAATTCCAGAAGGCTTTTATCAAGCTGCTCACCAAAGGCTTATGGGCAAACCAAGTAGTAGACTTCACTGACTGATTAAAGAACAGAAGACAGGGTGGGAATAAATGGCAACTTCTCCCGATGGAGAGATCTCACCAGTGGAGTTCCACGGGGCTTCGTATTGGGACCAGTGCTTTTCAGCCAATTCACATATGATCTGGAATTACAAGTGGGTAGTGAGGTGGCCAGGTTTGCTGATGACACTAAATTTTTTATGGTAAAAGGGATTGTGAAGGGCTCCAAAGGAACTCTCCAAGCTGGGAGGAAGGGCATTACATAGCAAACACAGTTTGACATCAGTAATGCATTTTGGGGCAAAAAGTCCCAGCATTAAGTATATATAGATGGGATCTGAACTAGCATTGACAGAGCAAGAAAGGGATCATGGGGTAGTGGTGGGCAGCTTAATGAAAATGTTGGCCCAGTGCTCAGTTGCTCTGAAGAAGGCAAAATCCACGTTAGGCACAATTAGTAGCTGAATAGAAAATAGAACTGCCAGATCTTAACGCCCCTTAAATAAATCTTTGGCGCAACCACACTTGGAATATTTGCTTGGTTCTGGTTGCCTTACTTGGAAAAGGACATTATTGAATGAATTGGCAAAGTCACAGAGACTGGCAATGAAAATGATCAGTGGGCTGGAGCAGCTTCCCTGTGAGGAAATGCTGCAGCAACTGGGACTGTTCAGGTAAGGAAAAAAGGGCGAGTAAGGGGAGATATGAAGGAGGTGCTTAAAAGAATGCATGGTGTGCAGAAAGAGGAGAGGGAGGCATTTTTCTCCCTCTCCCATAGCACTTGAACCCAGGATCATCCCATGAGAGCCAGTTTGGCGTAGTGGTTAAGAGCTAGGACTGGGACTCAGACGACCTGGGTTCAAGTCCCCGCTCGGCCATGGCGCCAACTGGGTGGCTTTGGGCCATTCACAGACTCTCAGCCCAGCCTACCTCACAGGGCTGTTGTTGTGGGGATAAGATGGAGGAGGAGAATGATGTAAGCTGCCTTGAGCCCTTTGTAGGAAAAAGGCAGGATATAAATCCAAAAATAAATAAAATAAATAAAAAAATGATTGACGGGAGGTTTAGGACAGATAAAAGGAAGCACTTCCTCACACAGTCTATAGTTAAACTGTGGAATTTGCTGCCACAGGACGTGAACAGATGCATGAGGAAGGAGGCGATCAGTGGCTACTAGCTTTGCTGGCTGTGTGTTGCCTTGCTTAGCGGAGGTGGCGTGCCTTCATTCACCAGTTACCGAGGAGCTTGGGCAAGAGGAGGTCATGCATCCATCCTGCTTGAATGATCCTGTGGACACTTGGTTTGCCACTGTGTGTACTGAGTGCTGGACTAGATGGACTTCTGGTCTGATCTAGCATGGCTTTTCTTATGTTCTTATGAGGTCTCTTGTTTTTCTTCTCTTCCTTTCCTCTCTCTTTCCTCTCTTCCACTCTTTGCACTGGTCATGAAGATAATATAGAATAGCTTTCTCCAATAAAGTGAATAGTCACCTGCACATCTATGGAATTCATGCGCTCAATTTAAGTACATCTTGACTTGAGAGCTGCCTTTAGTAGTCATGGGAAGCTGCTTTCCACTGAGTCGCAACACTGATCCAGCTAGCTCAGTATTGTCTCCACTAACTGAGATCTCCGCAACCTCAGGCGGAGGTTAGCAATATGCTCCACAGAATGCTGTTTTGCATCTCTTACTGTCTTCTTGCATCTCCTTTGTGCAAGCTTATGCTCTCTTTCATTTTTCTCATTTGAGCAAGGCTTCCATATTCTGAAGGAAGCTGCCTTTTCTCTACTGGCTTCCTTGAAAGTGTTCATTAGTAATTCTGGTGACTTCCTGAACTTGGTGCTACCTTTCCCCATTTGTGGTACACGTTCTAAATGAGCTTTTGTTACTGTAATTTTGAGTAATCTCCAAGCATTTTGAAGGGATTTAACTCTCTTGACTCCCCCCTCAATTTTTTACTGGTTCTCTCATTTTAGAAGTTTCTTCTTTAGAAGGCAAATAATTGTGTTGGATTCATCTGGCAGTTTTCCACTTAATATATATTAAATCTGATAGCACCATGGGCCCTGTTTCTCACTAGTCCAACTAAAAAGATCATTTACATCTCATATGTGATCCTTGGTGACACTATTTAGGATTAAATCCAGGGTCTTCTGCACTCTGGTCAATTCCATGACAAACTGTTTTAGGGTACAGTCATTTAGGGTGTTGAGAAATGTAGCCTCTTTGACTGAATGAATGCATGTTCCAGATATGGCAATGTGGGGGTAACTGAAGAAACTCGTTATTGTAATATGTCCTTACTTGAAGGCCTTCTTCATTTCTTTTACCCTTTCAAGATCACCCTGGGCATTCTGGTCTGTGGAATGATAGCGTGTTCCTCATACTAAATTCGTTTTGGAATCTGATATTATTGCCCACGGTGCTTCTCAGGAGGGTCTGCCCCTTTTAGGTCTCTTAATCTGCTTGACGTCATGTTCTCTTCAATGTAAAGAGCAGCATCTCCACCAGTACTCCCTTCTGGTCCTTCCCATAGAGTTTATATGAAGAAATGACTGTATCCCACTGGTTCACTGACTTCCACACATTGCAAAATTATCACAGTAACACAAATCACAGTAAAAGCCACCTCATCAGACAAACTCTTCACACACACTAGTGTTGTCAGGGCCAGGCCAGTGCAGGGAGCCACTTAACTGGTAGATTTCAATTTTGTGTGAGTAAAAACTTTTAGGAGCTCTTGGCATACATTCTTTTCATTTCATTCTCTGTTCATCAGGAAGCAATGCCTCTCTGCATGATAGTACTGTTGGAGAAGCGGTCACCGTCCAAGACTTCTGGCTTGTATCTCCCCTTACAAACTAGGACCTGTCAACCAAGAAACCCTGATTTATGTCCCTGGCTTATAAGGGATGGAAGAAGCCAGGAACTCCTTGACATTGAATATTTGTTTTCTGGTTATTTTATCACTCCTGTTTATGGAAGAGCCATGTGGAAGTGAACAGTTTGTATGCATGAATGTGTAATTTGTTCACAGTAAATCAGGATAGGGCAGGGTAGAACAGAAGTAGGCAACCTCTTGGCCTTGTGGGCTCATACAGAGCTTTGAAAAGTAAAGTAAAAGAAAAGAAAAGTAAAAAAGTAAAACAATCATAAAATGGCTGCCATGGGTGGGCACGGCTAGTCACAAAAGAAAGGAAACCTGTCCAGAGGCATTCATGGGAAATTAAGATGGCTGCAGTTGGGGTTAACCCTTTTCTTTGCACTGTTTTCTGCTGGTATCCTTCCCCTCTGTGAAGACATTTTCATTTTAAAATAGAGGAGAATTCTAATTATTGGATGCAAAGGTGTGATCCAATATTGTACCTAGTTTAAAATTCCTCAGGTGAATGACTTTAAGCCTTAGTTTCTCCATTAGGTTAAAATAGTCATTAAATGACAAATATTTGTCTTTTTATTTTTTATTGAGAACTTCCTCATGTTGACCTCTTTTTTTTTAAATCTATGCTACTCTTCCACCCTATTGCAGCATAAAGGCTGAGCCAACTGTTATGCCCATGCCATAGATCAGCTTTGCCTAGAATTAGATGAAGAAACTTCAGCATGGTACATATTCTTTTTCATTTCTTCAAAAGGGTGACTTAATTAAATCAAGTCAAAGATACATACAGTACAACAGGTGAAACCTCCAGTAGCATAAACAGATCAATAAACCGATTTGTGTTTGCTGACTAGAAGAGATTTCTAATTACTAGTGCTCTGTACTACTCATTTCTGATGGTGCTGGAGTAATTGAAAGGATAAGAAATCCAATTCCCTCTTGTTTGAGAGTTTGTTTCTGTTTAGCTTCACTTAAGTGGGCTGGTAATGCTGACTTGTCTGTCGAAACTGAAGGTGGTAATTTATTTCCAGTTGTCCTACTTCACTATTCAAAAGTTGCTTTGAATGTAGGCAGGACTTCATTTTTTAAAGGTTTCGAATGATGTGACTCAGCATAATTAATATTGTTTTCTGGCTAAAAACACATTGTGAAAACTGGCCCAGAGTTCCTGGGTCTTTTTTGTTCAAATTCTAGGCCAAATAGGAGTAGGGAGAACAAAGTTTGTTGGATGTACAGTCATTAGTAGTTCTGAATGAAAATTACGTACCAGGTTATGAACTTATAGAAATAGCACATTTTCGGAATTGAAGCAAATACTGGAAGTTTTGAATTGCTGTAATTTCCAAGATTACTGCATGTAGTATGGAACCATAAATACAGGTCACAGTGCAATGATACGCTTTACATACGTGTGGAAGGGCACAATAACACTGCTTTCAATTCTTCTCTCTTTCTTTCAGCATCCATGATCTTTTTAAGGATTTCATTTAGTATGGCAGGAAATTTCCTGAAGTCCTACTAGAAGTTTGAATGCAACATTCTTAAAATTCCTAGTATTAGTAAAAAAAACTTTTTGATTTTTGCAGAGAGAAAAGGAAGGCACATTCTGGGCTGTTGGCCTAATCTGGCCCACAGATGTGCTCACACCTGCTCAAGGGGGCTGACCACCCTGCATAGGCCTGGTCCCCTACCCATGCCCAAGCTCCTGCACCTCCTTAAGCTTCATGGCCTGGTGTGGAGGCTTGGAAAGGAGATGGGGAAAATGAATCCTGCCATTATCGCTGATGGGATATTGCACAAGCCAAAGAAGAATCATTGTTATTTCTGACCAGAGATAATGTGGTATTTCCCTTACTTGCAGGACCAGTTTCTTCAGCCCTTGTCAAGTCCCTTCCTCTGTGTCAAGAAAGGCACAGAGCTCTTATGCTTCTGACCATATGGAGGAAAAAGAAGGGCTGGAGTGTGGCAGCACGACGTCACAAGATGAGCCAGGGCTTTGGAGGCCTTTTGATGTTATCTGCCTCATTGACTTGGTCCAAGGTGGCATTCCAGGCCCCAGACTTAAAAACACCCCTGGCCCTGGCCGTAGAAAGATGGAAAAGGCATAGTCATCACAGCAAGAAGATCAGCTCTCAAATCCTGTTGACCATCCTTCTCAAACGGGGGCCCTATAGCTGTGTCACGACCAGAATTCCCACGATGCCCAGCCAGCACTGCTTATTGCTGCTTTAGCATATGTGATGTAGTGTTTGTGTATGTGTGTGAATAGTTTACCGATGAATTCTGTATGGGAAGAGGCTTCAAGGCCTAACTACCTGTTACACTATTTGCTGCATGCTTCCACATCAGAAGGACCTACACTTTTTGCTTCTTGGTGTTTGTGGGGGATAGAGAGAGTTCCATTGGAACTGCAACATGCATGAAGGGGAGGTTTAATTCTTCCCTCCCCAGCCAAGATACTGACAGAATCAGATACTTTCTCCTGCAGTTGACAATACCTCTTTCTGGGAGGAGTTTAGGCAATCTAGTTGCTTTCAGCCGTGTAAGTCAAATTTGAGCCGCATCTGTGGCTTCTTCCCATGCTGCTTTGGAAATGTACAGATGAGAGAATAATTAATGTTGTGGTTCCTTCTTGGAGGAGGTTCCTTGGGCATGCTTTAAAACAAGCAAGTTAGCTCTCTCACTATTCCCTCTTAATTCAGTGATGGTTGAATATTTATTGCCAGTGTTATAATGATGCTTTTTTCCCCTGCTCCTTTTTTCTCTATAATTTTCAGCCATGGCCCAGCGTGTCCAATCTTGCTAAAGATTTCATTGACCGCCTGCTCACAGTGGATCCTAGTGACCGCATGACAGCACTTCAAGCCTTAAAGCACCCCTGGGTGGTCAGCATGGCTGCTTCTTCTTCCATGAAGAACTTGCATCGCTCTATCTCTCAGAACCTGCTCAAGAGGGCATCGTCTCGTTGCCAAAGCACCAAATCAGCTCAGTCTACCCGTTCTAGCCGCTCCACCAAATCCAACAAGTCCCGGCGAGTACGAGAACGGGAGTTACGAGAGTTGAACTTGCGTTATCAACAGCAGTGCAATGGCTGACAATTCAGCAACATTCTTTTTCCATCATCAGGACATATTCTGCACTGTGTTTATTAAGAGGAGCTTGGGCTCCACTTGCCCTCTTTTTTCTCTCAAAGACCAGCCTTCTTCTTGTCTTGAAGGAGATGCAGCTTTTGGGACACTTCACCCAGGTAGGGTCAGTTAACAGTATCTGTCCCAAGATGGGGAATTGGAAAAGTCTGTTTCATTGCCTGGCATACTGGAGCCACACGGAAGAGAAGATTCTTACCCAGCCTGGAATCTTTACTGTTCCTATCTATTTATTGACTTCAAGTTAACAAAAAATCGTCCTTGTTGCTACAGGGTCTGGTCATCTGGAATACAATCTTATACCCACTCACCTGGGAGAAATCACTATCAAACTCCTTGGGACTGACTTCTGAGTAGACACGTATAGGGTTGCACTCTCTTTAATGGGGAGGACTTTCAAAAGGTGTCTCCTTGATTTAAAATCAGGATCAAAGGACATCTGGATGTGCCCAAAGCACTTCTCCAAGAGAATACAGAGGGATGGCTAATTTTCTCTTGTGGCTGCAGCTTCTCACACTGTATCAAACATTACTCCAGAGCTTCTGATAACATTAGAAGTGGTTTTGGGGGGGCATAAGGGGCTAGAATGGGGGGATCTGAAAGCCCCCTTGTATGTGTGGAGCACTGTGTGCATCTCTTTGGAGGCTCATTTTGCAGCCTTTGTTTCTCAGAGTCACAATTTTCACTCAAACAACTGCCTTCCATCCATATTGCTGTAAAATGAGGACCAAATTCTACTTTGGTTCTGGTGCAAGAAATCAGAGATTATCACTGCTAGTGCTCTTCTCCCTCTTTCCCTCCACCTTGCTTCTTAAACCTGAGAAATGGTTGTGCCTTAATCACATAGCCTTGCTGGAAATGGACTGTGCTTGACTTCGTCCCTCCTCCTTTCCTCCCATGTATTTTGGAGTATTGTCTTGGTTTCCATTATATCTTTCCATTTAATGCTGGGATGAATTATAGCCAACCCAGTCATTGTTCTGACTCAGCCGAAGCTCCGGTGTGTGACTCAGTAATGCAACATTGAAAGCAACTGAGAAAACCACGGGCAGCTTTCTTCTCTCTTCCAGCATCCTGTGCACATATCAGAGCACCTCCCACCACAGCAGCGACATCAAAGTTACAGGTTGCCATAAAGGTCTGAGTTAAAAGCTTTAGTGGGTTCTGACAACAGCAGTGCCTTCCTCTGCAGATGGCACAGTGGGGTGCAGACAGTGCAGCTTAGAATCATAAAATTACGGTAGCTTAACGGGACCCAAAGATAATCTACCGTGTACCCCACCCCCCATGGATTAACCCACTTTTTCTGGTTTTAGTGTTCTGCAAGCAAAGAGGCAGAGAGCAAATGAGGTAGCTCAATGCCGGAGCTGCCTCTTGAATCAACATGAAACAGTCCCGATGGTTACAGTGAAAAAATTTGCTGCATATTACAGCAGCAAATCTCCAAAGTTGCTAGCCAACATGAGCAGGGGAAGGAGTGTATTCTGTCTGTCTTCAACTTGGTCAGGTCTGAATATGTAGCAGAATGTGTTGCCGTAGCCTTGAAAAGGTCTGATTGACTTTCAGTTCAGGCAGCAGATGGGAGATTGCTTTTGGAATGTTCCTCTGTGGAAAAATATCTCCATGCATGTTAAAAACTAGTAGTTCAAGGAGCAAGCTAGAAAATTATTTTTCTGATGTGCTAGTTTTTCCCATTTCCGGGACATATTTACAGAGGGATGAGAGTGGATTTAAAAAAGGCAATGATATTCTATTTCCACATTGTCTCCCAGCTTGAAGCAAAGCTCACTCAATAGGCCTTCTAAAGGCTCTGTGAGATGTGTGTTCCTTGCTACGAGGAAGTCGGCAAGTGGAATTCGTGAGCTTCAGTCACTTTCTTTGTGCTATTTTTGATTGGAACAGGACCTTTTCAAGAGCTGTACTTCAGAAAAAACACCTATTCCATCCTATGGTGGTGCAACTTGTTTTTGCTAAGTAAAGTCACCCGAAATTGGCTTAAGGTCATTCCTGTCAGGCATAGTAGGCGGATGGCAGTATCATTTTGGACAGTATCATTAGCATAGGCAAAACCTGCTTCTGTTCTGATGAACAGTGACTCAGGCAGAAGTGTCAGGAGTCAGGGTGCTGGAGGTGTCTGCGAGCAATGCTACTGCAGTGGGTTACTCCTCTTGCACACTTGAGTACCTTCTGCTACACACACACACAGGGAGAGGGAGAGGGTGGGGGAGCTGCTCTGCTGGCTGTCACTTGGGGCTGCTCATTAGCAAGGATCTAATTCTGCCCTCACCTTCCTGAGTCATGGTCAAGGTAAATGGACCATGGGGCTTATGCACTTAGGAAGGTTCAATCTAGTTTTGCTACAGTGGGATTTGTTTATCTCTGCATTTCTCCAGTAAATGATTTCTCAGGCCAGAGTGACATCTAGTGGTTCAGGATACTCTTGTTCTCTTGTAAGTGATCTGGCTTTTATTGATGCTTTACTTCATACAGTGCAACAACCTGTTCTGTACAACCACAACAGCCCACTGCTGGCACACACCACAGTGTTTTTAAGACAAAGTGGGCTGAGGCTTAGGTGGGCAGCCATCTGGAATATTCTGTGCCTAAATACAGCTTGTCATGTGTGAACCCAAGGACATGTTGATTATGTAAGGGTTAAACAACCCTTGGATAATCCATAGGCTCTTTTTGAGCTATATGAGGGTTGTTTAACTTTCACATAAACTACAGTTCCCAGGTTGACAAGCTGCAGCTGGATGTTGAATATGCAAATCATGGCTGGACCACATCACAGCCCACCATAGCTTTAGTAAGTCATTCTGGACTGCTTTGATCATCTGACCCAGGTGCTTCAGTGAAGATTAGCTTGCAGTTAGATGCACCTGGTAGTGTGGCTAGAAAGTATGAGACTGTGTGTTGAGACTGTGTAGTTCTTCTAATTAACTATTGTGGTGTGTATTTTACTGTGGAAGATACTGAGGTACAATGAAGAAGTCTCTTTCCCATTTCTTCCTATTTTTGTTGCCTATTCAGGGCAGGACACCAGTTTGGAGGTGGCTCACCATGTTAGACCTGTACTATTGTCTGCAAAGGTCATTCTTACCTTAAGTGTACAGGAATTTGCTGTATGTGGGATGGCAACCTGTACATGCTAGCAAGCTCTAATGAAATAAAAATTATGAAAAATGAGAATGCTTTAAAAAAGCATTTCTAAGTCAAGAAAAACAACCTTATAGCCTCTGGGGTCAGCACAGTGGCTGGCACATACTTTCTTCTCTCCTGTTCTGCATTCATGCCAGCACAAGGCTGCCAAGCTGTTCTGTTGTCTGTATTTACTTCAACACATGTTAAGATGGCTACATTTGTGCACCAAGTCCTCTCCAAATTCGGCGATCAGTCCCCGCCTCGCAGAGCCCCTTCCTTCTCTTTTGAAAAATAAATGTAAATACATTGGAACTTAGCGATACTGTGTGAAAAGAAAAAACCCAGAAAACTCATTTTTTGTGGTATGAAATCCATCTGTTCACTGGAAAATGGGATGAGGACAATAGGTTAGGTGTTAATTTTCCTAATATGAGGGGATTCCAGTGACATAACTGAGAATGGGGTGAGGGATATCATGGCTGTGTCATTGCAAGTGTCTGTTCCACGGTTTGTGGATGAGGATCAGCAAATATCCAGGTCACTTTCCGACATTTTCCGAAGTCCTCTTCTTGCACAGTGCTTTGCAGTGTCATTGCACTTTCATTCCAGCCAGCAGAGTTAGGAAGATCTCTTCCTTTGGGACCAGGGACGTTAGGGCAACTTAAATGAGGGCAGACTGGACCAGGGCGCTGTTCAAATGGGTGTCTTGACTTCTGTTGAGCACCCTAATATTGAGGGCAGTATTTCTTGAAGCTTTTCCTCCATGAGCCCAAGCCTGTTTTTACAGATGAGTGAAGAAGTCAGTTGTCTTCCTGTTTGCCCCTGAGTAAACTCTGAGATGGCCCATTCCAGGGAGCCCTCATATTTATCCTTTCCTAGCCAAGGGGCTGCTATTTGGAGTTGCAGTTGGAAGTTCCCGCCTGGAGTGGGTTCCTCCACCCTAGCCTCATGTTCACTGATGCTCTGTGATCCAAGAATTCCTCAGGCTTATATAAGCATTTCTGTAGTCATAGTAGGCTTCCACTTCCCTTCTCCTCAGAATTCCGCTCCTTGTTGTGCACTGAAGGCTTTTCCTGACCGCCCACTGAGTTTTGGGGAGAGGTTTAGTTGTACAGTGCTGGGCTCCACAGGTGGAAGGGGAGGCCCCTGCCCCTTGGTTTGTTTATGAATGGCTCTTTTGGCCCTAGCTATTGAGGATGCCTGAGACTGGGTAAGCCGTGTGGAAAATGCACTGATCCCTGTGCTGGTACCAGCTTAGGCTGGCAGCACTATGTGTAACAGAGTAAGCCCCAGGTAGCACAATTTACACAAAACTGTGTGTCCTGGAACTTCAAATACCGCCCCCCACCCCGGTTCATTTCTTTCTTCCATTAATGCTGTGGAGCCAGCAGGTTACATGCAGCCATTGCTTTAGTCACCATGTCCGCTCCGCTGACAGTGTGTTTTCAGCTGAAGAGATTTTGCTGTGGCCACTTTCTTCAGCTGCATCAGGAATTGCTGCAAGGATATGAATTGTGACTGCAGCTCAGGGTTCCTCCCACACTGTGAAGAGGGCCTCTTCCAGATACAGGGCCCCCACTCCCTGAGGGCCAAACTGCAGGTGACAGCACCAACGCCTGTTCGGCGCCATCTTCTTCCCTGTGCACTGCTCCATTCCTTCATGCATGTCCCTGTCAGTTGCACTCACAGTGAGGAAGAGCAAGATACGGTTGGGAGACGTGGAGCAGGCAAAAGTGACACAAGGGGTTCAGCAGAGAGCCTGTGTCTGCCAAAGGCTGTAGTTTAGCCCTCAGTCAGCAAAGTCTGTGAATAAGCTAAAACTAGTATCAGTGAAAGCCTCTGTGGCTGATCATGGTGCAGGGGGTAGAGATGCATTCTGTCTGAGGATTTCTCGGAGGATTTCTCACTAGCATTCTGCAAACAGCAGAGCACCAGAAAAAGATGGGAGAGGGGTTGCAAATGGTAGTCAGCTGCGTAAACTCTTGCCATAATTTTGAAAGTTGCCTGTGCCACGTAGGGTGTACAGATTTTACTCCTGTTAACACATGCCTTATTTAAACCAAATAAGGTCACTTCCCTTGGAATTCCTAGATTAAGACCTTCATCCATGTATGTTTCTTCTGCAACTGCCTCCCCCCCCCCCCCCGTTATGCTGCGAACTGGTTTTGAAGGGTGTTAGAAGGAGCTTGATAAGGCACAAGGGCCCAGTGTTCAAAGGAAAACCCCAATGAAATGTTAAAAAATCTCTCACATTTGAGCCATTAGGCATCTCTAAAGCTGCTCTTTGGATCCCATTGCTAATATTTGTCACTCACAAAAGACATTGCAAAAATGTGAAGTGTATTAATTGACAGAAGGTCCTGTGTCTAGGGCATCTTGCTTGCCACATGGACAAGCCCCCATGGTGAAGATCCATCATGCCACTGCTTTCCCACCGTTCTGTTTTCCTTCTGCCTTATCTTTGTTTCAGCTGCTCCAGCACACCAAAGTGGAAGGCTGAGTGGCGTGCTTTAACTCCATGGTTTCAGGCTTACAGAGTCTCTTTCCAAATCAGCTTGTGCCCTAGAACATACCTGCTGTGGGCTGTGCATGGATTGGGGTCATCCGTGGTACTAAGTTGTCTTTTAGGGAAACCCCTTCCCCATTGCTTGTTTTCTCCCCCGGGGGTGCCTGATAAGCAGTCAAAGGGGTTCTCTGGAATGCAGCTAGATAACTGCTGCTTAAAATGAAAAAGGCACACTGTTCCTCTCTGAAGAGTTGCAGGGGGCTTTCCAAGGATTATGCACTCATGGTGGCTTGCGGACTGTGGGATGCCACTCCCTTTCAGCCTCCTGTCTGCCTTACCTTCTCCCGTGTCCTGTGAATGTTTTGGTCTTGACCCTTCAGTGCCTCTTAGAAAGTCTGCACTGCAGGCCTTGAGCAACTTTTTCTGGCTCTCCCCGACCCTTTTCTCTCCCAGTACATCTGAATAGCCAAAAGGATCGTTCCGAGCCTTGCCCGTCTTCTCAATGAAACAGTGGGCTGTTTCTTTTTGTCTCAAGTACTCATGTCTGTGATATTTTTTAAACTTCTGCTGCCTTTTTTTACACTATGGAATCTCTACTTTTCTAGAGTGTGATTTGATACATGACAATTAACCTGTAATGTTGAAATTAGTGTATAGAATTATTTATTTTGTATATTCAGTTTTTCAGTGTGTAAATATATCCTGTTTATTCAGTAAAATGTTGATCCTCATGCAGTGTTTGGTGGACTTCTTTTGGCTGACTGGGTGGTGCTGTTTGCTTTAATAGATGCAGTGTGCATGTGAGAGGTGGCCCGGGAGGCCCCTTCTGACTTGCTCTGTTTCTGTGTCTCCACATTGGAAGTGGCAGTAGCTCCTGTGCAGTTTTATGGAGGCTCAGGAAGCTTAATATTTCTTCGTCTTGCTCTTGTGACATACTAATAAAGCACAGGATGGGATACTACCCAGAGCTTGCCCAGGTCACAAAGTGACTTGGATAAGATGAGTTTGTTCCATGTGTATTTTTACTTACTGGGGATGCTTCAAGACGAGGCTTTTACTATACAGTTGCCTTGGCTGGTTCATAGAATTTTATGGGTGCTCCAGATGTCACTGCCTTCATTGGGTAGTCCACTTATAATTTTCACCACTTCTTCTGCCATGTGTCTTACCAGGAAAAAAATTTAAAACATTGAGAGGAGGAAGGGCAGAATACTTGCTCAGCGTCTTTAAGTGTTAGCACTAGGAAATTGTTGTTTGGAAACATCCTGGGAAGACCACTTGAGAGTTAGCCAAGCATAGACAGGTAGAAGGTCCTGCTGTGACCTATGGAGACGGCAGACAACCTAGAAGTCCATTCCTTGATTTCTTTGGTTTGCAAAGAAGCAGCTGGAATTGCTGCAGGTTCAGAACATGTGCATATGAACATTTGTACTGGAATCCTGCACTGACGAGTAAGATGAATGAAGTTTGCAAGGAGAACCTTTATTTTATTTATATTGAAAGATGCGCCTGTTACCTCTGTTAAAATGTCCTTGGATGCTTTTCCTACATGGAAAGAGGCCTGGCAGCAGAACTTCTGCTTTGGGGCACCATCAGTTATAAGCTACCACTTGCTCTATCCAGTTGCGGAACTGAGAGACGCGGGTGTAGACAGCTGGAGCCCAGATGTTGCAGTTGCTGGTGCCCCAGGAGACGATCCCAATCAAGTTCCATACTGAGCCTTTCTGGCACACAAGAGGGCCACCAGAATCTCCCTAAAGAGGCACAAAAGAGGTCGCTCTTACAAACCTGAATGGCTCCCCAATGAGTGCTTTGGTACCTTAAGCCGTTTGATACAGGCAGGCAACACGGGGACCGCCACCTGTTTTCACCCATGACCCTTTACCATGAGTTCGGCTGACAGGGACTGATGGGAGGTGCAGGCCAAATCAGGTGGAGGGCCACAAGTTGCCTGCACTCGTTTTAAGAGCATGAGCGGTGGGGAGAGATGCCCTGCAACTTTTGCCCTCGGCCAGGAACCACAAGGTGACTGTTTCAGTCCCCCACTAATGTGTAATAGATAGGTAATGGGCCTGGCTTTCCTTGCAGGAGATTACGGGGATCAGGTAATCCCAGTACTACTCTGTGTGTTTAGGAAAAGTGCTGTATACATGCTAGCGCTTAAAATGAGCCATGGTCAGGCCCACCTGGTTTGCAGCATTTGGGGGCACAATGCATAAGGCATTCCAGGAGGCCCAACCCAAACTGCCATACATGTGAAGGAGGATATTTACAGACCTGACTTGCCAGGCAGCCAGCCACTCCTGTTTCTCACCCCTCCCCACGCTTGTGTCATCAACGTGATGGCTGCCAGTTTAGATGGCTTTGCAGGAGGATTGGACAGATTCATGGATTATCAGTGGCTATTAGCCATGACAAATGAAAATTCTAACAAAATGTTGTAGGGTACACGTCCCTTTTCCGCATTCCTGCCAAGCAGCCGATACCTCCTTCCAAGATACTCCCTTCCGTTGACCCTCTGGCTCATTTTTCTGCTTTTCTCTTTCAAAAAGCAGTCAGCGTTCAGCACCCACAGCCATGGGACACATTCGATTTCAGTTTTCAGGCTCCCTCTGGTAAGGGCTTTTTTCCTGAAAGAATTTTTGTGCTTCTGCAGCTATTGCAGCTTCCTTCTGCCCTATTTATAGTGCTGCCTTGTACATGAGGGTTGCTGCTTAGGCAATATAAGGATCCATGATGCTCTGGTCATTTGGCATCATACTGGACGACAGTGTTGAAGGGGTTGTCTCAGGGCTTGTCGGTTTCCCAGAGGCCTTCAGCTAGCTGTTCTGGGTGGTGGAGTATGGGATTAGATGAGTCTCTGGCCTCATCTAACGGAGTTCTTTTTGTGGGGAGTGGGTGGGGCTCCCAGACCTGACATTTCCTGGGGGTGGGTGCATAGCTGTTAAGCCTCTAATAGGGGATCCCACTACGGTCCAAAGTGATTTCTTTCTGCCCTCTTTTTCTGCATGCAATCTGTGAAAGTGGGTCACCGTGGGTGCTGGGCTCCACAAGGGCGAAATATTTGCTGGGAAGGGAGACTAAGACAGACCAGTGCTTGGCTCAACTGCATGGACACTTCTCCTGAACTTAGTCCAGCTGCAAGAAACAGACAGTGTGAGAAGCTACCTTGCAACACAGGATCTCCTGTGCCCTCATCCCACCTTTAACAGGGATCTGCATCTCCAGGGTTTTGCTTGTGGGTTTTTGTATCTGCCACGTGCCTGTGAACAGGCTGTGCCAAGGGGCCATGTGGCTTGAAAAGAGGAAATGTTCTGATGTGTGCCCCCTTCTTCAAAAGAATGAAAGTTCCCAACAAGTGCATCCCTCTCTACCCTGGCTCTGCTGTGCCAGGCGCATGCATGCTTACCTGGCAGGAGGAAGCGCCCGCAGCCCCAGCACATATCATGGAACTGGTGATTTGGCTGCCCCAGTACTGCTGGCATTGGTTCACGGTCACCAGGGGTAGGGCCACTTGCTGCAGCCTGATTGCTGAGCCGGTTGCTGGGGAGAGAAGCAAACCCCCCAAAATCAGGCTCAGTGAAGAAAAAGGGACCACCCACTCACACTCAGTTGCGCTCTCTTCCCCTCCCCGCCACACTCTTTGCTTCTTCAGCCCTACAGCCACCCCTGGAGGATGCTTATTGGCAAGAAGCTGTGGAGGCTGGTGGCCCCAATGCCAGGGTGGTGAAGTATCCACTCCAGGCTTTAGTCTTAACTCCTAAAGGAGCTATCCATGGTGCTGAGGCCTGGTCCTCTGGATAGTTCCTTCAAAGATCAGACTGAAATGCAGGGTGGATATGGTGCCCCACTGACATTGGAGCCCCCAGTCTCAATTGAACTGGGAAAATAAGTATCCCTGCTCTTCCCTTCCAACCTGTAGCTTAACTTGCAACGTCTTTCTGATAAACTTTCTGCTTTGTCCCTACATGCACTATGCACTGGGATGGCCAGTAGTGACAGACACCAGGGCTTCTGCAGCTTTAAGTTCTATAGAGGTTGTACCAGTTGGACTCTCATCATCTGCACAACTATTCAAGGTGGAGGAGCTCTGTCCTTAGTTGTACCTGGCTGTCCTACAGTGCAGACTTTGAACCATCCCTGTAGGCTACTTTTCCTTTTTCCAGCCTGCCGTACCTCAAACAGTCCATGTACCTGTGCTACTGGTCCGTCCCCAACCAGTGGTGATGCACTTCAGCCCCGAGGGCAAAGTCTCCGTGGGAGAAGCCAGGCAGACAGGGGATACATAGGAATTTAATTGGACAGGAGAGGACAGTTTCAACAGGGTGATGTCATTATTCATGGTTCTAGAGTCCCAGTAGGGATGAGTGATGGCCTGGAAAACAAAAATAAGAGGGAGAGATGTACATGCTGCAAGATCTCACAGGTTTCCCTCTGTTTCTCCCCATGGGATGCTCATAAGAGCTATTGAATCCCACAGAAACAATCCCAAGCCAAGTGTGGAATCCCAAGGCTCACCATTTGGAGCCAGATGCGGAGTTGTGGTTCTGCAAAGCGGACACAAATGTGGAACAAGGTGTTTCTGAACCCATGCTCAGCACAGGCATTATTTCCTGTCCCAGAACTGGCATCACACATGCCCTTTCATAAATCTATTTCTTTTTCCCCACTATTTTTTCTTTTTCCTTGGTTTTGGCAATCAAATTTAGCAGGGCAGGGGAGTCTTTTTGTTGAGCTATTGTTGAACCATCAGACGTTGGAAGTCTACTTCTGCCCACCTGGATCCAAGCCCTTATGAAGGGATGTTCTTTGAGGCCCTTCCCAGAAATGTCAAAGGATCAGCCCACTGGATCAGCTCAACTTCTACCATGACATAACCAGATTTGGAAGATTTGGAAAATGAATGCTTCAGACAGCAAGGTGCAGTGTGCAGAATGTTGGACCAGAAATCTATGAGATCTGTGTTTCCACTTTGCCATACAGTTCTCTGGGTGGTTTTGGGCCAGTCACAGTTTAATCTACCTCCTAGGGTTGTTCTTGTGGGGATAAAATGGAGCTATGTAAGCCAGCTTGGGTTTCCCAGAAGAAGGAAAAAGGTGGGATATAAATAATAATAAAAATTGCTACATTCAAATGTGAATATTTGAGTCCAAATGTGAATCATAGAATTGTAGATGCTTCCAAACATAGGACTCCTGGCACTACATGGCACAATATAACACTCACCTTGGCAATGGATCTCCTCTGGATTGGTTCTGCTCCAGAGTTTCTGTCAAACTCTCCCAGAATAGCAAAATGGTACCCAGGGCTGGAGGAAAGGAAAATGCTCAGACCACTGCTGTTGCTCTACACACTCCTTTTGTATGCAATATACAAAAGTTTTGATACGCAAATAACTACATGTAGATTTGTAACCTATGAGCTTATTTATGTATTAAATTTGTTTAATGCCACCTATTAGTCTCACACTCTTATAGCTGGACAGAAGAGAGATGGGTATTTCTAATCAGCTGTATCTACTTTTGGGGTTTTTTGGTCACAGAATTAAGATTGGAGAACTACAGGATTAACATTTCCTGCTTTTCCACTATCTACCCTTTAGATGGCGCTGTGGTATTACAGAATGGTACAAGCACACAAGTGGAAAAGATGTTTTCTGTCACTTTTACAATTAAATGCCACATTTTCCCTTCCCTGGGGAAAAGAAACTTGTCAAAAGTGCTTTTTAGAACCAAAACAAAACTGAAGGGCCACATTGTTATCTAAAGAATCTGTAAATGACCATGAATGGGGAATGAAGAATGCAGAATAAATCCCTCATGTAGAAAAGCCCTCAGTGAAGCCAGGAGTAGGACAAGATCAGTCAGGTATGCAAGTAACAAGGAAAGTGTCATGAAGTACAAAAGAGAGAAGGAGGTGGGAAGCAGGGGTCACTCTGTCAGGTTCTTCCCTGCCTCAAGTGCTTTGTATATTGCATTTATAATTGCTGTTTTATTGTTATTGTGTGTTTTACAAATTGTGATTTGCTCAGAGGGACTTTGGGCTGATGTAGCAAACAATAAGTCGATAAATAAATAAATAAATAAATAAATACACTGTACGAGGTGTGTCCAGAAAGTAATGAGAATGAAGTCCCTACGCTCGAGAAGGGCTCTGTGAAGGGAGAAGCTGCCCAAGGTCACTTGGGGTGGGTGCCAAGTATACATTAGAACACTGATCAGGTTCATTCCAGCCCTGTCAGAGTTGAGGCCTTCTTTTTTGTGACACCCTGTTCAAGTGCCTCCTATTAAGAAAAATGTAAGCGAGTTTGGGACAGCGGTACATGATAAAATTGTGTGAAATTGGGTAAAAGTACATCAAAAACTTTGGAAATGGTGAGGAAAGCTCATGGAGAAACTGCTATAACCTGCAATCATCTACCCACTTGAAGACTTCCAGGGATGCTATGAAGAATGGAAAAATCACTGGGAGCATTGTGTACCCTCACAAGGTGCATACTTTGAAGGAGACAGTGTTCAATTGTAAAATTTTTCAATAAAACAATTTTAAAAATATTCTCATTACTTTCTGGATACCCCTCATATATAAGAATCTGCTTCTAGTTGAAACAAATTGAAAAGTTCCAGTTGGGTTTGCATTGAGACTGGTATTATTATATATTTACTACATTTGTTTCACCATTCCTTTAAAGTCAGAGTGGTGCACACGGTTACCACTTGGTGCCCCCTTCCGCTGCAATTTTCTTCCCACAAGAGTCGTGAAATGGCTTTGGCTGCGAGATGGAGCTTCATGGTTGAGTGAGAAGCAGAGGGGAGCAAACCGTCTGATCTGCTGCTTGGATTCACCAATAGTTCTGCCTCAGCCGGTTGAAAAGGCCCTCCTCTTAACCCATAATATGCCACCAAGAAAACCAAGCTTTTCTTACCTTACATTACAGTGGGCAGCAGTAACAACCCAGTTTGCATTTATCAGGGAACCGCCACAGAAATGGTGATTGGTGCTAGTCTGGAAAAGCAGAAAATAGTGGAGGCTCATCTGGAGTAAACACTGAGATAACAGAGGCACTCGTCTCTAGTTCTGTTCCTAATGGCTCTGGTAGCATCAAGGTAGGACTTTGGGGCAGAAGCCCACTTCACAGAAGTGCTGGTGGGCCCTGAAAGGCAGTTGGGTTGGGTTGGGTTGGCACATTTGGAAGGAAGGGTAGTAATGTGCATGACCATCTCAGGGTCAGGGGACCCTTAAAACCATGCAGTCCTTGTCCAGAATTGCCCAAAGGCACTACTGGGTGGAGAACTTATTCCCCAGCCCCCCTCACTTTCACCCCAATCCTGTCTGGGGACAGAGCAGAACAGCAACACCATGTTGTGCCATCTCTTTTCACCAGATCAGTGGCTCCAAAAGCTCCCCATACCAGAATGTGGCTCATCTCTCCTCTCTTTCAAGATGGCTTTGTTCAAGCAAACACCTCCAGGTTATTTCTTGTCTCCTTTTGCAGTCAGTGATTAACAGATGCTTCTAAGATGACCAGATGTACAAAGGACAACAGGAGGATAAGGAGAAATAGCAGCTTGTGACAATGCCAGTGGGAGGGATGGGGTGTGGATGGCATCATGTCCAGAGCTCTCAAAAACTTTAAATTCATGTGTGTGTGATTGGTTGGTCTTTTAACATGGTAGGCCACTCTGGTGAATATTAAAATGGCACATTTGTTCATTCTTTCATTCACTCAGTTAACTAACTCAAACAACTAAATAAATTAGCTCTCTCCACCCCCCCGCCCCCAGTATTTGTCATCTGAAAGTCCTCCATGGTGAACAATTCTCCATACTTAGCAGGTGAACATATATGCAGATTTAATTCTTGGTGATTAAATTGATTAAATTTATGCTGAAAGAAAGGAGTGGCAACCCGATCAGACCTAGCTCTGCTGAGGAGTCACGATGCCGCAGCCGTCAGAGCTCGTCCTTCCTTCTCCGAGGCACCCCACTCCCCAGCCAAAGTGGACATGGCCTTACCTGCAGGGATACTTGCCAAGGCCACGAGCCTGGGATTGCATTCTCTCCATTGACAATTCTCTCTGCGTCCCTTACATTTGGCTTAATTGATGGGACCCCGCAGCCTAGGAAGCAACAAACAGCCACTGGTAAGACTGGACTGCAGCATTCTTGCTTGTTGTGCTCCAAGCCCAGCTCAGTGTGATTTTTGGTAGCGGCGGCGGCGGCGGCGGCGGCAAAACTGATACTTGCAGTAATGCATTGATTTGCCTATAAATGTCCTACATGTGTGCGTGCAGTTGGAGTGGAGTGGGGAAAACTGCGGTTCCTGCTTGCGGCTGTGGGGTGGTCTGGAAAGAGACAGGAAAGCCAGCGCTGTGTGGGCACATGCACACACGTGTGTGTAAAAAGAAAGGTGACAGGAGACCCTCAGGGGAAATTCTCTTGCTTTTGCAGTCTGCTCCTCTCTCCTGTAACCAGGTGCATTGGGCAGGAAGCCCCAGGAACCTGCTTTGCTGGCTGTCTTGTGTGTGCTGAAGGAAGGAAACAGCAGCTTCCTGCCGGCTATGTGCTCCATCACTCATGAACCAAGAGCGGGCAGGAAGTTCAGAAGGCTCAACCAAGGACCAGGCATCCCTGAGCTTGCAATGCAGATGCTGGTGCTACTCACCAGAGACAACACCAAGCACAGCTACGTAGACAGAAGCTACCCACAAAAAAGCCATTTCAGTTGGTTCAGTTGTATCCCCTGGGAAATTCAGATTGCTCAGGGCTGCCTATTTTATAGCATCACAGCAGCTGTACCATGAGCAAGCTGGCACCTGCAGACCTTGAGCTGATAATACCAGCAGGCCAAATTTAGCCTTGTTTTGTGGGCAAGCGCTATGCCAAGAGGTTTCTTTGCCAGGACTGCAGAGCTGCCAACGGCACCTGTTTCCCGTAACTGCCGCCACCTCAGGGCTGCAGGAGAGGCTTCATTGTTCAGAATTATCCTGTTCAGTGCTTAGATGCTCAGCCGTGGAATCACCGGAGAGGAGGCAGACCCCTTGTTCCTGGCTCTGCTTGAGGAGAATTCCCAAGGGCGATGCTTCTGGATTGGATGTGGGAGCTTTGCCATTTAGAAAGAGTGTGAAGTGGTGTCAAACACACATTCCTATCAGCCAGCAAATCAGCTACCCGACCTCGGATCTCCTTTCACCTCCACCTTTTGGGGTTTGTGAGCATATTCGGAAACAGGAGAAATTGCCATGGGCACAGCCACCAAATGTCTTCCATGGGGCAGGGTGACTCACAGAAAGGTTGCTGTAGGAGTCTGGGGGAAGTTACTCCTGAGGCTCAACCTGTGATTGAGCCTCACTCTTGTAATCAAGTTTCCAAGGCAAGTCAGCTCCATATTCCAAGCCATGTAGTTGCACCCTGCCCCGCCCCATGTACAACATAAGGGAAATTGGTACAGAACCACCCCTGGAAATAGCAGCCCAGCACAGATGAACAGGTGGTGCATACCCCACATATATGCACACAAAGCTACAGGCAAAACACACATGCAGTAAAGCAAAATAATTGCAAGCACACAGACACATTAAAAAACGACAAGCATACGCAGGGCGCACACAGCAAAACACTTCCCACCTGCCTCCCAACCTCCATACACTCCCTGCTCTTCATCCTCTAGGATCCTCCCTTATGTCTTTGGAAATATTTGCCTGTCTACTGGTCGAAACAGATCTACCAATGGTATCTAATATATTCCTGGACTTAGTCCTCACACAGCTAAGTCTATGTTGATGTAGCATCTTTCTCCTTTCCCTTCTAAATGTCAAATTTTAGATTAAAGTTTCTGGGAAGGAGGGAATTAGCTGCTTTATTTTTTCACTCTGTAAAGTGCAAAGCACAGTGATGATGTGGTATTTGACGAGAAAGCTGAATGAATGGAACTTAATCTGACTTACTTCTGAGTATGCACGTATGGGATTCCACTCCATCTGGTAGCGAACTCAGGGGATGAGTTCTGATAGTGGCTCTATTTTGATTTCATAGCTAAGAAACAAGAGGGACATATCGGCATGATCGAACAATCCCCGTGGATTTCAAAACCCTTTAGAAAATATACTTAAGGGGGAAATTCCCCCCAAAGTCAGCCCCTTTTCAAATCTTCCCAAGTTTTCTATGTCTGCAATGAGCAAATCAGTCCAAAATCTGCCTATTTCATAAGATCTGCAGAAGAGACTCTTCTTTGACGTCCACCACCTTCAGAGACATGCTTGGTGGCAAAATGAGACAGGGCCTTCTTGGTGGCCACTCACAGACTGTAGAACTTCTTCTCAAGGGGAACTCTTTCTCTGCAATTATTCAGCAGGTAGGCAAAAGTTGCTTCATTCAGGAAGGCTTTTTTGCTTGTGTGTTGGGTTGCCTGCTGTTTCTCTTCTGTAATCGTTACTATATTTTAATGTATTGTCCTCATTTTAGCCAACATTTTCTCTGTAAGCTACCATAAGTGCCATTTTTGGTAAAAAGGGACGGTAAAAATTTATTTAGTTAATTAATTGTTTCTCACTGCTTCCATGCTGCTGCTTTCTAGTCCCATCTTCTTCAACTTTAAGCAGATTTTTCTGTCCAACATGGGGTAATTCAGTCCACATCTGTAGTGACTTAACAAACTCACTCCTCTGTGTCAGTGGTTCCATATGGGATTCATTCTTTTATTTAACCATTACACAGTGCACACACCACTTTTCTCAGGGTACAGGAAGATTTATGGAAACATTAGCCCAATCACAGGTAGGAATGAGGTATAGTCACCTGTGATTTGGATATGATTCTGTAATAACTCTCTTTTGCCCCAGAACTACTGCATGCATTGGAACTATCAAACATGGCTGTGTCATAAAAGGTGGGGTACCTTCTCAGGAGTGGAACAATTGGGTAATACTGAATTACCCAACTTTGAATGTTGCATTAGAACCAGGCATTTTTCTTGGAGCTCCACTTGTCCTCCTTCTCCTGCACATATTTGCATAGGGTGGAGTTCCAAGGAAATGGCCAACCTCAATGCCACAGCAAAGCAAGGGAACTCAGTGGCCAAAGGATCATGGAACCACCTTTTCCCGAGCGTGTTCTTCAGTGCTTGCTTCCTGGTGCTCATGCCTGGGCATAGACAGGTGTTGTGGATGTTTGATAGCAAGCTCCCTCAGCTCTTGGTTGTTGTTGTTTTTATAATAAGTTTTATTCAAAATAACCCTAAAACAAAGAAAAACTAAAAACAACATCAATCATCAAAAACATCAGACCTGCTGGGTCGGCCCCCACATTTTTTCCATTTATGATAACTTAGAAAAATATTTAAATCTGTACGAAGTCCCGTTTCTCCAGCCAATAATAAAAAGAGTCCCAAGTTTGATAGAAATCAGCCTCTTCTTTCTCCTTCAATGACAAAGTCAATCTGTCCATTTCTGCACAGTCCAAGATCTTTTTTAGGATCAGTTCGTCGGTGGGTGGTTCTTCACTTTTCCAGTGTTGAGCAAATGCAATCCTTGCCCCAGTAATTACATGTAAAATCAAGTACATTTCTTGTTTACTAATATCAACAGGTATAATGCCTAATAAGAAGACTTCATGTTTAAAAGCTAAGGATTTTTGTAACATTTCCTCAAGCCATTTGTGTATTTTAATCCAATACTTTTTCGTATTATCACAAGTCCACCACATATGATAGAAAGTACCCAATTTATGTTTACGTTTCCAACATCCATTTGGCATATTTGGAAACATCCCAAGCTCCCTCAGCTCTTGTTCATGGTTGTGCTCATCCTGAACTTGGTATGGGCTGACTTCATGGTCACACTCACAATGCCATTCTGGATTTACTATTTTGTGGACAGCTGGGCTTTCATCATGAGCCATCATGTGCAGGCTATTCATGACTTGTAGCAGGGAATGCCAGCATCATTTTGACCACCCTGATGAGTCTCCAAGAGTTTGAACTTGTGCTCTTTGCATTCATCTTCTGAAGATGGTGGAGGCTGCATATATAAGACATGATACCTGGCTGGCAATTTGATGGCTGGCAGGCGCTTTTTCATATCTGCCTTTGCTGCTTACATTACACCAGTGGGAGGAAGGAGCGTGCACAGATGAAGTCGGTCACTCTGATGGGCAGTGCCGAGCAGCTCGTAACACTTGGGAGACCTTGTTTACCCTTGTGATCCCGTTTGCCATTCTGTCCATCTGTTACTCCTCTGTGGTGAGAAGGATTCGGACTCTGAAATGCTGTGAGAAAATGAAGACCAGAAAGCTGATTACAGCTGTGGTTGGAGCCTTCTTTCTGTGCAGGCTCCCTTACCACATCTTAAATCTCATCATAATCTCTGAAATATTCCTACCCAGACACAGCAAGGGACTTGTTAGAGACAACAGAAGCTTTAGCGATGTTCACGGAGCTATACGCTTTTTAAGCAGCTACTGAGATCTATCCTGTATGCATCTGCTGCACCGGGCTTTCATGGAGGGCTGCAAGAAGCCAACTTTGGCAAAATGTATGTGAGACAGAGGAAAAATGTACAGGAGGCAATGCTGTTTCCGTGCAGGCTTTTAACCCCAGCAGAACAGGGGTTACATAGACAACACAACCTTCCTTCTCTGATTCGAGAGCATAGATACCTCTGCATATATAAATAATCAAAGCTTGCTGGAATCATGCAATGGAGGACAGAGCAGAGTAAAATTTCCCACACCTGTGCCAGGTTCCAGCCTTCTGATGTCTGGCAAGTTGAAAGCCCTGCCTTGCAGGACCAAGCCATGCCCATCATTTGGTTAGAGAGCTTTACTTTGCCTGTTCTGAACCTGGCCTAGACACAGGAAATTATTTCAAACATGTATTGTAAATCCACATTCTGCTCTGAGATAACGGAGCAAGTGCTGGTATGGAAACCCCTCCCCTTTTTCTTTGGAAGGCTAAACATCAAAGGGAAAGAGAACCCGTGAAGTGAGAATGAACTCCACTTGCTTTCAGTCAGCCCACTGCTTGCCAGATGGCAAGTTTTACTATTATTTCCCTGGGGAGCTTGCACCTGTAGGGTGATGAGAAGCTATTATTTAAGTGTCTCTGCTGTTGATGCCACATCTTCTGGATTGTTGCTTCCTCTGACTGGATTTTGCACATGTGAGAACCACTCTCTCTCTTTGCCCTTTTTGAGGTGTAGACCTTTTTCTGTCACACCCTGATAGTTGGTGCCCAATTCTTGCCACAAATTTCACTTACATAAATGATCATGGGAGAGCTCAGGACTGGGGAGTCAGCACTGTGGTGCCCATCCATAAGAATGTTTTGAAGGCTGATCCAAAAAATTTAGACCTATTAATTTCTGAATTGTATTCTAAATAGTTATTACACAGATTAGAGTCCTGGGCTACTGAAAATTAAATTTTTGCGAAGGAACAGATTGGATTTGTAAGGGGCAACTCTGTAATAGAGCAATGTTTTGTTCTCCACCACTTCATCCAAAAATACAGCCAAGATGGTAGAAAAATGTAATTTGTATTTGTAATAGCTCTGCCTCTGTTCTCATAGACTGGGTATGTTTATGGGAAAAGTTAGCTGCAAGAAACATTGACAGAGGGTTGCTTTTTCTGCTGTTTCTCTCTGAATGTCAGACTTGGGGCAAATGGCCTGCTCTCAGAAAACAAATCAGCTGAAAGAGGTGTTCACTTGGGTTGTCTTTCAGCTCCCTTCTTTTTTAATTTCTATATTAATACCATTGTTCAAGAGCTAAGTGGCCTGGAATTTTTCCCAGTATCAATTTTGGATGTCAAGCTCTTATATGTTGATGGTATCATGATTATTTCTATGTCACTGATTGGGATGAAGAGGCTGCTGATTAAATTGAGTGAATTCTTTATAAAGGTGTGCCAAATAATGTCATACAAAAACAAAGTAGTTGTTCTTGGGAAGAAGAATGAAAAAGGCACATCTGGAAATTGGATCACACACTAATGGAACAGCAGCATAACTATAGTTTATTTGTTTGATTGATTGATTGATTGGGAGCCCAGCACTTGTATCATGCTCTCTTTATGCATATAGCGTATACATAACTGGAACTCAGGTTTAATGCCCAATTCTCATGGATCCATCCATTGGCGGCTGTGCAGCTGAAATCCTCCCACTCTGTATACTTCCTGATGCACCCTTTTAAACACCAAGGTGTGGGGCTTGTTGACCACTAGCTGAGGTATTTTTGAAGAAAATACTTCTACAAATCCAGTATGGTGCAGAAATATGGGGGTATACTAATGTGTCTATCTAGAACTAATCCAGGACTCCTCTATGAGATTTCTGTTAGTTGTCCCCCAGGGCACACTCTCCTTTCTTAGGGGCAGAAACAGGAATATAGAAGTACATATTGGCTGAAGTAGTATTCATAGAAGACTGTCACCTGGCCAAAAAAAAAAAAAGCGGGGGGGGGGGTTCTAGAATGACTGAAAACTCCAGCCCAAAGTTCCTGGATAAATTCTGTAAGATCTATTTTACGTATTTATGGGATCAGTATAGGTGTTCTACCTTCTATCTGGTCAAACAGTGTTAAACTGCTGTTTAAAGAAAGGACTTGTATTCTATTATGCAAATGTCATATTCAAATTGGTTTCTATTGTACAAAGCAACATTTGATCTGGAGCAGTTCTCACTGTGGCTCCTTTAAGAGGATCTTTCACGGCCTTACGATTGCAGCCCTCTGCCTGCTTGGATAGGAGATTTATCAATATTCCAGCTCATTGATGACTCTGTGAGTTGGGTGAAGTTGAGGATCTCTAGCACTCTTCTTCGTCCATTGTGCTGAGATTGAGAAAGAGGGCTGCTTTGGGTGCATTTTAATTTAATTTAATTTATTTATTTAAAACATTTGTATGCCGCCCCCATTGCAACAAAGCCTCGGGGCGGACATTCTCAAGGGCTGCAGGCTGGCCTCCCAAAGAAGAATCAGAAGATGCAGGAGAGGAGCTGAGTGTGCTGAGAATGTGGGCCATGAGGGAAGCGGGGATGCCTAAGTCAAGGCCAGACTCTCTCTCTGGGAATCACCTGCTGCTTTGGCTATTTTCCTTTGATCAGCCATTCTGATTGTTTCATCTGAAAGCCACCTGGATCTTGTCTGCGGCTTCTTATGTTTAACAGCGGCTTCAATAATGTTCGATGGAATGTCCTGCCATAGTTTGTCAGGCAACTTTTCATTGTTTCTAACAGTTGAAACCTGCTCTTTATCTCAACTGCATACATGGATGAGATTTTGGTGGTGTCAGACTTCTTGGGTGTTGCTTTCCTTTTGGTGTGGTTCCTAGTGATGCCTGCTGTTCGGATCAACATGTATCACGCTATCCGTACATTCACTGTGTAGCCCTGCTCTTCCCAGATATTTCAGACCATGTTACAAAACACATGGCTAGCTGTTTTGAGAGGAGGCTGTCCCACTTGGGCTTGCTAGGCATTTGGGTATTAGGACAGAATGGAAATGGGAGCTCTTTCGTCAATGTTTTTCAAATGCCAAAACGCATAACTGGATTCCCCCAGTCTTCAGAAAGCATGCTGTATTTGGCATTGGTTGAGCACTGGGCCCAGGATTGAACCCTGAGCAACCCCACATGTTACTGCTCCCCAGTTTGAGAAGGTGCCATTGATGAGCACTCTGAGTCTGATTCTGTAGCCAACTGACAATTGTTTCATCAAGCCCACTTTTAGCTAGTCTGCTAATCAGAGCATCATGCGGCACTTCATCAGAAGTTTTACTGAAGTCAAGATAGACGATGTCCACAGCACTCCCTCAGTCCATCAGGGTGGCTGCTCTATCAAAACATGAAATTATATTAGTCTGACAGGATTCATGGTTGAGAAATCCAGGTTGGCTTCTAGCAATCAGTGCATTGTTTTCAAAGTATTTGCAAACTGCTTTATAATTCGTTCCAGAATTTTCCCAGGGATTGATGTCAGACTCACTGGTCTGAACCTATCTTATGTAATGGTGCAGCGTGAGGCCCAGCTAGTAGGTTTAGCATGGGTTAAGGGGAAAGAATCATACTTCAGTGGAAAGGCATTTTCATTGAGAAGGTTCCAGGCCCAATCTTCAGTATCTCTGTGGGGCAGGAAAAGCCCCCGCCTTGGAGAAATACTCCTACCTCTTGGAGAGCCTCTGCCAAGCAGTGTTGACAATACTTGTCCAGATGGTCTGCTTCTGTGTAGAGCACCTTCTTGTGCACCTATCCTTTGTGGAGCCATTGGGTGGAGTTCTAGGATTTCTTGATTTGGTTTAATTACACAGCCACTAATGGGTGTGGTGGTATAGCAGAACTGCACAAACACACAGGGTATTAGGCTGCCATTTCAAAAAACAAAACAAAGCCCAGACTCCTTGAATCAAAAACAGCTGCAAAGAATGGGAGAGGCCCTGGATGATAGCAATATAATGGAAACACCTACAAATTACCATTGAGTGAGGAATCGCAAGCACACTATCTGTGCCTTGTGTAGAAAGGTCTAAAAAGAGAGATGTAAAAGAAAAAAAAAAACCTTAGGAGGAGTTCAGAATTTGTTTGATGTTTTGTGTTGGTGTTTAAATTGGAAGGTAACACACACACACACGCGCGTGCGCGCACACGCACAAACCTGGAGACATATCATGTAAGAGACCTCTTCAGTTAAGAGGGCAAGAAAGAGCAGGGAAAATAAAGTCTTACATCAAAGCGACCCTAGCAACCTTTTATCTTCCTTGGTTCTCCTTTCCATTTTCCAAAGCTGGGTTCAGTCTTGCATATGATATCTGCCTGTTTTGGGCATTTTAAGGGCTTTGTGGCAGCAGCCATTTAACCGAGTGCTTTACTGAGGCTTCTTGTTTTCTTTGCAAGTAGAAAGAACATCCTTTTACATGAGGCTTCTGCCCCCTGGCCTCCGAGGTCTTTTGCTCTGCCCTTCCATATGCTCCATTGCACATCACAAGGCAGCATCCAGGAAAATAATGCATTATCCTCCCTCTTTAAAAGGCCATGAAAGTCACTGGAAAACACGGGAGAGGCCCCGGCACGATGACAGATCCTGTAAAAGGCCCGCATAGGGTTGTGAGTGAAGGGTCACAAGCACACAATAAGTGGCGTATCTACAAGTCCTAAATCTGAGAATAATCAACATTTGGTGGGTCTGTAGTCCTGCTTCCCCCACTGGTTCAATCACCTTCTCCATTTGGACCATGCTGAGTCCGTCCAGAGCAGGGGGTCAGGCCTCTTTCAGCCTGCGCTGAACTCAGTGCCGGAGGAGGGGTGTGTGCTTGCACAGACGTGTGTTGTGGGGACACGTTCCACTGGTGAATGAGGGCGTAGAAGACAAAAGAACCACTAAATGGGTGGCAAAATACAAAGGTTTCTTGTAGCTGACAGCTATTATTTAAAGTAGGTAAGTCTTAGGAGAAGTATTTCATAATTTTAGCAAGGGTGAGAAGAAACTGCAAAACGATCAAACAACAGTTGTGCTGTGTGGTGTGGAGGAGGGAGGAAAGGTGTGTGGCCGTCTGGCCAAGCCTGCCTTTCCACATGCGGATCTAGGCCCAGTGTCCTCTTTCCTCGCTTTCATTTGTATAGTACAATTTGGGTCAGTACCGGTGGTGGTGCCTGCAGCTCTCAATCAATTGGAGATCAGAAATCTTTGCTGATCTACTGTAAATCACCTGCCATATCCACCAGTTGACCCGGATTTTCCTTCGGTCCACCCCTGGACAAAATAGCAAATGAACCAGCCGGGACTTTGTCACTTCAGCTGTGTGGCAGAGGCCAGCATGAAGAAAGGGAGCGGTTCTGAGGACTCACCTAAACTCCCAGATGCAGCTGAACTAATACAGGATGATTTGGAGCTTCTTGACTTGAACAGCTGACACCCCGCCACTCCTGCCAAGGGAATGACCTCGCTGGCTGCAGCCTTCCCATCACAGGCAGTGACCTGCGCAAAAGACCGCATGCTTCTTCTGTCTGACGAGGCAAGATCTGGTTGCCTTGGCTCCTGAACAGCTAAACCAAGGAACCTCTGATATGCAAAACTTCAGCCGTGGCTGGACTTACCACGTGGTACCTCTTCGAGCGTTGGAGTGTTCTCGCTGTTTTGCTTTTTTTCCAGTGGAGCCTGAGACAGGTCCTCCCGACTGCCGGGGCACAAGCAGCTGCGCAAGGACGCCGGGTGCTAGCACAGGAACCTGTTCTGAGAACTTTGCATTGGTTCCCAGTTTATTTGTTCCACTGGCCCAATTAGAGCGACTGAGTTTTACCTTAAAAGCCCAAGATCTGGAGTTGAATGAATTAAGGAATACCCTCTCCCCTATGATCCGCGTCCGAGCCCCCTTTGGGTTTAGCCCTGTTCACCAGCTGTTCCTCCATGTCCTCTCTCTTCTCACCATAAAGCCTTGGTCTTATTCCATGCTCTTTCTACCTGAACAAGTGAGGGCCTTCTTTTCTTGCTAGAACTTTACACACCTGTATTGAAAGGTCCCTTGTAAATATTTGGAATATTTATAATTTGATTTTAGTTTTTTGCACCAGTAAGGCAAAATATATATATACCATGCCCTACCTGAATTAGCATCGGGCTTTGAATACACTGAGATTCGGGACTGTAGATTTAAAACAAGCGAGGGGAGGAGAACTTTTTTGAAGACTGGCAAGCAGTTGGCTACAATATGAGGCTCCAATCCAGTGCCAGACACCCTCTTTAAGTGAGATGCAGCCTGGGCCCCACTGTCTCCCACTGAAAACAATGGAGCATACTTTTCTATTTGTATCATTGGAAGGTACTCAGGGCTAACCTTAGCTGAATCACAGCTATAGGAATCCGAAGTCTCAGCCTATCCACGGCGTATTTTCATTACAGCTGTAAAGTGGTCTGGAGCCCTACCCTAAGCATGATAAGCTAGAAGAAATCCTACAGCTCCCACACTGGCTAGGAATGCTGGGAGTTGTAGGCCTTTCTTCTGCCAAATGACTTCTGTGTTTTTTACGTGAAGATGTACCTGCTTTATGTACTTTCAGTTTTGTCACAGAATTGAGAGCCAAGCACTATAGAAGGCCAGTTTCCCTTTCTGCTGTTTCACTGCTTAATCTCTAGAGGGCACTGTGCTATTTCAGCATAACACAAACACACAAGAAGATGTTGTGCTTTCTTTTATTTTCTTTCTCCCTGCTCTAAAATAAACCTTTCCAAAATGTCCAGTAGACACCAAAGAGAAACTGGAGTGTTATGGTGCCATCAAAAGGACTCACAAGCAACCATTAGTGGAACATGACAGCATAGGATAAACTCCTCAGTGTAGGAAAGCTCTGTACATGAACAGAATGGCATAATAGGGAAGCAGCTAAGACGGAAGGAAAGAAAAGGGAAAAAGTTATGGGGGATGATGGCATGAGAGATTTCTCCAGTGGGAATGTGGTCCTCCAAGCCAAAAAAGTTTCCTTATCCCTGATTTAACCCCAGACAATCCAGTTTTGTGAGAGGAGCCGGGGCTGTCTTTGCCTTTCACCAAACAAGTCCCAGGATTCTTTGGGGGAAGCTGTGGCAGCTAAAGCAGCATTCTTGACCACAGGCTGATGGGAGTTGCAGTGATGTAGTGATGTAGCCTGCAATGTGCTAGCAGCATCTCTGGAGACGTCAGGCACATTTTGACTTGCCAAGGCAGAAGGGTGGCTCTGGAGCTGGAACCAAGATATTGCTGAAAACAGGGTCATAATTCTCAGGCAGGACTTGAGGATTCTGCGCCATAACCTCCAGGACATTGTTGCGAATCTCTTTAGAGATGTCACCCCGCAGGTCTAGGAGCATGGAAATGTGGTCATCACTGGAGAGACATCGGACAGAGAACAGTTTACCTCCCCGTTAGTCTCTTTGCTGGCATCTCGCCAGGAAAGTCTGCCAACAGCAGTAAAGCTGCTTCCCTTAGAATGGCCTCAGCCACCCCTGATTTCATCTTTGGCTCCACCCTTGCCCTGTTAAGAAGGGGAGAGCACAAGCAATCCATTCTCCCTCTTTCCACAAAGATCCAAAGTGTCCCTTTCTTCTTTCTTTATCCACCAGCCCTGAACTCTGCTGTCATGCACAGCTGCGGCAGACAGAACTCTCACCAATGTTTGCTTACTGATCACGCCAAGCTACAGGTGACCCTAAGACTATGATTAACTATCATTGCAACCCCACATATCTATCTATCTATCCAGTAAGGGGTGGGGATTTTTAGTCACCGGCAGGTGAAAAGCATCCCTTTCCAGCTGCAGTCCCAATTTCCCAGCACCATTAGGAGCCCCCCCGCCCCCCCACCACCACCCAGTGCTAATTCCTGCAGAGGATGAGGGGGGAATTTTCACTGGTTTAAACCACTGATGGCTATCCTACTCCTCAATGCAACAGTCAGGGATTATGGAAGTTGTAGTCCAAAACATCTGCAGAACATCAAGAGGCCTATCTCTGCTTTAGAGCAGCAGAACCAGGACCCTATAATGTTGGAGGCATGAGGTGGTATCAAAGACAGCTACTACCTCTGTCTTCCTTAACTTGGTGCCCTCCAGGTGTGCTGGACTGCAGCCCTTAGAATTCCCAGCCAGCGATGGGCATGCTCTCTTCCATGCCTAAGAGTCTCTGCTTTGTTAGTGCAGCTGGATTCACACAACGCAATAAGCGACTTGTTCATTAAGAAGCCGCAGTTCAGTGGCAACTCACACTCAACCCATACACAACCACTGAGTGTGCATTATCATGTTGCTTGAACCAACCAGTGCCTTGAGTTTGAGGAAGGGACAAGAGCTGAAGAGGGACATGCTTTGTGTGCCTCAGGCTGCAGATTTAACCCTAGCCAAAAAGAGCTGGTGGTGAGAGTGTCAGAGAAGGAAAATGCTTCTTCAGCTGACCGACCCTCCTGCAGTCCCTGTGCTTCCAACTGAGTGCTCAAGGGCAGATTTCATGACATGGGAACCTGGCAGCTGCATTTGTGGGTGATGGATGACCTACCTGATATCAGGATATTTTGTCACAAATCCCAATACTTCTAGGCTGAGCATAGAAGTGTCCTTGAGACCAATGAGCTCCTGAAGGTCAGCGATCACTCTGAGGCTCTGCTTGTTCTCTTCTAGGCCCTGGGAAAGGAAGGAGGTGGCATGCAAGCAACACGACCCACCAACACACCAGAGAACAAACCCCGTGTGATGGGGCCCATTAAATGTGATCATTACCACCCTAGTGGATTTAGGGTAAAGGCTCAGGGAAACCAACAGGGCTCCGCTCCCCCAGCTTCTCTTCCAACTGAGGCTGTTTGGGCACCAAACCCAGGCCAAAGCCTGGATCAAAATGGGGCAGATAATCAGTGTCATCTGAAAGCAGCTGGACTTTGGTCTCCACTGTCTGCAAGATCACTGCCCTTTGAGAAGTCTTGTTTCTATACTTAGAGTGGTCTCCCGGGGTGGTGGGGGGTTGCGGGGTCAGGGGTGGGCAGGAAGGACACTGACCTAGATCTTTGCTTGACTTCAGACCCTAGCTTTTAGGGATGTAGAGAGTAGCATATGTGGAGAGCCAACTGTTGCTGTAGCGTTTTCTAATGCCAAATCTATCTCTATGTTTAAAGGAGCGTGCCAGCACTATAGCACTGAACCAGGAAGACACCTCCTCCACGTGCTTTCTCTGAGCGAGGTTCGGAGCAGGGAGGCAGAGGAGGAGGCCTCCTCAGTGGTGGCCCCCAGTTGTCTGCCTGGTGCCAACACTGACATCCTCCTGGCAGGTCAAGACTTTCCTTTATTTGGAGAATTTTGACGACATATACATCTTATTAACGAATCCTGCTTTATTGTTGATTGTCTAAAATTGTTTTATATGTTTGCATAGGAATGGTTTTATATATTGTTATTTTATCCTATTTTTTACCTTTGTAAACCTTCCAGAGAGCTTTGGCTATCGGGCGGTAAAGGAATTAATTATTGCAGGGAGTCCAAGGCCCTGTATGTGGTTCTCCTCCTCCCCATTTTATCCTCACAAGAAGAATAAAATGAGTTAGCTTTGTCTGAGAGCCGAGGACTGGCCCAAACTCATCCAGTGAGTTTCGTGGCCAAGTGAATGCTAGAACCTGGATCTTCACATCTCTGACCACCACGACACAATAGTCCCCTTTCCTTCCTGTTTGGCTAACAAAGTCGGCCTGCCTTCCTCAGGCAATCGTAAGCGCCTGCCAGCTCTCATCTGGAGCATCCCTGGGGAAACGCGATAGCTGCCACATCCTCTCCCGCTGCTCTGCTCCAGCCACTCACCAGGGTGCAGAATTGCTCCTGCAGCTGAGCACCATCCTGCAACATGTGCCTGGCCATCTGGCTCCTCTCCTCTGCATTCCGGCAAACCATCCGCTTCTGCAAGAGGGCCCTCACATACTGGCCCATGATCAGATGCTCGGTCTCTGACAGGAGGTACTGGACATCGAGGGAGAAACACAGGGCTTGGTCATGTGCTTATTCTTAAAGGGCAGAGACACTGTGTGTGAGTGTGTGTGCCCTGAACCCATGTCTTCTGAACTGCTGAAGTGAAATGCGGGAGTCTTTTCAGTAGCAGTGAGGAACCAATGGCCTGAAGGCTGTGGGACCTCTCAAATTGCCTCCAGAAGACCTGAATTAAACGAGCCATTATCCTATAACTAGGGTGTAACCAATTCCTTTATGTGGCAAGTGCAGGAACCTATGGGTGCTTTGCATGCACTTTTTAAAATAGTTCACTGAAGATCTTCTGAAATGTATCAATAGAAAATTACAAACAAAACATTCTGTCTTACAGGTATAAATTCAGAGCTTCAGAATTTGCCCCCTTGTGGCATGCAAATTTGCACAAATGTAGCTTTGCTACCACATGATGTGACAATAGTGTCGGGGGACATACTGAATGGCCCTTGCAGTACCCTGCTGTGGAGACATCTTCCACTCAGAATTTAGTGAACTCAGAAGTCAGTTTATTCAAACGTTTAATATATTGAAGGGTGGAATCCTATGCATGTTTAGACGGAAAAGAGTCCTAAACTTTCCAGCATGCGCCAGCTAGCCATGAGTTACGGGACTTCTTTCTGCCTAAAGATGCGCAGGATTCTGTCCTAAGTTACCTTGGAATTGTACTTCTCTGGGTAAGTTCAGGGACATGATCGGAAGGCATGTGTTTTCCCAACCTTACGGAAGCTAAGCAAGCCACAGTCGCTGGGACAAGAGACCCTTGGGAACCCCCACATATTCTGCCTGGCATTTAGGGAAGTGTCAAAAGCTGCTGGGTAGGGCTAGGAATGAGCCATCAGAGACCACAAGGCAGCAATGCCAAGCAGTCAGGCAGAAATCTGCTCTGCAGGCCCACGAACATCACCAAGACCCCCAAATGTGCCTGCCAGGGCCTCTTGTGCTCCCCTCCATTCAGCCTGCCCTCCTCCCATGGCTTCTGTGTACATCACTCTCTACTGTCCCTCCCTGGGATTCGGCCCGTCCCCACTTCTGTTGTCCACCTCTGTGCTCACCTGCACAGTGGCAAAGCCCTGGCAAGGAAGCATCGCCCAACTTTCTGCTTCCCACTGAAGGCTTTGGTTCTGCTGATGTGAGTGCGGAAGCAGGGTGGTGGTGGTGGGAGAGGGGGGAATCTTTGGCAAGGGTTGCTCAGGGTGTGTGTAAGGAAGACCCACAGAGACCAGCCAGAGAGAACCGAGTGATGGAAGAGTACAGATGAAGTCAGAATCCCATCATTCTGAGGTTGGCTGTCCCAGCACCCTAGTACTTTCTGGCGGTGTCTGGGACACTTTTTCAGAATGCCCAGTGTGCCTGCAGGCCCTTAAAAGGTGGCCTTCTCCTTGTACAGGATGCTGCTGCTAATGAGTTCGATGGGCCCCTGGGCTGACTTGGTGCAAGGCTGTTGGGGCAGGCACAGGGGCCAGGGGCAAGCCTCCACATCCCTAGTTATAACAGTCTCAGGGAGAGTAAGGTCAGATGGACCACAGTTCTGATTCAGTTAAAGTCTGCCTACTCTTTCCTGAATCATATTCAGGAACCGTACCTTGCACTGGAGAAATGCACCTTCCAAACTTCAAATCTGTTTCCCAACTTGGGTCCCTAGATGCCATTGGGCTATACTGCCCATCATCCTCAGCCTGCCTGACAAATAATCAGGGATGATGGGATCAGACATCTGGGGCCCTGCTGTTGGGACCCCGCTTTTCTAAAGGCGATATTTAGAAACTAAGCGAGTATATTCCAACCGGCTGCAGCTATGTCTTGCCTGCCACCATCAGCCCCAGCTGATCCTGCCATGGTCCTACCATGCTGATTGGCTTGCGAGTCCTGCGGAAACCTTTCACATGCTTGTTTATCACCTGGCATATGCTGCTCATCAGCTGGGATTCATCAGAGAGCCACTGACGAGAAGGCAGCTGCACAAACAGAGGCTGGAGCAGAACAAGAGATTCCTGAGTTGTTTATAGAAGGGGCATCTCATACATACATTCCCACTCAGAGCAGTTTACCACATAGCCACAGAAATGCAGAGAAACCTCACATGCGTATAATGGATGGCATAGAAATCAGTTATAAATATGGCACACGACTACCACCAGAAAGGGAGTATACAGAACGCCAAATGCCAATGTACAGCTTTAAAAAGCCCTGTTCAAAAACAAGTGTGCCTTGGTTTTCCTCTTGAAGATTCAAGCTTTGACGGATCTCCACTGGGTGGACACTCAGTACCTGTGCAGTCAGACTAGATGGCTGCCAAGTGCTTGCTCAGTCAAATTAATCAGGTCCTTCGATGTTAAGGATGCTGGAACATCCTTGCACTGGCCTGCAAAAAGGGCACTGTCGGAGCATTGCACAAGATCAGTATTTTGCAGGAGCACATGCAAAATATTTGAGGGCACTTGGAAGTATTTGCTGCTGTCTTCACTTCCCCCATACTCTGCACCACTGGATACAGCTACAAACCTTACCTGATTTTAACTGGGGTTTTATTATCTGAAATTGTTGGATGCTGTGGTGCTTGGTTTTATTCCATTCATTTTTTACTGTAAGCCGTCCCAAGACACTCGTGGTGGGTGGGTTAGAAAAGCTTTTAATAAATAGAATAAGTAAGAAAAATGGGAAGAAACTGTACTTGTGGCGGATGCTGCAGCTCTTTGGCAGAACATCACTTCCTGCTACAGAGTGGGGTTGGGACTACAGTTCGCAGCATCCCAAGAAGAAAAGGGAACTATTCACATCCATTTCTGCTAGGGGGACGGCCTCCTCCAAGGACAAAGAGAACGCTTTGCTGGGGAGCAGGGGTGTCTCTCTTCTTCTGCTTCAGGTAATATTTGTGGGCCCTTCAGTGTGATGGGCATGCAGGGTGAGCACTTGCTTCTTGAGGTGAGCAGCCTGTGGGCTGGGCTCTGTCCCCTTCACAACGGCATGTGAACAGGGGCACTCACCTTTCTGGGGACCCTTTTCCCCCTTGCTTGCGATGCATGGCTTGAGGCCAGGCTATCTGAAAGGGTGCCTTTTAGAAACACAGAAACAGTGCGAGGCAGAAGGGGCCCCCCGGGCCATCTAGTCTGACCCCCGGCTCCAGCCGGCTCCGCTCACAACAATATGCATGTCCAGCCTATCCTTGAACACTCTCACCAATGGGACCTCAGCCACCTCCCCTGGAAGCCCAATCCATGCCTGTTTCCCATCGCAGTCTTTCCGGTTCCTGAGATGCTCCGCAGAGAACCTTGTTCTGAGACTGCAGAGGCACATGTGGTAGTGAGCTCAGGGAGGGCCTTTTCCGCGGCTGCTCCCAAGTGCGGGAATCCCCTCCCGAGGAGGACTAGCCTTGTGCCCTCCTCGATGTTGTTCCACCAAAAGGTAAAAACTGCTTTACTTAAGAAGGCCTTTTACCTTTGATCGAGTCTGCTGACTTGGGTGCTACTTTCGATCATTCTTTTCCAATTATTGTTACATTTTTATCACACTTTATTGTTTTGATCAGTTTTAATGGGTTTTGCAAGCTACCTCGAACGCCATTTTTTATAGAAATATGGGGTGTAAAAACATCAAAAAATCTATTGCAAAACCATATTCACTGGGTCTCCGAACGGTCATCAAGGTAGAGCATAGCAGAGATGGGAATTTCTGCTTCATTTTCCATTTCTATAAATGGAATTAATTACTTTCCAGAAATTATGATTGCTTCCCAGTAAAGAATGTTCACCTGAAGATCCAGCAGCATCTCTTCTAGAAGCAGCGAGCAGGCCTTCTTTTGGACCCTCTCAAGGGTGATGTCCACGGACAAGGGCATCTTGGTAGACTCCAGGGGAGATGTCTGACTTGTACCCAAGGCTGAGATGGAAGTACTGCCAGGACAGAGAAGCAGAGCACTTAGGAAGTGGGCTTGTGGCAGACAGCTAGGCAGAGGGCGCAGGATGACACTTGTGAAAGGAGAGGCAATTCAGGTTAACAATCAGCGAACAATCACAGGTTTAGGGAATACCTGAAAGCCAAGCAGTTGTTGAGGGTTGAGAGCAAGTAAGGGGTGTAGAACTTGGATGCCGTGTGCTCCTTTTGATGCGCCTTGCCAAATTTGACCAGCTCCTCACAGAGGCTGCAAGAAACACAGTAGCTGTCAAGGCATCTTGCTTGCTCAGTGGTCTCACAGCATGTGGTGAGTGTGATGAGTCCTTCACATGATGTTCCCAGCTTGCAACTGAATTCCTCTTTACTACCCTGGTGGAAAGCTGCCAGAAAGCAGGTCTGGTGGTGCTGGTGGTGATCCAGCCTATTTCAATGGCACATTAAAAAGAAGACTGGTTTACACTGCAATAGGCGCTATTCAGAAATGGAGGCGGCAACAAATAAAAAGGAAAGAGGGTGTCAGCGTCACACTTTAAATATAGGACTGATTAGAGCAAGTCTTTTACATTTCCCAGTTTTCAAACGGATATATATGAGAAACAGGAGCTACTTCTCCAGGAAGTCATCTTTGAAATTGTGGTACAAAGGAACCCTAATTTGTGTGGGCAAGCTGTCCCTTGACACCAACCATGAAAGAAGATGAAAATTAAGCTGGGGTTTCTGAACTGGAATCACAGCTATGAGTCAATGACCAACCAGTCAGCAGGCAGCAGTGCTGGGGAGGACAGACCCAGCACAGCCTGCAACCCACCCACAATCCCACCTGAGGTAAGGATGCAGGAGGAGAACTGACCTGCCAAGAAATGTCTCCAGCTCCCCCAGAGCCATGTGGAGCACCTTTTGCTGAAGTGTGCCGGATATGAGGCATGCAGCTCGGATATTTTCATCCAGCATCTGGGCAGATGCAGAAAGGAGAGAGCAAGATGATTGGGTGAGCGTGAGAGGTGGAAATGAGGTGGTCTCCTCTTCCACCCAGCTCCTTCTGACCTTCATAGCAATGACGGGTAGACTGGTCTGGAAGCAGCCTTGATAGTCTAATTCTGGCTCCTGCCCACTGAGCCACTCTTGGAACTCCAGTTCCAGCGTCTTCTGCATCCATGCCGCAATGCTGGCCTGAAAGCGTGCAACAGGACAGTCTGCTCACTGATCCTCTTCAGTGACGTCCGGGGACGCTGCACTGACACGTCAACCACTCCCGCCGGCTCTGCCTGAATGCATTCGCCCAGGCTTCTTGGCCTTAAGGGCCACATCCAGCAGCACCAGCGGACTCCACATGTGCACACATGCACCCTTAGATATGCTCATGTCCATGCTTGCACATGGATACAGAAGGACTCCTTTTGCTGGCACTAGCAAGGAAACACCTTCCTTATTCCTGATCTGCCTGCAGACATTGGAGAGCGGGGAAGGGATTCCCTTTGGAGCACTAGGCAGGGATGCCATGATTTTTTTAGCAGTGGCAGATGCAGGAAGAAATTGACGATTGGGGAAAACCCATCAGCAAGTAAGTTACCAATCTCTAACTTGTCTAACAAGGGGAGCCATACACTGCAACCATGAGAAGCTATGTATAGAATTTTAAAATGAAAGCAATAAAGGAAAATATGGGCTGATCTCTTTATATATCCCTTGTCTAGTCCCTTTTGCTTGCTGAAGAGCTAAATCAGAGCAGCAACGGTCATACAAACAGCACGTTTTCCCTCTCCCCTCCTAGCCTGGCTGGAAACATGTGCTCTACTGTTCTGCATCTCATGTCTTTCTAAGGCCGTGAAGACAAAATGACTGGGCCCAGATGACATGCTAATCCACGCTCAAGGGTTGAATGTAGGTCGCCTTTACAAAGCGGATGGTTCGAAGCTGGGTTATCAGGTTGTCTGAACACAGCTGTGCTAACAAATCATGGCTTGCTAATCATGAACAACTAGTGAAGAGAACCCAGGCATTGTGGGACTGTGAAATGTGGGCTGTTTGCCATGGTGTGTCATCTTGGCCATGTTCAGACAACACAATAATGCACAGTGACAACACACAACTTGGAGACCAACCCATTCTCAACCCTGAAACCTCCTTGAGTGTAGTTTTTCACTCAAGGGAGTTGAGTGTTGTCAGCTTCATGTTGTCTGGACTCAGTCGATTAAATGATTGGGACAGGGAATGTGGTGTGCTCCTCTGTACTCTCATTGCATTCTTTCTGAAGCTATTAAGGGGTGGGGGAGGTTGCCAGGGTTGCTTTATACATCTCTGTGTATGTTTTAAATAATGTGTAATCCATCCTTTATTTTTTCAGGTCATGTTTTCTGGTAGCACAACTCTGGTAGCTTCTTCACAGTAAAGCTGCTATTAAAAAAACATTTACTAAATTGCAGCCTCTTATTTTAGTGTGATGGAGGGATGAGTGGGGAGAGATGCTTGTGTGTATTACACTGGCAGAAAGGAAAGAAATATTCGGGATGCTTAAGCATATGTTGGGGAGAGGTACCCCCAGCTCCCTGAGCACGGCAAAACAGATCCCTCTATTCCAAGCGGAGGAAAGCTGCGACTTGTATGACTCATGGGCCAACACCAAGGCTGGAGCAACTCGGGAGCTGGAAACCTGCGCTCAGGACCAAAGGTGGTGAGGGCAGAGGTGGTGCTGGGAATTCACCCACCAGGGCTGGAGCCCTGACTCTGTGCTGAGGGCAAATCAGGAGACTGGCGAGAACAAGCCAGGAGACAGGGCGAAAAAGCAAGACCAGGAGCGAAAGGCACCCCAGAGCACAGGTCGACCTTGTAGAAACAGTGGCCCCCGGAAGAAGCCCTCTTGCCCAGGAGGGGCCAATGACCAGTTCCTCCTGGAGAGGAACTGCTTTCCACATGCGACACATTCTATATGAGACAACAGTTGTTTACTGGCATTTTACTGAGAAGCTGCACCGATGCAGCTCATCACAGGGGGCACGTGTTGGATGCTCCAGATAGTTGGCAAGCTTCAAACAAGCACACTGTAGCAGTGCCCAGCTTACTGGGCCCGTCATAACTAGCGAATCTCAAGGCACTGGCGCGTCAGTGTCCAAGCCGTTTTGATCCCCAGAATCTTGACCCTGATTCTCCCACTCACCTGTACTTTCCCCAAGTAGAGCTCCTCCAGGTAGTCTACCGTATCCACAGGAAACAGAGGACCCAAGAACGAGGAGTCCAATTCAGGGAGAAGACTCGGGTGTGCCATCATTTCCGAGCTGTGGAACCACAAAGGGGCCAGGGGCAAAACACACACACGTTTTCAATGGTCCTCTATGGCATGCCTGGCTGGTCGGTGCATCCAGTGTGGTGCAGTGGGTAAAAGCGTGGGGCTGGGACTCAACAATCCGGGTTCTAGTCCCCACTTGGCCATGGAGCCAACGGGGTGACGGTCACAGACACTCAGCCCAACCTACCTCACAGGGTTGCTGTTGCGGGGATAAGACTGAGAGCGGGAGGAAGAGAATGATGGAATGGTCCCAGTGACCCACAGAGCCCTTCAGCAGTGGCACTGACCTTGGATAGACATGGATTGCCCAGTGGAGGAGGGCAAAGATATCCTGTTTGTCCAGATCCAAAGTGAGAATGTGATGCAGGTGGTTGATGAGGCCTTGATGAAACATGGCAGCAAACGCTGCAAGGATGTCATAGTGAGGTGGGCAGCACTGGACCATCAGATCTTTCACGACGCACAGCTCGGCCAAGATGCTGCTCTGCAAGGATGCCAGGTGTGTCGCGAGAACCCTGTCTTGGGCACTGCTTGGCAGTGGCTGGAAATGTGAAACTAGAATGGTCTCCTGGATGACCTGAAAGAACTTCTGCCTCCAGCACTTTGGGCGCCCTGGTGGGCGGAAGCCAAGAGCCTGGGATCTCAGCAGCAGGGCAGCGTCAAGGGCTTCCTCTCGCTCAATAATGCGCAGCGCCGATACAAAAAGGCACGGATCCTCAGACACCAGCTTTACGCCACGAGCCACGATGTTCCATAGATGCTGGGCCAGGGCATTGTTGAGTTCCAGCAGGCCTCCAAAGTAGGACTCTACACTGGCCAGGTGTAAGGAACTAAGCAGGTTGTGCTTATGCAGCTGACACAGGATACTGTCCTGCAGGCTTTCCAGGTCCATAAGCCTTCTGTGGGCTTCCAGGAGATGCTGATGTTGCAAGAGATCAAAGGTCTCAGAAATGAGTTGATGTACTGTTTGAGGAAGAGGAAAAAATGGAGATGGAGAAGACATTCAAATCATAACCTGGATAAGACAGAGGGAAGAGAGCGGATAATATGGTGCAGAGGTTAAAGTACTTAACTAGGAATGGGAAGACCTGAATTAAGAAGCTCACTGGTGGTAGCAAATTTGGGATGGCCGTTGCCTCTCAATCTAGCCTACCCCATAGAATTGTGGACAGGGTTAAAAAATGGTGGGGGAAAACTCACCTCACCCTCTGCTCCTTGGAGGAAGAGCGGGATAAAAAAGTAATATATAAACACAAGCCGTTAAAAAGAAAAGCCAGATCTGGAAAACAAGGTCAACTTAGTTTGGCCTCAAGGGCTCAGTAGGGTGAAACGTAGGCCAGAATCGTTTGGGAGCTCTCAGAACAGTTTTAGAACAATGCGTTAGCCTCCCTATCCTCCGCTAACTCACATGTAGATTTGTATACATACCAGCACTGGGTCAAGAGATGCAGTCAATAATACCTCCTGCCTGTTGTGCCCCCATTTTGTGACAGGGTCTGGTTGGTAGATGCCCAGCATTTTTCTAAAATACAAGTAGAACCTGCAAGCTTGAAGTGTGCCCACCCCTGCTCTGGAAAGTAATTCAAGCAGCCATTTCTCTGCTGCAAAGAGGTATCTGTTGCAGTCTCTTCATGCCAGACTACCACCAGTTTTAGAAATAAAATAGAACAAAATAAAATACTAGAGACACTCAAAAAGAAACTGGACAGCCATCTGTGTGGGATGGTGTAACTTGGTGACCTGCAACAGTGGGAGGTTGGACCCGATGGCCTTCGTGACCTCTTTCAACTCTATTCTATGATTCTATGAAAATACATTTTCCATCCCACTTTCAGTGTGAAATGGCCTCTAGTCAGTTACAATAAAAACCAGTATCTTTAACATTTTCAATTTCAATTTAATTTCCATCACTGTTAATATCTATATGACCTATTAAAATAATTCATTACATTAGCCATGTGCTTTTTCAGTCTTCAGAACACAGCCCATCATTTAAGCATAAGCTAAAGGTTAAAAATGAACACAACAACATGGGAAGCTGCCTTATTTGAGTCAGACTATGGATCCATATAGCCCTGTTTTGTTGACACTGCCAGGTACTGGCTAGCTAAAGTTTCAGGCAGGACACTGTCCTAGCCCTACCTGAAAATGCCGGGGATAGAGCTTGGGACCTCCCGTGTCCAGAACACCAGTTCTGCCACTGAGCTATGGCCCCTCTCCACTGATGGTTGCCTGCTATGAAGAGCCTGCAAAGAATGGTCCTCAGAATCCATCCTCAGAATCGCACAGCAAAGATGCCTTGCTATTAGTGCCTCACCTGAGAAAAGCTGAGGCAATGTCTGGACGACCAAACCCAGCTGAGCGTGTTCCACTGCCACCTCCCGAAGCCTCTGCAGGCTCTGAAAAGAGTTGATGCTGGACTCCAAGTCCTGTTGGACACTCTCCAGCTCTCTCTGCACATGCTGAACGTCTGCCATGGCCGAATGTAGCTGCTCCAGGCCCGTGCTCACACCTTCCAGGTAGGCCTGTGCCGTTGACTAAGAAGCAAGAAAGCATGATGATACTCTCACAGAAGGTGCAGGTATGTCACAGCCAGCAGTGTGCAGGACTTGTATCTCCCAAAATGAACTTTTGTCAATTCGGGCCATGGCTGAACTGTGTCGATGGGGTTGGATGTTGGTTTTACTGTACTACTGTTGTGCCTTAATGCATTTGTTCTATTACTGTTTTATCTGTTGCTGAAAGCCACCTTGAAAATCAAATAAATACATACATAAATAAATAGCTGCTTAAGTCAGTAGGACCTAAGGACCCATCTGCAATAACATACATCACAAAAGGACACACGTGTGAAGGAAGAAATGGCCATTTACCTGTTTTCATTTATGGTGGAGGTATGAGGAAGTACAAGGCTTCTGCAAACTCGCCCTGGTCAGCTTAAATAGAGCCCGTCCCCTTCTGGATCCGGTTAGAGACCCATCCAGCCCAGCATCCTGTTTCCTGCCTTGGCAAACCGGATGCTTCCTCCTCTATTCTCAAAGCAGCATATCACCTGAATGACCAGCACTGGCGGTATCCTCCATGAATATGTCTAATCCACTTCCAAAGTCATCCAGGTCAGTAGATGTCACTGCACCTCATGGCAGCAAATTCCACAATGTAATCATGTCCTGAAAGTCATACACCCGAGAATCCTAACCCTGAGCCCATAGAAAAGAACTCTGAGTAGACAATCTCTCACAAAACTCTTTCTATATACCTCCTGATAGCACTTAACACAATGTGTGCTAGTACATTACATTCTAATAGTCTTCCAATAGAAATCTGATGTTCAGTGAAGGCATGGGATGCTTTTAAGAAGATGGAAAAATCAGACCCATTAAGGGCTAATGTTATGAGCTAAAGAAAAACAGAGGCACTTGCAAGAGGCCAGACACAAGAATAGAAATTAACTGGAAAGGATTTTTTCAATTAGGGCAAAGCAAAACCTGACTGTTCCAGGAAATGTTTCTTGCCATGGCCACCCACCTTTATGCGGGATTGAATGGAACTGTTGCGCTGTATCTCCCGGATCCGATACTGCCCAAGACCCTCCAGTTTTTCTGGTTGGTAAAACACCCCAGAAGCCCATTTTAAGGCAGCTCCTCTGGCTAACTTTTCCGCTTTCTCCACTTCTGGCCATTCCCCATCTAAGACAGAAAAAAATTGTGTCATTAACCGGGCAGAAATATTTCTTCCATCTCAGCTGCTTCCCTAGGATGCAGGAAGGAAACAGGATGTGACCGCCTGGGCCTGAATAACTGGAGGAGAGGTGGGGACTGAAGTAATCAGTATTTTGATGTAGGGACAATTTCTGGTGCTTGAAGACACAATGGCCCATTGTAGGAAGGAGTAGGGCATCTTGGCCGTGCAGCCAAGAGGGTGTTGGGGTATGCATGCTAGGAGAAAGAAATTGTGATAACTGTTCTGTCACTGCTGTAAATAAGAGAAATTGCACTTCTGCAAAACAGTAAGTAAGGTAGGAAAGCAATCTGGATAGTACACTTTCAGACTGCAGAGGAGACTTCCATGATATAGTTCCTCTAATCATTCATTCAGTTAATCAATACAATCTGGGCACATGGAGAACTAGAAGGCAGGTAAAGGATTCTGGCCTATTCTTCTTGACTTGCTAGTTTTCTCTGTGCAAGAGTTTTTGGTTTGTTTGTTTGTTTTGAGGGAGTTCCTATCTACAGCATTAAGTGCTACAATTCAGTCAGAGACTGGGTTCAAACAGCACAATAACCTACACTCAAGGGTTGAATTATGGGCTGAGTGTTGGTTGCTGTTGGACTGCGGGTTGTTACTGAAACACTGGTTATCATATTGTTTGAACCCAGTCAAGACAACAAACCATGAAGAACAACTCACAGTTCACAAATCAACAACAAACCAGAGGTTATCTTATGGCTTTTTAATGGTTTACAAACCACTGTTAGCACAGCTGGATTCAGATAACATAATAACCTACATTTGAACAACAACCCAAATTTCAATGACAATCCACAGTCAACCTTTCTTGTTGGAACCCAGCCACAAATTGACCATCACTCATGCTGAGATTAGGCTTTAAGTATATTCTCCGGCAGTTGACAAAGGGAAATAAGATGGTTTTATGTAAGTTTAAAAAAAATAAAAATAAAGCAGAGAAACAGAGTGAGTCAGAATGGGTGCCTCGGGCCATCTAGTCTGACCCCCAGCTCCAGCTGACTCTGCTCATGACATGCCTACCATGTGCATGTCCAAACAAATACGAGTTTGGTAGATTTGGGCTTATGTTGTTTTATTTACAAATTATTTTAAAACCACCCTTTGTCCCTGTGGATACTGGGGTGGTGTGCAGAAAATATAACCCTGATTTCGCATGCAAAATAGAATATCCAATAAAAACAGAGCACTCATAATAAAACATGTAAGAAGTAACCAAAACATTGGAACAGTTGAACCAGCAGAACCCAGTTTAAAGTGCCAGGGTAAGAACAGTTGTAACTTTAAGATTAGAATGTCAGCAGCAGTCATAACTGTGGGGAGGGTTATTCCACAATTCAGACCCCATGGCAGAGGATAGCCTGACAACCGTCATTTGGGAAACAGCCTCCCTGTCTAGAGGCAGGGGTGCTCTTTCAGATATTGGTTTGAAAGAAGAGGCAGGGAAATTAACTTAGAAATATACCATTACCTTTCAAAGAACAAAGTACTTGCAGCCAGATTTTCCAAGTGTCATGCTAGCTTTCTCTGTGTGATGGAGGGCAGCTGAAGATTCTGCTAAGCAGTGGCTGTCGTGTTTTGTAAACTCTGGGTCTAAGCAGAATTTCAATGACTCGAAGACACCCATTGGTTATTTAAATATTTAGTGTCTGGAGTCCGACTAGTGGGAGAAAGTAGATGTTAGTAATGTTTACCACTACACGCAGCACAAAGGAACATTTTTAAACTGTAAATAAACAGTTTAAATAAACTGTAGGGTAATCGCAGCCCTGTTTCACCTTGGTTTATTCCCTCAAATTGATCAGCCACTGTCCAGCAGAATTCCCCAACCAGTTTTGTTAGGTGTTCCCCACAGAAAAACTCAGAATAAACACCCAAATATGTTGGGATTAAATAATCAACATCATTCTGCCACTCCCCTGGCTTTTTCATTAACGCCATGGCAATCTGCTGATTCTCAGTCTCTCATGGCTGTAATTTAAGCACAAGAATGGAGGGGCGGGGCCCTCCAGATGTTTTAGACCCAATTCTCCTAGTCCCTGACATTGGCCATGCTGACTGGGGCTTATGGGACTTGCAGCCTCAAGCCTCTGTGCCCTAGAAAAATCAGTTAAAATGGAGATTTCCTACTCACTCTCAGGTCTGGCAGGCCACAATCAGGCCCGTCCCCATAGAGAACCGGAGGGCCCTGGGCAGATGTTGTACCTGCCACAGACTCCCATGTGGGCACCCCCAGCCCTAACTCTCTTGGCCTGGCTTTTTCCAGCAGTGGGTTTTCCCCAGGTCTACTCTCTGTGTTGCAGGACAAGCTCCCTCCCCACCCCCACCCCAGAAATGACTGTTCCCTTTTTGCCTCTCCATCTATAACTCCCAAATCCAGAAATAATTTGGAGTCTCAGCACAGGTGCAATGGATAAGATGTTCTAAAAGTGCTTTTCTTCGCTAGGAAGGGGGCAGAAGGGTCCCCTCCTCACGGGGCAGGGAGAAAGAGGGAGATGCACACGGATGCGAGACATGCTTCACCCAGTGCCCGCCCAAGAAGGGCCACATTCTCCTTACTCCCCAATAAACAGGATGGCTGCCAGGATCCGGACCCTACTTTCCCCATTATTACCTTTCTGGCTGCTGGACTTGCTCTCCTCTGCAGACATGCCCATAGCTTCAGCTGCAGCGTACAGGTTTAGAGCACAGGGCTGGGCTGGGCTGAGCCGAGCCAAGTCGAGGAAATAGAGCCACTAACAGCAGTTTCCGTCAGTGATACTCCTCACAGCTCCTCAGGGGCTTATGCTGTAACACTACAGATATGCTCAGGATGTAGGAACAGGAGGGCGGGGAAAGCAACAAATACACCGGACAGCGTAATTCTTTGGGAATGCAGCTTCAGCAGGGACATAGCAACTATTTCTTTCTCTCTGCCCCCAGTGGCCCCTGGCCAAACTATGCGCGCACACACGGATCGTGGTTGCCAGCATCCATGTGTGCCCCTTTCTGCCTTGCATTACTCAGGATGGGTGGCCTTGAACAGAGATGCTGCATATGTAGCACTGGAGAAAGAGGGTGTTTTCCTGAAATTCTGTCTATTTGCAAATGTTCAGGCAAACCATAGCAGGGCCCCAAAAGCTTCACTTCTGGGACTGAACACAGCCAGAACAACAAAGTTGACATTGGCCTGGCTTGCTTTAAGATAAACCATATGCATTTATGTGGCTGCTTTGCCAAGTAAGATGAAGCGCTGCTTTCTTAAGTGAAAGGGTAACCTAATCAGCATGCATTGCTCCAGTTAATCAATGTCTCCCAGCCTGAAGAGCTGCGGCTGCAAGGGAAAAAGCCACTCACTTTCAGGCTGTTTCAGCCTGTCTGTCATGATTGTGTTTGCCAGGGTCTGTGCTGTGCATGCACAAGTGGGAAGGGGTTCTTGGGTTTCCACCCTGCACTGCAGCACAAGATATTTCTACATTGAGTTACCGCACACCTCACCCAGTGTGGAACTGCAAACCAGAAAGTTATTTCATTGTACAGTAACTGCTATCTTGTAAGATAAGACCAGTTGCACCCTTAGATTCTGGAATCACCACGAAGTAATTTATGTCTGAAAACAAGTGATAACTGGAGCGCATGACAAGGCTGAGAGAGAACAGAAAATGGAAAGGCCTCAGGATGGACAAATAGACGAGAGACCCTGGATGTGTGTGTTATCTGTGGCAACTGTTTTGATACAAGCCTCCCAATCTTAACTATGTTTTAGCTTCAGAGTCCCATGAACAAGAACTCAGAATAGCCTATGGCGAGATATGCTCTTATACTGGTCCATGTTTTATGGAACTGCAGGGCTGTGTTGTAGGATCCAAGAAAAACCAGCATCCAGGAAAGAGGAAATGGCACCCCTGTGGCACAACCAAGAGGGATCCATTCTAGAACATCCGAATTAGAGAGGATGCGTTTCTGGCTCCCGAAGGCAACGCACCGCATGTAGTCTTTGCCGCCCGCTGACCAGCAGGGGGCACTGCGGGACTGGAGGATCCCGCAAGGGAAGCGCAGGCGCGAGGGAGGGAAGGAGGGCGGGGCTTAGCGCAAGCGGGGGCGGGGTGCAGCGTCGCGACGCCCCGGCCCTTCTCTCAAGATGGAGCCTTCTCTCCGCCCCCTCCCGTCGTGCCCTGCGGCGGCCGGAAGCGGCGGAAGGGTCCTCGCGCGGGGGCCGCAGTGGAGCTGCACAGTCGGCGCCGGCGGAGGGTCTGAGCCGGGCGGATGGCGGAGTCCGGGCCGCAGCCCCCGGGGGGCGCCCCGAGCCGGCACGAGAAGAGCCTGGGGCTGCTCACCACCAAGTTCGTGTCGCTGCTGCAGGAGGCCAAGGACGGCGTGCTCGACCTCAAGCTGGTGAGGAGCAGGAGAAGGGAAGGAGGGATCGGGGCCGGAGAAGAAGAGCGAGCTTGTTTTCTCCTCAGCGTGGCGGTGCCGGATCGGACCCACGGCTGGCCCCGCAAGGCCTGGTGAACTTTTGCCTCCTAGGCAAGGGAGAGAGGCAGGATCAGGCCCTGCGAGGCTCCTGTGCTGAGCATCTCCTGCTGCCCTGATTTTCGACCTGGCTCTGGTGGGTGACCGTTTGCGTGTGGGGCTCACTCTTTTTTCCTCACGCGAGGGTCGGGCTATCATGAGAAGAGAGGCAGCCCCAGCCAACATAATACAGCTTTTCCCCAACACGGCGCCTTCCAGATGTGCTGGCCTAGAGCACCCGCCATCCGCAGGTGGTAGTCCCAACACATCTGAACCGTCCTGGGTTGCCGACAGGCTGACGTCGACTTGGCTGGTGTCATCTGCCAGCCGGGGTGAGAAGCATCTCTCTGTCTTTCCTGTAAAATGGGGAGCAGTGGGGGCAGTTCCAGTGAATGAGCCTTGTCTTCTGCTTCCCTCCAGCCTGTGGGAGCAGCAGCTTTGTCGTTTTTCACTCTGCATCAGGGCAATATTCTGCAGGAAACATTCCTTATTAAGGTACCAGGTCCACCAAACTGGGAGATACAGTGGATTTGCATGACGGGTATGTGTGAAAGGATCCCCTGGGGGGTGTGCATGCATGAGATGTAGATTGAGTTCCCTGTCTTTATGTAATTTGCAGGTGCAATGGACTTGGAGCCAAAATGCAGAACTGTAGAAGTTGTAGAAACACTTATGTTACCACAACAGTCATTTCTATGTCAGAGGCCCTGCAGGTGTTCTAAAGCTTGCCTAGAGTGCTTAATCTTAACTAAAGTCTTTATTTGATTCTGCTGCCATGCAGGGAGCACTCTTTTTTAAAAATGAGCCTCTTTTGCAGTGAAGAAAACGTTTGTAGCAGTGCAGTAGGCCATTACCTGGACCAATCATGAGGATCGAGAGCTGAAAAGTGGGCAGGAAGAAGATTCTGATGCCCTGAACCACAGGATGGATTGTAGCAAAGTGTGGAAATGTTGCTGAATCCGCATGTGGTGTTTTTTTCTGATCTAAACTTGTTCTTGGCAGGGCCATCTGAGGGGCTTTGTTTCAGAAGAGAGGCTGGATTCAAAATCCCTGCTGTTCTCTTGGCTAGGGTAATTGTAGATGGCTTGACAGCACAGTCTTCTGCATGTTTGCTCAGAAGTAAGCTTACTTGTGTACAGGGTATTTACTCCCAAGAAACGTGGATAGAATTGCAAGCTGAGCTTCATGCAGATAACTCTTTTACTTGGTTCTGTCAAGAGAGCTAGACATGCTATTGCTTTTGTAGTAATAACACTAGTCGCCATAAACCTCTGATCCTGCACACATTTACTTGGAAGTAAGCCCCATTAAACTCAAGGAGGCTGCCTCTGAGTAGGCATGCATAGACTTGAGCTTTCAGTGAATGTATTGTGACATGAGGTTTTGTGTGTCAAAGCCTGCTTTGTCAGAAGCATGGAACTGTCACGTATAAGTGTACAAGAGTATATTGGTCACACATATATATAAGTGCACAGAAGAGTATATAGGTCACATTCTGTTTATTGGGTCTAAACACATATATACATAAATTTACTCTAAGTGTCTTCCCCCTGCCTTGAACAGGAAAAGTGCATATTTGAACAAGAAAAATAGTATGCACCCAAAAGTACACCTTTTCCCCACAGACTGTTAGGAGAATGTAGATGTTTTGTGCAAGTACCCTTTTTTTGCAAGGAAATACCTAAGAATGTACACACTTTGGGAGCATGAATGCAGGCTTGAGAAATTGTAAATATTTCCTGAGAATTATGTTCCTGTTTGATTTAGCATTCAGAGTTATGAATGGAACATACTTACATGATTTGCAAACCTTCCTCTTTTTTTTGTGGGGGGGGTCTATCTATACAGGCAGCAGATACCTTGGCAGTGCGGCAGAAGCGGCGCATTTATGACATTACCAATGTCCTGGAGGGTATTGGACTGATTGAGAAGAAGTCCAAGAACAGTATTCAGTGGAAGTGAGTGGCTGGTACTTGTAGAACGGGACAGAGATCCTGAAACAAGGCTCCGCTCTTGGTAAAGCATTGTTTGCGCTTGCACCATCACATCTGCTGTTGTCATTCATAGCCACCTCTGTGTGTGGCATTTGGAGCAGGTTGCCTTTAAGTGGCTGGCAATGTGAAGGTGCTGCTGGGAGACTCCTGTTTCATGGCCTTTGCCGTGTGGGTACCTTGGGGTTCCATCTTGTCTCGTGACTTTTCACATCAACATGCAGTAGCTGAGGGTGGTCTGGGCTAAGTGGTCGCCATCCTTCTTGCATTAGTAAGTCCATCTGGAAAGTGAAGAGAGGGTTGCACGATCTGGATCTTCTGGTCGATGCCCCTGTTTGGAGAATGCAGGCCTTGTTGGATCACTGTTATGTGCTCTGCATTGGGCAGCGGCTTGATATGTTCCTCTCTGAAGGGTCTTGGACCTGACAAAGGACGTAGGAGTTTGGTCACAGCATGACTAAGTTGTGGACTCTGCCTCACTAGAGACATTCAAAAGCATCTGGGTAGGATGGTGCAACTTAGTGTCCTGCAACAGCAGGGAGTGGACCGTCTGGCCCCTTCCAGCTCTGTTATTCTATCATTCTATGACTAGACATTTATTTGGACATGAACAGTATGTGTGGTTCTGAGGGTGATATATCTCTGTGAAATAGTCACACCCTTTGCCTGGTTCACTGTGAAAGAGATGCCCCATTGCTTTGTTTCCATTTCTTCTCTCCTTCAGAGGTGTAGGCCCTGGCTGCAACACCCGTGAGATTGCCCACAAGCTGATTGAACTGAAGGCAGAGATCGAGGATCTGGACCAGCGGGAGCGGGAGCTGGAGCAGCAGAAGATGTGGGTGCAGCAGAGCATCAAAAATGTGACGGACGATGTACAGAACAGCCGATATCCTTTGTGCGCACTGTGGTTCTCTAGATCATGGAAGGCTCTAGGAAAACGGGTGCAGGTCCTCCATGTTCCCCTGAGGACCCCTGTTGTTGCCTTCCCCAACCTGGGACCCTCTAAGTAGTGCCACTATAACTCATGTCATCCCCAGCCAGTGCAGTTGCATAATTCCTGATGGATACCCTCATCATAAATAATTGCCTTTTTGACATTTTTCTCTTTGAATCTACCATGTCCCTTTGCTGAAGCCTCCCCCCTCCACCCACCCCCAGTATGGTTTTTTGCTGAACAAGAACGAAATTTTGTGAGTGAAGTTCCTTAAAGTTTGCCTTCTCACTGTTTCTACTGAGAAGCACCTCTGGGGTGGGGTGGGGTGGGGGGGGGAATCGCACACCTCAGGAGCAGATTCTGTAGTAAGGACTGATAACAAGTCACCAGTTTTAATTTTTTGCAGCTTGCCTAACATCTTGCCATCTCTCTCTTACTTATTCGTTTAAATGATCTTGCTTTTGTATGCAGTTGGCTTTCCCCTTAACTTCCAGAACATTGGCCTATGTGACTGACGAGGACCTCTGCAAATGCTTCCCAGGTGAGAATGGAGTGGCATATTCTGGTTAGGGCCCCCACCTGTTTCAGGTAACTCTCTCCTCCGCACATTGTCTCCCTGCTCCACACTTTGGAAACTTTTTTTCTGGAAATAATGTGGGCTTCCCAGAAGAACTTGTCCTTCTCTTCCAAGAGTGCAGCATGGAGAGTAGGGAATGAGAGATCCCAAGGACATGCGCTGATCAGTTAGGGGGACAGAGATGGAGGGGTCATGATCCCCTGCTCCTTTCTGAGCTTAGCTAAACTTAGTGATTGTTGTATTTGGTCTCGTGTTTCAGGCGACACACTGCTAGCCATTCGGGCCCCATCAGGTACCCAGCTGGAGGTTCCTGTCCCTGAGGTAGGTGGTGGGTGTGGGTAGCAAAAGAGGCAGTCCAGGGGGGATTGTTGCCATGGTGTTAGATCATGGTAAGCAGCTAGAGCCTGCCAGATGTGGTTGAACTGCATCTCCCCATTGTGACTGACCATTGCTCATGCTGGCTGGAGTTGGGGTCAATCATCTGAGGGGATGTTGGTCCCCATCCCTGCTCTCAGCTGAGTTAGGGAAGTGCAGACTGAAAATCTCACTTAGAAATAGAACGTTGGTGCCATTGTAGCCCAACACGTCTAGAGGGCACCAGGTTCGGGAAGATTCCTTTGGAGGATGGTGGGTGCCGCACACGGTGGCAGAGCACCCGTGTTGCCCGTAGGACCTTCTAGAAGTTGATCTCCCTCTGTTCCCTCCTAGCATTTCCAAATAAAATGAACTTACAGTAAGGCTGGGGAAAATGGCTGCCTGAAACCTTGGGGAGCTGTGCTGGTCAGAATAGGCACTCCAGTCCAGTGTTGCTGAGTCAGTTTCATTGGGAAAATGTGAATATTTGAAACTAGTCTGGGTCTCAGGTTGTGAAGCAGCTGTTTCTGTGACGGTGGGATTGGGGAGGGCTGAGGATGCCCATTTGAAAGAGACCACAGACACAGAGAGAACTGAATGCAGGCCTAGATGTGTTACATAGAGCCATTGTGTCTCTCCATAGGGCTTAAATGGCCAGAAGAAATACCAGATCCACCTGAAAAGTACAAGTGGCCCAATTGATGTTCTGCTGGTCAATAAAGATGCCTGGAGCTCTCCTCCAGTGGTCCTTCCTGTCCCTCCACCTGAAGACCTCATTCAGTGCCAGCCAGTCATCCCGTGTAAGCTCCCAAGGCCGCCTGTTGCCCATTCCCAAGAGGCCTCTCTGCCTAGCAGTACCCAGCCTTCTGCACCTGTCCCCAACAGCACGCAAGACCACCTCTCTGCTGCACAGAAAACAGCCAGCGCCACAGGTAAGTCGGAGAGGAGCCTGCCGTTAGCACTCTCTGTGCAAAAGCCCACTGGCCAGGTTGGTGGGGGCAGAGTGCTGCTCAGCCTTGCTGCCTGCTCCTTTCACACGAGGACTTGGTTGGTGGTGGCCCTGAAATTTTGGGCGTTCTTCCCAGGAGAGGTTGGGAAAACTCCAAGCTTGTGATCTATTTCCTAAAAGCTGTAATCAGTCCTTGAAGAGCAGATTTAATCCAGTCTTTAAGGTTTCATTTTCTGCTTTTTCATATATATGTTTCTTTTAGTGTAAACAACATTTTAAAGAGAGCAGGTCAACTGGAGAACTGCAGTGTACGAAGGCCTCAGTCTGGAATGGTCTGTTTACAACACTGTCCCAGTTTTAATCACCTGTCTGCCACCACATTCTTCACCAGTTGGGCAAGTCTGGTGCCTTTCAGATAGGGTTGGGGATGCTGAGATTTGGAGTCCAGCACACCCAGAGGGCAAGAAGCTGGGGTTGGCTTCTTTAGGTCAGTCTGTCCTGTTATTCCGCATGGCTGCGCTTTCCCCTTTTAGCAGTATATGTAGGGTTTTACTTGGACAAGTACACCGAAAAGTGGCTATTGGAGTGGGTGAGAGGGAGAGGGCCTACCTGAGACAAATATTTACTTTGTATAATACATTCAGTGTATATGATCTTTTTTTTTCTCCTTGAGGCTTGACCTACTCTCTTCCACTCCTTGAGATGTATTCCAGGCACAGGAGATTAATGTAGTACATTACCTGAAACTCTTGACATCACACCCACCACCATTATGTCCTACAGTTTGGAGGGAAATGCTCAGCCTTCCCATACATTGGGCTGTAACAAAGTGTACAACTAGACTTTTAAATCCCGTGCTTAGGTAAAAACAGTTCTGTTGTGATATTACGCATTATGGCTCAGTGCTCCCCAGTTACCGTATTTTTCGCTCTATAAGACGCACCTGACCATAAGACGCACCTAGTTTTTAGAGGAGGAAAACAAGAAAAAAATCTAAATCAAATGGTTTACTAAACTATTAATAAACTATAACAGAATACAGTAGTACCGTATTTCAACCTTGTAAAGTGAACAGCAGTCAACAGTGGCATTAAGAACCATCCTCACTGTCATTAACAAAAGAGAGACTTTAAAGTTCGCAGCGGCACTGTACTCCAAGTACACCACTTGGAAAGCAATGACTAAATATGCAGGCACTGCTGTGGAAATGACAGTTGTGCTGTCATTATTGTATAGGAAAGAAGTACAGAAAAGGCCACAATGTAGCTTTTTCTGATGTTTCTGGTAGTTGGCTCTTACCTTACCCTCTGACTCTTCTAGAATTAAGAGGAACATGTGTGAGGCTTACTTTCAAAGACACACAACACTATGGAAGTGCCACAGTTCAGTGTTAGCAGTTCAGTGCTTGTTTTGAATGTAGCAGGTCCCAAGTTTAAGATCCAAACCTTCCCATTGAAAGGATCTTGGCTAGCAGCCATTCTGGGAAAGGGCCTTCTTTGTCTTAGGCTTTGGAGAGCCACAGCCAGAGTTGACAATACTGGGATTGATGGTCTGACTTTGCAGGCTTCCTGATTGCCACAGGCTTTGACCCCCTGGGCTGTGTAGTGGTTCAAAGCACTCTCTCCAAGTAGCACAACTCTGTACCACCCAGAGGAAGAGGAAGCTGCTCCTTGTATGTTCACTCATCTGTTTGCAAGCCTCTTTGAACAGTGTGCTGGAATTTGGCTCAGCAGGACCACTACTCACAGCTACACCACCCAGAGAGCAGGTGTATGCAAGACTACTTCGTCTGAGTGTTCTTTGTTTTTTCTTAAGTAGCATTTATTTTAGGGTCTCGTTTAACATTCTAAACTAGGCAAAATGGGGCTTCCCACAATCCCTTTCATGTGGGAAATCACGTAGAATAACAAAAGGATCTAAAGAAACAGATGAACATCATACTGCCTAGAACAGCTTTCTCCAAATCTGGTTCCCTTCAAATGTTTTGGACTACAGCTCCCAGCATTCCTGACCACTGACCATGCTCTCTGGGTGTTGACATCCAAAGCATCTCAAGGGCACCAGATTGTGGGGAAATTGCCTAGAGGTTGAAGTCAGGACCTTAAATGACAAAAAGAAAACTCCCGGTGGCACAGCAAGGCAGGTCTTCCCGGTGCGGGTGAGCACTCTGTCTCTCCCTGAGGCTGGCGGGTTAAAGCTCGCGGCTCCTCCTCCGCACCTCTCCTCCTGAGTGGCACACCTCTTAGCTGCATCGGAGGAGGGGGGCGGAGCAGGGCGCACCGAGTGCGTGCCGGCCAGGTGGGGCCGGCAGCGTGCCGGCGGTGGTCTTCCAGGTGGTGCGGAGGTGCGTGGCTGCGGCAGCGTGGAGGCGTGTGGTGGTGGCAGGGGGACCAGGTGGGGCCAGCAGCTGCCAGCGATAGTCTTCCGGGTGGCGCGCGGAGGTGGGGGTGGCAGTGGCACGGCAGGTCTTCCTGGTGGGGGTGGGCAGTTCCCAGAGTGGGGGGTGGAGCAGGGCGCGCCGAGTGCATGCCGGCCTGGTGGTGCCACATGGTACAGGCGGGCCGGAAGCGTCCTGGGCGTCGGGCACACACGCATTCGCTCTATAAGACGCACAGACATTTCCCCTTACCTTTGAGGGGGGGAAGTGCATCTTATAGAGCGAAAAATATGGTAAATTTGCATCTGAGCTGTAGCATGGCAGGCTAGAGATGGGAGATGACATGGCGCGATGCCGTTCTACAGAGAAAACAAGAAGCTTTCTAGCCTAGGTTTCTGGGTGGAAGGAATGTAATCTTCTCATGTGGGAGAGTTTTGTGTTGTGAAAGCTACTTGTGAGACATTTCAGAATGGTAACTCTTTGTGCTTCCACCCTCTTGCCCCCTTTGCAGACAGTGGCATCTCACCAGCAGAATCAAAAAGCAGTGGGGCACTGGACCCACTTACCCCTTCCACAGTGCCCCCTAGCCCTCCTGCCGGGCTGGATACTCAGCCCCTCCAGTCCTCGGCCTTGCTGGACAGCAGCTCCGTCCTGCCCAGTCCCTCTACCTCCTTTGAGCCAATCAAGCCTGACCCCACAGAAAGTGAGTATTGTTTTGTTCTCGCCTTTTGGGATTTGTGATTTTAGCATAGTGAAGCTTGGGGATTGAGCTCCTCTTTCAAAAACCTGTGGATGACCAAAAGATGTTGTTTCCCTCCCAAGCAAGCCGTGCTGGCTGGGCTTGGATGCTGTGAAAAGCTGATCCTGGCATGCAATTAAGCTAATGGTACCTAGCACTTGCCACCTGTTTGAGCCACGGTGGCTTATCTGGTCATGTGAGAGTCCACTATGTTTTGATCATGAATAAGTGAAAACTTGAAGTTCACTTTGGCCCTGAAAAATGCAGTTTGATTTCTTTCTTAGCACTTTTCATCTCTAGCAATGAGTAATAGTCTAAGATCTTTTTGGATTGTGTCCAAAGTTACCTAAGCTGGTTGTGAACTCACTTTTCTCTTCCCTATTTCTATCAGTTACCTGATTGCTTATTTAATTTTCTAATTACTTTTCTGCAGCATGCCAGAAGGAATCCCAGGGACTGCAGCAGCAGGGACAGGGGAAGGGGATTCTGTGGCGCTTCTTCACCACCCAGGGTTCTCTGTGGTGTGGAAATGGCCATTAACAGAATACAGCCTAGTTTGGGCAGAATGCTGAACCATAGTTTTCATTCTGTAGATAAACCTGGGGTTGCATGTCCCCTTTATTCCTGCACAGCTGAGAAGTGAAACTAACTGTAGTTTAAACCCCTTGTTTAAACTAACTGTGGTTCGTTACATTTGACCAGGACAAACCATAATTCATTTAAACTAGGGTGAGGAAAGTGGTCCATCACATCTGGCGGGCCACATTCTCATTAACCTAGACTCAATGGTCATGTTGGCTGGGGCTAATGGGAGTTGGAGTTGCAGGTTCCTTGTCCTTGGCCTTACCTGTGGAGACAGTGTCAAACCCTGACCTCTTATAGTCAGTTCTAATATGAACTATAAATTCAGGTTTCTTGATTTAGCTGCAAGAACAAACCAGGAAGCAATGCTTCTGATCTCCTGGTGTTTGCATGAACCGGAGATTCAAGCAGGTTCATTTCCCATGCTACTAAAGCCACTGCATGCCCTTAGGGTAGTTATGCACTTAGTCTGATCATCCTTTATAACCAAACTGGCTGGCAGATGTGGTCTTTCGCTAACGTTCATGGCACCCTTCCATACAACATAGGGAACTGATGATGGAGGCAGGCTGCCTGAGCAGGGTCAACCAAGCCTCCTCCTTGCCCCATTTCAGGAGTTTTGGAGCTGCGTGAAAACCATCACTGTCTTGTATTTTTCAGTACTGGAACTTCCCAAAGAACTTTCGGAGATGTTTGATCCAAGCAGAGGTGCGTTGTTGAAGTTCCCTTAGCAGAACCATATTTTCTTGAGGCTTGTGCCTGCTTCATTCTCATGTGACTCTTTCCATGTATTCAGGATGTTAGAACTGCTATTGGAGGAAAATCCATTGCGCTCTGATGGTTTGGAGGTTGTCAGTTTCATGGCAGTGGCCCTCTGAATATGGGCAGAGCAACAGCTAATGCAAGCACATTTTTGCTGGGGTGGTCACACTACCTGTGCTGAAATTAGGGGGTCAGTTTCGCTTGCACACTATTTGCTGTGCCGCTGGCTAGCATCTCGTTCCAAGCATCGAGTTGTGGGCAGTTGCTTTGCTGAGGAAAGGGGCCTGTATCGTGTGTTACTGTTCTACACAGAGAACATCTCTTGGAACTTAACAGTGGCTTTAAACATTATTTTTCATTCAAAAATGGAGTGCCCCAACTGTAGTTTGAAATGCTGTAGACTTTTTTGCCCCCAGATAAGGTGGTAGAATGAGTTGTCTCACTTCACACTACAGCTGGAGCTTAACCACTTTTGCATGCTCTGTGTTTAAAAAGCAAGCAGCTTGTAGACAAGTAGACAAGCAGCACTTTGGGAAGAGATGCTCCAGCTTGTATAGACGCCATATATTCCCAAGGTTAGGCATGTATAGCAACTGTGAAGGACCCACAGTTGTGCAGCGGCTCACTGGCAAGAGCCCCTGGAACTGCTGCTCCTCTTCCTCTTCCTCCTCACCCTCCCAGCCTGCTTTATACAGCTGCCTCTTGCTCTGGCCCAGACAGCTGTGGGGGAGCAGCAGATCCTGCCTGGCTGCCAGCCTGCCTGCCTGCCTGCTTGCTATCAGGCAAGCAAATGGTAGCAGTACTGAGAGGGAGGATGAGCAAGAGCCACTGGTGTCCTTGGTGGCAGGAAGGCAGACTCACTGGAGGGGCCCCTTACCCAGAAGTCCTCCAAATTTTGGAGCTGGCACTGCCTTTCTACTTGCAAGGGATTTTTTAAAAAATGTAGGGGGGCTTTTAGAAATGTGATTTTCACAATAGACACCACTACAGTGGTCTAGTCTGTTCCACTGCTTTATTCTGCTACATGCATAAACCAAATCAGTGTTGGGGAAGGAAGCAGCTGCTAAAAGTGTATTGGCACGGACTTTAGCTGTTGCTTTCTGATGCTGCTCATTGACGATGTCCACCATGCAAAGCCTGCCTGATCACTTCTGTGGTTGAGGTATGTGGCTGTGACTTAACCTTTATGGGCAGGGAAAACTGAGCAGGCATAGTGGGAAGGATCCAGCCTAGCAGGCCCAAATCTGTGTGCTCTCACATGCAATGCATCTCTTCCTCCTCCATACAGAATGCATGAATTCTGAGCTGCTTGAAGAACTAATGTCCTCCGAAGGTACGACTCCTCTTCTACCGCTTTCAGTTTTGGGGTGGGGACTGGGAGTGCAAGGGGCGAAGCACGAAAACACGGGTGTGCAAATTGTGGCACTCCACCTGGACCGGTAAATGACTGAATAGGCCAGCCTCCAACTTGTGGCCTGAGATCTAGTCAAAGCTGGGCTGCCCCCTTGTGGCACCACAACTTTGCTTTGCTTACCTTTAAAAAGAACAAAGAAGGGTGAGTCTAGTGTACATCTGTACAGCTCTCTGTTTATTACGGCTGTGTTCTGATGTCAGGGCTCCTTCCCTCACCCCACAGTTTTTTGGGCATGAGGGAATATTAATATTCTCATTTGAAAAACTGCAGGGTGAAGAAAGGGACCCTGACAGTTAAAGAGAACTACTCTAAAAAAAGAAAGTGCAGGTATACCCACTATTCACCCTCCTTTGCTTTTAAGGTTAATATACATTACATAGATACCCTGCCTTTTTTCCACCTGCAAGGAACCCAAGCATGCTTTCATGTGGTTCTTCTCTCCATTTTAGCTTCCTAGCAGCCCTGTGAGGTAGGATAAGTTTGAAGGTCAGTGACTGGCCCAAAGGTCTGCAGAGACACTTTAACCACCACACCACACAAATTCTATTCCTGACTCCCTAGGCCCAAGCTGATACTCTTAGTCACTGTGCCATACTGGCTCCTAAGAATTTTCTGCTGGAGATCCCTAGGCCTTGGTGCTCCTCCTGTGAGGGGGAAGGAATGAGCAAGTTTAACTGTTGTAAGCTGTCCCGAGGCTTTGATGCGATGGAGCAGCCTATAAATGTTTTAATAAATAAATAAGTTAGTAAATTGGCAGTGTAGGTGGGTCCTGAGAGGGAGGCGCTTAGAAGATCGCATGAGGATGGAGGCACTGGCTAGCAGGATGAGGCCTGGGGAATGAGCTGTACCTCTTGCCCCAAGTTTTTGCTCAAGCACAGAGCCCTGAGGAGCCTCCAGCTCCAAGGCAGGAGAAAGCAATCTTCTCATCAGATGTATATTGCCTTGCGCTATTCCAGTTGTAATGCAAGCCATTTCGGCTTGGCCTGCTCTTGAACGGGCCCCATTAAGGCCATTTAGCTTTACAAAAAGTCCTGCTGCTGGTACAGCTGAAACTGCCAGAACCATTTTGTTGATATGGAGCAATGCAGCTGTTGACATGCTTGGCCTCTGCTTTGGAGGCCTGGCTGTGGGGGTGGACATGATGCTCACCTGCACTTCTGAATTTATGCTATGCCACTGGCCATGCACAAAGACAGAGCAATCCGGTGCGGCGCTGCCTCTCCCCTCTTGTTCCGAGTGAGGCAAGATAGGGAGACTCACTCTGCTCCTGAGTTGATGCTCCACGATTGACATGCCTCTTGGTGGGTGCAAAGGTCCAAACAAGCTTTTGCCTCTGCCTCCCAGCTCTGAACTGCAGGGGGAAAATCTCTCTCCTGGGTCACTTTTGCTTCGGAGATACAAAACCCTCCACTTTTTTCATAGCAAACTTTTATTTGGCAAGCCAAAATGTATTAACCTCTGCTCATCTATTACAACATGAATATGCCTGAGTTCTATGTTGTATGTTTACTGGTTGGGTTCAATGGTGAACCCTCTGAGCTAAACTAGAAGTCATGCACACGTCTGCAGCTAGATCTCGCAATATATTTTGCTTTTGGTACAGTACTATTGAAGAGTGCAATTTGGATAAGGGATTTTCTCCCTCCCCTCCCTTTGCATGAAGCCTATTTGTCCTCACACTAACAGTTGGTTTTATTTGCAGAAGGGCTAGTATAGAGAGTGTGTACACACACACACACACACACACAGAGTTGGTGGGGGGGATACTTTACTGGCACATCCAGCAGCAGTCCTAACTGTACCTGTTCCATGGCAGTGTTTGCTCCTTTGCTTCGTCTCTCCCCGCCTCCTGGAGACCATGACTACATCTACAACCTGGATGAGAGCGAAGGGGTATGTGACCTTTTTGATGTGCCTATCCTCAACCTCTGACTTTGGGCATTTCGATGGATTTTGGGATACTGATTCTTAGAACCAACCGACCTGTCCTTGTGGGGTGGCAAGCCTCCACTCTTGGATTCCTTTTCTGCTAGTGCTCAAGCGACACACACAGCTGCTGTGGCCTAGACTACAAACCAACCGGGATGGTCTTCCAGTTTGGCAGTCTTCTTTTTCTGGCTTCTTTCATCCCACATTGCACAAGTGGAGTCTCCCTTGTTTACCATGCTTCCTGATAGCTATGCTTTCACTGGACCCTGGGCCTCATCTCCAGGGACTCTGCTATCGAATCGCCATGAACAGCTAAGGAGCTTCCTCAAGTCCATAAGCCCCCTTGGGCTTTCCTGCACTGCTGGAGGCACTTTGCATCTCTTAGAAAGGAATAGGAGAGCTGATCCATAGCCAAGTGTTGCTGTGTGGGGGACTGGGGCCTCTCTCATTGGCTCGTTCGTGCAGCTTAGATGGTCTTACATGCACTCTCCCCCCTTTCCTTCTGCAGTGTGTACACTTTAGGCATGAGGGACAGGGAGAGGTGGAAGTGGTGGGGCACCTGAGCATCTGCACAGATTGGTTTTATGTCCACAGAGGTATTTGCAAACTCCTTGCCACACTCCAGGCTCCTCCATGTTTCTCCTGGCACAGTGATTGCACAGCCACGTGTGCGAAACGATTTCCAGCTCCTTTCCTCTAGGTGCGCAGGATAAAAGCAAAAGAAAGCAAGCAAGGTGCCAGTTTTGCACAGTCACTTTCCTCCAAAGAGAGCCAGGATTGAGATGGGTTGCCCGAACCTGCAGGGGTGTTGTACCAGCAAGGGAAGGCCTGGCTTGACCCTACCGCTGATGTGCTGCCAGGCCCCAAGCTCTACATCAGGAGTCTTAAGATAGAGTGGCTCCAGTCTGTAAACTAACTTGGCAAGCTGAGGCTAGGTGACAAATTTGGGCTACTTGCCGGAGATGCTGGAGGTGGTGCGCTTTGGTGTGCCAGGGACACCTCTCTGCCTTTGCCAAATTGCCACTTGCATTGGGTTGCCAATCTGTTCGTACATCTCCAGACTCCTGCCTGTGACTCTGCTCCTCATGGCAAATGCTGTTTGCCTTCCCCCAGCCCTTCACTTTCTGGGGAGGAGAGACCTCCCACTATGCCACCTTTGCACTTCTCTTGACAGCTGTGTCCTTTTGGCCCTCCAGCCTGCACTTGCCTTTTCTAAGATGCCAAGACCCGAACTTACACTCTCTGGCTGTTACCTTTGCACATTTTATGGCCTCAGAAAGTGAGCTGCTGGTGTAGGGAGGGAAGGTGTGCGTGTGTGTGTGCATGTGTGCATGTGTGTTAAAACTGAACGGGCTTGTATTCCAACCCTGAACATGCTGCTTGGCCGAAAGCCTGATTTCCAGGGGACTTGGTGACAAGTGTTCTTAGCATTGCAGATGGGATTACATCACCTGGCCGATCTCAGCCACCTGTGGAACCCTGGAATGTGCCCATGGGGGGGGGGGTGATTGGCCAGGATGAACTAATCTGAGCTGGCTGCCCTGATGTGCTTCCTGAACATGGCTAAAGATTCCTGAAAGCAATCTCCAGCTCAGGGGTAAAAAGGTTGCTGCTCTCCAGGTGTTTTGGACTGCAACTCGCATCATTTCTCATTGCTGACTGGGGCTTGTGGGAGTTACAATCCAAAACATCCTGGGAACACCAGGCTGCCTGCCTCTGCAATAGTTCTTTGGGTAGAACACAGAGCCTACAATTCCTTCTGTCCCACTTCAGTATGGGAGGCTGCACCTTGCTTCCAGAGGCGTAAGCATCCAGTGTCCTGTTTGGGTGAGTTTCTGGCCTGCATGTCCCAGTTTTCTGGGCTTCTCTATTTCCTGGTGGATGTGGCCACCTCTCAGAAGATAGAGGGCTTTCCTGTTTGCTCCTTAGCCCAAGATCCTGGCGCGTGTGTGTGTGTGATTGGGAGACGTCTTATTTCACAGCTTCCCTTTCCTCATCTTTAACTGTCAACCTCTTGTTAGATGACATCCCACAGAAGATACGTAGAGAAAATGTACAATGGAGGAAAAAATGATTCATATATAAAGATTATTTTTATACTTTTTTGCAACAAGAGACTTGCCTGTAATATTTGTACAGTTTTTTTTTTCCTGAGTGAATAAACAGAACCTTTGCAAACCTGTCTCCCGCCAGTCTGTTGCAACAAGGCATTCCACGCACTCCGCCCCAGCTGGTGGGACTCTTGCAGCACTGAATTGAAAGATTGGACCAAACAATGTCCTGAGATGGGGAGAGACTGCAGAAGAATCGGCAACCGCCCTTTTTGTTGCAAGTCTTCGCCTCCTCTGGTCCCAGATAAGGCTGATAGAATTCTTGCAGATATTAGACTCAGTACATTCTTCACGTTACACGTGGAGAGATGTCTGCAGCCCTATTTTACAGAGATTTTTGAGCAAACATGGTTCTTAACTGTTAAAGTTGAATTTTGAAATGATTTTTTTTCCTAATGGTATAATCCTGGAAACAAGGGGTAACAATACTGTACTTTTATATGTGAGATCCTAAGCATGGCATTGCCCCTACAAGAGTCATGGTGCAGGTCTTGGTGGCTACGGGGGTAGGGGGCAAGCTCCCTGACTTGTTCTTTTCTAAGGACCATTAACAGCCCTAGAGGTTAACATACATATATAGTAGTCTGAAAAGATGGTATTGGGGAAGGCAGCTCTAGTGAATTCACTTTCAGTTGCTGTCTCCCCCTTTTTGGGTTTCTGATTTCCCACCGATAACCTAGGCAACCGCTTGGGATGGAGGCTGGTACATTGGACATCAGCTCCATTACAGGTTCAACAGCTGAAACAAATAGCTAAACTGGGCACCTTAAGGTGCTGTCCTGTGGGCTGCCAACATTGTCTGGGGAGGAAGACCCACAGAGGATAGGTTGGTGTCCCGCTATTGACTTTGGGAATGCCTTCCAAAGTCAGAGCTGGGACTCCAACTGTGCAGGCCCTGTCTGCCCTCGCAGCCAGGACGGTTCCTTCTGCACCAGCTGGGTGTCCAAGACAGAAGGCTGTCTGGAATCAGGGAGTGGAGGGGAGGAGTGAGGCACCGTCATTCTCTGAGGTGCTTCAGCCTCACCTTGTGAGGAATGGAAAACATTTAGATGGCTGCAAATGGCTGTCAACATATTTTGTAAGAGGAAGGGAGGGCAGTGGCTACCCTAACCTCTGTGCTCCTCCTGCCTCCCATTGGATACACACAATCCTTCTGTTCTGGTGAGTTCTGGGCAGTGACATTGGATGGCACCCTTAACTTATAAAGCTGGCAATGCCAACCTGTGTGGGCAGTGTTAAAGATGTGGGGACATCATTTGTTAAACAGCATGGGTGTATGCAAATTTGTCTTGCATGGAAGGGATACATAGCAGAATGAACTGCATGTAATATAATTACAAAATGTAATATATATGCATTAGAAAAGAATCAGTTTAAATAGAGGTGAAACCAAGAACTCTCTTACCTGATTGGCTATCTGGTCCACAGCCAGACTTAAGAATTAGATGAAGGGAAATTCTCAAGCTACATAAAACTAGTATGTTCATAAATTAAATTAAATCAAATCATCAAAAATTGTGAAATACTGCGCAGCGAAAAGGCTTCCCTTGGTGCCTGTTGTCCTTTGTTCCTGATCCCCAAACTGTTACCTTCTAGATCTTTTGGAATACTTGCTTCTCCATTGGTCATACTAGCTATAGTTGAAAAGAACAGAAGTACAAAACATTTGTTTTAGTTATTACATTTCTATGCTACCATTTACATATTAAAATTAAAACAGTATCAGTACCATAAAATGTAGTATAAAACACAAGTTAAAAACAATAAAACCAAAGAACTACCCAAAGTAAAATTAACTGCAAAGTACTAAAAAGCACACTTGAAACTTGTAAGAACTAAACAACTTGGAAAAATACAATCTTCATCTGATGCTAGAAAGACCACTTAGGCAGCAAGTGAACCTTTCTATGGAAATCATTCCACTACAACTGAAAAACACTTTTGGGGGTAACGGCCTACCTCACCTCATTTGGCCAGGACACCTGGAAAAGACCTCTACAAAAAATCTTAGGGTCTGGACAGGTATATGTGGAAGGAAACAATCTTTCAGGTAACCTGGCCCAAAGCCATTTTGGGCCTTGCAAGTGAATAGCAGCACATTGAATTTGGCCTTCAATGGGACTGGCAGCCAGTGCAGAACATAAATAGGGGACACTTGATTGTGGATGGCTCCGATAATGGTACTCGATTCGGAAGCTGCTCAGGTTCTAAATCCCTTCATCTCTGTTACCAGTTCTCCCAAGCCCCGTTTCCCACTGTTGACTCCAGAAAGGCCTTCTACAGTAGAAGAGAGGAACTTGTGACTCTTTAGATATTGAACTACAACTCCCATCATTGGCCATGCTGGAATCCCATGGGAATTGGAATCCAACAGCTGGAGGTGGTCCACAGGTCTTGTCTTTCTAGTAGCGTCGTCTTTTTAACAAAGCACATGCCCCTATCATGGCTCACAGTGATTTTGAAGAGGAAATGTTAGATCTCTGTAGGCCCTCCAGTTTCTTCCTGCGAGTGTGACGTGCAGCACCTGGCTTTAATCTGTTTCTCAGATAAGTTAAGAAAAGGGCAGGTTTGGCTTAGAGTAAGAACTCTATGCTGGTGGTAGGACAGGCCTGCCAGAAATCCAAGTTCTTCAACACACGTATGGGATTCTCTGGGAGACAACGGCAACAGCCTCTGCTCTTGCTGGCAACCCTGTAGGATTGTTTTGACAATGGCAACTGGGTACAATAGCATAAAGGCCTTCATGTTTAAATACAACTTTTCTCCTAGCTACCAAATGGTGGCAATTAAGTAACTGAGGAAAACTTGCTTTTACTCAGTTTATGGGCTTTCCAGAGCTTATGATGGTTGGCTGGCGAAATACTGCTGGATTACATGGTCTTGGCTGAAGTACATCCGTATAATCTGGAATTGGTGGGCAGCAGCTAGATCTGAAGCTACCTGAAGATCTGATGATTTGCATGAAAGTGACAAGGTTTTCTGGCTCCCAAATGTTTTCCTGGAAGCAATAACCATCTTTTCCCCACTGAACCAGGTTGCTGAAATGGAGAATGTTTAGAGTCATCAGGAGGGTTTTTTTCTGTATGAAAGGATGGTAAACAGAGTTCAGTTCTCACACCTGAAACCAACCTTGTGGCTTGGATCGCTTTAAATCTAAGAGTTTTTTTTGCATCAGGCTCTGGTGTGTGAATCTTGTGCATCTAGTAAAAAAGCAAGTAGATCTCTGCTGCCCACCAAGCTTGAATCCTTGAAACATTTCAGAGTTATATGGTCTAACAGACCTTGTAATGGCTTCCAACGCTTGGTCAGCGTTTGCCAAGGGCTGCAGGGAGGGGCCCCAGGGGCCCCATCCCAGGTCCCAGGCCCCGAAGTTCCAGTCTCCGCTGTCGTGGCCTGTTTACCAGCTCCTGACAAGCGAGATCAGGAAAGCGGGGGAGCAGCCTCAACTTACCCTTTGAGTCGCGGGACGGGCCAGGCGGTCTGGCGACCGGTTGTCAGGCTGACTAGCAGCGCACGCCGCTCCGGACTCCCCTCGCGCAACCGCCCGGGGAGAGGAACACTTACGTCTCGTGGCCGTGGCTCCGCGCTCCTCCATCCTGACCGTCCGCCGCCAACCCGGCCGAGGCTGCTGGCGAACGGATCCACCCGCCTCCCGCACGGAGAAGAGAAGAGCAACAGGCGGGGAGGAGGCGCGGCGCCCGTGGGCCAGCCGACCCTCGGCGCGGGGCGGCCGCTTCGACTGCGCCCTGCGCCTGTTCATGCCCGGGCACCCGGCCCCCCGGAACCTTTTGTTGTCTGGAGGCGAGGCTCGCCCTCTCCAGGCCGCCTGCTCCCGCAGACGCGGAGCGACCCGCGGAGAGAGCTGAGCCGACCTCGCTCCCCAGCCAGAGGGCGCGGTGATGGGCGCCGCGCCGCCGGCCGGCCGGCCGGGGGCGCCTGCACGGGCGCGCGGGCGGCGCTGGACGGATCCGGATTTCCCAGTCCTCCCCCAGGGCGGGGACGCTCGCCTTCCTGCTCCGCACCCTTCGCGGCGCGCGTGGAGGGAGCGCCAGCCACCGCCCCGGAACTACCGAGGGGCAGGCGGAGGAGGGGGCGGTCGGGCCGGCGAATGTCAGAAGCGAAACTCGGGCGGCGGCGGCGGCGGCAGGCAGGCAGCGCCCGGCCTTGTCCTGCAGGAAGGGCCCCGGCGCGCAGAGGGGCGCGCCTCGCTCCGCGGCGGGAGCGGCGCTGGGGCTCGTCCCGCCGATGCGCTAAGCGCGCCGAGCCCGCGTGGGCGGCGCGCTTCTGCTGGGCCGCTGCTGCCCGCGAGGGCGCCCCGCTCGCCGCGGCGCCCGCCTGTCGCGCCCCCGCGTTCGGGCGACGGGGTGCGGTGCGGTGCGGGCGCCGGAGGGCAGGAGCCGAAGCGGAGCACTCCCGGGACCGACGCGCAGGGGCGGTGGCGTGGGGAAGCTAAGCTGGTGAGTTGCGTGCAGGCGAATCCGAGTAGACTTGGCAAAGTCTGGCCCGAGCAGAGTAGTGTTTCCCGTGCGGTTTCAAAGAGAGGGACGTTTGACACGGAACTGGGAATGTTTCGTTCCTACGGCCAAAAATTAAACAGGCAGGAAGGAAGGAAGGAAGGACTAACCTATCTACTCGATGTGGTGCATCATTAGTCCTACCTTTGGGAGGAAAAAAAAGCTTTCCCTCCTTTTACGCTCACGACAGCCCTATAAGGTAGGTCAGGCTGAGTTCAGCCAGTTTCATTTTGCACTTCCTGCTGAGTTGTTGGGACAGCCATGAAGCAGCAACATGCCAACCCTTGGTGAAGTTCATTATGGTATGTGTTCCAGGGCAACTAAACTGCCTTGTCCCACTTATGTCAGAACTGGCCAGAAGTCTAAATAAATGTGAAGTTCATTTTGGAGAATCAAAGGATGGCTCAAGAGGCTCGAGAGAAATTTGGGGGATGGTGGAGGGGTGTCATTGGTTGGTGCCAGGCTTCAGCTGCAGAAACTGTTCCTAGTGTTGTGCCTCAGTCCTATAACATCTGAAGTTGGTGCATGAGCATTACAAAGTGCCTTACAGCTGAGTAGCTGCAACTAGGCTAGATATATCTGGAATGAATGATATCTGCTTTTTGCAGTGGGGGTCTAAAGCAGCCGTCCATTACATATCATAGTTTGCTAAACAAATATTTGCTAAACAAGCATTGGTTCCTTGCTTGCACATCCCATCCGCAAACTTCTGGTGAGCTCTTCACCCTAGCTCCAAAAAACAGTACAATGGAAAATTGACGTATAATGGCTTTTTACCTGATAGGTGTGTATCTCAAAGCCACCATTTTTGGATGGAAAGCTGAGTTAGAAATCACATAAATTGATCAGGTGATGATCCATCTTTTCTCTGGCTGCTTGTGTGGTTTCAGCATGGCAGGTGTGGGAACTTGCATGCCTGCTGCATATGCGCAGGTCAGGGAATGGCTGAGGCCCACGGTGGAGCACCTCCATTGCATGCAGATAGTCCCAGGTCCAAGTCCCAGTCCCTGCAGTGCCATGTAGGGCCAGAAGACTGGAGAGCAGCTGCCAGTTCGTGTTGACGATGCTGGGCTAGAAGGAACAATGGTTTGATGCACTAGAAGGCGGCTTCCTATGTCCCTGTGGCTCTACAGCACTATGCTACAAAGCTCCAGTTGTATCCCAGCAATAAATGGGAAGGCCACTCTGCCTGGGCATGCATGGGCCTTCCTTCCCTGTGATCCTTCCTAGTTATTTGGTGGTGGCCTTCTCACCTCATTCTCTTTTTGGAGCTGCTTGCAGGTGCAGTGAGGAGAGGTACCATGCCTCCCTCCAAAGATGTTGTGAAAATCGCCGTCCAGATGATGGGGGCCATTCCCCAGCTCATAGAACTCAACCAGGTAAGCGTATTGCATCTCAGCCGCTTTCTGCCATGTGGCACCTCCAGCTTCATTGTGTCACTGGCGCTCCTCAAGAAGTAGAGCCCTTGTCTGATTTGAGCCCTTGAGGCCACCTTCCTCGGGCTTCACTCCCTTCCCCGCAACCACCTGCCATTTCCTGGCTCTTGTGCACCCTGAAATGCCTCTCCTAAGGCTTTGTTACGTGGCAGTAAAAGAAAACAAGTGGGGTTCTTCTGTTTTCGGCTTGGTATTGTGGTTCTGCTCCTCTGCATTGGCCCCACCTCCTACTTGGGAGAGCTGCTGTAAAGTGGGATCTGCTCCACAGATGGAAGAATTTGCCTTCCCTGCCTCTAACAGTGAAAATGATCCAGTTTGTTCCCCTAAGTGCTGGAGTTCCCAGCTCTGCTGAAGTGTCTGCATGCTGTTTGCTTTTGTTTGCAGGCCAAGCCATTGTCTGCGGTTGTGAAAGAGGTTTGCGATGCGTAAGTAACTCTTGCTTGTCACCTCTGCTTTGAAGCAGGGTAAATGGGTGAACCCCTGGCCATTCCACGCGTGTTTTCTACAAAGTGGGGCTCCATGAGTATTTGCAGAAATCTTCCACAGTTTTCTGTTAATGCATTCAGTTTTAATTTAGTCTACTTTTATTGGCCACGTGTGTACTTCATGCTTTGGACTTGGTTAGGATGTTCCCAGGGTTGTGTATAAGCAAACATGGGCCACAGTTCCTTGTGATACCTTGAAACAAACCTACATGCTCATTGTTACAGATGGCTATGCGCACAGATGCCTGGGTGATCCCTGCTAAAATGTCTAACTGGAGGAGTAGCTGAAGCAGTTTTCTAGAGACCAGGGATGGAACAACTCTGCATTATGTAACTAGCAAAGAGTTTTGTGACATTTTAAAGATTGACATAGTTATCCTGGCATAAGTCGGGTTCAGGATCACAACCTCAGAAAAGGGCCAAGTCCTGTAAGCTTGGAATTGCAGTGTGAGCTTCTAGTTGGATCTCAACCACTTGCTTTAGCGATAACCTCTTTCCCCACATTGCAAACATTTGAGGTTTCGTGGCTTTTGTGCATTCGTCCACCCGTTCCAAAAGGATGAAATTCATTGCCCAAGGGTAGTAAGAGCTTTGAGCGAGAATAGTCGTGTTGACAATTTGAACCTGCCCCTTTTCTCTTTGGCACCTCCCCTGTTTTCTGTGGCCCTGCATGCCACTGCAGCCTGGCCCCCAGGAATTTCCCCCAAATGGAACTTTGCGCTTGGGCTGAAAGAAGATGGGCACCCTTTGCATAAACTTTTGATATGTGTTCTAGCCTACCAAATGTATGCCATAATAAAATGGTTAGTTTTTGGGGTACCACAGGCTATATCAACACAGCTCCAAGGTTCTGTCTATGATTAGTAGAACCCCAAAAAAGCAAAATATTTTTAAGAATTACAGCATAATAACATAATCCTATACAGGTTTACTCAGAAATAAATACCACTGAATTCAGTGGGGCTTATTCACTGGTGTGTATAGGATTACAGCCTAAAGTAAAAAGAAAATATTTTTCCATGTGTGCATGGTTTATACTAAAAAAAATTCTTAGAGCAGTTCACATATAGCCCTGAATATTCTTCAAAATATGTAAATAAATGTAGGTAGGAGGTTTTTGTAAAGCTGTTGCCTGTTTAAAGAAAGGAGATAAATTGTATTAGTGTTAGTTAATCAGTTGCTTTATATTTACATAAATGTACATTAGGTACAAACAGTAGACCTAAAGCAAAAAACCTATTTTTTAATGTGGACACATGTACCCTATCAGGACATCTACACAAAACAGGCATTCCTCCCTGTGTAAGAGAGAAGGGACTACCTCTTAAGAAGGGTTTTTTTGCCACCTGCAGGTTCTATGCATACTTCAATTATTTATATTTATTTATTTATTTGGAAATTTATAGGCCGCCCCTTGCCACAAGCCTCGGGGCGGCTCACAACAATAAAACAACAAATTCTAATACATTTTGTATTATAAATAATACAAATAATACAAAATGGCTACCTCATCAGGGACAGCTGTTAAATTGAATTAAAAGGTTTTCATCAATTAAATGTTGCAGCTGCAAAAGGCTTCCCTTCTCGTTCCCACAATCCAAAATATTTTCAGTTAGATTTCTCTTGCTTTACAGTGTAGAGTTTATTCTACCCATTGCAAGCCAGAGGTTCTGTGGGTAGCTTATCACCTCCCTGGCCAGTGAGATGGAGTTACGTCTTTGGGGTTTTGCCATGTTGCCTGAAGAGCTGCAGGGCAGTGAATTCCGTGATCCCTGCTATGACTGAACTCCGATTGCTTGACTCCAATATAGGTGGAATCTGAATAACTCAGACCGCTATGCTCTGCAGTATGTGGATGGCCAGCAAGCGTACATCACAGAGTCGGTGAGTGCACATTTGGTAAACCGTCTGCGCCAGGCTTGCATCAGCGCTTGCCGGCTTTCCATTGCCGATTGGGAACTGCGTGCAGGAGCGTGGGCTGGATGATGGAGGAGGGATGGAGCACTCTGTCCCTTCTGCATCCGGCATAAAACTCAGTTTTCTGAGAGGTTGTTTGGGGGAGGTTGTTTTTGCATGTTTGGGAGCTTATTTACATGTCTTATCTAGAGGGTCTTCTGAAAAACAGTTCCCCTTTGGCAGATTTCTTGTGCTGTTCAGATGCAGGATTTTGATCACGCGATCATTTTCTTGTCTTGTTCTGCTAGAATCGCGGAGAGATCAAGAATGGGAGCATCCTCCAACTGACCACAGCTCCGGTAGGTTCTGCCATCAAATTGTAAGACCAGAAGGTCATCCAATCCACCTTTCTTCTGTCACAGGTTTGCCCTGTCATTTGGACCATATATTCCTGATCCCAAGAATGTTATTCTTGCATTAAATATGTTGTGGTTCTTGGGATTGGATTCCCCAGAGAGGCTCGCCTGGCGCCGTCGTTATTTGCTTTTCGGCGCCAGGCGAAGACCTTTTTATTTAGACAATATTTTAATTAATATTATTGTTTAATTTAGGTTTCTGTTTTGGTTTTAGTTTATGTTTAACTTATGTTTAATTTATGTTTAATTAATTTATGTTTAATGTTTAATTTATGTTTAATAGGTTTAATTTATAATTCTGTTCATGTTTTTATATAATAACCTGAGATGGGCCAGTTTTTAATTTTGTTATATGTTTTTAATAATGCAACATGTTGTAAGCCGCCCCGAGGCTATTGCAAGGGGCGGCATATAAATTTTTAAATAAATAAAAATAAATAAATAAATGTGGGAGCTCTGTACTCTAATGTTTTCAGGAAAACCTGTGAACTTGATGGACAAGCAACTTCCGTTTCCCCTTTTATTCTGTCTGTTTTCTTTAGCCAGGACAGGAGACCTAAAATCTTTCAGCTTTCTTGTAGGGCCCGTCTGGGTTGCTTTGACTGTGCAACCTCCCTGCCTTGTTCACAGAACTGTATAGGTGAGGTGTGTGTCTCTCTGCCATCCCCTCATTCCCTGCCCCTTAGTGCTCTTTTAATTCCATAATCATCCAGTAGCCCAAGTGCTGATTTAACGGCTTTCTTTCTTTGATACATTTAAAGAATTCTTTATTGCCGGCCTTGACATTGTGAGCAGTGTGCTCCTCAAACTGTTTCTTCACTTCTCCGGTTGTCGGCTTGCATCTCCCTTGTGCAAGCGTGTGGCTATCCTGTGTTTGTTCTTTTCATTTGGGCGAGACTTCCATTTTTTGGGGGAAGTTTTCTTCTCCCTAACAGCTTCTTTGACCCTTAAGTGTTAACCATGCTGGTGGCTTCCCAGACATTGTGCTACCTTTATCTCCCAGCACAAATTAAAATTTTTTCCCAGAGCAAATGCAAACAATAGCACTTCTGTTTCACAAATGAGGAGCACTGAAGCGAAGCAATCAATTGGTAGCCCAAGACTGCCATGGCAGGGGTTTTTTCCCCTTGTAACGTTTACTTGCTTTCTTTTAAAGTATCGGGGCTACTGTGAATCATCATCCAGAGAGCAGCAGTGGGTCCCTTTCTACTTTCTGCCTGCCCTGATCTGAGCTATCATCCCATCTTGTTGCAGTGTAGGAAAACGTACTCTTTTCTGTTGTCGTGAGACATCTGCCAGTCTTTGGGTGACCAGGAGTTTGGGTATTCCTGTTACTCTACTTTCCCTGTACCATGCATAATTTGATGACACTCTTATAATTCGTTCCCCATTTCACCTTAACTGGTTCCTCCCCCTCATTCCATATTAAAAAGCCACAAATATTTGAATCTTCCCTTACGTAAGTTTGGTTATCCCTTTCCTGCATTGTTTTCTAGCTCTAGGAGACCATTTTCAGATGGAAGCAATCAGAGCTGCATGCGTAAGATTCCAAACATGGCTGGTTCTAGAATGATAGAAAACATATCTCGACCTTTCCTCTTGGCAGGATCAAGAGGCAGCAAAGCTTCATGGTGGGATTCAGAGCAACAGCATGGATGTGAAGTCTGACTCTTTGAAGAAGCTGGCAAGCCTCTCACGGGACGTTGCCTTTGCCCAGGAGTTCATTAGCAGGAATGGACTCAGCCAGCTCTTCCACATTGTTGAAGAGGATGACAAGTGAGTATCTGTAGGGAAGGAGGACGCTGCGGAGGTCCCGGTGCACCGCGGGGAACACTCAAACCGCCTGTGTTCTTTGGAGGAGTCTGCTGCATCTTTCTTCCCTCTCAGAAATGTTTACCCACATTCTTACCGAAGGGACTAGGTAGCAATTTCTGGCCCCTGGGAGGGAATCTGCAGCAGGATAGTTCCGGGACCTCCAGCAGACCTCCAGTAAAGCTCTCCACTCCCTACCACCTACAAAATTTCTGTTGAATCAAAAACATTGGGGTGCCCGGGTAAGCTTCATGTTGCTCTTCAGCCATGAAGGTGGGGTGGGGATTACTCCTGGCTCCACCTGGTCTTTCATTCCTGCAGACCCTTCTCCTTTGCTCTCTGTTTCATCACTTTTAGCCACAAGCCTTGCTCTTTCTCTCCACCCACTTCACTTCTCCCCCTCCCTAGCCCCTCCTCTTGTATCTTCTGTCCCACTTGCTGTTTCTCTCCACTCCCAGCTCCAGCCTTTCCCTCCCCTTTTCCCTGCTGCTTCCCTTTCCCCATTTCTCTCCTTCCCCCAGGCCATTAGCAGCCATTGTACGATGAGCCACATTTCCCAAGGGGGGAAGTTTCGCTGGGGGCCTCCTGCATTTCTCAGATCTCCAAACGGGCGCAAAAAGGTTGGAGAGCCCTGGCCGTCTGACTGCTGTGGGCCAGGCCAGGCCAGGCCAGGCCAGCCAGGGCAGTGTCAAAGGGAGCGCCTATGGAGCAACCCACTTCAACACCATCCAGGGCCAGCCTGGAGCCTCTTGTGGCTTGGGGGCCCCTTAGGCTCTTTCTCTCTCCTTAGAAATAGGCAGGCCTTTCAGGAGAAGGCCTGTGATCAGAGCCCAGCTGCCCATGAGGTTATGCCAGGCATGGTTCTGTGCTGGTGCAGCAGCTCCAAACAGTGTGAGGCCCTCTGGGGCAAAGAGGGGCCCCGCCTCTGGCCCAGGTTCAGGGTTATCAATCTCGGGGCCTCTTGCATCCTGGGCTGTGCCCCACCGGCCCCTCGGCCGCTGCGTTTGGGCCATTGCTCCTTTCCTCAATCATAACATAGTCTTGCCTGGTCAGCAGATATATCAGCTGTTGGAGAATCGTTTTCCACCATCACTGGCTTAATGTTTCAAGGGAGGTGATGCACTCCAGATTTTACTTTTTAAGACAGTTTAATCCTTCCCTTCCTGCAAAGAGCAGCTTGTGTGTTTTAGCCTCACAAGAGCTTGTGATGTGCATTAGATTGCAAAAGGAAAACGATATTCGTATCTGAAGGAAAATAGCTGCCTATAACAGTCAGCAAAAAATGCTGTAAATGATGTACATTTTAAATAAATGGTACACGTTTACATGCTATGTCGCAATTGACAGATTTGGTGTTTCTGGAGGCAGAAGCTGAGATTTTTGGAGGAAAATTATGCTCTTTCTGCTTGTGCTTCCTGAAACCTTGGCCTTTTCTGGGACTTTGAACTTGTACGGAGACTTTCTTTTCTTCACTGCTCTCCCTCCTTTTCTTTTTCTCTTTCCTTTCTCTCTCCCTTTTCCTTTCTAGGTGCCTCTAAAGCATCCTTCCTGTGGTTTCTGGGTATCTCTGTTCCAGCTGCACTTAAGGGTGACGTTTCGGGGGCTTTCTTACCCTGTTTGCTGTCTGTTGCTCCAGTATAGGGGAGATTCTAGCGTATGCTCTGAAGGCCTTTGTGGAACTGATGGAGCATGATTTCGTTTCCTGGGAGACTCTCAGTCCTGCGTTCATCAAGAAGGTAAGGGCTGCCTTGGAAGCAGGGGCCAAAAGATTGGTCACGCTCTCAGTGCTCAGTCAGGAGATTAGCTGGGGTTTGTGCATGCAGAGATACCGCATCCTGTTGCTGCATGTGGTGAGCTCATGCGCATTCTAGGAAGAGACCAGAGAGGGGCACTGGGGGAATTTGTGCGTTTTGATTGAGGAGTGTGATATCTGAGCTGTTTCTATTTCTAGAACCCCCTGACTGGGAAAAGGGATGCTCGTGCCTCCCCATCTGACTAATTCTTGTAATGCGATAAGCAGCCTTCCTTACCCAGATGTGTTTGACTTCAGTTTCCATTATCCCCAGCCCGCTAGAGCAGTGGTGGGCAAAAGGTGCCTTTCAGATGTTTGGCATTTCAGTTCCCAGAGGCCCCGGCACTGGTCAGCGATGCTGGAAATTCCCCGTTCTCATAGTGTGAGCTGTCTTTCCTAAGACAGTAGAACTTTAAGCTAAAATATGTTGGTATTTTGGCCCTGTCCATTTTAACTTTGGCGCCGCTCCCCACTGGCATATGGTTCCCAGGTTTTCCCCTGAAATGGAATTCAGCCCCTTGCTTTAAAGGTGGCTCTGCATCCCTGGCCGAAAGTGAGGTATCAGCACTTTTTCTAGCTGCTTGGCATATTTATACAAATGACCCTCATTTAATTGTCACAGCTTGCTGACAAGCAGTGACAATTCCACACGCACAGGAATTGTGATTCTGTCTGGAAGAGTCTATTGAAGCATTTTATTTATTTATTTTTCGATTTATATCCTGCCTTTTTCCTACAAAGGGCTCAAGGCAGCTTACATCTCCTCCTCCATCTTATCCCCACAACAACAACCCTGTGAGGTAGGTTGGGCTGAGAGTCTGTGACTGGCCCAGAGTCACCCAGTTGGCTTCATGGCTGAGTGGGGACCAGAACCCAGATCGCCTGAGTCCCAGTCCCGTGCTCTAACCACTAGGACACACTGGCTCTCCTTCCATGCCTTCAAAAATTACCGTTCCCAGAATGCTTTGGCAGAGGCCAGAATAACAGAGAAGCATAAGTGGGCTTTGAACCTTGGCCACTGCCAGCGCTGTACTTACGTGACGCTCTGCTTTCCGACCGCAGATCGTGAGCTATGTCAACATCATCCCAATGGATGCCTCCATTCAGCAGATTTCTTTGGCCATCTTGGAGAACATGGTGCCCACCAGCCGCCCCCTCTTTGAGCTGGTCAAGCAGCAGGTGACCCTGGAGCGCCTCATCGCCCTTCTGCAAGTGTAAGGACAGCCCATGCTGAGCTGTGTGGCTTTCATGCAACCATGCACCATTTTGACTTGCCATCTCTGTGGGTGGGGGAGATGCCCGATATTGTACGTCGGCCTCCGTCAGCCTAACGTAGCATAGCCAGGAACCGAGGGTGCTGGGAGCTCTAGTCTGACAACATCTGGAGGGCCAGACCCTTTGGCTAGCAAGGAGGCTGGACTAGCCTGAATGTTGCTCTGACCCAGCAGGGTCCTTCAGATGCTCACCATAAGCTTCTCTAACAATGCGGCCTGCTCTGTGCATGGCATGGAAGAGGGCCAAAGCTTTACCGCCCAGGTGCAGCACTGCTTCCAGTCTGGGGACCTGATTCCCCTGCAGAGCAGATTTGGGAGGGCCAGTGGTGGGTAGGACCCAAGAGGACAAAAGTATCAGCCTATTTCAGTTGAAAGCTCTAGCTGCCAGTAGCTAAGCGTTAGGAGAGGCAAAATGGCACACGAGCTGGGGAGCGCCAGTCAGGCAGTGGCTGGGGCCAGCGCACGGCAATGTGGCCTTGTGGGGACTTGAGCTTCTACCCCTGGACCTGAGGTTCTGCGCCTCTGCTATGCAGGAGGGCAAGTCAGAGCCACCAACAGGGTCCAGTCTTTCTTTGTTGATATAAGAAACAGGGCTGTGATCTTCTCCACTGCATTGTGAGTCAAAGACTGTGGCTTTGTGATGCTTTCTGCCTCACTTTTTGGTGCCCTGTTTCTCCTTTGGTTTCCTGGGCTTGAGGAGCATGTAATTGTTGGCTTGGTGCACTGAGGTTTCTGTGTACATGCTTGCCTAGGAACATGCAAAGAGCCCTCCACTATCAAAACAAAAGTCCATCTAATTCATCCTTTTCTTCCAGAATACCAATCAGATACCTCTGGAAGCTGCTGAGCAGGGCATGGCGGGTCGGGCCCTCTTGTTATGCTGATGGACCTTGCAAAGCGGGGAGATCTTGTGGCATTTGAACCCCACAGACACTCTGTTTTTGATTTTTTTCCCTCCAGGATGAATCGTCAGCTGCAGCTCAAAGCGATGGCGCTCCTTATTGCTCTGCTTCTCAACGCCAGCGAGTCAGAGAGGAGGGTAAGGTGCATTTGGGAGTGCGGAGAGGAGGAAGTGGAACCTTCAGCCGGGCTCCTGGCGTGCAGCAACGTGGCTTGCCACCCGGCGGGGATGGCAGAACATCTCTGGAGGCAACGGACGTGCTGGCGTGCCAGTGGAGCAGGGCGGTCCCTCCCAGGCAGACATCTCGCTAGCACGGGCGTGTCAGCAGCCTCTAGTTGTGCCGTTATGCACATGCACCGAAACAGGCTGGATGACCTTTCTGGGCCCAGGCACATTTGGGAATTTGGGACGCTCTCCTGTGCGCCATCGCAAAATGGCTGCCAGGGGAGGAGTGGCAGCAGGCAAATGACTTGCCCAGACAAGTGGGTCTGATGCCTGACTTGCTAAATAGTTTTTTTTAAATTCAGCATAGAAAAAACCCTATTTCACAGCAATCCCCGCTGCTGGTAAGAAAATGGATTGGTATTTTTAAAGTGGGAGTGTCAGGGCATATAGTTGGGCACTCAGAATGGTGCTCCGAGGGCTTATGGTGCCCTGGACGTCACATTTGTCTACCCGCGCATTAAAAACAGGATTGTTGGCAAGGAGGGAAGGAAGGAACATCAGCATGCAGATCACAGATCCTGCATAGCAACATTCTGTTTCATTTCCTCTTTCTTGTTCCATTCTGTTGAAATTTTACAATGAAAAATTAGTTGCATTAAAGAAGCTTCCTGCAGTCCTATATTAGGAAAAGCTTAAATAGGGAAGAGAATTAGTTTTACAGAAAACTGTTGCTTGAAGAGAGAGCCCAACAAGTGTGGGAAGTCAAAGCAGCTTGGTTCTCCTGCTCAGGGATTCTCTGAGTGACTTCAGTTCCTGACCTGGACTTGACTCTGAACCACTGGGCACCAGGAGGGGAGGAGTCACCTTTTCCCACATTCTGTGTTTCCTAAAATCCCCTCCCTCCCCGAACTGACACAAAGAAAAAGCTGCTATAGAAGTCAGTGACAACTGTGTTTTCTTCTGGGAGCAAGCAGCATGGCTGGAGTTTTATCCCGCTCTCCTGATGTGTGGTGGCCCCGATTCAAACTGGAACCCCATGCAAATAGGCTGGAGTAAAGGGAAAGGCTGCCCCTTGGCTCAGCCTGACATGATTCGCATAATGAGACAGTTGAGTTTAATGGTGTACATGCAGAGACAAGGGAAGACGCCCAGTGCATGCGCAGAGACGGGGCAAGGCGGGGAGAGGTCCTCCTGAGCTGCAGCACTTAGTTAGGGATTGGCGACAAGCCATACCCAGAAAAGCTGGTGAGGGACCCCGCGCAGCCTGCAGAGCCTTTCCTCAGCCTCATCCGTCCTCCTTCCCTGCCAGTGGATCAGGATTTTGCGGACACATGTTAACTGCACAGCAGCAAGCAAGTTTCTAGCCACAGGCCTGTTTGGGAGAGAGGTGGCCCGTGGGGTGAGGTGGCCCATCCAGCCTACTTCTTGCCCACATGAGATGCTTGTGGGGGTTGAACGGTCTACAGACTCAACCAGTTGTGTTCGGGTGAGGGAAATCAATTCAACGCAGCTCCTCGGCTACTTGTAGATGCTAAATTAAGTTGGGTTTCAGAATATCAGTTTGGCAAGAAAGCCAGCAGGCTCTTGTATGTTATGACTCTGATGTTCTAAGAGGTCACCTGGCTAAGAGCTAGGACCAGGCTCTGATCACCAGGTAACTTCTAGTCTAACTTTTCTCACAGGGTTGTTGTGACAATAACACTAAAATGGGAAGGCTTGGAAGAAGTTTTTGCTCCTCAGAAAAAGGGTGGGAGCACTAAGCTATTGACATCATGTCATTTGGAATCAATGGGTCTTAAGTCACTTGATGACAGCTATTTTGTTGGTTTCAATGGGATCTAAGCTCAATTTGCTGGATCCAGTCCAACATACTAATGCCAGGAAGATGCATTAACAGATACCAGAATTTGGAACCCCACCTGTTTGGCTGCCTACATGCACGAGTGCTGGGAGCACACAGAACCTGCGTTTTCCTCCTCTTGCACGGAAGTCAAGGCGGTGCATGTGGCATTCCTCTTCTCCATTTTCTCCTCTCGACAACCCTGTGTGGTAGGTTGGGCTGAGAGTCAGTGACTGGCACAAAGTCTCCTAGTGAAGTTCATGGCTGAGTGGCGATGAGAAGCTCAGTTTCCCAAGTCTCAGTCTAACCTGTGAACTGCTGCAGAACTGCACTAGTTCTCAAGGTAGAAGAAAGTTTTGGAAAGTTCACCTCAGAAAGAGATGACCTGGTAGGGTGGTGATTGTCTCACTGCCGCCTCTTTATTTCTAGGACATGATGGACTATCTGGGAGAGAGGAACCTGCGACAATTTATCCACAAGGTGGGCATGCAGGTGGCATGCGAAGCTCCCAGCAGCTGTTTTCTTGTCTCTGGCGTCTTTGCTTCCTCACCCCAGGCTCCTCCTCCCAGCATTTTGAGTGACTCGTCTCACTTCTGTCTTCACCTCACTCTGGCTTGGCCCACGGTTCTGGTGCATCGGTCTCTTTCTCTCTCTCTCTCTCTTCTGCCCACAGTTGCCTGCCACTCTTCCCGTGGCAGATGGACACTTTGTCCTCACTGAGTCCCACTTGGGAGAGTTGAAAGACCCCGTCGGGGACAAGGGTGGGCCAGTGCTGGTGCCTGGCTGGGAGAATCAGCTGTGCCTCTCTGGTGCCTTCTCTAGAACATCGTCCATGCCTCGGAGCCCATTGGAGACGAGATGGCCCACTACCTCTATGTGCTGCAGTCCCTCACGCTGAACCTGCTGGAGCGTAGGATGAGAGCCCCCATGGATCCCTACTCACAGGTCTGTTTCCTCACTTTCCCCCTGTGCTTTGGGGCTTAAGGCTTGAGGCCTTGCCTCTTTCGGTGTTTTTTTGTGGAGGGAGAGTTAAAGGGCAGCCGTGTTTCTTGGGAATACCCACGAAACTGCCTTCGACTGAGTCAGATCCCTTGTCCATCTTGTTTCAGTACTGCTAGCGTTGGCTGGCCAGAGTGGTTCCCCAAGGCTTCAGGGCTGAAAGCTTGCCAGCTTTCAGCTAAACCTGGGAACCTCCTTCAACAGGGCCCCATGCTTCCTTCTGTCCTTGCCACATGCAGAGGGCCAGAGGTCCAAAGGGCAGAGCTCTCGCTAAACACAAGGATGCTGTTTGTAGAGTTACGGAGGGGAAAATAAACCAGCTGGCTTAGTTCTAGAAAAACATCTACTTCTGCTTCATTGACTACACTAAAGCCTTTGATTGTGTGGATCACAACAAATTGTGGCAAGTTTTTAAAGAGATGGGAGTACCAGACCATCTTATTTGTCTCTTGAGAAACCTATATGTGAGTCAAGAAGCAACAGTGAGAACTGGACACAGAACCACTGATTGGTTTAAAATTGAGAAAGGAGTTTGGCAAGGCTGTATACTGTCGCCCTGCCTATTTAACTTATATGCAGAGCACATCATGAGAAAGGCAGGGCTAGATGAATCACCAGTTGGAATCAAGATCTCTAGGAGAAATATCAACAACCTCAGATATGCAGATGATACCACTCATGGCAGAAAGTGAAGAGGAACTAAAGAGCCTCTTGATGCGGGTGAAAGAGGAGAGGCAAAAGTTGGCTTGAAACTCAACATTAAGAAAACAAAGATCATGGCATCTGGTCCTCTCACTTCCTGGCAAATAGGTGGGGAAGAAATGGAGGTAGTGACAGATTTTATTTTCCTGGGCTCCAAGATCACCGCAGACGGGGACTGCAGCCAAGAAATTAAAAGACACTTGCTCCTGGGAGGAAAGCTATGGCAAATCTAGACAGCATACTAAAAAGCAGAGACATCACCCTGCCAACAAAAGTGCGTATAGTCAAGGCTATGGTTTTCCCAGTTGCAATGTATGGCTGTGAAAGCTGGGCCATAAGGAAGGCTGAGTGCCGAAAGATTGAGGCCTTTGAATTGTGGTGCTGGAAGAGACTCCTGCGAGTCCATTGGACTGCAAGGCGATCAACCCGGTCAGTCCTAGAGGAGATCAACCCTGACTGCTCTTTAGAAGGCCATATCCTGAAGAAGAAACGCAAATACTTTGGCCACCTAATGAGAAGGAAGGACTCCCTGGAGAAAAGCCTGATGCTGGGAACGATTGAGGGCAAAAGGAGAAGGGGACGGCAGAGAATGGGGTGGCTGCATGGAGTCACTGAAGCAGTGGATGTGGGCTTGGGTGGACTCCGGGGATGGTGGAGGACAGGAGGGCCTGGAGGAATGTTGTCCAAGGGGTCGCGATGGGTCAGACACGACTTTGCAACTAGCAAGCAAGCAAGATGTTTTTGGCCCATCCCATTTTGCTTTTTGACCGATCGCCCTCTGGAAGGAGAGCTTCAGGGAAACGGAATCCATCCATGGTGCTGGAAGAGCTTCTGCACCTCAGTCTCAGCGTTTCAAGGATTTCCTGAAGCACCTGGGCAGCGTTTGATTTGCCCCAGGCTGGCCCCGTTTCTGCGTTAGGCCACCCTTGAATTGTGCTATGTATCCATGAGGGTTGGACAAGAGGAACCAAAGCTCCATGGGCTGTAAATGAGCCCACTAAAGTTTGCTTTGCTAGTCTGCTGAGTGCTGGCAGAGGAGAGATGGAGAGCTCTGTCCTCTTTCCAGCAGCTCTCTGCATTTCCCTGCTGGGTGCCGAGGAGGGGGAAGCGCTCCCCTGCACACAGTTGTCTGCCACCGGTGATGTCCAGGCATGGGTGTAAACAGAAGAGCAGTTTCGTATGGTGAAGCACTCAGGTACTCCGGTTCAGTACCCTTCCTCTCCAGCTGATGTCGAACCTCTGTTGCATTCTGTGCACAGGAACAGAGAGAGCTCCTCCAGTCCCTGCGCCACGCGGCCTTTGTGTCTGAGAACGAATCTTCCACAGGCAGCTCGAACACGGAACGGCGACACTCCCTTTGTGCGAAGGAGTTCCGCAAGCTGGGCTTTGTGGTGAGGCTTGCATTGATGGTTACGTGCTGTGCCAGACGAGGCCAGCAAGTATTTAAATGTTTTGTGTCCGGGGAGCCAGAGCTGGCTTCAGCACCTGGTGGCCTTGGGTGGCAGCCGGGGGCCCGTGGCCAGGCCTGTTCTGTGTTGGGCCCTGGAACCCCTTTCAACCTTTCCTGGCCTGGAGTTCCAAGCAGGCCCAGCTGGCTTGGCCTAGCAAACCCTTCCAAAGTGGTGCCCTCCAGATGTTTTGGACTACAACTTCCAGTGTTCCTGATCATTGACCACTGTGGCTAGGGCTGATGGGAGTGGAAGTCCAAAGCATCTGGAGGACACTGAGTTGGGGAAGGCTGAACTAGCCACTGTTTTAATCTCCCAGGATGTGTCTGACATTAAATTAATCCATGGCATCGTGAGATATTAGAACGGTGACTCAGTCCACCCACCCAGCTGGTGCAGTAGGGCAAGATCCCCGACAGTGCTCCTAACAGTGCTGGGAGAGGGCTTGCCAAGGGACACTTTCCTGAGAGCTAGAACTCTTGGGGGATGGCCTGCAGGTAAGGTAGCGTATCAGTCTAAAAGTAGATAAAGAGAATATGCAAATTACTGGGAATATGCTGCAAGAGAATATGCAAATGAATGGTATTTAAGCGCTGGGCTTGGAAATATGAGAGCCACGAAAGTGAAGATACGCTGCATGGATTTTCCTCAGAATAAATATAGCAAAGGTGTAGAATTTGTGTAAGTCTGTATAGTTTCCTTTCTTGGGATGTTTACCCCTGCCAATAAAGTAGAAGCAACAGAGAATGGTGTGGGTAAGGCAAGGAAAATTACTAACGGTGGGGAATCAGAAGGGTACAGGCACTTTAGAACATTAAAGATACACTCCCATTTTTAAATGTACATTTGCTACCTTTAAAACATTTAAAAATTGGCAGTTGGCAGGATCATGTGACAGTTGTCAAAGCCAGCAAAGGACTGCACTTGTGAATATGAGTTAAAATGTGCTTCCATATTTATTTTTATAAATTTATATTTATTTTTATTTTTTATTAATATTAATTTATTATTATTAATTTATTATTATTAATAATAATAATTAATATTAATTTATTATTAATAATAATAATTAATATTAATTTATTATTATTATATTTATAGGCAAATGAATACAATAGCAGAAGAGTTGGAAGGGGCCTTTAAGGGGCCATCAAGCCCAGCCCCTGCTCTGCTTCCACATGGGGCCACTCCTCCAGCTGCAGGTTATCCACCTTTCCAGTTTAGCAAAGACACAACATGCTAGCTGAGCGTGAAGCCATGCAGGCTAAAAGCTTGAAGGGTTCCACCTTTAAAGGCACTTTAGAAATAATTGTAGATAGATACATCTACGTGATTTCAAATTTACATTTCCAAATGCTGCATCTGTATTGGGTATGTGTTGGATGGAGGCTTTACCTGGAGTCCAGGAAATCCTCAAGTTGTATTATATCTTCTTTTCAGAATAACAGCAACCCTGCAATGGATTTGCACCGCGTCCCTCCGGGGCTTCTTGCTCTGGACAGCATGGTCTATTTCTCCAGACACTTCCCAAGTGCCTACAGCAGGGTAACTTAAGGACCTGTTTCCCCTGGGAAACTCTTCCTTTTTTCAAATTGCTCACAGGTTTTTTGGTTTCTCCTGTAACAACCAGGTGCTTGGCACTGACAAACAGGGTTGGGTGCCTTGCTTTTGAACCTGTGCTTGGCTGTCTTTTGTAAGCAGGATTCTTGGGCAGGTGGAGTGTCCTTTTGACCTGACATGGCAATTCTTATATTTCCAACATCCTTCATACTAATATCAAATTGTGGGTCCTTATGTAGACAAAATGACACCATCCAGACACAGTAGAGTAGGGCAGGGCAGGAGTAGAGTTGGACAGAATAGAATAGCAATAGAATTGGATAGAACTGAGCTGAACCGAACAGAACAGGACAGCAGTAGAGTTGGAAGGAGCCTGTCAGGCCATCGAGTCCATCCCCTTGCTCTGCTTCCACATGTGGTCATCCATCCAGCTGCAGGCTCGTGCCTTTCCAGCTTCCCAAAGGTGACTCGACATGCTAGCTCAATATATAGTTATGCGAGCAGAATGAGTTTCCTAGGGCATAAAAAATATTCAGGAGGGAAAACCCCCTGAGCTGCCTTGTTTTCCCTGTTCTCCCACAAATAAACCAGACCTATGAGGAGGGAGCCTAGTCAGTGGCCACAGAAGTCTGGATGGTCCTGGAATATTGAGGTGGGGGATGGGAAGGCATGGAAGGAGCTGGAACCTTTCAAAGGGACAACACTTTGTTGCAGATCTCTCTTGTAACGTTCTAGTTCTTAAGTGGACTGGAAGCATATCATTTATTTGCTTATTTATTTTGACTATATTAATATATCACTGTTGTGATATGTCCCAAGATTTTGCACAATCAGAATATATGAAGAAAATGAAAATTTGTTAAAACAAGATAAGAGAAACAACTTGGCAAAATCTGCAATCATTAGCCAAAGGTAGCCATGGGATGTAGCAATCAAGTCGTAAGCTTTAAAAGGTCAATTGGAATAGATGGCTTTTCAGGAAGCCAGGAGGTCATGGTGCCATCCCCACTGCCCCCCGGAAAGGAGTTCTTTAGCACAGAGGCTGCAACAGCAGCAGCTCTGCTCCTGGTGGAGGCGAAGCCCACCCTCTACAAGACGGAATCTGGAGTGAGGTTTTAAGACTAGAGAGGCCATGCAAGTTAGATCTGAACTATCAGAAAGTCTGTTTGGCATTAAGCGAGCAGCGGTGCATTTATGGAAAGCAAATATGAAATGGCAGGAGCTGGACCCAGGGGAAAAGAAGATCTAGTTTACGAACAGTGGGGCTGTTCAGATTCCAAGCTGTAGAAATTGTCCTGTTCAAATTTTTTGAAAGGAACCTGTGAAAAGGGTTGTGGGCTGTGTAAGAGAGGCAGAGAACTGAGGCTCTGATGAGGAATCAGGTGGTAGCCCAGCATAACTACCAGCGAGTAAGACAGGAAACAGAATGACACACACGTGGCCATTTTAAACGTCTGTCTGTGGCTTTCTTGTTTCACATGGCTCCATGCCCACTCACCAAGTTCCTGGTCCTGGTCTACGGGCTGGACCACAGGGCTTTGAGGCTGTAGCCATAAGGGCCCGTAGGAAAGGTTCCCTTCCCCCTGGCTTGCCATCTGTTTTGCCTTCCCTCTCCTTGCTTTTGGGGTGTTTACAGATCTGAGAAGCCTTTCTGACCTTGTCCCTTTTTTCTCAGTTCATTCTTGAGAATAGCAGCCGAGAAGATAAACACGAATGCCCCTTTGCCCGGAGTAGCATCCAACTCTCCTTCATGCTCTGTGAGATCCTTCATGTGGGGGAGCCTTGTGAGTACAAGTCCTGCAGGAGAAGATGACGAGCAGTTGCGCATCCTTCCTCGTGGCCCTGTGCTGCCTCCAGAGAAATGGGGGGAGGGGGGTGTTGCGTGCAAGCTGCGCTCGGGGCAGCTGGTCGGCCGTGGTGCGGGGGGACCGCTCAGCTACCTGGGCACTTGGTCTGACCCAGCAGGGCTTTTCTCACGTTCCCTTCGCTTTGTGACCCAGAAGGACTTGCTGCTGTGGCCCCACTGTTTTCGTCCATGCCCACCATTAAGGCCGTTGTTATTATTAGTGCCTCGCCTTCATATCCTACATTTCTTTCCTCTGCAAGAAACCCAGGGCAGCTTACAAGGTGAATCTTCTCCTCACAGCAACCTTGTGAGGTAGGTTAGGCTGAGAGTCCATAACTGGCCCAAAGCCAGCCAGTGAGCTTCATTGGTGAGTGGGGACTCGAACCTGGATCTTCTGAGTCCCAGTCCAACCCTCGCCATTATGCCACACTGGCTCTTTATGAGCCAGTGCAGCCAGACCATTCAGAAGTTTTGGAGTATAACTCCCATAATCCCTGATCACTGGCTATACTGGGGGAGGTTAATGGGGTTGTATTCCAAAACTTCTGGAAGGCCCCAAGCTGCCTGCCTTGGCAGTGGAGGAAGTGATGTCAGCTGAGCGCCAGTCCCTGCAGGATGGGACTCGACCTAGAAGGGCTGAGTCGAAGATGCCAATCCAGGTGTGTCACTCAAGGTCAGCACAATAGGAGAGGGGAAAACATGGCACACCTGTGACCACCAAGGTCTCCTGGATGGAGGTGGGAAGAGTAGGCGCTCCAGTGGTGGGGAATGGACTTGAGCCTTTTCTAAATCTTGGCTGCTGGGAAAGAAGGCATTTTTCTTCCAGCTGCTCCAACCTCTAGGGCTCCCTTGTGCTATAAGGCCAGGCCTCTGCACTCCTCCGAAAGGGGCTGAGGTACTTTGAAGAGGCGCTCCCCGTGGAAGTTCTCAGCCAACATTTGTATTGGGAGCTACAGAAATGAGAGGAGGAAGACAGGAAAAAGGCACCCAAAGGTTGTGTATCTCTGTGACTGCAGGCTCTGAGACGGCCCAGGCCTTCTACCCCATGTTCTTCGGCCAAGAGCACTTCTTTGAGGAGCTCTTTTGTGTCTGTATTCAGCTGTTGAACAAGACTTGGAAGGAGATGCGTGCGACACAGGAGGATTTTGATAAGGTAAGGCCGACCTGTGTCTGGAGCCACTTAGTAATTCTATGTTATTTAAGGCACATGCAGCTACCACATAAATACAATTTTGGGGAGTTCTAAAACGTGTGCTGTTGTTCTGCATGGTTCACATTGGGCAGGCCATGGAGTGGGTCAGATGTGGTTGCCCACTGAGTGGGATCTACTGGCCTGCTCAGTTGCCCAGTGTCTGGACCAGCAGCCATTCCAGGCATCTAAGCCACCTGATAAATTGAGGCAGAAGGGTGTCTGTGTGCACAGGATGGTCTAATAGAAAGAAGGGAGAAAGGGCAAAGCAATGACCTAGATGAGTGTGGCAACAATACAGAAGGAAAAGCTGACAGCGCTCGGGCTGTGGGAGGGATTGGGCCGTAGCCTGTCTTCCCTCCTGCAGGTCCGGAAGTGGCTGTCATCCTGGGCAGTCACAGAATTGCTAACCAATAGAAAATTCGGCCCTTGTGCAATCAGTCACCTTGTAAATTCGTATCACAAGAACAGGTTGTGTGGGCCACATAAAAGAGGCCTGGGATATGGGGAGGGTGTGTCAGGCACTGATGTGGAATGCCATATAAAACCAAACAGCCCACAGCTGTTGAATTTCAGGTTTGGCGTTACTTTGACGAAATTGTGTCTTGTGTCTCAGGGAATTGAAGATGGGGAATGCAAACCTTGAGTCTTCCTTCCATACTTTGAGCTCTGGGCAACGTGAGCATTGTCAGAGGGAGTTTTTGAGGGATTTCGACATGAGAGAAAGGCATTGGAGAGCCTGGTAGCAGCAGGAAGGGCTTTGCAGCGCACGGGAGACAACTTTGTGTCTCCCGCAGGTGATGCAGGTAGTTCGAGAGCAGATCACCAGAACCCTGAACTTGAAGCCCACCTCCCTGGAGCTCTTCAAGAGCAGAGTGAACGCCCTCAACTACAGCGAGATCCTGCGCCTCCGGCAGACGGAACGAATGCACCAGGAGGAGATCTTGTCTGCGCCAGTCCTGTGAGTAAAGAGGCTTCACTGCCGCTGCCCCGTGTTTGCGTGTGTGGGAGAGGGAGGGCAGGGGAACCATGTCTCGGTGTGCGAGCTCTTCAGACATTTGCTGCAGACATGGATGTGGCTGCTGGTGCAAGCACCTTCTCTCCTAGTGGTGGCTCCAGATTTTGAGAGGTCCTTGGGCAAGACAGCTTGAATTAGCAGCCCTCCCCCAGTCCACTGCTGCTGATGCTCTTCCGCATCTTTCTGTGCCAGGCAGAGAGCCCTTGAGCGAGCGGCACTGGTCTTTCTCCCCCTCTTGCTTTGCACTTGCTTGCCTGGCCCTTCTGGGGCTGAGCAAGAGGCAAGGCAACAAGCGGGTTGCAATGCCAGAGGAACAGCTTGTGAGGACTTTCCTCAGTGGGCTCCCTGAGCAAGGGCCTGCCCGTGCTGCCCAGTGATGCTGGTCCTGCCCGCTCTGCTGCGGACCCTGGGCATCGAGATCGCACGGGGCGCCAGTCGCGTGCAGGATCATAAGAGTGTGCTGAACGCCGCGCTCTTCAGCTTTTCTGCTCGGGCTGTCCCTTTTCTCCTTCGCTGCCTCCTCTATTCTGCTGTTATTACTTTTTAATACGTTGTATTTAGATTTTGGGGTGAATTGTTTTATTCATGTTCTCAGATCGTATCATGGACTCCTTTCCATGAAAGGCAGTTTAAGAAATATTTCGAATAGATCATGACTTTTTAAAGACTAGCTGCTGCTGCTTAAGAGGCTCCTCAAACCTTCCCAGGCAACTTGGAGGCTTCTGTGCCTGGTGCGGCTGCAGCCCCACACATTAGCCGCAAAAGCACGGGCTTCTGCATATGCTCAAGGTCCAAGATCGAGCTGGAGCTCAGGATGTTCTGCCCTGAGCTGGGGTTAGATTAACTTGCCGTGCAAACAGTGCCAGTCCTTCCACCGTGAGGCAGCCCCCTCAAGCAGCTGTTTCTGGGTTTCAAAAAGGAGCAGCAGATTGTTAGCGGTTCCAGTTGTTAGTGTGGGACTCTGGTTTGGAAGCACGAGGCACAAAGCAGCAGAGGGCAAAAGAGGCTAGAGGACGGTCGAAGCGTCATTGGATCTGTGCCTTAAGAAGCGCCCGTCTTCTCCCTGTTCTACTCTTGCCCCAGGGAATTGAGAGAACGTCTCAAACCGGAGCTTCTTAAGCTGATCCAGCAGCAGAGACTCCTGCACCTGTGCGAAGGAACGCTTTTCCGCAAGATCAGCAGCCGCCGTAGGCAGGGTAAGGAGGCAGCTGCAGGAGAGGCGGACCACCGGAATGTGGCAGCCAGACATGTGCCCATGAATGTTGGGGTGGGTATCGGATGGAGCCAAGTGGCCCCGGAAGCTCCACCGTTCTGAGCTTTGGGGCTCAGTTACAGGGTTGCAGGGATCCCCCCGGATGGTTTCCAAGAGGGGCTTCCAGCCTTGGTGGGTGGGTGGACTCATTTGGGATTTCAAGAGCCTATCTTGTGTACTCTTGGAAAAGAGCTGTCATGGGAGGGGGCTGCCACCGTGGGCATGGCCAGTCATGGGTAACTTGGTTTTCAGAAGGAAATGGGTGAGACTGAAAGAGAAATAGCTTGCCCAGGGACTGAAGTGGAAGGCAGAGATGAAGCGCGAGCTCTAAAACCAACAATACTCCGTTGGGTTCAAATCAAGATGGTCCTGAAGGGCAGCATTTTGCTTTTGCAGTAAAACAGTCTCTAGCTTAAAAAATTAATAATCTTTAATTATTTAATCAAATTATGATCAGGAGGGGTAGAGAACCTGATGGGTACCAAAAGGGGTCTCTAGAGTCACTGTGTTGCAGACCCCAGGCGTGCAAGATCTCTTTTGGATTGCGTGTTGGGGGAAAGGAAGTCGGGCCTCTAAAGCTGGTTGCAAAAGTGCACGGGGAAAGCATGGATTTATTGACACTGCAAGTTGGAGGCAAAGAGTTCGCACTGGAAGTGCTGCCAAGTGTGCAGCCGTGCTCACAATCGTCATGTTGTGACTGTGGGTTTTTGCTCTTGTTTGGCAGACAAGCTCTGGTACTGCCGCCTTTCCCCCAACCACAAATTCCTGCATTACGGAGATGTTGACGAGGGCATCGAAAGCCCACCCATTGAGAGCCTCCAGGAGAAAGGTATGTGCCCCCCCCCGCCCCCCAGCCAGTCCGCTTATTTACAAGATCGCTCTTTCACCCTTTGGTACTATCACTTGGTTGGTTAATGAGCCTGAACTTGCAACAGAGAAAGGGAGGGCAGGCAATGGTGCAGGAGCAAGAAAAGAGAATCTACAGTACATTATAGGTTATGCATTCAAGTGCATTTTGCTTAAAATCTTCATTCAGTTAGTTACAAAGTATGAGAAGAAACTATCGCATCTTTTCTACAATGCTCCTGACAAAGCCTTTAATCAAAATGTGCCAGGCTGTTTAAATTATTTGGTGTAATTTTATCAGCCATACCAGCTACAGACACTGAAGGATGTACACATTTTGTTAAATCCCAGCCGTATTCCGTGGATTCTCAGGAGCCTTTCATTCTGTCTTCTTCTCGTTGATGGAATCAGACTTTTAAAAATCAGAATTTTGTTCTGCTTGTGCTAATTCACATTAGTGTTAATGTGAATTAGTGCAAATGGTCCCTAAAATGATAAACTGGTCTGCAAGTCTGAGAAATCTGCATGCTTTGGAAGCAGCTGGTCCCTACTGTGGGATCCGCAGCTGACTTCATAGAAGCTTTTGTGGATTTCTCCAAACCTGTGGGAGCCTCTGTTGGTTACCTAAATATGTAAGATATTCTATCTGAGTCTGCTTCTAAAGTGTTTGGTGTGTCAGCTCATATCCAAGGGCAACTTCAAAGTGTTTGCCCTCAGGCCTCAGCACTATCTGTGCTCCATCTGGGAAGTGTTGTTTGGTAGCAGAAAGTTTTGTGTTTCTGATAGACTGAAGATCTGTATTTATCTTATCTACCTTGCTTTTTGCGGAGGCTCATGACAAAGCAGACCTTTTCACTTCTTCTGAAATGGGCCTGGTTTTCTTGGGGTTCTGATCCACCTCTTGTGGATATAGTTTCTTGGCCAGATGGGAATGTGTCACTATGTCTACCACTCTGCTTGTTCAGTCTTTGGTGCCCTTTAATTAAGTCCTGCCTCTCCAGTTTCCCCTTTAGCTTCCAGGCATGCACGTCTGTGTATCTTACTCTCTTCTACTGATAGAAAACTGTGCCTTCCACCCATCCTGCTTCTTGGTCATAGGCTTTGTCTTTGAACGCTAAGCCCATGAAGCAGGAACTCAGTGGCTGCCCTGAAGTGACTAAGAACAGATGAGCCCTGCCGTGGGTCAGACCGGTGGTCCATCTAGCTCAGCGTGCTGTACACACAGTAGCCACCTGGCTGCCCACAGGATCCCACAAACAGGACATGAGTGCGACAGCCCCTCCTGCCCAAGTTCCCCAGCAACTGGGGTACACCGGCATACTGGGAGTGCTGGGAGGCGCTAAAGAAGAGCATAATGATGCTCCTCCTCAGAGCACTCCTCAGATGCTGGGAGTGCTAAAGAAGAGCATAACGATGGTGGTGAGAACATGAAAGGGTTTGCATGCTCAGGTCCCCTGGCAATGGATGCCCACCCAATCCTGCCTTTTCTGCAGCTGCCAATTGGAATGGTAAAAGCATCAGAACAGACTCAAGAAAATCCATGCACATGTGCATGCATGTGCAAGCTGGAAGTGTGACTCATTTTCAGGTAGATGTTGGAATGAAGCTGGCACAGAATTGATATAACTGGAAGCTTGTTGTTGAATGAATGTAAGCTGTCCAGAGGCTCTGGTATTGGACAGCCTATAAAAACTTGTGAATGAATGAATGAATGAACGAAATAAAATAGATTCAGCCAATATGAATCTGTTCTGATCGGGCATTGACATACTTAACATGTATATGGTCTTTGGGTGCACGTAGATACTGGAATATTTGAAGCCTTCCTCCAAGTGCACCTCTGATGGCTCGGGAGATGGCAACAGTGGGGTTCTGATTATGGAACGGTCTCCCCATTGAGACCTGCCTGGCCCTGACTCACTTGTCCCTGCAGTGGCAAGTCCACACTGCCTGCTTCTCCATGGCAGACACGGGTATTTAATGGCTTATGGGAGGCTTTTATGCCAGTCCAGTTTTAGTGTCTCAGCTGTTCAAATGGTTTTGAATTATATTTTTAAAAATGGTATAATGGAGTTTCATGGTGTTTTACTGAATTTGAGGCTTCTGTTTTTTTATGACTTGGTGTGAGCCAGAGCAACCATTATTTATAAGTGCTCCCAGACTGTGGGGCAGCACAGAAATGAAATTAGTAATTGATCAAAACAGCTTCCTGTGTGGGTCTTTTTATCCATGGAGCAAAGGCAATGCCTGAAGAGATTATTCTCTCTGAATAAGGGAGAGCCCAGAACAACTCGGTTCATCTCCTCCTGGGTCAGACATTTGCTTCTATGCACACTTCCCCATCGACCTTCCAGTCCAACAATTCCCCTGACCCGAGTTGTGTGTATGTGTCAGCATGCCTCTCTCTTTGTAGCCCACCAGAGTATTAACTTGTGCACATCTTTGTCCATAGTTCCCGTGGCTGATATGAAAGCTCTGCTTGTTGGCCGGGAATGCCCACACACAAAGGAGAAGAGCTCTGGCAAACAGAACAAGGTCAGCCTGCATTCTGTCCTTTTCCCCCAAGCATGTGAAGCAGGGTGCAAAAGCCGCGCTCCCCCAGGCTCCTTCGCTGGCCCGCCGGACCCCTCCTGCATCTGTTGCTGCAAAACGTGGCTGCACTACCTGGGATTCCTCTTTCTAGGAAGGGAATCCCTTTGTCGTTTCAGTTAAGCCTGAGGGGAGAGAAAGGATGGGATTTCTTGCTAGCGGTAGCCAGGCTGAGCCATGCATTTGTGTGTGTACACACACCTATATATGCCCCCCTAGTGCTGCCCCTTGCCACCGAACAGGTCAAAAGATGTGTGCGCCTGTCTGCTAGAGAGGGTTGTGTGTGCTGCTTCCTCTCTGGTGTGACGTACCTCTTGTTGTTCCTAGTGCTTCACCCACCTGCCCACTCATGGACTGCTGTGGAGAAGGGTCCTCTGTATGCTGTCACTGGCAGATTCCGAAAGTGGCCTTTTTAGTGGTTGTTCCAGGGCTGTGCCAGTCCCTGCCTTTCAGAGGTTCTTTCAGCCTCCTCCTCCTGGTCGTCCCTCGCTCAGACATTGCTCTCTCTGCTGACATTTGGCCTGCTGGGTCAGTCGAGGGACTGCGCTGGCCTTTTCTTTCAAGGCTTGCCTTACCTAATTCAGGGACATTCACAAATGTCTTTTTACTTAGCTCGGGCTAGCCTTTGAGTTTCATGAGGCATTTCTTTTAGTTGTCTTATTATATTGTAAGCTGTCCTGGCCATGGTCCAAGGAGGTTTGGCAGCCTGCATTATGTGGAAGGCTACTCTGCCACAGGCAGGAAAGCAAGGAGTTTGCTGATAGCTCTTCTCAAGTCAGATAAGAGAGGAAAGGGAAGCAAAGACATGCAGGAAAGCCTTGCATTGGGCTGCATGTGCCGGTTTTCTGGGAATCCTGCCAGAAGCCAAGCTGGGGTTGCTTGGCAACACCACATGTACCCCGTTGTTTGGACCTTCTGCATTCTTGGTGAGCATTAAGCCTTCCCCAACGCCAGCCTCCCTCTTGTCTTGACCCCTGAGAATATAGAAGAGGAGCCAGTTGCCTCGGAACCAAACTAGTCCAGTGTCCTGTCCTCGCAGTGGCCTGCGGGAAGCTCCCAGCCAGGACGCCCTAAACTATATGCTGAGTGAAGAGGTGCCCTGGCATCCCATCCTACCTCTCTTCTTCCTTTCAGGATCTCTTGGACCTTGCCTTTTCCATTAGCTGTGATGTTGGGGAGTATTTGAATTTCATTGCTCCCACTTGGTACGAGGTGAGTTAGCTGCAAAGGAACTCTTGCGCCTTGAAGAAAATGTTGGGGTTAAGGGTTTCCTTTTTAATATGAGTGGTCAGTAGAGCTGGATTGAAGGCTGACAAATTTTGAGTGGTCCCGAACAAGTGTGTGGCTAAAGTGGGGAGGGTCTTCTTGTCCCTGTTCTCATTCTGCCTCTTTAAAACCCCGGATGATGGAGAACTGCTGCCAGTCAGTGTTGACTAAGTACGAGATGAACCCGCAGTATTGGTATAGATGGGGCTTGGTATAAGCCAGCTTCCTGTGTTGCCAGAGGCAAGGCATCTTTGACTCCGGCTTTGCCTGTTTGTAGCATTGCACCAGCACCACCACGCCCCTTAGTAGCGGTGGATGGCAAAGGTCCCCCATGGGCCATGCTAAATGAGTGGTGTGGTTCCTGGCTGAGCCTCACTCATCTCTTTGGAATTCAGCCCTGGGGTAAAGATGGAGTGCAGCAGGGAATTGTAAGACTCCGTGCTAACGACAAGAAGTTTGCTCTGGGAAAAGCTGCGTTCTGCAACCTTCCTATGCTCGTTTGCTCTACCACGTGTTTGGGTGATTCTGCTTTGCGGGAAAGTTCCCATGGGGCCGCTTCAGTGTGGTCTTCCTCCCGCATACTCAGCTTTCTAGAAAAGGAACTTCCATGAACTTCCATTCATATTTTACCATGTTTGGGCTGCTGCACCATGAGAAAAAGTGGGATTTAGAAAGCTGTAGGAGAAAAGTGGCAGTCAGGAGAGGGGTCAGTGAGAGGGAGTAAAAAGAGAATCTTAGGTGCCTAAGGAAAAAACCTATTGATGCCCATTGTGTTTCTTTTATTGGGGATGCTTATCACCTGTTAGATGTATCTTCTGTACAACAGTGTCTTCTGGGAAAGAAAATATTCCCATTTTGTTCTCTCTCACTGGTACTTTTTCCTATACACACCTTCCCCTCTCATTTTGTAAGGCAGAGAGTTAAATCCTGCTCTCAGCTCGCTGCAGATTGTCTGTCTTCCCCACTGCTTTGCAGTTATTGACCTGAGTTTCAATGTGTGGTTCTGGCTTCCTTCTGTTTAAAAGTGGTTGTATGAGCTCAGTATTTGATGCATCAGCTGCAGCTTGGGAGTTGTTGACACAACCAGCAAATCTCTGTTTCCTTGCCGTACAGTTCTGCTTGTGGACCGATGGGTTGAATGTACTCCTAGGCCGAGAGATGGTGAGTGAACGGACACAGAGTGACCTGGATATCTTGCTGTCTATGGAGCTCAAGCTGCGATTGCTGGATCTGGAGAACATTCCCATACCGGATACTCCACCTGTCATCCCAAAGCCCCCCAGCAACTTAAATTTCTGCTATGATTTCACCCACATAGAGCAGTAACATTTGCCTCTTTTTAGCACATACTGCCAGGGATCTGCATGGGGCAAACACAGCTTCTCAGATTCTCCGGCTCAGTTTGGATGATCCTCCAGATGAGACCAGGACCATGCTGTGGGCTTCCTCCTCCTCTTTGGTATGCTAATTCCTTCTGCGGCATCCAGATTTCCTCTAACCCATGTATGCTGTGATATCAAAATCAGGCAAGCTGTGATTAGGACTAACCTGCAAACCCACCTCAAATCAGAGTGACCAATGATTGTTTGGAGAGCATGCGGAGCAGACACTGCCTCATGTGGACCTCACCACAGCAAACCAAATTGCAGCGAATCTCACCGCAAAGCGGGGAGATGGAATGTGCCGGTCCTTGGCATGTTTCCAGTCTGCTAAATCGAGTATGTTTTATGAAATACCATTTCTGAGACCCAAATATCCAATTTATCTTAACGGACTTACCCATATGTCCTGAGACATACACTTTTACTTATATTGCTTTCTTCCAGTTGCACCATTTGGGATCTCCTTGGTTTTCTCCAGTTCTTTTGTCGGGGACTTGGGGACATCGGGATCAAAACAGGTCTTTAGAGTGGAAACTATGCACTATGAAAAGAGAATCATCACCAGCTCAGCCCTGCATCTAAAGCCAGGAGCTGCAGCAACGAATGCTAGAATTAACTCTTAAGCAGAGAAGGAGAGCACTTGCCTTTTCCAGACCTGAGATTGTGCTTTGGAGATCCCAGTCCAGGATCTGCAGTCAGATGAGAGGCAGCCATGCAGATACCCCGATCTTACTGGGAGCATTGCCTTTTGCTAATCAGCTAATTTGTCATGAGGCTGCCTCAACTATACAGCTGTCCCATATGTGCAACTCAGAGGAGACAAGTGCTCAATTTGCAGAATTTGGGCCACTACTACTGTGAGACGTAGCTGTTGGAGAACTTGCGGAAAGCCATGCTGAATCAGATCAAAAGCCTATTTAGTCTAGCATCTTGTTCACACAGCGGCTAACTAGTTCCTTCTCACATATCCCAACAACTGGTATACCGCAATATACTGCCCCCAGTAAGGGGCAACCAGCTGTCGATAGCCTGACTCATTTGAGGGCCAAACTAGACATTCTTTGTGGTCCCTGAACTTCTCAGGTGGGCTTTTGCTCCTGCGTAGGCCCTATTGACGGGAAGCTTCTAAGTGTTCATTCTGGGAAGAAACCTCCGCCCCCCGGCTGCATCTTTGCAGAGGCACCGAAGCCCGTATGTGTGACTGCACAGATGACCACTTGAATGGCAGTTACAGGTAACCAACCTGTCCCACACTCAGATTGGTTCTGCAGTGCTTCAGGAGAAGTTTAAGCTTCCCCGTGACCTGTTTTCATTCTGAAATTTCACCTGCTCTACCCCTCTGTGGGGCAGGCAGGAAGGGGGGAAACAGCTCCATTGGAATCCATGGAGTCTCCTTTTTTTCTTTCTTATAACCCCCACCCTTCAGCCTAGCAGTGTAATTTTGGGACCAAAACTGGTAGGGGGAAACCAGTCCCTGACCCCAGAGTATTGTAACTTTGGTTAAAATGGGGGCCACATTTACTTTGGAGCAAATCAATCCAATGTACTCTATGTATGATTAGAAAGGTGTTTCGTGTGGCCCCGAGTCTTGTTTTCTGTCTTGGTGTTGACTTCCCAATGCGGAAAGAACGCAAGGAAAGCTCTGCTGGGTCGGAAGGAGCCAGGCCTTAATCTTCCCAGATGGCCATCATTTTCTTAAGGAATTCTGGGATTACCTTAAATGGTGGATTGCCCAACACTTAGGGCTGAAGGGACAGACTCTTTCTCCAGTATTCCCCCAAATGAATTGATCCCCCCCGCCCCCGTTGGCCTTCTACACAGCTGATCCCACTTCCTTTGCTTTGGTTAGCCTGAATCGCTTGCCAGTATCTGATCTGCCTCTTGCTCCATTTTCATTAGGCGGAAACTAGCACTTTACAAAACTTTTTCCCATGCTGAATGAGAACACTGAGGCCAAATAAGTACATTTCTGATCTGTCCAAGTAGCAGGACACTCTGTTCAAAACTGTAGCATAACGACCTTTCAGGGATCTCTCTTCCATGACTGCTGCAAGCAAGGGTATGGTACGACGGAGGGTTTCTGACCCTCCCTTCTGGGAAAGCTTATCTTAGTAGACTCTTAAATCCGTGTCTTTTGAGCCTTCTTGGGAAATGGTTCTTCAAATGCATCCAAAGCTTTGTTAAAAACCTTTTCAGGGTCTGTAATATGGTACTTAGTAGTTAGGGCTGTGTGCTCTTTGCTTTTGAATCATTTTTCAAATTATGCACTAAGGGATCTGTAGTCATAAATCATGCATATTTAGCACATTTTAAACGTTTCTTACTTTTGCCATGTTCATTATTCTGTCTACTTTTTATTCTGGTTTTGCTAGCCATGAAACCTTTCACCCCACCTAAGCACCGGACATCTTGCACCACCCTCAGCCTGCTGAGATTTTATTAAACATCCCCATGAGCCCCAGGCATGTCCTGGCTTTTGAGAGAACCAGGAGTTTCTTTTCACTATTATAAATGAGAGCCGAGAGAGTTCCAGAAACTGCCCTTAGTAACACATGTTGCCCACACATGCATCTGGCCTACTTAAGCAAAGTCTGACCCATACACAGACCCCGGTTGTTGCCTTTCTGCAATAGCTGAAATGGATGAGCCACTGTGGGGGCTATTTCACTTCCCTGGATACCTCTCGCAATCATGTGCCTTTTTTGTAACCTGCCCCCCCCCCCCCAACGACAGCAGCAAACTGCCCCTTAGTACTACAAGACTTTGATTTCAGTTGTCTGCAGGTCAATTTGACACTTGCGGCATGTTATATCTACTAAGAATCACTTTTGGCTTGCGTACAAGCTAACTTTCTCCCTCGAGTATGATGGACGCCCTTCTCTCTCCCTCCCACTGCCATGGCTGAATGCAGCTGTGTGGCAGGCTGCCCCCCCCCCCCCTTTGCTGGAAGGTAGCTTAGCTGGGGTGATGCCAGAATGCATTGTGGTGGCAGCAGCGTGGGCTCACAGTTTACACCCCCCCACACACCAGAAATGCCGGTTGTGCAGCTGATGGGGGCCACCACCCAGCTGGCTGCCGTCCTGCTGAAGGGCCTGCAGAGGCATGGCAGGACGGCGGGGGCGATTCAAGCCAGAAGGGTGTCTCATGGTGCTCCCACTGGAAGTGGCTTTCCTTGCTCTCATCAGACAGCACCTTTGAAGGTAACTATGATTGGTCTTCCTGTTTTTCATGTGAACTTTGTAAATGTCACATTCCCACGGCACGGTTTGCCCCCTTAGAAACACTGAGTCCACTGCACTGGAGTGACTGTTTCCTCTCCCCCTTCCTCGTGTATTAATTCCCCTGCAGCACTGTAGCTGCCCGCTGACAATAGAAAACCTCGTCTCCCTCCGTGTCTCCTGTAAAGGGGCCTCCTGGGCCCTCAGCTTCCTTCTTGCTCAGGTGCTTCTACTGTAACATGTTCACTGTGGCACTCCTCTGACCAAGAGGGCTGATTAATGATAATAAAGGGAATTGCCTTCATGGAGTTTTCAAATTACTGTAAGAGGCTGAAGCTTTGGGAGGGCTGTTTGCACATTGTAGGAGGAGGAGTGCTCTGCATGTTGCCAGAGACACTGTTCCCGATAGAAGACCTGCTGCAGTAACAGATGGCACACAGGGCAGGGCCAGTGCAAGCCGCCGTGCGCCCTCACCCCCTTAGCTGCCACCTGTGGGGCGCGAGGAGGCAGCCTTGGGGCATCTCCCCACACCGGCTGCGCACTCTTGGGAGGGCACAGCTGTGGCTTCTGGCTGTGCGGCCCTCAGAGTAGCAGGCAGCAGGCTGCTCCCACACAGGGAGAGTGGCTGCCTGGGCAGTGTGGGGCACTCACTGGTGGCGGCTGGCACAGGGGGCAGGGCCACTGGCCCCTCCTTGGCTCTAAGTGGGCACATAAGCTGGTGCAATGATAGGCTCACCCCCCTTCAAGACAACCCAGAGAGGGTTCAGACTTTTCTAAGCCATAGCAGTTTATTTAAAAATACTCTTCAGTGGCTTCCTGTGTGGCAACTTCCTGTATTCTTACAGAATTGCCAGAGTGGGCTCCCGTCAATGTGTCTCTACCCCTCGCATGCCCTTTAAAATAAACCTTTTCCAAGTGTCTCAGCTAAAAAGCATCTGGGAAAGGTGGCCTGTGTGACTCTAGTGTAGTCTTTTCCAACCAGGTGCTCTTCACCTGTGTGTGGGATACAACCCCAACCACTCCCTGCCAGCACACATGGCTGGGCCGGCTGAGAATTGTGGGGACTGTAGTCCCAAACATTCCGAGGATCCTGGCTGGGCAAGAGAGCTGCAGTGCAGGAATGCGAATGCCTGGTGGGTCCTCCGGGCACCGGGAGCCTCGCGTTCCCTCACGCCACACGTCTGGCTAGGTTGTGGGGAGGTGCAGTCCAAAACCAGTTGGAGAATGGCTCCCCATCCCTGCTTTACTATGTTTCTGGGACTAGCTGCAATTTCAGTATCTGGCGCCGTTGTTATTTCCTCAACGGTAAAGTCCAAAGTACAAGGGACAGACACCAAGATCCTTGATTAGTGGAATGGCTCTGTGTGTGTGTACATAGGTGTCCCAGCCGTTAGAAATAACTGTAAGATACAGCTGCCTTTTGGTTGCAGTTATGGAAGCCTCTCTTCACTGTTGCCTGAACGTGCCACGGATCGCTTTGGTTTTGGTGGCCCCAGTAGCCTTACGGAAGCACTGCAGGAGGTGTCCCTGAGACTGGCATCAGCATACCCGGGGGGCCTTACCGGCGGCTGCAGTTGGCACTGGAGAGTCGGTATCCCTTGGACTAGAGGGATGCCACAGTTGCTCGGGAGCGGGATTCAGAAAAACTGGGCATTCCTGGCTGCATCCAGACGTACATCTGCAGTAGCCATGAGCCCTGCTACTTCATGCTACTGGAGGCCGTGCCCACAGTGTTGGGTCTCCCTGGCTCCAGGGTGTCCCCACTTGCCGGGGGGGGGGGGATCGCCGCAGCCTCGGCCGATGGCTGGCTCCAGCGAGGCAGGCATGGGCAGGCTCCCCGGGCTCCAGGGATTCAGCTGTTGGCAGTGGCGCAGCTGCATCTAATGGTGGGACATGGACACCACCAAGGCAGAGGCTGCTTTCCCAGAGCAACCCCTGCTCCGCTCTCCCCCTGAAGGCGGCCATGGCGAGCGAGGTGGTCCTTCCATTCCCCTGGGCTGAAAGCTTCCAAAGCCCGCCCTCCACCTCAGAGCGTGATGGAAAGGTCTGCCCCACCCACAAACCGCGACTGGATGCTAGCCTGACTCTCTGGTGGGAGGTAAGATTGGAAGTGCTCCACATCGGTCATGCTAATCTTGCTGCACATGGAAACATCCAAGCATTTCAGTTGCTGGCACTCCCGACCAATGGCCCTCAGTGTCCTGCAAAAGGAAGGCCAACAGTTGGTGTTCGCTCTTGTGTTCCCTGCCTGCCCTCGAAACACACGGACAGCGGGAAGGCCTGGCCCGGCAGCAGCCTGGGACAGCCTCCTGATGCCACTCCCTGGCCAGTCATTACTGGACTCTGCAGCACCACTTACTGGGGTGTCAGCTGGTTACAGCCGGAAAGGACAAGATGCTGAAGTCGACGCAGGGAACTGGCTGCCTCCACAAAGCCTGTATCAGTCAGATTCACGCAGTGGCTCAGTGAGAGCTGCTCCAAGGCCCGGCAGTTGTGAGCGATGGCCAGAAGGCTCGTGTCAGTGATACAGGGCACCAGGCTGAGGGCCAGCTGGCGGAGCTCGGGGAAGTTCATGACCTGCCGAGAAAGGGTGGACTGAACTGCTGCAGGAGAAAACAAGCCCGGACATGGATGGAGGATGACAAATCGGCATCCCACTAACGGTATGAAATGGGTAGGCAGTGGGAGGGCAGCAAGCACCGTCAGACCCCTGTCTTAGTGCCCTGCCTTGCAAATGGCCCTTCCACATGGACATGTTGTCTTGCTGGCATCTGGGATCCCTGTGAAATAGAATTATGCTGGTGCTAAAAACTACCAGTTCTAAGGAATTACTTAGTGCAGGGGTCTCAAACTCAACTTACCTGGGGACTGCTGGAAGTAGAGTCTGGGCTGCATCAAGTATTCCACCGCGGTGGTGGTGGGCCGCTCATCCCGCGTCGCTCCTGGAGGCCAGCCCGGGCGCTGCCGGCACACTATCACTAAACTTTGATATCAAGTGGGGGCCACAAAATATCGTCTCACGGGCCGCGAGTTTGAGACCCCTGACTTAGTGTGTTGGAACTCAGACAGCACTTCTGCCTTATACTAGGTCCTTTGGGGCAGGTTACACATCCTTTGCCACGCCTCCCATGGCAGCCATTTTGCAGTGGTGCCCAGCACAGTTTCTCAAACTGGCCAATGTGTCCATGAGTCCAACAGTTGGAATCAGTGCAAAAGATTTAGCTGTGAATTTGCCGTGCCCAAAATCAGGGCTAAAGCAAATGCTGAAAAGTCTCTTATGCAAATTCACATGTGCGCTGCAGTCATGTGACTACAGCAGAGGAAGGTGGATTTTCTTTTAGTTTTGGAGGCCAAACAATAGCATGATACAAGCTTTATGGACTGCACCGCTTCGGGGGTACGCATGTACATGCATCCTTGGCTCCAAAGCTCCCTGTGCATGGTGGTGGCGGGGGGTGGGGGGACACATCAAGAAGAAGGCTAGGGCTGAAGCCCTTTGCATTCATCCTGTTTGCTTTTAATGAGCAGGGAAAGTCGGCCCGAATTCTACCCCACATGTAGCCCTCCCTGGCATCTGAATTGGTACAGTCTCTAAGGACTATACAACGCCATTACTCTGAATACATAACCCACAGAGCATATGCCCTACCACTGAACTATGGGAGGAGCCACTGATCAATGCTAGAGCACCTGCTTTGCATGCAGAAGGCCCCAGGTGCAATCCTGGGTGTTTCCACATAGGGCTGGAAGAACTCCTGCCTGAACCCCAGAGAGCAAGCGCCAATCCATGCTGACAATACAGGGCTGGAGGGACGTCACATAAGGCAGCTTCGTATGCAATGGAGCATTTCCTCACCTTCCTGTGACAAGCTAAAAAGTTGGATCTTGAAGCTTCTCTCACTGCCCGAGATGCAGATTCTGTTGTGACTTTCTGGCATCCCTTTTGGACCTGTTACCTACGCTTTTCAACCTCCCACTTTATTTTTGAATGCCTGTGACTAGTTTTCCCCTACTTGATGCGTCAAACCACATCCTCTGCTTTCGCGATTCCCTTTACTGACTCAGTCTTTTCTAGTCTTGCTAGGCTAGCCACACTGTTTTACTTCCACACTCCTGTGGCCAAGCTCTGCTAAACGAAGACGCCACTGGCCGCTGTAACGACCTCACGCAAGCCCAACGTGGTTGTTCTCAGCAGCAGCATACCAGTTTCACACCCTGGGCTGTTGCTACTCTGTAAGAGCAAATGCTGCATTTAAATAGGCATCGCATCCAACTCAGCAGCAGAACACATGCTTTGCGTTCAAGAGGTCCCAGTTCAGCCCCCAGCACCTGCAGGTACAGCTGGGAAAGTCCTCTGTCTAAGACTGCAGCGAGCTCCTGCCCGTCAGAGGCCGGGTTCAAACAACACAATAGACTCAAGGGCTGACACCGGGATATCATTGAACTGTGTGTTCTGTTGTCTGAACTCAGCTGCAATAAAAAGCCATTGTTTGTCAACCACAAGCAACCCATGAAGAGAACCCATGGCCTGGGTTCACATATCACAATAAGCCCGGCATGGTTTCCATGGGGAATGGTCTTTGCCTGGATGTGCCTGGCAGACCATCAAGTGGTTTCTATGCTGGCATGGTTTCCATCCTCCTCCCTCAGTCCTGCGGCTATTGTCACATATCCCATCAGGCACTGCACCTGAAATTCAATTGCTCCTGCAGCTGCCCCTTCATCCAGGGGACTCTGTGGTGTCTGCATGCCAGGACTGTGGAAATCACAATGCCAGGTTTGAATGATAATAGAAACCTTGATGAACTGTGGAAACCATAGAACAGACTGTTGTTTCTTATCATGGTTTCTAAAAAACATAGAAACAGAGTGAGTCAGAAGGGGTCTCCTCGGTCATCTAGTCTGACCTCTGGCTCCAGCCGGGTCCGCTCACGATATGCCCACCATGTGCATGTCCAGCCTGTCTTTGAACATCCTCACTGTTGTGGCTTCAACACCACAACAGGGTTTGGACAACAAGACAGATCATACTGTGCAAGAAACCATTGCAGCTTGTTGTGTCAGGCAAACCCATCTATGGTTTGTTGTTGGATTGTGAATGTTGGGTTGTGTCTGGTTAATAAGCCAGACAAGCCATAGCTTGTTATCATAGCTGGGTTCCAGCACCATGTTTCTACTCCCATGGCCACACATGGTTCCATGATAACCCATACTCAGCCCTGGAGTGTGGATTGTTGCATTACCTGGACTCAGTGCCAACAGAGCCGAGCTAGAGGGATGACAGGATTGACTATATAAGGCCGTTTCCTAGGCTACAGTGATGGTGGCCCTCCTACCCTGAAGACGAGGCTGTAGCTGGTCCCTTTTGCCAGAGCACCACTGTCTGACCTGACAAAAGGCAGCTTTCCAGTTCTCCATCTAGCAACTGTTCTGCCACTAAGTGGCAGGTTTCCTGCCATTAAGCAATGGCCCCTCCATAGCAGCTGGCTAACACAGTATCCAGACCTTGGCAATGCTCATGTCTGTCAACTTCCCACAGGCAGTCAGGTCAAGCTCTTGCAGACAGGTCAAGGCACTCAAGGACGCTTGGTGCTTCTCTTGGACATCCTGCTTGCTGAGGTCCTTCAGAACCCAGGTATCCTGTTCCAAATCCTGTAGAGGAGGCTGGAAGAATCCCATGTTACCAAAGTTCCTGCTGAACTTTGGGCCAACATCCTTCTGCCAAGGCAACAAATGGTGGTCAAAAGAGGCAAGGTCCATCAGGAACATTTCCTTCCCCATTTGGTCGGTTAAGTCGGAGGGTATGACAGAAAAGGGCTGATGCCGCACCTCTAGGGCATGTGCGGTGATCCCTGGGTCACAAGCAACCCACGTGGGTGTGCAAGGACCTGGGTGCCTCCCTCCCCAAGTGGGTCATACCCCTGCCAGCCTGCTTCTTTATGTGCGGTGTTTGGGGCTAATTCCCTCACTTAGAAGTAGCTAGTCCCTATTTTCTCAGAGTATAGTCCAAATCTGCTGTATGCATACCACACTTCTGATAAAGGTCCCTGTAGTTCAGGAATACCGAACCTCTTTAGTGTAATACTGCTGCTGCTACTATTACTATTACTGCTATCAAAACGTTTCTTGGCCATCTTTCAGGACAGAGCCTTCCCAAGCAAGCATACGGCAACAATCTTAATGATGATGAGGATGACAATAATTACACTGCATTTATATCCCACTGTAAGCAAGCCTGAGAGTGAGTGACTGGCCCAAAGTTACCCAGGAAGCTTCATGGCTGAGTGGCAACTTGACCCCAGATCTTCCCAGGGCCACAGGCCAGTAGTCCATCCACCATGCCACGCTGGCTCACTCAAGCTTTACGAGTGGCCATTCAGCCTTCAAGAACAGGGGAAAAACTGCACGAAAGCCAGAAAACCGGCAAACGGTTGGCAGCTGAAGGAAAGAACGTGGCCACCTGAGGGATCCCAGAAGCTGGGTTTACAGAAGGGATGAACGCTATTTACGCTGAACCTTATGGAGAAATTTGACTTGCTTTACAACCAATTCGGGTTGCGACCAGAGTTGTGGAACGGATTAAGTTCGTGAATCAAGGTACCACTGTACTGATATTAGCAGTGCAGAGTATTTCTGCTCTGGTCATCCAGCCATGCAAATGTGTGTACGTTCTTACCTCTCTTCCACATTCATGTTCTCTGGACTCCTCAACGCCCAGCAGGCCCCAGTCTGTCAGTTCTTTGCACCAAGCCAAACGCAGGACTGTCAAGCGCAAGAGGTGGGAAGCAATGACTTGGACGCCTCGATTGGTGAGGGACACACAGGATGAGAGATCCAAAACCCGAAGGCTGCTGCTTACAGCTTCAGCCAATGAGAGGACTGAGCTGTCCTGTGGAAGGAAGAACAGGCGGTTTGATATATTGTTTTCAATTTAACACATCCTGAAGGCTTGTAGGAAGGGTTAATACAAGCTACACCCCAGTGGAGTCACTGGGGGCTTTTTTGGCCTTAGACTAAGTCAGCCTGTTGGTCTGTCTGGACTAGACACTGACCAGCAGAGGCTCTCTAATGTGTCTAGCAGAGTTCTTTCCAGACTGTGCTATCGCAGATTATTTTACCTGGAAATACTGGGGAAAGTCATTGGTTAGTGTCAGCTTATTAGGGAGGGACCAGGTTCAAACCCCAACTCAGCCATGAAATACACGATGTGGCTGATTGCCCTCTCTGCGAGCACTGGTATCCCCAAGGTGGGATGTCCCGCTTAAAGCTGACCCTGTGGATTTTTATATGCAAAAGGCAGTGCGAGTTCATTCCCTCTGAGAAAGAAAGTGAATTCTGGAGCGGCTTGGTGATACTGAAGTTACCGTGCCACTTGTACACTGTGATAACTTCGTATTTGTTTTGCTGTGGGAGGAGGGTTTGGGGAATGGTGGACCTGAAGATGAAATGGAGTCGTAATGTTTGTTTTTTACAAAGCTTCTTGATGTCTATGGGTGCAGCTTCAGATTTCAATGGGATGGAACCCACAGCAAGGCTCTAAGGCCTGCTGTTTGGTTATATCCACATTTAATGTTGCAAAAAAACAGGGTAGCAGACAATATAAAAAGATATGTGCTCTCTGCATGAGTAATCATACACTGTTTGAAACACCACAGAATGAAAAGGTTGCCATCTCCAAATTTGGCTGGAACCAGCATGTGGTGCTGGCAAATATAAGACTGGGGCTTGCTTTTCCCAGCTTTGTGCCCTCGGGGGCTTGGGACTTCAACTTTCATCAGTACCAATGAGCATGGCCAATGCTCTGGAAAGCTGACAGCAGTAATCCAAAACATCTGGAGGGCACCAGGCTGGGGAAGGTTGTATTACAGAAATTCATGGTGGTAAGACTATCAATGGCTTTTAGCCACAATGGCTATTTGGTCCCAGTAGAGTTGGGGCAGTGTTCTTTGAGTACCAGTTGCTGGAGAGCTACAGAGCCTGTGGGGCCTTCCTGCCCCACTGTGGGCTCCCAGATTTCCTAATAGGCTCTGGAGGGAAACACGATGAATATTGAGTCTGATCCAGCCCTCTCTCTCTATAGTTGTACAGTTGAGAGGCCCTGTAGCCATGCCCCCTAGGAGAGCCTGAAAATTCAGGCAGCTGTGTTCAACAAGCCAGTTTTATCTCCACCAGGAATACGCCTTTTGTAAAATGACTGTGTCTTAATGTCCCACTCAAAACCATGTTACCCCAAACAGTTCATTTGATTCCACTTCATTTCCATACCACCCGATAACTGAAGATCTAGGGTAGTTCTCAAGAATCCTCTTCCTCCAGGAGTCCTCCCTTTGCAATTCCATGGAGGACAATATAATGTTGTTTGAAAATTCATTAGCACCCCGCTAGAGCTACTGTGAGGGCAGAAGCTACAATTCAGGGGAGCAGGGGAGTCTGGAGCAAGCAAAGGCAGATGACTTCAGCATCCCTGCTAACACAGATGCTACGTCCTTCAGAGCACTGGCTCAATTACACCACTGTTAATATATAGTATCATAGAATAGACTCCTTCATGGATCACTGCCTTGTCATTGTGAAGGGGCTTGCGTAGCTCAATGAAGCTATGAGCTATGCTGTGCGGGGCCACCCAAGACGGACAGGTCAAAGCAGAGAGCTCTGACAAAACGTGATCCACTGGAGAAGGAAATGGCAACCCACTCCAGTATCTTTGCCATGAAAACCCCATGGACAGTACCAAAAGGCAAAAAGATACGACGCTGGAAGATGAGCCCCTCAGGTCGGAAGGTGTCCAATATGCTACTGGGGAAGAGCAGAGGGCTAGTACTAGTAGCACCAGAAAGAATAAAGCGACTGGGTCAAAGCCAAAAGGACACTCAGTTGCTGATGTATCTGGTGGTGAAAGGAGAGTCCGATGCTGCAAAGAACTATACTCCATAGGAACCTAGAATGCAAGATCCATGAATCAAGGCAAGCTGGATGTGGTCAAACAAGAGATGACAAGACTGAACATCGACATCTTAGGAATCAGTGAACTAAAATGGACAGGAATGAGTGAATTTAATTCAGATGACCATCAGGTATATTACTGTGGGCAAGAATCCCTCAGAAGAAATGGAGTAGCCTTCATAGTCAATGAAAGAGTAGGAAAAGCAGTACTGGGATACAATCTCCAAAATGACAGGATGCTCTCAGTTCGAATCCAAGGCAAACCATTCAACATCACAATAGTCCAAATCTATGCCCCAACCACGGGTGCTGAAGAGGCTGAAGTTGACCAGTTCTATGAAAGCCTACAACACCTTCTAGAATTAACACCAAAAAATGATGTCCTTATCATCATGGGGGATTGGAATGCTAAAGTAGGAAGCCAAAAGATAACTGGAATAACAGGCAAGTTTGGCCTTGGAGTACAAAATGAAGCAGGGCACAGGCTGGTAGAATTTTGTCGAGAGAATACGATGGTCATAGCAAACACTCTTTTCCAACAACCCAAGAGACGACTCTACACATGGACATCCCCAGACGGTCAACACAGAAATCAGATTGACTATGTGCTCTGCAGCCATATTTTCCTGAGCTCCAAGATCACTGCATATGGGGACTGCAGCCAAGAAATTAAAAGGCGTTTGCTCCTTGGGAGGAAAGCTATGGCAAATCTAGACAGCATACTAAAAAGCAGAGACATCACCCTGCCAACAAAAGTGCGTATAGTCAAGGCTATGGTTTTCCCAGTTGCAATGTATGGCTGTGAAAGCTGGACCACAAGGAAGGCTGAGCGCCGAAGGATTGAGGCCTTTGAGTTGTGGTGCTGGAGGACTCCTGCGAGTTCCTTGGACTGAAAGGCAATCAAACCGGTCAGTCCTAGAGGAGATCAACCCTGACTGCTCTTTAGAAGGCCATATCCTGAAGATGAAACTCAAATACTTTGGCCACCTAATGAGAAGGAAGGACTCCCTGGAGAAGAGTCTCATGCTGGGAACAATAGATGGCAAAAGAAGAAGGGGATGGCAGAGAATGAGGTGGCTGCATGGAGTCACTGAAGCAGTTGGTGTGAGCTTGAGTGGACTCCGGGGGATGGTGGAGGACAGGAAGACCTGGAGGAATTTTGTCCATGGGGTCACAATGGGTCGGACACAACTTCGCAATTGACTAACAACAACAACAAATCATAGAATAGTAGAGTTGGAAGGGGCCATGAAGGTCATCAGGTCCAACCGCCTGCTGTTGCAGGACTCCACATTACACCACCCCACTCAGATGGCTGTCCAGTTTCTTTTTGAATGTCTCCAGTGTGGGAGAGCCCACCACCTCTCTAGGCAGCTGGTTCCACTGTTGTATTGCTCTGACAGTGAGGAAGCTTTTCCTGATGTCCAGCCTGAATCTGGATTGTCACAACTTGAACTGATTGTTCTGTGTCCTACACTCTGGCATCACCAAGAAGAGATTTTGACTTTCCTCTGTGTGACAGCCTTTGAGATACTTATACAGGGATACAGAGATACCAATATATAGAGATATAAATTTAATTATGAAATTTCTTTTAGTTCAAAAATGATAGGAAAATAATAATTATATGCCACAAACACTTTGGAACTTACACGCAGAAAAGAGCAGAAGGCAAAATTCAGGGAGACCAATTTTGGCCATCCTTCAGTTGCACGGAAAGCTTTTATGAGCTCACTGCTGCTCACGAGGCTGCACTCGGACACATCTAGGCTCTGGAGGTACCTCAACTGCGAAATGCCCTGAAAGCCAGCATCAGTCAGTCGTGGGAGCTTCCCCAGGCGCAGGCACTGAAGGTCTAGGAGCCGGGAGCTGATGACAAGGACAGCCTGGTCAGACAGCTCAGAACAGCCTGTCAGATCCAATGTGGTCAGCTGAGGCTGGTGCTGACACATGATGCTCACTGCCTCATTGGTCAGATCCTGGCAGGCCTGCAGAACCAGCTCTCGAAGGTTCAGGTGCTCCACTTGAACCAGGGACTTCATGCTTTGGCTGGAGATGCTGGTTCCACTCAAATCCAGAGCCTTCACAGTGCTAGCTTGCTCCCTCAGGAACTGTAAGAGGTTGCGGAAAGACAGCAGAACAGAGGAGTAGCAGTTGCTGGAGTTGTAATAAGCATCAGACTCAAAGACAATATGGCAACGAGCAAGGGAGAGCTTGGCCAGATGTGGAGAGCAGCTGGTCAAGTGTTTAAAAGTGAGGTCAGACAGGTACCGGATACCAGACAGGTTAAGCTCCTGCAAATTGACTAGAGCTTCTCGGGCTTGCAGGCAAATCTCCTTGGAGAACAGTGCTCCAGACATGAAGAGGCTGTTGCAGCCACTCAGATCCAAGGTTGTGAGGCGGGGGCAAGAAACAAGCAGCTCTTCAAAACTGCTCTCTGTCAGGCTGCTCCCACGTAAACACAAGCTGCGCAGGTGGGGCCCCAGGTAGGTGGCAACAAACTTGACAACATCCCGGGAAGTTGTGGAACCATCCAGGTTCAGCATCTTGACATTGCATACATGCCTCCGGGCCAGGTTCTTAATGGTCCTGAGTGAAGCTGAGCTTGCAGGGATGTTATAGAAGACGTTCTCCTGAAATTGAACAGGAATAAATGAGCATGTGGTAAATCGAAACCGAGTCAGAAGGGGCCTCCCGGGCCATCTAGTCTGACCTCCGACACCAGTCGTCTCCGCTCACGACATGCCCACCATGTGCACGTCCAGCCTATCCTTGAACACCCTCACCGATGGGGCCTCAATGACCTCTCATGGAAGCCCATTCCACACCCTCGGGGTCCTAACTGTCAGGAAGTGCTTCCTGGCATCCAAATGGGACCTTGGCTCCCTGAGCTTGGCTCCGTTGGAGCGCGTCCTGCCTTCCTCTGCAGGGGAGAACAGGCCTCTCCCCATCTCCATGTGACAGCCCCTCACATACCTGTATGTCGCCAACAGATCCCCTCTGAGTCTCCTCTTCTCCAAGCTGAAGAGACCCAGTTCCCTCAGACTTGCCTCATACGGCATCCCCTGCAAACCAGCCACCAACCTTGTGGCCCTACGCTGCACTGACTCCAACCTGGCTATATCCTTTCTGTAATGAGGGGCCCAAAACTGAACACAATACTCCAGCTGCGGGCGCACCAGAGTCGTGCAGAGTGGTAGTAATACCTCACTTGATCTAGAAGCCACACTTCTGGCTATGCAACCAAGGGTGGCGTTTGCGCTCTTGACCACCGCATCACACTGCTGACTCATGTTTAGCCTGCAGTCAACCAGTACGCCAAGGTCCCTTTCACAAGTGCTGCTCTCCAGCCACTTGTCACCTAACCTGTACTTATGACAGCTATTCCTATGCCCCAAGTGCAAGACCTTGCACTTATCTGCATTGAATGCCATCCTGTTGTCTCCTGCCCACTTCCATAGTCTGTACAGATCCTTTTGGATCTGGAGTACCTGCTCCTCAGTTGTGGCCACTGCTCCAGTTTTAGTGTCGTCTGCGAATTTGATCAGAGACTGTTCACCCCTTCTTCCATGTCGTTAATGAAAAGATTAAACAGGATCGGCCCCAGGACAGAGCCCTGGGGGACCCCGCTTGTCACTGGCCACCATCCCGACGATTCCCTACTAATGGTTACCTTCTGCTTTCGGTCAGTCAACCGTGCCCTAATCCACTGGACAGTGCTTTGGTGTATCCCAAAACACCTCAGTTTCTCCACCAGGATATCATGGGGCACTTTGTCAAAGGCCTTGCTGAAATCCAGGTATATCACATCCACTGCATCCCCTCCATCTAGCCATCTCAAAACCTTGTCATAGAATTCCACAAGGTTTGTCTGGCAGGACCTGTTTTTGCAGAAGCCGTGTTGTGTGGCTGTCAGCCTCCCTTCCCTATCTGGCATCACTAGATCTCTCTCTTATTATGAGCCTTTCCATTGTTTTTCCTACAATGGACGTAAGGCTAACTGGTCTATAATTCCCCATGTCCTTTCTACTACCCTTTCTGAAAATTGGAACCACTGATGCCACCATCTAGTCCTCTGGAACTTCACCCGTTCTCCACGAGGTTTCAAAAATGGAGGCCTGCGGGCGTGAGAGAACCCCTGCCAACTCTCTAAGTACTCTCGGGTGTAACCCGTCAGGGCCTGGCACCTTTGTAATGTCCAATGCTCTGAGGAGCCCCTCAACTTCAAGGGGGGTGACTCTAATCTGTGCCCCTAAGTCCCCAGCCTCATCTAATCTCCTGCGTGGATATCCGTTGTCCTGCTTTGGGGAGAACACAGAGGCAAAATAATCATTTAGCATCTGTGCCTGTTCCCTCATGTCAGTCACTGGATCACCTTCCTCCTTATTTAGTGGTCCCACCACTTGTCTCCCCTTCCTTTTCCTATTTACATGCTGAAAGAAGCCCTTTTTGTTGCTCTTGATATTCTTGGCAAGTCTCAGCTCATAATCAGCCTTAGCCTTGCAAAGCATCCTTCTACAACGGGCCTCCTCCTCCCGGTATACCCTTTTGTCTATTTCCCCCAGTACCCATTTCCTACGGAGGTTCCTCTTTCGTCTAATCCCTCTAACCACCTCCTTTCGCATCCATGGCGGCACTCTCCTCCGCCTCCCCACCTTACTGACTAGAGGTATCATCAAGGCTTGCGCCTCCAAAACCTCCCTTTTGAGTGCCATCCACCCCTTCTCAACTCGCTTACCTTCCAGTAACCTATCCCAAGAGACTTTCCCCAGTCTGGCCTTCAGTTGGCCAAAGTTGGCCCTCTTGAAGTCCCAGCTTCTAGTGCTCGCCCTGCTGCACATCTCCAGTCCCCTGATCTCAAAGCAAAGGATGGAGTGATCACTCGCATCCAGAGCTCCCCTAATCTGTACTTCATCTATCAGCTCCTCCCTATTGGTCAAGACCAAGTCAAGGATATTTCCCCCCCTCATTGCCTCTCGGACCCTCTGTGTGAAAAACCCTCCCTCTATAGCTTCTAGGAAGCGACGTGACCTGGCTGTCACTGCCGAGTGAGTCTCCCAAGTAATATCTGGGAGATTGAAATCTCCCATAATTATTGTGTCTCTCCCCCGAGCTATCCTTAGAATCTGGCCTGTCAGGACATCATCCAGGGTCTCAAGTTGACCTGGAGGGCGATAACATACCCCCACTGTCAGGTCACTTTCCCTGTCAAAACCCCTAAGTTTCACCCAGATTGCCTCTACCGAATCCCCATCTGTGCTGCATTCTATCTCACTGCATCCTATCCCTTCCCTGATGTATAAAGCCACGCCCCCACCTCTCTTTCCCTTCCTGTCCTTTCTAAAAAGGTGATACCCTTCTATGTTTACATTCCAGACTTGCCTTTCATCCCACCAAGTTTCTGTGATTCCCACCAGATCGTATCCTCCTATTCCCAGGAGAGCTTCAAGCTCTTCCTGCTTATTACCCATGCTCCTAGCATTGGTGTACATGCACCTCAACTATTCCCACCACTTCCTTTCCTTGGAGTGCCCAGCATCCTCCTTCCTCCCATCCTCCCTGGTACCTGGCCCCTCTCTGTAAGAGTCCTGTCAGTCCCTGCAGTACCTCTAAAACCCTGCTCCCAGAGCCCTGATCCTCCCCCCACACTTGTCCAGTGCAGACACATTACTGGGGGGCCTGAACCCACCCCCTGCTGGCTCAGTTTAAAGTCTTCCGGACGAAGCTCGCTAGAGCATCTCCAAAGGACCTTTTCCCCATCCTCGTGAGGTGTAACCTGTCCCTTGCCAGAAGTCCATTGGCAAGAAAACGAGTGCCGTGGTTGAGGAACCCGAAGCGTTCCTTCTGGCACCACACCCTAAGCCAGTCGTTCACCTTGGAGGCCCTCCTGTCTCAAATCCCTGGACAGGTAAGATTGACGAGAAGGCCACTTGGGCCTTCAGCTCCCTGAGTCTCTTCCCCAAGGCCTCAAAGTCCCTGGTGGTCCTGACCACACCCTGCCTGGCCACGTCGTTTGTGCCCACATGGATCACCAGGAGCGGCTGGTGACCCCCGGAGCGAACAAGACGCTGCACTCTGTCCTTCACATGTCGGATGCGTGTGCCCAGCAGGCAGCAAACCTGCCTTGTCTCCAGGTTGGGGCGGCATACCGCCGCCTCAGTGCCCCTCAGCAGGGAGTCCCCAACAACAATCACCCACCGCCATACTTTCCTGGTGCTGGTGGGTGGCCATGCCCTGGTCCTTGTCTCTCCTGCAGCAGCCCCCTTGCCGCCTGACATCCCAGGCTGGGGGTCCTGCTGGACCCCCGAGGCCTCATCAGCCCCGGCCTCCCCAAGTGGAGAGAACCTGTTGCCCAGCTCCAGATTGGTGCCAGGAGAAGGAGGAGGCCGTGCTGGCCGCCTCCTCCTGTCGGTGACATACCTCCATGTCTCTGCAGCTGCTCCTCCTGTGGCCTCTCCCTCAGCCCTCTGTCCAGAGGGGGGCTGCTCCTGGGGGCCTGGAGAGCTCTCCCAGCCCTCAGGCACCTCACCTCCTCCTCTAGCAGGGTCACCATCTTCCACTGAGGGGAAGTGTATTCCTGCATCTCCTGGGGGAGAAGGGCGAACATGTCGCAGCTCTCGCAGCGGACAGCAACACCCATGACTCCCGCCAAGGCCATCTCCTGGTCCGCCACTGGGATCCCTTCCGAGACCTTACCTTGGTCCCCCGCCTTGTCTGTCCTGCAGTTCCTCTCACTCACCCAGTTCTCCCAGACAAAAACCCACTTGCACACACACACAAGGATAAAATAAACTTAAATTTAAATTGGAAGAAAAACAAAGCAAGGCACGGCACAAACAAACAAACAACCAAACCAAACCAAACCAAAACATCAAACCTCTGTGTCTCAGGGAAGGGAGTCTCTGGACAGCCCGGGTCGCAGCTAAGGGACGCAGACAAGGGACGACACCAACGGCTGAGCGTGGCCTTATCAGTCCCTCGGGCCGGTGGCCCCACCTGTCTGCTTCCTCCTGGCTGCTCTAGCCTCTCTGCCCCCGCTCCCTCTTTGCTGCTCCTGGCCCTCTGCTCCCCTGCCCAGCTCCTACCTTGCCTTCGCCAGTCCCCTGGCCACTCAGCACTCTCTCCCAGCCTGTGCCTCTGCTGCTCTGCCAAGAGGCCAGAGCCAAAAAAATATGTGTGAGTGTGTGTGTGTGTGTAGAGGGGCAAAAGTTGACAGCAGCTTCATAACTCATTGCTAATCCATCAGAGACTCCTGCATTCAAAACCAGAGGGGCGGGTGGAGGAAAATCTCCATATATTTCTGACTTTGAAGCATTTGAATTTTGACTGAAGAAGTCTGGCTTTAGATTATCAGTAAGCAAGGAGGCTCACTGGACAGCCTTGGCCAGGTTAAAAGTTCTTTTCCTCTCCTTCTGCCTAACCTAACTTGCAGGTCTGTGAAATGGTGAATATCATATGTATCCTAAGGTCCTTGGTTAAAGAACGGGATGAAAATATGATAAACAAATAGATACTTGCTGTCTTTTGGTGGGTCAGCATGGCCCAAGTTGCAGCAAATGATCAAAGGGACCTGTGGGTGACTGGGCCCGGCTTTAGGTAAGGTCCACAGCTCAGCAGTAAGGTACCTGCTTTAAGTTATCTCCACTTAAAAAGAAACCCAAGCAGCTGGTGATGAGAAGAACCCTTCTCTGCCTGAGACTCTGGAGAACCATCCTCTGTCAGAATAGGTGATACTAGGCTAAAAGGCCAACAGGTATGACTTGGCTGAAGAAAGGGGCCTATGTGGGGGCAGGGTGGGGGATCAGGCTGCAGGAGCTTTATGCTCATTACTAGAGATGCAGGACCACTTTCATTCAGTTTTGGAGAAGTCCAGGGGTGCGACCGCTTTCTGGTGGTGGTGCTGGTGGAAGGGCTGGCAAAACTTTACACAGAGGATGTCTCTAGGACTGTCTCCTGACAAACCCTTCAAAGAGAATAGAAAACCATCTTCTGGAAAGACATGCAAAGACTGAGTGGCCTTGCCAGATCATGTGGTTATTACCTGACGCAGCGAGTCCTGGGCCGCAAAGTACCACGTCTGGTTCACCAGAGAGGCCTCTTTCCTGTCAGAGATGGACAAGAAGCTCAGGATGTATGTGATGACCTGCACAGAAGAAAGACCATGAAGAGGAAACATGCCCAGCTCATGACTGCTCGCTGCCTTTATCAGAAGCAGGAACGATCAACACTGGGCAACTTGTGGCACCCAACCTGATTCCAAAATGCCTCCAAAAGTAAGTGAATAATTCATTCACTGCCTTTCTATACAGACCAACAGCCAAAGCTGGACAGTTTGCAGCATGATATAGCCTTTAACATTCAATCATTTAAAACAGTTAAAAGCATTAAAACAAGTTCAAAACAGTAACTAATAGACTACCAGGACCTGAGATAAAAACTAAAACTCCCCACTGAAGGTGCTCATCTACTGATGCCACCCAACTGGATTTCTATTTTACATGTGGGTTAAATGAATTAATACATAATCGTGTTGAACTGTTACTTGAAATTGGTAATGGACTGGTTGGGGCCCAATAAACCGGGTTTCACCCTAACCAAAATGGAAGTACTTTTGGTGGATGGTTGATTGAGTCAGGGCAGTAAGAGTTTAACCAGTTCTGGATGGGGTTCTCTTGAAGGATCCGGCACATAGCCTGAGGGTGCTCCTACACCCTGCTTTGTCACTAGAGCCCATCGTGATGCCAAGGCAGAGAGGGGGCCCAGCTCTCTCACACCGTGCAGACAGACATCCTCAGTTCTGAGGAGGAGGCAAAGGGGAGCAGATGACTCTGCATTGGCAAGTCTACCCAATGAAGATTCTCAGGCAGAGCTTAGAACAAGCCTGCCTTTGAAAAGGAGGGAAACATCTCAGACCGGGGTGGGGCAGGGGGGGAGTGCCTGCCAGGAGGTAACAGGCAAAGCAAGTAGCCCAGTTAAGAAGTGTCCAATGTTCAAACAGCAGGAGGTGCCCTTAGGGTGGAGTCAGAAGCAGGTTTGGTGTGCCACCTGTAACTGTAGAATCTGTCTACAGTTATACAGTTATCTATGCTCTGGGCACTTTCTGATTAGGCTTTTTCAGTTGTTGTACATGGTACAGAGATACATGCCAGTTCAAACAGTAGGTTGTCAGGCTTTTGATATGGATCAACACTGTCTCATTGTTTCTTAAACATCTTAACTGTTTATCACTGGCTCTCTGGCCACAGTTCAAGGTTCTGGTGTTTATTACCTTTAAAAGCCAGCATAGCTTTTACTGTACTCAAATGGAGCCCTGCCTTCACATCAGCCTGCTCATGGATTAAGGGTACAAAGTAAGCCATGAGTGCCAACTCAATGAGTGGGTGGGGACTAGAAAAAGACCGCTTCAGCAGTAGCACCATATTTTGGGAATTCACTCCCTGGAGAATTTGTCAAGCATCTGTTGTAAAAGCTTATTTTCCTACCCTGGGCTTTTAATGGCTTAAGTGTGATTACTTTACTGATGCCAGTTATTATTCACGGTTATGTGTGTTTTGGGGGTGCATTCCCGAGGGACAGAGAGCTTTGAGCTCCTAAGCCCTGCTGGAGAGAGCCTGGGGGGAACACCAGGAGATTTTGACAATGGCTTTTGTGTTAGGTGGGCCTCTGAGCCTGTCTAACTCATCAGAATGTGCTGCATCTTGAGTGTATGATTCTACGATCGTTGTTGCAAACCACCCAGAGAACTTTGGCTATGGGCAGTATAGAAATGTTCCTCACCATCACCATAATCAGGTCTCGGCCCTCCTTGCCCTTCCATAGTGCAACCATTCCGTCCCCAATTGGGGTTGGTCACCAGAGCTGGGAAGGGCTCGAGGCATGAAGATCACAATCAGATCTTCTATTCCAAGACTGGAGTTCTACCTTCAATGAGCCTCAAGTGTGCACAAGGGAGCACATTGCACAAAAGCATTTCTCCATGTGCTGATTCACTGCTGCAGCGAAAGCCCTGTGCATAACTCTAGTGCTGAATATGCACCCCCGAGTCTGCAACTGTCACAGGAATGCAAATGAGTTCCCACAAGTATATCCATCAGCTATTTGGAAACCAGAGGACTAGCCTCTTCCTTCCATGCTCTAAATATAATTGACTGATATTAATTAAAGCAGACATTAGAAGTTAAAGCTGGCAACACTTAATCATTTATAGGCAAGAGTCGCAGCTGTGTGCTGTAGCAGAAAAGGAGCTTGGTACTGGCTAAGTTTCCAGCATGTACCGTATTTTTCGCTCTATAAGACACACCTAGTTTTTAGAGGAGGAAAACAAGAAAAAAAATATTCTGAATCAAATGGGCACATAATCACAGGCACATTCCCCATCACTTCCCCATGGGCTGCACATCTGACAGACTTGCTGCACACACATATTCGCTCTATAAGACGCACAGACATTTCCCCTTACTTTTGAGGGGGGAAAAGTGAGTCTTATAGAGCAAAAAATACAGTATTTCATAGACAACAGGGTTTCTGAATTATCTGTCTTTTCCTTTCTTGGCTTTGGTATATCGTAGTTGGTTTACTTATTTGCCTCCCGTGGCATGCTTCCAAACTTTGCCTGTTCCCTATGGCCTGAACTTTATAGAGGCCTGTTCACAGATGCAAACAAATCACCTCTTTTCTTTGGAGAACCCTTCCATCAACCAGGGTTTGTTCTATGCAAAGCCTGCATTATGGTTCAGCTACAGGTTCTTAATCACAAAGAACCCAGGAAGAGAACCTATGGTTTGTTGTTGGGTTTATTAACTCTTAGTTAACAACCCATAGCTAAACATCATGTCATCACATAGTTTGCAAGTAATAACAACACACACTTCAACAACAACACATACTCAGCCTATATTTAGGGTTGCTGTTAGTTGCTGCTACATGTGAAATAGTTTGGTCAAGCTCCCAGCACTAAGCAATAATATATATACAGTTACAGCAACTGGGAAAAAAGTGTCACTATCATGACAGATTTTTTTTTAAAAAGAATCTTCTAACATGTTAAACACATCAGATTTGTTGAGGCACAACATTATCAGAAATACAAAGTATTACCTCCATTTAGCACATTTTGATATTATGTCATCACACAGAGGGCAAGATGGTCATTTATCAGCCAACTGAGGATTACACTTCATGATCTACTCTACAAATATCTCTTTCATGAGAATTGTTTTTCCTTTTTGAATTGTAAGAGGAACTGCTACTATCTCACAAGGCTACACAATCTGGTCCATGCCTAACTTTCTTCACATGAACCGGTATGTGTGAGACATTGCACAAGTTGTAAATAAATGGGCTCCCCAGATGCATAAACGTGTTCCAGGGTGGTTAGCTGTCCCTTCATTTTAAAGTACTGGCCAGCCCTAAAGGCTTTCCCTGACCTAAACTTGGTTCAGCTTATTTCCTGAAAACTGTGGCTCTCTGAAACAACATCCCAAGCAAACACTCACCAATGCAACTGATTTAATAGATATTTAATTAATTCACTTTGAATATTGCTGGTTGAAGTATGCATAATTTTTTTCTAATGGGGAATCAGGGCTTCTGCTTCCTGCTGTCGATGGCAAGCCAGTCCATCTACATTCATCCAATCAGAGTGGGAATGGTTATACTGTCAGTTTGCCATTGTCATGAAAAGATTCTGCATCCTAGTCATATACTTCTGTCACCAGAGACTACCCCTAGGAGATAGCTTAGCATTGCATCCATTCCAACATTTTCTTGACATGCAAAGCACTCCCAAGCATCCAAACATTTGGATTCTTTCCTTGCCAATGCAAAGGAATTGGACCATATTCTTAAATAACCTTAGAATCATAGAACAGTGAGTTGGAAGGGATGATGAGGCCATTGGGTCCAACCCCCTGCTCAGTGCAGGACACCAAGTTAAACAACCCCTCTCAGATGGCTGTCCAGCTGCATCCTGAATGCCTCTAGTCCAGGAGAGGCCACAACCTCCCTAGGTCATGGATTCCATTGTACTGCTCCAAAACTCAGGAACGTTTTTCCTGATATATAGCTAGAATCTGGCCTCCTATAGCTTAAGCCCATTATTCTGTGTCCAGCAATCTGGGATGATTGAGAAGAGAGCCAGTGTGGCATAGTGGTTAAGAGCCTGGGACTGGGACTCAGGCGATCCGGGTTCGAGTCCCCGCTCAGCCATGGAGCCAACTGGGTGACTCTGGGCCAGCCACAGACTCTCAGCCCAACCTACCTCACAGGGGTGTTGTTGTGGGGATAAGATGGAGGAGGAGAATGATGTAAGCTGCCTTGAGCCCTTTGTAGGAAAAAGGCAGGATATAAATCCAAAAATAATTAAATAAATCAATCAATCCTGTCCTCCCTCTTTGTGGCCGTCTTTCAAGTACTTCTACAGTGCAATCATATCCCCCCTCAGTCTTCTCTTCTCAAGGTTAAAAAATGCCCATTTCTTTCCATCTCTCCTCACGGGACTTTGTTTCCAGTTTCTGGAGCATCCTTGTTGCCCTCCTCTGAACCCTTTCCAGCTTTTTTTTTTTTTTAAACTGAGTTGCCCAGAACTGGACACAGTACTCCAGATGAAGCCTAACCAGTGCAAAGTAAAGGGGAACTGGTACTTCAAGGGATCTGCAAGTGATGCTTCTATTAACGCCCCTTCTGCAGCTACACTGCACTGTCAACTCATCTTTAACTTCTTATCTACAACAATTCCAAGATCCTTCTCACTTGCAGTATTATTGAGCCAAGGGTTCCCCATGCATTTGGGTCCTTTTCACTAGGTGCAGAACTTGGCATTTGTCCCTACAAAATTTCATTCTTGTTTTCAGCCCAGTGCTCTAACCTGTCAAGATCACCTTGGACCGTCTTTCTGACTTGCAGGGTATTAGCTATTTCACCCAGTTTTGTGTCATCTGAAAATCTGATAAGTGTTCCTTGTACTTCCTCATCCAAGTCATTAATAAAAATGTTGAAGAGCGCTGGGCCCAGGACTGAACCCTGAGGTACCCCAATTCTTACCTCCCCCATGTTGAGAAGGTGCCATTGAGCCCTCTTTGTGTCCAATTTTGTAGCCAACTGTGGATTCACCTGATCGTTGTTCCATCTAGCCAACTCTGAGCTAGTTTGCTAATCGCGCTAACCACACGCTAACCACAAAGTCATGGAGCACTTTGTGAAAAGTCAAGACTGCTCATATCAAGACTGATTATGTGCACAGGATCCCACAGTTTAACAGGAAGGTTACCCAATCAAAACATTACATCAGATTAATCTGACAGAATTTGTTCTTGAGGAATCCACATTGGCTTCTAGTAATCACTGCATTTCTTTCAAGGTGCTTGCAGATGGACTGCTTTATAATCTCCTCCAGAATTTTTCCTTTCTTGAAGATAGGGACAATAATAGCCCTTTCACTAGGTACTTCCTCTGTCCTTCACAATTTCTCAAAGAGAATCAACCGTGCTTCTGAGAGTTCTTCTGTCAGCTCTTTTATGACTCTAGGATGGAGTTCATCTGGCCCTGGAGTTTTGAATTCATTCAACCCAGTGAGAAGATCGTTGACCATTTGCCTGTCAATCCTGAGCTGCCATCCTGCTGCTTCAGTTTGTATTTTGTTTTCATCAGGAAGGTCATAGAGCTTCTTTTGGGAGAAAACGGAGCCAAAGAGGGTATTAAGCGCTTCTTACCATTTTGCCATCCACATTGAGTAGCTGACCCCCTCCCTCCCCTGCCCAGCCATTTCTTTCCTCTATATTGTATTTACTTCAGACCTATCTGAAGGGTTTTTTCCCCTCCTGGTTGCATTTAGCATCCCTTGCTAGCCTCAGTTCATTCCTAGCTTAGCCTTCCTGACACCATCTCTGCAATTCTCTGCTACCTGCCGGTTTTCTTATGCTGTAGCCTGCCCTTCCTTCCACTTCCTCTATATGTCCTTTTTTGTTTTCAGATCTTTTCTAAGCCTTTTATGAACTCACGTGTGCATCTTCTGTTGTTTTCTACCCCTTTTCCTTGTTGGAATTGTGTCTTTAGAAATTCCTTTTTTAAAAATTCCCACCCAGGTTGGACTGCTTTTCTCATTAGATTCACTTGCCATGGGACTTTACTTATAATTGTTAGGAGCTTATTAAAATTGGTTTTCTTGAAACTCAGGGTACATGTTGGGCTACATCTGGCTTTTGCTTCCCTTAGAATCAAGAATGCAAGAATGGCACGGTCACTTTCCCTCCGAGTTCCCATAGCCACCGTGAGAGGCTGCGCGAAGCCAAACAGCAAGAAGGCAAGGGACACTCCGATCCGAAACGTGTTTGCAGGCAACGTCTGCACGCGCCAATGCGTGTTGAATGACAAACCTTCCAGATCCGCTCGCGAAGTTCCGGGGAAGCAACAGCAAAGGCCCCTCTCCTCTCACACAAGGCATCCTTACCTCCGCAGGCAGCCTCCACTCCGCCATCCCTACCCGGAACAATCCTGTGTGCCAAAGAAGTGAAGTTTAAAAAAAAAAATTCACCAACGGCCTGGCCACGCCCCCAAATATCCTCTTAGCTCCTCCCCGTTCTCACCGAAGCCCCTCAGCTTCTCTGGATCCCCATGACGACGGCACGATGCTTTCTGGGAATTGTAGTTTTCCAGGTGCTGCTCCCCTGCTGCTGTCATCGCTGAATGACGTATTTTATGTGCGCCGGAAGCCTTGCCCTGCTGAGCTGGTGGGTTTTTTGCTTGTCTGGCGTTGAGCCTCGCTGTGAAGGCGTCATGGCGGTGAGTGAAGTGGCCGGCCTTGTTGGGAGCTCGCGAGTGTCTGTGGAGCTGGGTTGACCTGCGCTTGTTCTCATGAGCCTAGAACCCAAAGAGTTCATTTCTGGAAGCTGAAGTCAGGTCGTCTCTAGCAGTGCGTAGGATTCATTTCCACAAACGGCAGTGACGGCCTTAAAAGGGGAAATGGACAGTTTCATGTAGGATAAGGCTGGCTTATGCAGTTTTGGAAGGGGAGAGGGAGTGGGGTTACCTGAATGATTAACATGTAAGTAACTTACATGTAACATGTAAGTAAGATAAGTAACATGTATCTGTTGGTCCTGGTGGAAGGTAGCACTGTTGTACTGTATTGCTTAATCATCATCATCAATTTTATTATTTGTATTGTTTTATATTTGTGTAGATTGAGAATTTTATTTCTCTTGTGTGTGTGTTGTACATTTTTTCCAAAAATAAAGATAAAATTAAAAAGAAAAGTTGGCAGGTGAAGTTGTGCATGTTTTGGAGGTAAATGATGATGGAGTGGGGTGATGGAGGACTCTTAAAATACTATTGTGTTAGCTTGCTATTAAAGACACAGGAGCATGGTCAAGCCAAGAAGGTAGAGGTTGTAAATGTATGATCAAATAACCTAAGTCTTTGATGAAGTTTGAACAATCTCTTAGTGTCAGCCTCACTGTAACTAAGCTTAAAAATGTGTAACTGAAATAATATTGCATTATTCTCCTGTTCAAGCCTTTCTGTATTTTGTTCAACTTCATTAGTATCTGTTTTGTTACTCTTCAGGGTGTAAGCCCCATGAGGCGAAGAACAGTTTTCTCATTCGTTGTAAGGTGCTGGGTCAAAGCAAAATCAGTCTAACCCAATGGCATATTTTCACATTGCCCAGCTAGACATAACTGCAATAATTTTCTCCTGCTGTAGTTTTCCAACAACCGGTATTCAAAATTGGACACCTGATCCTGGAGATAGTATATAGCCATGACTAGCATGCATTGTAGCCCTCCTACATGTGTGCAGGCTACATGTGATTCCTGCCATTTTCCTTACAGCTCCTCTGACACCCAGGTCCCAGTTGACAAAATTCTTTGCAAACCACTATGGTAGCTAATGGGGAGGGGATTTGCCTTGTTTACAAGCTAAATTTGTCTTCAGTGTGTTTCCATAAGAGTTTACCATTAACCACCTCCATCACCCCTTTTTGCAGTTGTGATGGCAGAAAGAGTGTGGTTTTGATGGAGAACTGGTCCTCAGATCAGGTTTGCTCCTCCTGATATACACTTACTTTATTGTATAATGCTGATAATCTTTAGTAGTAGGTCATTAAGTTAAATAGCTGGTCTATTTAATTTATATAAAAAGGAGGCTTGGCAATAGTTGGTTCAACCTAACCCATGATGGATGCCAGGTCAGATTATCATAGGTGCTTAAGGATTCTCCTGGCAGAGCCTTTGAGCTGCAACTAATACTAAGCATCAGTGCATTTTAAGGTACTCAAAGTGCTCCACAGAGGTGATTTTAGTCAATTTTACAACAACCTTGTAAGTATTATGTCCATATTACAGACAGCAGGGAAGGTGAGGCCAAAGTTGAGAGATTAAGGGTGCAATCCTAGGCATGTTAGGATGTGTTTGTTAGAATGTTTTTCTGCCTGAGCATACAACCCTAGCTCACCCCTAGCTCTTGTCAACCTAGTAATTCAAAAGCATGTAAGGCAAGTAGATAAATAGGTACCACTTTGGTGAGGAGGAAATAGCACTTCATGACATCATGCTGGCCACATGACCGGAGATGAGTGCTGCACTCTATAGCCATTCAACTAGGGGAGTAAAATCTGCAGGGGTTCCTTTCCTTCCATACATAGGATTGCATCCTGATAAAGCCACCTAGTGAATACTTGGCAATAATGTGATTGCAACAATGTGGGGTCGTCTTGCTGGTCCTCAGTGTTAATAGCAAAGCAATGGGGAAAACCCACACGCTCTGGTCCTGTGTTGCCTTGCAGGTGCAGGTGCAGGTGTCCATGCCTTTCTTTTTAATTTATTTGCTGTTTCTTCTCTGTAGTGTTGCAGACAGAGACCTAGTTCACATGATCTAAACAAGTCACTGTAGCTTGTTCGTCGTGCAATTTGCATAAACACTGCCTGTGTGCAGCTCATCGTGTCATCTAAACCCAGGCAGCATGGCTTGTTGGAGGGCTGAATAACACTAATAGAATCTGTGGGTTGCTCGATGGTTATTGGAAGACTATTTAATCCTTTGACAAATCATTTCACCCAGTTTGAATGATACAATACACTGTGCCTGGGTGGTGATTGTGCAAATTACACCCAACATGCACCATGCGTGAATCACAGTTTTCTGTCTGCAACACAACAGAGTGTTGTATTTATGTATGACTCGGGGTCAAATCACAACTGAATTGGCCAGTACAATTCTCAACATTAGCTACAATTTTTAATAAGATGGGAAAAACACCCAAACCCTTTCTGAGAGACTGGAAAATAGATCTAAGTATTGAAAAACCTATTTGCCCAACATGGGATTATATCATTAGAACTGAATCTGTTACTGTTAGCAGTATATTACTTCTGGTTTGTATCCTCCCTCCAGCCTGGCTAAAATAAAAAGTGCCATTTTATTTAATACTGCACTTGGCTTGGGGGTACACACAGGCATATAAACAAGTAACACATGTATCCTTTGATTTAATTGTTGCCTTTGTTATTTTTCCAGCCAAAGGGAAAGGTAGGAACCAAAGGTAAAAAGCAGATATTTGAAGAAAACAAGGAAACCCTCAAGTTCTATCTGCGGATCATCCTTGGCGCTAATGTGAGTCTGTGATGCTTTGTCTGTATAAATTCTACGCAGTGGCAATGGCCTACTTTGGATTGTTGAGCAAAAAGTGGACCTCGATTGGAAATCATGCTTTGGTTGATGAAATTTCTTTACAACCGTGGCCTTCAGGTAATCGTGCTGTTAATGGGGAGAACCTGCTGGGTCAGAAGTAGTTTTTCACTTCTGCTTTCCAAGGCAGGGTACAGCTTCTGGTCCAGGCACACTTTGCGCAAGTGAATGGACAACAAGATATATCTGGTATACTTTGTGTAAAGTTCAAGGGAGTGTTGATTGGTTCCTCACATGCTCCAGGAAGTGAGTGAAGCACTACTTCTGCCTCCCTGGGCATTCTACCCAAAGTGTGGGGGATTCATATTCTCACGTAGGGCCAAATCACATACTTGGCATGTCGTTTTGCATTACAGCAAATAGCAGCCATGGGGGCAGCAAGGAGGATCAGGGCCAGAGGGTTTAGTCCTTTCAGGTGCTGCAGCTCCTCTCCCTGCTCATTGGTATTAGTGGGAACTGCCCCTCTGGTGTAAACAGCACTTCTGAGAGGGTGATCTTTGATAGGACTACAGCACTGGGGCTTCAAAATCAACGTGAAAATTATCTATGTTTGCTGCAAACTAAAACAACATACCCTACCTTCAGTTCCTTGGAGAAAGGAAGAAAGCGGGGGGAAACAGATTTTGTCCATCTAATTCTAATCTGAAGTACTCATCGGCCTTGGCTTGATTTTGTTCTTTGCCAATAAACCAAATCCCCCTGCCAGCTTTAACAAGTGACATGGATAGTCTGTCTTCTTATCTGTCTGAGAAGGAATAAAATTAGTATGATATTGCCACCTTGCAAAGTCTTGTGTCTGAAAATGGGGAAGTAGATTTGGGTTTAGACCGAGTGAGCTTTTCATTTGGATTTAAACCAGATGTTCAGGGGTGAACAGGTTGTTGGTTGTTTTAATGCAGGAAGATTTGGAGCTGTTTTGTGTCTGTTCTCTTTCCTTATACTTGGCTTCTGACTTTATTTCTCTCAATTGCAGGCCATTTATGGAATTGTAAACCTTGTGTTCTTCTATGTAACAGCCACTGTATGGACTTGGGTGAGTCCTCTGTAGCCCCAGATTGTAACTCCTTGAAGCTTATAAATTGCTTAATGCTGTGATGATGCAGTTGGATGACACTGCATGGAAGTGCCTCTGAGTTGCACCTTGATGCTTGTCATGCTCACCAGGAGGAGGTGCTGTGACAAGAGGATTTGGCAACATCCATTCCTTAATTTTTAGCTCTCTAAATGTTTTCTGCACTAGAAAGAATTCCAGTCTGTCTTCTTTGACGGGAAACCCGTGGGTACCTTCTAAGTGTTCTGAGAGTTCTTCTCTAACTGAGAATTGGGTGGGAGGTCCCACTGCTTCCCCTGACTGCTATTTGTATTTTTATTCTAGATTGCATTTGTGTTCAGTTTGATGGTCTATGCGGCCAGTTACCGCTCAATGAGCTCCATGGCAAAACCTTCTTTCACGGATGATGGCAGCCTGGCTGATGGTGGAATCGACCTGAATATGGAGCAGGGGATGGCAGAGTGAGTGTCTACACCACACAAGTCCAGGTGAGCAGGACCTGCTGCCTGAGCGCATACACAGATCGCCTTTTCCCCAGAGCAGGAAGATTCCACTGTCTTCAGGGAACCAGCTATGATTTCCCAAAGCTTCTCTCCTGAGCTTCTTTACTGCAAAGTGGGAGAAAGGGGTGCCTTCTGTTCATTTTTGTGTGCTCTACAAGCAGGATGTTCAGAACTCCCTGCGATTAGGATATGTGGGACTGTTGTGTCCTTTCTTCTCACTTTGTCCAAATACTCTTTGCACTTCTGTTTTTGTCTTTCCTGCCCAAATACTATAGAAATCTGAATCTCTGGCAGCAAAACAAACAGTGCTGAGTAAATAATATTGGCCAAAAATCGTGACAGTACACGAGTTTAGCTATGGAATTTAGATCTGAGTTCTAGAATCTTGCATTCCATGGCAGTTGGAAAAATAATTGTCTTGCTTGCTTCTGTGCTCAGTGGTATCACTAGATTAGATAGAGGAGATTGGGAAAGAAAGCAAAATAGAATAGCTATCCAGGGGTTCTTGGAATGCTCAAGGAAGGAGAGGCTGGCTTGAACAGCCTGGGTACTTGTAAGGAAAAGGTATGGTAACCATCTGTTCCCTAGTAAGTAGAAGGTTTTGGATTTGCTGTTCTTACCATCTTAGAGTGTTTGAGTTGGATGGCACCTTGCAAGGCATATAATCCAAGTAAGTCTTGCAATTTACATCATCCTTGGAAGATGACCTTTTAAAGCCTTTGCTTATATACCTCTTGCCAAAGAGAGCCCACCTACTCCCAAGGCAGACTGTTCCCCTGTCAAACCATTCTTATGCTTGAAAGTTCTTCCTAAAGTTAAGCCAGTAGGTGTTTGCAATTTCCACTCACTGTTTGTAGCTGCATACTCTGGACTCTGGAGCAACAAGAAGTAAGTCTGCTTAATCTTCAGCACTGGCAAGTTTCTCCAGGCTAAAGGTATCTAGCTCTTTAAATGACTTCTCGCTGATTTGATTTTTATACCCATCACTGTTTTGATTTGCCCTTCAAGATACACTTGATATTGGCTTTCCTAAATGTTGTGTCCTAAAACTGGACACAGTAATGTAGATCAGTGAACTTTGTCCACATGTCCATCTTTCTTAGCATCAACTTTCAGTTGTGTTTCTTATGGCTCTTGGACAGGCTGCAGTGGCAACATCCCCCATCTTTCTGATGGAGCCTCATGTGGGAAGAGGTTCCCACTCCCATCAGATTCTTAGAGCTAGGCTTGTTCTCTGTAGCTCTTCCTCCTAGTCCTTGAGTGGTAGCAGGTTTGGGAGCCACAGGGATGGATGAGGCTTCATGCTATGTTCTGCACCAATAAAAACCAACTCTTTTCATTCTCAGGCATCTGAAGGATGTGATCTTGCTTACAGCTATAGTGCAAGTCCTCAGTTGTTTCTCCCTCTATGTGTGGTACTTCTGGCTCTTGGTAAGTCTTTTTTCTTTTTTGCCCAGCATGTAAAGAGCCCCTCACTTATCTTTCCTTTCCAGGTGTGTCTGCAGATCCCAAGTTTATGTTGCTTGTGCTTTTTGTCATCCAGGACTTGGCTTGACCAGAAATTCATGCATTCTCTACTCTGCAAGTTGAATCTGCTTTTGAGTTTTATATTTTTGCAAGTGAATAATTGGCAGGGATAGAGTTAAATGTTCAAATAAAATCATATGTAGCTTTCCTTCAAATTCCAGAGGCAGGGAAAACGAAAGCTCAGTGGATCCTCTGATGTGGTACTAATAGAGAACAAGAGCCTGAGATGACTTTGAGAAATGATGAGAACAAATACAGGCTTTCTGGTTGTGCTGAAGCAGTTAGAAACTCCCCACAGGCAGGGCAATCCTGTGACTCCTAGCACTGTGCCTGGAAAGTCATGGGATGGTGCAGTTCTTCCATGTCTGTAGACAGAGCCATGAGCACAGAGGACTAGATTCAATTTACAGGTTTGCAGCTGAGGGAGAAAAGGGAAGTGTTCTAAGGGACCGTGTGGGGAGGAAGAGGTCTGGAGCTGCTGGATCCAAGAGGTTCTTTTGACCCTCCCTATTTACTTTGCACTAAGCAAGCTAGATGTGCTGAGAGGTGTGTCTGTCTGGAATGTTGTTAGATGAAAGATTAAAGAGACCTCTGGACTTTGAATACACAGAGGGTTCAGATGGAGGACTAATTCTAAAAAGAAGTAAGAAGTTGCAATCAAGTTTTTATATTTCGAGATTGTAACTAACTGCGTAGTAATCTGGTGTACTTTTTAGATATAGATGGGCTTTAAGTTGGTGATCCCTAATGCCCAGCAAGGGCATTTTTTGCTTATTCTCAACTCTGCCTTTTAATTATCAGTGTTCCTGCATGCCTCTATGATCTGTGCATTTTCTTGCTCATATTTTGCAGGCTCCAGGGCGGGCGCTCTATCTCCTGTGGGTTAACATCCTGGGCCCTTGGCTCACTGCAGACTCTGCTGCTGCCAACCAGGAGCCCAATGAGAAGAAGCAGCGCCGACAAGAACGCCGCCAGATGAAGCGTTTCTAGCTGTGCTCATGGAAATGGATGTTGTGTCACCCGTTGTCTCCATGTGGCTGTTTATCAGGGATGTGATCTTTTTGAACCAATCCGAAAACATCAGGGGCTTCTACTCTCATTTATCCCCACCTCACCCCGCCCACCCTGGTTCATGGGAATTAACTATAAAGCTAAATTGCTTTGGAACAGTGTAACCAAACTGATACAGGGCTTTCATCTGCCTTGTAACAACGGGTGGGAACCTCTGGGGGACTGAAGATGTGTAAATGTCTTTATAAAAATTTGCTGTACTATGAATCTATGGATGGAAGTATTACATATTTGAGGAAATGGTACATTTAAAAAAAAATCCAACAACAAACCTACAGAATCTATGTGCGAGTGGAGTAATTTTATATGATCAAAGTTTCAACTATTTGCCAAATCACTCTAGGCAGGCACAGTGTATAAAACCAAAATACAAAACAAGCAATAAGCCAACCCAATAAAAACAATAAAACTAGAGTTCATAAAAGAACAAAATCATTCGTGAAAGAATAAGATGACAGGGATGTTCAGAAGCTCACATGTCAAGCCTGCCTTTTTAAAGGACAGTGACAGAAAACTAGTGGAATAGAAATAGTTCATACATGGTGGTCCATTTCCCCATTTACACCAAAGAAAGACTGCAGAATTTAGGCACATCTCTCTTAGCAGAGAATTGTAAAGTGCTGCGGCAGAAATAACCTGAACTGGTTTCCTGTGAATCTGACCTTCCAAGGGAGTCGAGTCCTATCTGCAAATCTCAGTGGGCTCAAAGATTTGTACACTGTAGGGGTGGCACTCCCTGGGATAGATTGACACCGGGTGGCTGCATAGAGCTTTAGAGGCTAAACCATGGGGTCGCAAAGCCTAATTTCCCAACGGGGTCTCGATAGGAAGTATCACAACTTGGAATACTGTGATCCAAATCTTTTATTGCTTGTGACAATGATGATCTAGTGTTTGGCCAGGGACAAGGAAATAGGGGATGTGTTTTTGCTTTCTGGGCATGGTTCACACATTCTTTGACTCAAGTCTGATAACAGGCAGCTGAATAGCAGGGATGGGAAAGTCCTGTAATGTAATGTGTGTGTGCAATCGCTATGCTGCATCAGCTTAATAAAACATTAGGACTTTGCTTGATTTTGCTAGAGGGAAAATTATTAATATTGAACGGTGTGAAAAAGGCAAGAAAGCCTATTCAGATCGACATGGTAGTAATAGGAATGCTTTATCCTATTTTCTAACCCTGTAATTGTATCTTAAGTTGGCAACCTTTTGGGGGCTGATATGGCAGTACCACAGCTGCATGACCTTTTCCTTTTGGCCTTTTAATTTTATTTATTTATTTATTTATTTGGAAATTTATAGGCCGCTCCTTGCCACAAGCCTCGGGGCGGCTCACAACCAAAGATTGAATACAAACATTAAAATTTCCAAAATATTAACAGTTAAAAACTAACATTAAAAATTGGCCCATCTCCAGGTCAAAATTAAAACAACAACCGACCCGAATACAAATTAAATTAATAAATAATAAATAAATTAGCATTTAAAATATTGTTTAAATAAAAAGGTCTTTGCCTGGCGCCGAAAAGCAAATAAAGACGGCGCCAGGCGAGCCTCTCTGGGGAGCGCATTCCACAGATGGGGCGCCACCGCCGAGAAAGCCCTCCTCCGGGTACTCACCCTCCTAATATCTTTCACTCAGTTGCAATATATCAGGCAAAAATTACCACGAGTACCAGTATAAATGTACTTCTTCATTCTCTACACAGAAGAAAGTGCATCAGTAGACCAGGAAACAGAGGGCAACATGTCGTCCTCCACCCCATGCTCGTTTCTCGAGCACAGAGAGGAATGATAGAAGCGGGGATGGGCAAGTCAGTTGAAGGTACAAACTGAGGTTTCACAAACCAGTTTAGGCTTATGAACTTGGCTCAGCATTTAAGTGAATCTGCCCATGATCCAGATGGGTGGAAAAACAAGAAATGGGGGAAAGGTTATTATTTCCCACAATAGCCCTGAACTACCTACCTGGACTGTGCCAAGCAATTCCTGCAGCTTTGGCTTCTTATCTCAAAATGGATTTTCGGCATGTCTGCTTGAATCAGAACCAAAGAGGGTGCATGTGTGTGCTGGCTGTTGCTTCGAAAATCGTCGCTGTGGGAGAAGTGGAAGAAATGGAAGCTATTTCCAAGGCGTAGATGAGAATAACATCTGAAGGGGGATTTTTCCTCTCAAAGCAAACCTTCGTGCGGAATGGGGAAGGGAGAGAAAGCAGTGCATGCTCTGTTACCAGATGTCCAGTACCCCAACTCCCAAATACGATCCGAAGGCAAGAGTGAGAAATTCCAGTAGATGCGAGCCCACATGGGGAGTAGCATCATTCCCAGAGGGCGATGAGAAGCCCAACGCTACAAGGGAAGGCAAGAACATTCAATTCAGTTTTTAAAATACAACTTGCCTAGCCAGTCACCTGATCAGTACCCCCTTCAATACTCCCCCTCCCTTTCCTGAAAAAGCCCTACTCCACATTTGTGTATATGTGTGTAGATTTCATTTTGCAGTTGTGGTTCACTGTGATGGCTTGGTAGAGTAAGGCTTCCCATGGATTCCAAGTTGTAGGCTGGAGAAAATGAGTGTCAGCCCATTTCTTTTAAAGTATTTTTTACAGTTGGCTTCTTTCAGCATTTTGGATTCCCCCCCTTTTTTTTAAAGATTTCTTAATGTTTGTCAGCCAGCCAGTTTCCGTCAGTACTCCTGGGTGGGTCTTAACAGAAGCCTTTATTCCTCAGATATTTGTGTTGACTAAGAGATAAATATGCAGCAGGAGAATAAGATAGAAAGGTTTTCTCTATTTTGGGGCTTTCACTGCTGAAGGTATGCAAGCATTGAAGTTTTGCAGTGGGTCTATGGCTTCAAGTAGAAATGAGGTGCCTGTATGCATAATGTTCCTGGAGCAGTGGAAATTTTGAGTAATTACAGGTAAGTACTATCTTCAGAGCAAAAGACTAGTAAAAGAAAATAGAACTTTAAAATCCCACAGAAATAACTCTGTTATTGAAATATTTTTACAGCTGATATATTTGTCAGTATTATATTTCTGAACTCAACTTGCCCAGTATTCTCTACCTGCCTTCTGTGATGAAAATGGGAATCCGAAACAGCCACGTTGATAAGACTGTTGCACACTGGTGTGTATTATCCTTAATTCTGTTTGTAAGAATGGATTTGCTAGTGTCTGGATGTCCTACCCGTCAGTTTTCAAACAGAATGGGAAGGGTTGTAGGGGACAAAAGATGCACTGCAGATATTCCGAGAAATGTATATCTCATTCTCCGATGAGCTTGGGCATTAAATGCAACAGCAGGTTTTCCAAGAGCCCAGCTGAAGCTGTTCCAAAGTGGCAAATGAAACTAAAAAAGAGGAAGGGTGCTGTTGTGTCAAATTGAATTAGGAAGGAGTTGTGTGGTTTGTGTGAAGTCGGGGAATGTTGTCTTCTGTATTTAAAAAGAGGTTAGAGTGGTATTGTGCAGGATCTAGGGCGTGGGGAAGGATGTTGATTGAAGACTGCTATGTAATAAGAAGGTTTTGGGGGTCTTGAGCGCAGCAGAGAAGGACTGTATTCCCGGTAGATCAACTGCAAAAGATTCAGACCCTCCACCCTAAAGCAATATCTTCCAGAAACCCTGAAAAGCTACTGCCTTTTAGCGGAGCAAGGGTCTGACTGAATCGAAAGCCGCTTCCTACGCGGTGAGCAGAGCAAAAAAGACAGCAGCGCTGCCTGTGTTTTGAGGCGAGAGGCGCAGTACTCGCTGCCTACCGCGAGGGGGCGGCCTCTCGCGGGTGTGGGTGGACCGCGGAACCCGACGGGTCGGGGCGTGGCTTAGAGGGAGGAGCCGGCTGTCCTTGCCTTATGTCGCCATGGAGACGGGCCTGATCCGCTCTGAGGAGCCTTCGGTCCAGCAGGGCCCGTCCTGAGCAAGGGCCTCCCCAGCGCCCTCCCGTTCCCGGGCATGAGGCGGATGCGTGCCCGCCCCCGGAACAACCTCTGAACTGGGGGGGCGGGGAAGAGAGGAGAGAAGGTAGGACAGGGGGAAGCCCCCCCCCCCGTTGTGGGGCTGTTGGCGCTGTGAAGTCGGGGGGCGCTGCAGCATGAGGGATGTTAGGAAAACGGAGCTGGGGGGACGTGTGCTTTTCTGCAGACCTCTATGGGCGGCACTGTGCCACGGTCGGGTATGGAGCTATGCCACTGGCCTCCTCCTGGTTCGAGAACAGACTTTCTCCAACACCGTCGCCCTTCAGCAGTGTCGGGCAGCTCCAGCACCCTCCAAGCAGCGCTTCCACAACTCTGGTCCTCTGGTCTCCAGAAGTGTTGAACTACAATTGCCAGCGTCGTCCTGGGAATGTTGAGAATTGTTTTTCCGCATCTTTGGAGGGCACCAGGGTTGCAAAAGGGCTGTTCCAGAGTTTATATGCATTTAACTATTATTTTTATTGCATATAGAATCGTCCAGGTTCTGTTTCCAGACTTAATGTTAGGCATTGCTCCAAAGTTACTAGTGGCGCCAGCCAAGGCATGATTACTCAATAGTAAATAGACACTAGCATACTGTACACACTTCCTTAAGAGTTGGCCCTGTTAAAGTTATGTACATAGAATTATTTATTTCCAAGTAAACATACATAGGATTGGGCTACAGGGGTACAGTTATGCTATGCTATACAGGCAGTCTTGTAATGAAACCCCACTGACTTTAAATTAACATTCTTCCAAGTTAAAAAAAATGCAAGATTTCACTGTACTTATCCAGGGAGGAAAACAAACATTCAACTAGGTAGGATTGACTTCTGAATGAATGTGTTGAGGATTGTGCTGCTGCAGGGAGCTTCATGTGTGGCCTTAAGTGACCTACTCTATTTTATTGTTACATTGCATTACATTTCTTATCTTACATTTCTTCCAATGAGCCCAAGGCAGCACTCTCTCCTTCTCCTCCCCTCCTTGTTTGTCCTCACAAAAACCCTGTGAAATAGGTTAAGCTGAGAGTCCATGAGCGGCCAAAAGTAACAGAGTAAGTTTCATGGCCAAGTGAAGATTTGATTCTTTGCCACATTAGTTCCCTTCTTAACCACTACACTACATGGGCTGTTTAGTCACTTTAAAGACTAATAGCCTTAGTTTGAAGGGAACCCTAGTCCACAAAAGCCTTATGTCAGAATAAATTTCTTAGTATTCTACGATACCACAAGGTTTTGCTGTTCTTGTTGCAATAGACTAACAGAGCTTTGCCCCTGGAATTGAATCTATTTTGAAGTGATGACATGATTCTCCATTTAGTGCATAACACCGTCTGACATTTTTTGTCCTGTTGGATGCCCAGTGCACACAAGACTATCTTTCTTGGCTTGTTCTCCTTTGCTGAAGGTCAGTTGACCAAAAAAAGAAAAAGAAAAAAAGACAGACTGTCCCCAATTTTTAGGTTATATAATCACTTTCTTCGACCTCACTGAGTATTGCCTGGCCCAAGATTTTCCCAGTTCCTCCACTGAATATTTATTTCAGTCACACCTGAATTTCCTCATGCCTAGGCTTCTGAAGGTTTTAAATTACTTTAAAATATAAGCAGCTTAGAAATTTGTTTTTTAATACTTAATCAGTGTTATTATTAGATACTCTGTAGCAAAGATGGGTAGAAAATGCTTCTGAATTTGCTAGTAGATCTCTGAAAGACTTGCAGTAGATCATAGATCAGTTAGGTTTAGGGTATATCCAGTTATTTGATAACAACATTGAGAAGGCCTGTTTCCACCCTTCCTAAATTAGGCTCTTAAACATAGGGAGAAAAGTGGATTTTTGTGTGAGAGAGCTGTGAAGTCAGTTCATGTCCTAGAAACAAAATAGCATTCTATCATTCCATATGTATGATCTCCTCTCCCTCATAATTTGCAGCTAACTCCAGTTAGTGGATCTTGGGGTTAAGTAGAAAGCAAAGTAGATCCTACAAGTGAGAAAGCTGCCCACTTCTTCTGCTCAGTAGAATATAAAAGTGATTCTGTCCAGGTATTTTGTGATCTGTGTTTATACATAGATAGAAGGGTTTAGAGCAGGGGTGGGCAATTAATTTTCCTATGGGGCCACATGAGAAACTTTGACAGTTGTTAAGGGCCAGACCAATACACTTACAGCTCTGCTCAATATATATCTCTATAAAAACAGTAAATGAAACATTACAATGATTCAGTGAAAATGTGGAGCACAGAACAACACTATTTAATGAATATTCACAAAAACATTAACATTACATGAAAAGCAATAAATTCAATTCAGTTTAGCAGATCCTTCAAAATAAAAGCAGTGCAGTTGTATTGCTTGCATCTATATTACGACGATATACATTTGCATTGACTTTTAATTTGCCAGTGACCCCATGCGGGCCAGTCAGGGTCAGCTATTGGGTCGGATGTGGCCCGCGGGCCGTACAATGCCCAGGTCTGGTTTAGAGGGTGTCAAATGAATTATAGGCTTGTAAAAAGATGAGACAGGGAATTGGTGGGGGGAGCAGTCCTGTTCATTCTGTCTTAGGAGAAGAATTTGACATCTCTTCATTCAAACTTATTTGACAATATTAATTGGTAGTTGGTTGGGGTCAGATCAAAGGAACTGATTCCTGGCATGAGTAACACATGGAATCAATTGTCACAAAATGCTGAAACATCCACTACCTTCGAATAGTTTTATTTTTAAATGACAAGTTTATGGGGGATCACTGTGTTAGCCTTGGCATCTGAAATGGGAACTCTGTGTTCTATTTCTTAGTGCCATGCATAGAAATCTACCTTCAAGATTCTTCTTATTGGACAAACACCTCTCACTTTCTCTATGCATTCTAGGAAGCCTTTTTTGCATGCTGTCCTTTAGGCACTAAACAGTAAAGTTTATCTATTGAACATAACTAGCTATTTTACTTAGTGTTTCTAGGGATGCTCCATCCCTACCATCCAGTTTTAGCCTGTATCTGTTTTCAGTTCAGTTGATGGCCACTAAAAGGGAAGTACTTAATTGAGCTGTATGGCATGACTTGACTGTGTAATATGCTGTGATGTAGAAACAGAATGGAAATTTCCATTACTTGTGCTTTCCTTCCCCTGACTGATTTTTTCCTAAATTCTGCCAGAGGCTTTTGGACAGTTATAATTTATAAACTTTATCCAGTTCCATTCTCTAATTGATGGCTTCTTTTACTGAATGAGCAAAAGGGGTACTTGACCAGGACCCACAGCATGTATATGAGAAAAAGAGTGTGCATGTGCACATGAAATGTTTGGGGTGGGAATGGGAAGAATGCACCTTTCCTTTCGTTAATTTAAAAATATTGGCCTTGACATCTATCAGCCTCAATATCTACCAGGTTCAATCTGAAGATTGTATATATTAGCCTTGTCCATGAAAGAAGTATTTTAGATCAATTAACTCTGTGTTCTTGACCAGCGATTCGGCCCCCCATAATTTTTATTTATTTATTTATTAAAACATTTCTATGCCGCCCCATTGCAATAAAGCCTCGGGGTGGCTTACAACAATAAATTAAAACATATAAATTCATTTAAAAACCTCCCCCGCCCCCCGCGTGCATCTCATTTAAGAATCCCTTAAAATACAATCTGTATTAACAATTTAACAGTAAACAGATTAACAGTTAAAATACGATTTAAATAAAAAGGTCTTCGCCCTGGCACTGAAAAACAAATAATGACGGCGCCAGGTGGACCTCTCTGGGGAGCGCATTCCATAGACGGGGTGCCACCCCTGAGAAAGCCCTCCTCCAGGTATTCACCCGCCTAATCTCATTCACTAAGGGTTCCCGGAGGAGGGCCTCTGTTGCTGATCTCAGGGGGCGGGAGGGCATATATGGGCGTAGGTGCTCCATTAGCTATCCAGGTCCCAGGCCGTTTAGGACTTTATAGGTCAAAACCAACACCTTGAATCGGGACTGGACTTCAATTGGGAGCCAGTGGAGCTGACGGAGAACTGGGGTTATATGAGAATAACACCCAGTCCCTGTCAGCAACCTGGCAGCTCTATTTTGCACCAATTGAAGTATCCGGACCGTCTTCAAGGGCAGCCCCACGTAGAGCGCATTACAGAAATCTAATCGGGAAGTCACCAACGCATGTGTCACTGTCGCCAGGCAGTCATAGTCTAGGAAGGGACGCAGCTGATGTATCAGCCGAAGCTGTAGGAAGGCACTCCTCGCCGCTGCCATCACCTGAGCATGTAATGACAGCTCCGGGTCGAGGAGCACTCCCAAGCTGCAGACCTTGTCCTTTAGAGGGAGTGCAACCCCATTTAGGACAAGGCCCAAGTCCCCCATTCCAATGCCCGAACCGCCCACCAACAGGACCTCCGTCTTGTCTGGATTGAGCTTCAGTTTATTGGCCCTCATCCAGCCCATTACCTTGGCCAGGCACTGGTTCAGCATAGCCACCGCCTCACCTGGATCGCTAGAGAACGAGAGGTAGAGCTGGGTATCATCAGCATACTGATGATTCCGCAGCCCACACCTCCTGATGACCTCTCCCAGCTGTTTCATGTAGATGTTAAATAGCAAAGGGGACAGAATGGACCCCTGCGGGACTCCATGGCATAGCTGCCATGCTGCAGAGCCATAGTCCCCCAGCACCACCTTCTGAAATTGGCCATTGAGATAGGAGAGGAACCACCGCCAGGCGGTGCCTCCAACTCCCAATCCTGCTAGCCTATCCAGAAGGATACCATGGTCGATGGTATTGAAAACCGCTGAGAGGTCCAGGAGAACCAACAGGGATGCACTCCCCCTGTCTCTCTCCCTGCACAGGTCATCGTACAGGGCGATCAAGGCAGATTCAGTGCCGTACCCGGGTCTGAAGCCAGACTGAAATGGGTCCAGATAATCTGTCTCATCCAAGAGTGCTTGGAGTTGTCCCACCACCACCCGCTCTAGTACCTTGCCCAGGAATGGGATGTTGGCCACCGGTCTATAATTGGCGGCCACCTCTGGATCCAGGGATGCCTTCTTTAGGACTGGCTGGACTACTGCCTCCTTTAAAGGGGCAGGTACCCAGCCGTCTTTTAAAGAGGCGTTGACCACCTCCAGGATCCAGGTTCCAGTCCCGTCCTTGGCTTTCTTAAGTAGCCAAAAGGGCATGGGTCTAGTAAGCAAGTGGTAGGGCGTACTTGTCCAAGCACCTTGTCCACATCATCAGGCCGCAACAACTGAAATTCATTCATTAATTGTAGACCAGACGGCGTCGATGGCAACTCCCCACCAGAATGTGGTAATTTTAACCACCTTAGCCAATCAGGCCATGGGACATCACACAGAAAGCTTCATTTACTTTATGGAAATATACAAGGAACTGTGCTAGATTAGACAAAGGGTTCATTATGTCCAGCATTTCGTGCATGTGGTGGTCAGCCAGCTCCCACAAGAAAGCCATAAGCTGGATGTGAGTACACCAGCAGCTCCCTGTCATATTCCCCAGGAGCTCCTGTACCTAGACTGAGTTTTCTTGATATGGGAGGTAGCATATGGCCAAAAGGACAAATGGCCACCAATAGTCTTACCCTCAATGAGTGTTTGCCTAGGGGGCTTGGTGACAGATCTCAAGTGTTATCTGAAGAATTGTACATCATGTCTGTGCAAGCATACTATAAATTTGTCCTTGCATTTATACCTAATGTTTCCTATACAATACTAGAAGAGAATTATGGAATCCCTCCTCTTACAAAAGTGATAGCTTTGTCCCAATTTGACAGGCTAAAGAAGATGTTGGACAGCATGCCTCTTCTAGTATTTAACATTCAGACACTTTCATTTACTGTAGAATAAAGCGGTCTTTACTCAGCAGGAATGGATGGTATTAGTACAGTAACACATTGCCTGCACCAGACAAACTTGTCTTCAATAAATAGAGATTAAATGGTTCAAAGGGTTCCACTAAAGTTACAAGATTACTTTCAGTGCAGTGTAACTTAAAACAAAAGACAAATGGTATTGCTTTACTGAAGGCTTTTTTTGTTTACCCCCTCCCCCTTTAGATCCTCCACCTCCTTTCTTTTCTTGCTTGTAATACACTTCTGTTTGCTGGTAGGACTGTGTTGTTAACCTTCAGGGAGAACAGGAGAAAGCACTGGTTGTTACAACAGGCTCAGCAAGCTACAGTAAAATCAAAAAGGCAGCAGAAGGAATGGACCAAGAAGAGTCCCCAGTGGTGGTGACCTGCAGCATCTGTGCAATGTTCGTTTTCTTGCTTGGGGACAACATGGCCTACATGTGCAACAAGCACAAGCTAGCAGCTCTGTTAGAAGAAGTGAGAGCACTAAAGCAACAAATGTCCACCCTCAAACTAATAAAAGAAGATGAAGAGTAGTACAGAAGTGAGAAGTGGAACAGCAAGGTGAGGCAGAAGAGGAGAATAGAAACATAGAAACATAGAAACAGAGCGAGTCAGAAGGGGCCTCCTGGGCCATCTAGTCTGACCTCCGGCACCAGCCGGCTCCGCTCATGACATGCCCACCATGTGCATGAATCCTGAGGTAAGAAAGACTGAAGAATCCTGAGGTAAGAAAAATGAGGAGGAAATTCCTTGGGAAAGCATGATAGGCGCAGAAGAACTGGAAGACAGTCTGCACCAGTGGAAGCAATGAAACTATGGCACCACCTTCCAATTGTTCAAGGATGAGACTGGAGGGCAGACTGCAGTGAAAGAACTGCAAACCATCCTGTGCAACACTGAATGACAGGCTAAAGGTCAAACAAGTAGTAGCAACAATACCAAGGCTTGCGAGAAAAAGAAGAGTTTTTGTTGTAGGATATTCCATGTTGTGTGGGATGGAAACACATGTATCTCAGGAAGACCCATGGACTTGTCAGGTATGCTATCTCCCTAGAGGACACATTAGTGGTATAACTGAAAGATTGCCAAGGCTCATACTGCCCACTGACATGTATCCTTATGTACACTGCCAAGGAGAGCTTTGAAGAAATCACATCAGACTTTGAAGCTTTAGGGAGAAAAGTCAAGAATTTTGGGGCTGAGATAGTTTTCTCTTCAGTCCTTTCAGTTCTTGAAAAAAGAATAGAAAGGGTGGGGGGAAAGGGAATAGAAAGGGGTGGGGAAGGAATAGAAAGGGGGAAGCGTTAACTATGAAGTTGGTGCCAACGTGAGAGATTTAGATTCTGAGACCACTGGCTAAACTTCCTGGAAGACGGACTGCTGGCAAAGGATGGGTTCCACTTACAAGGACTGGAAAGAATGCGTTTGACCACAGCATGAATACATTTATCAGGAGGGCTTTAAACTGAATCCTACAAGGGAGAGAGACGTATACCTGTGCATAACAACAGACAAATGGTTATGCAGCACAACAGAGAAAGCCCAATAATAGTCTTCCAAAAAAAAAAGTAGGAAGAAAGCTAGCGTATAAAGCATGTGGTCTTCAATGTCTGTATGCCCAGAGTATGAGAAAAAAACAATGTGGACTTGAACTCTTAATACAGGAGGGTGAATATGACCTGGTAGGTATAAGAAAAACTTGGTGGGATGATTCCCATGATTATAATTCAACCATGGTAGGATATAATCTGTTGAAGAAAAACAGAAGAAACAGAAAAGGAGGTGGAGTTGCACTAGACATTAAAGATACATATTTGCACAGAAACACAGGAAGATGAGCTTAGTAGCCCCATGGAGAGCATCTGGATTAATATAAATGGAGCAAGGAATAAAACAGTGATTGAAGTCTATTACCAACCACTCAGTCAAAGAGAAGATGAGGATGAAACTTTTGGAAAGCAAATTTCCAGTGTTTCAAGGAGGCACAATGTCATAGTTATGGGGATCTTCAATTTCCCTGATACCTGTTGGTAGTCAAATTCTGCCAAATGGCCCCTCCAAGTGATTCCTAACACGTGTTGTTTATAACTTCCTTCAACAGAAGGAAGGAACAAGAGGAGTGGCTGTCCTTGAATTGATACTAACCAACAGGGAAGACCTAGTGGACAGAAAACTCTGGGGGGAAATGACGATGTTATACTTGAATTCTTGATTCAAAAGGAAGCAAAAGCAAATGTAGGCAAACACGTACCCTGGATTTTAGGAAAGCCAATTCTAATAAACTCAGAAGACTGATAAATAGAGTCACTTGCCATGGGACTTTAATGAGAAAAGGAGTCCAAGATGGGTGGAAATTCTTGTGAGTTTTTAGAATGTGTTGTTTTAGTAGTGTGAGTGCATAGGGGATGCTGTAGGTGGAGTAGGCAGTATATAAATATTTTAAAATAAATACATACATACATTCTTAAAAGGAAAATTTAAAGGTACAATTACACACAATTCCAACAAGGAAAAGGCTAGAAGACAGCAAAAGAAGCCCATGTGACTTCACAAAAAGTTTAGAAATTATCTGAAAACAAAACCAGACATGACAAGGAAGTAGAAGGAAGGCAAGGCTACAAAGGAAGAATATAGGCCTGTATTGCAGGAATGTGGTCAGGAAGGCTAAGCTTAGGAATGAACTTGGATGAGCAAGGGATGCTAAAAGCAACAATATGTCCAAAATAAAAGAGAGGAAAGATATGGGGGTTCAGCTGCTGAGTGGGAATGACTAAATGGTAACAGGTGACAAAGGCAGACTCCTACTTTGGCTCAGTCTTCTGCCAAAAGAAGTTTCTTTGACCTTTCCGATGAAGAGGAAGTGCAAACTGAAGGAGCAGGATGGCAGCTCAGGATTGATAGGGAAATGGTTAAGAATCATCTCATTGGGTTGAATGAGTTAAAATCTCCAGGGCCTGATGAACTCCATCCTAGAGTCATGAAGAAGGACTCTCAGAAAGAATGTTCCTAATCTTTGAGAGATCATGGAGGCCAGGGGAAGTGCCAGATGACTGGAGAAGGGCTAATGTCCCATCTTCAAGAAAGGAAAAGAAGAATCTGGGAATTACACACCAGTCATTCTGACATCAATCCCTGGGAAAATTCTGGATCAATTTATAAAGCAGTCAGTTTGCAAACAACTTGGAAGCAATGCAGCGATTACTAGAAGCCAATCTGGATTTCTCAAGAACAAATCTGATTTCATGTTTTGATTTGGTACCCTCCCTAATAGACTGAGGGAATGCTGTGCATATAATATATCTTGACTTCAGCAAAGCTTTTGACAAAGCACCCCATGATATTCCGATTAGAAGACTAGCCAAAAGTGGGCTAGATCGAACAACTATCAGTTGGCTACAGAATTAGACTCAAAAATGCTCATCAGTGGCATCTTCTCAAATGGGAGCGGTAATAAGTGGGGTACAACAAGTGAGAAGGATCTTGGAATTGTAGATCACAAGCTGAATATGAGTCAACAAAAAAGGGCAAATGTGATTAGGCTGCATTAATAGAAGTATCACTCCCAAATCACGTGAAGTACTAGTTCCCCTTTACTCAATAACTCTTGGGCCTCATCTGGAGTACTGTGGCCAGATCTGGGCACCACAGTTTAAGAAAGATACAGACAAGCTGGAAAAGATTCAGAAGGGCAACAAGGATGATCTAGGAACTGGAAACAGAGCTCTCTGAGGAGAAATTGAAATAAGTGGGTATGTTTAGCCTCAAGAAAAGAAGACCGGAGGGAGATATGATAGCACTTTACAAGTACTTGAAAAATTGCCGCAAAGGAGGCCAGGATCTCTTTTTGATCATTCCAGAGTGCAGAACATGGAAGTTAGATTCCCCCTGATCATTAAGAAGAACTTCCTGATGGTTACAGCAGTATGACAATGGAACCAATTACCTAGAGAGGTTGTGGGCTCTTCCACATTAGAGGCATGCGAAGAGGATTGTTTAACTTGGTGTCCTGCACTGAGCAGGATGTTGGACCTGATGGCCCTTTTGCCATTTCCAGCTCTATTCTATGATTCTATAATTCTAAAGGTTTTAAGTTTCTTTTTAAAACACACAACACTTTTGTAATATTAATATTCTTCAATTCTTCTAAGTCACTTTGACTTCATTTTGCTTACAGAGAAAAGACTGTGGGCCTTATGAGAACACTTCAGGAGCTACATGATCAGATTAAGGAGGCCTGTACTGTAAAACTGAGGCCATCTTCTTGTGGCTGGGGTAAGGGAAGCCTGCATGTGGAACTTCTAGGTTTCCAACAGCCTTAGGTTATTCTCTTTGTAAATGTTATGGTCACATCAGAATTTGTGGAGTTTTCCCATGATCTTAGTTTTTTATAATGTGTCTCACATGCATATGTCATGCTGTGTTGAATGCTGTTCACCTCAAAAAATCCTTAATTATTGCATATACTATCCTGGCAGTGGGCAGAAAGTAGACCTGCACTTACTGGTATATCTCTGGGTGATTTGCAGTAAATAAGTAAAAATTTCCGACTACCAGTCTTTTAGCAATAGCGGCAAAAATCCATTCTTTGGTCCATATTACAGTGAAGTGCTGAAATGAAGAGCTTAATGTAGATTTGTGTGGAAGGACTTTGATCTCTGTTCAGTTCTGGTATATAAAGCAAACTATAGGGCTCAGAATTATTCTACTCAAAGTAGATTCCCTTTGCACCAAGCTCCAGTTCATGAATCTTATTGGCAAGTTAACCCCTTCCCTTAAAAAAAAAAATCAAAGTAGATCCCAGAAGCATGAAGTCTGCCTGCCCCTGTGCTGCCTTACTTGTGCACTAAGTTTGCTTTAAGTACTTGCAGAAGTTATTTGTCTGCCAAAGCAGTTTGTCCAGTGGTGAGAATGGCAGAGTACTAGAATGGCCATCTGGCACTTCTTTCTTAAAGTATTGGCATGAGGGAGAGAGTTATTAGTCTGCCCCACCAGAGTTGCAGTATTAATTGAGAGTAGGTGCTATAGAACTAGAAGGCAAATTCATTTCATTACCATCTATGCTTGATGGGATATGTTTCTGCATTGCAGTAAGAAGTACATAGACACAAAACATTGATGATTACTGTGTGAAAAATGTCATAAATCCATAAAAATGTATAGAGCAACCACTTCTCAGGTTAGTACCTTGTTGTTGTTGTTGTTAGTCGCGAAGTTGTGTCCCACCCATTGTGACCTCATGGACAGCATTCCTCCAGGCCTTCCTGTCCTCCACCATCCCCCAGAGTCCACTCAAGCTCACACCAACTGCCTCAGTGACTTCATCCAGCCACCTCATTCTCTGCCGTCCCCTTCTTCTTTTGCCATCTATTGCACCCAACATTAGGCTCTTCTCCAGGGAGTCCTTCCTTCTCATTAGGTGGCCAAAGTATTTGAGTTTCATCTTCAGGATCTGGCCTTCTAAAGAGCAGTCAGGGTTGATCTCCTCTAGGACTGACCGGTTTGATCGCCTTGTGGTCCAAGGGACTCGCAGGAGTCTCCTCCAGCACCACAACTCAAAGGCCTCAATCCTTTGGCACTCAGCCTTCGTTATGGTCCAGCTTTCACAACCATACATTGCAACTGGGAAAACCATAGCCTTGACTATACGCACTTTTGTCAGCAGGGTGATGTCTCTGCTTTTTAGTATGCTGTCCTGATTTGCCATTGCTTTCCTCCCCAGGAGCAAGTGTCTTTTAATTTCTTGGCTGCAGTCCCCATCTGCGGTGATCTTGGAGCCCAGGAGAATAAAATCTGTCACTACCTCCATTTCTTCCCTGTCTATTTGCCAGGAAGTGAGAGGACTGGATGCCATGATCTTAGTTTCTTAATGTTGAGTTTCAGGCCAACTTTTTCACTTTCCTCCTTCACCCGCATCAAGAGGCTCTTTAGTTCCTCTTCACATTCTGCCATGAGAGTGGTACCTTATGAGAGTTAGTACCTTATAACATGGTAAATGTAAGTTTAGACCTAGCCTAAGTAAGTTTCTAAACTGTCAAAGATAGGCTGTGTCATTTAACTTTGTCTAATTGAGAAGTCCTTCTCTGAGGAAAGCTACACGTAACACACTGTGTGAAACTGTCCATTCAGTGGTCTTTTAGAGTAACTGCACAGAATGTTTTGACTGCAAGATAATTGACATGGTAAATTTCCCGTCTAGGACTTATCGGGAAAGCCTCTTTTCAGCTATTCTGCTTTTCAATTAGGGACTCTTTTCTTTTGTTTCCTTTCTTGTGGTAGATGAACATCTGCAATAAGCCACCTAATAAGACAGCACCAGAGAAGAGTGATGAAGCAGTTCTCGAGGTCCAATCACAGCATGCCCGGAGAAATGGCTGGAGCTGGCCTCCACATCCATTCCAGTTTGTTGCCTGGCTGCTTTACCTCTTCTTTGCATTGGTTGGCTTTGGCATCCTTGTGCCACTCCTACCTGTTCACTGGGTTCCTGCTGGGTATATTGTATCCTTGTGCATTAATGCTTCAGTATTGTGTTCCAGATTTAGTTGCCATGCATCTGTGGTGAGAGTAGTCCAGTCTTTTAGGAATGGTGGTTAACTTTTGATGCCCAAAGTCATTCAGGGTTTTTTTTTCTCATCTCCTAACTGTTTTGCTTTTCTCTGGTTTTATAGGACTCTTGCATTTAAGCCATAAAGAATAAACACAATTTTATTTAATACCCTTTTGCTGTGAGAATATTTCCTACTGATAACTCTGTCCATAACTTCTGTTCAATTTCCATTTCTTGCACCTATTGAGTGAGTGAATAATCATATGAACCATTAGATTCAGTTGATGACAAAAAGAGTGGACCTTTTTCTTGATAATATATTTAACTGATATTGTGTCTACTTGGAAAGTATCTTGAAAGGTTCAAGTCATTAAATATGCAAGGACAATCCTTAACTTTGTCTGCCTCAGTGTCCTGGGGTGTTTTTTTTCTGCCATCTAGTAGTTCATCTTACAGCAGTTTCCATTGACCCCGCTGATGAGAGAGTACGGGAAAAGAATTACCAGGGACCTCTTGCCACATTCAATCGGAACCAGCATGCTCATGTCATTGAAAACCGCCACTGCCACATCTGTGATGTTGATGTGTAAGTATAGTTAGTCTTGCTCTTTCTAAGTTATTTCTCTTGGAGGTAGCAGTCAATATTGAAAACATCAGATGAAACGTACAAGTCATTTAGTGATACTTTGCCTTTGCTTATTTGCACTGAGATCAGTCAAAAAACTAGGGATTTCCTGAATGGGAGGTTGTTTCCCAAGAACATACCAACTAAGTAGTCAATCCTTATGTATTAAGCAGCCCACGTAACTATCTAATCTTCATTTTTTTCGGTTTTTTTTGGTTCAGGTTATGCAAGCTAATATTTCCACTGTGATTATTTTCTACTTCCAGTAGATTCTTTGTCTGTGTGGCCTCATCCTGCACTTGATGTCAGCAGCAGCACTGCATTGTGCTGGCAACAGGAGGTCATTGACACTGCAGGAACAGTGGAGCACTGCTGCTTACGCTGAGAGTGGTCCTACAGGGCTTCTTTTTATGCAACAAGGCACTTATTGTTGCTGTGATTGCCTCAGTGAGAAGGACTAGAGCAGTTTTGCTTAGATGTACTGCTGTGAAGCATAGAAGCCAACAGTAGGCATGAGCACAGCCAAGGTCTTGTGCAGCCCCCATGCATTTTAGTAGGATTTGGGTTGCTGCAAAATGCAGGAATAAGTTTATTCGTATGTGTCATCTGACTGAAAGTGACACAAGGAGAAAGGGTGTGCATGGCATTAGCCTTTAGTCGAGCCAGCTGTGCTAGCTAATGTTTCATCTGTCATTGTTTTTAGGCATTGAATTGTGGGAGGTGAATGGGGAGAGCGACTGTAGTGTGCTTTGCCGGTTTTTAGCTGCATGAGCATTGCCCTTTCTTTCTTGTTGCAGGAGCTCCAAATCAAAACACTGTGGGACCTGCAACAAGTGTGTGTGCGGTTTTGATCATCATTGCATGTGGCTCAACAATTGTGTAGGAGAGCGGAACTATTGGTATGGGCATGCATTTACAACAGGTTATATACAAGCAAAGCTGCTGCAAGACAGCTGACCTGTCCCTGCACCTTGTGCAATGTAGTATCTCTACAATTCAAATAATCAATTTTTCTCTGTTTTTACATCGTATTACATAGATTAGAGGACACGCTTAAAATCACAATCAAAATTCTATACAAAATGTTTACAGTGACTCTTAAAAGAGAACACCATTCAGAATTTCTGGAGTTTAGAAGTTCTAGCCAGGTTGCTAGTATTGAAACCCAACTCAGACAACTGGACACACAATTGACTCTCTCACTCTGTTCCCTCTAGCTGGGAAAGACTCTTTCATAGGAGTGAAGTGGTTCATGCTATACTCTTTTAGCAAGTATGCTACAGGTCAAATCCTAAGTATGAAATAGTTGCACTGTAGTGTGTGTGCTGAAGTACTTACGCATCATGTTGGGCAAGAGTGTAGGCCTGACTTCATAACTTCGCTAGGCTTATGATCTCTCCAACTTTTGTCAAGGTATACCTAAGACTGGCATTTCCAGTATCACTTGGCACCTGTGGCCACAAGTTTGCTTCCATTAACCATTCTGACAAGAAGGTGCTAAAAGATCTTCTGCTTCCTTGGCAGGCTCTTTCTGAACAGTGTGATATCTGCCATCTAGGCCTTCTCCTAACCCTGCTCGTCGCTTTCTACGTCTTTGTGGAGTTCTTCCTCAACCCTATGAGGTTGCGCACTGACCAGCACTTTGAAGGTATCATCCTACCCTGCATGGAGGTGCTCCTCTTGGTTAGGGAGTACCTCTCTTGATAAATATTCTGTTAATTGCATACTGTAAGAGTGTTCTCTAAGCTCAAGACAGATTTGATGAAATTCCATAATAGTTAACTCCTAAAAAGACATGTTGTGTCTCAAAGCTTCCTTCAAGTCGCTTCCTGTGTTTATTTTCCAGCAAAGGAAAAGCAGTTTGTGCATGCTCGGTGCAGCTTTCTTTCTTCAAATGCTGCATGACTATAAATTCTCTTAATTCATCTTTTGTAGGCTTGAAGAACCAAACAGATGTGTGGTTTGTGTTCCTGCCTGCTGCTCCCATTGAGACACAAGGACCTGCTATTTTGGCTTTGGCTGCAGTACTTATTCTCCTGGGGCTGCTGACCCTGTTCCTGTTGGGTCACCTGCTGGTCTTCCACATTTATCTCAGTAGGTATCACTTCTTTGTTTGTACTCTTGCCCAAGTTAACTGGACTCCTCCTTACATTCACTTTGTGAAAATGGCAGTGTTTGCTTTCTGAAACTCCTGGCTGATAAATGTTTACTCCTGCATTTCCCCTTAGTGTGTTAGTAATAGCAGTGGTAAAAGAGATATAAGCACTTATATAGAACATTCAGAGAGAGTTTTCAGAGCATTTCATATATATATGGACCCTAGATGCAGCTATCAACCAACTAACTGACCAGGCTTGCATAATGTATAGAGCAGGAATTCTGTCTTATTGAGAAAGAAACAACCTGGAGTTCTGACTCAACAAGGAAAAAAGACAAGATATATAATAAACAAACAAACAAACCAAAGTATTTAAATTCTGGATTGTTTCAACTTCACCAACCCAAAGTTGTGGGTTCACATATCATGTTGAACAAACCAGGACATTGTCTTCAAAACTGGATGCAAAGAGGAAGCAGGCAGGAAGGACTCTTTGTATGTGTAGCCTTGGTCAGTATGTTGATAAATTCTTACTGTAACTCTATAGGGGAGTATTTGTTGCAGTGTTGCACAAATGGGCAGACTGAGGCTGGGAAAGGCTTACCCAGGCCTTTGTAATGAGCCTGTGGCAGAGGTGAGATTTATATAGGGAGCTTCTTGATTCAGTAAGCTTACCTGTCAATTCAACACAAAAGAAAAAGGGAATGCAGAGAGGGGAGAATCAACATATCTTGGTACCAATTTTTACCTAATTGATCTTTGAGAATAACAATCTGGAATGCCCACTGAGGAGATAGTTCTATAGAGAAGGGGCCAAACAGCACTTGTTCATAATTCTAGTTAGGCTAATGGAAGGTTCTGGCTTCCCTCAGATGTAGCTTACTTAAACTTTGGTTTTATGCAGGATTTTTTTAAAGGTTGTGTTCTTACATTCTCCAGTAGTGCAGTGCATTTCTATCCTGACTTTCAAATGGTGGGGCAGTAACAGAAATGCGACAGCTGCGTCCATCCACTAATTTTGCCTGGACCAGACCCTATGTCAGTTTGCCCGAGTTGGAAGTTGTGTGCAGCATTTGGTTGAAGGTTAAAAATGTGGTTGGGACACACGTTCACTGATGGTCTGGACAGGCAATAGGGGAGTGGGAGTGTTCCTGTTTGCGGAGGCCACCAATGACTATTTTATCTGAAGCAGAGAAATGTCTGTGCAGTCTTTGCCATATTGCTTAATAGATACCTAATTAATTTGTAATCTGTGGATCATTCATTCAAAGCATTTAAGTATCTTCTTTAGCTAAAAAGATACCCAGAGTGTCTTCCAAACAGCAACATACATTTTCTAGCCAGAGACAGAGCTTCTTTCCTTTTGAGCTAAGTTACCCTCTTTTCTCCCTTTTCAGTGTGGCACCGAATAACCACCTATGAATATATTGTGCAACGGCGTCCCCCACAGGAGATGAAAGACTCTGCAAAACAGCTGGAATCCTGTCCTCCACAAGTGCGGCCCATTCAGGTAAGGGTTGCCGTTTGTCTTCCACACCTTTTATATATGGGGTTCTTGCTTAGAAGGGGCAGATAGAGTGAGCTGGGCAGAAAAATCTCAAGAAAGTGAGGAATTTAGAAATTGGTGTGTTGCATGGGGAATTATGCCAGATTTCAATGTTACAGGGCAATCCAGGGCAGGGTTAGGGTTAGCAAAATGAAGGTGCATCTGATGCTTCTGAGGCCTGGAAAGTGTTTAGAAGGGGGAGATAGAATGAGCTGGGCAGAAAAATCCCCAGAAACTGAGAATTTTAGAAATTGGTGTGCTGTATGGGCAGTCATCATCTCTACTGTACTTCTGTGAATGTTTATGTTCATGTAAAATTACAATATATGTATTTGTTGCACTATAGCTTCAGTGTATCACAATTCCCCCTTTAGTCTGACCACTTTCCATGAATTTGCTCTGCAAACATGAAATCCTTTATCTAGGTGAAGAATTAGTACTTTAGGAAAAGCTTACCTGTTGTTGTATGGAGTCGAGCATCTAACCCTCATGGTTGAGGACCAAATCTTGGTTCAGAGCCAGAATACAATTCTTCATTAGTAATTTTAGAAGGACTCAAAGTGAAGATAGGTAGCGGGAAAAGGGGTCTGACTCCAAAAGCTATTTGAGTATGACTTTGAAAGGCTTTATGGTAAATTTTCTCAAAATGGAGCAGAAATAGATCTCTTCCTTTCTTGTCTTCACTTTTCTCCCAGATTCATGATTTCAGCAAGCAGGAAAACAAAGGTGTATTGAAATCAAGATTCCCATTGGCACAGGTTTAGAGATTTTATAAACAGTTGTGCAGATCTGACCACTAACCCGTATAATTACAGCTGAATTAAATGTTGACACAGTTCTTTGTAGCATCTCTTTGTTGCATTGTATTTATTATATAGGGTTTTTCTTATGATCAGCAGCCATAGTCGTTTGTGATAGTTTGATGTTGAAATATTAGAATATAGAAAATTAACTGTAAGGCTAATGTTCTTAAATTCAGATACTTTGATGTTGACTGAGTTAAAAGCTTAGCATTTACAATTTCAGAATTATAAGCACACGTTTAATTAATTTAAATTCTTGCTTTAAAAACCTATTTTAATCATCAATTTTTATGTACAGATCATTATTTGCTTTGAAATGTGTTGATGATAGTTTGGATTGAGACTGAATCATACTTAGAAGAATATTCATCAAAATCAATGTAACTTGTTAATTATGAGTAACTGAACACTCCTTGACTTCAGTAGGTCTGCTCATGGCATGACTAAGTCTGGAACAATCCAATCTTGATTTCTGAAATTAATCAGTTATGGAGTCTAAGAAAGTAATCTCAACTCTTTCAGTGGATGTAGATATTTCAGTGCATAGTGTCACCCTATGGTGAGAAACAGTTTAGCTCCTATAGTGGTATATAGGAGCAGCATATACAAGCTCTACTGAGTTATGATTGAGCTGCCAGAGAGAGTTACAAGCTCTGATTTGAAGGCACAAGGACTGGACTAGTAGGGTGATATCCCCCAGTAGATTCATTGATATTGTTGCTTCTTCCCCGACTAAATGCAACCAAAATGTTCATATTGTTCTGATGCTTAATTGTTTCCTATTTCTCAGTAGAAAACAGTTGCAAGAACCTGAACTTTTAAGTTCATGTACATAGTTGAGTTTGTAATCTGTGCATGTTTACTGGTGAGTAAGCCCTATGGAACCAAGTTGCTGAAAGTATACATAAAGTCAGGCTTGTGAAATGTTACCAGAATAATGCTACTAAAATTTAAAAGAGCCTGTACAGTACCTGTGCTTATTCAGTAATCTGAGATGTAGAGGCAGCTGTATTAACAGTGATTTTGTTAATTACAGTGATTTTGACTTTTGATAGTGATAAATTTGCCTGCCCAAAGCTGTTTTTTAAATAACTTAATTTCAGGAAGTGCAGCTTTATGCAGGAAGCCTTGGATATACTAATTCTGAGATCCAGATGGAAGATTCTTCAGGTTTAGCATCTGGGAAAGAGTGAGTAGAGCAAATGCCACATTAATTTTCACTTAATTTGACTTAATCCGAAGTTGTCAGCGTGGAAGAATACAGTATCTGTATTAGCCCTCTGTTTCTGCAGGCATCGGAGAAGTTGTAAGAGTATGCTTAACTGACGAAGGTATAAATAGGGGAAGTATAAATAGGCAGGGCTCCACCAAAAACAGTATGCTAGGAGAATCTTCCTGAACAGAGGCACTGTGCAGGCACAGAACCCATGTGTGTGATGCACAGAGACCACGAAGAAATACTGTTAACATTCAAATAAAGGACATGGATATGTAATGTAGCCTTGTCTACTCCAAGTTTGATTGTTTGTTTGTTTATTACAAGCATTTGTATCCCATCGTTCTGCATAAGTGCTCAGGACAGCTTACATAGTATAAAATTCCAAAAATACAATAGTAAAACCACACTTATTAAAACATCTAAAATTAAGTATGACAGTTACAGGTAAGCAATTGTACTTTCTTCTTTCAGATGAAGTTCTGGTAGTATAGTCAAACTGTAACTGCAGCAGCAGGAGCCCGATGGACTGACAAAGGGAGCTGTATTTTTAATCTGTATCGGGGCTTTGTTTGCTTGCTTGTTTAATTTCTGTACTGCCCAACAGCTGAAGCTCTCTAACTCTCTTCACAAGAGCATATTTAGAAAACAATATAAAATATACCATTAGAATGTATTAAACCATCATAAAAATTAGTGATACTAACTTTAAAACCAAATAAAAGCAGAAAAAATATGTGTTAAGACATTGTGCTCAAAGCATCTCATGCCTTACCAGAGGAAATCTTTACAGTTGTGTGGCTGAGACTTAAAGAGAGTTGACAACATTGGACTACTTGGTCAAATGCTATAAGGCTTCCTTTGTGAATGCTCCAGTATGATAAATGAGAAACAAACTGCTACTCTTCTGTTTTCAGCCTGCCCAGGTTCTGTGTTCGTGGTGATGGAACAGACTCCAAGCTCATCTTGCCCCCTGAACTTCCAGAGGTGCATGTTGGAGACCAGCCACAAGTAAGTGCAAGTGTATCCATGAATTCTTGCCTGTCACTACTGATCCGTCAGGTGCAAGACACCCTGCCACATTTCCCACATCATCTGAAGGTGTCATCATTGATGGCTGAACTTGAATTTTTGATGCCTTCTCTTTTGCAGTTACAAGTGCTGCCTTGCTTATATATTTATGCATCTTTTGGCAAAATTAGAGCATTAACATTGATTGCAGTAAGATGAGTCTGATCTTGAATGCTTTTAAACTGTAGCAGTTTTGAGGTTATAAAGAGGGTTGGATATGCACCTATTCATTTTCTGTTTCTCAGTGGAAAATTACCAACTGAATATATGTGTGTGTGTGTGTGTGTGTGTGTGTGTATTTATTTATTTTTCAATTTATATCCTGCCTTTTTCCTGCAAAGGGCTCAAGGCAGCTTACATCTCCTCCTCCATCTTATCCCCACAACAACAACCCTGTGAGGTAGGTTGGGCTGAGAGTCTGTGACTGGCCCAGAGTCACCCAGTTCGCTCCGTGGCCGAGCGGGGACTCGAACCCAGATTGCCTGAGTCCCAGTCCCACACTCTTAACCACTACACCACACTGGCGCTCACAATTGAATGTGCTGATTTCAGTGGAATATAAATTTAATAAATTGTTCCCCTCTATCTCAGGACTCTTTATTATTGAATTTTGCCTTTTTGACTTGTAAATTGAATGAACAGGATTTGCATGCACAACAATCCACAGTGGCTTATAAGATATGATAGGTAAACCTCATGGTATCGCTTATAAGCCACAGCGAGTTGTTGTGTCATGTGAACCAGTGATGCATTTGTCAGGGTAGTTTATGGTTGGCTTACATGTCACCCTACATGGCTTGAGGTAGGGACTGTTTCACCCATAATGGCTTCTTGTGCTGCCAGACATTATGACCCATCATGGGTGAGGTCAAGACACTACAGGTCCTTTTGGCAAGTGTAGCACAATCCCCTTGCCACTCTTGCCAAGTGGCTACCAGGTGAGCACTGCTACCAGCTGGAGGGGGTGTCAGAAGCTTGTACAGGTTAATGTCTTGTCTGAATCTGCCAGTTAGTTGCATACATATCCATACGTACATATTCATCCCCTTTGCAAGTAATCACATTATTTCACCTTTTAAAGATGATCTATTACATTTACATTCTGCCTTTTCTCTAAAGAGGCCAAGGTGCAGGATAGGTGTGTGTAACCCTGCCCCATTTTGATCCTCACAAGAACTCTGCAGGATAGTTTGGGCTGAAGGATACGGGCCCTATTCACACATAGCAACACGCCATGGCAAGGTGTGTGGGTGGGTGCTTGTGCGTGGGCATGGGCACGGATACGGAGTGTGGTAGCAGTGAGGAGTGCTACTCTGTTGTGGCTGCAGAGCCACCATGCTACTCCAATGAGAGGACAGGGGCTCTGCAGAGGGGCAAGGGGGAAAACAAAGCAGCTGTTGGCTGAGAACACACCCAGGGGAGTGTGCAGGCCAGTGGGGGAAAGACGGGACCAGTGAGTAGCCCAAGTCATGCACTGAGCTTAATGGCTGAGAGAAGATGTGAACCTGCTTCCCGCAATCCTGGCCAGGCTAGCTTGGAATGGAGGGAGTTGTAGTCAGGCATCTCGAGGATGCCAGGATATAGAAGACTTTCTGTTAGAAAGTATTCAGCTTGATGAAAGTAAGTAATGCTAATATGGGAGCAACCACCACCCTCAGGTTGATCATTTTCCTATTTTATCTGCCCTCCTTCCAAGAGGCTAAAAGGGCTATATGGTTCTTTGATTTTGTCTTCACCTCTTCTTTACCTTCTCAAGAACCAATGAGGAAGGTTAGGCTGAGATAATGTAACTGGTCCTTGGTCGCCCACTGTGAGCTTTACAGATGGATAGGAATATGAAATTTGATTCCCCTGATACATGTCTGACTCTCTAGTCCAGACATTTCAATCTCATCTTACCTTTACAATCACATGGGCTCTAAATTGCTGCTTTGCCTTGTGATGTACCTTCAGAAGAAGAAGAAGAAGAAGAGGAGGAGGAAGAAGTTGCATAAGGTTCCCTCTTCTCTCTTGGAAGAAAGATCCAAGGTGATGGCTGCTCCATGGTCCTCTCTTCCAGCTTTACAGCCAGGTAAGAAGAGAAAGCATCAATCTGCAACCCCAGCTCTTTCAGGCAGGTTAAAATTCTCTAGGAGGCTCTTCCCACATTACACAGCCTCTAAATATGTATACCCTCTGAACAACAGAACAGTGCACTTGTTAGAGTCATGTGTGATCACCGGCTGTGAAATTATTAAATTTAAATTTTATGATTTCTAAATTTTTATTTAATGATTTTAAATTTAATGATTTTTAAATTTCTAAATTTAATCAAAGAGCTGTCGAGCCTCTAATGTCCAGTTCATTTATTTCTAGAAATCAGCCAGTTTCTAGTATTGCCACACTTCAGAAGCCATGAAGAAGACAAGAGGACCTGAAACTCCATTCAGTCTGTTACTGGGTTTTTTTCCTGTAGAAACTGAAAATATATTCCCTGACTCCCACCCACCTTTTTTCCATTTTGCAGAATTGTCCGTCACAGCTGCCACCTCCTCAAGTTCATCTTCCTCCAGCCTTCGCCTTCCTGTACCAGCCGTCCCCCTGAAAGTAGTCTTGCCCACCGACAGCAGTGGTCCAGTCCAGGCTGCAGGTCCTCCAGCGGACTACCATTCCGAGTCAGCAGAGTCCATGGATGAGATCCCTGTGGCTCAGACACGGCTGGGGAGCAGTGCCCCAAATGGAGCTTCTAAGAGCAATGCTCGGCACCTCCCTTTCTCTGCAGTCCATTCCCGAGGGGGAGGGGAGAAGCAGCAGGATACCAGACAAAGTGCAAAAAGTAAGAACTGCCATCCATTCACGGGGCAGCAGGTTGAAGAGCTGGAAATGTCTCCGAAGATCCCTGCTGTGTTTGTGAGCCAAAGCAGTGGGGAGCCACCTGTCCCTTCCCCCTGGTCTGGTGAAACCTCTGAACCCCACCACAGAAAATGCTCCAGCAAACGGCATGGGGCTGATCAGGACTGCAGTGTATGGAACTCAAACACCAGTTCGACTGCAGCTTAGAACTCACCTGACCCCTCGTGTCCGAAAAGCCATAACCATCACAGGAGAAGCAAGAGCATGTGAGCGGCTCACTCTCCAAATATATTGGTGTTCAAAGATGTAATCCCAAGTGGTATGTCTTGCTCACTAGAACTGGCTGGTCTTGACTACTTGTTACCTGCCTTTTGTGGGGAACTGGGTTTATTCCTTCACCTGTGTAGCTCCTGCACCTAAGATATTTGCCTTTTGGAGGACACCCAGCTGGCAGAAAAGTGCTTAAGGTCAACTGTCTTCCCTCACAGATGTGTGCTAGCAGTTTGATGATTTCAGGGTTAAGACTTGTAGGTGCCTGTACTCTTACTCCATGCTCTTTTGTGGGATCTCAACAGAAGCATGCCTTTGCTTAACATGGCAGCTGCGTCATACCCACTGTGCAGGGAGGGAGGAATAGTATTCCTCCAGGAGCACTGATTTACAGCATCTTTTGGCAAACAATTGTTCCTGTATTAGATCCTATAAATGTTTTCCTTCCTCCATGATGGTTAAATTCTTGCCTTGTGCTGCAGGGTCACATTTTAAAAGGCTGGCCTTGCAGTGGAGCAACCGCATCCATTCCCAGGAGTCAGTGTCAGTTACTCCACTTAGACAGCTTCCTTCGTGTATGCTTGCTTGATAGCAGAGCGTTCTTTGCATGATGAATTGAAGGCAAGTAGGATGAAGCCTTGTATGCTGATGTTGGATCCAAAGTTATAAACAAGGCAAACGTTTCCCCCATGGCCTGGGAATGGTTTATGAGCTACCTCAACATTTTCCCCTTCTGTGGAGGGACCAGGCTTTGCATCTAGAAGGTCCCAGCTTCCATTCCTGGTATCCTTTGTTTAAAAAGGATCAGGTAGCAGCTGAAGAAAAAGACCCTCCTTTGCCTAAGATTGTAGAAAGCAGCTTCCAATTAGATGAGAGTGTATCTCGATGGACAAATAGAATGATCCTGCGTAGGGTAGCATGTGATGCACCAGTACTCTGGAGCTTGATGGACACCTCTGTTCACAATAAATTTTTTCTATGCTGTTTGCTAAATACTTTCTCTTTATGTGCTTTGTCCTTTGACGAAGGGGAGAAGCATCTTTGCCGCTCTGAAAGCTCAGCATGTTTCATACAGGACCTCTTGGTTGCCATCAGGTTATACATATTTTGTAGATTGCAGCTGAAATGAAAATGTCTCTTCAAATCACTGTGCTTTTCATCTATGCTGCATAGTATAAATACTTTGTTGTATCATGATTCAGTATTGATAAAACCAGATGCGTATTTTGAAATAATGGGCTACCTGCTTGATGTTGGAGGCATGCTATCATCATCATGGGGGATTTCAATTTCCCCAGTATTTGTTGGGAGACAAATTCTGCCAAACATGGCCCCTCCAAGAGATCCCTGAGAGGAAGGAGGGAGGGAGGAACAAGAGGAACAGCTACCTTTGACTTGATATTAGCCTACAGGGAAGACCTAGTGGACAAAGCAGCAGCTACAGGAACTCTGGGGGAAAGTGACATGCCATACTTGAATTCTTGATTCTAAAGGAAGCAAAACCCAAATGTAGGCCAAGATGTACTTTAGTTTTAGGTAAGCCAGTTTTAATAAGCTCAGAACAATGATAAATAAAGTCCCATGGCAAGTGACTCTAATGAGAAAAGGAGTCCAGGACCGGGGGATGGGGGGGTATTTTTAAAAAAGGAAATTATAAAGGCACAATTACACAATTCCAACAAGGAAAATGATAGAAGAACAAAAGAAGTGCATGTGGATTCACAAAATCCTTAGCGATGATCTGAAAATGAAAATGGACATGTCAGCTAGGAAGTAAAAGGAAGAATATAGGCAGGTAGCACAGAATTGAAGGGATGTGGTCAGAAAGGCTAAGCTAGGAATGAACTGAGACTAGCAAGGGATGCTAAAAACAAAAAAAGCCCTTAGATATGTCAGAAGTAAAAGAGGAAAGATAACGGAGGTTCGACTGCTCAGAGTGAATGGCTAAATGGTAACAGATGACAAAGGCATACATGCTCAATTCCGCCTTTGCTCAGTCTTCTGCCAAGAGAAGCTCTGTGACCTTTCCGGTGAAGGGGAGGTACAAGCTGAAGGAGCAAGGTCAAGAATCATCTCATTAGGGCGAATGAATTAAATCTCCAGAGAGCTCCATGCTACTACAGTCATGAAGAACTCCCAGAAACACTGTCTATACTTTGAGAAATCATGGATGACGGGGGAAGTGCCAGATGACTGGAAGAAGTTCTAATAGCCTACCTGCAAGAAAGGAAAAGAAGGGGAACTTGGGAATTACATGCCAGTCAGACATCAATCCCTGGGAAAATTCTGGAGCAGGTTATAAAGCAGTCAGTTTGAATGATTACTAGAAGCCCGCATGGATTTCACAAGATCAAATCTTGCAAGAGTAATCTGATTTCATGGTTTGACTGGGCAACCTTCCTGATGGACTAAGGAAATGCTGTGGACACCATGCATCTTGAGTTCAGCAAAGCTTTTGACAAAGTGCCTCATGATGTCCTGACTAGCAAACTAGCTAAAAGTGGGCTAGATGGAACAACTATCAGTTGGCTACAGAACTGGACTCAAAGAGTACTCATCAATGGCACCTTCTCAAACGGGTGTGGTAACAAGTGGGGTACCATAGAGTTCAATCCTGGGCGCAGTGTTCTTCCACATTTTAATTAATGAGTTGATGAGGAAATACAGGGAGTGGTTATCAGTTTTACAGGTTACATATAACTGGATGGGATAGCTAATACCCTGGAAGACAGAAAGAAGGTCCAAGATGATCTTGACAGGTTGGAGCACTGGGCCGAAAACAAGAATGAAATTTAGTAGGCACAAATGCCAAGTTCTGCACATAAGAAAAAGGACCCAAATGCATTGTTACAAGATGGGGAAGACTTGGCTCCATATTGCTAGGGAGAAGAATCATGGAATTGTTGTAGGCCACAAGCTAAATATGGGCCAACAATGCACTGGAACCCCAAAAAGGGCAAATTTAGACTGCAATTTTAAACTGCACTAATAGAAGCATCACTTGCAAATCCCTTGAAGTACCAGTTCCCCTTTACTTAGCACTGGTTAGGCTTCATCTGGAGTAGTGTGTCCAGTTCTGGGCACTACAATTTAAGAAAGATGCAGACAAGCTGGAAAAGGTTCAGAGGAGGGCAACAAGGATGACCCAGAGACTGAAAACATACACCTAATGAGGAGAGATTGAAAGAACTGGGCATGTTTAGTCTCAAGAAGAGAAGACTGAGGGGAAATACAATAGCACTGTAGCAGTACTTGAAAGGTTGTCACAAAGAAGGAGGACAGGAGCTCGTCTCCATCATCCCAGAGTGCAGGACACAGAATAATGGAATGAAGTTACAGGAAACCATATTCTGGCTAGATACCAGGGAAATTTTCTTCACAACAATGGAACCAATTACCTAGGAAGGTTGTGGGCTCTTGCACACTAGAGGCATTCAAGATGCAACTGGACAGCCATCTGAGAAGGATGGTTTAACTTGGAGTCCACCACTGAGCAGAGGATGGACCTGATAGCCCTCTGGTGCCTTCCAACTCTGCTGTTGAATGATTCTATGAATGCAGAAGATCCCAGCTTCAGTCCCTAACATTTGGAACAAAAGGATCTCAATAAGAGATGATGAGAGAGATCTTCTGTGCTTGAGATGATGGAGAGAAGTGGCCAGACAACGGCAAACACTACTGGGCTAAATGGACTAGTGGTCTGACTTGATATGAGACAGCTTCATGTGTTCACTATGTTAGAAATTACTCACATTACAGCACACAGCATAATATGTGGCTTTAGGCAAGGTCAAAAACCTTAGCCAAGCAAAAGCTTGTAACAAGAATGCAATATTCTTGTTCTGTGGTAGCCTTTACCAGCAGCTGTTAAAACTGTAAGGTTACTGATCTTTGCTAACCTGTAATTCTTACCTACCCTGGGGGTAAGTAAGAATACCAGTTATTATTTAAGGAATATGATATTTTGAACAATGGTATAATTATCTGTATGCATAGAAAATGCCAACTTCTGTGTAGAGTGGAGATAGTCTTCCATAGAGGAAATGGTGGGAAACAGAGAGGTGTAACACACCCCACAGTCCCTTGTGTTGGTTGGATTCCCCCCTTGTCTGCTGTCACATCCAGCTGTGCCCTCCATTTGTGTATGTGAGTTTGCTGTAGGTTATTGCAGTTTTGTTGGAACTTAGGAAGTCTTTGATGGCCTCTAGAGGGCAGAATCTGAATAGCCTGTCCCTCTATATCTTGCATCTCCCACCATCTTGGGCCAGTTTTTCCAGCTCTCTTGAACCACATGGAAGCAGCTGGAATACATTTAAGGTAGAAACAGGTGATTTTTCCTGGCCTGTTGTGGCTGCTTAGACAGATAACTGAAATGGGCAGGTAGCTTAGCAGGCACCTGTACAGCGATGGCCAGAATGGAGACGATCGTTGTCATCCATCCTTCTGTGTAGAGTGATTTTTGCTCTGTTCCACACCCTCATTTCTGCTGACTCTTCCTTGCCCTCCTTTCTCAGGCAAATACAGCCACAGAGGAAGTAGTTCTGAGACTTGTGGCCTTCCCCTTGGTTGCATTCTGGGATTGTGACTGAGGTGGGGGCTCCTAGGATAGTGCTGGCATCACTGTAGGGCAGAAGTCCTGAGCACAGGGCCCAGTGGCACCCTGAAAGGGTCCCTAACACACTGCCATGGGCACTCGAACTACTTTCTTTTTTCTGGTTTTTTAATTCATGTACATGGATTTGCGACAAAATAAGTAAAGCGATGAATCTCACTAGGTCACATGGCAATGACAAGCATGAATTGAGTGTGGAAAAACAAGAGCATCAGCTTGGCAACCAAGTGCAGATTGGTCTGAGTGATCATTTTTCCTATCGCAAACTACGGCTGTGAAAGTTGGACAATGAAAAAGTTAGACAAGAGGAAAATTGACTCATCTGAACTGTGGTGTTGGTGGAGGCTCCTGCGCATTCCATCGACAGTGGGTGTCACAAACAAGCAGGTGCTGGAACATATTAAACCAGACATGCCCCAGGTCAGCAAGATAATAAAGCTGAGACATATTTTGGCCACGTTATGCGATCAAGCTCATTAGAAAAAGATGCAATGCTTGGAATGCTCAGGGGCAAGAGAAAACCAGGTCGCCAAAGAGCAAGGTGGTTAGACTCCATCAAGGAGGATGCTGGCCAGAGCATCGTTCAGCGGAAAGACGTGGCACTGGATCGAAAAGTGTGGTGCGGTTTGGCCCACAGGATCATTCGTAGTAGGACACGACTGAACAGCTGAAACATCAACTTGGATTGGAGTAGAATCCATGCAACTTTCTACCAATCATATACAGATTTCAATGAAATCAGGCCAAAATGACTAAATAAATCTTCATTTGGAGTCTATATGTCAGCCATTAATATGTGAAAAGTGCTGTAAAAATCCTCAGTCCATTGCACTATAGGAGGTTAATTATTTATTTTTCAATTTAGTCTTTTAGCTCTCAAACAGGACATGGAGAATTAATTTCCCCTTCCATTTGTTCATTTCCGTGAGATAGGTAAATAGATTAAGAGTGTGTAGATTGCTGAATATCAAAGCTTACTGCAGTACAAAATTGATCTATGTAATTACTTCCTCACTAAGAGAAGCAATTGCTGCACATTTCCAAAACATATATTAAAAAGAAGCATTAGCAATACTGTACTTCCATCAATTCACTGAACTAGACAGCCCCTTATTAATGAGACATTGCAGGGTTCAAGACATGAAACAAAAGGCTTTCCTGAGTAAGACACAGCTGAAGATCCACAGATAGAAGAGGCAGATGCCAAGCCAGTGATCCACTACTTTGGAGGTGCCCACAGAATTTTCTCAAATTCCCACATGTGCCCACAGGTCCAAAAAGAAGGGGGACCTCTGCTGTAGGGCAACTTGAAGCAGGGTCTCCTGTAGAACAATGAAGGTACAAGATTCCTGTGGGAGAGGTGTTCTTTCTTCCGGATCAAGAGCAAACCGAATTGTGTAGCTATCCTGAGCCTACAAAATGTGCTACACTAGGAAAGCAGCAAGACCTACTACTCTGAAAGCTGAGGATGGTGCCTTGGGATCAGCTAGGACTCCCTAGGCTTGTCGCCCTCCTGCTGTGTGCCCCTTGCTTGCCCCTTGGAGACCGACTGCAGTTGCTCTTCAAGGCCCAGAGAGCTCCACCTCCGGTCTCATTTCTGTCCCCCTGCTGCGCTCAGCTGCCACCAGGAATCCAGCAGCTGCCCTGCAAGGGTGCAAGATGCCTGGTGCATGCAGTCTGCATCAGCTCACTTCCTTTCAGATTCCCTGAGGCTGCCCTCCCCTCTCTCCTTCTCAGTCGTGTCTCCAGGAACTCTTTGAATCTGGAAGATCTGAACAGTTATTTGTTCTTGTCTGTCAAGAACATCCCTCCTTCCACCCCACCCATGTACTTAAGCATGGTTTGTTTCCATGGGGGAACTCAGTAAGCAGAAACTACAGGGAGTTAGTGACTATGAAACGAATGTGTGGAGAAGAAAGCCTTTTGTCCTGCTCTCTTCCTATTCTGCATCTCCACTTCTGGTGCTATTGGGAGAATATTTAGTCCCGAAACCGGAACTTAAGTGCATATACACATGCACACCAAGTCGTTTGTGTAGCCTTACAGCAGTGAGCAGGCAGGGAAGAGAATCCCTTCAAGATTCAAGTAAGCAGCCTGCGGGATCACCACAGTCTGTGGTTTTTTACCTTGATGTGCCTGACAGACAATCAGGCTCCTCTTGCTAACTTTCCCCCCACCTGCCATTTCCTTTCCTCTCAGTCCTCCAGGCAGTATCCCAGCAGGCACCATGAGGAGGAATGAGGAGAGGCTCCTCTCCTTGACAGCTGCAATCGTGAGTCGAGTTGACTTTGATTTCTCTTCTGCCTCACTGTTTGTTCTCAGAAAAAGAAGACGGACTAGTGGATGTCCGAGCCATGCTCAGACAAAAGGCAGGAACAGCTGAGTCGTAAATGGAAAGGAACAGTATCACTCAACTGATTTCCCTGCTGCCCCCTCCCCCTGCATGCACACCTGAGGGAAGCCCCTCGTGTGTGGGAGGGGGAGAATCAGCTGGGTGGCAGCGCTCACCCCTTTCCTCCTGCTTGAGAGAGAGACATCCCCAACCTCATATTTTATACTGGTTGATTTTTATTCTGTATTTTTGTGTGTTCATGTAAACTACCCAGAGAGCTTGGGTTGCTGGGAAGTATGTTGTTGTTAGTCGCGAAGTCGAGTCCGACCCATCGCGACCCCATGGACAACATTCCTCCAGGCCCTCCTGTCCTCCACCATCCCCCGGAGTCCACTCAAGCTCACACCAACCACCTCAGTGACTCCATCCAGCCACCTCATCCTCTGCCATCCCCTTCTTCTTTTGCCATCTATTGTTCCCAGCATTAGACTCTTCTCTAGGGAGTCCTTCCTTCTCATTAGGTGGCCAAAGTATTTGAGTTTCATCTTCACTATCTGGCCTTCTAAAGAGCAGTCAGGGTTGATCTCCTCTAGGACTGACCGGTTTGATCGCCTTGCGGTCCAAGGGACTCGCAGGAGTCTCCTCCAGCACCACAACTCAAAGGCCTCAATCCTTTTGCGCTCAGCCTTCCTTATTGTCCAGCTTTCACAGCCATACATTGCAACTGGGAAAACCATAGCCTTGACTATACGCACTTTTGTTGGCAGGGTGATGTCTCTGCTTTTTAGTATGCTATCTAGATTTGCCATAGCTTTCCTCCCCAGAAGCAAGCGTCTTTTAATTTCTTGGCTGCAGTCCCCGTCTGCGGTGATCTTGGAGCCCAGGAAAATAAAATCTCTCACTACCTCCATTTCTTCCCCATCTATTTGCCAGGAAGTGAGAGGACCAGATGCCATGATCTTAGTTTTCTTAATGTTGAGTTTCAAGCCAACTTTTTGTAAACATAAACCTGACATCCACCCAAGTGCCTTTCTTGCAACCGAAGGCAACAAAGGGGGTGGCAGCGCTCACCCCCTTTCTCACTCTAAGTTGCAAGAGAGGCATCCCCAACCCAGTGCCCACCTGAGCACCACAAAAAGGCAGCTGTTAGTGTTGTTATCTGGCTAGCCGCTTGGCAAGGGCAGCAACAGGACACTAGCCAAGCAGCTCCCTGGTTCTGGCTTTGGTACCACAATCAGTTGTATTTTCTGGGTTTAGGCAACTCCACAAGTACCAAGAACAGATGATTGTTTCTGTTTGTAGTTTCTAAAAACATACCACAGTGGAATACCATGATGAGGGTCAGGCAACATGACAGACCAACAAAAAAAAACCTATCATGGCTTGTTGGATCATGTGAACCCACCTTATGTGTAACAGTGCAGTGAAGAGATGCGTGTTTGCAAAAGTGTTTCTTGGAGACAGGGAAAAGATGTGGTGACTAGGAGCCTATTTGCATCTGACAAATGTTAGAGGCCACGTGGTTTGGGTGGTTTTTGGTGTTAGCATCCTTTCACAGACGAAGTTATGCTGCTATAAAAATAACAGCGGCTCTAAAATCCAATCTTCCTGGCTGATGAGCCACACCAAGGCTTGCTTTCCCTTGCTTTCCCTTGCTCAAGCAACTCAAGGGGAGGGGAGGAGATAATTTGGACACATGACATACTGGCAGTGGGGAATGGAGGTGGAGGCGTAGATGTGCACTGCAGTAGATGGATAGATCCGCATTTTCTGTCTCTGGAGTGTGAGATAATATCCAATTACCTCCAGCCTACTCTGCCAATTGATCTATTGATGGAAGTGCTGCAGTCTGGCTCAGAGGCCAAAAGATTGATGGAAAATCCAATTAAGAGAATGGATTGAAGGGCAGTGTAGACAGGCAAGCTCTGCTCTATGGATTGCCAAGGGCAGAAGGTTTGCTTAGCTCTCTGAAGAGTACTTGGTTTAGCTTTATTGCCCAGATTAAGGGGTGGAACCTGCACCCTCCATATGCTTGGGGCAATAACTCCTATAATTCTGACCATAGGCTGGTGCTTAAGGACATTGTTAATTGAAATCATCTGGAAAGCTCTATGTTGTCTACCCTTGGCCCAGCTTTGGGGGGTGGGGAGGCCAGGATTGGTGAAAACTGGATATTCAGATAAGATTAATTAATTCCAGATTGGTTTGCTTAGGCTCATACTTAATAAACTCTTCTAAGGCAAGTTACAGATCTCTAAATCTCAGCAAGCAGCTTCTTTGAGAGAGAGACAGAGAGAGGGACCTTGCTGTAGATATAGCAGGGCAGACTTGCTAATTTTAATCTTGCAGTTCCTTTCACTTACCTTGACTGTCTCCTGGATTGGACCAGACCGGTTCGTCCATTGTTAGAGTGGCCACTTATATATTGCAAAAAAAAAAAAAAAGGGGGGGGGGAGATCTGTTACCACAAAGACAACTGAAAGGTGCAAGATATATGTACAAGTTGCACACGTGTGTGTATAAATGCAAAATTAGGCAGCAATATAATTTAATTTAAAATGAACCATAATACATGTCAGCATGGTGGGGAAAGTAGCCTGCGTGCTCCAGCTGCTGACTGTGGACAGGTTACTTTGAGGAGCCTGTTCTTTCTTAGGGCTGGTTATCCCTAAACAGCCCTTCAAATAGAGGACTGTTCTCTGTAAAATTAGAGCACTTGTCTGCTCTAGCTGCCTTTACTGCTTCCAGTTTCAAAAAGCAAGAACAGAGAACAGGAAGGAGGACTGAAATCTCAAAAGGAAAAGCTAAGTTGCAAGGACTAAAGGTGAAACAAAGCTGTTCCAGGCTTTTTCAACCTAAGCTAGTAGCTTGCTGGCCATACATCCTAACCGAGTGCCTTCTAGCTGGACCAGGAAGGTGTTTCTAGCTTTCTGTAATTTTTGCATCTGTGGTGAATTTGTGTGGCCTGTTTATCCAACTGCAGAAAATGGCCAACTGAACATCTTAACTTTATTCTAAGGCAAATTGCTTGTTTCATTGTTATGCATATTTTTGGAAGTGCAGGCAGCAAAGCAGCCTGCCCTGAATGGTACCCTCCAGTTGTGCTGGACTATAACTATTATTCCAGGGACTATACTGGCTGGAAAGTCTGGGATTTCTAAACTCAAACAACTCAGAAATGTGGCTTGATTCAGCAGCACCAGTAGAGCTGGGTTTAGCCTAGCTCTCCTTTGCCTCACCAAGGCAAAACTTCCACTACAACTTATTTGGCCTTCTGAGTGTAATCTCTTGAACAGGGGTAAGAAAACCTGGTGCCTTCAAATGATTTGCACTATAGCTCCCATCAGCCCCAACCAGCATAAACTAGGGCCAGACATTCTGGATGGGACCAACACCCCTTCCTTTGCTTTTGTGTCAAACAATATGAAATCCTGGACAACGGAACCAATGTGAATTGTTGCCAATAAAGCTTGGTACCATAACTTAGCTGGACTGCAGAACCAGGGTTTTCTTTCTCTTTTACAAAATACCCATTTCCCCAAAGCTGTAACTGAGCAAACAGAAAACATTTGGCACCGGATCTGCCTGGAGGAGCTCAAATGAGGGTCAGAGGCAAATATTTTCTAAGCTGGGAAAAGCTCTGTAACTCGCTTCCCAAGGGAACCTCTCGGCGAGGGAAAGCCCCCTTTCCCTTCCTGGTGAGAGTCTGCAATGAACCCTTCTTGGGACCCACAGGATGCTGCTGATGGGCTGGGGCGGGTTGGCTCAGGTGCTGCCCCGGTTGCTAGTTGCACAGGCCCTGCTGCCGTGGAGACGCCTTTGCTTTCACTACACAGCTGAAAACATTTCTCCCTTGCTCTGTTGTGCAGCCGGCTTGTTCTGTTCTTGGCATCCTCTCCATTCAGAACGAAACAATGCAGCATGTGAAAGGCAGTGACGGGTTGTACTGTCCATTGACCTTCCCCACCCTGGCCCCCGTTTTCTGCCTGCTTCCCTCCCCCTTCGATCCCCACAGCTTTGACTCAGTCTGTGGAGCAGCAGTAGTGATCATGCTTTGATCTTTTATGTGGAGACTACTTAGCGGAGTTTCTCAGCCCTCCCTTTTTTGGGCTCTTACACACAGGCCCCTAGATTCCTGATGGCGTAGGTCACAGAAGTGACCTGCCAGGCTCCCACACATGGCCTGCCTGGAAGCAGGGGGACCTTCTGTCGCATGACTTAATAAGCAAGGAAAGCAGAGGAGGAAGAAACTAAGCTGGATCGATGCAGGCCAGGAACAGGCTACAGTAAATGATGGAGAGCAAGTGGTGAGGCATCATTCAGTCGCGGGAGCAGGGGAGTTATAAACCTGAAGCGCTCAGGCTGCATCTCATTAACTGCAGGGAGGTCACAGAACAGTGAGTTCCAGGCAAGGAAGCGCTTCCATGAGAGTGTGGGAACAACACAGACGAGCGAATGAGGACTTTGCTCCTTGTTGCAGAGGCACCAGAAGTTAGCCAACCTTACCGAGGCTCTCCATGCTCAGCTTAGGAAGGAGCAGCAACGCAAAATGTGTCCTTGCCACGTCTCTCAGCCCCTTGTTTTTCCAACTGTTCTAAATCTGAGGATAACCAGGATGTGAGAAAGGGAAACTTCCTAGCCCCATCCCTTTTATCACCTTCTCCAGACTTTGGAGGACACTTGGAAGAGATACACTCAGTGGGCCCCTCTCTCAGCTGAAATAGTGACGCCTACCTTCTCACCGCCTTTGTCTCCAGCTGCTTGTGCTCCTCGTCCTCTCTTATCGTTGCCACCACTTGCTTGCTTAACAGACAGACAGCCAGGAGGCAGGTGCATCTCCTGCTTTTCCTTCTCATTGCCACCAATGTGATGAAGGAGCAATAGTCCAAGGGCTCTTTGAGGGATTGTGTAAAGAGGAGGAAGTCCTATAATTTCTGTCCATGGGAGCTCTCCATGGGATCCAGAATGTTGCTTTACAGCCTGAAAGATGTGATATAAAAGGGAAAGGAAAATTAATTCAAGAACCTGAACTCTCCACTTCCTTAATGAACAGATGGAATATCCATGCCGGAAGACAGGAAGGGCCAAACAGCAGCTATTCGCCACTGAGCTGAGGAGGAGTCTGCTCATCTCTCCTCCTGCTTGTAGAGCTTTCTGGGGCAAGCTGGGATGGTCACATTTATTTATTTATTTAAAACATTTCTATGCTGCCCCCATCGCAACAAAGCCTCGGGGCGGCTTACAGCAGAACAAAATACATAAATAAATAACAACAATAAAAATTTACTTAAAACCCCCCGATGCATCTTGGCTAAAAATTTAAAAACGTATAAATACAAATAATTTAACAATTAAAATAAGTTTTAAATAAAAAGGTCTTAGCCTGGTGCCGAAAAACAAATAACGACGGTGCCAGACAAACCTCTCTGGGGAGCGCATTCCATAGATGGGGTGCCACCGCAGAGAAAGCCCTCTTCTGGGTACTCACCCTCCTTATTTCCCTCACAGAGGGCTCTCAGAGAAGGGCCTCTGTTCCTGATCTCAAGGGGCAGGAGGGCATATATGGACGCAAGCGTTCCTTTAGATATCCAGGTCCCAAGCCGTTTAGGGCTTTATTGGTCATAACCAACACCTTGAATTGGGCCCAGACTTCAATCAGGAGCCAGTGGAGCTGATGAAGTACTGGGGTTATATGAGAACAATGCCCAGTCTCCGTCAGCAGCCTGGCAACCCTATTCTGCACCAACTGAAGTATCCGGACCGTCTTCAAGGGCAGCCCCACATAGAGCGTGTTACAGAAATCTAATCGGGAAGTCACCAACGTGTGTGTCACTGTCGCCAGGCAGTCGTTCTCCAGGAAGGGATGCAACTGATGTATCAGCCAAAGCTGAAGAAAGGCGCTCCTCGCCACCGCCGTCACCTGAGCTTCTAGAGACAGCTCAGGATCGAGGAGCACTCCTAAGCTGCGAACCCTGTCCCTCAGAGGGAGTGCAACCCCATTTAGGACAAGGCCCAAGTCCCCCATCCCGAGGCCCAAGCCACCCACCAACAGGACCTCCGTCTTGTCAGTTTATTGGCCCTCATCCAGCCCATTACCTCGGCCAGGCACCAGTTCAGCACAGCCACTGCCTTACCTGGATTGGTGGAAAACAAGAGGTAGAGCTGGGTATCATCAGGTAGAGCTGGGTATCATCAGCGTACTGATGATTCCGCAGCCCACACCTCCTGATGACCTCTCCCAGCAGTTTCATGTAGATGTTAAATAGCAAAGGGGACAAAATGGACCCTTGCGGAACTCCATGGCATAACTGCTATGGCACAGAGCCACATTCTCCTAGCACCACCTTCTGGAATCGGCCATTGAGATAGCAGCGGAACCACCGCCAAGCGGTGCCTCCAACTCCCAATTCCGCTAGCCTACTCAGAAGGATACCATGGTCGATGATATCGAAAGCTGCTGAGAGGTTCAGGAGAACTAACAGCGACGCACTCCCCCTGTCTCTCTCCCTGCACAGGTCATCATACAGGGCGACCAAGGCAGATTCAGTGCCATACCCAGGTCTGAAGCTGGACTGAAATGGGTCCAGATAATCCGTCTCATCCAAGAGTGCTTGGACTTGTCCCACCACCACCCGCTCTAGTACCTTGCCCAGGAATGGGATGTTGGCCACCGGTCTATAATTGGCGGCCACCTCTGGATCCAGAGATGCCTTCTTTAGGACTCACCGGACTACTGCCTCCTTTAAAGGGGCAGGTACCTGGCCGTCTCTTAAAGAGGCGTTGACCGCCTCCAGGATCCAGGTCCCAATCCCATCCTTGGCTTTCTTAAGTAGCCAAGATGGGCACGGATCTAGTAAGCAAGTGGTAGGGCGTACTTGTCCAAGCACCTTGTCGACATCATCAGGCTGCAACAACTGAAATTCATCCATTAATTGTGGACTCGACGGCGTCACAGGCATCTCCCCAGTAGAATCTGGTTGAATAGTAGAGTCAAGCTCATGGCGAATCTGAGCGATTTTCTCCCTGAAATGCTTGGCAAAGTCGTCACAGCGGGCCTTCAAGGGTGGCACAAGATCTTTCTTTGGGCCTGGTTATACCAGCCCCTGCACCACCCGAAAGAGCTCAGCCGGAAGGCATTGTGAGGAGGCAATGGAAACGGAGAAGAATTTCTTCTTCGCCATCCTCACCGCCACAGCATAGGCCCTATAGTGGGCTCTTAAGTGTGTTTGGTCAGAATCACCCCGTGATCTCCTCCACCTACGCTCTAGACGTCTCCCAACCTGCTTCATCGCCCGTAATTCGGTTTTATACCAAGGAGATGAACGGGCTCCACCAGGTGGGAGAGGACACTTGGGAGCAATCATGTCAATAGCCCTGGTCATCTCCTCATTCCACAGTTCAACCAGGGCATCGACAGGATCACCAGCCTTGTCAACCAGAAAATCCCCCAGAGCTTCCAGGAATCTATCAGGATCCATCCAGCTCCGGGGGCGGACCAATACAATTGGGTCCACACCCTTACAGAGGGAAAGGCCACTCTCGAGCTCAAACCTTATGAGGAAGTGATCTGACCATGACAAGGGCGTCAAACTTAAATTCCTCACCCTCAGATCACCCTCTTCCTGCCCCATCGAGAAAACCAGGTCCAGAGTGTGTCCACGTTCATGGGTCGGGCCAATGATGTGTTGAGACAGCCCCATGGGCACCATGGAGGCCATGAAGTCCTAAGCCACCCTGGTTAGAACCGTCTTGGCATGGAAATTGAAGTCCCCCAGGACCAACATCCTGGGAGTCTTCAACACCAGGTCTGAGACGATCTCCGTCAGCTCAGGCAGGGAGTCTGTTGGGCAGAAGGGTGCACAGTACACCAACAGAATCCCCAGTCTGTCTTGGTCACCCAACACCAAGTGGAGGCACTCCAGCCCCAGCCTTGAAAGGACAGGAAGCCCCATAAGGGAAATAGAAGCTCGATAAACCAGAGCGACTCCCCCTCCCCTCCCCTCCCCTCCCCTCCAGGCATGGTTGGTGCTGAACTACACAGTTGAGAAAGGGAAACATCCCCCCCCTCACCCACCCAGGTCTCTGTGATGCAAGCCAAGTCGGCCCTCTCATCCATGATCAAATCATGGATGAGTGTTGCCTTATATTGGACCAACCTGGCATTAAGCAGCAGCACCGACAGGCCTGGGGGGCAGTTGACAAGTCTACCTGGAACCTGCCGGCTGGGGGAATAACCAGAAAGAGGGACAGGTGTTAACCATCTGTCCCTCCTTCTTCTGTGCTGACCCATTATTTATTTATTTTTATTTATTTTACAGATTTTTATGCTGCCCCCTTGCAAAGTAGCATTAGACCCCCCCAATGCCATAACGTCCATTGCCCATCACCACCCCGATGGTGATGACCCCGCGCTCCCCAAGCGACATCATAGTAAAGCACGAGATGCACCAATTAAAAGCAATCTAAAACCAACAATTGAAACCATTAAAAACATCCTACAGTAATCCTCCACTAGCCCACAGATAAACCAAACCACGGCCAAAGCCCCTGGCCAGCCCAGCCCCCCGCTCGGCCTCCAAACGATGACCACCCTTAGGCTGTTGCCTTTCGGCCGCCACCGGTGCTTTGTGGTCCGCAGGGTCCCTCCCCGTGCCCCTCCCCATCCCGGCACGTCTCTCACATGCGCTGGGGGAAGCAGGCCGGAGCAGGGTCCTGGGCCGGTGCTCCTGGTCTCTGTGGCAGGGCAGCGGCAGCAGTGAGCAGCAGCAGGCGGTGGAGCAGCGGCGAGGTCTGGGCGACGTGGGCTCCGGGCGGCGCGGATGGAGGTGGGGCCGTCCGGTGCGCTGGTTTCCATAGGTATACCTAAATGATGCGGCTGGAAGGAAGCACGACGCTTAAGTACAGACCAGTGCAAGTTGCAGCCTTGTTTACAGTTAGGATGTTGCCCCCATAATGTGGTAGAAACCATTTTGGAAATAGGCCCAGACTAGGCCCCTGTGCCAGTCATTCATCACCTGTGATTACAGCAGTGTGTGGCCGCTGCTGCATGTTGTCACCCGTTTCAGCTCATCTGGGCTCTCTGCTGTGCTATAGTGGGTGCTACCTTCAGTTAGGCCAGCTTTGAACTGCCTTGGTTTAACCTGGACCCCTGCACTGAGCAAGGGGTTGTACCTAATGGCTCTCTGGCCCCTTCCAACCCTGCTGCAGTAGTCCCCCAAAATTCGTGGGGGTCGTGTTCCTCGAGCACCCGCGAATTGTGAAAAACCGTGAATTCTGAATGTGGTAAAAAATGCCAATTTTTATAATTTAAACCCTAAATATGTTGCTGCCTCATTATTCTTTTTGTAGCGTACAGTGCTCTTATTGATACCATAATGGCTCGCAACTGCAGCATAACTTTTAAGTTCCTGGAGCAAATCCAGTAGTTCAACTTTCTCCTGGCATGTTTTAAACATCTTCGGGCGCTTAGGTTCATTGCCAGAAGCCTTAGAAGGTGTGGGGCGTTTGGGCGGCATCCTAGGGCTTCAAGAAGAACAAAACACTCAGCGAACACCGGAGATGCATCACAGGGCAGCAGCCGATCAGCAGTTTCCACGAAATTGCGGGGGTTTCCGCGAACAATATTAGTCCAGTTCCAAGGAAAATTCTGCCAAAGACTGAGGCTGCGAATGCTGAACTGAGACTTCATGGGGGTATACTGTATTCCACGATTCTATGAAAGGATCACTGGTGCTCCTTTAAAGTACCCTTTCTTGGTAGCAGCATCCCCCGCTCTGACATTTCAGCCAAAAAGGCTCTCCAAACATACTAAACAGTAAAACTCTTCCTTCCATCCAGTGCGCAACCTAAAGGACTCAAATAGAAAAGGGATTGAGAGGGAAAGGAGAAACACACAGGGAGACTTTTGTTGCTAGTTACAAAATTCAGCAGGTCATGCAGGTCACATTCATATCCTGCCTTTTTTCCTCTCGCAAGGAACCCAGGCAGCTTACAAGGTTCTCCTCCTTTCCATTTTATCCTCCCAGTAACAACTCTGTGAGGTAGGTTGGCTGACAATCTGTGACTGGCCCAAAGACAGCTTGTGAACTCCATGGCCAGGTGGAGACTAGAAACTGGAGCTCCCACTTCCCCAGTCCGACACTGTAACCGCTTTGCCACATTGACTAAGCACAATGGAAGGGCTCCTGGTTCCTCTCCTATTAGATCAGGGCATTGTGGAAAATCCCTTGGTTTTTCCTAGTGCATCATATTATTGGAGCCCCCGACATGAGGGAAAAATATATTTAAAGGGGAGGTCTCAGGGCAGCTGCCTGGTACTGTACTCATCCAGCTCCACCACACTGGCCTTATTACCTGGCAGAGTTCTCCAACCACTGCTACCTGTCTTCTGGGATTTTTTGTGCAAATTATGCTTGCTCAGTCATGTGCAAATTATGCTTGCAGATCAGTCATGTTCTTAGTTCTATTTCATTCTGTTTTCTGATTTTTTTAAAACATTCAATGTATTATATTCATAAAATATAATAAATTATACATATTAAAATATTCCAGTTCAACTGGAATGCCTTTCCCCTAAAACATATGCATTTTTAAATATAAATTAAACATAAGTTAGACATAAACTCATTGTTAAATTCAATTAAAAGTATTGCAGTACTATTATGTTCTGACCTCTGTATTCAGCCAGTAATTCACTTTATTTGCTTAAAAAATGTGGGCCAAACTATACAGTGGTACCTCGGTTCACGAACTTAATCTGTTCCACGACTCTGGTCGCTACCCAAATTGGTCACGAGACAAGTCAAATTCCCCCATAAGGTTCATTGTAAATAAGGTTAATCTGTGCTGTAAATATTTTTTTAATCACAAGGAAGACGAGCATGATCGTGGGCACGCTCGGGGGCGGGGGAGAAAGGCACGCTTGCGGTCTTGCTCATGCAGGGAAGACAGGTGCAATTGTGGGCACGTTTGTGGGGAGGAGACGGGCACTATCGTGGCCCTCTCCCCCCCCCCACCAACTTCAATTTAGAAGCCCCTTCTAAATTGCTTTGTTTCTATATAAATTGGCACATGCACATTTTATGTAATCTGTATCTTGTGTGTCTGGTGCTAGTGTTCACCTGCCAGCTCATCTTCTCAGGCCAAATAATTGGTATTAAGGAAGTTGGGACTGGGGATATATTCCAGGCAATACAACTGTGTCTAAGTGTATTTTTCAGACCTGGCACCCCCGTTCTGAGAAAGTCTTTCCTTATTATCACAGTCGGTGGTGGAGTGAACCTCAAGGGCAAGTTGATACCAAGAGTAATCTGAACATGTGCCAACTGCTCCCTGTGTACAAGGAAAAAACGTGTCCTGCGCACAATCTGTTGAACGCTCCTGTGAAGTTTGGGTGGTGCTTGTTTGGGAACTGGGGGATGTGGATGACTATGGGGTGTTTGGGGTGGGGGAAGAGGGAAGGTTGTAGTTCTTGTTATGGCACCTGATTTGTATACAGAAGATGGCAAGGCCAGACTTCGTTGGCATCTCCAATTTAAAAAAAAAAGATCTGTGGTTAGGAGATGGAGGAAAGCCACTCCAGTCACAGGAAAGTGAACAGGGTTGGAAGGTATTATCTTATATTCTCGTGTATCTTGAAAATGAAAAAAAAAAATCCAGGAACCCACCATTATGCTTTCACGAACCTCAGGGTGCAAGAACGTGATTCCTAAGCATCTGGGGGGCGGGGAGAGGCTAGTACACACAGCCAAAGACGATACTAGATCATATGATCAAGACTGCAAAACAGGTCAGGGAGCCAAGACCTGATGATAGTGAGGCTTCTGGAAAACAACAGAGATGTAGCAAAAGAGATGCAAGAAGCAAAAGGGCTTCTTGCAAGAAATAACAGGCAGAGCCAGCCAGCCGGCTCTGCTTTCCTTCTCCGCACGCCCGCCTCACCCGACGTCCCCGCGATGCCCTGCTCTTCCGCGGCGCCGTTCCGCAGCCGCGAGGTTGCACTAACGGCCCGTTTGGCGCCGGGCCCGGCTCCGCCGAGCGCCGCGAGCGGCTGCGGCGGCCCACTGCAGGCAAGGGCGGCGCCGCGGGGGTCTCCATGGAGACGGCCGTCAACAGCCGAGCCGCGCCCCTCGGCCGCCGCGGCGCGCAGCGAGAGGCAGCGGGCTTGCGAGGCGCGGCGCACGCAGCGCAGCGGGGCAGACGGCGAGCAGGGTAAGACCGCGGGCGCGGGGGCCTCAGGCCGGGCGGCTCTCCGGGGCTGCGCTCGGAGGCCGCGGGAGCGCCGGCTGCACGGCCGCGACCTGCGACCCCGGGGCTGCTTGCACGGGCAGCCCGCTCTGTTCCGCCGCCGCCGCCGCCGCCCTACTCTCTCCGATCCGCCCGTGGGTAAGCCGGCGATGCAGCAGTGAAGCCCAGCGGGTCGGTGGGGCTTGCTGCGGAATAAACGCGGCGCGGAGAATCAGGGCTGCCAGTGCGCGGAACTTCACGGCGGCAGCGCGGGGAGGAGCGCGCTCTGCAGTTGCAGCCCGCACAAGGTGATCTCATTTTGCTCCGGATTAACGAATTCGGAGTAACTCTTCCTTCTCCTCCTCCCTTTTCCATGCGCAGCTCTCTAGTTCCTAGATGACTGTAAGCGGGGGCGGGGGGATCCCTAAACCCAGGTCCCGAGTAATTTAACGTTGTAGCGCAAAGGACTGGCCGGCGCTTTGCGAACCTCCGCGTGGAGGGCCTGATCCTGCACCAGCTCTGCCAGGAGGTCCGTTTCATTCCGCCGTTTGCGCTCCACCCGCGTTGGCGTGGTCGCGGATGACTCCTAAAAGGCTCCCCTTGGGTGCCAGTTGTTTTATGTGCAAATATCAATCAAAGACGAGCGATTTCTTCCCCACCTCATAGAATGAACGCTCACATCAGGGCAGGGACCACGCAAAAAAGGGAATGCTGCTCAAATGATGTTTATGAAGTTTACTGTGGCTTATTTCCAGGTTAATTGGCATAAGATTACAGCCTATAAGAGGGCTTTCCCCCACTCTCCCTTTTTCCTTTTGAACGTGAAGCCTTAAATTTCTTTTGGTATTACTGACAAACGCTTGAAAATGTCTGTGCTGTACTGGGTTGACTTCACTGGACGGTTCTCTACTTTTGCCAATTCTTTTCTTAGACCGCCTCCCGCTAGGTATACTGATGTTTTACAACACAGGATCTTTTAACTACCAAAGCATCACAGGTTAGTGTGAAATGATTCTGCGTATTCCCTCTTGCTAGTAAAGGAGGAAATGTCTTGCAAAATCAAACCAAGAAAGCTACCTTGGCCCAGATTCCCTGCTAGAATTCAAGCAAGCCAACAAGTGTGAGATGGATGGCTCCCTGGTCTGCTGAAGGGCCAGCACCTGCCTTCAGCTGTTCCTGGAGTAGAAAGCCTAGTCCATTTAAAATTCTTGTGAAAATCAGAAAATGATGCAGGCAGGAGTTTTGATGTTCAGTTCCTAGCACCTCTAGTTTAAAGGATCAGGTAGAAGTTGACGTGCAAGAATTACTGAGACGTGCTGCCAATCCCAGTGGACCAAGGCAGGCTAATCATAGAATAGTAAGGTTGGAAGGGACCAAGATGGCCACCGGGTCCAAGATCCCGCTGTTTGCAGGTCACCAGTTTACATCATCCCACTCAGCTGGCTGTCCAGTTTCTTTTTGAATGTCTCCAGTGTGGGAGGGCCCACCACCGTTCTAGGCAGCTGGTTCCACTGTTGTATTGCTCTGACAGTGAGGAAGCTTTTCCTGATGTCCAGCCTGAATCTGGGTTGTCACAACTTGAACTGATTATTTCATATTCTACACTCTGACATCGGCAAGAAGAGATCTTGACCTTCCTCTTTGTGACAGCCTTTGAGGTACTGATAGAGGGATATCATGTCCCCCCTCAGTCTTCTCTTCTCAAGGCTGAACATGCCCAGTTCTCTCCGTCTCTCTTCATAGGGCAGTGTTTCCAAAACCAGGATCAGCAGTCAGGTTTCTGGGAAACAGCAAGGAGTTTTGACTCCCAATAGTGTAACAATAGTGAAAACAAACAGCCTTACTCCTCTCTTAAATTAGGCTGCCAAACCCAAGAATGCTCATGGGGAAACTGGAGTAAATTTGGTGTGAAAAGATGTATATGTGAGCTCTGGATCTGGCACTGAAAACTAATTCCCAATTAACAAAGACCCATTGATCTCCATGGACTTTACTTCCAAAGAAACATGCAATAGCATTGTATCATAAATCTGCATTCAGTGGCATGTGAGAAGAACCCAGGCAGACCTGATAGTAGAAGAGGCAAGAAAAGAATGGTTCTTTTATTTCAAGATACTGCTTGCTGCCTGCAATTTTTATAAGTACTTGAGGTAATAGTAATAAAACTGAATGACACTTTAAAATGTTAATTGGGGGCACCTTACTTCTAAACTGAAGTTAGATGACTGATCATGTTAGGGTTGGAAGGATCTGCAAAGAACATCTAAGCAAACTCGTACTGAGCACAGGATCCACCGCTATGGATGGTTGTTCATCTTCTGCTGAAGTACTTCCAGTGAAAGACGGCCACCGCCTCTCAGACTAGCCTGCTCCATTTTCAAGCAGCTCTTACCATTAGAAGGGCTCTACAAGTGTTCTGTAAACTCAATTCCCTTGCAATTTCTGCATATTGGTTCCAGTCCTCCTTTCCAGAGCAGCAGATAACATGCCTGCTCTGTCCTCTGCACAGCAGCTTCTCGAGTATTGAAGACTGACATCATGTTTCCCTTTAATCTTCATTTCTTTAGGCTAAATGTATCCAGCTAGTTTAGCCACCCCTCCTAATATTTGATTTCCAGACATCATACCATCCTGGTTTTTCACCTGGGCCGTATGTTTGTCAATGTTTTTAAAAAGGACTAAATATTATCCATGCACTTGTTAATATGCTTTATTTCAAGCATACTGAGGGATATTTTACAATCTCACAAAACTCAAGAACATAAAAGTATTGTGTATTCCCCCATAAGGAATATTTCATGCATGGAGCTGAAAAATTGCATGATTAAAGGAAGAGTTTCTACTCCAATTTTTTCAGCTGGCACAGCTGGATTGCCAAAGAAAATCTCCCCCTCCCCCCCTCCCCCCAATTTTGCATTTGTCACTGGAGTTCTGCCCCGCTTCTCTCAGGGGGAAAAACTCCCCGAAGTTGGAGCCAGGCTGAGGTATGTGGAACTGGGCAAGCAGAAACAGATATCCCTGCGTGTTCTCCATGGAGCATCCATTCTTCCTGACACACAGAAGCAGAAACCATGCTGCATGGAATGAGCTCGGGGGGGGGGACCCCAAACTGGGTTGAGGCGCCTTTTGTGAGGGGAGCCCTTCTGTCCACAGAAGGCAGATCCTTCATCCAACCTTCAAAACATTAAACACAAGTAACACCTTTACTGTATCATCTACTCTGGATCTTATTCCCCAGATCACGCGCCCGGTGGATTCTAGCAGCCATTTGGGGTCACTCTTTTAGTACACCCTGCAGTGAAATGTTCTGTTTGGTCAGGCTGGGAGGGACATAGTCTTCAGAATATTGTGAAACGGGGATTGACTTGCAATGTTGACGCTATTGTCATCTGCTACCAAGGTGCATGTTTTGGAGTTTGGTATCCAGGAAGAGCAATAGCTCAGAGCTAATGCACTTGCTTTGTGTACAGAATTTCTGGGTTCAGTTCCTTTCATCTTCAAGTAGGGTAGAATCCTGGGAAAGCAGCTGAAGCAGCTGTCAGTCAGTGCCAACAGTGGCTTGATGGACCAATAGCCTGATTCACAATTTTAGGCAGCTCCTGATGTTCCTGTGGACTGAATAAATATTAATATTGTTTGACTGTGCAGTTTAATGTAGTTCTGCTGTACAGACGGTGTTGACCTATGATTGGGGAGACCTAGGTTCAAATCCTCACTCACCTATGAACCCCACTGAGTGAGTTTGGGCCTGAGAATATGTCTCAACGCAACCCAACTCACAGGGCCGTTGGGAGCATAAAAACATAGAATCATAGAATTGTAGAGTTGGAAGGGGCCATGAAGGGCATCGGGCCCAACTCCCTGCTGTTGCAGAACACCAAGTTACACCATCCCATTCAGTTGGCTGTCCAGGTTCTTTTTGAATGTCTCCAGTGTGGGAGACCAGACCATGTACATACTGTGAACTCTTTGGAGCAACGGTAGGATAGAAATATAACCAGAATGCAATCTGCTGTGAGCCGCCCCGAGGCTAGTTGGCAAGGGGCGGCATAGAAATTTTTCTAATAAATAAAAAATAAAATCTGTCTCCTGTATAATGGAGCCTGAAGGCCATTTGGCTGATGGATTCCATTTTTTAATCTCCAGAATGCCCATGTTGTGCTGATGTAGGGACTTTGCCCCAAAGTCCTGGGACTTTGGGGCAAAAAAAGAAAAGAGGCAGCCACTGGCTGAATGGAGACAACAGGAATACCAGTGGGCATTGCCCCTAAAAATATGAAGAGAGAAGGCAGATTTTGCCCCTCTTTTACCTCTGACCCCTTTCACTTGGCTGCAAACTTCTCATTTGGAGACTTTAAATCTAGTCACATCAATGGACACATTTATATATTTAGTATTTATGAACTTGGCTGCTCCATAAACAAAGTTTTCTTGTTTATATATGGGCAGCATACACAAACTGGTCTCATACAAAATACGAGATAAGCCATATGACTTCAGCAACCATACAGAACGCATGATATACATCACACTTGTGTTAGATCAGTGCAGTCTGCAAAGAAAAGTGTGACAATGTTAAAGGAATCCCAAAGTCTCAAAAGGGCACTAAAGGATTAGGATTGACTAAGGAGCAGAAATGCTTGTTCAGAGTGCGTGACCATTTTGGTACGAAGTCTGAGCCGAACCAGCATTTTGTATGGGTGAGCTCTGCGTTGCCACCACAAATTGCACATCTGTATTTGTTTGTTTATGTATCCAAGTCTTTTGGAGAGGACACCACCAGCCAGCCGTGTGTCATGCCTGAACTAACAAGGCAATCTGATGAAAGGAGTGTTTAAATACCTTGAGCAATGCTTGAGCCAGTAATTCGAGCAGCTGGTCAAAGGCAGAATCAAAGAAGTATTTTAATTAAAGGAGAGGGTTCAGAGCTTCAGTTCCTCTACCTGGCTGCTTCGCGGTTTACTTGTCAATCATATTTGCTGTGATGACAGTGGATTTGCCTACTATAAACATGGCAGGTGAGTGTCCCTAAAATAAAAGAGAATTCCCATGGCTATGGGGTAAATGGGTCCTCTCAGGCAGCAAACCTTACATAAAGTATGTGCCCCTAAACTAGCTTTAGCTTGAAAACCTCCAGATGTTTAGGGCTCTTCGCATTTTGGAGTTAGATGGGATATCTGGGTTTTTCATTTTGTTTTATGCTGAATTATGCATTTCTGTGCATGACTCATTTGTGTTTGCTGCCTCAAGCACCTCCTTGGAAAGGTGCACATCTTTATGTTAATAACGTGTGTGTGCGCGTGTGTGCGTGCGTGTATGCAAAATATGGCAAAGTGGAGATTCAATGTGGGGTTGGGGTTACAATAGCCTTCCTCAACTCAGTTTCTATGTAAGTCAGAAATCTCTGTTTGGGCAAGTCCATATTTGCACTTCTGTACATACCTATAGCATGCCTACGTGCCTGCTGGAGGCAGTCCATTCGAGAACTAGTTTTCAGGGCCAACCTTGAACCCTGGACTGCATAAAGAAACAGGGCAGACCATGGACAGCGGGCTTTTCTCTCACTGGTGAAGAACCACAGCTCACTTCCACAAATGCGATAAGGGAAGAGGCTGCAGAGGTTGGGCAGTTCTCTTGCTTGAAATTAATGATGATGCAGCCATACCTCCTTGGGGGGGAGGGGGTCTGCCCAGGTATGTCTGTGTAACTGCTCAGACCTCTACCTGACTGCACCTCAGTGGTGTAAACCAAACACCTGAGCCTTGCGAAAGGTGCCCCCCTTTACAGTTGTGTGTTCATCCACCTGCTACATACATTTCTGTGCCAGGGGGTGTGCATACATGCAGCACACGTGTGTTTGGGGCTGCATGCGTTACTTCAAGTCTTCTCCATCTCGTTCTCCTGAGCTGTGATACACCCTGATGCCCATTTCCAGGAACTGTCTCAGCCCAGCAGTGGGAAATGTTTCGAGCATGGAAGAAAGTTCATGCACATGTGTGTTTGTCTGTCTGTCTGTGGAGCTAAGCACACATGTTAATTCACACCCTCATCCCCGCAGCAACAGTGTCCAAGTAGCACAACCCGCCCATAGCAACTGTTACCAGGCAACACAAACTCTGGATGCCCTAGCAGCCAAGCCCACACGCCTGTTTTTGTTTAATGTCAGGCTGTAACCAAGGTCCTGAACCTGGCAACCCCAGCCCAGGAAGCTGGCGGTTGCCCCAACAGCCTGCCCTGGGCATGGGTGGATCCTGGCCAGCAGCCAGAGGAAAGGGTCAGTTAAGGGCAAATGCCCATGAGCAATGGAGAGCTTTTCCCAAGGGAAGGACCAGGCTGGAGACCTTCCTAATATTTGTCGGGGAATTGCCCTCAAAGAGAAAGCAGCCCCAACACATACACAAAATGGCATTTATCCAGAACCAAACAAGGCTCTGTAAAAATTGTGTGTCAGTCTTGAGTTCATCAGTCTTTTACAGAGGCTGTGCTTCTTTGAAATACACAATTGCAGCTTCCATGTCATTTTAACCCAGGAGTTGAAGGCGGTGTACATAGTTTCACCTTCCACATACAACAGTCCTGTGAGTTATCTTGGGCTGAGAGGCAGAGACCAGTCCAAAGTCACCTAGTATATTTTATGCCTGAGAGGGACTTGAGTTTGAATATTCCTGGCCCTAATTCAACTCTCCAAGCTCTCCTGCTCTCTCCCACTGGCTCCAAAATACTCCCCCTTCCCTGAAAACCAATTAGATTTGATGGAGCTGAAGTGTTTTGTTTAAATCCAGGTATGTCTCTTTCACATATCAAGGTGAAGGGGAAAGGTGCAGGTGTGTCTGTCCATGCAGTTTTTAGAACGCCACACCTCCAGCTTTGCTCTTATCCCCTGTAGTAACGAGGGATGCTTGTTGGCTGCCCTCTATCAACACGGCAGTCTCTGAGTAGGGTTGTGCTCTTTCTCACAGGATGCCTGTTATCCTAATACAGGCAAACCTCTAGCAAGAAATAATTCCAGGAAAGAGAGCGGTTCACTAGTGTTAAGAGAATCTTCCTATTCTCAGGACTGACCTTCCAGAGAAGAAACAAGAAAACATGGTTCTCCACTCTGTGAGACAAGGCAGAGAGGGGTTGATTTTTATAGAGAAACAGTTGGAAGGGGCCTATAAGGCCACTGAACCGACCCCTCCCTGCACAATGCATGGCTCCAAGTGGAAGCATCCCTAGCAGAGGGACTATCCAACTGCCCCCGAATGCCTCCAGTGTGGGAGAGCCCACGGTGCCTCCAGGTAATTGCTGCCATTGTTGTACTGCTCTCACCATCACAACACTATTCCACTTTTCCAACCTGGCATCCTGGAACTTGAGCCCATTATTCCACGTCCTGCACTTTGGGATGATCGAGAAGAGAGCCTGGCCTGCTTTTCAAGTGCTTGTACAGTGCTATCATATCACTCCTCAGTGTTCTCTTCTTGAGGCTAAGCATGCCCAGTTCTTTCCATCTCTCTGCACAGGGTCTTGCTTCTAGTTTCCTGATCATATGTGTTGCCCTCCTATGAACTTTTTCCAATTTGTCTACACCTTTCCTAAAGTGTGGTGCCCAGAATTTTGATTGACTGTGTGGATGATGGTGATAATCCATTCATACCCAACAGCTTTATGTTTCTCTGTGAGCTGCACCTTGCTGACCCCAAAGCAAGCATCATCTCCTCCACCCAGCTGGCTTCTGTGTACCTTGTCTGACAGGTGTATCCCCAGTCGTCACCTGGATCTTCTGTGTCTCCATGGAGTATAAGCACACTGATGCCATGACTGCTCCTGGAGGTGATCAATGTGGCTCAGAGCCTCCTGAAAGAGTGATGGGACTTACCTGGAATCTGCAGTAACATTTATGGCAGAACCATACCTGGATCCAGGCCAGAATGGCCTGGGTTAATCCCTTGCCTTTCGCAAGGTGGTGCTCCCCGACATTCTGGATGAGAGCTCCCCGTGTCACCCAAGGAATCTTGCCTCTTGAGGCACTGCAGCCAATGACTCCCATCACCTATCCAAGTTACGGGGTCTCCAAAGTCCCCAAGAGCTTATCTGAAAGGGAATTTGGCCTTCAGTCTACCAGAGGCTCTGTGCCTTTGGTATATACGAGGGCCATTTTGCCTGGATCTGAGCAGATGCCCCTGTGTTTGCAGAACATCATGGCCACGAGTACAGATGTGGCGGCATTGGAGGAGAGCTTCCGGAAGTTTGCCATCTATGGAGATACCAAAGCCACAGGGCAAGAAATGAATGGGAAGAACTGGTCCAAGCTGTGCAAGGATTGCAAAGTCATTGATGGCAAAGGAGTCACCAGCACAGACGTGGACATTGTCTTCAGCAAGGTGAAGTACGTGTCTCTTCCGATCCCATTTCCTACCCCTCCTATTTGGTGCCAACATTTAATTTATGAAAATGGGAAGCTCAGGTCCTGGAAAGTCCCAGCCAGAATCCTGAAACCTTGGCTCCACATACAAATGTCCTAGGAGTTGATTCATACGTACTTCCCTTTTGATCTCAGGTACAAGCAGGCTTAAAAAGGCCAAAGCTGGTTGTAAGAGCACAAGGCCGTGAAAAGCGCTATGCTCAGTCAGACCTACCCAGTTCGGTTTCTGTTCCTACAGCAGCCACCTAGGTGCCATCAGCAGCCCACAAACAGAACGTGCACACCATTTTAGCGCCCTCCTGTTCATGTTCCCCAGCAACAGGTATACAGAGTCATTCAGCCTTGCTACCAAAGGTGATATAGAGCCATGAGGACTAGTAGCCACTATTAGCCCTCTTCATGATTTGTCTAACCCCTTTTTAAATCCATTCAATGTGTGGCCAGTACTATATCCTGTGGAAATCAATTGCCATAAAAATGCCATAAATTTATGTAGCATGCTTGTAAAATCAACACAGCATTGTTTTTGTTTACTAAATAGAAGTCAAACATACTAAAACGAACTTTAGAGCAGTGGGGGGATTTCTGGAAAAAGTTTTAATTCAAAATTTTACTGAAAACCCATATCGTGGCAGGGTAGAATCTCTATATACATTCAGAACACATGCTGCCTTTTGTCCAGCTGCAGGCACAGTGGAAAACAGTCCATCCCACAAAAATGAGGCTTGTGTTTCAGTGCCAAATGCCAGCTTAAAAAACTAACACCAGAAAACTGGCCCGTTGGCTCAGTGCCTGTTTCAGTCTGGCACTGTTGTGTATCACATCTGTGCTTCCGGGAAACAGAGCATGGTGCTCGATTGTGCTGTCCCGGTTTGATTCAGCAATATGGGCAGGAACGGATCCGCTTGTCCTTTCTATCTGCTCAGCGTTTGCTACTGTTTGGGAAGCAGGGCTGCACTAAACATGGCTAGATTGCTTGTCTCCCCTTCTGTGGGAAAGCACTTTGGTTGCTGCGGCAACTTGAATCTCATTTGTGAAAGAAGAGAAGCTGAGATTGAACCTTCCCAGGGATCAGTCACTTACCTGACCTTGCAAATCTCAGAAATGGGCACAGAGTTACGATGCACACCTGGTATTTGTTCAGGGGCCAGTGTATAGGGATGCACTCGAAGATGCAGAAGCTAACCCGCCGCACCTCAAAAGAAGCCCCAGTCACACCTGCAGGTTATATATATATATATGCTTATATCCTGGCTTCTAGTCTTTGTACTCGAAGGAGCTAGCTCTCTAGTTATAAAAACTGCGTCCGAAAACACAGCCAAAACAAGGAGCGTAATAACATCTCACAGTGAGGTTTTCAGGGGCTGCCTGGAAGCAGGTTCCACTGAACTCACTGACACTGACGTCTCTGACGGCATAGGTAGCACTTGTAAAAGCACACAAGGCACCCTTGAGCTGTGAAGCGCCAGCAAATCCAGAGAGTGCCAGAGCCCCATGAGAAGGGTGTGTGTCCAGGGAGGGGGGAGACTAGAGCATGGGCCAGCTAGTCCAGTAGAGATCAGGTGACTTGCCCAACTGTGAGCATGCGGAGGCCTCTCAGGGAATGAACAGCTTGGGTGAGGAAGTGGTAGAGGCAAGCTTGGACTGCACCATGTTCAGATTGTAAAAAGAAATCGTTCCACTTTATTCTGCCCTGGTCAGAACACGGCTGGACTACAGTTCTGGGTGCCACATTTTAAGAAGGGCACTGAGGCAGTCTAGGGAGGGTTCTGGAAACCCGGGCCTATGAGGGACAGTTCGCAGAGATGTGTATTTTAGGCTGGAGAAGACGTGAAGGAGACATGAGTGTGGTCTTCAGCTATCTGGAGGGCTGCCAAAAGACCCTGTTGGTCCAGAGGGGGGAGGGGGGAAGGTAGGTGCTGCCACCCCCATCACAGCTGCATCCCGTGCAATGGCTCTGACTCCCGTGTGCCCACTCTGTCCCAGAGGGAAAACGGCCAGAGTCATCAACTACACAGAGTTCAAGAAGGCCCTGGAGGAGCTGGCCCCAAAGAGATTTAAGGACAAAAGCAAAGAGGAAGCGTTTGAATCCATCTGCCAGCTGGTGGCAGGCAAAGAACCAGCCAACGTGGGCGTCACTGTGAGTAGCTGCTGCCACTGCTGGGGGAAGGAAGGTCCTTGGGGGGGGGGGTGATCAAACCTCAGGTTGGGATCAAGGGTCCCTGAAGCAGGGCAAGAGCAGTTGAGACACTGAGAAGGATGCGATCCCCACGGGCAGCCACACCACGACTGTCCTGCATAAACACCAGAAGTACAGAATACATAATGTGTGCGTGTGTGTGTGTGTGTGTGTAGAAATAGATAAATGTAAGCAAACAACATGTGTCAATAATTTCACAATCAGCCATTTTTAAACATTTTTAAAAATTGCAAGGAGTTTTTGGCCCTGCAGCACACGAGGGTGGCTGGCTTAAGCCCTCTTTCCCCAGGTTCAGTCTTGGGAAAGCCACACGGGACTCCCCTGGTCACTTGGCATGCATTGTGCAATGACAGTTCGCATTCGGGGAAAAAACCGCCTCCACTAGAGGTGATTTTCCTAGGCTACTTGCCATGCAGTGGAGGGAGGATGATTTCACAGGAATGATGGCTGTGGAGGAAAGGTTTAAACTTCTTGAGCGATGCCATCTCGATAGTCTGCCTTTGATTTTACAAAGTTGATGGTCTGCCTTTGATTTTATGACTAGATGGCTAATCACCTTGCTAATCACATGTAGTTAAGCCCCCAATGTTGTTATCTGAAAGCATGAGAAAGAATGACCACTAACTCATAAAACATAACACAGCTTTTAAAAGACGTGCTCCTATTTGTGCCAAGAGGAAAAGCCACATCTGTTGGGCCTTTCAGATTAAGTAGCCGCATGGTTGGGTGCCATATCCTGTACTTTCACTGTTTGTTTTACAGAAACGGGGGGCAGGTTTCTAGGTTGGCAAGGAAGGGCACAGCTTGCAGAGAGCACTTGCTTGGCACGCAGGGCGCCAGGTTCAATCCCAGCATCTCCAGGCAGAGCTGAGAAGGAACCCTGCCCGGAAGCATGGAGAGTGACTGCCAGTCTGTCATGAATGCTGGTCTAGGTGGATCAAGGGTCTGACGTGGCCTAAAGCCACTTCCTACGTGGATTACCCTTCCCAGCCTGGTGCACTTCCCTGCCCCGCTGCCAGCACAGGGCGGGAAAAGACCATTTTAGACAGCTGGAGGGGGGGTGTTGTTGTACAGGCCCCCATGCAAGTGTGGCAGCTGGGGCAGTGTGTTGAACAAGGAATGCTTCTGACCCCTGCCTCGGTTTTGTGATCTGCAGAAAGCCAAGTCTGTGGGTGCGGTGGAGAGGCTCACCGACACGTCCAAGTACACGGGCTCCCACAAGGAACGCTTTGACGAGAGCGGGAAAGGCAAAGGCAAGAGCGGGCGGGAGAACATCGTGGACACCAGCGGCTATGTGGCGGCCTACAAGAACGCGGGCACCTATGATGCCAAAGTGAAGAAATAGGAGCAGCCATCCATCCCTGCGCTCGTCTGGAGGGGGAGCCATCCTGATGACATGCCTCCCACTTGGGGGTTCAGCTTTTGACAGGCCTGCTCCCCAAGTGTCAGAGTTACAGCTGGAAGGGGTGCCTATCCCCGGGTGGCTGAGGTCTCAGCAGGTCACGCATTCACTTCCCGGTGTTCCACAAACCCAGATGACGCCCTCCTGCGAAACCTACGAAGTAGATCTCCAGATATCTGGGACTCCGGCTCCAAGAAGCCTCCTTCCAGCATGATCAGAGCTCAGGAATGCTGGGAGTTGAAGTCCAAAGCCTGTCTGGAGGACTGCTTCCTACTCTATACCTCCTTTTCCCCCTTCTCAAACTGCACGCTTGACCCCCCTCTTCTACAGCTTCCCTTTGCTTCCAAAGTCTCACTTACTGTACACTGCTCTGCTCACTAATGCTAATAGCGGAAGCGCTCTGTGCCCCGTTTGTTCTGAACATCTGCCTGTCGTGCTGCTGTTAAAGGTGCCAAGTTTCTGTTGGGGAAACGAGATGGCAACCTAATCCACTGTTCCCAGGCTTCTGCGGGTATCATACAGCCCCTATTCACTTGCCACTTGTTGGGGTTCCCATCGATTGCTATGGCACACTTCCCCGAACGGGAGTCCTCCTGATGTGTTGGGATACAACCCCCACGTGGGCCACACTGGCTAGGGATGATAGGCATTGTAGTTTAACACATCTGGAGAGCCCCAGGTTGGGCACGTCTGCCCGATGGCACTGTTCACTGCTTCTGAGCTGTATAAGAAAAGCGGAATATTAAATAAAGTACTACTTAAAATAATTTTGCAAGAATTGTACCTTTTCAGCTCCACACTTTTAACTGCACAGTCAACTGCACTTCCTTCAGCTCTCACCGAAGACCTAGTCTTCTCAATGTGGGCAAAGGCATCCCACCGCAAGCTCCTTGGCATGGAATGGCATCCATGGGATTCTGCTCTGCTGGGATGCAGTTCTGTGCACTGAGACGTAAGCCCATGGAAACCCTTTCTGTTGCCCACCTCCTGTGCCAAACGGAGGAAGGCACCATCGGAACCACTCTGAGCAGCTGTGAGAACACGGCCCTGGGGAGGCCCAGCCCAGAGGCCGCCGGCCAGAAAACGTGGGGAAGGACTGGCGGACGCATGTACTTCCCTCCGTTGCCCATTTCCCCATCAGAACCAAGGGGAAGGCATCTGGCCTCATCTCCAGCAGCTCCTCTCCAATGTCAGGTAATGTGAGGAAGCGGCATGTGGGTCAGTCATGCCATGTCTGTGGAGAAGGTGCAATAGCCAAGTGGAAGAGCACAGACTCTGCATTCAGAAACCGCCGGTCAATTCCCAACAGAGCCATTGCTATTCAGCGTGGACCAGCCTTCTCCAACCCGATTCTCTCTAGATGGGTTGGACCAGCCTTCCCCAAACCTGGTGGTCTTCAGAGGCATTTGGACCACAAATCCCATAATTCCTACCCAGCAGGACCATTGTCTGAGAATTCTGTGTTGTGGTTCAAATGTGACTGGAAGATACAAGGTTGGGGAAGGCTGGGTTGCACTACAGCGCCTATCCCTCTCCGAATGCAGGCTGATGCTGGCCAGGAATGCTGAGACCTGCAGATGTAGTCCAACCCATCCAGAGGGCACCAGATCATAGACGGCTGCTGAAAAGGCAGAGCTGAAAGGACCAATACTTGCTAGAAAAGGCAGTTTCCCATGTTTGTCATGTGGGGCTCCAGAGCCCAGATCCAGGGGTGCTTTTTAACCCAGCACTGCCCACATGTTGTGAAACAAGCAGTAGCAATCTTCTCTCGGGAGAAGACACACACTGCTAGAATGAGGGGCCTGCGCCGTCTCACAGAAAAGATTGCTGTCCCCTCTTCTCCTGGGGTCCAGGTATGTCCATGGGCTGAAGGAGAAGCACCAGCAGAGGTGGGTGCTGCTTGACAGCCGGCGTGGAATTCCCTGCTTGCGATGAGGATGGCTGTGTGCCAGACTTCTTGGAGTCTGTGTGGGCCACTGATTTGTAAGGCCTTGCTGCGCTTTTCTCCCGCACGTCTGTCCCTGTTGCCAGTTCTCCAGCATCAGTTCCACCTTTGCCACAGAGACACACGGTTTCTTTCAGCTTCTGGGTAGCACCACCGTCTTGCTTAGCTGACATAGCTGGCCTTTGTCCTCCGGAAGCACATTTTGCTATGTGTGTTGGAGGGAACGTGGGCCCACGAACCAAGGTCTGCAAAAATGGACGGCCCCAAGCTGAGCGCAGTCCCCAGATCACCTGTAGCCACCCCTAGGCAGGCAGCCTCGCATTGATTCCAGGAGCAACTGGCTCCTGCAGGCCTCACAGTGATGGGCAGCCAGGTGGGGGCTGCAGGGGTGGCGTGAGCACTGTCAAGCATGGCATGCTTGGGCACCTGTCTGGGGCTCACACTCCATCAAGGCCCCTCTGGCAAGAGCCCCTGGAGCTGCTCTTTCACCAGCCTGCTCATTCTTGCTCTGGCCCTGGCAACAGAGGCAGAGAGCAGTGGATCGCCGGCTCTCTGCTTGCAAAGCCAGCAGTCAAGTGGCGGCAGTGGTGAGAAGGCAGGTGAGAAGCAGAAGCAGCTGTGGACAGTGGTGCTGAGCAGGCAGGCTTGGTGTGGGAGGGAGGCATGTGGGGGAAGCCCTGCCCAAAGGCTTCCGAATGCTGGAGCCTCATCTGTTTGCCCTGGCAAAGAGGAGCTGCGTGCAGGAGAATGAAGCAGCCTGACAGAGCGGGGCAGGTTCTCCTACGCCTCCTCACCTCAGGCGTCTCAGAATAAAAAGCTGGCAAGTTTTGCAGGAGCAAGAGAGGGAGCACTTGGTCCATCTTGCAGCCCCCAGCAGGCTAGTGGGATCTTTCTGAAGATGGCAACTTTTGTCTGAGTCACTTGCCTTCATGCTTTGGCTCCCTGGTTTGGATGGCACAACTGGGGTGAGGGGGGGGGGGTTGGTCCTGCCTGGCAGGTTACAAATTGTGCCCCAGGCCTGATCTAGTCGAGACCTCCTGCTGTTGAGCTAAGCCACTAGTTCCTATATACAGACTCAGAGCACCAAAGGATGATTCCTGTTTGATCCTTGCAAGAGCACCATGCAGTAGGCAGAGCAATCCTCTGGCTCCTGGACAGCACCTGGAGGGCCATGGGATTTGCTGGAGTCCCTGCTGAAATGCTGGAAAACAGCTGTGATGCCAGAACTCGGACTCCACTCACAAGGGTCCCTCTGCAGGTGCCAGCGGTACCAACTGCGAAGGTGAGCCTGAAGAAGAGGCTTAGGGGGCATGAATGGGGGTGGGGAGAGGAGGGGACTGGCCCACCAGGACAGGACAGACCCTGGCCACACCTCAGCCGCCTTCCCTTCCGCTCTGGAGTGACTCTGTTGGCGAAAAGCAGTCCTCTAGCTGCTTCTTTGGGGTAGGATGAGAGCGGAAATGAGCTGCACCTTCATGTTCAGAATGCCCATAATCCCCTGAGGGTTCCCAGTATCCCCAGTGGATTGCCGCCAAGAGAGTCAATGGGCCCAGGGTTCAGCTTCATAGCTGAGCAGGGATTAGAACCTAACTCACTAACCTAACTAGCTGGCCCTAGTCTGGCTCTCTTAATAGCTCCCTCACCCCGGACCTCCACACTTCAGCAGGCTCAAGGAAGTCAGGCAAGTTGTGGGGTACAGTGGAAGCCAAGAAAAGGGCAGCTAAGGGACATACGGACCTGATGTTCATTTAATAGGTTTACATTCCACTTACTCAATTTTAAAAACATTTCCGTGTTAAATTGCCATGATTAAAAACAACAATACAATCTTATGCTGTCATTATGGCACTAGAAAATAATTTGTGATCTGAGGGTTGAAATAGGAATCCTGAAGGTCAAGCCACCTTTTCGACCTGGGTTTGTTGCTGAAGAATTTACTTGAACTGGTTCTTGGGAATTCCTTTGCATAGAAACATGAGACTGGCAACAGTCTGTATGGGGTGTGATGCATTTCATATTAAATTTTTCTCTCCTTACCATTAATACTCGTAGTGGTACTTGAAGAGGAGATTGGAAGCTTTTGCTTCCAATTTCAATTAATCAGAGTTAAGGCCTACATCTAAACCCTAAACTCTGGTTAAATGTAACTATGGTTTCTTGAAATACAGTACGGTAGCTTCATAAGCCACAGTTTCAAGTTGGATTTTTGAAAACTAACATAGCTAAGATTAAGCAGAGGTTGTCAGGTTCAGACAATACCACAAGCTATGCTTGATATATATGGGAAGCAAAAACATCTGAAGCTGCAGAGGATTGGGAAGTAGAATACACGAGAAAGGGGTAGCTAAGCTCATCCCATCACGATAAAACCATGGTATATTGTGATGTCTAAATTAAACCACTGTCACAAAGCACCTGATTGCCAGCATCTCTGGATTTAACTGTGTGCAGTGGTCTGTGAAACTAAGTGTTGTAGACAGACAGACAGACAGACAGACAGACCATATACTGATATCCATGTTTCGGATGGTAACATATATAATTCCTGACCATTCCCATGCTGGCTAGGGCGCATAAGAATTGTACTCAGACACATCTGGATGGCATTCGGTTGCTTACCACTAAAGTTGTGTCTGGGCTAAACCCCAGGATAGGCATCCCAATTGTTTAGTTACTTCAGAAATTAGCCACTATATCAACTTGCCTGGTCAGACAGTTATTGGAATCTATAGGACATCATTCCCAACTCTATTGCAGGCATGATTTATTAGGGCAATAAATGTATTTAGTACGACAGACAGGGCTTCCTAGCTTCAGTGGAGAGAGGCCAAAGTGCTTCTATAAAAGAATACAAGGACTTTTGTTAGTCTTCCAGGAAGCAAAGGGAGAGCTCTTCGGCAGATCTCAGTGCGAGAAGCAGCTATTGACAGCTCCAGTTCTATGGAAACTTTCCTATTTTATATGAGCACACTAAACTGTGAACTTGTCAAACTACGTTACCAGAAAGGGTGCAAAAGAAGGTAACTTTCATAGGACAGTTTTCAAAATGTGATGCAGAATGTGAAACTGGACCAAAACGCATCAGAAGCAGAAAAGACAGCACTGCCATCTGCTGGGACAAAATAATGCTTAATGGGCAATGCAGTTTTGGTGCAAATAGTTTGAGAGTCAATGCCCAGGACTCGTTCCATGATTTTGTTCTGGCAGAGGATACTAGGTTCGTGATCCAGCACCTTGAGAAGACACCAAGGCTGCCTGAAAAAAGAGTGGGCAGAAAATACATCTCCAGATGTTTTGGACGCCAATTCCCAGCTTTCCTCACCATTCATTATGGTGACATGGGCTTCTTGAAGTGGATATCCAACACATCTGGAAATCTACTTTTGCCCACCCCTGCCTTCCGGAACCTGCATGCTTTCCCCACCTCCTTCAGAGGGATAGTATCAAACCAGGCCATGGTACTGAAGTGGTTCTTCCAGCCTTTGCTTATCACAAATCAAAGCAAAACAAAAGAGCCTGTTCGCCCAGGGCTTGCTCCAGGCCAGCTTGCAGAGGCCAGCTTCCTGGTCAGATGGATCAAAAGCAGCTTCAGTCTCAGTGTTCAGTCAAGAGAAAAGCGGGCTGCCTTTGAGGCCAGTGTGGACAACCTTCATCCTGGATCCGGTGAGCGGATGTGGGCGGCACGGCTACTGCACTCTAAATGGAAGAAGGGCCTTTGGCCCACACTGACAGGGGCCAGGTGACGAGAGGTCTCCGCCGTTACTGCTCCTCTTCTGTACTGCTTCTTCAACTGCTGCTCTGTCTGGCACACACAGTGGTGGTGGTCGGAAGCGGGGGGAGCAGATGCCAGGGCCACCTTGCTCCCCAGCTCTCCATCTGCCAAGTAAGCAAGTGGCAGCAGTGATGCAAAAGATTACAAAGGGCAATAGTTGCTGATAATACCTAAGGGATTCCCAGAACTGGTCTTGCCCAAGGACTCTCAGAAGTCTGAAGTGAGGTTGTGCTCATTCCATCTTCTCTTCCTTTACAGATTCCCAGTGGATCAGAGGAAGACAATTACACAGAGAAAACATCATCACCTGCTTCCTGCTAAATTCTGTGAACAAGGCAGGGCAATGGTGATCAAAGTCTCATTCAGAAACACCCATAATGCAATTTTAAAATGTTTATATCAGATCTACATGGAAGAAGTTTATTTATTTATTTAAAGTTTTTATATGCCGTCCCCTTGCTATATAGCCTCGGGACGGCTCACAGAAATAAATAAATACATACATACATACATACATGCATACAAATAACAATTAGATACTACACTTGACCTTAGCCAAAAGGCCAAGAAGCGATGTAGAAGCGGGAAGTTCCATGTAGTTCAAAAGTTCAATCAAATCCTTACTACTTATTCAGAAGTAAGGCCATGGAGAACAGGGGGACATACTCTGTAGGATCTGAGCCTTCAAGTAAAATAAATGGAATAGGCTGGAAAAGATCTGGTCCATCGCCCAGGTTTCTAAGACAGTCTCCCACCACCAGGTGGGGCTGGAGACTTAAGTGGATACGCATTAAGTTCATGCTTTTCTGTAAATAAATGCAGCTGAGAGATGCTGACAGAACAGAAGGAAAAAGGTGTATTGCTTTCCTGCCCACAGCTTCCAAAAACTGAGGGTCAAACAAGGTCAACCCAAGACCTTTTGCTGCTTCAAGTGAAGGGCTGGGATGATGTTCTCCTATTCCATGAAGCCGACCAGATGGAAGTTGAACAACTTCAACAGTGATGATGGGACAGCAGCTGAAGGAAGTACACCAGCTTTGTGGGTACAGGGCGGGTTGCCTGACACACCCAGCTTTGCCTTCCCGTAGGGGGAACAGTCAGGGGGGCTACTGTCTCCCCACCCCACGTCATCTGTTGCCTGAGACAACTGCCTCATTCTGTCTCATAATGGGGCCAGCCTAGGTTGCTATTGTGATGCATTTAACTATATTCAGATAGGATAAAACAGATTAGAGAGTTCAGCTATTAAGGCATTTATATCCCAGCTTTCAAATAAAATTCTAAGGCAGCTTACAAATCTATAATCTCTCTTCTCTCCTCAGCATCATGAAAGATAAAAATACACATCGTACTAATGAAATTAAAAGCACTATAATCTTGAAGTGCTTTGTTGAAAACCTGGGGAAATAAAACAGTCTTCACTTAGCACTGAAAATTAGCACTGAAAATCTAACAGTGCAGATGCCAAGCAAGCTTTCCTTGAAATAGTGCTTCACAAATGGGACCAGCTGCCTGGAGGGGTGGTGGGCTCTCCCACACTGGAGACATTCAAAAAGAAACTGGACAGCCAACTGAGTGGGATGGTGTAAACTGGTGTCCTGCAACAGCAGAGGGTTGGACTTGATGGCCTTCATGGCCTCCTCCAACTCTACTATTCTGTGATTCTACAATCTTCTCTAGTGTAAATGTATTCAGTTCTTTCAACTGTTCCTCACAGGATTTCGTTTCCGTACTTTCGTTTCACCTTCGGAATGCCCTCCTCTGGACATGTTCCAATTAAACTGTGGTACCCAGAACTGGATACCATACCTCTGATGTGGCATGATTGGAAGGATAAATATAGTTCTGTAGATACTGTGAAAGATTACACAATCTCATCCTTCCCTGTGATTTGACTCGATTTACAAATTCTTTGAGATGAGGCTGGTAGGCTGCTGGAATGGACCACTGAAGATTGTGTATCGAAGATTCTGGCATATAGTAAACAAGCAAAAGAGGGAAAAGGTGGATTCTAAGTTGTCTCCAGGTTGTCTTCTTTATGTACTGGTTTACTAATCTCAGGATGCATTTTATGAGGAGTACACTGAAAAATAGGGCTGTCGGCCCCTCAAATCTGCCGGCTCTTTCTGTGCAATGGCAATACAAGTATCAAAATGACAGCAGGAACGTTCACTTTCCCATTCAGCCAACATGTTCTTAGGAGGGCAAAGGCGTCACCTCTGCATCTGTGCAGGATCGGCCCAAACAGCCTTGCCTGGAAAAAGCCAGCACTCTTTCCTGTTGCCTCGATACAGAAGTCTATCGCCCTTGGAAAGCGGGGAATTCAGATGTGTCGGTAATTGCCTTAATATGAGGGCAAAGGCTCAGAATTCAAGTCATTCTTGGTCTTGGCAAACTTCTACCCCTGGATTCCTCATCAGGAACAGACACATCAAATACGACCTTTCAACCCTGCAAGGGCCATTTTGTATACAATTAAGCTGTGATAACTCTGGCAGCTGTCAGCACTTTGTCCCCCAAACCCCAACTCTGCAAGCAATGGTCCTGCTCTCTATATGGTTGTGACATTCAACCCGAGCAAAATTAAGCGTGTTCTACAACCTATCAGTTTCAGTGGGCAGCTCTTACCCATTCAAATAGTGATATCCAGTTCGGCTCTACATATTTCCTTGGCCTCATCGACTTCAGTGGGGAAGCCAAGCATCTGATTAAATCTATGCTGAAGCTGTTGTGGCATTATCCAGATACCCTGCCTTTCTCATTCCTCTTGCAAGGAACCCGAAGTGGCTTCACAAGGTTCTTCACGTTTCCATTTTATCTTCGCAACAGCAACCCTCAGGTAGGCTAGGCTGAAAGTCTTCAACTGGTCCAACATCACTCACTGAACTTCACGACTGAGCAGGAACGAGAACCTGGATCTCCCAGGTCGCAGGTCAGTCCTCCAACCATTCCACCACAGTGGCATAGAAACTGGATGAGCAGAGGATCATCTACAGTGCCTGTAAACATCCATGAGTAAGGAATCGCAAGTCCACAATAAATGCCTTGTGCAGAAAAGCCCTACATGTTTCCAAATCGTAACTACAAAAAGAATTTGATTGAGCTTCCACACTAATGGGGGTGTTGCACTTTTTCTTATCTGCAGCAGCTGCTGTGACCCTTTCATATTAGTGAGCTTGGCACAGCTGCACGGGCCAGAAAGGAGAAAATGCAATTCACCAAAGCAGTCACCCTTTTTAAAGCATCTTTTCCAATTTGTCCATTTTAAAACAGGAATATTTTTTTTAAAAAATCACTTATTTATTTAAGTGCAACTGCCTAGCTACAGTAATGACCTGTAAAATGTTTAAAATGTGTTGTTTATAGATTGGAAGTGTTTGAATTGGAGGTATTTGGGAAGCTGCTAAAATGGTAGATGAAAGAGCAAAAAGCAAAGGTGAGCCGAATAGAGTAACTTGCCTCATATGTGACTACTGCATATGTCTAAACCATATTTCTAAAAGAGGGATCTCTTGCAGAGAATGTGTTACTGATCTGTTGCCATTATTATTTATTTAATCTGGATTACTGGCAGCCTGAGAAAAGATGGCAGGAGCCGGGAGGCAACATAAACACTGGTGGACCATAACAGGATGATGATAGGAGAAATGGGAGAGAACTGAGTGAGGAGGGATGAAGCTGATTTAATTCTGTTATATTAGCTTTTCTTAACCTGGTGTCTTTCAAAATCTTTGGACTTCATGGAAATCAGCCCTTGATGGCATGACTAACAGTCAGGAATCCTGAGAGTTCCCAAATACATACTGGGAAGGCACCAAGCTGGGAAAGACTGCTTAAATACAGAAGAGCAGTGAGGTGGGTGGCGGTGGCGGTAGGGGAAGCAACAGCTGCATTTCCCAAAAAGAGGAAATGCCAAAAAAGGCCGGAGATGTGCATAACGGCATGGATGCAAAACCAAACTGGATTTCTACATCCGGGTCTTTCCAAATAGTGCTGTCTGTAACAGGGCTGGAAGAAGGCAACTAGGTAAGATAGATGACCAAGAAACTTGCAAAAATTCCCCTCATGTGGGAACCGCTTGAGAGGAGCGGCTGGGGAGGTGATGCTTAGGTACCGTCTGATGCCTGAAGCTGCTAGCTTATTCTACCTCATGGCTGGACCAGCCCCCTGGAGAAGGATGTGTGGAAAGGCGGTCTGAAAATGGATGGATCTATGCGTTGTCCAAACACCTCAAATTATTTTACATTCATGGATCTTAATCAGAAAGCCAAGCCTTTTGAAGACATGTGTGTTTTCCCAAGTGAAGGTGGAAGATGCTGCAGCTGTGTGCAATTTTCAATGGGAAAATGGTGTGCCAGGAAAACAGGCAAAAGCTGCTCCCATGCTAATCTTCCCCATTGCCTTACTCAGCGGTGTATTATGTTAATTCTTAATTTCTTATGTTAAAAGAAAAGAGAAGAACTGTGGTCCCCATGCTAGAAGGTATGCTCTTGATTAAATAATCGCTTCCTCCTGCTTCCTGCCCTGCATTAACAAGATTCACAAAGTACGTGTTGTACACTATAATGCGTTCTTACAGAATGGACTCTCAGCTTCCACAGATCAGGGAAAACAGATTCTCTGACTAGCACAGAAGTTCTCCATTCCGCCCTCCAGACCACTTGAAAATGTAACATACCCCTTTTTTCTATAAATCGAAGCATGTAGATAACTTATATTTTACTAACACAATCATAAAACCCAGCACCGTGGGCCCTAGGACAAGTCTTAGCTTCTTCAGTAACCCAGTCAAAATGGTCTCCGTTTCCATCATTAGAAGAAATAAAGCTACTGCAGGGCCAAGAGCTACAAGTATTTTCAGCTATTCCATCGCTTTTTGACAGATCTCCTGAATGGAGCTTGGGGACTACCAATGTTTTGGAGACCTCATTCTGAGAACCCCTGCTTTAAGTTAGGAAGGCTGTGGATGCGATTTCCTCCCCTTTTTGTCCCTAGTCCAGCCACTGACCAAACAGGTTTTGTGGGCTTTGAAATATTATAAAACCCTGCACGACCTGCTTTATCGGAGGGGCAAGTGAGTGTGGTGCAGGCCCTGGGCCACTCTATCCCACTTGCTTCCACTCTCTGAACACACTACCCCGTCTTATCACCCACTATGATGTCTGGAACAGTCATCAACCCATTTTATAAAAGCGCTGATCGGGATGCTGAGACCAGCTGATCTCAGTAGAATGAATCAGAAATCAAGTTGGGCACAAACCAAGGTTTAAGGTAAAGGTAAAGGTTTCCCCTTGACGTTACGTCCAGTCATGCCTGACTCTAGGGGGCGGTGCTCATCTCCGTTTCCTAGCCAAGGAAGCCAGCGTTTGTCCGCAGACAGTCTCCGTGGTCATGTGGCCGGCATGACTAAACACCAAGGTGCACGGAACGCTGTTACCTGCCCACCGAAGCGGTACCTTTTCATCTACTTGCACTTGCATGCTTTCGAACTGCAAGGTTGGCAGGAGCTGGGACGGTGCACGGGAGCTCACCCCGTGTGCAGATTCGAACCGGCGACCTTTCGATCACCCAGCCCAGCAGCACAGCAGTTTAAACCACTGCGCCATCGGGATGCTGAGACCAGCTGATCTCAGTAGAATGAAGCAGAAATCAAGTTGGGCACAAACCAAGGTTTACTGGTGCACAACTAAAGTCGAGGCCATTGTCAAGAGTAGGTATGGTTGGGCACCTGGCAAGGGTCCACACCTCCACAGGGGCCCAGTGACAAGTTCTGGCTTTGCTCCTGCTCTTTCCCACTGCTTCTTCACTCGCTTCTCTGAGCACGGCTGCCCCACCTATCCAGTGCCTGAGTGGAAGCAGTGGTGAGAAAGAGGAGAATGAGGAGCCACCGTAGCTGAGAAGGCAAACTCACGCAGGAAGGGAGCCATTGAGGATTCTTTGCCCAAAAGCCCCCCAAAACCCAGAGCCAACACCGACCACAGTAACGGCGGACAATCACTCCAATTCTTTTACAAAGTCACACATACATTTCCAGGGATTAACAGGGTCCTGTATTTTAAAAAAGTGACCAACAACTGGAAATCCCCCTTCATCTAGACTGACACATGGAGACAGCACATGAGAATGCTGTGCCAGATTTCCTGGAGCACTCACTGGATCCCATGCATATTGAAATCCCCATGGGAAAGGTTCCACTGGGACGTAATTGCATGACTTTGGAATCTGGGAAGCCTTTTTGATTGACAGCACAGAAGGCAGACAGGAAAATAGAATCGATTGCTAGGCTGACTCACTGCAACAGCTGGGTTAGAACAAAAATCATTTCTGGAAGCTGACATAAACCGCAACATCTCAAACCAAATGGGTTGGGGGACTCAGGGTTTGATTTTACACCAATCATGAAATTTGAATTCCAAATGGGGGCTGAGAGCATGTCTAACAATGGTCTGAAAATAACTGAGCACTGAAAGAGAGGAGAATCACTCTTGTTCCCTATATTTGCATACATATCCATTGTGGCTTCTTCTTTGATAGTGGCTTTGAACTATCACAGTATGGGGTAGCAATGCGAAAACTAAAGCCAAGTTGTAGTTTTATGGCAGGAGATTTGGTTGATGGCTGGAAACTAGTGAGGGCATTAGACCTTAATATTTGCTCTTTGGGCATCCCATTCAAGTGCAGGACAGAACTGTAATCGCAACAGCAGCCTACCCATAACTTCCCCCAACTTACTACTCTCCAGATATATTGGACTATAACTTCCATTTTCCCCAGCCAGCAGGGCCATCCCACAGGGTTGGTGGGAGTCAGCTTGCTGGCACACCTGGAAAGCAGTGAGTTGGGGCAAGTGCTGGTTTATTAGAATGTGTATTAGCCTAAGAGGCCATTTCATGCAAGCCAAAATGCAGTTTTCACCTGGTCATACGAACAATACGCTTTGCATTCCACCCATACTTAAAGTAAAGATGATGTATATCTTGCTTTCTGCCCTGCTGACCCCGAAATGCCATGCAAGGAATTAATGGCGTGGAAAAACCCAGTGCTGAGCTCATGTTCTGATTTGTTTCAGCCATGATATTCAGTTGCAGCAGAAGGATGATTGTGCTGTCAGTGTTGCTCATGAATCAGCCATCCAAATTCCAAGACACCAAGAGGCTTTCCAAATTCTGACACTGGGGCATGTCATCTGGATCTGTGTGCTGAGAAAATAAATAAATAAACCATGGAAGACCAGGGCTAAAAATAACAAAGGTCTGAAATTAGACAATGACACACTCATTTCTCAAAAGCGAGTTTGAAACCTAGCGCAGTCAAGCCATCTGCACACAGCCATTTCCCGCAGGCCGGTAACTGATCGGCAAATGAATGGAACGGGCTGAACTTGCAGTGAATTTTGCAATGCGCTTTCCCCACTTAAGGACAGCCTTATGGGATGCGATTCCTTTCTATCTCCTCCCAACTGATTTTTCCATTTTTCTTTTTTCAACTGATTTTCAATATTCCAGCACTAATGAGTGGGCCCCTGGGCCTTTTTGCTTAGGCTTCTTTTGCTCCCTTAAGTTACTTCTTTGGAACAGCTCCAAGTTGAGGGCTCCCCCATGTTTCTTAATGGGTTCTATTTTGACTACAATCCTATCAGCAGTCACTGGCTGAGTTTGCTTTTAGATGGTTGCGCATACAACCACAATGCTATCACATAATGCCATACTTGGGGTGTGCGTGTTCCCAGTTATCTCTGCTGCCAACCAGTTTTGGCTCCAGGCTTCTGATGGCCCATGGACACCGCAGCTCTGTGGACAGCAGCCTTCCCTAAGTCTACTGTCTCAGTGCCATGGCCAACAGCAACTCCAGGGGCTCTTCTGGAATGCTGGTCCCACCTACGCCCATGGCCATGCCTGCTGCCAGTCCCTGCTGACAAGATGAAATACCCGTTTAGGAAAGGAAAATGACAGCGCATGGTTTGCTCCAGCGAGAGCAGAACTTTCAAGGAAGGAAGCAACTCATCTCACAGGGGGAAAATTATGTGCTAATGTGGGAACTAGCCCCAGTCCGTATGTCCTGGAAATATTTGCAGTGTGGCTCTTTGGCATTCTGCCGCATCATGCACAGTCTCCAAATGGTCTTCTAGTGCAGTGGATGATGCTCTCATACAAGTCCCCCAAAACAGGAGACTAACCAATTCTTTTCATGGCTTGCGCCTATTGATTCATCTTTCCTGGTCCAAAAAAGAGGAGATGGAGGGCAAGGAGCATGTGGATGAGGACTGCAGCCTCAGGTAAATCTCATGAGTGTGACATTTCTCATTTTGCAGGGTTCAGAAATTATGGGATTTCTGAACTCTGCAAAATGGGATTCCTGTTTACTTTTCTCCATCTATTTAACAACCCCATCCTAACACAATGTATTTAAATAATGTAAGATGAAAAAGCATAATAAAAATATTTTAAAATGTAATAGAAAGCAACAAACACTTAGTAATATCTTAACAATATTATTTTAAAACAGTCTTTAAACATTGCTGATGTTACTATATTTGTTGTTGTTGTTGTTGTTAGTCACGAAGTCGTGTCTGACCCATCGCGACCCCATGGACAACATTCCTCCAGGCCCTCCTGTCCTCCACCATCCCCCGGAGTCCACTCAAGCTCACACCAACCACCTCAGTGACTCCATCCAGCCACCTCATCCTCTGCCGTCCCCTTCTTCTTTTGCCATCTATTGTTCCCAGCCATCTATTGTTCCCAGGTTACTATATTACAGATGTCTAAATATTTATTTCTAAGAGCTCTGTCCCACAATGTATTTGACACTTGAAGGTAAAGGTTTCCCCATGATAAAGTCCAGTCATGCCTGACTCTCAGGGGCGGTGCTCATCTCCGTTTCCTGGCCCAGGGAGCCAGCGTTTGTCCGCAGACAGTCTCCGTGGGCATGTGGCCGGCATGACTAAACACCGAAGTGCACGGAACACTGTTACCTGCCCACCGAAGTGGCACCTTTTTATCTACTTGCGTTTGCATGCTTTCAAACTGCAAGGTTGGCAGGAGCTGGGACGGAGCCACGGGAACTCACCCTGTGTGCAGATTCGAACCGGCGACCTTTCGATCACCCAGCCCAGCAGCACAGCGGTTTAAACCACTGCACCACCTGCAGTATTTATTTGACACTTAGGTGTCAATAAATGAACAGCTGATTGATTCAATGGTCTGTCTTGCTCCGTCTTCCATGATTTATACCAGCTTCTCACCTTTTTGTTTTTTAAAGAACACATGCACATCAATTAAATGATAAATTTGTTCCTTCTTTTAAAAGAGGCAAGACTTTTAAAAAATGCTGAAATAAAGCACTGGTGAGGTTTGGTGTGTGGTTAGTGAAAGGCAGAGGTAGCATTCACTGTACAAATACAGCAGTGTTCCCTTTGAATTTGTGCCAGGATGGGAGATTTTATGTCTGACTGTATTTCCACATAGGATCACCATTCAGTTTATGTGCATCTTAAATTGTCTCAGACTGGCTCCCAAGTAAATATGTCTAGGAATGCAGCCTGAGTGTCTTGCTCTATAAATGCACTAACAATAAGAGTAAGAGAAGCCTATTTTTCCCATTGGCAAGTTATCATTGAGTGTCCAGATAATTCCATATCCTACAATGCAAACACTGCCTTGAACTCTGCCTTGAACTTTTCTCAAAAAGTAGCAATTTTGCATGTATCATGACAAAACAAGCAAGAACGCAATGATGCACTGCTGTTACTGTTGCTGATTCTCGGGCTTGAACTGGCCAATGCTTTCTTGATGGATTGCTTATTTAAATTTCAGTCTTTTAGTTCGATATAGCCCTAAACTGCTGTTGCTACGTCATCAAATCTCTGATTTATGGCAGCCCTATGAAGGAATGCCTTCAAAATATCCTGCCATCAACAGCTCTGCTCAGCTCTTGTTAACTCAAGGTTGCAGCTTCCTTTATGGAGTCAATCCATCACATATTAGGTGTTCCTAAGCTGTGAGCACGCATTTCCTTGGAAACAGAGGGTTACATAACTGTTCATTTCCACAGATGGATCCTGCATTTTGAACATTCCCAGATAGCTCCAGATTATTTTCAGTTTCACTGGATTATGAAGGCCCCTGGAGGAGAAGCCACTTTGAGAATGAGGCCAAAGATAGCCTCAAAATTAGGTCAACCCCAAAAGAAATAAAGGATTTTGGAGTGCTGTGGATCATCTTTAAGATGCCTTTCTGTTTTTCTTGTAAAAGGCTCCTGCGGCAGCCTTGCTTGGTTAAGTGAACCCTGCAGCACATCAGGTGTGAAATTGTACGTGTGGGAGGGCAACAAAGCAGACCGCACTGAGCATTAAGAGACAGGATGCCTCTAAGCCCATGTTCGGCTCAAGAATTCATCCTCAGTTCCAGTGCTGAGCTCACAGCCCTATCACACGCAAATCCACTCCTGGCTGACCACTTCCACTACAAGTTTTCTTAAGCCATTTAATGTGTACAAGCTGGAGACCGAGAGAAAGGGAAACATGACTTTGTGCTTATTTTATGTATTGATTAGATTCATATCCCACTCTCTTCTTACAAGAAACCCAAAGAGGCTTGCATCATTCTCCTCCTCATGCCCTGAATCTTATCCCTGCACAACAGCCCTGTGAGATAGGTTGGGCAAGTCACCCAGTTGTCTCCATGGCTGAGCAGAGACTAGAGCCCAGATCACTTGAGTCCCAGCCCTGCGCTCTTACCCACGACACGACACACTGGCTTGTGCTGTTACACCATTAGGTTTGAGAGTCTGCTGTAGGGGACAAGAACCCATTTCAGTCTGATGGGCGAGTTCAGGTTCAGAGAAGGTCTTGCAAGGTATGGAGGCATATTCCAATGGTGCAAGAACAAAGGGGGGAAAGATATGGGGCCAGAAATCATGATGCAAGCACCAGCATCTTGTATCTTGAAATCCATATTGCCAATAACAGCACTTTAGGAGAGGCATTTCATTCCTTCAGGCTGGATGGAAAATCTGCACAGAAGCAGGGAAATCACCCAGTGATGTGGGGGGCGGGGAGGGTGCTGGAATCCCAGGGAACCTAGTTTGGCCCTCTCTTCCTCACCCTGTAAATCAACCACAAATCTACCAGACTATAGATCTGGATTTATAGTCTTTGTGCCCCATGAAGTGAGCTAGTGGCATCTCTTGTTCCCCCTGTGAATTCCATACATCAATACTTTCTTGAATCTCTATTTATCATGCCCACTCCTAGCCTGAAATGTATGAGATCCCAAGTCTAGCCTCTAGAAATGTGCCTGAGCGGCAGCTAGCTGGCAACGGGAGCTATGCTGCGTTGATCTGAGCAAAATCTACCGTGTCCATTGAAGTGAGCAACTTGTCGTGTGACGTCTCAGTTGACCGAATGCAATTCATGCACTTTGCCTACTTTACCAGTGACCCCGACTAATTCTAACTGACAAGACCATCCTTTGTAGAGAGATAGGCTGAGGGCTCTCGCTGAGAGCAGCCTGTGACCTTTCCTTGTCACTTTAACACTCCTCACTCTGATCAGTTGGGCGAAAGGGACTGAAATGATCCCTTCACTGCATACTGAGCAAGTCATTAACTCCCCATAGGAGTGATGTGATGAGGCCACCAAGGGGCACAATAACAAACAACAATCCATGGCAACACCATGTACAGATGGCTTAGAGATGGGTGGAAGACTGAGGTTATCTTACTTTGGACTCACCAGGAGAAGGCGAGACTCACTGGAGAAGACACTCATGCTAGGAAAAACTGAAGGCAGAAGAGGGGGAGGACCAAATATGCAATGGCACGATTCCATAAAGGAAGCCATGGCCTTGAGTTTGCAAGAGAGGACAGGGCATTTAGTCCTAAGGTCACTGCCCACTGGAGACAACCTGACAGGACATGACAACAAAGAACAGTCATAGAATCATAGAAGGGGCCACAAAGGCCATCGGGTCCAAGCCCCTGCTGTTGCAGGACACCAAGTCACACCATCCCACTCAGAGGGCTGACCAGTTTCTCTCTGAATGTCTCCACTGTGGGAGAGCCCACCACCTCTCCAGGCAGCTGGTCCCACTGTGACAGTGAGGGAACTTTTCCTGATATCTAGCCTGAATCTGGGTTGCCACAGCTCGAATTTATCATTCTGTGTCATGCACTATGGTATCAGTGAGAAGAGATCTTGACCTTCCTCTTCGTGACAGCCTTTGAGGTACTTACAGAGGGATATCATGTCCCCGCTCAGTCTTCTCTTCTCAAGGCTGAACATGCCCAGTTCTCTCAGTCTCTCCTCACAGGGCAGTGTTTCCAAATCACAGATCATTTTTGTTGCCCTCCTATGGACCCTTCCTATAAGAACTGTAAGCTCAGGGTCCCAAAATGACCCTGGGAGTCCCCCAGAAGACCATGCTCCCTCTTGCCCAACCAGTAATGATTTGGTACTCTTCTACCACTTCTGCAGTTTTTACTCATCCTACAGCATCAAAATTACCCCGCAAGGCTTAGCTGCCTGCAGCAAGAGCTTTAACCTAAAATGTGTTGGCATTTGGGTCCTGTCCCTTTTGTCTCCCCCACTGGACCTCAAATGGAATTTGCTTCTTGGGCTGGAAGAGGCTTTGTGTCCGGGTTGCAGAGAGCGTGGTGCTGGATGTTGCCCACTTCTTTGTAGACAGATTCCTTCTCTTCACTTGGCCCGAGCCAGAAGCACAGCAGTCTTTCCTTGGTGCAAGGTGTGTGGGGTAAGCTCCAGCTCGTGCACCAGCTCCAGGGTGGATCAAAGAGGAGGGATGATGGCATGGCTCAGTTTAGGGCTTCCTGGTCCGAAAGCAGACATGGGGACCTCCCTCAGCCCAAGAGCCACATTCCATTGCAGGGAACCTCCTGGGTGCAGCATTCCAGTGGCAGCCAGAGCCCAAAGTAGTAACAGTATTTTAGTTTAAAGCCTTTGCTGCCAGTAACTAAACCATTTTAGAAGGATTTTAGCTTCCCAGAATGTGGTCGAAACTCTACGAAAGCCAGGCAACCTGCAACTGGGGAAAGGGATGAGCTGTGGGTGGAGGGTACCGCCCTCTGAGAAACTCTGGAGGGAGGGACTGGGACCCTAGGAAGGCCAGAAGGGCTCACAGGCCAAAGATTTCCCACCCGTGTCCTGTTTTCTGGAATAAAGCGCACCAGGAATGAGTCAACAACTCCCGCAAGTGCAGGCAATTATTAGTTTGTCAGAAGATGGTGACATGGCAGGTTAACTCTCCAGGGAAGCAGGAAGCTGTTCCAAGAAAATCTTTCAAGGTAAATGATTTCATCATACAGGGTGACAGTCAAGGCTCAGTATTATCTACTCCAAAGGAAGCATGTTTGGGTGAATGTTTTTTAAAGTATGTCTCATTACGAAATCTAAACCCTAGAAAAGCCCCTGCAGTGAAACTGTGTTAAGAAATATAAGCACAGCCTCCCCCAATCTTGTGCTGGCTGTGGGTGATGGGGGTTGTGCTCCCGCACATCTGGAGGGCATCTGGTGTGAAGGCTGTGCTAGCACTGAAAATGAGAAGGCTCCTAATCCTAACCGAGGAATCTGCTGTTATGATCTTAGGTTGGCTGTGAGATGGCAAATCCTGGAAGAGGAAATGCCCGGTTAGCTGGCTAGAACAGTGCATCGTGTAACTGCCATTCATGCCAAATGAACTTTGCGAACAGTGACATCCATTCCTCCTTGGATCCGTTGCAGCACCCAGCACCCTCTCTCCTAAAACGATTGGATTAGTTTAATATGGAAGTCTCGCCACATTTGGAACAACCAGTCCCTTCCTCTATCGTTCTGATGAGCAGAGGAGCTCTGCTTTAGCCAGTGGCTTGCCCACTGCAACCTCTTCCTTACTGTCAAATATTAGCCACATGTGATAGTGCTTGGGAGTCTGGCTGCCATGGTGACTAACATGCTTTTATTTTTTTTCTTCTTAACCACAAGAGCTAGAGACTTGCTTCGTTTTTAAAATGAAAACTGCAAATTGAATTCCACTGGGACAAACCCATTTGCCTTACGGGTTGTATTCCATAGTGCACACATGACACAGCTGTGGCCATATTGTTTTTGAGACAAAGGGTAGTTCCAGAGAAAGACTGTTATTATGCAGTCACCATGACTTGTTGTCTGTGCTTCCATGCAAGGGTCACATAGCAGTGTCAGGCACTTGTAAACAACCCACATTTTCCTGGTACTCATGCCTTCTTTTTTCTTAACAGGGAAAATCTATTTTAAAGACAGCTTGCAACAGTACTGTGTTCCACAGGTGCAGCGCTTCAATAACAGTGTTGATCCTTTTCATGTGCCTACATTTTGGGAAGGGAACCTTGAACACAAGGCCTTCCTCTTGCCATTGTTCTACCGCCAGCAGTTTTGTCCTCAAGTTTCACTTCCTTCGGATGATGGAGTCTCCCAAATTAGCACAATGACAGAATAGTTTTCTGGGGAAACATTGGATTGCCTTGCCTTGCTATTGTCAATAAGAGGTCAGAAGCTAAAACACAGGGCCATCAAGGCAGCGGTCACTGTAGTATTGAGTCCTTTGAATGTAACAGGAATAGATGCTTTGGATACGAGGATCGTGGCACCCCACGCCTGACCCAGTAGAATGGTGTAGACTTGGCTTTGCCTTTTGGGAGAGAGAGTGGACTTCTGGACTTGACCCCAGGTGCTTCCCCTGCACCAAGACTCCGTTCATCTCGTCGCGCACGTGGTCTTATGACAGCTCCCGCAGCCACAGGCATCCTGGCGGCAGGCGTCCTGGAACTGACCAGAAAGGACTTGAGAAGGCGCACCAGGCGGCAAGCTCCGCCCAAGTGTTGCTCAATGGGCCCCGCAGGCATGCCCACAGAGGTCCGGGCAGAGGTGATGGACAATGGCTACTTGAGTGGGTAGCTGAAAACTGGCAAGGGCCATCATGCTCCAGACACCAGCAAAACCAGCACAGGAATACTAGTGTGGATAGCCCACCACACCCTTCTTGTTCCTTTCCTACCAGAGATCGCACACCATCTTGGCTACACAGTCTTGAGAATGAAGATCCTGAGGCCATTTGCCCGGCCTGGCTGGGGTCCACCAGGAGAAGAGCCTCCCGTTTGGTGGCCTCATTTGGAGCCATTCCCTGTCTCTGGAAGCCAGGCAGGCACCATTGTTGTGCTGTTTTCGGTGCCTGCTGAAGACATCCTAATTCCAGGAAGGCCTTCTTGCTGACCAGACATGTTACTTAGTTAGTTATTTAGAATGTTTGTATGCCGCCCCATTCTCATGAGCCTCGGGACGGATTACATACTTGGTTATTAATGTTACTTGGTTTTTAATGTACTTTGTTTTCATTATTTTATCTCTTTTAGCTTTGTACAGTTCACTGCTCCAGAATCTGCTTTGATACAGAGCAGTATATAAATACTGTAAGTAAATAAATAAACATGGCATCTCCAAATTATAATCTTGTTTTGGCCCCAACCCATTGTGTAAGGTTTCTCAGCCAAGACTTTCTTCCTTTTCCTATGTTCTTTTCCCATTTGTTTTCCTCTATATAATCAGCAGTGACAGTTTCTATTTTTCATTTCATCATAAACCTGCATGCATATTGCTCTAGTAGGGTATGATAAAAGCCTTGTTTGGAATCATCCTTCCTGCACGCAGTGTAAACTGAGTTAGAGGATAAAAAGAACATTTTATATATAGATACATAGATATAGGAAAACTTGAAAAAGAACAAGGATATATATAAAGGGCCAACCACACCCAGATATTACAGTTAAGAAAACTATTAGTTTTTAAGTAGTGTGATTGTTTTTAATGTATTTATTTATTGTTGTTAGCTGCCCCGAGGCTTTTTGCAAGGGGGCGGCATATAAATACGTAAATAAATAAATAAGTATTATGGATTGCACAGAAACTATGGGAGAAAAGATCATTAATATACTTCAGCACATATATTTGGTTTCTTGTATTAGCAAAGGCATTGGCATTAAAACTGCAATTCTATGCAAACAGAAAAAAGACGACAATTCCCTAGCCAGCATTGATGGTTGGGGCATGAAAGAAGCTGCAATCTCTCTCTTTTCCCCTGTCATGGTTTAGGTTTGTGCTAAAAGACAAACCCCAGGATGATCCGTTACCCTAACTTAAGACCCATTTATTTTAATGGGTCTACTCTTGGTAAGAGTAACATGTTTTTCTTTAATGTTCAGAACAATTTTCCTCATCACTGACATTCAACATGTAGGAGGGGAAATACAAATTCACTGAGGATTTTATTTTGGATTGGATCTGGAAAATTCAGGAAACAGAAATATCTGTCCAGATTACTAATGGCTAAACATCGGAAAGGTATAGATTTAATCAACATTGTTGACTGGTATAATAAAATGTGGAACTTAGCCATTAATGACAAATTAACATGTGATTTGAAAATTAAGAGAGGGAAAAGGAAAATAAATGTTTTTACAAGTATGTGGAATGCTTTTTACTATATGTATTAGAGAAACATAAAGGGAAATATCCAATGAAAGATGCTCTGCATTTTTGGAGAGACATGGGGTGTATCGGAGATCTTTTGTAACCTTACTCCCAAGGGTGATGGGAGCACTATGTTGTTATGTATAGTTTTAGTTTATGATGTTACGTATGTTGTTATGTATAATTTTTAGTCTATGTATTATGTAATTTATGTTATTTGTATAATTTTGTTATGAAGTTTTTGTAAATAAAATTAAAAGAAAAAACAGAGGGGAAAAAGGAGACAATATCATATACATTCAAGAGGAGTGAGACTTGGATTTTACCCTTCAAAGTAGCCTAAATCTCATTTTGAATAAATTAAATAATAGTGTTGTTCAAAAACAAGTGTGCATGTTCTGAGATTCATGGACCTTAAGTCAGAAGATAGATGTACTATTCATTTTACACAAGGCTAAGCTGGTTATGGCTATGTTTCCAAAAGTGTCGTTTTCAAGTCCATAAGAGGCAGTAGAGGAGAGAGGACAGCACATATATCTCAAACTGGAAGAGCTGCATCCAGCGCTGCCAAAGCCTTCTTATATCTTCTTGGTTGATGACCTCTGTCCCTCCATTAGCACAGGAATAATAGTTCCAGTCAATTCAAAGGCACTGGATGATGCTTCATAAATAAGTGTGAGGCTCAAATCATGCCTTGTATTGACTCTCATTTGGGAAAAAGCACTCTGTATGTGCTCAGAAGCAGTTCCTCCCCATTTTGGTGTTAAGCTGCAGTAGTCCTTGTTCAAATTAAGGCCAATTTGTCACCCTGGGTGATGCATTGTATACTCTATAAAGATGTTGTAATTGCTCAATCTATAGCAACTAAAAACACAGAGTCACTTTATAAATAAAAGCTACCCTTAAAATTAAGTATGTTCTAAACTCTTTCTCAGCAATTTGACTGTTGTGATTCCAATGAATTTAAATCAATATTATCAAATCAATCAATAATTGATTTGATTTAAATCAAATTATGACCAGATCATGTTTGGGATGTGGAGGTTTGGTCATTTACAGCAGAATAATCGTAAAACATAGGACATTTTAACCCAATCTTAGATTCTGTACTTTGGATGGTGTATGTTTTAAATCCATTTAAAAATAAACGAGATGGTTTTTAAAATCGGTTTACCTCTAAACCTGAGAGCAACTGTGAAGCAGTGGTTAAGAGTGGGATCCAGGCGATCTGGGTTCAAGTCCCCACTGAGCCATGGAGCGCACAGGGTGACTTTGGACCAGCCACAGACTCTCAGCCCAGCCTACTTCACAGAATTGCTCTTGTGAGAGTAAGATTGAGAGAAGAATTACGTAAAACGCCTTCGCTTCCTTGAAAGGGGAAAAGGCGAGGTACAAACAAACCAACAAACAAACAAAAACAAACACTTCCCATCAACTCTCTCCTCTGCTCTGCGTAATCCCAGAAGCTCGCATGGCCTTTCTTTCTTACGTGCCAGGTGTCCTTGTGATTTACCTGGCCACGCTGAATAGCGGGGAATCGGCTTCCTCCAACCCAGTTTTAAAGGCAGCCACGGCTCGGGTCTTCCGCTGCCGAAGCGCGCTCCCGCCTGGCGCCTTTCCCGCCCCTTCCCAGGAAGTGGGCGCGAGGCGAGGGGGCGCCGAGGCGGTGCAACGCAGAGCCTGGTTGGGCTGCTGCTCCTCGGGACGTCACTCCGGAGGCCGGGCCGGCCTGCCGGGAGCTGTATAAACGCGGGCGAAAAGCGCCGCTCGGACAAGTGGGAGCGGGTTCTTCGCAGGTGCTCCTAGCGGGAGCGGAGTGGCCTTACGGGAACAGGGAATCGCGGGGCTTTGCGAAGTCTCCCCTCTCCTGTAAGCAGCCTTTCCGAGGTAAGCTTGCTTTTGCACGCGTCGTTCTTCGCATCGCTGGGCTGGGGACGTTGGGAGTCGGGAGAGAGGATACGCTTGTTCCGACGGTTTGCCCCGCTGCACTTGGGAAGAGGGACGGAGGATCGGGTGTCTTTCGTGCGCTGTTCTCTCCCCGATTTTTTGGAGGGGGCTTCGGGGCAGGATCCGTGCATCCGTGCCTTTGTGTTTGAAAGCGCGTGCAGTTGGGGAAGTTCAAAGGGGCGTATTTCTCCCCCTTTCTCTCATTGTGTGGATCGGGAAACCCTGCTCCGGATTAGTGATTTAATGTGGACACCATTCCGCGGGGAGGGCCCGCTGTGCATCAGCGGAGCAGTGCCATTTTGTGCCCGCAGCCCCTTCGCCCTCTGGTTCTCCGGAGGAGAGTGACGGGCGCTCCCTCCTCTTCTTTCCATGCACGGGTGGCTTGGCGCATTTCTTAGTCGCGGCGGCTGAGCCACGTAAGTGGGGCGGGGCGGCTACTTCGGGTTAAGTTAGCAGCCGAGGAGCCTCGCGGTTATGCCCGCCGCCGCCGCCTCTCTTTGCGTTAGTAGCCAAGTCAGAAGTGCGTGCCTGAATGTATCGTGTGAGCGCTGTGAGAGCTCTGTCGCTTGGCTCCTGCAGGCCGGCCCCATGACCCTGAACCGCGGCGACAAGCTGAGGTACCTGGACAGGAGGCGCGGCAGCATGCCCTTCGCGGCGCACCAGCAGCAGCAGCAGCACCTGCACCGGCGCAGCATGCCCGTGGACGAGCGCGACCTGCAGGCGTCGCTGCCGCCGTCGCCCCGCGGCGAGCTCTCCGGCCTGGTGCGCTGCACCTCGTACAGCCCGGGCGAGGACGAGGCGCACCGCCAGGGCTGGGCGTCGGACGGCTCCACCGACTCGGTCGTCTCCTCCGGCAGCGACTCGGACAGCCACCTCTACAAAGTCATCCTGCTGGGCGAGCACGGCGTGGGCAAGACCAGCCTGGCCAGGATCTTCGGCGGCGTCGAGGACTGCCCCGATGCCGACGAGGCCGGTGAGCGAGCGGGGCTGGGCGACGCAGCCCCGCAGTGCGAGGGCAAAAGGGTCGCGGGTGGGGGGGGGGGGCTGTCGCCATGCTTGCTGGGCCTGATGGGGACTGTAGTCCAAGAGCAGTGGCTGCTATTTTGGGGCATTTGGAGCCAGCCAGAAATAAGCATTTCCCTTGGTGGGGCTCATCTTGTGACAGGAAGTGCGGTGAATCCAGTAGGGGTGCCCCCGGTTTATTCATTATCAGATTTTTATCCTGCCCTTTCCTCCTTTGGAAGGAGCCCAAGGCAGCCTCATAGTCGGCCTGCTCTCCCAGTGCAAGTCCTTGGGTTAGGCTAGGTCGAGAACCAGTGACAGGCATACAGGCAGTGAGCGTGGCAGCCACGTGGGAGGCTGGATCCTGGATCTCCCGTCCAGTTCCAGTTCCTGTCATCCCTTTCCGTCAGACTTGGTGGCTCTGGCAAACAGGAGCGGTGTTGCAAGAATATCAGCTGCTTTGAATGCCATCTTTGGATTGAAGGGAGGGGGCAAATAGTGCAAATGCACTACTGGGGGGTGCTAACACCGCATTCTTGCCTGAAGGAGACTTTGCAGATTAGCCCAAAGGCCCATGTCCTCCAGCATCCTGCTTCCCACAGTGACCTACGAAATCGTGGCTCTGGACGGCTCACTAGCTGAGCCTGAAGGCTTCATGCTCCCCTGCAGTTGTTTTTCAGCTATTGTAATTGGTAGTCCTTGCCAGCCTTATTTTCCAGGTATTACTTGCTTCTCTTTCAAGGCAGCTTTCTTAGTGGTAGTTGCCGACACTGGTGGCAAATATAGAAGTCATTATGGACCACTTCCTTTCAGCCTTTCCAGAATACCTTACTCTGCATAATCTGTTTCATGAGATAAAGAATGTTTGTTTCAAGAAAAGAAGTTGGATTTTGTCCCTTATTTATCTATTAAATTTAGAGACAATTGAGATTTGGCACTTCCTTCCAAAAACTGGCTCTTAAGGTGGTTAACAGAAACAAATCCCATTTTTCCATATTCTGCATGTGGCCATTCTCTGTAATGTTGTCGGGGTGCCTGGTGACCTTTCCTCTTTGCAAGGGCCTTAGATTAATGGTCAAGAGAACATGTGGAAGGTCTGAGGTTCAGCCTCTGGCAGTGGACAGCAGGGGTAGGCAAAACGTTGATCCACTGACTTGCAGGCAATGCAATGCGTATAATACAGTGCCCCAGACAAACAAGCAATATGTCTCTGAGTAGTGCATGCAGTTTATAGATTCTTATATAATTTAAAATTTTTAAAATTATATTTAAAAGATTCATAGATTGATACAATTTTAATTTCAATCCCTGATTTTACTTTTTTAAATTGAAATTTAAACTAAAAATATAAACTCAGTGATGCTAAAGTAGATCTCTCAATGTTTTGGATTTTCATTCCCATCATTCCTGACAATTGACTGTGCTGACAACGGCATCTGAAATTTGAAGTCAAGAACTGCAGATTTGCTTTTTGCCCATGCTTGGTATAGACACTCCTGAGTTAGAGGGATCCACAGTCTGAAGACTTATGAAGCAGTTCGTGTTCCCCTTGGATGTGCTGTGGCAGAATGTCTTGGATTCTGGACCAGAATCTTTGACCTGCCTCTAAAGGCTTAGAGTTCTTGCAGAAAATAAGACCCTCTGAATGAGCATTAAGACCAGACTTAATTTGAGACTGGGCACAATAGGACCATCTGCCCGTTGGATGAAGTGGAGCATTATGAGCGCTGCTGCTCGTTGCTGAAAACACTGCTAACCCCCTGTCCTGACTTCCAAGGCAGCTCAAAATAGAATTGCTACCTGCAATATAGAAAACATTCAGTTATGCACAGATATATGCTTTACGCATAGGAAATTCTCACGCTGTTCTTAGATTGCTGCTGCCATTCAGAATAGATGGACCAACAGCATGATATATGACAGGGACAAGAACTTGCACCTTAAGCAAATGAGGACTTTGAGCACAGGTAGTAGAAAACATCTGGGGTCCCCAGGTTGCTTACCCCCGTTGTTCCCACACGAGAAGGACACTGTGTGTATTGCTGATGTATTATTTTCCTTGCCTTGTTGCAAAATGCTGTTTGGAGGAAACCAATGATGAAATGTAAAACTCCTATAACTAAGAATCTCACTGTGTGACTGGTCTAATGTCACACTAAAATTTCCCAGCCTAGCTTATTTTGCCGATAAGATGGAGAGCTTCTGGAAAAGGGAGGAAGGATGTAGAAATGTGACACAGGCTGAAATTTCTCACCTCCCAGAGTAAAATAACCAATACAAAATGTGCACATCTAGTGCAAAACATCTTTTCTCCTGCAGACAAATATCCATGGAAAAGCTGCAGTGACAAGTTCATGCATTTCAGTTTAGTGGCACAATATGTAGTTTTTACCTAGAACTCTTAAAATATCTTTAGGGGTGTTTGTGGCATTTTTAAAAAACAATGCTGAAAAACTTCTGGACATTTATAATTATCCAGAAAGTTGGAACATTTTGTACTAAAGTGATCATTTATCTAATCTCATCTACTGAAGATGCAAAATTGTACTCTTTTTGCCTTAATGAGGAGGAGGAAATAGACTGAAGGAACTGCACATTTTATTTGCTTAATCGAAGTATTAAAAAAGGCAATACATATTTTAGCAACATCCATGGTATTTTGGAGCATGCAGTTGAAAATATGCACTCTAATTCAAACTTAAGTAGATTTAAAAATGCAGCTTTTATTACATTCCTTCTATTTTATTTATGTATTTATTTAAAACATTTCTATGCTGCCCATTGCAACAAAGTCTCAGGGTGGCTTACAACATACACAAATTAAGTTAACATTTAACATCAACAACATTTAATGCATTTAAAACTGGCCCATCTCGGTTATCTATTTAAAACTATAAATACAAAGATAATATTAGAAACAATAAAAACAAGATATAAATTAACAATTAAAGTAACTTTTAAATAAAAAGGTCTTTGTCTGGCACCGAAAAGCAACTAATGATGGCGCCAGGCGGACCTCTCTGGGGAGAGCATTCCATAGGTGGGGCGCCACCGCAGAGAAAGCCCTTCTCCGGGTGCTCACCCTCCTAATCTCACTCACGGAGGGCTCCCGGAGAAGGGCATCTGCCGCTGATCATAGGGGGCGGGAGGGCACATATGGACGCTGATGCTTCTTTAGATAACCAGGTCGCAAGCCGTCTGCATGGGAACTATTTGTGCAGCAGGAAATTTGGGAGGGGAAAATGCTTAGAAGCAGGACGGATGACAGCTGCTTCTTTGTTCATAAACCAGATTAGAAATTTCATCTCCATCGTTTGCTTGCTCTGATGGTGTTCACTTACATTGTTATATTTCAATTGACTTGGCACCTCACCCTGAAACTCATTTGCTTTAACACGAGTCCCAGGATTTTGAAATAGAACTAGCTTCTCTAAGGCTGCAGTCCTGTGTCCGATTACATGCTAAGTCGTCTTGCTTCTGAGTCAGCATGGTTAAGATTGCACTGCCTGTACCTGTGTGACTGAATCATCTCAGGCTGGGGGGTTGCTGGGGAAGTTCGAGTCCGACATAGGATCTCACTGTTCAATAACTTAAGGGGCTGTCACACAGAGGAATGCCTGGGTCTCTCCTTGACCAGGACAGGGAATCACGGGCTCAAGGCAGAGGAAGCCAGGTTCCAGCTGAACATCAGGAAAAACTTCCTGATTTGTTGGAGCAATCCAGCCTGTGGCCTAGGGAGGCTGCGGGCTCTCCCACCCTGGAGGCATTCAAGATGCGACTGGACACAGCCTACTATTCTATGATTCGCTGTTTCTTTGCATAGCTTATGATAAAGATCATAGAGGTAGGAACAGTGTTCTAACATGCCTTTAAACGTTTCTCCTACAGGTAACACTTATGACAGATCTATTGTCGTAGATGGCGAAGAAGCCTCTCTAGTGGTGTTTGACATATGGGAGCAGGTGAGGGCTCGTTTCTTCAATATCTTATGTACACTTGTATTCATTTTATGGCCAAAACATTTTCCTTTGTTGGTGATTACTTTACTGGTATCCAGGGGTAATATAGTCACTGTTTCCTGGCACTTGCTGCAGTTGATTCACTGACATCCTGTATAAATTGCATGGTGATAAATGTGCTATGCAGCCTGGTCGCAGGTGTATTTATCCAGAAATAAGCCCCTCTGTGTTCATGGGGCTTACTTATTAATGTTCTGAGGAGTACAGCCTACAGCCACTCATTCTGGCATTTGCAGGAAATGGTGACATAGAAATAAACCAATCTAAATCCATTACAGCTGAAATTCTAAACATATTGGTATATTTGGAATATAGTGTTTAGATGGATTGTTCCAGAGCTTAGTAGTATGTTCCTTTGTGTAACCTCTTAGAAATAAGCCCTACTGAGTTAAACGGGCTTATTATATTTATATCCCACCTTTTTTCTGGCAAGAAACCCAAGAGAGCTTAGAAAACCATCCTTATTTTATCTTCACAGCAACAAGCCTTTGAAGTAGGTGAGGCTGCCAGTGAGTGACTGGCCCAAAGTCACTCAGTGAGATTTGTGGCTGAGTAGGCACTCAAACCCAGACTTCCTGAGTCTCCAGTCCAGTAATCTGCTACACTGCAATAGCTGATTCTTGGATTGCAGTCCAAGTGGAGTTAAGGTGTAGAAACTTTGACCCTACTACGATGTGGGCAAATACTGCTGGTCTTTGGGACCAGTGGCTTGCTCATTAAGCAAGAATAAAATGTTGACATAATTTAGTTCATGTCATAGTTTGAAGGGCAAAAACTTGACTCACGATGCATCTCCGAGCACCGGTACTGTGCTCCCTGCTTTTTCTTGGCCTCTTTCATAATTTGCATTTGTTTGCTTATGCCTAGATCGCCCCCACATCCACTTGCACCTAGAGTTTTCACATTGCATCTTTCTCTAGAAAACTGCCCAGCAACACCCAGTGGCTCCAAGCATCCTGACCGGCTGGGGCATGCCAGGAGTTTTGTCTGTTTTTTCTGCCCAGATAGCCATAGGATTGCACCCTTGTGTACTTTTTAAAAAGTTGGCCTAAAAGTCAAGATCTAATCGAGTGTTGTTTGCTCCTGCATAAAATGTTATTTCTTATTTTTAACTTTAGGATGATAGTCAATGGCTTCAGAATCACTGCATGAAAATGGGAGATGCTTACATTATTGTGTACTCCGTGACGGACAAAGTGAGCTTTGAGAAAGCTTCTGAGTTGAGAATTCAGCTACGAAGGGCGAGGCAAACAGAAGACATTCCTATTATTCTTGTAGGAAACAAAAGTGACCTGGTCCGATCACGCGAAGTCTCAGTAGATGGTAAGAGACATTAGTTATCCTACCATAAATTAAGTATTGGCCAAAATTGTATTGGGATTGAGGGTGTTTTGTGGTTTCTAAATTGGTGTGCTAAATTGTGAAGTGGCAAAGCAGAGCAAAGGTTCCACCAGATGCTCTGACAGTGCGTGTTTTGGTGGCCTGGTTCCCAAATGCATGGTTTGCTGTAGGGCTGTTTAGGTGGCTTGTATGCTCACTTGCCAGCTCCATGCGGAGAGCAGAGATGATGTTCATGCGTCAAGGTGTTGGCAACCCCCTAGATGAGATAAAGGGCTGGCTCCCAGTGTAGGCACGTGTGCCTGGGCTGGCGGAAGTGGCCAAATGGGGCGCTTTGGTTCCATTCCAGTTTGTCCATGCCATCTCTGGCAGCATCTCAACACCACGAACCACCGTCCAGTATCCACTTGGCCTGGTGGACCTGCCTTTTTCCCAGTCAGTTCCACCACCAAGTGGGTCCAGCCTTGTTAACCATTACAGCAGTGCCTGCAGGGAAGCCATGCTTGGGTTCACTGCCTTGTGGCTGTTGCTGCCAATTCTTCATCTTCTCTGCCAATAAGGAAATGCCCGACCTGGGAGAAAAGGCTTTAGGAGGCTGTCCTCCCCCGAGTCATTCCTCTAGCTTTGATTTGCTGGCATTGGGGTTGCCTAACCACTAGGCATCATGGCTTTTTGAAAGTTGTATGAGGGAAGCATCATGTTCTAGCAGAAGTAGTGCTTCGGGAGCCTGCTTGACCAGGTCTACTTTCTTTTGCATTGTTTTGTGTGTGTCTTCAGGCCCTGGCATTTCCAGGCAGGGCTAGAGCAGGGCTAGCAGCTGCTGCTGCAGTCCGTGTCAGTCATTCTGCGCTATCTGGAGCAGGGGTCTGATCTGTTAGAATGCAGCTTCTTGTGTACCTGTGATCTCCTGCCCTGTGGCTTTTGGCTCATGCAACCTGCTTCCATCTGCCTCGAGAGCGGAGGCAAGGTTGCACTTTGCCTCCGTCGTTCTGGCTAACGTGGTGTCTTCCTTCTGCTATCCAGAGGGGCGAGCCTGTGCCGTCGTCTTTGACTGTAAGTTTATCGAGACCTCAGCAGCTCTGCATCACAACGTCAAGGACCTATTTGAGGGGATTGTCCGGCAGATCCGGCTCCGCAAAGACAGCAAAGAAGACAACGCCAGGCGAATGGCCAACACCAAGAGAAGAGAGAGTATAAGCAAAAAGGCAAGGAGATTCCTTGGCCGGATTGTGGCAAAGAACAATAAGAAAATGGCATTTAAGGCAAAGTCCAAGTCCTGCCACGACTTGTCAGTGCTTTAAAAATGGGTTTCTGCGAGACCAGATGCTTTGTGTGCGTGTGTGGGATGTGAATGTCTCTTTGACTGTTAAGAGTGAGGGGAAAAAGGACTGAACACGACACCTCACAGTGGGAAAAGAGTTCTCCTTCATGCCTTATGGTTCCTAAGAGAGACTTGGAAGTAAGATGACTGTGTGTCTTCATTTTTTAGAAAGTTTTATAGGTTTCAGTCTGTGCAAGCAACTGAACTGATTTCAGATTCAGTGGCTTTGTATACCTGCATCTCATTGTGTATATTTGCTGGCTGTTCTATGAATTTCCAGGATATGAAGGTAAGAATGGATGATACAGGAGAGGGGAAATGAGAGAGTATATTGCCATAAACTCATCCCCATCACAGAGCAAAACTTGAATACATGTACGCAGGCTCGTACACTCTCGTCTCTTTGGGATATATATAAATAGAGATATATATTAAAAAGCAATGATCTTTTGAAAAATGTGGGCTGGAGAGGTGCCATTCAAAGTGCATTTGAAAGAAAAATAGAGATTTAAATATAATTTTGAAGTTAATTTGCACTTTCATTAACTGTTAACTTGTTTTGTTTACATGCAGATTTTATAATAAAGTATTTCTGGTTATTACAAGAGGCCATTAGGTTTTCTCTCTCTTTCCCTGTATCTCCTACTATGTGCCCAGTGTGATGGATTAATTTTTAAAATACTGGCTGAGAATGACAGACCAAGCTAATAGAAATCTCTCTCTCTGTTTGTTTATGCTTTTTATACCATTTGGTAACAGCAAGTTCTCTTGCTATGTAAGCAATTAGCAGTTCTGCAACAAACCCTCAACAAACTTAAAAAAATATATATTTCAACAGCAGCCTCAAGAAGCTTCCGGTTTGAGGAACCGTATGTGTGCAGGGGGTGTACTTACTCTTCCTGGGCTGGTTCTCTTCCTAATTAATTCTCTGCTGGAGCTCTTTTTCCACAGACAGGGTTCAGATTTGCACAGGTCAGGCTCCTGCACAGCTGCAGGTCCAGGCCCAGCTCAAGGGCATGGAGATACCTGTCACTGCTGGACCACTTGCCTTCTTGAGGCCTGACAGCAGCCCATAGGCCCTTCTCCTGCTTCTGGGTATACATCTGGAACCCTGCATGGTTTGCCCTGTTGTGTGCGCTCATGTGTACGTGTTGGGGAAGCAGGCGAACAACATTTCTGGATGGGGAAACAAGCTGGCAGAGCATATTACATCTCTTTCCTCCTCCAACTTCTAGTACTTGCCAGCTGAGCCAAGAGGGTCTGTGGGCCTAGTTGTAGTCCAGCGACCTTTGGAGAGCCATCATCTCCCTATTCCCGCTCTATAAACTAGAATAGATCTCTACCCTCTGTGCTCAAGAAGACTCTTGTTGGCTTGCTCTTTGGATAAATGCAGTGGGCCTTGCGCAGTGTATGTTTATCACAACAGTGAGAGTGTTTAATTGTTGAACCACTGTAATACTATGTGTTTTTGCGCGCACACAAGCAGACATGCACATGCCTGTGCATCATGTGCTTTAAGTCACTGCTGATTGTGTCGTAATATGGAAGGACTAGAACCTGTCATCACATGATGTCATAAGCTGATGTTTCACGGTTTTGAACCTGCGTGTATGAATCAGCCTGTGAAGTAAAGAAGGGAAGGCCTGAGTGTGTTCCCAGAGAGTTGATGTGTTTATTTCGAGGGCAGCAAGGCCAGGATCAGGGTACCAATGCCTGACCATGATGTTCATGATACGACACCAGGGTGGCCATATATGCTCCTTAAAGAGAACTGTTCCCTCTTTGAAGGGCTGCTCAGTTCAAGGCCAGTTTTTAGCCAAAAAACAATAAGGCGACAGAGCAGCAGGACCTTGGTGTTGCCTCTCCAGAGCTGGCCATCTGGGCAGCAGATGGAGCAAGAATGCACGTCAGTCTTCCCCATGCTCATGAGGTGCATTCTCTTTCTATTTAAAGTGCAGCCATTATTTCTGCAAACGTCATGCAAACCTGCTCCTTTTGTCTTGCTTTTTGGTGATGCCGCATTGCCTTTTCTTTGGTGATGCATCGGTTGATGCTGGCGTTGCTGATGGTGCCAGTGCTGAAGCAAGACGTATCTGCTGCTATGATCTGCAGAACAAAACAAGAATCAAGTGTTCCTTTTGTACGCAATTTTCAAATTGTCCACCCCCAAATATTTTGAAAGCACCAGTCAGAACATGCATTTAGGAAGTCGCTTTAATATATTTTCAAAATTATTAATACTGCATCTCATACCTGCCTACTCTGAGAAGTCTCAGGGTCTCAGCAGAGTTTTTCTCCCAGGTAAGCTGCAGTCTTACTCATGCAAAACATGGAAATAAAGGCCAAATGCTTCTCGCTTCTCATGGGCGCCTTTTGTGCTCATTGGCTGGAACACCGGCAGGTGGAAGCAAGCTTATTCCTCCCTGCAAGCTCTTCTGCGTATCTCCACAGGGTAGTGGATGGGAGGCAGCCTCCGCATCCTAGGGCTGTGGCCCTGGTCCGACCCTTGCTTCAGGTGTTACATCATAAGACTGGCCCTGCCCATTGCAGGAATGAGCATCACCACCAGTATAATGGACTGATATGTTGTTAGCCGCCCAGAGGCAGGTTTGCAAGGGGGCAGCATATAAATTTGTAAAATAAATAAAATAATGTCCTCGGACTGAAAACGTGAATGGAAGCAAAGCCTTCTGAATGCACCTGACGTGGTCCTTGATGCTGCTCGCTCAGGTTAAGGGCCTCCGGCCTTTCGGTTAAGTTTTGAGTGTCCACTTGCTGGGCATTCTCACCAAAAGGTTGCCCAATGAGGGGGGCAGGGGGGCTTGCCCAGTCATAAAATGGTTGCTGCAGTGCGGTACAGCCAGGCTCTGAACACTCATTTCTCGCATACGAACCGGTAAGGCTGGAAGAAAAGTAACTGGGCCAGAAACCCTGACACAAGGCAGAGGTGGGGCTGAGCTCGCTGGCATCGCACCCACTCTTGGAAGCCAAACAGGTGGGGCTCCAGAGCACGCGTTGCTTTGCAGCAGGGTTTCCCTGCAGCGCCAGAAACAAGTTTGTCAGGGTGCTGTTCAGGGGGTGTTGCCTGACCCTCTGAACCCAGACCATGACGGAAATCCAAGCATGCGGGGAGCACAGGAACAAGGGTGGCCTCTGCGATTCTCCTGCCCGGTCAAAGCCGTCGATGGCCAGTGCTGGCTGCCCGTGTCTTTTGCCCCTGCTCACAAGTGGGAAGCACTGAGCCACCACTGGGGCGCCTTGTATCCCAGCCGAGCCTCACTGCTCCTCACCGGTCCCTGGACACCCCCAGCCAGCCAGCCAGCCAGCCAGCCAGGTCAGGGGTCACACGTTGACTCTGGGGCCGCGGCCAGCATTGAGGGAGCTGCCCTGAGGGTGAGGGAGGGTCCTCTGAAGTCCGAGGCCAGCCCTGACCTTGGGATGCATTTTCAGGGTCAGAACTGAGCCATCGACCTCCCCCATGGTCGTCTCAACAGCATCTCCTGGCCATACAATTCTGTCCTCTTCCAACCCTAAGAAATAAAAATTGTGGGGTGGGGGTGGGGAGGAAGGAACCAGGCGGTTGCCAAGAGAATCACGTGCGGGCATCGTGGGAGGGAGCCACGTCTCAGGTTTGTCTGCATACAGACCGACTGACCAGGTAGGCCTGTCTTGCAGAATGACACAATTCCGGGCTTCAGTTGAATTCTGCCTGCCACTGGGGGAACGCCTGCACAGCCGTAGCTAAAGAAAACCGGAGGCGGTGAAGGGCACATCCGTGCCCATGCAGGTCACGTTCAGTTGGAGGAAAGATGCATTGCAAGGCTCTTGCTAGATTTCCCACCCAGGGATGAGGATGATAGGACTGTCATGTCTGTGCCTCCTCATAGCTGACCTTCTCTGAGCAATGCACAACAATTCAGCATGAGTACCACAATAAAGATACAGATGCGTAAAAAGACAGGCACAGTAAAATTCCAATATACAAAATTTAAAATGGCTTAAACTTCGAAGCAGGTGCACTTCCGATGTTTACAGGACATTCACTCTTTTTGGAGAGGCATATTTCAGCCCACTCACTGTTCAGCTACTGGCAGCTGAAAAGATAACTTCTTGGCTGTCATTAAACTGAACTCTGCTTTTGCACTCTAGTTCAGCTTTTGAGGGAGCTTTGCAAAGCTGAGAGATTTTCTGCCTTTTGCTTGGAGACACAGCCGGTTCCATCCGTTCCCCCCTCCCCACCCCCTGCTCCTGAGTGCTGAGCTGAAACCGCCTTTTAAAAATAAGTATATGAATGCATATGCTGTACAGTCACTATTTAAAGCTCCGCTGTTCTCAGAGCACAATATATTATGATGTGTCAGTCGTAATAAGGCGGCAGAGTGAATGCGAGCGAGCGACCGCCCAGGAGCTGCTCAAGGTCACAGCGAACGGTTACGCTCATGAATACACTGCATTGTAACTTGGGCCTGGCTTTCGTGCGTCGGACTCTGGAGCAGCCCTCCTGATCGATGAGATTTCGCAGGAACAGAGACAGTCCACAACACGCTCCAAAGGATAAGAAACGTTGCCACTTGATATTCAGGTGGTGTATTTCTGGCCTTTCAAGTGCGTTTACAACCCTCTCTGTCAATCATCCTTACAGCAGCCCTGAAAGGTAGGCCAGTATCCACATCTTGCAGGCAGAGGTCAAGAGGCTTGCCCAAGGCCACCAAAGAGTTTGCGGCTGTGCTCAGGTACGGATCCAGCAGATTCATATCTTCCCAGCCGGATCAGGAGTACCCATGTTGCAATTCCAGGGCAGCCTCCTCCCACCTGAGTTCAGATGTCAGTGCTTTCTGGATCAGCTTGTTTATTAAACTTTCTGTTACTCAATCAGGGCCATCAGGACACCTGACCCTTTGCAGAAAGGGTCACCCTCTCAGCCCACAAAAGAGCCTCCTGCCCTAAGACACATAATAGCAACAGCATCGTGTGGCATTTTTTATATGAGTTTGTTTATCGACTCACACTTTTTGCTATTGCTATCACACCCAGCAGTGCACAGCATTTTAAAATGTAAACAAATCAGTAATTTAAGTCCTGGAACCTGAGTGAGGATTTGAGCCTGACAAATGACTGGGCCATCTGCGCACTGTTCCACCACTCCTTCTCCCTTGATCCCCCTGAGGTGCCCCGGGGGACGCGATGGAAGGGCTCACCCAGTCTGCCCTCCCGCCACAGTTGTGAGCCATTTACACTCGCAGTTTCCCACCCCCTTTTTGCACAGTTCCCCCACCCCAGGCTCAGGTCTCATGATTTCCCAGTTGACAGCCAGGGACAGCCACTTCCAAGTCCCCCAGTGGCATATCGGAAGGGCTGTGACTGGTTTGTGGCAGGACACGTTTTGTGCAAGGATTTTGCAGATTTTTCATACTTAAAATACTTTTAATTGGACTCACACAGCTGAATACGTGTGAGGTGCAGAAATGGGAGGCCTGTGTCTTGGGGGGGGGGGTGTCTGTCTGTCGGTAGCCATTTTCTAGCATATCTGTACACTCAGAATAAACCGTCACATGGGCGAGTGCTCAAGACTCACTGATGGCCCTGAGATGCAGCTGGTTTCCCCAGGTCCCGAGAATAAAGAAAACTGGAGTTTAGCAATGAAGAATAGAAGAACAAACTGTCAAAGGACTTCATGAGGTTCTGCCTCATACTCATATTTCATATTTCTCATGGTAGGAAACTGCAATGGGAAGATGTATCTTACACATATACCCACGTGCAAACACTTGAATGCTCACACGGAAAGACAACCCACACGCACTGACACATGCAGGGCTGTGAGGGGTTCACACTCCGTGGAGAAATATGCATTATATTGCTTTTGTATTCCTTGCACTTGGAGGCGGGCTCCCCCTCCCCTCACTTTCTGCTTACCGCTACCTGTTAAAACCTTTCCTTCAAGAACCAGCACTGACAATGAGAGAGACTGGAAAGCGCTCTGCCTTCGCCTGTCCTTGAAACATCGGGTGCAGTTTTCCTGTAAAGTGCCTCCAATGGCGCACCTTGAATAAGGCACACTGATTATCCTCACACTGTAGGAATCCATTTTACGATCACCTGCTGGCCCATCTTCTCAAAGAATCCCACTTTTAGATCATTAATGGATCGGGGAACAATGTTTTTTCTCAAAAATGGTGTGAGATGTCTTGGACACCAGCTTCTTTTCATGGGTCAACTCAGCTTCTGATTAATATCAGGGCCAGCCCAATATATTTTGCTGCCTCAGGCATGGGGAAAGAGACACATTCTCCACATTTGACTTACAAAGATTTGTAAGATTTTCTTGCTACAGGCAGAGTGGCAAATGTCTCTCCTACTTGTGCACCCAAGGCAGGGTGCATAGCACCTGCGGCCAGCCAAGCTATCTGGCATAACAGATAGGAACTCCTGCAGAAAAAACTCTCTCCCCCACATTCCTGGCAGTTCGATGATCAATTAAATAATGGAGAATTTACTGCCATGTTGTGACACTTCACTCTACCTAGTGGAAAGACCAGCACTGGTAGCTTCAGTGCCAGGAAGGGGGCAAGCATCCTCTAGCACACCTGGGGCCCAGGCGGTTTGTAGCCATCCTCAAGAAAATGGCCCATCAGGAGCCTCTGCTGAGAGAAACCCCCCAGAAATGGTGAGCCAGCCTCTCCATCCTGCTGCCAGGACAGCAAATGGGTGGCAAGAGGTCCTGCAGCAGATGAGGCATTATGGAAAGGCGAATGCAAAATGGATGGAAAGGCGAATGCTTAATGGAGAGCATGATGCTCTCACCAGAACTGCCAAGAGAGCATATATCCCTAGATGCCATTTTTCAAAATATGTGTTCAGATTCTAATACCCACATGGACTTCGTTGTTTTCCATTAAAGTGACAAATATAACCCTCACTCCCCACTGGCAATTGAAGCTACCATCTGTCATTTAATAAGTATTTTCTGTGACTCATTAGTCATTTCTAACATGGCCTTAGAACATTGCCATTTTATTGTGTCCCCTCCCCTTTTTGCTCCACAATCTAGGCCTTTTTTAATGTCAATACAAACAGCTGGTAAAGATAAAACCAGACAGATTGTGCTGTAGTGGCTATATTTCCGTTGCTAATTTACTAATGTTTTAATTAGCTTCTGCTTGGTCTGCAAAGGTACCCTTTCTGAGTGAGATTCTGCTTGCTCTACTCACCCATTGAGAAAGTCACTGTTAGGACAAGCATCTTTGACATTTTCAGAACCCCCTTTAAATTCAACGTTGCAGGATGAAGTCCATTTTGAATGTTTGACTATATATGTCTCTCGTGAGCAAAATACAATGGAGTGGTTCAGAAAATGCGACAGGGATCAGACAGGGTGGTAACCAACATTCAAGAATTGAGTAAGATCTGAGTTTGGATTGACATTGAATGGTGGTTTATTATTGAACCATGGGTTGTCATGTCTGAACCCAGGCATACTAGCAAGCCATGATAGATGTGCCAGAAACAACCCCCAAAGAAAACCTATGGTTTGTTGCTGAGTTCTGATGTATGGGTTGTTCACCATGACTTGTTATTTCAGCTAGGTTCAGACAACATGGTAACACACATTTCAGCAAGAATGTACCATTAAATGACAATTCAAACCCAACCCAACCCATGGTCAACTCTTGAATTTGGGTTAATGTGCTGTCTGAACCCAACTTATAACTTGGAAAAAGTCATAACAACATGAGCAATAGGGTGTTTGTTTTTGCTCTGCAATCTGTCCTAAATTTGCATTTATCTCTATAAAAGCACATGCATATATTATGCAAATTTGTGTCCTATAGACTTGTTCCTAGCAATGGCTCTGCCTAATGTTTTGAAAGATTGAGTCCTTAAATTATATGCATATTTTTCATCCCTCTGCCCTGTCTCCTCCACTAGTCTTTTAAGGATATCACTTTTCATACAAACGACACAGTGTTTGCATTCTAATCAGCAACCTAGAGATTATCTCTAGTCCCGGGTAAAGATGACAGCAGACAGAGAGGAGTTGGTAAGCCAGTGCAAACACGATTGAGCGCACAGTGGTGCCCACCATTCATTGCCTCCCCACCTTCCCACACTGAGATAACCAGAACAGTATGTGTGGATGTGAGAAGTTGAGTGCCTTGTTCTTGGGGATTAGCACCTTGCCTTTTATTTGCTGGTGGATGGGACCTGTGCAGTAAACAAGAGAGAAAATATAGAAACCATGTGATGGATTGTTCCATAACCTTGTGTCACTTTAGATGGAGGCTCAGCAGTTCTGGCTCACTGATGTTCGGCGGAGAAATGTCAGAGAGGAGATAAGCAAGCTAAAAGAAGCCTCTATGTGTGTGTCTCTCTTGAGCTGCTCGGTTCTATCATTAGTTGGACAGATAAACTTCACAGTATATTTTTAAACATCAAAGTTGTATTAAAAGAAGCTGGAGTATTTTCAGGGCATTCTTATAGTGAAATTAAAAGTTAGGCTTGTTCAACGGTCACATAAGTCTGGTTTATCATACTGATTTCTTTGCTGGGTTGGTTGTGTTAATTTGGATCAGGAAACCTCTCTGCAGTAAACATTAGACACTGGAATACCATCTATTGAAAAATGTATACATTTAATTTGCATTTTAAATTACATATTAGCTAATATTTTACTATTAAATATAGACACAGAGAGAAAGGGAGAAAAAAAATAAAAGCAAATGCCAGCCACAAATCAGAAAACTCAGGTCACATAACAGAGAATATACTGGTGTTAATGAATTCTTTCCAAGCTTTCTGAAGTTTTTATTTAAGTATATTAAGGTATCAAGGAATTCAACAGACAACACGAGGGTGTGTTTTCTAATTAAGCGATTGCTGTAGAATGAGAGCTGCTTCCAGACAGCTTTGATAACAGCCATCTAGTTGGTCAGGAAAATAATATGGTACAGCCCTACTAGGAAAGTAGCATTTTAGATTTCAAGTGGGATATCATCTAGTTGAATGGTACCTCATTTTAAAATGGCCCTGCATAGTAACAGCCTGCTATAAGCTTTCTCCCTGACACACTAGCTTTCCATGTTTTGGATGTGGAGAAATAGTCAAACCCTAACCCATGCCTGATATTCTCCATTACTACAGTTCAGGAGAGCTATACCATTTCCTTGAACTCTCTAAATTGTCTAAAGGGCACCTAAATAAGAACAATTCTGTCATTCTTGCTTACGGTTCATCACAGTGGCAAAGTGTATTGTAATTATGCTTATTTATTTTTTTTAATTTATTTTTCGATTTATATCCTGCCTTTTTCCTACAAAGGGCTCAAGGCAGCTTACATCATTCTCCTCCTCCATCTTATCCCCACAACAACAACCCTGTGAGGTAGGTTGGGCTGAGAGTCTGTGACTGGTCCAGAGTCACCCAGTTGGCTCCATGGCCGAGCGGGGACTAGAACCCAGATCGCCTGAGTCCCAGTCCCATGCTCTTAACCACTACACCACACTGGCGCTCTACACATTGTGGCTAACTACAACAGGTAATACATACTAATCACTGGTAGAATCCTGTAAGTAAGGAACTGTAAACTTTGCCAAAACTGAAGACCACCCAGGGTTCACTTTTCTTTCTCTCTCCCCCTCCACTTGCTTTTCCATGTTCCTCATGGTCCAAATATCTCTGTTGTGCATGAATGTCACTCAAAAACATTTGCCAATTACTAACACGCACAGTAAAGAATTACATTTAAGAAATGGTTGTCACAAGGATCTTATCATTATATTTTACCCTAAGCTACTCTAATAAATCACATATTGTTTCCAAAAACAAACATAATAGTTTGGTCCAGACATTCCAGGAAACAACAATTTCCTGCTGGGTGAATGACCCTCCACATTTTAAAAATAACATCAAGACTTTCCAGTTGCAATTATGTTTTTAAGCAGCATTTTAGGTACAGTATTTTAGAGCAGGGAAAATGCCCTATTATTTCTGAAAGCGGAAGGAAATGCCATTTCCACCTGTGTAACTGTACTATTCTACTATACCACACTGCCATATAGTGGAAACTCTGTCAGCCAGACCTCATTAGTCGAAGGGCTGAGAAGGAAGAAGTCGGTGCAAAGGTTGCTGTGGAGAGCTGCAGGTGCAGGAGCTGCAGGTCAAGTTGCTTTGCTAGAGTGAAGTCCCACCTTCTCTAAAGCACTTTGCCTTTGGAAAGAGTTTCTTGCTGCCTAGGGCAAGCATGAGGTTTGTGTGTTTTCCTTGGCACATAATTTAACTTTGCCTGGAAAAATACTTTTAATTAAAGAAGAAAGAAAATGCAGAACATTAGGGATGTGTGGGGATTGTAAAATCCTTTGCACTTATATTTTTCCCATTTCCAGGTGCATTTTGTTGTATCATCCACTCACTTATGGAAACAGATCTTGTGCAAATACTTTTGTACACATACCTGCAAATTTGCTTTCCTGCAAATTTACAAATACTCTCAAAATACACCAGTTCTCCCAAAATGCACATTTTCAAACTTTAGCCTAGTGGGAAAATGCACATTATTGGCCAGTTAGTGTTTTTTGCTTGTGTGTTTTTTACTACATCTAATTTTTCATAAAAACACATGCATGTCTGCAAATGCATGGAATTCATGCTCCTTGAGAAAAGCCAGTCTGTCATAGATCTAGAGTTCGGATTCTTAGCAATTCAAATTCAGTCTGGATTCCTCTGACATCCCTGGCCATCCCATGCCAAAAGGGGAAGCTATCTTTCCTTGTGTTTGACTGCTAAAACATTTCTTTAAAAAACACGGATGTATTGTGATGTTTAGTGGCCACTAGTAACTGGACACATTCCGCTTGGTTGGCTCGATACCAGGAAAGTGTTTGGCAGCTTGGAAGGTGGCCGAAAAGTTGTGCCTTTCTGGCAAGGAGGGAGCCTTCGCTGTCCAGCAGCCGGGCAGGAAGAAGATGCCACGTGGCTGGTGCTGCTTCTGAGCCACGGCGATCCACAGCCCCATGCTCTTTGCACATATGTTTTAACAAGCAGCTATCACAAAAGCCTCACAGGCCTCCAGTATTCCCTCATCACATGTAAACCGACCCTGTCAAAGGCTCTTCTGCAATTTACCACCTCCCAAGTGAGAAGCACGAGAGCCGGTGCCTTCACCTAGTATGCTTGGGCAGCTGCCAGGCCCTGACACCCTGTTGGGGCTCACTGCTGGTGCTGAACCTGGGCCCTTTCTAAGCGCATTGTTAACCCTGTCCTGGGTGTTCAAGCACTGAATCGAGCTGCCACTTTATTTTCCCACAATGTTAGTGCATAACATCTGTTGGAGAAATGGTAAAACTCTCATCATACTTCAATACAAGAAGGCAAGAGATTTTGCAAATAATTCCCTGGTTTGTTGTTTTGGAGGTCAATAAAGCAATTACCATATTTTTTGCTCTATAAGACTCACTTTTCCCCCCTCAAAAGTAAGGGGAAATGTCTGTGCGTCTTATAGAGCGAATATGTGTGTGCAGCAAGTCTGTCAGATGTGCAGCCCATGGGGAAGTGATGGGGAATGTGCCTGTGATTATGTGCCCATTTGAGTCAGAATATTTTTTTTCTTGTTTTCCTTCTCTAAAAACTAGGTGCGTCTTATGATCAGGTGCGTCTTATAGAGTGAAAAATATGGTAACTGTTTGTGATATGCAGGGAAATTTATTATCATTCTGTGAAGTTGCCCACCAAGAGTTGCACAGCAGACCAAGCAGATGTATTTCTATTTACATTATGGGGTTTAGCTATAGATTTGCATCTCCAACTATGTATTAGCATATATAAATCTATTCAAATTGATTTCCTCTTTTGGGGTGATGCAAATGCTATGCAGATTGATTTCCTCTATTTTTGGTGATGCAGTTTCTCTTTTTTCTTCTGGCACCATCACACCACGAAGGTCCACCAATGAAGGAGGAGCCACAGCATTTTGCTCAGCCCCCCACACCTTCCCCAGTCTGGAACTACTGCTAGGAAGCCCCAAAGGGGATGACATTGCAAAGGGGGTCCATCTCAGAGCATATGCAACAGGTGATATTGACTGGAGCAGATAGAGAAGACTCTCCATGCAGGCTTAAGCGATCCCTCCCTTTGGGAAATCCCAAAACCGTGACAATTTTACAGGATGGAGAAGGCTCTAGGTCCGAACAGGCCGTTAGCAGTCTGCCTCAGTCACTCCAGCATTTCCGTTGCTTTAAAGAGGACCGTTTGCAAAGGTATCCATCCATCATGGGGCAGTTTTCATAGGAGGAGCAGACGATTGTTTCTGTTTACTGGCACTCCAAAGGGATTCCCTTTGGAATGAGAAGACTTAGGCATGAGAAGAGAGAGGGTGGAAGGGAGTGTGATTACTTAAAATAAAACTCTTGTTTTAAGAGTCCGCACAAGGCCACTCTCAGTGACCATTCCACTCCAAAGGGATAAGAAGAGAACGTGAGTCCATCCCCAGACTTTGGGTCTACAGTCACCTAGCAGAAGGCACAGCATTTAAACAACGGCACCAATGAAATACACAACTGGCAACATAAACAAATGGCTGTTTAAATTAGTTGGAGGCCCCTGGGACTGGTTTCTGCTCTGTTATTTTGAGCACTTGTGCATGAGTTGTGTCCGGCATCGTTCCCATCTGCTTGTCTGTCTCCCCATAAGGAGCTCTTTTGTAAGCCCCAAGATGAAATTCTCTTTGTCAAGTCAGGTGACGGGGTGCGTTTCACCAAGTTTAAAACAAGAGCGACTTGTAACAACATTTCCATGGCAATGGCAAATAAATAAAGACTTATTCTTGGCCCAATCCACCATTCTTCATGTTATCTAATTACAAGTGGTCTGTCCCTTTTCACACTGCTGGTATTTTTAGCTCGCCATGATTCCATTTGAGATTTAAATCCATCTGCAAAAACAATTTGGCTTTTCGCCTGCTAAATGGATGCCAAGCAAATGCTCTCCCCAATTTGATTTTACTTTGCCCACATGCAACCCAAAAAGGAAAACCAGTCTCAGTGTTTTGAATGACTCCTAATTATTCTTAGTGCTGGAATGAAACTTTGTGCGGAAATTGTTAGACACAGTCCTGTCAACCATGTGGTACTTTTTGGTCTCACTAGCTTCAAGGGAAGAAATAATGACATTTTCAACATGTCTCACTGAAAGCAACAGTAATTAAAAGTAAACCAGCTTTAATCCTGGTTAGATTTAACCATGGTTTACACATTGTCCAAAATTTAGCTAAGAAAGGATGCACTGAATCTGAAGAGGATTGTAGCAACAGGCAGAAGGCCAAATGAATGAAACACTTCCAGAGATCAAAGAATAACAAAGAACAATTGAAATGAAAATGATAACAATAACAATAACAACGATAGCGATAGCTTTCTCTAGAAACCAAAGAGCACATTTTCATATTTAGTCATCCCCACTTTTGCCCTTTGTATGTCATTTTATGATCCCCAAGTACAAAACCATTAAAAATGTCATGAATCACAGTGTACTACCTCAGAGCCAGCCATACCATGGGGGGCAGTTCCACAGGGGGCCGAGAGAAGGGGACATCAGCCGCTGAGGACAGAACTATGCCTGCCTGTCCCTAAACTAGCATGCCGCTAATCATCACCTTTGACAGAGTGGATTTAATTGCCAGTCCGCTGGCCTCTGTATGTGGCATTAGGGAGGAAGGGGAATCCCTTCTTTCTGCCAGTCAACGAAATATCACGGGCTGATCATCTGCTAAGAAAGCTCCAAGGATACTGCTCCTGTGTGAACTGAACTGCATAATGCAGTGATCATTAGAAGGAGGCTTGGAGGATGACCAGAAGAGAGGGGGGCCTTCTGGGTGGTAATCCCTGATTATGGAATTCTCTCCCCCATGAGGCTTGCCTGGCACCATCACTGAAATCTTTTCAGCATCAGATTAAGACTTTTCTCTACTCACAGGCATTTGACAGCACATATTTTGAATAACTATAAATACATTAATATTATAATGTTTTGGCAAGTCTTGGGGTTTATTCACTGTTCAAGATCATTGTATTGTTGTAACTGGTTTTATAATGATATTATATTGTGTATTTTTAGGGGTTTAACCTTTGCAAGCTGCCCAGAGAGCTTTGGCTATTGGGAGGTGTAAAAATGGAAAGAAGGAGAGTGGGAGGGGGTGTGAGCAGATAGTTTTCTATCCACAAAACATATGGGTAAGATCAGTTATTAGGGCCGGACACCTCAAGGCAAAGCCATGGACCCACCAGGAGCCACTTGGTTTTTACTTAAGCCAATCAGTTTGTGGTTTTACAGGTACCAGCCAAAGCCCTTTGCCACTCCTGTCTCATCTGACCATTGAAACCTACAAGCTTCACTAATACCATCCTTTGGCCAGTTGCCCCAGGGGTATCTCGGTGCAGTGGAAAACAGCCCAAGAGCCACTTGATCACCAGACCATCTGGTTTGCGTGTTTCGTGCATTTGAAAGGGCACCGCTGTGGTGGTACATTTTAAAGTGCAGCACTCCACAAGACAATTCTATAGCCACACCCCCAAGGATGACCCAAACAGCCAGGCAGCTGAATGTTGATCCAGATCAAGAAACCAGAGTAGGTCTTTTGTAAAGGAAATGGGTCTTAATTTCCCACTCAAGACTAAACCACAGGAAAATTATGGGGAAATGCTGGAAGAACATCCCCCAGTACCGTGGAGAGCACAGCTGATTGTGTAGCCAAAGACTGGCTTTGTTTTTCTCGATTTGGATAAGGAATACTTTGCCCCAAGAAGGGGAGATTAAGCCCTCCCACTATTTCTCCTACAAAATCCAGTCCTGGCTGGTATGCCCAATGTATAGTGGGGTGTTGCTGAACTTGTAACTTGCTTGGAGGCTACAGCCTTGCACCATGGATAGCTCCTTTGAAGTTCAAACTAAAATCCGGAGTGGATATACTGCCACACTGACAGTGGGCACTCCAGACTCCACAGACAAAACCCTCCCCACTTGGGGAGAATGAGAGCAGCGAAGCAAAAGCAACATAAGGTCTCCATTGGTATGTTTTCTTGTCTATCTCCTTAGAGGCAATTGGAGGAGGAATGGGAGAGAAGTGACTCTCTTCTTCCAGGGTGCGATGCTCCCAGTCGAAAGCAGGATCTCCTCTGCTTGCACTAGAGCAAACAGGTAACAGCCAAAATAACATTTTTAATGGAAATATGCTGTGGTGTAGTGGTTAGAGTGCTGACCTGGGATTCAGGAGGTCCGAGTTCTATTCCCCACTCAGCCATGAAGCTTTGGGTCAGTCCCTAACTCTCAACCTAATCTACCTCACAGGGTTGTTGTGAGGATTAAATGGGATCCCGGGATTTTTTGCAAGATGAAAAAGGATGACATCATCATCATCATCATCATCAGTTCTTCTTCAAGTGATGAACCAGAGATGCCTGTGATACCATGCAGACTCTCCTGCATAGTGATCCCTGCTTTCCTGCCGTGTTTTTGTGCTTAGTATACAAGACGCAATGCTTGTGGAGACAGAATTTGAAGATTAACAGCCAGCCGGCCGGCTCTGGAAAGGGTGCTGACATCTTGCAGTTTAGCACTTGGTGTACTGAATGCATTGCAAAGTTATCCTGAAACGGAATCATATTCAGTCAGATATGATCAGGATTAAAGGTGGATTTTCCACCATGCTCTTGTGATTGACCTCTGTTCTCAAATGAGTCAGTGAAGTCATTTCATTAAGGGCATAACTACTATTATCCCATTTCCATAAAATACAAACTTCATAAAAGTATTGAATTGCTATATGTATCATGCTACCTAAGGTGCTATAATTCTAGCTTCAACTCTCTCTTCCTTGAACAGCAGAACAATTTGGGGGAGACGAACCTTTTTTTCAGGGCAAGAGTGAAGATCACATTTGTTGAGGAGAATTTGATAGACTCTTCTCATTTCAGCAAGGGAATGCAGTGATAACAAGGCTTTCAAGTTTTACTATTGCCTGTGACAGATTTATATGGAAGGAATCTGGGACTACATCTTTCCCCTTCTTTCATAGGCTCCACTGAGCTCCTTTACCTGGAGATGCCATGGGGAGCGGCTGCTCTGGTGCATGAGTGATTGCTGCTTCTGGCCAGGAGTGGGGGTGGCTTTCCTGGCAGGCACCCTGCAGCCAAGCACTCACCAGGAAAACAGCCCCTCCCACTGATGTGCAAGCAGCATCCTCTTCCACACCAGCTGCAGCCAGCTTTTCTGCTTGCACAACAAGCGCTCCGTGAGAGTTTGCAGAATTTCTCTCAGATCAGCTCTCTTTGAAATACCAGGCTGAGCACAACAGAAAGTCCATGAATTGTACTGTATTGTAAGCCGTCTGGAGATGTTCTGTAGGGGACGGGATAGAAAAGCGTTGAATGAATGAATGAATGAATGAATGCTTCAAGGGATAATTTCCAACAGGTTTTGTCACATCCCTAGGTCTGCACTGCAGAACTAGGACTAGACATGTTCTCTGTTGCTCCTGTTGTTGTTGTTAGTCGCGAAGTCATGTCTGACCCATCGCGACCCTATGGATAACATTCCTCCAGGCCTTCCTGTTCTCCACTATCACCTGGAGTCCACCTAAGCTCACACCAACTGCCTCAGTGACTCCATCCAGCCACCTCATCCTCTGACGTCCCCTTCTTCTTTTGCCATCTATTCTTCCCAGCATTAGGCTCTTCTCCAGGGAGTCCTTCCTTCTCATTAGGTGGCCAAAGTATTTGAGTTTCATCTTCAGGATCTGGCCTTCTAAAGAGCAGTCAGGGTTGATCTCCTCTAGGACTGACCGGTTTGATCGCCTTGCAGTCCAAGGGACTCGCAGGAGTCTTCTCCAGCACCACAACTCAAAGGCCTCAATCCTTTTGCGCTCGGCCTTCCTTATGGTCCAGCTTTCACAGCCATACATTGCAACTGGGAAAACCATAGCCTTGACTATACACACTTTTGTTGGCAGGGTGATGTCTCTGCTTTTTAGTATGCTGTCTAGATTTGCCATAGCTTTCCTCCCCAGGAGCAAGCATCTTTTAGTTTCTTGGCTGCAGTCCCCATCTGCGGTGATCTTGGAGCCCAGGAAAATAAAATCTGTCACTACCTCCATTTCTTCCCCATCTATTTGCCAGGAAGTGAGAGGACCAGATGTCATGATCTTAGTTTTCTTAATGTTGAGTTTCAAGCCAACTTTTGCGCTCTCCTCCTTCATCTGCATCAAGAGGCTCTTTAGTTCCTCTTCACTTTCTGCCATGAGAGTGGTATCATCTGCATATCTGAGGTTGTTGATATTTCTCCCAGCAATCTTAATTCCAACTGGTGATTCATCTAGGCCCACCTTTCTCATGATGTGCTCTGCATATAAGGTAAATAGACTAAAACCAAGGGATGGAAATTGTCATGGACACTGAGAGAAACTTTCTACAGCTAAGGGTGTTCACTTATCTTGGGTGATCTCTTCTCCATTAGAGATATCTAAGTAGAGACTAGATATGCATCCTTCAGGGATACTGTAGTTATATTCTGCATTGTAGATCCTGAATTTAGTAGGGGTTGGACTAGAAGACCTCTAAGGTCACTTCCAACTCTTTGAGCCAATGAATTTGATGAATCCTTAAAAAATGGCACTGGTTCTCATCAATATATCTTGTGTCAATGCATTCCATAATCTAATTACACATCGTTATATGAAGAATTCCTTGTGCCTTCATGCAACAATGTGTAATTAGGTAATGGAATGCATTACACAGGATGTATTGATGAGTACTAGCCTTGGTCTTACTATGCTAATCAAGAATGTCATTGATTGACCTTGAGTTCTAGGCTTAGCTGCCCCTGAGGAGGAAAAGAGAGGTCAGGGCTACACTGCTCCAGCTTGCAGATTGGGGTTGACATGACTGGTTGTTTTTCCAGATAAAACAAGAACTTGTACGCAGAAAATCGGCACCTCAAGGACAAGGCACAGGCAAAAACTCTTTTCCTGCCTCACATGTTGTTTCCATGGTGGAGTGGTATGGGCATGTCTATATAAAAATGCTAAGTACTGATCTCCTATTTGGATCATGCATATGAGATTTCTTTCAAAAGAGTCAAGAAAATTCTATGGGTGCAGATTATGGCTGCTAGGCATTGTCACTGTTACCTTCACTGGCTCTGGGTCTGTTTTGGGGCCAGTTCAAAGTTCTTTTTTCAGGTTCCTTCCAATTGGGGGGCCTCAGTACCTGTGTGGGATGCTTAAGAGCATCAGAAGTCGGAGCATCATGAGCTCTGGCTCCAAAACGCAAGACAATCTTTTGAAAATGCAGCTCTGTTATTGAGACTACAGGACAGTCTGCACTCTAAGTAGCCTTCTGCCAAAGCTGAAAAGAGAAGCCGTTGCTAATGCCAAGAGCTGACTCCAAACAGAAAATTTCTCTCAGTGCCTCCCTTTCAGGAAAACCTCTGGCCCATCCTCAGGGTGGCTTTCCCTGCGTGAGGACAGGATGGCATACATGGCAATGCCCCTCCAACTGAGCAGCTCATTTCTCCTGACACCTCCCTCCTGGGTCAAGGGCTGGGGCGTATTTATTTATTTAACGTATTTGTATGCCGTACCCTTGCAAAAAAGCCTCGGGGCGGCTAACAACAATGAAAAATACAATTAAAAACACAATACACTATTTAAAAACTGGCCCATCTCAGAATTTAACTATAAAAATATAAATATAACAATATATATAAATAAGCAACCAAATTATATAATGAAATATATAAAAATAACAATATAAAATTAAACCTAACAATTAAAATATTTCTTAAATAAAAAGGTCTTTGCCTGGCGCCAAAAAGCAAATAACAACGGCGCCAGACAAGCCTCTCTGGGGAGCGCATTCCGTAGGTGGGCCGCCACCGCAGAGAAAGCCCTCCTCCGGGTACTCACTCTCCTTATTTCTCTCACAGAGGGTTCCCGGAGGAGGGCATCAGCTGCTGATCCCCCTCCCCACCCTCCAAAACAGGCCCCTTCTCAGACGTGACCTTAGAAACTTCAGAGGGCACATCTGGAGGGGCTTCAGGGGCTTTGCCCACTCACCCTACTCTTGATTCTGGGGAGTCTCAGAATTCTCTGAGAAGTCCTGCTGCTCAGCCTGCAGTGTGCAAGAGACTGGCCCACTCCCGACAGCAAGGCCTTTGCCAAGGGAAGGACGGTGGGCACTGCCAGAGAAAAGGACCATCCCACCTCCCACCTCCCACCTCCCACGTTGTGGAATGCCCTCCACCAAAAGACCTGCTGCTCATTCATGCATTTTTCGAGACTGGGCTTGTACCTTTTTATTTCCGCAGGCTTTGGAGCCACACTGTTTTTTATTTTGGTTTGCTCTTTGAATGATGACTATTTTCTCAGTCTTTTGCTTTAATTGATTCAGTACTGCAAAGCTTCCCTTTCCTCGCCACTCTGTTATAAACTGAATGCTTTGGTTTCATCTGGAGTCTTGGCCACTTCAAGGGTCATCACGAATTCCAGATCATGTCTGAATGAGTAACCAGGCACCAGTCCCCGTTCAGAAACTTGGGGGATCCTTGACTCCTACCCAGTGCGGGTGGCTGGCGAGTCAGTTTATCTGCTCTGCCATTTAGTCTGAATTTTAAAGGAACTGTGTGCAGTTCTGCACCTCACCCAAATAGCAACTAGTTGGTTCAGCACCATGGACAGTTCCTTGAATGGCCAAGAGTGGTCTACATTGGAGCCACCAGCTTCTGCTGCTCTTATGACTCCATTCTGATAACAGTCTATTCCTACTCTTATCTTCCTTTTATTTAACCAGTTATTGACTAGTCCATATGAGGGTCCTATCCAATATCCCAGGAGCCTTTCATGAAGGACTTAGAAATGGTGATGCGGCTAAATTTTATAATTAGTTGACTCATTGGTCGAAGCACAGCTGTTCATAGCGCATCCCTTTGAAGCAAGCCTGGATCAATATATATTGAATTTAAGTTCAGAGTTAATTGCAAACTTCAATGCTTGCAGATCTGCATCTAAACAGCATCTAATCCTAGTGAATGCTGATGAATCCAAAGTCAGTGGAGCCATGCATGTGTTCTGGAGTTTACTCTAAACTTTTAAGGAGCTAGCCAAGGTGGTTATCCTATTTAGGGACTGGTTGAGCAACATGGAGAGTTTTTTAAAAGTTCAAATTAAAATCTGGAGTGGGTACACAGCTGTGCTGACATTGGAACCTCACAACCCAACAACAAACTATAGGTTCACTTCATGGGTTGTTTGTGGTTAACGAACCATGGCTTGTTATGCTATGTTATTTGTGAAGTCATGCCCAACCCATCATGACCCCATGGACATCATTCCCCCAGGCTCTCCTATCCTCCACCATCCCCCGGAGTCCACCCAAGCTCACACCAACTGCTTCAGTGACTCCATCCAGCCACCTCATTCTCTGCAGTCTCCTTCTTTTGCAGTCAATTGTTCCTCGCATTAGGGTCTTCTCCAGGCAGTCCTTCCTTCTCATTAGGTGGTCAAAGTATTTGAGTTTCATCTTCAGGATCTGGCCTTCTAAGGAGTAGTCAGGGTTGGGTTCCTTTAGGATTGACTGATTTGATCTATTTCTGGGCTGTTTACAAAGTTTTAAACCTTAAAACCGTATGCATTATAAAGACCATTTACTTACAAAAACCCAGTCGCTTCATTCTTTCTGGCACTACTAGTAATCGTCCTCTGCTCTTCCCCAGTAGCACATGGGACACCTTCCAACCTGAGGGGCTCATCTTCCAGCGTCATACCTCTTTATTTATTTATTTAGAGTTTTTGTATGCCGTCCCATCACTTATAGCCTCAGGACGGCTCACATTAGCCTTGGGACAGCTCTTTGCCTGTTGATACTGTCCATGGGGTTTTCATGGCAAGGATACTGGATTGCCATTTCCTTCTCCAGTGGATCACCTTTTGTCAGAGCTCTCTGCTATGACCTGTCCATTCTTGGATGCCCCTGCATGGCACAGCTCATAGCTTCATTGAGCTACACAAGCCCCTTTGCCACAGCAAGTCAGTAATCCATGAAGGGGGGCTTGATAGCACAGATGGGTTCAGACAACAGGATAAACCATGTTTCAACAACAATTCATATGTGAGTATGGGTTATTGTGCTGTCTGAATCCAGTCTGTGTCTACTGAAGGATTGGGAATTTCCATTCTGTGGGCTGATGTGGCCACAGTGTAGATGCTTACAGCATCTTTCTGTGCACCTGGCTTACAGCACTGGGAGATGATGGGCCCATGGCTGTGTTTTTCTCCAAATGGCCCAAATCATTTGTGGGCTTTCCTACTATTCTACCACCTCCATTCTTGTCCACATCAAAATTTCCTTGCTTCTGCTTTAAAGGAAAAACAAACAAACCCTCAGGATTTCCAATCACAGTTTTTCCATGCCCTGGGCAATTTTGGCCTTCCGAGCTGGAATAGGATCCTGTACTGTCAGTTCTCTGCTATGATGTATTGCTTCCCTCTCCTCATTCCAATCAATTAAACCCAGGACTGGGTACAAATATGGTACATTTTGATTGAACCATAGAATGACTCATGATACCACCCATCAAGCTTCCCACCTGCACCCAGCACAATAATCTCTGAAGACACGTGACTGTCCTCTTAAAGATTTACCATTCCGTGGCAGCCCATTCTTTCCTCTGCCAACCCAAATGACTGCAGCTTGATAAGACACAGACAATTATGGAAAATTGCCCTTATTTTGCTATTGACAGTGACAATAGTAAATTCTGTGTCAGACACAGGTGTGAATCAGACAGTAGCTGAAAGGAAAATGTTCTAGTCTGAATTAGCTGGAGAGTATTTGAGCTTGACGTCACAGCAGGATGAATCACTGGAGCGTTTATAGGAATAAATTGTTGTGATCTAGTCTGCAAATGTGCTTGATGCGGAGCAGCTCCACTCCTCGGAAATAGCCAATCTATACCACATGATGTCATTTCCCATCCATACAAAAAAGGTTAGGTTAGGGCAAGTGTGTGAGGCTGCCAAGGCAGGGGTGGACGTGGGACTGGGATGATAGATGTCGAAGAAGGCTAGAGGATAAAGCCATCAGAAGAGCCCTGCTTGCTTGTGCCTCCAGGTTCTGGAGGGACCTTGGGCTGGACACCGTCCACGTGCTCCCTGCCCCTGCTGGGTCCACCATCTAGTGCCATGTTCATGTTCGCCCTCTTTCTCTTCGCCCCTCCATTTGGCTGGTTCGACACACAATGAGACAGTACCCAAGAAGGCAGTTTCATCTCGTTCTCTTGCCAGTCCAAGCCACGGCAAGAGGCAGAGGAACAAGCAAGTTGCCAGTCCAGGCACTCCTTCTCAGTGGGCCCCTGCTCAGTGTGGGCCTTGGGCAAGTGCCCAGTCATGCCTGCCCTTGATGCTAGTCTTGGCTCTGCTAGGTCAAAACAATGGCTGGTGTGGTTCAGCATCATGCTGCCCACAGTGGCCAGCTAGGTGCTTCTTGGGAAACCATGATGCAGTGTGCGCAGCTAACAGCCCTCATCCGCTAGGACCTCCCAGCTGTGGCAAGCTGCTCCTCTGAACAGGGAGCTGTCATCGAGCCATCAAGCTGAAGGACACAAGCAGCCCAGTCTTGGTCTGCATAGCCTGATCACGCATGGCAGGGAAAGTATCCGAATTTTATTCTTGGGAATAGGTTCGATCACAGGCTAAAGGGCGATCAACCTGGAATGGATGGTGCAGACCCTTTTTATACCTTCAATGAATCACTGCCCACCCCACCCTCACTGCCGGATGCCGCAGTCCCCACCACGGTCACCAGTTTTGTGCATCCCCCTGAAGTTTGCCAGAACGTGCCCACAAGGCAGCCAAAGAAAGAGAAAGCAGGGGCATGACCTGCCGACACCTGTGGATTGGGGCTCGTTCCAAAGCTCCCATTTCCCTGTGCCACCCTGTATTTTACTGTAATATGCTTTAAACTTGTTCTCTACGTGCTCACTGGCCAGAGAGCACTGCAGGGCTATAGGGAGGTAATATAATGTAACAAACAAACAAACAAACAATATTTTAACATGTAAATAGGAGCTGTGGGGAGGGGTCTCAACAGGATCAGGACTTTAGAGGGTGGAGAAGAATAGATTAATCCCTCTCTCCTGCCATTGGCTGGATTAAACACACACATGTATCTGTTTGAATTGGGAAGGAAGACTTGTGTCAAAGGGTCGAGAGGAGGGCAACAAAAATGATCCAGGGTTTGGAAACGCTGCCCTGTGAGGAGAGACTGAGAGAACTGGGCATGTTCAGCCTTGAGAAGAGAAAACTGAGGGGGGACATGATATCCCTCCATCAGTACCTCAAAGGCTGTCACAAAGAGGAAGGTCAAGATGTCTTCTTGCTGATGCCAGAGTGTAGGGCATGGAATAATCAATTCAAGTTGCAACAACCCAGATTCAGGCTGGACATCAGGAAAAGCTTCCTCACTGTCAGAGCAATGCGACAGTGGGACCAGCTGCCTGGAGAGGTGGTGGGCTCTCCCACACTGGAGACATTCAAAAAGAAACTGGGCAGCCATCTGAGTGGGATGGTGTGTCTTGGTGTCCTGCAACAGCAGGGGCTTGGACCCGATGGCCTTCATGGCCCCTTCCAACTCTTCTATTCTATGATTCTATGGCTTCCTTCTTGATGGAATTAGCAGATTTGGGTGGAGGGTGGTGTTAATTTTTGTTGGGGCCACAGCAGGAGAGAAAAGATTATATTCCTCTTTGCACCTAACATTTGACTTTTTTTCTGGACAGTTTGTCCTGTCTTGTTTCATCATCAGTTTGCTTTTTTTGTTTGTTTTTAAAGTGCATAAGAATTTACTTACATTTTTATGTGACTAAAAATTCATATACATCTTGTAAGTGTCACATAGCTGGGCTAAGTGACAAAATATGTGCTTGCAGTATAAGCAATTTTGCAAGTACTTCTCCCCTTGCTATCACTTCTCTCCACATTTTTGTATGAACTTTTCCCTATCTCATGCATTTTGTTTTTCTGTTTTTTAATTTGAAAAATGAATAACAACTTTTGAGTAATGTGAAAACAGAAAGACTATTGCATTCTGGTTCACATTTTAGCTTGGCAAGGATTTGAGAAGGTCAGTTTTTGCTAAAATGTGATCCTTTGGGTTAACAATGTGACTCCATTCCTAATAACAGGGAAAGGGTGTCCCTGATCATATGCAGAGAACCTGTCACCAAATCTGAGTAATCGCAAAGAGACTTCATGCTTGCAGTTCTAGGACAAAGCACGCAATTTAGAGGCAAACTCCGTTAGGTATGGTATTGTGTTAGAAATTAAGCACTAGAATGGCAATAGACATAGAAACAGAACGAAATGACTCCTATTACTCAGGAAAGATCTATTTCTGTTCATGGTAGCCAGCGGTGTAAAAGCCTGCATTGAAAATATTGGCTTGCTCTTGTTGCTGTTATGGGTATCAGAAGCATAATTGATGTTTGTTTTCCATGTTGTTTCCAACCTCACTTACAAAAAGTACAGTATGTAAAAATGTAATGAGGTCTGGCTTGTAATTGTTCAGATGCAATATTGTGAGCAGCTAAAAATAACCCTGCAGTTCTCTTTCTTCCTCTGCCTTTCTTCTTCTTCCTCCTCCTCCACCTCAATTTCACCCAGAGGCTGTTTTCTTCCCAAGGTCTTGCAAGCTCTGGCTCTCCTGGAAGGTAAGTTGAAAGCAAAAAGACAAGCCCTCTGATGCAAGGGGCATGTTGAAGGCTGTGGCACGACGAACTGAAATGGAAGGATGCCGCCTGCCAGGAAAATGAAAGGGCTGGGAAGTGACTTTGCCAAGCATTCAAAGCACTGGTTCAAGCTTTTCAGAGCAGCCTTTGGAAAAGTGGAAGTTGAACTCTGGGGCTGAATGAAGAGGCCCCCCTTTAGCACAGGCAGGCCTAACTTGTCATCAGCCCAGCAATCTGCAAGCCACAATACGGTGGGTGCATTTCTACAACAGCTCTATTGCTCACTTAATGTCTACACTGCAGATAATGTAGCAATGTCTTTCCAACTGATACCAGTTTTAAAATATGCACATATAAATTGACTTATTTGCAAAATGCATCAATAAATAGATCTATTGATTAGCAGTCCTAAATACTAGCTGGCCTCAGAATATTTAATTAGTAAACATTCCTTTGTACATGTGTCAAAAGCCAAAACTATGCTTGAGCCAAAGGAAATTGCTCAAGTACCTCTGTTGGGATCCGAGCTCGTTCATTCTCCCGTTTTCTATTGGATAGCTGTGAATGCCTCATTATTAGCTGCCTCTATAGTTGGACTTTGTATCATACATTGCTTACACAGAATTAGTGGCAAAGAAGAGCACCAATCAGCTCTAGCTATCAAGTTCAAAACCATTTTCCCCAGATATGCTTCCTTTACAGCATCCAGACTCTATATTTTTTTTAGAAAATAAAACCAAACTAAACCAAAGAATGAAGTCAGCCTTTTGGGTTGAGACCAACCCAGATGCATGGTTTATGACATTCATTCATTCATTCATTCATTCATTCATTCATTCATTATCAACCCAAGAATTCTGAGGGCCGAGATATTATTTTGTGTAAAGCACCACAGGAACAGAAAACAGAAAGCTGCTATGGCTGAATGGCTGTTGATTTAAGCAGCTAGGTTTTGACAAACGGTTTGGCTGACCATCTCAATCCTGTTGGTCCCTATTTTTAGCAGTTTCTTGTTATACCGAGCAAAGGGAGGTGAAATCATTCCAGAATGTTGCTCTCAGCATTTTGAAAGGGGAAAAAGTGTGCAGGGGGGAAAGACCTTGAAGGTGGAAGCACCACTGCTCTGTATTCTGATTCTAGACTAGGTCTTACATCCAAGCCTCAAAGAAATCGCTTAGCTTTACAGGTATGAGTTTTACAGCCTGATGTCATGTGTGTTTTCACACTTTTTTTTTTTTTTAAGTGTGTTTAAACTGGCCACTCTATTTTATTCAAAAAAACCTAGCTGGATGGGACCCCGATTTCGACTAGGATCATGGCACAGGAAAAGGTGACCAAATGCTTCCACTCTTCCCTCAACTTTGGCAAGAGTGGTTTCAAGGGCAGGCAGAGGTGGGCCCCCTCTTGTGGAGGTCCACACCCCACAGGACCCTGCTGGCCAAGACCCCCTGGAGCAGCTTCTGCTCTCACATGCGTTTAGTTCACTGCTCTCACTCTGGCCTGGAGAACAGTGGTGGTATCAGTGGAAATGAGAGTGCTGGTGCGCTTGCTGTCTTGCTGGCTGGCTCACTGGTGTTCTGCCTCTCAGGCAAGCATGCGGGAGAAAAGGCTGAGGAGCAATAGCTGCTGGGGACAAAGTTGGTGAGAAGGCAGACTAGGAGAGAAGCCGGCCGAATAAAACCCGCTGCTGGTCCAGGAGACGTGAGTGCTGATGGAAAAGCCTCTGCAAAAGAGTGTCTGCAGAAAGAGACACATACAGAGATGCAGGACACTGCTTAGAAAGGACCAGGATTATGTTTTCCATCTACTTGGAATTCTGTTTTGCTTGGTAATAGCAATTAACAGTTAAGACAAATGAACCTAACAGAAAAATTGAATGGCCACTAATGGAGAAGGAATGTAAGCATGGTGTGTATTTTTAACATTTTTCCATCTTAGCGTTTAATGGAACACCTTCGATAAGGCAAATATTTTTCTTTTAGACTCTGCCCCTCTTCAGCATGTGAAAGTTTACAAGTTTTACCTGGAATCTTTTCATTTATGAACAAAGTTTTTCTGCTTTGGCCCACAAAAGTGAAACATGCTCCTTCACCTATCGCTCCCAGATCTGGTAAGGACATTCTTTACAAAAATGTTCAGTAGAAATTGGGCATGTGTAAACAAGCTAGGTAATAAATCTCATGTGTAGAAGATAATATGCATGTCCTAATAAATTATGCCTGCATGTTCATGGCATCCAGCAGTACAGGTTAGGGGACAAGTGGCTGGAGAGCAGCACTTGTGAAAAGGATCTCGGGATGCTGAAGGGGAGAAGACCATGTAAGTCACCTTCAGTTCTTTGCAAGAAAAAATGCAGGATAGAAATATAGAAAATAAACAGGAGGCCAGCTTGGTCCAGCAGTGGCCTTCGACTAGTTTGAACAACAGCCCAGCATGCAACAACTGAGTCACAGCTGAGGGAAAACATCAGAGTGAAGAGAAGCAAACAAGAAGGAAATGTGGGCAGATTTGCAGTGCAGACGGCTTTTCTGAAGCACTGGTGGATATGCTATGCCACAGCATGCCTGCTAAGCAGTCCCCACTGCAGCTCCTGGGCTCATCCGGCAGCCACCTCCACCTCTCTTCTTTCCCGCTGGGAGAGCCTTGTGGAGTCCCCAGAGCAGGCTGCTCTGGCACTGAGGTGCTGGGTGAGTTCTCCCACCTGCCGTGCTCATCAAAGGGAGAAATCCCTGCCTGACACTGCTCCTGCTGCAGGTGCCGGCATCACCCCTGTGGATCATCTGCTGCAGCAGTTGCGTAGGGGGGATATTTAGCAGAGGCAACATCTGCTCTAAATTGTGTGTGTGTGGACATGCCCATGTGTGTATCTTGAAAGAACCCTGCCTCCTAAGCACATCACCCCTATCTGCAAAAATGGAGGTATGGACGCAGGGGGGACATTGGATACCAGAGAGGAAAATTCAGACGAAACAATACAGAGGTGGAAGGAGCACCGGTGGGCAAAACCCCAGCTCATCCAGGGGGATCACCAGGGCCCTGTGCCTTTATTTCAGTCCATGGACAGCAGCGTTGTGGGGCAGAAGGCCTCCCAGGGAACTGGGGATCCAAATGAAAGATGTGGTGTTCCAGCCCCACTGGACAACCCATGAGCACCATCCTTGGCAATGCTATAATTTGGAAAGGTTGCAATGAAGGGACATGTGCTCACAGGAAAAAACAGCTGGAGTGTGGAATCTCCTTCAGTCCCTGCCTAAGTAAAGACTGTTCTTTTTTAGTTTAAAAGTTAAATGGGAACCTTGTGTAAATCTAGAATATTTCACTACTGAAATTATGACCCTCTTCTGATTCACAAAAGGGTGCTCTCTTCAAAGACACAATGGTAGGAAGATGCTGTGGCCTGAGAACAGGGATGTCCATGGGTTGATGGGCAGGGCAGGGCAGAGCAAGGGGAGAGTGAGAGGAAGCATCTCTCAGGTGAGACACTTGCCACCTCCTGCTCCCTCCACACCCTCTGCTGGACCCTATGGCCCCACCAATGAGCCGCAGCTGGGAAAGGCCATAGTCAGACATGGAGCCCCCGGTCTGCCTGCAGAAGCTCCCAGGTTCTGTCTCTGGCATTGCAAGCAGAGCTAGCAAGGAATCTGGCCTGCATCCCCGGCAAGCCACTTGCCAACACTCGGCTGGATGGACCAAGCATCCTATTCAGTGGAAGATGATATTCTGTGTTCCTGTATTAATTGACAGAAAGGATTACCATTATTATTGGCATGATTATTTGCAGATAAGATTCCTTCTGTCTGTTGGTGACAAAACCAGGAGGGGGAAAGAACTCCAATAAAATCAGTAGTACTTGTCTTAGGCAGAAAATAGGTTTTTGATGGGAGCATTAATGTGAAATATAACATTATTACTCTTTCAGTACTCTGTCATGTGGGTCAAAGCTTCCCTCTTACACATACACAAAGGAATGAACTTTGCCACTGTGGGATCCCCAGAACTTATCTCCGCCTTCCCCAACGCATCGCCTTCTGAATGCGCTGAACTGAACTCCCAACCCATGTGAGACTCAATGCAGGGCTAATCCCCTCATCATCTAAGTGGCCTTTTATGCAAATGAGATACTTGCAGGCTGCCTGATCTCTGCAAACTGGCTCCAATTATAAATCAGCATCTCTCTATAGCTGTAGCATGCGATGAGGGCACACTTTAGTTCCATGCCTATTCCAGTTTGGCGTCACTGAATTTGACTGAGTTGGTTCCCTTTGAGAGAGTCTCTTGACACTAACTCAGTTTTCTCTTGAATACCATGTTGTTTTCTTTAACAGAAAAGTGCTTTCTGAAATTCATTGGAAGGCTTCAGTCAGTATTCATGGCTGGTAATTTGGAAACACATGCAATTAATGAGCAGCTCACTAAGGGCACTTGACAAGTGAATGGGACATGTCTGGAAAGAAAGCGAAGGATTTGGCATGGAAGTGGAAAGCATCTCTTGGACAATTACCCAAAACATCTGAAACTTCGCAGTGCAATTGAAAACAAAAGATTGCCAAGTACTTGGCATTTCACCAGTCTAACTAGTGAAACCAGTCTGATAGAAGCACATCGTAGAGTTGGAAGGGATCTTAGACAGCATCTAGTTCCCTCCCCTTCCCCATTCAGGGCACGCGCCACACTGCAAGTTGCAACTACAGCAGCCCTGGCAGGTGAGCATCCAGTGGAGAACGCAGCATCTCCTATGGCAACCTGTTCCACTGTCAAAAAGTCATCTGTTAGGAACCTTTTCCCAACATTTAGCCAGAACTTTTTACTGGTTGGTTTTAGGTCTGTCTTCAGGAGCCATGGAGACACAGAAACATAGAAACAGAGCGAGTCAGAAGCGGCCTCCCAGTCATGTAGTTGGACTCCCGGCTCCACTCATGACATACCTACCAGAGACATGTCTGCTCTGCCTTCTGCAACTCAGTCTTTCAGATATTCGAAGACTGATATTCGGTCTTCCCCTAATCGTCATTCCTCCAGACTAAACATACCTAGACTTGATTTCTAGACCCTTCATCAGCCTGATTGCTCTTCTCTGGAGCACTCCAACTTATCCATGTCCTTCTTAGCCCACAGCTGTACTCTAAGTGCTGCCTTTTCGGTCTCATGATCTAGATCAGTAGATCCCAAACTGCATTCCGTGGGACCCTAGGGTTCCACAAAAGCCTCATAAGGGTTTCATGAAAAATCTCAAAAATCAAATTTAAAACCGATTTTAAAATGAAACCACATGAGGCCAACTATTCTAACGTCAGTTGGTGTCCAAGCTGCAAACAATGAAATGCATCATGTCATTTGGTTCCTAGGACTCTATTCTGAAGTGTTGGGAATAATGAAAAGAATTTATTTGGGATATTACCATATAATCGCTCTATTCATTCATTATATTTAAAATGCTTTCTCTTTATTTCCAAGTCTATTACATTATGCAAAGTACTCAGGCAACAGAAGCAGATGAAAGAAGGAAGAATGTTATAGGCTTGCAACGCTTAGTAAAAATTGGGGAAAGAAGCAAGTTTTCATGGAAAAACTGTCTTCAGAAAAGTTCCATGGCAGAAAAAGTTTGGGAACTGCTGATCTGATAAGGGAATCCAACACTCTAGTCAATTTCAAAGTTTGCCACGGGGCTACTCTGCCTCAGGCAGATTAAGGTGGCCATGTAGCTTACCGTATGGGAGACAATCCTCTGTTTGCCAGACTCTCAGAGGACATTACTCTCTTTGAAAGTGTTCCCCTTTCTAAAGGGCTTTTCAGACCAAAACCAGTTTAAAGATAAACACCACTGCAATTGTCCTTCAGTGTGGACAGCAGATGGAGCCGGCAGGCCTGCAGTTCACCAGTTCACGGTCTGCCCCCTATATTGTGAAATGTATTGTTCTTCTAGTCTAATGATAGCAATAATGTCTAAATTCACACCTGTAAATGAGCATATAAAATGTTAAGTGACACACTGTCTTGTTTTGGGAGGAGTGCATATGTGATGCATTGCCTTTTTCCTTTAAAATTGTTGGTAACCTGCAAGTGGCCACCCTATGGCAGACGCAAGGAGGCAGGGAGAGAGTGCCTGTGCTGCTCCCCTCTAACCGAGCCCATTGCCCTCATGTGCAGGGCAAGATGCTGCCCCATCCTCAAGAGACTTGGCTGGCATTGTGGTCAATGTTTGCAAATGGAATGGGGGCCCCTGAACGGTCTTTTTCCTTACGCAGCAAGATGTCCTACACAAGACCTGTTCTCCAGAATTTGCACAAAGCAATATTCCACAGATAAAAATAGGGAAATGTTTGTTGTGGCAGTCCTGCTTTCATACTAAAGATCAGTTCCAAAGATCATTGTTGAATGACATTGTTTTTTTAGCATCTTGTCTTCCCCAAGAATTGAATTGGGAGCAGTGGGGAAGGAATCAGGAAATGAGAGGAACTCTTGCCAAATGGGACCCAATGTTGTTAAGTAATATACCAACAGAGTAAGGGCACAGGGAGTAGGTTTCTCAGTAAGAATAATTCCATTATCTTCAGTTTCAATTAAGCTTGGTTTTGTTGTGCCATCAAGTCATCCCTGACTTATGAATGAAAGCTCTCCAAAATGTCCTGTCCATTAAATTCAACCCATCTCATATTTGGTCTTTCTTCCTTTTCTTCCTCTGCCTTTGATTTTCCCTAGCATTACTGTCTTCTCCAGTCAATCTTGCTTTCTCAGGATGTGCCCAAAGTACTACATCCTCAGTTTTGTCATGTGTGCTTCTAGAGAAAACTCTGGCTTGATTGTTTGTCTTCCTGCTGGTGCAAGCTATTAGAAAGCCTCCTTCATCACCATGATTTGAATGCATCAGTTTTCTTCCTGTGAATTAACCTTACGTCACCCCTCTTGTTTTCTGCTTGGAGTTTTCCACATGAACTTTTCAGCTGCAGTGCATGGCTGCTATTCAATTCTACCCCTTCAGTTGATCGACCTATGTATGAATGACCTATGAGCTCATTCATACATGTCAGAGAGAAAACTGTGTCATGATGAAAAAGAACATTGAACTAATCAGTGTTGCATTTAGAAATCAGCAGAGTTTAATTTTGGCTTTGTCTGCCCCAGGAAACCTAGCATCAAGATCGGGTTAAAAGTATCCTTTTTTAAATGCAGTAAATGGCAGTCCTGCGTGTCATAAATTGATCCTGGTGATGTGCTCAGAGAATTCAGAGTATGTTCCTCAGGAAGTTCCTGGTGTGCTTATTTGCTGTATTGAAGAGTACAAAGGGTCATCTGCTACGATATTCCAGGGAAAACATGTTTTGTTTTGTTTGTCGCCCGTGTTTTCATGCTAAAGCCCTTTATAACAGCTGAGGTATTGTTCAGCAGCAGTTAGCTGGAAACAAAATGCAAATGGAGGTTCTACATAGTGTGCTATAATAACCCACAATGCCTTTCCCCACAGTCACAATCCTTTTGTGACATCCACTTACAAGTCCCCTTTGCAAAGCCCTCTGATAACCTCAAACACAAGTTTGTTGCTTGCTTCCTATGTCTGGGCAATTAATTGAATTGCCTTGTGTCAGTTCCTCTCCCCACAGGGGGAGCAGTCTTTCATTATCAATTTCCTTTATTTTTCTTTTTTATAAATAGTGAAGGAATGCTGTTCAAGGTATAGCTCTGCAGGGCATGAGATGGTATGGACACTTGTTTTTCATTATTTATACATTCCAAAATCTACCCTTCATCTTAAGATAGACTTTAGAGGCCTGTTCTAGCGCTCAAGTTACAGTGCTTTGATATATTGAGAGTGTTAGCAGACTCTAAGCAGTAACAGCTGGGGAAAACCCCGGGTGGACCCCAGACCCAAAAACCAAACAGAGCCTGAGACGAGACTTAGAGCTAATTGCAGTTTTATTCTGGTGCGCTATAGAATAAACGGAGACAGAGGGGAGATGCTTCCCAAAGCAGAGTCTCGAAAGAGGTACAGAGAGCATACATTATATACCCTACGTCATAACAGGTTGTCCGGATACAAAGTAAATTCATTTCCCTATTGTTCTTTGTTCTATTTGTTAGTTTACAGAAAACTCTTTATTTATCCAGGGACTCCCCTTTCTAATGTGTCTGTTGATTATCTCTGAATTATTCACATCCGTTCTATGTTTCTCAACTAGTAGTAATTTATAATGCCATTTGCTACTTTTATGGAGGCTTCACCCGGATTCCAACCAGTTCCAGGCTCCAAAGATACTTCTCATTTGACATCCAGTCATCCTGTCCCAGGAGTTCACACAGGGTTCTCCATACCTTCCTGCTCCCTCCTGGACAGGAAGTACAACATGGCTGCAGATTTCAGGTTAAGTGGTTAGGCTAAGTGTTGTGAGGGAGTATGTTTCAGGTAACAAGAGGAAGCTACAGGCCTGGATCCATGGTATGTGTGTGAGTGGGGGGTGGGGGGGTGAGGACTCCCCCAAGAGTATATTTATTTGTTTTTGCAGCTGCTCAGTTTGTAAATTAACTAAGAGCAGGGTTGTAAGAAATGCAGACCCAAAAGAGCAGAAAGCTGAAGAGGCGGGAGCTGCTGTTGCCCCTGAAGCCCTTCCCGACTTGGTCCAGGTCTAATTCCTACATGTTTGTGTTGTGGGGCGAATCCACATAACAAATTCATGAATATACAGGTGAGTTGGCATTTTATTCCAGCGTTTTGACGATTCTGCGCATGCAGCCAACTCTCCTGTGTTGTGGGTACTCAAACCAGTTGAAGAGGCCATTTTGGATTCTTTTGTCTGCGTTTGGATTCAAAAGGGCACTTGAACTTCATGGCTCTACAGCCAGACTTCGTACTGGTGCTGTTGCCAGGGGCTTCCATGCAGGGGTTATAGTATTTTGTTATTATTATAATTGTTCATGATGTTTTGTTAGAAAATTGTTGATAAAAAGAGGTTCATTTTGTATGTAAGGTTGTGTTGCAATGCTCATTAGTAAGCAAATAGCCCCATAGAACTTATCAGTGTTAATGCCACAACATGTAGCATAAACCACCCTGGTGTTGCTTGCACAGCGTAGGCCCAATTATGAGTAGGTCTTCACAAGGTCTATGATCCCTATCTATCAGCCGTTAGTCATTCAGGAGTGGGATCCTGTAACTGTAAGAAACTGAGTTTGTGCCACCTGAATGGGAAACTTTATTTGTTGACGTTTACTTTCCCTCCAGAGTAAGGGTGCGGGATCATGTACACAGTCAAGCTGGCTTCTCCAATTTTCAGAGGACAAAAAGAGGGCAAAGTGGCTAAAAAGTTGTAGTGAGCTGAACACAAAGAGCAAAAAAGCTGCAGCAATACAACATCTCTATTGACAAATGTTGGCAATACCAGTTGGCCCTGCTGCAGTATCCAGGGAGAAGGGAGAGGGCTAACAGACCATGGTATTTGTGGGGTGTGCTGTGGTTTGGCCAGCAACCAACCCACTATGAGTTTTGACCAGGATAAAGCTGGTCTTACATGCAAATGCCCAGAAGCCTTCCCACAATATCTTTCTCCACCTACATTATTCTGGAGCTGAATTTGTTCTAGATTGACCATTTCTTCCATTCAAATTCCTTGAGACAGACTAAAAATGCTTTCTGTGTGCCCTTTAAAAATGTAAACAAAAATCAGTTGTGTGTGATTTTATTGTCATTTTTGCTTGAGGATTTTGCAAAACACCATGAATTAAAATAAGTTAAAACCCCATTTTTGATATTATCAACAATAACCTGCAGAAGTAACTTCAATCAAATGAGGGGGAGAGAAAGAAGTTTGATCACACTGTAACAGGAGAAGCTTTTTTTTTTAACAGAGTCAATCTGTTATAATTGATTAAATTGATGAAGCTTAGCCTTGATGTCATGGAATCTTGGACCTTAGAGCTGGAAGCAAGTTTTTTTATATATATTCCTTGTCAGATCTTCAGTTGAGTGTTTCAGTAATGAAGGATTGGATCTGAATTACAGCAGCAATGAATACATAACCCAAACTTGGCAAAATGCAACTCCCCTCTCCTTAAAAAGAAAAGGAGATGGAAAAATCCAATGTGCAGCAAGCCAACATCCATACAAATTAGATAAGGAAATGCTTATTCTGAATAGGAGCCTAGCTGCTAAGCTAATGCACCAGCACTGTAATGAATGATACAGACCCAGACACAGAGAGGTGAAACCTGGAACTCCACAATGAAGGGAGAGCGAGAATGTTGGCTCCATCCTTCGGCCAGACTTGTCTAGCAAGGCCAGCCAACAGTAAAATGGCACCAGGCCTTGGCAACATGCCTTGTGAAGAGGCACATAAGCCCCCTTGGGGGCAAATAGAGCCCCCTTGCTGCAGAACACCCTTTTACTCTCTCCTCTGAAGCACTGAAGTGTCTCAGAGGAGGAATGCTCCTGTGGTTCCACATCAACCTCTGGCCTGATTGGAGTCCTCCTGGAGAAGAGCCTTCAGTCTGGTGGCTCCATTTCTCTGGAACGCCCAACATGGAGAGATTGAGCAGCAGAGGCAGTGCTAGGGGGTAGCCCACTAGGGCTGGAGCCCCAAAGCTTTGATTTGAAGCCCCATATCTCTGGGAGGACATCTGCTTCCCTGATGTCCATGACACCAGCTGAAATAGAGGTACAGAAGCCCTGACCATCTCTGTGGCATCTCATCACGCTGGATTAACTGGCTTCTTACTAACATGTGCTTCACCTCCCCTCAAGCTTTGTGCCTGAGGCCTCCCCGCCCCCATGCACCCCTCTCCCCTGTCCAGACGTTTCTTCTAAGAGTTGTGCCATTATAAGATAGGACCCTTCAAATACACACACACAAAGCAAATTTAGAACATATGAATATTGGCATATGCACATTTGTGCCTTTTTTTCTCTTGTACATCTCAGACCTGGATCTCAGCGCAACAAGTCGCAGATGCATTTTCTCCCTTGCAACGAAAGTTTACTTCAAAGGTTAAACTGGAGTTAATGCATAGGTTCCATGAGTTAATTGGGACAGGGACCATGCAATATGAGTCAGGTGGGCATAACTCATTCCTTTGCCCACATGCCATTTTTTCTGATAGAAATCTCCTCAGGTTGCTTTTCCCCAGCAAGGGGAAAATGCACAGGTAACAGTATGACGCCTGTAGTTTCTGCCCTGTGATTCCAGGCTGGGGGTAACACATTCCAGTCCTGAAACGGTATGGGAAGAGTGAAGCCTGCCCTGCCGTGCCTTTTGTCACAGAATTGAGATCCGAAACAGCTTTTCCTTTTCTGCTACTCTAGGCGGCACTTCACTACTGCAGAGCAGTGCATACACACAAAGAGAAAAATGGAGGTATTATTTCTTTCAGAAATAACAATCCATTTTCCTCATCCAGAAAAATCTGGGAAAGTACTCTTTAAAAGCAGTAGTTAAACTGGAGAATCAGAGTGTCATCTAAAGAAGCAACTATAAGAAAGGGATCAGGAGTGTACAATAAATTCACCATCTAGAAAAGCTGCAGTCCCTCCTTCACTATCTGTGGGGCTATCTGTGGGGCTTGGGGTGAGTCTTTCTCTGCCTGGCATAGAAGCGTGGAGTTGGAAGGGGTCATTCAGGCCACTGAAGCCAACTCCCTGCTCAGTGCAGGAATCCCGTTTCAAGTATCTTTGACAGATGACTGCCCAGTCTCTGCTTGAAGACCTCCTCAACTGCTTTGTCCAGTAGGAACTTTTCCCTGATGTTCAGGCCTTCTTATAACCCAAGCCTGTAACTTTGTGTCTGATATTTCTGGACAATAGACAACAGGTTGTGGCCCTCTTCTGTGGAAGTAACAGCCCTTTCGTATTCCCGCTCATTCTTCTCAGAGTTAAACAGACTCACGTGCCTTCATCTTTCCCTGTAGGACTTCATTTCTAGTGCCCTGATCATCTTCACTGACCTTTTCTGAATGTGTTCCAATGTATCGGAATCCTTCCTTAATGTGCAGTGTCCAGAAATGGGCATAGTATTCAAGGCAAGCGCAGACAGAATGGAACTATGGCTTCCCATGATTTTGACATGATGCTTCAGTAGATGACAACCTGACTCACGTTGCAGGAGTGTTTGAAAATAAAATGGACCAGTATTGTGTATGAAGTAAGGAGGACGGGGATACAAATAGTATGATAAAGAATGAAACTTTTCATTGGAGGCCAAGTGCAGTCATTCTGTGTTTCCTCTGAATCATCAGTGGGGGTGCTTTGATGTGAGGAGAGGGAATGAATGCACAATTAAGCTCTCATTAGAGGGTCAGGGAAAGGGGGGCCTGTTTGCTTCAGTAGAGCCTGACACTTTTTGTGATCTTATATGAGTAAGGATTTAAATGTCTGTGTTGATCTTATGTTTAAAAATGGGCTTTCTTTGAGAAGATGAGCTGGGGACATCTCAAGTGTGCTTTGGTTGGCCGTCATGCAGCCATTAGAACAAATTGTACTTCTGTAATATGATGTTGCCGTTTCCTTACAACAGTTAGAGTGTGTTGCTAAGGAAACTAGTTGAAGTGGCCATCAAATATATTTGCAGGCAAGCCCAGAAATGGCTCATCAACCCATGTATTGGATTTTTCAGTGCAGCTCAGCACCTTGGGAATGTTGGCAGTGATTCCTTAAACCTGTGGTAGGTCTTCTTATGTGGCACTGAACTCCTTAAAAGTATCTGCTAAATTCCAGGGATGAATAGGAGGCTGAAGCAAAGAGTCCCTCTCCTCTTATCAGTCTGGGAACTATGACTGGATGAGCAACCCAAAATTTGATCCAAAATGGATCGCACTTTGGGAAGCATCTGAGCTGGAAGCAGGGATTGCAACATATAGAAATGGACTCACATACTGTTTTTCCCCACTGAGAATGCTGGGACTCTCATTCCTGATGCGAATGGACATTCTACCAGGGACCTGGAGTGCCTACCACTTCCTTGCCTTTCCCATGGCCAGAGCTAAGTTCCTGGACCCCTCGGGGACAGTGGAATGGGGTGGCAAGATGCTTAAGATGAGAATTGAGCCCACCCTGTTAACAGCGGGGTCCTGCTCAAACAATTTATTCATATTTTAATTAACAGCCTAAGCTGTTTGTCGCTGTTAGTTGCAAAGTTGTGCCCAACCCATAGCGACCCCATGGACAACATTCCTCCAGGCTCTCCCGTCCTCCACCATCCCTCGGAGTCCACCCAAGCCCACACCTACTGCCCCAGTGACGCTATCTAGCCACCTCATCCTCTGCCATCTCTTTCTCCTTTTGTTGTCAATCGTTCCCAGCATTGGGCTCTTCTCCAGTGAGTTGTTCCTTTTCATTAGGTGGCCAAAGTATTTGAGTTTCATCTTCAGTATCTGGCTTTCTAAGGAGTAGTCAGGGTTGAGTTCCTTTAGGATTGACTGATTTGATCTCTATCTGGGCTGTTTACAAAGTTTTAAACCTTAAAACCATATGCATTATAAAGACCATTTACTTACAAAAATTAAATACTCAGCACAGAGAGAGACATACATGTGTTTACAGAGCTGTTAAATAAGCAATAAGAAAACATTCTAGCACAGATTAAAAACACTGGAGAAAAGCAAGAAAAGCAACCTGGGGCTGCAAACATGACCTGCTGGTGCCAGGCTGGCCTCATGAAGGAGAACATTTCATAACTGGGGGGCATCACTGAGAAGCTTCTTTCTTGTATTGCTGCCTTTGGAAATTCCATTGAAGAGCATGTGGAGGAGGGCCTTAGATTATGAACTGCCCAGTTTCCTGATCAGTTTGGATTCTGTCAGTTGATATTATGCAGGACTAGTAAGTAGATTCTCCTTCATGGATCACTGCCTTGTCGTGGTGAAGGGGCTTGTGTAGCTCAATGAAGCTATGAGCTATGCCATGCGGGGCCACCCAAGACGGACAGGTCATAGCAGAGAGCTCTGACAAAACATGATCCACTGGAGAAGGAAATGGCAACCCACTCCAGTATCTTTGCCATGAAAACCCCATGGACAGTACCAAAAAGCAAAAATATATGACGCCGGAAGATGAGCCCCTCAGGTTGGAAGGTGTCCAATATGCTACTGGGGAAAAGCAGAGGGCCAGTACTAGTAGCACCAGAAAGAATGAAGCGACTGGGTCAAAGCCGAAAGGATACTCAGTTGCTGATGTATCTGGTGGTGAAAGGAGAGTCTGATGCTGCAAAGATCTATACTCCATAGGAACCTGGAATGTAAAATCCATGAATCAAGGCAAGCTGGATGTGGTCAAACAAGAGATGACAAGACTGAACATTGACATCTTAAGAATCAGTGAACTAAAATGGACAGGAATGGGTGAATTTAATTCAGATGACCATCAGGTAAACTACTGAGGGCAAGAATCCATCAGAAGAAATGGAGTAGCCTTCATAGTCAATAAAAGAGTAAGAAAAGCAGTACTGGGATACACTCTCCAAAATGACAGAATGATCTCTGTTTGAATCCAAGGCAAACCATTCAATATTACAGTAGTCCAAATCTATGCCCCAACCACTGGTGCTGAAGAGGCTGAAGTTGACCAGTTCTATGAAGGCCTACAACACCTTCTAGAATTAACACCAAAAAATTATGTCCTTATCATCACAGGGGATTGGAATGCTAAAGTAGGAAGCCAAAAGATAACTGGAATGACAGGCAAGTTTGGCCTTGGAGTACAAAATGAAGCAGGGCACAGGCTGGTAGAATTTTGTCAAGAGAATACGATGGTCATAGCAAACACTCTTTTCCAACAACCCAAGAGACGACTCTACACATGGACATCACCAGACAGAAATCAGATTGACTATGTGCTCTGCAGCCAAAGATGGAGAAGCTCTATAGAGTCAGTCAAAACTAGACCAGGGGCTGACTGTGGCTCCGATCATGAGCTTCTCATTGCAAAATTTAGGCTTAAATTGAAGAAAGTAGGGAAAAGCACTAGGCCACTCAGGTATGACCTTAATCATATCCCTGATGAATATACAGTGGAGGTGACAAATAGATTTAAGGAATTAGATCTGATAGACAGAGTGCCTGAAGAACTATGGATGGAGGTTCGCAACATTGTACAAGAGGTAGCAACTAAAACCATCCCAAAGAAAAAGAAATGCAAGAAAGCAAAATGGCTGACTGAGGAAGCTTTACAAATAGCTGAGGAAAGAAGGGAAGCAAAAGGCAAGGGAGAAAGAAAAAGGTACACTCAATTGAATGCAGAATTCCAAAGAACAGCTAGAAGAGATAAGAACGCCTTCTTAAATGAACAGTGCAAAGAAATAGAAGAAAACAATAGAATACGGAGGACCAGAGATCTCTTCAAGAAAATTGGAGATATGAAGGGAACATTTCATGCAAAGATGGGCATGCTAAAGGACCAAAATGGCAGGGACCTAACAGAGGCAGAAGAGATTAAGAAGAGGTGGCAAGATTACACAGAAGAACTATACAAGAAAGAGCTTAATGTCCCTGATAACCATGATGGGGTGGTCACTGACCTCGAGCCAGACATCCTGGAATGTGAAGTCAAATGGGCCTTAGGAAGTCTGAGCAACAACAAAGCTAGTATTCCAGCTGAGCTATTCAAAATCTTAAAAGATGATGCAGTAAAAGTGCTACAGTCAATATGCCAGCAAATTTGGAAAACTCAGCAGTGGCCACAGGATTGGAAAAGGTCAGTTTACATTCCGGTCCCAAAGAAGGGCAATGCCAAAGAATGTTCAAACTACCGCACCATTGCACTCATTTCACATGCTAGCAAAGTGATGCTCAAAATCCTACAAGCTAGGCTCCAGCAGTATGTGGACCGAGAACTACCAGAAGTACAGGCAGGATTTCGAAGAGGGAGAGGAACTAGAGATCAAATTGCCAACATACGCTGGATCATGGAGAAAGCTAGGGAGTTCCAGAAAAACATCTACTTCTGCTTCATTGACTACGCTAAAGCCTTTGATTGTGTGGATCACAACAAATTGTGGCAAGTTCTCAAAGAGATGGGAATACCTGACCATCTTATTTGTCTCTTGAGAAACCTATATGCGAGTCAAGAAGCAACAGTGAGAACTGGACACGGAACCAATGATTGGTTCAAAATTGAGAAAGGAGTTTGGCAAGGCTGTATACTGTTGCCCTGCCTATTTAACTTATATGCAGAGCACATCATGAGAAAGGCAGAGCTAGATGAATCAGCAGTTGCCCCTTGCTGGGAGAAATATCAACAACCTCAGATATGTGACAGAAAGTGAAGAGGAACTAAAGAGCCTCTTGATGTGGGTGAAGGAGGAGAGCGCAAAAGTTGGCCTGAAATGCAACATTGAGAAAACTAAGATCATGGCATCCGGTCCTCTCACTTCCTGGCAAATAGATGGGGAAGAAATGGAGGTAGTGACAGATTTTATTTTCCTGGGCTCCAAGATCACCGCAGATGGGGACTGCAGCCAAGAAATTAAAAGAAGCTTGCTCCTGGGGAGGAGAGCTATGGCAAATCTAGACAGCATACTAAAAAGCAGAGACATCACCCTGCCAACAAAAGTGCGTATAGTCAAGGCTATGGTTTTCCCAGTTGCAATGTATGGCTGTGAAAGCTGGACTATAAGGAAGGCTGAGCGCCGAAGGATTGAGGCCTTTGAGTTGTGGTGCTGGAGGAGACTCCTGCGAGTCCCTTGGACCGCAAGGCAATCAAACCGGTCAGTCCTAGAAGAGATCAACCCTGACTGCTCTTTAGAAGGCCAGATCCTGAAGATGAAACTCAAATACTTTGGCCACCTAATGAGAAGGAAGGACTGCCTGGAGAAGAGTCTAATGCTGGGAACAATAGATGGCAAAAGAAGAAGGGGATGGCAGAGGATGAGGTGGCTAGATGGAGTCACTGAGGCGGTTGGTGTGAGCGTGAGTGGACTCCGGGGGATGGTGGAGGACAGGAAGGCCTGGAGGAATGTTGTCCATGGGGTCGCGATGGGTTGGACACGACTTCGCGACTAACAACAACAACAACAACAAAGTAAGTAGACTGCAGACCTCCTTTGTGGCAAGGATTTGGACCAGGTGTATTTATGATACTCCCCCCCCCCAAAAAAAAAACCTTACTTACGAGTCAGAAAAAATATGTTAGTCTTACTGTTCACCTGTTTTTCCAGCCTTATTTTTCAAACCAGTTTTCTGCATCATGCATCAGTTTGTTGTTGTTTAACATGCACTGGCCTAATTATCCAAGGTGTGACAAAATCCCATTTTTAGCTATCTGCTGTAAAGTCAGCATTGTTACTATTCTTGCTTGAGATCAGTTCCATGTGTCATATATTCCCACACTAAGCTAATATTTAGTAAGGTCACAGGGTTGGCTTGCTCTTATCAAACACGTTCCTTGGAAACTTGGCAGAGGCTCCACTTTGAAAAGACCTCTGATATGTAGCATTGGTTACTGTTACTAGACTTCTTCGCTTCCCTGTCCTCTTCTTTTCATAGCTATCTGATAAACGCCATTTTAAAAAGAACAAATTGAACATCATGGTGGTCAAGATCAATACACTAACATGTAGGACTGCCAAAACCTTTGGCTGTGCAACTGATATGTTAAAGTTAGCTAGGGAAGCATTTCCTGTCCTGCCTCTCTCTTCCAGACAAGACCTCACTGCTTAATTTCAGCAGCTCAGTCTGCTCTTAAAGGCAGAGGAGCAAGACCAGCATCAAAGATGGTAAATCTGGGAACACGCCCACAGGTGTGAACCCCTGCAGACGTCCATTGCCCTTGTGAGACAGTGTTGGTCTGAGGAGAGCTATTTCAGCTTTACACATTCTGAAGTTTAAAAAAAAAAGGGTGGGGGGGGGGACACAATTTGTCTGGGCCTGAAATGACAAAACATTACCTTTGAGAAATGACAGGAACTGAGCATTTGCAGGGTCTATTCTGAGGGGAAATGTAAGCAAATGTGCTTTGGGAAGTCATTTTTAATAAGCGTCCATTCCAAGATGGGGGTGAATGTCTAATTTTCGCCTCAAAAAAGGAGTGTGGGTGAGGAAAGCTGAATCCTCCTGCTCTTAACTCACTAGTCTTTTCCTGGAATTAACCATGCTTCCAGGACTTTTCTCCCTACCTTTGCCAATTCTCCATGTCTAGCGGTATCATGACCAGTTTTGAAGGACAGGTGCTAATTATCTCAGTCCATATAACTTCACTCCCAAAGAGAGTCCAATAAGCCAGCTGTGTTGATCCAACCAGCTCTAGTCTTTTCCACCTCCACCCAGAGCAGGTCTTCTGCTGAGCTAGTAGGTCACAACCTCAATTTAAGACTAAAGCCACTGGACACCACTTTGTATTGCAATCTAGAACAACACGCCTACGTTTGCTGAGGGGAATGGTTATAGGGGCTATTACTCAGAGTTCCATTTCCTGAGAAGGACTCCCAACACTTGTGGAGTTTCCTTCATAAAGGTTTATTCACACTGAGTAAGGTCTGGTTAAATAACACTCTTGGTCGTGTTCTTGGACCATTTTTGGTTCTGTTTCTACTCAGTTGTCTATGAATTTACTGCAGAGAGCTAAAAGGCCTCTCCATCTTCGATCCACTCAGCACAGTCTGACGTCTTGCTAAAAGCAAAGGCCTTGAGACTCCGGGCATCCGTTCCAGCTTTGATGAAGTTGATCGACCCTTTGGCAATTTGTTGAGCTGTTCAATTCACTGGTCAAGGTTTGAACTGATGCCAGTTGGAGAGACTTTATATCACAGTGTATTAGTGAACTGACAATTTCAATGGTGCCCAGATCTTATTGCTTATTTAGGAATACTCATTCCCAGAGATAGCTCTCAAATGACCAAGCTAAAACCGAACAAGTTGCTTAATAAGATCCTGATGAGCTATGGATAGGTGGACATCTTTAAAGTTGAGTTTATTAGGTAAGGTAAAAATGAATATTATACTGCAGGTTGTTTATGCTATATGTGGGGTTCAGATATCTATTTTTGGCAAATATTTCATTAGTACCCTGAGGTACCCCATTTGCTACCTTTCCTCCATTTGAGAAGGTGGCTGTGAGTCTGATTCTGCCTGAGTCTGATTCTGTAGCCAGCTATGCAACAGAATAAACCATTTTTCTGCCCCATTTTGTACAGCTTGCTTGATATAGTTCAGCACTTCATGGATGTCTGGCAACTGTAGCCAGGCAGCCATTTGGCCATTCATAAAGGGATATAACTGGGACAAGCAATACTGAACAATCAGTAAACATCTGCTTAACCTACTTCCAAGCAACTTCTGCATCTCTTTCCCCCTCTCTTTGTGCTATTCAGGTAAGCAAAATCACACCAAAGTGTGCAGGATAAAAGGATGGCAGAGTATGCCATCTGAAAGACATTTTAGCCTACAAAGAATCAAGGAAGCTACTGCAACTTACATGGAAGTCAAGGTGTCCTTTGGACTGTTTATCTTTGGTGTTTGCAGACCACTGATTGTCTTTCTATCTGCCCACATTTGAAGCAGTGGTGTCAACACTCCAACCAAAATAAACCACCCTGACTAACAACCTGGATGGAGAAACTCTTCTGGCTTGCAGAAAGAGCTTTTAATAGCAACCCTTTGATTTGAGATATACAAACTGCTAGCTATTTTTGGCAGAGAGAAACCAAGCAACTTTCATGATCCTTGGCCTACAACTGTTTTTTTTCACACACATCCCTGGGGACCCTCTGTCACAGTTAACTTCTGTCAAGAATGCATTGATTCTGCCCTGCAAGGCCTCCAGCCTTTCTAACCAACTGGGCACCATTCCAGATGGCAGATGGGAAGGTTTTCATAGGAAGGACAGAATCCAAACAAACACTCTTGGAAACATTCAAGGCTTGGCCAAACAAAGAATCAAATAATGTATTTTAATGTATAATAATTTAATGTTTAATAATTTTTAATGTCATGTAAAAATTCACAGTCATAGAGACAAAGCACACCTATTTGGGGAGAGGGGGGCAGGTGGTTTCTGCCATGTTTATTGTATTGTGAGATTACTAGGCAGCATATAAATGGAAGGATAAAATGAATGGATAAATAAATATATAAATAAATGACTTTGGCATGCAGAGCTGACTCACGGGTCCATTTTATATTGCAATGCAATGCATGTTTTCTCAGATGTAAGTCACACTAAGGTTAATAGGACTCGCTGCCATTAGGATTGTAGCATTAACTGTGTAAATAACAATGGTCTTTGGCTCATTTTTCATAGAACAAGACGCCACCATGAGTGAATTTTCCTGCTAAGAAGGACATGCCTTCTCATGATATGTTATCCTGCTGAGGGTGGGTTGTTGGAGTGTTTAACAAGTCATCTGCGACTCTAAAAGAGCCCATGGTGGCTTGTCAACCTCCCCAACAAGGTCCTGCTCATCAGCTTTGTATGTAACAACAAAGTACAGCATATCTGTGCTATGGCTTGAATATTCAAAATGGCAGCCTCTAGAATGAGAAGGCCAGCAAGGAAATTAACACATTCTGGAATCTTACATGCAGATCTGTTCTCTCAGTGTTCCCAAAAATGAGAGAAAGTTATTCATTCTTAGCTCCTATTGGAATTAACAGTACAATCCTATGCAGCAGTGGTGGGGAACTTCTGGTCATACAGATGCCATAGGAGTCCAACTCCCATCAGTCCCAGCTTCAACATCTAGATGGCTATATGTTCTCTACCCCTGCTGTACACGGTGGCTTGGAAATTTAGTGGAAATATGGCTATTGTAGGGTTTAATGTCTTCATAGTAAAGTTTTCATCTAACTTCCAGGCTGGTGTGTCCTCTGAGCCTTTTCTTTCCTTTGCACTAAAGAGATGCAGGGATTCTGCAGAAACTGACCAAATGTGTTGCTAATATATGTTCATGCTTCCTCTGCAGGGCTTCCTATGCCTTTAACGGTGTTGTATAAGAGGGGATTTCCCAAGTCAACATGTTTGCATGATTCTCCTGGCAAACTTACGCACAAGTGTTACTAAAGTCTGCCTCTGCTCCTGGCCAATACTCTTTAGCTCTCCATCTGAGACTGCATCCCTCACATTGCATTCAGTCATGCCAATAATACCCACCTGGCAAGCGAGAATCAGCTCTGCAAAGGGCTCAGACATGCATTTGGGGTCAAACTGAATAGTCTTATCATCAGTACAGTATGTGCACCTGACATCCGGAAAGTCTCTCACTAGCAAGGTCATGTGGCTTCCCTTCTACTTATTGCACAAAGGAGAACGCCCAGCTCTCCGTTTAATTACCAGCATCGATAGAACTCTTTCCAAGATGCCATTACAGAGATGATTACCAGGAAAGTCTCTACAGAGGCATGTTCCTTTCATTCAGCACCTCCAATAGGCATCTGCTTTGAGCAACAGCAGCCAGGTGCCTCATGGGATGAGGGCTGTTATTAGCAGTTCTGAACATAGTTCTGTTTACAAAGTGTTTTCCAATAATTGCATGATATGTCCAAACTGAGAGGTGGGCTGGCCCACAAGGAAACAGGAAAGGGATCCAGACCTCTGCTGCAGATGCCAAAAACAAGAGACAAGTATGTGCTATGTTTTACAAAAAATACTTGTTCCTGTAATGAACTATTATGCAACCAAATGTGGCAATGTGGGATAGGGCAGTATTTAGACTTCATATGATATTAGGCTTCTGTAGCAAATCATGGTGGCATCCAAGAAAATACTGTATTATCCTAGTTCTAAAAAAGCTGAAAAAATGCTGAAAAGCAGGCCCCAAAAGGAGGATGCCGTTGGTAAAAGTCCTGCGGACTTCTGTGAGTGACAGATCACAGGTGCTCCCTTCATCCAGAAGCACTCTGTCTGACAGGTGGGCAGTGATCGTGATCTGGTATGGAAATCATGGGTCTTTGGATTTGGAGGCGAGTTGGGAGGTCATTTAGTACAAGTAGCAAAGGCTGCTGCCTCATTTCTCCAAAGCCCAGGTAGATGTCATTGTCCCACTGCCTGCCAACTCTAGTAGGTAAGATGGAAGAAGAAAACTGTAATGGCGCACCAGACTGCAGATTCTTAGCACTCCCAATCAAAAGTCATTGTCCAGCCATTTTATCTTTTCCTCCTTAACAGATTTTTGGTGGAAAGCAAAAAGTCAGAAGTGGCAATAGGCAATTTAGAACAGAATCTTCTAAACAATAGAAGATATTTATCTTTACCCCCAACTCCAGTGAAATTCCGTGAACAAAAGAGTGGACTTTCGCAATAAAAGCCTCATCTGGAACCATGACTGGGTGGAGTTATTTTGGTTTTCTTCCAGTACAAAAAGAACTTGGCTGAAGACCAAAGATCAGACATTAATAAAACATTGAATATGTGCTCTCTCCTTCTTCAGGTGTGGAGAGAAAGTAAATCCCCAGATGTTTTAGGCTTCAATTCCTAGCATTCCTGGCTATTTACCATGTTGGCAGGAGCTTCTGGCAATGGAAATCCAAATGTCTGGAGATCTACCATCTGCCCACTGCTGTTTTAGGCTAGTGAAACCTACAACAAAATGTTACTGTCTGATTTCTAGATGTCCTTCTATTTCCAGTTTTGTGGCTAAGCAGACTATTTCTGGGCTTTCCATTTAAACAGTAATTGGATAAGTTATTGCTGTAAACAAAGCTTTCATTTCTGCTTGGTTACAAAATCAAAGGAATGGCTATTTCCTCCGCCCTTTGATAAATGCTATTTCTATTTCAACTATTTGGTCATAAATCATAAATGAGCCAGAAGTATTCGTTTCCCTCTTTCAGCATCACATTGTGTCATATTTGCTGACAGGACTCATTATAATTTATTTTTTGAGCAAGACCTTGTTTTCTGACCAGATGAATTCAGTCTTGTGGGGAAGAGCTCATAAACTTATGCACCTAAGGACAAAAATAAAATAATCCCAGCTCATTACTATTGGTTAAGAAAACAGTAATATTTGATCTGCAAAAGCTTGGTAGTCATAAATTCAGGGGACCTACATTTGAGAAGCAATGGAATGCCAATGGTCAGAGTGTTGGATTTGGTTCTAATGCACCTTTGGCCATGATTTTAAGGGCTGTGAGTGACTTTGGACCAATAATTGATTCTCAGCCTAACAAACCTCATGATAAAATAATATAAATAAAATTAAAGGATTGTAAAGTAGATATTGGAAAGTAACAGCCCCTTCAAATAATTCCTACCAAGAGCAATAATGTTGGGAAGATTCATGGCCTTAATTAATTGCATTTCTGTTCTGAATTTGGTTCAGCAAGCTGGCTCACAAAAAGCATTAAATAATACAAAAACAATATTTTTAAAAGCACAATAAAAGTTATAATAATAATTGAAAGCCATAATAGAAGCTAACTACATAGCACTTTTTAGGGGATAGCTCTCTATCAGCAACAGGACATTTTTATTCCAGACGAAAGCTTTTCAACAGTCTTAGATGAACCATGATGGGGAGGGAACTGATTCATGACAGGACAGTCTTTTCCCATTTAATAATCATTGTAATTTTTACTTTCATTTCTATATCACCCAACAGCCAAAGTTCACTGGAAGATTTGCAACTGTTCATAACACAGGGACACACACAATGTGTACATCATTTTTAAAGCATTCAGTCAAGCACTTTCCTTCCTTCCTTCCTTCCTTCCTTCCTTCCTTCCTTCCTTCCTTCCTTCCCAGATACAAATTTCACATCTTTTGCCCACATTTCAGATTAGGAAGGTCAGTGTCACACAGACCCGTGTGAGCAGATCTTTGGACAGCACTGAATAACAGGAATAACACAGCTCGTAACCATAAACGAGGCTGCTCGTGTGTTACGAATAGCTAGGGGTACAGGGTGAGATGTGGACTGAGAATCAAAACCTAAATGCAGTTTCTGGAACACCTGCATTCTGCAATAGCCAGAGGTTACCTGTGTTGGAGTAATAGAGACTGTCAACCAGCATGCCACAAAGCCAGAAACAGGAGGCACCCAGCAAGCAATTACTCTGGTCTTCCTTGGGAGTTCTGCTGATTTTGGGTGCACCATGGGAAAACATGCACTTGTAACATTTCTTCATGGTATATTAATTAATCTCCCCCTCCTCAGCCCATTCTGCTATTTGTTCAATGCTAAATGGTACAATCCTTTTATGACTTTTGCCTCTGGTTTTGCACATGTCGTGCAAGCTTCTATGCTCGGCATATTCCCCAGACTTAGCTAACTACTTGCATCTTTTGTTCATGTTTTTTGGTGAGCTTTGTGTGTATGCACACTTGGTTTTGGGTTTTCCCCCCAAGTGCCTTGGCTATGCCCTTCTTCCAGTAACTTTCCTTCATTCAAACTTCAGGAACATTCTCATTCAAAGAATGGGGTTATTACAAAATTTGATTGCTTTTGTAACCCCTCCATCCTCATTTGTCCCTACCCCACAAATAGCTTAAATGGTTTCCACTTCTAGGGAAAAATGAGGGGTGAGTATTTCATACCTGGACCAAAAGCAATAATATGTACATATACTGAATCTCAAAGTTCTGAATTTCCACTGTTCAGCAGCAAAGACAGATTACCACCCCCTCCCCTCCCCACTCTGTTTCCTTTGGCATTTACAACTCCTGGATCCTTTCCATATTGAATCCTTTACAGATAAATTTCTTGAAATAGTGCTTCAGAATCTTAGAAAATCTTACCCCTCCAACCATCACTTTTCAATTTAAATAACAGGAAATTGCTAAACAGCCTGGAAATGAAAGCTGTTGATTTTGAATGAACACATTTTTTTAACCTCTCTTGCAAACACGACTTTGCTTCTGTTTTCTCATCGGCGGGATGAATGAAAGATAAATTGGCAGGTGAAGTCATCTGAAGTATTTATTGCTAGCAGGCAATTAAAATAGTGAGAGAATCTTTGCAACAACAACCAAGAGGCCCCTGTGGAGAAGATGCTTATATTAAACATCCAGTCTAAAAAAGGCAAATGAAAGTAACGTTGGATGTGCTTCTGCAGTGGTACAAGGCAGGACTTTGGCGGTGGGAGCCCAGTCCCCCACTCCGCAGAATGCTGGACACTGCCAAATGCAGCAGGCCGCCTCATCACGCTGGAAAGTCCCAGCGAGGGAGAGAGGGCGGGCCGTGTTGCACCTCCGCCAGCCCAAAAGCCAGGAATACACCACTTGGCGCTATTTGGGGGCTACCGAGACATGCCCATCCTCTGTTGCAGGAGGAAGAAAAGGAGCTCATGTTTAGAACAGGGGTCCTCAAACGTTTTCAATGGGGGGCCAGTTGAACGGTGCCGGTGCCAGGTGTGGGCCAGTGAGGGGGTGGGGTGGGGTGGGGCGGGGCGCACGCGTGTGCGCTGAGGCGAGGGCGGGGTGCGTGGGTGGGGCAAGGGGAGGGGGCAAGGCGGGGGCGGGGGCAGGACGCACAGGTGAGGAGAGTGGGGTGCGCGAGGCAGTGGCTTGCTTGCTTGCTTGAAAATCGTTTTCTCCAAGCAAGTCCAAAACGACCTCCACGCGAGCAAACCGCCACCTCCCCGTGCACGGGGCGAGGTGGGCAGCGGCAGTGGGCGCGGGCGCGCAACGAGTCCACAACCTCTGAGGCGGGCCGGATAAATGGGCATGGCGGGCTGGATCTGGCTGCGGGCCGCAGTTTGAGGACCCATGGCTTAGAAGACACAAAGAAGGGGCACCAGCAACTTGACACCCTCTTGATCCTTGCGCTCACTCGCTCTCTGGGCTTCTCTGCATGACACATTGAACTCTGTGCTTTTCTGATGCTGCCGCTTCCGTTTTCTTTGTGGGAGGAAGAATATCCATTTATATAAGGTTCATATAGAAAACCTTACTAACGTGCCCACAAACCCCCAGGAGCACTGCGTGTGGCCTGCAGCATTGAAAGGACTGTGCCTGCGCATCGCAGGGGCCTGGGAAGGGGTGCAGTCCCACAGGCGCTCGTGCTTCCACGGTGCCCCCACCACACACGGACATTTTTCACGAGCTGGCATACAAGCCGAGGTGCAAGAGAGGCATCTTTTCAAGGCCTCCTGTGAGCCAGAAGGAACTGGCGGGTGCCTGCAGTAAGACCTGGGCTACAGCACCAGTGCCACTGGGACTGCATCCCTTTCATTCAGCGCAGAGTGGCAGCTGCAGTGGCCCAGGGGTCTTCCTTCATGGCAGTCAGTCTTCTACTGAAAGGGCTGTCCGGCCCCAGCATAGCTTAAAGCTAAAAGCTAAGTGAAAGGAGGGCAGGGCCCCTGACGCTCCCACCCCAGCTCGCACCCAGATAGCAGACTGAGCAGGGACAAATTCAGCCGATCCATTGTCCTTGTTTGCGCCAACATTATTGTCATTTTTTATTTCGCTTGCACATATATGAATACACATGTGCACATTCTATGCCACTCGATGCCTTCTTCCCTGGCAGCGTGTTGCCTCTTTTTTGGCAATGCCTTTCCTCTTCTTCAGCGATATGCAGACGGCCACCCTAACTGGCAGCCTCATCCCAAACGACCAACTCCTGAGTTAGCCCAGGATAGCTGCAGTTCAGAAAAAACAGTCAAATGATTATGTTTTCTGAGAGGGTTAAAGTACATGCACCCAGAATGTGAAACCAAATCTGTAGTGAAGGCTGTGCACTAAAATTAAACAAAATATTTTTAAATGCACAGTGCAGAGAACATTTTGCTTCCCATGCTGGCCTTATGCTGCCTAACCCCACCCCATCTGCTGCAGAATATCAAATGTATCAGCTACTCCAGTCCCAGGAAAGGGATAGGAGAAATGTATGGGACTCAACAGAGCTACTCCCAAGGCTTAATTTTCTAAGGGTTTGACCTGCCATCCACTAGGTGAAACTTCCCAATTTGGCTTCCATTGATATTTATTTTCTTTCCTTTCTTTCCTCTTTTACCTTTTTTTAGTGCAGTGGCTAAAATTATCTCCAGTTTGGTTATTTATAAAGGCTGCCTAGCTTCTCTCATTGATTCATTGGTAAAAGTGGTCAGTTTATTTGATCCAAGCTGGAAACACATCCAAGTAACAGATGGGGTATATATTTCCAGAATGGGGCATCCAACATTTCTCTCATTCTTGTTCCCAGCAACTCTAGGGGCAGCTTCAGGTCCAATCTGTAACCACCACATAAATTCCAGAGCTCCATTTAAGTCTCTGCAACTCCCTCTGCTTCCCCCAATTCATCTTGAGAGTCTTGTGTCTCACCATCAAGTCACTGCGGGCTTTTTTCCCATCCACATTACCCCCAAACCTGCTTCTTGTAATGTCTTCTCTCATGAAGGGATCTGGAAATTTCAAACGCTTGAATATCCTTTGTGACTTTACACTAACAGGAATTTTGGAGGGCCAGGGGGCTTATGGTCAATGTTGCTGGCTTTGTTTTTGTCACTGTCCTTCCCTTGTTTTCTACATGTTTACAGGATTGTCCCTACCATAAAGAGGACTGGCACCATATTTTTTTCAAGTAGACTCAGTCATTCAGTTCTGAAACTGCAGCAGGTGCTAACCAGGTCCTGTTGTTGCATGCTGAACCAGAGGGTGAACAGAGAAACATAAGAACCCTGCTGGATCAGATTGAAAGGTCCAGTTCAGGGTGGTCATGTGTCCTGCTTTGTTCAGGACTGTCTTCTGAACAACCTTTTGTTTCGAGAGCAGTTGATTATGATAACTTGAGAGCACAGTTCTTCTGATGCCTCTTCTGGTTTGGCTCTTACGAGTAACATTGTAAGTTTGTAGTACATCTGCTGGATTTGGATCTTCACCTTGGAGAAGACAGTTCTCTGTTTGAAGGGCTGTCAGAAGACATAAGTCATCCTTTATTTGAAGGGCTCTGCAGTCCAAGTCCGATCCGAAGTTCGGGAATCATCAGAAGGGAGAACTGCAGAAGCCTTCGAGTTGCCCAGCCACAGTCAGCACCAGGACAACAGGTTGAGCAGCAACATTGAATACCTGACCAGAGCCTACCCACTAAGGTGAAAGGCACTGGATTTCTATTTAAATTGTAGAATTTCTCTTCAAATGTGTCTCTATATGTACAAATTAAACAATGCCTTGGTCAAAGTGTAAGTGCTTGCCTAGCTGAGTCTAAACAAGGTGGCTCTGCACTGCAACAGCGATGCTCTCTAAGACGATGCCCAGCTAGAGAGGTGTGCCAGCTGTGATGGATGCCCCACCTGGCTCAGCAGGAGCGTGTCATGGAGCCTTCTGCAGACCACGTGATGCTTGCTCCAGAAGGAGGACTTGCCAAAGACACGTTGCAGTTTCCACTGACACGGTTATGAGGTAAAATGATACCTACTGTCTGGACTTCCTCCTTTATTTTAGTTTTGCCAGAGAAGGAATTCCTGTCATAATTGAGCTGCCATCTTGCCAAAGAGAAGGAAGAGCCTCTCTTTAACTGGTTCATGTTTGTACCCACAATTAACTTGAACTGTCCTCGAATCCGAGAGTAAAATAAGCAAATGCCAAAGCGGTCTTCTGGAAGGTCATCAAAAAAGTTGCAACTGACTGTTGGTCCTAATACTATATTATGCAGTACATATTTTAAAATGAGCATCTGATGAGGAAAGACTTAGCTCTGCTTCCTTGTTTATAGATGTATCCATTGGATCACACGTGTCTACCTGAATATAATACTGCCACCGCTGTAGCATTAAATGCACATGTTGTTTGTGTGTTCCAGTGGCGAGAGATTTGAGGATGTTATTGCTGTTTTGCTCAAGAGTGAAATAGCAATGATAGCAGTCTTCAGATATCAGATGGCTGGTCATTCAGAGAATGACTTCTCTGTTGCTTCAGAGGGCAGGAGTAGAAGTGGGTGATGGCAGGGGAACAGAATTTTATTTCATGATAGAATGTATACATCATCAAATGCTATAAATAAATAAAAATACAAAAACATTGCAATAAGAACAGGAACATCAATAAAGCACTCTGGAAATGCATGTCTGGAAAGAAAAGATTTCAGTCTGTAGTAAAAGTGAATCTTGCTCAGCATTACATGTGCCATCCTATGGATGGTCAAGCAGAAAGAAGGTCTACAACTTTTCCTGCTGCATTGCCCAGCAACATGGGACATTGTTGTCTTAGTGGTAAAAGCCATCTCATGTTTAAACCCGGGTGTATTTTTTATCCTTGGGCTGAATCATATGTGCACTAGTCCCTTGTTCCTTTCCTTGTTCCTCTTCCACTTCCCATGCACAGCAGGTTAAACACTGACATCCTGTGGCTGCTCTTTGCCCTGCATGTTCAAGCTCCACACAGAAAGCAGGTTTTGCCAGGGTGGCATCCAGCAGACAGAAGAGGCTGGTGACTCCTATGTACCTATGCAGGCTCCCGATCCATTGCAGCTTTTATTCTGAGCTTTCTGCTATTCTGCTATTCTGAGCAGAGGAGAGCTCTGTGGTGCTTCATGTGGTGAACCTATTTTGAGGGTGCAGTTCAGCACCACAGATAGCTTTATAGAACTCTGGACTGAAACTGCACCAGATAAGGAGCCTCAGTGACAGCGGAGTCACCGGCCTCCCATGCCTGCAGGAGAGAAACAGTTTGCATGGACTGCCACCTTCAACAGAGTGGAATGCCTCTGGCTACCAGTGGCTTGGAAGCGAGCAGTGAGGAAGGGCTTCTACACCGGTGAGTGCTCACCTGGCCACTGTGGGAAGCAGGATAGTAGACCAAAGAGGAAGGCAATTGTTGGTAGTTGCCTAGGGCGCCCGGACACGCAGGCAGGCAGCAGAAGTACTGGCAAGGAACATCTTGCTGATGCAGATGTTCCAATACACACTGAGTAGACCAAGCTGAAGCTGTGTGCCATGTTAAATGGCAATGTTTTCCCCAGTGTGCGAACCAATCAGCACACTAACCTTTGCGGGGGCACAGCCAATGAGGGCGCTGGAGCAGAGAGAGGCCCTGGGAACGCATTTTCTGGATGCCTGGGAACAAGTAATGGTAGGACTGGTGTGTGAGTGTGTGGTAAGCTTGCTCTTTGCCAGACCCTCTATGAGATGGGACCTGGCAGGGCTCTCCTTTCTTCATTTCTTCCTTGTGAGGCTGGCAGGGGCAGCCCCGTGGGTGAAAGAGCAAAGGCAGCTCCTCCCGTCACGTATCTGTCAGCCTGCCACTCAGAGAAGGAAGTGGACCCATTCTCTGGTACTCCAGAGGGTAGGAGTAGAACCCAGGGGTGGAAATGGCAAGGAAACAGATGCTTATTTATGCTATTTGTGATAAAATACATAAGAAAACAGAGTAGCTTTAACACATTGAAATAGACAAACAAAAATTGTCTACACCAATAAAACTGAGGCTGGAATTTGCTCATTAGTTGAGAAATGCTCACCTGGCAAGAAGTCTTCAAGCAATGCTAAAATCAAAGCTCACTAAACATTAAGTGTACAGTCCTGGGCATCCTTGCACAGAGAAAAGCCCTACAATTCCCAGCATTCCTCTGCCAGCATGAGGAATTCATGTCTCGAGGGGAAGAGCCATTTGCAGAAGAACAGATTTCTTGGGACATAGCAGGCCTTTTCTTGGAAGACTGTTACTAAATGTCAGTGGTTGCGTGGCCATCTAGATGCTGGAGTTGCATCCTGCATTGTAGATCCTGCTCTGAGAAAAGGTTGGATTTAATCTGTGGGTTGAAAGTAGATCTGTATCTGCAGATATGTCTCTAATTGATTTTTGGTAAATCTGCCTGGAGTGTTGACTCCCAACTAGCAACAGAACAGAAACCAAATCATGAAGGATAGAGACAGATTGAATAATGCTGTCTAACTTTCTAGAGTTTCTTGAAAGGATTACTTCGAACCAGAACCTTGCGTGCAAAGGCTTTTGCACACTTGAAAGCAATAGTCCAGCCTTCTCCAGCATTGGGTTCCCACATGAAATTGGACTAGAACTCTAATTAAATCTCAACCATTTCTCTTGCTTGCTGTGGATGATATGATAGTCCAGAACAACTGGGGACCCAGGTTGGAAGAGACTGGACTATGCCAGTTGTTGATGTCATCAATGTCCTTAGCAACCAGTTGTCCACCCAACATTCAGCAGAACCCCAAGGCCTGGCCCCATTCACATGGTCATGAATTTTTAAATGCTACAGCAGGATGACCGAGTGGTAAGGTGTCTCACATGCCACTGTTCTACCCCATGTAAGCCTGGTACATGATAGCACAAACGCACTCCTGTCAGGACAACGATAATCTGGTGCCAGCCGTTTATGTGCTGGTAGCTTCCAGGGTGGAATACTGCAGTGTGGGGCTGCCCTTGAAGACTGGAATTTGCAGCCTGGGAAAAATGCAGACAGCCTAATAAATAGGGCTAGATGGTCCAAACATATCATAGCAATTCTGGCTGGCTTGCACTGGCTGTCTGTGTGTTTCCAACCCCAATTAAAAGCGCTGGTTTTCGCTTATGAAGCCTTACATATGCCGAGGCATGAGGGGACGGCATATAAAAGTTTTAGATAGATAGATAGATAGATAGATAGATAGATAGATAGATAGATAGATAGATAGCTTTGGATGCCAATAGCAGATGGCTGGCTTCCCCAAGCCTGAATCTGTCAGTCACTATGATCAACATATGAGCCCTTCCTCTGCCAATTTCCACTGCCAAGTCTTGGACGGTGGCAGCGAGGGAGGAGGTTGTCCCCTGCTTATGGAAGTAACTCCTCACTGCCTGGCACCAACAGGGTCATCTTTATGGCATCAGATTAGAATGCCCCTGTATTCCCAGGGCACTGAATGGGGCATTCCTAGTTCTCGTTCTAAAATGGCCAGTGTCTTTATTGCAATTGATTTAAGCCATTTAGACTGTTTTTAAATCTGAATTTTATGTGTTTTATTATCTGCATTTAAGTTTTCTTATGAATTTTTGTTAGCCAGCCAGAGATGTTTAACCATATAGAGAGGAGGGAGTTCACTTGCTTCTATCCGGTCTTAGGAGTACATTGTGGAAACATGTAACATTTCCATGTTTCTTTCACGCTTGTTCTTTAATAAGCAAAATAGGCACTCCATGGCTGATCAAGTGAGCCTGCTCATGTATTAAGATAATTATCCTCCCTCCCCCATCAAACTAGGCAGAAGGAAATGCAGCCGGGGCCTCCTTTGCAGCAGCACCACTGGTGGAACATGCGCCTCACCTGGCCTCCCTTCTGCACTTACTCAAGCTTCTAACATCCAGCAAATTTTATGCTGCCCCATTCAAAGGTAAGATTTCTAGTTTATTGCTGGTCTGGAATCTTTAAGAAATGTCACATTTTCGTGATTGTATATTAATAACTTTTTAGAAACTGCCTTTAATTTCTTCCTTTTAAAAAAAATTATAAAGCAAGGCATTTTAAAAAATGAAAGAAACCAAACTTCCCGCCTCTTTCTTGCACAAAGAGTTGAGCTACACTGGCTACACTTTTGCACTCAGCTTTGCAGCATTATAAGAAAATCAGGTTGCTCATATACGAGACAGAAAGCATTGATTTGCAAACACTGCCTTTCCTGTACAGCTTTCTAAATTTTCAAAAGTCTTTGTAACTAGCATAAAGGGCAAAGACTCCCAATGCTACCTTTACTACTATAGTTAGGCTATTGTAAACAGACAAAGCCTACCGACAGCAACACAGAAAGTGCAAATCACATCACATTCTTCACATTTCTGAGACTCCTCCAAGCTTTGGCTGAAATGGCTTGCTTTGCACCTACCCCCTTCCTCTTGTGGCAGGTTAGCTGGGGACAAAGCCATATGGGAAGACTAGCACCCTGCATTGCTGTTCAAGGTTGTGGCTTCCTTTATGGATTCAATCCATCTCATATGTGGCCTTCGAATGTCTATTTCTTCATTATTAACAGTAAAGTTCTGAAATTCTGGACGTTTGTTTTCTTAATATTCAGCTGGAATCCTGCTTTTGAGCTTTCTTTCACTTTATCAGGAGTCATTTCTGCTTTCTGCCAGTAGATGGTATCAGCTGCATATCTTAAATTAGTGATGTTTCTTCTGCCAATTTTCACTCCTTCCTCTGATTCTAATCCAGTTTTCCTTATGATATGTTCTGCATACAGATTGAACAGACAGGGAGATAAAATACATCCATGTCTGACAGCTTTGCATATGGGAAACCATTCTGTTTCTTCATATTCTGTCCCAACTGTAGCTTCTTGCCAGATACAGATTGCACCTCAGGACAATCAAGTGCTGAGGCACACACATTTCCGGATCCACACAGTCAAAGCTCTGCCGTAGTCTATAAAGAATAGACTGATCTTTTTCTGAAGTTCTTTGGGGTGCTCCAGTAGCCAACACATATTTGAAATATTAACTTATATCCTTTCTTCTTTCAAAGAACTCAAAAGTGGCTTACATAATTCTTCTGCTCTCAATCTTATCCCCACAACAACCACCCTGTTAAGTAGTTTGGGCTGAGGCCTGTGACTGGCCCAGTCACCCAATTGGATCCATGCTGAGCAAGGACGTGAACCCAGAGTGCCTGAGTCCCAGTTCTGGTTCTTAGCCATGATACCACACTGGCTCTAATATGATCTCTAGCACCAATCAGGGGCTGAAAATAAGTCACTGCAGCATGGTTTCTCTCCCTGATCATTTGAACTTGCCCAGTGTTGTAATTGTGCTTGGGTTTACCCTCTTCTTTTAATGTATTTTTATTCTTATTCTGTTCTTGCTTGTCATCTTAAGAAGCCTCAGGACTGTATAGTGGGTTCAACAAAGACACACACCCAACTGAAGGCCACAAATCTTGCTCTGCAGGGCTGGACTCACTCCTAGTACAGCTTTTTCAAGACCAGCCACTCTTTAAAAAAGCACAATTTCTAAATGGTCGACTTGGTTTAGCATTTAATAGCCATTTATTCACGAGACACAACCACTATGAATACTGTACCAACTTTAATTTCACTGTCATTGGAATCAAATCAGTCAAATGGAATTCATAACACATTTTGTTCTATACCTTTATTCCCAAAGACACATTCACAATCAGGTTAGAAAAGCAGAGAGGTTTGGAAAATATTTAAGTATAAACATTCAACAATATTTGTTTTTCATCCCTATGAACAAGAACAACAGCACCAGTCTCCCCTTTCTAACATTTTAACTTAATATAGCCAGCATAAAAATACTAAAGTTTAAAAAGGTTAACAGAGTCACATACAAATACATATCTTACTCATTGAAGGAGGCACATTAGCACTATTGCTAAATAAGTTGAAGACAGAGTGATTTCTGAATTTTAAATTGTTACTCTGTATTACAGAGCACTCGCCAGGTGAGAACCCATTTTGCTCAGCAACAGAATGGATCCAAAGAGAAGTCTTTAGTGCAAACTCAACTGAAATCCGTCACGCAACTTGTGTGTCACATCTTCCCCTCCCTACCTTTGTTATACTAGATATTTTACAATTCAACAAGGTTTATTTCTACCCCAACCATCACATTAAAAGCGGTGCTATGAGCAGCACCAAAATAAACTGGCATTGGCTAATATTACTACCTTTAATATTACTCCATGTTTCTTCCACATATACTCAGAGAGTACTACACAAATGTGATAGCCCTGCCCAGGGTGTTTAATTAGAGATAAGATCAGAAAAAGACAAAAAAGCAGAACACGAAGTGGGGAAAAGTTGACATGAACATAGAAAAGCAACAAAGGTGGGGTGAGAGTGAGCATCTGTGGTCAAGCACATGTGCAGAGCCCCAAGTTCAATCCCCAGCATCACACCAACTAAAGCAAATCTTAATTAGCAGGGCCCATGATCCCAGGAAACCACTATCCCAGCAGGTAATACCGGCAAGGGGGACCAGAGGCTTTTTTATGTGGGAAATCCTTCATCAAACCAAGTTTCGAGGCTAGCTCAACCTCAGGGACACCAGTTGTGTGAAAAGGTGAGATCTTGTTTTACATTGTTAACTGGCGATAGTGGGGGAAGAGGTCACAGAAACAGGAGCAAAAGACAGGGGTTTGGCTGCAGAGGAGCTGTTGCAGAACAGGAGGGGGAAGACAGTCTGCTAGGAATGCTGGTGGACAGACAATAGCCACAGCTGCTATGAGCAACCCTCTCAAGAGTTCACAGAAGCACATTGGGAGGGATAGGAGACTCACAGGAATGGAAGGGAAGGAGCCTCAACAGGAAGCAAAATCACCAGGTTATCTTGCACATCACAGGTAAGAAACTAGAGGAAGGAATGAAGATCTCAGCTGTCAGCCTGGATCATCCATCCCACAAAGAAGAGAAGATAGTGAAGGGCAGTCCTGGAGCACAGAGAAAAGCTGTTACTCAACTTCCATTACTCGGCTGTTGCTCAGCCTTGCAGAACAGAAGCGGCTTACCATGTACATGAAAGTCAATGAACTGCATCACTGCTCTTACAGAGATGTGCAACCAACAGTATTACCTGCATATCTGTAAACACTTTATACAGAACACTGTCATTCTCTGAATTAAATCAAGAATAAAACTCTTTGTGAGGTGTGCTGGCCGCACTTTCACAGTAAAAAGAGAGTGATATTAAAACAGTAATTACAAGTACATTTAACACGATCAGTAACATTTTTACATCCACCTGTTGCTCTTAATGACATAAACTTTTTCTATGAAAGAAGACATAAATGTCTCCCATTCACTACTTCATTATGTACAATGGATAATGTCAGAAGAAAGCCCACTTTTAAGGAAGAGGCATTACAGACTGTACTTAAAACAACCAGAAGTGTTCTATTATTTTAAATATTTGTACTGAATTTTCCATTTTTAACTGTTTGTATGGCAGGTTAGTATCTTAACTTTTTGTAATAAGATAATGTTGGTGACTGGGCTGATAGAAAATATAAATAATCTCATCTATTAAGAGCAGCAATTATTTGGCCTGATAATACTTAGAAACAACCCTAATAAAATCAGCACCCAGATGCTATTTCACTCCCATCAATATTTTGTTTGCAGTCCAATTTGTGTTGAAAACTATGCATAGAAGTTTTGTTTGATTTCAAAGTGCTGACAGTAAGGCAAACCTTATTTATGTTTAGAAATTGTTTCCAGTATCTGACGGAACTTTAAGGACTCAATAGATGTTGCCAAAACCTATTTACACTTTCTTTTATTTCCCTTCTGCATAATTACTCTTCTTAGGGAGCCATCTTAGGGGCCCTAGGTGGCATCTGAGGATCCACATGATCACTTGGAGTACACGCTCCCCCCCCATCCCCATGCCAACTTCAGGGACTGTGCTCTCGCTTTGGAAAATGGAGTCAGAGATCCAAAACCCCTCACCTCCCTCAAGCCTCAAAGTCTGGAGATGGGAAACTGGAAAGGCCAGGTTATGAGCTACCATGAGCTCCCCTACAAAATACCTTTGCTAGACTGGCTAAAAAGCCCAACTAACAAAAAATGCAGGGTTGCATGACTGAGAGCTGAAAACTGACTTCATCTCCCACCTTGGACATGATGATCGTGAGTTTGAGAGCTCACAAGCACTGATGGCACAGTAACTAGGTCTGAGTCCTCAACTATTTTATTGCACTGTCAGGTAAGGCATGCTTGCAACCCCCTCAAGTTATATCATCCTCGGAAACAAAGGAATGAGATGAATAAGATAGGCCAGAACTGCTCATTCAGTGCAGCTTCACGCCTCCCTCTAGCCCATTTTCACTTCTTTGTGCAGAGAATGACATTTAAGAAGTTGATTCCCCAGGTTTTTCTACTGAAATTTACACTTTTATGTATCACCATCAAACAGGCCCTATTCTTTGACTCAAAGAATGGGAATTTCATCTGCATGAGCATGAATTGCCCAGTACAAAGCTGCAGTATTCCCTATGCAATAGCCATGTTTTTAAGTCATGTCAGTCTTTATACAATGGCTTTGAATTAATGATGAAACTTTTATTCAACTAAAAACTCAGTGGAAATGAAGTGCATGGCTATGCTTCTCTGAAATCAGGATTCGGACTATAAGCAATTTTTATATTACATGATAATTGATTTGATATTGTTCAACATTATATAATTTTAAGGAATAGCAACAAGGTTCAGTCATAAACTAGCAATGTATGTACAGTCAAGACTATTTACATTTAGCCTAGATACAAAACTTCATATTTGTTAAACGATGACAAACTTTGTCATTGTTAAACAATGACAAACAATGACACAAATATTATTTGAAGTCAGATCTGCCTCCTGTAATAGGAAGGAACTTCTACAGGAGCGACCACTCTGCTCGTGGAAGACCCCTCTGCCTGACTTTTGGGGATCCATCTCAATTCTGAACTTCAGCTCACACCTTTTCAGCAGGGCCTTCTGACTGTCTATGTATCATTTTCAGTGGGTTGCCTGAGAATGAGAGACCACAGAAGTCTACTTCCATCAGCACAGTAACTCCATTGTAAATTTTGGATTTAACCCACCACATTTATGCAAATTAAAAACACTGTATTTATACATTCCCAGTGACCAGATAGCTAATAATTTATTTCCAAAAATAAGTTGTACTAGTAACAGATACATGTGATGTCCATACTTGCTAAAAATACAAGTTAAAATTGGTATTTTCTCTGTATTACAGCTACTTTGCCAAGTGGCTGCAACACAGCTAAGAAAAAAGTTGGTGCTTTCAGGGCTTTTTAGTTTACTTTTAAGGTGTTGCAGCCAAAAGAAGGGCTGATGGTCCCCAGAATCAACATCAACAAGCCGGGCTCCTTATTCATTCTCTCTATAGTAACCTTCAACTACATCTGAATTGAAGTGAACCACGGTAACAGTGATGTCATCCCGATACATGCGTGCCAAATCATCTGGAAGAGTCAGCATTGCCATGAGCTTCTCTGGATCGATCTCTCCATAGTCATTACTGCCAACCGCATGTCGGATGAGGTGAGTTGCCACATTCCGGTCGTAAGAATGGCCCTGCCTCACTTTCCTCTGAAGCAGCAAGTTCTGCATGTAACCCAGGTTGGCTGGTTGCTTAAAAGTGAACCCTGTTTTCCGGACATCAGCTTCCAGCAGATGGTCTGCAACAAGCCGGACTACTTCTTCATTGCTCAACATGTCCCACAGGCCATCAGAAGCGATAACGAGAAATTTATCCTGCTTTCTTATTTTGTGGTAGGTAACTTCCGGCTCTGCAGTTAGATATGGCGGCGTACGGTAGTTTGGAGGTACGAACTCATAAATGTTTAAAGCCTCCGTGTTGCAACAGTTGCTCAGCACACTGTTCTGCAGTTCCTGGCTCCACTTGAAACTGACATCTCCAAAGGCTCTTGAGGGCATGAGGACTCCGAGCAACCTGTTGTTCACAATGAGAGTGCCCTCTTCCGTGTTTGGGTGCTCCTCTTTTAACCTTAAGGCCTCCATTTTGTTGAAAGCATTGTGATCTTGAGTAAGAGGGAGGGCTGACCACATCCCATCTTTATTCTGAACCCCTAAAATTGCTCTGCAGTCCCCTGTGTTTGCAACGTGCAAATGAACACTGTCGATGTGAGCCACACATGCTGTTGTGCCTGAGAAAGCTACCTGAAGAGCTATGTTTCTGGTCAATTCATTTTCTGAGGGAGCCTGAACCTCCAGGGATATGTCCGAATCCAGTCTTTTAAATGCATGGATCAAAGCATCTTTTAGATCCAACCTGAGCTCTGTGTCCATGTTGAGCAAGTCCTGCCAATAAACCCGGAGCTGCTCCAAATACAGTGGTGCTACTTCTTGAAAGAAGCTGTCATTGGGATGCTTGTGCCACTGTAGAATAGGCAGAACTGGTTTCATAGACTCCATGGCAGCCTCAATTTCTTCCAGCGTGTGCTGAGACAGAAGAGAAACAGCAACGTAAAAAAACAGCCTCTCACTGACTGACTGGGCACAGGCATAACCTGCGTGACCATCAAAGACCCCAAACATCATCCCTCGGGTTTGCAAACAGGTAGCTGCGCTTCTGCGGTCTTCAATTGGGGTGTTGGCAGCCAAGTGGTTACTCTCAAACTTCAGCACAGAGCTTGGGTTTTTCCCATCAAATTCGGGAACTGTATGGGACAACTCATTTGCCCGTAAGATGTCATTGATCTGTGATGGTGTCAGATGGAAAGAGAAATCTTCTTCTTCTGTTGAGGTATGTCTGAAAGCTTTTCTCACAGCGAGAGCTTTGTTCATCTTGCAACTGCAGCTTGCCAGGAGGGAAGAAAAATGGCCTTTGGTAAACATATTCCTCCATGGTACTTTGTATTGACTTGAAATGCACCTGGAATACAAACATCCTTTTCCAGGCAGAGTGGAGATGGTGCTTCGCATGGAGATTGTAATCCAAGAGGACATCGTATTAAACTTCCTAAGAATTCGTCAGCTTTAAATCAGGATGTTTTGAAAAACCTACAGGTAAGCATTAAGTGGCTGTTAGATTAGATAATGTGTGAATGCATCCTGTAATCTCTGGATGGATGGGACAGATGAATGTTTGACAATAGGTTATTCAAGAAATATAAGCAAGCACGGAGCAGGGGGTTGGCCCGTCTGACCCCTCCCAACTCTACTATTCTGTTGTTGTTGTTGTTAGTCGCGAAGTGGTGTCCGACCCATCGCGACCCCATGGACAACATTCCTCCAGGCCCTCCTGTCCTCCACCTTCTCCCGGAGTCCACTCAAGCTCACACCAACCGCCTCTGTGACTCCATCCAGCCACCTCATCCTCTGCCGTCCCCTTCTTCTTTTGCCGTCAATTGTTCCCAGCATTAGGCTACTATTCTATGCTTCTACAAATTGACTTTTGTTATTTAGACTGCAAAGACAACCTGCAATCACAATCCCAATCCCACTCACATAGAAGGATTTGGTATCAAGTCTGTGGACTAGTAATGTGTTAAATAGATTTTTAAAATGCAAATGGAAGATGCAAACTGAAGATGGTGCCGATTTCACTGCGACACCTTTATGATAAAACACATTAAGGATGCAATCCCAGCATGCTGGGAATTGTAAGCCTCTTTCTGTTTAAATATGCACCTTTACTTAGAATTAGTCTGGTCATTTCAGTGGCTCTAGAGTCAAATGCCAAAAGACTTAACCTTTGTTGTATGAGTTTATTTCTTCAGGAAAGGCTCCCTGCCAAAGAGACAGTCTGCATCATCCAGCCCTTTGCAGAGCTATCTCCCATCATAATTCTTCTAACTTGATCGCGCTCTTCATGGCTATGAAAGACCCGAATGAAGTTGAGCCAAGTTAAACAACCATGTGCTTACACAATCCCCAGACATAAGAGATGTGCTTTGTAATACCTTCTGGAATAAATCTATAAAGGATCAGCAGTTGTTTAATCTGCACAACTACCATGAAATATTTACTTATTTAAATTAATTACTTACATCTAAAATTAGCAAATTTTAAAACCACTCCATATTTCAGTATGGAGATTTTTGGAACAGTGTACAATAAAAAATAAACTGGGGAAAGAATAAAGCAGTGTTAAAAGCAGAATCAATAAAGTGGCACCTGGTTAGTTCAAGAAGGCTTCCCGAAATACCCGATTTCAGGAAATCCTGCAAGCAGCACAATGCTGGTGCCTGTCTGACTTCCAAAGGGAAGGAGTTCCGAAGAAATGGAGCTGCTACACTGAAGCACCTTTTCCAGGTGGACTCCAGTTGGACCACAGGTCCTTATGGAACTACCTCAGTGACTCTGCAGGTTGAGAAGAGAGGAGTCCCTCACTCAGGTCTCTGATCCCAAATGGTTGATATGTAAATCAACTGAGTAGGGTAATTTTATATGGCACCCTCTTCTTTGGCTATAACCCACACCATAAGTACAAGTCCCAGTCTCAGTGAAATCAGTAGGACTTGTTTCAGAGTAAACGTTTTGGAAACATGCCCAGATAAAAAATTGGTCCAATAAAAGTTCATGCTTATTCTGCTCCTTATGTACAATTATGAAAAAAGCATTCCATTCATTAATTTTTAAGCCTCTGCTTACAAATCCCTCTCATAAGTGTATCTCAAGCTCTTTCAAATCAAAATCAGTGACTGTGCTTGCACTGGAATTTTTGAAGCTCTGATTTTTAATTTTTTTTTTTTTTTTAACAAAATGTGTTCTACTGGGATATTGGCTGGAGGGCTGAAAAGGAAAGCATTGGAGGAAGGTAAGCCCAGTATTCTTCTGCAAACAGTCCAGTGAAAAGTGGACTGTTTGCAGAAGAATAATGCAAAAGCTACACAAGTATATTGTGTTGTTTATCTGCATGGTGGCTTAACATGTCATGCAAATTTACCTCTTATCTCATTGCCCAAGGGTATTAAATCCACTGATGTCACATCTGGGTCAGGTGATAAAAGACAGGTGAGCTTCATGAGTAATGAAGTGGAGCTAGTGTCTCCTATCTCTTTTCAAACCATTTAACTTTCACTGCTTGGTAAGTTAAACTTCTGCACACAGAAATAAACTTATCTTTCGTTAATACCAAATAGGTTTTCTTGCTACTTTTAAGAAAGGAAAAGTTGTGAACTTTCCATTTTACAAGAACAGCTACTGCTCTTGACATTCTTTGTATGGGTCTTCCATCTGCCTATTTTATTTTTTATAGAAAAGCCATCAAGTTTTTCCAGAGGCATCTGTTGTTCTTTTACCTTCCTCCCTTTTACTGCTTCCTTATCTCCCTCTATTACTCTTCCTTCTGCCCACCTACAATCAATTTTGTTTCCTTCTGTAGATAGAAACACAAAGAACAAAGTGGCAGGAGATATGAAACAACCTGTCATGTATTTACCTTGCTAGTCATTCAGGATTCCATGATCTTTCTCCGAATGAGCAATGTGGGTGTCTTTCTTGCAAACCTGTTAAAAACTAAAACAAGAGGGTTAATAAGAAGGTTGCAGACATGATACTTACAAATGCTGTCAGTAGAGAAGATCGCAGTACAAACCGCAAACTCAGTTACCCATGCCAATCAGTAGTTCAGAAAAATGTGATTGTCTAAGTGACCCATGAACAAAGTTTCCTACAAATTCAAGGAAACCACCTAGAACATTGTTCTATTTAAGAGAGAGAGACAGGGCGCTTTCAAGCACCGCTAATCAAAATGCCTATTCTGTTTTGCTTTATAACCATTTTGTTCTAGTAAGAAAACAGAAAGCAGTGGTGAGAAAGACAAAAGGGTTTTAAAATGGAAGGTGACATAATCTGGACCCCCCCCCCCCATAAGATTCTGTGTTTGGAGCAGGGTGACTACAGGACAATGCCTGACCTGGAAGTGTGCGCGCATGCACACAGAGCAAGCTTGAGCAACATTTTCTTCCTTCAGCAGGGCTGTCAGAAGGATTAACAATTAAAAACTTTGACAGGGAAAAGTGAGAAGAGGCAGCCACTGGCACCATAGTGACCAATTCTCCTACCCTTTAAGAAAGACAACAATGGTTCCCGTTCCATCCCGAACAAGAAAAAAGGGACCTTCCCAAACAGCATTGTTGGGGGAAGGAGCAAGGGGGAACCCCTCCCCTTCTATAATGCTATAGTGCTCAGGTTCAGGGCCACTGATCCAGTATAAGGAGGATGGTGTATATACACACACACAGCAATACTGTACCCCCACAATTAGGGGCCACCCTCCTACATTCCGCTCCCCCCTCCCCACAACAATTACTTGAAGGGAGGTTAAGTCCACCCTAGAAATACGCAACAAATTATCTAACTACCACAATGGCTTAGTACTGCAAAAATAAACACCTTTTAATATTTTGTATTAGAAGAAATGCAAGCTAAATTAGTATTGCATTTCAACAGTATGCTACTATGCCTATATCAACAGAAGGTGTGTGCATCATTGCATAATGGGTCAGCCAAGGTAATGTTGTTTCAGAACTTGATAAAAGCAACTCTCTCTTCGCTGTAGTAGAGCTGTGGGTAAGGGCTGTTTGCTTTTGCTTCAGGCTAGAGTTACAAACAAGTTTGACAAAGTCAAAAAGCCAACATAATCTCAGCAAAGAAAATAGGGGAGAGAAAGCATGAACTGATCAGATTACATAAGAAAGTTTAACATTTACAGCACAGAATACACAGCTTTCCAGTCAAAATATACATATTCTTGAATATCCACCTGTGGAAATGTAACAAGGAAGTTAAGATTAAGGTCTACAAACACAAAGAACATTTCTTAAATTCATAGACAAGAAGAAAAATCCTGTAACAGTATAAACCTACCTCTTTTAAATTTCCAAACACTGGAAGATCAGCCTCGGCACCTGATACTGTTATCACTGCACCCCTCAGAATGGAATTGTGCCTTAAAAGTAAAAATATCAAATAATACCAACTATCAAAGAATGCAACTTGAGAATCCACAACTGGAAAGTTTGGCATCAGGTTACCGAATTTCAAACTGGTTTCTTCAGCATTTCTTTTTACAGAAACTGTGCACTGCTACACTTCATAGGAAATTAATATTAGGAAGTGAGAGAGTGTGTGTACAGTGAAACAGAACAGGCAGCTACCATAAATGAACTAGTAATATGTATTTCCAGGCCATGAAAAAGGCCACCTGCTTACTTTTTAGACAATTAGCCTCTGTCTTTAAATATGGCCGGGGCGATTTCCCTCGCTCTCCTTAGTTAGCAAGTGATCTCTTTCTGCTGCACAGAGAAGCTAAGTCCAAAATCACCCCGCAACTGACAAAGCGAAGCAGCTGAGGTGGGAGGGGCAGCAGCCCAGCTCCTCCCTCAGGGCGCACAGCCATTGGCTGCGGCGAGGGGCGTCAGGTGGCCACACTGCGGGGTGTGGGCGGAGCTGCAGGCGCGCCCGCTGGCCATGCGGGGCTGTCTGGGGAGAATTCCGAGGAAGGGAGGAGGAACGCCAAGCAAGGCATGGCGCGTGGCCGCAGCTCAATTAGTGCAGTTGCCTCCCCCGCCTGGCGCTATCCAGGCGTTTGAACCACAACTCCCATCAGCCCTTGCTGTGGTGGCTGATGGGAGCTGTAGTCAGAAATCTCGCGGGGGGGACTGGTTGGGGAAAGTTGTATTACAGGGCTTCGTTTGAACCAGGGGGCTTAAAATGAGTGGAGCTGGGGCAAGAGACTCGGCTCGTCTCTTCAGAGAGGGCAGGCATCGAATTAGCTGCTTCCTGGGGAGTAAAGCTCCTACTTGTTCAACAACTGGCTGGCTGGTTGCCTTAACGCTGAAATCTTACAACACAATCCTGGCTTTGTTTTTCCCCAGAATTAATCCCCACTGAGCTCACTGTTTTTCCCCAGAATTAATCCCCACTGTGCGAAGAGAGGCTTGGTCCCCCGTGGACGCGTTTAGGATTGCACGCTATTCATGTCATTCCTTCCATTTCTATAGAACCCAAGAGCTGAAGCTTACAAAGATCAGAACTTAAAAAAACAGAAGCTTATAACGGCACGCAGCAATTGACACCAAGTTTGGGTCCTCAGATGCTGTTGAGCCAAAACACCTATCATCCGTGATCACTGGCCATGCCGACAGGCTATGCTGGGGGTTGTGGTCCAGCAACAACTAGGGGATTCAAGGCTCGGCAAGGCTCGCCTAGACCAGACAGCTTCGACTGTAGGGCGGTATAGGAACGGGAATGAAAATGAAAAGAGCAACAACAATTCCTTAAGTAGCGATCCTAGGGAAGTTTGGACAGAGAGGAAGTCCTACAATTCCCGGCATGCCCCGCCCAGCCAGCGCTGGTTGGGGCATGCTGGGAATTACGGACTGGTCATTTTTCCGTCCAAGCCTGCCTAGGATCGCGCCCTGAGGCCGGGAAGGGCCGCCTCACGCCCAGGCAAACGCCTTCCCTCATGGCACAGGCATCTCCCCCGACCCGACCCGCCTTTCCTCCCCGCGGCCCGGCCAGGCGCGCCCAGCTCCTCCTCCCGCTCCCGCTCCCGCTCCCGCTCCGCATGCGGCGGCTGCGCGTCCCCGTCTCCGGAGGAGCGAGCAGCGCCCGCTCGCGCGGCCCTTACCCGTCCAGCTCGAGCGAGGGGCCGCGGCCGGCCGCCGTCCCGTCACCGTGCCGCGTCGCCGCCTTCCGCCAGCCCCGCGCTCCGCTCGGAATCCGCTGGGGCAGCGGCGGCTCCTCCTGCTCGTACAGGGCCGCTTCCCGCCTCCGCCCCCCGGGGCTCGCCCGTCCGCCCGCGGCTCCGCCTCCAGCCCTGGGAACGCGCCCGCCTCGCTGCTTGCTGCGAGCGTGCCGAGTCCGGCCAGCCCGGGGTTCATGCGGTTGTCCTGCCGAAGGGAAGGGCGCCTTTCCTGCTTGTCGCCTGAAATAAGGCGAGGGAAGAGGAGCTTGTGGAGGTGCCTGCTTCACAGTCATCTCGCACCTCGGGGGCAGTGCTAGATCCCGGATTCAGGCCCACTGGACCGGATCTTGTCACCGAAGCCTCCGTCCCCCATTTGTAGAAAACAGTGCTGGTGAGGGCTCATAGAACTCGCTGGGCCACAAGCTGCCCACCAGTGCATTCAAGACTCGACAAAACCAGTGTGATGAGGTTTTAAACCAAGGTAGGGCAGGAGAGGACCAGGTCTGAAATTCCCACGAAACCACTCGGCCTAACCTCTCTCACAGGGTTGTTGTGAAGATACAATGGCTGGGGGAGGAGAGGAGAGGACCAAGAAGAGCCATGCATGCTACCTGGAGCTCCTTGGAGGAAGGGTGGATAAAAATGAAAACAATAAAAGGCAACCATATTATGGCATCTGCCTTTATGAACTAACGTCTGCTTTGTTAGATGCATAATAAAGTGTTATGCTCAGTTGGCAAGGCCAGTTGTACATATATCTAGAGGAATTGAAAGACAGATAACAGTGGAGTCAACTAGACATGAAGTGCAACAGGGCATTCTTTAAAAAAAGAAAGAGGAAGAGAAGAAAAGGCTAATAGTTGGTGTGATGGAAAGTCCCAGGCTGAGATTAGTCACCAATTGCTGTTGGAAAATCTTAAGAATTTCAGACTGGGGGTTTTCCATCACAAGCCATGTGCTTTTTTCTTTTCCTTCCTCATATTTTTAAACTCTAATTTATATCCAGGGTATTATTAGTTAACTGCTTACGTAAGAAAAATTCTGAGGAATCCAAAAGCTTGATTAGTACTTTCTGACATTTTACCTCACCATAAATTATTATGCTTCTATTGCTTTTGGATTTTTTTCTGGATGGAAAATTAGATGTTCACCTGAAACTTCTTAGTTTTTGTAAACCAGTACTATATTTTTGGCTTTCATATAGTCAAGGCTATGGTTTTCCCAGTTGCAATGTATGGCTGTGAAAGCTGGACCATAAGGAAGGCTGAGCACCAAAGAATTGAGGCCTTTGAATTGTGGTGCTGGAGGAGACTCCTGCAAGTCCCTTGGACTGCAAGGAGATCAAACCGGTCCATCTTAGAGGAGATCAACCCTGACTGCTCTTTAGAAGACCAGAGACTGAAGATGAAACTCAAATACTTTGGCCACCTAATGAGAAGGAAGGACTCACTGGAGAAGAGCCTGATGCTGGGAACAATAGATGGCAAAAGAAGAAGGGGACAACAGAGGATGAGGTGGCTGGATGGGGTCACTGAGGCAGTTGGCGTGAGCTTAGGTGGACTCCGGAGATGGTGAAGGACAGGAAGGCCTGGAGGAATGTTGTTCGTGAGGTCGCAATTGGTCGGACATGACTTTGCAACTAACAACTATATTTTACTTAGCCAAGGAAAATTGAGCTCAAATAATGTACTATAAATGATAACATTAAAAAATGAAAAAAACTCCTATGCACAGCATAATGGAAAAGAACAATCTCCCATCCTAACCCATCAGATTGTAAGAATAAGATTGTCTAAGCACCATACATGAACAGTTGTTCACAAAAAAATTGGCAAACCAATATGGACAAATTTAGTTTGAAAGCAAGACATGTTGTCCTTTCAAAAGTCTGTAATATTTTGCCATCAAAATTAAAAAAACCTGTCTCCCCCCCCCACCCCCGTTTCGGCTTCTGCAGCCCGTCTACCAAATTTAGCATCATAGTGTCAGGGGTAAGAGAACTGTATGGACCTCATAGGCTACATGTTGCCTTCCCCTGCTGCAAAATAACACTTTTGGGAAAACCAGAAATTGATATTTTACCTTAGTGTCCCTCTACCTGCTTCATTCACAGTGTTGGGCTTGGTGGACCAGTGTTTGAACTGAAAGCACCTGAAGTCTACCCACCATCTTGTACTGATAGCTTGTGGGCTGATAATTGAATTACTGATTGTGTGTTGTTAATATTTACAGTTATTATTATTAACAGTAGGTACCTTTAAAAAAAGAAATAAAAGAAACTAGAATTCCAACACTAATCTATTTCCCACATATTCTTGGTCCCCTGTAGGTATATTTGTCACATTGGAGCTACTTGAAAGCTGATAATGTGGTGGAACTAGGTGGAGAGGTGTTTTTCAGAATCTGATTGTACACAGTCCGGTCATAACCACAGTACTACTCTCCACAAAGAGGAACCAGGTAGGCCCAGGGTCCTAATCTGACCCCTAAAACAGAGCAGCTAACAGCAGCTACCATGCCTAACCTCTATTCCTGAACTAGAGCTGGTCTACAAGTTAGCTACTTAGCTAGTACCAAAGGTTAGCAGCTTCACTTAGCTAGTACTGATTAACATATATTGTGAGCAATTAGAAGCAAATATAACATATGATTGAGTTAATAAATAATTGCATTTTTGCATAAATATATTTTATTGGTGAGGTCAATGACATGTTCAGCTCTTTCCTCAAGGACAAGAACTCTTCCTGTACAAACACATTTATGGTTTATTATCAAAGATAAGGTTTAGTATTATCAATGTGAACACTATTTACATTTTATAATAACATCATATAATCACCTAAATGTAACTGGTAAAATAGCACTGATGCTGTATTATGATCCTGTATGCTTTCTTAACCCTCTCCTTACATTATAATACTCTTTCCAACCTGGAGCTCTCCAGATGTGTTGAATGACAACTCCTATCATTCCCAGTTAATTTGGGCAAAGGTGACTAGGAATGGTGGGAGTTGCAGTCTAATACAGTTGGGGAACACCAGGTAGGACAAGGTATCACTATAATAGGGAACTACCTAAACAGGGTAATAGAGGCCCACTAGTGATTTTGAAACAAGAAATGCCTGGAGAAGACCTCACCAGCTAACAGAAAAAAGCCTTTGCTGTATGTCTCAGAGGAATAACCATACTGGGGGTGGGGGGAATGAAACAGTGAGAGAGGGGGAGCGGGTGTGTTTGGAGTCGCCATGTCTGCTTTTGCTTTGGCCAGGGCCAGCCCTGACATGCAGTGTAATGAGGTAGCTGCCAAAGACAGCAGCTGTTCAGACAGATATGGTGGGGCATTGGCTGTTGGAGGACAAAGTAATGTTTGTCATGAGAACCCAGTGATGCAATTGGGACACCATTGCCCTGCACCTCCTTCAGCTAGTCTGCCGCTTACAGGCATGGTGGAAGGTGTTGTCTCATCACTAGCTTTTTAGTAAATTCATCCAGCAGTTTGGTTAGTTTCAGTATATGGACTGGAGTAAGTAATTCTTTGCCAGAAGTAGCAAAAAAGCTTGGGTTGGCTCTGGCTTTGGCCTTGCACACCAGTGGCATCCCCCACCTCCCATCTGCCCAGGTGAGGCATGGAGAAAGTCCTTTGTGCTTTATCAGGACAAAGTAACTTCTCCTACTCACGCAAGGAAAAAAATGCTCAAGAGAGGAAGACAAGTTAAATAGTAATATCCTTTGCATTCAGATTTTCACAAATGTGATCCACCCTACATCATATTATATTTAATATTTATCACCAAACTCTTAAAAATATTATCTGTTGTCTGAGGAGAAAATGTAAAATGAAAAGCTTGCAATATGTATATTCTACAGATGTACCTAGCATGTTCATATATTTATAATCAAGACCTCAAATATGTACTTCATGCTCTTTGAGATTATCACACAAAGCCACAGCACAGGGAGAGGCGAGAGACAGGACACCTGTCAGAATCTTAGAAACAGCAGCCTTGAATGTCTTGTGAAAGTGCATGGCTGAAACAAGAAACAGTAGGCAGAAAAGCAGCCAAGTATCCCAGCACAGCCTCCTGCTGCAATTGAAGCTAACCACTTACTGACTGACCAATATAATCCAAGCAGACAATAGGAGTATGAACAAGGTGCACCATGTGAACATCACCTGAAAAACAGACAGCTCTAAATGTCATAAAGGTGGGGATTGTTTTTCTCACAAGTTGATCTCAGATAATGCTAAATATCAAGAAGAGCATGAGTAAGCTTTTGTCTAAGGATTGCATGTTAGTAACAAAGATTATGACGGCTGCCTCATGGGTTCAGTAGCTGTACTAGTGATTCATGCACTGCTCAAAGAGAAATCTCAGAAATACCCTAACCAAAAGAGTCCTCTTGAAAAGGTCCATCTAGTGCCACACCCTGCTTCTCAGTGACTAGCAAGATACGTGCAGAGTGCTCCCAGGAGGGCAACAGAATTCCCCACAGTTGCCCTCATCCAGCAGTATCTGCTACTTTGAGAGATAATGTCTGCCAGAAGAAGTGATGCTGCCAGATTGGATAAGTCATTAGCACATTGGTCAAAACCTGTCCATTTGTAATGCTCAGCATGGTGGTGAGGCTCAACTGATGCATTATGATTTCCGTATTACACTTAGAATTGATTGCAAGCTTTGGCATATGTACAGTCTTACTATGAGCAAGATCATGTCTGCACATGCACTGAGCTGGTAGAACCCTTGACTAATCTGGTGTATCCACAACTGCTTCACCTGTCATCACCGCTGGTGCAGCTCTTGCTCATTGAGGAGGAGGAGGAGGAGGAAGACGACGACAACTTCACCGGTCCATCTTCCTATGGACGCATCACATGACATTACCACACAGGCAAGCCACGTGACAACAACTGATCACAAAGGGAGTGCATAGCATGGCATTGTATGACAGCACACTGCACTATGCAGTTCCAAACTACAGAGCCTAATGTTGCATTTGCGCAAACACTTGCATGCACAAAATGAGAATTTATATCACATGGACCTTGAAGTGGGGAGTCCATGCTCTGACCACAAAGAGCAGGGTGAGATTGTCCTGTGTCCTCTGTAGTCTTCCCTCTCACTCATTAGCTCAGGCCTTAGCTAGAATGCAGAGCAGGAAGACAAAGAGCACCTCCACATTGGATGCAAACATCCAAGTTTGGGGGTTTACAGGCATTAAGTGCACAGCCCATGACACTGGCCCTGCACCCTTGTTATTCTGGATTGCACTGATTTCCCAGGCTCTCTTTGGGGAATTGCAGCGCTCATTTCTGAGCAAGTATGTTTGGAATTACAAGCAGGATGATACGGTGTTTCATTTGCAAGGAAGGTGGTTGGTCAAGGCGAAGTTGCATATGCAGCAGAGCAATGTTTTTGACTCCAGTCCAGAATGACCTGAAATGCCCTCAGAAGTGAGAGAAAGGTGCGACTGAAAACTTTGCAAGAGCTGTATGATAAGGGACTTATCTTATGACCTTAACATTCAGCCAATGTTGCTTTTTCTGCTACATTCCATTCGCTCTCTTCAACTTCTGTGCCAGTTGCCTTGCTGTTCTTAGATAGAAATCATGTCCTGCTCATTCATGCCAGGCATGTGTCTAGCAACATCTTGCAACTCTTGTGGTCTGGAAGCTGAAAGGATCCAAAATCCACTTTTTATTTAATCTCAGGTGTTACACATGTGCAGCTGTAGTTATAGCCATGTTGCCGACTGAAAACATTTTTGTCAATAAAAGCAAACCGAAGTTGAGATTGATGTTAAGCAGTAAATTGTAACATGGGAGTTAATGTCTATGGTTCCCACAGTCCAGGCTGGTATCCACCTAGAGATTAGCAAGTGATCAGGGCAGCAGAAACAAACTCTGTTTCATTCCTGCTGTTACAATGACACTGCAATTTACATTTAGTCTAAAATGCAAAACTGCAGATTCACAGAGTGGTTTTCCTCCATCTCTCTCTCTCTCTCTCTCTCTGGCTTGATTTATACATAAGGACAAGCAATGCTGAGCAGTTTCTAAGGTCCATCTTTTTTGCCTGAATGTGTCTGACATATTATCAAGTGATTTCCATGCTAGCATGGTTTCTACCCTCCCTTTTTAGTTCTCCTACAGTCAGCATGTATCCTATCAGCTACTGTACCTGAAATTCAGTCCTACAAAAGATGGCTAGAGCCCCTCCTGCAGCGGCCACTCTTTCTAGGGGACTTTATGGTAGCTGCATAGCAGGACCATGGAAATTACCACACCAGGTTTAGACAACTGGAGAAACCTTTGTGAAGCATGAAACCATAGAACAGACCATTGTTTCTTATTATGGTTTCCAAAAATCAAATGTACCTTACTGAAATACGACAACAAATCATCTCGTGCAAGAAACCCCCATGTCTTGTCATGTTGTGCAAACCTGGCTCTGTTTAGATCAGGGCTGGAAAACAGTTTTGTTGCTATTATTTTAATGTATTGTGAATGTAGAGGCAGCTGTAAAGCAAACTGGAGTATGGAAAGAAATGTTAATAGTGTGTTTCAGGATAAGACATGGCTACCCAAAGGGGTGTACCATAACACCATTTTCTGGGTCTAAAATTTCCTATCTGCACCATTGTCCTCAGGGCATGGTATATCCAGGTAAGTTCTGATCACTTGTTTAGAGATGAAGGTGGATCAATAAAAGCATATGAAACTGTGCAACCCTGTGCGTGTTTACCTGGAAAGTAATCTCATGGCGTTCCAAAGGACCTACTCTCAAATAACATATACATAAAATTGAAATCTTATCATTTATACATGGCCACGCAAAAGTAAGTTGAATGTGACTTATTCTCAGGTGTGAGTAGGATTATAGCCTAAATTAAGCAAGGCCATTAGGTGGCATTTGCAGACTGGTTATCCATTTATCGAAATCCCAAACTTGCTACTAGAATAGGGCCATGACCTATGGCAGTAACTGCCAGTGGTTTTTCACCATAAGGAAATGAGGTGGTGGGCCTGCAGAAACTTGACAGCTTAATGATACAGAAGATGTTATTACACACAGAAGGTTCAAGGTTCAGTTTACAGCAGATAAGGCTGGAAAAGACCCTTCCTCTTAGACACAGACGTGCACCTCTCTTCCTCTCTTTGCTGAGCAGGGGACAAAAGATGAGTCATGTATTCCCATCATGCGCATGGTAGGCATGTCATGAGTGGAGTCAGCTAGAGCCGGGGGTCAGACTAGATGGCCTGTGAGGTCTCTTCTGACTTACTCTGTTTCTATCACTTACTGTCACAATCTGCAAGATGCTGGAGCTCCTCCTGGTGGCCTGATAGAGAAGGCAGCCTGGCTCACCTTGCAAATACATGCAGGATTATCACTGAACCTACAAGTGCATACTGGATTAGTGTCAGTGCATTTGTGAAGACTAGCTGGGAGCTACAGGAGGCCTACAAAAGGCCTCTCAGTCCTGCTTGGCTTTGTCACAACAATGTGAATCTTCATGGTTCTTAATCCTACAATGCCTTCACTCATGTCTTGACTCTTGCCTGTTCCTGATTCCACTTTTTCCTCTAGTCCTGCCATGTCTTTGTCAATACTTGGCTCTCATCTGTTCCTGACTTTGCCTTGCCTTTGGTCTTGCCCTGCTTTTGGTGGTACCTGGCCATTCCCTTCACCTGAACCTGCTTTTTCCTGTGGTCCTACTATGTCCACCAAGTGTCTAACCCTTGGCTGAACAGGTCTTGGTTCTCCTCCTAACTCCATCAGCCCTGGCTGCAGTGTTCTAGTTGAGGATCCTTGCTGCTTACATCCCAGTGGAAACTTATTGACTGGGTTCAGCCATCTCACACTCAAAAGTTGAGTTTGGGGTGTCAGTGAACTATGGGTTGTTGTGTTGGCTGAACTCAATCAAGAAAACAAACCATGGTGAATAGTCCAAAGTTTAGAACTCAACAAGAAAACATGGGTACTTTCCATAGGTCATCCATGGTTAACAAGCCATGGCTTGTTAGTGCGGTTGGGTTCAAATAGTATTTTGAAACATGGGTTAACCATGTAACCTTTGAGTATGGGTTATCATGTTATCTTTTTGGGCCATCCAAACTTCCAATGAAACACATTAGCACAATGTTACTAGTTGTCAACTGTCCTTTAAGACAGTTTGCCTCAAGGCACCTGCACTAATAGCTCTACTTAAAAGGACTGCATAGTTAGAAGACAGCCTCTTAGTAATCAGAGGCACTAAAAGTCATTCAGATGAACCCAAAACCCATAACTTTCACTGATGAGGCGGCAGGAGTGGGTCAGTCTTACAGAACAGGAGGAAAACTAGCAAGTGGAAGTTATCATTAGACTGAACCTTTACATTTATAGTACATTTAAACAATTGAGATGGGACTTGATAAAAGACTGGCTGAAATGAAAATGGTGTACCACAAAGGGCAATGAAGTTCAACCAAAAGCAACGAAATAGCCCTTGACTTTAATCAAGCAAAACGTTTTTCTTTTTATAGGTTTTGCTACAATAAGAACACTTCAGAGTACAACTATTCAAGGTCAATTATCTATCACTCAGTGTTCTGTTAGTTTTAGTCAAAAATACTGCACGACTTTTTCTTCTGGTTTGCCAAGTCCTCCTGCTTTCTTGTGGTATATAGCAAGTGATTGATTACATAATAAAAGTGATTTCGGTTATCATGGGGCCAAAACGGCACCACCCACGCACAAGAGGGTGGCAGCAGCAGGTCATGGGAAACGCAAGGTTTGCAGAAATGCAAAAAAAAAAAAAAAAACTTTAGGGAACCACCCCTCCACCAGAAATACCACAGCTTAATGAGGACTGGGTATGCTCAGTGGACAAGGAGGATTAGAGTGTTTTTGGAAACCCTGCTGAAGTCCCAAGCAGGAGGACTCTGTGGGTGGGAGAAATGTGAAAGGGAAGGTGATCTCTGCACTTGTTATCCTGCAAATGTCTTGGAATTTTGCCCATCTAAGTCTTTGCCTTGGCCCATGAGGAGGGCAGGCTAAGGCACTGCTAGGATATATAATGCCGAAGAATTGAGGCCTTTGAATTGTGGTGCTGGAGGAGACTCCTGCGAGTCCCTTGAACCGCAAGGCGATCAAACTGGTCAGTGCTAGAGGAGATCAACTCCGACTGCTCTTTATAAGGCCAGATACTGAAGATGAAAGTCAAATACTTTGGCCACCTAATGAGAAGGAAGGACTCCCTGGAGAAGAGCCTAATGCTGGGAACAATAGATGGCAAAAGAAGAAGGGGAGGGCAGAGAATGAGGTGGCTAGATGGAGTCATGGAAACAGTTGGTGTGAGCTTGAGTGGACTCTGGTGGATGGTGGAGGACAGGAAGGACTGTTGTCTATGGGGTTGCGATGGGTCGGACACGACTTCACAACTAACAACAACAGGTTATATCATAGCCTGATGCAGCCTCATGCCTCCCCTCCTTGGCCTCCTCCCCACTCACCAAGCACTTGCTGTGAGGCTGGGTCTTCTGTCCTTGCAACTGCAGCCAGCACAGAAAGAGTGTATTACTTTCCTACACCCATCTAAACAGTGGGTTGGTTTGCTTGACAGAAAAAACCAAGCCACAGTGGTTTCTTTTGCCGGATGGTACGTGTGCCACCGGAACCTTGGCATGGTATTTCAGCATGGCACATTTGGTTTACGGAAAGCCATTATGGGAAACAATGGTCAGTTCTATGGGTCCCATACTTCACTACGGTTCATCCAGATCCAGCATCATTATTTCCATTGTCCTCCCTGGAAAAAGTGGCAGGTACAAGAGCTGCTCCAGCCATTCAGCATGGGATTGAATTTCAGGCATGATGGCTAGTGAGATATGTGCCAACGGCAGGAGGACTGAACAAGGAGAGCAACCACCATGCTAGCACAGAAACTGCTGGATTATCTGTCAGGCACATCCAGTCAAAATGCTGCACACCATGAAAACCATGCAGGGTTGCTTGCTGTGACCTGTGAACCCACCCAGTTTTTGGAAGCCATTATGCCCCTAATTATCTACATTTATCAATTCATTCATCTGTAGCCTTTTATCATAGAAGTCGGGACTATGAGCTGGTCTCCAGTCCTTCAGTCTGTTTGTAATAGAGTAAGCAGAATGTTTAGGCTAAGCAGCTGTTTGGAGACTAGAGCGCGTTGTGACACCAGTGTATCTGCTGAAGGCACCTGTTGCTTTCGGAGTCCTTGCATTATGCCACTATGTTTTTGAACTATGCCCTACAGTCTTGGGAGGCAAGCAAGTTTCTAGCCCCCAACAAATGAAAATTGGAACATTCATGTAAAGTCTTACTCTCATGCTAACCATGTTTCTTGGCCAAGGACAAGTTATACTCTCAGCATTTCTTCTGACAAAGCTGAGATGTAGTGCTTTCCAAGCCATGTGGCCACAGAATAAAGACTTTCTTTCCTCCACGCTTGCATGTCAGTTCCCCTCGGCTGTTCCCACAGTCTCTTGATCTGGCTTTTTAAAGCTGAAGACTGTTGATTATCTGTCAAAAGTTTTCTGTTTGCTGATATTGAAGCAGTTCGAATGTTTTGAAGTTTCTGTCACATTTTGCCATCACTGCCACCACTTCTCCTCCTCATGCCTTGAACGATGCACGTACTACCCTGCCCTTCAGAGGCTGAGGGGGACGGAAGTTGTTCACCATCTGGACCCTTTCGTCTTCTTCTGTAGTAAACAGGAGAGTGCGGAATTTCTCCATCTGTAAATCCAAGTGAAATAGTATTAGTACTCAGAAAATTCATTAGTGCCACAGCTTGGGAACAAGGACACAGGAACACTTTTCACCATTTATTAATTCATTCCATCATTGTATTTATCAATCATCTCAATAAATGGGTAACATGCAAACATCATTTTAAAAAACATTTAAAAGCCCTAAATCTGCATAAAATTCTTTAAAGCAGCCCTCACACTAACCAGCAATCATTTTAAAACAAGGAAGTTAAACAAAATCCCATCAAGCAGTGAGCTCTTGGACTACTTTTGAATATTTTTGTGCTTTATTACCAGGAAGACCATTCCTGTACCCTTAGGATCTGTCTACATGGCCACAGGATCATTTGGACCCCCAGCTTTGTGGTCACCACCACTCCTCCCTGCTCCTTGCATCCAGGATGAAAAGACTTGTGCCAGATGGTTCCCTGGTGTCCTAGCAGTGACTGTGGTCAAGGGGGTTGGAGATGGGGCAGGGCAGGGCAGGAGAAGCCTGGAGCTCCCACAATATGATGTATCCTAAAGGCGCCTTCACCTCACTCCCAAGTTGCACAGTTAGAAAGCCAAAATCAGCTTTCTAACTCTTTGCAGGGCAGGAGGATCGTGGAGGTGACCCTTGCTTCTGCTCTCTTGCTCTGCACAGGAGGCCCTGAGTTGGGGGCTCATTGGATTATGTCCTTGGTCAAGGCAATGTTGCTTATTATCCTAGTCCCTGCCATGTGATAATGTATTCCACAGAGTCAAATAACCGCATTTAAATACAGTATAATTCTAGAGATCATGGCGTTTAGGAAGCCTGTGAGAAGACAAGACAAAACAGAGGGTGAACTATTTTTCAATCTTCCCTCAGACGTGCCTTTGATAGAATAAACCAGCATGTGAAGCTATGCTGGTTTATTTACATGCAAAGTGATGCATGTTAGGGCAATATATGTATGTATGTATGTATGTATGTGTATATATATAGCCCTAACACACACACACACACACACACATATATAGCGCCCTGATATATATCAATCAGCCATGGTGGGTTAATTCATCCCTGCAACAAGCCATGAGTAACTGGGGAACAACAGTGTTGGGTGGAGATGGCACATTATCCTGCTGTGGCTCAACGCCAAACCCAGCTACAGGATCCTGAAAGAAAGCCTGGCTGGCTGGCAAGAGACCAGAGCTGAAGCTCTTCTGCAGAGAGTTGAGACTGGACTATGGCATATTGTTATAGATTGTATTTGCCACTTTGTTATAAGTAAAGAAACATTTTGGGGTCAGGGATTGACAGTTTTCAAGAGCAGACTGCATAGCACCTATTGCAAAAAAAAAAAAAAAAAAGCTGTCCACCCTTCAAGAATTTACCTGTTTATCAGATATTCTGATAGGGTCCTTGAGCACCATCCATGTCACACTCTCATGAAGGGGAGGGGTCGTCAAGGATCCAGGATACGTCCAATAATCCAGGCAGGGGGGCAGGAGGCTACTTGGACTGAAGTGCTTGAACTGGGCTTTGGTTCCCTAAGAAAAGCATTGGCACAAATTAGATTTTTTAAATTGTTGCTTTTGTAATTTAAAAGCAGAAACTAAAGTTATAAATTAAGTTGCATTACCAAAAAAAAAAAAAAAAAAAGTTCTTACCCAGACCTGGAAAGCTGCCTTGATGCTATCAACAGCAAGTAGGTGAGATCATGTGCTAGATGGACTTTTTATTTTATTACGTTTAGAGCCCGCCTTTCTTCTCCTTGCAAGGAAGTCAAGGTGGCTCACAAAGTTCTCTCCATTTTTGACTTACAACCATCACCCGGGGAGGTAGGTTAGACTGGGAGACCATGAGTGGCTCAGAGTTCCATGGTGAGCTTCCTGTCTGAGTTTGGACTACAACCAGGACCTCCTGAATCCCAGGCAAACATTCTAACCATCCATGCCACATGGGCTCTCCGTAAAATGACTGAACAAACAAAATATATAGGCAACATGTATGCCGTAATATTAAGTGATTTTAAGAGGAAAATAGACTAAATTCATTTCTTATTGGAACAGCCATCGTAACTGCATCAAACTGGATGCTTTTCTTTTCTTTTGGTAGAGTCAGCTTTGGAAAATTATAGCCCTTCACTTGAGTCATGGATAATGAGAAATAACCCCAAACACACAAAAATGACATTTCAATTTAAAGGTGTGAATTTTGCAGAAATGAGCACCATGTTAATATTGGCTCTACACAGGACATTTATGTGGAAATACCTTCACTATGACAATCGATGTAAAGTAACACCTCCATAAAGGTTCTGCCTCTAAGTCTCCATTAGAACTCACCACCATGGAAACGCCATTTCCCTCAGAAGTGCTAACAGTATACCAGAATAAGAATACCAATAAGCCAGTATCAAAAGCCAATTTTAAATTGAGTTTTGTTCACTTGTGACCTTGGTTCAGATAGTGAACACCCTCAGAGCCATGAGAACTTGAATGGGTGCATGGCCCTACTTCCTCTGCGGACGTAGCAATTTAGGATATTTGGAACTATATATTCCATATTCCCTGACTAGTGGCCATGCTGGCTGGGGCTTATGGGAGTTGTTGCCCAAAACATTTGGAGGGCTCGAGGTTGTCTAATCTTGCCTCAGAGCTTTTTACAGGAAACATTTATTGTATATTTATCTTTCCTTACTCATGATTGTTTACAAGTACTTAAGACATGATAACCCTCCAGGTTTGCTTCTGTTTTAAGACTTTCCTGGGTGTCTTGTAGAGCAGGGAAATGGAGTTTTATGACCAAAAGCAAAAGAACATGTATTTTCCTACTTGTGTGATTGTGTTCCCTGCTATAGCACAGTACCATCTAATGGTTATATAGTGGGAAAGCAGGAAACAAAGTTCTAGTGAAGCTTGCATCTCAGTTCTGTGACAAAACTGGAAGCAGTTACAACCAGGGCTTTTTTTGTCATTGAACGCACTGGAACGGTGTTCCGGCACCATTTTTTCAATGGATTTTACGAAGTGATGTTAGCAGATCAGCAGCAAACATCATTAACATAGTGCCTTCAGGCTGCTTCTGTGTCTGCTATCTGATAGTGAGAGATATCGCTGCTTGGGATTGGTGTGTGTGCTTACTGCTGGCGGGGATGTGAGTTCCGGCACCTTTTTTTTTTTTTTTTTTAACAAAAAAAGCACTGGTTACAACTTATTAAGAGCCTCCTGTAGAGAAGCTTTAGAGACACTACAACAGACGGCACTGTTTGAAATGGACATGCTGCTAGTCCTCGCCACCTGGTGCTGTGCAGAGCACTGTGCTGGAAAAGAAAGCAACAAAGCGCAGAGCTCAGTGGCTGATGGGCCTGCTATTGGGGGGGGGGGGGGCGAGTTCCTGCCCAAGAATACCAACGTGTTTCTACAGGCAAAATGCAACCACATCCAAGTCAAATTGCATACCGGTACCCAGTTCAACAAAATTCCCAACCAGCGGTATTTCCATCTTGCCTCAATTAAGTTTCAGCTTGTTCCAAAGAGCTCCAAAACAAAGACTCATTGTTTTTATTTACCATGGATGAAGTTAAGTGAGAATATTATACACACATAGCCTGTTTTGCATTTTTAAATTAATACTCCTTTATTAAGTTTTTAAAATACAAAAAACAAAAACAATTTATGATCACCTTAGCTACTCTGCAGTTTGAGTTAATACTTACCTTAAACTTGACCATATACAAGGCATCTGTCAATCTGTTCATATAAGCATGTTCTTCTCCAATCTAAAAGTTTGAAAGGATAGAGTTGTATAGGTGTGTGGAACTTGTCAGGTACAAAGATAGTAAGCTTAACTTATGCCCCAGACTTGCTTCTATTATTGGTCAGATGTTAGGCATCTTATTCCCTCCAGCACCACTTCTTAAACAATATATTGAATTTAAAAGGGTGGAATTCTTTAAGGTGTCCTGGTCCTTCAGGCAACTCTGCCCTTTCTTCCATCCACCCCCATTCCTAGAACTGCCTCCTGGGACACCCACACAATGCCTCTTCTCTTCATTCCTTCAGATCCCTTCTCACCCTCCTTTGTATTTATTAGATTTATATCCCACCTGTTTTCTTTTAAAGAACTCGAAGCAGCTTACATCATTCTCTTCCTCCTGCTCTTAATCTTATCCCCACAACAACTGCCAGGTGGGTTGGGCTGAGAGCCTGTGACTGGCCCAAAGTCACCAAGGTGACTGAGCCCAAGTCCCAGTCCTGTACTCTACTCTTAACTGCTACACCACACTGACTCTGTGGTAGAACCCTTTGGGCTGCATCCCTTTCTGCAAGGCAAGTGCTGAGAGTGAAATCCTATGCTGTATACGCCTACTCAGAAACTGCCTCGTTCGGTTCAGGAAGAATAATTTCCTGGCATGTATATATAGGATTGCAGCTTGCATATATGTAATTAGCTGAGCATGTGTCCTTCTCCCGTTGGACTCATTTCTCTCCCCCACCCCCAGTTTCCTCTCTTGTGTTGAATTTTGGATTGTAAGTTCTTTAGGACAGGAACTGGTCTTGTTATCCTGTAACACGAACCTTGAGCACTATCCATATACTAAATAAAACAGCAATGACTTCTGTGTTTCTCACCTCTAAGAAAACACCAACCACTGCTAAGCCATCTTGGGCTGCCATGGCCTCTCCAAATGACATATATTTCTTGGCATTCCAGTGAACTAAATGGAGCTGGGGAGGAGAATTATCCATCATTATTATATAAATGTTAAGCAATGAGGTCCTGTTCTCTCTTCAGCTGTTTATGCTGAACAAGCAATTACAGAACTTAATGTATGGCTTTGCTCAGAAAAGCCCATGGAAAGAGTCCATCAGGTTCTTTTCTGCCCCACTGATTCACTTCAGTCATGCTAATTGTATTCTGCTCAGGCAATGGCGATTTAGCATTTCCCTGGCAGTCCAGAATGAAAGGGAACACTCATTTCTAGAAGGAGACCTGTTGGTGAAGCCCAGAAACAAGGACAGTATATCTCCCTTGCATAAGCAGTGGGCACTCCCTGAGCAATACTGCTTGTGGAGTGGAAGCAAACTGGCATAAGTTGACCCTGTTGGTTTCCGTGTGGAGTTTCTTTGTAAACAATGACAGGATGTCATAAAGGTATGGCTCACCTCACAAGGAAAAGATTTGCCATCAATGGTATGTTCTGACCCAGAATCTTGGCTTGCCCCCCAATGGAAATGGAACTGCTTCAGCCTGTAAGAATCTTCCAGTGGCCCCCCACTGACAGCTGCAAACCAAAAAAAGTAATTCTTTCCAATGAGGCTTCAGTGAAACTAACAATTGTTGTACATCTTCTCTCCTTCATCAGAAGGCACAGCCAAGCCCAGAAACATGCAGACAGGCTAAAGTTATTACAGTGAAATGTTCCAGGCCAGTGACACATGATCAGGCTTCCTTTCCATAAAACAGTAGCAAAAAAGATTTATGAGGTGTGCCCAGAAAGTAATGAGAATGAAGTCCCTACGCTTGAGAAAGGCTCTGTGAAGGGAGAAGCTGCCCAAGGTCACTTGGGGTGGGTGCCAAGTATACATTAGAACACTGATCAGGTTCATTCCAGCCCTGTCAGAGTTGAGGCCTTCTTTTTTGTGACACCCTGTTCAAGTGCCTCCTATTAAGAAAAATGCATGCGAGTTTGGAACAGCGGTACGTGTGAAATTGGTTAAAAGTACATCAGAAACTTTGGAAATGATGAGGAAAGCTCATGGAGAAGCTGCGCTATCATCTGCACAAGTGCACCAATGGCACAAGTAGAGATCAGCTTAACTTGGATCCTTCATCACGCAGCAAGTCACACTGTTTTGGCTGTCAACGTGTTTTTGGCTGAAAAACACATCAGAGTGCTTCCCCTACAGCTCCAACTTGACTCCTTGCGACTTTTTCGTCTTCCCAGAGATGAAGAATGGTTTGAAAGGACACCATTTTGGCAGTGTGGATAATGTCCAAAGAGCCACTGTGCAGGCTCTGAATGCCATCCCACATGAATTCCCGGGATGCTATGAAGAATGGGAAAATTACTGGGAGTGTTGTGTTCACTCACAAGGTGCATACTTTGAAGGAGAGAATGTTCAATTGAAATTTTTTTCAATAAAAGAACGTTAAAATATCAGTATTACTTTCTGAACACACCTCGTATATTTCAAATATGGAAAGCTAAACACCACCTCTGATTCTTTGAAAATCTTACCCTTTTATTGCACTGGAAAATATGTCCTACAGCCATTAACTTTACATACTTTCTTATCTCACTTCTGCCTTGTACTGTGATTCTTGGGCAAATGGCATTACTTCAAGTCTCACCAGCTGGCCTTCTGGGAAATGACTATTTTGAGCCCACCATGGCAGTTACCTTATAAATGAACAAGCCCCCACCTCCATGACAGTCATTTTGTGAGAGCACCCACAACACTCACAATTCCAGATGTGTCCACCAGCCCAAACAGTTCAGAGGCCCCTGTACTCTAGACTCCGTAACATCCAAGCGCTTGATGCACCAACGGCATACTAAGCCCGCCATGCTAGGACTTGCAACATCCCATGCACTGTGGAAGCAGTGGTCCATTCAAGGGCAGAGGTTCCCTTTTGCGCAGAGATCCAGGGCTGCATCCAACAGGGCAGCCTGCTGACTTCTTTTAAATTCAATATACACTATAAATATAATATACACTAACTGCTACAGAGAAGGGTCCATGTCAGATCATTAAACTGAAAAAAACAGATTAATCATGCTACTGTTTGGAAGCACCATTCCTACCTTTTGGTAAGAACAGATTTGCTGAAGTTCCTTCAAGGGCATTAACTACAGCTAGAAACTATGTATTCACTGAATTGCATCTTGCACCTACAGCTCTCACAAGGTAAGTTTTAAGTTCTCTAATGGCTGCAACTTAATACTGTGCTCGATAACGCTGCAGCAGCAGCATCTTAAGTGGCCTCGTGACTGTTCTTCACCTGTCACTGGAGACCTGATTGCCCTGTAGCAATAGTACTTTAGATGTCTTTCTGTCTTATACTCCTCCAGAGAAAACCCAGGAATTGTAGGGACAAGTGGAACATTCACACCTTGTCCATTTTCAACTAACAACCCAGGAAAACCTCATTCCCGGGTAGTTGTTTTTTTGATGTCAGAACTTGAGCTATGAGCAATCTTTGGGTTCCTGATTTTCCCCTCGGAAGACATCAAGCACAGAAACAAGAAAACCGCTGTTCTAAGACACACAGTGTCTCTGCCATGCACCACGTACCTGTTTTGTCATCAACATCCTTAAAGTCTACCATGACTGAGTGCCCGTTGTTGGAGATGTCAAGGGATGAACACGACTCATATAAAATGCTAAGGGGCTTCAGACAGGGGTCATAAATTGCTTTTGTGGGGATGATGTCAATAGGGGACTGATGACTTCCTTGGGCAATAGGGTAGGATTTGTACCACTCAGAAGGTCCTTTGGGGAGAAAAAGAGAAACGTTACTCATGTCTTTAGAGCCAGAGATTATAGTGCCTCTTCCCTGCCTCCCTAGTACTGCCTTCCCTATAAGAGGGACAGCCCAAGCTTGCTGCAACAAGGATTATCTGGGGAACAAAATGGACTCATCAGACTTGCAGATAATTATTGTGTGAAGAGGTTAGCAGCTATGGCAAGCTAGGAGTGGAAGATGGCAGGCGGCATCTCTAAGTGAAAAGGCTTGGATAGCATGCAATGGGAAATGCCTGTGCAGTGACCTTGGAAGCTTAAGGACGGGGAATCATGATGGTCAGGACAAGATGAATGCTGCATGCTTTTCAGGATCATTTTTACATCTGCTTATTTAGGATACAGTCCAATAGGTTGCGCCACTAATTTCATGAATCTTTGGGTTTCGAGGTTTATGAACATCCTTTGCAGTGTAAAGGAAGTCAGTTCCACCTTGCTGGTCCTCCCACTCTGTGGTGCTTCATAGGGGAAAGGGAGAAGACTGGAGTACCACCAGGATACCTCCTATCCTGGCAGACCTGGTGTCCTTTGCTCCCCACTTTCTGGAACACCTGCTTTACTGCCTCTCCAAAGTCATTTGTCCCAACCTCTAAGAAGCAGCCAGCTTGACACTTTCTGTGAGCTCCAAGCTCAATTTTCAATCTCACATTTGGGATCTGAGGAATCCTGTGGCTGCCTAGATGTCATCAAGGGATCACAGAATCACTCTCCCCATGGGCTAATGATAAAATAGTGAAAAGTGATCATATCCAGTGTTGTTGAAATGAGCTTCTAAGAATAAAATATATACTTGAATAATAATAAAAAGAATAAAACCAGAGTACTTAGTGGAGGACAGGAAGGCCTGGAGGAATGTTATCCATGGGGTCGCGATGGGTCGGACATGACTTCATGACTAACAACAACAACAACAACTTGTCAAAGTAAAAATGATAGAACAAACATCAGACTGGATTTGGGTTTTTTGTTTTTGCCTCATCTTTCCCTTTTGCCTTCTATTTCCAAGGTCCGCACATCTCTGCCCGAGACCCTAAATGACAAATGATACCGGAAAACAATCATCCCTAGTTAAATGCCACTTCAACACCCTCTCTCAGTACTTCTGACATTATCTCACTGGGGTTTTTTTTTTAAATATACATAGCCCTTACTGCATGCTCATCACCTCCCTAGTCATGGTTGTTTACACATTTTAGATTACATCATGGCCCGCCAGTGTCATTTGTGTCTAAACAGTACTTTTGGTGAGTTATTTTTAGAGCAAGGAGAATGTAGTCGTATTCGTACAACTGAAAGAAAACACTTTTTCTACTTGTGTAAGTGGGATTCTGCTACACCACAGGTCTTGTAGCAGATTCATGCTGTGGTCAGACCTTGCTTCTGCAACAAAACAGAAAGCAGATGCAGCAGATTAGCAGCCTCAGGTAGAAAAATCCTTGATGTGTATGAGTGGGGCATCGTTCATTGTGTTGTGCCTCTGGCAGCAAAGCCTTTTGGCTCAAGTTTGCTGCCTGATGCATGTACATCCGCTTGCATAATAGTAGAGCTGTCCCTGGTGGGCACATTTGGAAGATAATGTTTTGGGTACACTCAGAAAATTGTGCACATATCTGACATTCTAGACATCACCGGTTGCAAAACAGTCATTTCTGGAAGGCAGATTGGTGATATAAAAGGAAAATGCTTTTCCCAAGTGCTTTACCCATGGGGCAACAAGCAAATGTGATAAATAAGAACCCAATTACAGCTCAGAGGCAGGGGCTGAGCAACAAAACACAAACAGTGTTTTTGAACTCCGAGATGGCACATTTTGCAGGTCGTGCATTGGCAAGTGTGTGCAAGTAGGAGATTGCCATATTTAGATCTAGCACATTGATCATTCTGACTGTAACTGTACTCCTTTGACTGAGATCAGGTCTTAAAGAAGAGGTTTTCATCCAGAGGTGGGCCAAGGTACCATAAAGATCTAGGGCTTAGGTCCACAGGACAAAAAAGGGGGGAGGGAGGGAAGAGAGAAAGAGTCTCTAAATTCTTTCTGTGTTTGCATCTCTTTAAAGGACCCTGTCTCCTGAGGCATGTATGGACAGGTAGGGCATTTGATTTCAGAAAAATAAAATCTTAGGCAGAAAGCTGCACCCCACTAAGAGGGATGGTTTAACCTGGCATCCTGCACTGAGTAGGGGAGTGGACCTGGTGGCCCTCTGGGCCCTTCCAACATCTGACATGATTGCATGAGATTCAGCTTGAGAGAACAGGAGAACTTGAGTGAATTCAGGGGGATCATCTGGAACAGAGCCTTCTTCTATTCACTTACTTGGTCTTTATTTCAGCAAGAGCCCATGGCCAACAGGCAGATGCCTCCCAGAGATTCAACACTCTAAACGCTACAGCCCTAGTGTGCCACTTGCTAACATCATCTCTGTCTCTCTCAACCCAGGTACTTTTAACTAGAGATCCTCTGAACTGAACATGAGACCTTGCCTGTATTCAGTGATCGGATTTATTTAGCTCAGTGCTGGGGTCTCCAAAGTGGCACCAATATGTCTACAATATATCTTTCTGGGTGCCTGTAATTTCCCATTAAATTACCCAAAGTGTTTTTAATTATTATTTTTTTAAAAGATTGGCATCCTGCAAAGTGATGGAATGTCCTCTGGCACCTTTTTAATAGTTTTTTTTTTTAAATTTGTTTCTTTAGTTTTGGAGCCCAGACCCCACCTCTGCTTCATGTTTGGGTTTTGGGCTAATTACTTTTCTTTTAGTCTCACCAGTTTCCATTCCAGAAATTGGGTGTTTTGTGATCAGCCATGCCCACCATGACAGCCATTTTGCGAGAGTGCCTGTGACAAATGCTAAATATACTTGCCAACCCAAAAACCTCAGGGACACTGGCAGCTCTGACTGGTAAGTGCTCCCCAAGGTCTCTGCACAGGTCACTCTTGGGCTTCCCAGCTAGGAGCCATTTCCTGGCAGAAGGAAGGATTGGACTAGGCACCTTTCGCACAAACAAATCTAGCAAGCTCTGCTGCTGACCTGTGACTGTGCCAGTTTTTGCTATCTTTGAACAGACTCCTTTCGTGCTACTTGATCACAAGAGTGTCCATGTAGCCTGCAAAAACAGGAAAGAAAAGGTGAACTCTTTCCCTGCCATGTATCTTTTCAGACCATCTATTCCTCTGCCTGCCTGCTTCTGATGGGTCAGTATAAGCTGGAGCTTGCATGTCCCCTGTGGGGCATGGTTTACAGCCCCCTTTTGCATTGCATGCTGATTGACACTAATGCAAACATCTTCTTATGGATTCTCATATTAGGGAAGACCAAAGAAACAGATAGAAGGAGGCACAGGACAGGAACAGAATTCAGTGGAACTATGCACCAGAGGTTTTCCCACGTTTATAATGATGATCATGATGATAATGACTTTGTAAGGGGATGCTGGAAATAAAAGTTAAAATGTGAACAGGCCATGCTTTTGACTGAGCACACAGAAAGACAGAGAAGTTGGTTTCTCCTGCAAGCAATATTTAAGAGATTTGTTTTGTTAACCATTTAAGTGCCTGTTGCGCTCTGCTGGAAACAGTGGCATGCTATCAGCAGCTGCACAGACTGCACACAAGTATCTAGAGCCGAAGAGAGGAGGAAGGGGAAAGGATGCAAATACTTTACCTGCTTTCTGCCCATAACCCCAGCTGTGGCCTGTCATGATGTAGGCTGCTTCCTTCTCTGCTGCCAGCTCTTTTAATGCAAGTGCTGCAGCTTACCTGCCTTTATAATAGCTCACCTGTGGGACAGTATTGGTCTCTTAAAGAGGCAGCAGCAATTTTTGCTCCCAAGCCAATTTTGCCATGCAAACTGGAAAAGCTTAGAAGAGTATCCCAGGAAAGTCAACAACCTATTACACTGCGTTTTGCTTTTGCAAAACTCCTGTAGTTTAGCTGTGCAACTTCCATTACGTCTTCACGACAGTCCATAAGGACCACTGGGACATTGACAAGAACAATATGGAAGATGAATTGATCTGGCACATCTGATTGCTGTGCCTTAACTTTTAAGGAATCCATTTGAATACATGCTGGAGTCCATGCAAAATGCAGCAGTCAGATTAATAACTGGGACCTGTAGGTTTGAATATATGAGACCAGTTCTGGCCAGCTTGCAACTGCCTGGCTGTATGCTTCCAAGCCCAATGCAAGGTGCTGGTCGTAACTTATAAAGTCTTGCATGGATTGGGGCCACAGTACTTGACAGAATACCTCCCCCAACCACTATGCTCAATACCAGGAGCCTTCCACTGTGCCAACTTTGAGGGAGGTTTGGAAGGCAGCAACCAGAAAGAGGGTTTGCTTTGTGGTTGTCCTCCACCTATGGAATGACCCCCGGTGCAGCCTGCCTTGTGTCAGCTTTGCCATCTTTTCAGCACCAGGTAAAGAGAGCCCTTTATGCTGAGGCTTTTAAAGTTATACTTGTAGATCCAAGTGCTTGAAGGAATTATGTGCCCAGGGTGTTTTTATACAGGGATACTCTTTACTATATTTTGTTTCCGCTGTTTCTAATGTTTTGCTTTAGAAGGTTTGTATGTTGATAAGAATTTATGTTATTTATTGTATTGTTTTTATCAACTGTTGTAAACTGGCCAGAATGCTTTGGTTATTGGGCAGTATAGAAATAAATATATAATAACGGCAAAAAGAAGGGAGGTCTTAACCTGAAGGAAGGGCTTGGGAGCAGAGTTACCTTTTCCAAAAAACATATATTGATAGACACATATGGGTTGGTTATCTGAAAATCCTTTAGTGACCCTGCAAAACTCATAGGTGATTAAAGAGGGGTGAAGTATGGAGCCTCCCTCTTTCCATACCTGTTCATAAACATAGTGGAAATTCTAATTAATTTTGCTGATTTTTATGTATGGAATGGCTGATGCATTGATTAGCACGGGATATAAGGATGCTTGTTTGGAATCTGTCATAACAAAGATACTTTTTTGTTTTTATAGTAAACATAGAAACAGAGCGAGCCAGAAGGGGCCTCCCGGGCCATCCAGTCCGACCTCCGGCACCAGCCGGCTCCGCTCACGACATGCCCACCATGCGCATGTCCAGCCTATCCTTGAAAACCCTCACCGATGGGGCCTCAACGACGGCTAAGGCTAAGTCATGGTTCCAAAACATTTGTATAAAGTACAGAGGCCTCAAAAGTGGACTTCTGGTCTTGTTCATGGCCTAATTATTGGGTTCCAACTCATGGCCCAAACATGGAAGCCCAAGAGCTAACACAGGGGTCAGCACTACCATTAGGAAGAGTGAGGAACTTGTCTCAGATGGCAAATACTAGATGAATTCGCACTAGAAGACCTTCATCAGCTTTTCCTCTGGAGTATGTCCCTTGCAACAAGGATAGGATTAGCTGCATATGTGATTCCTCATGGTTAAATGCAGCAAACGTCAGGGTGGCGGAACCTTGTAGAAACCCATAGGATACACTGTACCGTGCAGCCAATATTTATTTCTGGCTTCAGCCCAGTTCTTCGGGTTTGGATCTCCATACTGTCTTCCCTGTGGAAAAAGCAAGCATGCAGATTGGCTGTGTGGGTTATATTTGCCCTTTTTAGCACGCATTCTTATGGGGATGCCAGTAAGCCCCCAAACTTGGAGAATTATAGGCATTGCATGCAGGGCAGGAAGAGAATGAAGATGGAGCTTGTCTTTGCCCTGCCCCACAAAGCAGCCAGACAGCTGATTTTGCTTGCAACTGTGGTACTTTGGGAGTGGGAGAAGGAGGTTGAGGCATCCTGCTGCTGTCCAGGGGTCACAGGACCACTGAGATACTGATGTGAAAAAAATGGCTCTTTAAAGCCAATTCTGCTTTCTGCTCAAGGCTGGAGAAAGGTTGTACAATTCTCATGTCCTACTCATGGTCATTTATAATTTCTTCATCGTGACCTTCCAGGTTTGCATCTGTTTTTAAACAGCATGTTCAGTCATTCTTCTGAGAGCAGGAAAGATAAGAATTCTGAAATTCCTCAGGCAGATATTCCTGGTGACAATTAAAACAACAACAACAACAACTGCTACTACTACTAGAATGGAGAATCAGGAAAGATTTTACATCAGAAGAATTAAGGTATCTTTTGGATGGTGTTAAGAAAATGGAACATCATCGGAATCCAATTTTATGGGCCTATCCATTTCTGAAGAGACTGACAAATGTAGATCTTGCCAAGAAATACATCAAATTACGGTATTGTTATTTCAGATTTATTTTGTAGTAGTCTATATGTTCAAGCTTGGATGAAATAAATAAATCAATAAATAAAATATTGGACTTGCTGTGAATATTCTTTAGTGGGTGTGGTTAGGGGTTATGAAAATGATTATGCTTGCCCCCATTCAGTGGTAAGATATTCTCATAGTTTCACGACATAATGCAACTGAGGACAAAAAAATCCACACATTTTTAATCCAAGAAACCACGAACATCTATTACATTAAATTATAAAAGTATAGGAATAGTAAGACTAAAGAACATATAAAGGAGATGAGACTGAAGGTCATTTCCAGGATTCAAATTATTTTGAATTGTTGATTCAGAGCATCAGAGATGTTTTCTGTTTTGTATGCAGCAGTAGCACAACCTTTGAATGTGTCTGAATAACCTCCATTCATCAAAGATAATGAACATTTATAATAAGCCCCATGTTCCTTTCTTCTTTGGTAGTGGAAGAAGGAGGAAGTAAAACAACCCAATATACCCATTTAGTGTGGAGGAACCTTGCGATGAGAAGTTTTTTGGGAAATGGCTATTGTCATCTGATAGAGGCATTGCAGCTGAAAGGATCTTCCTATCAGAATTATTCTGGAAGTGCCTTCAATCCTTGGTAGCCAGCTTTGGTTTCTATCCTCTAAGGAAGAGTGTTTAGAAAGGTGGGAAAAGCTTGCTTTTTTTTTTTTTGCCTTGGAGCCTTACCTCTCCTTGAACAGTTAATTTAAATAAGTAAAGTTTTAATTCCTTCTGTGTTTGTTATCTCTTATTGAAGAGTGGCATATCATAAAATAACTTGTTCTGAGTAGGTTAATGAGAAATACTATTCATCCTGCCACATCTGTAGTATACATGGAAACAACCATGGAGCATAATGCATCGGGAACATTTTCTTGTGTGCAAGTCCTGTTCATTTAAATGTGGGCAAACATCCGATTGGATCATGTCCCCTATGAATCTATCCATTTGCTTCAAAAATTCTCTCTCTCTCTCTCTCTCTCTCTCTTGCACTCTGCTTCCCTAGCACTTCAGTACTCTTCCAGATCTTCAATTCATTTCACGGGCTGTGAGCAAAGAACACCCATTGCTCTCCGCAAACAGTCTACACTCAAGAATTCATGCCACTCACATTTCTGAAATAGTATCTTGTCCTTGTACAGTGGCTTGCCTTAGGTTACACTGGAATTACTGATACTCTGCACCTAGCTACAATATTTGTTCACACTATGCACTAAAGTAAGGTGTAAGTAACCAATCAATTTCTTTATTGTGAGGATATATTACACAGAACATCATCTCCAAAAATGGATGCAGTGGATTCAGAGACCAGTAATATTTCTTCTTTAAAAATTTATAAACTTATAACTTTCATCATCAGTTCTCTCTCATCTGACAACTTATTATGTACATTTGTAGTCTGCCTTTGTTCTTCCATGGAACTCAAAAAGGCATAGGTGAGATGCCCACTGAGGTATTGTCAAAATCCAGACCTGTTTAATTTTGGCAAGGTAGTCAGATCATGTACTCTCAGAGCACAAGTAAAATCATGAAGTAGGGACTATTTGCAGACAATTTAAGTGAAAATTAGAAAAAACCTACAAACAACCCACCACTATCTGCAAAGGGATATATCATGGAGATCATAAATGTAAAAATGTTGTTCCATAAATGGAATATCAAATATTTAACAGTTTCTAAAAGTCCCAGAATGAGGAAGGATGTTCTGGCATGGGAAATATAAAGCCTGAGAAAAACATGACATGAGATAAGAAGGCTGGGAAAGGAGGAATACTTCCACATGATAAATCATCTCTTTATTATAAGGCATTAAGCCTCATCCTGTGCACCCTGACCGTGGAATAAAACCCTGCTAAACTCTGTGGGAATTGGGTCTGCATAAACCCAGGACCCAGGTACAAATCATCTAAATGTTTATTCTGTCTTCCACACACACTGGCGGGGTTCACTCGCCATGACAAGCAATGCTGCATGGTTACCCCATTTCGTGTTTTCTTAAGCTCCTCTCTTCAATAGCCATAACTGAGAGCTAAGCTGGGCTCACTGGGGCTGTCAGGGAGCCTCCACTGTGCAAACAGACCCACACCCTGAAGTGCAGCAGCCCGGACAGGGAGCTAGTGAGGCCTCTTCGCCTCCTGTTCCAGAGGAGACCACTGGAGCATGTGGGGTGCCCGATCCACGTTCAGACAAAAGGGGCCAGGCTCGGGATGGCTGCCTGGCAAGCAGGAGTGAGAAGTGGGCCACCGCGTGCCACCCCCTCCTGCATGCGCAATGCTTCGCCGCCCCCTCTAGTGCACCCACGGCCCCCCATGTATAAGACCAGCTGAGTGCTGCACTGATTTTCACCCCCCCCACACACACACACCTCCACACTTGCGGGGCAAAGGGCTTCACTCTGGCACACTTGGGGGGCAGCAGGGAAGCAGCTGAGCAGCACAGCTTCCCTCCCAGCGCTGGCGGCTGATTGCCTGCTCCTGGAGTGGCTGGCCTGTCGTTTGCGCATTGCAGACCATTCAGGTACATTTGTCTGATTCTGCAGAGCAGCAGAGGCCTTTGAAGTTTCAAGGTTACCTAGCCAAGTTTCTCCAGCAGAGCATGAGAAATGGCCTGCTTTGGAGGGAGTGGAAGGGGTTTCGGGAGGGGAAGGGAGCAGATGCTAATCCCAATCAGGAGGCAACAGGAACAATGAGTTCCTCAGTTGTGCTGCAATCTGCTAAATTTCAATAAAAGAACTGCACTTCCAAGGATTGTCTTGTGTTTGATAACCAGAAAGAAAGAAGGAAGGGACCATCTCATGTTAGCTCCTGCCCAAAGATCTTCAGGGCAGGATGCGGGCAGAGCAAGGACACCTCTGACAGCTGTCAGTGGTGCTCTCTGGCTACTGCTTGGCAAGAGTGGCAACAGGCTGTCATGTGGCTCTCTGGATCTGTCCTTCATTGTGAGTTGTTTTCCATATTTGGACATCGCAACAAGACATTGTAGAACAGACTGTTGTTTCTGCTCATGGTTTCTAAGGAATCAAACATATCACACTAAACAGGGTTCAGATGACATGATCGACCAACAGTAGTAAGTAACCTCTGTGACTTGTCATGATATGTGAACCCACCTACAGATCAGGTTCAGACAACATGCTGACTCACACTCAGGACCTGAATGTAGGTTGAGTGTGGATTGTTGTTGAACTATGGTTTGTAGTTGAAAAACGACAGCCCATTGTTGCCTGGGCCTGGCTGTGCTACTGTATTTCATTTCTAAACCACACCATAGCCCAAGCCGTCTGAGTGGTTTACAAAAGTACAACATGTTAACCATGAACAACCTAGGAACCCATGGTTTATTCACGGGTTGTGAACTGTGACTTGTTCACTATAGTTTGTGTTCTTGTCTGGATACAGACAACACAATCACCCTGGTTCTACAACAGCCCACGTGCAACACTTGAGTGCAGATTATTGCCTTGTCTGACCTTGGTCTTGAATGATGCTAAAAGCGGTTAATCTTGAACAAAGTAATTTCAGAGAGAGATGCCAACTGAAGTAGAATGGGAAAAGAATTTCAACTTCATTTCCTAGGGCTCAAATTCCTAGGGTTCAGATATGGTCACGTTTTGATGGCAGAGAATGAGGTGGCTGGATGGAGTCACTGAAGCAGTCGGTGTGAGCTTAGGTGGACTCTGGGGTATGGTGGAAGATAGGAGAGCCTGGAGGAATGTGGTCCATGGGGTTGCGATGGGTCGGACACGACTTTGCAACTAGCATAGCATAGCATAACATAGCATAACATACTGTATTTTTCTGTGTATAAGATGCTCCCATGTATAGGACGCCCCCCACTTTTCCTACCTATCTCCAGCGATCAAGCTGCTGCCACCCCCGGCAGTGCTTCACCACCCCCCTGCATGCCACCCCCGGCAGTGCTTGCTCGCTGCCTCCAGCACACCTCCCCTCACCCCCGCATGCCACCCCCCCGCATGCGCGATGCTTTGCCCCCCCCAGTGCTCCCGTGGCCCCCCATGTATAAGACACACCTCCATTTTTAAGTACCGTATTTTTTGCTCTATAAGACTCACTTTTTCCCCCCTCAAAAGTAAGGGGAAATGTCTGTGCGTCTTATAGAGCGAATATGTGTGTGCAGTAAGTCTGTCAGATGTGCAGCCCATGGGGAAGTGATGGGGAATGTGCCTGTGATTATGTGCCCATTTGATTCAGAATATTTTTTTTCTTGTTTTCCTCCTCTAAAAACTAGGTGCGTCTTATAGAGCGAAAAATACGGTAAATGTTTTTAAGAAAAAGTAGCATGTTATACACGGAAAAATACAGTACATATGAATGACAACCATTAAGATAATTAGCAGTGTGTACTTTATTACATTTCAATTCTCCTTGAAAACACTGTTTATATCTCCCCTCCAGGTATATTCAGGTCACCCGATTTGAACTGACACTGTTGTTTGGTGAAGTGGATATTCCATATGAGGCATTTATTTTGCATCCATGGAAGGTCGCTGGCACTCTTGGTGATGCTGTTCTTCTCAATGGACTCTCCTGTATTTTCCAATGATTTTTGCAGGGGTATTTTTAGAGCGAGGATAATCAAAATTCAAGCTGGACTGAATTGTTATCACAATCCACTCTACTGCAACTACCCCACAGCACCATCATGTGCTCGGTCAACAGAATATTGAAAAAAGCAGAGAAATATGGGCATGCCTAGTAAAGAGATTTAACTCATCACTTAACTGAGGCACCTTCTATATTCACTGGACAAGATACTCTATGGCCGTCCTGGGGGGCAGGGACTAGCTTTGCTCAACTAAGGATCAGGCACTGGGGGTGGCAGGCATCTGCCCCACCTCCCTCTCTTCCCAGGTCCATCCTCCAGCCAGCATTCCTGGGGACAGCATTCCATGGCGGAGCACCGAACAGAGCCGGATGACAACTGCCCAAGGGGGGCACTTTGGATAGCTGTTATCCACTCTGGTGCTCTTGTCAATGCTCTCTCAAGCAGCATGGGGCAGGACGCCTGGAATGAGGGTGGGGGCAGGAAATAAGCTTCTACCCTGCCTGCCTGCCGCCTGCCTCCCTCCCAGCTGCTAGGCAGCTCACCTGAGCCTGAATACTGGGAGGGAGGACAACCTGAAGTTGTTTCCAAGCCCACCACAAGGTAGTTCTTGCCTCCCTCTCTGCTGATCAGCCATAATGCTCAGCTGAGCAGTCCCTGCAGGCGCAGTCAGGCAGAATCACACCCCACTCTTGACTTGGGAGAGCTTTGCAAGTTGGGCTGAGGAGAGCCGGCAGGAAGCTTCGCTTTGCTTCCCCGCCTCTTCTTTCTCCAGCAAGTTTTACAGGTGAGGTGCAAGATGGACAGACTAGCAACCCTGTTTTACCACTCTCAGCAAATGACTGATTTATTTATTGACTTGACTATGGTTTAGGGTGTTTTCTAGGCTTGGATGACTCTCCGTGTCACACCCCAACCTGAAAAATAAGGCATGGGAAGCTGGGGTGGGGGGCGGCGGTGTCACATGACACCTTATTCCTTCTCCCATGGCTTTGGCTGTCATGCAATGCCAGTCACTGAAGGGAAAGGTGCCTCATGTAAACAGGGGCTAAATATTTCTTATAAAGTGCGGGGAAAATAAAGGAAGACCTTTTTCTCCACCAAGCCCGGAAGCTGCTTTAACATCCTCACGTAGAGACGCCAAGTGTCCTTGGAAACATGCCAGAAGAAATAAGGATGCGACCCTGCGCATGCCTAGATCACAGCAACAAAAAGGAGTCCTACAACTCCCAGCATTCCCCGGCAGACCACGCTGTGCGGTGGATGGTGAGACTTGTAGAAGAGAAAGACAGTCTAAGCCCACCGGCACCGCGCCGCAAAGTTGTCAAGTCCCTAAGGAGCTGCAGACTGCGTGCCGTGTCCGCTTTTTCCACGGGGCTCCTGCTCTCCCACGGCTCACCGGGCGCAAATGCACCTCCTCGCAGCTGCCGCGTCCCTGCAGCGCGGCAACTGGCCCTCTTGCATGCTCCGGCCGCGCTGCGCCAACGAGCGCTCGTAGGAAGCGCGACGCCGGCGCCTCCCGAGCTCGGGCCGGCGGAATCCGGGGGAGCGCCCGCCGAGGCGGCACGCAGAGAACCGCGCCGGGCCGGCGGCACCTCGGCGCGGAGGCGGCGCGTTCCGGGTTCCCTGAGCCGAGCGCCTGGGCCCAGCGAGAGGCGCCCGTAGCATCATGGCGGCGGCGGCGGCGGCGCCCCAGCTCCCGCCGGGCGCAGTCAGCCTGAAGGAGCAGCGCTACGACCGGCAGCTCAGGTCGGCTGGAGGGCGCGCTGCGGCCGCGTCGCCCGGCGCCCTGCGCTACGGGGAGGCCGGGGGCGGCGGGGAGGCTGCTCCGGCCCCGAGGCAGGCGGCGCCCTTCCTTGGGCCGGAGCCTAGTGGCGCCCCTCGGCTTCGCGGTGTACTTCCTGGGGGTTTCTGGGGCAACTGGGGCCAGTCCAGGATTCCTCTCTTCTTGCTACGAACTAGGCCTCCCTGCTTAAAGCTAAGAAACCCGAGTCAAAATCCCAACAGGCCACCCCGTTGATCAAGCTGCTTTGCAAGGGAGTGTGGTCTGTTGCTGACCGTGCTTTATTAGCGCTGGGGAGACTGGGGCTCCGCGTTAAAATACGATTCTCCTTTGGTGACACATACACGCGCCCTCGCTCCCGGCCTCAGGCTTGATGTCAAGATACAGTGGGAATGGGAAGAGCACCCAAAGTCTCTTGGATGTCAACGCATTTCTTGAATAGATTTGTATACTGCTTACCAGAAGCTGTGGTAATTCTCTGTATTAAATATTATTATAAATGCTTCAAAAGCAAGCAAACTATCCAGTTCATTCATTTTATAGTTTGAAAAAATAATTATAAAATGCGTACATTTTGAAATCTCAAAGATTAAGAAGATTTAAAAGAAATGTGTAGGTAATATAAGTGCCTTTGAAGATGGTATGGGTACTTCAGCTAATTCGAAATAGAACAGCATGGTTATGAGAAAGGACCAGTCCTAGAGAACATATGTTGGTCCTTCTCCAACTGCTCTGGCTGCCTGTTACTTCCCTGGGCCCAATTCAAAGTGCTTATGCGAACATAGAAAGCCTTAAATGGCTTGAGACTGGGATATCCAGAGGAATGGCTGTTGAATTTTGGGTTGTGTCATGTGAATTTAGCTGTGCTATCGAAGTGTAACAGTTCACAACTTGACAACAAACCATAGTTTGTTAGTCTCATTGATTTCACACAACCCTGGGTACAGAAACAACTAACTTTCAACCCCTATGCTGGTGAAGGACTGACCCGAGATTTCCCTGGATGTGCCCATAGCTGGTGGAAGGAGGTGGTTCTGTGACCCTGAAAGACAAGACTGTGCTAACACCTCTTTATATTCCTCTAAAATGTGAGGAAAAGGGAAGTTATTTTTTCCTTAGTACTTTGCCTACTCTATGCACAGGAATTTTTTTTCTGCAGAATAAAGCTTTTTCCACCTCACTGCCCTGGACTGCCTGCTTGAATGGCTATTTCGCATGTCAGGACTGAATGTCACTTTTGTGGATAGCACTGTCTTGTCATGTTTGGTGAACATAGCCAATGAGTGGTAAAGGGTTGTGGTAGGAATTGCGGCTTTGACTTCTCAGTCAAGTCAGTACTTTAATCAGTAAACCACACTTGCTCTTCAGTACCATTTAGTCCATTTCCTTTTTCAGGGGTGATTACTTCTGCTCGTTTATTTCTTTTTTGTTCTAAGGCCTTCAGCTAGAAATGTTTGCATATTTATCAAATGAAGCAATATTAAATGGTCATAATTTGAATCATAGATTAGTAAAGCATCAACTTCACCTATACTCCCTGTCTAGAGCTGAATTTGGAATATGTTATTCATGTCATTATTTTTGTGTTGCAGACTGTGGGGTGATCATGGACAAGAAGCTTTGGAATCTGCTCATGTTTGCATGATAAATGCAACTGCCACAGGAACAGAGATACTCAAAAACTTAGTTCTGCCAGGTATAAATAAAGACAAAGCTATAACTTGAGTTTAAGAACTGTTCTTTGGTATAAGCTTCATCTTGGTTTTTTTCTTCAAGGTGTTGGATCATTTACAATCGTAGATGGGAATGAAGTGACTGGTGAAGATGTTGGAAATAGGTAATGTACATTCTACAAAACTTTGGTTTATTTTCATCAACTTGAAAACTGAATTACGAAACCATATAGAAACATAAATTAGCTACATTATTACAAATGTAAAATGCATAGAATCAGAAAACAACCATAGATTTAATTCTGAGTAAAAGCACTGAAATTGGTTTTTTCCCAAATCTTACAGTGCAATCTAGTACATGTTCTATGGAGTTCAGTGGATTGCAGCCTTAAAATACTTGTCTGCTGCTGTAGAGAAATTTGCCACAGACAGTATGACATCAACCTTCCTGCTTCTTAAGAAAGTTCTTGTACATTATATATCACAGTTGTGAATGAGCCAACATTCTGGTGCTAAGTCTAAAATCAGCTGAGTTTGCACATACATAAGGGTGCGAGTGTGCTCACCCACATCCCCACTCGATTTTAGTCCTCTCTGTGTAGGTAAATGGCTGCCAATGTTTCATGTTCAGCTCCAAATTACGGTTTGTAACCATGATGTAAAGTGGGTTTGTAAACTGAATAGGAGTTAACCATGGTTTGGGAAAATATAAGTGCAGATCTGATGCTGCTTAATTCTGAAAAACAAGTGTTGATGGGAACTGCACACAAAAGGGGAGGAGCTCACATGCCTGTAGGATAGAAGGTTAGAAGGTTGGACAATTTTATATCTCTATCAGGTTTATTTCAAACTTACCCCTAAGAGAGATTGCAAATATTCAGTGGCACTCTCTAGAACAGTGATTTTCAGCCTTTTTACTGTTGGGGACTGGCAAAAATAGGATTTTTTGGGGCGGGGGGGACTGCTGAGGTAGAAATAAGCATTATATACATAATATAGTATTTTGTGTATTAGTTTTAAAACATAATACCAAAAATGGTACTTCTCTAAAATAACCAGTAACTGACCTGTAAAAATGCTAATAAAAGAATAAAATATTGAAATTAAATGTAATCAAATACAACTGAAATTTTTAGAGAGCAATATGTAGATAAGGCTAGTGCAAAATCTGCCGTTCCTTTTTTCAAGAATACTTGATCAAAAATTTACAATAGCAAAATACAAAATCCATATAAATGCAATACTATACTCATAGCAAATACAAATGCAATAGTAACAGCAGAGCAATACAAAATCAAAGTTGCTTAGTACAATAATATTCATAACGTTAAATAATGAAATAAAACAAACCCCACCCACTCAAACCCGCATACACATCAGCACGGATTGGCCAAGAAAACACAGTCAACACAACCCTGCCTCAACATTTCCTTCCCAAGAGAAAACACAGCAGAAAAGACCTGGTCTTCAGGGCCCACCCAGAGGGTGGACCAGCAGCGTGGCTCCCAGCTGGCTTCCATGAAGCTGTCTCTGTAACCAAACTCCAACCTGCACTCCGGCTTTCTGAATCACCCTGCCCCTTCCATGGAGCTGTGCAGGCTCTTTCCCACCTCCTCCTACAATCAGCTCAGTTCCCCTAGTGATGCAGCAGCGCTGAGTGAGCAGGAAGAGCAGGCTGAGTGCAAATTAGTTTTAATGTTTTAGAGTTTAATGGTTTTGGATGTTGTGAGCCGCCCCGAGGCTTGTGGCAAGGGGCGGCCTATAAATTTCTAAATAAATAAAAATAAAAATAAATAAATTACTGCTCTTATATTTAGCCACCCTTCTGCAGCTCCTCCGTGGCGCTTGGCTCCACTCTGCCCCTCTCCCCCTCGGGCTTCTTCATCAGGGCTTTTATGGGGACCAGCAGGAAATCTGCAGACCAGCAGTTGAAAACCGCTGCTCTAGAATACCACCACCCTGCAACAAAGTAGAAAAGTGGGAACCTGTATTTTTTGGCTACACAAAGAACTACATCTGTGACTTTATTGAAGAAGGAATAGCATATTCCACCTCTCTTGTCAATATGGTTTGAATTGATACGTGGTACTTGTCACATGCTGGCGTCAGTGAATTCACCACACGTATAACTTGCACCTCAGCCCACATTCGCCATGTTGGTGTTAAACTCACTCTTGGCACCTTGTTAATGGCATAAATTTTTAGTGTGGGTGGACCTGGAAGATGTATATGTCTGAAATTATTAGGTAACTACCTCAGGTTGAGCTTAATGATGCACAGACCTATTTGAAACACATCAGTTGTACGAATGACATACAGGGTCCTCCTGATGGCAGAGGAAATGCAAAGGGTGACAGCCAGATATTATTTCTGTGCTCTTTGTGTGTGGTCTTAGTGATCACTAGTAAGGCTTTGTTTAAAACGCTTTATGAGAATCATAAAGTATTGATTTCAAACACATCTTTGTTACCTAGAAAACATTATTGGAGAGGGAAAACAAGATGAAATTTTGTGGGGGGTATATTTCATAAAGAAAAATAGCCTTCCACAATCTGGTCCCCTCCCAGATGCTTTAGTGTTCCCATTGGCCCCTGCTACTACCATTATCAGGAATGCTGAGAATTGCCTAAAACACCTGGTAGTTACCACCTTGGACAAAGCTGGAGAATAGTAACACCTTTGATTTCCAGAAATGTTTCATCGCAGTAAAACTCTAAAAGAATGTTTTTCTGCTTTTTAGTTTCTTCCTGCAAAGAAGCAATATTGGCCAGGTAAGAAAAAAAATAAATGTGTTTTGCTAAAAAGTAACAATTTATCAAAATGCGCAGAAAGACATTCTGAGTGAAAGAAACATACAACTCAGTTTTGTACACGTTTACTTAGAAGAAAGTCTCACTGTAATCAGTGGAGTTTACTTTCAAGTAAACATGCCACAACAATCTAGGACTTAACATTGTTATTATTTTTGAACAGAATCGAGCCCAGTGTGCTACAGAACTGTTACAAGAATTGAATAATGATGTCTCGGGAAATTTCGTGGAAGAGGTTTGTCCCAAGCACTTTTTATGCAGCAGTGATAGCATATTACAAAGGTATAGAAGACTAGATTGCATGGCTGTACTATCTGTACTATCTACAGGACTGCAGGTGGCGCAGTGGTTTAAACCGCTGTGCTGCTGGGCTGGTTGATCGAAAGGTCGCCGGTTCGAATCTGCACAACGGAGTGAGTTCCTGTTGCTCTGTCCCAGCGCCTGCCAACCTTGCAGTTTGAAAGCATGCAAATGCAAGTAGAGAAAAAGGTGCCAATTCGGTGGGCAGGTAACAGAGTTCCGTGCACCTCAGTGTTTAGTCATACCGGCCACATGACCATGGCGACTGTCTACGGACAAACGCTGGCTCCCTCGGCTAGGAAACGGAGTTGAGCACCGCCCCCTAGAGTCAGGCATGACTGGACTTAATGTCAAGGGGAAACCTTTACCTTTACCTTTACCTTTTACTATCTACAGACATATGATTACAGAAGTGCCAGTTTGGAAAAAAAATAGCATTTCTAGCATTTCTTAGGAATTCTAGCATTTCTTCCCCCAATACGTATTATCCAGTATAACTGCACCATAATGCAGGATAAGGCTGTGTCAGAAGGCATCATCGTCCTTCCTTTGGGCAGCAAGTCCTCTTCGTGTTTTCTGTACTGATATTACCGAGCAGCAGATGGACTCTAAACATAGGATAGCTTCTGAAATTCATGCTGCTTTAAGAAGATAAAAGTGCCAGGATTTTATGTGGCAGCAAATGCTGACCGATAAGCATGACATGACGATTTCATTTTGGGGTAGCATGAATGATACAAGTTCTGGGCCTGCACATCATGCCAAATAACTCAAGAATGGGGAGTTCCTGCATTGTTTTAGAAACCAGGTGACAAGTGAAAATGGTGAATGGGCAGTGCAGTTGCTTCACTGTGTTCCTGGCACCTACTTCATTGTCATTTTCTGCCAACTGGGTCAATAGCTAGGCTGGTGCAGTACACTCTGTGTTGAAGAGGCTTCACCTTGCAGGTGCAGTATGCCTGTGGAGATAAGGAATATATAGTTTCAGGGTTGTTTTGCCTGTTTTGGTGGCTTTTAGGGAAAAGAAAGTTTTAATTCTGATTACGTCTACATGTATGTACATATAAAAATATATTTGCAATTCAGGAAAGGTGCACCTAGTCAGATAAGTGAAAACACTAGTTTTGCTTCCTTTTGCCTTTTAATTACATTATCCAATATACATGTGTATCTTTTATGTTTTGTTAAGAATCCAGATAAACTTCTAGACAATGATCCTTCATTTTTCTGTCGGTTTAATGTAGTGATTGCAACTCAACTCCCAGAGAGGTAAGTAGAGAGACATACATTTTGTTTTGAAGATGGAAATACAGATTAATGGTAAATCAAGTGTTTCATTTTTGTTTTTCCATTTTAAATCTCAGAACAAAGAGTTTTCCTTATCCTAGACCACGATTCCATTTATGGAGATCATGCTTCACTTCAGCTCTTACTCTTTCAGTGCAACCAACAAAAATGTACCACCAGCTTTGGAACCGATAGATACAGGCTATATTAGGTGTTCCAGGAACTTGAGTTGCCAGGTCACTCCCCCTCCCCCTCCAGGTGATGCATGTCTGGCAAGAAAGTGGTAGGGATTGCTGGAGAAAGTTGAAGGCATGGAAGAGACCTTTTAGCAGCTGCTTCTCCATCCCCACTACTTTATATCAGAGAAAACACAGCCTGGAGTTGCAGCCCTGCATCTGTTACTATAAGCTTAAAAGTGGGCTTGTTGAAGCCTTGTTTCTCTGTATGTACCATCTCCCATTTTAACCTGTATTAATGGTTGACGTACCATTTCCCCATAAAGGAATACTCTGTGAGAAATGTGGTTTGTATTTGGATCACAGAATAATATGAGTCACATGAGTGTGGTGACATACTGTTATCTATTTTATTTTTATTTTGAGATCCTTTTACATTATTTAGGATACTTCGGAGCTTCCTAGAGTGTGTCTTTGTGTATGTGTGTGTGGGAGGGCTTACCTAGGCTCTGTTGATGATCTTCTACCATCAGGCAAGGAACTTCTCTTAACTTAAACAAGGACTTGTCTTTCAGAACTTGTTTTTCTCTTGTGCTCTGTGTTTTAGACCTTAGTTGAATGAAGCAGTAACTATCCTTTTATATACTTTTCTCTGATTTTTGGGTTGGTTCCATTGCTTATTTGTTGTCTTTAATGGAAAGGTAGGGTACAAATATAACAGATAAGGAGTATCTTGAGGTTCTGCTTAAAATCTTTGTAATGGTTATATAAGTTAATAAAATTGTATTCAAAATAAATATATGTGATATACTACTATTAGTTGGGGGAGGGGGTGGAAATCTATTTTGCCATTTGAATTACTAATTGTGTGTAGCAGTCCTAAGCATATTTACCAAAAAGTCAATCCCATTGGCTTCAGTGGAATTGCACACTAAAAATAGTTAGGACTGTAAACATCAGAACCAATGAGTTGTGGATCTACAAGTGGAAAGCATTGTTCTAAATCTTGCACTGCAGCATTAAGGGAGACTGCAGCAGAAAGGGAAATTCAGCGCAAACATATTCTTTTACCTGCACAATACCTCTGCTGCTATGATCACTCCTTATGTAACTATATATTCCAGCATTTGTGAAATAGCATAATGGCTATATTCCTTCCACTCATTCTTTTGATCTCACCTCTTACTTTATGCTTTTCAGTACACTGCTACGGCTAGCAGAAGTTCTCTGGAATTACAGCATCCCACTATTAGTTTGTAGGACTTACGGATTAATAGGATACATGAGAATCATTATTAAAGAACACCCAGGTAAAAGATTTTTAAAGTTCACCTTTACCTATTGCTGTTTCCCTCATAAAAAGTTAGTGTTATGAGACATTTTTACATGTTTGTTTATGACTGTATATACCAGAAACATATGTCAAGAAGTGGCTATGACCTGCTGAGAAGCAAATAACAGTCAGGAATTAACATGATAGGTTATGAAGTAAGATATATATAATCCAGTTTCAAGCAGTAAATCTGACAGAGTGTCTCTAACTATGCACCATTTTCCAGTGTTTTTAATGCATGCTACCAGTTCAGGATGATATTAAATAGTCATACAAGTTTGTAAAGCTTACATGTTGAGATACAATCAGTTATTTAGTGTTTGTTCCAACCTAAAATATTGTTTAATTTTTCAATAGTTGTAGAATCTCATCCTGATAATGCGTTGGATGATCTGAGACTAGACAATCCTTTTCCAGAACTGAGAGAGCATGTTCAGTCTTACGATTTGGAACATATGGAAAAAAAGGTTGGTTTGAGTGTACTCTTCTGCTTAGCAGTATGCATTCAAGCTTTAGAAACAATTTATAAATTGGTTCTAGAAGGACTGGATTGCAGGCGATAGCCATTGCCTTAAAAAGACTTTTAAAAATGGTGGAGGGGATTGACATGGAGATGATTTCGGTGGATTTATGTGTAGCCTGTTTTTATTCTGTTGAAGGTTTTAATAAGTTAGAAATTCATTATGAAATGTGAGGCCTGTTTTATTCTAGGAAAAATGTACTAAGCATGCTTTTTGAACAAAATCCTTTGTTGCAGGCTTGCCTTCTCCACACATTTCCTACTTAATCTCATTGTAAAGCCATGGTATTCAGCCCAACAAGGATCCATCGATTCCAAAATAAAAATTGTTAGGGTGCTCTTCAATGTTGCACTTTTGCAACTTCAAATGCAGAGTCAAACTGATTTTTCAGCACTAACTGTGGGGATTTGCAAAGTTATGTGAACTCTTAGAAGTAGGTTCTTCAGATTAATCACAACGTGAAATAATTCTGCTGTAAATACCTTATGGCAACTGTTACTGAAGGCAATTCTGTTCACCTGCTTATTTTTGTTGAACTCTGAATTTCTGTGGTGAATTGATTTTGTACAGCAACACCCCTTCCCAACTTTTTTTTTTTTTTTGGCTATACTTGCTTTAATTTTGCATTTACAGGAACACAGCCACATTCCTTGGATTGTGATTGTATCCAAGTATCTAGAAAAATGGTATAATGAGGTATGTAGATACCATGGTAGTAGTCTAACATACATGATCTGTCCTTTGTTCTGCAGAAGTATAGCAATTATTCCACTCTCCAAAGAATATGTATTATTATGGTTCAGGACAAAGTTTGTAATCTTGCTTAAATCCTGTTGAATTTAATGTAAAAATTAGCTAAACTTTGTGTAGGATAGCTGCTAAAAAACAAATGGTCTAATACTATACAGAAACTCCTATGGTATACACACTCTGTGTGTATCTTCCAGCTTTCTGTATCATGCAAGTTACTTAGGCTCTGGGTATGCTGTGTATTGGGGTGGAGCAATAAGCACAGCCAGACTTTACTGAAGGTTCTTCTGTGTGTGCGCACTTTGTGCTTTTGTATTAAATATACTTGCTTAAAGGTGCAATCCTATGCAATCCTAGGCTTAAAGGCCTTTATTTCCCTGCATGTCTCAGCCAGCTATGCTGCTTGTTTAGCTTGATACTGGTAATTGCTATGTTGTCAAAAAGTACTATTGTAAGCTCCTTTGTAATCCACTTTGAGTGCTTTGTTTAAAGCAACTGTAGTAAAACTAAAAACTGACTTGGATGTCATCTTAGTTATGTGTAAAGCAGGTGCAAGGAAATCAGTGGAACAAGTTGATAATGATTTAAGTTCACTTGGTTTCATTAGGTCTTTTCTGGGCATCGCAATGTCTAGAAAAGACCTGGAAGTGATTGACCAAATTCAGTGTTTGGTATGTCCTGGAATATAGATGCACATTCAGTACTCCCTTAGTTTTGCTGGGGTTTTCTCTCTATAAAACATTGAATGTTTTGCTTTTCTATAATTGAAATATATATATTCCATTTAGAACTGTGGTCAGATTCCTAAGAGCTACAAAGAAAAGCAAGCTTTCCGAGAGATGATTCGGCAAGGTAATGTCGAGTGAAAAGCTTCTGACAGTATACTAAATGCAACTGTTATGTGTATATTTTTTGCCGGTGTTATTTTTTAATCTTGAGTACTATTCTGTATTAAGAATGCACATGAAAGTTAATGCATGTAAGATTAGTTTAATGTGTCCTATTATTAAATTAGTATGCCAGAAACTCAATGTGTACGCAAACTTGATGCATTAACATGAATTTTGAGAAACTGAAGAAGCATAAAGAACATCTGTGTTTAAGTCTTACTCTTTATGGTGATACTTTATTCACAATTAGGAATCTTAAAAAATGAAAATGGAGGACTAGAAGATGAAGAAAACTTTGAAGAAGCTATTAAAAATGTGAACACAGCTGTGATTGCTACTAAGGTAAGATCCCTCTCAAAATATTTGATCTGCATAAACACTCCTTCATTGGAAAAATTGATGAAATGCATATACTCTTTTTTTCTGAATAGATACCAGGTTGTATTGAAGACATTTTCAATGATGATCGTTGTATCAATCTTTCACAGCAGGTAATAAACATAGCTTAAGCTGATGTCCAGTATTCTGCTTCTCTAAAAAGAAGATATCAGTGTCTTATTTTTGTTTACTTTTAGACACCTTCCTTTTGGATTTTGGCTCGAGCCGTTAAGGAATTTGTGGCAAAAGAGGGTCAAGGAAATTTACCTGTCCGGGGCACAATTCCAGATATGATTGCAGATTCTGGAAAATTTATTAAATTGCAAAATATGTAAGTATTATTTATTTTCATCTTTATATCATGGCCGTATTGAATTATTCTTCCATGAGAAATATAAATGTTTTCTGCGGTTTCAAGACAGCTGCCTCTTAACTGTCACTTTGAAATGACTATTTCTGTAAACTGGTTCCAAAGTTGTAGATTCCAGTATCACTGAAAGTATTGGAAACAGTTTTTAAAAGTTAGGGTATAAGTCATAGTCAAAGCAGGAAACATATCTCCCCTCTCCCTAGTGATACTTGCTTGTTCTGGAAAATTTGAGCAGACTAAAACAAAAATGCTTCTTGCATTATCCTATTGTATGTGTAAAACTAAAGCTTTGATGAGCTGTTACTCATCATGACATTAATTCTCTACTTCATATTGGAATAACCAAGAGCTACTATGCTTAGTTAGCTGCACATTTCAGGATTCTTTCATATAGCAGGATTTGTTCTGGGGTTTGTCTGAATGACACCAGAACAATGATCTAGTTGAACCTGCAGGATCAGGCATGAGTGGGAGAACAATTGGAGATGGGATGTGCAGCTGTCTTGAACAGGGGAGCAAAATTTCAGGCTGACAGGCCAAATCTGGACAACTTGAAGTCTTCAGGCCTCTATTTATTTGCGGTTTACTGGCTTTTGTGAAGTTTGTTCTCCATTCCAAAAGATTGAAATGCTTCTATACAATTTAATTGCTGACAGTAAGAGTTTTAAACTAAATGTGCTGATTGTTTTTCATATCTACCACTGGAATAGAACTTCTCTGAAATGGAAATCAGCTCTCTGGAACACCCTTGGTTTAGAAGCATGTTTAAAATTCATCATAAAAGTTGTGCATGTCTGATTTTTCTTTCACTATCTCTAGCATTCTCTCTTTCAGGAATATGAAGAGCCAATTGTTTCTTTTAATCCAATTGGATCACAGTGCAAACTAAGCACCATATACATGTAGAGCATTTACAGTGTAATAATGCTCAGAAATTCCATTTTTCCATGGCACATACTCTAAACTAGTGTGTCTAGTTGGCAGGCTTAGAAAATTACATTCGAGCTGTTCATTCCACTGACTACTTAGCCAGAAAGTTATTCGTTCCTTTATTTATGTTCATGTTGCTAATAATAAATATCCAAGCAGATTATAGTTTCTTTAATTTTCAGTGGCTTGGATTCAAACTTAAGCTTAGTGGAATTTCAATTGCAAAGGGACAAGTCTGGATCCAGCCCAATTACAATTTCTGTCATTTCTGTTTTGTACAGGGATCTCTTTGTGTACATAAGAAGTATGTATAAAGTAATAATAACCATGTAAATAGACATTTAAATATAAAGAGAATCCAGGAGGAAGCCAGTGGGTTTAATGTCTTTCATTTCATTTATGAGTGTAAACATCCATGGAAAATAAACCTACATACTCTAAGAAACAGTCTTAATTAATGCTTACTTTTTAGCATTTTTCCTTTCTAAGATACCGTGATAAAGCCAAGAAAGATGCTGAAGCTGTGGCTAACTATGCTGCCAAGCTGCTACAGTCGATAGGCAAGGTGAGCTTAATGAAAATGTAGTTTTGAATCTCTGTTGTTCCTTGACATGGAAGGAGATGGAAACAAATAATTTGTATTAAAGGTTAAACCCAAAGAGCCCCTTACATGTGCTTTTAAATTTGTATTTGATCAGCAGGCCTGTTGACATTGAAAATGTTTTTTTCAGACTTGGAAGATAGAAATAAAGGTCTTGTCAGGGGCATCAAATAAGACAAAGGTGGGGGGAAATGTTTCAATTTAGAAAAAAAAATGTCCTAAAAGACACTACTGTTTGGGTGGCTTTCCCAGTATCTACATTAATATAATTGTATCTAGTGTAGGCAAATGAATTAACTTTTCATGTAGACAGAGGGATAATGAGGGATTAGATTTAGGAAGGGACAAGTGGGAACTTAATGTAGGGAAGGAAACTTCATCTCTTTAGCTGGAAAGAGTGAATGCCTACATGCTGCTTTCTTCTCCTGATGGCACATGTACAACGCTTGACTTTTGGGCTTTTTGAAGGGCTGGAGGTTTCTGCTGCAGCTACCTACTATCAACAACCATTCCCTCTATCCCCATGTTACATGTGGACTTAGGTAACCAACAGGATGTTTAATCCCAGTACTGCTGGAATATATTTGACCTCCACTTCCTGGTAGAGGGTTAAATTGGCATTTAATTCTTTAATTTAACAATGATTTAAAAGCCAAATATTAGAGAAAAAGAATGTTAACTGGAAAAAACACATTTTATTTTTTAGGCACCAGAATCCATTTCTCAGAGAGACTTAAAACTACTCTGTAAGTATATTTTTATTATTTTACATTGCAATTTTTATTACTATGAAATCATAAAGGACAGTGTCTTTCACTGCTGGTCCGTGAACTGGTACTGGCCCTCCAGCATTTCCTGGCAGTCCATGAAAGAGCCGCTGCCCTCCGCATGCACAACAGCGGCATCTCACTCTCCAGGAGCAGCACAGTGCTCTTGCTGCTCATTCCCCACCTCTGCCGAGGAGGCTGGGCAAGGGAGAGACAGCTCAATAGGAGTTCAGCCAGGAGCTGTGCCGTGCCTGGTCTGCCCTCTCGGTGGAGACCCAAAGATGGGTCTTTTGCCTTTCTCTGCTGTGTTTTCTGCCAGGAAGGGAAATGCTGAGGTGGGATTGTGGTGAGTGTGTTTTCTCAGCCAGTCTGTGCTGGTGTGTATGGGGTTTGACTGGGTGGGGTTCGTTCTATTTCATTGTTTTAACATGATGAATATTACTATATTAAGTAACTTTGTTTGATTTTGTATCGCTCTGCTATTTATATTGTATTTGAATGACCATAGTAATGAATTTATATTGATTTTGTACTTTTTTATCTTTCCCTTTTCCCCTGCCTGCCCACCTTTCTGTTTAGGCAGTAACTCAGCTTTTCTTCGAGTGGTGCGCTGCAGATCTCTTTCTGATGAGTATGGGTTGAGCACGGCAAACAAAGAAGAGATAAGTAAGAAGATCATAAAATTTTCTGTAGAAGTCTTTGTGTTTTTATGTGTGTGTTAGCAAGGCAAAAGGCCTATTCAAACCTGGAAGAAAGTGAGATATCGTAGAATAGTATAGTTGGAAGGGGTGAGAAGGCCATTGGGTCCAGCCCCTGCTAGTGCAGGACACTAAGTTACACCATCCTATTCAAATTACTGTCCTGATGCTTTATGAATGTCTCTGGTGCAGGAGAGCCCACAACTTCCCCAGGTAATAGGTTCTACTGTCATACTGCTCTGACAGTGAGGAGATTCTTCTTTGTGTCTAGTCTAAATCTGGTTTCTTGAAATTTAAGTCCATTATTCCATGTCCTGCTCTCTGGAATGAATGAGAAAAGATTTTGTCCTTCCTCTTTGTGACAGCCTTTGAGATACTTGTATAGTGCTATCAATATCTTCCCTGAGCCTTCTCTTCTTGAGGCTGAATGTGCAAAAAGTTAAGTTTGACATTACAAAGTACTTTGAGTGTACAAAAATCTCACATAGAAAAAAACTTGGGGGTAATTATTCAGTCGATGTGAAAATAGTATTTTAATTTTTTAAAGCGGAGTAGTTACATGTCTTGATTGTCTAACCATACAGCGTGAGCTCCCCCTTAAGTCTCTGTTGAAACAGCACATAAGTTAGTCATGGATTCTCCTGCCCAATCTCTCTGTTGTCCACCCCTTCCCCTTACCTGTTTCACCCAACTGGAAACCCATTGTTTCCGCAGGATCTTTCTGTGAGTCTTTGCACCCTATCACAGTCAAAGAACAATTATTAGTTGTTTTTATTTTCAGCATTTATACTGCCTTTCAGGTATACACCTTCTCCAGATTGTTGGAAAGTACGAGTAAGCTGAGTGCAGAAAGTACTGTGGGTTGGTGTTGATCACCTGTATTAATCTTATGCTTAATCAAAACCTATGAAAATATATGAAATTCATAATAGTTGGGAAAGTAATCAGAAAACATGACTCTGGAAGGAACAGATGGGAAGAGCTGTGGCTGCTTTATTCTTTAGTTCAACAGGAAAAGTAAAGGGCAGCACCTGGACTAAAAGGTGGCAGATCTTGCTGTTTAGAAGAGAAAGAGGTGGATTTGATGTAGGTATCTGAACTAATTTTCATGTTTATCCATATACAGAATATTCAAAAAGTCATAGTGGATGTCTGCTATAGGTTGGGCCACAGTAAAAATGTATTAAGAATAGGTGATCTTCAGTTTTATTTTTTAATTAATGGAACCCTCTTCTCCAATTCTTGTTATGCAACTAAAGTTTTTGTTGTTTTTTCCTTAAAGTTTCACATATGGATAATCCAGATAGTGAGATGGTGCTCTACTTAATGTTACGAGCTGTGGATAGATTCTTTAAACACCATGGTAGATACCCAGGTAAATTTATTTTTAACATTGCTCAATTGCTACACAGTAGTATAAATAAAAGCCTAATAGTATTCAGTGTTCAATTCAAGGTTTCTAAACAATTAACTGTATATCACATTGATGCTTCTGCATTTATTATCAAACTTCTATATATTTGGAAAATTAAATTGCAAAAGTTTAGTAAAGGTGCCATCCTGTGGCCTCCTGAGAATATCTGGCGAGCCCTAAGATTATTGGGTGCCTCAACTCTGAGGTCACGTGTCCTGGAAGGTGGTACTGCTGCTCCTGCTCTGCCTGCCCCCCACACAATCGGCATGGAAATAACAGTGCCAGCTGCTTCTCCGAGACCCAGCTGGGCCTCAAGGGACAAAGGGGCAGGGAGGAGAGGAATCTGGGGCTAAAGTCTAGATAAAATATGCAGAGCAAGGTGCAGCAGCAGAGAGAACTGCCTCCTTGCCCTGCTTCCTGCCCCAGATAATACAGAAACCTCTGAATTTGGAGGCTTGCATGCAGCTGATGCAGGGGTCATTGGGTGCTCAGCTGTTAGAACTGGGAGGCAGAACTTCCGTGTTCTTTTTCTGCACAAAATTATATCTTGTTTCCAGTGAAATGTTAGTACTACATATAATATTTAAACATTATTTTCAGGGGTTTATAACTACCAAGTGGAGGATGATATAGGAAAACTGAAATCATGCCTCAATAGTTTTCTTCAAGAATATGGATTACCAGTAACAGTGAAGGATGATTATGTCCATGAATTGTAAGTGTAGTAATAATATGTATGCATGTATAAAAGCTTTCTTAATCTTATGCAAGATCTTATATAAAATAATGCTGCTGTTTTTCCTGTTGTAGTTGCCGTTATGGAGCTGCTGAGCCACATACTATTGCTGCATTTTTGGGAGGTAAGAGTGGTATTATCCTCACATGCCCAAGCTGAACTATAAAATTTACAGCATGTGAAAAGATTATTGCTACATGAAAAGCCTTTTCTCATCTCTCTGGGTAGTGGAAAATCCAACAGATCACCAGTGCAAATTACAGTCAGGCTCATACAGGCGAAAATGACCTTTCAGATTACCTGGCCCCCCAAAGTTTAGGCCTTTGTAGTCTGTCAAATCCAGTATAATTTACTCTGACTGGCAGCAGCTCCCCAAGGTCTCTGAGGAGGTTTTCTAGCACTCAGTAGCCATTTAGCCCTACTAGAGACCTTTGCACTCAACCAGTGAACTAAACCACCTATGGGAATTCTCAGTCTAACAGCATAAGATGGTCAGAGTTGAAGGAAAAATGAAACTAACAGACTTATTTTTAGGTTTGCATTAATTAGCTGTCTAATGTTGGTTATCAAGTTCTGTTTTTTTTCTTTGTTACCCTCTCCTATTTTACAGGAGCTGCAGCTCAGGAGATTGTGAAAATAATTACAAAACAATTTGTAATTTTTAATAACACCTACATCTACAATGGCATGTCACAGACCTCAGCAACATACAAGCTATAGGCTAAGCACCAGCTTATTGTTTGAATTTATAATTGCCTTTTGTTTGCATTTTGTTCTGTAAAGTATTGTTGGTGGAATATTTGCTTTTCTTTATAATTTTTCATCATTCAAATGTAATGATTTTATTTTACATGTTAATAAAAAGCACTACAACATGGAAGATAATGCAGTTTAAAAATGAGTATACTACCACCACCAGTTCTTTTTATTTCTTTAGGTTGTAAGTGCTTTTTTCTGTACTGTTGGGGGCAGGATTTAGTCTTTAAATAAATATTTATTCCAAGAAATTTACAGCAAGTAATATGTTTTGCTTTCTGAATAAACTCTTGTTACTTGATTTTGAAAGAAGAAAGTGTTTGTGCCGCATACATGCACAGGGTTGGATCCAGAGTGTTTTTTCATAGAAAAATCAAGATCCATTGGAGGCTTCCGGCTAGAGAATGCAAATAAGCAGCCATTTTTAACTTCTTCCCCCTTCCAGCTGTAGCTTCTACTCTGATGCTGCTCTGAAGGATCTGTTGCTCTGACTTTGCCATAGCATAAACAGAACTTGGGGGCAAGTTTGCATCCATAATAATACATGATACACCTTGTACTATTATTAGTTCTTAAACAATGAACAAGTTTTAAAGCATTTTGGAATAGAATGGGGATAAGTACAGCAGGACCTCCATATCTATGGCCTCAGTTACTGTGGTTTCACTTAACCAAGGTTGACCATCAGCTGTCACATTTGTGGGGATTAGGGGTACAGGACCTCCACAAAAGTAGAGAAACTGCAAATATCTCTAGGACAGGGGTGGGCAATTAATTTTCCTATGGGGCCACATGAGAAACTTTGACAGTTGTTAAGGGCCAGACCAATACAGCTCTGCTCAATATATATTTCTATAAAAACAGTAAATGAAACATTACAATGATACAATGAAAATGTGGAGCACAGAACAACACTAATGAATATTCATAAAAACATTAACATTACATGAAAAGCAATAAATTCAATTCAATTTCGCAGATCCTTCAAAATAAAAGCAGTGCAGTTGTATTGCTTGCATCTATATTACGACAATATATATTTGCATTGACTTTTAATTTGCCAGTGATCTCATACGGGCCAGTCAGGGTCAGCCATCGGGCCGGATGTGGCCCGCGGGCCATACAATGCCCAGGTCTGCTCTAGAGGAAAACTGAATATCTCTAGGGAACTATGCAGTATTTGGGGACAGCATTTTCTTTGTCTGGTACCAGCCAGCCTCTCTTGTGTTTTGTGTCTCAGTGGGTGTGAAGACTCTAGAGATATCTGCATCTTTTCTTTAGAGATATCCACAATTTTGTACTAGAGATATTTGCAGTTTTTCCACTTTTGTGGGGGTCCTGTGCACCTGACCCCCACAAATGCAGTGTTCCCTACTATCTCTGGTTTCAAGCATCCAATGGGGGGCTTGGAGCTGATCCCATGGGGATATGGGGCTCCTGCTGTATTTCATAATACAGTAAAACTTTGGATTGCGAGCATAATTCATTCTGGAAACATGCTTGTAATCCAAAGCACTTGTATATCAAAGCGAATTTCCCCATAAGGTTCAATGTAAATAAGGTTAATCCGTTCTGTAATTTTTTTTTTTTATCACAAAAATTTGAAGCAGGCGTGCTGGTGGGGAGGAGACGATGCTGTACTCATACCCGCAGCGAGAGAGAGAAGAATCGGCGCTCAGTTGTGACATGATGCTCAGCAGGCAAAGCGCGTGAAATACTCATACTGCAAGACATCACTCGTTTATCAAGTTAAAATTTAGGGGAAAAAATTTGCTTGTCTTGCAAGACATCACAGACCAAGTTACTTGCAATCCAAGGTTTTACTGTACCTGGTAAATTGCTTCAGCTTAGATGTAACAGTGCAAGAAAATATATTTCTAGATCTTAAAATTACACTTGTATGGACCATTTCAGAATTACTTCTCCTTTATTAGAATTGTTCAAAAACAGAAAAACTACTGTTCTAACACTGCTGATCGTAGTAATTAAATGTTTGGGAGACTAGTAGAAAGACTTGTACTCAATGTTTTCCCTATACAAGATGTTACCATTTGTAGCAGGAGACTTGGCTCCAGAGCTGGAATAAACACAGTACTTAACATATAAATTATGTGTCTCAGTTTTAAGATTTTTGTGAATTGCCTTGTAAGGGATCCATGAGATCAAATGGCAGGTTAGGATTGATATACATTTGATATACATGTCTGGTCTTGATATAAATTCCTTGGTCTTGATATACAATTCTATACCTTGGTCTTGATATACATTTCTGATTCCCTGTGCTTGAACTCTAACATTGCTGAGGCCTCAATCCAAAGCTGTGCCCCTCCTGTTGTACAGAAATTCCATTTTTTTTGCGTGTGAATGCAACAGTAGTGAAACAAACTGTCCAGCTGAGAAGACAGTGGCTGGCCTGTCACTTCCTGCTTAATGGTCGACTGCTAAGGTAGGTGTGAATGCGGCCTGCTTTCTCTAGCTAAGAGTGTGCAGGAGGATCAATGTACGGATGGGGACAGGCTGGCATGACAGTGGCTGAGTTTGCTCTTGAAGCTATGAAACTTGGATCGAATGGCTGGGGCTGATCTCTTAGGAAGGAAGGAAGGAAGGAAGGAAGGAGCAGGCTGCCCTGTATTGCTGGGTGCACCCTTCAATCAAGAGCTTTTGGTTTTCTGACTCTTGCTGGTGGTTTGCTTTCTCCTGCGGTTAGGGCAGTTGGGGTTAGAGTCCCTGACACTCTTAAGAAGCAGCAAGACTGTTGCTTTTCTGTGGCAGAAGCTACCCCTCTGAAAATGTCGGTCATAAGGTGCCACAAGATTCATCCTTGTTTTGGCTAACACAACAGTCCTCTGGAAAAGTTTAAGTAATGCCAGACCCTGCAGCAAACAGGCCAAACAGATTTGAAAAAGCAATATTTATTAAGAGTACAGCATGCAAAGCAAAACTGTTTATACACATGTGTAATAGGCTGAATTCCAGGGGACAGCCCCAATCAATAGAACAACGCTTTTATGGTTTACATTATTCTAGAGATATTTTTTCATGCGTTCTTGGTTCTTCAACATATATTTTAGCATACCATCCCTGTATTCATACTTTATTTCTAGATTGCTCTTGAAAGAATCGAGCTTGAAGCCTCATCTTTAGCCTATTTGAATCCCTATTGTTACTTCTTACATTGTAATACAATACCCAATAATATGTGTGTTGTTAGTATTTTCTGATTCTGCATGTCCCAACCCCGTCTATTTTGATGTGTCAGCTTCTTTGCTAAGGATGAGAAGCTAGGAAAGAGCATTTATTAATTTCCTCTCACAATAATTAGAATCTGAGCCTCATCCTAAGGATTCACCAATAATGTGTATGTTAGAAGTTTATTTCCCTTCACTCTAGGGATCCAGCACTTGAAGAAAGAACTTCGCAAACTCAGCCCCGGGTAGGCCACGCCCTGGCAGTGGTAGATTCCTGACAGAAAGCAAGAGTTTGAAAAGCAGCTGAGTTCTGTATTATTGGGGTTATTGGGGGTAATTGGTTCCAAAGGGCCCAAGTACACTCGTAGGCCTCTTTAGACGGGGGTGGGGAGTAGGGCTACCCCGGCCTAGACATGCACAGGGGTGAGCCCTAAATCGAGCGCCATCGCGGCCGCCCATGCCGCTGAGGGACACTGCGCACACGGCGGCGCTTGCCCATCCCCCACTGCTCCGCGCGAGCGGCGGTTAGGCGGGAAAGCTCGCGCCGCGCTCCGAAAGCGAAAGCAGGTCACGTGCCCGTCGGAGCCTCCGTGCCGGTCCGCCCGGAGTGAGATGACGTTATCTGGAGGAGGAGGAGGGGGGGCGTCCCTTGGGCTGCCCCCCGAACCTGGTACACGGTGTTAGAGTACTGCTTGCCCCGCGGCCTCCTGTCAAAAGGCCAAACAAGACAGTAGAGCCCACGTTGCTCCCGATGATTTGGGCCGCAGAAGGTACCTTCCATTTCATTCCTGTAGTGCTACGATTTAAGTGAGTTTAAAATGCAAAACTGCACGTGCTCAGTGTTCGGGTCTCCCCCTCACCCTCCACCCCAATGCGGGGTTAGCAAAGCCGTTGTTATCATTCTGACAGTCTGGAATGTTGTTGCTTCTACGCAGAAGTAGAAGCATTTGTTTATTGATACTCCACTTTTCCCCCTTGTGGAACTACAAGCGGTTCCCAACTGGTCTATCACTTCAGTTGTGAAACATCCCAGTAATACTGTTCTCCGCTGCGACACCCTCCTCACTTCCCGAAGTTAGAGCCTTTACTGCACAGATATGTCTCACTGGTCCAAAAAGTGCACCCCCCCCCCCGCCCTGGGCTGCGATTAGATTCCCTGCATCAGAAAATACTACAATGCAAAAGTGGAATCCCTTTCCACTTTTTTCCCATCTCTTCCACCACTCTATTATGGCTACAGGCACTGCAGATGTATTCATCTTAGGTGATCTTAATTATGCACCGCTATTGAAGAAATCAGCAAAAAGAAGGATAAACTTTTATACACTGAACATGCTTTCTTTAAATTTCTTTTTACCCTCCCTTCCCAAAGGGTGATAATCGGAATAGTGCTTGTGCTCTCTCCCCTCCTCTTCTTGTTACAATTAAGAGTAAGATAAAGAATGCAATCAAAATGCAAAATGTGAATAATCAGAAAAGACAATGTGGTAAGTTTGCCAAAATTATTTTACATCCCTCCTTTTCTATATCTTAGCAGTCTGTTGTGCTAATCTTCAAATATGATTTGAAGGCGTGCTCTTTTGAATATATTTCTTGAACATTATGTAGAATCATAACTGATTTTTTTTTTCTGAGGGAAGCTTTGTAGAATATAGGTGGTTTACTGGACAGGGAATTTTCTGCATGTGGATTTTTCCTTTAAGAGAATATATGCCAGGAGAAATATAATTCCCACTAATTGTCAACTCCAAAATCTTTTGCAAATATTTGGCAAGCACATTTTAAAACAGGATTTTCATATGAATGGATGACTTCAGTGGAACTGTCAAAGGCAATGAAGTTGTGGCCATCATTTCTCAATTTTATAAATACAAAATATTTTGTAAAATAATTCTGAAATCTGTTTGTTTTATCTTTGATAGAGATGAAAACTGATTTGAATTTACTACTTGAATGCCTTAAATATCAAATGGACCGCCCCTCTTCTCAAAAGGAAGCCTTAGTTGCTATTTATTCAGTTTGTCAACAGAACAGTAAGATGTTGAGTTTTGCATTTTACTCATTTTGCGTTGTGTTTTGTTCCCTGACTCAGTGAATTGTAAATAATAGAGCCTTTTAAAAGGAAAACTTTGTTTATTGTTTCTGTTTTTTTACAGGTTTTGCAAGTGATTATTTTCAAGAAATAGGTGGTCTGATGTTTGTATATAACCTTGCAAAGTCAAGTGTGAACAGTATGGTCAAGGAAGGTGCTTTATTTACATTAGGAGGTTTGGCTGAGAATAATGGTAATACACAGTTTTACCCCAGGCCTAACATATCATCATGTTCTTTGTCATCGTGTTTTGATTGTTTTTGTCCATATCTGCAGGTTACATTGTTTTAAACTACATTTAACAATTTACAAACACTACTTTAAATCTGTCACATGAGGATTTATCCTTGCTGTGTGAATTTTCATATATTATCTGGATCATTATCTCTGGCTTTTAACAACCTCCACTTACTATAGGGAGCAATCCTTTGCATGTTTTGACAGTTAAAAATCCTGCATTTTTCTGTCTAAATATGCATAAGATTGCATCCTTACAGGTGGTGGCTTTAGAAGGAAAACAAAAGGAAAAAAATTCTCAATAAGTGCAAGGAAAAAAGTTTTTATTTTTGGAAAGTCATACTAGAATTTCCATTATAATCAAAATAATATAATTCAGTAGGGAACTTGGTACTTGGAGTAAAAGATCTTTTTAAACTATTGGAATTAAAAGTCTAAGAACAGGACATGTTTAATAATTGTAGTTTTAATATTGTATTTCAGAATTTTATATTATGTAAGCTGTCCTGAGTACTTCCACGAAAGGATGGGATATAAATACTTGTAATAAATGAAATAAATAAATAAATACCCATTAAACTATTAGGATCAAAGAATCTTCAGCAGTGGTTGGTTTAACAATAAATACGTTTTATGCACATGATTTTTGATATGATGCTACATATATTTTTAATAAAAATGGATCAAAAGATTTCTCTCTTCCTAATACTTGTTAGAATAAAACAAAATTTCTTGGTTTATAATTGATTTATCAATTTAAACCAATAATAGTGGTTTATCAACCTAAAACAATTTTGTATGTTTAGTTTAATGTATATTGATCCACTATGGTATTAGCTTGAATACATTCAGCAAAGGCCAAATCTGGAACTAGGATCTATGCAAAAGAATGAATGGACACAAATCTGACATTAAAAATGGCAACATTAAGGAATTAAAAAGGAAAAAAATCTCAGATTGCCAGGGTTACTATTACTGTTCAATCCTATATATATCTACACAGAAGCAAGTCCAGTGAAGTTCCGTACTGCTTATTCCCAGTTAAGTATATATAGGGATTGCAGCATTAGTTTTTGTTTTACATCATTAATGGAGTAAACTAGACACTTATTGTCTAGTATTGTATAAAGTATTGTAGAATTTATCATTGTTTCATCATATTTACTGATTTAAGTTTGTTAATGAAGGGTTGTGAATTTTATATTGATGTGTTATACATCTATCAAAGGAATATTTATTTTGTTTTGTTTCAGTGTTCTGCCAACAAATGTTATGCACTTGTGGACTATTTGAAGACCTCCATATATTTTTAACTGATAAGGATTCCAGCGTGAATTTGAAAAGAATGTCTGTTTATAACTTACTAGTTCTGGTTTCAAATAACAGTAAGATTTTTCTTCCTTCCACATATAAAAGAAATTAAGCACACAAGCAATTTTTCTTCCAACTTTATTTTGAACCACAGAAAATTCATTAAGACAGAATTGCTACAGAATGTCTTCTCATTGTTGGCCCTAGGAACAATTTCAGGAAGCACCCTAAATCACAACAGGTGGCTTCCAGATACATGTAAATAGAATTAGCTGAAGTAGTCTGAAGATTTCACTGAATTATTGTTGCTTAATATTTTAAGTCCAGTGTTGCTTTTATTTTTAAATGTTCATTATATACCAATATGTGGTCATTTTATAGAGAGTGGACAGATGTACGTGAGAGAATATGGTTGCCTTGATGTTCTGCTACAGTTATTCAGGTAAATACGCAAAGTTGTAACTAACAAAGTTACAAAATTTTATAAAGTTAAATTGCTATTCTCCTTCCCAATAGAACAATTATTTCCCCTCCCCAACAGAACAATTCCTTCTACATCCAAGGTAGACCTTTTGGATCAAAATGATAATCAGTATCATCTGTGGTCTTCAGTTTGCAGTGCTCTCTGTGCATGTGTCAATAATCCACAGAATGGTAAGATTATTGACTTTAAGCATTTGCTTTATCAGTTTTAAGCATCTGTTTCATTATTTGTTTTCTTACAAATATGAGGTCAAAACACCATTGTTTTTCAATATACTTTTGAATGATTGTTTTGTTGTCTACAGAGGATAATCAGAAAACATGCAGTTTGGTTTTTCCACATGCAAAAGTCTTTCTACAAAGTTGTATAAAACCTGAGATAGTTCGCCCAATATGTTCATTCATTGGACTCACTGTTGCAAATAATTGTAAGTAATTAACATTGTATAAATATATTCCTTTTTATGGGACAAAACGTCATTCAACTGTAGTGAAATGCTTTATGGGATGTCTGTTGCTCTTTCTAATGTATTTGACCATATGTATCTTATGCACTGAAGAGTGAAGGAGAGGTGCAGTGGGTTGTGTCTTTGTGAAATGGAAGCGTCAAAACTTGTAGAATTCCAAGTGTCCAATGCTGGGAACAATAGATGGCAAAAGAAGAAGGGGATGGCAGAGGATAAGGTGGCTATATGGAGTCACTGAGGTGGTTGGTGTGAGCTTGAGTGGACTCCGGGAGATGGTGGAGGACAGGAAGGCCTGGAGGAGTGTTGTCCATGGGGTCATGATGGGTTGGACATGACTTTGCAACTAACAACAACAAGTGTCCTGTTGGGCTTCTGCTGGCAGGGTGGAAAAGCCATGGATGATTTTTGCTTGTCCATCCTCCTGTTGCTTTGTTTTCCTCTAGTCACATCTTGAGCCCATCAAGAGGTACACTTAGGGGCTGGGTCTTAAGAGAGCATACAATTCTCTGGAATCTGATCTTTTCTCTCCAGTCCACATCCACTGAAATCCTCACTTACATACTTCTCTGAAGTCTTCTAAGCCTGTTTTTGTGATCTTGGAAAGTAGGCACCATGCTTTTTTTCCTTAGTGGCTGAGAATCAAATTTTGTAGTCCCTTTCTCAGAGTTGTAGCACTCTCTAAGGGGACACTGAAAATTCCTATAGTCCTATATATCCTATATAAAAATCCTATAGTTTCACCAATGACCATAAGATGGCTATCTTATACTGTGGTACAATTGCCTTCACATTCTAGAAATTGCAGTGGATCTAGGTATTTCTGTAAAGAGAGGGCAGATGTTGTCTATGCCAGACTGAGTTGACATTTCCCCTTTCTTGCCTTTTCTGGGGATCATCATACATTCATTATACAATGAAGATGGGACACATGCTTTCACTTGCAAGGTAAAACAGGTGGAATGGTGCTAATAGTGAACAGCTGCTACCACCTATGTTAACATAACCTTAGTCTGAACACCAGGGAATTCAGGTTTATGGTTTTTTTGAGGAATAAAAACAGACCTGAGTTATGGTTGCAGAATTATTCACCTTCTTACCTGTGACTTTTCCACATTTTGTTGTGTTACAACCTGGATTTAATTGGCAATGTGACTGCTTGATGTAAGCAAGATAGTTAGCATGGTAGAAATGCAAGATATTTTTATTGTGGCAGAAAAGTTAAGTCAACAAAAACAAACTAGCACTGAGTAGCTCTTCACTTTGACATGCCTGAATGAGCTTTGGTGCAACCCATTGCCTCGCGAAGTCATGTACTGTGAGTAGTTGAATGGAGTCCACCTGTGTACAGTTCTAGTCCGATGTGATGTCAAATTAATTACTTATTTATTACATTTGTGTAAAAGCCATCCATTTAGCATAATGCTCTCTGGATGACCATGATAATGAAATGTTGATAATAATATTAATAAAAAAATGCAATTGAAATACTATAATAAATAGACAAAATAAATCTCTCTCTCTCTCTCTCTCTCTCTGTTAAAATTAATTAATTAAATGAAAACTATTGCTGCCATATAAATAGTTTAAGTAGAGCCATGGGTGCATTGAAAAAGAAAAGATTTCATCGGGCACTTGAGCTTCCCAATTGGACTACTGTAACATGCTCTACATGGGCTGCCCTTGAAGATGGTCCAGATACTTCAGTTGGTCCAGTTAGATATGCACACATAACACAGGTCCTTTACCATCTACACTGGCTTGCAATTGAAGTCTGGGGGCCCAATTTAAGGTGTTGGTAATCATGTCTAGCTTCATTTTAATAACTACAGAAGGGGTTTTTTGTTTTTTTGCTGCAAAAGATTTCCCCCCAAAAATCAGTTGACTAAGCCTGAAGATATTTGGCTTAAAGCAAAGGAGCATGGGTGGCATTCTTATGATTTTTCTTTGTTTCTTCAAGCAAGTATACAGCATTTTTTTTATTCCATTGGTGGATTGGCTGTTTTGGATGAGCTTCTTGTTAAATTGATAGACAATTCATCTGGAAATTTTTCAAGCACAAAACTTGCAGTTGTGGTGACAAAAACCTTGGATTCCTGTATTGCTGATAACTGTGAGTGGACAGACTCAAATACCTTTTAATAACTTGATAGCTACAATTTGTGTTCTGCAAGCATATCTTCCTGTCTAACTGTCATCTATTTTTCTAGGCACTAGTCAGGCTTATACATCCCTACAGAATGAGATGTTCTTAGACTAATATTTAGTCATATTGCCAGGATCTGCCCTGGTTTATTATCTTTTTATTTTACTGTAAACTGCATTAAAATAATTTAAGATAGATTAGGATTCTGTAAAGAGTATGAGGGGCAGCACATTTTAATCTGTTTGGCTGTGTTTCTGTTCCACACATAACACTTCATATTTCCTATGCTTAGAGCCTGAAGTTAGGTGAATATGTGAGATGATTAGAAGAAAAGATGTAGCAGGTACCCTAAAAAGTACTATTTTATATTATTATATTGCATTTCATGCTTAATGAACATTTTTCTACTCTATTCTGTACCAATAGCTGCAATTGCAGTTAGCTTGTCCAGATATAATATTGTACCAAATCTACTGAGACTGCTTTCCTATAACATTTTGGATACGGAAGAACAGTTTAGTATTATACTTACGCTTGGACATTGTACAGAAGGATGTGGTAGGATTCTTTTTCTGTCATTTTAAAATTAAACATATTAAATGCTTTAGGTATAGATTGCATAGGAATACCAATGCACTATTATTCTATCTGATAATTAGCCATGAATTACCAAAACTGATGTTGCTGAAGTCATCTGTGATTGATTTTAACAGCCATGCTTTGACTTTCACTCAAATGAGATAGTGAAACATAAAGCAAAATAAATGTGCTCTTGTTAGATGCCCAGTAAAACATGTGTATCGCCTCTTCCCTATTAAAACTTTGTGTAGTTCTATATTACTTTTAAGCAGTGCTTTTTTTGTAAGAAAAAAGGTGCCAGAACTCACATTGTGTTAATCTTTTATTTAAAAAAATATATATTCAGTTCTTAACATAAATTTAATTTATTGTATTTAAGGCAAATGTTCATAGTAAATTCCAAAGTTTTGTCCAATTCTTGTCTGACAGATCTTCTCGACTCCTTTCCCTGCTGTTCATATCTATGTGTTCTGTTGTTGTGTCTGTTAGTATTCTGGCCTTTTTATTAGCAGGACTGGTGGTTGAGAAGTAATTAGGTTTTTTTTTTTTTTTCATTTTTAAACTTGGGGTCACACTTTTACAGTAAAAATTTAAAAAAGATTTTCAATTCACTGTTTTTTAAAAATAAATTATTTACCTTTCGCACGTAGTCAGTCACGGTACACACACCCACACACGTCAGTTGTGTAACGAAACATAATGGTCGCTGCCCTCAGTAAGCATTCAGTGCACGACCACATGACCAATCACAAGCCGAGCAGCGCCATCACAACCAGCGTGGATGAAGTATGCATGCATCAGACTTGACACACAAGCAGCCCACATGCACTGTGTTAATGATTTTGCCACCAACCTGCTAGGGTGGATTTGACAGGGCGTTCAAATCCACATGGACCAAACATCAAATTTTCAAGTTACTTTTAAAACTTGGGAAATTCATTGAAAAAAAGGTGCCGGAACTCTGTTCTATGACAAAAAAAAGCACTGCTTTTAAGTATACACTATTTAGGCTGTAATCTATTTTATCTGAGAATAAGTCCTGCTAAATTAATTAGGTCTCCCTTATGACTCATCATTTAACTATAAATATGAATTGCAATTGGGCATTGATTTGCTCAGATTGTAGAACCATACTGATAAATTGGTGAAACAGATGACATGTGAGACGTGTGAGTTTTATCTTGGTTCCAGTAGCACATTTTTGTCTGTTGCACATCTGTTTGAAGACTCACTTGTAGATGCACAGTTCTTGGAGTGAATTACTAACTGCCTACTGGGGATTATGTTGCCCCCCTATTTCATGGTTGGCCCTGCTATTAGATAGAGGGAGGGGTCATCTCAGCCAGCTGATTGTCATGGAAAGGCAAAAATTGGTTAATTATTTAATTTATTATTGTTACTGATTTATTGTCAAGGAGGGAGAAAGGCACTCAGTAGGATTTTTAGCCACAGATATGAAAATAACTTGTACTGCTATTTCATTGCAAATCTATTGCTTTTACTTCCAAAGACCTTGTAAAATAGTATTAATTAACCATACAGTTTGGACCAATATATTTTATTGGGATTAATGCTATCTTTTTAGAGGAAAATCAGTATACTCTGGTTAAGAACAAGGGCCTTCCAATTATGATCCAAGTACTAACAGAATCACAGGATGAAGAACTTCACAAGGCTGCTACCTTTGTGCTGCAAAACTGTGAACAGATCAGTAAGATTATCATTACATTGACTTCTTCTTTTAATGCTTTATAAGGCAGGCTTGTATTTAGACACTTGTTTAATCACTGTCATAAGCTAGAGTTCTTCCCTTCACAGATTCAAAGCCAGAAACCTTTCTTGCAAAATGTTCTTTATTGACCAAAGCATTTTCCAGATGCACAAACACCAATAATGAATCTCTGAGCATACACAGAGCAGTTTGTTGAGTCCATTCTAATATTCATTTCTAGGAACTCCCCTTATGAGCATGACTGGCCCTGATCCCTTTGGAAAGGGCTTTCTGAAAATGGGTATATGTCCTCCCTGCATAAAAATGGGCATACTTCATCCCTGCATCCTCTAATTGGATACCCTCTTATGCTGATGATGCCTCATGGGATCAAGAGCTGTGCCCCCCGCATCTGTGTCTGAGAAACTTCCCTGCTGCAAGGGCCCTTGCACCAACTACATCTTGATTATTCCCAGGGACTGCCTGCCTATCTTGGGAGACTGGTTTTGAGATAAGCATTTCTGCTTCTCTCATTGCAGTGTCTGGGATGGCCCATGTTCTCAGGTCCCCTCCTGCACCTCTCATTCTTCTGTTTCTGAGTCTTCTGGAGACCAGCCAGCAGCCCTTGAGAAGGTGCACCCAAAGCAGCCATTTTCCTCACTCCCAACAGTCATATATGGTGACAGGTTTGGGTTTAGGTGATTAGTCTGGGAAGCCTATGTAAATTAGAAGTGGGCTGGCAATATGTAAATTTTATCCCAATTATCATGATGTCGTAATAAAGGAAATCAAATAAAATATAACTACATTTATTTAAGAATAGTTGCCGTTTCACTAACCTAGGTCAGTCATAACATTTGAAGCTACTTGGGAAATTTTAAGAAACTTGAAGTGGTGTATAACAATTTCACTAGAAACAGTATTTCACTTAATTCTGCTATTGACAGCCTAAAGAGCAAAACCAAATGCAATTTTCAGTGCAGAATTTACAGAAGAGTAGAAAAGAACATAAGGGCCATGTTAGATTAGAACAGTAGCATTCTGTTCACACGGTGCCCACTTAGCTCCCTACAAGATCCCACAAACAGGATGTGAGTGCAAAAGTGCCATCCTTACCAAATTCCCCAGCAACTGCTATACACAGGCATATTGCCTCTGATACCAGAGGCCGCACACACAGCCATGAGGACTAATAGCCATTGATAGCTTTCTCTTCCATGAATTTGTCCAATCCTACAGCATAGTCCTCTTTAGCATACTACTACTGTTACTTGCATAATGTCCCTGAAATTCAACCACACACTGTTTAAGAGTTTACTTGCTGGAAAGAAAGAAAGAAAGAAACAACATCTAGGGCAAAAACGTGATTTATATTTGAGGTGTTTTTGGTAACATATGGGTGTAAAAATGCATATGAGTTTTTTCAAAGAAAACTGATCTATGGGAAACAGGCCTAAGTTCTCTAGAGATAAATTCCTCCTCCCCCATCTGTGGGTTGCCACAAAAATGTCCTGGGAAGGTGTTTTGTTTTTTTTAATGAAAAGAATATCTATGAGAAACAGGTTCATTCTCTGGAGATATGCCCCCTGTCTTCCCATTGGTGTGTTTAAATAGTTGTGTTGATTAGCAATGCAGTTTCCTTTCATTGGTGGTTGGCACATTCACTAGAGGCAGATTTTTTATTCTGGCTAGAAAAAATATCCCACTACACCAAAAATTAGAGATCAACCCTGACTGCCCTTTAGAAGGCCAGATAGTGAAGATGAAACTCAAATACTTTGGCCACCTAATGGGAAGGAAGGACTCCCTGGAGAAGAGCCTAATGCTGGGAACAACTGATGGCAAAAGAAGAAGGGGGCGGCAGAGAATGGGGTGGCTAGATGGAGTCACGGAAGCAGTCGGTGTCAGCTTAAGTGGACTCTGGGGGATGGTGAAGGACAGGAAGGCCTGGAGGAATGTTCTCCATGGGGTCACAATAGGTTGGACATGACTTCACAACTAGCAACAACAACACCAAAAATGTTAGTTTTCTATAATAATAATGGATTGCCTAAGGTTATACTTTCCCAGTTTCTAATATTTCCAATAATCATTAATTGATTTGAAAATTTGTATTGTTTCAGACTGAAGAGAAAAATATTAGTTTATAAGGGGAACAGATATTGGGTTGATTATTCTGTGAATAGCAAACATATACTGAAAGGAACAAAGATTTCCCCTGTGAAAGTTTTTTTCTGGTTGAGTATTGTGAAACCTTCAACATCATAAACACATTTATTTGTGGAGCATTTTACTATGCAAGAATGTATTGGAAAATGATGTTGGGTAGTGAGACAATCCACAAATAACATTGTGTACTATGTCTTATAACTGTTGCATGAGGGACTTAACAGTGATATGTTAAATTTTCAGCTAAACAATAATCCATTAAAAGAGACAATAATTTTGGTAAGATGGCTCAGTGTAAAGTGTTAAAGAAAAATTACTAATAAATCTTTTATTTTGGATGTTTAGATAGTTTTACATGCCAATAAAGAATTAGATTCTTTTTTAATGGTATTCTACTGACCTACTAGTCCTCCTTTGTCCAGTGGTGAAAATGCACAAGACCCTTATTCTCACATTTGTTTTCACAAATCACACTGTCAGTGAATAAAGAATATATATGGTTAGGAAGAAAAATAGGAGCATTTAGAAAGCTACCATTATCCCTCAAATGCTAAGTTAGACATAATCAAAATCTTTTCTTCCTTCAGTAATTCATTTGGTCATTTTTTGTTTCCAGCTTTCCTGGAAATCTCATGAGGAAAGATCATGCTTGGGACTATATATGAGCAGAAAGATTAATAAATACAGTGGTATTTTGGCTCATGAACCTAATCTGTTGTACAACTCTGGTCGCGACCCAAATTGGTTGCAAGCCAAGTCAAATTTCCCCATAAGGTTAATGTAAATAAGGTTAATCCGTTCTGTAAATACTTTTTAAATCATAAAAATTTGAAACAAAGTAACAAAGAACAACAAAATACAGTACAGTAGAGCACACTAACCTAGATGTGTGGGGGGGAGGTTATTGTTTGGAGGGGGAGTCCAAACCATAATTGTGCGCCTGCGCTCGTGCAGGGAATACAGGCACTATCGCCCTCGTGCTTGTGTGGTGAAGATGGGCGCAATTCCCCTCATGCTCCTGCGGGAAAGATGGGCGTGATTGTGTTCGTGTGGCAACATGACCATGATCGTGGTTGTCACCCAATGCGGAGTTCACAAACTGAGACAAAATTTTTCTGAAATTTCTGTTCATGACCTGATTTGGTCGTGAACTGAGGCGTTTGTGAGCTGAGGTATCACTGTACAATAAACCAAAACATATCTTACATTGTGCCACACTTAAGGGTTTTACATGCAGGATGATATGTGTTTCTGGTTTTATAATTCATTTTTTTATTTTGTCTTTTTCTGTAAAGCTGAAAAATTGTCACTGAAACTAAATGAAAAGTCATTAAAACTGAATGATGGAGGACAGTTGGAGGTGGATCAGTGGAGCAAAGAGATAATCCTTGAAGACTACTGGAACAAAGCAAAAGAAATTTTATACAGAATAACAGACCTTGAAAATGATCATCATGAGGTTATTTTCTGTTTTCAAAAGTAATAACTAGGGTAATCTGCCAAAATCAGAAGAAAAGGAAGGATTGCATACAAAAAGAAAAAAGTATCTCTAATACTGCTCTGACCCTGCTAAATTTTATTTCATATTCTCATCTGGGTGTCTCAGTATTTTATATCCAGTTTTAGCTAACTTGCAATTATACTGCTTCAGTTCCAGTAATTCCAGCAGCTTATACTGAAGGAACTTGAAACAATTTCAAATAAGATAAAGTTATCTAAATTTCCCCAAAATATTTATCGAGTGTAGATAAATTCAAACTACCAAACCAAATGCAGCAATAAGCTGGATCCAATTAATCGAGAAATCAGAAAAGTATGTCTGAAATTTTCCATTATTTCTTGCAAGAGAAGTAAAACTGAAGATTTCAAATAGCACCAGAATAGTAAAATTAGAACACAATTGTTGGGAACAAAATTACAATGATCATTTAAATGTGAGCAGAATTTTTTAAAAATGGAACACTGAGAACAATAGTGCTGTAAAAATAATGGAGTTACGTTGAAAGTTTAAGCCCTAAGGAACTCAGGACCAGGATACTTAAAAGAGTGTCTGACCAACCCCATCCCCACCATTTGCCTGTTTAGGCTTTGCACTTATCAGGATATATCCTCCCAGTGATGCCACGATTTCAGAGGTCCAATTCAGAATGATACAGAACCTTGGAATAGGGTCTTTAATATTTTAGCACCCACTCTGTAGAACTGCTTATCACTACAAATTAGTCAAACACTAACTCAAATACTTTGGCCACCTAATGAGAAGGAAGGACTCCCTGGAGAAGAGCCTAATGCTGGGAACAATAGATGGCAAAAGGAGAAGGGGTCGGCAGAGGATGAGGTGGCTAGATGGAGTCACTGAAGCAGTTGGTGTGAGCTTGAGTGGACTTCAGGGGATGGTGGAGGACAGGAAGGCCTGAAGGAATGTTGTCCATGGGGTCGCGATGGGTCGGACACAACTTCGCGACTAACAACAACCCTGGGTTTTCAACAGCTATTGAAAATATGTTTTTTCATTCCCAAATAATAATGATAATACTGACCTGGCTTGCACATCATGGGCAGTATATTGTAGGTTAATTAGTTAAGCAGATTAAGGATCAGGCTGACTGAAAGTTGCATATTCACAGCATGCGATCTGGCAAATTTGTTGCTGTTATATGCAAACAGGCTCATTTCTTCTGTGTACAGTAATAATATACTATATGTAACTGATTTTATACTGTGCTTTTGTATATTGCTTAGAAATATTTTTAATATAAATGTTTCCCAAGTATCATTAGATAAATAGTATTTTCTTTGTGTTCTGGTATTTCTGTACCAGATTACTGGTACTTCTGTATTGCTGTCTGCAATACAGTTGTTTGCTGCATTTTTTGTTTAAAAATCCCAATATATTCCCTTTCTCATGTTAGTCAGTACTTCCTTGCCTGACTCCCTTTTAGTTGCCATATTTCTACAATTCATTGGTTTTTGGCTATTTGAAGAAGGTTACTAGACCCATAACAATTCCAGTGTGACAGATTATTGGACCAAGCTGGCAGCAAACAGTTTTGCACATCTTGTCAAATTTAATTCACACGATCAAGTTAATCCTAACATATCTGTATTGACGTTTCTGTAAAAATTGATATGATTTTTGTTATGCCCTTTTGTATTTTGTTTTCTTTTTAAAACACAGGGGAAAGTGAGAAGACAAATACTAGATGAGGAGATTCCCCAGGAGGAGATTCTACAGACTACGTCAAAACATCCTCAAGCGTGCGCAAGCAAGCAAACTAGCAATAATGGCATTACATATAGAAAAATGAAACAGCTACTACCAAATTCTATGTCCGATAAGTTGATCACTACTGAATTTGTAAATGGTTTCTCCAAGAATAAACAATTAAATCCTGCCAAGAATCTAACTGATGCTTCAGTCAGTCAAAGTGAACACAACTTTTTTCATTCAGCTGATAAAACGAGAACAGACCACATAAATCAAGTCCATATTAGAAATAAAAGCTCTATTTGTGGTTCTAGTAAATCTGATGTTCAAACCAGGTACTATATCTATGATTCCACAAACAAAGTAATATTGCTACTTTTTAATCATATGTATAAATCAGATTTTCAGGATAAGTTTCAGTAGTATTGTGCTGGATCTAGTCTTACTAGTGTTTAGAGGAGACCAACTGAAACCTATGGGGTTTAAGTTACTAATGACTAAATTAGGTCTCACTGATTTATTAATGCATCTTCTCAAAGCATGGCTAAGTGTGGATTCAGTGCTCAAATTAGTAAGCAATGTTTTTACTGGATAGACATCTATTTAATAATTATCTTGTCAAAGTCACGGAAGCTGTGCATATTCCAAGATATAAATGCAAAGAAGGGGCGATTATAAAATGTATGCTTCAAAGCTAACACAAATAAGTGTAATTATTAAAATTTTAATAATTTTAATAATATAAGTAATTTTGAAAAGTTTTAGATTGAGGACATGGCTGACACAATTACTGCTGATGTTAACTGCAGGAAACGTAAAATCATGGAAACTATCTTTGTCTCTATGTAGCACTGTACACCTGCTAGGGAGCTTTTGCTCAGTAAGAATTCTCAGTTATGTTTGTACAGGAGATTATAGAAATAGGAATATTCTGCACTTCACGTGTCTGCTGGGAGATACAACCACTGTAACAGCAGTGGTTTGCTACATGAAGTACAGAATAGGTCTGAGAGACCATTCCAGTGCTTCTGAAGTATTGATCAATGTTTGTTTTGAGCTGAATTTGTGGAAACATAGTATTAATGGAATGTTAAGAGTAGAATCTGTCATTTGCTGACTGAAATATACATAAACATAGTTTCTTATTGTTAGCAGCCTTATAAGGTACAAACAGTTAATACTTAGTAGGGTATATATGTAAAAACAAAAAATATCTGATAAAGTAGCCTAACTTTATGATCTAGTTATCAGTACTTGCACTAATATGAATGTATTCTGGTATGCTTTATCTGTTGTAATTCAGGATGATGTGTGTTGCTTGCTTATTTATTTGACAAATTTCTATGCCGCCCCCTTGCCAGCTAGCCTCGGGGCGGCTCACAACACAGGAGTCGCCCTGTTATTTGTCACTTTCATCATGCTAAGACCTAGAAACCTAAAATTCAGCAGGCACAGTAAGGGGACCCTAGGTTTGTGTACTTCAGAGTTATAACACAATATTTTAATTAAAGTATATGTGTGGTTGAAGGCTGCAGTAAAATCTTCAGCCACTAGGACAGATTTCCTTAACCAGCACATAACTTTGTAGTCTATACAGTTAGAAGCCAAGGGAGATTAGTGGGGTGAGGGACCACAGTTCCCTGCCCCGTTATGGAGTAGCTCCTCCTCAAGGAAATGGAGTGGACAGAATACTTCTTTAAAGGGGCTGCAATGGTGTATCTGTTGTCCGTGGGGTCGCGATGGGTCGGACATGACTTCGCAACTAACAACAACAATAATGGTGTATCTTGCAGGGGCCATACCTAGGGACAACAGTAGGTGTAGCGTAACTCAATTGGGGTAGATATAATTTGCTTGAAAATGTTACTGTATCAAAGTAAAGGTTGTTTAATAGAGAAAGGGTTCTATGCCTGCTCTGTCAGCTATAGTCCAGCCTCTCCGCACTCAGGAGAATGGAGTGGGAAGGCCTCTTCCTCTAGTGGTTACAGGGGTGTACTATGGCATGTGTTGTGCCTGTAAGTCCCAGTGAACATTGTTTCACATTAGACAATTGTTTCACGTTAGATACCTTTACTCACTCAAAGGTTGAGTATGGTTTTTTGAAACAGGTTTTTGTTGAGTTGCGGACTGTGGTTTGTTCACTATGGTTTATTATCTTGGCTAGATTCAGACCATACAATAACCCATGTAGCAACTGAGTTATCGTGTGATCTGAACCCATTCAGTGTAACCAACTTTGAGAGCTACATCTGTTGGCTTCCAATGTTCAAGCTATTCCCACCTGTATGAATAGTTAATAAAATATAAATCATCTAGATACATTTAAGGCAGAAAATAAAAGTATTTGTTCAAACTACTAGTAGAAACATAATATATTCCTAAATGCAGGACACTAACAAAAAATTCTGTTCTCTGAGTCCAAGGGGGCTAAAGCCTTGCCCTTTTCTCCAACAGCAGTTTCTAATGCCCTGTGGTAAACTGAACAACTTTTGAAAGTGAAAAAAGTTTAAAAAGCAGTTTACAAATAGGATGGGGACTCCTTTTAAAAAAGATTGAACAATCACACTGGATATGTGGAAAGGAAACTTGCTGCCTAAACAAATCTTTCAAAATTATAATTTACCTTGCATTTATCAAATTTCTTCATGGCTTTTTGGCACTCTCACAAATAGGAACTCTGTCTGAAAGGATGGTAAGAAAATTGTATTAAATAAACTACTCAAGACAAAAAATATATTCCTAAGTTTCTGTGTGAACATAAAATATGCCTTTTCTTTTGCTAGCATTTTTCATCAGAATGCATACTGTATTGGATGTAAGCCATGAATAAACAAGATTAAGAGATACATTTTATTTGGGTTTTGTTTTTAAGTATTTTTTTTCACCCTTTCAGTGAATTCTTGTTTAAGCAACCAGATTTTGCGATTAAAAGCACAATTCGTGAGCTACAAGATGCAGGTTAATATTGTTTAAGTTCAGATATAACTTAATTGATGAATTATTAACTGTAATATGCTTAGTTTAAATGGAAGGCAAATAGACACTTACCTGTATAGTATAATATATTCAATGTGTCCTAAATGTGCTTATATATCCAATTTAACTGTGTGAGTTATTTGCATTTGTGAAACATAGTATTGATACATCTTATATACGACAGGAAATTTGTTTCAAATGTAATTGTCAGATAAGACTTTTTAATGCTAAATTATTTATTTATTTATTTATTTAAAACATTTTTATGCCGCCCCATCGCAACAAAGCCTCGGGGTGGCTTACAGCAAAACAAAATATATAAATAAATAACAACCTTACAATAAAAATTTACTTACAACCCCCTGTGCATCTCGGCTAAAAAATTAAAATCCAATAAATACAAATAATTTAACAATTAAAATAAGTTTTAAATAAAAAGGTCTTAGCCTGGCGCTGAAAAACAAATAACGACGGCGCCAGGCAGACCTCTCTGGGGAGCGCATTCCATAGGTGGGGCACCACCGCAGAGAAGGCCCTCCTCCGGGTACTCACCCTCCTAATGTCCTTCACGGAGGGCTCCCAGAGAAGGCCCTCTGTTGCTGATCTCAGGGGGCGGGATGGCATATATGGATGCAAGCGTTCCTTTAGATATCCAGATCCCAAGCCGTTTAGAGCTTTATAGGTCATAACCAACACCTTGAATTGGGCCCGGACTTCAATTGGGAGCCAGTGGAGCTGACGGAGAACTGGGGTTATATGAGAACAACACCCAGTCCCTGTCAGCAGCCTGGCAGCTCTGTTCTGCACCAACTGAAGTATCTGGACCGTCTTCAAGGGTAGCCCCACGTAGAGGGCGTTACAGCAATTTATATAGTACATAAGCCTGTTGTATCTGAAATTTAAGACTATATGAGCCATAAGAATGACTACAGGCTCTATATACTTAAGAATAGTCACAATATTAAAGTATATAAAATTCATCTGAATTTTTATTAATATATTTTACATTAATCAAAGTATTCTCTTTCACAGAGTTCCTGTGTTCAAGCATAAAAAGCAAGGAGATACCTCATACTTTGAGTACTTCTACAGAACCTAAACTATCAGAGTTAAGGTGCTCAGGTGACTTTTTTTGTTTATGTAGCATGACAATTCTATTCAAAAGTGCGTGCAAAGTAAATGTGAATAGGATTGTAACATGAATTATAACATCTCTAGTGAGACTAATCAATATTTATTATTTTTGTATCTTCAAAAAACTTTTTCTAAGATACTAATTAGGATTCAGACCTGGCAATGGGAATGAAACTGCCTTGGTTGCCCTGTATGATGACCTGTGCAGGAAGAGGGACGGGAAGTACATCCCTGTTGGTTCTCCTGGACCTTTCAGCGGCTTTCAATACTGTGCTGTTTAACATCTACATAAAACCACTAGGAGAGGTCATTCGGGGGTTTGGGCTGAGGAGTCATCAATATGCTGATAACACCTAGCTCTACCTCTCTTTTACATCTGATCCAAGTGAGGCAGTGGATGTCCTTGACTGGTGTCTAGTTGGAGTGATGGGCTGGATGAGGGCCAATAAACTGAGACTTAATCCAGACAGGACAGAGGCCCTGTTAGTAGGTGGTTCAGCCCTCCAGCTAAGTGATTCTTGCCCTGTTCTGGACAGGGTTGCACTCCCTCTAAGGGACAGGTTGTGTACTCTGGGAGTGCTCCTTGATCCAGAGTTATTCTTGGAGTTCCAGGTGTTTTCTGTGGCAAGGAGCACTTTCCTTCACCTTCAGCTGATCCATCAACTACGCCCTTACTTGGATGAGCAGAACCTTGCAACAGTGACCCATGCTCTGGTTACCTCACAATTGGGCTACTGTAACGTGCTCTACATAGGGCTGCCTTTGAAAATGGTCTAGATACTTCAGTTGGGTCAGAACAGAGCAGCCAGGTTGATAGCAGGGACTGGCAGATAGACACACATAATGCTGGTCCAGTACCATCTGCACTGGCTTCCAATTGAAGTCTGGGCCCACTTGAAGGTGCTAATGGTGACATACAAAGCCCTAAATGGCTTAGGACCTGGATATTTGAAGGAGTGCCTTCTTCCATATACACTTGCCCAGCTTCTAAGATCTGAAATGGAGGTCCTTCTTTGGGAGCCCTCTTTGAAGGAGATCAGAAGAGTGACTACTAGAGAAGGGCCTTCTCTGTGGTGGCGCCCTGGCTATGGAATGGGCTCTCCAGAGAAGTGTGCCTGGTGCCAATGCTTTTTTCATTTCAGCACCAGGCCAAAACCTTTTTATTTTCACAGTATTTTAAAAGTTAATATTGTTTTAATATTGATTTGATATTACTGTGATGCTGCTTCTTATTTACTTATGTTATCACCGCCCTGAGACACTGTAGAGGACAGGATACAAAAAAATTAAATATAAATAAAATAATTCATGCAATATTTTAAGCTGCATCTTAAAGCTACTGATTGTGTTTTGAAAAATGTGGCTGGGAAATCATATAATTTTCTCATAATTCTGCATTTTTGGTCAATGAGGAGATGTTCACTGTGTTCAATATTAGGTTTATTGGAGACTTCATAATAGGCATTTGCTGGGTTTACAGAGCTTAATCATGGAATGATCAGAACATTCCTATTTGTCTCAGTGTGAAATAATAAATCTAATTTATTACACAGATAAACTTACATTTATACATTAATATATTACATAAATAAATGCTACTTTTCATACATTTTAACATGGTGTTTCTATAATATTCTTATTCTTTCTCTTTTTAGGTTGTAAAACAATAGGACTTTCTTTAAACAGCCGAAATATTAGCAAGATTTTGCAATCTTGCCAGTATCTATGTGACCAACACAAAGTTATTCTAGAAAGTGAAATGAAATATAAAAGGAAGCTAAAAAGTTCAAATATCTCTAACAGGAATACTCTTCCAGATTATAATGGTAATCATAGCTTTTTAGAAAACTAAGTTTTTCCTTGTAGAAGCTAAGTTTCTACTGGGTTTGAACCATGAGGGCAGAGGGAAATAGTTAAAAAAAGAGCCCAGGGTATGTTTGCAGTGGAGAATCAACAGCAGAAATAATAGTTAGGCCTGCCCACCAATTTTGTCCTAGCTTTCTGATAATTAACACTATGATACAAAAAACATGAGAGGTTGGAAAGTTTGCGTTACCCTCATAACTTCTAGTTCTGTTCTCAGTTCAGTAGTTTTTAGCAATTTTAATGAAGTAAATATTGCATTGTTTCAAACAGCATATCGTCAGTCAAAATGGAATGGATACCCAAAGCAAGACCACCTTAAAGTTCAGGAACTGAGTGACAATCTTATTCATTCATTTGAAGATGAGGTACAGCCATTTAAAACTTTGCATTTTAATATCTGGATATGGATTTTAATATGTAAGAGAACACTTTCTACAAAGAACTCTAGCCCCTACATGGAGATTTGTGGCACATTGATAAAGAACAGTTATAAGTGGTGTAAGATTGGCTAGCTATAGCCATATCAAGTAACATCTTTATAAAAAGGCAACTTATAATGTAGATTTGGACTATAATTATTGTAGTTCATATGCTTGTTCTTAAAAAGGTTATGATGACTGGGATTGTCTAGCTTTGGAAAGAAGTGAGAATGAGGAGACATAGAGATGCACAAACTATGACATAGTGTGGAGAAAGTGAACATGGGGAAGTTTTTCTCTTATTTTTTATCAAACTAGAACCTGGGATTATCCAATGAAGTTGAATGGTGGGAGATGCACACAGGATATCATATATCTCTCATAAATTGGGACAAATTGTTTATTTTACTTAAATTTAGTAAAAAAAGTCAAACTAGATAACTTTCTAGTGATTTCTCAGTTCAGCATTTTCTAAAAAAACCCCTCATTAGTCTCACACAGAATTTCTTCAGAACAGAGGCAAGAGGTACTCGGAAAAGAGGTGTTTAAGCCTTTTTTGTAATTTAAATTGCTCTTACTGAAGCTGTTTGCCCCACTGCAAAAAATACATCTGTTATGGCTGGTACTGAACATGGGACCTTAAACATGCAAAGCATTTACTCATGAGCTATGGGCCATTCCCAAAGATAGGAATGAAATTCTCAGTTTTTATTATTACTGCAGAATTCTGAAATTCATCAGTCAGATATTCCTGTGGCAGTTTTAAAAAAACAACAACGGAGAATCAGGAAAGATTTTACATCAGAAGAATTAAGGTATCTTTTGGATGGTGTTAAGAAAATGGGCCATCACTGGAATTCAATTTTATGGGCTTACCCATTTCAGAAGGGACGAACAAATGTAGATCTTGCCAAGAAATACAGCAAATTACAGGTATTGTTATTTCAGATTTATTTTGTAGTAGTCTACTATATGTTTAAGCTAGAAAAAAAGAAAGAGGACTTACTGTGAATATTCTGTAGTGGGTGTGGTTAGGGGTTATGAAAATGATTATGCTTGTCCCCATTTGGTGGGAAGATATTTTCATAGTTTCAGGATATAATGCAACTGAGGGCAAAAAAATCCACACATTTTTGATCCAAGAAACCATGAACATCTATTGCATTAAATTATAAAAGTATAGGAATAGTAAGACTAAGGAACATATAAAGGAGATGAAATGAGTCATTCCCAGGACTCAAATTATTTTGAATTGTTTATTCAGAGCATCAGAGACACTTTCTGTTCCATATGCAGCACTAACACAACCTTTAAGTGAGTCTGAATAATCTCCATCCATTGAAGATGAATATTTATGGTATATTGAGGGAGAAGAGAAGATCCCATATGCATAGCAAAGAAAAATGAAAGCTGTTTACTGATAACTTTGAGTTGAAGCAGAAAACTTTTCCTTGCACTCCTCTGGTACCCTGAAGTGCAGTGCAGCATTTCAGCAGTTGGAACTCATGCAATTTAGGTTACAAGTTCTACATTTCAGTTGATGGTACTGTTTTGCCAGAGAATGTTCAGTTATTATGGCTTGAAAAGTTGATGGTTATGGGCCATCACATGTCTTCTTGACCCTTGTCCTTTGTGGCTGAGCATAATAGGCAGTGGGAAACTGACTGGCTGAGTTTCACAGGTAATTAATGCCTCATTGTGAGAAAGGGCAATGCCAGCTACTTGAAAGATGTATTTGCCAGGCCACTTTAAAAAAGCACACCATAATATTAGGGTGATTTGTCAATTACATACCCTTAATTCTATCTTTTACATCAGATTCAGTTATGGTGCTGAAGTGGTATGTAGAATCAGTGATGTAGGTACATACACTGAATAATAACAAGCTGGGAGGTGCAATAGGTGGTTTATTAGATCACAACAACTGCACTCTTCCTAAATTATCAAGTTCACAGTCTAGGGCTGCTCCTAGATCCAGCTTTGTCACTTGGAGGCTTAAGAGCTTGTGCCTATGTGGCACAAGAGCATGTTTCAACAGCTGAGACTTAAAGAAGAGGTAGTCTTTCCTGGACTGAGATATCAGAGTATGGACTACCATGGCCAGTTTGATTTTAGGACTGACTACTGAAATGTCTCCTTCATGGATCACTACCTTGTCGTGGTGAAGGGGCTTGTGTAGCTCAATGAAGCTATGAGCTATGCCGTACAGGGTCACGCAAGACGGACAGGTCATAACAGAGAGCTCTGACAAAACGTGATTCAGTGGAGAAGGAAATGGCAATCCACTCCAGTATCTTTGCCATGAAAATCCCATGGACAGTACCAAAAGGCAAAAAGATACGACGCCGGAAGATGAGCCCCTCAGTTCGGAAGGTGTCCAATATGCTACTGGGGAAGAGCAGAGGGCTAGTACTAGTAGCGCCAGAAAGAATGAAGCAACTGGTCAAAGCCGAAAGGACACTCAGTTGCTGATGTATCTGGTGGTGAAAGGAGAGTCCGATGTTGCAAAGATCTATACTCCATAGGAACCTGGAATGTAAGATCCATGAATCAAGGCAAGCTGGATGTGGTCAAACAAGAGATGACAAGACTGAACATTGACATCTTAAGAATCACTGAACTTAAAAATAGACAGGCATGGATGAATTTAATTCAGATGACCATCAGGTATATTTCTGCGGGCAAGAATCCCTCAGAAGAAATGGAGTAGCCTTCATAGTCAATAAAAGAGTAGGAAAAGCAGTACTGGGATACAATCTCCAAAATGACAGAATGATCTCAGTTTGAATCCAAGGCAAACCATTCAACATCACAGTAGTCCAAATATATGCCCCAACCACTGGTGCTGAAGAGGCTGAGGTTGACCAGTTCTATGAAGGCCTACAACACCTTCTAGAATTAACACCAAAAATGATGTCCATATCATCATGGGGGATTGGAATGCTAAAGTAGGAAGCCAAAAGATAACCGGAATAACAGGCAAGTTTGGCTTTGGAGTACAAAATGAAGCAGGGCACCGGCTGGTAGAATTTTGTCAAGAGGATACGATGGTCATAGCAAACACTCTTTTCCAACAACCCAAGAGACGACTCTACACATGGACATCACCAGATGGTCAACACAGAAATCAGATTGACTTTGGCTCTGCAGCCAAAGATGGAGAAGCTCTATACAGTCAGTAAAAACTAGACCAGGGGCTGACTGTGGCTCCGATCATGAGCTTCTCATTGCAAAATTTAGGCTTAAGTTGAAGAAAGTAGGGAAAAGCACAAGGCCACTCAGGTATGATCTAAATCATATCCCTGATGAATATACAGTAGAGGTGACAAATAGATTTAAGCAATTAGATCTGATAGACAGAGTGCCTGAAGAACTATGGACAGAGGTTCGCAACATTGTATAAGTGGCAGCAACTAAAACCATCCCAAAGAAAAGAAAAAGAAAGCAAAATGGCTGTCTGAGGAAGCTTTACAAATAGCTGAGGAAAGAAAGGAAGCGAAAGGCAAGGGAGAAAGAGAAAGATACAAACAATTAAATGCAGAATTCCAGAGAATAGCTAGAAGAGCTAAGGATGCCTTCTTAAATGAACAGTGCAAAGAAATAGAAGAAAAAAATAGAATACGGAGGACCAGAGACCTCTTCAAGAAAATTGGAGATATGAAGGGAACATTTCATGCAAAGATGGGCATGCTAAAGGACCAAAATGGCAGGGACCTAACAGAGGCAGAAGAGATTAAGAAGAGGTGGCAAGATTACACAGAAAAACTGTACAAGAAAGAGCTTAACATCCCTGATAACCATGATGGGGTGGTCACTGACCTCGAGCCAGACATCCTGGAATGTGAAGTCAAATGGGCCTTAGGAAGTCTGAGCAACAACCAACAACAAAGCTAGTGGAGGTGACAACATTCCAGCTGAGCTATTCAAAATCTTAAAAGACGATGCAGTAAAAGTGCTACACTCAATATGCCAGCAAATTTGGAAAACTCAGCAGTGGCCACAGGATTGGAAAAGGTCAGTTTACATTCCAGTCCCAAAGAAGGGCAATGCCAAAGAATGTTCAAACTACTGCATCATTGCACTCATTTCACACGCTAGCAAAGTGATGCTCAAAATCCTACAAGCTAGGCTCCAGCAGTATGTGGACCGAGAACTACCGGAAATACAGGCAGGATTTCAAAGAGGGAGAGGAACTAGAGATCAAATTGTCAACATACGCTGGATCATGGAGAAAGCTAGGGAGTTCCAGAAAAACATCTGCTTCATTGACTATGCCAAAGCCTTTGATTGTGTGAATCACAACAAATTGTGCAAGTTCCTGAAGAGATGGGAGTACCAGACCATCTTATTTCTCTCTTGAGGAACCTATATGTGGGTCAAGAAGCAACAGTGAGAACTGGACACGGAACCACTGATTGGTTCAAAATTGAGAAAGGAGTTTGGCAAGGCTGTATACTGTCACCCTGCCTATTTAACTTATATGCAGAACACATCATGAGAAAGGTGGAGCTAGATAAATCACCAGTTGCCCCTTGCTGGAAGAAATATCAACAATCTCAAATATGTGGCAGAAAGTGAAGAGGAACTAAAGAGCCTCTTGATGTGGGTGAAGGAGGAAAACACAAAAGTTGGCTTGAAACTCAACATTAAGAAAACTAAGATCATGGCATCCAGTCCTCTCACTTCCTGGCAAATAGATGGGGAAGAAATGGTGGTAGTGACAGATTTTATTTTCCTGGGCTCCAAGATCACCACAGATGGGGACTGCAGCCAAGAAATTAAAAGATGCTTGCTCCCGGGGAGGAAAGCTATGGCAAATCTAGACAGCATACTAAAAAGCAGAGACATCACCCTGCTGACAAAAGTGCGTATAGTCAAGGCTATGGTTTTCCCAGTTGCAATGTATGGCTGTGAAAGCTGGACCATAAGCCAAGCGCCGAAGGAATGAGGGCTTTGAATTGTGGTGCTGGAGGAGACTCCTGCGAGTCCCTTGGACCGCAATGCAATCAAACCGGTCAGTCCTAGAGGAGCTCAACCCTGACTGCTCTTTAGAAGGCCAGAGACTGAAGATGAAAGTCAAATACTTTGGCCACCTAATGAGAAGGAAGGACTCCCTGAAGAAGAGTCTAATGCTGGGAACAATAGATGGCAAAAGAAGAAGGGGATGGCAAAGGATGAGGTGGCTGGATGGAGTCACTGAGGCAGTTGGTGTGAGCTTAGGTGGACTCCGGGAGATGGTGGAGGACAGGAAGGCCTGGAGGAGTGTTGTCCATGGGGTCGCGATGCGTCGGACACGACTTCACGACTAACAACACCAACAACAACTGAAATGTAGTTGAAGACTGCCAAGAAACTGGTAAGTTTAGAATACAACCACTAGGCTACTAATTGGGACTGAACTCTAGGATTATATCCTACCAGTGCTTAAGGAACTGCACTTACTTCTGTTCCATCTTCGAATGCAGTTCCAGTGCATAAGCATTTGAGAGCAGGCCATCCTAATGGTTTTATCATGGCTCCTGCAAGCCTAAACCTCAGCAGGAGGTGATTTGATAGTGACAAGGAAACTTTAAAATAATTCTCCAGATCAAAATAGCTATCTATCTGCTTCAATAAGCACACCAAGTCAAGGACATGACTGCCGTCTTGTGTTGGGCTGATGACATTTTGGGAAAGTGTTTGAAACACCCTAGTTTGAGGGGCTTTGGCAGAAATGTTGATGTCCCTGAGAATAATAAGCCTGGGAGTCTCCAAGTTAGAAAACATCTGTGTCAGCAAAAGTGAGATATCTCTTAGGAAGGGTTGTGACTATACCAGCACTCTCCCTAATCTGTTTCTACTGCCCAACACAAGATTCATAACCCTCAAATCTCAGGCTTGACTGGATAAGGATCCTGGAAAACATAATGAAAGCTGTAGGCTACAGTACCCTTAGCACTTGACCTTCAAACCTATGTGGATGCTGCACCGGAACTCTGATGAATGCAGGTGAAAGATCCAGTCTGCCCAGTGCGTTTTGGTAAATTTGCCAGGTCAGTCCCCTCATCCATGATCAAAACATAGATAATATATAGCACTGAACAATAGGACCTGAAAGCTTGAAGGTAAGCTGATAGGCAAACTTACGTTACTATGGCTAGAAGAAGGGTTAGAACAGTGGGAAACAAATCAGGAGTGTTGGATCCTGTGTTCCTACCTCTGCAGTTGTACCTGAAACCATAGCTTGATAGAATATTTCAGTGTGCTAGTACACAGAAATTTGTCTTGATTTTGCACTTTCTGTCTTACAGAAGAAAGAACAAAAAGTATAACATCAATGACACTGGATGAAAATTAATGAAATTTTGTTTAGATAATACTGGCACTATACATGTTAAACAGAATACTTCCGAAGATTTTATGTGCCATAAGTTCCTTCAATCAGCAACATTTTGAATGGTATTTTCACAGTGCTATTACAAATTTTAATAACAGTATTATACTTTTCTTTAAGAAACTTAACAAGATGGTATTTGCTTTATCTTCCGTTATTTTGACTTTCTTTTGGATGAAACCATTGGAAAAATAATATTATGCAAGAGGATGAACAAATGTTGTTACTGCTCAAATGTACTGTATTTTAAATATGCACTATGTGCTGTATATTCATCCAACAAAGCATGCCAGTTATAACTGTTTTCTCAAATTCTTTTAGCTTCATTTTTCAAGGGTTCATTCTTCAGGTGAAGATAAATTTGTGTACTTCTAGACTATGTAATATATGTTTTTCATATTAGAGATAACCTTAATGCAGGGGGAAATGTGTGGTGTAATAAATTATTTTGTCACATCTTTCAGCAGAGTATATGTGTAGTCAGTGTGTTTGTCGATGGTTAAATGAATCTTAGTGCTGCACCTCATACGTGATATTATATATGCACTTTTTTTTTCTTTTCCTTGCAAAGGGATTTTCTCTTGGAAAAAACTATTTTTGAGTCCTTTCACAATAGGTGAAGGCTGTTGGGTCTGAAGAAGTTTTGTTGTATTACTGAAACATAACTACTAGTTTTTAATTATTGTATATGTTTTTAATATTGTATTTGTTTTGTACTGTGAGCCGCCCCGAGGCTGTTGCAAGGGGAGGCATAGAAATATTTAAATAAATAAATAAATAAATAAATAAATAAATAAATACTATCTATTCTCAGGAGTATTGATCATGTATCATGTATCACCTCTATTAATAATCTATAATTGGGACCTATTCAAGCAGCACTTTTATTCCATAATTGCAATTTCCCTTCTTACTTCCTGTTATAGATGCAAGATTCTTGCTAGATCTGGCATCTCTCCACAATAGCATCTGAAAAGCCCGAGCATAATGAAGGCGACAGTCCTTTTCTGCTATTGCTGCTCTGCCACTGGTATTCACTGGCACAGTCAGGGCTCTGCAACACAATATTGCAACACTTCTACTTTATTACAGCCAAATCACACACACATCCAGGAGAGTATCATGTACCAGATGTCATGAGTTAACAGCAGGGGGTTGGACTCAATGGCCTTCATTGCCCCTTCCAGCTCTTCTATGATTCATAGGGTCACCATAAGTTGAAGACAACTTGACAGAACAAATCAAAAGGGGGAATCTGAAAACCATGATGCTTATAATGTGCTAACTTTGAAGCATCAGATTCTTTGAAGAATTCGAGTTTCTATCTGGTGGTATTGTTAAAAGACACTCCTCTAAAAGACGTAGTTTTCGCATTATATCCTATGAAATCTCTTATTTATGACAATACTGCTTCCTGTATCCTACTCTGATAAGAGTGACTACTAAACTCGCAACTTTATATAAAATCGCATGCGATTTTGTCCCCAAAACTGCCCGCGATCCCTTGGGCGTAGCCAAGAGACTGCAATTCTTCTCATCAACAATAGGAGTCCCTGTGTCTCAAAGAAACACTGGGCGGCGGCCCCTAAAATCTTGAACTCATCGTCCAGAATAGGATGCTGCCACCTTAGATGTCTGCAGCGCTGCCTGAGTGAAACAACCCGCTTAGCCTCTTACCGTACCGAAACTTGGCCTCGTAACAGCGTCTTTGACCCCGACAGGCCTGTGATGGGAGGCGCGCAATGCAAGTAGGGGCGTGGCGCGGGGCCGCGGCGTCCGGGGCCGCGACGGCGCGCAGGCGGAGCGCGGGCGCGCGAGGTCCTCGCGCGGGCGTGCGGGCAGACGGAGTCCTCGCGGCGGGGCCTGGGCGGATGAGGTCACTCTTTGTGGTGGCTGCCGTTGGCAAGATGGCGCCGGTGCTGGCGGAGAAGAAGCTGTTGGGGCCAGACGGGCCTGCGGCGGGCGACTTCCCCAGCGAGGAGGAAGAAGGACAGAGCCTCTGGTGAGGAACCGGGCTAGGCTGGGCTTGGTGCGGGCAGTGGCTGCCGGCTGCCGCTGGCGGCCTTAGTGGGGAGGTGGGTGGGTGTTGCATCTTCTTGATGGGGGTTCGATTATGCTGTGGCAGCTATTGTCAAGGATGAGCTCGGTCTGTGGGGGAGAAACTCTTTGACACCTCCGCTTGCAGCACTTTGTGTGATTCCTATATAACCTTTCGACAGGAGAACGGGCGTGTCATTCGCCGGTTTTGGGAGGGGAGCCTTCTGCATTTGAGCCACAGGAGAAGGCTGGGGCAGTTGAAGGAATTGGTTCTCTCTTCCTGTTGCTTTCTGCGTTTGCAAATATGTTTTAATGCTCTGTGGACATGGAGCTGCATTTAGGGTTCGGAGCATCTATATCAAGAAGGAGCATTTCTTTGCTTTGCTTTTCATTGAAGAGTTAGGGAGCAAAAGCCTCCCCCAAACGAGGCCCAGCAACAGGACGAAGTGCATCCTCTTGTTTCTGCAAAGCATTCTCTTTTTTCAAAATGAGGTATTGGCAATCCTAATCTTATTTTACCCGGTAGCCACAGTTATTAGGAAAAGAAAGGAGACAAAATGACAGACACTGCATTTCTAGGCAGTTAGCTGGAGAAGTAGTGTTGTCAGCATGAATGCACCAGAAACCTGATCCCTGCTTGCTATCATTTGTCTCTGCAGCTTGTTTGTGTGTAAGTTGGACTGACTGCTCAAGTGTTCAGATAATAGTTGTTCAGAGAAGTGGAATTTTGTGATAAAGGCATATGCACTTTTATTGTAGTTCTGGTTTTTTCTGCTTCTGCAGTACTATCTGGATATAGTTAAAACATCTCTCTATCTAGACTCCTGTCTTTAAAATGAGTAGAACATTGTTATCCATGGGCAGATCATGGTGTGACCCTAGGGTAATACAGTTGACTAAACTTTGAAGTGTCTTACTACTAGCGTCCCAATTTTACTTCAAGAGATCCAGTATGATACTTGCTTTTTAATAAAATTTTAAACCTCTTTGTTGGTTTTTCTAAAAGAAAAGCAGGATACAGATGTTAAATCCAACTATTACAGAAGAGAAACAAAAACTTTTGTTTCAGAAGTTTTACCATCACTGTGAAGTAGCTTAGTAAGATGAGCATATCCATAAAAATGTTCTGAGTTCATTTTTCAAATACTGCAGCAATTTTTGTATCCAATCTCTTCCTTTATATTATGGGTTCCTACAGAATTAATTTGTAGGATTGACCATTCTGAAGTACAGAAATTTCTGCTCCTCTCTGGTAGTCAGTCTATATTCCCGTGGTATTCTCATCATAAAGCCTTTAGGGGAATTGATTATAACTCTTCTTGTGAATAGTTAGTGTAATTATACTGTGATGATGAGGCTATTTACAATATCGGAGATGTGCAGTGACCACTGGAGCTTTATCTTTTTTAGTGATATCTCTTGCACCGGGGAAGGGTTGAAAGCAGTACCTGATATCTCTGTGTGAGGTGCTGTCAACTCCTTTGACTGTCTCCTGAGAGGAAGCATATAGCTTATCAATAAAAGTGAAGAGCAAAATCTGAAAGGGTGCTTATGCCACCACCATTCTCTTACACCCCACAAATTCCGTTACTCAAGAGGGTCCTACTATTTGTGCGAAAGTGATGTAACATTTTGAAACGAGCAGAGCAAGAGCTTGTATGGAGGAGCTCTCTGATCTGCCTCCTTCTAGGAATGAGCATATCCACAGAATTCCTGGCTTTTCCTAAGAAGTACTAAATCTGCCTTACAGAAACAGTGGGTCCCACTTGTGGAATGTAGTCAGTGGGATCCAGCACCAGCAGTAATCAGCAGGAGTGTAGATGCTAGTTGCATTCAGCCTATATGATTAAGCCTCTTCAGTAATTTACATGGAATCTAAGTAGCTTGTGTGTGTTGCTACCTTTTCCTAGACTTGTGTTTATGTTCTTTAGCTAAAGAAATTGTAGATGCTTTGCATAAGAATTTGGTGAAGCATGGTGATATAGCTTAAAATGGCTATGTAGCTCTGTTTCTGTCATTGAGAAGGAGATGTGGAATTTGAACAAAATTGATCAGTGGGATTTAAGAGTGGGTAAAAAATGAGTTAATATACACCTTACTAATGAAATTTACATGGTTAGGGATATGAGCATTTCCTACCCATGAGTGTCTTTGTTTGCATTCTAGTGGAGACTCATTTGCTGACACATTGCTAGAAATAAAGCACATTGAGAATATAACTTTCAGATGATATTGGATAGTCCTACTTTTCTTGAAGATATGGTTAAACTCTACAACAGCAGAGCGTTTACTTACATTTATGTATATGATATGAACCCTGAAAGTATATTGTGTATCTCTTCTGGTTTCTATTTATTCACTTCAGCTATGAAGCAAAATGCCCATAAGGGCAGAGCAGCAGACCAAGGATGCAATTCTAAGCCTGTCCAGACAGAAAAACAGCCTCCATGCTGGCTGAGGCTTGCTGGAATTGATGCATAGGATTGTGTCCTAATGGGCTTAAACATATGCAGCTACCATTTGAACTAAGCAATGCAAAATAACAATGTTAGACAGTCAGCAGTGAACACATCAGTTCTCAGAGGAACAGAATTTCATGAAAGATTAGGTTTCCAAAAATGACCTTGTCACTAAATGCCATTGCTGTGCTTCATAAGCAAGGAAAGTCTTTCAAAACATACCCATCCAATGTGTCTGAACTTGGTATTGCTAGATTCAGCACTGGTAGTTTTTCTAAACCAGCCTTCCCAAACTTGGGGCACTCCAGATAGGTTGGACTACAGCTGTTGAGAGCACATCATGAGAAAGGTGGGGCTAGATGAATCACCAGTTGGAATTAAGATTGCTGGGAGAAATATCAACAACCTCAGATATGCAGATGATACCACTCTCATGGCAGAAAGTGAAGAGGAACTAAAGAGCCTCTTGATGCAGGTGAAGGAGGAGAGCGCAAAAGTTGGCTTGAAACTCAACATTAAGAAAACTAAGATCATGGCATCCGGTCCTATCACTTTCTGGCAAATAGATGGGGAAGAAATGGAGGTAGTGACAGATTTTATTTTCCTGGGCTCCAAGATCACCACAGATGGGGACTGCAGCCCAGAAATTAAAAGACGCTTGCTCCTGGGGAGGAATGCTATGGCAAATCTAGGCAGCATACTAAAAAGCAGAGACATCACTCTACTGACAAAAGTGCGTATAGTCAAGGCTACGGTTTTCCCAGTTGCAGTGTATGGCTGTGAAAGCTGGACTATAAGGAAGACTGAGTGCTGAAGAATTGAGGCCTTTGAATTGTGGTGCTGGAGGAGACTCCTGCAAGTCCCTTGGACTGCAAGATGATCAAACTGGTCAGTCCGAGAGGAGCTCAATCCTGACTGCTCTTTAGAAGGCCAGATCCTGAAGATGAAACTCAAATACTTTGGCCACATAATGAGAAGGAAGGACTGCCTGGAGAAGAGTCTAATGCTGGGAACAATAGATGGCAAAAGAAGAAGGGGACGGCAGAGGATGAGGTGGCTAGATGGAGTCACTGAGGCAGTCGGTGTGAGCTTAAGTGGACTCTGGGGGATGGTGGAGAACAGGAAGGCCTGGAGGAATGTTCTCCATGGGGTCGCAATTGGTCGGACATGACTTCGCGACTAACAACAACAACAGCTGTTGTTGGTTATGATGGGTGTTGTTGCCTAACACATTTGGAGTGCACTTAGCTGAATACATCTGTCTTAAACATAGAAACTAATTTTAAATCCAACTTAAATTACTGATTTAAATAAAAGTTTTCTAGAGCGTGTATTTCCTGAAGAAGCATCACTAATAATTGATTGGTGTAACTATAGACATGTATTTATTAGTTTGAAGCTAAATAAAGCTTTTATGCCATCTAGGAACATAATCCAGAACTTCTGGTTTCCTGCCCTTGATCTTTCACACTGTGGAACAATAACTGCTTACAGATGGGTGTGGGTTCTAAACTGTGAAATCAATTAGTGTCAGGGACATCAAGCAAGATCGCTTACTTGGAGTCCAAGAGATTTTTAATAAAAACTAGTAATTATTGGGCAGAACAATGCTTTCCAGAAATTAGAAGTAAATATCTGTGATCAGTAGAGTCATAGCCTCTCAGTTTAAGAACTGAACACAATATGGAGCTCAGGTAGATACAGGGCATAAAATATTTCACCTAGATGGAGTTAGTGGATGATCCTGGTGAGTCTTCTGAGTTCTAGCACTTGAAATGACTTTCCAGTCCCAAGGTCCAATAAAAGACCCTTCATAATTAATATACCGTATTTTTTGCTCTATAAGACTCACTTTTTCCCCCCTCCAAAGTAAGGGGAAATGTCTGTGCGTCTTATAGAGCGAATATGTGTGTGCAGTAAGTCTGTCAGATGTGCAACCCATGGGGAAGTGATGGAGAATGTGCCTGTGATTATGTGCCCATTTGATTCAGAATATTTTTTTTCTTGTTTTCCTCCTCTAAAAACTGGGTGCGTCTTATGGTCAGGCGCGTCTTATAGAGCGAAAAATACGGTAGTTTACACTACTGTCAGTTATATATATATAATGCTGGGTTTCAAAAATCAAGTATTCACTCTCTGGTCTGTTTACATAAAAAGCAAGCTTTAACTCAATTTGATCAAAGTTAATACTTTCAGCTGGATATTATGAATGTGTTAATACATTTCCTTTAAAGGTGGTTGTCATGTAAGACAGATTTTTATGTTATCCTATATGTTGTTGTGAAATTTTTGTGAACTGCCCAGAGTTTTGACTATTGAGTGGTATAAAAATATAAGAAACAGTAACTTATAAAAGAGTTACTTAAAATAATTGAAATGGAATAGATAAAATACTACTTCTTACTAAATTTATAGATGTATTCCTGCATAGAAAGACACTCTGTCTAGAAAAGGGATGTCTTGAAAAAAAAATTGAAATTATTGTCCCCCATCCCATATTTTTTCTTGACTTTTCACAGCCCTACCTCTGTCAGTTGCCTTGCTTACATGCTGTTATTTGCTAATAAAAATAACAAAAGATTTTGTTTTGTGTAGGTTCTCAATATTGAGTGAGGTGTCTACTCGATCCAGATCTAAATTACCTTCAGGCAAAAATATACTTGTCTTTGGTAAGTATTCTTGAGTCATAGTGGGAAGCTGTCAGTTTGAGAGCTAACTTTTTTATGAAAACAAAAGGCAAATGTATGAAAAATACAGAGCCATTTAATTTGGTAGAAAGTCTGTTTGAAGTCGCTTCCTATATTATTACCTGGGTTTGAGTTGATCTTGGTATATTTTCCTCTGACAGAGTATCCTGAATTTAATATGTTGACATAAGGCTTTTGGTGCAGCTATTGGCTGAATGAGAGGCAAAACATTAAAATTACAAATGTGACCTTTCCTGAAGTTAAATAGAAAAAATCTTAGTAAATGTTTTGATAATGAAAACTGAGTGTGTATAAAGAGAGATTTAGAAAACCTGACTGCTGTATAATGGGGCTGCTGCTTTATTTTGCTGCCCTATAAAATGATAGAGTAAATATGGCATTTCCAGCCACAGTGGATCAGTTAAATTCTTAGCTGAAAGGCACAACTGTGTTTCCTATAAAGGTGGGCTTCCTGATGTTTCTTTTCTGCCCTGCAAACTTATTGGCAGGTGATGATGGTTCAGGCAAAACAACACTAATGACTAAAATACAAGGAACAGAGCATGGCAAGAAAGGAAGAGGTCTGGAATACTTGTACCTAAACATCCATGATGAAGACCGAGATGGTAAAGTATTTCCTGTATCTGCAGGAATAGATTTGTTCATTTTCACAGAACAGCTGGTTATGAATGCCATTTTACAGACTTGTCTTGTGCATGTTCGCATGGAAGTAAGTTTCAGTGTTCAGTGAAGCTTAGTACTATACAAGTTTATATAGTTTATAAGTCTATGGATTTGCAACTGTAATAGCATCCATTTGATTTAATACATTGAAATGCAAATGGGATTCATAAAGGGAATGTATAAAATGTCTTGGGTGGGTTTTCCATGCTCTAGCTGCATGGTTCTCCTGGAAATTATATGCATTGTTCTGTCATTTTGGTTTTTGCTAGTGTTTGTTTACTATTAGTCAATTCATTCTTTCCCCATTAGTTTCTTCTGTATAATCTTGGCTTTCTTTTTCTGAGATTCCTATTCTGTTTCTGCACTCTTCCCGCTTGTGTGCCTTTCATAGAATCATAAAATACAACAATATTGGGTCTAACCTCCTGCTCAGTGCAGAACTCCAGGTTAAACCATCTCTCTCAGATGGCTTTCTAGTTGCATCCTGAATGCCTCTAGTGTAGGAGAGCCCATACTCTTCCTAGGTAATTGGTTCCATTGTTGGCTCTAATAGAGAGGAAATATTTCCTGCCGTTAAGTCAGAATCTGTCTTTCTGTAACTTGAGCTCATTATTCTGCGTCCTGCATCTTGGGATGACTGATCCTGTCCTTCCACTCTGAGATAGCCTTTCAAGTACTTGTAGGGTGCTATCATATCTTCCCTCAGTCTTCTCTTCTGAAGAATAAACATGCCCAGTCCATTCAATCTCTCCTCACGGGGAGTGTTTCCAGTCTCTGGATCATCCTTGTTGGCCTTCTTCGAACACTTTATAGCTTGTCTGCATCTTTCTTAAACTGTGGTGCCCACAACTGGACACAGTACCCAAAATGAGGGCTAACCAGTACTCATCTGAACTGTACTTCACAGGATTTGGAAGTGATACTACTATTAATGCAGCCTAAAATAGCATTTTCCCTTTTTGGAGCCACATCACATTGTTGACTCATATTCAGCTTGTGACCTACAACAATTCCAAAATGCTTCTCATTATATGCAGTATTGTTGAGCCAAGTATTCGCCATCTTGTAATGATGCATTTGGTTCCTTTTCCATAGGTGCAGAACTTAGCATTTGTTCCTATTGAATTTCATTCTGTTGTTTTCAGCCCAGTGCTCCAACCTACCAAGATTACCTTGAATCTTCTTTCTCTCTTCCAGGGTATTAGCTATCCCACCCGGTTTTGTGTTATCTTCAACTCTGATAAGTGTTCCCTGCACTTCTTCATCTAAATCATTAATTAAAATATTGAAGTGCTCTGGGCCCAGAACTGAACACTGTGGTACCCCACTTGTACTTCTCCCCAGTTTGAGAACATGCCATTGATGAGCACTTGCTGAGTCCAATTCTGTAGCCAACCATGGATCCACCTGATCATTGTTCCATCTAGCCCACTCTGAGCTAGCTTGCTAATCAGGAGATCATGGGACACTTGGTCAAAAGGTCTGCTAAAGCCACTTGATAATCTGCTCCAGAATTTCCCCAGGGATTAATGTCAAATTGACTGGTCTGTAGTTCCCAGGATCTTCTGTTTTTCCTTTCTTGAAGATAGGGACAACATTAGCCCTTATCCAGTCACCTGGCACTTCTGCCCGCCACGATTTCTCAAAGATAACAGATGGTGGTTCTAAGAGTTTTTCCGTCAGTTCCTTTATAACTCTAGGATGGTCCTAGAGATATGAACACATTCAGAACAATGAAATGATCCTTGACCATTTGCCTGTCAATCCTGAGCTGCCATCCTGCTCCTTCAGCTTGTACTTCTCCTTCATCAGGAACGTCATAGATCTTCTTTTGGGAGAAGACTGAGCCACAGAGGGATTGAGTGCTTCTGCCTCTTCTTTGTCATCTGATACCATTTTGCCATTCACAATGAGTAGTTGAATCCCCATTTCTTTCCTCTGTCTTTTACTTTGGGCATATTTGAAGAAGGCTTTTTTGTTGCTTTTACCATCCCTTGCTTGTCTCAGTTCATTCGAACTTTAGCCTTCCTGACACCATACCTACAGTTCCATGTTTCCTGCCTGTATCTTTCCTTTGGGGCCTGGCCTTCCTTCCGCTTCCAATACATGTCCTTTTTTGTTCCCATAGTATCTCTAAGCTTTTTGTAAAGCCATCACTAGGTTCATATTCATATTTTCTTCATTACTAACTCATATCTTTCCAGTTTCTATCAGGAAGGACTTCCACTATTAATACTAAGTGGACGAAATGGAGACACCTGCCCATAGACTTAGGTCTTGCTCTCAGTTGTGTCCCAACCTGCACATATCAAATCAGACTGAGATGTTTCTTATAATTGTATATAAGAAGCCCTATGGCAACACACATATAAATCATTCAGCAATAACCTTAACAGTTCTCTGTGCATCCATATGGTCTTGTAGCTCTTCAGTATTTTTTTTAAATCCCTGGTGATAGTAATTAATGTGGAATGTAGTAAGTTATCCACCTGCCATCTCTTAATAAAACTTTTTTCTGTCAAGTCGAATTTCCTTCCTCTTCGACTTTTCCCTTTTCTATTTCCTCTGTCCCCATATTCTATCCATTGCCAAATCATCAGTTCTTCCAGTGTAAAAATATAGTATTTTATTTTTGTCCCCTAGTAAATTAGGACCCACACCCTGGTTATCTCTCCTATAGATTACTGAAGTGTCCTTCTCTTTATATTTCTGTTGTGCTGCCATGATCTGCAAATGTCACACGCTCTGCTGCTAAAATTAATTAATCTCTGATTTTGCTCTGGTCACGTGGCACCCCCTTCTTGAAATCCTTGTACTGGCTTCCTGTGTACTCTTAGATTATAGAAGAGTAATGTTGGAAGGGGCCAATACATCAGCTCAAACCCCCTGCACAGTGCTGGACTCCTAAGTTAAAGGATTCCTAACAGATGACGGTCCAACTGTATCCTGAGCGCCTTGAGTTTGGGAGAGCTTGTGAACCCTCTAGAACCTTCCATAATTCCTTCAAAACTCTCCATGGCCATTTATTTCCCCACATACCTTTGCTCTAATATCATAGCACATCCCTACCTGTCATCTTTGTTCATCCAACTCCACTACTCTAAGCCATCCTAAGGCCTCCTGTTCCCTGATGACTTTTCCCTTTCTTCCTTGCTGTCCTTTATCCCTGGAACTGCATCTCTGAACCTACTTTTTCTAGGGAGCCTTTGGAATAGCCCCTAGTTCTTAACCTAGGGCCCTCCAGATATGTTGCACTGCAATTCCCATCACCCTCATCCTGGCAGAGAATTATGGGATTTGCAGTCCAGTACACCAGGAGGGCACCAAGTTTGAGAACACCACCCTACTTTCTCAAAAACTAAGTATATATAACAGTAACATTAAAATAATTTCCCCTATTATCACTGCCTTATTTTCTTCCTTTGTTTGCCTTCTGAATGGCAATGTGAATGGAGATTGTAATCCCACTTTGAGTAGGGAACTGTTCTCTCATTCATTGTAAAATGCCAAGTACATAGACGGTGCTATATACATTAAAAATAACATTACATCTGGTAAACGATGTCTCAATGAGAAGATGTCTTCCTCTTTTCAGATCAGACTCGCTGTAATGTCTGGATTCTTGATGGGGACTTATACCACAAAGGTCTTCTGAAGTTTGCTGTTTCAGCAGAATCATTGCAGGAGACTGTTGTAATCTTTGTGGCAGATATGTCTAGGCCATGGACTATTATGGAATGCTTACAAAAATGGGCAAGTGTCTTGCGTGAGCATATTGATAAACTGAAAATTCCCCCTGAAGACATGAGAGACATGGAACAGCGATGTAAGTAAAGCAAGACTGTTTTCTATCTTTGCACAGCTTATGAAAGGACTTCTCACATATAGCACATTTATTTTTCTATATATATATTTATAAAACATCTCACTAGCTAAATTTCTCTAGGCATTTTATCATGATGATACCAACAAAACCAACCATATAAAACTAATAAGTATATCAACACAGCGTAAAATATAGTAGCACATTGCAGGGACTAGGATAATAAAGCACTAAACTACTAATGTGTTTAAATATGTAACTACCTATACTGAGTCAGACTATTGGTCTGTCTAACCCAGCATTGTATGCTCATGACTCCTGGTTACTTGCTGTGGCTTCACAGGCTTGTTGCATGACTGAAAACAGTATCGCTAGTTATGTGGGCAGTGTGGTTGCAGACATGTATTCTGTGCTTGTTCATAGAACAAATGGAGAAGAATTTAGTATCCTGAGACATTTAAACCACATCTCTATTCTCTAAACTTGGAAGTATGCAGATTTTGGAATAGCATAGGTGACGGTTCAGATTAACAGAGCTAGTGTGCTGTAATGGTTAGGTTATGGCATGGCATAGCATAGCATAGCAGTTTATTATGGTCAGTGACCAGATTGTCCATTAAAAAACAATTTACAAAGGAAAACCATAGGCTAAAATATTCTAGCTATTAAAAGGCTAAATAACAGTAGACAATGATATCAAATTGATTAAAATTGCCTGTTACAATTTCTAATTAAAATTTTAAAACGTTGCATACAGTATCTTTGTGGATCTTGCAGGTAGCTGCGAAAAACCTAGAACAACTGTGAGCTGGGCATTGGTGCCTATAAGAAGCTTCCTGGCAACCTCAGGATCAAATCTGCCTGGTCACCTTCTAAACAGATGGGAAATATACTTGGTCCATATTCCTTGATAAAACCAACAGTAAAAAAATAACATGTTCAGTTGTTTCAAGCTTCTAGCACCACATGGGCAAACCCTGCCACCATTGGCATCTTAAAGTATTTCCCCTACAAGACTGCAGAGGGGAGTACTTGCCATCTTAGGTTAGGGTATTGAACTAGGACTTGATTGATCTGGATTCTCATCCCTCTCAGCCATGAAGCTCACTGGGTGACTTGGAGCCAGTCTCTGACTCTTGGCCTAGCCTACCTCATAGGGTTGTTGTCAGGATAAAATGGAAAGAAGGAAGATTACATAAATAGCTTCTCAGCCTTTTGGCTAAGATCAAGTGTGGTGATTATATAAATCACCGTGAGCCCTTTGCAGGAAAAGTAGTGTTGTTTGTTGTTTAATCGCAATGTCATGCCTGACCCATCACAACCCCATGGACAACATTCCTTCAGGCTCTCCTGTCCTCCACTGCCCCTCGGAGTCCACCCAAGCTCACCCTTACTGCCACAGTGACTCTATCTAGCCACCTCATCCTCTGCCGTCCCCTTCTCCTTTTGCTGTCAGTCGTTCCCAGCATCAGAGTAAAAAGTGAGGTAGAGGTAAATAAATAAATAGTAATGAGTTTGGGAACAATGACAAAATGAGAAATATCTAAAGAAATGGGTTTGTTGCTATAGCCATGTGACTATAAGATGGTATACAAATGTGTTAAATAAATAAATAACTTGCAGAGAGCTTTGACTCTTGGGTGGTATAAATATCTCTATGGCATTAAAAGTAGGCCCAATTTTCTCATACCTGTACTCTTTTGTAATTTGTAAAAAATCTGTTTTTACAGACTTGTTATTTCTTCCACGGGGGACTTTGGCAAGTAGAGCTGTGTATGCACCACTGAATATCTTCAGACTGGGCAGCCTCAGTTGTATTCTGTAAACAGGTTGACTTGACTGAGCTTATCCCGTAGATGTCTTGGTTTGTAACTGTTAGGGCCCTTCCTTCCTTCCGTCCTTCCGTCCCTATACTGCCAAAGCTCTCTTGGCAGGTTGCAGCCACATATTTAAAACAATATAAAATATACCAATTAAAACATCATTAAAAAGTTGTCGATACAAAGTTGCCAAAATTTAAAAACAGAAAACACAAATTATATGTTAAAAAGACCCAGTTAGACCCTATCTAACAACTAGCAGGCCCCAGTAACTACTTAAATGCTCTGCAGTAGATGGTGGTCTTTATGTGGTGCCAAAAAGATAATCAAGTCGGTACCAGATGGGTCTTGGTGGGACCACCACTGAAAACGCTTGTCTCCTTGTTGCCACTATCTGAGCTTCCCTTGGAGGTGGGGATCAGTGAAAGGCTCCAGAACTTGATCGTAGTGTCCAGGTAGGTAGAGGCTGGAAGAGGTGTTTCATCAAAAATCATGGTCCTAAGCGTGTAGGGCTTTATAGGTCAAAACCAGCACCTTGAATTGGGCTTGGAAGCATATAGGCAACCAGTGCAAGTAAACTGGAATTGGTGTTATCCAATCAGACTGCCTGTTCCCTGTTACTAATGTGGCTACCTCATTTAGCACAAGCTGCAGCTTCCAATCAATCTTCAAGGGCGGCCCCATGTAGAGTACATTGCAGTAGTCTATCTTAGAGATTACCTAAGCATGGATCACTGAGAGCAGGCTGTCTCTGTCCAGATAGGAACATAGCTTAGCTACCAGCCAAAGGTGGTAGAAGGCACTCTGAAGCCACCTGAGCTTCAGGTGACAACGATGGCCTAAGCACCCTCAAGACTGCTTTGTCTTCAGAAGTTAGTTTCATCCTTTGAAAACCAAAAGTATATTTCCCAAGTGTGATCTTATAGAGACATTCCCTTACAAGAAATTAATTGTATTGTAAAAGGTATTTTGGTGCACTAAATTTACTTGTGCAGTTATTTGACAAAACCCAAAAAATTGAATAACATTAAAAAGTTGCACGCATGCAGTTCTACATGTGAGATGTGCGGGTGGTGGTCCCAGCCCATCTGTCCACCTCATGTTTACTGAATACAACCCTAACCCCAATGGGAAGGACTGGACAGGGACACTTGCAGTGCAGTGGCAAGTGGCACTTCTCTGTTGGTGTTCCTCTCTCTTCTTGCTAGGTAGACTGTTGTTTTGTTTACTGTGTCAGCAACTGAAGTATCCCTAACACATTGAAACAAATCACATCTCTATTCTGCATACTTAGAAGCATGCAGATTTTTTAATAACATAGGATAGGGTTCAGATTAACAGAACTAATGTCGTGTAATGGTTAATGCAGAGCAGAGGAAGCTGCCCCAGCTAGTCTAGGACATCTAAGGTATTTATTAGATTTCTATCTCTTCTTTGTATTTATTTTTTATTTTTAAAAGAACTCATAGCAGTTTATATCATTCTCTTCTTGCTCTCAGACCTATCCCTGCAACAGCAACACTGTGAGGTAGGCTGGGCTGAGAGTCTGGCTGACTCAGAGTCATGCAGCTGGGTCCATGGCTGAGCAGAGACTAGAGTTCCAGTCCAGTGCTCCTAACCAGTACAGCATACCAGATGCCAGCAGGAATTTGGCAATGGGGTAGGAGTGGAAGAGGGGACAAAGGCAGGGGCAAACGTGAGGAGCCTGGAGTAGCCCAGCAACAGTCTCTTCCAAGAAACTGAGAGCTGCAACTGAAAGGGAATGCCTGATTACTATCAGCAGCCCTGTGAGTGAGGAGTTTCACTCTGGTTCCTGATACCCAGCTGGGCAGGTCAGAGGAAGCTGCCCCAGCTGGTCTAGGGACTCTTGGATGCAAGAACAAATTTTGCCAGCCGAATCTGATTTTATGTTCTGATTGAGTAACCTCCCTGATACATGCTTGGAATGCTGTGGACATAATCTACCTTGACTTTAGTGAAGCTTTTGATCAAGTGTGGAATAGTGGTCAAGAGCCTGGGACTGGGACTCAAGCGATCTGGGTTCTAGTCCCCGCTTAGCCATGGAGCCAACTGGGTGTCTTTGGGCCAGTCACAGACTCTCAGCCCAACCTACCTCACAGGGTGGTTGTTGTGGGAATAAGATGGAGGAGGAGAATGATGTTAGCTGCCTTGAGCCCTTTGCAGGAAAAAGGCAGCGTATAAATCGAAAAATAAATAAGTAAGTAAGTAAGTAAGTGTCCCATGACACTTTTGACAAGTGTCTCATAATCTCCTGATTAGCAAGCTAGCTCAAAGTGGGCTAGATGGAACAACAATCAAGTGGATCCATTGTTGGCTATAGAATTGGATTCAGCAAGTGCACATCAGTGGCACCTTCTCAAACTGGGGAGAGGTACAAGTGGGGCTCAATTTACAGGAAGCCAGATTCTGGCTGGATACCTGAAAAAAATTCCTGGCTGTGAGAGCAGTATGATAATAGAACCAATTACCTAGGGCAGTTGTGGGCGCTCCCACACTTGAGGAATTCAGGGAAGATGTAGGAGGTGAACCAAAGTTTGCAGGAAGCCCTGCATCCTGAGGCTGGATACACAGGTGAGACAGGATGTCAGGCAGTCAAGAGGTAGGCACAACAGCAAACAGGTGAACTTGTGTTACCGAGGCTACATGGCAAGGCAGGAGACACAGCAGGAACAAGCACTACAGCAGACAGGTGGACCTGCACTTCTGAAGCCAGTTCTGGAGGGAAGAGCTGGCCCTTATATAGCTCTTCCCCCCGGACTCCCAGTTGGCACTTTCATCTGGAGTACAGTGTACCAAACCTGCAAATGTGGCGGTTACCCTGGTTCTGGCCACCAGAACAGCCCAGATCTTGACACCTCCAACTCTGGTATCCCTTAGGAAAGTAAGAGGGATGGCTGCTAGCAAGAGGGCCTGTTCTGCCGCTGCTCCCCACATTTGGAATGCTCTCCCTCAGGAGATTCGCTTGGTGCCTTCCTTATATTCCTTTTGGTGCCAGACAAAGACCTATCTTTTAAAAAACACTTAAATATGTATTAGATGCCACTTAACCTCCATTTGTATTTTAAAATGATTTAATTTATATATCCATTTTTATATTTGTTAATGTATAACTGTTGTTTAATGTTTTTATAATGGTTTTTTAAGTTGTTTGATTGTTAGCCGCCTAGAGATGCCATGGGTGAGATAGGCAGTATATAAATGTTTTAAATAATTAAATAAATAAATGATATTCTGTGATTTTATGAAGGTGAGTGAAATAGAATCAAGAGTGTATATGAGTTATGATGGTGCATCTTTAAATATCACAACAGTCAAGTTGAGAACACTCATAGTGTGAATAAAAAATAGCCACTTTCCTATGCAGTGATGATTTATTTTGCTTAATCCCAGAATCAAGTGTAACTTAAATATGATCAATGTGAGAGCGACGCATGTATTGCGGTATTAGCTATGCAGTGTTAAAGGGCATGACATTGGCCTGTTCTTCTATGGTATATTCTTGGACTTAGTATTGTAACTGCAGAACATTTTCATCATTCCTGAAAATGTATTATCTCCACAGTACTGCAAAATAGATGTTTTTCCAGTTGTCTTGTTTGAAATATTTGGACATTTCCTTTTTTGCTAAGTGCAATCTGGGAGGCATCTCCTGGCATTTCACACATCTCCGGTTTCAACCTTGTACTCTGCTCATTTTTAAATGGCTGGAGAGAAAAACCAAAGATATCCAAATGCTTTTCAAAGCTTTGTCATGTGGCTTTATCAAACGAAGAGCTAGTCTCAAATTCAGTGGATAAAAGGATCCCTTTCTTCTACCATGAAGTATGTTTGTGTTTGGGATTACATCATTCTGCATCTTGTGAAATAGGCCATGAGTCTTTGGCTATTGTGATAAAAAAAATACATGCATACTCTTGGAATTCAATAAAATGCAAGACCATTCTTATGTTTCCTTGCAATGTTTTATGCAACAGTTGTAGTGCTCGTACCTCTGCTGAAATATAAGCTGCCAAGTAAACTGTTGAAAAATGCAAGAGGCAGAGCATGGCCAGTGCTGCTCTTGCTTCTCATAGAGGGATTTGTTGAAACTGCCAGAGCAACAGCATAGGGTAGCATGAGGAAAACAATAACCCTAAGGAAAGGCCTTGGGCCTTTCAGGCTGCAAGTGTCAACAGGAGACTTTTTCCAGTAGTATCTCTTCACATGTCCAAAGGAGCAAATTTTCATCCAGTGACTGTATTTTTCTAGCCACTGCCTGAGAGAGGACATTGCAGAGTTGAGAATTGAGCATGTTTGAAGGGGAAGATATATAGACTTGTGCTATGCAGATCATCTCAAAACCCTTCCTTGTGGGAAAGACCTTCCTTGGCTGTAGAAAGCAGCTGACAAAGCAGTAAAAAATAGTAGAAAGCAGCTAACGAATCAGAAGCCAGGTCAGATGCCAGTGGGGAGGGGAGTACAGAGGTGGTAAAATTTCTGGTATCATTTTGATCAAATGTAGGAAATGCTACCGTACGTGCATGTATCCATGTGCTCTAAAATGATGCATCCATTATAGGTTTCCTGTCTTGAGTACATGTCCAGAGCTGTGAGATGTGTGGTGCCTTATCGTTCACTGAAGTATATAGCAGACACTGTATTCCTCTAGAGCTGCCTTGTCTTGGGTAGCTGCTTATGGCAGCTGAAAACAAATGACCCAGACCTGTGCTGCCTGCAGGAATAGGTTGACTTTAAAATCCGCATAAATCGATCGCAGTGGCTAAAGTCTGACAGTACGATCTGACTTTTTGTGGGGGAGGGGAAGAGTAATTAGTGCAGGCGCAGTAAGCTTGCCTGCACCCTAACCCTAAGCTAGTGCTGCTGTTTTATGTTGCATCTAGTACTTTGGGTTGCTCTGGGTTATGGCAAACTGCCAGTTTCCTGAACAGGAGCAAGCTAATATCCTTGCTGCTTAGTGTGTTTAAAGAAAACTTACCTAATGTTATAAGAGTGGCAATGCCAGCGAGGTATTTTAGTGAGGGAGCTACTAAGTTGCAGGCGCTCTCTAGATGTGTGAAACATGTGCCACGCCTAGAAATATCGTTTATAAAAATTTGATCCAGTGGCAGTCAGGGTAGGGTCCTTCGGATTCTGTTTTGTACTTGAAGTCCAATATATTGCTGCAGGCCTATGCAGGATATGGCTGTCTTGGCTCAGGCGCTGTCCCTTTGTTAGCATGCATCTCTGATAGCATTGGGCAGTGGTTGCACACTGCACAGAAAGGCCTATCCCTTGTAGTACACCCTGTCAGGCTTCTGGCCACATTTCCTGGTTTTCCGCAACAGGAGATGGTAAGTATTGCTTGTTTAAGTGTGCCCAGGCCTCGGCCTTGTTGATGACTTCAGCTGTTCTCTGCTGAGCTTGGCTTCACTGTGGATCATGGAAGGGGAGAGAGAGAGAGCAGCAGCAACACGAGGAATCCCAGATGGCTGGCTTCCTTCTGCTTGTGCAGCCTGTGTGAAGAGTCAATGTTGATCTGCTACATGGGGGTGTTATGTGTTTAGAGTCCTGTTAGGGGAAGAGTTGAAGCATGGCAGACAAGAACACACTCTTTATGAAGAGGGTCCTAGGTTCCATTTACAGCCACAGAAACTCTTTTCTGTAACCCTGAAGAGCTACTGCCAGTCAGTATCAACAGTACTGGGCTAGATCAACCAGTGGCCTGACTCTGTATTAGGCTGCTTTCTATGTCGCTATCAAGTTATTCATGAAACTCTAAAATACCGTAGGACTGAAGTTTCAAGCCAAGAAATAAAGATGTACAAATAATCTTTGCATATTCAATCAAACCCCTTAAAGAATACTTTTTTAAAAAAGCTGTGGGTAGATGTGACTGCACATTTTAAAAAGCCAAATACACCTTGAACATAAACTGGGATAGCTAGTTAAGTGTGCAAACTTATCTTTAAAAATTTTGCCTGAATGTTTATTCAAACTTATTTTCAATAGCTGATTTGAAGTTATAGTTCTATATCTGTAATCCTGTTGTCCCTTTTTCATAACTCAAAAGCATTGAATTAGTTTAAAAATATTTTTTCCATAGTTGTGAAAGCTTTTCAAGAATATGTAGAACCCGAAGAAGGTTATCAGGGATCACCACAGAGAAGAGGTCCATCAGGGCAAGATGATGAAAATGTTATCCTACCACTTGGTGATAATGTTCTGACTCACAACCTTGGGATCCCTGTGATAGTAGTATGTACAAAGGTGAGCTTGACCAGCAACACTAGGCAGACATTTGGTGTTACAGTACAGATAATTGAACCAGGAGGCAAAATTCCAAGTTCACTTGGAGCTTCATGCAAATAGAATAGGACCTATTTTACTGGTAAAGAGGCTGTTCAAATAGTTGAAAATTCATATTTCTGGGAAGCTGTTTTTCTAGTCTGTAAAATATTTCCAAGTCAAATTCAGAGGACAGTAGATTTCAGTTTTTAATTTTACATACAAGACACATAGGCCAAAAACATTTAAGCATGACAGATTGGAGTTAACCTTAAATTGCCTTTGTGTTTGCTTCAAAGCTGCGATATCTTGGAGGATGAGATGTTTGTAAACTCAGATGCATATTTTTGCACTGTTTTGAGAGATGATGCTTAGCCTGTCCAACCCTGTTGATATGTGAAGAAGTATTTTTTAAGGGCCTTAAAGTTTGCTTTGAACATTTGTTTATGCAACAGATTTGGTGCATATTTTGTACTTTAAGCTTTCAAAATTAATAATTTATCTTGGTATTTCTTTTTCAGTGTGATGCAATGAGCATATTAGAAAAGGAGCATGACTACAGAGAAGAGCACTTTGATTTCATTCAGTTGCACATTCGTAGATTCTGCCTACAGTGTATCCTTTTCTTACTTAAGTTTGAGGAATGGAATGAAAACAGAAGCATATTTAGGAACGCTATTTCATGAACTCAGTACGCTATCATCTTATCCCAATTACCTAATCTATTTCATTACCCATTGTCGGGTTCTGTAGAGAACATTTCCATGTTCCAAGTGTATTTCATCTAATGTACCACATACGTAAGCTTAAACAACAAGTCACGTCCCTTTGTCCTATTGATGGTATTTTCTTTTTCTAATATTGGGTCTATGAAAATTCCAGCAGCCCTTAAATAAATGATAAATCAGCTAGATCTTGATTTATTATATGTTTAACTAACAGTGTGTCTGTTGATTCAGAAGTACATCCATGTTTAGGTCAGTGTTCTATCCGCATGCACAGTGAACTGGGTGCAACTTATTTTCAAATAGGCATTGTGCTGTAAGTACATTTAGTGAATCATTGCAGTAATTAGCACATTATGTGAACACTAATACGGAAACTAATATGCTTATAATATATAGTTGTCTTAGTGAATACTGTGAGTCACATAGGACTTGCTGTCATGTTTAAACTTTGCATGTTCACCACCTTTAATTTTGACTTTCAGGTGTTAGGTAACTGTCTCCTAGTTAAAGTGCCTCCCCTCTCATATTTTTTCATTGGACACTGAAATGTCTTGTTCACTTCATTTTAAACAGTTATATGTTAAATACATTCTACTACAATTCTTGGATTCACGTATTTTCTGGAAATCCTGCTGTTTTAGGAAAACGTGACTACTGGCTTGTTACTCATGTTGAGCAGATCAATTTCAGTTTATCTTAATACCATAAAACTACTCAGTGCTTTCCTTAATCAAATGAATAGATGGAGCAGCCTTGATTTATACATCAGTTAAGGAAGAAAAAAATCTTGATTTGTTGTATAAGTACATTGTACATAAAACGTATGGCTTTCACTTTACCACACCTGCCTTAGTGGTAGAAAAGGATGCAGTTTTCATGTAAGTAGAAGAACCAGGCAGGAGACCCTGTTTCCTTGTATATTTTAGATTGTATAATTTTAGATTGTTTAGTGTGTGTTGTTTGTTATGTTTGGTTTATGTTTTTGTTTTATATTATATTTGTTATGAGCCGCCCCGAGGCTAGTTGGCAAGGGGTGGCATAGAAATGTTTTCTAATAAATAATAAATAATAAATATTTGCATAAGGAAAGTCAGTCACTTTAAGTGGAAAATAAGATTTTGCTTGGGGTGGATGGAAGGGTAGGAGCCACTGCTGTATATGATGCATAAATAAACTTACAGAATGTAAACCTAACCCACTTACATGGAAGTCAGTCTCCAGTGACTTAATGGAAGTACTCGGGAAATGCCTAGCTGGATCATAGTGTTGTAAGACCTCAAATGAAGTTCTTGCTACTTCTACAAATAGTTGAATGCTTCACCTCATTGCTGATACCATGACTTCTAAGAGTTGTTACACTGGTGCTTCTCCAGCACTGAATTTCTGTGTGCCGTAACTTTGTCGTCCAAGGATAATCATGCTGCCTAGTGGGACCAGGTTTCATTCATGTCACCTCAGATGACACCCTCAAATAGTTGGCATATATAGAGGCTGGTGCCAATATGTGCTGATCATAATTGATGGTTGAGGGAAGGGACAATAACTTTGTGGCAGGTTTCAGTTCCTTATATTACTTTTGCAGAAGTGAGCTACCTTTGCATGTTACATTGAGATACATTATTTAAGATAGCCCAGTTGTTATCAAACATTGCATTATATAGGCAGGATTGGCTACTGTATCCTTCTTCAACCTAATGACCTCCAGATATTTTAGACTACAACTCCCAGCATTTCTGAACATTGGTCATGCTGGCTGTGGCAGTTAGGAATTGAAGTCCAAGCATCTGGAGGGCACCAAGTTGGGATGGGGACTGCAGTTTTCTGCCGAGTGTATGCTTGGCAATGTTCTGGGGTTTGCTGCTGCACATATGAGTACCTGTAAGGCCATTCAGCAGTTTGGTTGTTGGTTCTCTCAACTTACCTGCATTTCACAGTCAGCCAAAATAACATTAAGCCTCCTTAGGCAGGTGGGTTTGCTTTCTGTTTTTTCTCCTAATGTGGCAAAAAGGCAAACGTGGTGGATGTATTCTTGCAAATTGTATTTCTCTAGACCTGCTGGTTGGGACAACGAGAAGAAAATTGCAATTCTACATGAAAACTTGACAACAGTAAAGCCAGAAGATTCATATGAAGACTTCATTGTCAAGCCACCTGTAAGAAAGGTAACAACAGCTTTGAAGTATATGTTACTTTATGCTGCTTGGTGGGCTGTTATACTGAACTCTGTATCCTGAAGCAGGGTAAGTATGATAAGCTATTATTCTTATCAGTGGATTCAGATAGCATAACTCACACTCAAGTGTTGAGTGCAGGTTGTCATTGAACCATGGGCTTTTGCTGAGTGTTGAGTTGTTATGCTGTCTGAAACCAGCCATGTTGACAAACCATGGTTTCTTAACCACAAACAACCCATGAGGAGACCCCATGGTCGAATTGTGAAATATGAGTTGCTTGGTTAAAAAAGCATGGCTTGTTATTGCAGAGGGTTTCAGACAACAGGAAGCCAAGTTAGCCAAGGCTAAGGCTGATTACGAGCTGAGACTTACCAAGAATATCAAGAGCAACAAAAAGGGCTTCTTTCAGCATGTAAATAGGAAAAGGAAGGGGAGACAAGTGGTGGGACCACTAAATAAGGAGGAAGGAGATCCAGTGACTGATATGAGGGAACAGGCACAGATGCTAAATGACTATTTTGCCTCTGTGTTCTCCCCAAAGCAGGACGGGGAATATCCGTATAGGAGATTAGATGAGGCTGGAGATTTAGGGACACAGATTAGAGTCACCCCCCCTTGAAGTCGAGGGGCTCCTCAGGGCATTGGACATTACAAAGGCGCCAGGCCCTGATGGGTTACACCCAAGAGTACTTAGAGAGTTGGCAGGGGTTCTCTCACGCCTGCTGGCCTCCATTTTTGAGACCTCGTGGAGAACGGGTGAGGTTCCAGAGGACTGGAGGGTGGCATCAGTGGTCCCAGTTTTCAAAAAGGGTAGTAGGAAGGACATGGGGAATTATAGACCGGTTAGCCTTACGTCCATTGTAGGAAAAACAATGGAAAGGCTCATAATAGAGAGAGATCTAGTGATGCCAGGTAGGGAAGGGAGGCTGACAGCCACACAACACGGCTTCTGCAAAAACAGGTCCTGCCAGACAAACCTTGTGGAATTCTATGACAAGGTTTCAAGATGGCTAGATGGAGGGGATGCAGTGGATGTGGTATACCTGGATTTCAGCAATGCCTTTAACAAAGTGCCCCATGATATCCTGGTGGAGAAACTGAGGAGTTTTGTATACACTAAAGCACTGTCCAGTGGATTAGGGCATGGTTGACTGACCGAAAGCAGAAGGTAACCATTAGCGGGGAATCATTGGGATGGTGGCCAGTGACAAGCGGGGTCCCCCAGGGCTCTGTCCTGGGGCTGATCCTGTTTAATCTTTTCATTAACGACATGGAAGAAGGGGTGAACAGTCTGCTGATCAAATTCGTAGACGACACTAAAACTGGAGCAGTGGCCACAACTGAGGAGCAGGTACACCAGATCCAAAAGGATCTGGACAGACTATGGAAGTGGGCAGGAGATGACAGGATGGCGTTCAATGTGGATAAGTGCAAGGTCTTGCACTTGGGGCATAGGAATAGCGGTCGTAAATACAGGTTAGGTGACAAGTGGCTGGAGAGCAACACTTGTGAAAGGGACCTTGGGGTACTGGTTGACTGCGGGCTAAACATGAGTCAGCAGTGTGATGTGGTGGTCAAGAGGGCAAATGCCACCCTTGGTTGCATAGCCAGAAGTGTGGCTTCTAGATCGAGAGAGGTATTACTACCACTCTGCACAACTCTGGTGCGCCCGCAACTGGAGTATTGTATTCAGTTCTGGTCCCCTCGTTACAGGAAGGATATAGCCAGGTTAGAGTCAGTGCATCATAGGGCCACAGGGTTGGTGACCAGTTTGCAGGGGAAGTCATATGAAGCGAGACTGAGGGAACTGGGTCTTTTCAGCCTGGAGAAGAGGAGACTCAGAGGGGATCTGTTGGTGACATACAGGTATGTGAGGCGATGTCACATGCAGATGGGTAGAGGCCTGTTCTCCCCTGCAGAGGAGGCCAGGACACGCTCCAATGGAGCAAAGCTCAGGCAGCCAAGGTTCCATTTGGATGCCAGGAAGCACTTCCTGACAGTTAGGACCCCAAGGGCGTGGAATGGGCTCCCACGGGAGGTCGTTGAGACCCCATCGGTGAGGGTGTTCAAAGACAGGCTGGACATGCACATGGTGGACATGTCGTGAGTGGAGCCGGCTGGTGCCGGAGGTCAGACTACATGGCCCGGGAGGCCCCTTCTGACTCGCTCTGTTTCTATGTTTCTATGTCTAAGTTTCAACTCCAGTCTATGGTTCAACATCAGTTCTCACTTGCTGCTTTTCCCTCGCCTTGCTGCTTTTCTCTTCCCTTGCTGCTTTTCCTTGGACATCACTGCCACTGATGTCCAAGTGGCACAGTAAAATTCCTGGCACTAACCCCATAGTCTCTCCTCTCCATGCTCTCTCTGCTCTGCTTTTGTATGGCTTTTATACTTACTTTTATTTTCAGAGGATTGTGAAAAGTGATCTCCAGTTTAACAGCTAATGTCTACCCCTTCAAAGTGACCAAGTGGCACATTAGAGGAGCTGTCACTGGCTCGTCACACCATCAGTCCTCATTGTTCCTGTAAAAGGGAGTGTTCACACTCTTCCCCCTTCCTGAGCATCTAGAATCATGGGTTATCATGTCCCCAAAAACCTGAGGATTTTGCCACAAAGAGAGTGATCTAGTGGCCCTGCCTGCTTCTTGTGAACAAAGTTCACTTACATTTTGGTTTCTCTTAACAACTCATCTTTTGAGGAGGAACCAAGGTAGAAAATAAGGTTCTTGGCAGCCTCTTTGGGTTGCCTCTAGCCCATGGGGTGGGGGTCCGTTTGAAGAGGCAGTTGGAGGGGGTTTAGATTAATAAAGGTACTGAAGGGGCCATGGGGTTGGGTGTTTGGTGTGACCCTAGCCCAGAAGCCATCCCTGCGTCAGGCTAGCAGGGTATCTGTTATAATGTTGATAGCCATTTTCTGTGCATAAGAAAGCTTTGTATTCTTTTATCCCCCCTCAGTTAGTTCATGACAAAGAGCTTGCAGCAGAAGATGAACAAGTGTTTCTTATGAAGCAGCAGGTAAGTGAAAGGGATCCTGTTTGTATTTATACTGGAATATTTCTGTGAAAATTAGAATATTTTAAAGGTCCCACAGCTCTTGTAAATGATCAGAAGTCAGTGTGCAGTTGGCAGGATGCCTACAGCAGATGCATGGACTGGAATGCAGTGCACCAGATAGGAGATACCTTTCTCTTACGTTTTTACCCTTGACTGAACAGATATTTTCGGATATGAATACAGAATATATATATGTGTGTGTGCATATATTAAAAAGGCAACAGGAAGAATGGACTGAGAAGGCTCTGCAGTGAGGGGGGCCTGCAGTGCCTGTGCAGTGTTTGTTTTCTTGTCTGAGGTCAGCCTGACCTACATGTGCAACAAGCGCAGGCTAGTGGCCCTCTTAAAAGAAAAGGTGAGAGCAGCGCATGTCCACTCTCAGGCCAACACATTAAGATGAAGAGTTTTTAGAGAGAGCAATGGAACTGCAGCAGCTGGGTGTAGGACAGGAGCTGGAAGTGCAGCAGCAAGCTGAGGCAGAGGAGGAAGATCCTGAGGGCAGGGAAGATGGGAGGAAACTCCTTGGGAAAGGGTGACAAGTGCAGAAGAACTCAATGACACTTTGCACCAGTGGAAGCAGGGGGGCTATGGCACTGCTTTCAGTTACTTGAGGATGAGACTGGAGGGCAGCCTGCAGTGGAAGAAATGCAAAGTCATTCCATGCAATACTGAACAAGAGGCTAAAGGACAACCAAGTGGCGATGATACCAAGGCTTGCAGGAACAGGAAGAGATGGCATGGGAACACATATATGTCAGCAAGACCCATGGACTCAACAGGTATGATGTCTTCCCAGAGGGCAGATTAGTGATATAAGTGAAAGATTGCCAAGGATCATACAACCCACTGACAGATATCCCTTCCTTCTTATAAATGACACTGCCAAGTTGAGCTTTGAAGAATTCACTTCAGAATTTGAAGCTTTAGAGAGGAAAGTCAAGAACTTTGGGGCCTCGATAGTTTTCTCTTCAAAAACCTCCACAGTCTTTGAAAAGGATTAGGCAGGGAAAGAGAGAGATCTCAAACGAATGCCTAGCTATGAAGGTCATGCCAACGTGAAAGATTTGGAATCTGGGACTAGAGGCTATGCTTCCTGGAAGAGGGACTGCTGGCAAGGGATGGGTTGCACATTACACGATTGGATGGAATGTGTTTGGCCACAGCATGAAGAGGGCTTTATCAGGGTTTATCAGGAGGGCTTTAAACTTACAGGGGAGGGAGAAGCACACCTGGGCTGACAAAGATTCTGCTTTGGCAAAGGCTGATAGACTCACAACAGAGAAAGCAGCTCTAACAGTGTCCGATTGTGGTCTTCCAAAAAATGTAGGAAGAAACTAGAGTATAAAGCATGTGCTCTTCATTGTCTAAATACTAATGCTTGGAGTATGGGGAACAAGCAGCATGACCTTGAACTCTTAATACAGGAGGGTAAATATGACCTGATTGGTATAACTGAACCTTGGTGGGATGTCTTCTATTACAGGAATTCAACAATTGGAGGATTTAGCTTTTTTCAGAAGAACAGAAAGGGAGGCAGAGTCACACTACATGTTAAAGATAGAATCTGTGCCCAGAAATACACAGATTCTGGGGGATGAGTTTAATAGTCCCATTGAGAGCATCTGGATTAATCTAAATGGAGCAAGGAATAAAAGGAACATAGTATTGGAGATTATTACCAACCAGCCAGTCAAGGAGAAGATGAGGACTTTTGAAAGGCAAATTGCCAGTGTTTCAAGGAGGCATGATGTTGGCATCATTGGGGACTGCCAGACTAATCTGATTTCATTTTTTTAATTTGGTAACCTCCTTTGGACCTTCTCAAACTGGGGAGAGAGAACCAACTGAGTATGGCTGGGTTCAGTCTTGGGCTCATGGCTCTTCAACATTTGTATTAACAATTTGGATAAGGGAGCACATGGAATGATTATCAGATTTTCAGATGACACAAAACTGGGTAGGACAGCTAATAGTCCAGAAGGTGGAAAGAAGATTCAGGGTGAGCTTGATAGGTTGGACTGCTGGGCTGAAAACAACTGAATGAAATTCAGTAGGGACAAATGCCAAGTCCCACACCTAGGAAAAAGAAACCAGATGAATTGTTACATGATGGGGAATATTTGGCTCAACATGCAAGTGAGAAGGATCTTGGAATTGTTGTAGGGCACAAGCTGAATATAAGGCAACAATGTTCTGTGGAAGAACAAAAGGCAAATTCTATTTTAGGCTGCATTAAGAAAAGTATCACTTCCAAATCACATGCCATTCTCCTTTACTCAGCACTCATTAGGCCTCATCTGGAGTACGCAAGCTATCATTTAAGAAAGATGCAGACAATCTGGAAAGGGTTCAGAGAAGGGCAACAAGGATGACCAGGGGACTGGAAACAAAGCCTTGCAAGGTTACAGGGAAAGAGCTGGGCATGCTTAGCTCAAAAATTGAAGAGTGAGGGGAGATAGGATAGCACTCTCCAAGTACTTGAAAAGCCATCTTGGAGTGGAAGGACAGGATCAGTCATCTCAAGATGCAGGACACATAATAATGGCATCAAATTACTGAAAACCAGATAATGGCTAGATGTCAGGAAACATTTCCTGACTGTTGGAGCTTGACGAGAATGGAACCAATGACCTAGGGAGGTTGTGGGCTTTCTCATGCTAGAGGCATTCGAGATGCAACTTGGAGGGCCTTCTGAGAGGCATGGCTTAACTTTCAGCACTGAGAAAGCAGTTGGATCATCTGGCCCCTTCTAAATCTACTATTCTCTGGTTCTCTGAGTCACACTGTTATGATGGCCCCCAAAGAAGCTTGGAACTGGAATTCTAGGAAGAAGTGGCAAGAGAACTCCTTGCCTTATTGTGCTGAAATTCCCTTGTTCCTGGAAATAAGCTTTTACTTAGGACTAGCTTTGTAGATCAGGGATAGTGATAATCATTTGAATCTGTGGCTTGAAACCAGTAAGTATAATTCAGTGTTCTCTGCTGATTGCATATGCTTCTTTGTCATGGTCTCTGCATCACGCATATAAGGGTGCTGCACCTGCACAGGGCCTGTTGCCGGGATGATTTCGTAGCTTTAACGGTTTTTGCTGATTCCATATACGTCTCGGATCAGGTACAGGTAACTTTAACTGTGGTGCCCTCTAGTGATAAATTCCTCTGAGTCAAATGGGGTAAGGTTAAGTCTACGCTCAAGAGGACAATTTATTATAAATATGTATATTTCTGAACATTTTTCCTAGTACACTTACACTCTGTTTGTTCTCTTTGTAGTCTTACCTTGCCAAACAGCCAGCCACACCTACAAGAGCTTCTGTAAGTACTCATTTGTTGGAAAGCGATTTGCAGTTTAAAATTCAAGTTCATCCTGGGAACGAAATGATTACTGAATGTTTTTACAGTGGTTGCTCAGAATCTCCCTGAAGCAGGATATTTGGACCATAAAATGTGTCTTCTAAAGCATGACTAGGAGCTGGCATTTGACTCTTCTGGATCAGTGTGTGAATAGCGTTCCCAAATTGATGTGGGAAGTTGGCTAGAAGGGTGCACAAGAGACTGAATAAAGCAGGGAGGAAAAAGAAGAGAGGAAAGTTTGAACACTTAAAGAGGAAAAGTCAGTAAAGAAAGAAAATACACTGGAGGAGAAAGAATCCATTTGAAGAATGCACAATGACACAAAACTCATTGGGCAGAAACGCTAAACTGAAACTTACGCCATTTTTCCATTTATTTCACCACACTCCATTGTTCTTTTTTATTTTAGAGAAGCTGTTTGCACTTTGTGAAATCTCAGAGCAACCAAATACTGATTTATGCATTTGCAGGTGGCGCAGTGGTTTAAACCGCTGTGCTGCTGGGCTGGTTGATCGAAAGGTTGCCGGTTTGAATCTGCACACGGGGTGAGCTCCCGTGCGCCATCCCAGCTCCTGCCAACCTTGCAGTTCGAAAGCATGCAAACACAAGTAGATAAAAAGGTGCCACTTCAGTGGGCAGGTAACAGCGTTCCGTGCACTTCGGTGTTTAGTCATGCTGGCCACATGACCATGGAGACTGTCTGCGGACAAACGCTGGCTCCCTTGGCCAGGAAATGGAGATGAGCACTGCCCCCTAGAGTCAGGCATGACTGGACATAACGTCAAGGGGAAACCTTTACCTTTTAGTTAAACTTTGGCTTATTTGCTCTTGGCTGCAAATGTCATTCTTATATTATCTAGGAGTCTCCTGCACGAGGGCCTTCTGGATCTCCAAGACCCCAGGGCAGGGCAGGCCCTGCTAACGTTCCCAGTGCTTCACCAATAGCATCCGTTAAGAAACCCGATCCAACTATTAAAAGTATGTGTTGCAACTTAATCTATTTTATATGCAATATATTCTGTTCCCGGAACTGTGAGTGTTTTAGATGAAAGTCACAAGGTACAGATGTGGTTGATAGCATTGAATATTCATGTAGAATTTTTGGCAGGCAGCTGTTGCAGCTGAGAAATGCTAAGAGTCAATCAATGATTAAGATAATGAATTAACACTTATTTCCATAAAACAAATTGCTACACAGTTAATTAGTTGTGGCTCATTTAATTATTAAGCATAGTACAAACAAGTAAGTTTGGAACTTCCAAATTTGATTGAATATGATTTAATATTCATTTGTAAAACATATTTCTAGGCCATGTTTGTTCTGTAAAGGAAGTCACAGCTCTGAGTTTGCAGGAGTTGAGCTGGGCTGTCAAGGACAGGGTATTCTGGAGGACATTCACTCATATGGTTGCCATAAGTCAAGAGACAACAACATCTTTAAGGATGGAGCCCTTAATTACAGAAGTACTTTCACAACAAATTCAGACCCAACAAGGAAGTCCCTCCTCAAATGTTTTATGGAGGAATGAATGCCAGCTACATTGCCAGAAGAAGGAACCACTAAACTGAGAAAACTGAATAAATTTAAGGCCATAAATTTTAATTTGAAAAAATATTTTGCATATAATTCCTCTTTGGACACCAAGAAGGGATCAGTATGGCTTAGAGATTACATTATTTCTTATACCTTTATTGTTTCATTTTATTTTTAAAAATAAGAGATTTTTTTAAAGTATCTTTTAAAATATCAGAAGATTGTTTATCTTTCACAATCCTACATATTTAAACTTGATTCCTTCCAATTAATGCAGATAATGCTGCAAGCGAGGGCGTGCTGGCCAGCTTCTTTAACAGTCTCTTGAGTAAAAAGACTGGCTCTCCTGGGAGTCCTGGTGCAGGAGGAGTTCAGACCACAGCTAAAAAATCAGGTATTACAAAAAAGCTAGTATGGGGTGGGGAGATTGTTCATACTAATTTACTGGGCTGACCTACATGTAATGCATTCCTTGGGTTGAACTTTCAAACATAACTTTTCTGAAGGCATCTTCCCAATTACATAGGGGAAGGAATGGGCCTGACAGTTTTCTTAGGCTTGTTTAGGCCTGTCATTGTAGTGCTAAACCTGGTTTAGCATTGCATGTGATCCAGGCGATCCTGCCTATACCATAATGAGGCCAGTCGATGTTTTGGTTGGGCAGCAGAAAAGTCTTTCAGCAGATAGTTCTGTGTCTTGTGGAAAACTCAACTAGCTCAGTCTTTATAATTCCACTGTTTATTGTGATGCTAAAATACTGGTCTTCACAAATATGACAGAGACAGCATGTTTAGAACTGGCTACTATTTGCATACATACACTAAAACAGTAATTGTTTTTTAGGACAAAAAACTGTTTTGACGAATGTTCAAGAAGAACTGGATAGAATGACTCGCAAGCCAGACTCTATGGTAATGGCCAACTCCTCTCCAACAGAAAATGAAGCTTGATAACGCTTGAACCTGCATATGTAAATGACCAAATAACTATGTATATTGATCTGATAAGACCAGGAGCTCTCTGCTATGGCAGATGCTATAAGTTTTCTTGGGGCAGGGGGAAATGAAATTTAACCTTCATTGGCTTGTCCCAGTTATCAAGTGCACATTCAGGAAGTTTTGCATATAAAATTCCTCTGTTTTAAGATAACCATTTAGAGTTTAAATAGGGCAATTCTCTTATCTGAGTGGCAAACAAGGTGCGACTGTGGTTCTTAGGGAAGAGCACAGAGAAGTGGGATGCAGAATTCCTGTTGAAAAGCTGCGAGTAGCTGCTGGCACTAAGGAAGAATGAAATCCCTTTTTTCAAGTTTACTGGAGTTAGCCATTCAAAACATACTTGTACTTGGAAAGAATCTGGTGTAGCAGAGTTTTGTTTGGATGAAGACTGTATAAAATGCTGCATTTTAAAAGGGGGAAATGCAAGATCTGTTAAGTAGAAGTGAAAAGCATGTCGGACAGACTGGAGAAAAGCAGTGTTGAATAGATAATCACGGTTTAAAAAGAAAAGCCTTTACAATTGGGGACGCTCAAAGCTTAAAACACTGAGCATCATGGGATTTTTTTCTATAAATTGCATTTTTAGTTCTAATAATAAGATACTTAAAATGTGTTGGTGCCCTTTTTTGTCATAACTGACACAGGGAGAAACTTGCTTAGACCAAGTGCCTGGCACAGTGAGAGATGTGTCTTTTAGAAGGTGCTTGAACCTCTTGTGCACTGTAGTACAAACAGTCTCTGTTTGTTTGACTTTATTTTAAAACTTGGTAACTTTTTATAGTCATGTTTAATCTTGAATCCTTTTTTTCTGATATCTTCTGCCTTGTTTTGTTTTCCTTTCTTTCTAAACACCAACTGTGTGGCCTCTGAAGAGAAATGGGTCACATCATCACCTTCCTATAATGAAATGTGTTGCAGCATAGAAACCAATTGTTTTTCCCTCTTTTTTCGACCTGAGAGTTAACTGAATCCTGCCTTAAGGTTGGAAAACCCTGTGATAATTTTCTGGAAGGTTTAAAAGAATCTTGTTCCAATTTGCAGTAAAGTCGAGAGTTGGTAGGTTTACATTGATAAACCTAGAACTCAGTGACTTCATTACACTTGTGTATAATCCCCTCAGTGTAGCCTTTTACAATCTTACGGTTGTCCCTCATTACTACTCACATTAGTACCCATTATCACATTAAACTATACTTCTATGAAAGACTCCCACAGTTACTGAAAAGGCACTTTTGAGTTTTTGTATGATCTACTTGACAGAGAAACACTACCTTACGTTATAGTACCAAACATGTGTGTGATCCATACACAGAAGGGAAAATACCACCATATGAATTATGCAGAGTTTACTTTTTAATGACAAATTTGTGTTATGCTAAATCTTGTTTCTGAATAGAACACCCCTAATATTTATATAATATATATATATAGTTAAATATACAAAATGAATTGACCACTAACACAATACTGGATGTAATTGCAAACCCTGTGTTATATGAAGAGGCATCTCTTTGTTTTTGTAAGTCTGTCTAACACTATCTAGTAAAGCTAAGAGTATTTACTTGCATTAACATAAAAGCATGTTAACTCATGCCAGTTCTGTCTTTTTCTTTTTACATTTTTATACGTTTTTATGTCTCACTTTCATCCACAGTTGCCTAGATCTTAAACTGAGAAGCAGTGGCCAGTGAATCTGGTGTGTTGTTCTGCTGCCTGTAACAGTCTGGCATGGGATTTGCCAGATGCTCATTAATGAAAAATGTAGCCTTGTATGACCCCAACAGATGTGACTTGCATCCTGTTATGCAACTTCACTATACTGTTAGGGAGCTACAGTGTTTGTGCCATGTATAAATACAAAGCAGGTTGGCACTTTGGGATGGTAGAGCTCACAGTGGGTTCTAGTAAAGAGAATTTCACCATCTTGCCAAATTTGCTGTATGCAAATGGCATAGAGTCAGCCTTCTGATGAACTGGCTAGTCTAGACTTGTTTTCGGTTACACTTTTTCAGTTGTAGGGAATTACATCTTTGAAGCAAAATGAATAAATAGGATGAGCAAGTGTTTCATGAGAGTATGTGGTTCTAATGTATGCCTCAGTACACAACTGCCTCTTTTTATTAATGTTTTTATCATTCATGTAGACAATTCACTTTGTGTACCTATTATGTGTACAAGTGGCTAGTGAAGTATTTTTTCATTTTCATAAAATGAGTGTTAGATCTGTTTCAAATGAGCAAAAGCCAACAAAATACATTTCCAAGTTGTACAAAGGAGCACTTGAATCCAAGCAGAATTTGACTCCCCCCCACCAGCCCCCACACTTCCCTTTTGCAAGTGAATACTCCTAGTTTCTCAAAGGAAGGAAGCTGTAAGTAATGCAGTGTTTGTTGGTTGCCAAAGTCTAGCAACTTTGGAAAGCTGCACGGTTGTCTTTTCTGGTGTTCTCAAGCATTGGAACCAAAGGCCAAACTGTAAACAGCCTTTATGTTTAAAAATACAATTAACTTTATTTTCAGGATACACTTTTATGGTAGACTGTTAAAATTATTACATGGCTATATTTATATACAGAATAGTGATTGCATCTACTGTTCATGTTTAAACTAAAGTAATAATCTATTGAACTTGAAGAGAAGGCAAATATAAAGGATTAAGGATTGGCCCTCCATCAAAATGCTATGGTTATGCTGCTTGATTTTTTTTTAAGTTTGCACTTTTTATTGGCATTTTAAAACTTGTTTAAACTGAACAGAACTTGTTGTATTTTATTTAATTTAACTACATTGAAAGTGACTGAACTTAACCATATCCATGCTGTAAATGAAAATTCACTCTCCAATATTACTAAGTTTATTGATGTTTTTAACTTCTAATGAGGACTGCAGATGTATCCAAACACAACCCTTAGTCCAGTTGTATGGCTTTAACCAGGTGCAGTCATGTGGAATCTTGCTTTCTAGTGCTGGCAAAAATGAGGACATGTCTAATTAATGGCTTCAATAAATACCAACCAAGACTGCTTACCCGTGTTGAGTCACTTTTTACAAGGTGGAGCAAATCAAGCACTGAAGTTTGAAACCAAGGACATTCTGATTTCAACATACAATAACTTAGGTAGTAACATTTTGTTTGTTTTACCATGCACAATGACTGCCATACTGGGTTGGACTAATGGCTGAGCCATCTTGATAATCTGCTAACAGTAAGGATGAGCAGTCTATTTCTACTTTGGGTTAACTTCATATGTATTCTATCCTAAGCTTGTTCTATGCCACAGTCTGTGATTTTTTTAGGGTGTGAAAATCACATTTTGATTAGTTTTCCTTAAAACTAATACACACTTTTGACTACATTTTTGAGCTGAGTTGCATTGCATGATTTGGAGAAATGGACAGGACAAAGAACAAGATTATTCTGATGCATGTATTTATCTGGGTAATGCAGATTAGGTCAGTTTGCTAAAAAATGTGGACTGAATGGAATTTCCAGCCTCTCCAGCTAACAGTTGTCAATGCATAAGGGGAAAACAAGGTATAAGAATCCTAAAGAATCAGACTGAAGATCTTTCTAGTGCAGAATCCAATTTCTGACTTTGACTGTCCAGATTCTTCTCACACCCAAGGCATTAATGCAGCAGGCATTTCCTGCTATAGGTCCCTAGGACCTATTATTCAGAAGTATGCTGCCTCTTAAAATGGAATTTCCATTTAACTATCATGACTGACTGCTGTGAATCCCTCCAGTCTGTCATTTAAAGATATATAACCTCTGAATATAAGGGTATATAACCTTAAGGAATTAAAGGTATATAACCTCTGATAGGTATGTAACCTCTGAATTTTTGACTAGCTACCAATAAATTAATTTCACTAATGAAATTCTTCGTTAAACATATTTATGCTAGAGTCTCACAGCTGCTCACTGCTGTAGATATGTGGCATTATGTATTTCTTTCCAACCTACCTGTGAGTTTCAGTGGATGAGCCTGAGGTTTGTGGTTTGAGTATTTTTTCTTTAACTGAACTCTGTGCTGCAAATGTGGATCCATCATAGATATATATAATGCCATTGTGCTAATTTGTCTGCAATTTTGATCCTTAATTTCTGAAGTTATTTTGAATTCATACTGTCATTGAAGTAGATTGGTGAGTTTACAGAATGATGCAGATCTTTATTTGTATCCCAGATGGGTCTTTGAGAAGTACCTGATACCGTGTCACGACCAGTTACTCCATTCAGGTTCTGTCGTTCTTCGTGATCTCTGCTTCGCACATACAGGCTCTGTGCTTGCATGGGGCCTGTTGTCAGACCGATAGGGACTCTCTGGCTAGCCATTTTGAATGGAGTCCCACCCAGCCTTTCCTGAGGGGTATATAAAGGCGGGGCTCCCGCCATTTTCTCCAGTTTGTTTTCATCTCCACCTTGGTGCCTCAGATTCACTCCTCCCTAGTTGTTCCCACAATCTAAAGATCTCGTTTACCTCAACCTTACCTCACAAAATGCTACTTTCTCTCACTTTTCAACCTTTTAAAACTTAACTAATCTTATAATTAAAAAGCCTCCACCATCTGTCAATCTTACCTCATCCTCATACAGTTGCCTTACTCCCGTGCCCTTCAATTTTTCTTGGCATTCATGTCTGCATTTCAGAAGTGTGCCTGCTGTGGCACCAAGATGGCATCAACTGATTGGCACTTGCTTTGTCTTCTCTTCCCAGGAGAAGATCACAGGGAAGTTTCTTGTCTACATTGACAGACTTTTACTATGCAGGCAAGGAAGAACTGCAGGTTGCCTACACCATGAAATGTGGACTAGAGCCTTAAAGGCAGCTGATACAGTTGAGCCAGGCCCATGGACTTCATGGCCAATTCCAAGTGCTCGCCCTCCTTCAGCAGTTGCTGGGGCTCCACCAGCTGAACAGTTAAAATCTACTGTAAAGGCCACTGAAAAGAGGCCTCAAAAGAGGCCCAAACATGGCCTCAAAATGACAACCAACAGTGGCTCAAAAATGGCAGGAAAAAAGTCCTCCGGAAAGCCTAAGAAGGCTCACTGCCATACCCCTGCACCAGGCCAATCTCCATTCTGCTCTGGGGTGTGTCTGGTGGAACCTGTACTGGTTACATCACCAGTTCTGCTGCCTCCACCAAGGGCACTGGCCTCTGGATCGATGATCCAGCCAGAGAACACTGAACGCTTGTTCTTGGGGTGTGAGCCACGAGACTTGCCTCCAACAACTCCTATGTGAGAGCTTCTCCCTGGACTGACAAATGAGCTGATTGCACCAGCCCTTTCCAGGGGCTCAATGGAACACCCATGCCCCTTGAGAGAGAAAACCCACTGGATGTCACCCCCAGTTCTGTACAGGCAGCACATATGGGAACCAAGGTCAAGGGAGATGCCTTACCAATACTGGAATCTCTCCTCATTCCTGCAAGGAGATCCATGACCCACCACGCCATCCATCCCAGCACGCCCACACGTCCAGCTACCAGTGCGTCAAACTCCACCGCTGCATGCATCTTCACCATCCAGTCGTTCCAGCTCCTCATTGGTTCTGGCAGACTCTGCCTCTGACTGACCAACCACTGTATGAGGAACAGATGCCCACATCACGTGAGGATGTGATAACAGCGCAAGGACAAGGATACCTGTCCAAGGACTTGGGAAGAGTCTCTGAGCAAGTTCTCTGGATGGCGATGTCAGTTGGGCTGGAAATGCAGCAGCTAGCTGAACCACCAGTTGACCTTATGTACCACATTGTCCAGATGGAGGATGCCGTGCCAGTAGCCATTCCATTCATACCGACCCTTCTCATTACTATGAAGAATTCATGGAAGGCACCAACTCAACAAAGGCCAGCTTCACAATGTTTAGTCTATACTGAGTCTAGGAGGGGGCCATCTCTTTCCTTCTGCATCACCCTTGGCACAACTTGATGGTTGTGGAGGCAGCCGAAAGACATTCTCAGAAAGAACATTGGGTCCCTGTGGACCATGAAGGACTCTGGCAGCACTCAATGGCAAGAATATACGTTGCAATGGGGCTCAGACTTTGTATTTTGAATTACAAAGCAACACTGGCATGCCACCAAGTGTTTCTGTGGGAAATGGGTGCCCTAGCACCATTTCTCCCAGAACAGCACTGAAAACTTGCTAGAGGCTTCTGTTTGGAAGCCCCTAGTCTCTCAAAATAAGAGAGCAACACCATGCAGCACCACCTAGACTGTCATTGCAAGAGCACTGGTTGGTGGCATCGTGATTTGCTACCATGTGTGGCTCAGAGCATCAACTTTCCCACAACTCTTCATGGACACAGATCAAAGAGGTGCCTTTTGACCCCAAGGGTGGCCTCTTCAACACCTGAACCAACAAAACGTTGGACAATGTACAAAAAGCAAGGACAATGGTGAGGCAGATGGGCATTACATCCTTGGCTCTGACAGCATGTAAGTAGCCATGGGGCCCATTCTACTAACATGGCAGGAATCAGCCATAGTATTTGGCTTGCCCAAGATGACTGCCCGCTCAGCTATGTCAGGATGCTCCATCCTGCAATCTTGCAAAAAACAGCTGCATGTTGAGAGCTGATGCCACTGACTACCAACCTGAACCAGTCCCTCACCATCAAAATTTATATGGTTTGAAGGCCATTTAACAAAATTTCTGCCCCAATGGGTACTCTTCATTATTGAATTTGGGTACTGCATTGAATTCATATCCCTGAGAACTATATGGACTACTTTCCCATCAACCAACATAGAAATGGAGGTAGCTATGCTTTGAGCAAAGGGAGTGATTTGATCTGTCCCATCTGACCACAGAGTTCCCGAAAGGAGTATAAAATCACCAACCTGATCAATGGTGCCAGTGATGGAGCTTTTCAGTAGTTTTGCCAGGCTTAAAAAAAGCCACCTTTCAAACCTTTAGCTTCCATCAATATCTGCCTTGTCTCCTGGAAGGTGGCATTCCTTGTGGCCATTGCATTGGCCTGCTTGGGCTAGTGAACTGTGCACTCTCCAAATTGAACCTCTGTTCCCCATCTTTCATAAGGATAAGGCAGTGCTCCGACCAGATCACTCTTTCCTTCCAAAGGTAGTTTCTAGCTTCCTCTTGAATCAGAATATAGAAATATAGAAACAGAAGGAGCCTCCTGAGCCATCTAGCCTGACCCCCGGCTCCACTCATGGCATGCCTACCATGTACATATCCAGCCTATCCTTAAACACCCTCACTGCTGGGGTTTCAACCACCACCCGTGGAAGCCCATTCCATACCCTAGGGGTCCTAACCGTCAGGAAGTACTTCCTGGCATCCACCCTAAATCTTCGTTCCCTGAGCTTTGCTGATGGAACGTGCCCTGCCATCCACTGCAGGGGAAAAAGGGTCATGACTCACCTCTGTGTGGCACCCCCTCACGTACCTATATGTCGCTAAGAGGTCTCCTTTGAGTCTCTTCCTCTCAAGGCTAAAAAGACCCAGCATCTACCAGCTTTCTTCCTGACACCATCTGGACCTATACAAACAGCACTACACACATTGGATGTTCAACGAACCCTAGGCTTTTATTGCTCTCACACGGAACTGATCTGCAAAACAAACAAAAAAAATGGTTTCATATGCAGAAAAAACCAAAGGTAACGCATTAGCACCACAAAGACTAGCTTACTGAATCATAGAGATCATCAAGCTCGACTACGAAATAGCTGGACTGGAACTCCCAGAACCACCTAAAGCGCACTCAACCAGAGCGGTGGCAACATCTATAGCGCTACATGCTGGTGTTCCACTGGAAGACTCATGCGGAGCAGCAACATGGTTTACTTTTTTGTAATAACTTGTCCTCTTTCTAACCTTATTGCCCATGCTATAACAGTGTGGAATAGGCCACCAACGGCTGTCCCTTCTCTGGTTCTGAGGCCCAAGCGACAGTCTTACAGAAACTGGAGAAACTGGTGGGAGCCCTGCCGGTAAAAACCACTTGGGGAAGGGGGACTGGACTTCCGCCAAAATGCCTAGCTAGGGGATCTCACCTTATTTATTCAACAACAGGTCTGTGCTCGTGCAGGGCCCATATGTGTGAATGCACAGATGACCACTTGAAGAACATTGGTTACAGGTAAGCAATCTTTTCCCTCTTTACATTTCTCTTGGTTGCTGCTGTGCAAGAAATTGGTTTCACCTTGTTCCACAGAACTAACTTCCGTACCATAGGACATTAAAGAACAATTGGCATTTTCAAAGAGTATAATTTGTTCAGCCATTCATACCATTTGTAGTTGTAAAAAGAGGATAAGCATTACTAAACAGCTTATTTGAAAATGTGCCAGAGTTTGGGGAGGGGATAGGAGCAAATCTGTTTAGTTTGAAGAGGACATGAATGTAAACAAACATCCTAGCCCAGATAATGAGTTGTATGCATTGACTGTGTAAACACCTATTGCTGAACTGTCATTTCAATATCATATTGGGGTAGTATTAGTTGTTTCATAGGAATTCTTTAGGGTACAGTCCTATTGGGGTGCCTGGAACCCTCTGAACTTGGACAATTATGGGCATTCTATGCAGGCTGGGAGCAGCACAAAGGTGCAAGTGTGTGCTGCAAAACGCTTCGATGGCTGATTTCAGCCTTTTAAATGTGGCATTTTGGAGTGGGAGGGAACGGGGCTGAGACACTACCAAGATGCCTTATATGTCAGTGGCTCCTGTCTCTTTTCTCTCCTGTCCTATCCTGGAACACCTCTAAAAGTTCTTCTCTGAGGTCACTGTTAACAACCTTGGGAAAGTAGCCAGAGCTGTTCTTTTTTGTGTTGGCTATGAGGAGGGGAGCAGGATCTGACCATGCATCCCCACCTATGAGGTTGGAGTGGTTTTCCAACCTGCAGAAAATCCTAATGGCCATAGGATGGCTCTCTGAGGTCGTTTTGGATACCTCAGAGAACAGTGTGTGTCCACAAAACACACAGAGATGAGTTTTATTTGTCTAGGTATTTTTTAACCCTGCTTTTTTGCTTGAATAAGTCACTTGTTCTTGTTAGTTGTGAAGTTGCGTCCCACCCATTGTGACCCCATGGACAACATTCCTCCAGGCCTTCCTGTCCTCCACCATCCCCCGGAGTCCACTTAAGCTCATGCCGACTGCTTCAGTGACTCCATCCAGCCACCTCATCCTCTGCCGTCCCCTTCTTCTTTTGCCATCTATTCTTCGTCATGGCCTCCGTGCATCACACATATGGGTGCTGCACCTGCACAGTGCCTAGGCTGGAAGATTAGAAAGCTAACGGTTTTTGGCGGGAAAACTCCGCTCCCCTCCCCCTCAGTGGTATAAATAGGGCAGAGGGTCCGCCATTTTACTCAGTCTTTGCGACCGCCGTTCACTGTGCCTCATGCCTGTTCGTCTCTCGTTTAGATCCTCGTGTTCACTGTTTGTTTTACACTTTTTCATATATCTTGTCTCTATCTTCTTATACTCCAAGTTTTTTCTCTTAACCCGTTCTTCTCCGAACCTTTTGTTCATATAAAAAAAAACAAAACCCAAAAATATTATCTTACCCTCTGCACTGTCTTCTCCTTTCTATTTCGCAATGGCGCAGCAAGCGGCATTCTGCAAATGCATTGAATGCGGTTCCAAAATGTCACCTGCGGATCTGCACGACCTATGCCTCCTCTGGCTTGGTGAGGGGCATAGAACAGACAAATGCGGCCACTGCTTGGCGTTTACCAAGCAAGCTAGGAAGAATAGGGACAATCGTCTCCTCAAACTCCTATGGGACCAGGCCTTGATGCAATTGGACCAATTGGTCTTAAGGCCTGGCTCCTCTATGGCCGCACGCTTTCAGCGCTCTGCCTCTACCACTGGCGCGCCCTCGAAGTGCCCTGCTTTGGCTTCTGCCACTCCTCCACAGCGTCCTTTGGACGAAGGCACCACCTCTATGGAGGCCCAGCAGCTACCTTCTCCCCCAACCAAAAAACAGGAGAAGCGTAAACATACCGGCTCAGACAAGCCCTCTGCGCACAAGAAGCCGAGGAAGGAAAAGGCGGAAAAGCCCGCCCATAAGGGCAAAAAACCTGACCACCCAAAACATCGTGGTTCGGGTTCATTGGGCTTTTCGGTACCGACCACCGCTGTGGTACCAACTCCCTCGGGACCGGCCCTGCAATCCGTGATGAAGGTGACCCCACCGGGATTCCCCAGGCAATCTGTTCGGCCTGAGAGTGTGCCTCCTCAACAGCCGGAGGAGCCGATTAGGGAGTCCATTTCTGATGGAGAGATCAGAGACTCCCCACCAAGGGAACGCTCTCCGACTCAGATGCCTGCAGCTGAGCTGCCTGCAGATTCACCATCACCTCCCAGATGCCAAAGCCGCTCGTCTGAACACCGAGATGAGGATTGGCCAATGCCTGGATATGGTGGTTTCCGTGGCTGGGGTGAATACCAACTGTATGCTTTTTACCCACGGGACCATCAGTCACCATCAGTCCTGAGGGAGGCTCCATCCACGTCGAGGCGTGTGGAGAGAGGACGACCAGCCTCTCCGGAAACCTCATCTTCTAGCGACTGCTACCGCTACCACGAAGACTTGGATGAGTCGGAGGTCGATTTCATGTCTCCTGATGTGGCCATCACCTCCCAAGGTCCTGGATCCCCTGACGAACCGCATGTCACCTTTGCAGAGCTTATCTCCCGCCTCGTTCGATCTCTGGAGATTGAGGCCCATCATCGCCCCGGTCCCAGTACCAATCGCTTTTACGACATCGTCAGGGGAGAGCAGTCTGCAGCCATAGCTCTTCCACTCATCACGACACTCCACCAGGCTATGGTCCAGCCCTGGAACCAACCAGCTCAACCACAGGCTGTGTCGCGTTGGTACGAAGCCATGTACCAGGTTCGAGAGGACGACATCCCATTCCTGCTCCGTCACCCAAAGCCAAACTCGGTGGTGGTTGAGTCCTCCCAGGGCAGGGAGTCGAGGGGTCACACGGCCCCTCATGACAAGGAAGGGAGGAAAATCGATATGCTTCCATGTCGAGTCTATGCGGCCTCTGGGCTCGGCCTGCGCATATTGAATTATGAAGCAACACTGGCACGTTACCAGAACTTCATAATGCAAAAGCTGGATAATGTTGCCTCCTCCCTTCCGGACCACCAAGTGGACTTGGCCAGAGTCTTCATAAAGGAGGCAATGCAGGTGGTGATACAACAACTCTCCACTGCCAGACACCATGTGGACACTGATTCGAGGGCTCTCGTCAGTGCCATTTTTCTGCGGCACCATGCGTGTCTACGAATGTGTAATTTCCCTGAGAAATGAAGAGGCGGATCGAGGAAATGCCATTTGACGGTACTGGACTTTTCCACCAGAAGACCGACCATAAGCTGAAGTCAATCCACAAATCGCACATGACCGCACGCCGCATGGAGCTTCCTCAGCAAAAACGTAAGTGACAATGGCCCCGATCCTCCTACTGCCAGCAATATCAGCCTTGACAGCAGTACCAACAAAGACAGCAACGTCGAAGGCAGCAGCCACAACAACGCTTCTCCCAGGGCCATCGACGTTTCGACACTGAGAAGTGCCAACGTTGACGGTCTGGGTGGACCATTCTCTCCACTCCCCACCTTCCCCTCTCCCTTTTGGGGACTGGCTCCAAAGCCGACTCCCCATATGGGAGTCCATTACATCTGATAGGTGGGTGTTGTCGGTCATCCAGCTCAGATATAGGATAGAATTCGATGTCGTTCCTCCGTCGAGTCCGATTCGTTTTACACCCTGCTCTTTGGTACTATGTGACAAAGTCTACCAGCTACTTCGTAAAGGAGCAATTTGACAGCTCTCCCACTCTGAGGGACTGCATGGATTCTATTCCAGATATTTTATGGTCCCAAAATGGGACGGTGGTCTTCGTCTGATCCTGGACTTGAGAAATGTTAATAGGTACATTAACCCTAAGAAGTTTTGGATGACCACTTTACAAAATATCTTTCCATTGTTGAAGAGAGAGGATTGGTTCGCCTCACTGGACGTGAAGGATGCTTACTTCCATATTTCCATCCATCCTTCTCACAGGCGCTTTCTACATTTCACTATCGGATCCGATATATTTGAATTCAATGTTTTGCCTTTCGGCCTGGCTACTGCCCCTAGAGTTTTCACGAAGTGTATGGCCCCGGTGTGCACACACTTACGGACTCAGGGCATACAAATATACCCGTATTTGGACTATTGGCTCATTGTGTCACAGACTAGACAAGACCTTCTCTTAGCTGTACACGAGACTTGTGCTCTACTCAATGATCTTGGACTTTGCATTAACCACAAGAAATCGTCCCTTATTCCCACGCAGGTCATCAATTTCATCGGAGCACGCCTCGATTCTACTCAGGAGAGAGCCTTCTTTCTCCGAACTATTGAGATACTCTTTGCAACCATATTCATCGAAACCAACTACACAGAACGGTACCGGCCATAACCATCCAGAGACTCCTGGGATACATGGCTGCTGCAGCTGTCATTGTCCTGTATGCCAGACTGCGACTGTGGCCCATACAGCTGTTTTTCAGCTCTTTAGTTCCTCTTCTCTTTCTGCCATTAGAATGGCATTATCTGCATTTCTGAGGTTGTTGATATTTCTCCCGGCAATCTTAATTCCAACTGGTGATTCATCTATCCCCACCTTTCTCATGTTGTGTTCTGCATGTAAGTTAAATAGGCAGGGCGACAGTATACAGCCTTGCCGAACTCCTTTCTCAATTTTGAACCAATCAGTGGTTCCATGTCCAGTTCTCACTGTTGCTTCTTGACCCGCATATAGGTTTCTCAAGAGACAAATAAGATGGTCTGGTACTCCCATCTCTTTAAGAACTTGCCACAATTAGTTGTGATCCACACAATCAAAGGCTTTAGCATAGTCATGAAGCAGAAGTAGATGTTTTTCTGGAACTCCCTAGCTTTCTCCATGATCCAGCGCAAGTTGGCAATTTGATCTCTAAAATAAGTCACTATGATCACTTAAAACTTTTAGAAAATGAAATATATGAAAACTAAAAATGGGAAATCAAGGAGAGCCAGCTCAAAGGTATCTAACAAGGAAACACGCACACGCAAACTAAAGGCTTGTTTATATATATTACAATTCACTGGAAAGCCATAAAGAGCTAGTCTGACATCGCAGGGGAAGAAGTGCCGAAAACCAATGCTGGAACTGAGCAGGCCCTGTCAAATATCCAAGCCAGCTGAATCTCTGAGAGCAGAGACAGAGCAATGCTGCACCTAATGAATACAGGTTTGTAAAGAGGTTCAAGTAAGACAAGATGGTTCTTTAAGTCAGGTCCGAAATGGACTTTGTATCTCCTATGTCTTTTCATTGTACCACTTGGACCTTTCAGAACAGACTTCTTTAGATTTTGGGCTGATTGTGTAGTACTTCCTGCTGAATATCCTTAAATATTCTGAATTTTAGGGGATATCCCTCACTTCTACTGTGCCTCTACAGTGCACTGGCTGAATTTAGAATACTTCTAACTATAGTGTTATCTTTGGAGGTGTCAAGAATGCCTTCAAATTGTGAATCATCATCCCATCTTGCGTGTACCCTTCTTTTTTCATACTCCTTTCCATTTGCATCTGTGCTGTGTGCTTGTGCAAACGGTTCATAATCTTTTATGGTTACTAACAAAAACACTGGCTTGTTCAGTTGTGTTGGTACTATGCTTACAATAGACTTGGTAGTACTGTAACAGGAACATAAACTCTTTTACTTTAGTCTTAAATACAATGGTACCTTGGCTCATGAACTTAATCCGTTTCAGGACTCTGGTTGTGACCCAAATTGGTTGTGACCCAAGTCAAATTTCCCCACAAGGTTCAATGTAAATAAGGTTAATCTGTTCCGTAAATATTTTTTTTTTAATCACAGGGAAGACAGGCATGATCAAGGGCACGCTCGGGGGTGGGGAGACAGGCGCAATCGTGAGCACACTTGGGGGGGAGATGGACGTGATCACGGACGTGCTCATGCAGGGAAGACAGGTGCAATCATGGCCATTTCCCCCCGAGCACGACCGCGATCACGCCTGTCTCCCCCTCCCCCAAGCGCACCCAGAATCGTCACCTGATGTGGAGTTCGCGACCCGAGGATATTTTTTTTCTAAATTTCTGTTCGGGACCTGATTTGGTTATGACTGAGGCGTTCATGAGCCAAGGTACCACTGTATTGACCTCATTTGCACAACCCAACAGCCTGTTGTGGCTTACTTGATCTGCAGGGCTGTTTCATTGTGTTGGGTGCTCATGGGTGCCTGGCTTGCTATCCCTTGTCTTGTCTGATCCCAAGCCGTAGAGCTTGTTTGAGGGTTGGACAAGTTTGCAGGGCACAACAAGCTAGGTGCCCATGGGTGCCAGCACAATGTGATAGCCCTTGTTGGTAAACTGAACTATGATAGTAATGTATGTGAAAAGCCCCATACCTAATACACTTCATGGAAGCAGCACTGCAGCATTCAGGACGGGAGACTTTCCCAAACCTACTTGGAGATCCAAGGTTCAAACTGGGATCATCTACCTGTAAACTGTATTCCACAGCTCGGCCATGGTCCCCAACAGGTCGTGATGTTCTGGCAAACTGAGACTCTCTATCAACCTGTCTCTTGCTGGTGTGCTGACCTAAACAACCAAGCATTTCAAGAAAGAAGGGATGGATGTCTTCAGGTTTCTTTTCAAGTAAAATAGGCACACTCTTTTAATTTAGTTATTTTAAATGGTAAAGGGCAATGGGAACCACCACCTGCAATGTAATACAGAGGGGCTGAATGAAAATGCATGGAATCAAGCGGGGGGAAAGCTGCTGGATCTTTGAATCGGGCAGCTTTTGATTCTTCTGAAGTGACAGTTCTCTTTTTAGCTTTGCTTCACTTTTGTGTGACTTGCTTTTATCTCTTTCTACCTCCAGCCTTAAGAGCTGCTGCTTAATGCTATTTTTACCTTGTTCCAATATTTTATAACCCTATTAGCTATGGATCTTCACAGGTTTCAACATCAGCAATCTATATTTGGCTTTGTACTTTACTTTCACATCCTGTTAGTGATAAAAGGGTATTTGCTTAGAGGTTACTTTGATGTGCATATTATTACTATTTTCAACTATGAGAGTCTCCTCCATGCGCCTTTGTTTCCAAGGGAGGGAGCTAGAGAGTCTAGCTTGCCAAAAATAACTGACTTTCAAGGAAAATGTCAGGAAATAAATAAGCTATTTTGCCAGCAGCTTGCGTTTACTTCTATTCTTGCCTTATGCTCTGTAACAATGTGCACAAGTAAAAAGAAAAAGCAGCCTCAGATTCATAGCAGTGAATTTGATGTCAATCATGATAGCTGAAAGTGGGGCAGGCACTAGCTCAGTTCTTGGGCCAGCACATGTAGCATATCTGCATCATGTAGCTGCCTGCAGATTGAGAAAAACACCATTAAAATTAATGTCACAGGTAATACCAGATGCTTAATACAGTTAAGGTGTATGTTGTCCTTATGCAGTAATATTCTGTATGTGAGACTGGTTGGGGTAAACTTCAAATATGCAATATTTGCATCAGCCCTTGAAGAAAACCTTGGAATTATAAGGATTAGAAAATTGATTCATGAAGAGCATGGCCTCTTTGGTTCTGGTCTAGCAATTTGCACAGGAAATCCAGCCTTGGTAGATAGGAATATTTCATTTTAAAGAAGCATTGGGGTTTGTAGGCTTCCACTGAGCTCCTGAGTGTGTTTAGGACTTAATGGAGAGAGAAGACATAATGCTATTTCTTCTTTCTAGTCTTGTTTGTTTACCTATGAACATAATTCTGTTATGCTGCAGATCTAGGAACTTAGGAAGCTGCCTTATATTGGGCTAAATCATTGGTTCATCTAGCTCAGTATTGTCAACACTGACAGACAGTGGTTCTGTAGTGTTCCGGTATTCAGGTCTTTGTGTGTGTGTGTGTGTTGCTTGTCGGTTTCCTGGAGACATGTGGTAGGCCACTGGGAAATACAGTGCTGGTCAAGGCATGCAAACCATTAGAAGGGCAAAATCCAGCCCAGCCTAGATCTCTTTCCAGCCTTCTGTGATTCCCTAGAGGAGTCCCATCCAATTCCTTGACCGCTGATTATTTAGTGGCTCCTAGACTTATATGTAGTTCCTCCACCCTCATTCTTAAAGGTTGAAATGCCCATCCTAAGCTCTATCCTAAGCCTAGATATTGGTAGTAATAGCTAAATATGCTAGTATTTTTGGCTCTACCCTTTTGCCATTCCCTCCAATTGAATGTGCCCCCCTCTCCCAACTTCTCCAAAATAGAAATTGGCTCTTAGGCTGAAAAAGGATCAACTGCCCAGAGAAAGGCCTTTGGTGTGATCCAACAGCTTTTTAAACTGTCCTATAAAAGGCATTGGGAACATTTTTTTCAATCAAAGGCTGCAACTGAGAGATTGTAATGCGGAGGGGGGGGAGGTTCCTAGATCAAATCAAGTGGCTGCTAGATCAAATCAAGCCAGAGATTTCCCTAAAAGCAAAAATGACAAAACTGAGGCTGTTATACTTTGGACACAGCATGAGAAGGCAAGACTCTGTGAAGATGACAATCATGTTAGAGAAAAATGAAGACAGAAGATGAAAGGGAAGACTAAATATGAGAGGGATTGAATAAATAAAGGAAGCCGCAGTGAGACAGCTGAATGGAGCTCTTATGAACAGGATATTTTGAAGGGCTTCCATTCACAGGGTCACTGTAAGCTGGGGATGACTTGATGGCACATAGCAAATGCTGGTGATGGTTGGGGCTGAGGCACCAATGGGCAGGGCTGCCATTTTTTTCTCCATCTCTCTTCACAGTGATCTTCACCAGAGGTCTGAACTGGCCGCTTGCCATGTGGTCATAGGCTACCCACTTGCGCCCTAGAGGGAAGACTCATTGTGCTTGTATTCTTCAGAAATGTCTCTACAAGTATTAAAAATAAAATCAGTTCTGAGTTGACTTAATGCAATTGTCAATTATTGAGTGACTTTTGGAAATACTGCTGTAAACCCATGGGATTCTGTCAGAAATAAAAAAATACAAAAAGGAGAGCTTCAGTGTTGTGGTTGTGGGACAGAAGAATACAAAGCCCACAAGACAAGGAGTAGGCAAAATAAGCATCCACATGAGCATCTTATATAATATCAATATGACTTTCATTGGTGCCAGGCTATTGATGCATTTTATCAAAAGCATAATTAAATGCCATGCTGTCCTATTTATGTGTATTGCTGTATTACTGTTTGTTTGCCCTTTTTCATCTAACAAAGGCTTTGCATTATTATGGGGTGCATTACAGGGGCAACTTTAACAGATTCTTTTCTTGGCATAGAGATGAGCTGACAACTGGGAAACAGAAAACTTCCTGAATTTCTACTTGCTAACCAAGTTATTGATAAAACAAACCTTTGTCTTTTTTTAAACTGTTAACCTACTGAGCACCAGTGCCAAAATGTTAAAGAGGTACTGGAAATTCAGCTTGCTTTGAAAGATACAGCTTTTTTCTAAAACTGTCCTTAAGAAACTGTCCTTTAACTGTGTATGCATTTGTATATGAGACAAATAAGTCAGTAATTAATGAAATTAATTAATTATAAGTAAGTAATTAATGAAAACAAGCATTACTTCAGTTTAGACACTGTGCTCATCCATTGCAGTTATCCTCTTGCGAGCGGCACTTTTCTTTGTCACAGACACAAAGGAACAAATGCCTCTTCTATGAAGGCAGCTATTACCTGCAGTTTTTATAAATGGCATTAACAGTAATTTTAATCTCCCTTAAAATCTGCTGCCTGATTAACTAGGATTACTTTTATACTTAAATCATATAAATGGGTTTGATTATTTTAGGTTGTATCTCTACTGTATTATGATATTCATTTCTAAATCATCTTCCAAGGTAATTTTTTTCTGATTTCACTCTGGACTGAAAATTCTGCTTACAAAGATGGGCACTTAATACATGGGTGCTGCATAAGCGCAGCCATGCTGAATCTGGCCAGTGGCTTATTTAGTCCAGCATTCTGTTTCTGTAGTGGCCAACTGCTATCACAGCTCCTGCTCAGCTCCCAACTTGGCCATGAAGTTCACTGGGTGACTTTGGATCATTCACTAACCCTTAGCCTAACCTTACAAGGGTGTTGTGAGCTGTAAAATTTTGTAAATGGAGAGAAGGATCATGTAGACTACCTTGGGCTAGCAGGAGGAAAAGACATACATGTAACAAAGTAATTTATCTAATCCCTTTTGAAAGGAGTCCAGGGTGGTGGCCTTCATTGCACCTTGCACAGTGAATTCCATAGCTTATGCACTGTGTGAAAAAAGAATTCATTTTTTAAATTCATCTTCATTTGAAGACCACAGATCATCACTGTGAAGGAGAAAAACTCTGCATCTGCTCTCTCCAACATGAATAATTTTAAACATGCTGCTTCTTGTGCATGCAGTGACAAGGTCAGGAGTTATTCTGCACGTGCCAAGGGGTGTTCTTAATGTTATCATTGCAAAATTATTCCACAGCTAAGCTGCTAGCAGTGCCAGTTTACATCTCTCTCCCACTCAGTGCAGAGGTTTGCTGTATTTTTAATGTGAATATGAAGTCAGCATGTGTGTGTGCATGTATGTATACATGGGTGCATGTACATATATTATGCCTTTTTTTCTTCAAGAAACTCAAGGCGGCTTACATAATCCTCCCTTTCTCAATCTTATCCTCATTACAGCCCTGTGAAGTAGCTTAGGCTATGACTGGCCCAAAATCACCCAGTGACCTTGCCCTAGGACTAAGTAGTGTGTGTACACACAAAAATACACTCATGTATAAAATGCACACATAACCTCTAGCAGTGGTGTAGTAGCAAATTTAGAAGTGGGGTCCCTTCATGATAGAGCCACACCTTAAGGCCATGCCCATCAAAGCTACACATTCCAAGCCACACCTGTTCCCAAGATTATGCAACCTATGATTACACAAATGAGCATTGTCACCTTGTTTGAATTTCTGTAATGAATGTAAAACAGTATTTTTTGAGGGGAAACAACAGCTTCTGGAAGTTATTCTTATCCTATTTATTATGAATGAATAATTTTAAAATTACATTTGTCTCCTGCTCTCCAGCCAAAAAGCTTCTCGAGTGGCTTAATGTGGAATTAATCAAGGAGTTCCTGCCCACAGGTTTACTATCTAAAAACACGACATAAAGGGGAATGGGACAGGGAGGGAAGAGGAAAAAAGGAAACTCGGGCAGTAATTACCCACACTTCAAGAAACAGATGTTATATTTTCCCAAGAGCAGCAGTCTGGATTGACAGCCACTGTTGGTTTAAATTTTGTGTGGCCACTTCAGCCACCAACTTTGTGCATTTATGTGGGAGATCCTCCTTGAGTCCAGTCCATAGTTTAGGGATTCCAATTTCTCAAAATATCCAATGAACTTTTATTGTGCTCTCATTGTGGATCCACACTGATTATCCATAAAGTGATTATGAAGCCTAACTGAAGTAAGAGGAATCTAAGGCTATCAGAAGTCATGGCTAATTTTCTCATTGATTCCAGGGAATATACTCCAGTTACGATACTTTTCTTCCACTTTAGTCATGATTGCTACAGTCCCCATTAATTCTGGGGCCAAGAGTTGCTAGAAAACCTCTGTTCACCTCACAGAGCTGCAATTCCCAGAAGGGTTTCTCAGTCCATCCTCTTCCCCAGGAACTCTGGAAACTGTACGGCTGTGTGAGGAATAGGAGTCCACCGATGGCACTCCGTACCCTGGCAACCGACGGTCCCCAGGATCCCTTGGGGAAGGAATGGCTGTTGGAAGTGGGATAAAAGTGCTCTAAATGCCCTGTGTGGGTGCAGGGGGGCAGCAGGGGCAAGCCGGCCACACTTTGCTGAGGAGCAGAGGCTGGCCGGGAAGGAAAGGGTCGCAGAAGACACGTGCGTATGCCTGGCGGGCCTCTCCAGGTAGGGCTGGGAACTCTTGAAAAAGCACCCCTGTTCCGAACGCGTAAATTCAGGACTCCAGCACAGCCAGCCCCGAAGCAGCGGAATTAAGTCTCTTGCGAGGCGGTGGGGAGGGGCTGTAGCTCCGCCTTCAGGGATCCAGCGACCCCCAGAGCCCCTCCAAAATATGCGGGGCGCCCTGAGAGGAGCCCCTCCACTACACCCTTGATCTCTAGGACACAGAGGGCGAAGGCTGCGTCAGCGGTGAAACGCCGAGCCCACAGCACACCCAGTAGTGCTGCTCGGGCGGTGACGGGAAGCCTCGACCTGTTGGATTGCATGTGCTTATTTCAAAGCTTGCGCCGCTGCTCCGCAGGCCTGCTGGGAGGGAAACGCGAAGAAGCAGGGGCAGCTCCGGCCCGGCTGGCCCGCTCAGGACTTCCTGGAGGGCAGAGCCCGCAGCCTCGGCAGCAGCCCTCCTTGCCTCCGCTTCAGGGCGGGCTTTCGCCGCCTTCTCTTCCCTCCCTTTCCGCCGCCAAGCCAGAGGAGGAGGAGCAGCAGCGGTAGCAGCAGGAGCTACGGCGGCGGCAGCAAGCCAGGCAGGCAGCGGGAACGGCGGCGGCTTCGGCAGCCGGAGCGGGGGCAGAGGCAAGGGAGGCGGGAGGCGGCAGGAAGGAGCGAGCCGCCGTCCTCGCAGGCAGCACCACGGCCGTCCGAGGCGGGAAACCGGCCTGACGGGCGACCCGGGGCGGGCAGCGCTCCCGCGCCAGGGACAGGGCGGTCCAGCATGCCTCCCCCTTCGGCATCAGCAGTGCCGCCGCCGCCCTCGCCTTGCCCGCCCGCCGCCGCCGCCGCCTGAAGCGAGCAGCCTCCGCTTCTCTGCCCCTCCCGCCAGCCAAAGTTTCCAGGCGGCCTGAACCGCACCCCGGGCGGCGGCGCAACATGAGGAGCTCCGAGGACCTGGAGGGCTTCGACGGCGAGGCGTCGAGCACCTCCATGATCTCGGGCGCCAGCAGCCCTTACCAGCCCACCACCGAGCCGGTCAGCCAGCGCCACGGGCTGCGCGGCCTCCGCTGCGATCCCGACTACCTGCGGGGGACCTTCGGCCGCCTCAAGATCGCCCAGGTGGTGGGTACCCGGTCGCCGGGATGCGATGCGATGCGATGCGATGCGGGCGCCGCGCCCCTCGCCCTGCCATATTGTTGTTGGATTATAATGGATGGCCAAGATTTGTGTATGTGTGTTTTGTAACGTTAGGATGCATGGAGGGATCCCGCTTTCCTTTTCTGCTTCTCTTATCTTTTTCCGCACCCCTCTACCCTGCAATCAGAGGGTGGACTTGAGGGTCGAGATGTTGGGGGCTCCTATTTCTCCAGCCCAATGGCCCTGGGTTGGAAGCCTTAGATTATAACCGCAGGTAAGGGGGAAAAACAACACGATCTGGCGCTCCTGAAAGACGTAGCATGTTCGCGGTGGCTGAAGAACAGACTGCTACAGCATTTTGTGGCAGATGCATGAAGAGTTGGCTTCGGTAGGCATGCGAACACCCACACCTAGGGAAGGAGAAGAGCGGATTGTAAAGGCAGAAGGTACTGTTGTTTTGGTCCAGCTTTACATGAAATAGTTCTGTCCCTTCCCCACTTAACATTATGTATAATATTCTGCCAGCTGTGGACAACACTTTTGGTATTCATAAAATAGACTTCAGTCTTTCCCACGAAAACTTGCTATGAAATATCTAATTAAAAATTAGCATGTCGTGAAGATGGCCTTTTGTCAGTTCTTGAAACTTTTTTGGCTTTTGTCAAGCCTAGCAGAACAGGGATTGGTGGGAAAGTTTGCTTTCCCTGACCATGCCAGTCCAAGCTCCTTTGGGTGGAAGATCGGAATACAAATTTTAATGTTGTTTTTATGCTGTCCCACAACATCTCTCTTTGGCAGTTTTTAACTTAAATATAAAGTGAGCTTCACAACTCCTGTATTGATCCTCCCCTGGCATCATGAAGAAGACAACCCTGACTTTTGCTTATCTTCCCCTCTGACTAGATTTTTTTCTTTATGAGATGTAGACATATTTCCCCTTTGTTCTTGCAGTGGCAACATAAATCTTGCTCATGTTTAATGGTGTTGGGCAAGGAGTTGAGCGAAGGAGGGAAAAGGGAGCAGCTAGACAATAGATGACATTTTGTGTAGGTTATTAGACTTTATCTAGCCTTGCAAGGTCATCTTTTGTAGCTGGCAAAAACCATAGGTAGGAGGTAACCTGAACTCTGCGGCCCTTTCCTGTTTTCCTGAGGTGTGCTGGGTAGGTATGTTTGCGGTGTTCATTTCTCATCTAGATTCAAACCGCTTGTGTTTATTCCTGCCACCATTTCAGTTATTTAATACAAGCCTCAGTAGAAAGTAGATCTGAATCTTCTGGTAGATTTCTAAGTGATTTGCAGCAAATCAGCAAGGATTTCTAAACCCAGTTTTTTAATAATAGTAACAACAAATTTGTTTTTTTCCACCTGAATTTGGCTGCTGAAATGAGGAAAGCTTGGATTATTATGAGGATAAAACCGAGAGCAGGAGAACCTTATAAGCTGCCATGGTTCCTTGCAAGAAAAAGAAAGGCAGGATATAAAAGTAGATATGACCATCTCTACTAGGAGTTGACGTTTGTGGGAAATGTAAATGAGTTCGGTTCAGTTCAGTTCTGGTACTGAAAATTAATTTCTAGGTTCAGAATCTTCTCAGATATACTCTGTTTCAGAATTCTAAGTGTGTATTTTTATATCTGCCTCTTGTTGGTGAATTTTGGAGTATTAGTAAAAAAATAATCCAATATGTTTGAAGTCTGCCTACCCCTTACTAAATATATCTTATCAGGTAAGTATATTTTTGTTCAGAAAGGTTATTGCTTCAACAGACCAAGTAGACTCATGGAGCATTTTCTAGTCATGTTTACTCAGAAATGAAGGTACACTGAGAGAAAAGTTGCATCAAATTGCCACACTGATGGTCCCCCCTCCTTTTCCTTATAACCATTTGATTTGGAGTTGGAAGTATTAGGAAAATTTTGTTTATGGCTTCAGCTGCTTAGAGGGGAATTTGACCTGGATACTTTCTTCAGATGATTTGTAGCCACTAGTAGAAAGCTTCTGTGCTTTTCATTCTGTGCATAAAAACCATTCCTAACTTTTGGTTACAAGAGTCTCCCAGGGCAATTTTCATTACAGATGAAAGATGTGTCTGATAAAATCAGACTAATATCACAATAATACAAAAGAATTAAGAATTATCACAGCAGCAATAAACCAACTGTAGCATTAGATGCAAAAGTTTTAAAAACCCAGTATCTGGTCAAATGCCTTGGGAGTTAACTGAAGTTTCTTGGGAAGGGCTTTTTGTGGTGCTGTTGCTGAGAAAGCCCTGTGCCATGGTCCAAACAACCATGCTCCCAAAGCCAAAGGAACAAGGGCCTTCAATTACCATCTAAAAGGTATGCAGGTTCCTGTGGGAGAAAATGGTTCATCAAATTGTCCTGCCCAAACCATTTAGGGATTTATAGCTTATCACCAGCGCAATAAATGATCGGAGGAAGCTTGCAAACTCAAAGAAAAACAAAACAAACCATTTGCAGGCTGCTGCAAGGGGCGGCATATAAATATTTAAATAAATAAATAAATAAAATCTTTTTGTGACAGAAAGCCTCATAATCCCTATTCTTGTCAAGGGTAGTTTTATGTCAGATCAGCTGAAATTGAAAATCACTACTCCTCAACTTGTATTGACTGGTAATAAGACATTTACTGATCCATTCAGAGGATCACAAATTGTATGGATCAGTTGTGATATGACTTGAGAATGTTACTTTATTACAGAAAAAGTGCTATTATTGCCCTTGTTTTCTGGATAGCAAATTGGAGACAGAGAAATAGCTGTGACAGATTATTATTCCATGTAAAAAAGTAATGGGATTTATATATTTTGAGTGTGCTGTCATATGATTTGTCTTTGTGAATAATAACTTTTCCTTTTCTGGTTTAGCGCTTGATTTGTTGGTGTCTTGATAGTTTCAGCTTGTAGCAGCTGTGATTTACCCCATAATATAGTGGCTATATTCTACCTACCACCACACATCTCTTGTGAATGCTGCAGTTGGCAAAGAAAATGGGTGTGCAGGGGTGTTTACTGACTCCAGAGTGGCTTGGGTCTGCTTACATTTGTGTTTATTGCTTTGGGGCTCCTATTTTTATCTATGTCTTAGTGTTGCCTTTTTGGTTGATTTCTCTCTTTTTTAAAAATACACTTCAACATCCGAAGTGTTTCATGCTTTTAAATTTGATGAAAAAATGAAAACGGCAGTTTGGTTGGGAATGTTTGAGATATCGCATTAATGGAAGAATTAATCAGCTGAAAACTACAGAGGCGAGTGAAATGGGAGTGGTTGCTATGCAGCTTTCTTTTATACCCTGTGTGGAGTTGGAAAAACCTTTCTACAGGGCTTGAAAAATTCTCTAAAATCTAGCTTGTCTTTCTGCATAGTAAGTTCCTGCATAAAACTGAGCAATACAAAAGTTTACGTAACATTCTATTTCAAAACTTGATAAAATTTAAAACAAACAAACAAAAAAACAACAACACAACGATCTTCATGAGAATTCTGTTGAATGGGTGTTGGTACCCTTTTCCTGGGTTCACTTTTCTTCTATGTTTCCCTGACTGCTCATATGTCCCATTTCCCCCAGCATTTTTCCACAAGTCCAGCTCTCTTTCTTAACTCTTTACAGTGCAGATATTTATGAACACAATTCCTTAATACAATACTATATATATTGAACAAACATGTGCATTTGCCGTATTTGCTATTGCTGCTATAACATTTCTGTTGTGTAGTTGTTGAATCTGAGATTGGTGGCAGTTGTATATAATGCCAGCTCATGGTATATGTGGTTGAATTTTGCATTCCTGTGATTGGTGTATGTAATCATACTAACAAACCATGGCTTGTTAGCCACACACAATCCAGAAGGAGAATCCATAGTTTATTGTTGGGGTTTGAACTCTCATTTGTTTAATCCATGAGTTTCATGCATGAACTCAGAACAATTGGGTTTTTTATAGATTGCTTCACCAGGCTGCAGAAGGGGCAGGCAGGAATGGCAAACCCCCCCACCCCCGGCACTCCACATGCCGGCACTATAGTGCTGTAAAGGCATGGATTGGTGTTATATGCAAACCAGGCCATTGTTTTTAGAGCTGCATTTGATACTCTGGTTCTTAATTGCGTCACAGTAACTTATTGATTGCTTAAGTCAAGATGCAAGCTACTCTACCTTAATCAATATTAACACTGCATCTTTTCATAAATTAAAGCCTAGTACCTTGATCTTGGACAAAACCTAGGTGTTACCCTCATTGACAGGGTTTGAAGGCACAATACTTGTAATTTAAAAGAAATATTTGCAATTTATAACAAGATTAGTATGTTGATACAAGAAGCTTAATTAAATATTCAAGTTAAAATAGATGGTTGAAGATTACTTCTGCCCTGGAAGTCAACATTGGTTGTCTTCTCTGGGCTTTTTGGACTTGTTTTGGAAGGTATGTGCTTGATAATTACAAGTGAAAAATTGTCTCTTCCATTTGTTTCATTTGATGAAGATACGTGTTCTTTGTGGAAAACATTTCCTTGGGGCTTCTCCTGTCCCTGAAATATACGTGGATGGCAGTGTTGCAGTTTGGAGGGCCCACTGGCATGCCTGGTAAAATAATATTACTAGTATATTAAGCATATTGAGGTCGTTTGCTATGGTGATTTCTATTTTTCTGTCCTACTATTTGCTAGTGTCTATGTGTGCAGGCCATCTGGCAAGCCATCTTGGCTGATAACGTATTTTTATTGCACAGAATGTTAATGACTATTTTTAAACCATAAATGTGCTGTCCTCTTCCTGATTTGGTGTTACAGTTCATAGTCTCTAAGGGGAGGTTCTATATTTCTCAAAGGGAACACTTAACTACTAGGGAAAGGGACATGCTGCACTTATATTAACCGTGGGACATTTCTTATCTATTTGACAAATACTACATTACATTCAGTTCCCTGTCGAGGAAAAGGGCAGCATGCATCAGTATCTTAAGAGGAACGTAAGAAGTGCCTGTTGTTTGCTTTATGACTGTGGTCCCTGATTTCCCTCCTCCTCCTCTTCATTCCTCTGCTACTTGAGGTTGGACATAATTGTGGCTAGATTGTCTATTTTTGTTTAGCCATGCTGAATATACTTGGAAAATACATAGTGGTGGTTTTCCATTGCTTTCCACATTGTACTACTATGGCTGATTACAATGTCTACCACACTGAAGCCAGTATCTGCATCCCTTGCCTTGGTCTCAGATCCGTACTGACACTGGTGTTGCCAAAGATGAGGTGGAATTTAGAAGTGGTTTAATTTCTCCAGGCTCTGCAAGCCTCCATGACCAACTTGCCTACTCAAAGACATTGGCTTTTCCAGGAGTAGATTACTTACTACTGCTTGATACTTGGTGTAGCTGAGGTATGTGGTGGTGCTATTCACCAAAGTCAGCCCATAGGCCAACCCACAAAGACCCAGTCAATATGGCTACCTGCAGGTTTTTTGTGTGATTGGTTCTGTATCATGAGATAGACATTAAATGGAAGATCAAGGTGTTGCCAACACAGAATTGCATGATCCTTAATCAGCCCTGAGATTTATGGCTTCTACATGTTTTGATTTGGGGGGGGAGGATGGGACTGTACAATTACTTCTTAATGCCCTTCCCTTTGGATTCAGTATAAAATGTTGGACAATAACAAAATATTGGAATATAACAAAATTTTCAATACAAACACTCAAAGACCTGGCCTTGAAGTGACAGGAAGCCTCGTGAGGGAAATGGAGGCTCAGTAAACCAAAGTGATCCCCCTCCCCTCCCCTCCCCTCCCCTCCCCTCCCCTCCCCTCCCCTCTGGGCATGGCTGATGTTGCACCAGATACCTGGGTGGGCAAAGTTGAGTGAGGGAGACATTTCCCCCTTCTCCCACCCAGGTCTCAGTAATACATGCCAGGTCGGCCCCCTCGTCTCTGACCAGATCATGTATGAGGGATGTTTTATTATGGACAAACCTGGTGCTCAACTGAAACACTGTCAGGCCCGGGGGCCTGGTGATGCTGCTGCCAGGACCCTTCTGGTTGGGAGAATAACCAGAAGAGGGGACTGGTATGGCTTTCTACCATCTAAGCTTGCCTTTTACTAGCTAATATCCTATCTGGCTAATTACAGTCTGGCATCAGTCATGGGTGCTATAGTAACTTCCCATCCAAATTGCTTCAAAACCTTGTATGTGGAGCTGCCTTTGAAAACAGTCTGAAGTCATAAGTTGCTACAAGGTGGCAAGGACACTGTCCCGAGATGTCCAAGTATGGGGCAGTATAGAAAAGTTTTAAATAAATAAAAAAATAGAAAAAGGACACTGACTAGAACCAAATGTTATGATTATATTAGGTGAATGTTCTGTTATCTCCACTGGTTTTGAGTTGTTGCCATACTCAGTTCAAAAGTGCTGGAACATAGAAAACTGCCTTATTCTGAATCAGACCATGGACCCTTCTAGCCCAGTGTTTTTGACACTGAGTAGAAGCAGCTGTCTTAAGATTTGAGACAGGAGTTTTTCCAGCCCTACCTGGAGATGCTGAAGATTGACCCAGGGACCTTCTGCATGCAAACCTTGGACTCTTCCACTATGTTAGAAGCCTTCCTTCATGGCTTGGGGCAAAAATGTTTGAAGGACTGACACATTCTGGTGCACAGTTACTGCCTCTTTTCTTGTTGGCACTTCATCTTCTCGGAGAACTTAGTCATTTTTGTAGTCTGTCTATTTGTCTGTCTTAATTGGTTTTTAAATGATAAAGTGTAGTCAACAACTGAGCTGGGCTTTATGGAAGATGTGATTATTTATTCCCTTTGACTTTTGAGACTTGATGCTTCTGTAGATTGGTAACTATGTAATTAAGGACCTGAATCTTAAAATTGCACCACATCACCCTGCACTTTCCCCTTGGACATGTTTACAGCCACCTAGAATTAATTCTTTTGAGAACGCACAGGAGGAAAAGCTTCCCTCTTGATTTCAGTGCTGCTGCAACATGGGGGAAGGAAGGGAAGAATACTGTACACAAGGGTTGCGTGCTCAATGCTAGGGCTCAGACCTCAAATGTGGAAAATGAGATATTTCACACTGATCTCTTCTCCCCAGGAAAAAGCATTCTAACTTTGATTTAGTTTTATGTGGTCCTGTCGCATTGCACAGTTAAAATAATAGAAACAAAATAGCCCGAATTTCTGTTTTTAGCTATGGCCTCATTGGAATTGGGTTCTACCAGCCAGTGTTTTCTGTTGCAATGTTCAGGCTGGTAGATAGGTGGTTGGTTTCACTATCCCTGGCTTGCAGATTGCCACATCAGTCATAACTCCCTAAGCATGCAACGTTGATTCATGGTCTTGTCTTTTTCAGCTCATCTTCAGTAATAGTCTGGCTCTTTTTAGAGAAAATAATCTTTAAACATTCTCAGTTCAGGTTTCAGTACCTATGAATGAATGAGGCAGGCTTTTCATTTTTGTATCAGAAGTGCTATATTTTCTCTATAGTGTGGCTGCTGTAGCTGTCTTTGTAGTTGGTTTTGCACCTAATCAAGACCATGTTTCAGTTTAATTATCTTACTAATTGAACTGCTGACTGATCTTCATGTCCTTTAGTTCATCCGAAGTATGAATAATTTGCACCCTGAACCTCTTAAGAGGGTTTTTAAAACTTCGTAACCTGTTTTTTTCCTCTTAAGAGAGAAAACAGACCATAAAATACTTTAAGGGTGCAGTGTATTTCTAGTTCCTACCACAGTTATTTGGAAGTATATTGTCCCAAGGAAATGTGTGTGGACTGGCTGTCTGGCCACTCGGAGTTTAGAACTAAATTTCTTAACAATTATAATTCCAGTCTGTAGTTAAGCTCAGTATTTCATGACTAAAAGTGCACTTTAGGGTACAAAATGGTGTATTTCATTTGAACTGCTAATATTAAGCATGCAAAGGCAGTGAGTTTTGTTGCGTTCCTCGCCTCATTCCACATCTACTCCTATCATTAGAAAGTAATTTTTAAAGCAAAAAATGTTAATTGAAGCATGAAAGTGAGGTGATATTTGTGCATTTCCTTAAGTTTTAATAAGGAGTAACAAAGCAAGGAGTCTGTACCTCATCTCTGGTTTACCTTTGGTCAAATTATGTTTTGTTGCTTTCCCTTTGGCATAATGCTTTCTAATGCAGTTTTTGGACTGGCTTAAAAATGGCAAGGCAAGCCTGAAACTATTAAGCAGGTTTGGTACAGCTGAGAGTGTTCTTAGTGTTGTGGCTGAGGGTTTTTTTAAGTTCTGTTTTTCCAGAATGTCTAGACTATTTTGCCTTTTAAGGCATGGCATCTAAGGGGACCATCAGCCTGCAAACTTGGGATTCTTTGAATTGTGAATACTTTCCTTTGAACTATTAAAATTCTTGTTCTGATGGGTTCTTTTCAGGCCATGCTGTACTACTAATTATTTCATCATTAAAATTCTTCTCTCACTCTGGCACTTGTAGTTGGATACTTGATATTTATTTATGACAAATCTTAAACAGGACTGTAGTAGAAGGTGCCTAAAGTCTAACTGGAACTTACAGTTGAGTTTCTTAGTCTAGGGTTTTCCAACCTGGAGCCCTTACAATGCATGGCCGAGGGATCATGGCCAGTGTACTTGGGCTTTATTTTACCTGCCTCATTTCAAACCTTTAGCAATTTTTGCTGGTAAAATTTAACATCTGCATCTAAAAACATGGGTGAGGCATCTCCTGAAAGCAGGTGGGCTCATACCATTTTTTTAAAATAAGAAAGAATTCTGTATCACACATAAAGGTGATTTTTTGGGGTGGGGGTGACCCCTGTAAGAGTGTTACACTGCTATAGGAACTAACTGCATTAACTTTTCTTGGATTCCTGTGTACATGATAAAGAACTACAGCGGCACAACAAAAAGTGGACTTTAGTACATAAAGATACGTGTCCAAGTCCAACTCTAGGGATGTCTGATAGAAGCAGGTGGGAAATCAATCAACAAGATGCGTAGCTGAAAGTTTCCTCTTGGAGAAGCAATAGCACAATGTAGCCATCTTACAGAAAATGCTTGCATTTGTTCCAGCTGTTTTAGTTGTGGGAAATGCATCCCAGTTTACAAGGAATGAGACCTTAATGTCTTTAATACACATTTTTGTGGAGATGTAAAAGCATCCCCCTATTTCCATATTGTATATGACAATTGTTTACATTGTGTCATTAATAAATCCTTGTAGTATGTCAGTCTAAGTAAAATATTATGGGTATTCTTAAGCAGGGCAAAATGTGGACTATTCAGTGGTTTTCTGAAATCATGAGTAATTATTGACTCACATATGGAGTCTTTTTGTGGGCCCTTTCAGATAAATAAGAAAGCTGCTTTTTAGAATGTTTTTAATGGAACCTTTTTTCACACTAACATTGTCTTTTCATTTAAAAAAATAATAAAACAGCAGATTCACTAGAGAAAATGTCGTGGCAGCAAGATTTTCCATGTGGAAATTTCTGTTGAGGTTAAATTGCATTACATTCTCTTCATTTTTCTTAAACACTGACAGTATTGTGAACTTACCATCCATTGCAGCTCTATCTTATGTTTTCTTGGGAGTGAATCCTGTTAAACTTAGTGCAGCTGATTTCTGATTGTGTATGTGTATTGGATTGCAGACTTCATTTGCTCTAATGGATTTCTACATATATTTAAAACACTTTAAATATATAAATGTTACAGCAAACCATTTTTATAACTCAGTGAACTTGAAGAAATGTCCCTTATCACTGATAAATACCATATTTATAATAATTACTAATCCTTTCACACAACTAAATATTTCATCTACCCGCTTCTTTGAAAAGATAGGTTCAAGTCTTTTTGATCTAGTGACTTCATATTAGTGTACCTTTCAAATATCATAGAGTCCAACTTATGCAAACGCTGTAAACTTTTTAATAGGTCTTATAAACGTACTTATCAGTGATAAATTGTCTGTAGTTGCTTATGCTATTGAAAATGGTTTGTCTTACTCTTTTTAAAATATTTTAATGTGAATAGTGATTTTTTGTAAATGCTCTTGGTGTTTTGAGAAGCCCTAGGAGAAAGGAATATATTTCTGAAATGCTTTAGCAGAATAAGTATTTAAGACTCTTTGAGAATTACTTCTCTCATTTTTGTGTGACAACTGGTGCCTTTCTCTTTTCTTTGCTGTGTCCTTTCATGACATAAATGTCTCTCGTTGGCATAAACGAGCAAAGCTAAGTTGCAATTTTCAGATGAACACTTAATATGTAGTTTAAAATGATTAAAATATTGTGCAGGCAATGCTGCAAGAATAATTCTGCTTTATCTTCAGGAAAGTCCTCTCTATCCTTTAAGGTTTATAGGTGCTTTGCTCTGGGTCCTCCTTCCATGGGACATGAATTTACTTGGATAGATCAAATCTGGATGCTGTTCAGCAATCTTAGAATCAGAGAATAGAATAGAATCTTGCATTTAGCACATTACTTATGAGGGGAAAATGTCCTGTGATCTCTTGACTTAATGTTACCCAGGAGACATCAGAAAATTCTTTCTTTTATAGGTGCAATGAAGGGTAGAAAGTCATGTGAAAGCAAATGAAAGACCAGGCGAGTTGTGTTTATAATGATAGTAAATTGGAACAGGGGAAGGGGGGACATTGCAGGAGTATGATTGAAATCAATTAATTAATGTCTCTCACATATTGGCCTTATTTGCTGTAATGGCAGTTCATTGATTGTTAAATTCATTAACTATTAGGGCAACATGGGACTGAATGAGCAAACATGGTGCCTCTTGCCAGCTAGCTACTTCAGCATTTTCAAACCAGATGTTTGATGGAGTATCATAACCTGGGACTCTGAATTTGTTGCTGAACGAGTAACCCAGAATTTTAAGTCAACAACAAACCATAAGTTGTTTGTCCCTGAACAATCCAGAGTTCCAGGTTTGGACAGTGCATCAAACATCTGGTTTGGGAAATGGGATGCAAAGCAGCAAGTGGACAGTTCCCATGTGTCTTCCAACAACCCATGAGTTATGTGCAAGTTGAGCTGTTGACTACCTGACTGTGGTTCAGGCCAAGAAGATAAGAGAATAACTGGCCGTGTTGCCAATAGCAGATGTCTGTTAGATGTATCTTTGTATTTCAGTAATAAATTAATGCATCTCAGTAATAATGTAGTTAATGAGATACAATAGCTGTGTTCACACAACACAAGCAGCTCTGCATTTTACCAATTATTTCTCAGTTTTTTACCATGATCTGCCTGACAGACATTCAAGTGGTTTCTAAATTCAATCTCAAGGTGCATCACTCCCTGTCTCCTCCTCATTGGTCCACACATAGAGAATAGATGGCTGGAATGGCTGCTACAGTTGTCACTCTTTCCAGAGGACTCAATGGTAGTTGCATAGCAAGACCATGGAAACTGTGACCCTGACTACAGACAACATGACAAGCCATGGTGGAACAGGGAAACTATAGAACAAACTGTAGTTTCTTATCATGATTTCTAGAGACCAGGCATACTATAATGAAATACCATGACTGGGTTTAGACAACACAACAGACCAACGATGGTAAAAAAGTCTACCGTGGCTTGTTGTGTTATCTGAACCCAGCCAGTGTATTGGATAGATCTTCTCATATGCAGTAGTGAGGAAAATATTACTGGCTATAGTATTGTAAGAGATAATTGTATCTAGAGCTCTCCAGATTTGTTGGATTACAATGCCCTTCATCCCCAGCCAGCATAATTGTTAGAATACTTTTATATTTCACTGCTGCTATATAGTATAATCTCCTTGATTTTTCAATCAGCCAGGTATGGAAGGCCATATCGAGCCACATTTTACAGAAAACCAAAGGTGCTTTCAGTTAGATAGTTCCTAGTACAATAAATCAAAAGACATTGCACACCTATTCTGCATTTTTCTCCCTAATGGGTTTTCTGAGATAAGAGAAAAGATGGAAGAAATAGTGAAAAAACACCTACAAATGAAAGAAGATAATTTGAGGTACAACCTGCACCTCCATAAAATCTCATGAATGAGGCAGGGTGATGGCACAGTTAAACTCTTACTAGGAAGCTTCATCTGGAAACGTCTCAAGAATGATACTGTCTTCACTGTCATGAGCTCAACATCCTTGCATCAGGTTTATATTTTATAGTGTTTCACAGATTCTGAAGTTCATCTCTTAAATTATCATTTTTTCTTTTTCCTGCATTAATGCTTTTGTATAGCTTTGTTGAATTTACCTAGATTTTCATAATACTACTGAGAAAAAACCATTCTGAATTCCAGAATACCTTTTAAAATCCCAAAATGAAGGCACAGAATGTATATTCTACAGTAGTAGAAACAGGAGCTAGTGACAGTTCTTACAATCCTACTTGGCAGGTATGCATGGTTATGTAGGGAAAATAAGCCACCGTGGCTTACTTTTCCTTCCTGTGTGTGCTCATCACATGCTGCCTAATTAGCATAATTAGCCTTGTGGGACTCGGGTCATCATGATGTCTGAATCTGGTGAAGGTGAAGGACTGAGATGGTTTATAAACTGCCTGAAAATCTAGGAGAAGTATGAGTCTCGGTGGTGTCTCGGTGGCCACCCCATCCACCCCACTTGCCAGGATCAGCTATCATGACAACCTATGCTAGGTGAGGATAATTAGGCTTCTTGCAAGTAGCAAGAGCATTGTGGCTCATTTGTACTCCATGATTGAAGGAACCCCGAGTTCTTTGGGGCTTATTCTCATGTAAATGTCCATAAGATTGTGACCTTAGTACTAAAATACGCTTTGGCATTTCAGCTATATAAACAGCTTGTGATTTCTTCATTTAAATTCTGTGTCTTAACTGAAGTTGTACATTCTTTGGTATCAATTTCCCAGTGTGTATTTTGGGATCAGTTGTGATTCTCTTCAGGATGTTGTAGAACTATTTATATTTTCTTACTTTTCTCCCCCTAGGTTTTGGCATTGATTTCCTTCATCTGCATAGAGACCATCATGGAATGCTCCCCTTGTGAAGGCCTTTATTTCTTTGAATTTGTCAGCTGTAGTGCATCGGTAGTTACAGGAGTTCTGTTGCTTATGTTCAGTCTAAATCTCCATGCAAGAATACCACAGATCAACTGGAACATTACAGTAAGTTCTCATCCAAATCTTCGTTTTATAAAAATAGCTGAATAAACATTTGAAATGTAGACCTTAAGCTCTGCCTGCTTCACACAGAAACTTGAGACTCTTGGTAAATGCTCTTTACACCAAGTACAGTACATATACTACTTTATATTCAATATGAACCTCACTGGTGTAATAAGCATTATGAAATTGGATGTTATATAAAGCTGAAAGTGTGTCTCAGAACATTTTTTTCCCTGTACTTGGTAGGCTTTCCTTCAGTACAAGTCTTGATTGCTAACAGTTGATGAAAACAGAACCTGCACATTTCTACCTGTGTTTAATGTCAACACATGGTTTAAAAATTAAGTACAAATTGAATGAGTTGATCCTGTAAACCAATTAACCATCAGTATACAGTCTTCAAAAAATAGTGTATTTTGGAATTAACCTACATTTTTGAATGTGGAAACAATTGCTCTAAAAATTTTTATGTCCCTTTTGTGGGAAAAGATTGACACCTTTTCAGTAGCCCTGTTGTGTTATACCTTTAACAGCAGCTTGACATTCAACCGTTTCACCGGGGAAGTGTTTCCTGCTCAGGAATTAAATAGTGGAAATTTCTTTCTTTGCTAAAATTCTGTAGAGTAGGCACATGTCAAGGAGGTGGCAAAAACAATGTGTAGGAGCCATAGATCTGTTTTGTTTGGACTAATTGTACATAAAAACACAGAAACATAGTGAATCAGAAGGGGCCTCCTGGGCCATCTGGTTTGACCCCTGGCTCCAGCTGGCTCATGCAATACTCAATACATGGTTGTCCAATCTTTCCTCACTGATGCCACCCCGCACCTCCCATGGAAGCCCATTCTATATCTTAGGGGCCCTAATCATCAGGAAGTACTTGCTGATACCCAACCTGAAGCCCAGTTTCTTGAGCTTTGCCCCATTGGAATGCATCCTTTCCTCCACTGCAGGTGAGAACAGGTCATGACTCTCTGTGATGCCCCTTCACATACCTATTTGTTGCTGTAAGATCCTTGCGGAGTCTCCTCTTCTCCAGGCTGAAAAGCCCCAGCTCCCTCAGTCTCATATTATATGTCATCCCCGCCCTCAAAAAAAAAAAAAAAAATCTGGCTACCATCCTTGTGACTCTGCGCTGAACTAATTCTAACCTAGCTATGTCTCTCTTATGATGTGAAGCCCAGAACTAGCAGCTCCAGTTGTGGGTGCCGTAGAGTCTTACAGAACAGCATCTACACCTCTTTTGATCTGGAAGCCACGCTTCTGGCTATAAATCCAAGGGTGGCATTTGCCTTCTTAACTGCCTCATCACACTGCTGGGTCATGTTTAACCTGGTATCGACAAATACCCTGAGATCCTTTTCACAAGTGATGCTCTCCAGCCACTTGTCCCTCATCTTGTACCACAAGGGAGAATAGGTAACAATCCTTCACCGTGTGACATTGCTTCACATACTTGTATGCCACCATAAGACCCTCAGAGTCTCCTCTAAGCTGAACAGTCTCAGTTTCCTCAATAACATCTCATAGGGTATCCCCCCAATCCAGCTACCATCCTTATGACCTTACACTGAACTGGTTCCAACCTTGCAATGTCCCTCTTGTAAAATGGAACCCAGAATTGGACATAGTACTCCAGTTGGGGGCACACCAGAGCGGTGCCAGCATCTTTTTCAATCTGGAAGCCATGTCTCTGCTTAGACATCCAAGGGTGGCATTCGCCCTCTTAAGCACTGCATCAAACTGATTGCTCATATTGCTGCTTCCTGTCAACAAGTACCCCAAGATCCCATTCACAAGTGTCACTGTCCAGCTACTTGTCCCCTTTCCTGTACCTATGGCACTTATTCCTGATTCCAAGATGTATTGAACGTCATCTTGTTGTCCCTTGCAACTTCCACAGTCTCTCCAGGTCCTTTTGGATCTGGAGTGCCTGCTCTTCTGTTCTGGCCACTGCCCTCACTTTGGTATCATCTGCAAATTAGGTCAGCAGACGGATTACGTCCTCCTCCAGGTCATTGATACAGAGGTTGAACAAAATCGGTCCCAGAACTGTGCCTTGGGGGACTCCGCTCATCACTGGCTGCCATCCTGATGACTCCCCACTGATAGTTACCCTTTGCTTGCAGTCTGTGAACCATGCCCTAATCCACTGGACAGTCATTTTCTCAAGCAGGATATCATGCAGGACCTTGTTCAAAGGCCCTGCTGAAATCCAGGTAAACCATACCCCCCCCCCCACTCCTCCCCACCCCATCACTTCAAAACTTTGTCATAGAATTGCTCAAGGTTTGTCTGGCAGGACCTATTTTCGTGGAAGCCCCCAAAGTTCCTTCTGACACCATGCCCTCAGCCAGTCACTTGTTTCTGCAGTTCTCTTCCTGGTTGGCCCATGTCCACAGACTGGCAAGAGCAAGGAAAAGGCCACTCGAACCTTCAGTCCCTTGAGTCTCCTGCCCAGAGCCTTGAAGTCCTGAGTAATCCCACCCAGCCTCTGCCTGGCTGTGGTGTTTGTCCTCACATGGATCACCAGAAGTGGCTGATGACCCCGCACTTCCCCAGGAGAAGAAGACACACCAGGCTGTCTGTCACACTCTGGATGTGTGCGCCTGGCAGATAACAGACTTCCCTCAGCTCAAGGTCCAGCAGGCATACTGCCGTCTCATTACCTCTTAGTAAGGAATCCCTGATTATGATAACCCGCTTCTACTTTGCCTGGTGGAGAGAGGGGGCTGTGTCTTGGTAGCTGCCTGTCCGGCAGTGGCTCCTCCCCATGTCTGACCCTGAGACGGGCTTGCCGAGCAGGCCAGTCCCCCAGGGCACCAACTGCCTCAGCCTGCTCAAGCTGAGAAAATTGATTTCTCAGCCTCAGGTCAGTGCCAGGCGATGGAGAGGGTGGTGTTGGTGGTGCCACCCTCCATCCCCGGCAGGTGACATTCCTCCATGTCTCCCCAGCTGGTTCCCTGGTGGTCCCTCCAATTTCTTGCTGTCTGGAAGGGGGCTGTTCCTGGTTGGCCTGGAGGACCACCTGGGCAATGTCCAGGAACTGCTCCAACTTCCTTATCTCCCACAGGGAGGTGATGGCATCCTCTCTAGACCCTTCACCGTCTCCTTGAGTAAGGACACCAACTTGCACTTAGTGCAAGTGTATCCTGGCTTTAAGTGGTTTCACTATCTTTACTTTAGAATTCATTAAGGAGTCTTAATGAACTTTAAAGGCAAATAAATGTCTCAAGTTCTACTAGTTCGTGGGACTTTGTGGGCCTTTTGTTTCTCTAGCTAGCTTCCTTAGTTTTCAGTTAGGTTCCTCTTGGCCCTGTCCAGTACAGTATCAGTGGTTTAATCTTTTAATTCACTTGTCCTCCCATTCCTTTTAAAGAAATGGGTGAGAGGCCTTTAGGTTGAAACACTGGTTCTTAGATTTTTTTTTAGAAATTAGTAATCCAGAAAGTATGTACCCTCAGCTTCTAGAACAAATGACTGCTTGTGTCTTGCATTCCTGAAGAGAACTATTGGACATTTAAAACTGTACATATTATGGCACAGTGCATTATTTAGTGTCATCACATAGCTAAATTAAACTGTAGAATTCACTTCAACAAGATGAGGTGGTTGCCACCAATTTGGCTTTAAAGGTTGGTTAGACAAATTCACGGCAGATAAGCAATCGGTGACTGCTAGCCTGATGACTATATGCTGTTTTCAGTATCGGAGACGGTAGTCTTTGTATACCAGTTGCTAGAGGACATTGGTGAGAGGGTGTTGTAACATTCATGTCCTATTTATGGATTTCTCGTGAGCAGCTGGTTGGCCACTGGTGTGAGCAAAATGCTGGATGAGATGAATAAGAACATCAGAAAGGCCATGCAGGATCAGATCCATGCTCCATCCAGTCCAGCAATCTGTTTACCCAGTGGGCAACCTGCTGGTTGCAGGATCCCTCAAGCAGAGTGGATGTAATGGTTTTCTTCTTCCGAAGCTCCCTAGCAACGATGTATGCAGCCATATTTCCTCTGGTACCAGACCTGGCATGCAGCCATCAAACCTAGCAACCATTAAGATAGCCTTCATTAATTTTTCGGTCCACTTTCAGTGGTGATTGCTAATTTCTGTGGCACTAAATTCCATAGTTTAACTATGTGCTTGCTGTGTGAAGAACTTTCTCCAATTTGACAGGCCTTCTTATGTTCCTGCGAGAGTTTCCCTCTGCTGCTGACGACAGGTGACCACTAAGCCAGCCATTTCCTAGGAGTGCTCCGTAGTTGCCTTTGGGATAAAGAGCAGTGTGTTTAGGGGTTCAGTCTTTCTCTTTTGTGCTACTGCATATGAAAAATACACGTTTCCAGCAGTAGCTGCATAAATACAAAATACTGTATATACAATTTTCAGCATTGATGCTTTTTTAAAATCCTAACTGGGCAATTGTATGCCATCTGAAATATTCTTCATAAATGCAGCATGTGTAATGTGAAGCCATTAAATATTGTAGTATGTTAGAAAGAGCTGAAACTGTGTCAAGGGGAAAGAGTGGCTAAGTCATACTTCTGTGTTACGATTGACAGCTATGCTATGAGAAAATGATGAAAAATGATAGTGGAAATGTCCATTCTACTTTGAGATGTGTAACAAATAGATCAGCTCAGCAAGATTGTGTGCAAGGAGCATCAAGGAATTTGATGGACATCTAAACGAATGTTCTTACAAGATTTGTTTTCATAAGTATTTATTGGTGATAACCATATTATTTAATGTAATGTGCTTAGTCCTTCTTCATCACTCATAGGGCTATTGCACCTGTGCAGAGCCTATTGTCAGGAAGCCTCTGTAGGTAGAAGCCCCTCCCCTTCTTTCAAAGAAGCATGGGGAGTAGCTCCCACCCATCCTCTCAGTTCCTTTTCGACTGCTATTGTGCCTAGATTACGAATTGCTTCACTGTTTTCTGTATTAGGCACGCCACATTTTTTTTTCACTCACTTCCTACCCAAAAATATCCTCCCTTCAATCATTCTTCCTACCCATTTTTACTCTCCCCACAAAATAAACCCTGACAAAAAATATATCTTTTTACCAACTTTCCTATCCACCACTCCTTGCCCCTTCTTGAGTTGCCTGTGATTTTCCTATCTTCTACACCTTTTTCACTTTTCCCATCTGTATGATGGTGTCAGCGGTGGCTTTCAGGAGATGTGCCTACTGCAATAGCAAGTCACCCCCATCAAATGGGAACTCCTTTTGCCTTGTCTCCTTTGGTGAGGGACACATTGTGTAGACTTGGATACATTGCCGGGCCTTCATAAAACAAACAAGAATATATCGGGTTGATTGGCTTAGGGTTGAATTATGGAAGAACCCTGCAGATGGTGGAGTCCAATAAAAAACTGGATTGTCATTCAAGGGTGACCACACAGTGTGGAGGACAAGCACCTGAAAAAGATGGCCACCACTGCCACTGAAGCACAAGGAAAGGTGCCACATGAGCCCTTGTCAACCGGCAACCCCAACCATTGGGTCCCTCACACTCACCAATTGCTCCTGCTCACCATAGCCAAGAGAGACCCCCACTGAAAGAATTGGGAACCAGGCCTGCAATGCTGAGAGACCGCCACTCCCACTCTGAGAGGATTGTGCTCCCAAGAACCAACTCCAGTACCCGACTTGCCACTGAGACAATCCTTGGTGCTGACTCAAAACTCAGAATAGCTGCCCTTGGAAAGCAGCTTGACACTGGAGCATCCCACAGTGCCAACCTTGATGCTGAACTCAGAGGTCAAGGGACACCAGGATTGTTCCTGCTCTCTTTTGAGACTGGGCCTGACGAAGATGACCAGCTGATACTGAGGCTCGGTACTGAGCTGATAAATGCTGGGGCCTTGACACTGATTGACGCTGATTGAAACTGCCCTCATTCCCCAGCACCAGAAAGAAGCAGGAGTGGGCTGTCCATAAGCTGCTGTCCCTCCACATCTGGCAAATGTGATGGTCTACCACTGGTCGATCCAGGGCTTTGGTACTGAGCCACCTTTGGTACTGGATCAACACTGCTCCTTGGTACCAGACCAATGATACTCTCCAGTGTCCGTATCCCAGCACAAATGGTCAAGAACACCATCTCTGTCCTTCAGCCCTGACCACATCTCAGCCTCAGTGATCTTGCTGTGCCTATTGGAGCTGTTCCCAGATGCTGGGGTCTTCGAGCAGGACCCACGGTCACCTTTGGAGGAAGGGAGATGCTTTGCTGAGTAGGTGTTTATGATTGCCACAGACCTAGGACTGGAGACTGTGGAACAGAGGGCCCATGTCACTGACCCAGTCTTTGACACCCTGGGTATGGAGGGCTCTGTACCCTTCCTCCCCTGCTTCAGACTGTTACACAGTCCTGGAAGTCCTGCTCAGGACTCCCACAAGAGACATGCTCATGTACTGAGGACCTCCCCTTTGATGGGGATGGCCTCTTCAGTGCACAAATGGGTGAAAGAAAAGACTCCATCAAAAAGCTCAATCTGCAGCCAGAAGGATGGGGTTCCAACAGCCATTGTTCAGACCATGTAAGTGACTTGGGACCTCTTTCACACATCAACAGAAGCACCCATGTGGTGACTTCCCCCAGAGGCTCCAGATGACCTCACAATAAAAAAGGTGCAACTTCCCAGCCTGCTTTAAGCAGGCATAGAAGTGCTGAGAAGGGACCAAGCTCTGGCACTGATGGTCTTCACAAGCAGCCCGTACCACCCTTCCTCCTCACACCAATTTTGACAGGTGCCTTACCTGATTCCCCTCCCGCTACCCCCCCCCCCCACATGTGAAGCAGTAACATCAGACTTGTGGTCTTGTCCATCATGGAAAGGGGCTACAGGATTGAGACCAACACCTGTCCACCTCATGGTGCAATCAGAGGTACACTCCTGACCCTGCCAGTACTGTCAGAGGTGGATGCATTACTTTCCAAATGGGCTATCTAGAAGATCCAAGTGAAGCTGTCTAGAAGATTCTACTCTCAATATTTCACAGTACCAAAGTAGGATAGGGGACTTAGACTGATCCTAGACCTCAGAGGCATCAACTGGTTCATCATACCCAGGAAATTCAGAATGGTCACCCTGCAGAGCATCTTTCCCCTACTGCAGCAGGAAGACTGGTTCACCTCTATCAACCTTAAAGACTTCTACTTCCACATAATGAGCTATAAGCCGTGTCCAGTTAGATTAATCATGAGTTTTTTCCCACCTGTGCTCTAGATGTGTTCCTTACTGCTTCATTGCCCTCAGCTCTGGTGTATATGAGGGAACTGTTCAGGCTCCATGTGAGGGAAGTGGGCGCTTGCGTGCAATCGTGTCAGCCACCCAGGCTGCCTTCCGTATTCCATAAGATGACCTGACCTTTAACAGGAGCACCAGCCATAGCAGCCAGAAACACCCCCAGAGCCCCCTGAAACCAGCAGGATGCATCAAGCTTCCAGGGGTGGACCATCCTAATAGGTTGCTCATCCTTGCAGAGGGGAAAAGAGGTTGAAAGCCTGACCATGGCAAGGGAGTTAAAGGTAACTGCTCCACTCCTGGATCAGCATCCCCCTGCCCAGTCAAAAGACCAGGTCCAGAGTGTGACATCTTACATGTGTTGGGCCAATGATATGCTGAAACAGCTCTATGGTTGCCATGGTGGCTATCAAGTCCTGAGCTGCTGTGGACAAAGCAGCCTTGGCATAGAGATTGTGGTCCCTCAGAACCACCATTTTGGGGCTTCTCAACACCAGGTCCAAGACCACTACTGTCCGCTCAGGCATGTGAGGTTCTGAGGCAGCACCAGGGCTCCCTCTTCTGGCCAGAGAGCAGGATAGCAGCCCTGGTGGTTGCAGGACTGGGCCCACAGTCAATCGCAGCCAATTGGAATGTTACAAGCACCACCTGGGAGCCCTGAGGGAAGAGCTATATAAGAACTGGCTCTTCCCTTTAGCTGTGGCTTCAGCAACAAAGGTCTTTGATGTTTTTGGAGTGCCTTCTGGCAACTTGGCCTGTTGCCTTGCTCCTGCCTGTGCTTCTGGACCATGCCTGGCTTCCACTCCACTCCCAGGTGTCCGCTTCTCCTAGGCTTGCTCTCTGGCTTTTGATGCCTGACTGGCATTGACTGCTCTGCTCTATTCGGATTGGCCTACCTTGCACTTCTGTTATTCGTCTTGATCTCTGGACTGCCTGACTGTGATTTGGAATGAGCCTGCATATTGTGCCGGCTGTCTGGGTCCTGGTGCCCTGACCTGATATGCAGCTGCCCGCGCCCTGGACGCTGACAAGGCAAGGAGTCTGATGGGCAGCAGGGTGGGTGGTATACCAGCTGAATCTCTAATATGTCTTGAGAGCCCAGCACTAGGTATAAACACTCAAGGCTTGCTCTCGAGCGAACAGGAAGCCTGGAGAGGGGGATCGTATTCTTATAGACCATGGCCATCTCTCATCCCTGACCCTGCAGGTGATGTTGGTACTGAATTGAGTACTGGGAAGGGGACAACTGGGAGAGGGCAATCCCACCTGCTTTGCCACCCAGGTCTCAGTAATATAGGCCAGGTCAGCCACCTCATCCGCGATCACATCCTGTTTGAGATAGATTTTATTCTGGCATTCATCAACAGTCCTACCATGCCTGAGGACAAGCTGGTAAGGCTGCTAGGAATCGTCTGGTTTGGAGAATAAGCAGAAGAGGGGATATCTAACCACTTTTCTCCTTTGCCAGCTTATTACTCCCTCAGTGCCATATCTTCTGCTGCTTGCTCTGGCTGATCATCTGCTATGGTGGTGACAGGGAGACCCACTTATCTTGCAGAGACTGTGCAAGTGGGTCTCCAGCACCATCTGCCTCATATACGAGATGGCAGGCCTTCAACTCACCATGCAACCCAGAGCCCACTCCACATAAGCCCTAGCCATGTCGGCAGCTATCCTTGCTGGGATCCCCTTGCAGGGTGTCTGCAGAGCTGCCACATGGTCTGCACCTGCAGTGTTCATCCACCACTATCCATCAGACATCTGTGTGAGGGAAGACTGCTCCCTTGGCAGGGCAGTCCTCTTCTCTATCCTGCAGTGACGACAGGACCCTCCATCCTTCCCATGGGAAGCTAGCTAATTGTCCGTATGTGTGATGCACAGAGACCGCAAAGAAGAAAGGCAGTTGCTTAACTGTAACTATTGTTCTTTGATTGGTTATCTGTGCATTCGTACAACCCACCCTCCAGCCCCACTTGCTGTTATCCTCCCAACAGATACTCCTTTACTTTCCATGGATGCTTGGGGCTGGGCTGGGCTGGGCTGGGACCTCCTCCTCCTTCCCCCTCAGTTCAGAGATCCATAGCGAGCTCTGTAGGAACTGAGGGTATGGGTGGGAACCTTGCCCTGTCCTTCCCCGGAACAGGAAGGGGAGGTGCTTCTGCCCAAAATGAATGCTTAGCTATAGAGGCTTCTGGATAATAGGCTTTGCCCAGGTGCAAAAGCCCATATGTGTGACTGCACAGCTGACCAATTGAAGAATGACAGTTACAGGGAAGCAACTTACCTTTCCCCTTTCTACCCCATCCTGATCGTTGACTTGACTTGATTGTGTTTTCAGACAATGCATGGAACAAAGGTGGGTTTCATATTCTGATGACAAATGTCGACGTATATTTTAGCCCAGAAAAGTACTATATGGTTAGTAAAAAAGAGAGATATAATCAACACTTAGGCTTGCTACAGTTTACTATTTACCAGCAATTTGCTGTACAAAAGCTAAGAGTTGTTCCTCGCAGGCAGGCAGGCTGCATGGTGACAAAAGGGCCTGCCATTCTTGTTGGACATGCATATGGTAGGCATATCATGAGTAGAGCTAGCTGGAGACTGGGGTCAGACTAGATGGCCTGGGAGGACCCTTCTGACTCGCTCTGTTTCTGTGTTTCTAATTTGGAGAAGTCCAAGTCTTGTAAGGCACTGTACCTTTTGTTACAGTTGATACATTCAGCTCTTCCATCTCTGCTCTTCCGCAGAGCTTTAAATAGCTTTTATGTGGGGGAATAGAAGCCATAGTTCCAAGTAAAAAGCTTTTTACACTGTACCCTTATATTCTGGCTTTGGCTAAATCTGCCTGGATCTTGGCATATGTCTAACATAAACACAAGACCCATAATTGCCAAGCATATAAGAAAATCAGTGTGCCTGTTCAGTGTTTTTAAATGATATTCTGTGAACTGCAAGATCAGCTTAATCTGTGTGTCTTCCTCTGCTCTATTTCCATATTGTAATGGAAAATTTTGGTGTTTGACCTTCATTTTGCCTGAAAATTAACTTCAGGAGCTCTGCAGTTTTAATAATAAATATGCTGAGATGTATTACATAAATGCCCTCGTAGTGAACACCAAATTGATACGTAGAATTATTTGTACTAGTGTAATAAAGTAAGTTCAGACATTAGAATTTTCAAGTTTTATCTAGACATCATGGAAAGAAAAGTTAGTTGCTTTTAGATTCCCACCCTCTTTCATCTTGTTTGTGGCATGGAAACTAGAAAATCTGTTTTCTTCGCCACATTAAGAGAGAACCCATTTATTTTTATAATTGTCTGAAACAGTTGGCTGGGGAGGGATTTTGTATCCTTTTGACTTTAATGCCAGAAACTGTTTGGATATACAATTTGAAATGCGTGCAGAAAGAAATGATGAATTACATGCAGGCATGTTGGAAAAAGGAAGTCCAAAGGGAGAAGGGAAAGCAGTTGTACAGGAAGTATTACTTTATATAATGGCTAGAGAATGGACTGAGTTTCATACAGGAGACCTGTTGGTACAGTCCTTACCATGGTAACCCCAATAGTTCTCTGAGGGAAGTGCATATCCACAATGTTCTCCAGAGGAGGGCTGCTCAACTGCAGTGGGGAAGGGGCAGGAGCATTGTAACTAACAGCTGCTGGAGCATCTGCACCTCCCTGTGGCTGACATGGTTTACTTTTCCACCCTGGTCCCCAAATCCCAGGGCCAAACACTGGATTTAGCACATGGCAACTCAAGCACAGGGGAGAAACTTACGTATATATATTTATTAATAAACAAGATTTTTAAAAATGCGGGTGGAGGGTCTTAAAATGTGATAACACACAACACACACACTCAGTGAGGGTGGGGAAGGGCATGGAATTGGGGAGCAGCAATTTCACTGGACCCACACCTTCTTAGCTCCCCCTGCCACCCGTCCCCCCAGTACTCCCCTGGCCAGTTGGCCACCTCAGACTCAAAATAGCAAAGCTAGCTCTTCCTAATACTAACACAGTATGCAGTACCCAACACAACTTTCTCCTTTGTAGAATAGCACAACATTCTTCAGCAGAGCCAACAACAGGGAACCTCTCCGCAGAGAGGAACCCTGTTCTGTCCTGGCTCCCTGATGTTATGCCATAAGGTCAGACAGACGACTTGTAGAGTAACATCTCCTGACATTACCCAGGTGAGAATTGTATCGTTAAGCCTGAAATCTCTGGCCTTGGAGGGGAGTGTGAATGGTTCTGCCCTTGGAACTCTGGGTGCCTTGCTTTCTTTGAATTGCAACCAGGCTGGAGCAGCTGGGCCTCAGTATGAGCGTTAACCCTTCCCTAGTCAAGGAGCCCTCAACTTGTTCTTCATTACCAGTATAACTCTTTTCCTTAAACTGTTGATCTCTCCTGGCTTCAAACTGTATGGCCTGCAAAAGGGCAGTAATTGTATTTTTAAAATGTTCTGTATGCTACTGTATGGCCTTCTAGAGCAGGCTGTCAAATTGTTTTCTTCTCTCTTTGCCTGCAGAATGTCATGTGGCTTTGACAGAATAATGCAGAGCGCAAATCTTTGGTGATGGGTGGATTAGAGAAAAGTGAAAGAGCTCTTGGCAGTGGTTCCAGCTTGGAGCATTTCATGGAGGAGATGTTTTCTCAGCTGATCCCCTTATCTCTTTATGAGTAACTTTATGACTGTCAGTAGTTGATGGCATCTCTGAATAGCTATTGCTAGACTGACACAGCTCTCATTGGGCCTTCGGTCCTTGATTCTTAGATTAGACTGATCAAGAAGTAGATTGATACTTGTTGCTGCTTTATGGTTCACCTTTTACTTTACCTTTTACATAATTCTTCTATGAAAAGTGGGGTTGTAGCAAATCAGAGGTGTTGAGCTGGTCCTGCTTAACTGTTCTCTCACCTATATAGCTTGGTCTTCTCCCATTGTATTTGCTTTGCAGGAGTTCTCTAGCTTAGCTGGAATCCAGCAGATGCTTTAAGGAAAGATGGAAGCAGGTAAAACAGGACAGCACATTGGGGCAACTGCCATATGTAGCTTATGCCACATGCCACTAAGAGAGCTGTCAGATTTGTCAGTGAACTCCTCCCCCACTTTTTTTTACCTGCTATTTTTGACTGTCGCTGTATATGAAGTACTAGTATTTTTACTTTATGTTGCTGTGAGCCTTCTGGCACAGGCTACCTCACCAGAAGCACATGCAAACATAACTCAAGATTAATCCTGTCTAGACAAATGGAAGATGAACATTTTTTTCTTCCACACATTGTAGTCCTGGAGGCTTTGGGCACTGCAAATGCATATAGCCAATTGCTAACATTCCATACTGTCCTGAGATAGACAACCTCTCTTTCAGGAATGGGCAATATGTGATCCCTACTGCCCTCCCCCCACTCCATAGTCAATTAGGTAGCCAGAGTGGCCATTTAAGACACTTAATGCTTTTTACCTATTAAAGGTTAAAGTAAAGGTAAAGGTAAAGGTTTCCCCCTGACATTAAGTCCAGTCATGCCTGACTCTAGGGGGCGATGCTCAACTCCGTTTCCTAGCCGAGGGAGCCAGCGTTTGTCCGCAGACAGTCTCCATGGTCATGTGGCTGGCAGGACTAAACACCGAAGTGCACAGAACGCTTTTACCTGCCTACCAAAGTGGTACTTTTTTATCTACTTGCATTTGCATGCTTTCAAAGTGCAAGGTTGGCAGGAGCTGGGACGGAGCAACGGGAACTCACCCCGTGTGCAGATTCGAACCAGCGACCTTTCGATCCACCAGCCCAGCAGTTTAAACCACTGCGTCACCTGCAGTCCCTTTTACGTATTACAGAGCTCCAAAAAGATAAAAAAATAATTTTGACCTATTTGGTGCTCCATAACTGCTCTGGATGTTTGTTTGTTTGTTTGTTTAACATAGCTGGGGGGAATACAGGGGTGATACAGTGGCCTCCAGAGTCCTGCTGTTTCTTATTTGCTGCATATCAACCCTTAGCTTGAGTCAGATGGTTTATGTACACATTTCTCCAAAAAACTCTGCTAAGGCATCTAAACTTACAGGAGCCTGCTAGATTCTGAGCATGATTTTTCTAAAGTGTTTTGGAAAGACAGTTCATGCAGCTTCAGTCTGTAGACTGTTCTAATTTTAACTGGAATTCATAATTGGCTTGGTTAATTTGGTTTACTAATGTTTACTCTTAAGAATGGGTCATATTACAATGCTTCTAAATAGAAAACACTAGAATGGCCAACAACCAAAGACTGGAAAAATAGGTTGGCTGAGTATGGAGTGATGGCAAAATTAACTAGTTATATAAACAAAAAACTGATTGAAGAATTTAATGGTAAATGGAAAATATTATATCTAGTATAATATGTAAAAGGAAGTTCATTAAAGCATTGTCGATGCTTTATGATTGATTTGAAGTGACTGGAAAATTTGTTCCTATTGAGAAGAATAATCATTCTTTTTCCAAATTTCAACAGAAGTATTGATTGACAGAAAGATAGAAACTTTTGTTCTCTTTGGAAGTTTGCAGGTTATGAATGTGTAGGTGATACTTATTTAAGATCCTTTGTCAATTCTATCTCATTTTTTTCTTACATTCTAATTTGTTCTGTACCTTTTCTATTTTAAGAAAATAATTTTGGGGTGGGGAAATTATAATACAGCAAAGAATCCATAGAGATTTGATTTGTCTGATTGGCAAGCAGTATCCTGTAGATGTATTTTTTTATTTAAGTTTAGTCTTTTCCACCTGTATTTCTGTCAGTGTAGGAAAAACATCATTGGAAGTAGCCAAAAGAATAATGCTGGTCTTTGATATAATATGATGAATGCATATTTTTGCATTTGATATAAAATTCTTTTAAATATTTGGATGTTTTGTATAATGTTCTGTGTTGCTCTGAGAAGCCCAGCTTCACCTCAGTATTCAGCACTGTGCCTAACAAAGGAAAATAAAGACTTGAACCAGCAAATGAAAAGGCTGCCAATGTTTGAAGAAACTGCCACTTTGGGGATCATTTTGTAATCCAGGGGTTAGGAGAACTGGCCTAGATAACTGGCCAAGGATCATCTATAGAGATAAAAAAATAAAATAATTGCTTTCATAATTTAGATATTTCTTTCCCTTGTATCAGTGTAGCTAGTATGACTTACTGAAATATGGAACAATATGACCTGTAATAAGAAGGTTACAGCAAATTGCAGTTTTTCATTAAATCATTTATGAATGGGATGAAGGACAATTGCAATCTATATCGACTTTGATTTAATCCTAGATGCCCTTCTGGATTTCTCTCCTATGAACTAATTAATGAAAACAGTTTCTGCTTTGAAGTTGCACTTACTTCAAATGAAACACTTTTTTGTGTGTGATGTGTTTTGCTTTTGCTAAAAATCTTGTATTTATTTATTTAAAATTTTTATATGCCGTCACCACATGCCTCGGCATCTTGGGACAGCTCACAAACATGCAATTAAAACCAATAAAACAATAACAATTCCATAAAATTATATAAAAACAAACAAAAAACAAAAGTAAAGTATTTGCTGTGGTCCAATTCAAAATGGCTCATCTTTTTCAAATTGCCTGATACTCTATTTACTGTTTGTATAATGTTTTTTCATGGTGGGGTATTAGCTATTCTCTGGAATTCTGCATTCAATTTGATGTATCTTTCTCTTTCTCCCTTGCCTTTCACTTCCCTTCTTTCTTCATCTATTTGTAAAGCTTCCTCAGACAAGCCATTTTGCTTTCTTGCAAATTCTCTTCAATTTCTTTTACTTTGGGATGGTTTTAGTTGCTTTCTCTTGTACAATGTTGTGAACCTCTGCCCATAATCTATCTGTCACCTCCACTGTATATTCATCAGGGATATGATTTAGGTCATACCGGAGTGGCCTAGTGCTTTTCCCTACTTTCTTTAAGCCTAAATTTTGCAACAAGAAGCTCATGATCTGAGCCACAGTCAGCTCCTGGTCTTGTTTTTACTGACTGTATAGAGCTTCTCCATCTTTGGCTACAGAGCACATAGTCAATCTGATTTCTGTGTTGACCGTCTGGTGATGTCCATGTGTAAAGTCGTCTCTTGGGTTGTTGGAAAAGAGTGTTTGCTATGATTATCGTATTCTCTCGACAAAATTCTACCACTCTGTGCCCTGCTTCATTTTGTACTCCAAGGCCAAACTTGCCTGTTATTCCAGTTATCTTTTATTTATTTTTTATTTTTTTTATTTAAATATTTATATGCCACCCCTTGCAACAGCCTCGGGGCGGCTCACAATACAAAAAAACAAATACAATATTAAAAACATATACAATATTTAAAAACTGGCCCATCTCAGGTTAAATATAAAAACATACAACAAAAAATAAATAACGAATTTAAATTAATCTTAAACATAAATTAAACATAAACATAAATTAAACATAATATCAACAATTAAAATATTGCCTAAATAAAAAGGTCTTCGCCTGGCGCCGAAAAGCAAATAACGACAGCTCCAGGCGAGCCTCTCTGGGGAGCGCATTCCATAGATGGGGCGCCACCGCCGAGAAGGCCCTCCTCTGGGTACTCACCCTCCTAATATCTCGCACGGAGGGTTCCCGGAGGAGAGCCTCTGCCGCTGATCGTAAGGGGCGGGAGGGCATATATGGTCGCAGGTGCTCCTTTAGGTAACCAGGGCCCAAGCCGTTTAGGGCCTTATAGGTAAGAACCAACACCTTGAATTGGGCCCGGACTTCAATGGGAAGCCAGTGGAGCTGACGGAGAACTGGGGTGATGTGAGAACCACGCCCAGTCCCCGTCAGTACCCTGGCAGCTCTATTTTGCACCAGTTGAAGTATCCGGACCGTCTTCAAGGGAAGCCCCACGTAGAGCGCGTTACAATAATCCAACCGGGAAGTCACCAACGCATGTGTCACCGTTGCCAGGCAATCGAGCTCCAGGAAGGGACGCAGCTGATGTATCAGCCGAAGCTGTTGGAAGGCGCTCCTCGCCACTGCTGACACTTTTGGCTTCCTACTTTAGCATTCCAATCCCCCATGATGATAAGGACATCATTTTTTGGTGTTAATTCTAGAAGGTGTTGTAGGCCTTCATAGAACAGGTCAACTTCAACCTCTTCATCAGTGATTGGGGCATAGACTTGGACTATTGTGATGTTGAATGGTTTATCTTGGATTCAAACTGAGATCATTCTGTCATTTTGGAGATTGTATCCCAGTACTGCTTTTCCTTACTGTTTTATTGACTATGAAGGCTGCTCCATCTTTTCTGAGGGATTCTTGCCTTCAGTAGTATATATGATGGTCATCTGAATTAAATTCACTCATTCCTGTCCATTTTAGTTCACTGATTCTTAAGATGTTGATGTTCAATCTTGTCATCTCATGTTTGACCACGTCCATCTTACCTTGATTCATGGATCTTACATTCCAGGTTCCTTGCATCATCGGACTCTCCTTTCATCACCAGATACATCCGCAATGGAGTGTCCTTTCGCTTTGACCCAGTCGCTTCATTCTTTCTGGCGCTACTAGTACTAGCCCTCTGCTCTTCCCCAGTAGCATATTGGACACCTACCAACCTGAGGGGCTCATCTTCCGGGGTCATATCTTTTTGCCTTTTGGTACTGTCCATGGGGTTTTCATGGCAAGGATACTGGAGTGGGTTGCCATTTCCTTCTCTAGTGGATCACCTTTTGTCAGAGCTCTCTGCTCTGTCCGTCTTGGGTGCCCCTGCACTGCATAGCTCATAGCTTCATTGTACTACACAAGCCCCTTTGCTACGGCAAGGCAGTGATCCATGAAGGGGGTATAACATCAGATACTGTAAATATCTGACATGGAGAATTTGCTAGTTGTGGGAAGGGATCTGTCATTTAGAAAACCATGAGATCATAAATTGTTTTCCCAAAGTCCAGAGCAAAGAATCAGCTTTTTTCTGGGTGCATCATAGAGGCTACAATACAAACAAGCCACCAGTGTGGGCACAACTGATCATTTGTAATTAAGTTATTTGAATACGCCTGTCCCTCAGGATCATACTATCTATCAACATATTGAGGAAATCTCTCTCCTTAATTTGATAGAATACATCATGTTGCATTGTCCTTATAGGGTCAGATAACTTATTTTGATGTTTTCTATTCTCAGCTTGTCTTAACCTGAGCTTTACCTGTAGCCCCATCTAACTGTAATAAGGAGCTAGAAAAATCTAATCTTCTTGGTTTATGTGGGCAATTTCCTTCCACTAAGTTAGAATCTTTAACTTTGATCCTGAGCAAATGCATTCCAAAGGCATTGAATCTGCTTCTGCACTGAAAAATGAGTTTGGGAGAAAAAATGGAACAGATGAAAGTGATCATGAAGTTTATTCAGAATATAGTCTGTATCCCTAATTGGAGTTTCTTGTCAACTGTGTGTGTGCAGTGGTGTACAGCTTCATCTGTATATTATAATAAACCTGACTGTTTTTCATTATTCATTAACAAGTTAATAAGGTATCAAACAAGTTTCTACTTGCTACCCCTTCATACTGTAAATATGCCTGTAGCAAGGGGCGGCCTATAAATTTCCAAATAAATAAATAAAATAAATTTAGAATGCTGTAAGCTTGAAAGCATTTGAGCCTAATTGCTAAGCAGCAGTTAATTGTGTAAAATTGAACTGTAGGAGTTTTTGAAAGTTTTGCATTATTGCCACATGAAAGCACATTAAAAGATGTTCATTGTATGGTGAATGTGTGTTCATACAGGTCTATACAGAATCTGTATTTCTTAGGGAAATTGATGTGTAGTACAAATGTCCTATATTGTACAATACATACATGTGGCAGACGTATGAGTAACTTTCCAGGGAGTCAACAATAAAAAAATCTATAGATAATCTGTGACTAGGTGAAATAACATTTTTGTGGGTTCAAGAGTGAACAGTGGTTTTGGTTCTGTTGATGCGTTGCAGAAAGGTTCATCATTTAGAATGGGAGGAATCCTTTTTTAAAAGCTACAGGATGTTTACTTTTTACTAGCAACTATTATTTCTGTTCATTAGTAATCCAGGCCCAAATTTCCAGTATAGCAATCATCTGGCACAGTCTGTAATATGCATTCTGTTTTGTTGCTTCCTCTTCTGTATAAATAATCAGTATGTCTAACTGGTAAAACTCCTGCTTCATGTAATCAGTTGACATTATCACTGTAAAATAACTTCCCTAATTCTGTCTTAATAGGATTTGGTCAATACTGGACTCTGCACTTTCTTTTTTTTCATTGCATCTATAGTACTCGCTGTTCTTAACCATAAAAAAGGAGCAGAAATTGCAGCTGTGGTAAGAAAATCCTACTTCTTAAATATTGTTTTGCAGGAAACAAAAATGCTTCACTTGTGCCCTTCTCACAATGCAAAGCCGCATTATATGTGTTGCTCAGTTTCTCATTCTGTAAATTCAGCAGCCCCGTTTGCAAGAACTGAGAAGACCACGGATGGAATATGCTTTACCCTTGGTGTGAGCATACTTCCTTAGCTAATATTTTGCAAGTAATACATCCTAGTGCCTGTTTGTTCAGGCTTTATTGCAGTCACAAATGGGCAGGGTCATGTCAACATCACCATTTTATGCAGCTCTGCCCCCTTTTGGTAATGAGCTTTATGGAATTTTCAAGAATCTTCACCAATTCTAAAGAGTTGGTCCTCACCCTGGCACCTTCCAGATGTGTTATGCAGCCATTGTTAGCTTTCCTGATAGTCATGAGAATTGAGGTTGATGCCCAAAACTTCTGGAGGATACCAGATTGGGGAGTCTAGTTCTAATAATGATATTTCTATTGGGCATTCATGTTTGGGCTTCAAACAAAGCTGTTTCTCTTTATGCTGGCTGCTATAGGAAGTGCAGGAAAGTCTCTGGAGAAGGAAGGATGGAAGGATGATTGTAATGGTGGCTGTTCAGAAAAATGTGAACTCTCTATGCCGTCATTAAAGTTATCCAGTATATTGCAAATATGTAGATTTTTCCTTACTGCATATTAAAGGAGTTCACATAATAGCATTTTTGAGTTGACACCATTGCTACAATCAGGTAAATAATTGATATATTTCCATGTTAATAGAAACAGATCAACTCCATCAAGATTGAGATTATTATTCAAAGTATTTTGATCATATCCAGAGCAGGAATTGTTGGTTTATTTCTGACAAGCCTCAAAATCTATCTGTGATCAATGGCATCCATATTTTATATAATTTTAACTTAAAGAACAAGACGGAGACATCACTCTACCCTATTATTTTGTGAAGTCTCTTCTGAGACCTTAGAGTTCATTGCTGCACGCTCTTTCTGGTTAAATCATTCTTCAAGAGAATCTGTCTCCAGAATCACAACTGACATGCGTCTAGATTTTAAGAGACATTCTTAAAATAGCTCTGGAGATGTGGTTTAGCCTAAAAGAAGCAGAGAGCCACAAGCAGACTATAGGTAATATGAAGACCCTCATACCTAATAAATGCAGTCTTGTAGTACATAAAAACTAACAAATCAGATGCATGAGGACGTTTTTCCTTTCTCTGACTAGCATAGCTATTAAATATTTCTGATGCATAAAAGGCTATCCTGTGATCATTAGTGGAAAATATTTGTGGTACGTGGATTCTTTAATGTATGGCTCAAATGAGGTCATATTAAGAATGGTCAGATATCTTGAGTTTACCCAATCAGAAAAGGAACAGGCATAATATTTCTTGGTTTGTGTTTAAAGGACTTTGCAGAGGCATGGGGTGTGAATATGCTCTGCATATTGAGCATTACAGTTCTACAAAGTTGACAAAAACGTTAAGGCAGCAATGAAGCTGCAGTGTTTCTGCGTGAAACTGCTGAAGTCTTATTCTGTTAAAGGAGAGTCACTATTCATGTCAGTAAAATGGCCTTTCTCTGCTTTTCTCCTTTAGGTATTTGGCTTTCTGGCAACCACAGTCTATGCTGTGAATTCATTTTTAGCAGTTAAAAATTGGAGAATTAACAGCCAACCACAAAATACACGACAGACCAGTGATTATATGCGTGCTCGGACAGAATCCAGAGAAGTAGATCATTGCCCAGAGATTCAGCGTTTGGATGGGTGAAAATCATATGCAACGTGGGATTTCCTTAAGAAAAAGAAAAGTAGAAGCATGCAGTCCTTTTTTTTCTTTAACAAGTTATTCACTTTTATAGGAAATGAAGATGAAGATGCGGTGGCCAAGAGCATCAGCATGCCCAAAGAGAGGGAGGATTGAGAAGCAATTGACATGAAGGTTACAGTGGCTTACCTTTTCTAATGAAGATATTTGTCCATAAATATGGAGGAGAGGAGGAGACATTGGAGGGAAGATCTGTCTTGGTGCAGTATTTTCTTGAGATCGCAAACTCAGAAGGACTTGGTGTTTGGTCTACATTCCTGTCATTAAGTAGAAACATTAGAATTAACACTGGCCTTAGATTTTACTTTTGGAATGGATAATTTCCAACAATAGACAAAATGCATTGGAAAGAAAGATAGCAATAACATACATCAGGTATTGGTCACATAACTGCTACGTAACAAGTTTTCCCAGATAACTTCAGTTCTCAAACTCTTACAGTTCTGTTGTATATCTTCAACTTTTTATTGAGAGCATCAGGCAATGTTAACTAAATAAGCTTTCAACTACAGAGAATGAACAAAGTTTATTTGTGGTCACAACCATGTATCCACTGGTATAACGCCTCCATCTACTACATTACCTTTTTTGCTTTGTAAGAGAGCAGTGCAAAATTGACATTGAGCTTCTCTGTTTATCAAAGTCTGTACCAAGTCTTTTTTTTTTCTTTTTATAGTCAAACAGGAAAGTCTCATTGTGGTCAGCGTTAAGGAATGTTTGTGTTGTGTCCATGTACAGCAGTGTTTCCGAAATGTAATTAGGCTGAGAACTTTTGTTTGGCTGCAAATTTCAATTGCCCAAATCAGGTTGATTTAAAAAAATAAAATTATATGACTAATTTAGTTGGGGATAGTTAAACAATAACTTTTAGGCATAAAAGCAAATCTACAAAATGTGTCAGTAATTGACTACAGATGAAAATTTATTTTTGCCAGCGAACACGAATGGGATAGCATTTATGTGGTCCACTTAGTTTACATACCGTTCTATATAACTCCAGGTCTCTCTCCATCTTCCCAGCAAGATTTCATAGGGGAAAAAAATGCACTGTGTGGTAGGGAACTTGGAGCCGGTAATTAGAATCTCTTTAGCTTTTTGTTTTGTGTCTTTGGCATCCGGTGTTTAGGTCAACCACAAGATTAATATGTGAAGTTAATAAAAATTGATAGCCATTTTTCTCAAAATGTCAGGAATGTTTCCCTAATGATGGTGTAGACCAGCATTCCAAAAGTGATTTCCTCCAGATGTTTTGGATGACAACTTCCCCATTGCTGACCATTGTGCATGTTGATTGGGGCTGATGGGAATTTGTAGGCCAAGACATTGGAGGGTACTACATAGGAAAAGGTTGGCATAGGCTTCCGCTTTGTGTTTTCCAATATCGCATTCTGTTTGTGTCTTGATAAAGCCAGGAGATAGAATACTGAATGTTGGTTGACTGTTGCTAATTGCAGAACATGCGATTCCCCGTTCCTATATTTGCTGACCATGCTGGATGGTATTGGGCAGAAGTCAGCAAGCCTTTTGTCCCCAAGGGATATATCCATGCACACATCTGTACACATCAGTTAAAAGGTGGAGTTTAAAGCTTTCCTCCCTTTTCACTGAAATTGGACATGGAGTCACTCGTGGTAGGAAGTGTGTGTTAAAACCTCTTTCCTTCCCTCCCTGTCCTCACCCAGTAGTGAGGAAGTCACAGCTTCCACATCTGGATGCTTGGAAGGGGACAGGCATAAAATATATTCCATCCCTCCACCTTCATAGAACTGTTCTCTACCTCTCAGCTGAAGGCTGATTTACCTCTGGGCAGTGGGGAAGAGTAGAGGAGCTTTTGTTCGTTGAAAAAGCATGTTTTGAGCATGTTGTCCCATGGAAGCTGGAGTTAGGGAAATCCATTTCTCTGCATAGATCCAGTGGTTAGCAGAAGCAGTATGAGGTATACCAAATTAATATATATATATATGCATACCCATTTTTCATAATTGGTCAAAGAATTTCCCTTCCATTGGGAAAGGATCATCTCTGTCTCAACACACAGAGAGCCCTTTTTTGTACATACAGTCCTGATTTCTTCTAGAAAGATTTGGATGGTTTATCAGACTCTTTAAATTGTGGTTCTGAAAGCCAATAGCTTTACTCTACACTTGATTTCATGATGTATGTGATACATTCAGCAGGTGAGTGGTTAGGGGCTGCTGATTCTCCACAAATTGGCTGCAGTAGAGTATCACTTTATGGACTGAAAACTGTTTCTGGTGACCAAATAGATACTAAAGGTAGTATTTTAGCTGGGTATTACTATTTTCGTCATCTTTCATTGCTGGAGACAGTCAAAACAAGATCATTCGTGTCAGTTCTGAAGCATTAATTTAAAATTGCACACATTTAAGCGACTGGACTCAGTGGTTTAATGTAGCAATATATTTTAGTAATCTCAGAAGCTTTTGGCAACATATTACACACTTTTTATTAGTTTTCTAGTTTTGGGTGAGAACTTTTCTCAGAATTGAGTAATGGGAGGACACTGCTTGTTGGCTTGGTTGACTTACTCAAATAACAGAAGGGTACTCAGTTTGTTGTCTGGTTTTTAAAAAGGATGGAAACTGCCTGATAATCATTGTATGATCCTCCAGTAACCCAGTGCCCTTAATTAATCTGTTTCTGCAAGAGATCTTGTGAACTGTCACAAGTAAACATGGAAATTAATGCATTAAATTTATCAGAGTGAGCACTTACAAAATACCCTTCACGACTGCTGGCTGCTTATTGAGCAGGAATCCTTGTAAGCTGTCCTGAGATTTTGGTATAATAGGATGGCATACAAAAGCATTTAATTAATTAATTAATTAATTAATAACAAACTCAGTTTGCTTGAGCTTACATATCCTGATCAACTATGTATTCTTTGACCTATACGTATGGTATCACATGTTAGCCGGGTAAAATGTGAGTTATGGAAGCACTCTTGTTTCTCCGTGATTCTTCCAATACAGTATAATATGTGGTTGTATATCTTCATTTTCTATAGATAGTTTGGCCAGAACTGTTTGTTTTTTCCTTCATAAAAATCGTGGCTACATTAACAATAACAAAGAAAATACATTTCTAAAGCTTTTGGTTAATGTATTGGGCTTTAAAAAGGACTTTTTGAGGAAGGACTTTACATGTACAAATAAACATGCAGTTTTAATTTCCATTTTAGAATATTCAGATTGGAGAGGGATTAAAATGTGAAAGGGTTATGTGTGGCATGAAGGTATAAATAACAAAAACAAAATCCCTTAACCAAGTATTCTTTGACAATATGATTCAGTGCAATTAAGGCAGCCATGGAGCACAGATTTGCAAACATTTTTGTAATGTTTCTACTTTTATCTTCATCATTCTCACTGCAATGTTATTTCTGTGCAACACTGTTGTAAAGTGCTGGGGTTTTGATTTTAGAATTCTGTTCAATTTGAGGGGAAGGAGGGTTGATTATTAGAGTATGATTCCCAGGAATCATGTACAAAGCTTAGCATACAGAGGACTTTCAAAAGCAGAGCAGTTGGTGGAGGAGTTTGCTATTCAAAGAAAAAAAAAAACAAAAACATTGGACTGGGTGTGTTGAAACCACTGGGCACACTCAAAATAGCTTTTTAGCTTCTGTTCAGAATAATTATGTTAAAATGGAAATATACAACATGACAAGGATATTCAAAAGACTTACAGATGGTAACAGGATATTTCCTTGTAAGTTTGGCATACTTTAATCCAGCTTGTTGCCTTATTCTAAACAACTAGTTTAAGGGTTTCTTTTCTTCTTTTGCAGCTAAGTACAATTTAATCTGGCACTATCTTTAGGACCATGTGGGTTGAAGATCTATATGGGAAGGCTAAGTATGATCAATATAAAACTGACACTTGATTGTGTACAGAATGTAAAGTTGTCATGGGGAATGATGGCTGAAGTGACTTTGGAGACTGAATATCCTTTTTAACAAGGCATTTTAAGGAGAAACTATCTTTAATGTAATAAGGTATGAGATTCTGTTTGAGTATTTTTATATCTCAGTAGAGTTTTAAAATTCCATTGTACATGTTTAGTCACCAGTCCAACTGATATGTTAGTATCTGCACAGTGTTAGGAGAGGTGCTGGATTGCCCCACTGCCATGACTCTCCTGGTGTAAGAGCTGGATTTGCTTTCTGTAGCTCTTGGTGGGTAGGGAGTCAGGGAATCCCCAGATGCGGCTTTTGCTGTGCAATCACCCTGTCATGGACTTTTATAAGCATCTAGACTTGTTCTTCCACTTTTAACTCTCAATGTCCCCCCTCCCCTGCTGTACATTCTTCTTCTTAACACCAAAAATTAAGGAAGAAAAGATATAATAGCTGTATTATAGTCACACTAGAAGCCTTCAGTCTGGAAACATTCTCGGACCATGCATTTCCTCTAGGATGGATATGTGGGACAACTCGCACATTTTGCCTAGTGCCAGTGTCTCAAGGCAAGTGGTTTTGTTTTTCAAAAGGCTGATTGAATCAATGTCAAGAACCAAATAAACCACTTCATTAATAATATGTACTTCTGTCGAGTTTGTGAGGTGCGTACAGTAATCACTCATCTGATAGCCTGTCTTTACTTGGCTTGGAAGTCTTTACTTGGCTTTTAAGCAGTTAAGCAATTTGTGGTACCTGAATAACGCTTCCACTCTCCCTATCTCCCTGCTTTGGACTTCTTCAGTCTCCTGCCCATATGAAGTATACTATTTTAATCTTGGCGAAAAATGCATTCTGTAGCCTTGATTCTTTGTTAACAATGAAGATGTAAGAACTGAAGGCAAAATTTAGATCTTGAGAGTTGTGGTTTCAGTAGCCAGGTCTGGTCTTTACAGTTATACTAATAACCTCTAGTTCAGCCTTCTCTAATCTTGCATCTTCCAGATATTTTGGATTATATCATGCATAATCCAGATCATTGATCATGTTGACAGGGATGTTGGGTGTTGTAGTCATAATAGCTGGATATCACCTGATTGGGAAGGCTGCCAAGGTGATAAACAAGAACTTGAAGATCTGCCTATTTTTGGTAGCTACAGGTGTTTGTATAGAAGACAATACAGTTTGCTATTAATTTTATTCATGGCTTGAAAAGGCACAGAATTAGATAGCTTGAAGGAAATATGACTTGTGATACGATCAAACTAATTAGTTTTGTAATCTATATTCTACAAAATTATTATCTTGGAATCGCACTGTTGAATGTCAAGGTCATAAAGTTACCCAGAAGGAAATGATTTAGATTGTAATCTTTAAAAAAAACACACCTTTTATATGTATGATACAATTTGAAAACTCTGGATTCTTGATGTGGGCCTTTCAGTAAAGGTGCAAGCAAAGGATAAGAAACCTCTCACTTAGTATGTCCCGCTCAGCCTTAATTGAACTGGAAGGCAGTGCCAATATGACAGGGACCTTTGTGTTTTTTTTCTTTTCTGTTTTCTCTGGCAGAGAATGCATGTGCGTGCACACACCATGGAGGAAAATCCTTTTTTTTCTCCTTGGACTTGAAAATCCATCTTTTTTTCTTTCCTTTTCTGTTTCTCTGTCTGGTTCTTATGCATGAGACAGGAGTTGTGAGCTCTGCCGAAAAGTAATCTTTGTCTTTCATTTGCTTTATACCCACTTACCTAAAAGCAATGGCATTTGCTTTAAGTTGATCTATATAGGGCTGTGTTGTGAATTATAGGGAGGTTCATCTCATTTGTGTCCTGCCAGAGAGTCCATTTGTATTCTGCCAGAGGGTTTGAGAGCTTCCATGCTTAAATTAAATGCTAGTAATACTAAATGGAGCTGATATTTCCAGGGCCAGAGTAGTTCTCACACTACAATATCCCAGCTTGCATTTTCAAGTGCTGACTTCATTTGTCCTGTGTTTGTATTTGGGACTTGCATGTTTACACTCCCTTAATTGTATGTCATGGACTCCCAGGGCACTTAAACTGTTGCTTGTGCACCTTTTGGTGAAAGATTGCCGTTTGTGAACAGTAGTGCATGCTTGATATGTGTTTATTGGTTTGATGACCTCTGTGATAACTCCCATACAGTTATTTAGTCTGGAATAAATGATGCACTTAAATTGTCTTTTGCAGACAAGTTTCTCCTCTTCTGAATAATTGTGGATGGAACTTATTTGTATATATTGAAGTTTATGTAACTGATATAATACAATAATGAATTGTAAACTGTATATTTATTACTCATTTTATTGTCCCAGTTTGGATTTGAGAAGTTGATCCTTGTCTTGCCTTTCATATGAGTTGTCAAACATATTTCACCTAGGGTGCCTTTGTGTGTTTGTGTATATATGGTACAAGTACTTCTCAGTCAAATGGAGGTCCTCCACGCAAACACTATTTTTGTAATCATGAATTGCTAACACATTGTGGTTTTAAAATAATTCTGTTAAACAGCAGCCTTAATGGAATCCCCAGGCTACTTTTTGGCCTGTGCACTAAATCTTGTACTTCCTAAGTAGAACTGGAAGGTTTACTCCTGCTGTGTTGCCATGATGCAAATCCAGTGTTTTTAGCAGGAAGTAGAAGTAGTTTGGTGAAAGACCCGTATTGATCTGTGCGGACTATAAAAAAGGCTTGTTGGGCTACTGGTGGGACCAATGAAAACAGGGAGGAAAGGGGAAGTACCCAGCGTCTGGGCCAGCCCAAGGCAATACTTTGAAGGTTGTGAACAGGCAATTCTTCCATCAACTACAACAGTTTCCAGTCTGTGCTAAGGTAAAATTGCATGTTCTGTTTCCTTGTCCAGTCTAAGTAGTCCATATCTGTCTCTGTCACATTGACTGAAACTGAGCTCCAGCTGGCCTCTTCACAAAGAAAAGGTTTGTGACCAAAAATGTTACTTGACTTTTCCATGGATTTTGTTGTCTTGTGTTTTAGATATTTCTCCATCAAGATCTTTGTGGCTTATTTGTAAGCATATCTGGAAGTCAAAATTTGGGTTGCTTTATATTAAGTTATATAGTTTAGTATATATGCTTTAAAACCTGTGCATTGCTCTTAATTTCTTGCTTAGAGCTTTGTGTTTCAGTCAATGTCGATGACAGGAAGCTCAGAAAAGGCTTATAAAAATACTTTAATCTGGAGTTAAATTTATTTTTAATTGGGTTAGGTAGAATGGATCCAGTTTTCTTTTATGGTAGCGTGCAGCTGCTCTTAATAATTCTCTCTAGATTTATTGGGTGCTGTGAAATAATTCAAACATTCCTAATGAGTGCAGAAGAGGCTAAGAGAATCCAAAGCCTGGCTCCATTATACGAAATACTCTTCGAAGCAAGACCCATAGGCATGAATGTTCTAACTTCCAAATTGCTGTGGTTACAATCATGTGCTTAGAGCTATAATACTAGGTTGAGTCTGAACAAAAAATTGTAAGTGAAATGCTTGGGACTTCGCACTTGTACTTAGAACTAAGGCTAAAAAGCTGTTTGAGTTGTAACCTTGCTGTAGGTGTTGCTATGGATTTCAGTTGCGCTTGCCTTGATCCTGGGTTTTCACTTTATTTTGACACAGACTGGTCGAATTTCAGAGCTGATCTAGATACAAATTGTAACATGTTTACACTAGCAAAATCCACCCTCAGAATGATGTCCTTATTACACAAACTTCCATTGTAATCCTTTATTTTGCTCTCTAGACTGGTGTCATTTTTGAGCCGTTTGGGATCTGTATCGGCATCTGATGCAGCCATCATAGGTCTGATTCATACATTGCCGGGATGACACAGGATGATGTTTGGCATGCCAGCTTGCCTTCCTACCTCCTAACAAGCATTCTTAGAGTAGGTTGGAAGCAGCTGCATGGTGCTCCAGTCATATATAGTAAGCGTTTGAGGGCCATCAGTTTGTGCGGCTGGTCTAGAGGTTGATCTGGAACACCATTGCAGCTGTGGTATTCCAGCCCCACTTGCATCCTTCCACTGGGTGTGGGGGGCATTTTAGTCAGGAGCACCCATAGTGTGGGGTTGTCTCTCTGCTTCTTGCCTTTTTCGTTTAGTGCAGAAAGTAACAACTTGAGCATATAGGAAGTTCCTTCTGGCTCCATATATGTGAGAACTTGTTTGCGCTGTGAAAGCCTTTCTAAGGTTTAGTTCAGCCACTCCGAACCTTTATCAAGACAAGTAACAGCTGCATGTCATGCACTTGCTTTTTATTTGCAATATTAGTACACAGGTATCAAGTTTAAAATGAAGGATTGTAATGATTTTTACTTATTGTGATACTGAAGGCAATCACTAAATTGCTGCTTGATTATGTGTTTTAAAATTTATTCTCCTGCAATGTATTTTATCAGTATTGCTTTGTATATTGGCACTTTTTTGTAATTTACAATTTAATGTTGCTATCTTCCTGCCTTTTGATTTATGCTAATTTTTCTGTTTTTTTTGATACACCAAGATACTGAACTCTCATGGTACTTGTTTGTTTTCATAGTGTTTTTTAAAAAAACTGTATTTTTGTATGTAGGGAAAATCATAGATTTTCTGAACACTAATCTTGTATGGAATCATTGTAAAGATTTGTTTAATAAATGGATAGAAGTAAAAAAAAGTCTGCACTTTCTTTGTATATGCATTTGGTAAACTAGGGAAACCAAATAGAATAATGGTCACTGCTTTAGATTTCTGTAGGTAAACTACCAATGAAGTTCAAGAGCGTGTAGATTTTTCAAAGACTGAAGCTGCAATGGAGATGGCTCTATGGAGAGCTGTACACAGAACACTCTCAAAACAAGGCCAGAGACCTTGTCACTCATGATTCCATTAAAGCATTCATGGACAGTTTGGGTAGCTGAGTATCTAGTAGCTTGGCCCATGTAACCTTTCTACACATCACAGCTTTGGACTCAAGCAAGACCTTGAGTATAATCAGTGAGTTTTATCTGTATAAATATAGGAGATTCACATACCAACATCAAGTATATTCAGAAACCATTCAAAATGAGAAAAGACTGGATTGTATTCCTGAATTATCTGCTTTGGAAAAGGGGTAATTAAACCAAATATTGAATTTCTAGAAAACCTACTACAATCCCTCTCCCAAGCTACCTAAATATTTCTGGACTCAAGCTTACCTAGTGAGAGCTGATTGAGCATTCAGAGACCTCTGAAATAAAGCTACATATTTAATCTGGTATCAACAGTTTATTCCAGCATGATTCATAAATGCCAACCCAGTGCTGGTTTTGACATACAAGATGAAAACTGAAAATACATGGGTATATATAAAATCACATTCAAATGCCTGTAGAAAGAGGGAGAAATACAAAACGTTCAAGGCATATGCCTCAGACCATGGCAGAGCTTCTAGTGACACTGAAGGAGCCAGCCCTCAGGAACACTATTACCAAGCAAAGCCAATTCTGAAAAGCACCTTGTCTTACTGCTAGGGAGCCTGCTAGCAATATACACTGAAGTTTTATCTTAGCAACCTCTCTATGTACAAAGCTATTATTTCATGCATTGTGACTTTGTATATGTGGTAAATGCTGTGTAACAATACATTGTGTGATAATTCCCTTCAATAGATGGAAAGCTGACACGAATGGTTGGAAATATCCTCAGAAGTCATCTAGCCCAACTCTTTGCCCAGTGCAGGATGCGACATCATTCTACTCTGAACAGATGGCGATCCAACCTCTCCTTAAATACTTCCAGCAAAGGTGAGCCCACAACTGCCTGAGATGATCTGTTTCACTGTTCAGCAGCACTTGTTATTAGACTGTTTATTCTAATGTTCAGCGATTATCTACTTTATAATTTCCACCCACTGGTTATACTCCTGTCCCCGGAGCAGTGGATTGCATTTTCTGTGACAGCCCTTCCGATATTTTAAGAAGGGCTCTCAACGGAGCCAAGCTCAGGGAGCCAAGGTTCCCTTTGGATGCCAGGAAGCACTTCCTGACAGTCAGGACCCCGAGGGCGTGGAATGGGCTTCCACGGGAGGTTGTTGAGGTCCCATCGGCGCAGGTGTTCAAGGACAGGCTGGATGTCCACATGGTGGGCATGTCGTGAGCGGAGCTGGCTGGTGCTGGAGGTCAGACTAGATGGCCCAGGAGACCCCTTCTGACTCATGCTGTTTCTGTGCTTCTCTGTTTCTATCCCATAACTGCTAAACAAATATTCTCGTCTACTGCCCAAGCATATCCAGCTCCTTAAACAGGTCTCATAAGATTGGATCTCCTTCACCTTGGTTGTTCTTCTCTGGACATGCTCATTTGTTGAAGTACTTTAAAAAACGTGTTGCCCCAAAACTGCTCCAGATGCTGCCTGTCTGGTGAAGAATCAAGTGGCATGATCTCGTGTGAACAGGACTCTGTGCTTCTGGTGGACGGGCTTGTAGGTGTAGGCCTATGTTTGTTTGTTTGTGTGCGCGCGTGCACAAGATTGCACCCTTAATGCATCCCAAGTTTCAGTAGCTTTTTTCTCATGTATATTTATAACATACAGTTAGAGAATGGAACTCATGTAGCTCATTAAAAAGGACCTTTTGTGCCTGGTTTTCTTTATGGGTATACACTCAGGTAATTGTGCCTTAGAAATGATGTTCCCATTTGTATAGCGATTCTTTAGAACTGCAGCTGCTGTTTCAGTTAATCTTTGGAACTGTAAACTATTACAATTCTCATATCTGTACACCAGGTTTTTTTTTCCTTTTCACCTCTTCTATTGCACATTTGTATAAATAGGAACAGCACTGGGCTTAGAGGACTAAACTTAGAAAATTTAGCACTGTGCCAGACTTTTGTTGCTACAAGGCAAGTTCAGAGGTGGATCTTTGGTACCTGCGGCACAAGCCCACATACAACACAGTTGAGGCAACTTGTGCTTGTTGCTGTGAGGTTCTGTGCATACTCTTGAAGTTCCAGACATTACACTTAATTCCAGACATACAGTGGAAGAAGAACAAATTTCCTCAAGCCAGTGCTTGAAAATGGCCACTAATACCTATCCTGTCCCTCTTGTAATCTAGTAATTTCATGAAAGCACAGAATAGTTGTCACAAGAACAACCCAGTTGTCTGAGTTGCAACAGCCCTTTGCATCTGCAAGACAAACTGCATGCGATGTTAAATGTGCCTTTGCATCTAATTTGCAGGCTTTTAAAAATGAAAATGGCACAAACTGGAAGAATGGCTTCTTATTGGGGCAAGCAGAGGATATGTCTAACTCCCTCCTCTCCTGCTGTGGTCATAAGGAAATTACTTTTTCTGAAGCTGGTGAGGGGAGTCACCCATTGGTTTCAGTGGGAGCTTTTCTCCCAGTGCAAAGAGCAGCTTCCAAAGCGTACGCTGTACCACCGAGCCAGAACATTTCCTTTAAAAAGGGTCAAAATAGGATGTGTATAGGAAAGCGAGACTATGCATAACTCAAGTGTGCCACACTTTAGGGACTCCCTACATGGTGCATGCAAACTGGGCAGGATCTCTGGGGCTGTTTTCAGCACCAGGAGCTCTAGAAATGCAGATCATGTGGTGAAGAGCAGGGAAGCTTAGCCCGTTTTCTAGTCCTCCATTCCATTTATTCTTCCAGCATTCTGGTAGACTACTAGATCTTTTTATACTTTGCGGAGGAGGAAATGGTTTGGGGAGCTGTGTGTGCACAGAAAGGGAGGCATATGGAGTACAGAACTGGCGGACAGAAGGCCTCAGTGGTGGTGCATCTAGGCCTTGAAGTACAGGGCCCCAGAGTCTAGGGGTCCCCCAAATGACCAGCCAGGAAGTGACAAATAATAAGGGCAGTAGATGCAACTCCACTTTATTCCTGCTGTCATCATGGTGCTGTGATAGGAGTGTAAAATGCACACTTAAGATTTTTAAAATTCATGTTTGGTGAAGAGTGTTTTTCTGACATTTCAGGAATGCAGCAGCAGTTATAAAGCGCTGAATGTGAATAGGGAAAAGATAAGAAATTGAATTGACCCACAAAAGGGACTCAGGATATCTGATTCCCAAAGACAGTGCTGAGAATTGGAGGTGCCCCCCCCCCACACCCACAGTATAGCTGGTGCAGAAAGAACTGCACTCTTAAAATGCTTATCTTATGGAATGCATTGCAAACTTGTTAAATGTGGATTTCTGATGACAAATTGTGTTTAGTTTCTTGTTATGGGGGTGCAATTGGGTAATTTTGCATTAAAATGTGAAGGCAATGGATTTCTCATCCCTGCATACTTGCCTGACAGAGTTGTTCTAAAGTAATAAAGGACACGTTTCTGTGGCTCCCAGACAGCATCTGAGGGACTGCAGGGTAGTTTGCACTGCCAGACGAAGATGAAGACAGCTTTTCTGACCTCAAAGCGGGAATCTGAGTTTCTAACCCACTCCCTTTCCCCCTTGCAGCTGACACAAAAATAACTGTTCTAGCTGCCTCCAACATCAGGAACTGACTTTGCAGGTGAGTAAAAAGGCACAGGAAGAGGAAGAAACTGGAGAGGCCAGGATACGAGGTGTCTTGCAGCTGTGTACTCCATCACTCCTCAGCTGTGAGAATACAGCCTCTTTGCATCCCTCTGTATTTGCAGCAAATATTGACCCTTTTTGTGTCCTCTTCCAAACTTAAAAATGTAAAATATCTCAGTGTAGAAAACTGATTTTTTAAGAAGGTTGCCAAGTTCACATGGTCTGTAGAATTCTGTGCCTAGCACCAAATTCCATGCTTGCTTGGTGCACATTCTTCTATATACGCTCAGTGCTGATGATAGAATCTAAGTCTGTGTATAAAAGGTTCAGTTTTAAAAATATACCTATGCATTATACCATAGGGTCAAACAACGAAGGGTACAGGAAAACCAGTCTAGGCTCAACCAACAGCTGGCCAAGTTTGCCTGAGTAAGTTGCCCATGAGATTGGAGGCTCTTTGGCAGCGGGTTCAGTCATGTTTTGTACAAAAGTAGAAAAAATGTTCGTAAGAAGGTTACAAAGGCAAAAATAAAAGCCACGTTCCTCGTTCTCTCTCCAGGTTGTCCGGCATTCATCAGTGTGTTGTGCTTCTGTCTGAGTCCGAGTATGAATCTGAATCATCTTCTGAAAAGAGAAAGGACAAAATGGGAACTGGGCATATTCTTCATCCATACACGGTGAGGACATGAAATCTGGACTGGGGGCTCACCAGGATAAGGACAATGACCAGCTTCATCCCCCCTTTTCATCAGGTACAGGTCGGGACATGGCTGCCCTGAACGAGTGCTTGGGCAGGAGGGCAAATAAATAGAAACTCAAGTCAGACAAGACAATGGCAAGGGCTGACTTGCATTTTAGAGAAGTCTTGCGGCCATATTCCAGTGAATACTGGGGTGCCGCTGAAAATGCTACCATATTGTAGCTGAAAGCTTTTTATGTATGCATTATCCCCTTTTTTACATTTATGCCCTTTTTTGTCCCGCAAGAAACTCCAAATGGCTTGCATTATCCCCAATTTATCCTCACAGAGCCCTGTGTGGAAAGTGAGGCTGAAAGCCAGCGTCTGGCCACAGGCAACCAAATCTCAAACTGCTACACCACACTGCCTCTCAAGTTACTGTTGCCAGTGCATAAACACTGGGAGAGGCATTGTAGTCTCTGAGAACAGGAGGAAAACCAGCACAAAAGCTAGTGCAGAGAAGGAAGGGTTGGGGCCAGGGAAAGAAGGCATGACCATCTTAGGGGCCAGAGGTCCAATCTGGTCCTGGGTCTTACTCTTCTAAATCTCTGCTCCAAATGGTCAGCTCTGGAGGTATGCGTTCATCTGACAGTCATTAGAGCCTCAAGGGATCCTGTGGCCCCAAGCACCTTTTCTCAGCTTTGACAGATAACCCAGCTGCAAGAATCCCTGGTTTGACAGTTCAGCCACATCTCCAGCAGCCTCTGGCCTAGAGAACCGTATCATGTCTTTGAGGCCGCTTTGGAGACGGCAGTTTGCAAACGGGGGATTTTGCTCACATTCCACCTGGACTTTGTCAGCCGCACTTGCTCTAAGTTCATTTCCAGCCCAATTTAAAATGCTGGCTTTAATCTTTAAACCCTGTCTTGGGGCCAGGTTACCTGCAAGGTAGGTTAGCTGCCTTCTTGCACATGTACCTAACTGAGCCTCGTCTTTATTCGCAGACCTTGTTCTGAGTTCCCACATCATGAAAGGAGGAGATTAATCTTTCCAGCAGGGACTCCTGTGTTGTGCAGCATGGAGACCTCCTGAGGTCCACCTAATGCCACCACCCCTGTGGTGTTTTCGGTGCCGGGGGAAGTCTTTTTATGCACCCAAGCCGTTTACCTTTACATCAGCTCCACTCAGCTGAAACACTGCTTTGGTTTTCACAGTTTTGCATTGCGTGCTGCCGTGCATTAGTGCAAGGGCTGGCCCAGCTGATGCAACTGCCTCAGGTTGCTATGGGTGACCTATTCCTCCTGAGCTGCCTCAGTGTGGCTTGTTTGTGCTGCTTGTCCGCCTTGACAAATCGCTTCCCCCCGTACATTACAGAAAGCATCGCTGGGAACAGCCTCAGACCAAGTAGAGAGGCAGCTATTCCAGCACGGCACATGTACTCGGTGTGCTTGAGCAGGCAGCGCCTGGGACTGGTGGTGGTCATGCAGCAGCAAGGCCCAGAGAGAGCCGTGTGTGCCACGCAGCTTACACTTACGCCCCAAACTAGTCTTGTGCCCTTTGCTGTGAGGGAGGTTGCCTGCATGTGTCCTGCACCTCAGGCAGAGACGTGTCTTAGTCCATCCCTGTTCGGTGCTCTAATTCACAGGTTGTCAACTAGTGGCTCTCAGATGTTTTGAATTCAGCAAAACGAGAATCCACCCCCAAGGTGCCAAAAGTAAACAGGTAAGTGAAAGAGGTGTGTTACTTCACAAACATCAACAGTTCTGACCCATTTTAGATCACCTGTAAATCCTGCTTCAGGGAAACACATAAAACAATGCACAAAATATAAATTAGAGGCTTTAAACATGTCCCTGTAGCTTAAAAATATGTACATACAACATGATTACAAAAATATCAATACAATTGTTTATCATAACTAAAGACGACATACTCAAAATTGTGCATAATCATATCATAAACTGAATAACATCTCAGAATAAACTTTGGCACAATCCTATCCATGTTGAGGCATAACAAGTTTGCAAGTCACAGCACCCCAAGCCAGCCATACTATATGTGGAATGCTGGAAATTGCAGGCCCCTGTCCCACCTAAACCCATGCATTTTCCATCTAAATCCATGCACAGGACTATGCCTTGATGCAGTCCGACCAAGCTCACAGGAGACTGGAATCGGAAGAGCAGGCATGGTCAAATTTGGTCTACAACCCCCATCACCCCTCACTATTTGGTTAGTTGGCTAGGGATGATGGGAATCATAGGCCAAAATATCTGGAGGCCCACAAGTTGCTGTTTGTTCTGTGAGCTGCCAGGATAATTCATGTTCTGGGGAGACTATACTAGTACATTAAACGAGTTTGTAATCCAGTGCATGGTTAGACAAAAAAATCCCTACAACTCCCAGCATGCCATGATCAGAAAATTCCCAGTCTGGGAGTTGACCTGGTCATCTGAGGCCACATTCAGCCAAATAAACAGCCATATCCTGCCCTAAGAGGCACTTCCAGGGTACTACAGGATACATGAGGCCACTCCAGTTTCAGTAATTCATTTTTCTTCTCTGCCTTGTACAGCCCAGTCTTGCTTTTTAAAAAAATAGAACTAGAAATGTGTGACAAAATACCCCCATACAAACAAAATATTCTCAAGGCAAAAGGTGGTGTTTTGTCACTGCAGATTGTCCTGAATTGGGCATGCTGATGGGAAGGGCTTTGCACGGGACTAAGCAGACCAGCTCACATGGTTTGATGGACTTCGATCTGTGGTGGGTGGCAAGAAAAATCGGGTTTTACCTACCAGTTGATTTATGTGGCTCAGGGCCCTCAGAAGACTCTCCTTGCTTGAGAAATGTCACCAGGTCGTTAAAGGCAAAGTAGACATAAACACAATAGACGATTGTGGCAATAAAACCAAATACCTAAAAGAGGAGGAAGAGATGGCATTTGAAAGGAGGGCGAATAACTTTGGAGGAAATTGAATTCATACAGGATTAGAATTCCTGTCTTCTAGAATGTGACTTGGGCCAGGAAATAGGAGCATCTGGGCAAAATAGAGTTTTGCATTTCAAATTCAAATATATTATTTGCACATACCAGAGTGGATTTAAATCAGAATTTAAATCACAATGTAAATCAACAGTCATTAAGACTAAATTTAAATCATGGATTTGCAAGTAGGTAAAACTTCATTAAAATATTCCCAAACTAGGTTTTTTCTGCCAGAGAAAGAATAATATGATAAATTGCAGGCCATACAAAAAACATCACAGACTCATAGAGTATTCTGCTCAAAGGTTTCACTTTCATTTTTACTGCTTGTCTCTCCCTCCTCACACTTAGCGTCTTCTACAGATCTAATCCACTCCCCACAATCTTCTTCTATTCATTGAATGTTTTGACACTTAGCATTTAAGAGGTAAGGGACTGATTCTGTGTATTTAGATTTGCAAAGGAATAATGGGATTAATTATTAATTCAGTATGTTTATTTTATAACATTTTTGCTGTGAAGAGGAGGCATGTGATCTCTGCAGAAACAAATTCACAGTTTTGAGAACTGTAAAACCAAGCATCTGTGATAATATCTTCTAGATAGAAAACTGCCCAATAATCTTATGGAAATCTCTGGAAAAGCATGACATTGTGAATGGATTAATGGAATTCATTTACCAAAAAAATTAAGCATTGCATGAACATGCTACACAATTAAAAACAAATCCTTATTATGTGATGAATAGCCTTTGGACTATAATGTATCTTAAATAGGAAACTAGGTAGATTTTTCCTCAAAAAACATTTCATTTTAAAAAATCCAATTTAAATTAAAAATCCAATTTAAGCTAAAAAAATTTGAGTCTTTTATTTAAAAAACCAATGGATTTTTATCCACCCTGGCACATACAGCCTGTAAAAGTGAAATAAAATATTTTTTATCATAAAAGATTTGTTTACATACACCATTCATTCTTAATACAGAACTAGAAGAAAGACTGATGACAAATTTTCTGGCAAAGGCCACAGAAGTTCTTCTAGAGTGGAAAAGAAGATAACAATCTCACCCAGCAGGTAACCTTTCTTTTTATGCTCATTAAGCCATCTGCCAATTTTGCTGAAAGCCTAAGTGTTGTGCTACATGGCAGAAGCGCGTCTCCTCCCTCTAAAGAGTATCCTTGCTTAACGGAGAACGTGTGTCCCACTATGTTGCACGAACTTTTGGCCAACAGGCCCAAATTGCAGTGCAACACAAGTCGTTCCCGCAAGCTCAGAACCTGCCCGCTCCTATTTCAGCACCCAATCTCAGGCTAGCCTGAAACAGTAACTTACTCCTGCTGCTTTGGATGCGGTGTCAGAGTACTTGGAGACTGCAGCAATTGAGATGGCAAAGTATATAATGGCAGCGATGATACCACAGATGAAATCCTGCAAAATAAGGTGTTTGGAAAATCTGTTAGCAAGGAAGCAACACCCAGGAGATGTGTCAAACTCCACTACTTCCACTGCTGCAGAGTGTCTTCAAATTCTTCTCCTAACTATCCCCTCTTTTCAGAGTTTTCTCTTCATTTTCCCTTCTATTGGGATTCTCCTCTTGTGTCTCATCTTGATGTTGCACTTCTAGCTTCTGTACTCCACTTAGCTGTTGCAATTTCACTGCTCTGTCTAAAAACGCTTCAACTTCTCTTATTCCTTTGAGGGTGGGCACTTGCTGCTCTAACGCTCTCACTTCAACCTTGCACTTGTTGCGTGTGTAGGCCATGTTGACCTCAGGTCAGAAAACAAAAATTCCTAGACATTGCAGGTCTCTATCACTTGAGTGTCTTCTTGGACCATACTTTCTGCTGCCTTTTTGACTCTACTTTGGTGTTGTAACCACCAGTACTTTCTCATGTCTTCCCTGATGGTTAACAACATACTCCTACCAGTACATGAGAATGTGCTGCAAGGATGAAAACAAATAGGAAAGAAGAAAAATAGTTAGGTGCCTTCCCCTTGGCCAACTCCACTGCCACACTCCTGTTGGCGCTCGCTCTGGTTGTTTGCTGTCTGGGAGCCTGTATCTGGTAGTCCCTAGATGAGCTGAGACAGCTTCCTCTGACCACTAGGAGTAATGAATCGGAATCAGATGGATTTTCCAGAATTTATTCTACAGTCTGGCTAGGTGTGAGGTGGATAGGCTAGGTGGCAAAAAACACATTTCTGGTTCCAGAACATTTCCATCGAATGGGTTCTTAAACAGGAAATAAGTTGAACTAAATCGACGGGCCCTAAGAGGTCCCAGACAAGGCATGGGACGCTGACTCAAAAGAGGGATGCAACTAGTTCCGTATGGTCCAGATGTACCCAGAGCGATTTTGTGCATGCGACTGCTCACAGGTGGTACCTCTGGCTAGGCTGGGCTGACAGGTGCTTACAAATAGCCTCCTTAGCCTTTTAGCAACAGGAGGTGGGCTGTGACTCAGCGGCAGAGCAGCTGCTTTACAGGCAGAACGTCCTGCACTTGTTCTCCATGATCTTCCACTAAGGCTAAAAAATTTCCTGAACCAGCACGGCTGCTGCCAGTCGACTGTCCTGGGTTAGGTGGACCAAGGGACTGAGTCAAGGTAAGGCAGCTTCTGGAGCAAGGGTGCGTCAGTTGTTGCAAAAAGCTAGACCACGTGGGAAGACCAGAGTTTTCCATTCTGAAAAGCCAGTCCCTTGGAGGTAGTAAAGGGGATTCCCTACTTGGTGTAATTCTGCAAGCTGTTCATAGCTTCATGTTCATTCCATTTTCTCTTTGATACCTTTCCAGAATGTTCCAAAACAACAAAGGGGAGGTGAGCTAAATTTTATGCATTGATGGGCAAGCCATCCATGGTTTTCTACAGGACACGACTAGCACTGCCCTGGCAAACCAGTTACTGCTTTAGGAGATCAGGTGCCTGGTGGAAGATTTCCCAATCTGCTGGGCTGAACAAGGCCTTTGTTTGGAAGCACAGCAGCATCTAGTGGTCAGTCTGAAGAATAACCGGTATTCATGGCAGGATTCTAGGGAAGCCGACAATACGCCCGCCCAGCGCAGTCACATCAAGAGGCGCTGTGCAGGGTCAGGCTACAGACCCACACTGTGCAAGCAAGGCAGGGATGCCACAGCACCTTCCCCGCGACTGGGGCACATGGGCGTGCTGCCTTCGCGAAGGCCGGCTGCCGCAACATGAGTGGTCGTCTGTGCATTCACACATACGGGGCTCTGCACGTGAGTGGGGCCCGCTCAGGAGGATGCTGAGGCTAATTGATGTATATCCCCCAGGCACACCCTGGCATGAGGGTGTGGGCTTGATAGCCATGAGGCCACCATGGTGGTCCCCAGTCCAGAGACACAGACCCCAGGTGCCCCCGTGATTTCAGAGGGGGCACTTGGCTGCCATGAGGTGAAACCAAAGCGGGGAAGGCAGGCGGGTTTGTGTGAATGCACGGAGGACCACTCAAGGAGCCACCGCTGCAGGTAAGCAGTCTGCCTTTATTCTTTGTGGCTTCTGTGCCTCACGCCGATGGGCAACTGGTGAGCTTCCCTCGTGGAATCAGGCAGAGCTGCTACCAGAGGATCGAAGCATCGAGGCAGGAGTGTCTTGTGAAGCTCAACGGCTCTGACCAGGTGGCAGCCTTGCTGAGGTCTGGCAGGGGCACTCTGGTGTACAGGTGCGGGGAGGTGGCCATGGCTTGCAACTTACTGGTCTGGAGAGCTCGTGTCTGGCCAGTTCACAGGAGAATGAGATCATGTATCTCACCCTCCAAAAACAAGGTGGCCAAGGCCACATGGCAGGGCAGTGCCAAGGCCTCCAGGCCTCCCGCTGCAGCCAGGAAGAGCAGGGCTTGGTGTCGGGCTCTTGCTCCATATCCGGGGCGTACAGGGAGGGTAGCTTATCACAGCGTTTGGCCTTGGTGTGTCTGCCGTCACCTTTGGCTTTAGCTGTGTCAGGCATTTTGGAGGTGCTTGCCCTTGGTGATACTCGGAGTGTGGCCTGGGTTTGGGGAGAGTGCCAGAGGCCTTGCCACCTAGTGGCGGTGTGGAAGAAGACGCCTGGCCCCCCACTCTGGCGTTGTGGGGAGCCAGCCTCGCAGAGGGTGCTGTAGCAGAGCTCCGCTTTCCGGCAAGCAGCCCAGCATGTTCTCGCTCGCTGGGTCGCAGGCCTCCACCAAGTGGCTCTCCCCGAGGCAGGAGAGGCAAAGCGAGTGGCCGCTGGCTGCAGCCTGCGCAGTTTCTAAATGGAGCTTTGAGGCCGGGAGGGCAAGACAAAGCAGGAGACGGACAGAATGAGGTGCAGGGCAGTAGAGGACAGTGGGATGGCGTATACAGATATGTATATATTTTAAGGGGGTGGTTAGGATGAGAAAGCAAGAGAAAGGAGGTGAGAAAGAGGATGAAGATCTCAGTTAGAGGAGGAAAGAACTCACAGAAGGAAGGGAAGCATATAGCTATGAGGAGCAGAGGAGGAACTTCCCGATGCCCCCACAATGGTGGTCAAAAACTGAGGCTTGGGCGAGAGCCCCTCCCTCATGCCAGGGCATGTCCAGGGAAGGGGCTCCAGCCAAGAGAAATTAATCAGCTTCAGAAGCTTCCTGATCAGGCTCCGTGCATGTGCAGAGCCCCATCTGCGATGCTCAGAGACCACAAAGAAGAACTGGAAGCGACTTAGGACTAGTAGCTGCTGATAGCCTTATCATGCATGAATCCGCATAGCACCTTTTAATACTCTTAAAAGGTATTAAGAGCCACCAAGCTGGCAAATTCCTGCTTAACCATGCACTATGTGAAGACGTCCCTTCTTTCTGTGTCCTCAGTCTCTCACTAACCAGCTTCCAAACGTTGGACACGGTTTGATGCATGAGTAGCCCAAAGAGCCTAGCTGAGCTGAGCAAGAGTGGCAGGTGGGCAGCTGCCTCCCCCCCGCCCCCCCCTTCAGACCCAGAACTAGGAGACCCAGCGGGCCATGAAACTCCCAGCAGACTGGCTGGCCGGCCCCTGGGGAGTGCAAACAGGAAAGAGGGAGAGGCAAGTCAGCCAGGCACAGTATGCCCAGCTGTGATTTCTGTGGCTGTGTTGTTAGCAGTGGCAGCAGAAGCGCAGAGCACGTCTGCAGTGTGAAGGAGCCAAACGGTCAACAAATACTGGGCTTCAAGTGCTGCTTCTGCCCATATGTGAAAGTACTTTGTCCATCAATCAGCCCCCATTCACTTGCTTGCCCATCAAGGCTTCAGGCAGCTTTGCCTTGGTGCTCCCCAGATGTGTCGGCCTGCAACTGCCAGCTTTCCCCAGCTAGGCCTCCAGATCTGGAGGGCACAAGATTGGGGAAAGGTGGACTATAAGCAATGGAAAGTGACCAGAGTGGCTGCTTACCAGCCCATGGCAGAAAGAGTGGAGCTGCAAGACCCCAGCCCCGCAGTTCGTGTAGGATGACAACCTCTCTTTCTGTTTATAGTAGAATCAGAAAAGTGGGGTATGGGGTGATGGGGAGAGGCTGCAAGTTAACTTATTTTGGCCCAGGGAGCCCTACCAATTCGTGTGGACTTTGTGCCGCAGTTTACGACATGCTGATATGAAAACAGGAGATCTGGAAACAGTGAACATTGGCCACTATGCGCTAGGAGCATCTTCTGGCATGCTGCTGCAAGCGAACCTTAGTTGTGGGGTCATGTGGAGTGGGGATGGTGAGACTTTTTTCTCTGGCTGCCACAAGAGCAGGTGGCCAGGAAAGCTATGCCCACTGACACAGGAGACCTGCACAGGATTCCCACTTTATCATCACCCCTCCCCTCCCCTCCCCTCCCCTCCCCTCCCCATCCTCAGGTATTCCAACTGAGAAGGCAGAAAAAGCTTCTCTAAGCGGGTGCCTGTCAAATGCTTTGGATAACAACTCCCATTAGCCCCAGCCAGCACAACCAATGACCATGTTGAGTGAGGTGATGCGATTTGTCTTCTCATGTGTTGGGACTGTATCGGGTTCAGGAAGGGGAAAGGGAGAGAAATCATTTTGCAGATGCTTTTTCATTTGTTCTCATGTGTGCATCCACTCACCGCCAGAAGCCAGTAGATTCCTTTGAACCTTTCATTCAGTTTTAAGGAATTCACGAAGAAAAAGAACAGGGCCAGCAGGAAGGTTAACAATGGTACCATCAGGAAAGCTGCTGCTTTTGAGGCAATATAACAGATGAAGATGATAAATGACAGCACCTACAGGGCAAAGGAAATGATCGATCGTAAGTTATTCGTAACACTGGAAAGATGAGTCTGCAGTTGCCCACCTCCTGAGATGGTTTTGAGGAGGAAAACTCCAGGCATGGTTCTTTTTTATTTTAACCCTGAAAAATCAAGCTAGTATCCACAGTGCACGTTTGTAAGTTTGAATGCTGAAGAGCTTAATAAAACCCTAAGAAGGTAAATAGTGAAAAAACCCACTGCAGAACAGATAAATTTTGATCTTCTCCCAAAAGGAACCAAGTCTAAGACCTACAAATTGCCCAGGTTTAACCAGTAGCTTAAATCACTTGAATATGGTAGATAAAAGTCTAGTGGCTAGGAAAGCTGGAAGTGGCAGTCTGGCACATCTGGACAGCTCTGGTTTGCCAAGGGCTGTTCTGTTTTGTCACTGTTGTCCTCGCCATCATTTCCATTTCCTTGTCTATACAGCCCCAAAGTCGAAGGTCTCTGTGCGGCCCATAAAACAAGATAATAAAATAGCAAAAAATCAGAGAAACATTAAGAAGTTTAAAACAGCAAAAACAAACAACAAAAAGGGGGACTCTGTAAAAACTCCTGGGATGGATAATCCCCTCAGGCCCCTGGGTTCCTAAGTAAGTCTTTACAAGCCTCCCAATAAATACTTGCATGCATTGCATAGCAGAACTTGTAATTTAGGTAGCTCTCTGAGTTTGGTAGCGGAGTTGTAGGAAATTCACAAATCTGCAATCCCTTGGATACACAGAAATAGCTGTGCTCTTCAGATCTTGGTCATTTATTCATTAATTATTACATTTATAGCTCCTGGAGTGCACCAAAGCATTTCAGAAAATGACCATCTACAGCCGAGGCTTTAACTGTCTAGATCACAAGAAACCATGGATGGTCCTGAAAACTTGGGCAGCCTCGGCTCGGCACTCAATGTTCCTGCTGCGTAACCTGCATCACGAACAAGCTGCTGCATATGGAGAAAACAAATGTTTCCCATCCCTTTTCTTTGCAAGCAGCCAAGGCTGTTTGCATGGTCTTCCTCCTCCCTTTGTTCTCAAAACAACCCTGTGACTCAGCTTGGGCTGAGAGTCAGTGAATGGCCCAAAGTGAGCTTCACAGCAGAGCAGGGGCTTGAACTGAGGTCTCCCAGATCCCAGTGCAACTCTCTAACCATCACACCACACTTAACTTTAAAAAGCGCACTAAATGAAGTGTCTACAACGATTGGGCATCACACCTTTTGGCTGGGGATGTCAGCTCCATGGTTCCAATATTGCCCTTGTATCATTCGATGCTTTTCTACTGTGACTGCTCAGAAGAGGCACTGTAGACTTTCTTGGAAGTGCGACCTCCGTACTTCCAGTCACTTGAGGGCAGAGCATATGAAATGTTTCAGCTGATGCTGGTTCTTGACTGGCATAAAGCAGGGTCTCAGCAATTTGGGGCCTTCTGGATGCATTTGTCTGGAACTCCCATGATCCTTAACCATCGCTATAGTGATGAGGGCTCAGGAGGCTGCAGACCAAAATTCCCAGAACCACAGTATTCAAAATGTTTCCCCAAAAGCCTGGGGTTCTGTGAGAATCCCCGCGGGATTCACTCCTGTGATTGCACTGAAATTGGAAGATCACCATTCCTTTGTTTCATTTAAAAGTGGGCAGTCTGACAAGGTAAGGTCTTCATTCATTTTAATACAGAACCTTTAAAAACACACCTTTAAAAGCAGATAAATTTGTCTTAAATCCAAAATGATTACATTCAAGTGGATTCAGATTGCAAGGAGTAACAATCATGTTGGCTAAATACAGGCATAAAACGGGGACAGAACCAGAAATGTGCTTGCAACTAACATCAACACCACACGTGTATTTTCTTTGTGGCAAAACCCAAGCAAATCCAAATTGTTAAAATGAAGTATGATTTTCCATACTGTTTGTTAGTGGTATTATACTAAAATTTAGTATGTACTCAGTAATGTCTCAGTACCACCCTGATATAAAAGCTATAAATAAATAAATGTAATATTACTTAGTTACCAAATAATAACTGAGTTCTTTAATGTATTTATAGTTTCTGTTTACATTATATAAAAAATATTTTTGCAACATTGATGGTAACTTTTTTTCAAATAAAATGTATGACATGAGGCATATTTATGAATGGCACTGATTTTTCACTGAAATCAGCACTGGTATTTCACATTTAGAAAGGTTCTTTGAGTATCTCTTGTTGAACACTGGACTCGAGGGATCGAAGTTGCCCAACTCGTGTGGGAAGGGAAAGAAATACATTTTGCAGCAGATACTGTCCAATATGCCAGCAAAGGGATGGGACGTTTTATTGTACCAAGTATTAAGCCAACTCTGAAATTTGGATTTTCCATTTAACAGTCGAATACTGCTGATTCAGCATTGTCACTTCTGCTTGGAAAGTCAAATCTTTGAATTTGTGCTTACTGAACATAGTTCAGATTCTGAAAATAGTTTGAGAATTAGGCATTCTGATGAGGAGGGGCCACTTCCATCCTTTTGCCCCTAACTCAAACAAAAACAAATAGTTTTGAGATTCATATAATCTCTTTTGAAAGAGAAAAACAAGTGAGGACCTGCTATTATGTCCTTAGGCAAATCTCTTTGCTGAGACGGGGATACCAGGCAAAGCCAGTGACTTGGCCAATGCTGGGAGAAGTGGATTGTCCACCAGGGTCCACCAAGTTGCTTTCTCCATGCTCACAGAGAAATGCGAAAACTGGCAGAAAGATGATATCCATGGGCGTGGATGCACCCAGTGAATCACACAGGCCATGGAGCCCCTGGAGGTGGGGAAACCTGGCCCATTCGGTAACAGCTCTGTGCCCCCACCCCAAATGGATTGCAGCCCAAATACCTGAAGGAGCATGTCCTCCTGGAGCAGATGGCCTGAGATGCCAGACCTTTCTTTGGGGGGCTTCTCTATGTGCCTTCCTCAGGGTGTAATTTATTTAGACTACGTTGAGGTTGCCACACTGTCAATGCGTGAGTGCTCATGGTATCACACAAAGAAAAAACAAGAATAAAAAGCATTCACAGAAGTGAACTGCTTGGTCTGATTTTTAATTTCTGCTGAATTATTCTAAACAAGGAAGCCTTTACAGGAAGAAGGCCTCTTCTTCACAGGCAGAAGTTCCTGCATTTTTAGACTCAGGAAATTGGTCAGACATTCAATGCAAGCAGCACATTGGCTGCCCTTGTGAGAGAGCTGCAGCAGAAGGCTCACTGGCTTTTTGGAAACAATTATGCAACCAGCTTTGTTTAGAATCTGGAAATGGTTTCTCCTCTGAAACAGCTTGTGATAGGACACTCATGTCTCTGAGGTTAGGCAGTGAATCATGAGTGCTGTAAAAATAATTTAAGCCTTGTATAACCCATGCTTTCTGGGTTCACACAACCTGGCAAGCTCTGAGTAGGGGCTGCATATTCAAACCGGTCACCATGAGCATGACTATAATCTCATAACCACTTGCCTGAGAGTAAGCCCCATTGAATTGCGGTCGTGCGTACGGGGAGGCGGTGAGCGTGCACGTGGCGAGGGAGCAGCTTACTCATTCGCTCGGAGATCAGTAAGAAAAGTGGAGGGGCGTCCTATACATGGGGGCGTCTTATAGACGGAAAAATACGGTAAATAGAAATTTCTCAGAACTTAAGACTGGAAGATCACCAGAAAGTGATCTAATTTAAGATAAACAACAATAAAAAGTATCCCATTCCAGTTATGAGTTCTAATACATCAAAGGGATTTGGCTTGGAGTATCTGACTGGCCTTTCTAATGTGCACTGTGCGCCCAATCCAATAGTGAAGAGTGCAAGCCCCAAACTCAGAGGCTTATGCTTATCCTAGGCAGGGTGGGAGAAGCAGTGGAAACAATCTTCACCTCCTTGGCTGCTGCCCTGAATTTCTGCCAAAGAAGTCAGCTGAAACGTTTGTGGGAGACTGGGGAAGCTTCAGGACGATTCACTCCAAACTCTTCCCTTCTCTGCCTACCAAAGCATCCCTTTCTGCCTTCCGAGGTTGCTTTCCCAACCCTGGAGAGTGGGTGGCACCGTTCATTCTGCATAGCTACACGGGTGGGGGTGGGCCCTGAGCTTTGATCCCCAGCTCCAAGGGCAAGTCAGTACCTCCAAACTATGATATGGGAATCCCAAGTATCCCATGAAATCACAGATACTATGTAATGGCCATAGGATTAGTCCTTTAATGTTTAATGTTACTTTATCATCTTTTATGGTAATACCTCTCAAACTTTAAAAACAACAGCATGAGCTTCCATTACATCAAACACAAGAAAACAACAAAAAGTACTAAAACCTGCTGATACCCTAATTTAGTTTACCATGATCTAGCGTCCCGAGAGGTTGCACTACAACTCCTGGCACCCTTCAGTCAGCATGGCTAGCTGGATCGGTTGGGACATGTAGCCCAATCCATCTGGAAGGCAAGACTCTCATCCCCTTTCAGTGAGAGGGAGGGGGGACCATTCACACAAGTTCCTCTGCGCATGTGTGCACACACGCCAGGCCAGACACAAGAAGCAATGTCATGTGGTGTCAATATGAAACTTCACTCTTTCTTTCTGAGCGCACAGCCTCCTGCAACCTGATGCTGCCAGATGTGTTGTGCTGTGATTCCCATTGCTGCCACAGCAGAAGCCACTTTCCCAGCTCCAGTGCCCTCAAGGAAGGACCTGCATGTGCAGAATAATTCCTTACGTGCCGCCTGCAGCACTTGAACGGCAAACTCTGCCGCTGCTTTATAAGGAAGGCTTCCAGAAAACTTCTTGGACGTTACCTATCTATTATTATTATTGTAATTATTTCATTTCTATACCTTCCCACAGTTGAACCTCTCTGGGCTACATCCACAAGGGTACAACCCAGAAGGAAACAACCAGAGAAAAACGAATAAAGAGCCTTATAGCACCTTAAAGGTGCACAAATTGTGGCCGAAGCTTCCATGGGCGACGTTTGGTGCCAGCCGCAGGTCTTTGGGGGTCGGTGCACAAGGCCTTCTCAGCTGGTGTCTCCGAGCAGGTCAGAGTGAGGAAGAGGAGCAACTCCGGAGGCTCAAGCCCAACCACACCCGCCCCAACACTGCCTCGGCTGCAGTCCAGCAACAAGAGTTCGGGGTGGGCCAGGGCGGGGCAACCGGGGTCGTTCACTTGGTTTGCACGCCTTTTAAACAGAAAACATCACATCTTTTTTAACAATTGTTTTTACGTTAAAAAGTGGGGTGGCGATAAAGTCGGAAGGGGCGACCCCCCAACTCGGGCTGCTTACGCCTTCGCACGGTATCCCAAGACACGGGACTTGCTGCAATCGGGCTCACACGCGAGCCCGCCACCATGCAGCGCCCAACCCGCCGCCGAGTGGGCGTGGCGCGCAGGGCACGGCATGGCCCGGCCGCGAGGAGCGCCTGCTTTCCCGGGCGGGCGGGCGCGTGCGCGGAGCTCATCCCCGCACGCGGCAATCCGCGGGCCGGGTCCACTGGGGCAGCCCCGCGACCCGCGCGCGCCGGAGGGAGCGAGGGACGCCCTGGCGGGGCGGGGCGAGGCGCAGCCCAGCCGCGCTTTGTTGCCGACGAGCGCCGCGGCCCCGCGCCCGCCCGGGCTTGCAAGGGGCCGGCGCCCCGCTCGCCCTGCAACGCCCGCGCCCTCTTACCGCCTGGGCCAGCAGGAACATGCCCTTGCGAGAGCGCAGGAACTCTTTGACGGGCAGGAGGAGGCTCGCCCCCGGCGGCCCCTCGGCCCGGTCGGGGTCTTCCTCGGCCCCGGCTCGCTCCATGCCTGGGCGCGGCGGCGGCGGGCTCCGTGGGCGCCCCACTGGCCTGCAGGGAGGCGGCGCGCAGCTGCCGAGTTCGCGGGCGGAGAAGCGGAAATGCTGCCGCGCGAGGCGGGGGGCGAGCAGCCTCGCCAGACGCGCGGGAGGAGGCGGCCGGGCAGGCTCTGCCTCCGCCCCCGCCGCGCCCCGAGCCGAGCCCGCTGCCACGTCGGGTCCCACCCAGCCCCGACCTCCTCCCGCAGCCGGGGAGGTGGAGGCCGCGCGCCTGCTCCGAGGCGCCTCCTCGCGCGGCTGCTCTCGCAAGCCCCGGGCGCCGGGGCGGCAGCAGGGCTCGGCGCTGAAGGGCGGCGCTCGGCCGAACGGCCCCCGTGGCCGCGCTTCCCGCCTTAGCCGGGGAAGGTCCGCCAGGTGCGCATCCGTATCAGCCGGCCGGGTCTGGGCGTTTCCGTCCACTTCGGGAGCTGGACTCTGGTAAAGCGATGGGGCGCCATACACCCGGCACCACCGGCAGGGGATGGAGGCGAAGGGCGTCCCAGCTTGGTCCCCAGATGTTGGGATTCCAGCAGGCCAGATCGAGGCTCGGGCCCCCACCCAGCCTCAACGTTTGCTCGGTGACTTTCACCTGAGGGCAGTTCCTAATTCTGTCAGCCCTACCTCACAGGGTTGCCATGAGGATAAAATGGAGACGAGGTGCGTGCTCCTTGCAGGAAACTGGGATAGCAATAGAATGAATGCATAGTCTACAAGAAATACCATAATATGAAATCCTGCTTGTCCAGAGTTTCAGCCACATCAGTGCATTTGCTTGCACACCCTCTTCTGCCCTCCCAATTAATTGAATAATCGGGGCAGGTTCTGGGGACTACCTTTTCTTACAGCTCTCCTAGGCTAGTGCAAAGTTCTTTTGCACGACAGCTTTGGATGCCCCGCACAAGATGCTTCCCTCTTGAGTGTGTGGGTGCTGATGGCTGTATGTGCAGATACTTGATTTGAAAGCCAGGCATAGCAGTCGTCATCACAATCCCCACAGCTGCCCAAGGGAGTTGGAAAGCACAGGTACTTGTGTTGATTTGTGTGTGTGTGTTGTGTTGATTTGTATCTATATATATGATGTGTATGTAGCCAGGTCAAGGTACCAGGGAGACAGATTTTCTCTTCAGTAGAAAACAGTTTTAGCAGTTTTTATTCCCACCCAGGGCAGGGTTCATGTTTAGACAGAAAAAGCAGACTACATCCCTGTGTATCCCAGCCAGTATTAACTGTAGCCCATATTTCCAGTCTAAACATGCATAGGATCATGCTTAGTTGCCTATTCAAGACCAAGCCATCCCAAGTCTTTGCATTATATCAGAGACAGACCTAGCCTGAAGAGCTGAAACACTGAGCACTGCAAAGAAACCGGTGTCATCTGTGTGTGTGCTGGTCCCCGTTTAGACCCTGCGCACTGGGTGACTTTGCATCGTGCACTTGCTCCCAGTCTGACCCACCTCATAACTTTGTTGTTGTAAGGATAAAATGTAATGGAGGCGGGGCTTGTGGGTATAAATGTAGTATCATCATAATCTTAATAGTTCTTTCTCAGGCTGGAGATTGGCTTGAGTAAACAGGTGTGAACCAGCAAGCTGGAGCATGACCAAAGGGCACTGGCTCATTCCAATGAAAATACGGACACTTCTATACGTCACTTTCTCTGCCTTTTGTAGATGTTCTTGAGTGGGATATGAAGAAAGGCAAACTCTTATCTCACACCAAGCATGTGAGAAAGTGCTTCTTTGTACCCCTTGAGTTGGACTAGTAATGCATGTATTCCTGTCTGTTCTACAATACATACTTACAACTGAATAGCATTACATGCAATTCTTTTAATTTAAAACATTAAGATTTAACAAAAACAAGTTCAACAAGTATCACTTGATAATCATTTGAAATATAATGCTGGTTGGAACTTTCATAAAGTACATTGGATCATGTTTTTGTTACAGATTTTTCATACTGGTAAAAAGGAACTTTTAGAAAACAAGTGTAGAAGAACAAATTTACATTTGTTGATGCATATTTTAATATAAGGGCACAATCCAGCTGAAATTAAACACTTTTTAATAATGCTGTTTTTGATAGAAGAGTTAAGCATTTGCTTGGCATTTTGTTTAAGATCAGTAAGTTTCTAAAGTGCTTGACTGGCTGGTTTGGCTCTGAGTGTGTAGAAAATACAAGAAAAAAGTGACACCAACAGCCTATTGTTGACTAGGTTTTCCAAACAGATTATAATGTTATTTGTTGGACATTCTATCTCTGAAAAATTGTCCTTGGGGCATCTCTATTAAAATTAACCTTCAACAGAATAAGAGTTGCATCTATTATGCAGAGAGCACACAGAATCAGACAAAATACCTGCAAATGGAAAAAAAAATCAGTTCAGATTCCAGAAAAAAACATATGGAACATTATAAAATCATTTGGTTTACAGCAAGTGACACAGCTCAGTTACTTAGTTCTGTTTGTGAATTTGTGATAAATAAGAAATTGCTTGCATTTCACATTCAATAAAGTAATTTCTCTCCTTTTACATGGCAAACACTTCCTTGGACTTCACCTGAATAATACCAAGGACATCTTTATATGCTACTCTGAAGACACAATTCTATGCATGTAGTATATTTTTGTCCTTAAAAAATCAGCTCCCAATGTTCTTCAGCTGGGGAATGCTGGGAATTTTAGAACTTTTTTCCCGTTCAGGCAGAATATTGTGAGCCACCTAGGTAAAATGGAAATCTCATTAGCTGAGATCCCAGTCTGGATGGAGCCCCACACCAACTATTTGTATCAGGTGCAGAGGTCCTACCAGTGGTTAAGATTCATGGTTTATTAGCCAAAATTTAGCAAGCTGGGAATATTGAAATTGAAAAGGACATACTGACTCCCATTCAACTTTATGAAACAAAGTACACGAGAAACACCTTACTTAAGTTACTGCAGTCATCAGAGTCTGTTAGTAGGTATGGCCTCCAAACCGCCGATGGCCTGCAATAAATGGTTTACATTCTTCCATGTAAATGAATGGCTTACAATGGAGGAAGGTAAAGCACTGTGTTGGGGCACAGTTGCAGTAAGGGCAAAACCTACTCTCCAACTCTGACCCTGAGCGGTGTGGTCCACTCAGACAGATGTCTTTGACAGGTGTATTTTTGTTTTTTAAAGGGGTGTGTTACTTACTCCTCCAACTAAAGATTCGACTAGGATCTTCGTTATTACTGCGTACAGGCCCACAATGAAGAGGAAAAGAGCTGCCACCAGAGAATTGAAGGCATCCTGCAAAATGCAACAATGCGCTTACATGTCAGCCAGTGCTGGCCAATGCCATCTTGCTACTGGCAGCAGAGCAGTACCTGGCACCTGCCCCCAAGCCCACTCCAGAGTAACTAAGTCACTTTGGCACCTGAGGCAGAAACCCCCCACAAACACTTCTTCCCACTCTCTGCTATAGACATATACATAAATGAACATAGTAATGTAACGAACACCTACCTGAATCAGCTGCCTGAGATGGTTGCCTCACTGAGTCTCATGGTACACCTCTGCTCAAAATGATCCAATTCCCATCCTAGAATGAGTGTGGGATAGGAGACCTGCTCCTCTTTAGCAGCTGTAGCATTTCAGTTGAGAAGTACCATATTTTTTGCTCTATAAGGCTCACTTTTTCCCTGCTCAAAAGGGGAAATGTCTGTGCGTCTTATAGAGCGAATGTGTGCAGTAAGTGTCAGATGTGCAGCCCATGGGGAAGTGATGAGGAATGTGCCTGTGATTATGTGCCCGTTTGATTCAGAGTATTTTTTTTTCTTGTTTTCCTCCTCTAAAAACTGGGTGCGGCTTATGGTCAGGTGCGTCTTATAGAGCAAAAAATACGGTAATTGCAATGGGAACAGCAATGAAACACGGCACAGTGGACCATGTTTCATTGTTCTGCTCAGTGTGCCTGCCCTGGGTCCTCCTCCAGGGCTTTCCTCGCCTCCACCCTCTCAGCATCCCATGCTCACTGAGCATGCTCAATCCTGGTTAGCCTGTTGGGGACTGTCTCTCTCAGTCAGGAGTTTCCCCCTCTAACTAATGTTATGCAAATGTTGGGACCTTTCCCTACAAACCTGTTGACACTTCGTTCTTGAGTGCGGATGATGCTATTTTGGCTATATAAGGATAAGCATGTGGAGAACTAAATTTGTCGTTAGTATAGTCTGCACAAAACCTATGCACAGTGAAAGAGGCCCAAGAATTATTTATGAGTTGCATGACTGGACTCCCCTGCCTTTCCCCTTAATGCTACCTTCCCATCCATCGTATTTATCTATTCTCTTTTTTCTGTACATTTATTCATTTTGACCATTATTTTATTGAGCCAAAATGCAAATTTTATTACAAAGTAATAAACCATTGCTAAGAAAATTTTACATGCTTGTTGGGACTGTAATTAATCCTATACTGAGCAGCAGACAAGCTTCTAGGGTGAAACAAGTCTACTTTAATCATTTGAGCCCTCTCTTATACTAAAGCAAAAGATGTGTAATTTAAATTCAGGGAACAGTGCCGCCAAGTGGCCTTCTACCAGTAATGCCCAAACTGCTTAAGATTTCAGGTTACTCTTCAAACATATCCCAGCTGATGAACATGTGAAATAATACTAGGATTAAAGGCTTGCAAACAGTGCATTTTCATTGTTAACATTTTGCTATATGTGGTACAGAGCCTGGTTTATTATGTGACTAAGAAATAAATTTAATGATGATGATGTAGTTCTGACATTCAGAACAACTTGATTAGCAGAGACTTATTAGCTGGACATTATTTCCTAGAATACATAATGGATTTAGCTTTCTTAGCATGGGGCAGAAAGGATGTACTCTGCCTCTTCCAGTCTGGTGCCCTCCAGATATGTTAGACTACAGCTTCCATCATTTCCAGCCAACACACCCATCACCCTGCTGTATGCACTCACATCCTTTGGCTGTGCTGCCTGGAGATGATAGGAATGGTAGTTCTATCAGAACACCAGGTTCTTGGTTTGAAAGGCCTTGGTATAAATATCAGCATGTAATTACGACAGAAGCACATGAGTTTCTGTGGAGCCCAGATCAGTTTTCAAGTGAAAACTGGTGAAGCACAGCTAAGAGACTGTAATATGAATCATGGAGATGCTGGTTTGAATCTTGCCTCGGTCATATACTTGCTAGGCAACCTTAGCCTTGGTCTTCCCGTGTTCAGCATGGCAGGTGTCCTTACAACCTTGTAAGTTAAGTAAGGTTAACACATAGAAAATGCTTTTAAGATTGAGAATAAGTTACCTTGGAAATGTGGAGATAAATATGAATGCATCCTCTGACTGTTGTAATTTGAGAGCTTTTCAACATAATTCCATTGCAAATAAAGTGGAAAGGGACCAATTTCAATAAGGAAACATTTTTTAAAATAGTGACGGAAAAGAGCCAACAAATTCTCAAAGTAGATGTGACATGGTAGATATGTGATCTTGCTATTTTAATAGCTCCCTGTAATGCTGCTGCCCTGGCATCTTGAAGCTAGGGAGGAGTAAGATGGAGGGACTGATGCACATCCATTCAATCACTCAGTAACATGCCCTTGCTCTTCTAAACACTGAACGGGGCTGAAAATTAGTTCAAAACATCAAACAAAATGGAGCAAATCCTGATCTAGTTTGGTTTTTCAGGAATGGTGTCAGCCCATCTGTGCTGTTTCTAGATAAGGCTTTAAAGATGCAATTCTATGCACATCTAGACAGAAAAAAGCTGTCAGTTCCCAGCACTGAAGGGAAATGTTGGGAATTGTAAGGCTTTTTTTCTGTCTAAGCATGCACAGAACTGGCTTGCATCCCAACTGTTTGGCCAGCCTGTTTCACTCACAGAATGTTGAGAGGGGTCCAAATGGGAATGGCTACCATTTTTAACCATCCCATGGTTTTGCAACCCTTCTATCTTCTTCTTATTGCAGAACATCTGTTTAAGTAGGAAAAGACAGAATGTGCAATACCTTTTGACCTGTAGTACTAGAACTACCTGCCTGGAAGCGCTCCCAGTCTGGACTGTTCCCATCTGTCTGTTCTCCTGGCTTTGTTTTAGCTAGTGGCAGCTGACCTCAAACCACCTGCTGGACTGACTTTTCTGCAATGCCTACAGTGAGGTATTAAGTTTAAAATGATGAGTGGATTACAACTACATGTCTCAGTTTGTGGGGGCAGTGCTGCCAGTAAGTCCATCAGGGTGACAGACACCACAACAAGGAGTTTAGTCAGCCGTACCCAGAGATGCTGAGGACTGAGCCTGAAACTTACTACATGTAAAACATGAACCTGGTCCCTGAGCTACAGACTCTCTTTTGTAAATAGATGAAACCTTCTCAACCATGTGGTTTTGAGAGAATAGTGAAGGGCTGACACGGCAGTTACACAGTATATTACAAGTAAGCATGTTGCACCATCAGACAGAAAAAGACAAGGGATCAAATCTTGACTAGCAAAAAATACACAAAACAATTTGTTTAGATTTTGACTTAAAACATTTGTGCACTACTTTGTGCCCGTAGCCTCGAGCAATCACTTCCTTATATGAAATGGCCATTGCAATTTAAAGCCCAGGGACAGAGTTTTCCTAGTACAGAACATCAGCGGAAATACAATAAAGAATGCATGCAGCTGTGAAGGCCATTTCACACATTAAGTGGTAAAGGCAGGCTCAGCTGGGGGCACTGACAATATCATTTGACAACTGTACCAGTTACAAATACCTGTTTGTAACATTTTAGGGCCTTAGGTGTACACTTAAAACATCTTAGGTAAGTTATGTCAAGTGATGTATAGTATAGTCCCATTCATCTTTGCATGGAAGTAAGTCTCACTTTGTGGAAACTAGAGCTTAGTAGAAAGTTTATTTAGGACTGCAGCCAAAGCAAAATGTTTGCATAAATAAATCAGAGACAGAACTGTGAATTAAAGAGCAAAAACTTTGTACCTAGCCTATTTTTCAAGAATTATTATATTCCCTAAGTTCTAGCTCCACACCTGCCTTTTGAATTGGCTTCAGAATGTGTACATACATTTATGCAAATTAATACTTACAATCAAGGGCCAAAAGAACCAGGTTAACATTTTCTGCAGATCCAGCAGATACAAAAGGAAGAATAATGAATCAACTACAAGTTCTATGATAGTGAGTGTTAGAAATGCTTCCTGAATTTTGGTAAGTCCAAAACAAATGGTAGCTATTAAAGCTGCAACCTGCAAGAAAAATGACAAAATATTTAGTATCATACAGACATCCTAAAAATACAATTGTTCTGCCAAATTAACTACCTGAATCAAACACAAAGCTTAATACTCCCACTGAAAGCACAGACTTTCAAAATGTATCATTTGCTTATTCAGTGTTCTTTTTGGGACTAATGGAATATATAGTTGTCTGAGTTTTGATGGATCTTGTATTCATTAATACATTCTCTATTATAGTTGTATTCCCAGCTGAACCTTCTTAGCAGCCAGAAGAAGCAGAACCAGAAGTAGATGAAGAATGGTATATAAAACCCCTGTTTTGTGAGGAACTGGATGGGGTGAAGTTCAGAGAAATCTGATCTAAGTAAAAACTATTGAGAACTATTTACCTGAGGAAGACCCTCTCACCTTTCTGGAATGGTAAGCAATCACATTTAAGAACCTTTAAGCAATTGCATATTACAGTATTTGAAGAGTAACAATTTATTTATTTATTTATTTAATTCTCCTAAACAATTTCTGTTAATAAACATTTTTTGTTCATTTTCAAGTTTGCCTTTAGTGGCAGTGTCAATCCCATGTCTACACTATATAGCAATCACGTTGCTATAGATAGAGGGTTATTCCAGTGGCAAGGGTTAAAACAGTTTTATAGCTGAGGTGACATTCCTAAGCAGTGAAGTCTAACTGGGGACTTTGTTAAAAACTGTGGCAGTCAATTCCATAGAGGAAAAACTAAAGGTTAGTATTTAAAAAAATGATGGAATATTTCAAATGGTTTTCTGTTAAATCTTGCAGCAGCAGGAGTAAATGCAGCAAGTAAAATAAATACAATATAATGGAAAGGATGGGTATATCTCTATCTTAATCAGTACACAAACATGTACCTACATACAGTACTGGACCGCATGTGCAACTTTTAATCTGGGAAGCTTTGTAGTGCAACACCAGAAGAAGAGCTCGCACACACTCTATAGAAGCAAATGAGAGAGGAAAAACCGTATTTCCTGAAAATAAGACTGGGTCTTACATTAATTTTTGCTCCAAAAGACACATTAGGGCTTATTTTCAGGTGATGTCTTATGTACAACAATCTACATTTATTCAAATACAGTCATGCCATCTTCTTCTGGAACATTCTCGTAACTCTCCAAACCTCAAATTGTCTTGCAACAGACATACTAAATGTGTCTGTCTGGCTGACAAGATTGGCTGGGGCTTATTTTGGGGGTAGGGCTTATATTAAAAGCATCCTGAAAAATCATGCTAGGCTTATTTTCTGGTTAGGTCATATTTTAGGGGAAACAGGCAAGTAGCAGAATTTCGCTGAGAATAGCTTTCATGATTTTTGCTGTTTCCTTGCAAATTATTAAAGGGCTCTGTAAATGCCCCTTTCTAAAGAGAAAAGAAATAAACTGCAGAATGAAAGAAACCAGTTAAAGTATCCACAGTGGCACAGGAGCAGACTAGTGGCATGGCCCATCAGCAGCTACCAGTGAGCAATCCCCACAAGAGTTGTTTTTGCAGAAACGTTGCCGTTACTCACAGCAGAATATAGAGGACTGTTTGCTGGGTTTAATGTGTACAAAAAGTAGTAAGCGATGCCAGAGCTTTAGCAGGAGTCCTCCACCCCAGTCTTCTTTGATCTGTTGTTCCTAAATCCCCGGCTGGATGGCAGGGGAGGCTGGGGATCGCGTTCATGTCTCTTGAGAGCGACGGTCGCCATCCTTGGCGGCCCCATCTGGGGGGTGTCGTGCGGCCCCATCGCAGGATGGCACCTTTAAAACTCGCAAAAATATGACGAGAGGAGCCTTACGGGCAGAGGCGCTACCGACTTCCCTTGCTGCGCGAAGGCTCCTTAGTGGTGGCAGTGAGGGCGCGAGAAATGCCCTCTGCACGCGCTCAGAGGCACCCCCCCCACTCCTGCTTCAAGAGTGAGTGCGTGGGGCTGAAAACAGGAGGATGCAAATGGGGAAGCCCGGCTTTAGGGGGCAACCCTAAGCAGAGTTAGACGGGGAAAAGCCCCACGGCCGCCAGCGTTCCCCCACAAGCACACTTTTTCCGGGACGGCGCTCGCGATTATTCCTGCTGGGAGAGAAGCCGCCCCGCAGCAGCCCGGCCGCCTACCATGCGCGCAATCTTCAGGGCGCCCTTCACGGAGCGCAGAAATGCGCGGTTCACCTCTACCATGGTGGCTTCCGAGGGCCGGGCAGGGAGCGCGCCTCGGCCCGGCGGGCGGTGCCGGAAGGGCGCCCGTTACTCTCGCGCCTCTGGGCGGCGGCGCGCGGGGGCCAAGGCTGCGCCCGCCCTGCGGGGTGTCGTGGGGATACCACGCGGGAGGTGGGGCGCGCCGGCTTCCCTCCGCTCCTGGTGCGGGCGGAGAATTGGCAGCGAATGGGTAATTTGCGGGAACCGTTTCTTCTGTGGATTTACTTAGGCTCTCGGATAAAGGCGGGCTAGAGACGTGTAGCAATATTTAGTCCGCCTTTCCTCCAGGGACCCCAAGGCGGGTTTGTGTGGGGCAAGAGGTCGACATGCGAGTTCTCTAGCCCGGCGGCGTTGCAAATGTCTCTGCTGGCTCAGTCTCGGGCATCCTCAGGTGGAGGGGGAGCAACATCCCAGGGCAGGGGGCAATCCCAGCCCTCTCGGGATCCCAATCCAGCCTTCCAGGGGTCTCCCAGAGGCTGTATGGGTGGCTGACTCTAGGGCTGGAGCACTGAATTTCTGGCAGGCCCTCTGCCTCAGCACCCTGCTGGCAATGGGCACTTGTTGAGCAAAGATCTAGGAATTAAAGGATCTCTGTTGCATCGGATTCCCCTGGACGAGCCGGCTCTTTGCCACGGGTGCCTCCCCTCTTTGAAATTTTCTGCCTGAAGTCTTTTTCTGAAATCAGATGCCCTCCTCCCTCCATTCACAGATCCCTTTTTAAACATAAGAGTGCCCCTAAGAAACTAGGTCCTTTATGCACACAGACTTTAGAGTACATGTGAATTAGCACACAACTCTGTATTTTTTGTTTTGTTTTTGCATTTTTTTGGGTCCTGTGAGGCTGAGACCTGAATCTGCCCCATTCCAGGTGGTAATGGCAACTCTCCTCCAACCACTGACCATTTGGTGTTTTCCCATGTTTTGTGCTGTCCCCCCAACAGTTGGATAACATTGCTTTTTAAGGCAAAGAAGTGCCTGTTTTCTCTCCCTTGCAAGGAACCCAAGGTGGCTGGCATGGTCTTCCACTGTTCTGTTTTGTCCGCACAACAATCTAGTGAGGTAGGTTAGGCTGAAAGTCAGTGACAGGCTCAAAAGGCACCCAGTGTGCCTTATGGCAGGGTGGGGACAAGAGTTTGGGTTTTCAGTGCTCTGGTCAAGCACTGTAACCTGCATCAGTCTGGCTTAAATAAGGCTGCAGTGGCTAATGGAGCAATTTCTCAGATTCATTGCTAAGAAATATTTTGGATTAATTAAAAAGGTGTCCCAGTTTATTGGCTAGAATAAGGATAATTTAAAAATTAAAGTGAATACAAGTGCAATGCAGATGGTAAGTGTTGGCTTAGAAGACGCATTCCTGTTGACAGATGAAGTTCTTTGAAGTTGCCTAGGCTGAAGACTGCTCATCACATTGTTTACGAACAGCATACTAGTTGCCACACATGCCCCCCTCCTGTCTTTGTTAATCAACACCTAAATGTCTGTACTGGGGCAGGAAACCCTTTTGCAAGAAGACTTCTTGTTACAGCTCTCAGCAAAACTGCAGAATTAGACCTCACCAGGAAGTCTGATTTTATCTGCATAGCCTTGCATCTAGGCAGTGCGTTGAATTCACACTTAGTGAATGCTTGAAGTAGACATTGAAGTCAGTGAGGCAAGTTAGTCATGAATAACCCTAAGGATTACGAAATTTGGGTTCAGCCATCCTAGCTGGGGAATGTTGAGAGATTTAGAACTCTTTTCTGTTCTAACATGCATAGGATTGCTCCTTTACGTTATTTCTGCTTTATTTTCCTGTTGCCATTCCCCTTTTGTTTTTGTTATATTTGAAGTATAATACTAATAACATAAATTTGGATCCAATGAAGTGATTTCTTGTTGGACAATTATGTAATCCCCAGTTAGTGCTGCAATGAGCAGCAATATTATGACTGGCAAACATAAGCATGTTTGTGAATATAAACATGCATAGGATTGTTTCCATCATTATTAATGTATATCACCCTTTTCCTCTCAAGGTGATGTATGTGATCCTTACAGGAAAGTTTCTATAGAATTTTTCAGATGTGTTTTTTGTGGGGGAGGGAAAGGGGATTTTAAAGCTATGTAAGTAGTTTGTTTTCAACCATGCCTACCCCCCCCCCCCACACACACACACTCATGTCTATCTTCTAGTCAAGGACAACACTTTATGCAGCGGTTGTGTGAACGCTGTAATGCTGTGGCATATCAATGCAAGTCTACCAGGTGCCAGAAAATGCTTCTTTTTGCTGCAACAACGTATGGATGCTTCTCGAGGTAATACATGGCAAGAGCTGAGTGCATCATGTACCCTAACTTAAGAAGGGAGCAAGTTTCATGATGCAGTTTCAATGTTTTGGTTTAAGCCATGCATGTTTTTCTGAAGTAAGGGCAACTTAGTGCAATGGATTTTGCAATTCAAAATGTGTAAGATTGCACCTGGAGGTTTTTTTTTAAGCATTAATTGAAGAAGTTGTATTTATGCAAGGCACTGAAAAACAGCTTTGAGCCTGTTGTATATAGTTTGTTCGGTCATGGAGATATATATGCAGCTCAGAAATTGAAGGACAGTTCTGGTATTCATACCCGATAACGCTAAAGGCAGTTTTGGACGTTAAGGCGCAATCCTATGCGTGCTGACTGGGGAAAATTGGGTGTTGCAGAACTCTCTTTTCCCCTGTCTAATCGCATAGGATCGTGCTCTTAAAATATTTTTCTTCTTCTCGAGCAAAACAAAAACAAAAAACCCGTTCTTGGAGCAGCTTACAATCGGTGAAATAAGGCAAACCCTGCACGCAGTAAAAAGAGATGACACGCAAAGAAAAAGATGGGCGAGGGAGAGGGGAGAGTAGATTTTGAGCGGGACCGGTGGACCCTGCTGCACCTCTCATCTAGTGGTGGGCGGACAGTCCGGGTGGAACACGCCTTGGTGTTCTCCCGGTCTGCTCCTTTCTTCCTCAACCCTTTTTCATTCCCACAGGACAGTTGGCGGTGTGTGTGTACCCAGTTGGATTTCCCTTGACCTGCTCCTCCCAAACATCAATGCAATTAACAATTATCCGGTTGCCTATTTGAGATGGTCCACTGCGGCGTTCTGTCGGACGGCATGCACGTCCGAATGACGGCCGATGACACGCGCGAAGGGAGGCGCTTGCACAGCTCTGCGCCTTGCGGTCTCCCCCTTGCGGAGCTTCGCGCAGGAGGCGGAAGGAAGCGTCGCGGCGAGAGGGGCGGAAGGAAGCGGGCCGAGCCTTGGGGGCGACGCCGCCGCCGGTGCTTCTGTAGCGTCTCTGCGCGGCGGCTGGCCCCCTTCGTGTGAACGCTCCCACGTCCGGACATGGGCGATGCCGCTCTCGCGGGCGCTCCGCCGTTGTCGGACCTTGCTGGGCCTGCCTGGCCGTGGCTTCCGCCACGGCGCGGCCCGGCCTCCCGAGCTTCGTCCGCCTCGTCTGCAGGGAGATCAGCGCGGCCACGGCTTGAGTGACGCCTCTCAAAACGCCGCCTGTACGTCTCTGCCCCTGCCTCGGCCCCCGCATGGCTCTGCGCGCCTTCCTTTAAATCCAGCTGCGCCGCTTTTTTCCGACCCCCCCCCCCCCCCCGGTTTGGAGGATCCCAGCAGGATCCCCTCCTCGCAGCGGGCTTGTTCCTCGTAAACGTTCCTGCCTTTAGATCCAGGCAGCAGCCCCAGGGGCGCTATTCTGTTTGTGTTTATAGAGAGAGAGCCCCCCAGGCTCTAGCATTCCTCAACCAGCAGTGGCACTCACATGGGATCGTTCCTTAAATAAACTTAACAGTAAGCTAGTGAGCAAGCCGTAAGACTTTCTGCTGAGTGAATAGGATCATGCTGTCCATAATATAGCAGTGCGCGAATTTTCAGTGGATTGCAAAATTTTAGGTATTTTTTAATCTTTGTGCACACTTGCTTGGGAGTAGGCCTCATTGCGCAGAGTAGGGCTTATTTCTCAGTAAACATGAATTTATTGAGGGCAGAACTCCATGTATGTTTAGACAGAAAAGTGCTACAGCTTCCAGCATGCCCCCAGATAGAGATTTTGACCGGGGCATGTTGGGAATTGTAGGGTTTATTTTGGTCTAAATCTGCATAGGATTGTTCCCTTCATTATTAATTAGAATCACACCTTTTAACCCATACAATCCTTCTCTCCTTTTTCTTCCAACAACTCTGGTTGAGGGTAAACAGTTGGCCCAAGGGCACCCAGTAAGCTTCATGGCAGAGGGGCTTCCAACCTCAGTTTCTGCAGTCGTAGTCCCAACAGTTATGCTTAACGTGTATCAGAATACGATTCTGCAGCTCTTCCTCCCTTGCCTCCCCTTTGCCTGTGTATGTGTTTATAAGTTTATAGCTTTATCATGTAAAACTCTGGCTATTGATATTCTTGCTTCATTTCCTCAACAGTGTGTATGCAAATTACCCTGAGATCATGTACCAAATGAGGGAATTTTCTTCTTAAATGCAAATCGTTTAAGAGACTATTTTAATCGGATAATTTCATGACTCTCTCAAGTTGGGGTGTGAAACTTCAGGCCTGGAGTTCAAATCGGACCCTCTTGGGATCTTGATCTGGCCTTCTGGGGTTCCCCATATAGTTATGTCCCTTCTCTCAGCCACGAGCCAGATTGATCGGTGGTTTCCCACCTTTTGCACTTTCAGTAACTCTGAAAATTTGAAATGCCACTCTCAAGGCTTTGTTCCTGGCAGTAAGGGCTTCAAGACAGTATACACAGGTATTTTTGGCCCTGTCACTTTGGCCCAGCTCACCAGTGGAACGCAAACTCACAACAGCTTTTTTGACATTTACCGTATTTTTCACTCTATAAGACGCACCTGACCATGAGACGCACCTAGTTTTTAGAGGAGGAAAACAAGAAAAAAAAAATATTCTGAATCCAATGGGCACATAATCACAGGCACATTCCCCATCACTTCCCCATGGGCTGCACATCTGACAGACTCCCTGCACACACATATTCACTCTATAAGACGCACAGACATTTCCCCTTACTTTTGAGGGGGAAAAAAGTGAGTCTTACAGAGCAAAAAATACGGTAATTCAGCCTTCAGGCTGAAACTACTGATCAAAAGCATGCTTATGAAAGGTCTGCATTGCACAAGCAGTAGCCCACATTTTTTCCCTTTTAAAATGAAATCTTGGGTTCTTTTTTGTGGACTCTGCATGTCACAGGTATGGACTCAGTTCTCCTGCTTGGTTCCTTCTGTCAGTTGGAATGGTTAAACAAATTTGTTTAGCATCAGGTTGGAATCCACAACTCTGGCTTGCCTTCTTCCCAGCAAGCTGGAGCTGGAACCCGAGTGGTTTATCTATCCAGTGTGTTTGCAGGACCAGGAGAAAACACTGAGTTGGCCTGCCAGAACCAAGCACATGTTTCTCCCTGTAGGGAGAGATTGAAAGAAATTGACACGTTTAGCCTCAAAAAGAGAGAAGAATGAGGGCAGACATGGTAGCACTCTTCGAGTACTTGAAAGGCTGTCTTAAGGAGGAAGGCTAGGATCTCTTCTTGATCATCCCAGAGTACAAGGCATGGAATAATAGTCTCAATTTGCAAGAATCTGGGTTCTGGCTTTGTTGTTTAGTCTCAAAGCTGTGTCTGACCAATCATGACCCCATGGACCACATTCCTCCAGGCTCTCCTGTCCACCATCCCCCAGAGTCCACCCAAGCCCACACCCACTGCCCCAGTTACCCCCATCCAGCCACCTCAACCTCTGCCGTCCCCTTCCTTTGCCATCAATTGTTTCCAGCACCAGGGTCTTCTCCAGTGAGTTGTTCCTTCTCATTAGGTGGCCAAAGTATTTGAGTTTCATCTTTAGTCTCTGGTCTTCTAAAGAGCAGTCAGGGTTGATCTCCTCTAAGATTGACTGGTTTGATCTCCTTGCAGTCCAAGGGACTCGCAGGAGTCTCCTCCAGCACCACAATTCAAAGGCCTCAATCCTTTGGCGCTCAGCCTTCCTTATGGTCCAGCTTTCACAGCCATACATTACAACTGGGAAAACCATAGCCTTGACTATACGCACTTTTGTCGGTATGGTGATGTCTCTACCTTTTAGTATGCTGTCTAGATTTGCCATAGCTTTCCTCCCCAGGAGCAAGTGTCTTTTAATTTCTTGGCTGCAGTCCCCATCTGCAGTGATCTTGGAACCTAAGAAAACAAAATTTTGTCACTACCTCCATTTCTTCCTCATCTATTCTCCTGGAAGTGATAGTACTGGACGCCATGATCTTAGTTTCCTTAATGTTGAGTTTCAAGCCAACTTTTGCGCTCTCCCCTTTCACCCGCAGGTTCTGGCTAGGTATCAGGAAAAATTCGCTGATTGTTGGAACAGTACAAAAAAGGGACTGATGACTTAGGGAGGTTGTGGGCTCTCCCATACTAAAGGCATTCAAGATACAACTGGCCACCATCTTAGAGGGATGGTTTAACAGGGAATTCTGCACTGGGCACAGTGTTGGACCCTATGGCCTTCTGGCCCCTTCCAACTCTGCTGTGATCCTATGTTATAGTCTGTAGTCAAGTCACACAGTGCTCACCATTTCCTGTCTTCTGATTCATAAAAGAAATTGAATGAAGTATTTATTATAATTAGGACCTGCAGCAAATTGTTGCAGTGTGGAATGCTTCTGCTTATGGATTCCATTCCATTCCATTCCATTCTTCTTTCTTAAAAATATTTTAGGAAATATTTTGCAAGCATTGGTATTTACCTGAACCATGTGTGTTTGTTGCTGCTTTGATTACATATGCAATGACACTTAAAGCTTGAATGTAGGAAATAGAAGAAGTGGTTATTATAAATTACATTTATATCTTGCTTTTTCCCAAGGTGCTCATAACCTGCATGGTTCTGCTTTGTATTTTAGCTGCACAGATGCTTGTGTTTTAGGTTAGGCTGAGAGCTAACATGTGGCCAAAGGTTGCCTAGCCAGTCCTTTAACCATGACTGTCCACTGTCTCTTAACTGTATCACTAAAATTTAAGCAAATGGACAGCCCCAGTTACTCTTCCATAGTTTACTAATTAGTATTTTTATTATTTTTTAAAGATAAACACCTGGCAAATGTCGGAGAGAAGAAGACAGTTGTGAGTATGAGACCACACCAACACCCTACTAATAAAGGCAAAATTAACAGTATATGAGATTGTTATAAAATGCAGAGGGAGGCAGTAAATAGAATGGCCAGTGCATTTCTAATGTATTGCAGATTCAGCCTGCAATACATTATAATGGAGACAAATAATTCTGTTTGCATAATATCTTTTTGAAGCAGGTTGAATTTAAAAATGCCAATGTATTCAATAATTTTTGATGATTTAAAATCTAAACTGTTGTTTGCATTTTAAAACACAGTGACATCAGATTTTATTTGTTTATTTCATATGACGTTGGTTCAGTTGAGCCAGGAAGTCTGCACTGCTAGTACAGAGTAGTCTGGCCGCCTAAGATAGCTATTGCTTCAGTCCACGCTTAAGCGCTATCCACAGTGCACCATGGGATGGGTGGGGGGTGAACTAGCTTGCATGCAAAGCACCTAGCATTAATCTGCAGGAGTGTTGGTCTCTTCCAGGGTCTTTCTCTGCTGCTGCAGGTCCATCACTGACTGGTCTTCTTACTAGCTCACTATCTCCCACCAAAAGTGGATACCTATTTAGTTACTCATGCTTTTGCACACTTCTGAACCGTTAGGTGGGCAGGAGCCGGGACAAGGCAGTGAAGGATCACTCTGCTGCACAGAGTCGAACTGCTAGCTTTCTGGTCGGCAAGTTCAGTGCTTCAGTGGTCTCACCCACAATGCCACCTCACATCCCACTGACATCGTATTAAAAAAGCCTGGCATTGTGAATGAAATAGGACAGGGGTGACTGTGTTGGGTTGCCACATGCTAGGCACAAGCTGCTGATCTCAGAGGCTTCTGTGGTTTCTAAGATCTGGGGGGCTGCTGCTAGCAGAGCAAGAGAAGGATGGAGGCAGTTTCCCCCCTGTGCTAGTTTCGTGAGAGTCCCCTGAGCCCGTCTGGTGGAGGCGAGCTGTTGGGGGCTGACATGGGGCTTCAATGCAGCATCTGGAGCATCTTGTGCTTTCCTACTCCCACCCCTCTGTGCCCACCAGCTTGTCTCCTTTTGTGACACCCAGCTCAAAAGAGGTGCCCTTGTGGAGCTTCCTGCGGGAGCTGGGAACCAGCAGTGCTGAGAGCTGAAATGAGGATTTTTACCTATAAGATTCTAGCACCTTCTGTGGCCTTGGAGGCAGAAATTCCTGACATGCTGCGCTGCCTCAGACAATTTCTGGCTAGAGGTGACAGGATCGCACCCAAAGTGATACCTTACTAAAAAAATAAAATAAAATAATTGCATGAAAAATAGGTCAGAGTGTATTTTTCATGATCGCATTTGTAGGATATAATAAATATGTGGGACTTGTGACAAAATATTTCCATGTCTACTGTTTCTGTTCAAAATTTACTCAGCCAGCAACGGTCTCTTCCAGAATACTCCAATCCTTTTACCCCTCTCCCAACATATTCTCATCTTCCCCTTTACATACATGCAACACTTCAAACACAAAATGTTTCACACGCAAATGTCTGGTTTTGGTTCCTCACTGCCTTGGAACTGTCCTCATTAGCCTCTTAATCTTGTTCTGCCATCTATGGATAGTGCTGGTTTGATTACAAAAGGAAATGAACATGCACCCAGCTTGGGGTGGGGGCACATGGAACAAGGAACCCCCCCCCCATCAATGTTTAGATCTAAAAATATGTGGTTTGCTCAGTCTTGCTCTGAATGCTTAGGAAGAATATATCCTCACAGCTTTCCCTTCACAAAGTTCAAGCATCACTCTTCTTATTCTTAATTTAATTTCTGTACTGCCCTAAAGTCAAAGCTCTGTGGGTGGTTCTATGTATCATCAGAACGCCATCCTCATCTGTTGTTTTTCTCCTCCCCAGATTTGTATCGAGGGCAATATCGCAAGCGGGAAAACAACATGTCTGGATTATTTTGCTACAAATACCAACATTGAGGTGACACATTTTGGATTTCTGTCAAATTTATAACAAGTTTTCTGGGCTGAATTGTGATCTAAGTCTGGCTGCAAAGAATTGAGCGCTGAGGGAATTCTGTAGGTTAGGATTGGGTTTATGTTGTTCAGTGGAACCCCATTTTTTGAATATTGTTTCCTTAAATTCCTCTGAAGTCTACGTTGCACTAAATGATCTTGGACCATCACTGGTTTTTTGGAAAGGCTGCGTAAGAAGTGTCTGAGCTGTCGCTGGCTGCACTTACTTCTGTTTGGTCACTAGGTTGATGACAAGAGACATGGGAGTAATATGCACATTGCCCAGAGTTAGTTTAGGGAGCTCAGTTACCCACCAGTGCACCGGTGGTCAGATTTCATTCTTATTTCTTTATTACGAGAACTCTGCGTTCCCCTGGTGTGCTTGTTTACACAGTGTGCATGTCTGCTGAGCATCACCTCATGCAGATGAGTCGTGATTCTCATGTTGAGTGATCTGCCATTCTCACTGAAGGGTCTTGTAGGATTTGTTCAAGATCTGTCTAATTCAGAAATATTCGTATGAAACCAAGCAGGCATTTGGTGCTAGGAATCTAAGCAGGAAGGGACAGGAGGGAAGAAAAATGGGAATTCAATGAAGTGGGATGGCAGGAAGACAAGTGGGAATTCAGGCAAGCAGGAGAAGGATACAAAAAGTCAGAATCCAAGCACGTGCGGTTAAAGCATAGTTCACATGAAATGACAACCCATGATTAAATGGTCACCTGCATTCTACTATGGGGGCTCTGCATCACACATAGGGGCTCTGTGCCGTATTTCAACACCAGCTCCTTTGACATCTTGACCTGTCCTGGCAACAGAACTGGTGGGTCTCCGTTGTCTGTCTGTCTCTGAAGAGGAGATTCAGGGTTCACCGCCCTGTACTCTGGTCCACCTGCAGTTGGTGATCTTATGGGCGAGAGTGTTGTTCTCCCCTCACTGGGACCAACTGCCCGTCATGTTGCCGGTGGGTTCAGCCACTGGCCCTTCGCCACATGGAGTCTACTCTCCCACACCATCTTGTGCCTGCAGCTACAGGCTGCCAACCTGGAGCCCGGAGGCCTAGAGGGTGCTTCTACTGCCACCGCTGCACTTCTGCCATGGTCATCCAGGAGAGAGAAGCCTCATTGACCCTCAATGTCCTAACCCTGCGCACTGACTCAGGGGACTCTTTAAAGCGCCCACAAGGGAGAGAAGCTTCCCATGAGAAGCAAAGGCCTATAGAGGAGGCTCTGTATTTGGCGCCAGCAGATCAAACGACACCTCCTGCATACGCAACGTGGTGGCCCTGGTAGGCATGGTTTGCCCACCTGCTCTGCTTGTCCAAACCGCTTGCGTGGCTCCTGTGGAGACCAGACCAGACATCAGCTCTGGCACCCAGGCACCATCCTGAATTGGTACCATCAGCCTCATGGTGCAGACCAGGAGATCCCTCTCTGTCCCGAAATATAGGTGATCCTGGATGCCCTCCTGTGACCAAACACAAGGTGTTTCTACACAGCGAAATGTATAGCCTTTGCCCAGGGGGAAGCCATCAGTCCACATCAGGCACCCCTCTCGGCTTCCTTTATATGCTGCACTCCAGAGGCTTGAAAACGTCCTGCGTTAAAGTATGCATAGCAGCAATATCATCCTTCCACGGGACAGTGGATGGCTTCTCCATGTTCTGGCATCCATTGTCCCACTGCTTCATGAAAGGTCTGCCTAACCAGTCCTGCACCCGCATTTGTTTATGTCAGGACAGAACCTGTAGGTGGACCTGCAGGCTCCCTCTGAGCCTCTGGCCGCTGTGGGCTTGCGTCTCTTCTCAAAGGAGGTTGCTTCTCTAGTGGTGATCACATCGGCTGATGGAGCAAGTGAACTTTGCACATGGATCTAGCAGTCCTCACTTTCCATAGGGCCAAGACAGTCCTTCGCTGATGACACTCGCCTACCTTCATCTCGAGGCAAGCTTGCTAGTCACCCATATATGTGATGCACAGAAGCCACAAAGAAGAAACTGCAGTTGCTTATCTGTAGTTGATGTTCTTTGAGTGGTCATCTGTGCGACTCCCCCACCAGTCCCACGTCGGTGTCAACAGTTTTGGGACCATAGTTTTTCCTTTGGACCTGTATTGAGATGGTACGGGTTGGCTGTTCACTGGCCTTTTCCCCCAGTTCAAAGGCCGCAACATTGATCTTGAAAGAATTGGAGAAAATGGCAGGAACCCTCCTAGATATACTGGGAAGGGAGGGGCTGCCACTGGGACGAGTCTAGCTTGGAAAACCTTTCTGACAACAGGCTCCACAAGGCACAGAGCCCACATGTGTGAATGCACAGATAACCACATAAAGAGTGTCAGTTATAGGTAAATAATCTCACTATTCTGTGACAAGCCATATTCAGTGCTTTGTTGTTAGTTGTGAATTCTGGGTTGTTTGAGGCTAACAATCCATAGCTATTGTAGTGCATGGTTCACACATAGCAATGCTTGATTCAGTGGCAACCAATATCCCATGTGTACTGTGTTGTCATTACATGTGAGCCAGGTTTGTATGTCTGTATCAGTTGATATCATCTGTACTGAAAAATACATGCCTTTAAATATATTTTTCAAACTCAGGTTTTGACTGAACCAGTGTCTAAATGGAGGAATGTTCAGGGTCATAATCCTCTGGTAAGTTCTCAGATATATTTTTAATACCTTTTCTGTTGAAAATATCATTGAGTATTTTAATAGTTTGAGTCTATGTTGCTTATGGTAAAAAAACATTTTTTTTGCTGTTATTCCCCTGCCTTCACTGGAGAGAGTATGTGCTGCAGTCTGTTTTTTAGTGAAATATGATGAACAAAAGCCAAATTTTTATGTATTTTCAGGAGGTAAAAATTCCCCAAATTCATGTGTGAGGTGTCAGATGAAAGACACTGTATGCATGCATGCATGCATGTATGTATGTTGTGAGTGGCCCAGGCAGTCTTATGGCTAATGGGGCGGCATACAAGTCAAATTGAATAAATGAATAAATTATTTTTATACCACCTTTTTTATACCGTCCAGTAGCTGAAGCTTTAATCTAAGGCACGGTGCTTTGCATCTGAGAAGCTAAAAGTACTGCAAGTCCCCGCAAGCCCCAGCTGTGTGGCTGGGAAATACTAGGAGTTGTAGAACCCTTTTCTTTGTAAATATGCTTGGAATTGCTCCCTGTCTGCTTTCCTGTTTGAAATATGGTTTTGGATCATTGGTATGCAGTTCTGTCTAGGCCCAAAAAAACTCCAGTGATAGAAATCCATATACTTGCTGGGCTAGGTTTTTGTCCCAATCTCTTTGTTCAGAAATAAAACTGTACGGGCAGTTGCTTCCCTGGATCTGCTTGATCTGAAAAATAATGCCTTAATATTTGATAGATAGATAGATAAAAACTTTATTATGGTCAAAGACCAAATCCATTCAATAAATAAATAAATAGATTTTTAAAAAGAGGAAAATACATTGAAGATTATCCATCATACAAACCCCAGTTGGATTTTTATACCTTAATATTAATATTTAATACCTTAATATTTTACATTGACTGAGACAATATAAAACCTTAAGAAGAATCCCAAGAAAAATTTTTATTCTAATTAAAAGGAGACAATAAAAATACAATTGAAACAAAATAACTGAGATATGTGTGTGTGGATTTTTCCTTCTTATTCCAGGGCTTAATGTACCAGGATGCAACGCGGTGGGGAATAACATTGCAGACTTATGTGCAGCTTACCATGTTGGACCATCATACAAGAACACAGGTATAATTTGAAGCTTTGTTTCTCTTAATGCGAAGAAATTTCATTCCTGACTGAAATAATACTTCAGTGTATGTAACTCGCATTGACTTGTATTCATCTCTTACTACTTTTTCTTACTCTCATTGCTGCTCCTGTTTTCTTCTCCAGTGTTGAAATTTAAATTATAACGTTCCCTAGATGCTCTTTCTATAAGGACGGCATCATTTATCGCAGGGCCTCTGGACTGGATATGTTGATGTGAGGGTTGCTGCTGTTTTGGTCCCTGACCCTTTGTCCTGGCCTCGGCCTGCCATTGCCTTTGCCCTGCCCACTGTCAAGAAGGCAGTTCCTGAGAGCTCAGAAATAGACGTCGGACCTCAGAATGGAAGAGGTTCTGACAAGGTAGATTTGATTTAAATCAAATCTGTTTAAATCACAATTCAAATCAATAGTCAGTAAGACTAGGTTTCATTCATAGTTTTGCAAGCATGACTGCCTTACCCATAGGTAGAACGTCATTAAAATATTCCCAAACTGGGTCTCTTTTAACCCAGGGAAAGAATAATATGATAAATCCCAAGCTATACAAAAAAGATCAAAGACTTATGGAGTATTCCATTCAAAAGGCTTCACTTTCATTTTTACTGCTTGCCCCTCTCTCCTCACACTTAGCTTCTTCTACAGATCTAATCCATTCCCCACTGTCTTCTATTCCAGTGGTGGCGAACCTATGGCATACATGCCACAGTGGGCACACAGAGCCCTCTCTGTTGGCACACGAGCCAAGTCGCCCCAGCATTGCCCCAGCAGCTGCGCATCGGATGCTCAGAAAGGAGTTGTGGCACCAGGCAATGATGTCACGAGCCGCGACTCATTAGCTGCGACTCATCCGAGCTTTCGCATGGCCAGTCAGTGTACAGCCAAGGATATATATATATTTGCTTGGACTGGCTGTGAGTTGGCTGTGAGTTTTTCTAAACTAAAAGCTCAGCTTTCAGGTTTTATTGTAGTGTTGGCACTTTGTGATAAATAAGTGGGTTTTGGGTTGCAGTTTGGGCACTTGGTCTCTAAAAGGTTCACCATCACTGTTCTATTCATTGAATGTTTTGAAACTTTGCATTTAAGAGGTAAGGAGTTGATTCTGTGTACATAGATTTGCAAAGGAATAATGGGATTAAGGTCTTTTGTATGTTTATTTTATAACTTTTTGCTGTGAAAAAGAGACATGGTCTCTGCAGAAACAAATTCATTTTTGAGAACTGTAAAACCAAAGCATCTGTGATAGTATCTTCTAGACAGTAAAATTGCCCAAGAATTTTAGGGAAACCTCTGGAAGGGCATGACATTGTGAATGGATTAATGGAATACATTTACCAAAAAAAATTAAACATTGCATGAACATGCTACATAATTAAAAACAAATCCTTATTTTGTGATGAATAACCTTTGGACTATAATGTATCTTAACTAGGAAACTATAGATAGATTTTTCCTCAAAAAGCATTCTATTAAAAAAATTAAACTTTAAAAATCCAATTTAAATTAAACAATCTGGGTTTTTATCATTGATTTTTATTCATCCTGGGTTCTACACCCTGATGTACAGTAATTCAGCTGCATAATGAGAGGAGAGGAGACTTTTCTACTGAGGTTGAAACCTGGCATGGTCTGCAGTGGGTGGGGATGGAGTTTGAAGAGCAGAACAAGACCAGCAGGCACGTAGTCTGAGGTTGACATGGGCCATCAGGGTCACATGTTCCCTCCCGGGGTATAAACAGTACCGTAAATGAGTGAGCTTGCTTGCATGCAAACTGTGATAACCTAAGTCAATACATTTTGGAATTGAGATCTGTGTAAACTGGATTCCACCTTGTGTCCCAGGATTTGATCTGAAGTTGTTGTCTCTGGAATGAACATGGAAGAAGCAGTTTGTGGTGGGAGCTGTTTGTGCCTTCAGGCCGACGTCGGCCAGAAGCCTTCTTGATAGCCATGCCACTAGTGCTTCTTTCCTTCATTTAGGTCTGCCTTCGCCCCTGGGTTAAAATGGAATCCCAGTCTTGTTTTGCCATTTTTGCTGCAGTGGACTCTGTCCTACAGCCTTTAGAGTAGCATTGCAAAGCGAGTGCCCCTTGCTTTTAAAATTCCCCTGTGCGTTGCATCAGCCCTGAGCAATTAGGGCACCAGTCGGGTAGGCAGCATGGGGCACTTTCTTGGAGCACACAAAGTTTTCCTACCCTCCCGCTTAAAGTGAAGTGAAAGTATTTTTGCAGCAGCAGCAGCTGGATCTCTTCAGAGCAAAGTGAGGTCTGCTACCAGCTGCTGGTTTCATTTCCTATGAACACCTCTGGGATAATATGCCTTTGGCAGCCATCCCATGGCAGCCATTTTGTGGTGATGCCCATGGCCATGCCTCATATGGCCAAATAAGTCAATGGACCCCAAAAGTTTGCCCTTTCCTGTTCTTGCAGAAGTAGAATGACAGAGCAAACAGATACACATGCAGGGGAAAACTAAGGGCTGCCAACTTCTCCTTTCCCCAGTCTTATGATTAGTGGCCACATAATTTCAAGTATCTTTTAGAAGGAAAAAATGGAAAACTGAGGGCAGGGAGATTGGAATGGAGGGCCTGGCTTGAAACTGGTGCACCACATGGCAATATTTTATGGAAATATTCATGTACGGCAAATGGTTGGAAGGCATCTGAAGTTGTGCATTACTGAAGCTGACTAAGAAAAGCTTTGATTAGTTCTTTGGATGGTGGACTTCCTGGAAGCCTGTGTGAGTGTGGTGTTATACAGGAATAATTAATGAGCCTTTTTGAAAAAGAAGCAGTGATACAGGGCTTAGTGGAAGTTGTAAGTGTCTTCTGCTGCTCCACTGGAATTCTTCAGTCCTCAGACAAGGCCAGCTAATACTAGATTGCAAACAGAATGGAAATGTCATCCAGTAGCTCTGAAGAAAACTGTTAAATGACTCCTGACATTTTCATTTTGCAGATTTCCCCCATAAGAATGATGGAGAGGTCAATTTACAGTGCAAAATACATTTTTGTAGAAAACCTCTACAAAAGGTACAATACTCAGTGTTGCTTTTGCTGTTGTTATAATGAACGTAGTTCATATTTGCATTTTACATTTTTGCACCTGGATTTTAATGTATATTTTTTACTACATTTATATCCCACCATTGTTCCTTTTGCAAGGAACTCAGGGCAGCTCACATGATCCTCCTTTCAATTTCATCCTCACAACAGCCCTGTGAGGTAGGTAAGGCTCAGAGTTGGCAACTGACCCAAAGTTACCCAGTGAACTTCTGGTCTAAGTTTGGACTAGAACCCAGATCGGAGTCCTAGTCCCACACTGACAAATTCACCACAGGGACTCTCCATGTATTCTGTTGTAACTTGCATTTTAATTTTACTGTACTTCAGTGTGTTGTGTTTTTGATTTTATGAAGGACAGATAAACACAGTTGATTAAAATGTTGCTGCAAAGAGCAAGTTGAGGAGCACTTTGAAATCTTATGATAACTAAGCCTGGCCCTAATATATATACATTTGAAGGAGACTTCTAAGGTTGTTGGCATGTGGTGAATCTATTCTGAATAAAGAAACTCACAGCAAGAACCATGAGCCCGACGTATTTTTATGTGTCAGTTGCATGTGATGAACATTGTGGATGTGAAAGCAGGGAAAAAGAGAAAGACAGGTTTAAAAAGGTCCTCCCCCAGGCACTCTCTTGCTTTTCCCCTGAAAAATGTAGGGATGCTCTAAGTCACGCTCTGTTTCGTATAACATTGGGGATACAAGTTTTAAGAAATTCTAATTGGGAATTCCTTTTTGTAAATTCTCTGTAAGAGACCCAGCATGGTTTATTTTTCATTTCTTATAAAAAGTACTGTTGAAATGTATCTTCTGTAGACATTTAGGGATGCTCCAAGTCATGCTTAATTTCCTAACATGTCATGAAAATGTGTATTGTTGACAGTTTGGGTTTTGTTCTGTTTCTGGGCTTGTTCCGACTAGATGCTGTAGGAGTCACTGGCTTTGTTTGTATGTAATAGTGGGTTTTGTGCTATATCTGCTTATATACTCAACCTCTGCTTGGACTCTATCATAAACAGTGTGATGTGCAAACCTGGATTCTTAGGTTATTGTAGGCTAGGGAGCCCAACCTTTATTTATTTATTACATTTTTATATGTGCATATATTGATTAAACTTGCAAATACTGAGAGTCTTGTACAGATTTGGAGGCTGTGCATCAGTATGACTTGGTGTGCAGTACTGTGCAGAAAGAAAGGACCACAACTTCCAGAATCTCCTAGCCACTTTTTCTGCCTAAACATATAAGATTGTACTCATATGAGAATTGAATGATGAATCTAAAATCTAACCTAAAGATTTTGTGTTTCACATGTAATGAGCCAAGCATCTTCTTCAAGATTTGTTGAATTCATTGCTACAAACTGCAGCATAGCAAAACAGCCTTGCTGGTTGTATTTCAACCAGGAAATCTTTAAAGCTTTTGAGAGGGAGAGGGGTGATGACAGACAGCTATAATGGGGCTTTAAAGGCTAAAATTACTCCATGGCAAAGGATAAGCTTCCCTCCTTCCCCTTTCATGAGTATCTCAGTAATAAAGATTCAATAATTATAGATAATCTTTTTTCATCGAAACTATTTGGAACAAGTTTGTAAATAAGCTATCAAAATTTACTAGATGGTAATCTTGTTTTTATTTTTATCAGTCTCCTAAGAAGCAAATGTCCTGTATTTCCATGCAGCTGTGGAAGAGGGGTCCAGTACGGAAATGCAGGTCGCTTTCTCCTAGCAGGCTAATAAAAAATTGACAAGTACAAAGCAGGCCATTCTGCCTCCTCCTTCATGCAGGTCACGGAGGAGGCTTTCCTTTTCTGTAGCTTGAGCAGAAATCAAGCAGACTGGCAAGAAAGGGATAGAATAACCTGCACCTTCCTCATCACCCAGTTTATTTGCCCACAGGGAATTCCTGGTCACCTAGAGGCAGTTGATCAAATACAAGGCTGATTCAGAATCTCATTCAAGTGGTTTCAGTGAGTGCTGATTGTAGATGCAGCCAGCTTTTAGGGAAATGTTTTGGCAGAAGTGTGGGTGTGGTAGAAGACAAAGCTGGTTTCTACTGGGGGTTTCCAAGGGAACAGATGTAAAATGTTTGTTGAGCTGCAGGGCAGCACCATCTGTTGTGTGACAGAGGGGCACTCTCTTAAATTATTATTTAAGTTGCACAACTGTGCACGTTTATTCAACTATATATTTCTTATTTCTTGCAGTGGGAAAATGCCTGAAGTGGATTATGTGGTATTGACGGAATGGTTTGAGTGGATCCTAAAGAACATTAATGTTTCAGTTGATCTGATAGGTAACATGCATGTGTCTTGGCAGTCTTTTCTTTGAAACCTAATCATGAGTTGGTTGCATGAGATGGGCTGTAGTGGTAACTTTTGTCTTATATTTAGCAGCAGCATATTTTGGGAGAATGTGAAATGGAGCCCAGCTTATTTTCTCCCATTGAAAACAGAGGAGGAATTAATCCTTGTCCTTTCAGCCCTTTCTCCGCTCTAAAACCCTTCTCCCCCCATGTAGTTCCCTTTGTGCAGTTCAAATGCATATTTGCCTGGTTGGGAACCCCTAAAATGTGTGTAGGATAAACTGCACACTGAATGATTTGGAGCAGGGATAAGGGGCACAGGCAGAACGAAGCCTGGCTGACCCAATGCACCTACCCCCAGCCTTACCGTGTCATCGCATCTCCCTTACCCACATTTCCACATGACAATGTTACTTCCTAAACATCAACATACCCTACCTTTGTAACAGATTTCTAATTTTCTTGGATCATTTATTTTTTTTTCCAAACAGTGAACTATAAATATAATTTGTCTGAAAGGCCTTCCAGAAAAGGCTTTTGAAATGCTGACACTGTTTAAAATGTTTCTGAATGTTTTAATGGCAGTTTATCTACAGACATCTCCTGAGACGTGTTACAAGAGACTGAAAAGGAGGTGTAGGGAAGAAGAGAAGGTCATTCCCTTGGTAAGGAGGAAGCCAACTTCAAGCCTTTTGGAGTGGCTTTTCTTGATGGGGGTATAAGGGCTGGTTTGCATGAAAAGTCACCAGGATGGAAGGGAAATCACATCCTAGCCAGGTTGTGCCATGTATTCCCTGTGTGACAGGAAGCAGATGGAAGGTAAATGGCCCGATGCCACTAGTCCTCTTCACCTGTGAATCACCATGCAGCTTCCTCCAGTGTCTGTGTGGCTCCCCTTCTTTGAGGCCTGCATTTTAGGCACAGATGCCGGCAGGTGGAAACTTGGTGTGCACAGTTTTCATGCCTAGGCCTTTCCCTTGCCTAACACAGAGAGGGTGGGGGGACTATGCTACATTCGGGCTGGTGTCAGTGAATTCCCCTTTCGTACCTACGGAGACCGCAGGGTTACTGCTGAAAGGTAGGTTGTGTCCTGAGGGCTTGATGGGGCAGCAGATGAAAGAGCTCTAAGTTTGCCATACAAAATTGCAGTGCATCAGTTCACCCCGGGAGAGGGCCCCGGGGCCATATGAGCATCACTGCTTAGCAACAAAATTTTGAATTGCTGTTAAGCAAAAGAAGCACTGCACTACATAAACACCCTGTAGTTCTTTAACGCAGTCAGAACCTGCACGGCACCAACCCGCTTGCTTCCCCATTCCCTCCTAGCCCTATCCCATCACGCTTGCAGACATGGCAGACGCAGTTTGGCTGGGCAGGTTTGCATGTCACGCTAAACCACCTTGTGGCTAACCCATGGTGGGTTGTTGGTTTGCAGAACAACCCATGGCAAGTCCATCAGATGATTTGGCTTGTTTTGGCTATTCTTTCCCTCCTCCTCTCTCAGTTCTCTAGCTGGCTCCAGTATATATTCAGGGCAGAACCTGTCTTGTTTCTGCAATTCAGCCCCCTCCCTGCCCTGTTTATATTCCCTGGTTTTTAATTTTTTTCCAGTCTCCCAAAAATTGACAAATGGCGTTGTGTCCTTCCGTCCTTCCTTCCTTCCTTCCTTCCTTCCTTCCTTCCTTCCTTCCTTCCTTCCTTCCTTCCTTCCTTCCTTCGCTAGTCTTGCACAAGTTATTGCTATCCAATATATGTAATCCAATACATAAATTGGATTTCCTTGTATGTCTTCCTGTCAAAGGGAGCAGCAAAGTAGACCAGGATACATTCAAAAAGCATGACAGGTGAGGTTTCCTGTTGACACAATAGCAAACTGCTGGGGGAGAAATAACAGGAAAAGAAAGGAGAGACCCCGTCACGTAATTCAGAAGTACCAGAAATTTGGAGGAAAAGGCAAAAGGAGTAAGTGCAGGATAGACATCTCCTCCTCAACTATGTGATCCAATGTACAAAAGAAAAAGACGGGAGGAATCCTCCCCCACACTGCATTTTCAATTACCGTTTTAAAAAGTTAATGTAGAGTTGAAAAAAGTGCAGAACATGGTTGCAACGTTTGGTGTGCTGTAGCAAGTGTGTAAACTTTGGGAAAGAATGAATATAAAGTAGAAAATTATCTCCTCCTCTTGTACTAGAATGCAGTGTCATCTCACAAAATTGATTGGAGGACGATGCATGGCAGACGCAAGCAAGCACTTCTCGCAGCATGTAGTTAAAGTGTGGCGCATGCGGCCACAAAATGTGGTGATGGTGCCAATCTGGATGACTTTCAAGGGCAGTTGGACAAATTTATGGAGCTTAACAAAGTCTGATCAACATGGCAATAGAGTGCCTCCAGTGTCAGAGGCGGCTGCCTCTCCCTGTCTCTTGTGCTTCCACAGGCCATTTTGAGCAAACAGGAATTTTGTCTAGGTGGGTCTTCAGTCTGATCTTCTGATCAGCATAAGTGATCTTCTTATGCTGTTATGAAGAGCTAACCAAATCTGATGGGAGTGTTTGGCATCTATTTCAACCGCTTAGCATGTTAAGTCTGGGTTATCCAGATGGGTATGAACTGAATTTTTCCAGGCTTCATTGATCAAACCACATCTCTTATAGAAGTTTTGTGTTGGCTGTAAACAAACATCTGTTTCCACCCATTTCTCTTTTTTTTGGATAGGAATATTTAGAAGCTATTCATCAGCTCTATGAAGACTGGCTAATTAAACAGACACTGTTTAAAGTTCCTTCTCCAGTGCTTGTAAGTACAGTAGGATCTGAATCGGTGAGGGATAGGTTCCAAGCCCCCCCCCCCCCCAATAGATGCCTGAAACCACAGATAGCTGCAAGCACTATTGGAGTTTGGTGGCCTACTGCACCACAGTTGGGCATGGGGGAGGCAGGCAAGAGGGAACAAACAGCCAGACAGACAAAAGAAAGTACTTGTTCAGAGCATATAATTAAACTTTGAAATTCACTTTCACAAGGTGGAGTGATGGCCAGCAATTTGGAGGGCTTTAAAGGGGGCCTGGATAAATACACAGAGGAAAAGGTTATCACTAGCCACTAGTCCCGATGGCTATATGCTGCCTCAGGTATCGGAGGCAGTAAGCCTATGTGCACCAGTTGCTGGGAAATAAGGAAGGTTCTGTAGTGCTCCTGTCCGATTGTGGGTTTTCCACATGGTTGCCCTGGGTCAGCAGAACACTGAAGGAGATGGACTGTTGGTCTGATCCAGCAGGGCTTTTCTTGGCTCGTGTTTAAATGAAATTGTTCCCACTTTTTTTGAGAGATGCATGATTTTAATGTTTGGTTGCTTGTTTTTCAGGTGCTTCCAGCTGATCATGACCTACAGGACATGATGAAAAAATACAAAGAAAATCAGGACCAAATATTGTCCCTCTGCAACACGCAGCATAATCTTTAGGAGATCTACCATTATGACTAGTTTGCCATTTGCAGGAACTGATTCTGACGTTTTTCGTGTGATCCAGTGCGAGACAGCAGGGAGTGGGGAAGCTGAGGAAGAGTTGAGAGGAACAGCTTTAGAGGCCCTCTGGATTGTGATCTGTGCCAAGGGAAAATGGACTGCTTGTTTGCACCTTTGACTCTCAAAGTTTCTTTTTCAGAAGAAATGGCCCCAACCTATTCTGAGTTGTGCTCCCCCAGCTGTTCTTGGAACTGGCTGTCCCCAGATTGATGATTGTGAGACATTTCCAGAAGGGAAAGATGAAGCTTGCTGGTGTAACCTGTTTTATGCCCCCTTCCCCAAGCTGCTTTCGACTTCAGGCAGATGTTTCGCTCATCCTCCAAACGGTTTTGTGAGCTTGGGGCCACCTGAAAGAATGCACTGGGGGGCAGCTTTGCTTATGCTTGCTGTAGACACATTTCATGTATTTTGTGCTTGTATTTTGTAAATGTTTTCATTTACAAACTACCTTTCTGTTGAATGAGAAATGAAGGATTTGAGATTTTTCCAGTTTTTTCTTCAATTTTTGTAATTATACATTGACTCCTCCTGTTAGTCTAAAATGCTGTGGTTTTTAGTACTCAGCTGGTTTAGCATCTGCCTGCATTTTTAAAAAGAATGTGTTTAAAACGGTTGTGAAGAAAAAAAGTTCAGATGTGTCAGTGGATAAATTGCTTTAGATATATTAGATATTTTAATTAAAATTGTCTGCTTTTTATAGCCATGGTTGTAAAATTCTATGTAAACAGGAGGGAGAGAACTCGTGTAATATGAATGGCTAGTTTTTTTCCAGTTCTTCTCATACAATAACAGTCCAGGGCACCTGTTATATCCTTACCAAGAGCTAGTTTGCCTCTTACTGTTGCTACAAGATCATCAAGGTGAGTTTCCAAGGGTGTGTTGTTTAAAGAGACAGTGGTGTGTAGTGGTTAGAGTCTGTCAAACCTGGCGGACCTGTATTCAGAGTTGCCATGAAATTTAGGCCTGTCACCATCCTTCAGTGTAACCTTACTTCAAAGGGTATTTGGTTCTGGGGACAGAGTGGAAAATACATGCACCACCCTGAACTCCTTGGAGGATGAATGAGGAGAAAATGAAATCACTCCCAGGAGCAGATTCAGCTTGTGTTAGCAGTGCTGTAGCCAAAACAAGGTTACTGAGAAAGTCAGTGTTGTCCTTACTAAATTGTAGTGTTGCAGCCTGCTATATTTTTTCAGAATATTTTTTAAAGCATGGGGTGGATGCAGCACTGCCTGGTTGCTGCTGCTGCTGTTTTGCAGGGAGAGGGTGCTCGTGTGGCTCTAGGTGGCCCATCCAGATGTGGCTAGTACAGAGGCACTTTAAAAGCCAGACTGTAGCCAGTGATGAAGGACTTCCTGTGGTTCAGGGGACCTCTTGGTGCTCCTTGGAATAAGTATCCCTCAATCATCTGTGAGACACAAGGGGATTTTAAGTGTTGGCTTAAAATTCCCAAGGGATTTAATATGGCGTGTGAAGCCAAAGAGTGTACAAGTTGACTCTTTCAGCTAGATTCTCTGCCCCATAATCCAAGTTAACTACATTGTTTCCAGAGATGCGTGATTATGCTCAATTGCAGAGACATGCCTCAACGTTTGGGAAGAATGGATGCGATTACCCACATGTCCATTTGTGCTTGGAACTAATTGTGGGCTGTCATGCTATCTAGAGTAACTGCATAGGAACCTTGCAGTTTTGTGTTGCAAGGACTGCCACAGCCCTCCTGCCGCCCATCCAGTGCTGCTAGAGGGGAAGGAAGGAAGGAAGGAAGGAAGGAAGGAAGGAAGGAAGGAAGGAAGGAAGGAAGGAAGAAAAGCCAAAAACAAAAGCCCACCAGCAGTCCAGGTTGTGGGATCACTGGAATTTCTGTTCCTTTTCACCCACCTTTAAAGCGTTGAATCAGCTGCAATAATGCTGTGGCACTTTCTCTAATGGAGAAAGAGCGCTTTGGCAGCTGTGTGGAAAAGAGCCCCATGTTGTCAGAGTTAGCTTGACTGCGACAAGGAGACAACTAGGAAGTTGCAGAGATGCTGCAAGGGGAGCTTGGGCAGTGCTTGCAACATGAAGCTCATTTGCAGAACTCTATTAAATTTGTAAGTGGCACTATTGCATAGTTCTAAACACATCTCACATATAATGCCTGAGTAATTCAGACATTTGAGTAATTTCAATTTTAGAACTTAGAGGCCCCTTGTATTCCTTGGGTTTCCCCCACCTACACATCATGAAGTGATCTATTTAGACTGGTTATTTGCATATGTTCATCACCTACTGTGATGCCTTCATGATCTGAACAGGCATATTTGTTCAATGGCCTGTATTGATCCAGGTCACAAGATGAGTGACTGAGAGTGTGTGTGTTTAAAAAGGCTGCCTTTCATTGTGGCTCCAACCCTGATATTGTCCTGAACTCTATGTATGAATGTGGGTGCAAGTTAAGCAATTACTGTAAAGAGCATGTTTCCCCTTTGGGAGATGTGTGCATGTTGTATCGAAACAATAATTGAGATTACCTTATTTTGTTAAAGTATGCATTTTTGTACAGATGGCTATGTTAAGAGGTGTGTGTAAAATGTACTGTTCAGAATTGTTTCTGGAAAGTAACCTTGGCATTTCATAAAACTACAGTTCTACAGTATGGAAAGAAATGAACGGAGGAGACAGAAGAAGTCAAAAGCGATTTTATTTACTGAAGCATTTTTACCCCATCCTTTAGAAGAGTCACATTTTAACATTCCTCTTCTTACTTCTTTATTAAACACCTAGTGATCTTGAAAGACATCTTGTGGTTTGTTCTTTTTCAGATTAAATGGAACAGTTTTGAAACTGCTTTAATTATTCATTGGAACAGCATGATTTCAGAAGTATACTAGCAGATTTATGCTTCTTTTTAGCTGAACAGACAACATTTGAAATACAATCACAAGAAAAAACACCCCTCTAGAGGGAGCATCCTTGGGATTTAATTCAAATACACTCTACCCACACTGAGCTGAGCAAGATACAAATTTGTATCAGAGGTTTTTATAATCTAGTTAATTTAATGACATTACCAAGTGGCCTGCTTTGTGTCTGGTTAGCCCAGGAAACAGCACTCACTCCCAGGATGCTTTTTCATGAATGTAACTTTTTTCAAACGTTTGCAGCAAGCACAGTTAGGCCTACGCAAATCAGCAAGGCTCAAGCTTTTCAAGGTTCTCTGAATTGCATCTTAAAGCTTGCTCCATCTGTAACAGATTGCAAGTCTTGGTTTTTTTCCCCTGTACATATTTTTGTAAGTTTACAGTTCCGTGCATTTTTGAAATATGCATTTTCTTGTATTGATTAAAGTATTTTTTTTTTCAAAGATGCATTTTTCAAATGTGCTGTTGAACACATTTTTCTTTTTGCCCATAAATGACATTGCAAACTTGGAATGTACGGGCACCAAGTGCCCTTGCGGCTTAGTCCTCCTTGTTGATGATGACATAACCCTCTGGGTTAGTTTCAGTCACAGGTGCAACACAAGACTGGAAGTCTGAGAAGGAGAACTGGAAAGGAGATGCTTCTCTGTATGGCACTCTGGCTGGAATGCTGTTGTGATACTGAGCCAAGGGGTGGCTTGACCTGACCAACTCTTGGCAATGCCTGCAGTACTGTTCAGCATCACATGCTCCTGGAAGGCCTGCCAGAGGACTGCTGTAGTTTGAACCAACCATGGTACAGTCACAACCAGCAATGCTGCAGAAGAGATCTGATGAATAGAGGTCAACATGAAAGCCTTCCCTAGTGCCACCGGGCAGATCTGCAAGTTTCATCTGAGAATGACTAAAATCTTTGGCTCTCCCCTTGCTTCCTCTGGACTCTGTCTGTGCAGTTTCCTCTACAGGATGCACCAGTCTCTCCACACAGTCTGTCTTGGACTTCGTCTTCTCACTTGAGGACAAGTCAGTGGGTCTCTCTTCCCTCAAGCAGCTGTGCCCCGCATGGTGATTGTCATGCTGCATGTTGTCCCCTTTCAATTCTTGGGGATGGTCCATTAGATCTGCTCTGTGAATGTTCAGGCACCTCATGGCATCACAGATTTTGGATTCAATGGTCTCTGTGGAAGATTCTGGGCTTCCATAGTCATAAGGGACCTTGCTTTCTAAAGTGACATCATTAAGTATGGCTAAAGCCTGCGGGCCGCTTGCACTGGGGGACAGAAGAGTGAGGGAGGGTGCCCCATTTGTTGGTGGCCCTAGCTTTGTCCCCATGACTCCCGTGTTTGGAGTTGCATCTTCTGATGTTTTGGAAGGGACATCTGCAAAGTGGAGAGGCTTCTGGCCAATGACAAGGTCACTATACTTAATCAGGAAATCCTCACTATCGGAGCCTTTGACAAGGCAGCCTGTTGAGGCACCTGCTTGGATTCCTTGGCTTGCGTTTTGCTTGCAAACACATTTGGAAGGGACTGCCTGAGGCTCCTCTGTGGTGCACTGGAGGCCAAGCTCACTTCCGAGCCCTGCGTTTTTGGCTTCCTCAAGGGTGAATTTGCTGGGGGCCACATCTGTCTGTGCAGGACTGAAGCCTCCTTGCCTTCCATTTCTTCCTCCAACAACCACATTTTCCTTTCCCGGGAAAGGCGGGGCCTTCCCAGCGAGGTTCCCTGCAGGATGCCAACGCCTTTGGGCTCTCTTCTGTAGTATGTCCCCCAAATCACTGTCCCTCACATCTCCGGCCATGTCAAGGAGATCCTCGCATTCCAGTCTGGCAAGGAAGATTTCAAAGGCTGCTTGCTCAGCTTCCCCCTCATCCGGTTTCCTCACCAGCGAAAACTCCGTGGCCGTGGTTGGGACGTAACCGATTTCCTTCAGCAGTCTTTGCACCACCGCTTCTGGGAGAACAGACTGGACGTAGTAGACATAGTTTCCTGTAAAAGTCTGGGGGGGGGGGGACATTAGGAAACACAAGGATGAAGAAAAGTTAGCACAGCCCATTCCCCACTGTGGCTTGGAATCCTTTGGGGCAAACCCAACTTGAGTTTGGCCTCTAAGAACCCTTTGACAGTAGACCCAGGACTCAAGGCAGTCATTCCCAAGGGTTCCTAATCAGAATATGTGGCATTCAAGATTTCCCCCTCCTGTTCCTTCAATTTGGTGCCTTCCCATTTTTCCGTTTTCTGCTCCAGAAACAAGGTGGCCTGTCGCATAGCTATTGTGGAACAGGAGCTCCACAAAATGAAGTGTTTAACGCCTTTAAAAATTATGGCCCGTTTTATCCAGCCTAGTTCAGTGAAGAAAAAACTAGATGTGGGGCATTCAAAATGTGTGCAAATGTGCCAGTTGCACATTCACACCGAGGTCCATGTTGGATATTCTCCAATTTGCTACCCTCTAGATCAGAGGTGTCCAACCTTTTGGCTTCCCTGGGCCGCATTAGAAGAAGAAAAATTGTCCTGTGCCACACATTAAATACACAAACACTAACAAAAGCTGATGAGCAAAAAAAAGTCTGTGCATAATTTTCGTGGTATCTGCCACCATGTGTACAAATAGCAAGAGCATATGTACATTTATTTTATGTGACATTGCAACACAACGAAGTTAATGCTTGAGAACTGCACAATCGAGTCCCTTCCCCTCTCAATTGCAAAAAAAAAATCTCAATGTTTTAAGTAAGTTGGGCTGCATTCATAGTCATCCTGGGCCACATGCGGCCTGTGGGCCATAGGTTGGACACCCCTGCTCTAGATGTTCAGACTACCATGCTAATCGGTCAAAATGGACAATGGTCAGGTCAATGGGATGCAAACTCCTAAATATTTGGAAGGCAGTAGATTGGGTGGCTGACCTATAACCACAGAGGGATATCCTGCATTTCCAGACCTGGTTATGGTACTGAATCTGCCTTGGTCGCCCTGTACGATGACCTGTGCAGGGAGAGAGACAGGGGGAGTGCGTCCCTGTTGGTTCACCTAGACCTCTCAGCAGCTTTTGATACCATTGACCATGGTATCCTTCTGGATAGGCTGGCTGGGTTAGGTGTAGGAGGCACTGTGTGGCAGTGGTTCCACTCCTATTTGGCCGGCCAATTCCAGATGGTGGTGCTGGGGGACTATAGCTCTGCGCCATGGCAGCACTGCCAGGGAGTTCCGCAGGGGTCTAGTTTGCCCCCCATGCTTTTTAACATCTACATGAAACCGCTGGGAGAGGTCATCAGGAGGTTTGGGCTGCGGAGTCACCAGTATGCTGATGACACCCAGCTCTACCTCTAGTTTACATCTACTCCAGGTGAGGCGGTGGCTGTGCTGAACCAGTGCCTGGCTGAGGTAATGGGCTGGATGAGGGCTAATAAACTGAGCCTCAATCCAGGTAAGACGGAAGTCTTGTTGGTAGGTGGTGCGGGTTTCCAGGTAGGTGATTTTGACCCTGTCCTGGATGGGGCAGTACTCCCTCTAAATGACAGGGTCCGTAGCCTGGGAGTACTCCTTGACCCGGAGCTGTCACTGGAAACCCACGTGGCAGTGGTGGCAAGGAGTGCTTTCTTACAACTTCAGCTGGTCCAGCAGCTGCTTCCTTACCTGGACAAGCACTGCCTTGCAACAGTGACCCATGCTCTGGTAACCTCCCACTTGGATAACTGCAACGTGCTCTACATGGGGCTGCCCTTGGTCTGGATACTTCAGCTGGTACAGAACAGAGCTGCCAGGCTGCTGATGGGGACCAGCCATTACTCTCACATGATCAGCTCCACTGGCTTCAAATTGAAGTCCGGGCCCAATTCAAGGTGCTGGTCTTGACCTATAAAGCCCTAAACGGCTTGGGATCAGGATACCGTATATGTAATTTTAATGGTTTTGAAGTCGCTTTTGCTTTGTTTTGACTTAATCTGATTTATTTAATGTTTATTTATTGTTCTACACCATGTTGTTGTTTTAATTGTTATTGGATATTATTAGATTTTTTTAATTGTTCTTTTAAATTGTTCTTTTTTAATTGTTCTTTTTAATTGTAAGCCATCCTGAGATATTTATATAAACTAACTAACTAACTAACTAACTAACTAACTCGCTCACTCAGGGGAAGTCCTTGACAAGCAAGGGCAGACTGTCGTGTAACCTGCGCTGCCTGTTCTGGGCCACTTCGGGACTATGTGAACCTGCGCTAAACATGGAGGGATGGTGCTGCAGCACTGATACCAATCACAGGAACCCAGTGTCCTCCAAGAGCACCATCCTACAGACTGGACACAACCCTACAGTCCTCAAGAGCGTGGACCAGCTCCTTGAGCAACCAGGCGTGTTTCATGAGTGCAACCCTGAGCGCCACATTATGGGCTCCGTGGGTGGCTCAGATGCTGCAGCACTGATGCGGCTCACAGGGGCCAAATGTGCTCAAGGGCCCGTGGTGCCTCCCCGGCATCAGAGGTGCTATGAATAGAGGGGTGCATTTTGAACCACAGGCAACATGCGTCCATTCCAAGGGATCACAGCTTTTTTCCCCTCTTTCCTAACTCGCTTCGTTTTCCACCGAAACACATTTTTTAAAAGGCTAGAATGTGGCCTCCCGCTCAAGCCACCCCAGATACTTCCAATTTGTGTGTGACCATGCTTTTCTTCCCCCCCCCCCCATTTTGCTTGCCAAACCCCTCATGCAAACCCTCTCTCATATGTTAGCTCCACATTTGCACGGACTATCAAGTTCTTGCATTGACACACCCCAGAATTTCTTCCTTTGTGTAACAGGACGCCCAAAAATTTTGGTGAGAACTTTCAGTGGCAGGCAAACATTCAACCAACAGCTGCAATAATCTGATGCTTTGGACAATGACAATCAAACTCTGCAAATGTTTGGGATCTGGTTAAGAATTGCTTGGGGAAGTGCTATAACTCTAGAAAGATTTTTAGCCCTTATTATTAAGACATAGAGCTTCAGCACTGATCCCTTTCCAATAAACAGAAGAAAATAATATAATAATCATCATTATCATCATCATCATAGAAGCAAATAGTAAGGAATGAGTTTAATTACTAAGAATGAAAAATACAGCTTTTGGGGCAAAGAACTTGGATCCCACTCTTGCTAGGGAACAAATAATCCTAGCAGCATGGTCTCTGGAGTGCTGTTGCAATTTATAGCAGTTGCAGAAATAAGTTTCTAATCAAAAGGACAGGCAAACCAGAGCACCGTTCTTTTCCATCAAATGGGATTTCAGCAAAACAAGTGCCGGCACACAGTTAAGCTGTGTTAGCCTAATTTTTAAAAGTCAGGCAGTTAGCTAATCTTCAACTCTGGACTTCAGTGGTCTTACAACTCCTGCCTTCTTTATTACTTCACTTTATATTACTTCACTGATTTCAAATTTGGTAAGTCAGTTTGCTTGTGTTGGGGGGACCTCCTGCTCATTCTCCTAAGTAGCAACCTAGACTGTCCTGATGGCACCACTAACATTAATAACTGCATTGGACAGTACAAGTGCAAGAAATACTGGGGCTCAGACTGGACCCAGTCTCCTTAGTCTTCAAGATAGCTTCTTAGCCACTAGGGGGATGGTGTGGCTAAACTGAAGGAGAAGAGGCGGAAGGGGCTTAACTCTCATTAGCTTTCCCCTGTGTTTTCTCACATGACTTTCTCACATGACTTGTGCCCCTTTTTCCAGGGAGAGTTCTGGGGAAAGCCTTTTCACTGCTTCACTGCAAAGTTTGCTGGCTTGGACTGCATGGCTGGACATCCTAGAATAGGGAACCCTTGTATTGATGCCCTCGCTTGACTGCCATCGGCAACCTGGAATTGTGTGCATGCAAGCACATTCAGCACAGAAACCAAGTGTGCCACCAGAGATGCAAAGCCATCCCCACTGTACCCAACGTAGAAATGCCCTTCCTCTGAGAGTCCACCAGCAGTCCAGTAAATGAGAGGCCTTCCCCATGGCAGGCTAGGAAAAATGGTGGGTGTATTTGCAAAGCTGCGACATGAGGTCTGCATTCTATGCCGTGAGAACTTGCGAATATTACACCACAACTATGGAGACATGGCAATGCCACTTCTATCGGCATCACTGTTGCCAAAGAAAACTTAGTTCAATGGGCCCTTTGCAAAACGGAACTCTTGAGTTTATTTAGTATGGGCCACAAAATTACTGGAATATAGAAAAAGATCTTGGAAGTTAACAGCTACACCCAATTATTTCCATAGGAAAAAGTGAGACTGCTTTGGATTGAGAAGGCATGCTTATTAATTGACTACATTAAATCTGCCCTACTTTTGGCAGGGAGAGTTTTTGAGCAAGACAGAATGCTTGCAGCAAGCATCCACACTGGCAGCCCTGGAAAAATTTAATTTAGGGCACAATCTTGTGGCCCGGAGACACTGTCTAGTTGAGGAAAGGCTGCAGCTCCAGGTTGTATTCTCTGACCTCAAACATCCATTCTGACCTTTGGAGCAACCTCCCTCCATCCTTGCAGCCAGCACCGTTCTTTCCACACACAGTGTGGCTCAGAGGTTGCACGAGCAGCTTCGGAGCTGGCTTTGGGGCGGCCCTTGCATGAGCCTCCACTGGAGACCAAGTATCCTGGCAGAGCCTGAGTTCATCTTCCTTTTGAGTAGGCATGAAACACCTAAGGCGGAATCCTATTTGAGGCTAGACAGAAAAAGGCCTGCAATGCTTGGCATGCCTTCTTTTCTGTTTGAGTTTGCACAGGGTTCTGACTTGAGCTGTCCAAAAGCAACCATACAGGTGTTTTGTGGGGTGGGAGAAGCAGAGAAGGGATCTTCACCTTGCTGCTCCTTCCATCTTCAACAGGACTCTCCTCATCCTCTGAGTTCAGAGAGTCATGGGCAACCACATTAGATTGCACACTTCCTCAACTAATCACTCGCCAGTGATAACACTGTTCCCTGTGGTTCCAAAGTTCAGTTCCTAAAGTTACTGCTTGCAGAGTGAATGGAATATTTTTGGAGACAGGAAGATTTGCAACATAGTTCCACTTCAGTAAATGGAAACTAAACAAACAGCGTGAGTCACCTGGCCTGATGATACAGTGACTGGGGCAGGTTATTACCCCGCAACCAGTATGGAATTCTGCAATTCCTCCCCATGTACATTAGAACAGGGAAAATGTCAGTCTTGCAACTCCAAGCATGCCCTCCCCCCATGAAACATGCACAGGGCTGTGTCATTAGTCTTTAAGGGAGCTTTCGCAGCTTGTGCCCCAGCATGGCTTGATAGGGCATGCTAGGAATTGTAGTTCAGCACATCGGGAAGGTACCAGGCCAGGGAAGGTTGGTTTAAATCGCTCCAAAACCTTTTGCCATTTTTCCGGCAATAAACAAGGTCACGGTCTACCCACCTTGAAAATACAACCCTAAAAGCTGAAAGCTATTTCAGCATCTAGAAACCATCTTCATTTCAGGAAGACTTCTTGGCCATTTGTCCTTTTTATTGATATTTCCTTTTTAATACTGTATTTCACTCTTTTAATCTTTTTATCTTTACTGCTAAAGTTCACAGAGCACCTCTCCCAAATGCAATGTACTTGGACATTACCGTCATCCTCGGAGGCCTTCTCTGAAGTGCCAATCGTGGGGATGCTCAGAGGGCAGCAACAAGGGCGAGGGCCTTCTTGGTGGCGGCCCCACAACTGCGAACCGCTCGCCCTGCCTGGCACCCACCTTGTCAGCCTTTTGCCGCCAAGTCAAGGCGGCCCCCCGGGCCGAGGCACTGAAAGCCATCCCGCATTGTCGAATGGCACGATGAGCGCCGGCTTGGCATTGCCCTTATCCGGCGTCCCAAGTCCCTAGCCTACGCCCCGGGGCTGTTGGGCTGCGAAGGGGAGGAGCAGCGCGCCAGGGACCCCGCGCCTTCCCCCGACCTACCTTCAGCGACTTGATCTCCCTCCTCCAAGGCGAGAGGAAGAGGTTGGCGCACACGAGCTCGAGGAACTCGAAGGCCCGGGCCAGCTTGCGGAAGACCACCGCGCCGCGCTCGCCCTTCATGGCCAGGCAGCTCTCCGCGATGCCGTACACGTCCCACCTCCCCCAGCCCTCGGGCAAGCCGGCGCCCGAGGCCAGCAGGCGCCTGGCCGGGCTCGTCACCGCCGCCTCGTTGCAGACCGAAAGTTTCCCTTCCGCCCAGTTCGCGCGGTAGAAGGAGAGGAAGTCGCGCAGCACTTCGCGCAGCGCCGCCGCCGGACCCCGCATCGCGCCGCCGCCGCCGCCGCCGCCGCCCGCGGGCTGCTCGGGGTGCGGGGCGCGCCGGCTTCCGGGCCAAGCGAGTCGGGGCGGCGCCGGGCGCGCTCCGGGCACCGGCCGAGGGAGTTGCTCGTCGGCCTCGTCTGGGGCCGACGCCTTGCGCCTCTCCCATTGGCCCGCGGCGGCCCCGCGCGCGCGCTCGCTGGCCGCGCGCGCTGCCACTCAGGCGGCCCGCGGCGTCGGTCCTCGCCCAGACCAGGAAGTGGGCGTGGGCGCGCCGGAGCGAGCGAGCGAGCGAGCGAGCGCGGCGGGAGGCGGCAGGCCGGGCCGTCCGGCGCCCAGCCCAGCCCAGCCCGGCCCGGCCGCGAAGCAGCGGCGAGCGCGCCGTGGCCAGGGGAGGCGCGGGGCTGCGGCGGGCGTGGCGGGGCCCTGGGCATCCCCGGCGGGGGCGGCGTTAGCCCCGAATCTGTTTGGCGAGCCCCAGTCTTTGGGGCCCCTCCGTTTCAGCGCGCGGCTGCCCATCGAAGGGGGTCGAAGTGATGGCCCGTGTTGCGAGTGATCCCCCTGGCTTGTTGCCCGCGAGTGCTGCGCCCACCCGCCGGATCGCACACCCAGTTTTACAAATGGGGTGAGAGTAAGAGGAGCCCGGCGGGATCAGAAGCCCCGCATCCTGTTCACGCAGTAGCCAACCGGCCGCCCCAGGATCCCGCAAGCAGGGATCGTGCTGATCGCGGGGCAGCATATGGCCATCAAGACAGGCTTCCCCGTGAATTCATGCAGTCGCCCTTGACAGCCGTCCAAACTGGTGGCCACCACTACTTCCTGTGAAAGTGAATGCTGCGTAGTTCTGTGTGAAGAAGGAATTCTTTTTGTTTGCATCTGTGATCAGGCTGCTTCATGGGATGACTTTGGGTTCTAATATTATGGGAGCATAAAGCCTTGGTGTGGGTCTAGAAAAACTATCCTGGCTTTTAGCTGCTGGGAAAGTTCACTATACTACCTGTTGAATCATAATGGCAACGTAATGTTGGCATTCAGTGAAAATGAAAGAAAGTGCAGTTTCTTCTGATACAGTGGTACCTCGGCTCACAAACTTAATCCGTCCCACGACTCTGGTCGCGATCCAAATTGATCATGAGCCAAGTCAAATTTCCCCACAAGGTTCAATGTAAATATTATTTCTTTGTGATATTTATATTAAATAAGTTTAATCCGTTCTGTAAGTATTTGTTTTAATCACAGGGAAGACGGACACAATTGCAGGCATGCTGGGGAGGAGACAGGCATGATCGTAGCCATCTCCCCCCCCCCACCCCACACGATCACGGCCATCCCTCCCACCCCCCAGCATGACTGCGATCGTGCCCGTGCAGGAAAGACAGCTGCAATTGCGATCCTCACCCGATGCAGAGTTTGTGACCTGCGGCAAAATTTTTATGAAATTTCTGTTTGCGACCCAATTTGGTCATGAACTGAGGCATTTGTGAGCCAAGGTACCACTGTATTTTGCTATATCACAGTACCCCTTAGAGCTCATGTAGCAGGAGAGCAGGTACTCATGAAATGCTCAAGTCTCAATTCTGACAAAACCCAGAAGTAGATGCAGCAGACAAACTCTGTGTGTGTGTGTGTGTGTGTGTGTGTGTGTGTGTGTGCAAAATTGTGGTCTGGAGCAAGTGGATAAGGAGACAGTTTTCTCTCTCTCCCATATTACTAGAACCCAGGCAGGCCATCCTATGAAGAGGACGGGTGCAAGATTCAAAAGAGATCAAAGGATCATGCATGTTCACAAAGAATGTGGGAACAGCATGCTGGATGGGGCAGAGAACCTTGATCTGAGGTAGCATGGCTCCTCGTGTTGAGAGAGTCCTACAGGACTATTAGTGCAGAATATACAAGCTTAATAAATAATATGGTGATATTCTTATATACCTAAGTTGGCTCTTGCTGATTTTTTTCTTACCTAGTACACCATATCAATCTTTAGCTTTGTCAATATGAAAACTAATTTCTTTCTGCTGCTGCTTGCCATCTATGAAGGAACCTTTGTGTGTTGCCTAAGGAGAGACAGAGCCAGGTAACAGCTGGATTTCCTGGGAAGGAAAAAGGATCAGCCATCTCTGTTTCTTGTAGAGGGTAATTTGAGATTGATGCACAAGAAGTCCTACAATTCTTAGCTTGCTTCAGCCAACACTGGGAGGTGCAGGACTCTCTTTTTCTGTCTAAGCATGCATCCGATTGCACCCTAAGACTCAGTATAGACTCTGGCTGCAACGTTGGCCGATGTTCCCTTCTCCCACAATTATTTTTGTTTTGTTTTACACCTAGCCTGGTGAAGAGAGTTTTGGAGAACTTGCAAAGCTTACACACTATTTGTGACTGATGAGTTGGCCTAAGAAAAGTTTTGCCTTAATGAGAATGTTGGAATTGTTATTTAGGGCAGCTTTCCCCCAAGGGTTATTTTTAGAGTGTGGGCTGGATCTTTGAGGTTGACAGAGGCAGGATTAATGCAATGATGTCCTTTCCCTTCCTAGAGTACAGAGCTTACTGTGCATTGAAGTTTTGAGGCCACAAACCAGTATTTCTGTGAAAAGATGAACATCATCTGCGAACTAAAGTACACCAGGCTCACACATGCTGTGTCACACATGATAACCCATTATCACTGTGAGATTGCCTGGCACTCATAGCCCAGTGTGGTTGTTATCTTGGTGCCTGTACTTCTGCAGGAGCAGAAATGTTTTTGCTTCAATGTTTTCCATCTATACTGAGAATTCTAAGGGCATCTCATAATTCTGTGACTTTTAGCAATCATCATTTCTGTATGAAGTTGTTACGCCCTCGGGATATTCAGCATGGCTTTCTCCCCATATACATCTGGCAACTCTCTCTGCAGAAGAAGGGAGTGTTTCAGATGAGAACCATTTCAGAGAGAAACTAAATGAAGATGGGAAGAATCTGAAGTCGCTGCTGTTTCAGAAAGTGGGAAGAGATACGGGCTCTTGCCAGTACACATAAGAACATATTTCCATATTCACTGCCGGACTATCTAGCGGAGATAAAACCCAGAATGATATTTGGGTTAAACTGTGGACATTCTGAACACCAACTCAAAACATTCTGAATAAGAAAAAAGTTCCATGGTAAGTTTTTTCAATTTGCAGGATTCTTGATTTCACATAAGACAACTTCGTTAAAGTGATGGTCTGCACATTTGTAAGTTAAGTGGCTGTGGTCTAATACAAACCATCAAATGACCTTTGGGAATGGTAAGAAAATACACAGTGGTACCTCGGCTCACAAACTTAATCTGTTCCACGACTCTGGTCGTGACCCAAATTGGTTGTGAGCCAAATCAAATTGCCCCACAAGGTTCAATGTAAATAAGGTTACTCCGTTCTGTAAATGTTTTTTTTAATCACAGGGAAGACAGGCACAATCATGGGCGCACTGGGGTGGGGGGGAGAGGTGTGATCGCAGCCATCCCCCCCCCCCGAGTGCACTCATGAGCGTCATCTGATGCGGAGTTTTCCTGAGGAATTTTTTTCCTAAATTTCTGTTTGCGACCTGATTTGGTCGTGAACTGAGGCAAGCACTGTATTCGTAATTTATGTAGTGTCACCAATTAACATTTTGCTTATCTTGCACTGTAAATAGCATGTGGTTCGGGGTCTAGAGTGTTAGGCTGGGACTCCGGGGTCTTGCACACAGCCTGCTAGAGGGGTCCTGTGGGCAGCTGGTTTGCCATGGTGTGTACAGAGTGCTGGACTAATTAGACTTTTGGTGTGATCCAGCCCGGCTTTTCTTGTGTTCTTGTTCTTATTCCCCATTCAGCCATGAAACTCACAGGGTGATGGAAGGGCAGCCTGTCACCGACTACTAGCCTGACCTACTTCGCACACTTGTGAGAGTAAAACAGAGAAGCAGATGAGGATCATATAAGCGGCCTTGGATGCCTTGAGGGAAAGAGATGGGATGTAAATAAATAAAGTGATTACAGTCTGTAATTTTTGCAGTTAATTGTTAATGGACCCCACTGTATCTGCCACACCCCTTTCGCTCCATGTGCCTGGAAATTAGCAGTAATGAGTCATCAGCCTGTTGAGGTAGGCTCCCTTCAGAGCTCCCATGAGTTGTTTTGCTGTCTGCTGCAGAGCTGCAAATGGTTTTTCAGCCCTCCCAGATAGGCGCTGAAGATGAAACTCAAATCCTTTGGCCACCTAATGAGAAGGAACAACTCACTGGGGAAGACGCTGATGCTGGGAACGATTGATGGCAAAAGAAGGGGATGACAGAGGTTGAGGTGGCTAGACTGGGGCAGTGGATGTGGGCTTGGGTGGACTCCGGGGGATGGCGGAGGACAGAAGAGCCTGGAGGAATGTTGTCCATGGGGTTATGATGGGTCAGGCACAACTTTGTGGCTAACAACAACAAACTCAAAACGAGCAATGCTGACGCATGAGGCAGAAAATCCCACAGGCACCTCTCTCATTCCTGAATACAATTCCTGGGTTGCAACTTAGGATGCAATAAACAATTATTGGCTATTTAATTTCCGCTCCCTAAGGCCTCACCCCCCTCCTCCGGAGGAGGGCCAGCCCTGAGCATAATGCATGAAAGCCAAGGCCACATTGATTGGTTTGGGTGACATGCCACAGCTTATTGTGGGTTATGTAACCCGCAGGTGGAGTGACTGTGGGAGATGAGCTGCGTATCCACACCTGCTCAGGGGTTGTCCAGTTGTGCACTTTATTTAAAGTTTTTATATGCCACCCAATATCACAGTCTCTGGATGGCTTATGAAAAACAACAATCCAACAAACAACATACTACATCTGACCATTAGTGATAAAATCAAAGATAAAACCAATTAAATATTAAAATGCTGGGGAAATGAAAAGGTTTCCACCTGATGCTAAAAAGAATAAAGCGATGGCGCCAGGGGAACCTCCCTGGGGAGCATGGGCCAAAGTCGGGGTGCCACTGCCGAAAAGGCCCTTCTCTGGGTAGCTCCCCTCCTAATTTCCTTCAAAGAGGGCTCCCAGAGAAGGACCTCCGCCTCAGATCACAAGGGGTGGGAGGGCACATAGGGAAGAAGGTGTTCTTCCAGGTATCCAGGACCCAAGCCGTTTAGGGCTTTATTGGTCATGATCTGTGTGAAGGTTATGAGTAGAACCCTAAAGCTGACCTTGCAGAACCCTAAAGCTGACCTTGGGTTATGAGAGGAGATGCGTTTAAGCTTTGCATAACACATACTTGGTGGGTGGGCTCCAAGCTGAACGATCAGAGGAGGCTGCTCCAGCTGGTCTAGGGACTCTGGGTTACAAGCAGCCAAGCTCCCAGAGAGTGAGTGAACAGGAAGAGCTAGCAGGAGTTTGGCAGCAGAGCTGCAGCGAAAGAGGCGAAAGGATGGGGGCTGGCCTAGCCCAGCAACAGCCTCTCCCAAGAGGCCTTGTGTGCCAGAGAGCTGCACCTGAAGGGGAGCAGACTGAGGAGCTGAACCCTTCCCTCCCCACATTGCAGCCCTATCCTGCTCTGCCGCCTTGGAACAGCCTCCCTCCCACTGCCTCTGCCGTGTTCGTGCCTGCCTTCCAGGATATGCTGCCACACAGTAAGACTTGGAGCCACTCGGAAGTGAAACATGCAGAAATACTGAGTTGAGTCCGAGTTGGGTTGCTGATATGACTTGAGAGAGCTGCTTGGTTTGAGTCCCCAACACCGCTGATTAATAGCAGGAGCTGTGTGGGTGGGGAGATTTATCCTGGTTCCTGACTTCTACCGTATTTCCTCGAAAATAAGAGCTAACCAGAAAATAAGCCCTAGCATGATTTTTCCAGGATGCTCATAATATAAGCCCTACCCAAAAATAAGCCCTAGTTAATACTTTGGTCACCTAATGGGAAGGAAAGACTCCCTGGAGAAGAGCCTAATTGCTGGGAATAATAGATGGCAAAAGAAGAAGGGGACGGCAGAGGATGAGGTGGCTAGATGGAGTCATGGAAGCAGTCAGTGTGAGCTTAAGTGGACTCTGTGGGGGAGGGAGGACAGGAAGGACTGGAGGAATGTTGTCTATGGGGTCGCAATGGGTTGGACACAACTTCGCAACTAACAACAACAACAAAGATCATCAGGCAGACAGACAGGGAAACGTAGTACGTCCATTGCAACACATAAGGGACATATTGAATTATGTAATAATAATATCAATATATAATTAAATATACATAAATACTATTATTGACATTGATACTTAAAATAAATGATAATATACATTTTATTTGTAAATACCAAATTGGGTGCCTTTGGACGAGAAGTAAATGCCTATGTAAACAGATGAACTTGAGACTCATTGCCGAATGACCAATCGGAGTACAGACACAACACACGAATAACGTGTGCACTTGATAACGAACAGACATGTTTCATAATTCAACACATTGTGTGTTGTAATGGATGTACTTAATGCACTTGTGTGTTGCCACTCCTGTCTTGTAAATCTTCATTTAACACCTGATTTAATGGTAGATTTAAAGGGAATAATATTTTGACCTCCAGACAAGATGAGTGCAAAAAGAAAGAGCTATTCTGTCCAGTACAAGAAAGGAATCATGGAGGACTCCAAGGACAAGAATCTTACAGGTTTTGTAAGGAAAAAGTAAGACATCTCCTGAAAATAAACCCTAATGCATCTTTTGGAGCAAAATTAATATAAGACCTGGTCTTATTTTTGGGGAAACATGGTAGCTGAACAGCTCAGAGGAGTTTGGTGGCAGAGTTTGGCAGGGGAGGTCAAGGGAGAGGTCCCTCACATTTTTTCTTCTTTCTTCCCTTACTCCCCCTCCCCTTCTTTTCTTCCTTGTAATGCTGGTTACTGGTTGTTACAACAGGTCCAGCAAGTGAAAATCAGAAAGGTCGCAGAAAGAAAGGACCAGGAAGAGTCCCCAGTGGTGGTGACCTACAACGTCTGTGCAAAGTTTGCTTTCTTGCCTGAGATCAATATGGCCTAATGGAAGAAGATGGAGTTTTTAGACAGAGTGATAGAACTGTGGCAGCTGGGAGTAGGACAGGAGCTAGAAGTGCAAGCTGAGACAGTAAAGGAGAAGCCTGAGGGAAGGGAAAATGGGAGGAAACTCCTTGGAAAAGGGTGGCAAGTGTAGAAGAACTAGAAGGCATTGTGCACCAGTGGAAGCCGTGGCGCTCTCAAACTGCTTTCAGTTATTCAAGGATGAGGCTGTGTCAGGATCCAAAACAGCTTTGGGGCTCCATCTGTTGGCTGAGCAGCAGAAGAGCAGCCCAGGTAGTTGCAGGGTTACTCCCTCAATCACTCAGCTACCAGGGCCCTCATCAGCACCACCTGGGAACCCTGGGGGAGAAGCTATAGAAGACCTGTCTCTTTCCTCCAGAAGCTGCCTTGAAAATGAAGTTCTCTAGACTTTCTGCAGTGCTCTTTGTTTGTTGTGATCTAAACTTTTGGCCCTTGCTTCTGTTCCTGGACCTTGTTCCTCCTGCTGCACCTCCTCCTGCTTCAGCCCTCAGGTACCTGCTCCTGTCTGCATTGCTTCCTTGGTTTCTTGACTCCTGGCTTGCTTGACTACACTTTTGCCTCTTGGACTGGACTTACCTTTCTCTTCTGCTCCTGGCACTGACCTTGGACAGTTGGGTAAAGATTTGGACTTGTTTGGGATTGGACTTTGGACTCTAGTGTAGTTGTCTGGGTCCTGGTGTGTGCATTGCTTAGTCAGCTGCCTGTGACCCAGATGTTGACAGACCCGAGGACAGCCTGCAGTGGAGGAATTGCAAGCCATCCTGTGCAACACTGAACAAGAGGCTAAGTAGACCAAGTAGTGGCAACAATACCAAGGCTTGCAAGAGCAAGAAGAGTGTTGGTTGTTGGAGACTTCCTGTTGTGTGAAATGAAACACATGCATGCCAGGAAGACCCATGGACTCATCAGGTATGCCATCTCCCTGCAGGACGAATTAGTGATGTAACTGAGAGAGTGACAAGGCTCATCCAGCCCACTGAAAGGTATCCCTTTCTTCTTACACATGTGGGAACAAATGACAACTGCCAAATGGAGCTTTGAAGAAAACATATCAGACTTTGAAACTTTAGGGATAAAAGTCAAGAACTTTGGGGCTCAGTCAGTTTTCTCTTCAATCCTTCCAGATCAAAGAAGTAGAATAGACAGGGAAAGAACAATACTACATGCAAATGCCTATCTATGAGAGTGATGATAATGTGAGAAATTTGGATTCTGGGACCATGGGCTACACTTCCTGGAAGACAGACTGCTGGCATGAGATGGGGTTGCAGCTTACAAGGACTGGAAAAAGTATATTTTTCCACAGCATGAAGTTTATCAAGAGGACTTTGAACTGAATCCTACAGGGGAGGAAGAAACCTAATCTAATTGGGTTGAATGAATCCAAAACTCCAAAGCCTGATGAACTCCATTCTAGAATTACAAAGGATCCAATGGAAGAACTCTCAGAACCACTATTATCTTGGAGAAATCATGGAGGACAGGGGAAGTGTCAGATGACTGGAAGAAGAGCAAATATCCCTATCTTCAAGAAAGAAAAGAAGAACCTGGGAACTACATACCTGTCAGTCTGATATCAATCCCTGGGAAACCTCTGGAGCAGATTATGAAGCAGTCAATCTGCAAACACCTTGAAAGCAATGAAGTGATTACAAGAAGCCAGCATGGATTCCACAAGAAAATATCTTGCCAGTTGAATCTGATTTCATTTTTGGATTGGGCAGCCTCCCTGATGGCCTGTAGGAATGCTGTGAACATAATAATCTTGACTTCAGCAAAGCTTTTGACTGAGTCTCCCATGATCTCCTGGTTACCAAACTAGCTCAGAGTGGGCTAGATGGAACAATAATCACGTGGATCCACAGTTGACTACAGAATTGGACTCAACGAGTGCTCATCAAAGGGACCTTCTCAAACTGGGGAGAGGTATAAGTGGGGTACCTCAGGGGTCAGTCCTGGGGCCAGTGCAACATTTTAAATAATGATTTAGATGAGGAAGTGCAGGGGAAACTCATCAGAGTTGCAGATGACACAGAACTGGGTGGGATAGCTAATACCCTGAAAGTCACAAAAAGGATTCAAGGTGATCTTGATAGGTTGGAATGCTGGGCTGAAAACAGCAGAATGAAATTTAGTAGGGACAAATGCCAAGTTCTGCACCTAGGAAAATGAAACCAAATGCATCATTACAGGATGGGCAATACTTGGTTGGCTCAGTAATACTGCAAGTGAAAAGGATCTTGTTGCTTGTTCAAATTGTTGTAGATCACAAGCTGTAAATATGAGTCAACCATGTGATGAGGCTGCATGAAGGGTAAATGCTACTTTATACTGGATCAATGGAAGTATCATTTCCAAATCCCATGAAGCACTAGTTCCCCTTTGCTCAGCACTGGTTAGGCCTCATCTAGAGTAGTGTGTCCAGTTCTCGGCACCACAGTTTAAAAAAGATGCAAACAAGCTGGAAAAGTTTCAGAGGAGGGAAAACGAGGATGATCCTTGGACTTGAAACAAAGCCCAGTGTGAAGAGATTGAAAGAACTGGATATGTTTATGCTCAAGAAGAGAAGACTGAGGGGAGATATGAGAGCACTCTGTAAGTACTTGAAAGACTTCCAGAGAGGAAGGATGGGCTCAATCATCCCAAAGTGCAAGGACGCAAAATAATGGTCTCAAGTTACTGAAAGCCAGATTCCGGCTGAACATCAGGAAAATTTTCCTGACTGTTAGGGCAGTAAAAGCATGGAACCAATGACCTTGGGAGGTTGTGGGTTCTCCCGCACTGGAGGCATTTGAGATGGACAGCCCTCTGAGAGGGGTGGCTTAACTTCAAGTCCTGCACTGAGCAGGGCGTTGGACCTGATGGCCCTGTGGCCACTTCCAACTCTGCTTTTGAATGATTCTTTGATTCTACAGTTCTATGACATGATGTGCAAGCCCCATGAAAGGTGTTCCCTATTCCGAATGGCACACGCACCCCCTGCACATGCCACAGCCTCACCAAGGGTGCGTTACCCTGTTATATGGAAAGCCCCAATAAATGTGTTAGTCTTTTAGGTGTCACAAGGCGTTGTGTTGTTTTTTCTGCTGCAGGCAAAAACTTCTAGCATCTATAGATGGGAACAGTTTTAGATTGCAAACAAGTAAACAAACAGATTTTGTCCCTAAGTAATAAAAACAAAGCAACACACAGAAGGGAAGCATATCAGTGGGAAAAAGTGCATGGAGACCGACTGGTTTCTAGAACCCTCATTTGTTATGCTTGTGTTTGTTTTTTTACTTCTCCCAGTAATCTTGTCAGTGATTTTCAACACTGCTGCTTTCAAGGAACTCGCCCCACAGAGATTTGCATTCCAGACTTCCTCTACTTCGGGGTCTTGTGCTTACAAGGGTTCTGGGAGGGCGATGTTCTTGAGTGCTTCACTACTTCCTCTGCGATCCTGCTGGTTTTTTCACCTGCTATTTCTGGGGGAGCGCGTAGTGAGGAGGCAGGGTTTGCCTTGTCCCTTTCCTCTAACCAGTTGTGCGGATGGCACCCAGCAAGAGAGGGCAAAGGAGTGGGTACCATTAGCAACGAATGAGGTGGTGGGGCTTCCTGCCCAAGCGTCTCCAAAATCTGGAGCAGGAGCAGGCTGATAGCTACCTATATATACCACTTTAGTTTCTTCGCTACCTTTGTACCCTGCCTTTTTCTCCAAAGAGCCCAAGGCAGCACACAGGACACTCCTCTCCATTTTATCCTCACAACCCTTTGAAGTTGCTTAAACTGAGAAACGGAGGGTAGGCCAAGGTCACCCAGTGGGCTTCATGCCATTCTGAGAACTAGGAGTCACAGGCCTTGTACAACCCTTTTCAGCTTGTGCTTTTGGAGAGGAGCAGAATTTCCTACCCCCCACCCCAAGAATCTCCAAAATTAAGAGGTAATTCATATAAAAGGAACAACAAAGCAGCAGGGCAGGTTGGTGTCTCCTGTGTCAGTGGAACTCCTTAGCAGTTGCAGTTTGTATCCTGAGCTTTACAGAAACTATCCATGGTGCTTAATCCATCTCCAAAACAGGTTTACTTTCATGGAGTACCATGGATAGCTCCTATAAAACTCAGGATAAAAACTGCAATGGATGGGGAGCCACTTCTCTAGCACAGCAGCAAAGCAACACTCCTCACACCAAGAAGCAGGGTGGTGGTGGTGGTGGTGGAGGAGGAGGAGGACGGGGAGAAGTAACTTCCCCTTCATGCCTGAATCATGTTTAGTGCTAAATGGCTTTCAGGTGTGATTGTCAAATGGAAGCTGCAAGAACAGAGGCTGTGTATCTCTGGAAAACAGGTGTCTTGGACAGATCACAAGGGAAAGTTTTTCCCAAAGAAATATGTGGGATGAATGCTTGAAAGGGTTCTAGTGACTCTGGAAGTGAGATAAAAAGAACATGAAAATGAATTTTTAATACCCTAAACCCTCCTCTCTACCCACTGCATCACACTGGCAGGGTTCAGACATGAAAACTCTCACTCAAGGGTCAAGTATGGGTTGTTGTTGAACTGTTGGTTGATTTTGAAATGTGGGTTACTGTATTGTATCAGTCCAGCTGAGATAATAAACCATGGGGAACAAACCACAGTTCGCAACCCAGAAACAAAGCATGGGTTCTTTTCATGGGCTGTTTGCAGTTAACAAGCTAGTGCTGCTGTGTTTAAAATGCACAATCACCCATGTTTCAGTAACAATCTACAGTTCAGCAACTGACACTCAACCTTTCACTGAGCTTGGGCATATGTTCAAATCCAAGCTCAGTTAGAAATTTAACAAAGAAGCTTCTCTCACCTTCAGCTCCTTTTCTGTCAAATGGGAGTAGTTAAGATATAGCATTTTTGTGGAAAAAAAGAAGCTGAGAAAATGTTTCTTTCCTGAGCTGTGCTCTAAATATACACAAATACACATTTTCCTCCAGTGCTGCAAACAATTGTTTTTTCTCTTATTACTAACGCCTACTAACAAAGTAGTTTAAAAGACAGATGCAGCCTCTTTATATCCTATTCCTTTTGTTCTAAGACATGCAAAGCACCATTACAAATCTGACAATTTGGCCTGAGCATACAACAGGCATCTTTCTACCTACAGTGCTTTTAGCCAGAGAGGCTTTCAAATGCTACAGAGCCACCCAAAGACCCTAACAATTGTATTGTTTTACACTTTGAGGAGAACAATCCAAACTATGAACAAGTAGGGAACTTTTCAACATGCGCTGTATCCCCTGCACCTCCCAACTAACCCACTTGAGCCCTGTTAAAAGTAGAAAAGTTTTGCTAATCTGTACCATCACCCTTTCTTCTCCTCGAAGGGTTCCTTCAAGGCATGTGGCAAATTATTTTGCTTTACATTGTTCTGTTGACAGAGTTCTGATAATAATTTGTAGAATTTTTCAGTACATCCAGTGGGACTAGTGGAATGGGGATATTTTGTTCGCACACCACAGTCTCATATGGAGGAGCAGCCTCCATTGGGAAGGATGATGACAAGGAAATAGAAGGAATAGGCTCCTGGAGATCTTGTGGTTCAGACAAATACCCAGCGTCCCTTTCCATAGAAGTCCCAGGAGACAGCACTTCATCCCAGGGAACGTTTAGAGTCTGTTCATTTTGTCGACAAGGGTCAATCAGGGAGTAAGGCGGAGGGTCATCTGTAGGAATACAGGTCTGAGCTGCTTGGTCTCCAACACACTCATCATAGCTGAAAGAAAACAGAATCTTTATTTATCTTCGCTCTGCATAAAGATCAGAGGAGAAACATGCTTACCGACCACAAAAAGACAGAGAAATAAAAGCTGCAGCTTGGTATAAAATTCTGTGCTCCATCCGTAAACAGGTTCTGTTTATGTGTCCGGTGTAAACACCACAAGCTCCTGTATGAAGGGCTGCTAGAGGGCAGTCTTCTGTTTGAAGAAGGGAGGGCAGGGCCCCCAAAGGTGCCCATCCCAGCTAGCATCTGGGGAACAGGCCAAGCAAGCAGGCCAACAGGGAGGCTCATCATAGGCTTCCTCAATATGTTGAGATAGGCTGCACCTTCAGCAATTATTTCTAAACTTGCATCTATACACCTCAGGCAGCACATTCACATTTCATGCAGGTTGGGTTCTTCTTTTTGGTGGAGCATCTCCTCTTTTCTCATGTGTGTTAAGTGGCCACTCCAACATTATGCTGGGGCTATTCAAAATGCTAGTTTTATCTTTAAAACTGTCAATGGCCGTGCCTTGGTATAAGTTAGAGATAGTGACTTTTCATCTATGCTCTACCACTAGGAGGAGTGAAGTGGCCCCCTCACATGGGAGATCGTGGGCAGTAGTGGGAATATAGTGCAAGACTGAGCTCTATAGACCATTCATGGGCCACCCAGGATTGCTAAGCTAACCTGTTGCCCTCAGGTGTGATGGAGAAAACCGTCCCATCACCTTTGTTGAAATAAGTTTCCACTGCCCATCTAGTTAGCTTCTGTACATGAAACATGTGGGGGCCAGAGACCATCTTGTTCTTGACCTAAGGAAGCACAATGTCTTGGGCAAGTCCTGCAAACTAAATTTCCCTATTCCTTTAGATGTAGGAATGAGGGTCTATCCAGGGCAGGTTCCTGGAAAAGGGCTGAAGCCACCATTTTAATTTCACAGAGTGTTTTGGAGTTCAGTTGGGAGCACTACATGAAACCAAAATGGTGGAAAGACCCAGCTGCCTGTCACTGTTCTGAAAGCCAGGTCCATTTTATTTTGGAACTGGGCAGGCCAGCAACAAGGTAGATCCTGCTGGGGCAGCTGCCCATGAAAGCTGCATCACAGCATTATCCCTGCTAACATATACATTGTCATTTAAGGTCCTCAGTTACTTCAGTTTCTTCCAAACCAAAAAGCTACAAATACCTTTGTTCAGAAAGAAGGAACGCTTGCTTTTGTTAAAATGGCCACCAGCATGGATGAGTTGGAGAAGCAGCAGGAAAAGCTGTCCAGCTAAGTATTTTGTGTCCTCAACTGTTTTGTTCTTTCCTTGATGAAGCCAAGATACCAGAAATGGGCTCCATCTCTTGGACCATGAAGAGGAGCTGGAAACAGCAGGCAAGCAAAACATCATTTAGCTAGTTGCTTGTCAAGCATTGTCCTTATAGGACAGAGTGATAAGGTAGTGTAGTGGTTAGACTGCTGGACCAGGTCTCAGGTCTCAGGAGATCTGGGTTCTATTCCTCACTTAGCCAAGAATGATCTTGGGCCAGTCATTGACTGTCAGAGCAACCCACAAGAGAAAGTTATGAACAGCGCCTGTTCCAGGCCTTTTGTGCTCAAGGCAAAGCTAACTACTTGTGCCCCTCCCCTCCTCCACTACTAACCAATTTTGAAAAACAGATGGCTTGTAGGAAAAATGAAAAGCACAAAACTTGAAATTGCTAATTTAAAAAAAATGTGAGAATAAATAATACAACAATCTTTGATTTTCTTTCTCAAAGACAAAAGAGTTTTAGAACACAAATCACAAATCATTTTGATAATCCTGTGAATTATGATGTTAAAATTTAACTCTCTTGAATGCTCCCATTTCAGGCATATCAAAATCTCATTTTGTGTCCATTTTCCTTGGCAAATTTTGTCACTAGTTCTCTAAGGTCATAGAATCATGGAACAGTAGAGTTGGAAGAGGCCATGAAGGCCATTGGGTCCAACCTCCTGCTGTTGCAGGACACCACATTACATCATCCCACTCAGATGGCTCTCCAGTTTCTTTTGAATGTCTCTAGTGTGGGACAACCCACCACCTCTCTAGGCAGCTGGTCCCACTGTCATATTGCCCTGACAGTGAGGAAGCTTTTCCTGATGTCCAGCCTGAATCTGGGTTGTCGCAACTTGAATTGATTATTCTGTATCCTACACTGGCATTAGCAAGAAGAGATCTTTGTGACAGCCCTTGAAGTACTTATGGAGGGATATCATGTTCCCCATCAGTCTTTTCTACTCAAGGCTGAGCATGCCCAGTTCTCTCAGTCTCTCCTCATAGGGCAGTGTTTCCAAACGATGGATCATTTTTGTTGCCCTCCTCTGGACCCTTTCTAATTATTCTGCATACTTCTTAAATCTTGGTGCCGAGAACTGGACACAGTATTCCAGGTGAGGTCTGACTAGTGAGGAGTATAGAGGAACTACTACTTCTCGTGATTTGGAAGTAATACTTCTGTTAATGCATCCCAAAATAGCATTTGCCCTTTTGGCGGCTGCATCACATTGTTGGCTATTGTTGACACAATAAGGTCAAGTGCTTATGCTTGGGTACATTAAATTGATACAGTTGCCAAACTAACTAGTCTCTTTTGCAGCATTGTTGAGCGTGTGTATGTTTGTGTAAGTTTGAGCTTTGAGAAACTGCATTCACCACTTGCCACTGACACTGGAAGTGTGAGAAGGATCCTTATAGCACAGAAACAATAGGCACCCTATCCAGGGTTTTTGTTGCTGTCTATGCAGTGGTGGCATAGCTGCTGGAAGTCTTTGAGCTATTGCTATAAATTCACAGGACAGATCTTCAGTATCAATACCTTTGTTTCCATTGTACATCAAGGATTTTTCCAAAATCTTGCAAGTCTTAAGAACATCTTCATTTTTTTGGGTTGACACTGAATATATCATACAGGAAGTCAAATAGGGAAATCTATTGTTGCAGCAGGTGGAATCTCATTCCAACAGATTGAATGGTCACATCTAAGAAATCATAATAGAAAGAATTTCTGCTTTGCATCTTGTGGTGCCTCATCTTGTGCCTCATACTGAAACTGCTGTTTTGTTCTCCTTTTCCCCCCTAACTTGTTCTCTCTCAAAGCTGGGTAATATTTCTAGCTCCATTCAATTCTCGGTAGCATATATCAAAACCTGTTGAAAACCCTTATCACACCTACAGCCCACAAGGTAATTATAGCTGAATTTAAATCAGTGTCCTCCTTGTTTTGTAGTAGCTTGCTTGTAAGATTGATTTTCAAAAAGATGTTGTACCATGTAACAAGGGATACCGCAAACTTGAACTTTCAAATTGCATCAGCAAGAGCCCTAGCTTCCATTTGAGAAGCATTTCCAGATAATTTTTTCAAGGTTCATGTCCTCAAAGATCTCCATCAAGGCATCATATATACTACCAAGATGATATCTTGGTGGTTTCGAAGCATCAATCTGACTCTTCCATCTTGTTTGACTCAATGGCTTTACAGCCATGCCTGAGTGTTCCAACTAACAGTGGTTAGTTAGAACTTGAGTCAATGCAGATAAATAATTATAGATCTGTTGAAACAAACTGAAGAAACTTGCTACTTCCAGATAACACTTAGCAGCATCATTGACCACCATGTTTAAAGAGTATGCATTGCAGGGCATGAAAAAGGCACATGGATTTATGTCTAGCATTCTCTTTATATGACATTTTTTTAACCTTTCATGTTACTCTCATTACTGTAACCTTGACTACACAGATTCTCAAGTGGTAATCCCATTTGCTCAAGAGTTACTGTCATAAAGGCATCTGTAGTCTCCTGTAGTGGAACAAATCCTAAGAAAAGTTCTTTTATCAGAACCGCAGGTTCAGACATCTCAGTATCTGATGGTCTGAGTACATCAACCTAATGTACAATCATTGACATTTGTACAATATGGCTAACGTCTGGTGTGCAGTCCAGAATAACTGTGTGGTATCTGGTTGAGTTTAGCATGCTAAAATTCTCTGCTTTATAGCACCTGCTAGAAGTTGTATAAGCTCGTTTTGGATACATTTTCCTAAGTAGTGAATCATTGTTTATTCACCTTTAACTCTGTGCAAATGTTCACTCATGATAGGATCAAAAAGCGAAAAGGGCTAAAAAAGGGCTACAAACTTCAAAAAAATTCCATTGTTAGCACTGTAAAACTTTTCATTTGCATCATGGAATGTCATATTTTGCATACCAAGAACTCTGACCAAAGCAACCAAGCATTCCAAGATTTGTTTCCAATGTTGTTCTTTTTGCCTGATTTCAGTAGTTTTTGCTTTATATAACTGCAATTCAAGTTCTCTTCAAGTCTGGTAGTTTTCTAAATGGGAAGTATTCCACTATTGTAAAGACAGAACTGCTTCAATATTCTTCGTCTTTTAAACCCGGTTCTTGTAGAGCTGATGCACCATTTCTTTTGCTGAGCTGCCAACAACAACGCAAACAACAACACACCTTTTGAGGTGGACTAAACCAGTCATCAATAGCACACTTCTTCATTGTTTGCTAGTTTCCTCCTGATACTGGATTTAATGGTGCTCCAGAGGATGCTCATACTGTAGTTTGGAATTTTTTAAAATAACCCAACCCTGATTGTTGCTTCTGCATAACTCTATCCAGGAATCCTTGTGATATTTTTTTGATCTTCTTGATGCTGTTTGTTTAGATATGCTCTTGAACAAGCTCTGGGGCCTTCCAAAAAAACAGGTGCATTTAACCTGAGATTATGTGGCCCTGGAATTGGACATGTGTGGACTTCATTAGGTTGCACTGGACTTATTTAATCAAGTCCCAGCAAAGTATAGTGATGCCTTGTACATTGAACTTAATTCACTTCAGGAAGCAGCTGGAATTCTGAATCATTCAAAGTCCAAATCAATTTTCTCCATTAGAAATCATGAAAAGTGAATTAATCTGTTTCCAGACCCCAAACAATACCCATTTCAATAAACTTAAATTCAAAATGCACATTGCTTCTGGTACAGCAATTTCTGTTCAATAAAAACATTGTCGTGTGTTCTCATCCACCTTATTCACCAGATCTGGTACCCTGTGACATAAGAATCATCACCAAAGTCAACAGGACCATGAAAGGCAAGTGTTTTGAATGGATCAGGACATTGAGGCAGCAACTGAAGAAACTCACCAAAAAGGGCTTCCTGAACCACTTCAGAAAGTGACAAGAACAATGGGATACGTGTGTTCGAAGACATTATTTTGAGGGGGATTAATGGCAATGTGTCTTTTATGTTAATTTTTTTAAAACGTTCACTGTATTTTTTGATCACACCTCATATATATTCTTATATATAAAAGCTTATATTCTTTTCGGCACCAGGTGAAAACCTTTTTATTTGAATGTGATTTTAAGAATTAAGGATTTTAGATGTTTAAGTTAACAGTCACATTTTTATTTTTTATCTTTATTTTAATGATTTTTTTTAATGTGATTTACTCATTTTTTCTTATTTACAGTTTTAACTCTATTGTACTTTTATTATTACTGATTTTATTTATTTATTTATTAACAGATTTATAGGCCGCCCCTTGCCACAAGCCTCGGGGCGGCTCACAACCTCAAAAACATTTAAGGCCTTATTTAAGGATTGTAAATATTGTTATTATTTATTTATTTATTATTTATTGTATTATTGATTGTACTTTTATTCTTATTGTCGATTTTAAGCTTTGTAAGCTGTCCTGAGACATTGCTGTGAAGGACGGGATAGAAATGTTTTAAATAAATAAATACATAAATAAATAAAAATAAAATAAAATAAAATAAAAATAAATAAAAATATAACCAAACAATAAAGTGAAAAAAGCACTGAAAACGTACTCACTAAACAGATGTTGCATTTATGTTGCAATACATTTTTTCACTTCACTTGCAGTTCAAACATAGAAACATTGTTCGATCTTTGGAGCAATTTTATCTCAACTCTAACTCAACTCTATTTGAACTCTGGATCATTTGAAGTTAGAGTCATTTGAACTACGAGGCACCACTGTACAGGAACATTTATGCAACCAATTGTATAAATTATTTTTGTTGCCTTAACTTGCGTGCCCAAAAAATAATATTGTGTACCATCACTGTGCTGAGCATCTTGTCTACATCAAATGGTGCCACTGCCAGTTGTATCCATTTCAATTCCAGATTGTATCCTAACAAAATGTGGCAAAGGAAAAGCAAATACTTCTGCAAGGCACTGTGGACTTGCAAGTTTGGGGAATGCGAACTGGGATGAATTTTATCCTTCGGGGTATCTGAAGGGCCACTTCTCTCAGCATTTATCAGTCGGCACATGAAGAGGCACATAGACTCAGTGGTGCAGTCTGTGCCTTACAAGCAAAAGGTCCCAGGTCTGACCACAGCATCCCCAGTAGGGATGGACAGACTCCTGTCTGCAGCCCCAAAGAACCATTGCCAGTCAGTCTTAACAATAACAGGCTCGGTGGACTGATGGCTTGGTCCCATCTAAGGCCGTTTCTGTGGTCCCAGGGTCAGCAGTGAAGGGCCTGCTGCCACTGCCCTGCCATCCGAGGCAAGACAGGAGGCTCCCGGAAAGGGGCTTTCTTGGTGATGGTGCCCCAGTTTTGGTAGGGTCTTCCAAGAAAGGTTTGCCTGGTCCCTCTCATAGCCATTTTGGGGTCAGGAGAAGCCCTTTTTGTTTGTTCAAGCTTTAGATGTAAATTGAATCCTGCTGTCCGTGTTATGAAACTTTTATCATTTGTGGCTACCAAGGGCTTTTCCCCCCTTTGGTATTTACTTTTTCATTGCTTTTTGTAAAGTGCCCTAGGAATAGAATAGGATGGAGGTATAATAGTGCATATTTATAATAGGAAGGTTTCGAGAACTGGGGACAAGGGAGAGGGCCTTTTTGGTGGTGCATCCAATTATGGAATACTCCCTGCAGGTGAGGTCTGCCCGGTTCCAGCACAGCCATCCTTTTAGCACTAGGAAAAGAGTTCCCTGTATTGTCAGGTATTTGAAAGCATATGAGAAGGTTTTAATATGTCCTTAGATGTCTATTGTTCATTTTGAAAACACAATGATCTTTGCATTTAAATGTTTTTATATCGTGTTTTATAGAGTACCTTTTTAGGCTTTAACCTCTTGTAAACTGCCCAGAGATCTTTGGCTTTTGGGTGGCATACAAATGTTCTTGTTTAGGACTCCGTGTTGAGACCAATGGCTTATCATGGCTTTTGGGGGGGCGGGGTGGGAAATCTCCCAATGCCAAGGGAAAGTGCCTCTGGAAGCAGGAAAGGGACCCAAACACTGCAGATGTAGATGATGAAGGACAATCAAAGAAAATCCAGACATTTTTAAAACTCCAGAGCTCTCATTTTAAAATGCCTCTTCAAATGTCAAACCAATCTGACATGCTCCTGGAGATCTCAGGTCCACGAAAAAGCCATTAATTCACCTAGAAGGACATTTATGGATATTATTACCATCTAGTTAGGGCTGTCAAGACAAATTGACTGCATGGCTTCTATTTGAGTGCCTGGCAAGCATGGCAGGAACATGATAAAAAAAAACAAAAACAAAAATGGAGTGAGATTTAAATCTAGTGTGAGAACTGATTAGGGATGCATCCAGAGAGATAATCACACTGAATTGTAAATGAGATTTTTGCAGCTCAAACATCAAAGCAATTAAATTATTAGCTCCCCTAAGGCATCATTCATAAATTAATTTCCCAATTAGAATTTTGTATAAATAGTATTCCTTCCCTGGACATCCTTCAGAAAGTGGGGGTGGGATGGGGAGCTAGTGAGTGAGCGAGCCAAGACCATACCTTGGATTCCTCCTGCAGAAGGCTGAGTGATAAGGCTGGTCTCATGAGGGCACAGCTCTTGATGCTAATTCTGGACCAGAGGCTGACTGCTGCCTTAATTAATAACTCCACTTGTAAAATGTGCTGTGGATTCCTTGCTGGGCAAGGGCAGGACAACCCTAATTGCTTGTGTGAGTGTCACAGGCCTGAGATGTTATGGGTACACAAACGGTACTGGGCAAAGAAGCTTGGAGATCAGCCATCCCCAAACCGGAGTCTGCAGATGTCATGCACCAAAGTGCTCAGCATTCTTGGCCATTGGACTTGCTGGCTAGAGCTGATGGGAGCCAAAGTCCAAACATCTGGAAGGAACTAGGCTGTGCCAGTTCCATGTTTTGGAGGGCTCTTGGGTGAGACTCTCTCCATAGGTGCTCTCTCTCAGTGCGTGTATCTTCCTTCTCACCTTCTCACTGGTGTTGCCTCCAGCTGTTCTTCCTCCTCCTCCTCTCTCTCATCACTGCTTCCACTGACTGGCTTGACAGCCAGAGAGCAAGAGACAGAACTTCTTACTCATCACCAGTCTCTGGCAGGAGCTTGAACCAGGGAGGACTCTTAAGCCAGAGCTTCACCTCATTCTATTATCCCCTTGGAGAACAGAGTTTTAAGCGTTAAAAAGAAAAGAAAAGAAAAGAAAAGAAAAGAAAAGAAAAAAAAAAAGAAAAGAAAAGAAAAACACAGTCGTGTGAAAAAAAGAAAAGTGTGAAAAAAGAAAAGACAAACAGTCATGTGAAGAAGCCATGCAGGGCCTGGAAAAGCCGAAACCAAAAAGAAAGCAGAGTCCTCTCACGATGGGTGGTACAATGTTCTGCACTCCGTTCAGAGCCAGGGAAGCAAATCTCACTTTGCAGCAATGAACACGCCTATTCCCATTTCAGTGTTTATCTCCATCCACTGGAGTGCTTGCTCCAGAGAGGTGCACAGGAACCTCTGAGTACGCAACCTGATTCTGTGGTTGAGGCACTTTTCTCCACCCGCTGCTAATATCAAAAGTACATTGAGCAGGAAAAAAAGAAAGGGCTTTCTCAGTGCAACCTCGGATGGCCCAGGATGCTAGTTGCTCTTTGCTGGCCTTTATCAGATGATAACAATTTTTCTGTTCAGGCAGAGTTCTTGACCCGCTGGGTGAAGCTTTCTTCTCTCCTGAGATGTGGTTTCATTGAGCCATTATAGTAGTTTATATACCATAAACAAACACACTTTGTTTGTGTTGGGCTGGCTGCTGTTTTATGGTCTTTCTTGTTCATTGTTTATCTGTATTACTGTCTGGCCATTTTCTTATTTGAAACTACTTTGGTTTCTTTAAGAAGATAAAATGTGATATCGTTTTCTTAACAAACCAATATATTTATATCTTTTTGCAATGGATGAATCATTACTAGTCTGTCTCAGTTTCTCAGGGATTTATTGAAAATCCCGTTCCGTTCTATTTCCACATTAAATTGTGGTTGTTCTTGTTGCTGGTTTTTAATTTGCATGAAAATTCCTGTTTGGATACAATGCATTTTTAATGTGCTTCTTAAATATTTATTGCTAACTGTATTTTCCTAAATGTTTTTGGACATCTGCAAATAGCTGTTAATGCCTCCCTCTGAGGCACACATGGGACATCCAGAAGGTGCTTCTGCTTCTGCCAGTTCTCTGGAGCCCTGCAGCTTCTGTTGGGCATGGTGTGGGTCCCACCAATCCTGGTGTGCCAGTGAGACTTGTCCCTTGGCAATCTTTACAGCTTGCTCTCCGCCCCTTTTTATAGCAGAAGTGAGAGTGCCCTATTCCCCTCACATGTCTGTCTGTCTGTCTGTCTGTCTGTCTCAAAATAAGAAAGGAATTTTATGGGGGAAATTATTTACTGGTCAGGGCCAAGTTATTCCAGTTCATGGAAGGTTTTTTCAGCCCTCCTAAGTGAAGGCTGCATCCCACGTGTGTACACATGAGTGTGTTTATGAATATGTAACTTTATTATCTTTGAGAGTAGAAGTGTGTGCACTATATGAGAAAGGATGCATGAGAATGGCTATGCGCTATCTGCCTGTGAACAGATCAGTGAATTAATGAATGGTACCAAGGCTGTTGACATGATCACAGCAGGGGAAATACGCCGTGGAGGCTTGTTTCCTTTGCTAGGCAAGTGGTATGGAGATTGGCACTGGCAGGCTTGCTGTGTTGCACAAATGGACAACTGGCTTGTTGCCATGTTTGACCAGCTAGCACAGAACATGACAAAGCCCATGAGCTCTGGTGGCTTACTTGCATGTCTGTCCATGTACTGTTTGTATCTGTATTTGGTGAGATTTGCAGAGAAGCAGTATATGCATGTGAGGAAGGTATAAATGAGAATAATGCATGAGAAAGGAACTTACCGCGGAGGGGAGTCAGGATGTGTGAGGCTGACCCGGGACAGTGTCTCCATGTACGGGCTGAAGTAGAACGACGGAGGGGACTCCTCGGTACAACTCGATCTGCATTCTCCAACTGAGCCTCCAGAGGAGAAGCAGTCTGGAGCTGGGAGCAAGCAGCAAGGAGCAGCCCTGTTACACCTCAGCGGGCATTTAATTTATATATTTACATTATTGATTTGATGTATTACATTTGTATGCCACCCCATAGCCCAGAAGGCTCTCTGGGCAGCTTTCCAAGAAGTAGTGGTGCGCACTGCTGTCAGGCCCTATGAAAAGGCCCCCCAGAGTGTCTGATGCAAGTGCAAGGACAAAGAGCAAGCAAAGATGTGGTGTACCATCGCCTTCTTGGCAGGATCAGCCCTGAACTGTGTAAGAAATCAGAGGAAAATAACTCACTGCTAATCCCAGTACTGATGAAGCTCCAGAGAAGTCAGTACAGCCAGTCCCCAAGTTACAAACGTCCAAGTAATGAACAACTCCTACTTACAAATGAACTGCTATACAGCCTATTAATTTTTTAAAAATTACGGTGGATAATTCTGATCACCCCAGAGAGAGAGCAAGTGAGTGAGAGAGAGGGAGGGCCTCCAAAGCCCCCTTTCCTGCCCTGCCCATCCAGAGAGGGAAATCTCTGACATTTCCTGGATGTAAGGAAGTGAGTTGGGCCAGATTTATTTGTGGCTTTTCCACTTTCATGGGGCCCAGCGCCCCTAACCCCTGTGAATGTGGAGGGCTGACTATATGTGATCCAGCTTACATACAAATTCAACTTAAAGATGAATTTCCATTATCTCAGGGGCAGAACTCAACCAATCCTCCACACCAGCATTCTCTTCAAGTAGGGGATCACCTTGGGTCTTGCGAGGGTTTTTAGCTGGCAGTTCCTCATCCATTGCAGCTTTTCTTTGCACTTTTAGAGGATGGTGCTCCATGGTGGTGTTCCTATTTTGGGAATGGACCTCAGAGTCCTATAACACTCAAAAGAAAAGCTACACTGGATGAGGACCTAGAAATCACTAGCCGTTTCTGCTAAAAACCCTCCCAAGACTCCAAGATGTGGTGATTCCCCCACCTGAAGAACTTGCAGGTTTAGAGAATTGATTACACGTGACTGGTTTCATCCTCTCATTCCAGACTCACAAGGCTTCAAGGAAGGAGGCAGCAGTATGGAAAGACAGAGAAACATTCTGAGCAGGGTGCTTGACTGCCCACGATCAGGGCCTTTCAGCTAGGAAGGAGTGGGGAGCAGCATCCATGCTAAAGCTGCTCAGCAGATGCCTCCTGGTTGCTGAGGCAATGTCTAATCTGGATGGGCATTGTTGGATCACTTCCCTATAATTTCAGATCTCCGACTCACGAGGCAGCTTTTGGTAGGGCTGAGCTATGTGGCTGGATAGCTGGACACAAAACACAATTAAAACACAAAGCAATGGACAATAATAAGAACAGTGAAGCCATTGCCTTGATTCACACAAGAAAGGCAAGAAAACGGAACAGTCATGCATAAAGATGACAGCCTCCCATAAAAATACTGGCACAGTCTCAGAGGACTGGGAAAATCCAAGCAAAAAATGTCCGGAATGCATCTGATTGGTTTGACTATTTATTGGGGACCTTTGCCAATACATATCCTTGGATATGTCAGCCTTGCTGTTACAGCCACCAAATTAGGCATGGGGATAGAAGTGAGGGTTTAAAAAGAAAAGAGAAGGTGAGATCTGAGTTTGAAGGCAAAAGCATCATGAAGGAGAGGTGCACAGGAATCCCCTCCCCCTAACCACACATCTCCCTTCAGTCTCTCTCACCAAACACTTTTGTCCCAAGTGATTAAGCTTCTGGGATCAGAGCTTGGCTATGGGGAAAGCATCAGTCTACTTTTTACCTTTGCTGTTCAAATTGAACCTCTTTCTAATGCCCCTGTGGGACTGGTCCAAAGCATTTTATGTCCTGAAGTGAGTGGAACAGACCACCCCACAACCAGGTGAATCGGCAGGGCACCCCTTTAGCTTTGGGAGAAAACCCACCCTTTCCCGTGGGCACATTTCCTTTTCCAGAGAGTACAAATGAAATAATAAGAATGAATGAACGTATCAAGGATTTGTGTCCTTTCATGACACCCAAATCCACTTGCTGGAGCCCTCGCACTCTGCTTCATGGTAAGGTCCCCACAAAGTCCCCACCATTCTGTCCAGTGTGTGTCTCTAGTGCAGGGATAGGCAATCTTTCAGGTTTACAGGCACAAATATTATTTTTGGCCTGCCCCATGGGCGCATTTCTCTGAGATTCTCTCTTTTCTTTCTTCCCTTCACCTATTGTCTATTGTGAGGAACAACATTACAAGGGGGAAAGACTGGACATATTTGCATTGTCCCACTGTACTCCTAGCTTTGGGGGATGCCATAAAAAAGCTGAGACCATAAAGAGCTGCCTTACGGTAGCTGTCATCTCTCTGTAGATGGAGATGCCGGAAACATCTGTTCTTCCTCAGGCTGCCTAGGATGATGGCCACGCAAGAAAGGAAGAGCACCACTCCGATCACTACCCCAGCCACCAGCACAGAGGAATCCAGCATGCTAGTGTGACGGTCGCCTTCGCCGCAGCGAGTGCTCTCGGTCTGGTTCAGGCCAATTTCTACAATGCAGTGAGGGACACAGAGAGAAAAGACCATTGAAGGGATGCTGTAGAACAGAAGGCAAACCGTTCCCAAACTGAAGGACTGGGCATGTGCTTGTCTGGGGCCGAACAGAGCAAAGACTGCCTGGTTCCAAACTGAAAGCCCACGTTTGGGTGTCTTCCTTGCGCCATCACTATGGCTTGAGGTCTAGTCTTCCGGTATGGCCTGCCTCCAAATAGCTGACATTGATTAGAACGCCACAGGACCAGGAGGGACCCCTGGGTATGACAGGCTGTCCTACTGGGCACCCCTTAAAGTTATCTGTCTGATGGCTTCAGACCTGCATTTTGCAAAGCAACATAATTATTATTTTATTTATTAGATTTTTATCCCACCCCATTAGCCACTAGAAGATACGTTTGAGCATCCTATTTCGCAACTATGCAAATCACTCTGAGCTACCTGCTTCATCTCAGCCATGAAATAAAGCCTGCCAGCTGATTTGTAAATTTCTATATGGATATATTTTCCAACTTCAGTACACAGTAGGTAGACAGAAATTCTTTTTACACTATATCCCTGCACTAACACAAAAACCTACGCAGCAATCATTCCTTTTGCACTCTAAAGGAATCTATTTAAGGAAATTCGAAGCATGTTAATGCATAACAAATCTTGCGAAGCAGTTGAGCACCTCATGCAAAGCAAACGGGATGGCTGACCCCTCTGAAATAGCCCAGCTCCAGCTTTATTCTCACGCACAGCCCTCAGATAATAGCTTGTGTCTCGTGTGCTGACATCCTTATTAAAGACTCAGAAGGAATCAGATTGGCTCACTGGCGGCCTGCAAATTGGGGATGTCAGAAATAATGTGTGTGTCCCAGCAAAAATGCTCAGGAGATAAATCTTTTCAGATGCCCGTGGCTTCAGGGTATTATGTGGATGTCACCAAGGCTTTGTATAGAAGCTCATTCAAATTAGCAGGTAAAAACCCAAGCCACACAAACACCTTCCGATCTTCAGAGACTGTCTCTCTTATAACATGATAAATACCACGGTGGTAGATGGAATCTCTTGGGAGGGAGAGCATAGCCCATTATATGATCCTGTACCCTCACCCTCTTTCTCCAGGAGAAAACCATTTTGAAGCAACAGAGCTTTGTTAGCAAGGCTGGGGCTTAAAGTTTTTTTTCAGGAACCCTTTCAGCCTTGCAAGAAAGGGTGATGCATGATCCCAGTGGGCATGCTGGGCTAAACTCATTGGCTCTGGTTTGTAATGTCTCATCTGCAGTCAGCTGGTGGTCTCCAGCCCTCCAGATGCTGCAGGGCTCTTGGGCATGTCCCACTCAGTGCCTCCCTGCCCCGCTGCCCAGCAAGTCTGCCTTCTCACCAACTGCTCTTGCTCCTCATCCTCATCCTCTTTCTCGTCTTTATTGAGACTTGCTTGAGAGGCAGTGAGCCAGTTTGCAGAAGCATCTGCTACTCCACTTCCACCCACCATCGCTGTTTCCTGGGCCAGAGCAAGAGGTAGGCGAACAGTCAAGTTACAAGGCTAGCAGAGAGGACCAAGTCCAGGGGGATGTTCCCAGTGTCCTTTTAACAGAGCCTGGGATGCATGAAGCCATGTAAACAGAAATTCTGCACTGGGTGATGGACCATCAAAAAGCAACACAAGGCAGCAAAACATAGAAATAGAAACTGAGTGAGTCAGAAGGGGTCTCCCGGGCCATCAAGTCTGACCCCTGACTCCAGCCAACTCCGCTCATGACATGCTGACCATGTGCATGTTTAGCCTGTCCTTGAACACCTTCACTGATGGGGCTATAGAAATGGGCCCCATATATTCAGGGGCCATTTCCATAGCCCCTAAATATATGTAGTTTTGCACAATTTGGGTGGGCAGGGCTTCACTCCCTTCCCAGTTTTCCAAGCAAGATGCTTTACTGAGCACAGATGTTTCGCTGAGCTCCCAGTGGACCCAGTGCTTGCTTAGTGAATGCATTCCACTTGTGGGGCTCACTGGAGCCGTGCTGCAAGCGTGCGCAGCTTTGGACCAAGCAATCCATCACAACGGGGATGCCTGACGTGCCACCGGGCTTTTCTGGAAAAGTGATGAGTGACACAGGAGGCTGCCCTTGGAGCAGCTTAAGCCTTTCTGCTCCAGCTGTTTGCTAGTCAGTATCCCTGGGATCCCTTCCTGTGCAGTCTGCTCACCAGTTAGCCTGTATGGCTGCTCTCCTGCTCCACCTGCCAGCTGCCTCAGTGGGGGGTGTGTGGGAAATAGGAAGGCCTGGCATTATTTCCCCAGTGCAGAGAAAAGCAGCCAGGAAGGCAAGTGCCCTTAGTAGACCAACGGGCAGAGGATGCTTCCCAGCTTCAGGAGACTGATCATGAATGTCAAGTAGCATCTAGCTCGGCTCCTTTCTCCGGTGGCAATTTGTGCCAATGGCTACCAATAGTGGTGAGAATGGACCCGACGTTTAGTTGAGCCCTTTTTGAGTGAAGTGCTGCATGTTAGATCCCCTGCAATCTTTCTGAAAATCCCAATTTTCCTTCAATAACATGCACATTTATTTGAAAAAGACATACTTTATCAAGTGTTTGATTAACCCTGAAACTCAGCCACAAAAAAGAAATAAAATCTACCTGGAACCTAAAAAAAGTTATGACGACTGCAAATTGATAAAGGAAGAGTCATATATTAATTTATGACCCTTATCATAATGATTGCTGGTGACATTAGTTAAGGCCTGATTTCCCCTGATGAATGTGTAGTTATAGCCTCATTCCCTCTGATGAATCTGGCACTGAATGACATTTTTACTACTCCATTGCAGGCAAGATTAATGTCATCAGAGAATAATGAACCTGTTGTAATTTCTTTCACACTGCTTTGCTACTATCTTTAAAAGACAGACAGAGGGAGGGAGGGACACTTACTATTCGCTATTTACTAGGGTTTGTAAAACCCCCCCAATATATCCTGGGCTCCTCAATGAAATGCACATGCTGTTCTTTCATTGCATGGTCAGCTGGAAGCTTCCTACTTGCACAAAAATACCAGTTGAAGCAGGGAAGGGAGCGACATCCTCCTTGGCACAGGAACAATGTTAATTTATTCACCGTTTGTTTTTTGCAAATGAAACACATCAGGTCTTTATCGTCCAAACTTCCCTGCAAATCCAGTCTGGATTTGGAGTTTCAAATGGATGGATGGGCGATGCAATGGCTTCCATGCATTTTCTGTAAAATGCAGCTATGAAGAGTGGTCAGCTTGAATTGTGGGTGGGGTGGGAGGGAGGAGGGCTGGAGGTCTCTGGGAAATACTGGGGCAGAGACTCGGCGCTCATGCAGGCTGCTAACTGGCTGCCTCAATTCTCCCTCCCAGAATGATGCTATGACATGGCCTATGAGCACGAGTCTTTTGGGCATGCTGGGCTTCCTCTCTCGGAGCACCACTGGTGGCACAAGGAGGCACTGCTCCAGAAGCCCTCTTTAACCAAATATGAAAGCTGGGAAATGGGGGGGGGGTCTGTATTGAATGGGCTTTGCTGGAAGAATGGGGAGGAGGTTATTAGGGTTGAACTGGTAGTGTAGTGAACTTTCTAAATGTCCAAGAGCCAGGAATGCTTTTTGAGCCACAGAAATGCTCCAGGGCCGTCAGCTTGTTCGGAAGAGCCCTGATGAACTGGAGTAATCATTCTCTAGATGAAGCCTGCCTTTGGTGTACATCCAAGACTGGAGCGGCTTCCTTCCTCTGACACCCCCACCACCCATGTTTCAGGAAGCGGAATTAGATTCTGCATGTACGGACAACTTCTGAAACAGCAGGGGAGAGGACCTTCATAAAATCCATGTCTTAAGGGCATTGTCCTTTCTCCTCAACTTACAGAGAATCATAGAATAGTAGAGTTGGAAGGGGCCAAGAAGGCCATCAGGTCCAATTCCTTGCTCAGTGCATGATTCCAAGTAATAACTGACACATTGCTCATTCAGACAACTTTGGAAGGCTACAGAATATCCCCCAGCCTATTTGTGGAACCAACAAGGCCACAGATAAGGAGAGTGCAAGCTTTGGTTTGCTTGTTTACAGCTTGCATCCACATGTTATCATTGTATTCTGGAAACTGTACCTCAGCTTGGACACAGGTGGGTTGGTTTCTCCCTAAGAACCCTCAGACTGGAAGGGAAATGCTCCGTCATTGGCCCTGAGGACACATCAGGCCTTGATCTTAAGAAAGGACGACTATATGAGGGAGACTGAAGCCACGCCCACTCCCCCAGAGACCCCACTGAGCATCGGTGGCTTTGCATCTGCTGCACAGTGGCTGCAGGGAGGAGGTCGTTTCCATGTTGTCCTCTGCTTTCCAGAGACCTGAGCTGCATCACTGTCTTCATACAATCGCCAGTGATGGGGAAGCAGAGATGCAGCCCATGTACCACGAGTTGTGTACTTCTAGGGCAGTGGTGGCGAACCCATGGCACACGGGCCACAGCGGGCATGCAGAGCCCTCTCTGTTGGCAAGTGAGCCACGTCACCCCAGCATCACCCCAGCAGCCGAGCATTGGAGAACAGCGCACATAGGGGCCATGCGCATGCTCGGAAGGGAGTTGCGGCACCAGGCAATGATGTCATTTGCTGTGACTCATTAGCCATGACTCATCAGAGCTTTCACATGGCTGGTCAGTGCGCTGCCAAGGACACACACACACACACACACACACATATATATTTGCTTGGACTGGCTGTGCGGTGTTTTTTCTAAACTAAAAGCTCAGTTTTCAGGTTTTATTGTAGTGTTGGCACTTTGCGATTAATAAGTGGGTTTTGGGTTACAGTTTGGGCGCTCGGTCTCTCAAAGGTTCGCCATCGCTGCTCTAGGGTATTATGCAGGAAATTCTGAACAGTGACTGGATGGTGGGCCTCCCATAGCATTCTCTGAGTCCTTGTCAGCCTGTCTCCAATGGACCTTGACACTGCAATCGGATTTGGTTTTTAAAAATTGTATTTAAATGTGATTTTAACATTATATGTAAACCACTTAAGGATTTTGTTATACTTAGTGGTGTGGGTAGATATGTATGTATGCATATATAAAAATAAATAAATAGATTTGTTTCCTCTCCAATCTGCCTCTGGAAGACACACAGCACCTCCTACAAATATTAACTCTTCCCTCAGCATGCTGCATACACTTTATGACAAAACTCTCCCAAGAGCTACTTGGATGTTGCTGGGGCAACATCACCTTCTGTCCAGCTCCTGGTATTCTGGGTTGGGTGCCTTCCTTTGATAGTTTCATGTTGCTTCAGCAAATCTTTGACACAGATCTCCTTACAATTCTGGACAGCTCTCTAGCTTGGTTAGCACAACAAGGAAACCAAGGCTCAAGAACGTTCCAACTATATTGGAAGCCCTGCAGGAAGATGACAATTCCCAGGGTCACAGAATGATATTCTTCTACCAGTTGAGTCCTGGACCAGTCTGAGAGCTTTGCAAACTATGATCCAATGAACCAGTGGTAATCCAACCAACAGCCTGATATGGTGAGCTATTGGAGTCTATCTAATGGTTCAGCATGGCAGAAGAGGGCGCATAGCTCAGGGATAGAACAGGTGCTTGGCATACCAAAGGTCCCAGGCTCCAACCCCATCTTCTCCACTCTTGCCTGAAACCCTGAAGAGCTGCTGCCAGTCAGTGTTGACAATACCGGCTGGATGGACCATGGGGCTGACTCAGTGGTCTGAGGAAGCTTTGCTATCTTTCCACGGCTCAGCTGCAGTCTTCGTTTCCTCACATATAGAGATTTTCTATAGGAGGCATTTATTGTGCAGTCATCAGCCCCTATGCATTTCAGTTTTTAAACAGCACTTTAAGCAACGGTGGGGAGTAGTTAGGGAAAATGTGCTACGAGTGGAAGAAAGCAAGAGAAAACCTATTTCCACTGACATTTGAACTTTTCTGCTCTACCACAAGGCCAGCTAGAAGTTATAACCGAAAGGGAAGAAAATGCTGTTGGTGCAGAATTCGGATATCTGTTATGTGACATAACAGTTGGATTAACAGCCTGGCTAAGCTCACGGACCCCTGCCGGAGAGCTGCCGAGGTCCCTATTACCCTGTGCTGAGAAAAATCTGGCAGGCAGACATTCCCTTGGCCTCACCTCCTTCCTCCTCCTCTCTGCCTTCTTGCTCCCTTACTTTGATTCAGAAGCATATGTTGTGGGTCCTTGCCGATGCTTGGGCAGGTGGGGGAACACAATATTTAATTTTCAACACTGACATGAGAGTCTTTTTACATATTTTTACCATTGGTAGCATCTACAACTGTACATAATTCTTCCATGGCATACTTACCATTGGGTTGTTCTCTTAATGTGGCTGTCTCTATTTTTATTCTAAAAATAACAAACACCAAAAATAGGCGAACCAGCCGTTCTAACAACATGCTGTACTTCTCACATGCACGCACGCATGCACGCACACACGTGTGTGTCGTATCACAGGCTCTAACTGTGAAATGTTACCAAGCCAACATTAATTTGGAAATACCTTCGCCAGCAAGTTTGTCACAGCAACCTACATGCTGAAACAAGATCTGCTTAGGGTGTGATCCTGTGAACACTTAGACAGAAAGAGGGCACAGCTGCCTGGGCTTGGCACAAGTTGTAGGCCCTTTTTCTGTCTGGACTTGCATGGGATGGCCCCTTTGGTCGAAGAAGAGGCAGCTCCCCCTTGATCACAGCTGAGCTCCTGAAGGCTTACGGTTATGGCAGAAAAGTGTGCAATTCTAGGCATGTTTACACAGAAAAAAGTCCTGCACTTCTCCACCTTCCCCAACCTGCATCTCCTTTTCCGAACATGCAGAGGACTGTGCCCTTAAGGGGCTTCTGGATAGAGACTTCCTAGATGGAGGGATAGCAGTCTGAAGGCACTGGGATCCTTCCTACTGAAGGCATCATGATCCTTAATAGATACTTTCTGTTAAGAAAACGGGTGAGAGAAATGGCAGAAAAACACCGGAGGGCTACAAAATGGAGGATTTCCTCTGGAATTTTTACAAAATTAGGAAGAACTAAGCAACAATTATTTTCCTAATCGTTAAATTGTATTATAACCCTCAATGTGATTTATTTTAAAGGAATTAAATGGAAGGGTAAGGGGTAAGGCAACTGGAATTGTCTTTCCCCTGTCCCCATTCCCTTCTTCCCTTGTTTCCTGGCATTTGTGCATTTCTCCCCATTCTAAAACCCATTCTAAAATTTATATCCATGCTAAAAGCTATAAATGCTGTTCCTTAGCCACTAGCAGAAAGACTTTCAAGCTACTGCATGATGGCCTTTCTTTTGGTATTGGATTGGCCCCTTTTGAATTAGATTGCAGCCTCTTGGTCTGCCCCACTGACACTGGAATATGGGCCACTGAGGACTGACCTCAAGTTGACTTTCACCCCCTCTGAATGTACTTGCCAGTGAATGAGTCTCATTGACCCCACTGGGACGTGTTTCTGAATGGACACTCCCAAGATTGGATTGCAAGGATTCAGTCTTACGCTTCTCAAAGTCCACTGAGTTTAGGGAGAGCTCACATATACCCAGTTTAGGATGCAAGGCTGCAATCTTACAGATGCGCACCTCGGGGTAGACCCCATGGTGCTGCGTGAGGTTTGCACCTGAGCCTGAGATGCACAAGGGACAGTGCGAGTTCTCTTCCCTGAACAAAAACAAGAGAAAGGCCAAGAGTCTCACAAGAGCACAGGCAGCATCAAGCACTAGGCAGGGCAGAGTACGTACAGGTAGATGGCATTTCAGAAGCTGGCTTTGTGGAGTAACGCTGTTAATTTTTTATTACTTTTTATTGTGAATGTCAACTGAAGAAAACCGTAAGTTAAAAAAATAGCAAAAGGAAATACAATTAAAACCAATTGTATTTTTCTTTCTTTTCTTCTTATGGTTCTGTTTTGTTTCACAACAAAATTAGGCCTGTGTTGAAATATATATTTTAGTGAATTAAAAAATGGGAATGGGAAGTGATACAGGTAAAGACAGGCAAAAGTGACATGGATTGGAAATAGATGGATCATCCATAAACAACTGGGAGCCAGCTGACGATGACTCAGAGTTTAAAAAGTCATTACTGAAATGGGATGGAAGGGTTCAGCTTTGCATTTATGGCCACAGAACATCAAATGGACAGGCTGAAAACTATCCATTATCAGAGAGCTGGACTGAGTGAGGCTGGTAGAAATCATGTTGCTAGGCTGGTGAGCTGGTTAACCGAGGTGGACAACTTCTGGTCATGAGGGTGTCTCCATACTTAAGTTTGTAAGCTCCCCCGTCACTGTGCTGCACTTTTCTTTGCTTATGAAGCTTTTCCTGAAGAATTCTGAAGGCTGCCATTACAGGCTGGACAAGAAAATAAATGTTTGCTTGTTGAATTTGTTGTTTTTGCCTTAGACAAGAAGTGTTTGCCCCAAACCAAAAAGTACTCACTTTGCTAAGAAAGCTGTACTAGTTACTAGAATCATGCGACATCTTGTTTACCTCATGCTATACAAAAGAGGAATCGAGAGTAGATTGGGGCCTCAGCTTGGAAAAATCCACTGTGTACCATTTATTTTGCAAAATAAATTTTGAACTTCACAACGCCTGTCATGTTTTCACAGCACGCCAGCCTCAAAACAGCCCAGATTTGGACAACACTGGGAGTTAGGAGCTGCCTCGCTGCATCCCAAGAAGGGGAGCATGCACCTTCTTTCCCAGCAGAATCGGGCTCCCTGTGTCCCACCTGACAGCTGTTTGGAAGCCCTGTTCTTCAGAGAGAGAACGTGCAAGACAGAGACTTCCCCACGTGCCATGTTCCTCTGCCAAAACTGCTGGGAGATGGCATGTCATAAGCACCAGCCCTGGTCCCCACCAAACAGATGGTGACTTGTTGGTAGCTAGATTTTCCTGGGAGACAAGACATGCGCTTTCCCCCACACCTTGTTTCTCAGCGGAATTCCAGGCTTGTGGCCTGCAAAGGTTGCCTGCCCCAGCTGTACATCAACCGGCAGGGCAGCAAAGAGTTAATTCAGCGTTTACTCAAGAGCCAACTGCCGCAACTTGTGTTTCTCCCTCCAAGCAATATCAGTCTCACCGGTCTCGAGAAGATCTTTATTGTCACGCACAAGTCTCTGAGCATAAGTGGAGTGTTGAACGCCATCTACTGTTCCTTTCCCAAAACTCTCCTTGTGAGCCCTTCTGTGTCTCAGCCCTGTAGGAGGTGCACTGTGGAAACAGGCATGCCTCTGCTGCTCCCGCTGTGCCTCTAATTGGGCTTCCCTGTGGTGCTGGTGGCGAGACACCTGCTCTGCCTCCCCGAGGGGCGAGGGCCCTCCACTGGAGAGATGTCCCATGCCAGTGTCTCCTCCCTCCCTCCAGTGCTTTTTGTGCTTTGGCACACATTCCAGATTTTTATTTCCTCCCGCTGAGCTGCCCCTGACCTTGTAAAGAGGCACTGCATTTATTTCCATTAGCTAAGAGGTTGCTTTTGATGAATATTACATGGGTTAAATGAAGGGGGGGAAAGAGGAGAAAGAAACATAAGGCTGTAGCAGGCATTTTATGACTGAGATGAGGATGGTCGTTTGGCATTAGCAGCCAGAGTGTTCGCTTTACTTTTCACACACTAATTTTCATCTTGGTCTTTGTTTATAGTAAAGTTTTGGTTGGTAGGTGCAAATCCATAATATAGCAAAACTGTATCTAATATTGCTTTGAGTTCTACCCTAAAGAGATTTCTCCCTTCACTGAGCGTTCGAGGTTAAGGGTTTATGCCTGCCCTTTTCATTTATTCATGTTCATCACCAGACAACCCAGGTAGCTTTCATTTCGCTTGATCCAAACCACTTTCCATTTGTCCTGGGCCCAGTCTCTTGGGGGAGCGCAAACCCCAGTGAAATGGGTTAGGGTGGCACAAGGACATAACAACCTATTCCCAGTGTTCACACTGCTCTATCAGCAAAACCAATTTTTGAGTTCTGTATTATTTATGATTTCATTTATTTATAACATTTCTGAACTGCTGTTTTCTCTCCTGCAAAGAGCCCAGGATGGCTTACATAACCCTCCTCCCCCTTTCCATTGTATTCTCACGACTGTCCCACCTTTCTTGGTGCAGGACTTGGGCATCCTTGGCACAGAAACCTGCCTATTTCTGCTTCTGTCCCCTACCCCACACTCTCTTGGGGTGATAAGCTTGGCAAAAGAACAAAAGAAACTCTGTCTCTACTCCATCCCATGTTATTTTGCTTGATATCCACAGCCAGGGTGGTGTAGTGGTTAGACTGGTGGACTGGGACTCAGGAGATCTGGGTTTTAGCCCCCATGAAGTTCACTGGGCGACTTTGGGCCACTCGCTGACTCTCAAACAACTCTTTATGGAGCGACTGGGTGTAATTTTGGGTTTTATTTTATTCTCTACTGTAGTTTTAAATGTTTATATTGGATTCTATCATACCGCATTTAATGGTTTTAATTATTGTAAACTGCCCACAGAGCTTCAGCTATTGGGTAGTCCAGAAACATAATGAATGAATGGATCAATAAATTAATCATTTGTTATGAATACTATTGTTATTATTCTAATACATTATACTAAAATGTAATCAAATTATTATTATTATTATTATTATTATTATTATTATATACTATGGTAGAAATGCAATCAGTTCAACATTATTGCTACTATTATACACTCCTGTTGTACAACAATAAGATTTTCTATATGTGGTGCATTATTAATATTGGAAAGCATTATTATTATTGTTGTCATTATTATTAGTGGTAGTAGGAGTAGGAGGAGTAGGAGTAGGAGTAGTGACTGTTGCAGCTTGCAGTGATGCAGTCCATCCCATTTCTTTTTGTTGCACCACAACTGGCTCGGTGAGCTGAGATCCAGCTCTCCCCAGTCCAAGTCTAACCATCTGTCCACTGCTCAGAAGTGCCTCCCCCACAAAAAAACACAGCTCAGAAATTCTTCTGGCTCTTGGGATGAATTCTGATTGCTTGCTTCATAAGTTGCCATTCTATGCACCGCTTGCTCTGCTTTCCAAGGCATCCAGAACCCTCTGCTTCCTTCAGAGGGAGACCTTTCACAGCACCGTTCTCTGGAATACCCCTGACTTGTAATTAACTATCTTTCCTGACCATCTTCACGCTCACTGACCTTATCTTTTAATTAGGCATTTGCCTGAAAAGTTGAGGTTGAAATTGCACTTGAGCAAGGAGCACAGGGATGGGAAGGCAATTCTTAGAGGGACTCCATGGCTCCAATCAGGAGGAGGAAGAAGCCAGTCAAGACCCCAAGGAACTCAAAATGAACAAGTCAAGGTCATGAGATTTGTTCATATAGGATTAGGAATGACAAGTGGCCTCAACTTGCCGCAAGTTGTCCGACAAGTGGACAAGTGGCCGAACATGGCCGCACTTATCTTAAGTGACCATAAGATATAGCGATGGTCACTCACACATAAAGGTGCAGTGATGGCTGTAGTTAAACTATGGAATTTGCTACCATAAGATGTAATGATGGCTTTCAAAAAGCATCAGACTAATTCATGGATAAGACAAACAATAGCTATGAGCCCTGCTGGCTATATCTAACCTTTGTATCAGAGGCAGTATGTCTGTGTATTCCAGCTGTGGAAGGCAAGCTGAAGGCTGATGTCCTACTTCGGGGGTTTCCATCAGCAACTGCTCAGTCACTGCTGGAATGGAACTCTGGATGAGATGGACCTGTGGCCTGATCTATCAGGGCTCTTCTTAGGTTTATGGTTCCTGGAGTGGGTGGGAATGGGAGAAAGGGTTTTGTGCCTTGGCATTGGATGGACAGCACATTGGCTACAGGCCTCTGGCAAGAAGCAACATGTTCTGAATCTCCCCAGTGGCACAGAAAATGTTTCAGAAATACAGAGGTGAAAGGGAGATGAGTCAGCTCAAGAACTCAAGTTCTGCCCACTGAAAATGTCTATTGGAAACACAGAACTCCCCTGTGATTCTCATTAGCAGAACTATCAGTTTAGCAGCTGATTCTAGTTTTGCTTATCATGAAATCACTGGCATTTTCAGCTTGCTGTCATTCGAAAGAGAAAAAATGAATTTCTGACACTGAAAAAGCACCTCTTACACCAGAGGTCTGTGTGTTGCAATGGAAGGACTGGTAGGCATGTAAGAAATCCAAACTTCAGTTGTCTTTTGCTGAGGATTTTTTAAAACAAAATCTACATTCTAAATGAAAGGGAAAGGAAAGCAATGCCAATATTCAGCCAAGAAAGCAAAAGGACCAAATAATTTCAAAGTGATGCTAGACGGAATGCACAATGAATTCATTGTTTATGGTAATTTCACAGATATTTCTTCCTTTAAGTACACAATGCAAAATGCTCTCCTGTTTAAATGAGGTGCTTTTGCAGAGTTCTTATTCCCAAAAGGAAAGTCTCAAAGCATTTATTGAACTAAAAGCCTCTTGATGAGATAGTGATAGCTTAAGTTCTGTTTCTGTTACAATTGAGCACAGGGTGAGGCACTGGGGGAAGCAATGCCTACTGGCTCTCATGGGGAGCAGGCCTCCTAGCTATTTGGATCTGTAAGTAAGGCAACCGGAGAGCTTTGTTAGGGGTCAAGGAGATCACCACCTGCCCTGCCGTGGTCTGTTGGTGACTGGAAGATTTGCCCCAGTACATTCTGGAATGCTTTCTACAGAGCCAGTGTGGTACAATGCTTAAAGTGATGAACTGGGACCCCAGAGATCTGGGCTCTAGACCCTGCAAGCCACGAAGCTTACTGAGCTACTTTGTGCCTATTGCTGACCCTCAATGTTCCCCACCTCAAAGAGTTGTTGTGAGGATGAAGTACAGAGGAAACATAAGCCCCCTTGGGCTCCTTGCAAGAGAAAAAAAGGCAGGATGTAAATTGAATGTAACATTAATATTAATACAAATAAATCTTTTGCTATCCCTGTGGCACAGAGTTGTTGTGGACCTGTGTACATGCAGCACTAGCTAGAATCAGGCTGATGGTAAATGTCAGGCTGGTGGTGTTTTGGTAAATGGCAAACTTTCCTTTTCCTGGCTATACAGTGTAAGCTTTTGGACTTGAAAGATTGCAGGCTGCGACAAACTTGAAAATGAACAATGAAAGATAGCCTGAAAAATTACCAGTGAAGCAAAGCAAATGTGTTCTCCATCATCACAGTGCTGGCACAACATGCATCACTTTGATATTCACTTAAAAAGCCTTCATTTCATAATGAAGCACCTGCTGTTGCCAGTTTTACTTTTAAACCCAGCAGCACCGGCTTTTGAAAGAAAGAAAACAGTAATACTGTTCATAGAAATACTCCTCATACAGATACTCCTCACAGGGGGCAGAAGGTCTTGCCCAGTGGACAAGTTCCCAGCTGCTTGGACATGCTGGATGGGTGCACACTGGGCACATGTGGATCTGTCCTAGATGCAAACCATCCAATGTGCCCGGGCACGTCACACTTTGAACATTTCATTCACTGGCTGAACATGCAGCCTGCAGGGTTGCATGTGCTCACCTGTGATTCGCTTGCAAGAATTAAGGATTCCTATCACCCATGCTTCTGCAGCAGAAAAGTTTAATTCATGGCAGGCATGTCATGAGCAAAGCTGGCTGGAGCTGTGGGTCAGACTAGATGGCCCAGGAGACCCCTTCTGATCTGCTCTGTGTCTCTGTTTCTGTGTTCTGTGTTTCTAAACTCTCTGTTATCATGCACCTTCTTTCACTGGTTTCACATGTTATGATGCTCACTTGTGTTTTTTAAAACCATTGTGCATTTGTCATATTGTTCAAACACCACAATGATATATCACTAGGGCTTGTTTCTGGCCCAGAAACCAGGATAAGAAACAATGGTTTGTTGCATGGTTTCTGCGTACTATGATTGTCTGCTATGATGTACAGACATGGAAGCTCCATTTTCTTTGTGGTAAAAAACCAAACCAACAACAACAACAACACACACACACACACACACACACAACTGAGTTCTGGCAAAAGAACTGCAACAGAAGGGGTTGCTCCGGGGGTCTCTATCACCCATAGATTCCTAGTAACATGTATGTCATCATTGCTTTGTTCCTGTTGGCTGCAAGCTTGGGCCCATCACCTTGTTTACATTCTGAAGCTGGGAGAAAATGAGTAAATGAATGGAGGGGAAAGGTGGGGATTGTAGCAAAAGTATTCATTTCATTTTTTAAAAACTTTTTGGTTAGGAAGTGTTGAAGAGATGGAAGTAAAATCAGGAGTGAGAAAAGAAGAACCTGCCTCAAGACCTCAGTGGAGCAAGCAGGAGGAGGATGAGAAGGGAACCACAGAGTGATGTTCGTGTTCTCTTTGGGACTGCTGGGATGTGTGGCAAGAGTGGGGGAGCAATTATGGGATTAGCCAGGCCATCTGGCAGGGAGAACCCCCCCACCCCCACTCCTTGTCATGGCACGCAGACCCAAGCATGGCCTCATGCCCAGGGAGCTGTCCGTGGTCCTGAATATGATTGCGTCATCAGATTAGGAACTTAAAACAGTGATTTCTCCATTGTGTCCTGTTCTTGCAGATGAAAAAAGGAAATTGCTATGAAATACGGCCTTTTCCTCCATTCTCACATAGAGTAGATCTGAGGCCTGCCCACTAGGATGATAACAATGTAATAAGAGACCTACATTGTGATCCTTTTGCTGAAGCCACTCATATTTTAGTGGCTTGGTTTCTGTTGTTTTACATATGTTGCTGTATTTTAAATCTTTTCACAGCTATTAAGTGTAATTTTGGTTTTTATTTTAATTTTATACTGCAGTTTTAAACTTCGATATTGGGCTTTATCATCTCATACTTTATGGCATTACTTATTGTGAATTGCTCAGACAGCTCAAGCTATTGGGCAGTATACTAATGTAATCAATGAAGCAATTATTATAATTATTAAAATAATATTCCTTCTCCTTTTTACAGATAATAGCCACTTCGAGCAGTTAGCATTCCTGGGAGGGTCAGGATATAATGATAATTCATCCCTTCCATTGAATTTGTATGGAAAATTAAAATAGTTGCTCCATGCGCAGGAGTGAGGGCCACTTTGCCCTGGAAATATTGTACCTGGGAAACTGTCAAGGACACTGTGTACAAGAAAGATGGCTTCCCCCATTCATACTGTACATGAAATTGCAAACTCGTCTTCCTATGCAACGTCTGTAAGTACTGCTGCTACCAGGGTGGTGCTGTTGCTGCCTCATTTTGCGCATGATTGTGGTGGCAGCCAAGTGAGGGAGCTGTGTGGAGTGGTTACTTCATTTGTCCATCAAATGAAGCCTATAAAAACATTAAAGGCAGCCTGAGACCAGCAGTTGAATAAGGGGAAATGGTCAAATAAGGGCAAGACATTTGTGTAAATGAGAAATCTAGAGAGTAACTTGATTCTAATCTGTACAACAGTCTGGGGAGAGAGGATCAAGTTGTTTGGCTTCTGCATACAAAGTGAATAGCTTCCTCGAGCATCCCCAGCCGAACAGATCTATAGGCAGATGTTATTAGAGTTCATAATGGAAAGCACTCTCATTAAATCACTTTGGAGGCAACCTGTTCCACCGTGGATAGATGTGTTGGGAAGCAGATATGCACTCTGCCTTCAGAATGCATAAGAGATATTTGCTTCATTATTCTAATTTAATATATATTCATGTCAATGATTAGTCTAATTTCACCATGGGCTGATGGGTGATCCAAACACGAGCTGATTTGCTGATAGTATCACTTCTTCACACAAGGTAGTGCAAATCTGGGCATCAGTACCACATCTCCTTTAAAAAGAAGAAATGTAGCTTGGAAGCAGTGAAAGGACTTCATTGGCTTCCCGTTTATTATGGGACACAATTAAAAGTGTTGGCACTTTACATAGCTCAGGATCTGGGTATCTGAATGGTACCTATAACAACATGTCCATATATTGAGGTCATATGTGGAGACTGTCCTCTGGGTACCTTCATCACCTGAAAAACATGGGTGGTGACCAGTAAGAGAGAGTCTTCCTAGTGGTGGCACCCCAGTAATAAAGTGCTCTCCATAAAGAGGCCGGCTGTCATGGGGCCCCTCAAAAGCAGAGTTGCCCAGAAGCAGCGCCAGGGAGGACCCAGAAATGCCTCCAAATAGGACAGTCCTCTGGATCTCACTAGCTGAAATAGGATCTCACTACCTCTAAGGGAAGCACCACTGCATTATGTCTCCAAAGGGCGGACTTCCAAACTGGATCCTCACTCCTCAGAGCCTCTCTGTCTAGAAGTCTGCAGATAACCAGATACAGCACATGAGAGGTAGAGTTCGCGGAGGAACGCTCAAGGCAGTTGCTTCAGGCTAACCTGGCTTGCACCTGAATTCAAGCCAAAGGCCAGTTCCCTTGGTACTGTCCAGGGTCCTGAACGTGCTCTGCTTCAGACCTGTACCACGTAGCAGTTTTCCCTCGTGCCTTCTCACCTGAGCGATTAGCTCAGTGGGACGAGGGCGTTCCTGCTGGAGTAGGGCATCCTCGTGGTGCCCACCACAGATGCTCTGCTATGTAATTTATTTTAATATTCTAATCCTTCTTTAACCTGTCAGTGTTATATTCTAGTTTTGAATTGTCTTCTTTTTGTAAACTGTCCTGGAAGCTTTAATGAAGTGATGTGTGAACTTTTTTTTAATAATAAGCAAATCCTGACCTTCACTAACCACCTTCCCTAACTAACTGTTGCCAATTCTTGCAAAACCGTCTCCTGCCCGCCTGCCATGTGGGGTGCAGAGCCCCCTCTGAGCAGGGCCCAGGTGGACTGGGGCTCATTTCCTGCCTCCAGCGGAGAAAAGCATTCTATGCCATTTGCAGTCTGCATGATCCCTTGCAGATCTTGCTCAGTGGTAACAAATTAACTACTACCCAGCCTCCTGTTTCCACTGCTGGATAGCCACTAAACAGCTGGCGAATAAGGGGAGAGGCAATGCGCTATAGGCCTCCTGAAATCAACATTACAGTATTTGTTAAGATGTAAGCCTGCAAAATGAAAATTATAAACATTAGACTCATCTCTTCTACTAGTTAGTTTTGAGAATAACATTGCCCTGTCATCTTCCCCCTCATCTTAAATGGGCAGTTTTCATTTCCATCTGCATCTCATGAACAACTGTAGCAATTCTACCTTCCTGAAGAGCTACCTTTGAAACACATTTTCAGTACTGATGGCCACAAAGACTCCTTTTTGAGCAGAAGCTGTGGGATCCAGCCTCTTTAAAAGACAGAACAAAATTACTCTCTATCATTTTCCTTCCTATGGCCACTAAATATATGAATACAGGATATTGGGCTAGGTGTTAATGACTCAGGATTTTAAAATTATTTTCAACTTTATTCTGTGGCAGTGATGCAATGCCAATATCTCCCTCCTGCAATGTTCCTTTCACCAAAGGAATAACTTCCCCACAGCCCCAGGGTCTCAGGCTGTCTGGGAAAATTGAGAAAACTTACTCATTCTTTGAGTTGACTAAAATGGCATTGTCAAAATTAGCTGCAAGGAGCAAGGCAAAGATACAGGGCAGATATACCCCTCTTAAAATGCAAGTATTTGATTTTTTACCCCTGGCTATACTGAAAGCACTAAAGGCTTTAAGTTTGCCTGGAAGACTTAAGGCTGGATCATGTTTCTGAGGAATACAGATACATAAGTAAAAGAATAAAATATAAATTGCCTGAGCAGATCCAACTGAGCTTCATCTAAATGTTTCATATCCTTAGAATCTCATCATTGGGCCCAAAGGTGAAGCTGTTCTAGGTTTGCTCCAGGAGCCACTATTCAGAGATACACTGACTCTGAGCATGGAGGTTCTGTTTCACTGTCCACTCCATCCCACCAGCCTCTTGGCCACACCAGCTCTGAACTACATGCATCTTCAGAGGAAGACCCAATGGCTGGTCTGAATCCTGAGGGGGTTCCTGAGATCCCCACATGGGAAGAAGCGAGGCTGAAGATTTGGAGGGACTCCTTAAACCCTGACAGCTCTCACTCACTTGATCTCCCCCTCCCCACCCCCCAGCAGAATTGGTGGTATGTCCAAATGGAAACAGAGCTAGCAGTTCAGGTCTCTCCGCCGGCATGAGGGGAACACTCCTTGGGCCCTGAGCACCTGCTTCCTTGAGAGCTCTGGGTCAGGATCCTGATTACAGGCCAGGAATGGGAGGGGCAGCTTCAACTAGACAACATTAAATTCAAAGCTTAACCAGTGTGGGAGCAAAATCTAATCTTGTTAGCTTCCTTGGTAAATCCAGCTGTTAAATCACAAGGCAGGAATGAAACTATCACGGCTTGTTCATGTCCTGTGACTGTAAATTCCATAATGCATTATCCCGCATTCAAATCCATTCATTCCAAGTGACTTGCAGAGAAATACAATGGAGTAATGCTAAAAGCCAACTATATCAGAGGTGAACATAAAACATGGGAGCACTCAGATAAGCAAAAGCTATTTGAAACAGCAGGAATCAAATATAAAATGCCATCATGAATTAAAAGAAAGGCAGGCAGGAAGGGAGGGAGCATTTTCAGTAGCTCTCTCGAAAGCAGAGTGGCACCATGACTGCCATGGCTCTGCTCTGTTATGGTACGCCATTACACGTTTGCCTTTAGTGAAGGTTCATTAGCAAAATTGCTATATACGTTCAACTTAATATACTTCTAAAAATCACAGGGCAAACTGGACTCTGGATACAAGAATATATCAGTTTCCAAACATTTTTCTACACTATTCTGTCCCAGATGTATCATTATTCACCATATAGTTCCTTCATTTAAGTTTTATGGTTATATCCTCTCTCTTCCCTGACCTGCTAACATTGCATTTGAATGTTCATTCATCCGTCCATCCTTCCTTTCATTTTAAAATGTTCTTTTTACCAGTAGAATTTATAAATGCAGCCAGTCTGGCCTGGAGTCACTTCTTGCTACTGTGTGTTTGTTCCTGCCAGCAGCTAATCATTTCCAGCACTCATGACAAGCTTCTTTGGCATCCACAATGTTTGGATTAAGCTGGCATTTTTTCCACTGCAGAACTCTCTGCTATGCAATAGCTAAATATATTGCTGAGCAGAACTGGACCTCTTCCTCCTCCAGCTGATAGCAATGATTAGACTGGTTAAATCAGCATGAGGGAACAACAAATACAAACAAACAAAACTGTGCACCATCACCAGGGAAAGCTTTCTTTAAAACTACCTGTGGTTTTCGGCCCGTTGGAATAGCTGTACACAGAGATGAACCAATGTCACCCATGGGATGCAAATTCTGGGGCAGTTGCATTCACTGGACATTTACCAAATGTATATAGCAGAGATAGATCATCCACTGTTACAGTCAGGGGCACTACTGATTTGGTTTGTTATGATGTTAAGAAGACTGTAATTGCAGGCACCTGCTTAGGGCCTGCATCCCATCAGAGACCAGCTGGCAAGAGCAGCTTGGATCTGCTTCTCCTCGTGACCCTCTGCTCATTCACGTCCCTCTCGCTCCTACTCGGTACTAGCGCTGGCGAGAAGGAGGGGCAGGAGATGCTTCTGCCAGCTTGCTCGCTCGCTGGCTGCCGTGCAAGCCGTGGTAGCAATGAGGGTGAGGAACGGTTGTAGCTGGTGACAACTGAGTAAGAAGGCAGGCTCCTGGACAGGGTGCCTGGCCCAGGAGTCCTTGGGGCCTGGGAGCCAGTCTTCCCAACTATCACACTTGTACATCCAAAGCACTACAAAGACAAACTTCAGAAGAGAGAAAGTGAAATATCGAAAATAACACAAACTAAAATATCAAGAATGAAAAATGACTTCAGTTTCCTGAGATTCAGACGTGGAAATATGCTAGGGTAGTATTCTGGCTTCAGCTGGAGTCAGAGCTTCCCTATCTGCACCTGTGGTATCACGTCTACCCATATTATGAATATTTTGATCAATGTTGCTTTATTTCTAAGGGCAGAACATCCACCGCTCTGCAGAGGATGCTAGGATTGTGTTGTTGCCAGTGACTTCTGTTGTGAGTGGTTATTGTGCTTGTTTTGAATACATTTCGACTCTAATTAGATTGCTACAGACTGCACTGATGACTTTTCACAACCATTTGGCACATTACAGTTTTTTCCTCTAAAGTTGTGAGTGTGTGTATATTCTCACCTGTCAAATGAACACAGACTCATTGGATGAAGGAGTGTTTTTTTTTGAGTATTTCAGGTGCCCCAAGTTGTTCTTGTTTTTGCTGTGACAAATTTGCTCAGTTACCTCACTGGAAATGATTCTCAGCAATAACAACATTGATGAATGACGGATGAAGAGTATGGTTAAGACTGCCTGTTCACAGGGAACAGGAAATGCCACCCCACCAGATAATTAGTTAAATCACCGGGGGCTAATATTCAAGCAGATCATGCCTGTTTACCTGCCTTACATGTCACATTATATTATATGCAGTGGAAAAAAAAACCCTTAGAGACAGAAAGTCTATCTTAAGTCATAGTTTTGTTCTTCTCATTAATGAGTGCAGAAAACATGAAATACTCCCATCCTTACAGAGTTACTGACACAGATTAGAAATGCCATTGATCAAGAAGCACGTATTTTAAAACCCACCCTTTTCCATCCTCACTGCAGGTATGTCATAATGATTACCTGCCATCCGGGGCTGATTCATCTACTTCAAGCAAGCTCTCTCAGGTATGGCTCAGTTCTGCAGCACCCTCCCCCCCCCCCCTCAAAATTTCTAGGCCATGTGTAAGCTGAGATTTGCTCAAGTCAGCAGGAAGAGTCTCAAGGCATGAGGGTTCCTGCAGTCTCAAGAAGGTTCTACCCTTATGAGGCTTTCTCTTCACAGCCTCCTTGTCCCTGATACTCCAACTCTTCTGTTCCCCTTGGACCAAGACACTACTTCTTACACATATTGTTTGGTTTTAGCTGTTTAAAAAATTCAAAGTATTTCTGATTTTATATCTTTTATTGCATTTTATTTGTTTATGGGCTGTTATGAGCTACACCAGAGAGCTCCTGCTGTGAGGCAGAATTGAAATGAAGTAATTCATAATTATCATTGTAGATTCTTGAGCAGCGTTCAGGCAAACCACCCCTCCCCACCATTCTGAGGTGGCACAGTCCAAGGAAGGCTAAACCATAAGATTCTCCTCAGCTATCGTACTAACACCTTCTGGTAGAGACCATTTTAACCAGCCTTACCTCCATCCACCCCCTAATGTATGAATGGAAGCAGCTACAAAGTTACCAGCCCCTGTATGAATACCAGCATCCCTCTGAAGGATCTGTCTCACCTGAACATGTTACTGTGATAGACACATGGTCTTTGCCACAGCTCTTCTTGTAGTGGCCAGGTGACCAATTCATCAGGCAGAGTCCATCGCCACTCTCAAGTCCCCCCTTTTGGCAAGGAAGGGTGTCCTTTGCATCTGGAGAAAGAGAGGAAAGAATTTCAGTGCAACAGTTTTGCTGAATGACTAAGGAGATCCATGTGTTATAAGGAGCCAGATTGCTTGGCTGATAGATTAGTCGATAGCTAACTGATAGTTTTGCTTTGCTGCATACCTGGAATAAAACTAATCAAGTTTGTCTGTTCTTTTATCATGGATGAGAGACAGAATAGCACTCAGGCAAACATGAATCCCACAATGAAAGTATTAATCCCCCTTTCTATCACTACTACCTCATTCCTCAAGTTGTATATCTGCATGTCTTTGTGATGTGGAGACTTCAGAATTTTTGTACATTTTCAGATATCTTATATATCATACAGGGTAGCATCACCAGTGATAGATGAATCTGTCTAGTTCATGTCTTCACGGAAAATTATAAATGCTTCTGCAGGCATTTCTCTTTAAAATATACATTTTTGTAAATGATTGCAGTGTTGTATGCCATTTTCCCTAATATGCACATTTTTAATGCATTGCTTTGATTGGACAGCTGCTTTGTGAAATTCTGAGAAGTGTGCATACTGAAGGATAATTGCATTTTGGTTCACATATTAGTTTGGGAAGCATGAATCAGGCCAATTTATATTAAAAAGTGAGCCAAACAAATTTCCCCCCATCCCTAGCCATCACATCTTTCTACACAATATACAGAGTTTTTAAAGACAGCTTGTCAGTGTGCGAAATCTTTTGTTTATCCCAGATTTCCTTAATCTAGAAAGGGCTGATTAACTGGCTTAATTAATGCAGAAGTAACTCCAGTCTGGAAGATCCCTGCTGAGCCGACAGTAGGATATCTTTCCTTTAAGTCTCCACTTGTATATTCTGATTGCAAATCAGCATGGGACATATTCTCCTGCGTGTCCTGTGATTGGTTAACCTCATTGATAAATCTAAGAGCAGGAAACTTGATGGCAACAAGAGATGTTCACTGGACTGGTTGATTTCTCTACCATTATCACGTAACCCCCTCCTGGTATAGTGACTGGGTCTGCTCCTCCCATCACAAGCCTTCACAGACTGGCTCAGATTCTGAGGCAGAAGCAGAGAAGAAGGGGTTGGAATTCATCACTCAAATGCCAAGGCCAGTAGATCCAGAGATAAGCCAGACAGTCACTAGATCCAAATGTTTCAAAATCAGTTAGACATTCAAGAGCGCAAGCTGAGATGGGTGAGGGCTGACTTAGCATCATCAGTTCAATTCTACAGCGTTAAATGAAGATGGTGGACCAGCTAAGAAATATCAGATGTTCCAGACCATGGAATCAGCTTTCCATCATTAAGCCAGCCTTCCCTATCCTGGTTCAGTTCATATGTATTGGCCTGAGATGTTCACCAGCCACTCATCATGGGCAAGCTTGCAGATGGCTTTGCTCCCAGCCCTGGCTGGCTCCAAGCTCACAGCTGTGCTCTCCTGCCTGCTGCCAGCATCCCTGGCAGTACAAAGGCAGAAGCAAATGCTTCTGCCTGGGACACAGAGATAAATAGATGGGACACCACTGGCGGAAGCCTAGGGATTCCTGGCTCAGAGCCAAACTAAACTTTCTTGTAAGCACACATAGGTGAGCGACACATGATTGGTAGATTAACTCCAGAGTAAGACTCAGAACCATGACACTTCCTCATCCCTGTTTTCATCTGAAATCCCACCACTGCCACCCTCTGGGTTCTTTTTTCAAATCTCCTGAAGGGAGGAGAATTTCAGGATAAAAATGCTTAAATCCATCCTCATTGTGTCCCATGGTGCCAGTTTGAACTGGGCCGAGGTGTACTTATTCTGGAGTAAAGAAACCGATCATGCACAGCTTGGTTCAAGAATACTTAGTTTAATCCCCAGAGGCCAGAACTTGGGGACCCTTGTGAGGACAAAACAAAAAGTAAACAATGTCATTCTCGCCTCATCCCACCACCATGTCTGAACTGGTCCAAAATGTGCCAGTTGCAGCATGTGTCTTGTGGGGAAACGCTGCAGTCCCCCAGAATACTATATCCTTGGCACTGTACAATTTTACAACCCTTCGTATGCTTGTGGACTGTATGGATTCCTAAAGAGACTGTGAATCTTCTCTGGTTCCATATTGGACTGTGGTGTTGTGCTGTGCAGAGTGCCTTACTTAAGAGCTTGGTGAAGAGATATATTGCTCAGGAATGAGTCCAAGTTGGTTATTATTTCTTATTAAACAGGAGGTGGCCGATTCCTACAGGGAGATGTTCTGTCTGAGCAAAAAGGCAGCAGCAACAAAAGAGGGATAAGAGAGCATGCTTAATTTTTTTTATTTTATTTTTTTTGCAGAAACTGCAGAGCCATTTCATACACAATGCAGACTTTGTTGAAGTACGGAAAATGTTTGCAGGTTTTCAAAAAGCATCTATCTCCATTTACTTTTGTATTCATTCTTAAAACCAGTGTACCTTTTTTTGTGTCATCTTTGACTTAATGCTGTCATGGTCGACTCCACCTGAAAGGAACTGTGAGTGCATATGTTCCCATCCATCCTTTGTTACCTTTGACTTTCCAGTCTTCTCCTCTCAATTTTGCTTGTTACCAGTGGTCGGGTTCACACACCATGACAAGCAATCCTGCACAGTTCCCACAGTGCATTGTGTTTCGTGTGGATGTGCCTGAAAAACTATCTGGAAACTCTTCCCTCAACCTCCATTTTCTTCCTTCCAGGTGATATCCCAGGATGCAACATGGGAAGAATCACAAGCCGAGATCACAAGCCAAGCAAGGATTCCCCCGCTGCCTCCCTTTCTTTCTTTGGCTTGCCAGAGAGGTGCCCTGAACCCAGCATCCCACAAAGCCAAGCAGTTCCAGGGTTCTGGCTTTAGCATGCTCACATGCTGTGTTTTCTGGTTCACACAACCAATCATGGCATCAAGAAACCACAGAACAGACCAGTGCTGCCATCCATGGTTTCTCTAAAACCACTGAGATATCACCACAGGGTTTGGATGACACTGCTGAACAAAGCAAAGGTAAAAAGGACAAGGTTGCTTGCTGTGTTGAGTTGAGCCATGTGAACCTGCCCAGTCTCTCTTTCCCTCTCTGGTCTCTCCTACTAGAGCAGTACCTTTGATTTCAGAGGTTCCTACTGGATTGCGCCCGTGTTGTTATGAGAAATGAGCAACACACTGCCTCCACCTATCCATGCAAAAGTGTCATTGTGGAATTGTGCTCAAAGTCTGTGCTTTTCTACTCTTAAACAAAGAAGCCCACTTCTGTTTGAATTAAAGTTCACCAATAACTGAGCACATACGCCACAGCACGATGAATAAAAAAGAGATTTCCTGCAGCAAATCCCCAGCAAGGAGGTACCACTAGAAACAGAGTTGTTATAATTCCTAAATGACAGTGCTTCTTACTGCAGTGCTGGAGAGTTTTTATAAATCCTGTCTGAAATTTAGATTACTAGTGGAGACATAATTAGCACAATAATCTTGACTGATCCCTTTATTTTTTTTAAAGTTGAAATATCAAAGCACAATAAACAACAGAAAGTAAAGGCATGAAATTGACTAGAACAGAAGCTGCTTGTGATCCGATTAATTTCAGTGCTTCATTGACTTGTTCCAAACTAGAGGATCCACCTGCATTTAGGTAATTGAAACAGAAAAATTGAAGAAAAAGCCTTTTCCACTTAATGAGTTTCCTCCTTATCCTTGCTTGATTTTGTAAAGTGCTTGATCAGTGCCAGGGAACTAAGAAAGCCTTTCAATTAAGTGGAAAAAGTTACTAGCCCACAAAAATTTAAGGAAGCTAGCTGGCCTTCTGGGGGCAATTGAGCGTATATACAGGTTTGTGCTGAGGGAGACTGTTGGGAATAGCTCTGATCAACCAGTCACATGTTTAGGCAGAAAAACCTAGAACATCTAAAGGAGCACTTGCGTCCATATCTGCCCTCCCGCCCTTGAGATTGGCAGCAGAGACCCTTCTCCGGTAACCCTCAGTGAATGATATTAGGAGGGTGAGTACCCGGAGGAGGGCTTTCTCTGCAGTGGTGCCCCATCTATGGAATGCGCTCCCCAGAGAGGTCCGCCTGGCACCATCGTTATTTGTTTTTCAGTGCCAGGCAAAGACCTTTTTATTTAAGAAATATTTTAATTGTTAATTTGTTTAATATTTATATTTGTTCATTTAGATTGTATTTTTAAGGGGTTTTGCCGAGATACACTGGGGGGGTGGGGGGGTTTTTAATTGAAGTTGTTTCAAATTTTTACTGTTGTAAGCTGCCCCAAGGCTTTATTGCGATGGGGTGGCATAGAAATGTTTTAATAAATAAATAAATAAATAAACCTTCTGTGAAGGACATTAGGAGGGTGAGTACCCGGAGGAGGGCCTTCTCTGCGGTGGCACCTCCCCTATGGAATGCGCTCCCCAGAGAGGTCCTCCTGGCACCGTCGTTATTTGTTTTTTGGTGCCAGGCCAAGTCCTTTTTATTTAAAAGTTATTTTAATTGTTAATTTATGAACTGTATTTATTGGGTTTTTATGTACGTGATGAGATGTTTCTGTTTTTTTAAGTCTAATTATATAACTGTTTATTTATGTTTATTTATTAATGTTGTAAGCTGCCCCGAGGTTTTTTGTGAATGGGGCGGCACAGAAATGGTTTAAATAAATAAACAAACAAACATGCTGGAAGTTTTTTTGCCTAAGCTTGCACAGGATTCCATCTTAAATTTGCCATCCCCAGTGTGCTGCCCTCCACATGTTTAGGACTGATCTTTGGGAGCTTGTAGGGTTTTTCCTCTTGCAACATGTTTAGGAGTGTGGCCTTAATCATTTTATCCTACAAGTGTTATGCAATTAAATGAGGAGAAGAATGTCTCTTTTAAGATTGCACCTACCACCTTTATTTTCTTTCTTCTTTTTTTTTGGAAACTCTGAAATTAAAATAACTTAATTAACTTAATTTAAAATAATTTAATAATTCTGATATTAAAATAATTGAACAGCATTTCCTCTACACTTAATCTTAGGACACCTTTTTATTTGATTGAATGATTTTGGTACGCCGCTGTAGGTAGCTAAATCAGAACAATATCCTCTTTCAAGCCCTCCATAAAGTGATTCTGAAGGAACATTCTGGGTCGTTTTTGCCTGCCTGTTTTCACATGGCCCCAGCTTCCCCTGCAGTTCAATTCCAGTTGATTCCATCTCTTTTCTTCTGCTTCTGTTCTCCCTAAAGATCAAATCAGTTTCTGGAGCTCTCCTCTCCAGAATGCAATTAATACAATTTGCCCAGTTTCAGTGTCTTTGATGCTATTTTATTTCGGAACTCAGCTTCAGTGCTCCATGAAACAGCACGCAGAACCAACGAGGGTTTATAATGAAGAGGAAAGGGTGGGAAGGGAGGTACTGACAGCACTAACAAGAGTAGATGGTTTGGCGAACTAATACTATTATTGCAGAGGAGATACAAGACGGGCAAATCTTGAGTATGACAAGATGTGTATCATCAGTAGAATTGCATGCAGCAGTATGAAGAGGAGGAGGAAGCGGCAGTGGCAGAACCACAGCCTCTATTTGGAAACAAACTCATGGAAATTAAGACATTCAACTGACACCTGCAATTAAATGCGAAAGTACAGAATTCCCTGCATTCAGGCTTCCAGCCAACTGTGTCTTTTCCTCAAATACTCCATTTCCCCTGCCCAATTGTTTATTTCTCCCCCAGCTTCTCTGCCAGATCCTTTGTGCTCCCTGAGCATGTGCCATTCCAGTTACCGTATTTTTCGCTCTATAAGACGCACCTGACCATAAGACGCACCTAGTTTTTAGAGGAGGAAAACAAGAAGAAAAATATTCTGAATCAAATGGGCACATCATCACAGGCACATTCCCCATCACTTCCCCATGGGCTGCACATCTGACAGATTTGCTGCACACACATATTCGCTCTATAAGATGCACAGACATTTCCCCTTACTTTTGAGGGGGAAAAAAGTGAGTCTTATAGAGCAAAAAATACGGTAGGTGTTTTGGAGGTGGTTTCATGATGCCTTTTATTCCTGACATGTGTTGTCAACAACCTTCTCCAACAGAAAGTAGAGGAAGGTACAAGAGGATCAGCTGTCCTTGATTTAATACTAACAGGAATAGCCTGGTGGACAAAGCAACAACCATGGGAACTCTGGGGGAAAGTGACCCTGAGACACTTGAATTCTCAATTATAAAAGAGACAAAGGGCAACTGGAGCCAAACAAAAGCGAAATGCCATGAAAAGGAGTCCAAGAGGTGTGGAACATCTTGAAAAAGAAGGTTCTCCAAGGACAACTACAAACAATTCCATCAAGAAAAAAGTGAATTGTGAAGTGAAGACAGCAGAGGAAGGCCGTGTGGCTCCACAAAAGGTTAAGTGACAGCCTTAAAAAAAAGAAAGAACATGTACAGGAAGTGGAAGCAGGGCCAGGCCACAAAGGAAGAATATGAAGAAATAGCAAGGAGTTCTGGGCATGGCATCAGGAAGGCTAAAGCAGGAAATGAACTGAAAATAGCAAGTCATGCTAAGGACAACAAGAAAGCCTTCTTCAGAGACATCCAGAAGAAAAGACATGAGAAAGAGAAGGGTGTCCAGCGACTTAAAGTAGATGACTGAATGATAACAGACAACAAGGAAAAGGCAGAGGTGCTGAATTCCTACTTTGCCTCAGTCTTTTCTCACAAGAACATCTACAACCAAGAGAAAGCACAACCTGAAAGAGAGCGATGGCAGCCCAAGATTGACAGACAAATGGTCAAAGAATACCTATGTGGAATAAACGTGTTTATCTCCAGGGTCTGATGAACTCCATTCCAGAATCATAAAAAGCTAGTGGAGGAACTCTCAGAACCACTGGCTATAATCTTTGATAAATTTTGGAAAACAGGAGAAGTGCCAGACAACTGGAGAAGGGGAATGTTGTCCCATCTTCAAAAAGGGGAAAAAAGATGAACCTGGGAACTATAGACCAGTTAGTCTGACATCAATCCCTGGAAAAATTTTGGAGCAAATTATTTAAAAAATCACTCTGCAAACATCTTGAAGAAAATGCAGTGCTTAATAGAAGCCAACATGGATTTATCAAAAATAAGCCTGTCAGACTAATTTAATCTCATTGTTTTGACCGGGTAACCTTCCAAATGGACAGAGGGAACACTGTGCACATAATCTATCTAGAGCTTAGCAAAGCTTTTGACATAGTGCCACAACTCATTCTGATAAGCAAATTAGCAAAAACAGGACTAGATGGAAAAACTATTAGGTGGATCCAAAATTGGCTGCTAAATTGAACACAAAGAGTCGTCATCAACGGCACCTTCTCAAATTGGATGGAGGAACTAGTGTGGTGACACAGGGTTCAGTCCTGGGTCCAGGGCTCTTCAGCATCTCTATTAATGATTTAGTTGAGGAAGTACAAGGAAAGATAATCAGATTTGCAGATGATACAAAACTGGGTGAAACAGCAAACATCCTAGAAGACAGAAAGAAGATCCAGGGTGATCTTGATAAACTTGAACACTGGACTCAAAGCAACAGAATGAGATTCAACAAGGACAAGTGCCAAATCCTCCACCTAGGAAAAAACAAACCAAATGCATTGATACAAGATGGGGGAATACGTGGCTCAACAGAACTGAAAAAGAAAAAGATGTCAGAGTAATTGTAGACAAAGTATGAGCCAACAATGCAATGCAGTCACAAAAAGGGGAAATGCAATTCTGGGATGCATCAACAGAAGTATTATGAGAAGTAGTAGTTCCCCTATACTCCTCACTAGTCAAACCTCATCTGGAATACTGTTTCCAGTTCTGGGCACCAAGATTTAAGAAAAATGCAGAATAATTAGCAAGGGTCCAGAGGAGGGCAACAAAAATCATCCAGGGTTTGGAAACACTGCCCTATGAGGAGGGACTGAGAGAACTGGGCATGTTCAGCCTTGAGAAGAGAAGACTGAGGGGGGACATGATATCCCTCTATCAGTACCTGAAAGGCTGTCACAAAGAAGAAAGTCAAGATCTCTTCTTGCTGATACCAGAGTGCAGGACATGGAATAATCAATTCAAGCTGCAACAACCCAGATTCAGGCTGGTTATCAGGAAGAGCTTCCTCACTGTCAGAGCAATATGACAGTGGGACCAGCTGCCTAGAGAAGGTGTGGGCTCTCCAACAGTTGAGACATTCAAAAAAGAAACTGGACAGCCATCTGAGTGGGATGGTGTAACATAGTGTCCAACAGCAGGAGGTTGAACCTGATAGCCTTCATGGCCCCTTCCAACCCTACTATTCTATGATCCTATGATTTCGACAAACCAGTTCTAGCAGTTTTATTTCTGCTAGAAGCAAGCTGTAAAGCAAATGGGTCTTAATTGCCCATTCCAGATCAAGCCACCACAAAATATTTTTCATTAGAATGGGGAACACTGGCTGTGGAAATGCATCCCTGCCCTAGTCTTCTGTGGGAGTCACAGCAAAGCAGAGGGAATAGGGAATCCCAAGAAGCATGAAAGATGACTTTGGCATCCCCACTAATAAAAAAAGTACTTGCACTGTTCTTCTGACAGCCCTGGCTTGACTACATCACTGCATTTAATGTAGGAACGTAGGAAACAGGCTCACACTGAATCAGACCATTTGTATGGTCAATACTGACTGGCTGCAGCTGTTTGGGATTTCGGGTGGTATTCTTTCCTAGCCTGCAAAGAACCAGGCCTGAGGCCTTCTGCACGCCAAGCAAGTGCTCTGCCACTGGGCTCCAACCCCTCTGGTAGTGCCCTGGTGTACCACTACATCAGGTGCACTGTGGGAAGCTAAACTGATGGCTTCCAGATCCAGCCACCCATGGCAGATACTCATGGTGGCCCACGCCCCAGTCCTGCCATCATTTTAACCAAGGCAGCTGCCCTAAGAAGCAGGGTGGGAGATTCAGAGTTGGAGACATCAGTAGCTCAGTGATAGAGTTGTCAGTTGGAGACATCACTAGCTCTGACCTCCAGGAGGATTTCAGTGGGGCTTATTGCAAGAAAATAGCAAGATGGACTCTACCTGCTCATCAGAGCTGAGTCAGAGGCAGCCATCAAGAGAAGGCCAGGCACATGGAATCACAATTAAAGGCCAGGAGGGCAAAACAGAGGAAAAGCGAAAAATCAGGACAAGGTAAGAGCCAAGGACAAGGAAATCATGAATCAGGATGAGGAAATACCAACATTCCCTAAATGAAGTTCCAGCCTTTAGGGCACAATCCTAGGCATGTTGAGAGAGAAGAGGCAGAAAAGTCCTGTAAGGAAGGCCCTGCACTCCTCAACCAGGAGTAGACGCCTAGAGGTCTACTTATTGAGGATAGTCGATGTCCAACAGGTGTAAATGCAGCCATCAAACAGTTCCCAACCTTTTCTCCTCACACACCTCTTTGGAAACTGCTGGAAAGATCTCTTGATAAACCTCTTTTTGGTCTTTAGATCAAAGTATACACGTAAGTAGTAGCTTAATAACATTTCTTTCCGCAGTGCTTGCATGATCCTCAAAACCAGAATTCCATTACGGAAATTGCAGGCCCTAGGCCAGATGGGTCTGTTAGTTCGTTCAGCCCTATCAAAGAGGCCTTGAACTGTCTCATTAAAAATACTAGGACAAGGTAACCAAACCATCCTTTCGCCCTCAGTAGACTACTGACTAATCAACTAAGACAGAATCAGTAATTACCACCATTGTAACACACCTGCTCACTCAGCACTTCACAAGAGTAAATATAGGAGATCTTCTGCTGTAGGTGGCAATCCAAAATCAGACAAGTAAACAAAAGAGAACAACAGGAGTGGTGGAGAGAACCCCTCTTCCAATTATCTACATTGTGATCTCTTCTAGGCACAAGGTCTCCGGCCCAGAGAAGTGGTCCCATTCATTTCAGTGGAGAACAGACTGTTTCCTGGGTCAAGTGGCTTAGTTTTCACCACTGGAAAGAGTCATGAACCCATGTGTCATGTCAGTGACCCATTTCAACAGGTCCGAATGGGCCAATCCTATACATATGTCCCATTTTGTTCAATATGGTTTACTCCTGGGTAAATAGTTAAATTCTAAGGCCATAAGGCTAATCAGAAGTCACAGTGTGTTAAATGGGGATTAATTTGGGGTGAGGTAGTTATAGAATGGCACCTAAAGATGTAATCCTATACTTACTTGACTGGGAGTTAACTTTATTAAAATCAATGAAACTTTCTTCTAAGTAGACATGTATAGGACTGAACTGCAATACAATGCCATTATGTTTCTTAGAACAAAGTTCACTGGAATGAAATAGCCACACTCCTAGGGGCCAGAACTAATAAGTATGGTTGTTACACGAATCAATGAATCAAATGAATGTTTGTAGATGAATTTATTATACCTGCAAAATCTGCACTTAAGAAAAATTGTTCTAAGGTAAAGTCTTTTATGATCATGCACATGTGAATCACAGCAGGTGTTTTTTTAAGAAGAGATCCACCAGCCTGCCTTTTCTCTGACACAGATTAAGAATGCCTCTTTTTAGTTGGGACTTGCCACTTGAAGTTTCAAGTCCCAACTTGCCACTTGAAGTTTCAAGTTTCCTTAAATTATTATTTTTTTTAAAAAAATCTGCTAACTTGCTAGCAATATTTAGTCAATCATATGGTGTTTTTTAAAACTTTATACATCTTTATAATATTAATACAGACATAATTCATTCAATAAATAACAATCATGATTATCAATAATAAAATGTGTGATCATATTTAGATTCTTATATTGTACCCAATACTAAAGCTGGGAAGAAGATTAATTTAATCTTCATTTTAAAGCAAATGATCTACCGTATTTTTCGCTCTATAAGACGCACCTGACCATAAGACGCACCTAGTTTTTAGAGGAGGAAAACAAGAAAAAAAATATTCTGAATCAAATGGGCACATCATCACAGGCACATTCCCCATCACTTCCCCATGGGCTGCACCTCTGACAGACTTACTGCACACACATATTCGCTCTATAAGACGCACAGACATTTCCCCTTGCTTTTGAGGGGGGAAAAAGTGAGTCTTATAGAGCAAAAAATATGGTAATTTATACCTCCTGGAATAATCTTCTTACCCAAGCAGAGTTATCCTTTGCAGTGAACACTTCTCCAAAATTTGGGATGGAGTTCTTGGTTCAAAACTTTTATAGAGAAATGCATACCATCAAGATATGCTAAAGACTGTAAAACATGGAAGTTCTACAAAGACCTAACAGAATTTGATCAAGTAATGCTTAAAACAGATGAGAAAATTATTAAAAGACTATATGATTTTTTACTTGCCAGGAAAATGGAAGGGGAACAGGTTAAGGAAACTATGATAACACGGGCACAAAACTTTGGATTTAATGTTGAACTAGAAAAGTGGCAAAAACTATGGGAAAGAAACATTAAGGTAACATTAGCAACTTCGTATAAAGAAAATTTATTTAAAATGTTCTATAGATGGTATTTGTCACCAAGTCGATTAGCTGTTTCCAAATATGTCAAATAGATGTTGGAAATGTAAACATAAAGTGGGTACTTTTTATCATATGTGGTGGACTTGTGATAATGTGAAAAAGTATTGGATTAAAATACATAGATGGATGGAGGAAATATTACAAAAACCCTTTGCTTTTAAACCCGAAGTTTTCTTGTTAGGCATCATACCCGAAGACATTAACAGACAGGAAATGTATCAGATGCTGCACCTAATCACAGCGGTGAGGATTGCATTCGCTCAATATTGGAGAAGTGAGGAGCTGCCCACCGATGGATTGATTGTAAGAAAGATCTTGGACTGCACAGAAATGGATAGATTGACTTTATCATTGAAGGAGAAAGAGGATACTGACTTCTATCGAACTTGGGATTCTTTCTATAATTGGCTGGAGAAACGGGACTTGGCCTAAACTTAGAGATGTTTTTAAATTATTATAAATCAATTTGAATTTGACTTTAGAATGTTAAAAAATATGTAGTAGGAGGTTGACACAGTAAATCCAGTTTGCCATGTTTGATGTTTTTAGTGTTAGTTTAAAAATGTTAATAAAAAATTTATAAAAAAAGAAGAAATGCATACCTTGGGGAAAATTGGGTGTGTACAGAAAGGAAGATCCGCTGTGTACAGAAAAGGATTTCTAATTACAAGAAAGAGCAGGGTACACGTGTGTGGAAGCCTGTTTGTGTTTTCCTGGAAGGGACTTGGCCCATGGGCAAATTAGCAATTTGAGGCACCAGCCACTGACAATGGAACTCCCACACCCTGGTGGTAGAGATGAACGGAGTGAACGGAATTTATATTCTGATAGACTCCTCCTCATTTGCAAATACAGTTAGCAATACTTTTTCTCCCCCTTCATAGGGATTTTCAAGAGAATATTCTCATTGGAGTTCAGAGTTTATCATTAAATTAGTCAATTCCTCTCCCTACACACAAGGAAACAAAGAAACCCTTAAACTCTTTAATTACACAGTCTACTTACGCAGCTTGGAATAATTGCTGCTTCTTCCAGTACGGATGGAGCTCCCCAGGATATCAGACAGGTGGGAGAAAAGAACTATGGAGGAAGAGAGAGAGAGGAGGAAGAAAAAAGGGGTCATACTTAATCAGTGTTTGTTTTGGTTTGTACGGCAGATGTCATTGAGTGGAACATAACGTTGTCAAAGTACACCCACTCAGTTTACTAGCCAGATTTGCAATGCCTTTAAACATTCACTTCAGTGAGTAGAAATAAAACCCAGTTCGTCACTGACATGAGCATCCGGACAATTATGTTTCAACTTGCTGGTCTCTTAAAGCCTAAAAGAGGAGAGGTCCAGGACTCAGCAAAAAAGAACATTTTTGCAAGCAAAGTTCCAGGTTCAGTTCCAGGAATCTTCTGGCATTGCTGAGAAAGGTTTTTCAGTCTCTGCTGTAAACCTCAGAGAGCTGCCACCAGTCAAAGCATGCAGAACTGAACCAGGTGGACTCAGGGTCCAGCCAGCATCCTGTGTTCCTAGGCAAAACTCTGGTATGTGGCAAAATGTGTCCTAGTTGGGTTAATGTGTAATAAACATCTACGCAGAAGTAAGCTCCAATAGGACTCCTATGCTCAAGGAAGTGGCCATTGCTTCAGCATAGCTGGATTGTTTCAGAACTTCACTTTTTGAATTTTTGCAGAACAGTTTGTGCATTTCTAATCTGGTTTGGAGAATTAGATGTTCATGCCTGTGCTTTCCATAATCCAGATTAGATGGAGGCCAGATTTGGAAATGTAACCAAGAATGTTCCCTGGCGTAGCACTCAGCCCCCCTTCTCCCATTGTGGGGGCACTTCCAAACACTTGCTGATGATGAAAAACATGGAATTACTTTCAGTCTTTCTCCTTCCATCAAAGACTGTGAAAGTGAGAAATAGAATTCAAACTGCTTTCTTGCTGCACGTTCCCCTTGCCAGGGAAGGAGCAGCAACAGAACGTGTGAAATGTGTGAGATAAGATACAGAACACACACGTTATGCAGGCATACATGCAGTGGTTCCAAAGTTTGCACTGGACCCCCCCCCTTTTTTTGTTGCAGGATTTGTAGATGTTACATGCTTATCCTGACAGATGCTTCCTTCTCTCTCCCTCCCCCTCCAACCCAACTGTGAAGATCTAGTTAAGAATGGGTGGTAAGAAAAGAGAAAAAAGGGCAGATCGTTGTACAGGAGAGATCTGATCCCTTGATGCAACTTGGCCACTCCTCTCCCCCACATGAACCCCACGATTGCAGGGCTCCCAAAGGTTGTAGCTGCTGCACCCCACCCTGAATATGTTTAAGGATGGGTGGCGCGGCCACGATGCTTCTCGCTTCGCCTAACCGACGCGTGCCTGGGAAAGGCTGAGCCCCCTCCCCACTTCCCCCAAAAAGAAGTCAGAAAGAAAGTCACCCGTGCGCCTGATGAAAGCCAGGTGCTCCCGGATTTCCCGGGGCTGCATGAATTTGCTCGCTTGCGGTGGACAGGCGGCGTGTGGATGTCCGGTCCGCCGATGGGAGGAGCGGGTGGGGGAGGCGCGGAGGGAGCGCACGCCGGGCGCCACGGAGCTGTCCGCGGTGCTGAAGCCCAGCCCGCTCCGGCTGCCCGCCGCGCCGCGGTCGCTCGCGCACAGCCCCGAGCCGGCGCTGCGAGGGGTACCGCGCCCGCCGACGCAGGAGCCCCTCGCCTCCCGCGGGAGGGTGGGGCTCCCGGGGAATCCGCCCCGCACAGCCCGCGCTCTCCCGCCGCTTACCGGAGCAGCCTGTTCGCGCCATGCGCTCCGGCGGCGGCTTCCCGAGCGGCCGGGCGCGGGGGTGCGCCCGGAGAGCCTCGGCGGCAGGTGCGCCCCTCTCGCTCGCCCGGGGAGCCGCGGCGGCGGCGCGGGGACGCGGCGCGCTGCTTGCGGGCGGGCCGGGCTGACCTCAGCTCGGCGGCCGCGCCTTCCGCGGGGCTGCGGCGCCGCCCTCGAAGCGGCAGCCGCGTAGTAGCTCGGCCGGCGCCTCGCCTCTCCGCCGCGGCCCCCCGGGGCCGCCACGCAGCGCCAGCGCCCCGTGGGCGGGAAAGCGGCTGCCGCCCCCGCCGAGCGGGAGGAGGAGGAGGAGGAGCGCCGAGGCTCCGGCCCCCGCGCTCGGCTCCCCTCCGCCGTCCGGGGACGGGGGGAGCGGGCGCGTGCGGGCGCCCGGGCCCGTTCGCGGAAGGCAGGGCAGCGCTCGTGGGCGCTCGGCGGAGGCCCAGGCGGGCGAGGCGCGGCTCTCGGCCTCCCGGGAAGCGGCGCCTCGGGAGCGGGCGGACTTTTCCCGCACAGGGCAGGGCCAACGGGCCTCCAGCCTGCCGCTCCTGGGCCTGGTGCAAGATTTTGGTTCTAGCGTACAAAGCCTGAACAACTCGGGCTCAGGATGCCCGCAAGGGCATCTGTGGCATAATGGCAAGGCTAGAAATGGGGGCCCCTTCAGGATGGCCAGAGCCACACCCCAAAGCCAGCCCCTCAAGCCACAGCTATTCTCAAAATTATGCACCGGTTATTACACAGTTAAAATGAGCTTTGCCACTTTGTCTGAATTTCTGTTGAGTTAAGGATGAAATATGCGTGCATTGCTTTTTAAGGTGAATGACAGCTTCCAGAAGTGATTTCTTATTATTTATTATGAATGCATGATTTTTAAAAATTGCATTCATCCCCCACTTCCCACCCAGAAAGCTCCTAGAGTGGCTTGTGTGGAATAATCAGGCAGTTCCTGCCCGCAGGCTTACTATCTAAAAACCACGACATGCAAGGGGAAAGGGACATGGAGGGATGAGGAAAAAAGAAAACGCCAGGAAAACCTTCAGTGTAGCAGCTCGAGTTTAGTAGCTCCCTTTTTATGGAACTCTGTGCATCTGGATATCAAGCAGTGATAGTCACTATAGTGCTTTCAACACCTGTGGAAGACAACTTTGTTCCTGGAAACCTTTTTCACTGACCAGCCACAGATTTAATTTTATCCTTTTTTTAATGAATTGCTGTTATTCTTTTATCTGTTTAAATTTGGATTGCTCACCACTTTGGAATCTATCTAGATTTGGAACAGTTTACACATAGTGTAAGTAATAATACAGTTAATAAATGGACCAAGTTGTGCTCCAGAGAAGGAATGTCTTTAGTTCTCCAGTTCTGCACTTTGTCAACTTTGGATACTTTTAAAAATAAACAATGCATAATCGTACACATGTTTGGAGGGAAAAGAAAATCCTACAAGTTGTGGTATATCACAACCAGCCAGGCTAAATGCACCTATTTCATAGGCCTTGCTTTTTTCATCCTCCTCCCTGTGCCCGTCAGTTCGCCTAACATTCTCCAATTTGTCACTGTTCTACTTATAGGGTGGCCCCCAGAACAAGTATGGAGGCCCACACACGAGAGAGATGAATTCTCTCTCCACCTCAAACTGGAACCTGTTACAAGCTGGCTAAACCTGACATAGGGTTGCTAGTGCAAATGGTCCACTTATGTGACCAGTGGAACATCTGATTCTGGAGCTCAAAGAAGACCTCAGCAGTGACTCCCTTTCAATCAAAGCCTATAGTTAGAATTTATTTTTATTTATTTATTTAAAACATTTTTTACCCCGTCCAATGCAGAAGAATGTCTCAGGATGGCTTACAATAATTAAAACCAATAACAATCACAGTAATAATAATTACAATAAACAATAATAATTACAATAATTTAATACATTAAATAGCAATACAATAAATCTCATTCATAACCAAAACCAAAACCAAAATGTGACTGTAGATGTTAAAAACTATTTAAAAACCCCTAATGCGTAAAATGATGGGTGAATAAAAATATTTTTACTTGGCGGCAAAAGCCTGCAGTAGGCGAACCTCTCTGGGGAGCGCATTCCATTGTCTGGGTGCCACCACAGAGAAGACCCTTCTCTGGGTGGACACCCACTTTACCTTCTTCAGGGAGGGTTCCCAGAGCTGGGCCTCTCCTGTGAATCTTAAGGAGCATGAGGGCATATAAGGAAGGAGACATTCCTTCAGGTGTCATGGTTGCAAGCCATTTAGAGCTTTGGTTTACACTTAGAATCAAGTTTAGATTTGAGCCTAAATTTAATCTAGAATGTAGTCAATGCACTTTGGATGTGGGTGGTACAGAGATGACTCTGGTGCTGCAAGATTATGCTGAGCATTTTAAGCCTCTTTCACCTTCCCATTCCCCGCCAAAGTGTTCCATGTTCAACCTGGTGCTGGAGTGGTTAAGCTGGAGCTAGCGAAAGCAGTGACGCTCATTCAGGAACCTTTGAATGTCTGCGTGGTTGTTTCATTTGGTGAACCACTGAACTGCAGAACAGTATCTGCACACCTTAGGCATAACTGCCTAACTTCAGCGCCCTCAGCCCCTGTGCTGAGCCTGTCCTGGATGCACAAGAAGGACTACGACAGCTGCCCTGTTCCAGTTAAACTTTGCTTGAGCAACAAAGTCTTCCTGAACTCTGGTTGGTCCTCAGTGTCTTTCAGCCCAGTCTGCTGTTTCGGTTGAGTGCTGGCTCACCACAGAGGGCAGCCTACAGCTGAATCTTGAATTTACACATTTAGCCTTTTAGTTATTTAAACTCATTGACATTTTGCAGGGTAGGGGAGGATCAGTTTCTATTGATTTAAGAGGGTAGCTTTTGGGTTTAGATTTATGGCCTTACAGTCTATATGTGCTCAATAGTACATCCCACGGAGTTTAACAGGGCTTCGTTTCAGATAAGCATTCAGAGAATTGAAAATTTAGGCTAAGGTCCATATCCTTACATTCCATGGGAACCCCATGGAACTCAATAGCACTTAGTTCTGAACTGACATGCATATGATTGCGCTGTTAGCCATGATCACAGTGCATCTTTTGTCATGTTTGCTACTGATTTGGTTGAGTTACCTGCTTGAATCTCCATCTGGTAGGATCTCACCTACGTGTTAAATGCACACCAGTGTAAATACACACACCCGCACACACACGCTTGATTTGGCAATGTCTTGATTACTGTTCTCTGGCTCATGATTCTAAGAAATCATAGGATGAAAATAGATCAGTAGTCAAAAACAATTTCAGCTCTCATGAGTGGCCATTTCCAAGCAATGCATTAATTAGGGAGAGATTAGTTCCCGGCATGATGCTAAGAACATATCGCATCCTATTAGCAGGAAGACTTTATCATGCACTGTTGTGATTGAGTTGGAACCAGGGCTTCATTTCCTGCCACCCCAATTTCAAGTGGCTTGAACAGAGGAGGTGGCACAGAGAAAGAAATGGAGGGCAGAGAAAGGATGAAATGGCACAGGACAAAAGGACAGAAAAAGAGACCAGGTGTTACCGTGTGTGTGTGATAGAGAGAGATGGGGTGGCACAAAGGAAGTGTGTGTGTGTGTTTGTAGAGATGGAGTGGCAGAGAGAGACAGAGAGAGGGAGGGAGGGAGGACGGGGTGGCACAGAGAAAGTGTGCGTGTGCATGTGTGAGAGACTGAGTGGCAGAAAGGGAGAGAATCCAAAGGTGTGTGTGTGTGTGTGTGTGTGTGTGTGTGTGTGAGAGAGAGAGAGAGAGAGATGCTGTGGCATAGAGAGAGGGAGAGAGTGCAGAGAAAGCAAGCTGTACAATCCTGCAATGCTCTGGCTCCTCTCCCCATTCGCTGCAATTGCCCCCCCTTCCCCCCCTCCAGGCTTTTCTTTCAGGTCAATGACTCCTCACAAGAAAAAGCTTTCCTACCCCAAGTTTAAAATTTTCCAGCTGCAGCTCAGCTCTTTTAAGATGAGAGTAGTTCTATCTACATCCATATGACTTTACTTATGTCATATGCAGAGAAATAAGTACTTTACTTACTGGTTCTGGTTCAACAATGCATACCTACCATCCCCAGATGCGTGAGCGTTTCTCTGGCTATTTTTCTTCCTGTTTTACTTTCTGCTTTCCCTTCCTTCTTTGCTTTGGCGATGTGCCACCAAAACAAGCCCACAGACACATGCAGTGCCACCTACATGGTCATTGGGAATAGATTAATGTGTTTTCCCTGACTCTTAAAACAGGCAAAAGGAAATAGTATTTTCCCAGATGTGAGCTCGGAGGCTGCACTATGACCTTGCGGCTGGGGATCTGCGTTCTAGCTCTGCTCCTTCCTTCCCTTTCCAGCTGGTGCAGCTGGATGGCCCCCTGGCATTGGAAACCCAACCTTGGAGAAGGGCTAAAGGGGACATTCCTGGGAGCAGGAAGAAGGGGAGACTGCAGAGATCAGGAAATGCACTGGGAGTGGGAGGAGCAGGACCTTAAGCCTCTGTGGTTTCTCCTGCTCCACACCAGCAAGAGCCTCCTCTGGATCCCAAATGGACCAGCATTACTTCACCTCATCTATGAAGTCTCACCCTCATTTGTCAGGCATGTTTCCCGGATTGCTGCTCTTGATCCAAGTTTCTGTAACAGCAGAATCATGCAGAGTAAGCAGAACACATACAAGAGCTGGAGAAAGCGCATATTACTGTTTTGTACGGAGTGTTTCACCTCTCACGCTCTGCTTTGCATTGGTTGGATGAAACTCAGTTTCCTACCCCTGTCTTTATTAATCTCATGGCAAATTAAAAAAAAAATGTGAGGAGAAGAACTTCCCTCGAGGGAGTCCCAGGATCCCTCAAAGAATTGGAATATGGATCATTCTGAAGGCAACTCTTTCAAAGCTGACCCGTCTTTCCCCCTAGTGTGAGACTCAGGTTTTCACAAAGATCTGCCAAATAACCCCTCTTGGCAACCCTTTCTCTCCTCTTGGATAGTTCTCTTATTATAAAGTGAGACTAAAGTTATCTTTTAGAGCACTGACTGTTAAAAATGCCACGAGGGCCCTTATGAGAACCAACATGCATTTCTTCCCTGAAGTGTGCTTTAAATAAAATTTCCTAGCAAAGGGAGAACATGTGGGAAGATGAACAAGTGGTCATTCTTTGAATATCATGTTGCTGTCTTTGAAGTGAAAAAGAGAGTGCAAGGGTCAAGGTAATAAGCACACATGAGAATATCTTCCATGAAAGACTTACAGGCAGGCGGAGATTACAGGCAAAGGGATGCAGAGTGAAGTGAGAGAGGTGGGGGAAGAAGAGGGGGATAAAGTCACAGAGAGGTACCTCCTCTTGAGGGTCAGGGACTTCAGAACACTTCTGCTAGAAGGAATAAGAGTCAAGGCTTTAGTGGCAGATTAAATGTGAACCAAGCTCCGGCATGCTCTCTAAGTGTGCATCAGAGAGCAACGTACATTTCAGAAGGTCTCTGGGAGACTCCTTTTGAAATGCACTCTCTTTGCATTTGGTAAAGAAGATCACATTTGAGAGACTGAGCATATTAAATCCTGACCTTCGCTCAACAAAAAGCAAAAAACAAAAACTCGGACTGCTGCTTATAACAGACATGGGGTTTGGTCCTATTAGAATAGCAGATTAACGGGGGTTAGGTCAGTCATAGCTAACAAGACTGCTGCAGTACTGGGTCTCCTACTCTAACCCTAATCTTTTATATTTATGGAGGAGTCAGCAGGAAGAAGATAGTTCTTGAAGTGAAATGGGATAAATCGCAACCTATGTTCTTGGTTGGCTGCAGGAAGTATGGAAGAACACAGGGAAATTCTTCTTTTGCTCTTGCGTCTCCCTCACCTCCACCACTCCTCCCTCAGTGATTCTGCATCAGTCCATCTAATCAGTGGAGGGCCGTTAGACAGATGACTATAGGGCTTAGCTATGACAGAAAGAACTCAAGGTGACTCCACAGACCGAACAAGCAAAAGGGTGGGAAAACATTTTCAGTCAGAACACCAAATTCTAATGTGGGGAAGGCCTTGGGAGCTATCTTCTATCTGCAGACAGGACCAAATGTAATTACTAGGCCACTAGGGTGGTGGGTGGTTTGCAGGGTAACCCATATGAGGAGAGACTGAGGGAGCTGGGTCTTTTCGGCCTTTTAGAGGAGGAGACTCAGAGGGGACCTATAAGCAACACACAGGTACGAGAGAGGGTGTCATGCAGAGGTGGGTCATGACCTTTTTCCCCCTGCAGTGGAGGGCAGGATGCATTCCAATGGAGCAAGGCTCAGGGTGGATGCCAGGAAGTGCTTCCTGATGGTTAGGACCCCTAGGGTATGGAATGGGCTTCCACGGGTGGTGGTTGAAACCCCAGCGGTGAGATAGGCTGGACAAGCACATGGCAGGCATGTCATGAGTGGAGCCAGCTGGAGCCGAGGTCAGGCTAGATGGCCCAGAAGGCCCCTTCTGACACACTGTTTCTTTGTGTCTGTGTTTCTACTACCAATTTTGAGCCTGCTCAGCAGGACTGTCTCATTCAGGAGAACTTTCAAATAGCATTCAAATATCAAGCATTTGGATGAATATTGGCAAGGATGAGGAGCATCATCACAAGTGCCCCAAAATGTAATCAGGGCAAGGCTGTACATTTCAATTTAAGGCTGTGTAAGCCGCCCTGAGGCTTTTTGTGTATGGGGAGGCATAGAAATGTTCTAAATCAATCAATCAATCAATCAATCAATCAATCACAAGTAAGAAAGACAAACCTGAGAAGTAAGCAGAACTGAATCATTCAGCATTGTCTTCCCCTGACACCACACACTCTGTTATCCAGGGAAAAAGCTCTTATTTCTGATTGGCAGCTAATTGGAGATAAGAGCCTTTCCTTTCTGCACAATGACAAAGACCTCCTTGCATGGAAGGGAGAAACAGTTACTCATGGACCAGAGGGGTGGATAGTGCTGACTCACGATTTACCTCACTTAAGTTGGCGCTGCCGTTCATGAAAATAATCCCAAAGAGGTTTGTGGTGCACAATATTACTTTCGAACTGATATTGGTGTGTTTCCATTTTCCCTCCTCTGTTTTGGGAAAACAGTCAGGTTTGTAAAAAGCAGCCATTCTATGTGTCATCTTGCTTTGAAATGCATCAGCAAACAGAAAGTACCCTGATGGCATCTTGAAAGAGAAGAGCTGAAGGTGCCATTTGTCTTATGCCACAAAGCACATTTCTGTAGCTGTCAGTGCCAAGTGATACACTCGTGAATCTGGCATGAGGAGAAGTGTAGCTATGAAGACCGCTGACAAGATTTGGCATTCATACAAAGCAAGAAACTTCACAGTGTTGCAGCCTGAGAAAAGCGTGGAGTGCATGAAAGAAGAGACAAACAGGAGACTACGCCAAAGTGCAGCCTTTTCCTTTTGTGTTTTCTGGCAGAGGGTCCAGATTCCTTGTTAGACAAAAGATCTTGAAGATACTGGGGCATCATTGTGTGATAAAGGTTTCTGAAGCTCACAGATAGTTCTTTGTCAATCTGAAGTGCCAACTTCTGTTTGATGGTCTATTGCCTGATGATTTGAAGAGGTCCCCAGCGCAAGCTCTGTGACCACACTCACCTGATCTGCACTTCACACAGCCTGTTGTTAATTTGTGGAAGTCTCTCAGGACAGACATCATCCTCTGGCACACTTGCCTTGGGTCCCTCTTAATTCCCTTTTTCTGGCTTGATGTTCTGCTCAGCCACCATGCAGTTAGATTTCATCACACTTTTAATTTTGCACAGCACCTCATCTTTGTACAGGATACTGTGGAAAATTAAATTAGCTTTTTCAAATTTAATTTTTATTATAAGTTTTAACACAGTAAAATAAAAGAATTAAGAAGAAAAAGAAATATAACCACTCACTGAATGTATCAGTTAAATGCCTAATTCAACAATAGAAGACCAAATCTATATCTTATCTATCTAGCATCTATCCTGCTATAGCCATTCAAGCGAGGTCTAAATGCCATCTGTTGAAATGCTGAAAGCATTTCAGGTGGTGACCACTTATTCCTCTAATATTGCAATTTTAGTCATTTAGTTGTAAAAGGGAAGCAGGAAATCCATTTTCATTAATCAGGTGTGAACTTCTAGAAGCAGGCAGGCAATGTAAAAGATGCATATATCCATAAAAATTAAAGAAAGATCCAGTACAAAGTTTATACATATCATAAGTTTCTCCAAAAAGGAGGCAACAGCTGAACATCCCAAAACATATGTTTAAAGGAAGAATTGGCAGTATTACATCTCTGTCAAAAGGGTATCTTGATGAAGCTACCTGGTACTGCTGTCACATGCAGGTAATGCTGCCAGGACCACTGCCAGAGGACAGGGACTCCAGAGAATGCTTTGCCCAACAACCCCTAGCATCTGGAGCTGGCCAGATCAGCTAATGATGGCCACTCAAGAGGCCAGTTCTTCTGTGGCATCAGAACACATAAGCCAGTGATACGAAAACAGTAATGCCAGATCTTTCTGTAAATCCCACCGTCATGCTTCTAGTTCTCTTTGGCTTTTGACAAATGTTCTCTGGAGAGTTTGAGATAACATAAACAAAGCCATTTCAGGTTACTTAAAGACACTGCTGCAGCTCAGTGGAAAATATTAAAACCTCTCTTTTTCATTGATTGTTCTAGCCATGAGCAAAGGTTATAATTTATAAGTGTGTTCAAGTTCCATCCATTGGGTAGAACATACACAGAGTGACCTAGAAAAATGCAGACTGAAATATGCAGGGCGAACAAAATGCTCATTTTGAAGCAGCAGCAGCAGCTTTGTGGATCTATACCTGTATAGCTTCTGCTGCTGCTCCAATTGCTCCCCAAAGTCAGAAGCGATGCTCTTTCCAAAGAGATGGAAGAAGCACTGGGACCAGTACATGGATGATGATATCAGGTAGGTACCCATGAAAGCAAATATCCAGCAAGGAGTAGCCATTCTGGCATAAATGCTAAGTGAGAAAGCACCCCTGGGGCACGTGGTGCAACACTGAACAGATGCCTCCTGCTATGACTGAAGCAAACCATTTGTGCACCAATGGAGTGTACAGCACAGTGTTCCCAAGGCCTGATCTACCTGTACAGCCAACTCCCTGAGCTGTCAGGCTGGATTATACCACTTCAAGTTGCTTTTAGGTGGTGCAAATTTTGGATGCCCTTCGATGCAAAACAAGTTCATGCAAGTGCAACACTAGCATTATAAGGAGAACGATCTAAGCATAGCTTGTTCCCTGTTGTGTTAGTACTCGATTTGCAAGGAGCTCCTCTTCCTCCGTCTCCTTCTGACAGAGGACTGAAAGATCTGATCCTTCCCTCTGCTTTCAGAGGTGCTACACTTTGGTGAACCATCTCCAGGCTAACCATTCTGCTGCATGTGCAACCCAGATCTAAGTAGCAGTACAAGGACTGAAAGAGCAATACATAAAGTTGTGCGATGCCATTACAGCATATTCAAGCGAGGTAAACAGTACTGAGGCAAGACACACAACTGTCGAGTGGCATGGCTTTCATCGTGGCGTTGCTGGAGCTGAGCGCCACCTGGTGCCCAATTGTGTGCATGCCGTGAAATGTCCTTATTTCAGTTCATTGAAGGCTCATTTGCACGCCCTTTTGCGGGGGGGGGGGGATTATGTTATTGTGGAGGAGAGCCAGGAGATCCTGGTGTATTCATCGACACAAGGTCAGCCCAAGAGATTCTGCTGCCAGAGGTAAAGGTGCTCTCTCCCTCCATGTACAAAGCTGGTTATTCTGGCAGCTGAATTTCACTTTTCCAGTGGTGGGTGACAGGACACAATTTTCCACTGTACCAGGAGGCAACTAACAAAGGTAGCCGTTTGACCGATGTGCCACTGCCCTCCTCCAACATGCTCCAGCTCTGCACTGCTGGTCCCCACCCTCTAATGCCTGCCTCCTGAGGCAGCGTCATCACTGGCTGCTGGTAGGGCCAGCCCAATATTTATGGGATGGTAGTGGGAAAGGATTGGGGATGCAGGTGGCGCACTGGTTCAAACTTCTGTGCTGCTGGACTGGTTGATCGAAAGGTCACTGGCTCGAATCGTTCAAGCTCCTGCTGACCTTGCAGCTCGAAAGCATGCAAACACAAGTAGATAAAAAAGTGCCAATTCGGTGGGAAGGTAACAGCGTTCTGTGCACTTTGGTGTTTAGTCATGCCGACCACATGACCACGGAGACTGTCTGCGGACAAACGCTGGCTCCCTCGGCCAGGAAACGGAGATGAGCACCGCCCCTAGACTCAGGCATGACTGGACTTAATGTTTTTACCTTTACTTTATCTAGTGGGCAAGGCGCAGAATGTGAGCAGGAGAGCCGTGCTGGGAAAGGGTTTTTTCTTTAAGCCCTTTCCTTCAGAGCACAGCATTTTACTCTCAAAGGCCACATCCAGTATTAGATATGGGGGTGGCAAACACATGTGTATGTGTGAGTGCATATGTGTGCGTATATACACACTCATCCTTCCTTACATTCTTCCCACAGAAATACTCTTTGCACTCCTTGACGTTTACATATTTCCCCACTGGTCTGTTACTTTAGTTGTACTTTTCAAAAGAAAGCCACTCCGGGCTGCCTTCAAAGCCATTTCCACAGGTGTCTCTGGTTCCTGCAGTAGAAGTCCCATTTCTAGAGCATCCTCTGGAGGAAAGAGGCCTTGGGAGGTGGAGTATTTTGCACCTCACATTGGCCCGCATTATCTGCATGGACTGGTGGCGTGTCTCCCGCAGTTCAGGCAGGGCTCTCTATCACCCTGCTGCAACATTTCCCTGTTGGTGGCTCCTCCCACCTGAAGCTTCTCACTTGGTCTAAAGTATGGAAATAGCGTGGCTTCACCAAAGAGGAGGGGATCACTCACTAACAGAAGACATCAAGAACACAGAAATGCACACAATTGCATATGCTGATTTCTGTGTGCATGTGCAAGTGTAGAAGTTGTTACTATAACGGGGGACAACCTTCCTACTTAAGAAAGCCAAATCAAACATCCATCCAGGGTCAGAAAGTACTTCTTGACCTTTTCCTTTCTCCTGGAGAAAGACATCGGCTTCATGACAAAGACTGGAAAAAAAATTGAGAAAGACTTTGCCTCTGCTAAGCCACCTGATTTCTGCGTGGTACAATACTTCCCCATATTTTGCATGTATCTCTGAGAGAAAATTCTGAAACTGACAATGAGCAAGGCCATGTTGCCTGATGTAATTAATGCTGGATACAACAATACACACCAAGGCTCCTATTTTCCTTTCCACTTTTTAATCTTCCAACCAGGTTTGGAGTGGACTGGCCCAAAGTCACCCAGTTGGCTCCATGGCTGAGCGGGGACTAGAACCCAGGTCATCTGAGTCCCAGTCCCATGCTCTAACCACTACACCACACTGGCTCACTGATCTAGTCCAGTTCAGTGCAGGTATTCAGTGCAGGATCCCTGAGTGTGCCTAAGAGCAGCCCAGTGAAATCATCCAGCCTCTGTTTAACCTTTGCCCTAAGTCAATATGGAACCTTTTGATAGTTGCAAGAGGGGTTATTTTTAATTCCAGTCACAAGTGCTTCAGGCAAGGCAAATTCTGTGTATAAAAAGTCTAAAGTTCTGAGTTTCAATCAGCATAAGAATGGCTTTCAGGTTTCAGCCAATGCAGGTAATTTAAGACTTCAAAGTTTTCTGCAGCTATGTATAACAATAAAACCTGCATAATAATGCTTGGGCTATTGAACTTTGAGCTTTGATCTGCATAATGCTAGTTCTGTTTAAAAGTGTAAAAAAACATTCCTTTAATGAATTTTAATCCTGCATCCTTAAAATTTAGTTCAAACTCTTGGCTTTCAAAAGAAACTAAGAAGACATATTCTTCTTCTGATTGTTTTGCATAAAAATGCAACTTAGAGGCGTAGAAGTGTATTCAGTTCATCATGGCCTTTAGAGCTGAAGCAAGTGGACACCCTGAACACCCTTATTGAAGTTACAGCATGGCCGAGGTCAAGTGAAGCAGCATCGTGCTAGACAATGAGGAGGTGGAACGGCCAAGAATGTGTAGCGTGATGATTGGCTGTTTAGAAATATAGAGACCAGAGGGTAACTCTTAGGGAAAATGAAGGTGGGACATGAAGCGCCTTTCTATGGCATTAGCCATGGCTTCACCCTGCTGCAGATGATTTTAATAAAAAATCTATTGAATCAAGAGTCATTGGTGTGTTTTTCTACCCAAGATGAATGGAATCCCATTTTCCTCTCAGGCAAAACAAACTGGTGAGCGAATATTTTTGCAATAACTGTGTCACATTTATACCCACCTTTCTTCCTTTTGCAAGGAACTCAAGACAGTTTTCACAGTTGGTGTCTTCTCCATCTAATCCCCACACAACAACCCTGTGAGGTAGGTTATTCTGAGAGTCCAACCAGCCAAAATCACCCAGTGCACTTCATGACTGAGTGGGGAGTAGAACCGGGATCTCCTAAGTCTTAATTCAAGACACTAAGTACTATGCTTCTTCAGCTTTCATTTTCTTCTTGGGCACTACAAAACTATTCTTATGCAAAACTCGGGCCTTCTGTTACTCCAGGGATATTTTGATTTATAGAAAGAAAAATGTAAAAGACAGGAGGGTGAAATTTGAGGACTCTTTCACTGGACAGATTGTACAACGCCCTGGAAGGATGAGAGTGCAGGTCTACTTCTTGTGTTTAAACTACACATCAGAATGTGACCCAGGGAGGTCAGTTAGCCTGGGAGGTCGTTGAGGCCCCATCGGTGAGAGTGTTCAAAGACAGGCTGGACATGCACATGGTGGGCATGTCATGAGTGGAGCCGGCTGGTGCCGGAGGTCGGACTAGATGGCCCAGGAGGCCCCTTCTGGCTCGCTCTGTTTCTATGTTTCTATATGCTTGGCCATATCCATGGATATCCATGGACAGTGCCTCTTGTATATGTGGTGTACAGAAGAGATGCTGCCAGCATCTCCTTCTCAGAAGCTTTCTTTACTTCCTCCAAAGGAATTCTCATTAACACTTTTAGAGTGGAAAAAAGGAGAGGTCAGTTTGCTTGATGATTACTTTGGAAGGCATCCAAGGGTGAAGCCAAACTCAGCAGCTGTTCCTACTCATTTGTTTCCCAGAGATACCAGATGTTAGCAATAAATTCATAAAGCATCTCTTAAGAACAGTGCTTGCCAGCTAAATGGTTTTCTCTCTAGACAATGAACAAGGGTGGGATTCTGGCTGCTTGAGGCCTCCCTTCCTGTCATTCCACTTGGAATAAGAGAACTAGTGAAGATGCAGGTCTTGGGTTAGGACCAAGCTGCCAGTGATGAAGAAGCAGAGCAGTCTTTGCATGACCACTGCTGATCAGTCACTTATTTGGAGTTCTTACAGCATGGGGCCTCAAACTATGGCCCATGGGCCAGAACTGGCCCACCATGCCCATTTATCCAGCCTGCCTCAGAGGTTTTTGGACTCGCTCATCGAAAACGATCTCCAAATGAGTCCAAAAGCTCTGAGCCGGTGCAGGTGTTCTTTAAAACTGAGCACAGAGAGAGAGCTGGCGCATGCCCAGATTGCAACAGCTCAACTGTGCATGTGCCGGATCCCCCCCTCCACCCCATTGCATGCATATACAGAGCAAGAATATGGAGTGGGAAACAGAGGAGAGGTGGGCAGAAGAGAAAGAGAGAAGACGAAGAAAGGAAGGTAACAAAAACATAACTTTTTAAAATCTATTTTTAATTATGTGAACCCAGGGGTGGCCAGGCCAGGGGCAGCCAGGCCTGTCCCTGCCGCACCCACTGCCTCGCTGGCCCGCGCTCACCACTGCCACCTTTCAACTGGCCCCATTGAAAAAGTATGAGAACCTCTGTCTTAGAGCATCAGAAATGTTGCTCTTGCAGACTCCAGAAGCATGGCTTCCTCCACTGATGACATATTCTTGGTAGAGTTTGCCATCTACAAACAGACAAAACTGATTGGAATAGAAACACTCTGCATTCCCCTTCCTTTCTTCTTTTCCTTTTTGTTGTTTTGTCTTGCCACAATTTTAAAATATAATAATGCAAACTCTTCTTGTCTTGAATGAGGATTCCATTGATGAGCAGGTCAATGTATTTATCTTTCATTAATTTATGACACTTCTGTACCACCCAATACTAAAGTTTTCTGGTGGTTCAGAACATGATAAAACAAAATATAAAAAACTTAAAATTAAAAAAGTAAAACAGTTAAAAACAATTAATCAAAAAACTGCAGGGCTCAGTTAAAAAACTAACAGTAAAAGCCTTATCGTATGATGTCAAATACCCATGAGTTGAGGAAAGGGTTAACCTGATACTACAAAGACGACAACTCTGGCTTCTGGCAAACCTCACTGGAGATGGTGTTCAGCAGGAGCTCCTCTGACCCTCCCTTGGAGGAGCCAAACGAGTCCAGTTTGGCCACAGCTTTTATGTAGATAAAAAAAGACACACACAGAGCATAAATAGAAAATACTATCTAGTGAAAACCAATTAATGTACAGTAGAAATTAAGGCAAGTACTTCTTAGAATATCTCCAGCCCAAATAGAATGCAACATACATGGATCATAAGACATTTTAAAAACTGAATATAGTTTACAAAAGCATTAGAATTGCTTTAAAACTTGTTATAGTTAATCCCACTGGTTAAATAGCAAGCACATCAATTATAAATGAAAATCTTTGTTAGTAGGAATATTCATATTAAAACATATATACAATACATTATTCAGTGGAACGGTACTAAGTTATGATGTGCAGCAGTTTTTGAAGGCTCATGAATCTGCTTACATCTATACTAGTGTAAAGTGGGCAGAGGAAATTAATCTACTCTGGATTTTGAGGATGCACGGCCAGGACTTCCAACACAGCTTTATGCATCTGTACTTGGGAGTATGTCCTATTGTGTCCCATGGGAAATTTCTCCCAACATGTGCGTAAAGCATTGCAGCCCTTACAATAAAGTCAATATGATATAGTCATGCATGCCAGGTGGCAAGATTTTAGCATGGAAGTGCAGACGTCCCTCCCTCCCTCCCTCTTAAGAGCATACGAGCCTATTGATAAAATAATGCAGTTCATGTACTGAAAATAAATTTGAAAATAAAACCGTCAATATGATACTGCTCTCATTCAAACTTATGGTGTGACCACACTTAGAAAACTGGATACAGTTCTGGTTATCACACCTAGAAGGGATATTGTAGATCTGGAAAAAGTGTCGAAAAGGACAACTAAAAAGATGATGTGGTTAGAGCAACTCCCCTGTGAGGAAGGGTTACAGCCGCTGAGATGGTTTAACCAAGAAAAAGGGTGAGTGAGGAGAGACATGGTAGAGCTTACAAAATCATGCCAGGTGAGGAGAAAGTGGTGAGGGAGACATTCTTCTCTCATGCCCATAATGCTGGACTCTGGGGTCATCCCATGAAGTGGGTTCATGGGAGATTCAGGACAGATGAAAGGAAGTACTTTTCACACAACACATAGTTAAACTGTGCTATTCATTTGTACAAGATGTAGTGTGGGCCACCAATTTGAATTACTTTAAAAGTGGATCAGATAAATACAAGGGGCACTGACTATCAGTGGCTGCCAGTCTTGATGTGCTGCCTCCAGTTTCAGCTGCAGGGAGCCTGTGCACACAAGTTGCTGAGGAACATGGGCAGGAGGCATCTTGTGGGCAGCTGGTCAGCCCCTGTGTGAACAAAACGCTGCCTAGATGCACCCTGGATCTGGCCTAGCCAGGTTCTTCTTATGTTGTTCTGTCATTAGCTACATAAACCATGTTCAGGGCAGCCAGTGCAAGTGCTGTTAGGTTTTTAGGGTCTTATGTTCTTTGGGGGGGTCTACCTTTTAAGGAGGTAATATATACCACCTCACTCACTTCCAGATGTGGTAAGCCAGCCCTGCTGTGTCTCGGAAACTTTCTGCTCATTCTTCTGATCACAGCCTGGATAACTGCCCTGAAGTCCTGCTCTGGTGGCTCCTCTGCCCACCAGAGGTAGCAGCTTTTGTGGCTCCAGAATGTGAGCATTTCATGTATGATCATCCTAAATGCTGCTCGCTGTGGGTGCCACCACACAGCATCCACCCTGCTCTCTCGGAAGCTTCTTTGTCCACAGAACCAGAAAGAACCAACCAGGTAATTGCATGGGAGCTGCATGCAGTTCAGCAGTCAGGCACTGATTTCCAAGTTCAAAACAGACACATATGTGCTCCTAGTCCAAGAAGATGTATCTGCATCTAGCCAAGTAAATGCAGGTACAGCTGCACATGGAAGCCTTCTTCAGGTGCTCTTTCAGTGTGGGGGAAAACGTATGGGTGTCCTAGCAGTGTCTCCCTCCTTCTGCATTTCCATCATTTCTGCATGCAGGAAGTGCTGCTCTGAAATGGCTCCTCCTTCCCTCTACAGAGGGTCTCCATATGATTTTGCCACACTGCTTTTTTGGTGTGTCAAGCCTCCACTGGCAGAGTGTTCCCTTTTCAAACCATTGGCCACCACTGGAGGGAGAGGGGAAGGGCAGATGTGGAGGGAGAGGGAAAGCTGCAAGGATTGGATGGAAAGTGCTGGCACCCTGCTCCTCCTCAATGTGTTCACCCCACACATAGGAAGACCACCTGAATAGGGCAATATCTAGGCCTATGGAATTGGCTAGATGTTGGGGTTTGAGTGTTGGACTGGGATCCTGGGCAATCTCAACTTGGCCATAAAGCTCGCTGGATGACTTTGGGCCAGTCACCTTATAGTAATGAAGCAGTTCCAAGTTCTGTCAGAATGCAGAATGTCCTTCCTTCCCTCCTTCTTTCCATCCATCTATCCACCAATTATGCACAATCAAAAATGGTAGGTCATACTTCTTGATTAGGGTTAAATAGAAATTTATTTACTTTGCTTTTTAATGCAAATTTGCTTCATTTCACATTTTCAAAGTAATATGTTACCAAATCTCAGTTCCCTTTAGAAATCTTCCTGTCTCTGAATTTTGCAATATAGTTCTCCTATAAAAATGCATTGAGCAATCTTTACTATGGAAAAGTAGAACTATTTTAAAGTTATTCATGGAAATAAAATTAACATGCATTAAGAATATCACTTGTAAAAATGTGCATATCAAGCAAACTTGTATACAAACTGCAAATGCCTCTCCGCCAAGTTTGGGCTAAACTGAATTCAAGATTGGAAGAATGAGAAACTGGGAAAATCCAAAATTGACAGATTTGTCCATCCTTTATATTGATACATAATCTATATAACATTGTATAACTTGGAGTTACTAAAGTGGTGCCTTGTGAAGCCCTTGGCTAAGAAGAACTTTGAAAGTTAGTGTTCATGGCCTACAAGCTCTAGGATGTTAGCATTTAAGAAATGCAAGCCAATTTGGCTCTACTTACTGTATTTCTAAGAAGACTCTCTGGTCTGCATTAGCCACTATAATACAAAAATCTAAAGTTAAATAAACAGCACAAAATCCAGTAAACTATTTCCTAATGTTGCAGGACAGATTCTGGAAAACAGGGTATCTGGTTGGTGGCATGGAAGGTCATGGCTTTCATCATCAATAGGGGCAGCAGTGGATCCAAACTAAATCTGGGCCCATCCTTCCCAGACTGATAAGCTTGGTCCATGAAACTTGGTCTTATAACCGGGGTGGCTGATATCATGATTGAAAGGAGAGTTCCATCAAAACATCTTTTGTTATCACTTTGCAAAATACTGGTGACATTTGCTGGCTTTCACAGCATTGTATCTTGAACCGCGCAAAATCTTGTAGTACCCACATATTTCTCCGGTTTTACAGATATTGTAGGAGAGCTGCTGCATAAGTTAACTTCAACTTAATACTGACTTAGGGCATACAGTATTTATGGTACTTGTGGAACTGCTAATATGATCACTTGGCCATCATGGTCTCCCCACCAACACTGAAGGAATTCTGTTTTAGTGAGAGTTTTCCCCAAGTAGTTCTCCTTTCCCCTCTTCCTCCCGATCCTCTTCTGCTTGCCCTTCTGGTCCAGTTCACACACTATCCAGAAGGAAGGGAGGGAGGTGCATGGAGGATCCTTCACCTTGCTTTTGCCACTACTCATTTTCATTAAGGGAGCAGGTGAGCAGGTAGTGACAAGGAAGAGGAGTAACAGGATCAAGAGCCAATGTGGTTTGATAGTAGGGCTTGGGGTGCAGCATGGGCTCAGCTGGTGCTGAACAATGCCAATCCCTAACATGGGCTCTTGATTTCTCTTTCACCCTCCTCACAGGACTACGGTTTCCATGATGCCTTAAATACAGCATCCCTTGATAAATCAGTAACGTTGACCAGCCTTGAGCCGCAGCATCTACTTCACAATGTATAAAATTAAGGAAATGATCACAAGTATCTTCGATGGGCCTATGCTACCCTGGAGGTACCCAATTCGTGATGAATCTGCTGTTTGTATTTGGAAGTGCCTAAAGCCTCATGAGGAAATGCCCAATTTTCCAGGATTGGAAAAACAACAACAACTCGAAGAAAAGATTTTAAAAAGTTTCACAGTTAATGAGGCTCTTAACTTTGAAAAGTTCCCTGTAGTAGCTGAATTTCTTCAACTGAGTTTGAAAAGTATAGGTTTTGTATTGTATAAAAAATTAGCCTGTAAAAAGAGAGTGAGAATGGTGCCATCAAGTAAAACATGCAACTTAAGGCATTCCCTGAAAAGCCTCATTATGGCACAATGGTGGGGTTTTGACCTGAAGCGCAGGCTTTCTGGTAACTCACATAACAGTAACAAAAAAGAGAATTAACATTTGGCAGGGGACAAAGTTCTAAATATTGTGTACCTTCCACTGGATGCACAAACCTTCACTAGAGGACTTACAAAGACTTCTCTTTGTAACTCACCAAAAGAAATTTGCTGCCAGTCATTAAGCCCTTATCAAATTCATTGTTGCAACATCACAATTGCTTTTGGTTTCTACAAACCTAATTTTGGTTTTGGTTTCAATCTAAACCTGCTCTGAAATGTGTGATCGGCTGGTTTTTGAAGAATGTATGAAGAGCTGGTGCATTCTACCTTTTGAACAGATAGTCTCTCCGCCATATTGTCTATGGCTATGACTGGGAAACTGTGCAGTTGACCGCACTCAATACACAAGATCTTCATTGGGTTCTAATCCATACAGCTCCGCTAGCATTTTAAACCTAGGACCCCAGTCATTCAGAAAGTCATAATCAACGTCTGAGTCTGAGTCAGATCCCAAAGAGCTCAGGGATTCTGCAATAGACTCAGCACCTTCATAACCAAATATATGGAGGGTATCATATGGCAACAAATCCCCATCATTGTCCGCTTCATCTTTTTTCATCTCGATCATAATGCCCATTTCTCCAGTGCCTGACAGTGCATGTCCAGGACGCTTTTGTAGCTGGGAGTGATCACAGGGCAAGGCCTTCATGGTCATCCTTGGCGAAGTCATGCCTCTTTGGCGGACTGAGTTGAGGACAGAGACATCATAGCTGGTGGTGTCCATTTCACCACCACCTTCTTCATCATAGGCCACTAGCTGCTCATGGATTTCTTCTACATTTTTCCTGAGAACATTCAGATCTTTTTTCTGATGCTTCCTCCAGACTATTAACAGGATAATTGCTGTAGACAAAACAGTCAAGAATAGACATAACCATAAATCAGTTACGAAATGGAAAACACACAAAAAATTGTAGTACCTGACTACAACTTGAGGAAGAGCTTTTAGAAAGAAAACAACAAGAGAGTAGTGAGAGTTGTGAATTTGTATCTTTCTGGAAGTTTTCTCTGAGGTAGGAATCAGAATGTCATGTAATTGGCTTATCTCACTGTAATTAAATCACTCACTTTGAAGTCTGATGAATATATTCATTGAAAAGTGGATTAGACAGAAATCCTATGGCCCCTGGCTGAGCACGATGGCTCAGAAAACACCTTTCAAGGCTGAAGAAAGCATGCTGACCTCAGAAAGGGGAGTTGGAGATTCTCCCTTGCTCTTTGCAGCCAGTGTGGGAAGAATCACAGGGAATGGAGTAGGAGGCTAGACTGAGGGAACTGGGTCTCTTCAGCCTGGAGAAGAGGAGACTCAGAGGGGATATGTTGGTGACATACAGGTATGTGAGGGGATGTCACATGGAGATGGGTAGAGACCTGTTCTCCCCTGCAGAGGAAGGCAGGACGTGCTCCAATGGAGCAAAGCTCAGGGAACCAAGGTTCCATTTGGATGCCAGGAAGCACTTCCTGACAGTTAGGACCCCGAGGGTGTGGAATGGGCTTCCACGGGAGGTCGTTGAAGCCCCATCGGTGAGGGTGTTCAAGGATAGGCTGGACATGCACATGGTGGGCATGTCGTGAGTGGAGCCAGCTGGTGCCGGAGGTCAGACTAGATGGCAAACTTTCCTCTCCAACCCTGCCCTCCCAGGCTGAAGTAGGGAAGTGAAGAAATGTGAGAATGTATTTACCGAGGAGGAGCAGGATGAAAACAAAAATGGCTACCAGCGTAGGGATGGCGACTCCAACTTGTTTAGCACTCTCTTCACAAAAAGTGAAATTGCCTTCTTCATCACACTTGCAGACATGGATGGTGAGGGTGCTCGTGCCTCTCTGCTGGGGTGAGCCATTGTCGGAGATGACAATTGGCAAGTAATGGGTTTTGACGAGCTCTCGATTAAACTGTCCGTACTTGACGGTGACATTTGCAGTGTTATCTGGGGAAAGCAATGACATCTTGTTAAGTGATAATCTCAAAGGGCGATTGCCTTGTAGGATTACCTTCCAGCCCCCACAGATTCAGCTCTTGGAGTTGAACAATGTTTTAAAGAACCCCAAAAATGTTCGGGTGGCACCGTCTTGATAGAGGTAGTAATCTCAGTTCCTACACATAGGAATAGAACCCCCGACCTTCCTTCAGGTTGGTCAGAAAGCCATATTTGGAACATGGTATTTCATCAGCATTTCAACCATGCTCCCTTCTTGCTATCTTGTGAAACCCATAGGGACATACCATTATTGTCAACCAGAGTGAAGTTGCTGTCTTCGGACACCAAGGAATACTTAAATTCCACTCCTGGCAACATTTCATCTTTATCCACAGCAGAAATTCTGATGATCACCTACATGACAAAAGGTCAGTGCCTTTAATTAGGTTCAGTGCATCATGCAAAGGACAGTTGCAGGATAAATAAAAGGAGCATTTTTTCACAGAGTACATAGTTAAACTACGGAATTCATTGCCACAGTAAGTAGTGATGGCCACCAGTTTGGTTGGCTTCAATAGATTGATGGATTGGATCAATCCATGGAGGAGAATGCTCTTAGCCTGACTGGCTATGTACGACCTCAATCTTTCGGGGGTGGTAGATGAGGTGCAGAGGAGCTTGGGCACACAAGACTGTTCTACCCATCCTACTTGAGGAAATCTGTGGGCACCTGGTTTGGTACTGTATACATGGAGGGCTGGACTGGGTGGGCCCTTGGTCTGATCCAACATGGCTTCTCTTATGTTCTTAATCCCAAGAACTTCACAAGGACCTCCATGTGGGACTGATTTGTATGCAGCAGAGTAAGACAGACATGTGCAGCGCAAAAGGTGAGTATGGCTTTGGGCTATTAAATCATATTTTCTGTCTCATCCAAACATGCACAGAGTGTGAAGTACAATTTTATAGTAGACTATTGTTGCATAATGCAGTGCTTTGATACTTTGAACAGTTTTTCTATTGGTCAATTATTGTTGATGGTTTTCTTTGCAGTAAAGATTTTGTCTGTCATATTGTGCTGTTTCTTATACAGATGGCTTAAATATCATTTGTGAATTCTACATTTATTTATTTAGACATTTGGTTTTTAATCACCATGGGCGAGTTCCCTAATGCTTCTGTTCCAAATAATAGAAGCTTACAACCAGAATTAGGCTACAGTCCTATGGCATTTACCTGGGAGCAAGCTTTATTGAAATCAATAGGACTTAATTCCAAGTAGGCTTGTAATCAATCCATTGAAATCTATGGGACTTAGCATCCCACTGGGTCAACCCACAGTAGCACTAAGTCTGGACTGAATCTATTATTTAATCCTGTTCATGTTCTAGTCATAGACACTTTAAATCTGCCATTTGGCACATACTGTGGGAGAGGGAATGTGAGAGAAAGGAAGTTTGATTTCAAACTTCTTTGGGATTAATTATCTGGCATTCGGGGCTTTTTGCAGTGCTGTGCTTTGCTACTTAATCTTGATGAAAGTTTCTGTTCATTGTAAGGCTCATACACTGGTAGGAGAAATGCTAAGAGCTGTGCTTATTAATTTGTATGGCTGCCTGAAGTTAAGTAGAAATGCAAATTGTTTCTGAAGCTTTACCTTTCCTGGTGCCGCATTTTCACACACAGTAGGATCAGAAGTTAATGAAACTTCTGGTGCATTGTCATTTATATCATCAACTTTAATGTAAACTGGTACATGGGTTTCCAGTTTAGAGATTGGGATTTCTGAAACAAGAAGTACAAAATCACAGATTCATCGTTCATCATTAGTTGTAGAATGTTGTCCCATGGTAAGCAGGCAGAGGCAAGTGGAGTTCAGACCACATCAGCAAGGTGTCGAATGTATGACCCATTTTGGCAGGCCCATGGACGCATCGTGGACAATTAGCTAAATGTTTGCATGGATCTGTAAGGGCTTGTGCTCTGGAACCCTAGAAAAGCAGGGTTCTAGATTGCACAAAGAACCATGCATGCACATAGTTCTGCACTCATCATATCCTTGTTAGCACTCAGTCGAATACAAATAGGTGTGCTTGCTTACCTTATTTTTCCATGTTTGTTTATTTATTTATTTAAAGTTTTTGTATGCCATCCCCTTGCTATATAGCCTCAGGACAGCTCACACAAATAAATAAATATTATACAAATACAGATAAAACCCGCAAACACCCTGGCTGCACAATTAAAACCTATAAATATTATACGTTGTTAAAATATTGTTTGAATAAAAAGGTCTTCGCCTGGCGCCGAAAAACAAATAACAATGGCGCCAGGCGGACCTCTCTGGGGAGCGCATTCCATAGGTGGGGTGCCACCACAGAGAAAGCCCTCCTCCGGGTACTTTGCTTCCTGATGTCTCTCATGGAAGGCTCCCAGAGGAGCGCCTCTGCTGCTGATCTCAAGGGATGGGAGGGCAAATATGAAAGCAGGCGTTCCTTCAAGTATCCAGGTCCCAAGCCATTAAGGGCTTTGTAGGTGATAACCAACACCTTGAATTGAGCCCGGACTTCAATGGGGAGCCAGTGAAGCAGGTAGAGGACTGGGGTTATGTGAGAGTAATGCCCAGTCCCCGTCAGCAACCTGGCTGCTCTGTTTTGCACCATCTGAAGTATCCAGACCGTCTTCAAGGGCATGTTGCCTGATCAGGCTGCAGTGAATGCACATTGTGATCTCATTGTGCAAAGTTCCATGAAATTGAATTCGAATGTGAACTGAACTGCTGGACTGCGTTGCCTTTGAAGTGATACCAGGAAATAATAGAATAGGATTAGTTCAGGGATGGTTTATTCACACAGGCACGTCACCGCTTGAGTTGGCAACAATGCTGATAAGCTAGAGTGGCCCAAAAGTCCACAAAATGTGGCCAGAAGAGCCATTGCTCCATTTGCACTGCCTTATCTCACACCCCTCTCAGGTTATTGTGAAGCTCAAAATGAAACTGCCCTGTGTCCTTCGAATGAGAGGAGAAAGGGCAGGATATTAATCTAAAAATAATATTAAACACCAAGTTATTTATTCTGGCCTAAAGTGCATGGGCATTGTCCATTTCCTTAGGCGCATGAAGAAAACTCAAATTCACTGGAAGCTGTCGAGGAGAGGATCTTTCATACTGGGAATCTGTTTTCTTTCAGAAGATGCTTGATGTATAAATTTAATAAATAAGTAAAGACTGATCTTTATGGGAAAGTGACTGAAAGCTATTATTAAAGGAAATAACCCCAACAGACACTGTCAGATAATCTTGAATATAACCAAACAGCAAGCCTGAGTTTTGTGCTGTGAGTGCTTTCCCTTCCATATCCCGCCATCCCACTGAAATCTGCCTCTGCCACTGTATTTTGTGCCAGGAACCCACGAGTGGCTTCAGGGTGGTGAAAGCCATCCCGTTCTCTGCCTGCTGCAGATGCACACAGTGCCACCTTTGTTCTTTCCTTGGCACACTTCTTCACTTTGCAAAACTGACATGTTTGCCCCGATGAATCATTATCTGATTTTGGTTTGCACTCTTTGGCATAGCCCTACAAGAAGTTGGCAACCATTTCAGGGCTAGATTTTTTTTTTTTTTTTGCTTTTTGGCATGGGTGCATGCCATGACGTTGGCATAGCATTGAAAAGGGCCACCACCGGAATGGGTGAGACAGTGTGGGCCCTTGCTGGGACTGGGGTGATGCTGACCCACAGGATAGGTCCCATCTACTTGGCAGCAGGATGTTCCAGTTTGTTAGATGCTGATCATGTTCAGTCATGAGATAATTCCACACAAAGTAGATCCCAAGATGGAATGGTTCTCATGGCACTGCGACGTATAACAATGGAAAGGTCCTTGAGAACTGGACGAGGGAGGGAGGGAGGGATGGTGTTTTGCCTGTTTACCACAAATGACAGGGAAACTCTAGGTCTTGTGGGTGGTGTATATTCAAGGTGACTTACTGTTCTGGTCCACTTCATTTGCTGCCACTGTTATGTTATGCCAGGAGATTTCTTCTCTATCCAGACGCCTTGTGGCAAAAATACACCCCGAGGAGAATATTTTGAAATAAGTTGATCTTAGGATACTATATCTGTGTTGGGTATTTCAAAGGAAAAAAAGTGTTAATGTTTTTGTGCAAAATAATCTGACCCTGTGTGAATTATCCTGTGCTTTCACTACATATATCTGTTCAGAATAGTTTCTCAACATAGTATTTAAAAGTATTATTACATTACAGCCCTGCTATGATTCAGTTCTACATCACATTCTCATGAATATTATGGGGGCTATAATATTATTGCTAGGGTTGTGAATGATAGTTAGTGGATCAGCTAAATCATGGTAGGCAACTATTTTGTCCCCGAGGGGCCACAAACAGTGATCAGAAAAGTGACTGGGTTCAGATGACTTTATAATCAACCTTCAAGTGTTGAATATGGGTTGAGTATGGGTTGTCACTGAACAACAAATTGTAGAACATTCATTATGGTTATTATTGAAGTTTGGGTTATTGTGCTGTGTGAACCCAGGCAAGATAAACCACGATAAACCATCCATAATTCACAACCCCCAAACAATGCATGAGTTCTCTTCATGATACACAGGTCACAGTCTTCCACACTGGCCCAGTTTGGATGATTAAATGTGGCTAACAAGACTTGGGTTGTTAGGAAGCAGATGCTTGAGCACTCAGGCTACAATGTCTCCTGCGTTCAGAAACAACCCAAGAACACAGTCCTGCTTGCTGCTGAGATGTGTGAATCCAGCACTCTGCACTGTTGAGAGTTAAGCTACTTGGATATTGAACCCATTGTTTATCACTGGATTAAACTTCTTGGTTGTTCAACCCAAAAAACCCCAAGAGTACCAGGGTCACACACAGCACTGGAAGCGGCAAACAGGTGGGAGACTATTTACGCCTTCACTCCCACATGGCATCATGAGTCCCTTGGTTGTCTAGCTTATGTTTCTACTTAAATTCTACAAAATATTTCTGCACGTACATAGAAATGATCACATGCAATTAAAAAATTGATGCTTTTTTGGGGTTGCATTTCTTCTCTTTTAGTGAGTCCGAAGTGCCCCCCACCCCAGTTAACATATTCAGATTCGAAATTACTTGATTTCCCGTTTTGCTTTATCAGGATCAGTAGCAGAAACACATCCAATTGTCTTTTTGATATCACTTTCTTCTTGCACTCTGAATGTATATGAAGATTGGTAAAAGACAGGCGGCTCATCGATGTCAAGGACTTTGATGTTTACATTTGCAAGGCTCTTGGGCCCTTTCTTTTTGGAATGCGCATGGAGAATAGTGGCATCCGTTGCCTCGACCACGAACTGGTAGGAGGAGATCTTTTCGAAGTCCAGTGGCTACATGAAAATGCAGACATATTCAGTTACACAATGCACACAATGAGAGACCTGTGGAATTGTCTTTCCATGATTTTCGTAGCCCACCCACTTTCCCCATCCAGAACCCCGATGATCTGATGGCTTCCTGGATTTTGCATACCCCCCCTCTCACTCCAACAGGTTGAAATGCCCTTCACAAGGCTTCCGGACTGGCTGCAAGAGCTTCAAGCTCCAATATGCCAGCATTTTTCCACTGGCCCAGCCACCACCGGAATATCGCCCCAGGAAGTTCTCCAAATCTGAATTCATCCCACATGCTGAAAATGGATCCCACCCCTACTATTTAATTCAAAATAGTTAAGAACACTGCTGTTGACAGTGGCTTGTTATTCAGAGCATGTGAGGCTGTTTCTGATATGATGCCAAATCCCATATGATGTGCTGAGCACTGTCTTCAGAACCTGATATGATTTGGGCCTGTCACATCTGAATGAGTGCCTGCTCCCACAGGATTTCCCTTCTTGTTGAGACCTGTGTGCTGATGCCATCTGAGTGTGTGTGTGTGTGTGAGAGAGAGAGAGAGAGAGAGAAAGAGAGAGAGAGATGTGTGTGGTGAGAATGCAGGCCCTATTGTCTTTGGAGGTGGCTCTAGAACATTCTCAGGTAGGACACTTATCACCTTACTTCACAGCCTTCAGAAAGATCTGTGCTGGCCTAACCTTTGAAGAGGCCTTGGCTTTCATGTGGAGAAAATGGTCTTTATAGTGACTGAATTACAATTTATTGTATTGGGTTTTATGGGGCTAAAACAATAACCTTGCACATAGTAAAGTTTTATTACTGCATTTTTATGCTTGTATTTTGTTTGACTTCTTGGGTGGAGTTGGTCCAGAAAGATGATTCATAAGCATTTAAATACATATAAGGAAATTGATTTCATTGACTACCTTTGTAAATATCAGTTAATGTCTAGACAGTGTACCTTCTTCAGTCGAATGATTCCTTCATTTGTGTAGCGATTTGGTTCTATTTTAAAAGTATCATGATAAGATCCACGGACAAAACTGTACTTTGTATCTCTGTTCTCTGGCTCATCAATGTCTTCAACTTCCAGTCTACCAACTTCACCGTTTATTCTGACATTTTCAGGGACCTCAAAATTGGAGGTGTCTGGAAAACAAGTACATCGACACAGCAAAATTAGAATACGCATTCTTCCAAATGACAGGAGGAAGTAAGGGGCCAAGGGAAGGATGGGTTCTGGTGCATCAAGTATGGATGATTTGAATTTACTGTATTTCATGGGAGCACTATCTGTAAGGATAGAGTAGCTAGCTATGTATGCTATGAGCTAGCTTTAAGTGCAAAAATGTGTTCTTTGAAACAGGGCAAGGAAGCTTGCCGCAGGTAGGTTGGTTAATTCTTGGAAGTACACTGGTACCTTGGCTCATGGACTTAATCCATTCCAGGACTCTGGTCATGACCCAAATTGGTCATGAGTCAAGTCAAATTTCCCCATAAGGTTCAATGTGAATAAGGTTAATCCATTCTGTAACTAATTTTTTAATCACAAAAAATTTAAAGCAAAGTGACAAAGAACAACAAAGATCGTGGCCATCTCTCCCCCTCCACCCCAGCATGATCATGGCCATAACTTCCCCCCGCATGACCGCGATCACACCTGCGTTCCCTGCACAAATGTAATCACGATTGCAGCCATTGGCGGGCGTGATTGTGGGCATGCTTGAGGGGAGATGGGCGTGATCATGGGCATGCTTGCGGGGTGGGGAGACAGGCACGATCGTGATTGTCACCTGATGTGGAGTTGGTGACCTGAGGCAAAAGTTTTCAGAAACTTCTGTTCACGATCCGATTTGGTCGTGAACTGAGGCATTTGTGAGAGAAGGTACCACTGCTTCTGAAGGGGCCACATCAGAGAGAGGTTTTCTTCTGGTCATGAGTAGAAGCTATGATGACAAATCCTTAAGATGCATAAATGTGTGTTTATGATAAAGGAATCAAAACTCTGGCTAGGTAAATTTTTAGAACTGGTGATATTTTGATATGGCTGACCAGAGAAATCATGGGAGAATGAGAATTCTACCAAGCATGGTTAAGTTCTGACAAGCATGACTGCCAGATAGGTAAATATGATATTTTAGTGAGGATTGTTTTACTAGTAAAAACTTCAATTTTACTAAGCAATAGAATGTCTATTATGCTTCTAATAATCTGAACTGCTTTGCATGTTGTATTGTGTTTTGCTTGTTTCATCATTGCAAAGTGTTGTTATTCTCACTGTATATATATTATGGGATTACTTTGGGTTATCTAGCTTGAGGGACTTCGGCTCATTAATTAATACTTGAAGCCTGGAACACTCAGCAGGGACTTATGCATCTCTCGCTGAGTATGATCTGTCCATACAGCTGCTGTTTTCTTTCTTGTGGAAGTTAGACACAGATACACTTGTTCAGGTAAGGGAAACCCGAACCAAAGCAAACAGTTTTAGAGATGGGGCTAAAAGCATGACTGGCTGGGTAGCCCCAGGTTTGCATTGCTCTTTCATGCAAGTAATGTCTGAACAGGCTGCAAAGAGTTACTTTCAGCTTTTCTATAGCCTGAAGTACCTGATACTGCCTTATCTTGGAAACTAAGCAGGGTTGGGCCTGGTTGAAATCTGGATGGGTGACTTAAAAGGTTGTGAACTGCCCAGAGAGCTTCAACTATGGGCAGTATAGAAATGTAATGAGTATAATAATTGTGTGGGCAGCTTGTGTTCACCTGCAGTGTAGAAGGCACTTATAAGATAGCAAGCATCAACTTTGGATATCTCATTTAATCTCTTGGCTTGTAAAACTCACTTCGTCTAAATGTTGGAAAGTTGTCGTTGATGTCAATCAATCTAATGCAGACTCTAGCTGTGCCGAGATCTTCTGAGCGAAGGCCTTGGCCATCCATTGCTTCAATCACAATGACATATGTAGCATTTTGTTCTCTGTCCAGATTAGGTACTGCTGTGGAGATTTTTCCTTAAAAATAAAAAAGTCAAATTATGTTCCTTCCACTTTTTTTGCTATTAGATTCATTGGTTTACCCAATGTCCCATTGAGAACCAGTAAGCTTGCTGGAACTACAGAGTATTGAGGATACACACACACAAACACACACACACACACACACACAGGTGCACAGGGGAGTCTTAAGTCCTGAATTGGCATGAAATTGTTCGACAGGATCACTTTTAAAAAAACCAAGTTCTGACTCCATACCAACCATATTTATCTATACTGAAGTACTTTTCTCCCTGAATAACTTTGTAGAAAATGTCGGCATGGCCGGTCAGTGTTGGGTCATCAGCATCGACGGCTGTCACTGTGGTGACTGAAGTCCCTGGGTGCAGGAAGAAAGTCACCAATGATATATTTAGTATTATTACTTTACTGGAGGTGAGCACATTTCAGCCCCCCAGACTGACCCTGCCGGCTAGTCTAACCCCACCCCCACCCCCCCAGGTTTAGATTCTCTTCCAGTAATAGGAAGCTAATTAGAAGAGTGATCACGATATTGAAACTAAAATGAAAAACAGGTTTTCTTGAACTGGATCTTCTCTGCTCCTCATGTGAGGGTTAATCCATCCTCCATCATGATAAGGATGCTTTTGCAGACTTTGGTCCTGATCCATCAAAGAATATGTGGAAATATGATTCTTTGTGCAGGAACATTCTAGATTAGAGGCTCTCCACCCAACCCCATCTAGCAGTCCTAGTGTCTGGGTTTCTGCAGCTTGCACATTGATTTGGGGTAGGGGACTTGAGATCATTCGATCATTTGGACAATATACTAGCATAGCTTCACTCTGAAGCATCGTGCAAGTGCTAAAAGAATGACTTCTTAATACACCTTTACTGTGGCACAATAAATTCAGGATGAAGCAGGGCCTTTGGTATGCACTTGAGGATTGGGACTGTTGTTTCTTGCCCTGCCTGTACACAGTGATGGCACAAATGCATGACTGGCTGCTTATCTTTGGCTCCATCAGGGGGCTTACCTGGGCCCAACTATGTTGGTTGGATGCCTCTTGGTGCAGATACAGATGAACCACTGCTACGCAGAGGCACACACTGCAGGACACAACTGCCATGTTTCCCCAAAAATAAGACTGGGTCTTACATTAATTTTGCTCCAAAAGATGCATTAGGGCTTATTTTCAGGAGATGTCTTATTTTTTCCTTACGAAAGCTGTAAGATTCTTGCCCTTGGCATTCTCCATGATTCATTTCTTGTACTCGGTGGAATAGTTCTTTCTTTTTGCACTCATCTTGTCTGGGGTTCAAAATATTATTCCCTTTAAATCTACCATTAAATCAGGTGTTAAATGAAGACTTACAAGACAGGAGTGGCAATGCACAAGTGCATTAAGTACATCTGTTACAACACACAATGTGTTGAATTATGAAACATGTCTGTTCGTTATCAAGTGCACACGTTATTCGTGTGTTGTGTCTGTACTCCGATTGGTCATTCAGCAATGAGTCTTGAGCGCATCTGTTTACATAGGCATTTACTTCTCGTCCAAAGGCGCCCATGGGTATACAAATACTTAATTATACATTTAAATGTTAATGTTAATAATATTTATTTATATTTAATTATATATTAATATTATTATTTTATAATTCAATATGTCCCTCCTGTGTTGCAATGGATGGACTACATGTGTCCGTCTGGCTGACGATCTTAAGTGGGGCTTATTTTTGGGGTAGGGCTTATATTATGAGCATCCTGAAAAATCATGCTAAGGCTTATTGTCTGGTTAGGTCTTATTTTGGGGGAATTGCGGTAGTTTCATGTGGCTACAGTGCCTTGGTGTTGTAGTCTGTCTTTACAAAGCATTGGGCATGAGAAGGCAAGGGAAGATCACAGGTTGTTTTCTTACTATATCTGGCCAGTACTGGCTCCATGGTTTTGAGGACCCTTCAGGAAGACACCCTCAGTGGGAGTCTACCTTCTCTCCACTACCATCACCACTCACAAGTGTTCCCTGTTTTCTCCGTCATCACGGCTACCCCCTGCTTGCTTGCCAGTGAACATATAGATAGCATATGCCACCTATTCACCAGCACCACCATTTGGGCCATTGTGAGGGGCATGTGAACAAGCTGGTTGCAGTGATGAAGAAGAGAAGCAAGTCTGAGGGAAATCTTGCCAGTGAGCCCCTTGCTAGAGTGTGATCCCTCAGCAGGTGGTGGACCATGCCTACTCCTGCTGCTGGCCCTGTGTCTCACAGATACTATACATGGTCCCACTTGTTTTTATTTGGTTAGGACTTTCTCTTCTTGAATGCAAACACATAAGCATATTTTTGTTTTATTAAAAAAGAAGTAAGAAGCTTACCCACTGGTGACATTTCTGCAACAGACCCATTAAACACTCTTTGTTCAAATATTGGGGCATTATCATTAACATCTTGGACCACAACACGAAATTTGGATGGCTCCTCCAAATGATTTTGGTTGGTTCGATCAAGAATGAGAGCGGTCAACTCATATTCAGCTTTCTTTTCTCGGTCTAGCCTCTCAGTTGCAGACACATCTCCAGTACGGTCATCAACTCTGAATACAGTCCCGGCCCCTTCACCTTTGATAACGTACATAGCATTGGGATTCTTTATGGTTGATTTGATCTAAAAAGTGGGATTAAGGCTTTAAGTGAAATTAAAATCTAAAAACAGAACAACATGGAAAAAGCCAAAATGTAATTCTAGAGACATTGTGGTAGTGAGTAGTCTGATCTTGGAATATGCACCATAATCAGTCTCTCCTCTGCCTCAAAAGAGGATTCAGGGAGGAAGGTTACTTCATCCAGTCACCCATTTTCTTCTGGAACCTTCAAGCCTAGATGATGTGGCTTCCTCACCATCTCCACATTGTAAGAGCCTGGGGCTGCAGGACTGGACAATTGTTCCTCAGAGGAGCAGTCCAGACTTGCTAGCCTTCATAAAGCTTCATAAGGTCTCTGCATGTGCTGGGACCACTGCTCCTTGTGGTTGACTTTCAACCAGTGATTTATGCAGGGTCCTGACAATCCTTGCCTTGCTTGTTGGAAATCTACATTGCCTAACCGGACTTTGCCTCACTGGAAATGACCTTACCTTGCTTCATTCGATACCACTACTGCAATCCTTCTTCCTTAAGAGCCTTGTGCTGTGCTAGGCCAGGACAGACTTGGACAAGGTATGTTCCTACTTATCTGTCTAATGGCGCCTTTTCAGCCCAAAGGGAGGATAGCAACATCTAGAGTGGGATGACAAGCCTTGCTGGGTGTATCTTGGGCTGGAGAGCCCCCAGTCTTGAAAGGCCAGTATGGTATGCATTGCCGGCAGCATCTCTCCAGGGACTTGGGTATGTGTCTAAACTGTAGACTGACAACTACCAGTTTCTGAAAGCTAGAATGTCCTCCGACACTTATACAGTGGTATAGCAAGATGGAATATTGTACGTTATGGAAACTTCACTCATTGGGTTAGAAGACTGGATGACAAAAATGGGAAAACATCTTAGAACAGTTTCCTCAAACAGAGAGAGAATGGCCTAAAACATCTACCGTATTTTTCGCTCTATAAGATGTACTTTTTCCCCCCTCAAAGGTAAAGGGAAATGTCTGTGCGTCTTATAGAGTGAATGCGTGTGTGCCCGACACCCGGGACGCTTCCGGCCCGCCTGCACCACATGGCACCACCAGGCCGGCACGCGCTCGGCGCGCCCTCCTCTGCCCCCCACTCTGGGAACTGCCCACCCCAACCGCCTGGGAACTGATCACCCCCACTGGGAAGACCTGCTGTGCGCTGCCCCCGCGTGCCGCCCCCGCACCACCACTGCCGCCCCGCGCCGCAATCTCCCTGATCACCCCCACTGGGAAGACCTGCCACACACCGCTGCCCCACGCCGCCTGCATGCTGCCCCTGCCCCGCGCTGCAGCTACCGCCGCCGCCTCACACCGCAATCTCCCTGGAATCAACAGATGAAAACAAAAGAAAAAGCTTGGCGTCATCTGCATACTGATGACACTCTAGGCCTGTGGCGGCTCCACCTGCTGGCATCACCCCCTTTTTTCTTTGTTGCTTGCTGCACTCTTTCCCACATGAGTGCATCCCACTGCTGCTCATCCCCACTGCTACCTCCAAGATTGGATAAAACAGCAGAGATGTGAGGTAGAGGGACTCACCAGCACAGGGATAAAAGCACATGTTTTAAAGACCTAACCCCCATCACCCCGGCTGCTATGTTCATTCACTCATCACTCCTTTGTTCTGAAAAAAAAAAAGATTCAACAGCGGAAGTGTAGTGAGCTTGAAATGCCTTTTGGGGATGGAAGGGAAGTTCCCCACAATTCAGCTTTGTCTTTCAAGGGTTGGGCCTTTTAATACCTCATGGATAATTAATTGGGACTTCTAAATGCCTAACAAAAACAATGTGGATATAAAGTTTCATTGCCAGAAGACCTTCCCAATTGAGGATACAAGAAACACAATTATTATAGTGATCTCTGCAACTGTGCAAATGTTAGATTTTCATGCCCTTGGCCCAGAGGAAGAAATGACACACAAGAGACCACTGAATGAGCATTTCTCTCGACTCAAAAGGATGTGTAGATGCAGCCCGAGTTTCTTAAGCATCACTTTTAAATATGAAAAAAAAAGAGAGAGAAGAGTTGGAGGATTGAATTTAGGTCTCTCCTCATTGCTCACCTTCTCTGTCTAAGATAGAGGCAAGAAAAATCCAGAGAGAGCAGGTATGCTGGGGGTGTGCAATCAAAAGAATATTTACAGTTTATTCAGACCTACAGGAAATACATGTGGCATTGAAGGGACTGCAGAGATGGATTCTATACAAGATGTTTTCATGCCCTAACAGTTACATGCACAGTCTGAGGGGGATGGAGGGGTCATGCACACAGTATTCTAGAGGCACATGAGAGTAAAGCAACTGGGATTAAGACATCCCCACACATCCCATTCTGTTATAGTTTATTAAATAGTTTAATTTAGAACTATTTGATTCATTTGATTCAGAATATTTTTTTTCTTGTTTTCCTCCTCTAAAAACTAGGTGCGTCTTATGGTCAGGTGCGTCTTATAGAGCGAAAAATACGGTATTTAGTATCTTCATATATTAGATGAAATAAACACACACTTCATTCACTTTATGTGGCATCATGGACCTGCTTGCTGTTTGGATTTCTTTTGTGTATATTTGAAATTAAGAAAGATAAAGCAGAAAGAAAATTATTCTAAGAAGTTTTACCATGCTCTCTGCTCCATTGTACAGAATATTTTAGTCACTGAACCTGGAATCTACAGGTAGAACATGAACTCTTCCACCAAGCTACAGGCAAGTCCACTTTTAGGTCAGTCACTGGCTATATAGGCTGGATCTAAGCAGTACTTGAACTCCCTGTTCTCATCTGCAAACCCAGCCCATCTCATAGATGAAGTATTACATCAGCTTACTAACCTGCCCACTTACCTTCATGTGGTAATGTGCTTGGGCCTTCATAAACCAATTAATTTTGCTGCCTTACTAGGTAGATAGATGTGTGTGCATCACAGAGCAGGAGGTGGAAACCTTACATATCTGTGGACTGTAATGGGCATAGCTGTCCGGTCAAAAGGGGTCTGATATACAACCAGAGCAGAGGTGGGCAATATGGGATCCATGGCAGGGAGTCCCTTTCTTGCATCACAATCAAATGTGCCTCCCAAGGGCAGAAGGGTCCCAAGGCAGAGAAACTGTAGCAGCAGGGGAGCCACCAGCTCCCTGTGACTGGCCCTGGTCAGTAATGTGACTGCAGCATTCTGGATCAGCCGAAAGGTTTTCAGAAGTAGGCCTTTTAGAGTCTGCCCCAGAGATCCGCATGCCACCATGGCCAGGCAGCCTCATGGAGGATGCATTACAGTAGTATAAATGGGAAGCTAACAAGACCGTGTCTCTGGGGACAGAAACAGCTGTCTTTCTAACTTCTGCAGTGCAAGTGTATTCCTGGCTGCTGCTGAAGCTTGGGTATCCAGGTTCTGGGCTGAGTCCAGGGCTACACCCCAACCATAAGACCATGTTTTCAGTGGGAGGGCAACTTCACCCAGCACAGGGTGACTCCCTATTCTTTGACATGCCTTTGGCCCTACCAGGAGCTCCTCCATTTTCTCTGGATTAAGTAAGCTTCAATTTGTTTGTCCTCATCTTGTCAATTACTGACATTAGACACCAATTTAGAACCAGAGCAGCTTCTTGAATTTTGATGGTGGGCAGAAATAGAATTGGGTGCCAGTGGCACACTGGTGCCAACGGACCACAAAATTCTGGACAGCTCTGCCACTGGTTTCATGCATATGTTTAATAACATGCATATATTTAATAGCATTTACATGTGTCAGTCAGTTACATGGTGTCCATGTTGAGGTACACGTCTGACACATGTTAACAATTCATAAACTTGTACTATTAACTATATGGCAATCAGGCAAAGTTTTTCAAACAGTGTTTATAATTTGACTGAGTTTGATGTTTCTCTTGACTGAGGCAGCTGTAGCTTTTCCTCCTGCAGCACATCAGCTGGGATCTGTCAGGCTGTTACAGGAAAGCAGATAAAGGAAGAGGCCTTTCTGGATCAGTGCTATTGACTGACAGGCAGCTGGAGTGAAGCCTGTTGGCTAACATGAGCCAGTTCCACAGGCCAGCTCCTTTTGCCTCTCCCAGGAGTTGCCCCAAAGAGAGAGCTTTATTTGCAGTTTTGCCATTTGGTGTTTCTAGAAAGGAGCATGCACCTGATTCCATTCTGAAATGTTTGTGTTAGTGCAAACCTTCAAATGCTTCATGAAAAGGTCACAGGGCTAGAGGGCTAGTGCCTCATATTGGCAGAAGTATGAAATATTAGAATTGTAGCTGTGCATCTTTCAAGAATTTTCCTTGTAGGTCCATAGCCAAAATCTCAGAACAGCTTTGTCAGGTTTTGCCTGATTTGCCAAGAATGCTTAAAGATATAGGAAGCTGCTTCATACCAAGGTTGCAGATAGATATAGTCTGGCAGCTATATTTTCCTTTCATTTTTAGTGCAGAGTAGAGGCAGGAAGCCCAATCCAGTTGATAAAAGCTCCCCTACATCCTACTTCTGTAATCTGGACCAGAGCCCCTGTGCTTACTCTAGAATAAAAATGAGGGGGACAAAAGACACACATACCAGGCACATATTTAAACTCATATCTGTTTTGGCCCTGTTTGTTTGTCTAGTCCAGTAGTGTTTTCTGATTGGTGTCTTAGCAGAGGTCTTTCACATCTTCTGCTCTCCGATCCTTGTACTAAAAACGTAACTGGGCCTTTCCGATTAGCAAGAAAGACAATGACCTTGATCCAGCAAGAAATAAATTGACACTGGTTTAGAAGTTTGCTTCCATCCAGGGATGGGGCTGACTGGTGCAGGCCTTCCTCAAGGCTGCTAAATCTGAATACCTGGGACATTCTGAGAATTGCAAGGTTACCTTCCAACTCAAATGATGCACAAAACTCTTCCATGGTATCATGAAGTTGAGCCATTCCGGAGGAGACCAAAGATCTCTCTAGTCCGGCGTGCTGTTCACAGAGTGACCAGTCAGTTGCTCACAGGATTCCACAAGCGGTACATGACTGCAACGGCCCAAATTCCCCAGCAACTGGTGTACATGGATATTGGCGTTACTATATAGTCATCAGGACTAGTAGCTATGGATAGCCTTCTCCTTCCCCTTTTAAAAATGTCCAACTTGTTGGCTATTACATCTCATGGAAGTGTAGTTCCCTATGTATTAGGTGAAGGAGTGCTACCTTGTATTTGTTTTCAATCACTCCGTGGACTCCCCTTTGTTGTATCATGAATGTGAAGCTTCTCAGACATCTTTTGGAAGTCATCACCTGCCTACTCATGTCATGCCCTCCTCAGCTTGCTTTTAATCCTCTCATCCTGGAAGATTTTGCCCCTTCTGCAGATAAACTTGCCCTCTGCCATGGTCTCCTATCCAATGATGGCCAATGTAGGTTTCCAAATTCAGCCTTACCTTCCCAAAAATATGAGGCAATGACTTATTAAGGTTTTCATCGATGTGCATATTATTCCAGATCCATTCTCTCTTCATGCGCTTATGAATGTTGCTGCTACTGGTAGACCTTGAGAAATCTTCTCCATGAACACAAGCCAGGGCTAGTGCCATGATAAATAGAAGGAAGGAGCAGCATCTTGTCATCTTTGCAGGTCTGTTTACCTTAGGAAACCCTGTGGAACATGCAAAGCATTATTAGTTTGAGAGTTCCATCATCCACTGAAATCTACCACTAGTTTCCTTTGCTAATTTCCATTGGCAGGTTAATACCACTGCACTGGCAACATCTTTGCAGTGAATCACTTACTTCTGTTTCCATTTAGAAGTATGTGCAAGTCTACTTCTTAATTCTGCCAACTTATCCTGAAAATAAATCAGGCTTCTCAAGCAGTGAATTTGAACATTTACTTGATGTCGAGTAAATACAAACATACTAGATCCACTCACAGATGTTTTGAAGAAACATTTACTTCTAGTATTGAGCTATTTTTAATTTACATTTAATTTTATTTATTGCATTTCTATAGTACCTAATAGCCAAAACCTTGAGAGGTTTGCATATGTTAAAAATCTTTAAAATATAATATTATTTATTATATGAAAACAGTCTGCACTGAAACAGATAGACAGACAGCAGACACACACACACACAAGTCATTTAAACAATCAATAAAACCGTGATACTACTAAAACTTGGCCATGTGCTGCAAAATGCGAGAAAGAAGAGAAAGGTCTTGATTTGATGCCACGACGTTAACAAAGTTAGCATCAGGCAAGGCTCACTGGGGAGCTCATTCCATAATTGATTGGGGCCACCACTGAGAAGTTCTCTGTGCAAAGCAGCCTTGAAGGAGGCATCCAGAGGAGGGCCTTCGATGATGAATGTCCATGCTGGGAGAGCTGCTGCATCAGATACTGTGGTCCCAGGTAACTTACGAGGTTTTATAGGTGAAACCTGCAATTTCACTCAGGCTGAGAAACATCCAGACAACCATTGCAAGCTGCCTAGGACTGGTGCCTCTGTGGATTCCTTTGTCCTTGTTAGCAGGTCTATGCTTTGTTTATTGTGTGTAAACTGTTCAGTGAGCCAGCATGGCTGAGCAAATGGTATACAATTTTAAAAAATAAGTAAATATAAAAGAATACAAGCTGCGGCTGCTGAAATGTCTTCAAACGCAGCCCCACCTAGACGGCTTTGCAGCAATCTAACTTGGAGGCTGCAAGAGCATAGACTGCTAAAGCCACTTTATCTCTGTCCAGATTCTCAGCGCTACAGCTGGTCCAACAACCAAAGTTGTAGAAGGTACTCCATGTTGCTGAGGCAAATTAGGCTGCAGGTGACAACTATGGCTCCAGAATAAAACACAAGAGATGAACCTGCTCCTTGGGGGATACAACCCTATCCAGAACAGGTTGAGCCTCTTCATTCAGTGAGAAGAACCAACCACCAACTGTGTCTCAATCTCGCCTGAACTGCGGTTCAGACAATTAGACCTTATCTGGTCCACCCTTGCAGCCAGGCAACCATCCGGCATATCCACACCTCACTTGATAGGATGGAAAGAAGACAGAGCCACGTGACCTCAGTATACTAATGTTTATACACTCCAAAACTCCAGATGACCACACTCAGCAGTTTCCTGTAGAAATTAAATAGCATTTTCCTGTTTAACCCCAAAACAATTGATTCACATTCAATATTTGTGAAATAAGAGTTCGTTCTCGAATGGTATTTTATGCTTAGGTACACAATAGAAACAGAGCGAGTCAGAAGGGGCCTCCTGGGCCATCTAGTCTGACAATATTTTTAACCAGGTACAAATTGTACCTGATAAATTGTGAAAGGTTCAGGAGGTGTGTCAATTGGGATTGTACTGAATGGACAAGACTATTTCCCAGCTGTTACACCCAACCTGAAATTGGCTGTTTTTTCCTCTGCTGCAGAAATGAGGCAACATTCTTTGGTGGGGTGTAAGAGAATGTGAACAGTTTGGCTTTGATCTAAATAATCTGTTCTAAAGTGCTTTTTGAATTTGTGGGGAAGGGACTGGGGAAATAATGACCTCCTTTGGCATTCTCTGGGCACCATTAAAATAGTGGACATATGTTTGGTATCTATGGATTAATATTCACTTTGGCAGAGTTCGGGCAAAATCTTATGCAAGGAAAGGAATGTATTTTGGGTTGCAAGTTACCGTATTTTTTGCTCTATAAGACGCACCTGACCATAAGACGCACCTAGTTTTTAGAGGAGGAAAACAAACAAAAAAAATATTCTGAATCAAATGGACACATAATCACAGGCACATCCCCCATCACTTCCCCATGGGCTGCACATCTGACAGACTTACTGCACACACATATTTGCTCTATAAGACGCACAGACATTTCCCCTTACTTTTGAGGGGGGAAAAAGTTAGTCTTATAGAGCAAAAAATATGGTAGTTTGCTTGGTACCTGATTTCCCCCCATCCCCCATCCCCCAAATTGCTAGAACCCATGAGCCCAGAGTTTTTGTGCGGTTATTGTTGCAACTGGGTTCATACATGGATCTAAACTTTCAGAAAGGGAAGAGAGGCATAGTGGTGTAGCTTCCCTTGAGGATCTATATTCATTTAGTTAAAATAATTTATATCTTGCTCTTCTTCCTTAAGAAGATCAGAGTTATGTACACTAAGAACAATAATATATTCACAACTTTAACAAACTGTAACAAGCAATAAAATTCACCATAGTCAAAATATTTAGTAAGGTTCAAAACACAGATTTTAAAAAAAAACAGTCTTGACTGACTTCCTAAAGTACAGATGATGAAGGAATCATGGTGGGATGGTGAAAACTGGTGTCCTGCAACAGCATGGAGTTGGACCCAATGGCCTTCTTGGTCCCTTCCAACTCTACTGTTCTATGATCATGCAGATACACTGGGGACAGGTACCCAAGCAGCTAAGGAGTTATCACAGGAGAAACCTTCATGTACAACGTCATCTTCTGAATACTGAAAAAGATGGTGAGAAAAGCTCCTGATAAAGACTTAGTTCTCAGCAGAATTATGTGAAGGACAGGGATCTGCAGCAGATCAAACCTGTTTCATTTCTGGTAAGTGTTAGCAAGCATTATTATAACCAAAACATTCTAAAAGGCAATTCCATATGTCATTACATTTGCCCAAGATTCTGGCTCATTATCTAAATGTATGCATGTTCTTATTTGCATACATTTGTCCCCCTTGCTTTTTAACATCTACATGAAACCACTGGGAGAGGTCATCAGGAGGTGTGGGCTGTGGAATCATCAGTATGCTGATGATACCCAGCTCTACCTCTTGTTTTCCACTGATCCAGGTGAGGCAGTGGCTGTGCTGAACTGGTGCCTGGCAGGGGTAATGAGCTGGATGAGGGCCAATAAACTGAAGCTCAATCCAGACAAGATGGAGGTCCTGTTGGTGGGTGGTGCAGGCTTCGGAGTGGGGGACCTGACCCTTGTCTTAAATGGGGTTGCACTCCCTCTGAAAGACAGGGTCCGCAGCCTGGGAGTGCTCCTCGACCTGGAGCTGACCTTGGTAGCTCAAGTGTCAGTGGTGGCGAGGAGGGCTTTCCATCAGCTTCGGCTGATCCATCAGCTGCGTCCATTCCTGGAGTTCGACTGCCTGGCGACAGTGACCCAAGCGTTGATGACTTCCCATTTAGACTTTTGTAACAAGTTCTACATGGGGCTACCCTTGAAGATGGTCAGGATACTTCAATTGGTATAAAATAGAGCTGCCAGGGTGTTGACGGGAACTGGGTGTGGTTCTCATAACACCCAGTTCTCTGTCAGCTACACTGGCTCCCTATTGAAGTCTGGGCCCAATTCAAGGTGTTGGTTCTTACCTATAAAGCCCTTAACGGCTTGGGTCCTGGCTACCTAAAGGAGTGCCTGCAACCATATATGCCCTCCTGCTCCTTACGATCTGCAGCTGATGCCCTCCTCTGGGAGCCCTCTGCGAGGTAAATAAGGAGGGTGACTACTCGGAGGAGGGCTTTCTCTGCGGTGGCACCCCATCTATGGAATGCACTCCCCAGAGAGGCTCGCCTGGCGCCGTCATTATTTGATTTTCGGCGCCAGGCGAAGACCTTTTTATTTAAGAGTTATTTTAATTGTTAGTTATTAATTTATGTTTGTGATATTTATTATATTTGTTATATTTATTATGTTTATTGTATTTTAATAGTTTAATCTTGAGATGGGCCAGTTTTTAAGTAGTTTTAATTAGGGTTATTGTTGGTGTTCTTTAATGTATGTATTTACTGCTGTTAGCCGCCCCGAGGCTTTTTTGCAAGGGGGCGGCATATAAATTTGTAAATAAATAAATACATAAATAAATTTGTTTGTGCTCTGAACATCCCTAATGCAAATATAACTTCAGCCACAAACACTTTAGGTACGTGTTCCTACCAGTCTATTCTCTCAGCTTCAAATCAAGCCTTATTTGCAATATGGAGGGAAAACACCCTACCTCATAGGGCTTTTGTAAGGATAACTGAAATGGCATACTCAAATCTCTTTGAATGCTCAGTCTGTACTAAATCTCTGCTGAGAATTATTTTATTGTCTCTCATTGCTGAGAGGTGTTGTGAGACGTTGCTTCAGCCCCTGGCAATGGGAAATGTGTAAAACCCGAACTTCACCGCCTCCCTCTCACCCCCTGAAGCATGTTATTTTGAAATTACACGCATGTCAATTGCTGAGGTATAGGCAGAGAGACACCTCAGCTCCATCTTAAAAACAGACTTGTTCTTTCCCAGCTTTTCAGGCCTGGCTTTCTTTGCAGATCAATGGATTCATACAGTGAAGAAAACCAGCCAATTCCCCTTCCCACTTGCTAAGTCCAACTGCTGGTGACACACAGAGAACCGTGGAGAAGAGTCATACAGAGTTGACACAACCAATTGGCTTGTGCTGCCAGTGAGAGCACACACAGAAGAAGCAACGCTCAGAGACAGAAGAGGAGGGGCCAGATGACTATCACGCCATCGTTCCTTCTGTTTCTGAAGTTTTGAATGTAGATCTTCGAAACAATTGATTCAAATTCAATATTTGTGAAATAAGAGTTCGTTCTCGAATGGTATTTTATACTAAGGTACACAATATTTTTAACCGGGTACAAATTGTACCTGATCAGTTGTGAAAGGTTCAGGAGGTGTATCTCTTGTATGCACAAGAGGAAGGTATTGTGTGCATGTGATCATATTTGTAATTATTATAAGGAGGAGTCTATTTGTTTAATACTGGAAAAATGAAAAGATTTGGAACTGTGTAGAGTTGGTCAGGCTGAAATTTTTATTAAAAAAGAAAGAAGATACTGACTTTTACAAAACTTGGAGACCTTCTAATATGAAGAACAGAACTTTGTAAGAAATGGATGAACTGATTCTATTACAGAAGGAGAAAGAAGATAGTGACTTCTATCAAATCTTGGACTTTTGTTTATTATTGGCTGGAAGAACGGGACCTGGCTTAGATCCAAAAGGGGTTTTTTTTCCAAACTTTTTGAAATGAATTTGAAATGATCATAGAACGTTAAAAGATGTGTAGTTAAGTGGCTGATTCAGTAGTTTCGATGTTTGTGATAATGGATGTTTTAGTACTGTTTTGAAAATTAATAAAAAGTTTTTTTAAAAAAAGAGGAAGGTATTGTGCTGGGTGGGGTGTGGGAGGGAATCCAAGGGTTGCAGAAATATATATTAAAAACAAAACAAAACAGAGAAACACATTAAAGGTGGGAGAATTCCCCAAAGAACTCTACAATAACTCAGCAGGTTCAGTAGCCAGGGGCTGTTAACTACTGTAGAGTGGGAAATGGAGAGCTGAGATGGAGGTGGCCATTCCACACTGCAACCACTCATTATATATGAAAGCATTACAGCTTGAGTAATTAGCTGCAGTTAACTGTAATTAGCTGCAGATTGATTAACTGCAGATTAAATCACTGAAACTTTTTATTAATTAATGAAAATTTCATCAATTAAAATTTTAAAAGCTTTTAAACAAAACTTTAAAAAATAACATTTGGACACTTAGAAAAAGTCTGATTGATGAAATGCTTTTAACTGATTGATTAACTTTAGTTTAATTAATGACAATTAACTCCAGATTAATCAGCTCCCTTGATTAATTATATTTGGAATAATATATGATTAAATATATGAAATATTATTACATATCAGTGGATATTAAAAGGTTCATTGTAGAGTGGAGATGCCAGCAGAAATTTCCTTCCTACTTTCTAACAGCATCTTTGAGGGTAGGGGAAGAATTAACCCCTTCTCTGCATCTCCTGGTGGCTTCTATTGTTAAAGGGAAAAACATGCATTACTGGTCAGCCCTGGCTGCTTGGAAGGCCCAAACTCTTCTGAGTGCACTTTAGAGGGGTGGGGGAAGGATGGAGGAAGCTGAGAATAATCATACCTTGGCCTTTCAAATCTTCCCTCCTTGTCTTGCAGAACATCCTCTTTCCCCTTTCTCCAAGGTCCAGTCTTTGATCTCAGAAAAGCAACCAGTCTGGTCCTCCCCATGCTGGCCATGAGGGCACTGGGGTCAGAAATACTCTTCTGAGCAGGGAGTCCCATGCCAACCCTCTAACTACCATGCCATGCTGGGCCTCATATCTGCAAGCTCTTCTTTTTCATTTCCCATACTTGAAATACAATGATGTTTAGATGCAAAGCTGTGGCATTTGGTGGGACAGAAGCAAATATTTTGTAATGTTCAACTTCAAGGATTTGTTTTGTGGTCAGGTGATAATAGGGGACATGTACTTCTTCTCTATTCTTCTGAATGCATTTCTATTAGGTATAGCACAGGTGGTAATTTGAGGAATTTATCTACCAGTAGAATAGGGTTTGTGTATGCATGTGTGATAGCAATTGCAAATAGGAAGAGAGATATTAAGTCACCCAACACTGACATCCAGCATTTTGGGAATAAATCTTGGGCGAGGAGATTGACATGCAAAAGGCAGGGGAAGACCTTTGCCCAAAACCCCAGAGAGCCACTGAAACTTGGAGGAGACACATCTGATCTTGGTCTGCCTTTCTAACCTTGTGCCCCCTAGATGTTTTAGGCTGCAGCTCTCATCATCCAGGGCATTGGCCATGCCAGGCTGAATTGATGGAAACTGGAATACATCATATCTGGAAAGCACCAGCTTGGGGAAAGTGAAGTTAGATGGACCTGTCAAAGGAGCTTCCGATACCCATCTGCTTCCATTTCTTTGCACAGTGGTGCACGGAGATAGCAGCTCCACACAGACTTTCATGGGCTGGGGCAAGGATGCTGTGTTTATCTCAGCTTCTCTTGATAAGGCTATCCCTACTTTCAGTTTTGTTGCTGCACTGAGATCTGAGCTCTGCACAAAGTCTTCCTTTCCCACCTTACTATTGCTGCCACATCAGTTCTGTGGGGAACAGCACTTTACTGGAATGGCTCATACACACAAGGAGAAACAGCACCATTTCCCCCTACCTTTTCCCAACATATACCCCCTTTCCCTGTTCTAAAAAAATCCAGGAAAGGGGTCTGAAAAAACAGTGGTGAAACCTGAAAGATGACAATGTTTTCTACAACACCCACAAACAAGCCGAAGGAAGGAATTGTGAGTGTACCAGAAATGCCCAAGACAGAAAAGCTCCCACTCCTTCCTTCCTGCATTTTGAGTTGACCCAAATTGTCATCCACATCAGCCTATCATGATGAGACAGATGAATGAGCACCATCTGTACAGCTGTATAACTGCAAAACCCATGATGCACTGCAATGGTAAGCAAAGGGAACCATCCCGGTTTTTTACTTAAAAGGGGGGAACTGATAATAGGGCGTGAGTTTAATGTGCAGCCACAGCCTTCTGCAACTGCCTGCCAGCTTTTTTGTGGCAGCCTTGCAGCTTCAGGTCAGGAAATGGGAGAACTGGCAATTCTTCAGATGTTCCTTTTGCCTGTGCTTAATAAGAGCCTCTGTCGGCCTGCCAGGCTGTACGAGGCTTCTGTCTCTTCTTCTGTCTCGGGACACAACTGCACACAAAGGGCTATTCGTATGTCTCTGTATAATGAGGACAGTTTGAAGAGCCTCATACATTTCCCACTTTGGTATGCGGGTCGAGTCTCCTAGCAGGTGCAAAATCAATGGCACTATTGCCCTTTCTCCAGGCTAAAGTTATTTATCATGATATGGGCTGCTGAGACACTTTGAGAAATGATACAAACCAAGACAAGAAGCAAGAGGAATAATACACGGAACACCAAATATTCTTCCCTTCCCCCACGGATTCAAACTATTTTATTCCAAACGCGATCTAAAAGTATTTATCCAAATGTGATCTAGAAGTATTTGTCCTCTCCAAATTCCTCTGAATTATCATTTGAAAAAGTTTCTGAGAATCCCTAGAGAGTTTTTTTTAACACTATTGCAGAGATACATTTCTCAGGGAGAGAGAATGATGGTAACCTGATTTAAATCTCTCGCATCAACTTGCTTCAGGGCTGTGTGCATGGCAGCAGCTGTGCTGAATGTCATGGGAACCTGTAGCTAATCCTGCCTTCCCGGCACATGTCTGTGTCTTCCATGTGGTGGAAAATATTGTACTCATGCTTTCAGAACAATTGTGCATTAGGGAAAGAAGCTGGCTTAAGAGCCCCTTTCATCAAGTGGTCTTAAGGGAAAAACAAGATTTCAACAGACAATCAAGTGACACAGAATTTTGTGGAAGGCTTATAAATTCACTGCTACCAAGCAACCAGACATACTCTCATATATTTTCAAAAAGTACATAATGCATCTGCATTTTAATTGCTGTATGTATGCTGTATATATTCTGTTGTAAATTAATGTATTTTAATATCTCTGTAATCTGCTGTGTAGAAATGGTAATTGGAATGATGGTGATGATGATCACAACAACAATACTACTACTACTACTACTACTACTACTACTACTACAATAATTGCAAGAACCAGTAGAGGAAACATTCATATCGGATATTACTGTAGACAACTATATTGAATTAAAAAAATGGTCATGCTTTCCATTTGTCTATGATCACTTTATTGTTTCAGCAGAACCAATAAGCTGTTTTTAAAATTCATTTAATTAATAGAGCCTGTGCTTAATAGGATTTCTTGGCCTGCATCATCCTTTTGGGAGTGAACTCACCAAAGATGCAGCATTTACCATTTGGATTAGAGGCAGTTGAGAGTAATAGCCAAAGGTTTGTATGTCTTGGGCTGCTTTTGAGATTCAATTGTTTTCCAATTCCACCCACTTTGAGCTCACTTTGGCACAGAAGATATCTTTGTGCTGTCCTGTGCTGTGTGTGAGTTCACAGCTGCAGTAAACTGTATTCTTTTTAAAAATAAAAAGGAACAACAACAGCAACGCCTTATCTGGGGTGGCTCAGGACTTCATGGCTGCCATGACAACCATGGGACTGTTTCAGCATGTCATCAGCCCAACACATGCGAAAGGTCACTCTTTCGATCTGGTCTTTTGATGGTGCAGGAGGATGGTGGTCCTGATGTGGAAGGGGTAACTCCACATCTCAGAAGGTCATGAGATCCTTCTGAAAGGGCCATCCCTAAAGGAAATAAAAGGGATGGTGCCTAGAAGAAGAGCCTTCTTGGTGACTGAGTCATGGTCGGATAACCTCATGGTGAGATTTAGACTATTGGCTTTCGACACCATTGACGTTGCGTTGTTTTGGACAGGGTGGCTGGATTGGAGTTGGAGGCACTATTTTGCAGTTGTTCTGATCTCTCGTGACTGAACATGTCCAGAAGGTAATGCTGGGAGAGAGTTGTTCTGCCTCATGGCAAGTACACTCTAAATCAGGGTTCCTCAAACTTTTTCAACAGGTGGCCAGTTGAAAGGCGGTGGCAGTCGGTGTGGGCCAGCGAGGCAATGGCAGGTACGGCAAGGCAGTGCCAGTGGTGGTGGGTGCGGGTGCAGGCCCGGCCACCCCCGGGCTCACACAAGTAAAAATAGATTTACAAAGTTGTATTTTTGTTACGTTCAATCCTTTCTTCATCTTCATCTTTGTCTCCCTTTCTCTTCCGCCTGCCTCTCTTCTGTTTGCTGCTCCCTGTTCCTACTCTGTATACGCATGCAATGGGGGAGGCGGGGAGAGCTGGCGCACGCTCAGTTGAGCTGTTGCAATCTGGGCATGTACCCGCTCTCTCTCTGCTCAGTTTTAAAGAATGTCTGCGCTGGCTCAGAGCTTTTGGACTCGCCACTCAGAGATCATTTTCTCCAAGTGAGTCCAAAACCTCTGAGGCGGGCTGGATAAATGGGCATGGTGGGCTGGATCTGACCTGTGGGCCGTAGTGTGAGGACCCATGCTCTAAACTGTCTCCCATGCTTTTCAACAGCTACATGAAACCACTGGGAGAGGTCATCAGGAGGTTTGGGCTGAGATGTCAGCAATATGCTGATGACACTCAGTTGAAATCCAGGTGAGGCAGTCTCCATGCTGATCCTGTGTCTAAGTTCGATAATGGGCTGGATGAGGGCCAATAAACTGAAACTCAATCCAGACAAGACAGAAGTGTTGTTGGTTGATGATCTGTCTGCTAGATTAAATGGCCATTGCCCAGTCTTCAATGGGGTTGAACTTCCCCTAAAGGACAGGGTCTGCAGCTTGGGAGTGCTCCTTGGAGCCAAAACTTTCCCTGGAGTCCCAGGTGGATTCTGTGGCCAGGAGTGCCTTTTTCCAGCTGCAGTGAATACAACTGCAGTCTTATCTGGGTAGACAGAGCCTGACCACTGGTAACCTCTCAACTGGATTACTGTAATATATGCAATGTGGGACAGTCTTTGAAGATGGTCCAGAGGCTTCCTGTTCCAAAATAGGGCTGCACATCTGGTGTCGAGTTTGTGAGCCCATATAACACCTATATAAATTACATTGGTTGCTGGTTGAAGCCTGGGCCCAATTTAAAGTGCTTGTTTTAACATATAAAGCCCTAAAAGGCTTGGGACCTGGTTACCTTTTCCTATATATACCTCCCCTCCCATTGAGATCTGGGCATGAGATCCTTTTGAAAGGGCCATCCCTAAAGGAAATAAAAGGGATGGTGCCTAGAAGAAGAGCCTTCTTGGTGACTGCCCCCACCTTTGGAATGGGCTCCTAGGGAGATCCACCGAGCGACATCACTACTTTCATTTTGGCACCAGGAAAACACAGTTCTCTTTCACAGGTATTCTGAGACCTGATTCTACCAACTGATTGTAAGAGCTCACTCTAAAACCATCAATTTTTTACCACATCCCCAACTTGGAATTATAATGTTGGCCTGCATTTTATTGTTTGCTGCTTAGAGAGCACTGTTGGGTTATTCAGTGGCCTATAAATTTAAAAATAAACAAACAAGCAAGCAAACAAACAAAAGTTGTGGGTGGAAATGATCAGGAAACAGATTTTGTTCAAGCTTTGGAGAACATTCCTAAGGGGAAGAGCTGTTTGATGGTGGAAGAGACTATGTCAGGAGGGAGTGGGCTCTCCTTTGGAGAGGCGTTTAAGTAGAGGCTGGGTGGTTGTCTGTCGGAGGCGGTGTATTTGCAAACCTTGCACTGAGCAGTGGGTTAGACTGGATGACCTCTGAGGTTCCTTCCAGCTCTATGATCCAATGACATATTTAGGCAAATGAAAAGTTGTTTGGTGTGTCATGCTTGAAGCACTGCTTGGTATGCAAAGGCTTTTCCGGAGGAAGGGGGGTTGGGCTGCAGGTTTTGGTCATAAGCTTGCTTACGTGCACTTGAGTGCAATTAAAGCTCTGTGTTCTTCGGACACTTCTGTGATGTGAGCTGTCTGGGAAGTGAGGAAGTATAGAGAGATGACCAGATGGCTGACTTCCTGCAGATGGTGGAAGAACCAGATGCCTGGCGAGGCCTATGGATGCCTTGGGACATCTGAAGATGGCCTCTTTCTTCCCAGTGCAAGGCAGAGACAATAGATAGATAGTACTGATTTCTGTCACTGTCCTTTCTATTTCCTATAAGTTCAAGAAAATGACCTGAGAAGGTGTAAAAGAGAAAAGGATGTGGCCAGCTGTTTCTTGCTTTTGTTACAGGGAAATAAATAAATAAATAAATGGGCAGACCTGAAGAATGGATTGCTTTGTTTATGATTTTTTGGGGGAAACAATATAGTTATATAATCTGAGTACCAGTACTACAGGTCTGGAGATGTTCTTCGGGGGAAGAACTTGGCTTCTCCCCCAGACCCAACTTAATGTTTATGGAGGGACGGTTTGGTTACATCCCATATATGTTGCAAGATTATGTGGTTCCAATAGTGGTTCCCTCCATCCCAAAGAATGGAGGGATTTTCCACAAGACTGCATCAGGGAAAGAGTTAAATTCCTTTTGTGGATACAAAAATAACTATAAAGAAATTCTCCTCCTTCTCTGAGAAAACAACTCAGCTTTCCAGGTAAACAAGCCCAATAACAGGAATAAAAACCAGCTACGAAGGCAGAAAGACAGCACTGCCCCGAGTGACATCGTTAGTGCTGGTGAACAGCAGTGCTGGGCGTGTGCTCTTGGCTCATGGGGACCGGGAGGTTTCCAAGAGACCAAGGCTGCTGGCCCAGGCCAGATCTACTCTAAGGCGCTGTTATGAGGAAGCACTACTAAATGCCTTGGTCACTGTTTCGGTGCACGCTGATGAAAGCAGCACAGTTTCTGCTTTGCAGAAAGTGTGATCTTATATCACACACAAATGGAAGCGTGTGAGAAGTAAGAGGAACTGGAGTTGTGCTGGGAAATGGCAGTTGGATTAAACGGATTTCTGTGTTTGTTGGTGTCGATATCCTGTGCCATCTAGACAGCTTAGTGGATAACAATGAGGTGGAGTAGTAGATAGCATTGAACTGGAGTTCCTGGTTGTGGTCCATGTTGGCACCAAGGATGTGGGGGAATATAGGCAATGCAATCTAATTTAGGTTGCTAGGCAGAAGGTTGAAATCCAGGACTATCAAGGTGGCCTTCTCTGAAAGGCCCCCTGTTCCATGTGCAGAGCCAGCAAGAGAGGCAAACTGGTAAGTTTTGATGTGTGGATTAGACAGTGGTAGAGAAAGCAGCAGCTCAGATTTGTCAGGCACTGGATAAAATTTTGGGAACACTGGCCATCTGTAACAGAGATGGGATCCACTGGAAGCAAAATGGATGCAGGCTGTTGGTGCAAAATACGAAGAAGGTGGCAGAGCAGCTTTTAAACTGAGCCCTGTTTGAGGAAAGCTGACAGGACCAATTTTGGATTAAATCATCCTGAGGGGATGGGAACAAAAGTATCTCTGGCTGCTCAAATATAGAAAGGGAAGAATTAGGCACTGGGCATATGGTGAAACATGAAAGCCGGTCAAAGAGGCCCAAGTGCACAGACTGGACATGTCTGGGGAGGGCCACTCTGCATTTCCACGCAAATGCTAGAAGCCTCCACACCACTGGAAGAGCACTAGCTCCTGGTTTTAAAGGAGATCCTAGATACAATGGCTTAGCAAAAGTGAGGCAGAATGGAGAAACCCACTGAGACATGGATGACTGCAGACAGAGACTCTGCTGGTAGGACCAGGAAGGGCGTACTGCAGGAGGTGTTACATCAAAATGCCACAGTGTTGCACAGACTAGAAATCTTAAAGGGGCAGACTATTCCACAGAAGCTACTGACCACCAAAATTAACTGGATAAATACAGTTATGACAAAGGTTTTTCTTTTCGTGCCCTAGACGACAGTGTCCTGGAACAGTTGGTGATGGAACTGACTAGGGAAAAGCTGACACTGAATTTAATTCTTAGTGGTGCAGCCCAGGATGCTGTACAAGTTGTAAATATTGTTGACCAACTCCCATGATATCTCCCATGGTATCAGAGCAAAAATATTTTTGTGGAAAATTGCTAAGGAATCCACCACAGTAACGTTTGACTTCAAAAGATGGAGGGTCTGTAAAATGAGGGAATTGAAAGAAGAAGTCAAAGGTGAACATCTGTTTAAAACACTTGGAGATTACTCAAAACCACAGTAGCAAGACACTCAGGTAGCATGCATACCACAGGTTATGAAAGGTAGCACCAAGTCCAAGAGGTCACCAGCATGGCTAATGAACAGTGTCAAAGAAGCTGTCATAGAAGAGAAGGCTTCCTCCAGAATATGGAAGCCCTTTCCAAATGAGTAGAACAGCAGGGAGAACCAGTTTGCACAAAAGGGATGCAAGACAAGAATAATTAATACAAAGAAGTATTTTGTGAAGCATAATGCTAACACTATCAAGGCATATTTAAATAATTATTTAAATATGCCAGAAACAGAAAATCAGCTGGCAAGGCAGTTGGACCAGTTGGACCATTCATAAATGGTCTGGAATTAGGAGTAACCAGTGAAATAGCCATGTTTACTATGGCACCAAATTATTTAGGGTGGTTACAACAAAATGGGATTGCAAGGGGCTCCAAAAGAATCATTACAGGCTGGGAGAACGGGCATCAAAATGGTGAACGCCACTGAATGTAAGCAAGTATGAGAAAGGCAATGCATGTTTGGGCAATAACCCCCCCCCCTTTAAGCTGGTGAGATCTGAGCTAGCAGTGGCTGCAACTAAAAACAACAACAAAAACAAACAACCCCCCCTCCCCAAATCCCTAAAAATCTTGGGGTTGTGATGAACAGCTCAATAAAAATGTTAACCCAGTGTGTGACTGCTGAGAAAAAGGAAAACTCCAGGTTAGAAAAGGGACTGAAACTGGAATGGGCAGCATTATACTGTGGTGTGACTGCACTTGGCGTCCAAAGTGCAGTTCTGGTCACTGCAAATGAAAAAAAGATACTGCAGAGTTGGAAAAAGTATAGAAAAAGGTAACTGAATTTTTCAAGGGGTTGCAATAACTTCCACATGAGTAAATAGTACAACATCAGGGATAATTTAATTGAGAAAAAGGATGAGAAGGAGACAACATGGTAAAGGTGTGCAAACGATGTACCCAGTCTGGAGAAAGTGGATAGGGAGCCATTTTTCTCCTCCTCTTATGATACAGGAGTGCAGGGTGGTGATTGGTGGAGATTCCAGAAAGATGAAAGGAAATACTTCTTTACATGGCATATAATTAAACTGTGGAATTCACTTTCACAAGATGTAGGGATGGCCACCAATTGGGATGGCTTTAGAAGGTGACTGGACAAGCCAATGGAGGAGAAAACTTTGACTGGCTGCTGGGCCTGATGGCTGTGGGCTTCGCCCAGTATCACAGCCATTTGGCTATGTACATAATATGTGAGGACACGGGCATGACAGGACTGTTCCACTCATGCTTGAGGGTTTCTTGTGGGCAGCTGGCAGCCAGTGCTGGACTTGAATGGACCATTGGTCTGATCCAACATGTCTCTTCCTGCATTCTTATGACTTCTTATCTGCCACTCCAGAGGGCTTAAGTTGCAGGAAAGTGCATTTGGTCGAACGATAGGAGGAAGATCTTGATGGCCATTTGGCAAAGGAACCAACTAGCTGGGGTGGGGTGGCATTGAGATCTGCCCTGCAGAGACTCAACTGCCATTTAATGGGAGTGCCCTGCCTTTCTTGCACCCAACAGATTAGGGTAGATGTTCCACAAAGCCTATGAATCAAAGGAGTATTCAAAGAGTGCTATCCACATCCCTAACAATCCCAAGTTCTACTGACTGTGAAGAGTCTTACTGTGTAAAGAACCAGAAAAATACGTCTGTTTGGAAAACATTACATAGCCTGACCTAAGGCCATTCCTGTCTTAAAAAGCAATGTGCATTTGACCTGAGAGAATTGGAAGGTGATAGCTACAAAGGTTGATTTCTTTGTGGCTGACCCTCTTAACCAATTTAATGGGACTGCAAAATGGAAAGGAAAAACAAATACATTGTTTTTTACTTTTGGGAGCAGAAACACATGGGTGAAATTGTATCTCTGATCTTTATACAGGTAGTCTCCAGGTTATGAATGTCAGCGTTATGAAGAATCCATACTTAAAAATGCACAGGCTGCCATAAACCCTATATGAGTATCCCTAGTGAAAAGCTGTGAATATTGCTGGGAAACCACGCAACACATTTGGCAATGAATCATCAGTGGCTGCATAGTTCCCTAGAGATAGTCACAGAAACCCATTTCCTTAGACCAAATGTTTGCACTTTCTCCAATGAGCTCTTCAACACCTCAGGCAACACATTTGCCCCCTCTTTCACATAGGCCTTGTGTTCCATCAGCAACTGGAACGGGAAGCTCAACATATGCTCACCAGCTCTGCCCCTGTACACAGACCCACTGAGACTAATTCACCTTGGATTAAAGTGTTTTGAATGTAACAAGTAGGCACTGGACTCTGTTGCCCTAGCAGCCATTATCAGAGAACAGTGAAAGATACAGAGGGAGTGGTGATTCAGTTTTAAAGATCCAAGTTACCGTATTTTTTGCTCTATAAGACTCACTTTTTCTCCCCTCAAAAGTAAGGGGAAATGCCTGTGCGTCTTATAGAGCGAATATGTGTGTGCAGTAAGTCTGTCAGATGTGCAGCCCATGGGGAAGTGATGGGGAATGTGCCTGTGATGATGTGCCCATTTGATTCAGAATATTTTTTTTCTTGTTTTCCTCCTCTAAAAACTAGGTGCGTCTTATGGTCAGGCGCGTCTTATAGAGCGAAAAATACGGTATTTTCTATTGGGCTTACATTAAAATTAAAGCTGGACAGGCAATGTAGCTCAAGCATGTATTAAGACAGGCATAAGAGGCAAGTTACGATTTTTTTTCAGTACTGTATACCTACACACCTCCTTCATGGATCACTGCCTTGTCGTGGCGAAGGGGCTTGCGTAGCTCAATGAAGCTATGAGCTATGCCGTGCAGGGTCACCCAAGACGGACAGGTCATAGCAGAGAGCTCTGACAAAACGTGATCCACTGGAGAAGGAAATGGCAACCCACTCCAGTATCTTTGCCATGAAAACCCCATGGACATGAAAACCAAAAGGCAAAACGATATGACACCGGAAGATGAGCCCCTCAGGTCGGAAGGTGTCCAATATGCTACTGGGGAAGAGCTGAGGGCTAGTACTAGTAGTGCCAGAAAGAATGAAGTGACTGGGTCAAAGCCGAAAGGACACTCAGTTGCCGATGTATCTGGAGGTGAAAGGAAAGTCTGATGCTGCAAAGATCTTTACTCCATAGGAACCTGGAATGTAAGATCCATGAATCAAGGCAAGCTGGATGTGGTCAAACAAGAGATGACAAGACTGAACATCGACATCTTAGGAATCAGTGAACTAAAATGGACAGGCATGGGTAAATTTAGTTCAGATGACCATCAGGTATACTACTGCGGGCAAGAATCCCTCAGAAGAAATGGAGTAGCCTTCATAGTCAATGAAAGAGTAGGGAAAGCAGTACTGGGATACAATCTCCAAAATGACAGAATGATCTCAGTTCGAATCCAAGGCAAACCATTCAACATCACAATAGTCCAAGTCTATGCCCCAACCACTGGTGCTGAAGAGGCTGAAGTTGACCGGTTCTATGAAGGCCTACAACACCTGCTAGAATTAACTCCAAAAAATGATGTCCTTATCATCATGGGGGATTGGAATGCTAAAGTAGGAAGCCAAAAGATAACTGGAATAACAGGCAAGTTTGGCCTTGGAGTACAAAATTAAGCAGGACACAGGCTGGTAGAATTTTGTCAAGAGAATATGATGGTCATAACAAACACTCTTTTCCAACAACCCAAGAGACGTCTCTACACATGGACATCACCAGACGGTCAACACAGAAATCAGATTGACTATGTGCTCTGCAGCCAAAGATGGAGAAGTTCTATACAGTCAGTAAAAACTAGACCAGGAGCTGACTGTGGCTCAGATCATGAGCTTCTGGTTGCAAAATTTAGGCTTAAGTTGAAGAAAGTAGGGAAAAGCACTAGGCCACTCAGGTATGACCTAAATCATATCCCTGAAGAATATACAGTAGAGGTGACAAATAGATTTAAGGAATTAGATCTGATAGACAGAGTGCCTGAAGAACTATGGACGGAGGTTCGCAACATTGTACAAGAGGCAGCAACTAAAACCATCCCAAAGAAACAGAAATGCAAGAAAGCAAAATGGCTGTCTGAGGAAGCTTTACAAATAGCTGAGGAAAGAAGGGAAGCGAAAGGCAAGGGAGAAAGAGAAAGATACAAACAATTGAATGCAGAATTCCAGAGAACAGCTAGAAGAGATAAGAATGCCTTCCTAAATGAACAGTGCAAAGAAATAGAAGAAAACAATAGAATAGGGAGGACCAGAGATCTCTTCAAGAAAATTAGAGATATGAAGGGAACATTTCATGCAAAGATGGGCATAATAAAGGACCAAAATGGCAGGGACCTAACAGAGGCAGAAGAGATTAAGAAGAGGTGGCAAGATTACACAGAAGAACTATACAAGAAAGAGCTTAACATCCCTGATAACCACGATGGGGTGGTCACTGACCTCGAGCCAGACATCCTGGAATGTGAAGTCAAATGGGCCTTAGGAAGTCTGAGCAACAACAAAGCTAGTGGAGGTGACAGCATTCCAGCTGAGCTATTCAAAATCCTGAAAGACAATGCAGTTAAAGTGCTACACTCAATATGCCAGCAAATTTGGAAAACTCAACAGTGGCCACAGGATTGGAAAAGGTCAGTTTACATTCCGATCCCCAAGAAGGGCAATGCCAAAGAATGTTCAAACTACCGCACCATTGCACTCATTTCACATGCTAGCAAAGTGATGCTCAAAATCCTACAAGCTAGGCTCCAGCAGTATGTGGACCGAGAACTACCAGAAGTACAGGCAGGATTTCGAAGAGGGAGAGGAACTAGAGATCAAATTGCCAACATACGCTGGATCATGGAGAAAGCTAGGGAGTTCCAGAAAAAGATCTACTTCTGCTTCATTGACTACACTAAAGCTTTTGATTGTGTGGATCACAACAAATTGTGGCAAGTTCTTAAAGAGATGGGAGTACCAGACCATCTTATTTGTCTCTTGAGAAACCTATATGCAGGTCAAGAAGCAACAGTGAGAACCGGACACGGAACCACTGATTGGTTCAAAATTGAGAAAGGAGTTCGGCAAGGCTGTATACTGTCACCCTGCCTATTTAACTTACATGCAGAGCACATCATGAGAAAGGCAGGGCTAGATGAATCACCAGTTGGAATCAAGATTGCGGGGAGAAATATCAACAACCTCAGATATGCAGATGATACCACTCTCATGGCAGAAAGTGAAGAGGAACTAAAGAGCCTCTTGATGCGGGTGAAGGAGGAGAGCGCAAAAGCTGGCTTGAAACTCAACATTAAGAAAACTAAGATCATGGCATCCAGTCCTCTCACTTCCTGGCAAATAGATGGGGAAGAAATGGAGGTAGTGAGAGATTTTATTTTCCTGGGCTCCAAGATCACCGCAGACGGGGACTGCAGCCAAGAAATTAAAAGACGCTTGCTTCTGGGGAGGAAAGCTATGGCAAATCTAGATAGCATACTAAGAAGCAGAGACATCACCCTGCCAACAAAAGTGCGTATAGTCAAGGCTATGGTTTTCCCAGTTGCAATGTATGGCTGTGAAAGCTGGAAGGCTGAGCGCAAAAGGATTGAGGCCTTTGAGTTGTGGTGCTGGAGAAGACTCCTGAGAGTCCCTTGGACCGCAAGGCGATCAAACCGGTCAGTCCTAGAGGAGATCAACCCTGACTGCTCTTTAGAAGGCCAGATAGTGAAGATGAAACTCAAATACTTTGGCCACCTAATGAGAAGGAAGGACTCCCTGGAGAAGAGTCTAATGCTGGGAACAATAGATGGCAAAAGAAGAAGGGGACGGCAGAGGATGAGGTGGCTGGATGGAGTCACTGAGGTGGTTGGTGTGAGCTTGAGTGGACTCCGGGGGATGGTGGAGGACAGGAGGGCCTGGAGGAATGTTGTCCATGGGGTCGCGATGGGTCGGACTCGACTTCGCGACTAACAACAACAACAACAATACCTACACACATACAGATATACATATATACATACAGATTCTCTTCAGTGCCTGTAGTTACTTTATTATTACTGTATTATTATCATTATTACAATGCAGTATTGTGTTTAAGATGTTTTAGTGAATATGGAAGTATTTCTTAATTGGAAGTTTTATAGCATTGAAAGGTAAAAAGAATATATATGCTAAGCCAAAAATTTGACTTATTCTTATGATCTGACTTACAGCCAGATTTGACTTAAGGATGTTCTCAGAAAAGGAACTCATCTGTAACTCAGGGACTGCCTGTATTTTGCTCCTGCCCAGTACACATTTTTTTTTCAAGAAAATAATCAAAAATCTGAATACTGGAAAGAGGTTTCACCCTAAGCATGTTTATACTGTGATATGGTTGATCACTTCTTTCGAGAATCATATGTAATATCTATCATTTTCATCATTTTTCACCATCTTTTTATTCCTATGGTGCTTTCCCCACAAACTAGTCCCCGAAGTGGCTTTTAGCATAATAAATGAACAGCGGTAAATATAACAGCAGTACTCAAAACCAAACAAAACCAATGGGAATCATGACAATTTCCCATATTATCGCTCAATAAATACATTAAAAGGTGTGTATAGAATAGTATCCTAACAGTATACGATCCAACAACTTAGCACCAAAGAGGAGAGAAAATAAAGCAGGATACAGACTATCTGTCTCTCTGTCTACACTCTGTGTAGGATAAAAGAATCTCCATTCCCCAAAGGCAACAAAGGCTCAGCTACTCTACAGATGCCGGTTGGAAGCCACGCCACCCACCCTCTCTCCAGCTCTCTGCTAGGCTTTCTCTCATACTGTGTCAATGTGTCTCATTTGGGGTGGTGAGAATTTGCAGTCCTGCTTCAAGCCCCACATACATCTGATGTACTGCCAGGGCTCAGTTTCTCTCCACCAAGCTCCTCTGCTGGACTCTGTCATCAGGAAATCTCTCTCACCCACTGCCCTTATCTCAAAGAGGCCAAGTGGAAATGCTCTTCAGTCCCTTGATGCTTCTCTCCCCCAACCCCTGAACACCTCTGCAGGCAACAGTCTCTGTCAGGGTGTGTCTCTTGAGAGGCTGTATGGTATAGTGGTTAAAGTCTTGGCCCAGGGCTCATTTTTTCATTTTGCTATGAAGCTTCCTCAGTGACACTGAGCTAGTCACTAAATCTCAGCCTAGCCTATCTCATAGAATCATAGACTAGTAGATTTGAAAGGGGCCTGAGGGCCATCATGTCCACCCCCCTGCTCAGTGTGGGACTCCAGGTTAAACCATCCCTCTCAGATGGCTCCCTCTCAGTTGCATCTTGAATGCCTCTAGTGGTCGACATGCATGACGTGAAATGGGGCAATCTAGGTTTAGAACATCGTCTTTCAACCTAACTTACCTCAAAAAGTCATTGTCATGATGAAAGAGGAAACCTGCATTTGTTCGTCTGACTGCACATCATTCCCTGACTTCTTTGGTAGTAGGGTGGGATGTAAAATAAAATTATGTTTGTTTTAGTCCAGTCTATGGCACAACTATGACAGTCAAATGGCAGCCAGGCCTGTCTCTTCAAGAGCCTTTTCTGCAGTGCTAACACAATTTGAAATGTACAACCAGCACCAGAAACAACATGGTCCATGCCCAGTACAAATATGTATTGCAGAGACGCTGTGTGTCCACCACGTAACGTATAGGTCTAACCTTCATATGGGGTTGAGCTGCACTTCTGCAGACTTCCCTGTTTGCAGGGGTCACTGTTGAGTAAGAATTGTTGCTAGAATTAATTGTGGCTAAAATTTTCTTCAAACTTCCCAGACCCTGGAATGTTGTTTGACCTTACCAATGATTTACCATGTTGCTAAAAGAGAATGGAAGAAAGTTAGTAAGTCACGCTAACTTACTAACATATGAGCTCTCTTGTTGACTTAATATGTTAAGAAAGCCACTGTGGTTGGTGCACAGAGTCTTGGCCTGGGCGCTTGGGAGATCCAAGTCCTGGGCCCCAGTGAGCCATGAGGTTCCTTGGGTGACTTTGGGCCATCAGCCTAACCCACCTCACAGGGCTGCTCTGAGGATAAAATGGAGAGGAGAACCTTGCAAGCTGCCTGGGATTCCTCACAAGAGGGAAACAAGGCAATTATAATTTCAGTATAATAATGTTAATAATAATTGATAACTGAACAAAGAATGTATTTTGCTGGACGTGTGCTTTGCATAAATAAACAACATCCTGCTAAGATCATTCTGCTATTAACTGGATACCACTAGATAGTCGGAAGAGGAGAGGAAGACCAAAACAGACCTGGCGTCAAACATTCCAAAATGACCCCACAAGTATCAACCTTGAACAGCAAAGAAAGAAAGGGTTCCTGTGGGTGCACCTTGGAAGACCCTTGCAGCCCGATGTGCTTCACATAGGACATAAAGAAGAATAATGGCAGTAATAATAATAATAATAATAAGTTCGAAGTTGATCAACCACTTATGTGTCAGTTTCAGTCTTTTCCTGTTGGGAACATCTACAAAACTACAAGGTGACAGATACTGATAGAGAAGTAAAATGAACCTTGTGAAACAGTTTCCTGAACAGCTAAGATAATTCTTCTTTTTGATGTACAAGCCTGCAGGATGGTGAGCATTGTAAACGCCCAAAAGATGAATCTTTTTTTGCAAGTAATAATACATCCAATCATCTTCTAGACAAGGTAGAAGAAAGAAATTTTCTTCACTTTTTGTTTTGTTTTGTTTGGGCTTGATCCTGCCTGAATTATTCACATCTTCCCCAGCACTCATTAATGGAGACGCTTAAAGAAGAAACAAACGAACGAACAAACAAACAAACAAACAGAACCAAGGAATAAAAGAGAGGTGGATGGCTGGATGTGTGCCAAGAATAATAACTTCTCCAGGTGTTAATTGTAATGACTTGGAGTTAACTACACCAGTTTGTCGCAAAATTGGGAACTACCTTGGTTTAATTCAGGCCAACCAGTATGGATCTGGGGAGATGATATGGCCCAATTCATAAATGTTGGATTGTTCATCCACCCTCTTGGACTGATCAAAATCTAAGTTGGAGATGAACACTCAGATCCAGGACCACTTCTAGGTTTGTGGATCCTTAGGGAAGACACCGTAAATGATCCTTTTTCCTCACTGAGTGCACCGCCTTATTAGCATTATCGTCAGCTGCTCTTGCCCTGCCTCTTCTTTTCCATAATTGCTCCTGCTTGCTTGCATGACAGGCAGAGAACCAGTGAGCAAGTAGACATCTCGTCATCCCTTTATCTGGGCAAGGATGAGAATCAGGCTGTAGTGATGGAGAGGAGGAACGACTTCAGGGTGCTCTTGTCAGTGTGCTTCTGCTGAGGCGCGGCTCAACATGCTTACCCTCGACACTGGTCCTGCTCCACTAGTAATTGATGTGAGCCATTGTGGGCACCCAGGTGGAATTTCTGATTTTTGAAATACAAGTCCCAACAACATTTCAAGCCAAGACAAGCACTTAAGTTCTTCTTGACCTGAAAAATTTATATAAAATGTTCTATAGATGGTATTTGTTGCCAAGTCGATTAACTAAGATGTTTCCAAATATGTCAGATAGGTGTTGGAAATGTAAACATAAAGTGGGTACTTTTTATCATATGTGGTGGACCTGTGATAATGTGAAAAAGTATTGGATTAAAATACTTAAATGGATGGAGGAAATACTACAAAAACTCTTTGCTTTTAAACCTGAAGTTTTCTTGTTAGGTATCATACCAGAAGATATTAACAAACAGGAAATGTATTTGATGTTACACTTAATCACAGCGGTGAGAATTGCATTTGCTCAATACTGGAAAAGTGAGGAACTACCCACCAATGAACTGGTTTTAAGGAAGATTTTGGACTGCGCAGAAATGGATAGATTGACTTTATCATTGAAGGAGAAAGAAGACACTGACTTCTATCAAACTTGGGATTTTTTCTATAATTGGCTGGAGAAACGGGACTTGGTGTAGATTTAGAGATATTTTTGAGTTATTATAAACTGATTTGAATATGATTATAGAATATTAAAAAATACGTAGCAGGGGGTTGACCCAGTAAGTCCGATGTATGTGTTTTTAGTATTAGTTTAAATTTTTAATAAAATTTCTTAAAAAAAAAAGTTCTTCTTGATCTGGGAGACTTCACTCCACCACCATGCCCACATATGCTTGCTAGGCCACTGTAGGTGAGAGGCACCTTCTATTCCTCAGCTGAGAAACTTTTCCAGGTGCCTTCACAGCCCCTTTCATCAAGCCCCTGTTCTTCAAGTCAAAAAAAGCAGCCAACTGACACAGAATTTTGTGGAAGACTTATGTATTCACTGTGATGTTTTGGTCAACTGTGCTGCTATTCATGTGGCTCCTGGCTGAATTCCCTATGCTGCAAAAATCCTAAATGAAAATTATTTCCCCCAAATAGTTCCCCCTTCCAGCCTCCACAGGGCAGGTACTTTGCTTTTGAGAAAGCACTATCCAGAATTTCAATACGCAAACAAGCATTCAAATAATAACAACTTCTCCTTCTAACTTTGAAGAACACAGTTGTAACTGAAGAACACAGTTGTAACTGTACTTGGAAATATTGTGGTTTTCTTTTGTTGAGAGGAGAAGAGAGGCTTTCTCTCTCCACCCATCTTTGAATAATATGCAGTCTTCATGCAACTCAATGCATATCAATCAAAATGTCTTTAAAGGTTAAAACTATACAACTCCTTCTACATATATCCTGTTTTTTGATTACACCATTTGCTTCAACAAAAGCAGGATATGAGGCACGGCTGTTCAGTTTGGCAAAGCTCTTCAGTACATTAACTATTTCAGTGAAAGTTTCCCCTTAATCACGCCTTTCATTTCATCCTGTAGAGTCAGGAGGCCTGATGCTGAAGGAAGCAGGGCTTCTGTCCCTTTAATATTTGGGCAGACAAGGGAATAGCAGAAGCTTCATTTGTTGAATTTCCTCCTCTGCTTTCTTTTGTATTTGGCCATCCATAGGGTAGTCATATGTCCTATTTTATGCAAGGCAAGCACAAACAGATTCTCCATGCCCTTTCCAATAGTTAAAAGACTAATAATACACTATTTGAAGAACAAATAGCCACCTTTGAGAACATAAAGGATTGAGAACTTGATGATGCTTTTGAATGGGTAGTTTTGAGGTATAATTTACAAATACACAAATACAGGGATATCTCAGCTCCCTTTATTGACCTCTGTGCATAACAATCTCACAGCACAGCACAGGCCTAGATTTTGCTATATTTAAAATATGTCAAGGTACATTGTATATATGTATTCATTGTAGTCACTCAAATTCCATTCAAGAAAACTGCAACACTTTATTTCTGTTCTGTATTTGCTTTTGGTTTGCTTGGGTTTTTGAAACCCACAATTAACATTCATTAAAATGTGCCCTTCTTTGCAGGGGGCAGCCTTCCTGTATTCAAAGGCATGCTCCACTGGAAGAGTGGTTGGATCCAAGCCTAGTTTAAAGATGAAGAGGCACCAGATGGAGGAGCAGCAAGGCCCTTGGGGCTGCCCACCAGCTTTTAGTGCAGACACAGCATTGTCTTCCCACTAAAAATATAATCCTTGTTTATAAATTTGCACCGATGTGCATCAGGTGGAATACACAAATCTATGCCCTCTTTTTTCGATGCATATACTCTTTTAGGGTGATGGAATGAGCCACCCTGTAATTACAGCTGTTTTCAACTTTTCCTCCAATGTGCTCTAGGTGATCTCTCCCCAAGGTTCAACCCCCTCCCCCAACTCCTATGAGAAACGTTAGGCTGTGAGCACATGGCATGCCTTCTGTCATGTCCCAGAACACCACCAACAAATTCCAAAGCCTGCTTTCAAATAAGTGATTTGTTTTTTGGATTAGATAAACAGTTATCAGTATTCTAGTCTGTGTTCTGTATTAATACTCAATGGAATGATTGCTTGATGGCTTATTTCTGCTCAGAGTAACTTCATATGCTCAGCCAGGAGGTACAGCCCACACTTTTACCTATCAAGATATTTTTTTAGTTACCATCTGGCACTGGCCATTGCAAAGAGGAGAAAAGTGGCAACCAAAAGCTCCCATTTCTGCCTATCATTTCAGCTTGCTTACCGGCGTTTGGCCTTTTCCAATTCTCTCCCCCAACACACTCTTTTTTCCATTATGCAGAAGTTGTGCATCATGCTGCCAAATAGAAGGAGGCAATGTGTGTACTCACAGCATCCCTTCCCCAAACTGGCAAATAAAATTCCAAGGGCCACTAGAAGCATCGATTCATTTCTGATTTGCATCTTTAGGAAATTTTGTGCTTGACCAGCCAGATGACCAGCCAAAATCAAGACCTTATGCTGCCAAGGATCAATAGCATAGTGTTTATACACAGGAAAACATTCTCCTGGAGACAATGGATAGGGTTGGCCAATGGTCACCCAAATTAGCAGGTATTGTGGTTACTAAGTGCTAAAAAGGTTGTGCTTCCCACTGACAACCCTTCCTAATGTTCCATGGTGGCTTTTAACTGAAAGTTAATAGCTGGGAATGACTGTAATCTCTTTGTAGCACATTTGGTAGCAACATGACCTCTCTGCCATAGTACGTGTCACATAGCTGATTATGAAAGAAATAGTCCCTGTGCCCCGTGAACTGGATTGGGCCACGCAGAGGTCTTCACCTTTTGTGTTGTTGTGATGCCAATGAGAATCGCCTGCACTTTCTAGTTACAGTGGGAAGAAAGCCCATTGATGCCAATGGGAACTTTCATGCCACTGTGAATGGCAGGCATGAGGGGAGGCTTCAACTGGGATGAAATTTTATTCGTTCATTCATTCACTCATTCAAAGCTTTTCTATCCTGTCTCCTACAAACGTCTCAGGATGGCTTACAATAAATAAGTAGAATAAAACAAATCTTCCCTCTATCCACATCATGGTCTTGAAACAACTCATACCTGCCTCCCATGCTGGCTATTTGTTCATGCCCTTAATAGGAAGATTCACTGACTGGGTTCAGTCCACCAGATAATCCACATTCTGGGGCTGAGTGTGTTGTTGCTGTTGAACTAGGACTCCTTGTGGAGTCAGGGGTTACTCTGTTGTCTGAACGCAGCTGTGCTAACAAAGCATGACTTGCTAACCATGAACAACCCATGAAGAGAACCCATGGTTTGTTTCTGGATTGTGAACTGGGACTTGTTCACCATTGTGGGTTATCTTTGCTGGGTTCAGACATGATAATTTCAACAACTCGCAGTTCAGTGACAACCCAGACTGTCACTAACAATAAACCCTTCAATAAGGTTCTCTGGGTACACACTGGAGAACGGTATATATTTTCCATTCCCATTTCAAGTGTTGTTGGCAGCAGATTAGTGTCCTGGTGTCGAATGTGATCTGAAGTTCTTTAAAAAACGCACAAATAATCTTCAACATTTTCCAGTGGGAGCAGCGTACAGTAAGTTCAGATACTCCCCTCCAAGTCATGTAACTTGAGCACAAACAGCAATATCAACAAAACCACCTTACAAACACACATTTTGGATTCAGGATGTCTTAAAGGGAGCCTTGGTTCCCCAAAATTGGAGTCAAGGGTCCCATGAACAACCTCCTCCCCACCTCCTGTGTTTCTTACCTGGCTTGGGCGTTATCCCAAAGAAAGGAGATTCCGCCAACCACACCCAGCGAATACTTTCCAAGGCCCAGCTGGGTAAAGTAAAATTAGTATACAGAAGAGAATGAAACCTGCTACTTCACTTCATTAACCAGTACAGAGAAGTGTTCAGCTTCCCAATCTCCAAAGTTTCCCAGCTGTGTGTCTGCCCCTTTCCCATCCTGCATCCCTGCATCCTGTTATTGTTCCAAGCCTCACAATGCCAGTGAAAGAAGGGAGTGGAGGAAACCAGATAAAGCGTTTGGCTCATTACCTTCAGCTAGGGAGCAACAAATGAGAGGCGGCAAAGGGCAAGCCACAGAGGAAGGCACTTCTGCAGGACCACTGCTTGGAGCTGACACCAGAAAAACATGGGGTGGGTGTCACTGCCCCCCAGGTGTATACATGCATGCATTACTATGCAACGTTTTTATTCCCTTGCATTTCTCTCTCTTTCACTCTTTTCCATGTGGCAGCTGACATAGTTGCCTTCCTTTTCCATTTTATCCTCACAACAACCTTTTGAGAGGCCAGCCTGAGAGTCCCTGACTGGTCCTCAGTCATCCCAGTGAGCTTCATTGCTGAGTGGGCACTAGAACCTGGATCTCCTGAGTCCCAGTCCAGTGCTCTACCCACTGTATTACACCGGCTCTAATGCTTGATCTTCAGTTATGATCTTCCCCAGCCACTGGGCATGCTGGCTAGGGCTGATGGGAATTGGGATCCAGACACACCAGAAAGGCTGTGGGTTTCTCATGCCTGGTGAACCTCAAAGACAGCGTCCTCCACCGTGCCTGGGGGCAATAGGCAGCTTAGTGCACCCAGGGCAGGATAGCTCAGGGTGCTCATGAGAGCTGGCAGGGAGAGGCTGCCTTCCAACCTGCGCCTTTCTGCCTAGTGGTGGGGCCAGCTCTGTGCGCTGGAGCTCAGAGTGAGGGGCCTGCATTCTCCCAGAGTGCCAGCACATTGATTCAATGGGCCAGTCTCAGTGTGATCGACGGTCAACACTTCTTTGCAGTCACGCTCCATGTGGCAGCATAACATACAGAGCCTGAGATGAACAAAAGAAAGTAACTCATGCGACGCCAAATCATCTACACATGCCTTTTCCAACACGGTGTTTTCCAGTTGTTTTGGGCCACAATTCCCACCACACTCGACCTGCTGTCTACGGCTGATGGGACTTATAGTCCAACACAGAGGGAAGGTGCCACATGGGAGGGGATTAGCCACCACTGACTGTTTTAGGCAAAAGTCTTCTGAAGTGCCAGGTTGCACTTGGGACCCTGCATGCAGAGCAGGTGCCGTGGCATGGAGCTGTGCCCCTTTCCCAGAAAGCAGGGAGGGGTAGTGACTCTGGCTGAACTTTAGGATTAGGCACACAGGAGCATCCTGTTCTGCCTTGCCCAGAATTACATGACTGACACTGGCTACTGGCAGCTCTTCAGGTTTCTAGCAGGAGTTTTCTCAGCTCTCCCTGGAGATACTGGGGAATGAACCTTCTGCATGCAAAGCTGGTGTTCTACCCCTACATTGTGGCTGCTTCCAAAATCCTGCAACTGTAGAGTCACTGTAGTATAAAGAGGCACATGTGAGGTTTACACTGGCAGTGACCCACTGTGATGGGAATTAAGCCAGCTTGCAAACTTCCATCTCTAAGATGGGCTGAGTTTCCCCATTTTTCTGTTTGGAATTTGTGCAAATTATGCTATTTTGCAAATTGAAAGCCAAAAACTATGCAATACTAGCACAGCCTTTGGAAATATCTTTAGCAGGTTTTTAAAGCACTAACTGTGCTCATCTTAGAGATGGTATCCTCAGAAACTGTGCCTGACTCAGTCTACTTCTGATCAGCAGAAAGGAAGTGAGCGGGAAGTCTGTTGAGCTTGAATGACCTGGACTTTCCTGTATCAGCACATCTGTAAGTCTAAACCTGTAATATTTAGGACGCAGATGGGCAAGATTCAAGCTCAAATCATTTTCCAGCAATGCAGTGACATTGGCTGGATCCACCACTAACCTGGCTGGCATGAGTAGATTCATGTACGCCATCCTGAAGAGGACGAGCAGGATATAAATACCACCAACCCAGGAAGAAATAAATACCAGTTCTACCCCTGCATCAAAGTCTACCAGGGCCCAGGTTACATGCTACGGGCCCTCTGGAATTCTTGGAATGCTATATAAGTAAGTTATCGAGTGTCTTTAGAATGTTTCAACCAGAAAAAAAATCCAGTGGTGGTGGTAGTTTGCGTGAAAATATTTAATTTATTATTTTTTTTAAAAAAAAGCTGACTGCCTTCCTGAAGAGAAAACAAAGTTGAATAACTATTTTAACTTGATGGGTACCTGTAATGCAAGTAAGGGCTGTGCCTGGACACCTGTGTCACTACCACCACCTCCATCAACCACAGCCCCTTTGTGCTGCAGTCCTCCTGAGGGTCCTCCTGAGGGTGGGACAGCTGGGCAGGAATCTCCAATGTTGCATCCACTTTAGCTGTAGAAAATATTGTCTTCCTTAAATAATTAAATAGCAATTCTTTGATACCTCAAATAAATGGGAACAAGACACTAACTTGAAGGTTTCACAGCACTGTTACGAGAAATAAGGCTAATGGAACTGCATCCCTTTATTGGAGACTTTAATACGGACCCTGCATTAAAAATAGCCCTTCGCCTCTATTCTTCATTGCAATTTAATATGAGTAAGAGGACCGATTTCCTTGTGTTCAAGAAGACTGATCTCTGCTTATATTATTTCACATTTTTATGACACACAGCAGCTGAGATGAATCGTGCTTTTAGAAATGTCGATGCATCTATTATTCAGGAAGGTTAAGCAACTAATGAGGGAACATTTTTCAAAGCCTCCTTGGCAGAAGCTGTTTACAATTAAATTTCCTCATAAGGAACTGCATGGCTCCTGTTTCAGCAGGAGTGAGATGGAAAGCAGGAAGGATGTTGGATGTCTTAGGATGAGCTGCACTCATTTTGCTGAAGGCAACACAGCAAGCTTTGAGTAACTTCCTGGGCCATGCCCTATGTATGCTGTCAGATCTCAGTTCAGTTCCTGAAGAAGAAGAAGACCAGGAATACATTTGGAACATCAGCCAAATATGTGTGTGCCTGTGCAGATGTATAGCTGCTCAGCAAACTCTGCAATCATGCAGGTTTCACCATCACAAAGAGCTTCCATATCACCCCAAATCAGCCTAGGCAGGCTGTTCTTCATCCAGAGCTGAAGCCACTGGCTGTGATGGTAATCACGCATCATGTAATTCAAGGGTGGCCAGCTTGTTGCTCTCCAGATGTTTTGACCTACAACTCCTATGAGCTTAGTCAACATAGGAATGGCATTGGCCAAAATATCTGGAGAGCCACAAATTTCCCACTCCTGGTGTAATCAGGGATGGGAGATCAATAGCTGTGCATACATATGAGCAAGCCAAGGTATAAAGGCATGGATGGAACCCTCTTTTGGTTGGGCGTGGTTGAATGATGGTACTACTTCTCTGTGGAAAGTCAGGATGAGATCCAAGAAGACTTTCAAGCAGCGAGATGTGGCAGACAGACCCTTTCAATTTATAGGTGATTTATAGGCTGAGGCTTGGAGAATCATAGTTACTTATGATTTGTATTTTGTTATTTGCTTATTTATTTGCAATATTTATATCTGCTCCATTTTTCAGTATGGAGATTTTGGAATGGTGAACAATAAAAGACAAAATATGTAAAAGAATGGTTGCTTAGACCAGGAAGGCTTCCTGAAATAAAAGTGTTTTCAGGAAGTATCAAAAACTAATATTTTTCTGATTTTGCAAAACAACATCTGTTACAACATTGCAAGATCTGCCTGACTTCCAGATGGTAGGTGTTTGACTGGTTTCATGTATTTGACTGGTTTCAGCTTCTACATTTGCTAATTTCATCAGGCCCACCATTTTTACTAATGTTGGCTATGGATTGGGAGTCCTAAAGCTGGGTTTGAAATTGACAGATCAGACTATTCATATCAGTTTGCATCTATTAATTCATGTCCCATTCATAGAAACATACAATCAGAGAGAGTCATAGGTGAGTTCACTTGGAAACATGGAAAGAAGAAAATTCTTGAACATCCCTGATCTAGATGAAGTGAAAATGAAGAGGAGGGTGTCTTTCCTTTTAAAACAAGTGTGCTTGCTTTTCTTAAGAAAGGATCAGACAAGCTCCTTTTGCTGAAATGTCTTCCACCCTTTGCTCATTTACTACCCTCTGATGAGTTGGACAGCAGTCCCACCACCTCTGGGCTGAGGATAATGAAGTTATGGTTCAACCCCACTGAGAAGCATTTGGTTAGACAAGGCACACATAGTCAAAGGTACAGATGTCCTGCCATGGTTTGCATCTGGCTCTAGAATGGTTGGAAAGACCAGGGTCCTTGCAGCAACCTTGCAAGTTGTTCTGGGCTTGCTTCTCAACATTCAACCAAGACTTGCAGGAGCCAGTCAAGTTGGCTGTTCCTTTCCATAGCATTCACATCCCAAGAGGCCATGGCAGAGCCTAGGCAGAGTGGTGCAGGCCTGTCATGCCTGAAGCCCCGACAGAGACAGCACCTCACGAGGAGGTCTTGCACTTGGGACCCTTTATCCAAAAGCCAACCCTGCAACCTAGCTTGGGGGTGGCTGAGCAGATAGCCGCATCTTCCCCTGACTCCCTACCCATTGAGCAAACACCCGAGCCCATATCAAAGCAAGAGAGCCCCAAGGGAAAAGACGAGGTGAGTTCTACTCAGGAAGAGTCGGAGCAGGCTGCCCTTCCTCCCACTGATTCTGAACTTCCTGAACACGACACAGTAGACACAGGGGGCATGGTTGACTTTTCTCTAGTGACCAATCGCAGAATTCTAAGAAGATTCGAGCAAAAGCAGAGCTTGTTACGTCAGAGGGAAGAAAGCGTGACCGAGAGAGCTAGTCCCATGTGGGCTCGGGGAGAGACACCTCTAGAGGATTAACATCTGCATTTCAAAGACCTCAGCTAAAGAGCTTATCTATTGAGTTATAAATCTTGTAGACAAGTAGCAATAAAGGACTCTAGTTTTATTGCTCGTGAATGTGTGGGTTGTTTACATGTTGAGTGCCATCTCGACAAGGCCAATATATGATACTTAATCTCCAGTGGGAGACCACTCAGTGATTTCTCTCAGGCAGAGGCAGGGCGTGGGACGGGAGTGAGTCCCATTAATGGTAGGACCAGACTAGCACCCAGTATTGCTTGGAAATTGTCCTCCCAGCTCCAATGCAACTTACAGTCGCAAGTGTCATTTTAACGTGCTTTTAAGCTCATGCTTCTAACTCCCCCTGCCCCAGTATGAAAGGGATACCCTAGTAAACATGACAGAAAACAACATCAGGCACCTTTGATTCTAAAGAGGATTAAAAAAATCCCCAGTTAAGGGGGGCACTTAAGGTAAATACGTACAGTCAGGCAAAGTAGGGGATCTACTGACAGCAAAATGGTGTGCATAGAGCACTGAAGGTTTAATTTGAACCATGGAAGCACAAATAAAAAGGCCACAAACAGTGCTGAAATAGGCATAAATTGCCCCTGGCTGGTTTGCATCTGCAGACAGTTTTTTTCCATCTTGAGTCAATATTTCACCTCTCCTGTTAATGGCACATTTTGACAGCACTTGCCTTATGGAGCATTGATGTGTATGTGGTATTTTCAGGTGAGACAGACTTGGCTTTTTCATTCAATATGCTTTGTTTTTACATTCCTCCTACCTCTGAGATGCTTAGCAGCTCCTCTGTAGGAGATCTGTGCATGCTCCGTAACCAGTTGTTTTCTAGCATCTGGCTCAAACTGACATTTCTTTCTCTGAAAAAATTGGAGCCTTCAAGATTTGGATTACAAAACTAATTATGTGCACCACACACACAATATGCTCAAGAAGCGGGGTGTCCATATGAAGGACAGCCATTCAGCTACCTATTCACAGTTAAATAAGAGAACAGATACACATTCTTAGGAGAATTTCCCCTTTTACAGAAGCATAATTCAAAAGCCCTGTCACTGTGTTTACATCTAACCCATCATATTAATGATGTAGCCCCTCTTGCAGTTGCCATCATTCCTAATAGTGTCTTCTGGCTCTTTTCTCTCCCTCTGCAACACGCATGGGCACCCCATGGTTCTGGTGCGGTCACACTCCTCCTGCAGGCTCCCTTCTCATGTGCCACTTGGCCGGTGCTCAGGTCTTCCCAGGGCTAATCAGGCGCATGATGGAATTGCTGCAATCCTCTGGCTCCCGTTACCAAGCAGCTGGTCAGTAGAGAGGACAAGGCATCCGATTGGGTGAAGGGGGAGGGTGTACATGTGTGTGATTGAGTGTGTGTGTGTGGGAGAGAAAGAAGCAGATGGTGGGCAAAGATGGAAGGCTACGTATCTGCAAGGGCACTATTAGGTATCCAACAAATCCAGGGTTCAAGCTCACAAGCCAGAAAAGAAAAGGGAGAAAATTTGCTGAATCCTAATATACAGTTGCTCGAGAGGGTCTCTGGGTGGATGCCTGTAAAGGACCCTGTCCCTTAAGACACCCCTATTTATAAAGAGGGGAGTGTGGACAGGGGAGAAGAGGGGCTTTGATTTTGTTGAGGGGGGGAGGAGAAAATCCTCAGGCAGAAAGGTTCAAGGTGGGGTGACAGCAGGAGGGGAAGCACCTGTGGGCAAAAGGCCAGCTCCTCTGTGGGGTCAGAGGCTGCCGAGATCCTCAGGGGCCCTGCGTCTTGATCTCAACGAGTGCTCATAGGCAGCAGGCGGTGGGGCAGGGGGCCTCCGGCTGGACCGGGCTGCTCCTGAGCACTCCCTGTGTTTGTTCTTGTGAGACTAAGGAAAGAAAGGGGTGTGCCCATGTGTGTCTGTGCGTGTGTGTGTGAGAAAGTGAGATGGTGTGCACTCTTTACACCTCCTAAGTCTACCTTTTTCTACTGTGCTTCCCTGAAAATAAGACCGGGTCTTATATTAATTTTTGCTCCAAAAGACATATTAGGGCTTATTTTCAGGTGATGTCTTATTTTTTCTTACAAAAGCCGTAAGATTCTTGCCCCGAGAGTCCTCCACAATTCCTTTCTTGTACTCGACAGAATAGCTCTTTCCTTTTGCACCCACCGTGCATTTTGCATCCATGCATTAAGCACGTCCGTTAGAACACACAACGTATTGACATAATTTGTGCGTTGTGTCAGTACTCTAATTGGTCATTCGGCAACAAGTCTCGCGTTCATCTGTTTACATAGGGGTTTACCTCTTGTCCAAAGGCACCCGCTTGGGTATTTACAAATACTTAATTATAGTGTATATTATCATTTATTTTAAGTATTGATGTCAATAGTCTTATTTATTTATATTTAATTATATATTAACATTATTATGGTATAATTCAAGACATCTATCATATGTTGCAATGGATGTACTACCATGTTTCCCCATCTGGCTGATGATCTTAACTGGGGCTTATTTTTGGGGTAGGGCTTATATTACGAGCATCCTGAAAAATCATGCTAGGGCTTATTTTCTGGTTCAGTCTTATTTTCAGGGAAACATGGTACCCCCAGCGTACTGCCCCACAACCTGACTCCCACTGGCTCATGCAGCCTTTAAGGCAATGAGCTGGCCCATACCTGCTTTGGAGCTGGGTCTCTTGAACGTCTGCTGGCTAAGAGGAATGACAGACGTGGATGTGCAACTTAATAATAACAAAAAGAGCAAACAAACAGTGTAGAGCAGCAAAGTTCAATTTTCGTGGCAGTTCCCCACCATTTTGTCAGCATGTGCTTGTGTATTTCAAAATCCTTTGCAGGCTGCCTAGTCTCCTTCAGCACTGAGAAGACATATGTTAGATGTTTCTGCATTTCAAGAAAAAGGGCAAACGGCAGAAAGCCTCTGCCTTGCAGGGAGACCTACTGCTGTTATGTGTAGATAGGCAGAAAGCGGCACTATTACCACCGAAAAAGAACTCGTGGGAGCCTTGTGCACATGCTAAACCAGAGCTGCTGCACAGTTTGACAGAACATGGCCTCAAAAACCGAAATAAAAACCTTCTCATTATTTCCAGGAACTTGAATCTGAGCTGCACAGTCCAGTCGGTCACTTCCACTTAATCACTGTTGTCACTGATAGTACATTGTATCCTGGACCTGACTTCAGTTTCCTGTAATGTGACTTGTTACCGAAAAGACTGTAACCCAACATAAATGTTTAGGAAAAGGTGTTCTTAAAAGGAGGACAAGAATGGAACTCAGAATGGCTCCTGCACTGGAGTCTTAGAGCCGAGCTACAAAGATGCCTGCTTGATGGTTGACGAATTTCAGAGTTAATGGTGGGAGTCATGAACCAGAGTGGAACCACCATGACAGTGGTGTGTATAAGGGGGTTGAACCTTTGATTCCCACCTCCCTTCCAATCTGGATTTTATCCCTGTCCTTCTGAATTGTTATTTTCACTGGAAAACACGGACTGGCAGGAAATCTCCCGCGGACTGGCAGTTGAAAACTCCTGATTTAGAGCGTCTAGGTTCCCCATCCCTGTGCTAGAGCTTCTTTGTTGTGAGCAAAGGAGGTGAACAATCCCTTCTCTCCCTCCCACCCTCATTGTATCTTTTGCATTGGTAAGGATGGAAAAGTACACTCATTTGCACAATACAGAAACACACCAAGAAAATTAGCAGCAGGGGTGGGTGCCTTTCAGACTTATCCAGTACACAAATGAATTCCAGATGGGTTAATTTATATTCAGCAACCTAAGATATCCAAACAGATGCAAAATAGTGTTTTCAGGCTGCAATCCTAAGAACATTTACTATGTAAATCCTGTTCAACTAATTGGCACTTACTTCTGGGTAGTCATGCTTAGGATTGCCCTCTACATTCCTTTTATCTTTTCTGGAGATACCATCTCACGGAAGGAAGCTGTTCTACTTGGTGGCAAGCATTTGGGACAGTAGAAAAGTACTGAACTTGCCCTGTGACTAGAACTGAAACTCGATCAATAGTTGGGTGATTCAGGGCTGGTGGCCCATCTATGGAATGCACTCCCCAGAGAGGTCCATCTGGAGCCGTCATTATATGTTTTTCAGCACCAGGTTAAGACCTTTTTATTTAATCAATATTTTAGTAAGTTTTAATATTGAATTGTATTATTGTATTTTATTAATTGCAGCCAGAGCGGGTCGTTAATTTATTTATGCTGTTAGCCATCCAGAGACATTAGTAATTGGACAGCATACAAATCTAATAGATAGATAGACAGACAGACAGACAGACAGACAGACAAATAAATAAAGTGGCCTCAAAGCTCTTGAAATTTTTCTTCTTCCACAAAAGAGGTTTTTATTTTTGTCTTTCATCCTTAGCATTCCTTAAGAAATTTCTTTCACTGTCTTTCTATTGCAAAGTGGACAAGGTTTTGTTTTATTTTATTTTTTTTATTTATTTTATTATTACATCCTTGTCCAGCATTGTTCTCCAGCTTTCCAAATTGCTGATACTTCTAGATCTGAAAAAACTGCATGGGAGCTCTGTCAGGAACTTCTTCTGACCTTCCCTTAAATATTTTGCTTTCTCTTTGTCCCTTTTAGAGTCTGATAGGCTCATCTCATGTTGCTGATTGATGGGAAATTCAGGACAAGCACAAGGAAGTACGTCTTCACATCAGGGATCAGTCCCACTAGATGTAGCACAATTTGGACAATTTTAAAAAGGGATTGGACCATATACCTGTGCACACCAGTGGATGGGGAACAGGAGTAAGAGGCTGGGTTGTCCTGATGGCGAGTTTCACATGAGGCATGTTGCCGGCTGGTGCTAAGGACAAACAATGAAAACAAGAAACAAAAAAGAACCTGTTCCCATTTCTTATAAACTTATGCCATGGGACTCTCACCTGAACCCTGCCTCGGGACTTGAATGCAAATTGATATAGAATGGTGTAGGCGGGTCTCTAACCTGCTGAGCACAGGACTTGAACCCGTGTTGAGTACAGGACTCAAACCTGTACTGTAACTCCTGTTCCTTTTTCTGTCCAAAGCACAAGTTTGTTTGTTTATTAAGGAGATTTATAGGCTGTCCATCACAGTCGTCTCTGGACAGCTTACAGTATATTATAAATCCTAAACAAAATAAACTGGCTACAACATGACTGAGTATAGAAATGACAAGGTTAAAATAAATAAAATAAATAAATATACAATTAAAGTTTAAGGTGTTGTTGTGGCCAGTCTCCTTCTAGTGCCTAAATAACCCAACGGGCAGCCATTTTGTGTATGCTGGTCTGCCAGTCAACCATCAGGCTATCTCACCGTGTGAGGTGCATCTGGGAACCAGACTCAGGAGTTTTGTGGGTCTTTTACCTGCTTCCCACAGTTCAGTTTTGCTGCTCAGGGCTGGCATCCTACTGGTTTTTACTGTCACATGGAGCCCCCTGGAGATTGCTTGGCTGACTCGAGAGTCACAATATGGTGAATGCACAGAACACCCATAGCAAATGCAGAGGCATAGAACAGACAAATCAACACTGAGACATCAAACCGATGTACTGAAAGGGTAGGTGATGTTGCTGGTTTCATTTTTGGGGCAAAATCTGGTCCCATGGACAACACTTTATTGCCAGTACATGGTCCTGGCTATCGGACAAGTTTTCTTTAAGGAATGCTATGCGCTGTATTGCTCCAGAGCTAAATATGTGGTTGGAGAGTCAGTTGTGTCCCAACTGGGATGCCAAATCTGTTGAGGACAAACAAGCAGACAAAACAACAAGTCCATCTTGTTTGTTTTCTGGCCATGAGAGAGACAGGCAACACCCACAAGTATATGTAAAAAAGAGTTTTTGCATCGTAGGTGCACATTAACAGTATAGCGTGAGCCTGTCTCCAGTCAGGACCAGCTGCCACAGTCATCATGCACAATGGATTATACATTTAGCTTTTTTCAATGATTAGCAACAGAAAACATCATAACAGAAAACATTCAGTTATTTTTGTAGTTGGTTATCTTGACCTACACTTCTGGTGTCAAAACATCTGCCACCAGGCTTATCTTTACACGTTCTGACCTTCTTGACAGAGGTCTATTTTACATTTTCGATGCTCTTATGTCTCTCTGGTAAAACACTAAGTAACTGACCCATCAGGAAACATTTATGTTCTTCCACCACTTTATGAACAGAATACTGGACTAGCTGGACCTTTGGTCTGATCCAGTGTGGCCTTTCTTGGGTTATTATGAAAGGCATACCCCGAAATTCCGTTAATTCCATTAAATATGGGTTCTTGTGTAACTCAAATGGCAACATCCATGAATAAGTGGGAGATACCAGGAAGTTGAGGGGAAAATTTGCAGAACTGCAAAAAGCCCTAATGGAGGCTCCTCTCCCCTCCCCTCCCCTTCCCACAGCATAGTCTGATGAGGAAGAGAGGCAGAAAGCTGGGCAGAGAGAGGATGGGACACAGGATTCTCATAAAGTGCATGGTGAGCAGGAATCCTGAAAAGCGGTGCACTGTGCTACAGCATCTTGTTGCGGGGCCCCTTGCTTCCAGTATTGTGACCCATTGTTAATCTTCATGCATGAATGGCAAATGTTCCATGTGGAAATGACACAGCCCTGGGGTGTTATGCACGCCCAGGCTGGAGGAATCTGCTCCAGGGGAGCTGCTTGACAAAACACATGAAAAAGCAGCTGCTGACAGAAGGCAGGGAGGAGGCTGTGATTTTGGGTGGGGCGTAGATGATGCTCTGGGACAGAGGCACCGAGGACGCAAGAGGCAGGCGAGGACAACCCCTGTTTGAAGGGGTGCCAGTCTGGGGGGGGGGAGGAAGCCTCCCCAAGAGTGAAACACCCCCTGTGAGAAGCCCCTCCCTTTCAGAATTCCTTGAGGGGCTGCAGCTGAGTCCTGGGTGGGGTTCCAGAAGCTTCACTCCTAAGCAGGAGGACAAAACAGTCCCTTTCAGCTCTTGTTATTTGTGAAACTTACTCTGCCTCTGAGTGATCTGTTGTGCTGCGGACCAGATTCCAGATAGTTTATGCTTCTTGGGCTGTGTTTGTATTGGACTGTTTGCTGGGCTACTGACCTCTGCCTGCATTTTGACCTGTGCCCCATAGATTGCCTTGAGAATAAGTGGCAGTAGCCACGATGGGGCACTGACTGGGTCAGTGGCATTTGGCCATGCAGACAGACTCCTCGACTTTGGGGCTGTTTTTCCCAAGCATATTATTTCAGTGGCCTTGACAACAATTGAGAGTTCTGGTTGCAGGAGGAACTCCTGGTTTCCTTTGCTGAGCAATGCAGTTAGAAGCCCCAAGGGATTCTGAAGCTGAGTCTATCATGAGGATTTCCTTTGTATACAGATTGTTAGGCTGGCTATAAATGGACGGAAACATATTGTGTCCACATTCTTTAGGGAACGTACTGCAGGTTGCTGAAAAGCGTAGTGAGTGTTAGCCCTCTGACCCTTTTCATTAAAATGTCTGTTTTAAAAATAACCTTTTTTCCAGCTAAGTTGGAAAAAAGGTTCAGGGAAAGAGAAGAGAAATAAATTTGCCACAACCATTCTCCAAACACATGAAACAAATACTAAATCAGTTTGTTTCAATGGAGATTTAACTTTAGTCACCATGCTATGCTGTCCCTGAAGACTGTTTTCTAGATGTGTGCTCTCTGTTGTTTCCGTCTAAATAGGGTAGGAATCTTTACACAGTGTGCTGTGTTAATTATATTATCCTGAATCTTTTCTGTGGATTCATGCTGGAAGAGGATTCATGCTGGAAGAGGCTATTGAATTTCCATCAGTGGCACACACCCACGTGGGTTGCTCTTGATTATCTGCGCACTTTTCCTGCCCCTTTCAAGCCCTTGACTCCAAGCTGCCTTCCCAAGAGCAATAAGCACCTCTGTATGCTCGTTTCTTATACATGTGGTGTAGGCCATCCTGAAATCCAGGACTTAAAAATGGCAAACCCATTTTTTGAGAGTGAATCAGGACTTGGTGTAAGATCTCTTGGGAAGCCAGAAGTCTAGAAAATTGCAAGGATCTGAGCTGAAAACCACAGTGTGTTTAAACCCTTTAACACAAACACTGTAGATAATTTAGTGAGTCGTCCTCCCTGGTGAGGGGCTGTCATGTATCTTGGCAGACCACTGCAAGCGTACGATTCATTCCTGGGAGTGGAAATCTTTGCTAAGATGATCAACTTGGCAAATATCGCCAATCTTAAACAAAGGAGAGGCAGCAAAATGTACACTTTCCTCATAACACAATCAAGAAATATTTAGAGGGACAAAACTTGCATTACAAGACTCTCAGGAAATTTTAATCGATCACCCTTCCAACAGGGAACATTACACATGTCTATAGATAGCGAACCGCTGATGTCTGTGATGCTTAATGGACTAACCAGAAGTTAGCTGCCTGCTTTCGGGAACTTAAAATCCACAGTTTGACACAGGGAGATAAAAGAAGGATAGGATGAAAAGGGAGGCTGGCCTGACCTTACTTGGTGGCTGAAATAGCATGCAACCCTCCTGTGAGTGGTGGGTAGGGGTGTCTGCAAGCCATTGTTTAAAGTTTCTACCATTCCCCTACACTGGGGGAAATTAATGGCAACTTGGTGCCAGAAGAAAATGTTTGATCTGGGGGCAGTTAGCACTGTCCTGAGGATGCTTCTGCAGGACCTGACTGGAGGCCAGGGTAAACAGGGGAAATGTATTTTTGTAGCTCAGCTACATGCACTTTGTCTTTCAGCTCCTGGGTAAACAGACAGAGGCTTCCAGACATGAGACTGTTCTGTAAAACAGTTTGTAGAAGTGGCTTGTTGGTTTGGTTTTCCCTGCCCTCCCAGGCAGTGAGGCGCAATGCTACAGTGGCTCCCATTTTGGCTAGGCTTCTTGCATTTGTACAGAAACATGTAAGCAAAGTGTTCCCCTCCAGCCGCATGCAGCTGTTAGTTTGGCACTTTGTCCTATCCACCTGGTTGCCATGGCTTACTGTATCCCCGTAACCTACTTCCTCCCCTCCCCTGCCCTCCCCTTGGGCAATTTGAAACTTCCTCCCTTTCATCTGCTACGGATGATTTAGCTTGAACTGGATGCTTCCCAGTTCCTGTTGGCTTCCTTCCAGGGTTCAGTTTAAAAGCTCTCTGCCACCTATTTTATGTTATGTGCCAGCAGTCCGGTTCCATTCTGCTTCAAGTGGAGCCCGTCCCTCCTGTACATGCCTGGCTTGACCCCACAAGTGTGAGACCCTCCTCTCCACGCCACTGCCTCATGCATGCACTGAGACTCCTCAGCTGCGCCTGTCTAGCTGGTCCTGCACCAGCAACCAGCAGCATTTCGGACAAAGCCACTTTGGAGGTCCTGGATTCCAACCTTCTTCCTAGCAACATAAATATGGTTTCCAGGATCTCATAACTACATTTCTTCACATCACTGGTACCAACATGGACCACAGCAACTCACTGAACCCCCATGCTGTCTACAAGGCTATCTAGATAGTGTGTGACATCCACAACCTTGCACCAGGCAGGCAATTCGCCATGTGGCCACATGTCCATCACAAGCCCACTTTCTCTGTTCCTAATGACTGAATCCCCCACTACCAGAAGCCCTGCACCCAGCAGAGGCATATCCCCTGTGTGAAAGGATTACCCTTCCAAAACAGTGCATCTTCAAATGGGGACAGTTCTCTGATAGCCCTTCAAACAGAGAACTGTCCCCTTCAGAGGAGGACACATGGCTTTTCTCCCATCAAAATATGCTTGATTGTAAAGGCATTACACATGTGCCTTTAATGGGTGGTCAGCCTGCACTTTGAGGAGGTACAGGCATGGACCCTGGTTTGCCAATTTGAAATGAGCCTTGAATGTCTTATTTCTAGTGACTTTTCACTAAAGCTTGGAGTACGCTGAATGGTTTCTCCACTGGTGCTTCTTTAAGGCTGTCTTTTAAGATGCTTTGAATTAACCTCTGAACTGCTCTGCATTGCTGTACTTTGGGAGGCAGGATAAAAATGCTGAAGTGCAAGATGGCTAATACATAGAAATATACAAGATGCCAATTGAAAGTATTCTGTAATAAAGACATTGTGGTGCATATTCTAGCTTGTGTTACTTATTTAATTCAATTTATTTACTTATAGCATTACATGAGCAAGGAAGGAACAATGGCATCTTCAGAAAGGCTCCAGAACAACCCAAGGTTGATGCCTGCCTGACCTCTAAAACCAGCGAATTCCATTGGAATGGGGCCAATACAGTGAAGTTTCTCCTCTTGGTAGATTTTCGCCAGGCCAAGGGTCCATGTGGATCCAACAGGAGAATGTCCTCCAACGACATCAGTGAACAGGCAGATTGATAAGGGTCACCTTTTCTAACAATTTTTCTGTGTCTTCAAGGTATAGATATACACAATTTCTGCAGAAAACTGAGTTTGCAGGTGCCATTGTTCTCCTCCTCAGAGAAATACTTCCTAGACACTGATGTCAAGACCAAGTAGAAGTTTCTTGGCTAAACTTGATGTTTCTCAGTTAAGCTCTAGCTCCTACACATTCCCCCTTAAATGGTTTTATCAGTTATTCCCTCTTCCAGGGGACATGGAAGGTTTAGTTCTCTGAATGTTAGGTGGCAATAAGGACAACTGATAATTTGCAGCTCTGCATTCTTTCAGGGAATTCACATTAGTTTTAAAACAGTAAAAGCTGATACAAATTTGTGGAATAGATTTGTTCAAAATCAGTGGGCAATTCCTTCTTCTTGTAAACTTCAGTTGCCCAAAAATATATTCTCAACTCTATTAGATATAAAGTTTGCATTAATGTTACAGATCTTGTTTGTTCATAAGTAATGTAGATCAATTTGAGGCCAATAAACAGGTTGCTCTAACATTTGCTGTCTGGAATAGTGTCACTGGGAACATGGGAATTATATTTACTACTGACTCCAACAGGAGAAACATTAAGATCTGTCTGAAGTGGCACCACCTTCAGGCTGAAGGATAATATTCCAACTGTTCTAGTAATCCCATTTTAAGAGTGGTGGGGGAGAGAGTACTGTGTGTTAACTGATAAAATCCGAGTCTATTCAGATGAGTGAGCAACGACTGGCATGCAGGACAGCGGTGAGGAGACCCAGGCAACGTGGCCAATGTTCAGGGATGATGGGAGCTGGAGTTCAATAACACTGACTTGGCCAGCACCCTTGCAGTAGAACTTCCATTTTGCAAAGCCTTGCGTGGGTCGTGGCAGGGCATGGCCGCCACAGCTCTTGCTGCAACAGGCTCAATCATGGTTTCAAGCGTCTGGTACTTGGAGGGCATCTCTACACAGCATTTACTGTACACTCATCATCCCTGCTCACAATTGTTTATGGCTTCTTTAGATTATGTCTTGATCGTCCAGTTTCACTTCTCTTTTTAAAGACCATTTTCTTTACGGGTTTAAAAAAAAGCCAGGGAAAATATGGTATTATTTCTCAAATCTATTTTATTTATTTATTTATTTAAATATTTATATGCCGCCCCTTGCAACAGCCTCGGGGCGGCTCACAATACATAATACTATGTGCAAAACCTGTCTTGAAATTCTCTGACCTGCTTGTGGGAGAAGAACCCACAAGCCTCCCCAGAGAGGCTCGCCTGGCGCCGTCTTTATTTGCTTTTCGGCGCCAGGCGAAGACCTTTTTATTTAAGCTATATTTTAAATGTTAATTTATTTTTTATTTTATTGTATTTGTTTTAAATTATACCTGGAGATGGGCCAGTTTTAAAGTTTTAATGTTTAACTAATTTTATTGTGTTGTAAGCCGCCCCGAGGCTTGTGGCAAGGGGCGGCCTATAAATTTGTAAATAAAATAAAATAAAAAAATAAAAAAACCTGGGAGATGGTTAGCACACATTACAGCACTTTTCTCTAAGAGGAGGTAAAATTCCACCACCGTTTTTTCATGGGGGGGTCATCTTTAACTGTAATCAGACTTCTTCCCCTGCCATTTAGTCCATCCTCCAGGATGCTCTGATGTTTAATCTTTCTGGGGTGTTGCCGTGAACTAGGGTTCCTCACTTCACACTTTCAAAGCCACAGACCTTTCTTGCAAAACATTCTTTATTGACCAGTATATTTTCCCAGATGCACAAACAGCCAGTGTGATGAATTGAACTGGTCTTGTGTTCACCACCAGGAGTTCTTCTTATGAACATCCCTGGGCCCCATCCCTTTGGGAGGTGCCTTCTGAAAACAAGCACGCCTCCTCTGTATACATGGATCCTCAAACTGGGTTGTCCTCTGCTGATGACGCATCATGGGATCAAGAGCTGTGCCCCCCTCACCTGTGTCTGAGAAACTTCCCTGCTGCAAGGGCCCTCGCACCAACTACATCTTGATTATTCCCAGGGACTGCCTGCCTATCTTGGGAGACTGGTTTTGAGACAAGCATTTCTGCTTCTCTCATTGCAGTGTCTGGGATGGCCCATGTTCTCAGGTCCCCTCCTGCACCTCTCATTCTTATGTTTCTGAGTCTTCTGGAGACCAGCCAGCAGCCCCTGAGAAGGTGCACCCAAAGCAGCCATTTTCCTCACTCCCAACAGGCATTGTAGAAAGAAAAAGTACAAAAATGGTGGATGACACTAAAAGAAAATTCTGTAAAGCAGCTTTCTTTTTTGCTGGGGAGCATGAACAAACCAACTAGAGATATTTTCTCTGAATAAGTCTAAAAAGTTTTAACTTGGCTCGGTTCTATTTGCAGCCATTTGAACTTCAGAATGCCCTCCTGAGATAGTTCCACCAAGTATCTGACCTGTGTTTAAACTCTTGTTTGCTGTTTTCTGCTTTGGCTTTTGAAAAATGTTCTGTGTTTAATTTATGTTGAGAATGTTACTGTATTATTCTAATACTTGTTATAGTACAATCAGAGATGTTTGCATGTAGAAATATGTTCCATTCAGTACAACAAATCTTAAGGAAAGGAATGAACTGAAGCCACCCTAAGGACCCTTTTGAGGATTGAAACGTCTTTGTGGATAACATTTGTTAAAAGTTTAGACTGACACGAGCCCATCAGGTACAAATGTATTCTTTGAGAGAGGACATTCCATGTTAAACTATTTAGCCCCTCTGGTGTTGTAGTGTGTACTAGGTCAGGATAAATGCTTTGTTTGTTTTTAGATAGAATTTGCTTACATTTCCTTCATAAATGGGAGAAAGCAGTTGAAAGCTAAAAAAAAGGGTGTTAGAAAGCAAAACTCATAGATTTGTCTATTTGAGCAGATGGATTTGAGTCTCTGGCCCTTAAACTTAGGTTTGAGTCCCAGTTCATTCAACTATGTCTGCAGATTTCACTTAGGTTACTACCTTTTCTGTTCCCTGATGCTCATCAGGGACAGTGTCAAGGACAGTGCCAGGTACTGAAAAGATCCAGGTCTCAGACACATCGGAAAAATGCATACATTTGCATACGTCAATGTACGTATGTGCTACAATTTTGCATGTGTCTTTTAAAGGTTCCTGTCTCTCAAGGACACCCTTGTTGGTAAACAGGGATGCATGGTCAGAAAAACCTCAGGCAGAAAATTCAGGGGAGAGGCAGGGTTACCTGTGGACAAAAAGCCACATCCAGGGGGATCAGATATGATGGATCTCCAAGGACCCTGGACTTTTATTTCAGCAAGTACCCATGAACAGCAGGGAAATCTCCCTCCCAGGTATTTAGGGTCTGGATGAAAAATATGACACTCCAGCCCTAATGGGCTGCCCCCTAAAACCATGTCTAGAAACATGTTATGGCATGAGAGTAGTTGGTCCTCTTTATCCTAGTGGCTGGTGCAGATGGCTGAGACATTTGGTCAGTTCCTTCTTTCAGAGATACTCACCAAAATGTGCACGTATTTCCAAAATTGGAAGATAAAGATATTGAGAGTAAAGTTGTCGGTGCTGGAAAAACCAAAATGAATAGATTTGTTCATCCCTAGATTGCACCCTCCACTTCCTGTCGCTTGCTCTTTTTGAAAAGTTTAGAACATGGAGATTTATGAAATAGACAGTTTTCACAGACAAAGGAGAAAAAACAATCCTCTCACCTTCTCTTTATGTGTTTTGCTAGCCTGCAAAATCAGAAAACATGGTAATGTTATCCTTTTGCACAAAGATGTCATGGTTTTTCTTGGATCTTATGCTAACCTCTGCAGATATGTGGATTTGACTTAATGCCAGTACCTGATAGCTACTTAAACACAGTCTCTTCAGTAAATCCCATCAAATGCTTTCTACAGTGTTCTACTTAATTATTTCAAAGGGTGAAAGTGACCTTTTCGCTGTAATAACAGCTTTGCCCACTGCAGTGGAAATAGATGGAGTGCTTTCGGATTTGCGCGTGTGGAAGGCAGTGTTCAACCTGCTATGAAAAAAAGGGAAAAGAAAGGAGGAAGACAATCCTGGACCAGTCAATATATTTGTCATGAAAGTTGCTTTAGGTTTACTGTGTAGGGCCATTTCCAGGGCTGCCCTATCATCGGGCAGAGTGAGGCATCTGCCTGAGGCAGTGGACTGTGGAAGGTGGGCAGCAGCAAAGAAGTCTTGGAGGACAGAAATGTGCCTGAGCTGAGAGCATGCCCTGTGGCCCTCTAAGCCAGCTTGAGGTTCTCTGCTGCATCTAACAGTGCCTTGGTCCACACGCGCAACAAGCTCCACGGTCTATAAGCCCTGGTAAGGGTGGCTTTGTGGAAACCTCTGATGGGTTTTAGCGTGGCTTACATATGTCTTAGGAGATGAAGAAGAAAGTGATAAGAACAGAAATCATTATTCTGCCAGAGCACAGCGAGGCTATCTAGTCTAGTGCTCAGGTTTGACAACATTGTTGTCCTTCTGCTATCTTTATTTTACTACATTTTAATCCGAATGTTCCTCCAGGAAACTCAGGGAAACACACATATTTCTTTCCTGTGTCTTTTATCCACTGAACAACCCTGTGACAGTGGCCAGCTGGTGGCTTGACAATCTAGTGACCTCCAGGGGCTTTGGACTATGATGCTCCTTAGCCCCAACCAGCACGATAACTTTTTAGGGCTTGTGGGAAATGTATTCCAACAGTTTTGGAAGGAACCAGCTTGGTGAAAGCTCAGCTAGATGCATTGTGCATACATTTCACTACTGTTCATATAAAATATTCAACCATCCAGGAGTGACCTTCCTGATACTGTTGGACTTCGACTCCCATCAGCACTGACTCTTAGCTGGGTGGGCTGGGGCTCCCAAGGGATAGCATGAAGGTGGCAGCAGAACTGCTTTGTGTATAGACACAAAGCCTCAGACCTCAATCCTGTGAGAGTATCCAAATATTACAGGGAAAGCCATGTGGCATGAATCTCCTGGGTTGTCAATGTTGTTACCTTCATGTGAGAACCCTTTTCTCCATGGACAGAGATAGCTGTGTTGGTGCAGCCCTATGTGCCTTGCTCTCTCTTGAGAGCAGGGGTGCACAACCCCAGACAACCTTCTGGGGTGCCCCCCCTTCCCCCCAAACACTGATTGTTTGATGGTTTCCCAGCATCTGCTTGTTCCTGCTGTATTCTGAAAAGCGAACGTGGCCCTCAAAAATCCATTTGTGGCAATAAGAACTTTAGGTTGAACTGTGATGGCATTTTGTTCCTGTCCCTTTTCCCTTTGGCCCAGTCTACCACTGGAATGTGGCCCCTAAACATTTCTATGACATGGAGTTTGGTCATCACAAAGTTCAGAGAATCATGGAATCATAGAAGAGTAGAGCAGGAAGGGGCCAGAAGGCCATTGGATCCAACCCCCTGCTGTTGCAGGACACCAGTTTACACCATCCCACTCAGAGGGCTGTCCAGTTTTTCTTTGAATCCCTCTAGTGGAGGAGAGCCCACAACCTCCCTAGGTAATTGGTTTCATTGTCATACTGCTCCAACAGTCAGCAATTTTTTCCTGATATCTAACTGGAATATGACTTCCTGGACCCAATTTGCTTTGGGAGGCAAATCCCCTGGATTCCTTGGATTGGGCTTCCCAGACTCCAGCTGCTTTACAGTGGCTCAGAGCCTGCGTTGAGCCCCAGGAACTGCACAAACCGCTCCCATCTTCCCTTCACTCTGCCTCCACCAGAGGCAGTGAGCAGGGGAGACATTTGGCCTTGGCGGCCAGTGCGCCCACTCACCTCCCTGCTTTTCCTCACATGGTGCCACTGGTGAGGTAGGGAAGAAGGTTGGCTGCTGGGAATGGCGGCTGGGGAAGATTGCAAGCCAGGGCCACAGATGCTCACAGAGTTCTTCCAGCCTTGGCTTGCTTCCTCAGAGAGGGATGAGCATGAAAAGGAGTCTGACAGGCAGACCTGGACTGGTTTCCAGAGAGGCTTGGCACATCCCCCCATGGGGAACCCTTCAAAACAGTGCAGATGGCGCTCTTTGTGGCCTGGCATGCTGCCCAGTTGGTGGAAGGTCCATGGAGAAGCTGAAACCTGGAGCAGGGAAGAGGGAATGAAGTGGGATGCAAGAGGATATGGACGGTTCAGAAATATTGAACAGTCCCAGTCCATGCTGTGACATTTTGGTGCATGCCCCTCCTGTCTCCTTCTAATAATGAGGATTAGAAAATTTGTAATCTGCTATCTTGGGTTGAAATGCAGACCATTAATTACATCGCACCACCCTTTATCTATGTTTCTTGGGCCACTGGAGCTAAAGCTGATGCACGCATTTGAAACTCTTAGTGCTTTTAAATGTTTTTTAAGTATACCACATTCTAGTCAAATGAGATTGATCGGTTTGTACTCTGGAAGAGGAACAGAATGTAAACCAACTTGGGGAGTGAGTTACTACTGCTTTATCCCTGAAAAATACTTGGAACCTTATCCTTTTAAGACACCAAATCATTTATCTGCATGGTGGCATTCGTCTCCCGCAGATTGTGAAATGCAGCTGGGGATGGTTTCAATTTCTATACTCCCAGTTTGTTATATTTGGCAGAGATTGCAATGCATTTAGAAACCTGGGTGGTGGAATCTATTAAGTATTGACTTTCATATCAAATTCCTAGATTTTCAGAGGGTTCTGGTTAAAGGATTAGCCTCTGACTGCATATTTGAGAAAGATTTATGGCGAATGTATTCCAGCTGCTTTAAGTACAGATTATGGAGTCATACACAACTGCTAGTGCTCTGAATTCCATGACATTTCTTTTTCTCCAAGAGACTTGAACATTTAATTCTGTCTCATTAACTTGTATTCCAAGAAAACACTGGCATCCCAGTGGGTTCCTTTGAAGATATATGCCCCTTCCTTAAGGTTAGATGAGATAGCTGGTTTGTGGGTGTCCTTAAGCAGAAGAAGGACAACGCTGCCCGAGGGGACATGTTCCACAAGTTCTCCTGCACAAAGCTTTGCTTCCAATAAACTGACTAAGTACGTGGATCTCACCTTTCCCATGAGGAGCAGACTTGGCTAAGAGGTGGTGACAGTCCCCAGGTCACTGAGGGGAGTCCTTGTCCCACTGGGGAGTTGAACTCAAGTTTGGCATGCTCTCTGCTAGAACAGGGTTGTTTTAAAAATGAGTGCTCTGGTCTCATTCATTTTACGGGGGCTTTTTCAGGAGTTATTTTCTGGTGCATTGTGCTGTGTTAGAAGAAACCAGCAGTGTTTAAGCTGGCTGGGGAGTAATGCAGAAAAAATAACTAAGATGCAGAACCCTGCACAGACTGCAGCGGCCAGCTGCTGCAGATGGAGCTCTAGGACTACACAGACCATTTTCCATTTCCATATACAGGAATGCCCACATTTATTTTGTGGGGTTTTGGCCATACATTGGCACATTCCAGGGTATTAGCACATTTGCCCTGCACATTTGATTTCATGCACTTTCTTGGCTTTTTAACGATGCCATATTAATTGGGGAGTGTTTGTGTCTGTGAAACAGGGTGGTCACTTATGCATTGGCAAAAAAAAAAAAAAAAGGTGAGGAGACAGAGCTGTGTAAAATTTGCACAGCGTATTTGCAGATACGAATTCAAGTGTGGGCCTCATGGCTGCAGTGTCAATGGAAACGCTGCTGTGGGGAAGGCAGCCTGCACAACCTGCTCAGTCAGCGGGCAACTTACTCTCTTTTCTTTTTACGGCTTTGCACTTTCAACTGGACTCGTACGATGCAGCCATTCAAGAGAGGGTTATTCCCTGCATGGCAGGACACAGGACCACCCTGCTATGAAACCTGCCAGGAACAGACAAGGCCAGAGCACTGGAGAGGCATGGTTGGCAGCACTTCTGTCAAACGCCCCCACCCCATTCGCCACTCGCAGTGAAGGCAGCCCCCAAATGCAGGCTTGTTGCCCAGGGCTTTGGGCTAATGCAGAGCAGACCGGCCAAAATGCGGAGCTTGAATTACTGGAGACGTGGAAGTGGGGAATTACAGTATTTCTTCAGGGTGTCCCCTGAGCAACTGTTCTTATTAAGCTGTGGTGGGGTGGGGGAAGATTTAGCTCACAGTGATGGGCATCAGGGGACATTCCATTAAGGGCTGTCCAACCACCTCTCTCCTGGATAATTCGAGGCCAGAGCTGCTCTGGAAATCATCTAGTGCAAGAGATACTTTTCTGGGGCAAACTGAGCCACTCTGTCTGCCTGCCTGCCTGCCAGCTGCATCATCACTGATGAGACAGCCAGATAATCCCGAGTTTATGCCAAGCACTTGGAAGTGCTATGCAGATATTGTCGTTTGTAGCTATACAGCGGGGTCATTTTCACGTATTTGCCTTAAGTGCAATTGCAGAAGCTTTTGAGGCGCAGGTGCTCATGGGGAGGGTCCATGGCCATGTCCCCCGATAGAGCCCCCAGTGCATGCTGCCGCCACTGCACTGCGGCAACAAACCAGCTGCAGAATTCTCCTCTTCTCCAGACCAGAAGCAGGTCTTTTGTAAAAGAGTGGGTCATCATTTCCCATTCCAGACCAAACAAACCCCATATTGTTTGCTTTGCAACAGAGAAGAACATATTGTTGCTGAGAAAAATTGTTCCCCCCCCAGCTGGTAGAGTGCAGCTCAGTGCAGAGCGAACAGGAAAAGCTGAAGGGAGCGGCAGTTCACGCCACCCTCCCTGTGCATCAAAAGCTCCTCAGGCTCCACCCTGGGTCCTGGGTCCAGGGTGCCCGTAGGTAGTTTCTCAGGGAGGGTGATAAAGAAACTTACTGGAAGGTCATGAAAAAATTTCATGTTCAGGAGATGTTCTTGACTTTAAAATCCTTGCAGCAATTTGAATACTGGGGTAGCAGTTTTAAAAATCTAATTAACAAAGATCAGACATGCCTTTCTAACTGAAGCAGAGAAGCTCTCTTGGGCTGCTAATAAGGTGATATACTGAAAAGATGGCTTGTTTATCTATCCTCCCGGTGTCGGGCTCATTGCGATGTGTGCAAAGCCATCATGCAAAAGTTACAATGATCTACTGTTTTATGCTCATCTGCATTTTCCTCAGTTTTTCAGTAAACACCCCACCCCCACACTCAACTCATTAATAATAAGAGGCTTCCAAGCCAACTTGCCAGTGAACAGGATATACCCATGGACACACATGAAGTCTTGGCACTGGATGGACGTGAAATTACACCCTTCCTGGGCCAGGCACCGATATGTGTGTGCGTGTGCGTGCGTGTGCATGTGTGCTGTAGGAGAAAATGTGTCCCATGAGCTTTTTGAGGGCCTTTGGACAAGATCTCCTCCTACAGAGAGCCTGTCTTCTCAACAGCACAGTCAGCAGCTGCTGTTGCTTCTCCTCTTTCTTATCATTGCTGCCACTCGCTGAACAGGCGCAGAGCTGGGGGCAAGCAGAAATATCCTCCAGAGCCCCTCCTCACTGCCACCAGCACTGCCTGCATCTGATTGAGACGTTGGTCACAGCAGGAAAGAGGAGGAGCAGCTCCAGGGAGGCCAGGTCAGTGGGCCCCTGGCTCACCTGGTCATGGGTCGCCTTACCTGCTAGGAAGCCTCTCTTAATGCAGAACAAATATGAGTTTTTTTGCAAGTTCCTTGGAGCAAGAGAGAATTAGGGCACATTTAGGCAGCATGCTGGGAGTTGGAGGCCTCCCTGCCCCCATCTAAACACACATGGGATTGAGCCTTACCTCTGCTCCTTCATCTGCTCCTCATTTATTGGAGGACTGATGCCTTTGAGTGGGCAGTGGCTTCAGCTTCAAACTCATTGTATTTATGTAATTGCCTAGCCATGTTTCATGAGAACTGTCTCACCAAGGTTGCTTACATCATTAAAAAATCCAAACATCAATAAAATCATTACATGTTATTAATGGTAAATAAAACTGATTTCAATGCAATGCCATTCAAGTGTCCTTTGACAGCAGTGGATAATAGAAATGTTTTGAATGAAACTCCAGGGAGAGCACATGCATTTTTACAGCTCTCTTAAAAGCAAAGGTTGACGATTTGGGTCAGCTACATCTCTCTCAGGGGATAACCCCATAAGGTAGGGGTCACCACAGAGAATCCCCAACCTTGCCAGTCCAGATAGTGATCACGGGCTTCGAAGATGGATCTTCAATTGCAGGCAAGTGCATATGGCTGAAGCAAGACCTTCAGCAGTCTGGACCCAAAGCACCAAGGGCTTTAAAGGCAAAACCCAAAACTTTTGATTTGGGCCTAGAAATGTACTGGCAGTGAGTACAGCCCACAGTGAGTGTAATGACTGAAGTTTCAAAGTTGTCTTGAAGGGCAGTAGCCCAGTCAGGATGTACAGTAACTTGGGCACGCATAACTGGGGGAGACAGGTCCATGGGTTCTGCAGTTGGGGTTCGGCCCAAACTGGCGAGAGGCCCTTCTACTAGGGTCGGTGCTTCCACAGTCAGCAACAAGCTCCAGAAGATGCCAGAGCCGTGACTGGGGTTCTTCATCGGAAGGGCAATCTTACCCAATGCCAGCTGAACCCTTTGATCTAGAGTTCCGTACCAGAGGTACTTCCCTCTTGTTTGAAGTAACCTCCAGGGTTCTGGCTTTATTTGTATTTTCTTTTTTCTTTTAAGAAATATAGGAGGCTGCCCTACTCAAAGGGCATCATTGGTTCATCTGGCCCAGTACTGTTGACCCTGACCGACAACGGCTCTCCCGGGGTTTGGAAGGGCTCTTCAAGCCCTACATGGAGGTGCTGGCCATTGAAATGGAGACCGGTGGGGTAGCATTAGGTGCAGAAAATATCTGGAACTAAGGCCACAAGACAGAAAGGATGCATAGATCTAAATCCACTAAGGTATAAATGTCCTAAAATCTCCCCCTCTCTCTCCCTCTCTCTCTGCGGATGTGTCTTTAAAAGACCCTGTCTCCTAAGCACAGTGCTATTTGTAAAAGAGATGAATGGATGGGGAGAGAAGAGGATATAATTTTGGAAAAAATCTCAGAAAGATTTGGAGGGGGAGGGTATCAGGAAGTAAAGTACATCTGGAGAAAAGACAGCTAATCCAGGGGACTGAGTGCAACAGAAATCAGCAGGGCTTCTGTGCCTTCATTTTAGCAAATGCTCATGGAGAGCAGCCTGATAGTATCACAGATATTCAGGGCTCTAAATGAAATATTTGGGGCGCCAGCCCTAGCGGACCATCACCGAACAATGCTGTTTCTTTGGCATGCAGACCATGTGCACTAGCACTGAGCTCTGGTTCCTCCTCTCATCCATCCTGCAATGGCCTCCAAGGGCCAGTTCAAACGTTTCTTGAACTCATTTAGGTTAGCAAGGTGGAAAACAGTAAAAGATCTGTGCTCCAGCTGCATATTGGTGCCATTGCAGCCCAAAACATGTGAGACAAGATAGTACTCAGCAGGCCAAAGGCCACCAGGCTCTGCCCCCCAGTTCCACCAGCAGGGTAGGGCCACTGCCGGAGCACAGTGCCCTGCAGTCTGGTGTCCTGGAAGGACTGCATGGCTGATGGTGCTACCTGAAGTCTCTGGTAGGTCTAAGAGCTGTATTAAAACATTGCCACCTAAACAATGGGAAGGGCAGTCCTGCCAGCATAGTTTGTATCAAGCCCATTGTTGATGGCTAAGCATGGCTGTTAGGCTGTATTCTACTGTGGGCTATTGGACAGGATAAAAATGTATTTAATAAATAAATAAATAATGCGTGGCAGCTTACAAGTCGTACAGGCCTGGTCTTGGCAGCATTTCTAGATCTGGTAGCTTAGGACCTTTGGAAACATAAATACAGCTGTGGAAGGGTCTGCTTTTATTTTGTTCCATGGAGTATGAAAGGTAATACCTGCTAGTCCTACTGAGAGTGTTACTTGCATCCTTAATAAGTGGACCGAAAAAAATGCGTGCAGCCGAAGCAAATGATACATGCAGCCTCCATGGCAAACAAGAAACACGGGGATCTGCAGTGCGAATGTATTCAGCACTCTGCCTTTATTTAAAGCGACTGGAAAAGAGCCAAAGTAATTTGGACTATGGGGTGCTGTGGAGGTTCTAAGCCACGAGAAGGATTTTAGCCGCATGACTTCCATTGACTTCAAGGACTCGGTGAAAATGGATCTGCAATGCTAGCCATGAGTGAGCTAATAATGCTTACTCCCTTCACTTACTTAACGCTGCTGGAGACAGTTGGGGGTATAAAAGATTGGCTTGATCTGGTCCTTGGAGTTTTGCAAGACGTGCTGCGGAGTTATGAAAAAGAAAACTGAGTCAGCAGTTGGCATTTTCCTAAGAGTGCGTGATAAAGCAGGCTGAATAAATAACAGCAGAATCCTCTTGAAGTGAGAGAGAGCAGCCTTCCCTGGTAGAAAGGAACAAAGGGCGATATGCGTTGGCTCTTGGCAACCAAGTGCCTGGGAAATGAGTACAAGACCCATGAGAATAGGGACTGGCATTAGATTGGAATGTGGGGCAGATCTGGAGGAGGGGCTAGTACAGGAGAAGGACCAGGTGGATACCAGGAACTGGAACCGGGTAGGAGTTCACCATGGTGTGAGGTATAGAAACACACAAGGCCGGGAGTCTCTCCGATTGTCACAAGGCGTGCTAGTCTCAGGTGAATCAGCATCAGGGAAAGAGCAGCGGCCAATGCTCAAAAGCACGGCACTTACTGGGACAATAATTTCAGTCATGCTTCTGAAACGTGGTGGCTCTGTTGATCAACCAGCCAGAGCAAGACATTGTCCTCTGTGCTAGCAGCTTGTCTTTTGTGTAGCTAATGGAACATAATGTGGCCCATCCAAAGCCAGGCGGCCTGGGCAGTTCAACCCATGAGCCCAAGCACTGCTACAACATGTGTGCAGAGCCAGAGAGTCCATCTGGGGAGCGGGCAGTGGGAACTGGCGGGGGGTATGTGGGAGAAATTTGGCTGGCGGGGAGCCATTGGGTTTCCCCAGCTGGGCTCCCAGACTCTGACTCACGTCTTCTCTGCCCAAAGTCTGCCTCAGACGGTGCATTGTGTGGGTGCGCAGCAGTTCGATTCTGCACTTGACACTATTTCTTTTGTGCAAATAATTCTACACAGTGGTACCTTGGCTCATGGACTTAATCCATTCCAGGACTCTGGTCATGACCCAAAATGGTCGTGAGCCAAGTTAAATTTCCTCACAAGATTCCATGTAAATGAGGTTAATCCATTCTGTAACTATTTTTTTTAATCAGAAAAATGTGAAACAAAATCTCCCACCCCGAGCAGGAGCACAGCCATCTGCCCCCCACCCCCCAGCACAACCGGGATCGCTCCCATCGTCCCGGCACTCTGTGGGGGGAAAGACGAGTGTGAACGTGGGCACACTGGGAGTGGGGAGAGACGGGTGGGAATGCGGGTGTGCTTGGCGGTGGGGGAGGGGGGAGACAGGTGCAATGGGCCTGGGGGGATGAGATGGCCGAGATCGCGGTTGTGCTCATGCAGGAAATCTGGGCGCAATCTCGGCCATCTCCCCCCCGCTGCCCCCAGCATGATCGCGGCCATCTCCCCACTCGGGTAGGGGGGGGAGATGGCCGCGATTGCATTTGCCACCCAATGCAGAGTCTGTGACCTGAGTAAAAAATTTTATGACATTTTTGTTCGCGACCCGATTTGGTTGTGAATTGAGGCGTTCGTGAGCCGAGGTACCACTGTACTTTGCTTATTTTTCATGAAGAATTACACATTTTGCCTGCATGCCTTGCACAAAGAAGCCACAAATCTTTCCGAGCATTTGTCAACTCGAGCTCAGCTCAGCGCACTTCCTGACCAGGGCCGAGTGTGGGAAAGAAATCCAGCGGGTGCAAGAGAGCTGGATTCTGGCCTGGCCTTTGCATCCGTACACAGGGAGCAGGGGCCAGCCAGAACTGCCCTGGTATCTCAGCAAAACCCATCCACCATGCTTGGGACTCATGCTAATGAACACAGTGCCATTTCCTCTGTGTGGAAAACATGAACTGGTGTCACACATAAATGCAACTGTGGGCAAAGCAACATCTTATGTGCATGAACCAGGAATGCAGGCAAATAATATGAGAATCAGGAAAGATAAGACTGAAGTAATGGCAGTTGGAAGAAAAAAGCATTCCTTAAATATAGTAATAGAGGGAACAAGCATAAAACAACTGCCTGAGTTCAAATATCTGGGAACAGCATTCCCTGAAGATGGTGAACTGGATGAAGAGATTAACATGCGATGCAGCAAGGCAAACCAGGTATTGGGACAACGAGCTCCACTCCTACAACATAAGGCAGCACCTATCAGTACAAAGAAGCGCCTCATGCAAAGCAGATTCATCCCCACCTGATGCTTCCAGTATCAAACATGGACTCTTACAGGACACATGAACGAAAGTTAGTCACCACAGAAATGAGATGCTTGAGGAAAGCTGCCAGAGTGACCATAAGGGATAAAATCAGGAATGAGATTATAAGGGGAAGAATTGGAATAGAGCCAATCCTAAACTACATACAAAGACAGCAAATAGAGTGGTTTGCTCACCTGGAGAGAATGTCTTGGAATTCTATTCTGTTCCAGGCATACGGAAAAAGAGGAGAAGGCCAAAGAGCACAATGCAGACCCAGAAGGAGATGGAGAGGCAACATCAAAGACACAATACAAGAGCATCACATAACAGTGGTTGATGCCGCCAGAAGTGCAAGAGCCAGAACTTTGGTATCTTCCTCCACACCCGAAGTGGTAAAAGGGGAAGTTGAGAAGAAGAAGTGGGCAACGGAGGAGTTGGAAAGGCCATGCATGCAAGAAAATGGCTTTTAAAATTTCCACCACAGGCTCTTTTAAAAATACATTAATTTTAAGTGCACATTCATTAATGCAAAGGAATTGGGAGTATTTTAAAAAGCAATTCACATTTTGCTCCTTGGTGCAAAAATGATGCATAAGAAAAGAAGGTGGACAAAGAAGATGGGTGGGGGGCTATTCTGTCACTGTTCTCCCTCCTCCTGTGGTGGGAAGATGGGGGTTTTCATGAAAACCAGGGTAACTGACTTTTTGACTGACTTCCCCATTTCTGACTTTTTCAGGAGCAAGTGGTATTGAAGGCAGCATGGTTTACTTCTGGGTAGACATGTATATGAGCTGGATTTTCAGTCACTCCTTTCTTGAGGAAAAAATTGAAAAGGACAGAGGAGACATGGAGGAGGTGTGAAAAAAACTTTTTTTCAAAGTATGGGGAAGAGGGGGAAGCAGCATCGCAATTACTCTCTAGTTCACTGGACAAAGAGAAGGGACAGAGCGAGACAGAGCAAGAAGCTGTGGAACGAGCAGGAAAGCAACTGCCTTCTTGGAGTTGCTGATCTTCTCTCCAGAGTTGCTGCAGTGTTGGCAAGGCTGCCAATGCCAAGAAGGGCAATCAGCAGCCTTCCGCACCCAGCATGTGAAGCCGTGTAAAAGGTTTGTGTTACTCAAACAAATGTGCATCTGCAACTCCTGTAAAAAATAGCAGCTACCACAACCTTGGCGGGACACGTACTCGTCACAGTGCCGTTCCTCCCCCCCACTCCCAAGAACACATTTCAGTGGACAAAGACATTCCCTTGACAGGGTGCATTGCATTATACATCATGTTAACATATAAAGAGAAAAAATAGCCCGAGGGACTAGCAACCTTCACTACCTCAGCAGCTTAGCACAGTATAATCTCACTTCAACAATTAGCTAACAACTTTGACTCTTTTTTCATAGCTATCATAACAGAGTGAAGAGAAACACTTGTTTTCAGCATGTTGAAAAAACCAACCACTTTTCTCTTTTGGTTAGGCAATTACTAAGTGATTGCAAGCTGAAACTGAAAGGTGCATTTCCTTTAGACCTGATATAGAAAAAGGCCACACACTGTCAAGCTCGCCATCCATGTTTGTCAGCTCCTGGGGCTTGCAGCACCAATGTCAGTGGGGTGGTGTAGCCACAGCAGGTCTTACCTTGGACTTTTCAGCAGTTACACAAGGTGCTGAGCCCCTGCCACCAAACAGGGTCAGCATAAAGTTCTGCCTGAAACCCAGAGGGGATGCAGTGCCCCAAGCACCTTGCAGTCACCTGCTGCTGCTGCTGTTCCACCCAGCTGGGGATCAGTTACCTTCTGGTTTGAGGGACAGCTGAAGCAGAGGGAAGGTCACACTTTTGGCAGGCCCCAGCAGGTAGCTGGTGGAGGGGGGCTGCATCCCACTTCATCGGTTGAAAGGTTCGCTTGTCTGATGTGGAATGAATGGAAACCTCAAGGGAAGATGGGAGTTGCTGCTTGTGTCATGCCCCCGGTGGATAATCCTCCTCCTCAAAAGAGTCAGCTCCTCTAGCCAAGACTCAGGACTTGCCAGGTCAGAAGCCCAGGAGGAGCCTGGGCTCTCAGTGATGTCTGCCCAGGACCAATGCCCGCAAGAGCAGGGGATCCACTTTGTATGCAGAAAAGAGGCACCTCCAAGCCTCTGGAATGATGCAGGCTGAACAGGCAAGTCAGACTCCTTGAGCCTAGGACAAGAACCCAACTACCCAGGGGTAAGGGGGATTTCTTTACAGGGAGACTATTTTTGAAAGCTTCTAGCAAATCGCAGGTAGATCCTGGGTAGGGTTTTGCCAGCCTCTGCCTCAGAGCCAGTGTGTTACAGTGGATTGTGTTGCACTGGGCCTCAGAGGATGTGGGTTCTAGTCCCCGTTCAGCCTTGGAGCTCACGGGGTGACTTTGGGCCAGTCACAGACTCTCAGCCTAACCTACTTCAAAGAATTGTTGCTGTGAGGATAAGCATGGAGAGGAGAAGGACTGTGTATGCCAGGCTGGGTTCCTTGCGAGAGAATGAAAGGTGGGATATAAATGTTCCTAACACCACTCAGGAACTGGAAGAATTGCTGGAAACAATGCCTACCATCTTGTTTTGTCTCCAGTCCTCTGTGACCAGCATCCCCAGTGCTCCATTAGATTGCACTGCTGCACCTCCTCCAGCATCTTTGGCTTATTTCTTGCTGGCTCATTGTTCATTACGGTGCTTTTGCTACTCTGTCTTGGGCTGAATTTCTTACATGCTGCCTATTGGTCACTCTCCCTGCCTGTATGATACTTGCTGTGGTTTTCTTGCCCTTTTTAGGGATAAGAAAAAAAATGTTTCATCCTTCAAATGAACTGACCTGTTTCACACTTCCTGGACTGATATGCATATTATCCTTTTGACTGAACACTTCTCCACATTTTATGATGTAATTCTTGCCTCCAAAATCACATCTGTTGATTTATTTAAATTATTCAATGCCTGTGTTAGGGGAAGTTGTATACCAAACAAGTGGATATTTGTGTGCATTACAAAATGGCAAACACACGCTGAAATTGGAGTGAAGAGACTTCTGACTGAATAGATGTGAAGCTTGACATGGGCCAGAAACAGATTGATTTGTCCATCCCTAACATCCCCTACAAGAGGGACATTAGCTGCTCTAAGGTCATTAAGGCTGTGATTACCCTATTGAGTTCAGTAGGATTTATGTTTAAGTAAAGGTTAATGAGAGTGAACTGTGCAGTAATACAATGCAGCCTTGCCTATATCTCACAGAAGTTGATCGCGTCTGCTTCACTTGAGGCAAGGCCATGACCATCTGCACTATTGTGTTCCCAATCCCCATGCATGACTGGGAGTGCTGGGCAGTGCAGGAAGGGGACTGGAAGAAAAGGGTTGCATTGGAAGCATAATGCTGGAGCACAGCTTTGCAAATACCCTGGACTGGCAGAAAGATGAGCAAGTGGGTCCTGGATCAAATCAAGCCAGGGCGTCTTCTGGAAGTAAAAATTGCAAGATTGAAGCTGTCATGTTTGGGCACATCATGAGAAGGCATGACTTGCTGGAGAAGACAATCCTGCTAAGGAAAGCCAAAGGCAGAATAAAAAAGGAAGGCCGATAGGAGATGAATTACATCTAGCAAGGAAAGCCTGATTTGAATGTGCAAGAGCTGGAAGGTCAGGGCACTTTGGAGAGCATTCATCCACCTGGTGGCACATAAGAGCAACACATATGCTTAAGATTGCAGTGCCCATCTTGCCTACCAGGAGGTAGCAGAACTCGGACTGCAGCAGCAGAAGGTTCTTTCATCCACATCGCTGGAGAGGAGGTGCTGCTGTTAGCTTGGACTGCAGGGCTGAGTCCACTATGGACAGCCACTGGCTGAGGGCTAAAGGTCACTTGGGAGTTGGGTCCCTGCACCCAGGAAGAACCTAACGGGAATGAGGAGTATGCTCGATACCCACAGCCTTTAAACACATATCTCTGAAAACAAATTAATTTGATTTAAATACAAAGTAGTTTCATTCCAGTGGATTCAGGTTGCTTAATACAGGAATATATTTTTTGTTACTGGCTGTAAGCTTCCTTGAGGATCATTCAATCAAAGACAGTATATATAAGTGCAAGAATAAATACATAAACTAATAAAGGGAACAGGAGGTGTTAGGCTCAGGCAGGTTTGAGTTTCCTGGTATCTTATGGCCAAGAAAATTGTGACAAAGCAAATGAGGCCAACGCACGGAAACCAGCGTCTGGATCCAAGAGAGGTGATGCTACTATACAGTATCACCTGAAGAAGTGGGCCACTTTGAGATCATTAATTCTAGCATCTGCAATCACCTAATGCCATTGTAAGGAGGATTATTCCCCTTTTTCCAGATTCAGTGTCCATATGTCATTTGAAAACAACAGTAACACTTGTCCAATTATTTATTTGCATTTATATTTATACTTTTGGTACTGTCCATGGGGTTTTCATGGCAAGGATACTGGAGTGGGTTGCTATTTCCTTCTCCAGTGGATTTAAAGTCTATAATGTTGTATGTACATTATATTACATTTGTCTCCTGCTTTTGTCCTGCAAGGAATCCAAGGCAGCTTATATAATTCTGCTTCTACTCTCCCTTTTATCCTCACAACAGCCCTGCGTGGTAGGTCAGGCTGAGGGTGAGTGAGTGGCCTCCAGGCACCAAATGCACTTCAGGGCCAAGTGGGGACTTGCACTGGGATCTCCTGATTCTCAGCACAGTGCTCCCACCATTGTATCACATTGTCTTCCATGTGTAAGTGCATGTGTGTGTGTGCAGGGGGCCAGGGTTAGACACCCCAGGCCAGCTCTGAGAAGTCATGGAGAATGACATATGGAAAACTCTTTGAAACCTCATTTTAGCATTTAATGGCTAAAATTTACCAGTGTTCTCCGTGTATGACCTCTAATTCTAGGTGGTGCTTCCTAAATGTGCAAATGCTTCTTCCCTTGTATATGTTCAGGGGTAGTTGAGAGAAGCAGAGATAAAGGATTTATCCTGGGATGATTTAACTGGGGCTCGCTTCGTGGAATCCCCAGCGATGTGAAGCGTGGGGGTGCAGCTCTAAACAGGAGAGAGAACGGTTCAGGGTGGCTCCTGTTCTTTCCATCACACATGAGCAAGTGAACTGCCAAGACTGCTTTTTGCCTTTGCCTTTTTGTTGTGTTATGTTTTGGCAAACCGTGAAATTCTAAGGATTATGCAAGGACAAGCCGGGAAACAGTCTGTTCCTTCTCTTCTTATAGCTGCAGTTCCTGGTACAGCTGTGTCCCCCCAATTTCCTGTCCTCATTCAAATAGCCCTCTCTGCTACGTCTTTCCTCAAGCCCCTGCGCATTCCACATACCATCCCACAGAACTGCGACATACTCTGGGCTTGCCCATTGTGCACTCCGTGGAATGGGAGGCAGTCCTGCCCCCCCGCACTCTCCTTTGCTGACCCACCCAAACGGGAGTGCACCCTGGAATGCCCTTAGCTTGGATGCTTGCCTCAAATCACCCAGCTGCTGGGACAGGGTGGCCATATGCCTGTCTGAGAGGCTGCCAAGGCCCTGCCTGGTCAAGGTTTAAAGAGCGCACAGGACTGAACTTGGCCATTGGTATTTTTAATCAGGGTCTGGAAAAGCTGTAACTTTATTGTATGAACAAACCGACACCACAGATCAGTGTGGATTTCTGACATAATGATAAAAGAACTAATTTGGGTATATCTTAGGTTCAGCAGAGGGCAGTGTGGCATTATATTATCTGCCTCTCTGGAGTGTATTGTTTGCCGTGATTCATCTACTGATCCTTCCCTCACAGCATCCTTATGAAGCCGGTGATGATTATGGGAAAGAGCCGTGCTGAAAATGATGGGAAGATATGGGAAGCTTGCAGCCCACTGGCTCATCTAGCCCAGAGCTGTGCCTGTTGCCCTCTGTCTGGTCTCAGGCACAGTGCTGGCCTAGTCCTAGTGCCCCTTCCTATTTTAAAGCTGAAAAGAGGGGCCCCTTTAGTGTTTCCCCATCCACATCCCTTGTGTGCAACTCCAGAGGTCCTTCTCTGCTTGCTGCATGCTGCTGTTCTGTGACTGTCCTCTGGTGGCTCAGGGGCCATCACCATTCCCTTTCTAAAAAATGGAGGATCATGTAATACGATGTTTAATCCTCCACATTTCTACTTATAGAACAGCAGCAACCGTAGATGCACTCAGCAATAATGACCAGCTGAATGGACTGCAGTAAGGAGCAGGGGATGCATCCAACAGAGGTGTACAGCATGTGGATAAATCAAGCTGCCAGTGAGAAGGGGTGTCCCAGGCCTCCTACCACTGGACTGGCTTCATCATGGTCTACTTGTGGAGGGTGACTGATTGAAGAGGAGCTCAGCCCGTGTTCTGGCTCATTCGGGGACTCTCCATGGTTTTGGAAGGCTCGCCTTTTCAGACTCTCCTACGATTTGCAGGAAATGCATGTGATGAGGTAGAGTGACAGAGTTGGAGTGCTCCCTCTCCTCGCGTCTTTGATTTATTCATGCAGTGTGTCTGAACAGGGCTTAGGTGACATCCCTTGGGAGAACGTGCCTTAGATCAGATGAGGGTATACCTCAGAAGTGGCTATGCTGATTGGCACTTTCCAGGGTCAGAGGTCCTTCCCATAGGGCCAGCCCTACATAAGGCAGAGTGAGGCAGCTTCCACAGGTGGCAGGTGCTGCAGGATGCAGACTGGTAGGGGCTGTTGTAGGACAGAGCTGTGTGAGCTCATGGCCTGCTTCTCACTCCATGAACTAACCTGTAGCCTTTGAGTACAGTGGAGGCCATTGCCCCATCATCAGGTTGATGTAAAATTCTGCTGCTGATCATATGGGAGAAATGTGTTTCTGTGCCATGCTAGCCTTTATCTCAACAGAGGAGTATCTTGTGCTGGCCTTGCAGTTTCATTACTAGCCTTTTATCTGGAGATGCCAGGGAGATGCATGGGACCATCTGTATGCATCACATCCACCCCATCATTGAGCAATGGTGCTTTCTATTAGGGCTGTGAGAAATTTGCAAAGGCTTCAGATGAGCTCAAATTCCTATGAATTCAACCTGTAGCCTTTTCCAACCTGTGTGGATTCCATGGATTTTTTAATTTTTTAAAAAAATTTCTGTGCAGAAATTTGAATTACAATCAAACTTTTGTGCAAGCACACCCTTTGGAATAGAAATGCAAGTCTGAAAATTGCAAACATGTCTTGAGCATTGCATTCCTGTTTCCTTTTGTATTCCGGGTTGGACTAGAACATGCTTACATGATTTGAAAACAGGAGCAAAATTCTTGTGCATTCTTAGAACCAATTTTGTCTGTGGAAGAAAAGATGCCTGCCACTCTGTCAAACAGGCATGGAATGCATTTAACAAATCCATACATTCCTACCTCTTACATGTCACTGACCATTGCTGGGGACACTTGCTCTGAAGTATGTGATGCAACATCAAACTAGTTTCCTTCCTCTATTTCTACTGGAGGTTCAATGATTGAACTTGGGGCCTTAAATTGCAGGCGTATGTTCTGCCATAGAATTATGGCTCTCCACACAAGCAACTTGTTGACTGCACAGGTCTATGGTTCTGAATAGATCCAAATCCATATAGATCCTATATGGGCCAACTTTATGTGATCTCTGTCAGTTTGTCCCCACATCCCCTTACCTTTTGGTTCCTGCATTTATGAAGCAAGCCACCCCCTCTTCCACTTGCCAAGACCAGTAGTAAAATGTAGCAGATAATGATGAAACAGAACAATACCCAAGAATGATAAAACTGCCAGAGAATGTTGGATTATTTTTTTAAGGGGAAAAGCAATAACTGTTAGAAACACGATGTTTTGTACTCTGCCTGCTAGCTCTACAGTGGCAGTTAATTAACAACCACAATTCTCAGAGCTGTGTTGACATTAATCGTTGATGCCTGTGCACAAACAGAGATGTTATTGGCATAAAAGGTGCTTTGGAAGTTTACATTGCAGCGGCTGCTAAGCAAAACAGCCGCATTAATTTGAGCGCCTTCCAAAACACAGCAAAAAGGGAAGGAAAATAATCAGTGCTTGCAAATGGGAAACAAGGAAAGTGGGAGGGAGGCAGAGGTATGAATAAAATTCCTCCCCAACTCAATGGAACAGAAACATCTGAAAGAAAGTGAGGTATATCTGTAGCATTCAAATGTTATATTTTATGCTACATGGAAAAGGGTGTATAAACAGACAGTTTTGTATCATGGTAGATGTGGAAATACCCTGTACATACTACTGATCCATGGACAGCCGGGCACCAGATTGTACTTCTTGCATGTCATGGAAACTCTTGGCAAGCACCAAAGAGCCAGTATAATATAGTGAGTGGTTGAAATGCTGCACTGGGACTCAGAAAATCTGGGTCCTCATTCCCACTCAGCCATGAAGATCACTGGGTGAATTTGAGCCTACCTACCTCACAGGGTTGTTGTGAAGATAAAATGGTGAGGAGAATCAGGTAGGCCACCTTTTTTTCCTTGCAACAAGAAAAAAACAATATAAAATGCAATAACAAATAAACTAAATATTAGAATCATAGGGCTTCTATGAGAAGGCTTTAAACTCATTTTAACCTGCAGCCTTACTAAGACTTTTGCTTCTGGATTCTTTGTGGGTTTAAGATCAGCTCCTTTTCATGTCTTTCTTCTTGCCAGAGTTCTTTCTTTGCCTTTCTGTATGTTCCATAACATATCCACAAGGTGGTGCTATGGTACAGTGGAATTGTGAAAATACGTGACAGTTTTGTAGCATTTTACAGGGTGCTATCCCTTTAATAAGGATGCAGGTGGTGCAGTGGTTTAAACCTCTGTGCTGCTGGGCTGGTTGATTGAAAGGTCGCCGGCTCGAATCTGCACAACGGGGTGGTTTCCTCTTGCTTTGTCCCAGCTCCTGCCAACCTTGCAGTTCGAAAGCATGCAAATGCAAGTAGATAAAAAGGTGCCACTTCGGTGGGCAGGTAACAGCGGCCCGTGCACTTCGGTGTTTAGCCATGCCAGCCACATGACCACGGAGACTGTCTGCGGACAAACGCTGGCTCCCTCGGCTAGGAAACAGAGATGAGTTCTGCTCCCAAGAGTCAGGCATGACTGGACCTTATTGTCAAGGGGAAACCTTTACCTTTTATCCCTTTAATACTGTGTTATCCTAATTATGAAAAAAGCCATGTAAATGCTCGGAAAGCACAGGAAGTCTCTGAAGGATGGTGACACCTTCAGAAAACTACTGAGTGAAAAATCAGGACAGCACAATAAATGCCTCAGGTAGGGAAGCCTATAGAAGTGGAAGCATCATCTGCTCCCACTTAGCTCATACCTGAATTGGAGGAAAAGTGGAATATATTAAAAAAAACCCCACACACATGCTTGTTTTTAGCAAATGTAAGAGATTCATGGAATGAGGATCACACGCCTTTCTTGCAACACTTTGTTACTCTATTTGCAGATGACAAATCTCTAGGCAGCTGGTTCCACTGTCAGAGCAACACAACAGTGGGACCAGCTGCCTGGAGAGGTGGTGGGCTCTCCCACACTGGAGATATTCAAGAAGAAACTGGACCACCATCTGAGTGGGATGGTGTGTCTTGGTGTCCTGCAACAACAGGGGGTTGGATCCGATGGCCTTCATGGCCCCCTCCGACTCTACTATTCTATGATTCTATGAAGTTGGAAGGTAGTGTTTTTAGCAAATTTTAAGGGCAGAAAAATGGGTTTAGGGGAGATGGGGGCTTGCTGTTGGTAATATGATGGGTCCTTTATTTTTCTTTTTAAACCTATAGATCAGCTCCACTATCTGTGTCTGGTCTGATGGGACTGTAGGAGGGTGAAATGGATACTTTAATTTCGAGAAGATTGGGCACTGTGTATGAGGACTGAGACACTTCCTTCTCAGAATTCCATGTTAGATTGCTGAGCTGGGATAGAAGGTCCCAGCTAGGTTCAATCTGTGGCCTGGGCAGGGAGAGAGAGAGAGAGAGAGAGAAGGATCCTGCCTAAAACCTTGAAGAACCATTGCTGCGGTCAGTCAGTGCTGAAAATACTGGGCACGTTTCTGTGTCCTTTAAGATTCAGAAGCAGATACAATGAATGTGAACATGGGAGAGCTGAGGAAAATGAGCTCAAGTCTAGCTTTCTCCAAGAAGAGAGGTAGTGGATCTATGCTCACCAGCTGCTGGGGAGGGGGCAGTTGCAGGGGAACCGCTCCTCCCTGCTTGTGGGATCCTGCGTGCAGCTGGGGGGCACTCTGTGAGCAGACTGCTGGACGTGGTGGCCTCTCTGTCTGACCCAGCAGGGCTCCTCTTAAATTCTTATCTCTGTCTACACCTGATATGCCCTTTCACAGTTTCTGTGTGAACTGGAACTACCTGCAAGTGAGTTTGGTGTGCAAAAGTGCCGTTCACAAAAGAGCCATGAAACCAAAGCAGTTCAGAAGATGGCCAGGCAAATGCAAGACGCCTTCCACCACCCAGTGCTTCCAGAATGAGTGAAGACAACTTGCATATGTCTTTGAGGAAATAACAAGAGCCCGGTTGGATTGTGGCTATAGCTGGGACTGGACCTGAAGCCAACAGGCCACCTGCCAGAGAGTGGCAGGTGACCAAGGTATCTGGGCACACCTTGGTATCTATATTATTACATTTTTGGAAGTAAAAAAGATGCAACTGATGCTATCATACTTTGGACAGATTGACTCTATAAAGGAAGCCAGAGCCTCACACTTGGGACAGCTGAAAGGAGCTGTCATGGCCAGGACATCTTGGAGGGCTTTCATTCATAAAAGGTAAAGGTAAAGGTTTCCCCTTGACATCAAAGTCCGGTCATGCCTGACTCTAGGGGGCGCTGCTCATCTCTGTTTCCTAGCTGAGAGGGCCAGCATTTGTCCCCAGACGGTCTCCATGGTTGTGTGGCTGGCATGACTAAACACCGAGGTGCATGGAACGCTGTTACCTTCCCACCAAAGTGGTACCTTTTCATCTACTTGTATTTGCATGCTTTCAAACTGCAAGGTTGGCAGGAGCTGGGACGGACCAACAGGAACTCACCCTGTTGTGCAAATTCAAACTGACAACCTTTCAATCAACCAGCCCAGCAGCATTGCAGTTTGAACCACTGTGCCACCTGCATCCTGTTCATTCATATGTGCACCATAATTTGGAGACAACTTGACTACACGTGACAACAAGTCATGGAGGAACCAGGATTTAAGTGAGTTTAAAATGAGAGACTGCACATGCTTAGAGTTTCTGCCCCCCACCCTTTTCTTTCAAATCAGGGTTGGGAAAATTCTGTTGTTCGTATCAAACCTACCAGGAGTGCAGAGCCATTGCTGAAGTGTGGAATGGACCTGCGGAAAGGAATGTTAGTTGTGCACCAACTGAAGTTGTACAGACCATCTAACAGGCACTTCTCAATTCCAGCTTGTGCAAGATAAATAGCCCCAGGTTTTAAAACTACTCATTTGCCCCACTGTGCTGGAGACCATCATCCTTTGTCCCTCCGTGGCCAACCAGTAGCCCCTGGGATGCTCAAGGCCGGGATGCACCGCTGGGCCAAGACAACCTGCCTGAGGCAGAGCACAAGATCCTGCTCCTGTGCACTCCAGGTAGCAGTGGAGTGCAGACCCACCTAGCAGCTGAATGTCGCTTCAGTGCTGGCAATGGGAGAGCATCCTCCCCTCTGTCTGCCTGCAGCCTGCCCGGGGCAGTGGGCAGACCGTGCTGCACACATAGCTGCCTCCAGCAGCAGGTACTCAGTAGCAGGCAGCCTCCAGGTCTGAAGAAAGTGTGCAGCCATCAGATTACAGCAGAGTTTGTTTTCACATTGCTTAATGCAATTGACTCCTCTATACCTTTGGCACTGGCTATGCCAAAGACATACAATTTAGAGATGGCTGATCATTTGCCAGTCTTGGTCAGTCCATGGAAGTCTTCAAGCATCATCTTTGTTTGGACAACTCTCCGGCACAGCAAGTGTGGCTGATTGGCTACAAGATCTGCTCTGATTTTCTCTTCACTGATCATAATTAAAAACTGACACTCCATTCATTTTCAGCTTTTTTGTTTTAAGCTTGTTGTGGGCATTCCATTGAGTACAGCTTAATTTTCTCAGCTGCAGCCTGTTGTTGGCTTTTTTGTTTTCTTTTTTGACAAGCAAGTTCCATGTCCTAATTTTCCTCATTGTGCTACATGCATTTGCAAGCACTAATTTGATGTGTCACCAATTTTATTTTATTTTATTTTTTCCACTGCTTGGAGATGTTGTCCCAAATATGTTAATGTGAGTGGAGGAAAATGTTCCCTTTAAACTGGAAGGAACAAAAAGATGCCACAAGAGAGACAGAAGGAGTTGACACCATTGGCCTTTATGTCATTGTAACATAGAGTTGGAAGGGACCTCTTCTGGTCCCCTGCTCAGTGAAGGATCCAGCTTCAGCATCTCTGGAGAGGCCTTTTCTTCTCAACAGTAGCATGAGTTTAGGGCTAACCAGTTGAGCTTGACCTGAGGGCAGAAGAGTAAAATAATTTAACTTTCCCTGTTTTCGGTAGGGAATACAATTGAAGTGCTGGATTTAGTGTGTCCCTCTTGAAGCATGTTGTTAATGGGGCTCATGCGAAGTCTGTGCATACACAGCACTCTCAGATGCAGAGACACTATAAGAACACAAGAGTGTAAGAAGGCAGACCAAAGATCAGACCAGCAATCTATTCTTACGGTGGCCAGCTGGATGCGCCAGTGGGCAGCCCATAAGGAAGAGGTAAATGCAACGGCTGCTATGGAGAGGAGAGGCACTGTGCCTCCGGTACTTGACGTAAGAGACAGCCATCTTGCAGGGTAGCTCCTGATAGCCTTACCCATCAAAATCCCAGTCTGAATTCAGACTTATTTCTCACATGGGGATAGCCTTCCTGCAGCTAGTTTGGAGTGGTGGGGAAGGGAGGGGAAGCCACTTCTTTCAGAAAGTAGAAGCTGCAATTTCTGTCCCCTGCAAATACACTCTTATCATGTAAGGCTGAACTCAAGTGATCCCTGAAGATTTACCCCCAGGCTTCATAATTACAAATAGCTGTAATGAATCCATTGGCTTTCCGAAAGTGCAAGCTATGCCTGAAAGCCCTTCTGCTTCTTATGTTTGTAGCCATGATACTTGTGCCATCAACTGGGCTACACCTAGAGACAATGTCACCCTTGTGTTCCATTGCAAATCCTAACACAACTATTGGGTGCAGAAGGCGTCACTGTCTCTGTCCTTCCTTATTTCCTTCTCTGGTGTGAATGTGCATGCAGTCCTTAGCATTATGTTGCAAGGTTTGAGCTACACACACTTGCGGAATTAGTTCTTTTGGAATTCTAACCTGCATGGACCCAGTCTATACCACCCAGACTAATATGCAGATTGGCTCAAAAGCATTCTAAAATTCACTTTAAAATGCATGTTTTAGGAGAAAGTAGCCATTAATATCCATTTCCTTCAAAACTCTAGTCTGTCTTCATGCTTAGAAATGTATAATGGGAAAGCAAAAATCCATCTTTAAATCTATGTTAAAGTATAAACTTTTGTGCAGATTTTAAAAACTGAAAATTAATGCAGAATAGAATGGAACAGACTGAAGGTATGGACTGTCCATCTGTCCAATCTGAGTTTGGACAAGTCATTTAAAAATATTTTTATGAGGTTGTTATTTGAAATGCTTTACCCAGCTTGAGACTTTGCACTATAGAAAAATTAGGCATCAAAGGGAGTGATTCTATGCATGTTTAGGCAGAAAAATGTCCCATAGTTCCCATCATTCCCCAGTCAGTACATTGGGGAATTCTGAGAGCAGTAAGCATTTTTTTTTTTTTTTGCCTGATATGAATAGGCTTCTGCCCTAGTTATACAAATTCAACCTCCTAGTACCACTGCAATTACATTGCATTTATATCCTGTGTGACTTTGTGATGTGAGGAACCCACAAAAGCTTCCATGGCTTTCCTCTCCACCCTCACAACAACCCTGCAAGTTGCTGTCGGGAGTCAGTGACTGGCCCAAGGCGGCCCAGGGAGCCTCATGGCCAGGCGGGGCTGGAAGCCCTACACCGACCACACTGGCTCACTGCAGCCCAATTCTTTCTGCGGACAGGAGAGGACAGCTTGGCCAGGATCCATAGGTGCCACTTTGCCTCATGCAAATCAGACCGTAAGGTTTCCGGCAACCAATTAGGCTGCATTCGCTTTCAGGAAGTGCATGAATTACAAAATTGGAAACCTGTTTTGAGTCAATGATTCAAAGGTCTTATTTTGCTCAATGATTTAAACTGCAGTCTTAAATGGCAAGTTGTAGGGCTTCTTTATATCTAAGCATGCATAAGATTGCACCCTAAATTAATCAATCGGTTAATTAATTATAATATACTTATAAGGAAAAAATGGGCATGATCAGCAGAGGGCAGTAGAGCTCTAGCTTTCGTGTTTCCTTTGCCTGCTGCAACCAACTCAGGGAAAGTGTTGACAGCAAAGTCATGGGACTCCCTTCCTCAATCTATCAGCCCCCAAATTTCCAAATGTATGACAGTGTCAAACTGTAGCATTTTATAAATGGGAACAAAATGCAGTTTAACAATCTGATTTTCACCCTGTCTCCAAAATGCTTGCAGACATTTTTTTCCCTGACAAAATGTTGCTGAATTCACTCTGCAGTTTTGATTTAAGCAGTGTATACATACAGAGATTTTCAGTCTGGGAAAACAAAAATGTACGTTTCTAACTGGTGATGTGAAATGACAGATAAATTGTTTTATGTCCTTTGAGTATGATTTATTGCAATGGAATACTTGATACTTGGCGCTCAGGCTTCTGGTTTGTGTCTTAACTGCTGTGTAAATGGAACTGAACAGTCTACATTCCTAAGTGCAAAAACGATACATCTCCAAAAGGTTTTATATATAGAGAGAGATCATCTACAGACACACTGAACAGAAAAAGGACATGCAAGGATCTTGAAGGACATGTAACAATCCCAGCACTCCAGTGAAGAAGGAATTCTCTCCCTCCTCACTTGTAGGTGACTTAAGCATCCTCAAGGTCAGCTGTAGGAGACAGCAAAACAAGACAAAACCCATCTGTACTGCTGGCTGGGTTTTCTCCCTTTTATTTAGCTGCCACTGTCAAACGGGGATTGCTCATTTCTCAAGAATCCTCTACAGTTATGTGCAACTTCAGGAAATAAGAGGCCTCTGCATTGTTCTGCAAATCATCGCAGCTGGGAAACTCTTTTCTGACTCATTCACTCACAGACAGCTCCTGCCCTGCCCCGGTTGCTTTAAGACTCTTTTAGCTGTGTCCGTGTTCCAGTTTTAATCACAGCTTTCTGGGGGATGCTTATTTGATCATTTTCTGACACCTGGAGAGTTTTATAGGCTGAGGTTGCTTTTAAGTGAGCTTTGGTATGACGGCTGGACATTTGGATTCTACTGACTGAACATGTGATTTATATTAATATTAAAAATGAGAATCCAGTGATTAGAACCAGGTTAGGGTGGTGATGTAATCAGCATAAGAGGTTCTGCAACATGGGAATGATGTTACCACACTTGCAGGACTGAGTCCAAATATTCTTCAGGCACTGGGCTTGGCTCTTCAAAGCAAGTAATCAGAGAAAAATAAAAATAAAAATGTGGCTAATGGTGGGTCTTGCATCTGACACACCTCTGGTTCCAGAACATGCCCCAGGCTTCTCAGCAATGTGGCAGACAACTCCGAAGGGTGGAATTCCTTTGTATTTAAATTGTATTTTAATTGTTAAATTGTCAATTTGTTTTTAGTTTCTTGATATGTATTTATTTATTGTTTAGTTAATGGTTATAATTTGTTTATAGTTTATTTGTGTTTATTTATTTAACTGTGTGGTTTATTGTTTAATTTGTGTATATTTAATTTGGATCGTATTTTGGGTTTGCCGAGATGCACCGGGGGGGGGGAGGGGGGATAGGCTTTATATAGATCATTGTATTTTTTATATGTTGCAAGCCGCCCCGAGGCTTTGTTGTGATGGGGCGGCATAGAAATGCTCTAATAAATAAATAAATAAATAAATAAATTCCCTGATGAATGGAAACTTGAATGCCACATGCTCTTTCTCAAGACCTTGGCCTACCTCTCCTTCCTGCTTCAGCATCACACACTTCTGTTCCTGGCAGGGGAAGGAGCATGTTAGGTTGGCCATGAAATGGCCAAGCAACAAGTTCTGTGGGCCAGACTGGTCATTGAGCACCCACCGGTGTCCCCAGTGCTATTCCCCAGATGTGGGTTGGCATAGCCCTGCACTGAGAGGTGTTTTCCTTTTCTGATGCAATGTTTCAAGTCTTATTGACAGAAGTAGGCATGACCTTTTCTCCTATGGAAAATGAACTCTCTGCTTGCATAGTTCTGCTTTTTGTTTGGAAAAAGCACATGGCAGGCTCTATCCCTCCATCTAGTCTCATTTGCTGAATGCCTAAACATTGTTGGGTATAATCATAGTGTCCAGTGCCTCGATTTTCTTAGATGTCAAGTGGTGCCAATGCCTGGAATCCAAACTGTGTCAAAATGAGACCTGTTGAAGTTGGACAGGAAAGCAAATATAGTTTGAACAAGCACAGACTCTGAAACTTATCGCAGACACAGGTAACATTCTCACTTGTGTCTCAGATTTGAAGTCATGACCTGTCTTAATTCTGAAAGGATATTGATCATTTTTTGTGCTTCAAACACTAAAGAAGAGGAAATACTACTAAATTCCCCCAAATTTTAAGCAGCTCTTCCTGAGAAAGCTGTACAAAGGCTACATAGCTAAGGCTGATATTATGCATATGTTTGCAGTCCTTTTCTGGTATGAACTTAATGCTGTGCTCAGTTTCTTATTGCTAGGAGGGAGTTTCCTCTTAAAGACACATCCCCTAAGATTTGGAGAATGTTTCTGAATCAAAATCAAGTTGCATTTTTCCCTGTGGTTGGCTTTTTTGTCTCATGAAGATCTCTCTGCAAACTAAACACGGAGTTAACTAGATCATAATCTTAGCTCACATAAAAATATGGGTTTGGTGATACAATCACCTCTTGCTCAAGGGGTGAACCAGAGGCTGAAGTCAATTGAAAGAGTCATCTGGGCTTTGTGGGGTTGTGATTTACTTCTCTTTTTCATCTTGCAGTGGGTGACCGTGGAAGTTGAGCCAAGTGGCTGGCGAATTCAGTCAGAAGACACTGAGCAGCAGCGATTCCAACTTTCTTTTCCTTCCCAGATATTTTACAGTGACATAAACATAGAACAATCTGTGTTATGAGAAAATTGTCATCTGGGAGCATTTGGGTTGGTGAATGTAGAAGAAAGCCGCCCAGGTTTCCCCACTCCTGCAGCCCAAAATCCTGCCCAGGAACTCCCTGGTCCCAGAGGCCCAGTGCCCCAGACCAGGCACTGGATTCTGCACATGATGGACCAAGGGGTGGGGAAGAACTTGGGTTTATTAAAAGATAAAGATAGGGATGGAGAGTACTAAAACAGCTAAAGCAGAGACACAAAGAGTAAAAGGGAAGGGAAGGGAAGGGAAGGGAAGGGAAGGGGATCTGAAGAGCAGCCACCATGCAAATTACCTCCAACCAAAGCCCTCCCTCCTCCTCCAGGTCTTGCTGGCCTCCTTGGACACAAATCAACAAAGCTCAGCTCAGCCCAGCCTTAGCTACACACACGAAGAGCATGGTGCTCTTCGGCACAGAGTCTGGCAACAAGAGTGGGACCCCGAGCCTCTTCCAGCCCAAGGCATTATCCCACCCAGTCCAAGTCACATGACCCATGAGGTGATGGTCTGTGATCTATCTCAGGTGTAGATCGTTTGCACTTATTGCTGAAATATCCTATGCTTGGGTGTAATTTACAGTACCTCTCACTCCTGCCTAGCCGATCCTCCCACAACCTTGGGCTCCAGTACCCCACTAGCAATTGTAACCTTTTACCCCTCTTGTCAGTTAAGTCTTCTCCACCTGGCTGAATTTTTAAGCAGTTCATGTTACAATGATGATCACAACTTTGTAAAGAAGCACAGTGTTATGTGAATGATCTGAAATAACATTAGAGGCTTGTGGCAAGGGGCGGCCTATAAATCTGTTAATAAATAAAATAAATAAAAAATAAATAAATGCAGTCCAATGAAGATACTTTCAAGTTCCCAGTGAACACACCTATTTCTAGGTGGGGTCAGAAAAATTTGTGCCTGGGTACTAGAGGGCAGCTGCCAATCAGTGTTGACTGTAATGGGCTAGAAGGGTCATAGAATGATAGAAGAGTAGAGTTGGAAGGGGCCAAAAGCCCATTGGGTCCAACCTCCTGCTGTTGCAGGACACCAAGTTACACCATCCCATTAGAAACACAGAAACATAGAAACAGAGCGAGTCAGAAGGGACCTCCCTGGCCATCTAGCCTGACCTCCGGCACCAGCCGGCTCCACTCACGACATGCCCACCATGTGCACGTCCAGCCTGTCTTTGAACACCCTCACTGATGGGGCCTCAACGACCTCTCGTGGAAGCCCATTCCACACCCTCGGGGTCCTGACTGCCAGGAAGTGCTTCCTGGCATCCAAATGGAACCTGGGTTCCCTGAGCTTTGCTCCGTTAGATGACTGTCCAAACGCTTCTTGAATGTCTCCAGTGAGGGAGAGCCCACAACTTCCTCAGGTAATCAGTTCTACTGTCATACTGCTCTGACAGTGAGGAAATTCTTTCTGGGGTCTAGTCTAAATTTGATTTCTTTTAACATAAGTCCATTATTCTATTCTCTGGAATGAATGAGAAGCAATCTTGTCCTTCTTGTCCTTTCTCTTTGTCACAACCTTTCAGGTACTTGTAGAGTATCATATCTCCCCTCAATCTTCTCTTCTTGAGGTTGAACATGCCCAGTTCTCTCGATCTTTCCTCACAGGGCTTTGCCTCCAGTCCCTGAATCATCCTTGTCGCCTTCCTCTGTATCTTTTCCAGCTTTTCTGCATCTTTTTAAAACTGTGGTGTCCAGCACTGGACACAGACCTCCAGGAGAGGTCAGAACAGTGCTCAGTATAGTGGAACTAGTACTTCATGTGTCTTGGAAGTGATGCTTCTGTTAATGCAACCCCTTTTGCCCTTCTTGCAACTGCATCACATTGTTGGTTCATGTTGCTTGTGATCAAAAACAGCCCCAAGAACCTTTCCATTTGCAGTATTATTGAGCCAAGTGTTCCCTATCTCGTAGCAGTGCATTTGGTTTCTTGTACCTAAGTATAGGACTTGGCAGTTGTCCCTACTGAATTTCATTATGTTGCTCTCTGCCCAGCATTCTAGCCTACTGAGATCACCCTGTATCTTATCTCTGTCTTCCAGGGTATTTGCTATTCCACCCATCTTTGGATCATCTGCAAATTAATTACCTTTCCTGGTACTTCTTCATCTAAAGCATTAATAGAAATGTTGGAGTACTGGTCCCAGGATGGCATGCTGTGGCGCCTCACTTGTCATCTCTCCCCAGTTTGAGAGGTTTTAATGCCATTGATGAACACTTTTTGGTCTGCCATTGATGAACACTTTTTGGTTTGCAGTCAATTGTGGATCCACGTAATGGCTGCACTTTTTAGCCTGCTTTTTGTTAGTTGTCATGTTGTGAGGTGGAAGGCTTGCTAAAGTCTAGATAGATTACATTCACAGCATTCCCACAGTCCACCTGGGAGGTTACTTGGTCAAAAAAAATAAAAAAATGAAATTCGATTCATCTGGCAGAATCTGTTCTTGAGAAATCCATGTTGGCTTCTAGTAATAACTGCTTTATCTTCAAGGTGCTTTGCAGACTGTTTGTTTTGTAATTTGTTCTAGAATTTTTCTTGGGATTCATGTTAGATTAACTGGTTTATAGTTCCTGTGCTCATCTTTTTTTCCTTTCTTGTAGCTAGGGACGACCTTAGTACTTCTCCAGTCATCTGGCACTTCTGTTCTCCACGAATTCTTAAAGATGCTAGATAGTGGTTCTGAGAGTTCTTCCTCTAGTTCTTTATGACTCTGGGATGAAGTTCATCAGACCCTTGAGATTTGAATTCATTTAGCTCAATTAGAAGATCCTTGACCATTTGCCTGTCAATCCTGGGCTGCCATCCTGCCCCTTCAGCTTGAATTCATCAGGAAGGTTGTAGTTCTTCTTTTGGGAGAAGACTGAGTCAAAGTAGGATTTGAGCACTTCTGCCTTTTCTTTGCCATCTGATCTCCTAGTCCCATCCACAGTAAGTAGTTGAACTCCCTTCTCTATGGCCTGTCCTGTGCTTTGGATGTATTTGAAGAAGGCTATTTGTTGTTTGCATTTTCTCTTGCTAGCCTCAGTTCATTTATTGCTTTAGCCTTCTGGATGTCATCCCTTAAGTTCCTTGCTACTTGCTTATATTCTTCCTTTGTAGTATGGCCTACCTTCTACCCCTTAGTAAAGGTAAAGGTTTCCCCTTGACATTAGTCCAGTCATGCCTGACTCTAGGGGGCGGTGCTCATCTCCGTTTCCTAGCCGAGGGAGCCAGCGTTTGTCCGCAGACAGTCTCCGTGGTCATGTGGCTGGCATGACTAAACACCAAAGTGCACGGAACGCTGTTACCTGCCCACCAAAGTGGTACCTTTTTATCTACTTGCATTTGCATGCTTTCGAACTGCAAGGTTGGCAGGAGCTGGGACGGAGCACGGGAGCTCACACCATGTGCAGATTCGAACCGGCGACCTTTCGATCAACCAGCCCAGCAGCACAGTGGTTTAAACCACTGCGCCACCTGCAGTCCCTCTACCTCTTATACATGTCCTTTTTTTCAGATTTGAGTACGAGTTCCAACAGATCTCAAGGAAATTGAAATCCCCCATAATAATGCCTCTATACAATATTTGCAATTTGTTTTTTGAAAGTTTCATTTTTATCCTCACCTTGGTTGGATGGATGATAATAGACTCCAACTACGATGCTCTTTTTATTTCTTTTTCCATTTATATCAATCCAGATAAACTTACTGGTCTCTTCTTCCTGTATAGCTTCATAGAAATTAACATAAAATGCAACTTTGCCTCCTTTTCTGTTATTTTTATTCTTTTTGAACAGGTTCTGTTCTGCAATTTTTGAATTCTATTCATGGGAATCATTCCAGCAAGTTTCAGTTATGTCTATTAGGTCATATTTGCCCTTGTGTACTAAGAATTCAAGTTCATCTTTCCCATACTTTTGGCATTGGTGTATAAACATCTAAGGCCACATGGATTATTCTCTGGCTTCTTTCCTAATTTTTTGGGGGAGAGTAGGGTTAGGCCCAGCTGGAGTTCCTTTCACTGTTGCAGCACATAATCCTTTGTCAGTTGTTGCTGCACCCAGATGTATGTCTCCCTCCCCTGTAGAATTCAGTTTAAACCTTTCCTGATAAACTTCCATGTACATCCTTTCCTTGCTTTGTAAGGTGCAATCCATCGCCTGCCAATAGTCCATCTTCCATGAAGCTTAGCATGTGGTTCCAAATCCAAATCTCTCACGGCTGCACCACCATCATAGCCAGGAATTCCCATGGAGTATTTTTTCCCCTCTATGTTTTCCTCTTCTGTGAGGAAGGATTGAGGGAAAAACGATCTCGGCCCCAGTGTTCCTAATATTCCCCCCTAAAGTTTCAAAGAGATGGCATGACTGAACATCGACATCTTAGGAATCAGTGAACTAAAATAGACAGGAATGGGTGAATTTAATTCAGATGACCATCAGGTATACTACTGTGGGCAAGAATCCATCAGAAGAAATGGAGTAGCCTTCATAGTCAATAAAAGAGTAGGAAAAGCAGTACTGGGATACAATCTCCAAAATGACAGGATGCTCTCAGTTCGAATCCAAGGCAAACCATTCAACATCACAATAGTCCAAATCTATGCCCCAACCACTGGTGCTGAAGAGGCTGAAGTTGACCAGTTCTATGAAGGCCTACAACACCTTCTAGAATTAACTCCAAAAAATGATGTCCTTATCATCATGGGGGATTGGAATGCTAAAGTAGGAAGCCAAAAGATAACCGGAATAACAGGCAAGTTTGGCCTTGGAGTACAAAATGAAGCAGGGCACAGACTGGTAGAATTTTGTCGAGAGAATATGATAATCATAGCAAACACTCTTTTCCAACAACCCAAGAGACGACTCTACACATGGACATCACCAGATGGTCAACACAGAAATCAGATTGACTATGTGCTCTGCAGCCAAAGATGGAGAATCTCTATACAGTCAGTAAAAACTAGACCAGGAGCTGACTGTGGCTCTGATCGTGAGCTTCTCATTGCAAAATTTAGGTTTAAATTGAAGAAAGTAGGGAAAAGCACTACGTTACTCAGGTATGACCTAAATCATATCCCTGATGAATATACAGTAGAGGTGACTAATAGATTTAAGGAATTAGATCTGATAGACAGAGTGCCTGAAGAACTATGGATGGAAGTTCAGAACATTGTAGAACTAAAACCATCCCAAAGAAAAAGAAATGCAAGAAAGCAAAATGGCTGTCTGAGGAAGCTTTACAAATAGCTGAGGAAAGAAGGGAAGCAAAAGGCAAGGGAGAAAGAGAAAGATACCCCAATTGAATGCAGAATTCCAGAGAATAGCTAGAAGAGATAAGAATGCCTTCTTAAATGAACAGTGCAAAGAAATAGAAGAAAACAATAGAATAGGGAGGACCAGAGATCTCTTCAAGAAAATTGGAGATATGAAGGGAACATTTCATGCAAAGATGGGCATGATAAAGGACCAAAATGGCAGGGACCTAACACAGGGAGACGAGATTAAGAAGAGGTGCCAAGATTACACAGAGGAACTATACAAGAAAAAGCTTAATGTCCCTGATAACTACGATGGGGTGGTCACTGACCTCGAGCCAGACATCCTGGAATGTGAAGTCAAATGGGCCTTAGGAAGTCTGAGCAACAACAAAGCTAGTGGAGGCTACAGTATTCCAGCTGAGCTATTCAAAATTCTAAAAGACGATGCAGTAAAAGTGCTACACTCAATATGCCAGCAAAGTTGGAAAACTCAGCAGTGGCCACAGGATTGGAAAAGGTCAGTTTACATTCCATTCCCAAAGAAGGGCAATGTCAAAGAATGTTCAAACTACCACACCATTGCACTAATTTCACATGCTAGCAAGGTTATGCTCAAAATCCTACAAGCTAGGCTGCAGTGGTATGTGGACAGAGAACTACCAGAAGTACAGGCAGAATTTCAAAGACACAGAGGAACTAGAGATCAAATTGTCAACATACGCTGGATCATAGAGAAAGCTAGGGAGTTCCAGAAAAACATCTACTTCTGCTTCATTGACTACGCTAAAGCCTTTGATTGTGTGGATCACAACAAATTGTGGCAAGTTCTTAAAGAGATGGGAGTACCAGACCATCTTATTTCTCTCTTGAGAAACCTATATCTGGATCAAGAAGCAACAGTGAGAACTGGACACAGAACCACTGATTGGTTCAAAATTGAGAAAGGAGTTTGGCAAGGCTGTATACTGTCGCTCTGCCTATTTAACTTATATGCAGAGCACATCATGAGAAAGGCAGGGCTAGATGAATCACCAGTTGGAATTAAGATTGCCAGGAGAAATATCAACAACCTCAGATATGCAGATGATACCACTCTCATGGCAGAAAGTGAAGAGGAACTAAAGAGCCTCTTGATGCGGGTGAAGGAGGAGAGCTTTTCAAGTTGGCTTGAAACTCAACATTAAGAAAACTAAGATCATGGCATCTGGTCCTCTCACTTCCTGGCAAATAGATGGGGAAGAAATGGAGGTAGTGACAGATTTTATTTTCCTGGGCTCCAAGATCACCGCAGATGGGCACTGCAGCCCAGAAATTAAAAGACACTTGCTCCTGGGGAGGAAAGCTATGGCAAATCTAGATAGCATACTAAAAAGCAGAGACATCACCCTGCCAACAAAAGTGCGTATAGTCAAGGCTATGGTTTTCCCAGTTGCAATGTATGGTTGTGAAAGCTGGACCATAAGGAAGGCTGAGCGCCAAAGGATTGAGGACTTTGAATTGTGGTGCTGGAGGAGACTCCTGTGAGTCCCTTGGACTGCAAGCCAATCAAACCGGTCAGTCCTAGAGGAGATCAACCTGACTGCTCTTTAGAAGGCCAGATCCTGAAGATGAAACTCAAATACTTTGGCCACCTAATGAGAAGGAAGGACTCCCTGGAGAAGAGTCTAATGCTGGGAACAATAGATGGCAAAAGAAGAAGGGGACGGCAGAGGATGAGGTGGCTAGATGGAGTCACTGAGGCAGTGGGTGTGAGCTTAAGTGGACTTCGGGGGATGATGGAGGACAGGAGGGCCTGGAGGAATGTTGTCCATGGGGTCATGATATGTCGGACAGGACTTCGTGACTAAGAACAAGGTTTCAAAGTCTGATGTAATTTCCTTAAAGCTCTACTTTGCAATGCCATTGTTCCCACATGAATGAGATGGAAAGGATGTGTGTCAGGGGCTTGTATGACCATTGGCAGTCTGTTAGTTATATCATTGGTCTTTGCTCAAGGGAGACAGCACCCTGACGATTCCAAGGGTCTTCCTGGCATAGGTGTTTTTCCATCTCACAAAAGAAAGAATCTCAGACCACTATCACTCTCTCCATTTGCTGTTGCAAACTTTGGCATGTTTTTCCTTACTTGATTGAATTTTTCTCCCTTTTTCAGAGTGTTGTGTGTTGTTTTTCAGTGTGTTGTTCCTTCACAGCAGGTTTCTCACTTGTCTTTTCCTCAAGTAACTTGAAGTGATTTGAGAATTCCACTGCTTCCACTGGTGCAAAGTATCTTCTAGTTCTGTCTGCACCCAACTGTCACCCTTTTCTAGGGAGTTTCCTTATTTTCCCTTCCCTCAGAGATTTCTTCTTCTGCCTCACCTTGTTGAACTTCTTACTTCTATTCTACTCTTAGCTGTTGCAGTTGCACCACTGTCTAGGAACTCACCATCTCCTTTTATTACCTTGGGGGTGATCACTCCCTGCTCTAACAGGGCTACTAGCTCACATGTGTAGGCCATGTTGCCCTCTGGTAAGAAAACAATCATTGCACATATGATGCAAGTCGCCACCACTGTGGAGTCTTCTCACTCCAGTCTTTGGGCTATTGTTGTGAATCTGTCTTGATGGGCTGTTGTGACAAGGGTTGTTTTCTCCTGAAGATTAACAGTGTAGTCCTACCAATAAGTGGGAGTGTGCTGCAAGAGGAAAACAGGTGGGGGAACTAAGGAGAAAAGATAAAAGGAGGGGGGAAATGTGCAGGATCTCCCCTTTGACCCTCCAAACTCCTCCAACAATCTCCCACTTGCTCTCCTTCTTTACTCACTCCCTGGGAGCTTGGCTGCTTGTATGCTGGAGGCCCTGGAACAGCTGGGGCAGCTTGCTCTGATGTGCTCTGAGCTGCTCTTGTTCTCCTCTGCTAGAAGCCAGGAACCAGAATGAATCACCACCTGCACAACTGCTGCTAGCTGATTGGGCCACCCCCCTTCAGTTGATTGGTTAGCCAGCTAATCAGGAATTTCCCTTCCTAGTTTCTTCCAGAGCACATGGCCTCCTAGAAAACAAAAGACTGCTTGCTGTTTGCTGGGTTAAGGTTCATGGTCTGACTTGGTATCAAGCAGCTTCCTATGCTCCTGTGTTCCTAATTCCCCTTTCAGCTACCTCAGCTGCATTAAAGGACCCCATTAAAAATGACCTTGGTATCTGTTAAAGCCATCTTTCATAGGATGTATTCCTTGCATGATTAGACAGAAAAAAAGCCCTACAACTCCCAGCATGTCCCAGCCAGTCCCCACCCCCATCTATTCATGCAAAGGATTGCACCCATAAGCTCATAAATGCTGGGAGCAGGAATAAGAAGGGGAGAATAATCAGTGCCATCCCCATTAGATGGCTTTACCTACCTTAAGCTATGTAAAAGATTCAGTGTGTGATTATGCACTCTACTTAGCAAGAATATACCTTTGCAGGTGCATAAATATTCTGGTACTGTGAGGTTAAAACTGTAATTTACTAATGGAAGAAAATAACAAATAATAGACTTTAATTGTATCACTGATCTTACTTTCCTCTTGCATGTTAAGTACATATCTTTAGAATGGGATGTTGGGTCCCACTGGCTTAGAATTAGTGAGACAATAAAAAAATTAATTATTTATCCATTTTTGTAGCTGTTCATTGCCAGTATATGTTCCCCATATGGAATGACCTTCCCAGGGAGTCACCCAGCATCTTCACTGCATACATTTAGATGGCCATGTTAATAACTCCTTTTTAAAACTGGCTTCCAGAGTGTAATACCACATGTTCAGATGGGGAAGAGATCCCACAGTTCCCTTTGGGCAATGCCCCACCCAACAGGGCTGGCTGGGGGGATGCTGAGAGCTGGGAGCTGTAGGACTTTTTTCAGTTGGAACCTGTATAGGACTGTACCCATAATCTTTAATCCATAGCTTTAAAACTTTTACTGCTTGCTTCATTGTTAAAATGCTGTTAATGTGTAAGAGTATGTTATTTTGATACTTGTATTGCATTCCATTCATTTATTTTGGAGATTCCACTCTTCCTGTTGTTTGGTTCTATGATTATGATCTGCCCTGAAGTATTTGCTAATTTGGGCAGAACACCAATCCAATAAATGCAGAAATCTAGGTTTTGGGGCAGATCCAGTGGGCAGGGTGGGCAGGAGGAATCAGTCCAGGACTGGAAGGTTCTTTGTCTCTACATTTCACTATGGTTTTTCTGGTTGTCCAGAGCTGAGATTGCCATTTCACCATTGTTGGTATATGGAAACAGCACATAGCCCCTGGCAAAAGAGGCCACCTTCTACTGCCTTCAGCTTTCTTGTAGCAGACACATCATGATGGGAGAAGTGGAGATTTGCAACACTGCAGATCTTCACTTGATAAAAATCTCTGTGGGGCTGTAGCAGCTGGGAAGCATCACAGACATACAGGTGCACTTGGGTGAGGGAATGGGGTAGCCCAGCTTGGGAGCAGCAGATTGATCGGGAGAAGGCTGCTGCAGCCCATAGGTAAGAACAGGGAAAAGACAGCGATTTCTCCTGTGGGAGTTCCTGGGAGGCATGGTGAGGCTGGGAGGATGGAGCTTGGGTCATGGTACCCATATTGCCTGGGTAAATACGTGATCCGTTGACTGGTAAATTCAGGCAAAAATCTGTGGAAACAGGATGGGGATGTTTACTATGCCACGTGAATGGCACCAGTGCAATGTCTTTGGGATGCATGTCAAGCAAGGTAGCAAACTGGCCTTGTGATGTGACGTTGCAGTGTGCCTGCTCCTGTCCAGAACTCCAATCATACCACTCCATTCCTCAACTCCTCCTCTCCTCCAGCAGTTTGTGGCCACACTGAGCATGCTCAGACCTCAGTAGATGGCTTTATAGTCCTGTATAGTCCTGGCTGTACAAGCAACCAGTAGATGGAAAGATATAGTAGTAATTTGGGGCAGCAATACCCTACGCAATCCAATTTCCCCAAGAACTTTCAGCTGAAAGCAGTACCAATTCTTGTGGGCAAGGCATGAATACAACACAGCGGCTCTCAATAAGGCGTCTGCTTTTGCTACTAGCAAATCAAGGGTTAGGGTGCTGTTCCCCAAACTGGTGCCTGGATGTTTTGGACTATAACCCGCATTTCCCTCCATCAGCGACACCAATGACGGGTGTTGCAGCTCAACACATCTGGAGGACTTTGGATTTGGGAGGGACGGCTTAGACGATGGCAGAGCTGATCTATTAAGGCTGTTCTCAAAACCATGTGATCTAGTGGTATAAAGCTGTGGTTTTCCTAGGGAAAGTGGCTGGTCCACATTGCACCTTGTATGGAGAACATAGGCCCACATGACTGAAGGGTGACTATCATAAGCTGATGCCACTCACATGGAGAGTCTCCATGCACACCCTCACTAACCAACAGTCTTAGCAATCACTGGGAGGGGTCGATAGCATGTGGCACGCAAGCAGCCATTTTAAGTGTTGTGTCTAAGAAGTGTAGAACGCACCTTTAGGATGGGTAGCAGCATTGTCTTAGCAATCTATACTGCCTATACTAGCTCTCAGATTTAAGGAGGTCATATGCTGGGTTATGTTCTGATGCTCTAAGCCTTCTCTGCTTCAGCAAAGGGACCTCTGGGCAAAGGACAGTATGTGCCATGATTCTTTGTCTCATAATTTTCTTTCTCTTCTGACAAATACCTTCCCTTTCCTTGTTTCATCTCCTGTTTTCCACTGTACATTTGGGAGTTCTATTTCTGCATTTTACACAGCAGTGTGTTGGACACTGAGCTGCTTTTGCAGTTCTGGCTGAGGCTCCAGTGGGGAAGCTTGGCTATTAACAGTTATAAAGCTGGCAGCCCCTCAAAGAAGGTAAGATAAAATTTTGTATCAGGCCAACGTTCCATTTGGAATACCGTTCTGTTTCTACCAAATCTGTGCTAGAATCTTCTGGACATGGAGGTGACATCCACTCCTGTTTGTCCCCAGACTGGCCTCTAGCAGTCTGCAGTGCTATTATCTACTGCAGCTTTGGACTGTAGGCACAAACATTCTTAGGAGGTAAACATTCTACTCTTCAGTGGGAACTAAACAGAGATTTTGCTTTTTATTTTAGGTGCAGACATATATCACTATAATAAAGCATAGAATCCTGTTGTTCATCTTTCTCTGTCTCTGTGTTCTTTGTTTTGACCAGATAGTTCTGTTCACATCGCCTACATTTCTTTATATCTGTTTTGATAGGTTTTGGCTTTCCAGTTGATTCAGCATCGAAACAAAGGCTACATACTGCCCTTGATGCTTGATGGAATTCAACAGAGCACACAGTGACTGAGGGCAATATATTGCCCTGAGAATGCCAATGAGCTGATTAACACAGATTGTGTTCTCTGTTCAGATCAACATGTGGGCTTACGGTCCTCTGCTCACCATGTAAGGGATGAAAATAGACCTTCTGACATATAGAGAACTCTCAGCTCCTAGGAAATCCAGTTAGGCTTGGATACACAGGTTGTAACTTGTTTATCAACTGCAGAGTGTGAAAACCATAACCCATTATTGGTCTCTCTCTCTCTCTCTCTCTCTCTCTCTCTCTCTCTCTCTCTCTCTCTCTCTCTCTCTCTCTCTTTCTTTCTTGCATCAAACAACAAAACATTTTGCTGGCTTTTACCTATGCAAGTGTGAGTGGGACCTGACAGGAGGGCCTTGGACCCCAGCACTGACATAAGGACACGGTTTTAGAGGAGAAGCTATGCTGAGGAGGGGTGGGACCAGCAACAAGAGGTTACAAATAGGCCAGAGTAAGAGGGAGGAGAGTGAAGGAGTGGGTGGGTAGACATGGAGAGGGAGAAGTGGAAGCCAAGAGAAGAATTTTGAGATCCCAGGGGTGAAATTCTAAGAGATGATCCCCTGAGCCTAAAACTAGTTAGGGTCCAGTCAGAAATAAGCAGTACAAAGAAGATAGAGCTGTGATGGAGAGACTTGATAGCCAGAAAAATAATTACAACACACCAGCAACTGTTGGAACAGGCGCCTGAAAAGAAGACAAATTTCTAAGTCATGATTTAGGAGGAAGAAATCTATGCATGACAGAGGTGTTGTTGTTGTTAGTCGGGAAGTTGTGTCCGACCCATTGCGACTCCATGGACAACATTCCTCCGGGCCCTCCTGTCCTCCACCATTTCCCAGAGCCCACCCAAGCTCGCACCAACTGCTTCAGTGACTCCATCTAGCCACCTCATCCTCTGCCATTCCCTTCTTCTTTTGCCATCTATTGTTCCCAGCATTAGGCTCTTCTCCAGGGAGTCCTCCCTTCTCATTAGGTGGCCAAAGTAGTTGAGTTTCATCTTCAGGATCTGGCCTTCTAAAGAGCAGTCAGGGTTGATCTCCTCTAGGATTGACCGGTTTGATCACCTCGCGGTCCAAGGAACTCGCAGGAGGCTCCTCCAGCACCACAATTCAAAGGCCTCAATCCTTTGGTGCTCAGCCTTCCTTATGGTCCAGCTTTCACAGCCATACATTGCAACTGGGAAAACCATAGCCTTGACTATATGCACTTTTGTTGGCAGGGTGATGTCTCTGCTTTTTAGTATGCTGTCTAGATTTGCCATAGCTTTCCTCCCCAGGAGCAAGCATCTTTTAATTTCTTGGCTGCAGTCCCCATCTGAGGTGATCTTGGAGCCCAGGAAAATAAATTTGTCACTACCTCCATTTCTTCCCCATCTATTTGCCAGGAAGTGAGAGGACCGGATGCCATAATCTTAGTTTTCTTAATGTTGAGTTTCAGGCCAACTTCTGCGCTCTCCTCCTTCACCCACATCAAGAGGCTCTTTAGATCCTCTTCACTTTCTGCCATGAGAGTGGTATCATCTGCATATCTGAGGTTGTTGATATTTCTCCCAGCAATCTTAATCCCAACTGGTGATTCATCTAGCCCCACCTATCTCATGATGTGCTCTGCATATAAATTGAACAGGCAGGGTGACAGTATACAGCCTTGCCAAACTCCTTTCTCAATTTTGAACCAATCAGTGGTTCCATGTCCTGTTCTCACTGTTGCTTCTTGACCCGCATATAGGTTCCTCAAGGGAGAAATAAGATGGTCTGGTATTCCCATCTCTTTAGGAACTTGCCACAATTTGTTGTGATCCACACAATCAAAGGCTTTGGCATAGTCAATGAAGCAGATGTTTTTCTGGAACTCCCTAGCTTTCTCCATGATCCAGCGTATGTTGACAATTTGATCTCTAGTTCCTCTCCCTCTTCGAAATCCTGCCTGTACTTCCGGTAGTTCTCAGTCCACATACTGCTGGAGCCTAGCTTGTAGGATTTTGAGCATCACTTTGCTAGCATGTGAAATTAGTACAATGGTGTGGTAGTTTGAACATTCTTTAGCATTGCCCTTCTTGGGGATTGGAATGAAAACTGACCTTTTCCAATCCTGTGGCCACTACTGAGTTTTCCAAATTTGCTGGCATATTGAGCATAGCACTTTTACTGCATCGTCTTTTAAGATTTTGAATAGCTCAACTGGAATATTGTAGCCTCCACTAGCTTTGTTGTTGCTCAGACTTCCTAAGGCCCATTTGACTTCACATTCCAGGATGTCTGGCTCAAGGTCAGTGACCACCCCATCATAGTTATCAGGGACATTAAGCTCTTTGTTGTACAGTTCCTCTGTGTAATCTTGCCACCTCTTGTTAATCTCATCTCCCTGTGTTAGGTCCCTGCCATTTTGGTCCTTTATCATGCCCATCTTTGCATGAAATGTTCCCTTCATATCTCCAATTTTCTTGAAGAGATCTCTGGTCCTCTCTATTCTATTGTTTTCTTCTATTTCTTTGCACTGTTCATTTAAGAAGGCATTCTTATCTCTTCTAGCTATTCTCTGGAATTCTGCATTCAATTGGGTGTATCTTTTTCTTTCTCCCTTGCCTTTCACTTCCCTTCTTTCCTCAGCTATTTGTAAAGCTTCCTCAGACAGTCATTTTGCTTTCTTGCATTTCTTTTTCTTTGGGATGGTTTTAGTTGCTACATCTTCTACAATGTTGTGAACCTCTGTCCATAGTTCTTCAGGCACTCTGTCTATCAGATCTAATTCCTTAAATCTATTAGTCACCTCTACTGTATATTCATCAGGGATATGCTATAGGTCATACCGGAGTGGCCTAGTGCTTTCCCCTACTTTCTTCAACTTGAGCCTAAATTTTTCAATGAGAAGCTCATGATCAGAGCCATAGTCAGCTCCTGGTCTAGTTTTTACTGACTGTATAGAGCTGCTCCATCTTTGGCTGCAGAGCACAATGTCAATCTGTTTTCTGTGTTGACCGTCTGGTGATGTCCATGTGTAGAGTTGTCTCTTGGTTTGCTGGAAAAGAGTGTTTTCTATGACCATCGTATTCTCTTGACAAAATTCTACCAACCTGTGCCCTGCTTCATTTTGTACTCCAAGGCCAAACTTGCCTGTTATTCCAGTTATCTTTTGGCTTCCTACTTTAGCATTCCAATCCCCCATGATGATAAGGACATCATTTTTTGGAGTTAATTCTAGAAGGTGTTGTAGGCCTTCATAGAACCGGTCAACTTCAGCCTCTTCAGCACCTGTGGTTGGGGCATAGATTTGGACTATTGTGATGTTGAATGGTTTGCCTTGGATTGGAACTGAGATCATTCTGTCATTTTGGAGATTGTATCCCAGTACTGCTTTTCCTACTCTTTTATTGACTATGAAGGCTACTCCATTTCTTCTGATGGATTCTTGCCCACAGAAGTATACCTGATGGTCATCTGAATTAAATTCACCCATTCCTGTCCATTTTAGTTCACTGATTCCTAAGATGTCGATGTTCAGGCTTTTCATCTCTTGTTTGACCACATCCAGTTTGCCTTGATTCATGGATCTTACATTCCAGGTTCCTATGGAGTATAGATCTTTGCAGCATCGGACTCTCCTTTCACCACCAGATACATCAGCAACTGAGTGTCCTTTCGGCTTTGACCCAGTTGCTTCATTCTTTCTGGCGCTACTAGTACTAGCCCTCTGCTCTTCCCCAGTAGCATATTGGACACCTTCCAACCTGAGGGTCTCATCTTCTGCCGTCATATCTTTTTGCCTTTTGGTACTGTCCATGGGGTTTTCATGGCAAAGATACTGGAGTGGGTTGCCATTTCCTTCTCCAGCGGATCACGTTTTGTCAGAGCTCTCAGCTATGACCTGTCCGTCTTGGGTGACCCTGCACAGGATAGCTCATAGCTTCAATGAGCTACGCAAGCCCCTTCGCCGCGACAAGGCAGTGATCCATGAAGGAGATGACAGAGGTAGTATGTAGTTAATTAACATGGCTGGATAAACCATGAATAAACCAAATAAAGGTAATTTAGGAAACATTTTAGTGTGTGAGGATGGGCTTTTCATATGGAGATGAGGTCATGCATAGTCCTTTGATGTAATGTGTCCCGGTAAGCCCAAAGAAGGCAGCTGCTTCGGGTCAGTATGGTTAAACTGAAAACTGCAATTAGAACTGTTTTATGGCAAAGAAAGTTTGTTTCTGGTCACATGGTAAGGTCAAGATAAATGAGAGGAAATTGAATAGCTATGTTGCAGTCCAGGGAACCTCTGCTTTGGATGGCATGTTCATAGTGTAGAGCTGGAAGTTACCTGAAAGATTACCTCGATCCTTCTGCAAATGCAGGATATCCAGTTTTAGCTTCTGCAATAGGTGGCTATCCACCTTCTGCTGCAGTTGGTTCTGCTGTTGAACTGGCTGTACTGCCAGGTAGTTTGTTCTAATATTTGGTTGAAATCAACTTTCTTTTCTTTTCATACAATAATAGAATAGTAGAGTTGGAATGAATCTATAAGGCCACCGGGACCAGCCACCTGCTCAGTGCAGTTAAATCATTCCTCTTAGATGCCTGCCCAGCAGCATCTTGAATGCTTCCCATGTGGGAGAGCCCACAACCTCCCTGGATATTGTATTCCATTGTTGTACTGCTCTAACAGTCAGGAATTTTTTCCTGATATCATGCGGTAATCTGGCTTTCAGTTACTTTATTTTTCTGGGCTCCAAGATCACCTCAGATGGGGACTGCAGCCAAGAAATTAAAAGATGCTTGCTCTCGGGGAGGAAAGCTATGGCAAATCTAGGCAGCATACTAAAAAGCAGAGACATCACCCTGCCAACAAAAGTGCGTATATGGTTTTCCCAGTTGCAATGTATGGCTGTGAAAGCTGGACCATAACGAAGGCTGAGTGCCAAAGGATTGAGGCCTTTGAGTTGTGGTGCTGGAGGAGACTCCTGCGAGTTCCTTGGACCACGAGGTGATCAAACCGGTCAGTCCTAGAGGAGCTCAACCCTGACTGCTCTTTAGAAGGCCAGATCCTGAAGATGAAACTCAACTACTTTGGCCACCTAATGAGAAGGAAGGACTCCCTGGAGAAGAGCCTGATGCTGGGAACAATAGATGGCAAAAGAAGAAGGGGATGGCAGAGGATGAGGTGGCTGGATGGAGTCACTGAAGCAGTCGGTGTGAGCTTAAGTGGAGTCCAGGGGATGGTGGAGGACAGGAAGGTCTGGAGGAATGTTGTTCCTGGGGTCACGATGGGTCAGACATGACATTTGTGACTAACAACAAGAAGTTGGGACCATTATCTTGTGTCCTGCACTTTGGGATGGTTGATCCTGTCCTTCCTCTCTGAGACAGCCTTTCAAGTACTTATAGAGTGCTCTCATATCTCCCTTCAGTCTTCTCTTCCTGAGGTTAAACATGCCCAGTTCTTTCACTCTTTCCTCTTTGTTTGCAGTCCCTGGATTCTCCTTGTTTCCCTCCTCTGAATCCTTTCCAGCTTGCCTGTACCTTACTTAAGTTGTGGTGTTCAGAACAGGACACACTATTTTAGATGAGGTCTAAACTGTGCTGAGTAAAGGAGAACTACTATTTCACAGGATTTGGAAGTGATACTTCTGTTAAAGCAACCAAAAATAGCATTTGCCCTTCATGCAGCCACATCACATTGTTGTCTTATAATCACTCTGTGACCAACAAGATCCTTCTCATTTGCAATAACATTGAGCCATAGTATTCCTCATAGTGCAACGATGCATTTGGCTTCTTCTTCCTAGGTGCAGAACTTCGCATTTGTCCCTACTGAATCCCATTCTGTTGTTTTCAGCCCAGCAGTCCAGTCTATGAAGATCACCTTGAATCCTCTTTCTGCCTTCAGGGTATTAGCCATCCCACCCAGTTTTGTGTCATCTGCAGATAAGATATTCATTACTTGCACTTCCTCATCTGAGTCATCAATGAAAAATGTTGAAGAGCACTGGGCCCAGGACTGAACCCTGAGGTACCCCACCTCTTTCCTGTATATGTCCCAATTTCTGAATATCCCCCTGAAACTCCTGTAGCTAGAACTGGACCAAGTACTCCAAGTGAGGTCTAATCAGAACAGAACATGGAACAATTATTTTGTTTGATTCTGTTTAGAATTACATTTGTCCTTTTTGTTCACACATTGTGTAGAACGCTCTTCTCCAACTTTATCTATTTATGTATTTTCTTTTTACACCACCCAATAGCCAAGGCTCTTTTGACTCTCGGGATGTTTTTGACTGTGATTCATAGCCTTCCTCATCACTGACCATGCTGGATAGGGCTAATGGGAGTTGAAGGCCACCCCAGGTTGAAGAAATCTGGCTTAGAATAGAATGTAGACTTGTATGGGAAATGACTTGTATGGGGATCATTTCATTCATTTGTGCCCTACACAGTGCTCTGTAGCATGTCATCATCCTGCAAGAGGAACGTGGGATAACATCCACCATTTAGAGCATCTTTTATTCAGTTGCTTAGCAAAGCAATAATTAATTTGGGAGCAGTGTATTCACCACTGGCATATCATATCAAGGGAAGAGCTTATTGGGTAATGGGTGGGTGTTGCAGGGTCTGGTCCTAGAACTGCATGGGACAGCTGGATCCCCAAAGCAAAAAGTTCACAGAAAAGCCAGAAGGTAACCTGGAAGTGATGGAGTGATCCAGTGATGGAGTCAAGATGTCCAGAAGTGAGGTGACAGGGAGATGTCCAAGTCAGGTGCCCAGCATCAAAGTCAGAAGCTCCAGCATCTGTCCAGAAGTGAGGAGAAGGAAAGAGATGGTCAGCATGATAAGAGAAAGAATAGAAATATGAAGGATCTCTGCATGATTATCCTATGAACAACTAATCCTAGCTGGAATGATTGCAAGCCAATAATTTTAGAGGTTGCTGATCTGACTATCTTCCATTTGTCCAACATGACCAGAATTGGAGCAGCTGCTGCAGAGCTGCATGGTTTAAGTTCAAGAATTATACCCCTGGTAGTTATTTGGACCACTCTGTATTTTTTGAATTAATCTGCTCAGGGCCATTTGGAGGAAATGAGATCTACATTAGTCTTCCCCAACCTGGTGTATTGGCTAGGGAAGGCTGCTGAACATGTTATTCAAAATTCTGAGACTCAGCGACAAAATCCGTGGTTCAGTGTAAATCGCTTATAGAGGCTGGTTAGGTATTCAGCTTTGTGTCAAAGTGGAAATGTATATTAGCTGAATCTATGCCAGGTGGTAGGATCATCTCTGTGATAGGGAATGCATTACACAATGTCAACATAAATCCTTATATTATTTTCATGCTGCGGGAAAATGTCTTATTTTTAGGTTGCTGGCTTTGCCATATATCAAGGCAGCAACGTGCTGATTGTCTATATTTTAAGCCTGGGAATGTTTGAGGAGATGAGATGCCCCAATCATTGTGTGGGATCACTGGCAATTATCTGCAAAGTATTTCTTGCAGAGCTTTGAGTTTTTTGCTTAGTTAAAGAAATGGAGAAGTAGACAGGCAAAGCAGGAAGGCAGAGGCGAATGAGGGGAATTGACATAAGACTGATGAGCTTCAGGAAAATGTTGGCAAAAGCTGTTCGGCTTTTCAGCAGAGGAGTCTAATGTGACCACATTGCTCATTTCATTGAAGAAGTGTATATGGATGTGAGTGATCATTAAAGAATTGCTAGCAAGAGGTCATTGAGGGAATATATGTGGCTGTGTAGAGATAAAGGCAGAATTAACTCAGGGCCAGCATCAAGGGCACCTTGCTGAGGGCCTGAAGACCTTCTTGGCCTTGCCTCTTCTCACTACCATTACAACATACTTCTTTTGCTGCCTTTTGCCATGGCCCAGGTAACAATGGTTGTGGAAGGCAGAGCAGCAGATGCTAGAGGCCTTTTGCTCTGTGCTTATTAGAGAAGCTGGTAGTAGCAATGATGAGGAGGACAAGGAACAAGAGAAACTGGTGACAAGGGTGGTGGGAAGGTAGGCTCACCGGGAGAGGGGGCCCATAGGGAGTACCTTGAGGTCCCTCCCAAGTGTCTCTTCCCCCTGTTCATCTCTCCTTGCTCTTGGTACCACCCTGTTTTCCATGCAGCAGTTCCTCCATCTCTGCTGCTGCTTCCTCCAACTCTCCACTGTTATTCAGAGTGCATAGAGACAAATGCTGGAACAACATCCACTACTCTGTGGAAAGCATAATATAGTTTTATCCACACATGTTTGGGAATGAGGGCAGGGTAGAAGAGCTGCACATGGTGGCCATAGCTCTGAATCTGAGTGCCTTCCCTGGCTGGGAGGAGGTTATTTCAAGTACAATGGTCTAGTGGTAAATGTTTGATTTAATATATTTATTTATTTGGATCCCACCTTTTTCCCACAGGGCATCCAAGGTAGCTTCCATAATTCTCTTCCTCCTACTTTTCAGGGATCAGAACCCTGGTCTCCGAAGCCCTAGTCCAACACTCAAGCCATTACACTGCAAGGGCAGACACTTCATTTCTCAGTTGAAGTGTCTGCTTTCCTTTCCCCACCACCAAACTGATAAAAGAAAAGTGGCCCCTACATTTTGCTGTAGAGAACTCTCAAGGGAATTAGTTGGCAATGAATTTTATTTAATGGGGAGAGGTAAGAGGAAGGCTTAAGAATGGAGCTCCATGGAATGGAGTTGCTGAAATAATTAATGGGAAAATAGCTGCTGAATGGAACGCATTGTCCTGCAAAACAGGATGTGGGAATTAGAGTTTAAAGTGTAACGACCTTTCATTAACACTGGCACCCAAGATAATGATGATAGCAAGGAAAGCCACTCTGCTTTATTGTATCCTGGTAGTCATTTTAAATGCTACATAATATCCACCCCCCTCCCCCCCAATGGTGATGGAGGTTTACAGAAATTTGGCTGGAAGTGATACCTACCAGCATCTTGGCTCCAAAAACATACTATTAAAAACATTTATGGGGTGGGGAGCTCTTGCAAACAGATGGCCATTGTTTAGGGGAAACGACACAGGGGCTCCACCATGAGACGCCAGCAGCATTTTGCTTACGAATTGTACAGTTAAAAAATATGCATAGGAGAATATTTCCTGACCTGCTAACAGCAAAGAAATGCTCAGGATGTGAATGTTGTTGACTCCATTTCCAACCACACATGCTGACCTTGGGTGTCTCTTTGGTCCTGCAGAAAGGTGGTTGCTTTTTTAGGCAGATAAAGTGGAGCAAAGGAACAGGCTGGCCTTACCATTCCATGAGGTGAAGAAACTGCCTTTGGCAGCAGCCCACAGCAGTTTCTTCTGAGCTCCCAACAGATGTTCTTTTAGTCACAAGGCCTGACCAGGGCTTTCTATGTTAGTCTTCTGCCTCAAAGGTAGTGGAGGATGCTAGTGGGCAAGGTTGAACTGGTGTAAAACTTTTTAGTGCTTAGAGCAGCACTTGAAATTGGGCCTGGAAACAGACTGGGAAGCAGAACAGCCTGTAAAACACAGGAATAATGTGGTCAGACCACCCAGTCCGACTTCATATTCTTGTAACCTTTCCTGGACTCATTTTTCTGGCCAGTTTCTAAAGCAGTCTCATATACAGCCAGGGAGGTGTGAGAACTTTCTGTTCATTTTCACCAGAATTTACCCTGTTTGTACTTCCTGGCACTGAAGGGTCAATGTCCACACATATCCAAGCTTGTATCATCATTTTCAGAACAACAAAAATAAAAATATATCAGAAAACGGGTCTATTCAAGAAATGAGCAGGAACAAATGTTTACTTTTGTAGAATGCACACAACTTGCTTTAATCAATGGGAGAAAATGTGCATATTTTTAAAATGGTTACAATTGATGTTTACATTTAGAAAATGCACATGAATTTTCATGTGAAAGTTAAAAAATGAAGTTTGCAATGTGATACAGACATAATTTGGAATGAGCTTCAAGGAAGAAAATGGAGGATCTTAACAAACTGCAGTATTTCTGAGTTACAATGTTATATGCTACACATTGCAATAAACTAATCCAGGCATCCCAACTTTGTATCTTCCAGAAATTTTGGATATGAGCTGAAGCCAAGATGACCAATGTACAGAAATGCTGGGAAGCATAATCTAACAATGAAGACTAGGATTGAGTGCAGGAGGAAGACAATGATGTAAGCTTTGTGTTCTTAAAAAAGAAAAGAAATAAGGTGGAATATGAATAAATAAAGAGAAAAGGACTCCAGGGTAAGTGGGATTTTTTTAGAATTAAAATTTACAGGCAGAATTACAAGCAATTCCAACAAGAAAAAATGGTAGCAGACAGAAGAAGAAGCCCATGTGGCTTCACAAAAAGCTTAGAGCTGATCTGAAAAGCAAGCAAGCAAGCAAGCAAGCAAGCAACCCAGGCACGTTTAGGGAGTGGAAGGAAGGTCAGGCTACAAAGGTAGCACAGAATTGCAAGGATTGTGTCAGGAATACTGAAGTTAGTGAGGGATGCTAAAAGCAACCAGAAAAGCCTTCTTTAGATATGTCCACAGTAAAAGACAAGAAAGAAATGAGTGTTCAGCTCTTCAGTGTGGATGGCAAAATGATAACAGATGACAAGGAAAGGCAGACGTGCCCAATTCCTACTTTGGCTCAGTTTTCCCCCAGCAAAAGATACGTGACATTCCTGATGAAGGGGAAAGAAAAACTGAGAGAGCAGAATGCTTACCCATGTTTTGATTGGGTAACTTCCCTGTTGAACTGTGGGAATTCCATGAACATAACGTATCTTGACTTCAGCACAGCTTTTGATAAAGTGCCCCATGATCTCCTAATTAGCAAACTAGCTCAAAGTGGGCTGGATGGAACAATGGTCAGGTAGAGCCACAATTAGCTACAGAATCAGACTAAATGAGTGCTCATCACGAGCACCTTCTCAAAATGAGGGAGAACAAGTGGAGTAGAAACAGAGCGAGTCAGAAGGGGCCTCCTGGGCCATCTAGTCTGAAAACCTCAGGATTCAGACCTGGGTCCAGTGCTCTCCAATATTTTCATTAATGACTCAGATGTGGAAATGCAGGAAATGATTATTAGATTTTCAGATGACACAAAATTGGGTGAGATAGCTGATAGCCTGGAAGAAACAAAGACAATTCAAAGCACTCTTGATAGGTTGGTGCACTGGTCTGAAAATGAATTTGAATTGGGCAAAATCCCAAGTTCTGCACTTAGGAAGAAGAAGCCAAATGATTACAAGATGGGGAATCCTTGGCTGAACGATACTGCAGGTGAGAAGGATCTTGGAATTGTTGTTGATCACAAGCTGAATATGAGTCAGTCATGTGGCTGCGGTCGTTGGGCTGCTGGTTTCCTAGCAATGCCTCTGTGTGTAGTGCAAAGCTCCTGGAAAGTCCCCGAAAGATCCAGGCTTCAATCAGAAACTTGCTTTCTCCAAAACAGTCCCTTTGAAACAGGCTTAGTGGTCTTCTGATTAGGTTTTTAATTAAGGAATTAATTAGTATGGGAATTTCCCCTCAAAGACTTCAGAACGTTGCATTTCCCTTATGCCATTTTGAACCCACACAGTTTTGATAGACTTTCAAGCTTATCTCTTAAGTCTATATGCTATACATCTGAGTGGTATTCGTGGAAATAGCTGCTGCTGAGAGCATAAAAGTATCTCAGATAAGAAACAAGAATGTGCTTTTGAATGTCCAGGTTTAACTGAATTTCAGCCCTAGTTTGTAGCTGTGTTTCTTTGTGCATGTCCCATAAAAATGAATTGAAGGGAAAGGGCAGTCACTTGTTCCTTTGATGTCAGAACTGGTAATTTTAACCAGGGCTGATAGGATTTTTAATAGACAGGAGTGATATCTACGTATCATCTCTGAATCAAAACTAGTGATGATGGTTTGTATTTACAGTTATTCCAATGACATGATTGCTGTAAACTACTTACAAACTCCCTACCCTTCTGCTTTGACTTTAAGGATGCTCACAGCAATGTTTTTCTTCTTAGTACATGATTAGATTAAAATTGAGAAATAATGACTTTAGTTTAAATAGAGTTGAAAGGCAATATGTATGTCACTACAGGGGAGGAAGAGTGTGATCAAGTAGTTACTCAGCCCGCTGTCCAGGTACTGATGTTTGATAGGCAAGCTTGAGAACCTTAATCTTCTTTCTTATGTTTAAACTGGATGTGGACTGGGAAACTTCAAACTGAAGATGCCTGCAGACAGAGGGCTGTCCTTGGAAAGCTGGACATATTGGCAGCCTATCCAATAGGGCTCCTTCATGGATCATTGCCTTGTTGTGGCGAAGGGGCTTGTGTAGCTCAATGAAGCTATGAACTATGCCGTGCGGGGCCACCCAAGACGGACAGGTCATAGCAGAGAGCTCTGACAAAACGTGATCCACTGGAGAAGGAAATGGCAACCCACTCCAGTATCTTTGCCATGAAAACCCCATGGACAGTACCAAAAGGCAAAAAGATATGACGGCGGAAGATGAGCCCCTCAGGTCGGAAGGTGTCCAATATGCTACTGGGGAAGAGCAGAGGGCCAGTACTAGTAGTGCCAGAAAGAATGAAGCAACTGGGTCAAAGCCGAAAGGACACTCAGTTGCTGATGTATCTGGTGGTAAAAGGAGAGTTCGATGCTGCACCTGGAATGTAAGATCCATGAATCAAGGCAAGCTGGATGTGGTCAAAAAAGAGATGACAAGACTGAACATCGACATCTTAGGAATCAGTGAACTAAAATGGACAGGAATGGGTGAATTTAATTCAGATGACCATCAGGTATACTACTGCGGGCAAGAATCCATCAGAAGAAATGGAGTAGCCTTCATAGTCAATAAAAGAGTAGGAAAAGCAGTACTGGGATACAATCTCCAAAATGACAGAATGATCTCAGTTCCAATCCAAGGCAAACCATTCAACATCACAATAGTCCAAGTCTATGCCCCAACCACGGGTGCTGAAGAGGCTGAAGTTGACCAGTTCTATGAAGGCCTACAACACCTTCTAGAATTAACACCAAAAAATGATGTCCTTATCATCATGGGGGATTGGAATGCTAAAGTAGGAAGCCAAAAGATAACTGGAATAACAGGCAAGTTTCGCCTTGGAGTACAAAATGAAGCAGGGCACAGGCTGGTAGAATTTTGTCAAGAGAATACGATGGTCATAGCAAACGCTCTTTTCCAACAACCCAAGAGATGACTCTACACATGGACATCACCAGACGGTCAACACAGAAATCAGGCTGACTATGTGCTCTGCAGCCAAAGATGGAGCAGCTCTATACAGTCAGTAAAAACTAGACCAGGAGCTGACTATGGCTCTGATCATGAGCTTCTCATTGCAAAATTTAGGCTTAAATTGAAGAAAGTAGGGAAAAGCACTACGTGACTCAGGTATGACCTAAATCATATCCCTGATGAATATACAGTGGAGGTGACTAATAGATTTAAGGAATTAGATCTGATAGACAGAGTCCCTGAAGAACTATGGATGGAGGTTCGCAACATTGTACAAGAGGTAGCAACTAAAACCATCCCAAAGAAAAAGAAATGCAAGAAAGCAAAAATGGCTGTCTGAGGAAGCTTTACAAATAGCTGAGGAAAGAAGGGAAGCAAAAGGCAAGGGAGAAAGAGAAAGATACACCCAGAGGCCTTTGAGTTGAGGTGCTGGAGGAGACTCCTGTGAGTCCCTTGGACCACAAGGTGATCAAACCGGTCAGTCCTAGAGGAGCTCAACCCTGACTGCTCTTTAGAAGGCCAGATCCTGAAGATGAAACTCAAATACTTTGGCCACCTAATGAGAAGGAAGGACTCGCTGGAGAAGAGCCTAATGCTGGGAACAATAGATGGCAAAAGAAGAAGGGGATGGCAGAGGATGAGGTGGCTGGATGGAGTCACTGAGGCAGTTGGTGTGAGCTTAGGTGGACTTTGGGGGATGGTGGAGGACAGGAAGGCTTGGAGGAATGTTGTCCATGGGGTCGCGATGGGTCGGACACGACTTTGTGACTAACAACAACAACAACAACAACAAAATCCAATAGGGATGGGTGGAAAAATGCAGTTAATGTTTCAGTGTACAAAAGGCACATCTAATCCTCAACTTTGACTGCTGTGTGTGGCTAAAACTATACATTTCTAAATTTTTGAAGCACTTCATACAAAAGAAGCATACAAAAGACATATAGTTCAAAATATGCACAAAAATCCATATACATGAAAAACATGCTTGAAGCATTGGAAACTCATTTTAAAAATGCATACATTTGTAAAAGTAGGTGCAAAATTGCTCATGAAAAGACTAAAAAAGAAAAAAAAATCAAATCTCAAATGGAATGGATTCAAAAGTGAAAACATGAGAATCTGAGTGAAATCAAGCTTGACCAATTCAGGCATGCCTTCCATCCAGAAGAGAGAATTATGAAGTCTAGACACAGTAACTTTTAAAAAATGCACTTGGAGTTTTCTTTTTTAATGCTAAGAACTATGTTGTTTCATTTGGAAAAAATGAAATCAAGTATACAGTTTTATTCCATACCACTGAAGAATTCAGAAGGATTGAATTCCTGAGGCATCCCAAACTGGGAAAATTACATCACTCAGGGCAAGGAAGAACAGAACAGACTTTCTGCTACAGTCAGGTAGGGAAGCCAGGTAAAGGGGTGGAGTAGGGTTCAATAAGGCCGATTGTGGGAAGAGAGGAGTAATCTGAATTCTGTTGCATCGTTGGTGACATAACTCAGAATCAGTGGAATTTGATTCCTGGTGAACTCCTCATGGATGCTCGGCATGTTCACCAGGAACTTGGGCTCGGATCCACTGTGAGGGAGTCAAGCCCAGAGAATATGATGCATTTCCATCCCCAAATTGATTCCTTGCACATTTCTAGACTGAAACATCACTAGAATATCTTGTATCATGGTGGACCAGTCTCCTTTCTGCCTGCCACTTGGAATACCTTCTTCACCCATTTTCTAAGGTTGTTCTTCCAAACTCAGAGAATTGGCTGATGCAATTATTCCAGCACTGGCCACAAGCAAGGGGATCTGAGTACAGAGCTCTTTTTGCCAGATCTGGGAATCCAAACAATTTTGTGGCTTTCCTGATGTCATAGGAGCACTCTGTGAGTTAGCCAATTAAAAATTGACCCCAGAGTGGGGGTGGGATTTGATCATCACTAGTAATTAATCAAGGGCTGAGAAGTCAAGATTCCAAATAACAGCCAAATACCTGTTGCTTATAGTTCTCATGCCCGACATTTCTCCCTTGTGGTTGATGCTTATTAATTTCCCTTCACAATATTAAAAATGTTAATTCAGTGTTTGCTAAGTCTCTTGTTTCCCAGGGAGAATAAGACCAAGCTGTTTAATCTTTCAATATAACCCACTGTAATTTTTGAGAATTGTTATCATCTTGATTACTCAGTAATGCACCTCCCAGAACAATTATGAACTCTGGAAGTGGAAACTGTAGTGTGCTGTTTGTCAGAGAATGAAGACTCCGTGGGGCCAGCTCTTGTCTTAAAATCCATATTTCCTCACTGTTATCCTTCAATATTGATCTGTTTTGCTTTTCCTTCCGTGTAGATTGAGAGGTTTTAGAAACCCTTTATTGAGGTCAATTTCCTTTTGGAAGTGTCAGGTGCGATTCCCTACATACTTTGCAACCAGCACAGCTGGTCAAAATACGGATTTGAAGGCACTTCATTCTATTTATTACAATCCTTTGGTTCAAATCTCTGAAAACCAACCACACTTATAGATCTGCCTTTCCTCTGAGATCAGCTGATGAAAGCCTCTGGGATATGCCACGGTCTTCTGAGTTGGTACAATATGCAAGAAGGTCTTTTTGGTGGCAGTGGCCCAGGCTAACTCCCTGCCCTGAAAGTTTAGATCAGGGTTGTAGTATCCTGTGGGAAGCCAACATATATAAAGCGTGCTCCTCAGTCCACTGCAGAATTTGGACAGCAACCTAGTGGAGAGGAAGGCCCTTCAGTGCTCTAGAAGGACATGCATGTGTTGCCAGAGCTGAGTCCTTGAAGGCGGGAGAAAGCAGAGGAAGTAGACTGGGAGTCATTGCTGAAGAACAAAGTCAAGGCTATGACTGAGCCAACATTCACCAGGACATTTTTGAGAACTCTTTGAACATTTTATTTTTTAAGATTCCCCAAATTGTTGGAGAATTTCCGCCTTCCCTTGGATAGTGCTCAGCAGAATGGCTTCTTCCATGTTGCCGTCCATGAATGGAGCAGAGAATTTGGGTCCAGTTGAGGATCCAGCTGTAATTGTAATATTGTTTTAATATGCTGAAGTAACAAAGGCTTGCTCCCTGCTCTTTCCAGTTCTCCTCCCTTGTACTGCTGCTTTCTTTCATCCACCAATATGAATTAAAAAAACATTCTATTCTACATTAAGTGAGCCAAACTTTCTCAGAAGAAATATTTTCTGAGAAATATTCTCAGAATGTGCCTAAAAACTGCTGAAGAATTTTTCCACCCTCCACAAGAGCAGTAGACAATTTTTCTCCATCACCTTATTTCACTGTTCACCCAAATAGTCTGGAGAGGATTTTGGACATCCTTTTTCAGTTTTAATTGAAGTTCGCCACACACTGTAGTTGCTCTGGATGAGTTACAGTCTATACAAGAAGTCCTTTTAGGGCCTTCCTGTTGTTGCTGTTATTGTTACTGCTATTGTAATTGTATTACATTACATTTATATTCTATTTTTCTTTTGCAAATAACCCAAGGAGGCTTAAAAGACCCTCCTCTCCATTTTATCCCCACAACAACAGGGAGGTAGGTTAGGCTGAGAGTCTGTGACTGGCCCAAAGTCACCCAGTAGGACCAGGATACTTAAAGGAACATATTTTTCCCTACATGTCCTCACACCCCTTAAGATCTCCAGCAGAGGCCCTGCTCCGGGAAGCCTCCTTGAAGGGGATCAGGAGACAGAAAACCCAGAGGAGGGCTTTCTCTGTGGTGGTGCCCTGGCTATGGAATGCGCTCCCTAGAGAGGTCTACCTGGCACCATCATTATATGCTTTTTCGTGCCAGGTCAAGACCTTTTTATTTACCCAATATTTTAATGTTTAATAGATTTTAATTATTCTTATTTCAGTCATGGGTTATTTAGTTTTATTATTGTTTGGGGTATTTATGATATTTATATTTATATTGTTGTATTTATTGATTCTGTTGTGAGTCATCCAGAGACGCAGAGTGATTCGATGGACTAGAAATAAATAAGCTTCATGGACAAGCAGAGACTAGATCCCAAATCCCCAGTCCAACACTCTGGCTACTGCACCATGCTGCCTCTTCAGAGCCATGGAATACTTCTCTGATGGGGAAGACATGCCAAGCTGCAGCTCTGCTGAGTCAGCACCAGGGACAGCTGCACACAAAGCCTACATGCCAGATTCCGGCACCGAGTTCGCTTAGCGGACTGTGGACCCCGTTAGGTTGTCCTCTCCCCTTCTGCTCTGTGGCCTGTTCAGTGTTGCCACAGCCGCCCAAATATGGATGGTTTTCTGTATTTCAGTCGAGGAAGAGTTCCTCCGTTTCCCTTCATCGGTGTCATCACCACCCCTGACTGGCTGAAAAGCCTGACCTGAATTGCCTCGAAAACCCACTCGAGCATTCTCGTTATCACTGACTGATCTGCTGGCTCAAGAGACTTGCGCTCTTTCATTGGAGCACTGACCTCTGCAATGTATTTTCAGATATTCATTATTCAGACTCCCAGTGTCTGAGATCTCAATTAAAAAGGACACTCAATTTGAATACTGCTGGCTTGTCCTTTGAGGCAGGGGGAGGGGGAATACATCAGAGGGCAACTGTGCCCTGCTAAAAAAATAATTTAATGTTCAGCTTTTTACCTAATCAGTTGTGCTCCATAGCATTCCTTGAGAGACTTTGCCATGCCATGATTGTTAAAGAGTTGATTAATATAACTTGGGTAAAGATTCTTATTTGATTAATACCTGCTCACTGGAGGTCTGATCCTGTGATACATCCTGTTTTTGAAATCAATAGAAGTTTTGATTGTGTAGGGAATATGGGATCCTATACATAATAAACATAGATTATGTGCCATGCCTTATTTTAGCTTGGCATGTATGTAAATGAAAGATGTGAAAAAAGAGGTGTGAGGCCTCATTAACCTAGCAAGAAAACAGTGCCAGACTCTTTTATAATGGACCTTTTCAGAAGGTCGTAGAATCGCAGGATCACACAACAGTAGGGTCGGAAGGGGCCAGTAAGGCCATCGGGTTTAACCCCCTGCTCAGGCAGGACTTCACAGAAAAGCATCCCTATCAGATGGCTGTCCAGTTGCATCTTGAATGCCTCCAGGTTGGCAAGTCCTGACTAGTGCAGTTTCACTAAATCCAGATGGGGTTCAGTCTTCCCCTGCATTCAGAATTCCAGGCTTGGAATGTCTGTAAATTCGGTCTGTATACCATTGCAACCCACCAAGCCAAAAGTTGTCCTCCAGTCTAGTGGTGCAGAAGATCAGTGCAGTTGCAGGTGTAAGGTTCGTACTGGCATTCCAGGGTTTCCTCCTCTTCCCAGGGCCATGCGAACAAGGGAGTAAACGGTCCGTGTACATGCATGGAAGCAAAGGAGCTGGCTGCTATTTCATTGCCATTCTAAAGATTTAGGGATGTGTTCATAAAGCATATTATGGGTTAACCGTAGTGATGCAGAAGAAATTAGTTCGGTTAATATTTTAATTCAACTTTGCTCTTTTGAATTTATATGCAAACAAGAGTCAAGTTACTTCTCTAAATTTTGCAATGGCATTCTCTATATATTTTTTTAAGTTCATTAGTGAAAGGAAAAAGTATTTAGGTACATGTGTATATTAGATAGAATTGCAAGTATTAGGTCAATGCACACAAAAGACAAGTGGCATGAAAGAATTTTCATGTCAACTTTAAAGAAATGGGAAAAATAAGAAACTGAGTGAAACTGAAATTAACAGGTCCATCCCAGCCAACAGTAGCTCTGTTCAGGTACAAATGTAAACATGGTAGAGGGGAATGTAGATTCAAATGGAAGCCCTCAAATCAATTGCAAGGAGACTTCTAAGCATCTTCAGTTGAACAGGCTCAGCAAACCTCTTCAGACCTTCATGCTAAAGTTTGGATGATAAGCCTTTGGGGACAGTGGGGACAAACACTGTATTTAAACATGTGTTTCTTTCCCCAGTTTTAGCTCTCCTGTGTTCAACAACATCTGAACTGGGCTGTTGCAGTATACTTAATGCAGTCTTCCTCTCATTTTTTAGAATGGAATTTTCCTTGGGTACCATGCTGATTGCAGCTCAGCTCAGAGGGAATAAGGTAAGCTGAGGGGGCCGGCAGGGGACCTCCGCATCCCCGCTAATGAGAGCATGCCAGTAGTGGCTTCCCAACAGTCCTTCCCAGCCATCCTGCACCACTGAGTGGGCGTTCAGAGGAACATCCTTCCACTGGAATGAAAAGCCATTTCAAGCCTAAGGGACATTGTTCTGGGCATCTTTTTCTTCCTCCTGGTCATTTCTTCATGAAGAAACTGAGCTTAAAATCCTAGACATTTTGCACTCTGCTAGCCTGGACGAAATCTGTGAAAAAAGATGGGAGCTGTCTTGATGGAAGTTCTTCTGAGACTCCTGCACTGCTTCTGTCCATGCACTGCTTTATGACATCCACCCTATTTCATTTTGATGTGAACTGCTGGTGTTCCATTTTAACAGGTATTGCCTCTTCCCATAAGAACTTATGAGAGTGTCATGAATATGAGATTGCCCGCTTGGTTTGGGTTTATTCCTGCTGTCAACTTTATTGATGGTTATAACTCTCCTTTGAGTGTCTCCCCACCCACTCCCTGTAGATATACATCCTACAGTTTTGATGTCCTATTGAAGTGGACTCTAGCTAAGAACTTGCATTGTTTGGTATGTAGCACAAAAGGCACAGAAGTTACACCAAGGGATGCCTTTAGACTTCTGGGTGAAATGAGTTGTCATTCTTGCCCTTTTTCACAGTGCGGGTTGCACAGCAGTCTTGACAAGTCTATAACTGGGATTCTTGATAGATACTCAATTCAAGGGTTTATTATAAACCTGAAGAAATATTTTAAAATACCACCCTGCACCCACTTCTTCCTCAATTACCTGTCCTTCAATATATTATGGTGTAACTTTTTGGACAAGGTATATGAGCTGCTGCATTTAATTCAAAACAAAGTAAAATGTAAGTAATGCTTGCCATAAAATATGATGGCAGAAAACCTTAAATCCTCAAGAACTGCTCAGGTGTGCTGCTTAAAATGGAGATCTCTTGTGTTATAAATGATCTTGGGTTCTTTTTCTAGGTGTATGTGTGGCTTCCCAGGGCAACTGGAAGCGATGATTCATCAAAAACCTTAGCAACTTTGGCTAAGCTCTCTTCTAGAGGGCTCGTGGACATCATGTTTTAATGTTTCTGGTAAATAGTCTTGAAAGGAACTCATGAGAAGCATGTCCACATAAGTATTTTGTATGTTGTGTTCTCACAGTAAGCTGTTGTGCTCCCCTGCAAATTTAAGAAATTTAGATGAGTCAAATATAGTTTTAGCCTCCTCTCAGTATTTGAGATATTCTTTTGAATAGTGGCCAGGAATATTTTTCTAACTAGAAATCCATTGGCATTACAGGGTATAATGCTGAAATGTTTGATGTCTAGACAAAGAATTATTCAAAATGGTATCAAATTACTCTACCGTGTTCCACATGATGGGCTAAATGTTGCTTTAAATTTGTGCCTCTGGCTGAGCTGTTGGGAGTATATAGTCTTAAAATGCATGTTCTAATAGCAGCCCTCCCCCACTTTTTTAAAAAAGTTAAAGATAACAGATCTCACAATTACCTTGCATGTAATCCCTGGTTTACCCATAGGATAGATGATAACTTATTACTGCTGTTTCAGTTTTGACAGCTTGTCAGATGAGTTGAATATGAAGCAGAAGTGGTACAATGTAATTGCCTGTTAGTTAGGAAAACTAATGATAATGCAAGTGTTTGATCCATCTCAGGTTTCAGAACAAGAAAACACACCTTGGGCACAAGGGAGGTTTTACTCATACTCCTGAGCTTCTAAAGAGAGTTCATGGGAAGCATGTGAAATCTGAAGTGTGCACAGTGTCTTTGGCTGTCTTGGTGCTGATATACATAATCGCAGATGGGCTAGTTCTTTCATTCTTGCTGATTGTGTGTGTGCATGTACAGGTACAATACATAAATGACAATTACAGATTGGTGAGCAGAAAGCTGCTGATCCCCAAAATGAATCCTGCTACCTCACGCAGCCCAGCTAAATGTGAAGGCCTTTTCTCTCTGTGTATGCAGTATTTACAAGAATACTGGCTGGAAAAGGCTCATTTTATCCCTTACCAGCATGGCTGGCTTAATCCTCAGGGGGAAAATGCTTGCTTTGTGGACCAGGGTGGAACAAAAGATGCCGACAGTTCTGGTGACTTTGTGAAAGAGAGAAGAAGCCTGGCTTCCTGGGCTTCTCTGAAAACTGCAGATCAGCCAGTATGTCAATGCTGCAGTGTCTATGTCCACCTGGGATAATGGAGGAGTTGTAGTTCAGACATGGATGTTGGAGAAACCCACACCAGTCATTTAAATTCAAGTTTGGCAGCTGGCTGGCTTCTGCAGTCTTGCAGTTCAGTTTTTCCCTTCAGGGACTGATTTGCAGTAATTTGCATTGATGCTAATACTCATTTGCACAGATGGCAGTTTATTGGCACTAATGGCAGGGAGGGGTATCTTGGCCTTTGCTGTGTTGCAGATTCATCTGATGTGGTGGGTTGTTCCCTCTTTTGGTTGGGAATTGCAAAGGCGAGGTGCAACAACAGAGAAGACCTTTTTCCTTGCTAATTCCCCCCTCACTTCATTTGGGGGCCTCCGATGATCATCTGAGTGGCCTGGCAGGGATACATGGAGACAGGCATTCCTCTAGATGTCCCAGTCAAAGCCGTTTAAGGCTTTCTGGTTATCGTAAGCACTTTGCATTGGGCCTGGGCAGTAACGGGCAGCCAATGCAGCTGGTGGGACATGTTCTCTAGGGCTGGTCCTTGCTAAGGCTGGAGTTGCTAAGGCTGGAGTTGCAGTGCCCGGGCCGTCTTCAAAGGCAGCCCTGGAGAGTGCATTACAGTGATCCAGGCAAGACGTTACCAGATGGACCATGGATAACTGTGGCAGGGCTCTGCTCAACTTAGTAGGAGCGTAGCTGGAGAATCAGCCTAAGCTGATAGAAGAAGCTCCTGGCCACTGAAGCCACCTGGGAAACAAATGAGAGCTCAGGGCCCAGGAGCAACCCCAAGCTACGTACAAACCTTACAACTCCATTCAGGATAGGTTGAGAATTTCCCAGTTTAATGGACTTCCCACCAGCAGTACCTCTGCCTAGTCTGGATGGAGCTTCAGCTTGTTGGCCCTAATCTAGTCCATTACTGAGCCAAGCCACTAGTTCAGAAACATCAGTGCCTCTCTTGGATTGGATGAACATGAGAGGCAGAGCTAAGTATCATCAGTGTTCTGGTGATGCTTCAGCCCAAACCTTCAGATGACCCCTCCAAGCGGTTTCATCTAGATGTTGAAGAACATGGGGGACAGAATGGAGCCCTGTGGGACTTCATGACACAAGCTCAAGGCTAAAAGCCAATACAAAAGCCAAAAACCGATTACTGGAATGGCAGCAATGAAAGTGTTACTGAAACTTGAGCCTCAGTATCTGAAAGTACACCTCTGAATACTAGATGCCAGGGAAAGCATCACTCCTCTCATGTCCTGCATCTGGGCTTCCCATGGGCATCTGGCTGGCCACTCTGGGAACATAGTGCTGGACTAGATGAGCCTTTAGTCTGATTCAGCATGACCCCTACTTATCATTCTTTAATCAATAATAAATAAAAAAAATCATTTGGTGCAAATGCACTGACAGCCGTAGCTTGGCTATCCTTCAGGCTTAGCATTTTCCATTATTAATAGCACAGCATGAGTCACTATACATTTCTCATGTGCCTTCAGTTGCATTCATATCCCATCTCCACCTCTACTCCTTCACTTCTGGTCCATTACTGCAAAGTCCTATGGCTATATATAGCAACTTTATTACAGAGCCTGACCATACAAGTGGAAGCAAAGTAAACCTCTGGCTCCAAACAAGTTACTGGAGAACATCGGAAGCTAATGGACATTGAGTCTGAGCCTGAGTCTATCTGGCCCAATGCTGCTGACACGGACTTGAACTGGTTCCCCAGGATTTTATCCAATATTCTTTCTGGGCTTGGCAAGCAGCCTGGGCTCCTTGCTGTGCTGTGCCACTGGACGGGGGCTGTAGCATGGCATGGGAACTGATGCACTGCCCCTCTGGAGTGGCCACCGAGAAGAGAGGGAATGGGCCTCCCTTGCCTGCTCCGTCAGATAAACCCAGTGCTCTGGAAAGGCAGTAGGCAAAGACAGACACCTGGGAGAACATTTGCAGTGCAAACAAGCAAGTTGCAGTACATCTATATATACTTTAACTTCCCCACATTTGTTTTGCTCTGTGTTTTGTGCACATCTTTATTATTATTGAATGAGTGAATTATTCTTGTAGCGACATGATCTAGCCAATCAAGTGCCATCTAGATTGGTGGTTCCCAATATTTCCTGTGCCCCACACCCCTAGAAAATGTTTATGTTCACACTCCTACAAAAGTAACATCACAATTAAAGATGAAGAAGTCAAATTTCTAATTTTTGAACCACAAATTGAACAACATACCATACCGTGGGTGAACAAAGTTTACTCAGAAAAATAAGCTTTTAACTCAAAACTTTTTAAATGTTTTAAATATTTTGTATATTTCTTAACTTTTTAAAAGTTGAAATATAAATTGAGCAATTAGAAAAAATTGCAAACAGTAAAATCAATCCCAATTACAAATGCAAAATTCATTTACTTCTTTGTTCTCATTCACAATTTTGTCAAAATGTGGAACTTTCTTGCTGTTTGTGATCTGCAGGACTGCCTGTGGATTCAGGTGATTCCTGGATTTTGTCTTAATTGACAAATGCAAACAAAAGAATCCAAATGCAAACAAAAGAGTATTAAATAACTTATTATTGGGATAATTTTTGGTGAAAAGTGTTGTGATTTGCAAGCACCACGAGCTGGAAACCCCTGATCTAGGCAACATGATATGAGCCAGATCAATGGGAAGGAAGGAAGGAAGGAAACCTTCCAGAACTCTCAATGAAGCCTTAAGAAATGCAATCAGAATTGTTAATGATTCCTGATTCCACAGTTTCTACCTCTAGTGCTTCTTTGATTTTTGTTTGGTTTCAGTATCATGAACTCCCAAGGTCAGGGATATGGTCCAGAGAGATTTAGTATCGATTGGGTCATTCAACCTAGTTTCATAGAGGCCCAGTGCATTGATATCCTCTAGCATTAAGTGCTGAAGTTCACTAATCTTACTTTGCACAATGTGCCATGTAAGTGCTTATAAGCTCAAGGGAGGTGCTGTTTACTTGCTTGCTGCAAGAGGTACCTGGAACAGGGATAACACAAGAGACAGTTCAGTCTGCTTCAGATTATATAGAATCCACTATGACTAACTGCTTACAAAGTGCAAGGTGGGGGAATGACACCCGAGGGATGGCGACAGTCAGTGGCAAGCGACAGGACCTCGGTGCGATCATCAAGGAAGCTGCTGGCCTTGGGGCTCGTCCCAGGCTGCCCTGGCTCATCAGTGGGGTCTCCTCACTGGCCTCTGGAAGTGGTTCTGTTCCTTTCCATGTGGGCACTTGCTGCCCTGCAGACATTCTCGTGGCTGGCCCCTTCCTGGGGCAGAATGGATCTTCTCTGTGGCTCCATGTATGCATGTGTGTTATTTAAAATGCTGGACTGGATAGGGCTTTTAGGGGAGAAGCCCTCCCAAGGCAGTGCATAACAATAAAATGCGCCATAAAACAATGTGGGATTAAAAGTGGTAAAAGCACATTAAAAGCAGCTACAGCAGCAAACTTTGTGAAAAACGGCAAACACTAGTGTAAAGTGAAACTCACAACAAATGGCAACCACAACCTGCTCTGACAAAGCATGATCAGGGAAGATCGGTACATAGCTGTGTGTCATGGCCTTTTAAAAAAGCCTGCACTGATGGGCCATGGGGGACCCCAATGGGAGCTCATCGCAGAGGTGGGGAAAAGGCCCTCCGGTCAGCAATCCAAATCTCACATGGCAGGCAAACATGAAGTGTCTCACTCACTGGTCTTAAAGTGTGGATGTAGCAGAAGGTCATCCTTCACGTAATTTTGTTCCACACTGTGTAAAGCTTTAAAGGTCAAAACTTGAGCTTTAAATTTGTTCTGAAACCCTGGAACCCAAGGCAAGCATTATATGATTACATTGTACTGCCCTATCAATACTTGGTAAGCTGCATTCTGCACCAACCGGACTTCTCTCCAAGGAGTTCCATGTATGAAACAGTATTGCAGTCTAGCCTGGACATCCCCAGGGCACAGGTAATGGAGGCAAGCTTATTTTTTCAAATACAGACATTCCAGAGCTGGCAAACCAGCCTCAGTTGGAAAAAACCATGCACTCCTGGATCCAGGAGGTTCTTGGGCTTTTGAAGCTGGTGCAGAGTCCAGGAGGACTCCAAGACTATATATTGTCTTTTAGGGGAGTGCAACCCCATCTAAAAGCAGGCATAATTGTCCATCTTATCAGGTTAAGTTCCAGCTGTTTATTCTCACTTGCCTCAAAACAGCTTCCAGATAAGGGTTCATGAGTTCAAGGGTTCATATCCCAGCCTGCCTGGGATATGGAGATAAAAATGAAAGGAAGAACTTCATATCACTTGTCAGCTGGTGGCACTTTAGCTCAAACCTCCTAATAATTCCCCCCAGTGGTTTCATGTAAGAGTTCAAAACCACAGAGTGCAGAGTGAGAGCGAATTTGTGAAGTGGTGGAATGAGGAGACCTACCACTAATGGAAACACAAATAAAGCACAGTGGTTTTTCATGCATGTGAATCTATATGCAAGTCCCAAAACCTGAAAGGGGCGGGGGGGGGGAGATTCTGCAAAGTTTACTTAGCTCAGTGAAATCTGAGCATGGCGAGAACACCGCTTCTCTGTCACACACTAAATTTGAAGGTCAGGCGTCCCATCCCACATCGCTTGGTCTAAGTGAATAAATATCTGTTGGGCAGATGCCTGGGCCCACGCCACGGCTGTGCCTCGGAGCAGCACATTTTCTCTGAAATTGATTCTGAAAGGTTTCAGAATTGGGAAGTGCAGGGGCCTGGCTGAGGAAGATTGCAATTTAAATTGAGACGTCAGAAAGCCAGAGAATGTTATCGGGTGCAGTTTCTTTTTGTGTTAACAGTAGCTGGCTAATTTCTGAAAAGACAAACCTTCTAGGCCTTGGAAACCAAAATAATAACCAACTTGTAAACAAGGTTTTGCTATGATTGGTCTTGACATTTTAATTTGCCCATTGTTAAAAGTCCATTTTCAGTGGCCTGAACAGACTGAATTTGGAATGAGTCTCAGTGTACATTGCTGAATCATAGAATAGTAGACCTGGAAGGGGCCAGAGGGCCCTCGAGTCCAACCCTCTGCTCAGTGCAGCACGCTAAGTTAAACCATCCTTCTCAGATGGGTGTCCGGCTGCATCCTGAATGCCTCTAGTGTGGGAGAGCCCAGAAACTCATTAGGTAATTTGCTCCATTGTCATACTGTTCTAACAGTTAGGACATTTTTCCTGATACCTAGATGGAATCTGGCTTCCTGTAAATTGAGCTCATTATTCCATGTCCTGCGCTCTGAAATGATCAAAAAGAGATGCTGACCTTCCTCTTTATGACAGCCTTTCAAGCACTTGTACGGTGCTATTATATTTCCCCTGCCACTCTTCTCTTCTCAAGGCTAAACATGTCCTGTCCGTTCAAACTGTCTGCACAGGACTTTGTTTCCAGTCCATGGATCATCCTTGTTCCCCTCCTAGGAACCCTTTCCAGCTTGTCCACATCTTTCTTAAACTGTGGTGCCCCGAACTGGACTCAGTACTCCAGATGAAGCCTAACCAGTGCTGAGTAAAGGGGAACTAGTACTTCACGTGATCTGGAAGTGATGCTTCTATTAACACAGACTAAAATTCGTTTTACTCTTTTTTTGGGGCCACATCATATGGTTGACTCAAATTCAGCTTGCAATATCATTGAGCCAAGTATTCCCCATCTTGTAATGATGCATTTGGTTTCATTTTCCTAGGTGTAGAACTTGGTATTTGTTCCTGTTGAATTCCATTCAAGTTGTTTTCAGCCCAGCACTTCAACCTGTCAAGATCTCTTTGGATCTTCTTTCTGTCTTATTTATCTATTTATTTATTTCAGATATTTCTAGTCCGTCCATCACTTTTGTCTCTGGATGGCTCAAAGGGTATTAGCTATCTCACCCAGTTTTATGCCATCTGCAACTTTGATAAGCATTCCCTGCACTTCCTCATCCAAGTCATTAATAAAAATGTTGAAGAGCATTGGGACCAGGACTGAACCCTAAGGTACTCCACTTGTTACCTCCTGCATTTTGAGAAGGTGCTCTTGATGAGCACTCGTTGAGTCTGATTCTGTAGCCAACTGTGGATCCACCTGATCATTGTTCCTTCTTTGAGGAAGTTTGCTAATTGGGATGACATGGGGCACTTTGTCAAAAGCTTTGCTGAAGTCAAGTCAGATTATATCTACAGTATTCCCACAGTCCAACAGGGAGGTTATCCAATCAAAACATGAATTCAGATTAGCCTGGCAGGATTTGTTCTAGTAATCACAGCATTGTTTTCAAGGTGTTTGCAGACTGACAGCTTTAAAATCAGCTCCAGAAGTTTCCAAGGGATTGATGTCAGACTGACTGGCCTGTAGCTCCCAGGTTCTTTGTTTTCTTTCTTGAAGAACAAGACAACATTAGCCTTTCTCCAGTCATCTGGCACTTCCTGTCCTTCATGATTTCTTCAAGATAATCGACAGTGGTTCAGAGAGTTTTTCTGCTAGTTCCTTTTAAAAATGTTTAATGTGGCAAAAATGTTCAGCTCAAGAAAGAGGAATGAATATGCAATTGTTCTTGAGTTACAGGATGTGGTCAGCATATTTGCTCATCCAATTTTGTTTTTTCTGCAAAGTACCCTTTTTATAGGTGACTTGCACTCAGGATTATGACATTTGTACAACATTCTGAAACAAGGGAGATGTCTTCTACAGGCTTTAGCCATGATCCACCTCTGTGCAGCTTTCCAGCATCTTCTCTGAAAGGGAAGGCTCTTCTCAGGGCCCAGTTAGCCAAGGCGCAATTCTATGCATATTTAGATTAAAAAAACACAGTGTGTTGCACCTCTAGGGACTTTAGTTTCTGAGATTTATGAAATCTTAGAGTTAGAAGGTTCACTGGAAGCCATCTAGTCCTAAGGAATCTGAACTAGAGAAGCCCCAACAGCTGGCTGTCCTGAATCTGCTTGAGGAACTACAGCAAGGGACAGCGCTTGGAACACAGCTATTAATGAAAAGTTAACTGGTTATATTAAGTGGAAGAAAGGTTTGATAAATAAAGATAATTTTGAAAATATTTGGAGACAGTTTATTGAATACATCTTACTAAAAGGAAAGGGGTGTGAACCAGCACAAGAGTCGATGTAATTCTGGAAGGGTGTGGGAGCAGAGCAACCTGAATGAATAAAGGATCTTATGTTAAGTAGCATGATTTGTTGGTCCTGGTGGAGGTGGCACTGTTATTATTATATTATATTATTATTACTGTTGTTGTTGCTATATTAATTGCATTGCTTATGTTTGTTTAAAATCAATAAAAAAGATTTAAAAAGCAAGGGGCAGCCTACCACTGCATTGATAATTGGCTCCATGGTTGAACTGCTCTTAGCAGGAAAAGGTTCTGCACAATGTTCAGCACAAGCCTTCTGTAATTTAGGCCCATCTGGTTGTGCTGCCTGAAGGAGCAGAGGACATGCCTTTCTGTGCAGCAGACTTCCCGCTGCTTCAAGGATTCCATTGTGTAGCCTTAGTCTTCTCTTCTCCAAGCTACACATGCTCAGTTCCTCTAACCTTCCCACACAGGACTTGCTTTCCTATGCAAATCATGATGGAAAGACATTGAACTTTCCCCCCAGACTCTCAAATGAGCTTCCTGATAATATGCAGCATTGTACAGCATTCTTTTATGCTTCGGAAAAACCCATAGTTTTTCCCAGGAAACCAGCGCTTTGGGAGCGGTCAGAGCCATGGGATCAGCTGAGAGATAAGGCTGAGGAGTAATCCGAAAGCCAGAACTGCAGAGCAAGCCAGAACTGGAGGATGGTCAGGAGAGGCTGTTTTCTCCTATGTCTGTGGGAGTCCTTATTCATTGCAGTTTTTATTCTGAGTGTTATAGGAAACATCCATGGGTGTTGCATGGTGGAAAACCTCTCTTGCTGACTGAGTTCAGCACCATGACTATCCGCGATGAAGCTCCAACAAAACCTGAAATGGGAAAGGATCCCAGCTCCTGAGGACAGAACAGGAGGCAGGTTCTCGGGGAAGCCCAAGAGCCAGGGCCGAATAAAAACAGCTGCCCTGCAACTCACCCAGCAAAGCCACCAGGCAGTGCATGGCTGCAGCCTTCACGTCCTTCAAAGAGACAAGGATGAGCAAGACAATTGCACATGCATCCCCCTTTCTTGCCATGCATATTTTCACCAGGTTATAAACCGTTTCCAACACATCTCTAGATTTAGGTGTTCACATTCGCTCTAAAGCAGCCTGTCCAGATGACAGACGTTTAATGAATAGCAAATTAAAATGTCAAACCTGAAGCTTTGTTTACAAGAATGCAATTATTTTGATTTCAAGGCCTAGGATAGTTTGTCTCTTCAGGATTAGCAAGCTATAGTTATCACACAAGGTTTGTTTTTTTTTTTAATTGCCCAACCCACAGTGTTCTCTGGGTAGATTAGAGACAGTTGGGGGGGGGGGTTCCGACGGCTGCTGGGCAGCAACTGAACAGCCATCTAGTCACTCGCGGTCCCTCCTGTGAGGCGAGAGGCAATGTGCCAGGCTGAGGAGGGGGCCAGAGGTCTGGTGGCCCCCTTCTCCTCATAGCTGGTGTGGAAGGAAGCCCACTGGCTTGCCTTGGGGGTCAGGAGCCCAGACTCCAGCGGGGGGAGTGGGTGTTTCTGCATGTGGAGGAGATGCCTCCACTGCCAGCATCCTTCTCTCCCCCTCTGAAAGACCCTGCAAGGCACCAAGCTGGTGATTAGTTCCTTGCAGCATTGGAATGCAAAGTTTCAAAGACAAAAGGCCTTTGCACATCGTACGGGGCAGCATCCCTTACGGGCTTGTTCAAAAATACAGACCGGGGGCTGGGAAGGCAAAGCCACCCTCTGCTCCTCCTTCTGCCTTTCACAGGCTTCCGAGTTCAGGGGCTGATGGCTCTGCGGCTGCACCCTAAAAGACTAAAATGCCATACACATAGTTGATGATTAATTAAGAGAATAAAATAAAACAGAAAGCAACACACGTCATAAGAAATGTAGAGCTGTGCCTGGGAGAAAAGGAACATGGCAGGACGATAGGCACCAGGCAGGCCTCTTTGGGGAAGGCGCTCCATGAGCGAGGGAGGGCACCAGCAGTGAGGCGGTGCTCCCCTGCAGCCACCTGCCCACCTCCCCAGCAGGGGGACATCCTGAGCTGCCGGCCTCGTTCCAAGGCAATGCAATGCCTACCCCTCCGTAGGACCTGTAGGTCTCCTGGTCCTTTTCTCTGGAACATGCCGCCTAAAGAGGGACCCTGGTGCCTTCTCTTTTTTCTCTTTGGTGCCTAGTGAGAACCTTCCTATTTTCCAGATATTTTAATAGATAATGGGTACTTTTAATATGGTTCTATCATTATTGCTGCTGTGCCACGTGTCAACCTGGAAATAATAGCTGCTTTGGGTTGTTGATGAGGTTGTTGTATTGATTTTATTGTTTATTGAAATATGGCTATTTTATTGCTTGCTTAGATGTGTTTTAATGTTGTAAACCACTCAGAGAGCCTGTGGACTATGGGATGGTTTGGCAGTGAAGTAAATAAATAAATAAATACTGTTAGACAAGTGCAAGCAGTGACCAGGCTTTTGGAGTGCTCAGAGGGACTAGCAACTCTAACTGTAAATTTCTTTTACCAGATAATTTCCCTTGTAGCTAAGTAGGCCAGAGAGGATTCATGCCTTCTTGTGTTTCATGTAGTGTGCCATTGTCTTTAAACAAGTAAAGGCCTTTTGTCTTTGAAAAATGGCATGTGTTCATTTCTTGGCTCCCTGTGGCTTGCATGCATGGTCAAAACATGCCGTGTATATGCCCCCTTGATATTTTTCACCCTCTTTGTGAGCAGAAAAATTGGCACCATTTCACCGAATCTCTCCATGGAAAGGAAAAATTCTTCAGCAGTTTCTTTGGGAGTTGAGGCTCTGAATCTCACCATTAGTAATAGCCGTAGCTCAGCTTTTTCTCTTCCAACAAAGGGGTTTTAGTTTTTCTTTTTTGGTGGCTTGTTGTTATTGCTATTGTAGTGGCAATAATGCTGGCAGCCTGGACACCCATTTTCATCTTTCTCAATGCCTATGACTTAATGTCATTTTTGGTAATATTGTGTGTGTGTGTGTGTGTAGAAATTACATTGCCAGAAAAGTCCCCCCACCAAAAAAAAAGAAAAGAAAAAAAGACTGTGGATAATATTTAGAGAAAAATCTCCAAAATGTATGCTTGTGGTCACTGCTAGATAGCAAAGTTTCTGGGATCAGATCCATAAGATGAAAAACAAACCTGGAAGACATTTGTACATTCTAATTTTCCTATGCTACATAGTCCTCTCTCTCTCTCTCTCTCTCTCTCTCTCTCTCTCTCTCTCTCTCTCTCTCTCTCTCTCTCTCTCTCTGTGTGTGTGTTAAAAGGTGTTAAAAGGTTCCTGTCTTCTAAGGACATGGACAGGGGAGAAGTAAGCATTTGGTTTCAGAGAGTAAGTTCAGGTATAAAGATTCAGGCAATGGGTCAGGGCAGGAGGAGGTGGAGCACCTGTGTGAAAAAGCAGCTGATGTAGGGGAACCAGATGCCCTGGCGATCCTCAACAAGTGCCCACAGACAGCCGGGTGGTGGGCAGAGGGGCTTCCAGGGAGCTGGGTTCCAGGCCTAGCAGGCTGGCTGCTAGCACTGCAAGGGAGCACTTCAGAACATCTTTTCCAGAAAAACAATGTCTTCTGAGAAATTTTGACTCAGCTCCCTAAACAAGATGAATATGGCTGCCACGCTTTACAAGGAGCGCTGCAGTGCTGCAGCGCTCAGGTGCTTGTGCATCCTGCATAAATATGCAGTCCTTCAGGTCGCAATCACTCTGCAGCAGCTTTAAGCCTGGCATTGCTCCTCTGGAGGTGTACCTCTTTTTACCCTTTTAATTATAATTATTAAGAACTCAGGCAAGTAACCATGTTCATTTTGTACCAGCCCTTCAAGAGATAAGCCTAATTTGACAAGATTCGAAACAGGAATAAGGAAAGATGATCTATTATGCGGTTAATGAAGTTGTTTCTTCTGGGGAGAATAACAACTTTGCTAGCTGGCTTTGACATACTAAAGCATTTAAGCCGAGCTTGTTTTCCTTCCTCCACCCTGCCCACTGGGAGCCTCCCACAGAAAGGGTTTGTTGAATTGCGCATTGTATAGTCCCCAAAGAAAGGATCCCATTGAGTGATGGGCATGGCCAGCGTGTGTCACCCTGTATCAATCACAGGAGTGTACTGGCTGCATTTTAAAATCAATAGTTCTTTAAGCATCCAGCACAAAGTGTGATTTAAAGTCTGGGTCAGCTGGATGTGTTTAACAGCACTTAAGAGGGACACCAGTGGCAACTGCCATCTTTCCGCTGGCTAACTTGTCTGTCTGTCTTTCCTGATATTATTTTTGGATAGTTTGGTAAATCTGGAGTATTGGGCCATTCAGCAGAGATCTTTGTAATACCACATAAATTTAACCATAAAAACTCATGAAATGGAATACATCAAGACTTGCAAAGCCTTATGGTCAATGCCATGTCTTTTGTGCAGTAAGCCTTGAATCTGCACTACAACATTCAAACTGAAATTGGAGAAAAAGAAAACCTGTGCAAGGCTTTCTGGCAACTGCAATTGGTTTGGAGGAGACAATGACCTGGCTTTATTGAAATGCAGTTCTTGCAGGAGAACTGCTCCCCGCCCCGTTAAGCAATACTGTACGTGCTTGTGTCTGGATGATGAAAGCGTTTTGGAAAGACACAGCTGCTAACAATGAGCTGAGTGCATTTTGCTTGAGAAAGGAAAACCTCCAAATAAAGGTGGAAATCTGCACAAGCCTGGTTGATAGGGAAACTTTATGATTGTCCCTAGCAAATTCGTGCATGTGTCATCCCCAGAGATGGCAGATTCTCAGATGTTTGCACCAAGCTCTCTTCTGAAAACATCTTTGAGCAAAGATGCCTAATAGGAAGGTCAACCTTGTTCTCCTCACTTTGAGATTTCATCTTGCCTTTATTCTAAGTGCCAAGCTAAATGTTAGATGCAGATGAGTATACGATTACCCCAGGAGCCTTTTCTTTTAATACTAAGCAGCTCTGAGATGATGCAAGCAGAAGAGTAGTTACATTTTGTGCATATGCGGGTGCGTGTACATTCTTAACTCTTTCTCTGATGGTCGTTTTCGCACTCCATCACCTCTGGTGTTCCCCTGAAAGTTTCTAAACATCTCTTTGCTTTCACAAATATGTGTCTTGTAGTTTCAAGGGACATGTGGGTTGAGGTTGATCTGGCATGGAAAAGCAGGCACTGGTGGAAAGATTAAATAAGTTCTATCTCCTCCCTATCACCCCATTCATCCAACTATTGATTTTCATCCTCTGCCTTAGATGTAAAGAAAGGCCATTTTGGATAAAGCAGCAAAGAAACAGAGCGAGTCAGAAGGGGCCTCCCGGGCCATCTAGTCTGACCTCTGGATCCAGCCAGCTCTGCTCATGACATGCCTACCATGTGCATGTCCAACCTATCCTTAAACACCCTCACCGATGTTAGAAACACTCTTTCCTTTCCTTCGGAAGAGAAAAATATTCCAAGCATGCAGAGAGTTCTTTTTGAAACTTTATTGCAACAAAGGGAATTGGAATGGTTTCCTTCCCATGTTCCAACTCAACTCAGCACATGTTCACATCCCATTTTATGCCCTGCTCCTGGTCGCTCCCCCTCCTCTTTTCCCCCCATTGGCCAGGGTACTGGGAGGTTACAATTATTTTCCATCCGCCTCTCCTATGCCATTGATACCTGTTCTTCCCTCCCACTTGGTCCCTTCCAGGTGAATTATAATGAGCTTATTTCCTATGCAGGGTGTGTTTGTTAATAGTCAAGAGGTCATTCATTCAGCAAGTTTCCTGCTATCTTGACTACTTGCCAATTTCCTCACACTCTGTGCTGACCCCAGCGCCCCTCCTCCTCTAGGCTAAGGAATTTTCTTAGTTACCTTTTTTTTTTTTAACCCTTCCTACTTCCTTGTTTCAAATCACCCTTTCACCTCCTAACACTGATGGGGCTTCAACCACCTCAAAGCCCATTCCATACCCTTGGGGTCCTAACTGTCAGGAAGTACTTCCTGGCATCCAACTTGAACCTTGATTTCCTGAACTTTGCTCCACTGGAACACGTCCTGCCCTTCTCCTCAGGGGAAAACAGGCCTCAACCCACCTCCATGTGACACCCACTCATGTACCTACATGTCATCAACAGATCTCCTTGGAGTCTCTGCTTCTTCAGGGTGAAAAGGCCCAGTTCAATCAGTCTTCCCTCCAGCTTCCCCTGCAACTCCTGTGGAGTCCAATTTGTGGCAGATCCAAGTGATGCTACCCTTGTGCAAATTTATCACAGCGGGCTACTGAGGGTTCAGTAGGGTCTACCCTGGGGCCAGATTGCAGAAGGCCATTAACCACCTGAAATAGCTCCACTGGATGACTCAGTGAGGATGCAAGGCTGGCAGAGAAGAATCTCTTCTTGGCCTCCTTCACCCCCATAACATAGGCTTGATAATGAGCTCTTACTTGTGTTTGGTTGGCTTCAACATAGGTTTTCCTCCATCTGTGCTCTAGCTGTGTTTCAGTTAGATGGCTAAGTACCTAAAACCCACAATGTCTTGATGCTTGTTTAACTCTTTACTTTCTGATTAAAATGAACACTCAGTTTGCCCTGTTTGTGCTCATGGAATGAAGTCACTTCAAACCTTTAGTTTCTGTATTCAAAACCAATCAGTAAGAAATGGAAATCCTTCCATAAGACAATCAAGTTGAAGAAATAGCTCAATGGGCTAGGATTATTCTTGATCAAATTCTGAAAGCATCTGCACAAAAGATTCTTCTGGTGTTCCTCCTAGCGGTGCAGAGTGGAATTTCCTCTGGAAGCAGTTGCCATGGCCTCTTCTTGGAATGATATGCTCAGGTCCACCTCAAGCAAAGGCAATTACTTCATCCTCAGTAGAAGAATTCTCAGCCAGCCAAAAGTGTGGCAGAAAAGCGTCTTTCTTTGTATGGGAACACTCCTTATAGAATGGTATTGACTAATGCACAGTAAACTGCAATTGCCACAGAATGGTTGTGTCACTTGGGAGAAGTGGAGGATGTTCAAACATGGGCACTGGAGCCATGTATTGTCACCTGAATTTGTCCCATGGTGTATTATTTCCAAAGAGTAACAGAACTCCCGCATCCACATCATACACAGCTTCCTCCAGGTCCTCTTCTCCACCACCAACGTCACGTGCAGTGGGAAGAAGCATTTAGTTCTGTCTGGAACAATTCTGGCTAGGAAACAAACCTGGTGCCAATGACTCCAGGATGGTAGAATTTAATAACTGGCTTACATCGTTTGTTGCTAAGGGGAAGCATCCATTCTTCATCAGTGACAAGACACACTTTAAGGAGCTTATGATGCTGCATCCCCTGGGCTACTTTGCAAGCACAGAGATTCCTGACTATGAAACAGCTATTAGAGATGCACTTAGGGGCACTTAAATGCTCACAAAGGCAGAACTATGCATCTCACAATAGATATCTTCCCCAGCTGTCAGGTCCAGGGCTCTAGGTAGCTGCATTGGTTTTCTATCGAAGTTGGAATGGGTCTGATAAAGCATTGGGCAGTTCTTGGCATATCTGGGTTTGGCTCTGTACATGCCTCAGTTAACATTCCAAATAAGCAGAAAGCAGTTATTGAATGCTGTTTTCCTTCACTGGGTATCAGCACAGGCTGTGTTTCTGCAGACAACACTATAAACATTGTCAAGGCATTGAAAGATAGTGGGTCAAAACATATTCTATGTATTGTTTCTACTTGGTTGTGAAGGGGGTGCTATCCAAGATTGTAGGTGATGTTCAGGCCATGCTAACAAAACTGCTCAGGCCAGTTTGGGTCACTCCAGGCACTTCTGTGCAGAAAGACTGAGAGGTGTACAGTGTCCATCAGCTTGCTACTCTACCACTGACTGTACTTCTGGGTGTCCGTGCAGAGCAGGACACTGTGAGGCACTGGGCATGGCGCTCTATGAACAGCACAGGAAGTAGCTAGATTTTGTGGTCTTTAGTGTCTGTATTTCATAGTAATAGGGGGCCTTGGGTTGGCACTGCATCAGTATGAGATGGCACTTCTTCTACCAAGTGAAGCATTTCCATTTTGACTATCAGTACCCTATGTCAAATCCTTCCTCCGATCTTTGGGAAAAAACATTCAGAGAAATGATGCACACCTGGGACCAGCCTACTACTGGATGATGCATGACTGACCAGCACAATTTCAATGAGGCCCGGAGGTAAAAGGATATTGTGTGCATGGCCCATATTTTTTGTGTTTTTCCCTCTCTATGACATCTAAGGGAAATGTCATTTCATGTATGTAATGTCATGTAACTACCCTGGAAGTTACAAAGAAGATTCAAGGTGATCTTGATAGGTTGGAGCACTGGGCTGAAACAACAGAATTTAATTCAGTAGGGAGAAATGCCAGGTTCTGCACACTGTAATATGAAAAAACTGGGAACAGCTGCACTCCCCGACATCTTCCCTCAGGAGAGAGGCTTCTACTCAGTGTGAACAATATTGAACTAATTGGACCACTGGCCTGACCTGGAATATGGCAGCTTCCTCTGTTAAAAAGGAGGCACTAAAGCCGAGTAGTAGAGCACACACCCCACAGTTAGTTTCAGTAATACAGGTATTTGAAAGGCTGTCATAGAGATGAAGGATGGGATCTTTTCTTCATCATCCCAGAGTGCAGGACACAGAATAATGGGCTCAAGTTATTGCAAGCCAGATTCTGTCTGGATATAAGGAAGAATTTCGTGACTGATAGAGCAGTGTGACAACGGAAACTATAGCCTAAGAAATTTGTGGGCTCTCACACATGAGAGGTATTCAGGATGCAGCTGGAAGGCCATTTGAGAGGGATGGTTTAACTTAGAGTCCTGAATGAGCAGCAGATTGGACCCAGTGGCCCTGTGAGTCAGGATCTGGGCTGTTCTGGTGCCTAAGACCAGAGCAACTGCCCCCATGCCAGAGCGCTCATTCTTCTGACAAGTGCCAGCTGAGAATCCTGGGGAAGAGCCTTATGCCAGCAAGCTCTTCCCTTCAGACTAGGCCTCAGCAATGCACATCCTCTCACTTGCTGTGGTGCCTGCTCCTGGTTCCTTCTGTGACTCCTGCCTTGCCATGCTGCCTCGGCAGCACAGGTTTTCCTGTTTGCTGTTGTGCCTGCACCTTGCCTGCCCATTCCTACTCCTGGTTCCTGCTTTCCTTTTTGCCTAGTTGTTTTGCTTGCCCTATATCCTGCCCCACCATGCATCCTGCCTCACTGTGTTGCCTCAGTAACACCTGACTTTCTGGGAGCCATAGTTCAGCTCCTGCATCTTTCCTGACCCTTGCTGCATTTTGTTCCTATTGACTCCCATGGTGCCATGTTTCCCACCCTGTTCTCCTGCCCAAGGTATTTGTTCCTCCTTTTGTTCTCCTGGTTCTCAACCCTTGGCTTGTTCCTGACCATATCCTGGTTCTCTCCTCATCCATTTTTCTGGTTCCTGACCTCGACCTGTGCCACAACTATGACTTGGACTTTCCATTCAGCTGCACTTCTGGACCCTCCTGAAGTTCTACTGCCCTGGTCCCAGTGCCTCTGCTGCTCTTGCCGTGTCTCTGGTCTTTATATTCTGTGAGTTGCCTGCATGCTTGGCCAATGTAAGCAATTGCCTGTGACTGGTAAATGAAACTGATTCCTCAGACCGTACTACAAGACGTGAAGCCTAATCTGATGCAAGGCACATCCAAGAAGCATATGCCAGAGATGATGTTTCAGACTTCAGTCAAGCTCTTAGTGACACTGTGCTGAATTGGGAACCAGGGATATGCAAACAGAGAACAGGCTGATCTGCCACTGATTTTGGGGTGTCTTTCATTCTGCTGTCTGCAAATCTGTGCATTCGGGATTCTCACAAATTGAAAACTCGCACTTTCTGAAAATCTGCCAATTGTTCCAAATCACTCAAATACTTATATGACATGTATTTTCTTTATGGGTAGATTTGCACATTTTTATCAGTGTTTTGTATTTGCATAGTTTTTTGCAGCTAAATTTGTGCAAATATATGCAAAGTAATTAATAATGACCTGCAAGTCCTGCAGATTTGGCAAGAGGAAAACTTGGAAACTGGTCCTCTGTGGAATTCATGGGGTGGATACCCTGGTCCCAAGCTATTTAGGGCTTTAAACAACAGTGTTACCACCTTGAATTGGACCCAGACCTCAACTGGGAGCCAGTGAAGATGGTACAGGACTGGCTTTATATGATTGTATCTGCCAGTCCTCATTGATCATCTGGCCTATTCTGCTCAAATTGAAGTTCCCGAACCATCTTCAAGGGAAGCCCCACATAAAGCACATTGCAATAATCCAGGCAAGAACTGACCCAGTGTGTGGATAACTGTTGCCAGGTCCTGTCTGTCCAGATATGGCTGCAGCTGGTATATCAGCTTAAGCTGATGGAAGGCACTCCTGGCCACCTGGACTTCCAGGGATATTTATTTATTTATTTATTTATTATTTATTTGGAAATTTATAGGTCGCCCCTTGCCACAAGCCTCAGGGCGGCTCACAACAATAACAATAATAATTCTAAAATCCTATATTTGAGGAACTCATGAAAAGTTTCCCACATAGTATTTGTGTCTGGGAAGCCAAAAGAGAAGATGATACTATTTGGAGCCAGGAGGGGAATCTGCTGGGAAAAGTGCACTGCTGGGGGTGCAGTGGACAATTTAAATGAGAGGAGGAAGAGGGTGGCGGCAGTGGCGGCAGTGGGAGGGGATTCCATGAGGCAGGCTGAGAGAAAGGAGGTGAGCACAATGGCATGGGAGGAAATTCTGGATGGGAGTTGGAGGAGGAGGAGAGTGTGGAGGCAGCAGGGAGAAACTTTTAGGTGGAAGGAGGATGTGAGCATGGAATGGCACCAGGGCTGGTAGAACAGAGGACACGTGTCTGTGGACACCTTTTCAGAATGTAAAATGTGCCTGAAAAGGTTGCCTACTTCTGATCCATCCAGGTATCCTCATCTTTCCCTCTTGCAAAAATTCAGTGGTAGGTTCAGTTTGATTTAACAAATTCTGTCACACAAAAATCCAACTGCTCCCCCACTAAGGGGCGGTACAGAAATGAGTTATTTCATTCCAGTCAGGAAGTTTCGCTTGTCGTTCAGGCTTTGAGCCAAGTTGTCAGAAAGGCTTTTGTTTCTCCCCTCATGCTGAGGCATGGCAAAGTCAAGTGAGTTTGGCTCACCAAGTGCAAATGAGAAGAATGCATCAAAAGTGGGGATTCTTTATTTCCTTAAAAACAAGCAACCCCCGCCTTTTATGTGTAAAATTTCTGGAACAGAAACTTGGATGCTGGCCTGCCTGATTATATGCTTTGATAGGAAGCCTGCTGGATGGAGACAAAAAGGGACAGTGGCAGCCGTGGTCCCAGGAACCATTTCCTAAAGTAGTAATGGTGAATGTGTTGGTCTGCATTTCTTAACACTGTTCACTGCCTATGCTGGCTAGGACTAATGAGAATTATACTCTGAGAACATCTGGACACATGTACCTGACTTGTATATATGGCAGTCTAGCTGAAGGTTTGGATCTGGCTGGTTCTTGAATGAGAGACCAAATTGGAACTTTGTGCATATAACCTGAAGAAAGGTGGAGCTTTCCGTGTAATTGATGATGATGGTGCTGAACTACAATGGGTTCCTCAAATACGTATTCGAAAGATAGTGACAAGTTTCATGGCTGAGTAAGGATAAAAACCCAGGTTGAACTTTCTTTATCCTAATCCAATGACATCTCTACTCAATCACACTGATTCTCAAGGTACTAGAGATCACAGAATCATAGAACAGCAGAGTTGGAAGAGGGCAAAGGGCCATTGGGTCCAACCCCCTGTTCAGTGTAGGACTCCAAGTTAAATGATCCTGTCCTTCCTCTTTGTGACAGCTTTTCAAGTAGTTGTGGAGTGCTGTCATGGCTCCCCTCAGTCTTCTCTTCTTGAGACTAAACATGCCCAGTTCTTTCAATCTCTCCTCATAGGGGTACGTTTTCAGTCTCTGGGTCATCCTTGTTGCCCTCCTCTGAAACTTTTCCAGCTTGTCTGCATCTTTCTTAAACTGTGGTATCCCAAACTGAATTCAGTACTCCAGATGAGGCCTTAACAGTGCTGAGTAAAGGGAATGAGTACTTCACATGATTTGGAAGTGATACCTCTACTAACACAGACTAAAATTCCATTTACTCTTTTTTTGCAGCCACATGGTGACTCATATACAGCTTGTGAACTGCACAATTCCAAGATCCTTCTCACTTGCATTACCATTGAGTCAAGGATTTCCCATCTTGTAACAATGCATTTGGTTTCTTTTTCCTAGGTGCAGAACCTGGCATTTCTCCCTACTGAATTTAATTCTGTTGTTTTCAGCCCAGTGCTCCAACCTATCAAGATCACCTTGGATCTTCTTTCTGTCTTCGAGGGAATTAGCTATCCCACCCAGTTCTGTGTCATCTGCAACACTGGCAAGTGTTCCCTGCCCTCCCTCCCTGATTAATAAAAATGTTGAAGAGCACTGTGCCGAGGACTGGACTGTGTCGTACCCTGCTTGTTACCTCTCCCCAAGTGCTGTTGATGAGCACTCTTTGAGTCTGGGGGTGGGTCATAGATCTTCTTCTGGGAGAAGACTGAGCCAAAGTAGGAACTGAGCACTTCTGCCTTTTCTCTGTCATCTGTTATCATTTTGCCATCCACACTAAGATGTCCCCTTTCAGATGCAAAACATATTTTCCACTATAGATTCCCACATCTGGTAGATATCAGTCTGCCACGTCGAATGAAACCATTCTGAATAGACATGTGTGAGGAATCCAATGGGAAGGGTAAAAACTGGTTGAGTTTTCATGATTCAGACCCCTGGATTCCTGTGCATTTGCACTGTGCTGACATCTAGTCTCTCTGGTGAAAGTCAAGCCAGCCTGTGGACTTCCATTTCTAAGACTGGGCATAATTTCCACATGAAAAAAACACCAATTAAATGTGCTAAAATAGGCACATGAATTACCACACGATTCTGCTATTTGCACAAATCTCATTTGTGGTTTTAAAAAATGTGGGGTCAGACTTGGAGACAGAAGTCTGAGAAAAAGCCCCAAACTTGTCCTGCTTGTGATTGTAAATGCAAAAGAAATCCATTGAGCTTGAAGAAGTTGGAATTCCTTGATTCAGTGCCTCCCTAAATTTCTGAACGAATTAGATGGCAATCCTTCAGAAGATGGGCTAATGACTATTCATCGTAAGTAATTGCACCAAATGATTTCATGTTATATCCTTTGATTATCTGCAGTTAAATGAGGATAATAATTTCAGGGAAATCCTTCCATAAAACATTGTAGTTAAGAAATAGTGTGGAATCCGGAAGGGCTAAAATGATGAATCCATAGCATTGCATATAGTATTTTCTTTACTGCAGCTGCTAACCATATGGAATATTTTCTGGAATGCAATTACTGTGCCAGTCTGCTGACTTAATACAATGCATGACTACTGGGTAAGACCCAGAGTTCCAAGCAGGTAAGTCTGTTTTGTATGAAACATGTTCCAACTTCAGAATTATCCTTCACAGAAGTCTTACCAGAAGCTTCCTTCATGAGTTGTTCCAATATGGACCAGAGAGCCCTTCAGTTGGATGACTATCCTCTGTTAAGCATTACACATGATCACCCTGCTTCCTTGTGAGAAATTATGACATAACCATGGGTTCAGCCTGGTGTTAATTTTGTCATGTGGACATGCCTATTCGCCCCCTGTTCAAAGTGCCCTAGATTACAATATGAGAGAGAAGATGCTTGGTATCCTTGGATGATTAATCTACATAATTCTGGAAACCAAGTTAACAGCAACGTGACCAGCCTTCCTCATTACCTAAGGAAAAGAAACTAGCTGGGACCTGGCTTGGGACCAGGATACCTAAAGGAGCGCCTTTTTCCCTACATGCCTTCCCACCCTTAAGATCGGCAGCAGAGGCCCTCCTCTGGGAGCCCTCCTTGAAGGGGATCAGGAGACAGAGTACTCGGAGGAGGGCCTTCTCTGTGGTGGCACCCCAACTATGGAATGCGCTCCCTAGAGAGGTCTGCCTGGCACCGTCATTATATGTTTTTCGGAGCCAGGTCAAGACCTTTTTATTCGGCCAACATATAATTTTAGTGATATGACTTATTTCTATTTTAAATGATGCTCAGCATGGAATAGTTAATTTATTTTATTCTGAAATAATGTTGTAAGCTGTCCAGAGATGACAGTAATGGATGGCATACAAATCTTTTAAATAAATAAAGAATAAATAAATAAATAGATGAATAATTAGAACTGCACTGTTTTTTCTTGCAGCTGTTATGATCCTGAATCTGCCAGAGTGGTCTGAGAAAGCCCACTGAGGAACTCCTGATTGGGCCACTGGGCCACTTGTGATCAGTTTTTCAATTGTATGTCGATCGGGATATACTGAAAAAAACTGGCTGAAATCTGCCAATGGCACACTTCATAGCATATCCATTAAATGAACTTGGCATCTGAGAAAATTTTCCATAGCTAATATCCCCAAATTTACTGGTGGGATTTATTCATATTCTTACAACCTGAAGTATATACATTTTTCCTACTGGTGTTGCTTAGATCTCTTTATCTCTAATGGTGTAGCATTGTATCATAGTGAAAGTAGAACTGTGAAATGGCATTTTGCTACAGATTTGAAAAAGTACCCATGATCAATACATTGCCATGTATTGATTTATGCAGAGAAATGAAGGCTTTGTTTTACTTAACCAAGTAGTCTTCAAAGAATTCTCTAGAGGTTGTCAAAGCTGTGGAATGAATATTGCAGGATATCTTTCACTATTTTCGTTTGGTGGCTGACAAAAAGGCAGGTTCTCTTGGAAAAAGGCCTCAGGGCAAATCTGGACATAAGAGAAAATATAAGCATGCTGGGAGAAACCATGAATTCAGGATGAAGGGGAGGCTGGTGGAGAGCTCAGCTGTTCCAGTATACAGATAGAGTGGTACCTCAGCTCACGAATGCCTCAGTTGACAACCAAATCATGTCACGAACAGAAATTTCAGAAATTTTTTTGCCTTAGGTCGCAGACTCCGCATCGGGTGATGATCATGATCATGTCCATCTTCCCTGCATGAGTGTGACTAAGATTGTTCCCGTCATGGGGCACTTGTGCATGGTTGCACTTGTGCAGGGAAGACAGGCACAATCGTAGTCATGCTGGTGGGGGGGGGCAGATGGCTGCGAGCATGCTCGGGGGGGGAGATGACTGTGATCTTTGTTCTTTGTTACTTTGTTGTTCTTTGTCACTTTGTTTCAAATTTTTGTGATGAAAAAATATTTACAGAATGGATTAACCTTATTTACATTGAACCTTATGGGGAAATTTGACTTGGCTCATGACCAATTTGGGTCATGACCAGAGTCCTGCAACGAATTAAGTCCGTGAGCCAAGGTACCACTATAAATGGATGGAGAACTCTAACTTTAAGCGGGCTGGCCTTTGACCAGGTTCTGATTCGCAGATTCTCCTGTACCGCTTCAGACTCCAGGCACATGTGTGTGAGCTCATGGCAGGAGGTGGGAAGTGACATCTTCCCCATATGAGTTAAAACCATCCAAACACTTCTATAACATATAGAAGTGAATTCCACAGATCAACTCTGCAGTATGTGAAGTACTTTCTTTAATATTTAAGGCTTTTTGCGAAGGGGGCGGCATAAAAATGCTCTAAATAAATATGTCCTGAATCTTCACTTGACCTCAGGTTCAAGTATTATAAGAGAAGGAGAAAAACGTTTCCCCATTGACTTTCTCCCCACCATGCATAATTCCATACATCTCCCCCATGTCTCCCATACTCACCCTTTTTTCTAAACTAAACAATCTCACCAGTTGCAGCATTTCCTCACAAGAGAGTTGCTTCAGCCCTTTGACCATTTTAGTTGCCCTTTTCTGCCCTTTTTCCAGCTCTACAATATCCTTTTTTAGGTGTTTCGTATTCTTGGTGGAGTTGTAGCGTAGTTTGTAGAGCGGCAACATGATCTTGACGGTTGTATTTTCAATTCCTTTCCTAATTGTTCCTAACACAAGATTTTTCCTTTTTTCACCAGCTGAGCATGACTGGTCAACATTTTGATTCAACCCTCAGCTAAATATTCTTGGCCAGCCACTGCTAGCCAAGGTTAGGGCATTTATTTTACACTTCACTGAATGGAGTTTTGATGCCCATTCCTCCAGTCTGGAGAGATCCTTTTGGAGCTCCTCCAGTCCTCTTCATTCCAAGTAATTGTCTTCATCAGCAAACTTGGCCACACCTATGTAATGTGGCCCTTAAGCTTGTCCTGAGATGGACCAGTTTTACCTTGAGGACAGAATTTTAAATAAGAATTAGGACAGCACTCAAGTATGTGATCCCTCCTGTACAACCTGAAAAGAGTACAATCCAACAAGAGCTTCACCAGATGTTCCTGTTGTACTGTAGTTCTCTAATGAGCCACTGCTTGATCAGCCAAGGGGGGTGGGGTGGGACTTTTCTTGGCTTCCTTTTTTGGCTGAATTGGCTGAGTCCTTGGGAATCTATCTCTCCCGTGCAGAAGACTTGAGTGGCTATGTGTGTGTGTTGAGTGAGATTGTCGATTGCAGAAGAATAATGCTAGTGCTTAACAATTGAAAGGCTCTGTCTTATCAGGGGGGAATGTAGTTGCAGTAGCAAGTAGGTGGGAGATATCAACAGACAAGTGAATAAAATCCCACATTGTTATTCTCTGTTTCTGTATATTAAAATTCGATATGAATATTTTTAAAAGAAAAGGAAAAACAAAGAGTGAGATGAGACTACAAATATGTAGGCAATTGGATGCTTTTGATTGAACAACCAGTCCCTTTATGGCCAAGAATGAGTTATACACAGCCTTACAATATGACCATTTCTTGAGGGTTGTCATGGTAGATACAGAAATTTTGGGAGTTGTCTGTTGATTATTACTTTAAAAAAGGCTTCATTTTGAGCTCCCCGTTAATATCCATCATAATGAAAAATAAGACTACATACATTTACTGCTCTCACCTGGTCCCTTTCCACAGTACATGTGTTGTGCAGGATATTAAAAAAAAATCTATGATGCACAAGTGAGTTGTAACAGGCAAAGCAATTACATCTCTGTCTTGCTTTTTATTCAAAGCTCATTGGGTGTCGAGACTGATCAGGTTTTTTTTGTTTTGTTTTAATTCTCCACATTGTGATGGAAATCTTTCTGAAATCCCAGCAGCTCTGTTTTCCTGTGGGCAGGAGAAAGACTTGTAGCATGATTTGTTCATGTTTCCTTGGAAAGCAGTCCCATGGAGTTGCACCATGCTTGCCCCCATGGTGTGATGTCGCTCTGTTGCGCATTTTCTGACAGAACGCAGTCACATGGCCCTCCTCCGAGGGCTGAATGTCGTCAGGAACGTGTGGCACACCTGTGCATATCCAGCATGTGGGCACATCCTCCTGATGCCCTGTGCACCTTGGCTTTGCTGCACAGGGGCTTTTCTAGCTTAGGAAGCCCCCCTTCCCACACACAATGGGACAGGAGCGCTGTGGGGGCCGGCTGGGTTGTCTTCACTCCTCCCAATGGAGGAATGGAAAAGCCTCGGGGAGACTGGCCTCATTGAGCTTTCGCTCTCCCAGGAGGAGGCCCAATGGGCAAAGCGGGGCCAGCTGAGACACCACCGCCCCTCTGGCAGAGGATCTAGGGACCCGGCAGCACAGCTCTGCCACATGTGGGGGCTTCCTGACAGCTTTCAGTGATGACAGCGGAATTTTCCTTCCTGATGAGCGTGGGCTGGGCAGCTGAGGGGCTGGTGGAAACCTCAGCTTCCTGCACACAGAACCTTTGCTTAAGCCCATGGGCATCCCTTCCCTGTGGAATAGGCTGGAAGAAAATTCCCTGGGAAGTGGCAACATGTGGAAAAAACTGCCTGAGGCAGGGAGGTTCGACTGCCCCAGCCCACACTTCCTTTTGAGCTGAAATTTAGACCCCTCCCCTATCTATGTGAAAGGAGATGTCAGGGAAAACATGTACTCAGTCAGACCGTGAATGGACTACTGCTGGATGCCTGAAGCATCGTTTCTTCCCTTACTCTCCTTACCATCACCACGATGGGCTTTTCTGGGACTGCAGGAGAGACCTTGGAGAATCTGCACATTCATTCTGCCTTGTTAGGCCTCTTCAATGCACTGCAGAGTTTAACATCCAGATAATGGGTTGCAGGGTCTCCTGCCATTTCTTAGATTGCCTGTGCAAGCCCATTTTTGAGCAATCAGGCCTAATATATTGTTTGGAATGGAGCAGTAATAAAATTCCCTCCGATATCTATATGCAATAAAATATTCATGAAAGACAGATGATGACTTTAGGTTCGGAAATCTCCTCAGTTGCATTTTTTTTGGAGCAGCCTTGACGTTTTATATGTAGTATGTGATGTTGGTACTATGGAATGGTGTATTTGCAAATAGTGATGCAATTTTTCTGTGTAGGAACATAATACTTGACATTCTATCAGGTGAAAATATTTTATGTTAGAGAGATGGCTAGAGAAGGAATGAAAATAAAAAATCATTGTGGCTCCCTTCTCTTTCTCTCTGTGCTCAGGATGTCCTCGCTCAATTCCCAGTTCCAGTCCATTCCCAGTGGACTATTAGTCAAAAGCTCTTGTAGCATATGGTGAATTGGAGGCTAGAATGCCTATTATTCCAGCAATTTGCTTTTCTCTCATATTAGCAAAATACCTCACGATTATTGATAAGTAAGGCTGTGAGGAGTGAGAAGTGAGGAAGCTTCAGTAGTGCAACAATATCTATGCATGATGCCCTTTCTCCTAGCAGGATATCTCCCAGTTATCCTGGCCTGGCCATTAATATTCAGGAAGATAAGAATGTTTTGCCTTCATTGCAAAGTCTCTAAGGGCAATGTCTGGTTTATGGTAAAGCTCAAAGAGTGTAGAAATGGGCAACCAAAGTGCTCAAGGGTCTGACGCAGCTTTTCTAAAAGGAAAAGGTGTAGCATTTGTTGCTCTTTAGCTTAGGTGTAGAATGATGAATGTAGAAATGAATGATGTAGAAATGCACTCTTACACTGTTACATGTGCTATATACCCATTCAGTTCCCAGAACAAGTGATGAGCATCCTTCCCACAACAAAGGGATAGACCAGTCAATATAAAGCCTCTTTCCCTCAATCCCTCTATCAGGTTGTGTTTCCTGTCCAGGGACGATGCTTCTGGGACTCTGTAGCATAGGTCAAATCTCAGAATCCTAGTGCACTGTTACCCTCCAGATGATGGCATTATCTAAGTATTCAAAGCATAGGAAGCTGCCTTACATTGAGTTGAACTACTGGTCCATTTGGATTAGTGTTGTTGACACTGACTGGCAACAACTCTCCAAGATTTCAGGCAGGGGGTTTCCCAAATTTACCTGGAGATGTCAGGGACTGAAACAGCTAATCGCTAAATGCAATCTCAGCTTTGGCACCTTCTTTTTAATATAGGAAGCTGCCATATTCCAGGCCAGGCCAGTGGTCCAGTTAGCTTAATATTGCTCACACTGAGCAGAAGGAAGAAGCTGGGGAGTGTAGTTGTGACTGTTTCCATGCACAGCGTGGGCTCTCCTACTGGATTTCCATCATGCTTGCATTGTTCTGTACACTCAGTTAGAAGGGGGGTACATCCAAGATGGTGGCTTGCGATGGTAGGCCCACCAACCATCACAAGCTGGGGATTACTCTTCTGTGTGGTCTAAATACCCATACCTTTTCACAGAGTTGAGGCATCTGTATCTCAAGGTGCATGGCTTGTGGTAAGGTTGAGTCTTAGAGACCCGTGTTGAATCATGTTGACAACGTTGCAGCGTTGCTGCCTAGCATGGGCCTTTGATATTGTCCAAGAAGCAAAAGTACAGTTGAAAGAATCCCATCACAGTTGTCAGTTGGTCACATAGACGTTAATGGCTTGGTTTAATCGGATTATACGTATCTAATATATTCATGCACTTGTGATTTTTAAATAGCTATAGTAAGAAGATTTAAAAAGGAACAGCATGGTGAGCTGCATAATGCCATGAATACGTTTAGCATGATTGGAAAGAAAATGAAAATCCACTAAAACTTTAGAACATTCTTAGGGGCTCAGGCCAGGAAACGAGATTGCCCCCGACAGACTTGCCAAAAGACAAGCGCGGAGCTGTATATCTTTGCTGACTAGGGTCCATCAGGGAGCTTGTAGGGCCTACTTCTCACATGGTGGTAAGCCTGTGCCCTGTGTCTTATCTTAAAGGGAACAGTGCTCTATTTGATTATGTTCTTTACTTGGACTGTCCACCCCATGCCTGGTTGGAGGACAGAGAACCATAATAAGTCCAGGTTACCTGGTCACAATATTGCCCACTATATTGTATGAAGTTTTGTTTTGTTTTATTTGCATTATAATAACTTCTAAATTCCCCCCTATACATATGGATTAGCAAATGTAAATTCTATGCAATTCTTCTATACTACTTTGTTTTCTTTCTTAGCAATGTGTACAAAGCTGCATGACTGAAATAAGCAAATAAATGAATCCCTGAAGAAAGAAAATTACTAAGCCCATTCTCAATTTCCTAGTGTTCTAAGTTCAGTGAAGGTTTGATGTAAGTATTTTCGAAGCAGCAGTGAAAAAAAATCAGCAAAAAGAGCAACATGATATAGAAACTGACAGTAAAAATAACCAGTGGTTAAAACAAAACATGATGCAGCAAAGAAAGCAAAGGAGCAAAGCAAAGCAAAGCAAAATTACGTATCAATTGCAAGTATCAGTTTAAACTGGTTTGGAATCAATATGGCTTCAAAACCTGCTGAAAAGCCATCCATCCTGGTGCCAAACAAAGAGAAAACAAATACGGCTGGCAGTGTAGAACAATGTGTAATAACCAGTGTGAGTAGAACATGGCTCACTCAATGATCATTGCCATAAAAATAGAGGTGTTGCACAATCACATCCCTAATTTCATGGCATGGGTCTGGGATACTTGAACAATCACCTGGTTTCGATTGGTAGCCTTGTCTGGATCTGCTTGTCAACTAAGATTGTGATGCATCCACGGGGCTGAACCATCTCTGTATCAGGAAGCAGGTTAGGGAACGTCCTGACTTATTTGGCCCTTTTCTATTCTCTTTTGTTGTTAATAAAGACTGCAGCTGTATTCCCCAACATTTCTATCCCTTGCTGTTTCATTGCTGACCGTAAAGCACAACTTGATCTACTGTCTGTGTTTACTGCATTGTGCTCTGCTGGACTTGTCGTGTATTTTAAAAGATTGTGCAAAAATTTTGGTGCCCCTTTTCCCAATGCTGAAATGTTAGACTGGTTGGGTAGTATCCAGCACTCTTGCTCTGCATAGGCAATTCATGTGCAAGCAACCTCTAGTGCCATATCAATAGCCTAAGCTGGTGTGGCAGGCGGAAAGCTTATCAGGAGTGCTTGAGCTTCTGGCATAGCACTGAAGGTCATGCATGCCAGTGCTATATTGATTGCATAAGCAGAGCAGCAATGTTGGAGAAAGCCCTCTGTTCCTGGAGTGGTACAGCTAAGAGTGGGCTTGACTCTTGCAGCAAGCTGCAGGATCACAAGTTTGCCGGGTTCCAGGCTTGGCAAGGTGGGTATATGTCTCTTTTGGACTTAGATAATAACCATAGAAATAATTCTTAATTCAGGAGGACAGTGGTTTCTTTTCCTGTTAGAAATGCTGGCATTTGCACTGGAATGGAGGCCTGGTCTATTGGGCCATTTTAAATGTTCATAAAGGTCTCCCAGCACATCAAAACTACATGTGTTCAGTCCTATGCAAAGAAAGGCACCGGGTAGTAAGCTCCACTGAGTCCAGTGCAACTGACTGTCTTCTGACTACACATGCGTAGGATCATGCTGTGTTCTGGGCAGGGAGACAAGGCCTTTCCCCTGAATGAGGAATATGTGGCTGGAAACATGGAAGGACCACAATGGCTGCTCTGACAGGGGCCCCTGGAAAGATGGCATCAGTGTTTTCCTGTGGATGGAGAAATAGGCTGGAAACATTTTGTTATGTTTCAGAAAGAAAAATGATCCTGTAGCATTTCTTTGATTCCCACAGCCAAGAATGATCTTTTAGAAGCATAATTGGAGGAAGACAATCAGCTGTTTGGGTCAGGAAGTATCAGGAGGCAACGCAACTGATGTGCAGGTGTAAAGTACTTTTAATGACACATCCCTTGAGGTGAGGCCTTCTTGTTTATCCCAAAAGGTACAATAGAAATGCAAAACACTTCTTTCCTATTCGTTATATTTAAGTAAGGAGGCTGTGCATTTACTTACCAGAATTGCTGTGATTCTGAGAATCATTATGTGATTCATCTCATCATGATTTTTTATACTAGGAAAAATATTTTGTTTTTTAATTCACTACATGATTATCCCATCATCTCACCTCATTATTAAACTTGAGTGACACATGGAAAAATGGATCAACTTTGGGAAGAGTGGGCTATTTAGCTGCGGTAGCTTGCGATATAGTGAGCCACACTGACAGAGAGCTGGTAGTTTTTCCAGGTGGAGAGGCATGGCCAGAGCAGCCTTTTTATTCTGGTGCTTACCAGGTATTTTGGATGGCAAGTTCATCCATCACATCGTAATACTGGATGGATTTTTTGAATTTTCAAGGTGTGTAAGATAATAACCATGGGATGTTGTTTGTTTGTTTGATTGTTTACTGGAGGAGGAGGAGCAGGAGGAGGAGGGGAAGGGGAAGGGGAAGGGGAAGGGGAAGGGGAAGGGGAAGGGGAAGGGAAGGGGAAGGGGAAGGGGAAGGACCATTCTTGTCTATGCATGTTTCCAAAACAGAATGCTCCTGAGAACAATGCTGCATCACAACATGACATTGTTGCCAAAGGCAATCTTTGTGGAAAAGATATCTGACCCCATACTAGGAAAAAAATTGACTGCCCCAACATTCTCCGATGTGTCTTTTCCACAGTGTGGACAAATTAATGCTTGAAGTATCAGCCCAGTCTTGTTTGGTGCACATGAGTGTGAGTGTATTTTAACAATTAGTATTGCTGCTCCTCATATTTGCACCAGCAGTTTTTTTTTTCCTAATACACTGAAAGCACTGTAGGGGGATACCCTCTTAAAATCAGATATTGAGTAGGGGAGATCTAGAGTTTTGTACTGTAAAAGTTTGTAAATGAAACTGAATCAATTCACACTTCCTGACTAGTTTGTGGATTGGAATATTTTATATGACAAATTTCACACTTCTGTGAATTTTGCAATAATACTTCTTGGCTCAAAAATGTGCCAGAATGCATAAAACATGTATGTTTTTGTTTAGGTATTTTGGTGCAAAATGTCTAAATTATTGCAAAGTTTTAAATAAAATAGACATAAATATGCATATTTTGTCACAAATGTATAGGAAAATAATCCAAATTTTCACACATTTAAAACAGTTTGATAGAAGTAGAAATGGTGTGGAATGAACACATGCAAATCTGACTATGGCCACTAACTAATACTGCTGATCCACTCATATGTTTCTGTTGTGCTTGCAGGAAGCACTGCTTGCACAACATGAACCAGTGCTTCTTACAACAATCCCAGAAATGAGCAGAAAAGCATTCATTTCCCTTTTGCAAACTCCACTGGCCAGCTCCATTCTGGAAAAAGTGTCCCTTTCTCATTTCCAACTGCTGCAGGATCCGTGCTTACCTAGTATTGTACATAGACTTGCATTAAAGATCTCCAGAATCTGGCATCTATTCAAGGGGATTCAGAAATTGATAGCCCATGGAGCAAGCCATGCTCCCGTGGGTTTATTGGAACCAGCAGAGCAGGGGCAGCTCTCTGCCCACCATTGCAGCTGTCCTGTAATTCTAACAGGATCTGTTGTGACAATGAAGGGGCTGTTTGCAGTAGACGGGTATGGTCTACTTCAGTTGCCAGTGCAGATCAGGCTGCAGCATGGCAGATGAATACAGTACACAGCAGGAAGAGGGAAGGGAGAGAGAAAGAGAGAGGGAAGGGCAAGGAAGAGGTGCTTGAGGTGAATCTACAGCTCGGGCAAGAATAATGATTCAGTTGCAAGTTCAAGGCATGATAAGGGGTTAATGCATCAAAATGCTAAAAGTATAGATTCAGCCCATGTCATCAGTGTGGCAATTTGATTCCATGAATTGACCTAAATTTTGCTGAAATAATGGCCTTCCCTTCCTTCCCACACTGTATTATTTGTATATGTGGCAATGTCTCCTGAAGACTAAACCAGTGTAGGGAAATTTGGTGTGCCAGATATGGTGGGTCTGACTCTAGCAGCTCCTATGAACACTTGGAGACTAGAGATCTACGAGAATTTTGTCCTTGCTCACAAAACATGCAAACATGCCCTGGCTGCAGTTTCAGAGAAGATTGTGAATACACGTCCACTGGAAATGTTCATAAGCGTTCGATACATGCCTCCATTTGATTTGCACAACTGTTCCTGTTCCATTGAGTCATCTTGCCTAAATTGTGAAAGTTTATCCAGCAGTTTAAATTTCAGTTTATGGATAAAACTTTTGCAAATTTGGGGAAATTTGCACAAATCTCATTTTTGATCACTTCGTGATTTGGTCAATTTTCTCATTTGTGCAGAGGCAAACCAATGCTTGAAGAATTCAGGTTAACGTAAACATTGCCCTCATCCCTATTGGGAACAGTAACCTACCTATATGTCCTGATCCACAGCTAGCTTCACTTGCCTGATAATAAACTGGGAACTGAGCCAGCTGCCTAACAGTATAGATAAGCTTTGCAACCTTGGTATTACCAGTTTTGAGCATTGGTATTACCAGTTTTGAGCATTCCAAGGAGATTGAAGAGGACAGTTGGCAGCTTTTCCAGGGTAAGTGCCAGGCTCATTCACAAAGGTCTAGTCAAGGCAAAAAGGAAGGGAGTCAGGAACCAGGCCTAAGATGACAGAGTGAGGTTAGATCCTGTCCCCAGACAGTCTATAGGCAGTTCTAGCTCCTGCAGTTTTCACCCAGGAGCTAGCAGGTTATACCCATACTCCCAGACAACAGATAATGCCACAATCTGTCACTCTGCTGGAAACAGAAGACCTGCATGTTTCTCTTCAAGTGCTAATGTTCTTGAAGGCTGGGAGATATTCCTGTCTATGGGCCAAACTCCTGAGCCTTCATGGGGAGGGTGAAGACCCCCCTCATTCATTCCTGAGAGCCCATCCTCCTCATCAACCACCTGCATGTTTTCCACCTAGGTTCCTGTCTCTGCCTCAGGGATCCCTGCCGAGAGAATCCATCTCCACCAGAGAATCCCTGCAGCCAGGTGAGCTAGGATCTTCTTCCAGTGAGAACTCCTGAAGTGCAGGCAAGGTGTCATGGTAGCAGAAGGCACGTTTCATTTACAAGCCCTCTTATAAAAGTACAACATGGGAAGTTTCACAAGTCAAGGCTATAGGTGGCATATATCTAAAGGAACTACAGGTGTTATGAGTTTCAGGTGATCTGTTCTTAAGCTTTGGGATAGATGGCTGCTGGAGGTATATGGAAAACTGAGAAGAAATGCAGATTAGACAGCAGTTCTTTTTATTGCCGAGATGAACAGATGGTGGCAAATTTACAGCAAGTTCAGTTTTATTGCAAAATATGGTCTTGCTTTGAAGTCCTGACACCTGGTCTGCATCCCACTGTGAGAAAAACATCCAGGCATTACACTAATGGACTGAACAATACTCAAAAAGAGAACATCTTTTATTGCATGGAGAAGTGGGGGAACTCTATTTCCCTGGCTTCCCGCTGTCACTCTATTTACTGTAGTCTGTCGGTGCCTGAGTGGGGAGCACTCGAGGCAATACATTAAGACTTGAAAGGAACAATATATTTTACAATTAGGTTAGCAATGGTGTTGCCTCCCTGATGATAATTACAAATCAATTATGTTATTATTATTTTTTAAATGATAACTCCTACGGTGTTTCACTAAGTGAATTTTCCCTCTGTGAGATGGAAACTCTCCAAGGCCAAGAATTAGGAATATCGTTAGCAACAAGAGTGTTTAACCCACTAAGCAATTCTTATGTAAAATCAGATTAAATTAAGGTCATTCAGAGCAAACGGTTGCTAAATATGGCTAGTTTTAAGAAAGTCTAACATTTTCAGGGGGATAGTTAGGGCTGCTGATTCTGTTACACACACACATGTGCTCATGCACACATGGACACTCTGTGAAATGTCGTATCTAACAACACACCATAATAAAACAGTCTTCCCTTGAGGTCAAAGGACAGTAAGGTAAAGGTAAAGGCTTCCCCTTGACGTTACGTCCAGTCATGCCTGACTCTAGGGGGCGGTGCTCATCTCCGTTTCCTGGCCGAGGGAGCCAGCGTTTGTCCGCAGACAGTCTCCATGGTCATGTGGCCGGCATGACTAAACACCGAAGTGCACAGAACGCTGTTACCTGCTCACTGAAGTGGTACCTTTTCATCTACTTGCATTTGCATGCTTTTGAACTGCAAGGTTGGCAGGAGCTGGGACGGCACATGGGAGCTCACCCCAAGTGCAGATTCGAACCGGTGACCTTTCGATCAACCAGCTCAACAGCGCAGCGGTTTAAACCACTGCGCCACCTGCAGTCCTGCCAAAGGACAGTACAGATACAATAATTTACTTTAATCAGTCCATGGTTTAACTGGAGTGGAACTAGATCAATAGAAAAATAAAAATCTGACCAACCAATCCCTTCTGCCTCACAGAGATGACCTGGAGACAGGACTGCATTTACAGAGGAGGAGAGCAGCTCAGGTTCAGCACCATGGACAGCTCCTTTAATGTTCAGACTGAAACCTGGGATGGTTCATCACCTCATGGACATTGGATCCATCAGCACCGATTGTGCATTTTATCCAACTGTTTATAGTACTCACTGGCCTGATGGAATTTGTGGATTAGCCATCGCTGATAGTATCAGTTCAGTCATTTTAGCCCTGAACATTTCCCTTATGAACTGCTTCCTAATAAGCATTTCTTAGCAACATTTCACAGCTTGGGGGTATTCTGAACCCAGGAATATCTCTGGAGGCCCAGGTGGCCTTGGTGGCCAGAGGTGCTTCCTTTAGCTGCAGCAAATAGATCAATTTTGCCTGGATAGATACCTGGATAGACAGAGCCTGGGCACAGTCACACATGCACTGGCAACATGCAGATTAGATGACTTCAAACAGTTTACGTGGGGCTGACTTTGAAGATGGTCTAGGAAATTCAGCTTGTTCAAAATGGAAAGGCTGCACATTTAGTAGCAGGCATAGTTTGTGGTCCCATATAGCATCAGTGCTGTACAAACAACACTGGTTGCCAGTGGAAGCCTGGGCCCAATTTAGAGTGCTTGTTTCGGTGCAGATAAGGGGAGCTCTGGGTGCAGGTGATCACTCCATCCTTTGCTTTGAGATCAGGGGAATGGGGATGAGAAGCAGGTTGAGTACTAGAAGCTGGGACTTCATGAGGGCCAACTTTGGTCAATTGAAGGTCAGATTGGGGAAAGTCTCCTAGGAGAGGGCACTGGAAGACAAAGGAGTCCAGGAGAAGCAGATGACCCTAAAAAGAGAGGTCTGGGAGGTGCAAGCCTTTACGATACTGCTAGTTAGAAAGGCAGGGAGGAGAAGGAGAGTGCTGCCCTGGATGAGAAAAGAAGTGATAAGAGGCATTAGGTGTAAGAAGAACCTCTGTAGGAAATGGGCACTGGGGAAGTAGACAAAGGGTATACTGGGAGGAGGAAGCTTGTTGTAGAAGGATTCTTTTCAAGGCTAAGACTGACTATGAACCAAAACTTGCAAAAAATATCACAAGCAACAAAGAGGGCTTCTATCAACATGTAAACAGCAAGAGGAAGGAGAGACAGGCAGTGGGACCACTTAATAAGGAAGAAAGGCATTTGGTGACTGATGTGGGGGAACAGGCACAGATGACTATTTTGCCTCTGTGTTCTTTCTAAAGCAGGATGGGGAAGATCTGCATGGGAGATCGGATGAGGCTGGGGATTTAGGGGCACAGATTGGAGCAATCCCCCTAGAAGTTGAAGAGCTCCTCAGGGCACTGGACATTAGAAAGGCGCTGGGCCCTGATGGGTTACACCCAAGAGTACCTAGGAAGTTGGTGGGGGTACTTTCACATCCACTGGCTTCCATTTTGAGGCCTTGTGGAGAACAGATGAGGTTCCTGTGGACTGGAGGGTGGCATCACTGGTCCCAATCTTCAAAAGGGTAGCAGAAGGGGCATGAGGAATTACAGGCTGGTTAGCCTTATGTCCTTTCTGGGAAAGACAATGGAAAGCCTCATAATACAGAGAGACCTAGTAACCCTAGATAGGGAAGGGGGGTTGATGACCACATAACATGGCTAAAACAACTAAAAGCTGGGAAACCACCAAAAGATCTACTGAAAGGGATGATGCCAGGAAAAGAAGGTGTGGGCCTGAAGGGCTGGACTGGGACCTCAGACACGTCTCCTGGAGATTCCCTACAACTGCTGGAAACTCTTCCTTTTGCTCAGTGGGGGCAAATGGCACCAGTGTCAAATGCAAAACTGGGGTAAAAAGCTGAGGCAGTCAAAGCAGCACCCCCCCTCCCTAAGCTGCCTGTGGAGTGAGAGGGTTGTCTCCTTTGGCACTAGTGGAAGCTTCCCTTTCAAAGCAACAGTGGCTTCGGGGTGTGTGCCTGCAGGCATGTGCCATCAGAGCCAAGATCACATCAGTGGGGGAGGCCTCCTGTCCCACCTTCTGTGGTCATGATTCCCCCCCCTCCCCATGGCTGCTGCAATGAGTCTGGCCTAAGCTGAGGTGACCAGTCTGCATCCACTTCGAATGGTCAAACATCGGAGGTGTGCCCCCTAGAATATTTTCCTCCCTATGTACTTTTGAAGGGAAGGGTGCTCATCCTCTCTTGTCTTCTGATTACTTCCCCAAAAGAAAACAAACAAAACTCAGACTGGGAACATGTTTCCAAGCTTCCCTCAGATATCTGAAACAGACACACAGACACCCAAAAACCTGACAATAAATCCACAGGAAGGGTGGGGGGGAATCAGCAGCTTGACAGTTAAGGTGTCCCACTGTAGATTTGTTGGCATTCCAATGGATGATGTGAGCTGCTGATACTGCAGCTTTGTGGCACTTGCCATCAGTGATGACAGGTTTTATAGTGCTTCTAAATTGAAGTGTGGAAGACTGTATGAGTCGTTAAAAAAGGGAGCATGGTAGGCAATTGCTGTATAGCGTGTTGTCAGTTTTTGTTTCAGTGAAGTTTAAATATCATATTATTGTCTGTCTTATTGACACAAAATAAAAAGGAGGAAACAAACTTGGTTGGGAGTAAACTGTTTTACTTTGCTTTAGAAACACAGGGAGGGAGCTAATTTAGTATGATTTTTACCCAAGGATTAGTAGATGAACGTTCACATAAGGGAATTAATTGTCCGGAGATATTCAACTTTGGCGTGCTTTTGAATCAAAGGGTGCCAAATTCCAGCGATATCTTCAATGATAGCTGCATAAAAGATGGAGTGTCTCTTCTGATTGCCCTACTAGTGACTATTCATTAATTTATAACCCCAACCCTAGACCTAAACCTAGGTCCTTAAAATGCTCAAGAGCCAATGATGGGTTAGCTCTCAAACAAACCCTGCTGCCCAGAGTCAGCTGACATGAGAAATCATGCCAACTACCCACCATGGGATGAATAGTCAAAATGGCCACTGGCGTGTGCTGCAGCCTTCCAAGGTTTAAACCATGGTGGACTGTTGTGGTCATACCAGCCACCACTGTATAAGCCATGCAGCTCTATGATGGTCCCTTATGAACTTCAAAAAAGAGGGAATATATTCCCCCAAAGAGAACATTCATTTGCATAACATTTGCATATGTATATGTGCACAATTTACACATACAAATGAAAATTTAGAAATGCTGATTACAATTCAAATAAAAATGTAGTACATCTTACCACAGTGTAATGTTCAGCCTCCCTGGAGTCCCCACCACTCCACGGCCAGCAAAGCACAGCTCCCTGCCCTGTGGTCCCAGGTCCCAAATCCCAGGGCCGGACACTGGATTCAGCACGTGACAACCCAAGTGCTGGGGAAAACTTGCTTATTAAAAGACAGAATTAACAGAATAGGGGTGGAAGGTCTTAAAACACTAGAATAAGCCATACACAAACACACACAAACGAGGGTGGAGAGCAACACTTTCACTGAATCAGGGCAGTCTTGGCTTCCCCAAGACCCTTGAGGCCAATTGGCCACCTTGGGCACAAAACAACAAAGCTATCTGTTCCCAGCACTAACACAGTATCCAGTATCCAGTGCAACCTTCTCCTCCATGGAAGAGCACAGTGTCCTTTGTCAGCAACAGGAACCTCTCCTCAGAGAGGAACCCCGGTCTGTCCCAAGCCCTGGCTTTTATCCCTAATAGATCAAACAAAGGACTCATGGAGTGGCAACTTCTGGCATTACCCTGGTGAAAACTGTAGCGCCTTTAGCCCTCAGATCTCCGGCCTTGGAAGAGAGTGTGGCTTCTCCTGCCCTTGGAAGTAACTTACAGTGTCTTAGGGCTTTTCGCATTCCAGGTGCTATCGAGCCCCTTAGCACCTCACTTCCTTGAATCACACCTGGCTGAATCAGCCTGGCCTCTGAACCAAGTGTTAACCCTTCCCCAGCTGAGTATATCCCAAATTCAGATAAAAATGTAGTGATCTTATCATAGCCTGGATGGCTGTGACCAGGTGCCCACGTGCTATCCAGGCACTGGTGATAGGCACCTTCAGGGCTCAGCAATTCCTTCTGACAGTTCTTTACCTTTAAACCAAACTGGGATCGTTAAGTCATACAAACAGAGGATCCCTTCAGAACAGAGGACTGTCCTCTGCACAAGAAGACATGTGGCCGTCTTACGGTTCAACCCCCCTTCCCCTCACTTTATCAGACTGGTTCCTGAACCCCTTTGCTATTCTTTTGCATTCGTCACTCAGTCATTAGATAAAATCATAGAGCAATCTGGCTTCACACAAGCCACTTGTCTGTCAGCTTCATCCATATTCTACTCTTCCTCCCCTGCTCCTGCTTTTCTTGAATGCACTAGAATGGGAGATGCTCATTCACCCATTTCATTCCGCCACTTGCTGCTTGCATTTATTTCATTTGCTGGCTTCTCCTCCTTTCACTGTGGCTCTTTCAGCTTCTTTCCTGCTGAAGGATGAGCAGGTGAAAGGGCTCCTTGGGAACATTTTTCCATCTTATGCCAAGGATCAATTGGCAACATAGCTCAGCAGAAATCTCGATCTATCTGAGAGCAAAAATGTAACCTTTGTGAGATGTGATTTGTGGTATGTGCTGCAGGATGGCAGGTGGGAAATCTTCAGGGCAAATATGTGAACACTGGAGGAAAACACAAGCCCTGATGGATGTTTGGCCTATTAGGTTGGGTTAGCTGCCATCACCCATTCTCTTCATTACATTGAAAAGCATTTAAGCTGAATACCAATGGCCCAAGTTCAATGCAGTAGAAACCTCCTGGGGTTTCATAGCTCTCTTGTTGCTTGGCATTTCAATTTGGTGGCAGAGTCTATGTCACTGCATGACAAAAAGACAGGGCAGCCCGACAAGCCTTAACACCCAGTTTGTGGTACCGAGAAGCGCATGAAGAGAATTAAAAAACAAGCATGGTGTATGACAGTACCTGCATTAAAAGAATAATCAGCCTTCTGATTTGATGTGAATAATTGCTTTGATTGATTAGTGCAGTCAACAACCAGGCGAGGGAAAGAAAAAAGGAGATACATTGGACCCTACTGGAAAAGCATCACGAGTCAGTGGTTGACTGCCCTGCATTTAGTTTCAAATGTGTACTTGAATTGCATACCATTTTTGATCAAAAGTTTGTATTTAATGCCAAAAAGCATTTCTAGTATAACATAGCACTGAAGATGATTATGAGCAGATTGGAGCGATGATAATGAGTGGGTGGGATGAGGTTTTAGCTGGGATCAGACCCTGTCACAGCCTTAATCTGGGGCACAGTGGGGTCTAAACTGAGTCAGAAGGGCTTGGGTTAAGCAGAGCGGTTTCCTGACCATGGAAGAATATAGTTTTGCTTAATTCAAGCCTCCGGGAGTACACTTACCACTAATTACATTTAATAATGTCAGACTGATGTCAAGATCAAAAAAGGAAAAAAGGAAAGGAAAATGAAAAGGATGGAAAAAAGAAACAGAACTTGGGTATTCTAATTATCACCCTTAAAGCTGTTACATTCCTAAGCACAAAATCCTGTCTTGGTTCAGCAGCCAGTACAGCAAATTGGACCAAATTTTTAAAGTCACATTTTTACCAGCGTAATGAAACACAAATGCTTGTGCATGCAAGAATAGCCAGCTTCTCATTCTGGCTATAGAAAAGGCCCAACAGTTCTGCTTCAGGAACTCTGCAAAGAGAACAAAATGATACATGCATTTTGGGTTAGGTGTTCAACAGTACTTGATCCAGAAAGGCAAAAAACCTGCCTTTTTATCTGTATTTATATGAAATATGACAGTCAACATATTGAATACCTCTTTCCTTTAAAGCAGCACATTTGTTGCTTATGTTGAGTCATTTTGGCCTTGCACATTTTAAAAAAATGTACATTGCTTCTGAAAGCTCTCTGGAAGAACAGAGTTCCAAAGCTGGGGAGTGACCAACAATGACTCTGGTCCAAGTGCTGGTGGCATTCAAAACTGGAGCATGGCTTGGGGCACTATTCAAATGCTATCACTGCTGACCATACAGATGGAGATGTGCCATCAACAGGGATCGGAAAAGAAAGAGAGATGCACTGCGCACATGTCTTCCATGTAAGCCTCACTGCAATTAATGGGGGCAGTTTCACTGGGCATAGAAATTCGCAGAGGGGCATGGAGTGACGTGTTACATGAAGAGGTGTTTACTGTACGCTACAAATTTGCTGTAATCGACTACTAGTGTGTCCATGTGTATCTGAACGGGCAGCCCAGTTCACTAATGTGCTATGCAGCACTCATTTATGACAAACTGAATGTAGAGCTTACTCTGAGGAAGCAAAGAGAACATAGAAATGAGACAGCTGGACAGTTGTGATCATTTTCCATTTAAGCAGAAATGAAGGCACTTATATGGCCCATGAACTAAAATATCAGCTGCTATTTGTGTTAGCTTTTTCATGAAAGTCACTTCTCCCTCCTTGACTGGAAGAGTCCATGCTCCAAGTTTTCAGACAAACGTGGATATGAACTATAGTTAGGGGCAAAAGCAAAGATGGATTATAGGTTGGAGTTTGATTCTGGATCTCCATTTTAGAGGGTGCAGGATCTCCTAAAACATGTACACTGAAGTTGAGAAGGGCTGGAGGTAGACACTGCTTTGATAGAAGCATCAGTGCTCATGCTATGCGGTGTTGCTTTAGTTCACATATTTCTTCCCCGGATTTTTAAACTATAAAATATTTTGACCAGAAATGAGAATGGAAGAGGAGAAAAACATGTGTATGCCACAGTAGTGACTCCTCTATCTTATCCTTTTTTTGCTGACACTATTCATAAGTGTTCTTGATTTAAATACATATCTGGAGTATGTCATTAACAATGCTTTTCTTCATGCAAAAAGAAGAAAATCATTGCATTTTATCATAAAAGCATTCAATACTCAGTCTCCTTTCTGATTTAGGGGGCCTTTGGGGAAGGCTATTCAAGTCATGCTGTTAACCTAGGAAAGGGGAAATACACAATAATTACTTATGAGGTCTTCACATAATGGACTTAAGGATGCTTGAGGAATTAGATTCCAGTATGAAATGATCTGATATGACCATTCTAGACTAACTTACAAATTGGAATTAAGTTATCCTCTGGCCTTTATGCTTTCTGAATATTTTGCAGCTCTATCCTGTCCCTCCCTCCATCCTTCCATAATCTATCATTTGTCTATCTCAAAAGGCATAGAGAAATTGTATTGTAAAGAAGATATAGCCATAAATGCATCTTTTGGAGAAGTAAGTTTAAAAATACAGATTTGAGTCCACATTTTCATGTGGGGTTTGAAAAATGTGAAAACAGAGTCAAATGTGCAAGTGGAATTGACCAGCAATAGACTGATTCACCCTTTTTCTAAATGCTCTCCATTGAAAACACTAACTGGGTTCAGACAATCTGATAATCCATACTCAAGGGTTGAGTATTAATAAGCCATACCTTGTTAACCATGAAAAGCACATGAAAGGAACACATGCTGCGTTGTGTGTTGTTGGTTGTTCACCCTGATTTGCTATCTTAGCTGGATTCAGCCAACATGACAACTCATGTTTTAATGCAACCCATGATTCAACGGTAATCCACCCTCAACCCTTGTCTGAATCCACTCAGTGTGCTCAAGGTGATGTGAGATAATATGACAACTCTATTTTCATACTGGAGCTTTGATGGACTATTCCCTTGCCTTGTTGTTGGGGTCACCAGTGAACATATATGTGTGAGCAACCCTTTAATTAGCATAATTGGATGGATATAATTGAAAGACCTTGATACAATGATAGGAATCCTTCCATCAGAGAAAAGGAATTTTGGATCCAACCATATACGTATGTCTGGGAGACAGGAAGATAAAGGGACCAGTTTCAAGACTTTATTTTAGCTTGCCTTTCACTGAATCTCCCATGAACAGATCTTGCACATCATTGCCAAGTAGTTGTTGATCAGTGGACCTCAATTATCTGTAACCTCCTGAGGCAAAGAAAGCATCCTTATTTTAGCCGTTGTGAAGAGCTCTCACTTGTAAGTCATCCATTTCAATTGAAAAGAGAACTATGTTCAAGAGAGATGGCTATGCTGCGGACTGAAAGAAAATCATTATTTGATTCACGTATTTCTATTGTGTGGAGATAACTGATATTAAAACTTTCAGGTGCGTCCATACTGAGCCAACTGAAACTAGGTATCTGTTTAACATTCTGTATTATGTTCTGTTCTTTGTTCCTCTGCAGTCTGTCATTGCATGCCTCACTCAAATGCAAGCCAAGACCTTTGGAGATTCAAGGGTCTGTTTTAGAGTGAATCTTTGGAATTGTTCTTCAATTCAGTTTTCAGTATAGTGTATTGTTCTTTTAAATGTGAGCATGATAAACAACCTGAGATGTAATTCCATAGTGCAGCTTTGTGATCCCAATGAATAGAAGAAACTTCCTCTTAGAACCAAGAACAACACCATCTCTTATGCTGGAACTGCCTCCACATGGGTGGTGATGGACAGATTGTTCCATGTTGGACTGGTGTCAGCTTCACATGTATTGTTTCCAAAGTCTCCTCCATCTCATTTTGACATTAATCTGCTCAGAACACAACGCAATTCAATGCAAACATATGCTATTTTGAACATCTCCTTCTTGTGCAAATTTTAATCTCAAATGTACACATTTCCGTACACTTTTAAAATATGTGATTAGGAGCACATTTGGCTATATTTTTCAAATCTTGTATCACAAATTTTGTGAAGTATGAAAATGAAAGAATAACCCCAACAGCTTGCTGAACATGAAAGGAAATTCTCCATAAGTGAGCCCTTTAATACATGGTTTGGTTCAAATCCACTGTCATCTGCACATTAGGTGCTGTCTTTGGTTCTTCACACTGTACAACTCTGTGTGATAAAATCAGGGGAAGCTAGCCAAGAAGGCTGAAGGGCACAAAGTGCTTGGGGCAATTATGTGAACAGCCACTGCCAATTTTCTGTTGCAGGAGCCAACAAAGTCAGTGAGGAGGCATGAACGATTTCCACAATGCTTTGGAATCTGTTACGATTTAGCAGCTGCTGAGGTCAAATCATTTTAATAGATCACCCTCCTTAAAATAATAATTCTGCATCTTCACTAAAACAGGATGTAACTTCAAAAAAGTCATTAGTCAACGACATACACTGTATTCTGGCCCAGTCCATACATGCCAAAAGTCCCCAATGGGGGATGATTGTGACTCTGGTTGTGTGAGAAAGCCATGCATGAGCCAAGAAGACTGTGCTTCTTCCAGGCAGCAACTTGTGCAAGGAATGTGCCCCTTTTAAAAAGATGAATTTTCCAAGGGAGAAAATTGCTTTTTGGAAGCATGGTTTTTTCCCTTCTCTCCCATGCAGCTGTGGTCACAGGACTGCTCCATGTGGGAAAAGGTAGCACAGATGAACCAGCAGCACATTGCTGGGACCGGATCTAGGATTGTTCTAATCTGTTTTGATTCCAACTGAACTTAAGAGAGCCATGATTGAAGGTTATGAATGCATTAAATTGGCACAATCTCTCAAAAACAAAGAAAAAGAAGAAAAGAAACCTACATAGCTCTTTTTTAATTCCCCACGGACAGTTCACAATGATTGACTTCCTGTACTGGTATCCAACTGTCACTGGCGAAGATCCAGCTAAAAAACAAAGCAAAACATCAGAGCTGTGCTTTCAACAAATAATGTTCCCACCCCATCCATGCAGTCAGTTATGGCAGCACACTGTGATTGTGTTAAGACAGCACTGCGGAAACATGTTTACAGATTACTGCCCATCCATCCAGAAACAAAAAAGGCCAAGAACGGAATGGCAAAATGACTGTTGAAGTCTAAATGGCTCCTTGTCGACACTAATAATATAACGGGTAGGATGGTAACATGCCGGCCAGCATTAAAACTGTCAGCATTTAAAACAATTATCACACACTGGTCCCTCAAATAACAACTGAGGACAGGTTTAGAAAAATGAGCCTTTAACTGGCAAATGTCATTTGATTCACATACACAAAAGCCAAATCAGTTTCTTCAAAATGTCCAATTATCATCATCATCATCATGGAGAAGACAATTATGCTAGGGAAAGTCAAAGGCAGAAGAAGAACAGGAAGGAAGGCCAAATAAGAGATGGATGGACTCCATAAGAGCCAGTGTGGTATAGTGGTTAAGAGCATGGGACTGGGACTCAGAGGATCTGGGTTCTAGTCCCCGCTCGGCCATGGAGCCAACTGGGTGACTTTGGGCCAGTCACAGACTCTCAGTCCAACCTACCTCACAGGGTTATGGTTTGGGGATAAGATGGAGGAGGAGATGTAAGCTGCCTTGAGCCCTTTGTAGGAGAAAGACAGGATATAAATAGAAAAATAAATAAATAAATAAATAAATGACGCTACAGCCTGGAATTCAGAACAGCTAAGCAGGGATGTCATGGATTTTGGAGAGCTTTCATTCATAGAGCTTTCATTCTCTGTAATCCAGAGAAGACTTGATGACATAAAACAACAATACCATTTTACGACCCCTTCTACTAAACCTCCCTGGGCAGTTTTGCAGCATTTCATAAAACAGACATTGCATACAACATGCATTTATAATTTGGTTGTGATAAAATAATGTAAAGATGTGCTGAGCATATTCCCACCCCTGCACATGCACGAATGTTTGCAGAACTATTTTATTTTATTTATTTATGTATTTAAATATTTTTATGCCGCCCCTTGCAGCAGCCTCGGGGCGGCTCACAACACTATACAAATATATTATCAAAAACATATACCAAATTTAAAAAACTGGCCCATCTCAGGTTATCATATAAAAACATACAACAAAATATAAATAAGAAATTTAAATTAATACATAAATTAAACATAAATTAAACAGACATTAACTATTAAAATATTGTCTAAATAAAAAGGTCTTCGCCTGGCGCCGAAAAGCAAATAACGAGAGCGCTCCCCAGAGCGCATCTATGGAATGCGCTCTGGGGAGCGCATTCCATAGATGGGGCGCCACCGCCGAGAAGGCCCTCCTCCGGGTACTCACCCTCCTAACCTCATGCACGGAGGGTTCCCGGAGGAGAGCCTCTGCCGCTGATCGTAGGGGGCGGGAGGTCATATATGGTCGCAGGCGCTCCTTTAGGTAGCCAGGGCCCAAGCCGTTTAGGGCCTTATAGGTAAGGACCAACACCTTGAATTGGGCCTGGACTTCAATGGGAAGCCAGTGGAGCTGACGGAGAACTGGGGTGATGTGAGAACCACGCCCAGTCCCCGTCAGTACCCTGGCAGCTCTATTTTGCACCAGTTGAAGTATCCGGACCGTCTTCAAGGGAAGCCCCACGTAGAGCGCGTTACAATAATTCAACCGGGAAGTCACCAACGCATGTGTCACCGTCGTCAGGCAATCGAGTTCCAGGAAGGGACGCAGCTGATGTATCAGCCGAAGCTGTTGGAAGGCGCTCCTCGCCACTGCTGACACTTGAGCAGTCAAGGTCAGCTCTGGGTCGAGGAGCACTCCCAAGCTGCAGACCCTGTCTTTCAGAGGGAGTGCAACCCCATTCAAGACTAGGGTCAGGTCCCCTACACTGTAGCCCGACCCACCTACCAACAGGACCTCCGTCTTGTCTGGATTGAGCCTCAGTTTATTGGCCCTCATCCAGCCCATTACCTCGGCCAGGCATCGGTTCAGCACAGCCACCGCCTCACCTGGATCGGTGGAGAACGAGAGGTAGAGCTGGGTATCATCCGCATACTGCTGATGCCGCAGCCCACACCTCCTGATGACCTCCCCCAGCAGTTTCATGTAGATGTTAAAAAGCAAGGGGGACAGAATGGAACCCTGCGGAACCCCATGGCATAACTGCCATGGCGCAGAGCCATAGTCCCCCAGCACCACCTTCTGGTATCGGCCATTGAGATAGGAGTGGAACCACTGCAAAGCAGTGCCTCCAACCCCCAATCCCGCCAGCCTCTCCAGAAGGATACCATGGTCGATGGTATCGAAAGCCGCTGAGATGTCAAGGAGGACTAACAGGGACGCACTCCCCCTGTCCCTCTCCCTGCATAGGTCATCGTACAGGGCGACCAAGGCGGATTCAGTGCCGAAGCCGGGTCTGAAGCCGGACTGAAATGGGTCCAGATAATCAGTTTCCTCCAAGAGTGCCTGGAGTTGTCCCGCCACCACCCGCTCCAGCACCTTACCCAGAAACGGGATGTTGGCCACCGGTCTATAATTGGTGACCACCTCTGGATCCAGGGAAGCCTTCTTTAGGACTGGCCGGACTACCGCCTCCTTTAAGGGGGCCGGCACCCGGCCGTCTCTCAAAGAGGCGTTGACCACCTCCAAGATCCAGGGCTCAATCCCGTCCTTGGTGCTCTTTAATAGCCAAGATGGGCACGGGTCCAGTAAACAGGTGGTTGAGCGTACCGATCCAAGCACCTTGTCCACATCATCGGGCCACAAAAACTGAAATTCATCCAATAACGAGGGACAAGCCGGCATGGTTGGTCCCTCCCCAAAAGAATCAGTACCAAAAGTGGAGTCCAGCTCGTGACGAATCAGAGCAACTTTCTCCTGGAAATGCGTGGCGAACTCGTCACAGCGGGCTTTCGAGGGTGGCACCAGATCTTTACCGGGGCCCGGTTTTGTCAACCCCTGCACCACCCGAAAAATCTCTGCCGGACGGCATTGCGAGGAGGCAATGGACGCGGAGAAGAATCGCTTCTTCGCCGCCCTCACCGCCACAGCATAGGCTCGATAGTGTGCTCTAAGATGTGTTCGGTCGGACTCATCACGTGATTTCCTCCACCTGCGCTCTAGCCGTCTCCCAACCCGCTTCATCGCCCGTAATTCTGATGTATACCAGGGAGACGAACAGGCTCTGCCAGGTTGGAGAGGGCGCTTGGGAGCGATCATGTCGATGGCCCTGGCCATCTCCCCATTCCATGTTTTGACCAGGGCCTCCACAGGAGCGCCAGCCTTGTCAGCCGGAAAATCCCCCAGAGCCCTCAGGAATCCGTCCGGATCCATCCGGCTCCGGGGGCGGACCATCACAATCTGGTCCGCACCCTTACAGAGGGAGAGGCCACTCTCGAGCTCAAACCTCACAAGGAAATGATCTGACCATGACAAGGGTGTCATACATTCTTCACCCTCAGATCACCCTCTTCCTCCCCCGTCGAGAAAACCAGGTCCAAAGTGTGTCCACGTTCATGGGTCGGGCCGGTGACATGTTGAGACAGCCCCATGGCCGTCATGGCAGCCATGAAGTCCTGAGCCGCCCCAGAAAGGTCAGTCTTGGCATGGAGATTGAAGTCCCCCAGGATCAACATCCTGGGGGTCTTCAACACCAGGTCCGAGACGACTTCTGTCAGTTCAGGCAGGGAGTCTGTTGGGCAGAAGGGTGCTCGGTACACCAACAGAATCCCCAATCTGTCTCGGTCGCCCAACACCAAATGGAGACACTCCAGCCCCGGTCTCGAAGGGACAGGAAGCCCCGTGAGGGAAAAAGCAGCCCGATAAACTAAAGCGACACCCCCTCCCCTCCCCTCCAGGCGTGGTTGGTGCTGCACAAGGTACCCGGGCGGGCAAAGCTCCGAGAGGGAGACATCTCCCCCCTCGCCCGCCCAGGTCTCAGTGATACAAGCCAGGTCGGCCCTCTCATCGACTATCAAGTCGAAGATAGTATTAGCCTTATTATGGACCGACCTGGCATTAAGTAGCAGCACCGTTAGGCCTGTGGGGCAGCTGACAAGACTCCCTGGTACCCGCCGGTTGGGGGAATAACCAGAAGGAGGGACAGATGTTAACCATCTGTCACGCCTTCTCCTAGGCGGGAACGTTAGACCCCCACTGCGACCATACCGACCATTGCCCGTCACCACCCCGATGGCGGCGCCCCCGCACTCCCCAGGTACCATCTAAACAACTTACCTGAGATGGGCCGCTAAAATAATTAAAATATAAACTTTAAAAAACCCCACCCACTTACCCTTCAGCCTCATGGCCAAGGAAAATGTCAACACAGCCGGAGCCAAGCCAAGGTCCAAGGTTCCCGGCCAGCCCAGCCCCCAAGGCCCCAACTGCCCTAACGGCGGCGACACCGCCCTTAGGCCGTCGCCCTTCGGCCGCCGGCCCGAGGCCACCGGCCCCGGGCGGGACCGTGGCCTTAAAGGCCCCGTGGCCTCCGCTTCCGGCCCCAGCTGCCGGCCCCGGCTCGCCCCGGCCCGCCCACCTCGGCGTGCCTGCCACTCACCGCGCGAGGGGGCGGGTACGGAGCAAGGCCTGGGAGCTGGTGGGAGTCGGCGGCTGCCCGGCGGCTGCCCGGCGGTCCGCGGCGCGGCGCAGCGGCGCAGCGGGGCCTCCCGGTCTCCGGCAGCCTCCGGAGCGATGGCGACGATGGGGTGGCGCGGGTTCGAGCTCCGGCGGGTGCGGCGCGGCCTCCTCCGACGGCAGGGTGGGGGCTCGTCGGCAGCGGCGGTGTCAGGCCGCTCGGCTCATGAACTATTTACTCCATGGAAGTGCATTGGAAGGATATTTGCTCACATTTGGGGAAACAGACACATTTTTAAGATCTGGGCCAAGAATGCTACCTTTAAAGTGGTGGCAAAGGTTCTCTCACTACCCAGAAAAGCCTGGGGCAATATGACTTCACTTCTGGGACAGAATTCTCTAGGAACAACATGACATCATGAGAGAGGGGTTCTTGCAAGATAAAAACTCCCATGGGCCATCCCCATCCCCCCTCCCGTCCCCCCGGCACTAATGGCATGGCACATGTTCCTGCCTGACTGGTAAGATCTTCTCTGGAAACGCTTCTTTGGGTGCCATGACCTAAACTGGTACTACAGGTGGCTAGCATGGAAAGAGATTTCTCTGTAGTCACCTACACCTATCTGTGGAATGCCCTTCCCAGGGATGTCCACCACCTACAATGATGAAACAGGTGTCTAGCAATGAAAAAGCTTTCTCTGCAGTTCCACCTGTGCTTCTGTGGAGTGCCTTTCCAAGGGAGATCTGTGCTTTCTTGTATACAATTAGATGCCAGGCTAAAATGCATCTTTATCTATTCCTCTGTTCTCGAATCATTAAATTACTGTTGGGTCTTCCATATTTTTAAGGTTTAATCTTACATTATGTTGATATTATGATTCATTATTTTCTCCTTGTTGTTTTATTTTATAACTGTAAACAGTCCCAAGGGCATCTGACATTTGAAAGGCAGACAAATCTAATGAATGAATGAATGAATGAATGAATGAATGAATGCAAGAGAAATTAAGCCTTGGCAAAAATTCAAGATGAAGAAAAAAGACAGAATTGCTTTTCTTTTTTCAATTGGTTTCAGAACTAAAAAGGGACATTCAAACAGGAATAGGCACCATAAGAAACTTGAAAAGTTGATTTTGTGGCAAATATGATTTATCAGGACAGATTTACAAGCAATTATTGGAAAATGACGCTGAAACTGAACAAGTTAAAATTTGCCAAAATCCAGAGGAAAGGGACAGGCTGCTTCCTGATCACCCCATGAAAGAGGCAGCCGTGGCCTCTTTCTCCTCCCCCATCTTTTCAGACAGACATTCCTTCTCCTGCCTCTATGGCACAACCTCCTGTCCCAGGATGGGGTCTGCATGCCCCACCCCAACACCTGACCCTCCACCTGACAGCCTGGAGGGTTGCAGGGTAACAAAAAATGCATGGCTCCCTCACTCCTGCAGGCTCCCCCATCCTCCAGCCCATGCTAAAGCCCTCTGCCTGCACATCCTACCTAGTGAAGTGCGGCATGTTTGCTGCATTCATGAGATCACACGGTCTCGATCCCCCAACGCCTTGATTGAGCATGTCTTCTCCTACCTCCACACCCACTTCAGGCCTCTCCCCTGAGTGGCCATCTCCCCTGAGATCCAGTGGCCATCTCACATTCCTCCCGCCAAGCCAAGGTTCTGCTGCTCTCATGCACCCCCGGGTATGCTGCTTTCTCTGGGGCCTCCAGAACATCTCCCCCCACTCCGACCCTGCACACCCTCCTGGAGCCTCTTTGTGGTTCTGCAGCCCCTCACAGAGATGCCCTTCCCGCCCCTGGCTTCATCCAATCTCAGCCTCCTGTTATGTAAGACTCTGTTCCTACTGGCCATCATGGCTGCTCACCTTGCCAGTGAACTAGTGGTGCTGCAGACGCCACAGGGACAAGGTTGTCCTGCCCCCAGACCACACTTGCTCTTAAAGTCACTTTGCCCTTCCATGTTAACCAGGATATTGTCCTCCTCCTCTTCTTCCTCAACCCTACTGCCCTGACAGAGGCCACGCTATGCCCCCCTGATGTCTGCAGGGTCCTCCCCTTTCTATAAAACTTGGAGGGAGCCTCTATGCAGCTCTGGCTGCCTGTTCATCTCCCTCGGAGGCCAGAAGATGGGGGAGCCCATTTTGGCCCAGGGGCTCCCCAAGTGGGCGTCCCACACCATCCCCCTGGCCTCCAAGATGGCAGGGATTAATGCCCCCCCTGCACACCCCCGCACACACCCCTCAGGTGCACAGGACACGTCTACTGCCCTCCTGGCTAGCATTCCACCGCGTGAGAGCTGCCTGGTCTATGCCTTCGACCTTTGCTTGGAACTACCAGCTGGATGCTCAGGCCAGGCAGGACTGTGTGCTAGGCGGGCAGTCCTCTCATCAATTCTTTGGTGACAACAGCCTGTCCTCCATTGCCAGTCACCCATATGTGTGTGATGCATGGAGACCACAAAGAAGAAAGGCAGGTTGCTTACCTGTCACTTCGAGTGGTCATCTGTGCATTCACACAACCCGCCCTCTGCCCTGCTTTGCTCCCTGGGTGCTGGACATGGTAAACAATGCCTTCTTTGACAGGCTTTGCAGCACTCTCACATGCCTGGGATGCTTTGGTCTTCAAGGCAGCTGAGGGACTGGGCATTATCCTCCCCTTTATCCGGGTCCCCGGAAGGAGCAGAGCAGGGCTCCCACCCACTCTGTGATGCTGAGGAGTGAAGTTTTCTCTGATCCAGGCCTTATGCTGAGCAGTGAAGCTCTTATGTGTGTGAATGTACAGATGACCACTCAAAGAACGACCATTACAGGTAAGCCACCTGCCTTTCAAAAAAAGCATTAAGGAACTCTAAAGAGAGAGGGGGAAAGATTTGAGAAAATTCAGCAGTCTCCATTTGGAGCATGCATGGATCCAGTTGGCATTTTATTAGCATCTTATCTTTTGGTGGGCTATAATTATTCCCACTTCCCTGCCATGACTGGGAGAAAAAATTCAGTACTCAAGACTTAAGATTCCAAAGTCTTTTAAAATGTTTTAGCTTACTTGGATGTGGTTTTGGGTGGTTTTTCTTCCCTGCAGTGAGACCAGATGAGAGACATCAAAGTGCAGAACATCTCTCTTCCCGAGTGACATAAAACAAACAATTTGGAAACACTGATGCTTTCCAAAATTAAACAGCCCTGGCTGACAAATTAATTCTTCCAAGCTCTAAATGACAGGATCCCTCATTTTCTTTGCAGTGAACCTCTGCAGTCACCGGCTGACAAGGCCGTACCCTCCCAGGAAGCTTTAAAACAAGGTGATGGGACCTGGCATGTTTTTCTGAATGGCTTGCATGTCAATGATCTGTTTGTGTCTCAGTTTTTCTACCTCTCTCTGAGCTCAGTATAAAGAAAGGGGGGAAAAGTGGTTGCCCTTGTGCAATATAAAACAAACAAAGGAAAACAAAAACCCAGGATTCAGGAAAAGAGCTCTGTTGGGATGTCTCTGTCATCTGCAATTAGAATTGCCAGGTATACGAATCTTAGAAGTGAGACTCCAAAGAGAATGTGTCTGATAAGGGAGCATTTAAAAAGCGACACAAGAAGAACACTTGACTCATCTGGCATTCTGCTTCCTACATTGGGGAACTTTGGATGGACATGTGTTCTCTTTCACACTGGACAGTTCTTAAAGGGCTGCTGGAGAACTGTCCTCTATTTAGAAGTTGTCTCATATTTAAAGGATTGCCCAGTCTCAGTTAAAGATAAGGAACTATCAGAAGGAAGAGTGCGAAGTTGCCCACAGCAGCACCTGAACAGCTGACTGAGCAAAGCAGATGGGTCATCTGCTCACAGTTTTCCCCACTAAGCTGAGACAAACTGTTTTCCTATGCATAAGTTATTTCTAAAGTTTGCTTCTATACATATGAATGAGCACATGCAAATTTTTGGCAAGCCAGTGCCGCCACCGCTGCTGCTGCTGCTCTCCTCCTCCTCCTCCTCCTCCTCCTCCTGATGATTCCTAGTACTAACTAGATGCCTCCATGGAGCTTATATACAGGGCTGGGAGACATTTTCTTCCCCTCCTGTGACTCCCCATCATTTGCCATTTGGCACTACATCTCTGAATCTGAAGGTCGTCCTCACTGACAGAACTGACCTCTGCACAGTTGTCGAATCCCCTTTCGAAGTCATCAGAACCAGCGGCTGTCAGCACATTTTGTGGCAATGAATAGCCCAAATCAATTTTGTATTATGTGGAGTGGAGATGCTGGGGAAGTCCGTGATGGATTCCAATGAGTTCAGATGTCGACAGAGATGTGGCAAGCATCGAACACAGCTGACACAAAATGATCATCCCCGTTCAGACGACAGGATCGAGGCGGGTGGGATGAGCAGGTCCATGCTTGCCTTGCTCCTGCAAGCAGCCACTGCTGGCCCATCCTTTGCTGCAATGACCAAGGCATTCTTTTGGGGACAGCAAGGAGTGCATGTGGGGTGGCAAAAAGAAAACTGGACCATATGCAAAAGCTCCAGATTTATTAGATGCAAATCAAATCTAAGAATTAGAAGCAAGAACATTTACATCAATAAAAGATTAGCAAGAGCTTATCAGTCATCACACAGGTGACTAAAGTCAATTGCCTATGTGTCAAGATCTTTTTGGAAAGATTTACCTTCTTGCTTAGCATTAGCTTAGGTTAATCTGATGATGTCCTTACTGGAATTTGCCAGGAGATAATCAATTCCCCCAGGACTTGCAAATACAACCTAGACTATCTCCATTTCACTAACTGATATTTAAACTTACAGCAAACACAGCAGTAAGCGACTAAGGTAGGGTGGTCAGAGAAGCAGACTGGGACAAGGAGAGAGTGAAAAGTGGGAAGCCAGCTTGGGAAGATTGGGTGCATGTGTGTCTAAAAGAATGGTGGCTGAGAAAGACAGAGGGAAAGTGAAAGAATTGGGTGGGGGGAGTTGGAGGGATCCTGAAAAAAGTGAGGGTGGGTGCATTGAGGAAGAAAATGGAAGATGTGTGGACGTGGGTGCATGTAGACATGCATGCCATTTATTTATTTAAATTCCCCTCCTTTCTTCTGCCAAGCAACCCAAGGTGGCTTAGACAAAGTTCCTCTGCCTCAGCTCTTTGTTGCAGATCGAGCTGAGAGCCATTGACTGGCCCAAAATCACCCAGTGAGCTTTCAGGCCAAATGGGGACCAGAGCTGGGATTTCAGCAGTCCTGGGCCAGCTCTCCAACCACCAGAGCACACTGGCTCCCACCATGCATGAGTGCAAGAGTGGTGTGCTGTATGCACATGAGAGAAAGGGAAGGTGTCTGTGGTGGGGATCCAGCATGCAAAAGAAGAGAGACAGAGCCACGAGGAGGGTGAGTTGGCTGGAGGAGTGGGCAGGAAAGGAGTTGGTCTTCTGTGAAAGAGGGTTCTGCTGCTGCTGCTGCTGCTGAAAATGGTGTGTTCCAAGTTTTGTTTTAGTCTTTTGGTGCTCAGAACCAACCTCTGTTGTCTCTGGCAAAATACATAGACAAATTGTACTGTAAAGAAAATACATGTATAAAAGCATCTTTTGGAGAAATAAATTTAAAAATACAGATTTAACTCCACATTTTCATCTGGGGTTTAAAAAATGTGAAAACAGAGTCAAATACACAAGTGGCTTTGAACAGAAATTGACTGATTCACCCTTTTTCTAAATGCTCTCCACCGAAAACACTGACCAGATTCAGGCAGTATGATAACTTGTTACTTGCCCTTTGTGGGAACAATTTTGTGATGACAGCAAAGAAACCTCCACAGTTACCAAAAATATGCATATGCTTTCAAAACAGGGAATCTGTTTTGCTATTGAAATGAAGTGTATGTAATTTAATAAAATGCATATTTTCCCTTTGATTAGTCTTAATTCAAGTTAGATCCCTTCCTCATTTGACTTTTCTGCATCAGGTTTTAGGTTATGAAGTGCTTGGTGTGTGGGGGTCTACCATTTCATTGTAAATTAATTGCTGTTTGATTGTTAATTGCTGTGTCACAGATTGATGGCAATATAGAAATGATATGATTATATTAGGTTGTGCAGATCAGTGTCAAGAAATACATAGCATATGTGCAGCCTGAACCTAGATCCTTGGTGAAATGCTATAATACATAAAAACTCATCTCTCATCTTCCCTAGCCAGTTTAACCAATGATCAGGGATTATGTACAGCATCAGAGGTACCAAGGTTGGGAAAGGCTGGCTTAGAGTGTTGGATCAGGACTGTGAGACCTGGCTAAGATGTCCAGCTTACCTGGTGACCTTGGGCTGACTGTAAGCCAACTCACTAAAGCTGTTTCCCTGGGTTTACTTTAACTATGACTAGATCTGGACCGAACCCATGGATTGCCACTACTGTGACTTGCGATGCCAAAGGGAGGAAGCGTAATCCTGTCTATGTACACCATGCTAGTTTCCTTGGAGCGAGGGTACGATAGAGTTATGAAATTATATATATATATATATTGAATTAACATATATTTCAAGGTCACTGAAAATGTGCTTAAAACACATTCTCCACCCTTGAGAATGTCTGACTTTGCTCTTGAAAATGTTGCCATTGTATCTTGTACAGTAGGCAATCAGTTCACTACGATATTTGTGACCCAATGTGTATTCCTAGTCACTAGTCTTGTTCTTATAGGACTGGTTCTCTCTGCAACATTTTGAATCGCAACAGCTTTCTCAATAATAAACAAATGAACCCAGAGTCTTACTATTATGGCAGTAGAAGTGAAAACAGATGATAGCAAAATAGGAATGGTCTGAATCACAGTAGCGTGGCAAGAAGGGGGAAAAATAACCATTGAAAAATAATCCATTATACTCTTGGGGCGGGGGGCGGAGTGTTTAAAAACATGTTTCATGCTGTTCCTTTATGTTGGAAGATCAGGGGTTATGCTTCTCCAGGTACAAGAAATCTTCCCTTAGAAGCAAAATGGAGTCTGCCAAAGAACAATTTTAGAAGTAAACAAAAGCTACAAAAACTGCCATATGTTTCTCACCTCTATACAATTTAGTTTATTGCTTAGAAATACTTATATTCCACTTAATGTAATAAAAGTGCTATGCAGTGAGCAGCATTTTGGTTCCTTTGTCCTTTGATGCATGGAATCACACTCCCTGGTTTCAGGCTGTCTTTAACTGTGGCCCACAGGCAACCCTATTCTATTTGCCAATATTGCTGTAAAAATGCATCTCGTATCAGTGAGATAGGTCTGTAAAATCCTGGGTCAGTCAAATCCTTATTAGAAATAAAAAATATTATAGAATATTTCCAAGACACTGTTCTGGCAGTTATAGGTGGCATATAAGTATGTAAATGAATGAATGAATAAATAAATGTTTCCTTCTTTTAATATATTATTAAACAAAACTTTTATTTTAGGTATCAAAAGTTTTTAAAAGTTTTGTAGTATTCTGGTTCTAATCCATTCATCCCAGGGGATTTCCCAATTTTCAGTTTAGTAAAAATTTCTCCTATTTCCTTCTCTTTAATTGTTTCTTCCATTATATCTATATTCATCTGTTGTAGCTTTTCCCCAACATTTTTCTCTATATAGAATCTAACTTTGTCTAATGATAATTCTGCCATATCTATATATAAAATAAAATATTAGATTACACTTTTCCCCACTTTCATCCCTGACTACTCCAATTGAATTTTTAAATTTCTTTTGTTGTGTGGAATTGGTCAACATCCTTGAACTCTTATTGCTAAATTCAAAATAATCTCTCAGTTTCTTTATTTCCCTTTCCAAATTCTCTCCTATTTACTCTTTTTTCTTTTAAAAATAGATAGAAACATAGAAGCAGAGCGAGTCAGAAGGGGTCTCCCGGGCCATCTAGTCTTATTCCTGGCTCCAGCAGGTTCCACTCACACGCCCAACATGTGCATGTCTAGCCTATCTTTGAACACCCTCACCAATGGGGCCTCAACCAGCTCCCGTGGAAGCCCAAACCACCTCCTGTGAAAGATGCCTCTTTAATAGTTATACCTCATACTACTGCTTTCATTGTATCCCATATCAAGCCTTCATCACTATCCTCTCTGTCATTAATTTCCCATATTTCCTTTAGCTCTTTCTCTGGTACAAGAGAATTCCCCAAATAGGGTGAGTTCCCTGTGGCCAAGGCTTGGACAAGCATTCAAAAGAATCTTGTTGTGCCAGAAAGACCAAGCATTTGTACATTGCTTTGAAACAAAAGACCCCTTTAAACCATAATGTGCTTTATGTGTCAGCTACAAAGAAAAAAAAAAGGTTACAAAATCCAAACTTTCTTCTCTGTTCAGAAATCGTACCATTTTGCTTTCTGATTTGGTTTCTGAGTAGGGTTAAAGACCCATGTTTTAGCTTCTGAGACTATAACATTGTTGCTGTAATGTCCAGACTAAATGTTTAGATAGAAATTAGCCGGGACTTTTCAGCATGGAAGAAAACAGAATCAGAGAATAGATGGGTCAGCAGGGACCAAGAAAGCCATGGACTCCAACCTGCCACTAATGCAGGATGCTAGTTATACCACCCCAATCAGAAAACTTCCAATCAATTCTTGAAAGACTGGACACTTTTGGAGGAGGCCCACAGACAAGGTCAGGTAGTTTGCCTGGCCCAGAAGGAAAGATGAGGACATAGCCAAATGTCTTAGAAGTGCTGTGAGGTGCACCTTAGGCGAAAAAAGCACTGAGTTGTTCCCAGCAGCCTCTGTTACCTGACCCCCTTGAAAATTCTGCCACCTATAAGGGATGGTTCAGTAATGGGGCAGAGGAAAGGTGGGGCATCACTTTGTATGTGCCTGCAGAGAATATAAGAGACTTCCCCCACCATGGCATGGCTCCCCCTATTTAGCCCTCTTAAACCTGCCCTTCTCCGTATACAACAGCTCTGAAAGCCAGTTTTCCATAGGAAAGGGTAGAGTGTCAAGGCACACATCAAGAAGCTTCAAGAAATTGCTGCACACACAATGGACAGACACTGTGCTTCCTCTATCCCTTTTATGGCACTTGCAAAACTCCTGGTCCATCCTCTGCCTCCAGTACCAAATAGAGCTAATCTTCAATGGAACTGGGGAAGGGTTCCCGTATGTGACTCAGCAACTGGACCAGATGCACAAAATGGGGATCTAAAATTGGCTGGCCTTCAATTACCTGTCACAAGGGATAGGTGGCATGTGTGGCTTTCTCCACCAGACACGGCATGTTGCTGCCACATAGATGACAGCAGCAAACTAATGGCATGCATTGGGCACCAAATCCTGGCTGTTCCCCATATAGTTGCCCTGGACATTGGAGGGGGAAGCTTCTGGGCATGGCCGTGGTCCTGGCTGCCCGAACTTGGCTGGGTAGCTCATATCATCAGGGGACTCCTGATGATGTGACTCTCCTAGCAATCTCCTGCTGTGGAATACTGTGCCCACCAGCACTAGGTAAGATGTGCATGAGAAGCTTAATAATGGAATTGAGTATATCCCTTAGGGTGAGTCTGGAAGAATCTGGATGAGCTTCTTAGACTCGAGGTGTGGGAGAGGAATTGTAGGACATACCTGGCTGACTGGTATTAAGCCTGGGCAGACTGGTCACATACTCAAGTCTTATCAGTATAACCAGGGCCCCCATGCAATCAGGGATCCAGAGGAATCCCTCTCCAGAGCTCCCAACCCAAATCTCAGGCAGCCCTGCCTCTCAGGTAAGTGCGGAAACCACCTCAATTCAAACATGCCAATCAACACTCTCGGTGGGAGTTTCAACCCAAGAAGCATCTGCCATCGCTACCTGGTCATCAGGGGCATAACAGGGGACTCTGCCATGCACTCGAGCTTGATTGCTTTTTCACTGTGATTGAACATTCTCTTGAGAATAAAAATAATTTTTTCCTCTCCCTCCCTCTTTCCTTGTGTGAACCATGCCAAAGTGAGACCCAGGGCTATTTTTGTCATACAATGCATCGGAATGGTATTCTGGCACCTTTTTTTGATGGATTTTTCCAATGGATTTTTCCAAGTGATTTTGAATCGCCCTGTCAGGCATAGCAGGTTGGTGGCAAAAATCATTAAAGTGGTGCATGTGGGCTGCTTGTGTGTCCACACTGGTTGTGAGGGTGCTGCTCTGCTTGGGACGCTGCTTGGCTTGGGATTGATCATGTGGTCGTGTGCTGAGTGCTTACTGCCGGCAGCGACCATTATGTTTATATGTGTGTAGAGTGATTGGCTATGTGCAAAAGGTAAATAAGTTATTTATTTCAAAAAAAGTTGGTGAATTGAAAATCTTTTTTAGTGTAAAAGTGTGACTCCAAGATGTGAGTTCCGGCACCTTATTATTTTTATTTTATTTTACAAAAAAAGCACTGGTGAGACCCATTGTGCTCCTTCACTGTGTCTGTGGTAAGGTTCTCCTGGTGTCTGTATCAGGTCTTCCCCCCTTTGTCTGGGGAAAAATTATGCCTGGATGACCATTCTGAAGAGACCATAATGCAATCTTCCCACCTGCCTGCCTCAGGCTCCCCTACTTCCTCGAACACCTGCTTATGGTACTTGTGTTGAAAAGAAAGACTTCCCATGGAGTATATCTCACCTGGTCCCTTCCAACTTGTCTGGATGGAGAGTTCAGAAGAAGCTCTTGTTTTTCTGTTGATGGTCTGGTAAGGGCCTATTCCAGCTATGAGAGGTCCCTGCTGTTCAGGCACCTGGACAGCTTCTTATGCAATAGACAGCTGGAGAGGTCCCTGCTGTTCAGGCACCTGGACAGCTTCTTATGCAATAGACAGCTGGAGAGGTCCCTGCTGTTCAGGCACCTGGACAGCTTCTTATGCAATAGACAGCTGGAGAGGTCCCTGCTGTTCAGGCACCTGGACAGCTTCTTATGCAATAGAATGTCTGCATGGCAGCACTTGGCCTACGGCTGGCTTCAGCCAGGCCATCTGTGTTGGAATGCCAGTAGCAGGTGACTGGGCAGAGACCTGGCAGCTGCTTGCAAAAGGGTAGCTTCTGTCTCTTGGACTTGGGTAAGTAGGATTCAGTATGGTTTGGTTGAGTGGGACACCCCAGGCTAACAGACCCTGTAATTCAAAATGTGATTTCTGGAGAACAACAACCAGGAGTCACTTTTACATAACCAAGCAGATGCATGTTCCAAACAGAGCTGCATATACATTACATAATGCATGGGTTGATAAGATCAGCTATTGTCATGCCACAGAACATAAGCATTTCTTCCTTACCAACATGTTCAGTCTACCAGGACCCATCTGGAGAGCAGCCTTCAGTGTAGTGGCCCCATTTCTGTGTCACTCCCTGCCTCTGGAAGTCATGTAGGCGCCAACATTGTACTGTTTTTGGCATCTCCTGATAGCACTTTTATTTCAGAAAAACTCCCTGATCCATAGTTTTACTGATCTTACTTTAGCACATCGCTTTATTTTTGTTTCATCTTCTATTGTTTACTGCACTGAAGTCTCCATACTGGAATATGAAATGGAATTTCAATCTTCTAAATAAAACAAAGATGGGAAGACTGAATATGAGATGGATCAGTTCCATCATGGCTTTCTTTCAAGCCTTGGATGTGCAAGAGTTGAGCAGGGCAGTCAAGGCAGGCGAATTTTGGAGGGCTTTCATTCTGAGGGTTGTCAGAAGTCAGAGGCAACTTAACTACACAACAACAAATAAAACAAGTATTGCAAAAAGTGCATTAATGGCATGTTTCCTGCTTCACAACATGCTTCTGTGTTACCTTCACTTCTGAAAGCAAATTCTGACTATATCTTTGGAAATTAGATGAAGCTTGGAGGGGTTGCTGGGCAGGCCTTCCCCTTTGTTCACCTTCTGGGAAGCAAACCTTATCAAATCTGCTGAAACAATGCCAGAGTGGCCGTGCCTCACATTGGGTTGTAGGTATATGTCAATCTCACCCCTGTGACAACTCCCATTTACTCCTTCCCTCTCTGTGTTAACTGATAACCTTTAATCGTGTATTAGAGCCTTTGTTCCAGGCCTTATCCCACCTACCTGATGAAAAAGAAAGGACAAGCAGACCTCAGTTGTGTTTTCCAGTGTTGTTGGGCTCTTATGGAGCTAATTTATGAGGGGGACAGGAGAGGTCTGTGAAGCAGCAGGGAAACAAAGCTGAGCATGTGTTCCCCCTGAATCCCCCACATCAGGACTGAGCCACAGTCTGTGGTTTCGGTTTATTAGATTGGACGACTGAAGCATTCTTTCAAACAAAGGAGCTCTATATTGAAACATTTTGAAATAAAACTCTCCAATCCCCTAAACCACCCACCCCAATGTTTCTCAGGGGTTTTGTTCCCTCACCATGCCAAATCTGAAGAATTATTGTATCCCGCACAGTAAGACTGATTGGTTTTAAACTTTTTAAAAAAGATTACTTGTGGGTATTTTGGCAGAACATGCAGATATTTCCATCTGTAATGTCTCTGTGTAAATCCTTCTGGGCTTTCTCCCCCTTTTTGCTCTTGACAGCCATTATTATTGCAATTCCACTCAAGTTAAAACAAAAATCAAATGGTGTATGTGTGCTTTACACTTGAAAACCCCATTAATGAGATGCAGGAAAGTATTAGGTAATGTGGACATTTCTGGCACTGCTCACTCCTAGAAACTTCAAACTTCAGTAAGTGGCATGGGCTACATGCTGAGTATTGGGAAACAGAATCCTTTGTTGATAAATACTGGAGAGAGGAATGGTTCCAATTAAATCTAGGCAGCTTGAACTTGGTGGAATTGGTTTTCTTTTTTTCTTTTTTCTTTTTGGGTGTGTGTGTGTGTGCTCTGCTCTTTGCAAAATTCAACTTTGCAGACAAAGCCAAAAGAAAGAACAGGAAGGGAACACAGGTGCTTTGCATACCTTAATATTTGCCAAAATTCCCATAGATGCTTTCTACTCCTACCCTCAAATGATAAAAAAAACCCCTGTGCAGTGAGGCCTTGATCCAGATATACTAACCACTTGGGGAGTGAACAATCAACCCAACTAACTGTGCGGACATTGAAACAGAATGGAAATGACTCTGTGGAATGGAAGGACAAGCTCCTGCCTGCAGCCCACACCTTACATGTGTTGACCGCAACTTGTGAATGGAATCCTTCTGTGAACACTCCTTGTGTGGAGGCTGCAGCCCTAAAAAATGTGCCTTGTCAAAGAAGAGGCGTATGCCAAGGGTGGGAAAGCTCCAGCCCATGGAAACAATGTGGTCCTCCAGGCATCTGTATGTGATGGCTGAGCTGATAAAAAGGGATTAATGGGAAGTCTGGGGAAAACTGACCACAACATACTCGAGCTTTTGACTTCACAGGAAGCAAACATGGAGCATAGCCAGATGAGTACTCTGGATTTTGGGAAAGCTGATTTGAATAGACATTGATAAATAAGGTCTCATGGCAAGTGACCCTAAGGAAAACGGAGACTAAGATGGGTGGGATTTTTTTTTAAAAGGAAATGTCAAAGGCACAGTTACAAGAATTCTAGCAAAAACAAATGATAGCTGATGACAAAAGAAATCAATGGGGCTCCACAAAAAACTTTGAGTTGCACTAAAAATGAAAAAGGACCCTTACAGGAAGTGGAAGGAAGGCCAAGTGACAAAATAAGAGTACAGACATGTGGCATATAAGTGCAAGAATGATATCAGGAAGGCTAAACCTGAGATTGTGCTGAGTCTACCAAGGGATGCTAAAAACAAAAACAACAAAAAGGCTTTTTCCAGGTATGTTCACATTAAATGACAGAGAAAAGAAATGGTGGTTAAGCTTCTTAACGAGGAAAGAAAGTTGGTCACAGATGACAAAAAAGTGCTCAACTTCTCCTTTGGCTCAGTCTTTTCCCAAAAGCAGGTGTACAACCCCCTGGCAGGAACAAAGTTCAAACTGAAGGACCAGGATTGAAGCTTGAGATTAATACACAAATGGTCAAGGAACAAACAGTTATTTCTTTTAATGAGTTCAGATCTCCAGGGCTGGATGAACTGCATCCTGGAGAAATAAAGGAACTGACAGAAGGACTATCAATTCCTAGGAAAATTCTGGAGTAGATAATAAAGAAGTCAGTCTGTAAGCACCTTTGAAGACTAGTATTAGACATCAGCATGGATTTATGCAGAACAAGTCCTGCCAGACTCATCACTTTTTTTGGGTTGGTAACCTCCCTTGTAGACTATGGGAATGCTGTGGACAGACTCTATCTTGATTCCAGCAAAACTTTTGATGAAGTGCCCATAACAGCCTGATCAGCAAACTAGCTCAAAGTGGGCTGGATGAAACCATGGTCAGGTGGATCCATAGTTGGCTACAGAACTAGATTAAGAGAATATTCATCAATGGCACCTTCTCAAATGGGGGAATGGGAACAAGGGGGGTAACATGGGGTTGAGTCCTGGGCCCAGTGCTCATCAACATTTTTATTAATGACTTGGATGAAGAGGAGCAGGGAATGCTGATTAAATTTCTAGATGACACAAAACTGGGTGGGATTGCTAATATCCTGAAAGGCAGGGAAAAAATCAAAGTGATCTTTATTGGCTGAAGGACTGGGCTGAAAGCAAGAAAAAGAAATTCAACAGGGACAAATGCCAAGTTCTAAACCTAGGAAAAGGGAACCAAATGCAGCATTACAAAATGAGAGATACTTGGCTCAACAGTACTGCAAGTGAGAAGGATCTTGGAACTGGTGTAGATGAATATGGAATCATCTACAACAGTGGAATATGAGTCAACAATGTGACTTGGCTGCAAAACAGAAAATAAAAATTAAAGATAATGCTATATTGTGCTACATTAACAGAAGTATAGTTTCCAAATTATGCGAGGTTCTGGTTTCCTTTTATTCTAGTTAGGCACCATCTTGACTACCACATCCAGTTCTGGGCACCGCACTTCAAGAAAAATGCAGACAAACTGGGAAAAGTTCAGAGGAGGACAAAAGGGGACTGGAAACAAAGCCCCAAAAACTCTAAGAGGAGAGATGGACAAAGCTGATCATGTTTAGCCTTGAAAAGAAGATAAAGTGGAGATAAGATAGCACTAACATCTTAGCTGTATCAGTCTGACATTCTGCAAAAGGGAGAAAAACAAATTGCTAAGCACAAATGTAACAAGAATAGGCATTTTAAGAGTTTTTATCTTGCTCTTTATTCTTACTTCTTGTATGAGCATGATCAGATTTTCTGCCTTGAAGAAGTTAAAGTCTAATTCTGTCAACAGAAGAAAGAACAAAGAAGGGGCCAGGGCAGAATAAATGAAATTGAAATTATTCCTGTATATGTCATGGGCATCGAAATGGCAATGCATTTAAATGTAAGCCAGTGTAAAGTATTTCATGTTGGGCAACCTCTCCCCACAACTTCAAGTATAGACCGATGGAATCTGAGCTGGCAGTGACAGAGCAAGAAAGGGATCCCGGGGAAGTGGTGGGGAGCTGGGTGAAAATTTTGACCAAGCGCAAGGCTGCTGTGAAAAAGGCAAACTCCATGTTAGGCACAATTAGACAAAAAATTAAAATATAATTACCGAGATTGTATTCCCCTTATATAAATCTCTGGTGGAACTACAATATTGTGTACATCTCTGGTCAGCTGAAGAAGGATAGTATTGAGCTGGGAAAAATTACAGAGGAGGGCGACTGAAAAGATCATGGATTTGGAGCAGCTCCCCTTTGAGAACACTGACAATAGCTGGGATATTTTAGCTTAGAAACAAGGCTAGTATGGTGAGCCCAAGTATCCAGATACCCCTGAGTCTAGCCAAGCCCCCTCCTACAAGAGCTCAGCAGCACCCAGAATAGATGTGCCAATGCCAACAAGACACCAGGCACAAGGTCTTGGAGGGTGTGGGGAATACCAGGCTTCAGGCCAGAGTCTTGTCCCTTCCATTTACAGGAGGAGGTGAGGTCTGGTGTAGCAAGAAAAGTTTCAGCTTGGTTTCAGACCTTGTCAGAGCTGATCCTGTGGCCTGCCCTGATTTCTTGTTTGATGCTCTGGGAGCTTCTGCTTTAAACCAGTATATATGAATATGAGCTTCATTTGGGTTAAAACTGAGTACTAAAGTCTTAAGCCAAAGTCCACAGATGAAGTGCTTGCCAGTAGGGCTGCAACAGTCCTGCAGAATCCAGGACTCTTCTGTTTGTCAGGCGTCTTTCTTGCGTTCAGCCCTGGCTTAGAAAGTGAGCCAAGCCAAGGGAAGTCCTCGAGCAGAACTCTGTTGCACAACCTTGCAGGCTTCCTCTGCAGCACATGCAGCAGACACAAGGCCCATGTGCACAGAAGCGGGACTCACATGAGCTTGATTCCTGGCTGGTGCCTGCACAAACACTCAGTGCACTTGCTGCCAAGTCAGACTCAGGATGTCCATTTAGAAGAGCATGACCTTGGAAGGTCAGTCCTGGTCTTGATTCAGCAGGGTTAGTGGCAAGCACTGCAAAGACATCTTTTGGTTGATAAAACAAGCACACATTGATTTGGAATGGTCCTTCCTGAATCCTGAAGCTGCCACCTGCCTTAGTGCATTTAGCCGACCACGGTTTATAACTTTTCTCCACCTGTGTAATCTTAGTCTTTCATTCAGTGTTGAGGGCTTGTATTGAGCTATAAGATGATGTAAGAGAAAAATGATATCCAGCATGACATAAGAGCAAATTTTGCAGGTACTAAGATAAAGTGACAATGTTCTTCTCAGGAAGAAAGGATCATGCATTCAAAGAAAAGAGCTATTCTTCTTGAGTTATGCCTTGGTTACCTAAAGAGCTTTTATCTTCCAATTCACTTTCATTAAATAGGATCATATTCTCTAAATGTTGCATTCACTAATACAAAGGCATGATTGTCAAAACTCACAAAGGGGGTCCTGGGTGTTGGAGGGAGCAGGCCAAGCCTTACGAATGTATAGATTAATGCTGCATTTCTCCAGTCCACAGGAGGCTTCTAAAACACACCTGAAAGTAGAAAAACTCTTTGTAAAGATTCATTTGGGTGAATACAGATGTTTCTTTGAGAGATCTGTATTCATTAATCTCAGCTGTTTTTAGTGCACAAAGAAGTCATTATTCCCCAAACCCATAAAAAAGAAAGGGGCGGGGGGGGGGGGGAAGGCCTAGGTGAAAAATCTAGTTTTCAATTTTCATTTGGAATGGTTTTTAATAAAATGTTCATCAAATAATTTATTACTTCATAAAAGTGCTACAATTGTAAAATAAAATAATTGAAGAGTTGCCAACAGTGGCTAGCCATATGTCTTGGCAGTTCAGCAGGCCATGATAGGGAAAGCATGACTTTGGTGCTCAGAAGAATACTGTCACTTTAAGAGGAAGTTCCATTTAGAGGTATCATGGTTAGGAACCCCTGAAGGGGTTGCTCTCTGTGACATGGTTCCTTCCTTCCTTCCTTCCTTCCCAACTAAGGAGGAAGCAGAGGGTGGGAAGAAAATTACTATGGGTCCTGCATGAGTGTTTCATTATTATATATGGGTTGGATCCAGACTTAGTTTTGCTTTAAAGTACAGAGGAATCTGAAGTTTATTTATTTATTTAAAACTTTTATATGCCTTTGTATTGTATCCTAATACAAAAAATTGTATTAAAACAATCAGTGCAATATAATAAAACAAAATATATCCACTAACATAAATTGAATCAAAAGCAACTGATTAAAACCATTAAAATACTAATTTTTAAAGTAACGATTGAATAAATAGGTTTTGATCTGGCACTGAAAAGAATATAGGCTCGGCACCAGGCACACCTCTGCATAATCTGGGCCCACTGCAGAGAAGGCCCTGCTCTGGGTAGTTGCTCTTTTTATCTTTTTGTTTTTATATAATTTTATGGAATTTGTTATTGTTTTATTGTTTTAATTGTACATTTGTGAGCTGTCCTGAGATGCCGAGGCATGTGGCGATGGCATATAAAAGTTTTAAATAAATAAATAAAAGCTGAACATAATATAATGATACAGGCTTACCTTTTTGCACTGGTGTTGCATTGGGCAGGTAAAACAGCAAGTGCTTCCAGCATCCTGAGAAGGGCAAGATAAGTTGATCTCAGGGATATTAAAACTGCCTTTCACCAGAGCCCAGCACACTCCACATTTAACTAACAACAGTGGTAGAGTTTATTTGGTAAGGAATTTTGTTTGGTTCAGAGAGCCCTGGGGGAAAAATGCTCATTGATTTCCATATTCATTGAAACGTTAGACAGGCTGGCACCTGCCTGATCACCTTTACTGTTCTTTTGGCTGTTGATCAGACCTTCTTGTCCTTGACATTTTATATTGTCATGCTACTTGTTATTATATTTATTTATAGTCTGTCTATTCTCTGTCTTGGGACTCTAGGTGGCTTGCAATGTTAAACATGCATACAATTAACTTGCATATTTTAATGTACAAAAGTTAAAAATATAATTAAAGCAGCTAATTTATTAAATTATATGAAATACCAAAATATCCAAGCAAAAGTGTAGACAAAAGAGATAGTGCAACACAAATCAACAGTTTCAGACTATTCCCAGTGCTTGAACAGAACATTTTTTCCTGCCTCTGGAAGCATAATGACAGGGTGCTAATGCAGCCCCTCTGGGAAGGGCACTCTAGAGCCCTGGGGGTGCCACCAAGCAGGCCCTCTCCTAAGTTTCCACCAAGGGGGAACCTCAGACAGGATCCAGACACCACAGAGAACTCCAACACACTGGAAGCCAGTGTTGCTGAGACAGCTTCTAGAGGGAAGGGCCGCCTCTTAAGTAGCTCTTCCCCCAGGGCTCCCAGGTGGCATTCATGAAGAGTCTGGAACTAATCCTGGAATTACCAGGGCTGTTATTCTGGCATTTGGTCAGCAGAAGGAGTCCTGAAGCTGCCCAGATCTTGACATGAACAGAAATTGGGGTGACCCTGGGGTAAGAACTCATCAAGGTTTGCAGATCATTTATTGTAATTGAATGATATCATGAGCCTAGTTTAACCCAACTTAAGAGTCTTGTATCATTGTTTTGGGGTTTTTGGTTGTGAACAATAACACAAAATGACATCTAAAATGACAACAAACTATGATATTTGGCTTTCTATAAAAGCAGCATTGTATTATTGTTATTGCACTGCATTTCTATCTTGCCTTTTTTCCTCTTGTGAGGAAGCCAAAGCAGCTTACATAGCTCCATTTTTTCCTCACAGCAGGAACCCTGTTGGGCCAAAAGTCTGTGACTGGTTCAAAGTAATCCAATGAACTTCATAGCTAAGTGGAAACCAGAACTTGGATCACCTGGGTCCCCAGTCTAACCCCCCCTCCACACTGGCTTTCAATATAGTCAAATAATTTAACTAACATTCCTTTTGTCCTATCTTGAAAGGAAATTCAGATTTATACAAATTCAGTGATAAGGTGGCTGTTCCTAAATTGTGGCCAAATCCACAAGAATAAGCCTTATTTTAAACATACTGTCCACGTAGTTTAAGACTGGAGAAAGGTCTCGTACATACAATTATATATTTTCTCACATTTGGAGAACATCCAATTGGAATGCACGATGCCATGTCTGGATTATAATTACAACTTCTTGCCAGCTCATTGTAAAAGCCAGTAATTATGCCTTATGCTTATTTGACATGCTTTCTTTTTTTCACCTGAATAGCCACTGTGAATACTACAAGCTTGCCAGCACACATGTGCTCAGATTCGATGCAGTGATAGCCAGCAGTCTGGGTGGCTTTAAAAGGAGACTAACAGATTCATACAGAAGGAGGCTATTAAGAGTGACTAGATTGTTGTTTTTTATTGTTGTGAGCCGCCCCGAGGCTTGTCGCAAGGGGCGGCCTATAAATTTCTAAATAAATAAAATAAATAAATAAAATAAATAGATGGCTGCACATGATACTTGGATCATGGGCCATGTGCTGGCATGCCAGTTGCTGCTGCCTTCAGATCCAACTTAGGGGTTTCCCAGGTAGAAGCAGGGTGAAAAGACTTCTGGACTAGATTCATTCATTCATTCATTCAATTTATATCCTGCCTTTTTCTCCAAAGGGCTCAAGGCAGCTTACATCTCCTCCTCCATCTTATCCCCACAACAACAACCCTGTGAGGTAGGCTGGGCTGAGAGTCTGTGACTGGCCCAAAGTCACCCAGTTGGCTCCAGATTGACCTTTGGTTTGCTCCAGCAAGGTGTTTTTCTTCTATTTTTATGTGCATCTAGATCTATATTTATATTTCTTACTGACATATTTTTTTTAAAATAAGCCACAGTAGGGTCTCTGCATCGAACATCAGATTTTTCTCCCCTAATTGGTGCCAGATAATCAAGGAAATAAAAGCGTTTTTACTGAGTGTTCCATACAGATGAGAGATGGACTAGGAGAGTCCTTTGGGAGGTTAACTATATTTTGTCTTGGTGATAACAGTATATGAATTCTTGGGGTTTCTTGCGCTATATTATCTACTAACAAACATAATGACAACTAATTGAGAGCCAGTGTGGCGTAGTGGTTAAGAGTGTGGGACTGGGACTCAGAGGATCCGGGTTCTAGTCCCCACTCAGCCATGGAGCCAACTGGGTGACTTTGGGCCAGTCACAGACTCTCAGCCCAGCCTACCTCACAGGGTTGTTGTTGTGGGGAAAAGATGAAGGGGGAGAATGATGTAAGCTGCCTTGAGCCCTTTGTAGGAAAAAGGCAGGATATAAATTGCAATATAAATAATAATAAATAATAATTAATGTAGTGTAAGTCAGCATTCTACAACTGGCTACCTTCCAGATGTGTTGAACTGCAACACACATCCTGCAAACCAACTTTTGTGTGCATGTTTCCTTAATAAACATTTTTGTCTGCGTTTGGTATTGGAGAACTGCCTGCAAACTTGGAAAGTTGCAAATATTAGCATGTAACTGCACTTCAGTTTATGTTTAGGTTCAGAAACATGAATTAGGTCAATTTGTATGAAAATCCCTGCTTCTTACTCAGCCCTTGACCAATGGAGAAGGGACACGTGGATCACACCTTTCATGAACAGGGCTACAGCTTATAAATGTCAGTGAGATGGAAGAGATAGGTAGGAGTGGGCAAAAAGGCAATGCAAGAGATTGTCCGGATGCTCTAAGCATCCTCTTGCTGCTTCTTTCCTGCCCATCCCTGTTCACATTTGTGATGGCTGCTTATTTTGTGTACATGAGAAACTTGCACAAATTGAGCAACAGTCAAATTGGCATTTCTGCACATTTATTTGTTTGATTCTTTGCACACCCCCAATTTCCTAATTTGTGCAACTTTTCTCCATGAAGCGAGGCTGATAGAGGAAGATTTGAGCAAATCAAACTGAGAATGTTGGGCAAATTTAATATGAGCATGTGTTTGCCGGGGGGAGGGGGTGAGCATTTTTGGCAGACACATGCTCAGGCTTGTGATTGTGCTTGGGGCTTCAAACAGAACATACTCTGATGTTTTACCAACAAAAACAAAACTATTACACTTCCCTAGAAATAAGCCAACAGAGAATTTCCAGAAGAACTGCGCTTTATTTCTCCATGGGGGCATCATATAAGCTTAGGGAATTATCCCAGTGGACAATTTGACATCATGTTGACATAATTAATTCATTGATTCCATTCCAGTGGACAGTGTGACATAATGCATTCCTTTGACATGTTCACCATCTATACTTCTCAGGTCATTGAAAGTTTATGGCTGTATATATGGTGTAACAATATTTAATTCATTAAATAAAACTTGCATAAAAGTGAGATGCATTTCTTCTAAAAGAAAACTTTCCCCTTAAAACAACAACAGCTTTGTGATGAAGGCAGCATCACAGTTGTTTCAAATGTTATTTAGAAGTACATTTATTTAAACTGTCATACCTTAAGTACTCTGGAGAAAAAGCTTTCCCAACAGTACTGACTTCACTCCCACACCTGCCATCTCCTTTAAGGTGCGAGGTAGTTGACGGATGATCTTGTCGTCTTACTCCTTCTTCTTTCTTGACAGGAAACAGGCCTCCTGAAAGATAGGTTTCTGTATCTTTTCATAGGCATGCCATGCCTCATAGCCATTAAAGGGTCCTGAAATGGGAAAAAAGTGTCTTTCTAGGTCTCTGTCCTGCCTTAATTCTCAAAAAAGGAATCCAGACATTCTTTTCTTGATGGAAAGTACTGATTGTAAGAAAAGCAGGAATGACAAAAAATACAAGAAGCCTCTGAATGTGGAGTCTTGCTGGCATCTTATGAGAAGGAGGAGCAGTGGGAGGACCTCATCTCTGTTCTTCCTGCTCTGCATTTCTGCTAGATGGACATTTCCAGTGGTCCAGATGCTTTGAAGAGCAGGGAGATGGAGACTGAAGGAGAAACAGGCTAGTTTGTATTCTCTCCCCTGCAATCTCCTCTTCACTCCTTTTAACCCGCCTTCTGAGGTTGAGCTTCTGACATTGCAACAGCATCCAGCACAGCTCCTTCTGCACTGGTGGAGAGGAATTTTTCCAGTCCTGCCTGTCAGGAGAGGCTGCTCAGGGGGTTTCTCATCCACTGCAGCTTCTGTCTTTAGCTTGGCAAAAGCTACCTGTGGTGCTGTATTCCATCTCCAAGGTAAGTTTACCACCATGCAGCACCATGGAGAGCTCCTATGCAGTTGAAAACAAGAACTGCAGTGGATGAGTGCCAGTGTGATATTGTGCCAGACTAGGACTTGTGAGGCCCAGGTCCTAGTCCCCACTTGGCCATAAAACTCTCTGGGTGGCTTTGGTCCAGTTGCGGACTCAGTCAAACCAACCTCACAGGGTTATTGTTGCGAGGACAAAATGGGGAGGGAGAGGATCCTGCAAGTCTCCTAGGGTTCCTTGGAAGGAGAAAAAGACAGTATAAATGTGACATTAATCAAGAGAAGAAAAGCCCTGCCAATATAAGAAATACCAGCCTTTCCTGCTGTCTTAGGTTGCTGGGGATTGATCATCAGACCTTTTGTGTGCATACCAATGAAACATTTTCTTTTTGTCAAAGTGTTAAAACTTGTACAGAAAAAGGAAGCATGTGATAAGTCTCCCACTGTTCCTTTTTATCAATGGTTCTTTGAATGACTGAGGTATTTGGGGAAGTTGTCACAAAATAATAAACAGAAAAGATTCCAATCCTTGCTGCTCTGCAAAAGGGCCAGCAGATTGCCAGAACTTTAAATATGGCATCGGAACTTTTAATATGGCTTTACACTTTCAAGAAGACCATCTCTTTCATGGGGGTAAAGTTAGCCATGGTTTGAATAAACATGTGCAGCAAACAGGCAGACAAAAGCAAAGAACTTCAATAGTCTGCTATGATTTTTCCAGCCATGATATATAACCAGTTGCAGGATGTAAGTTGCTCAGCCTGGCCAACTCCTGGTAGATCAGGATATGAAATTGCAGAAAAAGAGCTCTTGAAAAAATAATGATCCATGGCCTCTTTTCCTGACACCCACATGAGGAACAAAGTTGCTGAAGTATTTACATTTGATTTCCATTTATGCTGAGTGTAACTGTGTCACAGGCCTGCAGACATCCAAAACACATAATCATAATAATAAAAAAGAAGACTCACTTGGATTTATTTCTTCCAGATTCCATCATGAGTACCATTGCATTATTGATTGCTCCATCAGAGTCTTTCAGCTAGGGCTGTTTCAGCTCATTAGCACAATTTCTTTTGGAGATACTTTTCAGGCTGTGAGTTTTTATTTTCTCATACCACCCTGCCCTTTTTCTTAACAATGGCATCAGCAACCCCACTGGAGGCCTGATTTGGGCATGTGTCAAAGGTAAGCATGGTTGGGCAACTGCTTTGGCCCTCAGTCCAAAGATGGGCTGCTGGAGATGCTTCTCTCCTCCCCCATTAGAACCTGCATGTTCACCTTCCTCTTGCTCTCGCCCAGCCAATGGCAGTGGAGAGAAGGAGGGCAGCAGATGCACCTGCAGGTTTTCCATTGGCTCTTTGTCTGTCAACAAAGCAAATGGCAGCAGCGCTGAAAAAGAGGCTGAGGTGTAAGGGAAGCTGGTGACAGGGGTGGTGAGAAGGAAGGCTGTGGGAGGGAACGGTCTGCTTGAGGGCCTTCCGAAAATGAGCTGGTGCTGTTCTCACTGCAACACTGTGTTGCAGCTGGTTCATTTGTATGAGTCTAATGTTTAAGCCGGCAGCATAGATTTCAACAGTCGATTGATGTTGCGTATTTCATTTTGGCTAGTATGTTTCCATTGGTTTCAAATTGTGTGCTGTAAAATATAGGCTATATTCAATAAACAAATAATCAAGCAGAACCCCAATGTTTTATCTGCCCCCCCACAAAAAAAAGTTATATGCTTTTCAACCAAGTACTAAAAAAAGTGAGCTAACAAGCCTTAACGTTGCATCCTGCCTAAGGAGGCATAAATTGCAAGAATGAAGCTCATTCTCGGAAAGAAGACAATCCATGCGGAAGGAGGAAGACCATGGCTGTGGAGTTGTGGAAGACTGGCAATGAACATAGGGCCACCTATGTTTTTTTCAAGAACAGGCTTCCCCAACCTGCTGCCTTCCCGATGTGTTGGACTGCAATTCCCTTTGGCATACTCTTCTCCAGAATTCCTACAGAACACATGTATTCCAACAAGGAATTCTAAAACAGGTTCAGCACTTTATAGACTTTATATTTATAGACTGTCTTAGACCAAATGAGGAGGCAGCTAATGAAAACTGAACTCAGTCCAAGTGCTGCAGATGATTTAGAGTTTCTCAGTAGATTCTATAGGTCCTGTCTTAACTCTTATTAAAAAGAGAGGGTCTATAACAGCTTGTCCAACCTGTTGACCTCCAGGTGAGCTGAACTGCATCTCGCATGATGATAGTGACGCCCAGTTTCCTTTTGGCTTGCATGCCTATATTTTCATTCATATATATATATATATATATCCATAAAGCACCTATTTATATATCTCATAAAGCACCTATTTCTTCCTGTGGCAATCAGGAAACTAATTTAGAACTGGGTCTTCCTGCAGCCTATTTTCAAGTCCTTGATGATTACTATGTTGGGGACAGCTTCCTCTCTCTCTCTCTCTCTCTCTCTCTCTCTCTCTCTCTCTCTGTGTGTGTGTGTGTGTGTGTGTGTTAAGAAAGAGTAAGAAAGAAAAGCAAGACTGCCATTTTCTGGAATTACAAAGTAGGGTCTTTATCTGTGCCTACCTTAAGAGACAACAAATTGAAGGGAAAAATGTGTGATAGAAATATCAACACCTTTATTACTTGCATATTGTTGTTAAAAGAGCTTGTCAATCGGAAGGAATACCAATTGCAGCTGTTTGTTGATTTGACTCTCCCCTCTCTGGCATAAGCAGTAACACTCATTGCTCATGAAATATTACTTCTGGCCTCACATTTCCACATGAAAAGATGACATTTGAAAATGGAATCTATAAAAGGAAGAGCAGGGTATTCATGAGAACATTTCATCTGGCTGATGAAATTTTGTTGGAGCTTTTAGTTTTTCCTCCATCAGATGAGACTCTGGAACTTCAAAATCAGGGTCAAAAGTAGCAGGTACAAATTTAACATGCTGATTCCTCTCCTTCACCACAGCTTCATTGCCTGTAGGCAAACGAGAGCTGTCCAGTGGCTTTGTTTTGTAGTGTCCTGCCTCACTGCAGAGGATTGGCTCATGTGATTGCTGCTGGAATGCCTCTTCCCTTAACCCCTTGCCCAGTGGTTCCCAGAGGGATGATGAATGGGATGATGCTGGTGTTGGCTTCCACCCTCATTGTAACAGCTTTGTATTTCTTGCTGAACTGAGGGTGCATGGGAGGCTTCATGGATGGAAGTCACTCCCAGCTGTTTTTTCCACCCCATTCTTTCTATGGTCAGCTTTCTATGGTATTTTTATTGCCCTGCTCAGCAGCTGATGCCAGAGTGAGCAAGGGGCACATACAGTGTGACAAACCAAACCAAACAGTCTGGCAAGAAGTGAATACATGAATGCTGTTACATTGAAGTTAATGTGTCCAGGGGCAATGAACCTTCTTCTTCTAGTGTACATAAGGCAAGGATGGAGAGCCAGAGTGTTGGAACAGGACCCAGAAGAGCCAGTTCCTGCTCATCCATGAAGCTCACTGGGAGATTTCGGGCCACTCACTGATTCTCAGCCTATCACAGTAACCCCCTATATCACAGCAATTTGGAGGAGCAGGATCGTATAGAAGGGGGAAACCTTGGATGGAAGACTGGATATAAATGAATGAAATAAAGAAGGATGGGAAAAGAGGTTTGCTGACAGGTTTGCTGAGGTTTGTGGGTCTGTAAGCCTGTGGACTCTACAGAAACATGGATGATTCAACATGTTGGGCAAATGTTCCTCAGCTCAACTGAAAAACAAAGGTTTTGAAGTCATTCCCTTTGAGGGCCTGCAAATGCTCATGTACTTGTATGAGTAGGAATAGTCACAAAAGCCCAATTGTCCCCTCTCCTATTCAAAAGCAAAGGTAAAGGAGAGGAGAACTTGCAAGTTCCTGACATTTCTTTGAAAAAGTGAGGGAGTTGTTGGCAATGAAAAGATCATAGAACCATAGATGGCCATTTTAGAAGCTGGGCAGGCAAGATAGAAGGTCTTCAGTGTTCCCTTCAGATTTTGGAAGTAGAAGTAGCATGTTTTAAGAATCAAAACCTCAGATCCCTCTTTTGCTCCACACAAGAGGGAGAGGGGAAGGATGCTTGAGGAAGCTGAGTCCAACTGGAAATGGCTCTGCATCAGTCATTGAAATGGGTAGCAAGTAGTTAAGGATACCCATCCCATCTCTAAAACATGGAGGGAATGATGCCCTGCAGACATCATCTGGAGGGCCATAGGATAATTTGGGTTCTCATCTCCAAGGTCTGACCTCAGAGTGGCATTGTCCTCTGATCCTTCTGCGCTGAAAGAAATACACAGACTGCCATACAAGGATGGGAAAGTAATTTCACTGTGTGTTGGGATGGGGTGGGGAGGAGGAAGGATGTAAGGTATCCAGAAACTGTTTCCTTTCTTTTGAGATGCCTGAAAATGGCTGTCTAGTGAAAATGCAGTGCTTCGGCTGATTCTCCAATTGCATTGGATAAAATGCTGAGTTTGCTAGGATTGCACCCTAGATTGATAATGTTCAAATGTGCAAATTCTCAGTGGTATGTTGCCTCAGATATGTAGATGAATGGGAGAACTTAAGTCTCCTGGCCTCAGATATGTAGATGAATGGGAGAACTTAAGTCTCCTGGCTCTCTTTTTACATTCATTTTATCTATTTAAAATGTATTTCCTGTGCCAACATTCCAGCACTTATGCAACATTCTGCTCCCCCCAAATGTCTAGGTCTCTTTTGTAAAAAGTATTCAGTGTCCAGTCTTTCTTGATCCATGCATGTAATAAGGATGAGTTAATTTCATGTGATTCCTTTGAAGCAGGATTCCTTATAAACAAGCATTTGCACCAAAATTATATGCAATAAAATGGAAAGTAATGTTTTTCCATGTATGAAACCAAGCTTGAAATGAACAAATTGAACATGCACTTGGCTCTAAAGAACCCTGATATGATGGAGAAGACACTTAGACAACTTCTGTAACAACTTCACCACACCACTGCCAGGTGCATACGAATATCTATCCTTGCAAGCCAGAAGACATCTGACAAAGGCATGTGAGGGAAGAAAGAAAGGTGCGAGTGGGGAATTCCTGTTAAGGGAATTAACAGTTAAAACAATTAACATTGAGACAATTGTACACGAGACAAACTTTCTACAATGAAAAGTTATCACTTGAGTTATCTAAAACACAGCTGCAAGACTACTTCATTGCACTGATCCTACTCCTGGTTCTATGCTTGTAGCACACTTAGAACTTTTCTGCTGTTAAGATGCGCCATCAAGTTTATTTATTTATTTATTTGGAAATTTATAGGCCGCCCCTTGCCACAAGCCTCGGGGCGGCTCACAACAATACAACAACAAATTCTAAAACATTAAAATTTCCAAATACTAAATACACAAACATTAAAAACTGGCCCATCTCCAGGTCTAAATTAAAACCATCCCAATATAAATAAATTAACATTTAAAATATTGTTTAAATAAAAAGGTCTTCGCCTGGCGCCGAAAAGCAAATAAAGTCGGCGCCAGGCGAGCCTCTCTGGGGAGCGCATTCCATAAATGGGGCGCCACCACAGAGAAAGCCCTCCTCCGGGTACTCACCCTCCTAATATCTCTCACAGAGGGTTCCCGGAGGAGGGCATCAGCAGCAGATCGTAAGGGGCGGGAGGGTGTATATGGTCGCAGGCGCTCCTTTAGTTGTCTCTGACTTATGGTGACCCTATGAATGGAAGCCATCCACAATGTTCCGTCCATGACAGCTTGCTCAGCTCTTGATGAGCTTTTATATCTGAGGCATTTATTGGTGGCTCATGAGTTCCTCAGATGATGTCACAACTCTCCAGTTTCACTTCTGCTTTTAAACTAGCAGATTTGATTTGCCAGGGGGTTTTTTCCCAAGGGCAAGGAAAATGTAGTATTATTTATTAAAGTGTAATCAAATGCTTTTTCTACGTGTGTAATTACACTATTTCTTTATATCACAGCACCTAAGTATCACAGGTCATAGACAGTAGAGAAAAAGCAGGAAAACTTCTGTACCTTTAAAGGTAAAGGTCAAGGTTTCCTCTTGACATTAAGTCCAGTCATGCCTGACTCTAGGGGGCGGTGCTCAACTCCGTTTCCTGGCTGAGGGAGCCAGCGTTTGTCCGCAGACAGTCTCCGTGGTCATGTGGCCGGCATGACTAAACACCGAAGTGCACGGAACGCTGTTACCTGCCCACTGAAGTGGCACCTTTTTATCTACTTGCATTTGCACGCTTTTGAACTGCAAGGTTGGCAGGAGCTGGGATGGAGCCACGGGAACTCACCCCATTGTGCAGATTCGAACCGGCGACCTTTTAATCAACCAGCCCAGCAGCACAGCGGTTTAAACCACTGCGCCACCTGCAGTCCCCTCTGTATCTTTATTCTGTGACAAAACTGAAAGGAGATACACTGAATTAACTGCCTTTTGCAGCAGCACTTTAAGTTATGGGATATAACATTGCAGGGGAGACGAGTCTCAGAACTTTTGGTTAAAGGCAGCCTACCTGGGTTTACCTCACACTTTCCCATGTCTCCATGCCTCATCAGTGTCCCTTCCTTCCAGGACACTTGGTAGTCTCATGCCTTTTGAGTGTTACCTACCTACTCTATTTTTAAACAGTTGAAATGCTTTTCCAAAGGCTCAGTTACTGGCAGTAGGAGTTTTAAGTTAAAATATGATGGCTTTGGGGGCCCCAGTCAATATGCCTTTGGCCCTGACTGCCCCCGAATGTTTATCCAAAGTTCATATAAGCTCTCAGACTAAAAGAGCTTCAGAATCCCTATAATACCATGTGAAACATAGCAGTCATGCCTTGATGATGGAAGGCCAAGATTCAAGCTGTAACTCAGCCATGTGTTGTTTTTACTTCAATTTCACACTGAAATTCAGAGAGACCCTCCAGGTGACTAACATGAAATATTGAAGTGCCATGAAATCGGAGCTGCTTCCTGTCTCCTACAGCCAATGACCACATTGGTCAGTTAGCTCTTTCCTCAATTCAAATCAGGTTGTTCTGGTCTCGGTTTCCTTCTGACAGGACTCTCTTAAGTTAGGCCAAAGATTACATCTGATGGTCTTTGGTCTGATGCCTTCACCCGTTTTCTTTGGCAGCACCTTATTTTCCTTTGTTACTTTAAAAAAAATCCACATATTTTCCTCTCAGGTGGCATCTAAAGATCTTCCTTTCAACTTATTTTCAAAACATGCTATAATTCAACAATTCAGGTGACAGAGGGAATGAGAGAGAAAGAGAAGTCCAATTGTCATTTCACTGCATGGACTCTCAGCTTAACTCTGGAATTCATTACCACCACCACCACCACCACCACTTGTATTCCTACACTGAGTACTTTCTACTCTCACCCTCTGGCTTGTACACTGGGAACACAAGACTCTGGAAGGAAAATATGAGGGTTTATGGAGAGTCAGAGCTGGATGTTCTTCCTCTCAGCCACTCGGAGTTCTGGACCTGTTCTGCCCTACCCATAGGAGCTGCAAAGAGGCAAGGAATGTATGGCAGGACCTGCCCATGACATTTTCTCCCTGCTTCTGTTGTGGTTGGCTGGATTTAGAGAGGAGACCTTCTAGTCTCTTGCAGAAAGTAATTTCCACATATTCATTGCATGTGTGGCAAGGGATTGGAGCCATATCTACTGCCATCTGTGCATTCAGTGTAAGATCTAAGCAAGAAGATCACATGCATAGTAATGCTTATACACCACCAGAAATCACAATAATGCAGGATTCTGGCTCCATGGGGCAGTCTCTCAACAGGTGCTTAAGCTTCACGTTCAGAACTTCCAAGTGAATACAAGTGAGAGGATAGGTAGGGAGAGGGTTACGGGAAGCAGAGGGCCTGTGTGTGAAGCCCTATGACCTTCCCCATGTGTGAGTGGAAGGGCACCTCAGAGGTTTTGTTCCAGGTTCCAGTGTTCTACGGTGGCCACGGCTGGGCGCATGGCTTGGACCGATGTCACAGTGCCTCCAAGTTGTAGTGAGCATGCAGCGGCCAGTAAAAAAATTGAGGAAATCACCCATGCCCACAGTCTCTCAATCTTGATTTCTTTTCCTGGCTTTTAGTCTTCTCTTGGCTTTTGAAATCAGACAAGACTTGTCCCTTGCATTAGCGGAGATCAATCTTGAGTTGAGAAATCCATTCTCAGAATTGACCTTTTGAAACAGCAGCTGTGGAGTCTTCAGGGAAAAGCTCTCTTGGTTCCTGAGCTCAGAATTCAGTCCAATCGTTCAATGACACGATTGATGGCACAGAGAGAGCAAAAAATCCAACTGCTGTTCAGTGCACTGAAGCTTCACTTGTGCTGTTGACCACAAAACAGAAATAATGTTCCTGGTATAATTCATAATCACAGCAGCCTGTCCAGAAAATGGGAGATGAAAAGGTCAAGGGGGATCATTAATCCAAAATATTCCTTAACATACCACACTCCTGTGGTCATTTTAGGACAAACATAAAAGCTTCCAACTATATTTAAACCAAGGAGAGAGCAACTTGCACCCCTAAGTCTGCATGCAGGTTACAGACCAATTGCCTGCATCTTGTAAGGAAAAAAAAATCATTGTTTGATTTAATGGCTTGCATGGTTTACGGTTAAAGGCCCAGACTTCCTGTCTGTTAGTTTTTGGCCTGGATCTAGAACTGTGATGTGTCTTGCTGCTGAGATGCACTGAATTACATAAGCAAAACCATTACTTTTTATACGTAGATACTCCTATTAAACCATGTTCCTAGTTAAATTACTAACAAAAATCTATTTACCACAGTTAGATAGAAAACAGTGCCTGGTACATGAGGATAGTTTAAAACAGGAACGGAAAAGGAGAGAAAACATAGTAGATACATGACTAATACAACTCTCTGCTATCAGAGGTTGGCCCTTAGTTAGATCTGTTTCCATCTACTATCTCCCCTGTATATTTACGTTTTTCATTTTAATGTGCAATTTGATGTGATTGGTTACTGTGCTCTTATAAGCTATTGCTCTCTTTCATTACCACCACTTTATACCTGCTCATAACTCCCCATCACACATTTTTCACTTTCTTCTTGGGATCTTTGCCTGCTGAAAAACACCTAGGCTTTCCACACTAAGTGAATTGCACCCTGTGATTGTGTTCTCCAGTTTCTCCACCCTGGCAAATGTTTAGCTCTTGTATTTTCCTAGGTTTCTTTTATCAGAAATTTTGGCCAAGTTTTTCTCTTATTAATTAGCATGTATGTGTGTGGTTTTCAACATATAAGACTTTTCATCTTGCTCAAGCCAAACTTGGGTAAATATTAATATACTGATTTCCCACAATTCCTCAGTCCAATTTCATAAATTCTCTGCAAATGATCCATTCAGACCTTTGGTAAGAGCAGGCTTCCTCTCCCCTGCACAAATTTGGTTCTGTTCCTGCTTGCTGCTGGCAGGTGGCTTCTTACATACAATTTTTAAAAAATGATATTTACTGCACATGTTTAATCTTAGGTAAGTCCTGATCTTTTGAATGGGGCTTATTAACTTGTTAAATGTATTAAAGATTGCATTTCTCATTACCCAAATGGATACATTTCTGAAGATGTATTCCAGCAATAGATACTTATTAGGCACACCCCAGTAACTGGAAGATACGTACTACAAAAAACTGGTCTGTTAAAGAACTGAGTAAGTGATGCTTTAAGGCATGTGCTCCCAATCAACATTCTGGATTTGTCAGTCTGCAGTCTTTGTGGTTTTCCATTCTTTGTTCATTCTTATGAGAGTGACTTCCAGATGGTCCCCTCCCAGAGTGACACATGCTCAGCTTATATAATACTGTAGCACCCCATGCTCTCAGCTCATGTGCTGGGTCCATGTATAAGCGCTTCCTTTGGTGGCATGAATATTTGTAGGCACTGCCTGGCAAACTCATTGCTAGCCCTACATTTTTCCCTAGGGCTTGAACAGAGGGCAGACATCACTTTTGGAGATGCTCTTGGGGACTGCATTGCAGTGCAGGGAGGGGGCAAACCATGGAGACAAAATCACCCGCCCCCCATTGTATTTTAGCTGAAGTCCAAGCCAACATATCTGTATGGGAATTCTTGGAAAGGACAAACAGTAAGATTTTGATTTTTCCAAGGCCAAACAAATACCACAACATTTTACAGACTCAAATCTCACGTTGGCAGGCAGATAAAAAATACCTCTTCCTTACTTTTCCCAGAGTGCCTTCTGTCTTACCAATTGAATGGAAGACTAGAATGGCAGTGTCTTGCAACCAGGGCTTTCTGGAATCCTGGCTAAGATCAATAACTAGAAACCACCATAAAAACAACGTACTTCCTGTTTTTTGTTTAATTCTGCACAGTTTGTGTTCATACTGACTGGAGGTGTAATACATACTGAACAGCATATCCCACCACCCCCGCACCTGTCCCAAATAACTAACTTGTCTCAAGTACATTCAGTGAGCAAATATGAATATACTGTTGGTCTTTCACACTGCAAAAACCTAAATTTGTATTGCACGGTGAAATGGAGATGAGCATGGAAAGACAGTAGTCACTTCAACTTGCTTGGAAAATTGGGAAATCTCTATCCTGCTGTATCTGGATGTTGATGGCCAAAAATCCAAACCAAAACAACAAACAGCAACAACAGCAACACCCACTGAGGCACTCTGGTGTCATGAGAATGAGTGCAGAGCAGCCACTCATTCTTTGGCTGAAGTGTTAAGAAAGAGGCAACAAGAGTTTTCAGGGCAATTTATGGCCCCAGACGTCCTAAAAGTTCTGAAGGTTTTAGAAGAGCATGATAAGTCTTCTTCACTTGTTATTTATCATTATTTACAGTGCCTTGCAGAAGTATTCACTCCCTCCCCAACTTTTCTACAAGCTGCTGTGTTGCACCATGGAATTGAAATGTATTTAATTGGCATTGTTACCGCTTGATGTACACAAGATACTCAACCCTTGTGAAGTGCAAAATATTTGTATTGTGGTCCAAATGTTAAGTAAAGACAAACAAGCTGGCACTTGTTACTTGCAGAAGTATTCACCTCTGAGCCAATACTTGTTAGAAGTACCTTCAGCAGCAATTGCAACTGTGAGTCTTCTTGAGTTAGTCTCTATCAGCTTTGCACATCTGGATCCTGCAAAATTTGCCCATCCTCCCTGCAAAAGTGCTGCAGCTGTGTCAGGCAGAATGGGGACCAATGGTGAACTCCAACTGTCAAGTCTTGCCATTGATGCTCAGTCAGATTGAGCTCGGGGTTTGGACTGAGCCAGTCTAAGACATTTGGGATTTTGCTTTTAGACCTATTTGCTTTTAAAGCTATAACTTTAACTGTGTGTTTAGGACCATTGTCCCAATAGATGGTGAACTGCCATAAATGTGGCTCTATCCATTCTAATCCTGACCAGTTTCCTAGTCCCTGCTGAGGAAAAGCAACCCTGTAACTTGATTCTGACTGTGATTCATTGTGAGAATGGTGTTTTCAGGGCAATGAGCACTCATGGCTTTGTTCCATGCATGACATTTTGCAGCAAAGTTTAAAAAAACCCCCAAAACATTTAGTCTCATCAGACTGGAGGATATTTTCCACATGTTTGTTGTGTCTCCTACATGCCTTTTTTTCAAACTCCAAACAGCTCTAATGTGGGTGGGTTTCAGCAAAGACTTTCTTCTCAATATTTTTTCCATAAAGTATATCTTTGGGTGTTAGCTGTCCCATAGACAGTTTCTCCTATCTTAGCTGCAGATCTCTCCAGCTTCTTCAGAGTTACTATTAACCTCTTGGTTGCCTCACTGACTAATGTTTTCCTTACCAGGTCACTGAATGGCAGTCACAGCTGAGCTATTTTCCTTTCATTTTGTAATAATGTATTTAAGGATACACCAGTTTGGGATATTCTTCTATAACAGAATCCTGACTGGCGCTTCTGCACAGCTTTATCTTAGAATTGGTTTAATAGCTCCTTGATCTTCATTAAATGTTTATTTTGTGTCTCTCCAGCCTCCCAGGTACAGGTACATTTAATCTGAGATCACATGGCCCTGAAATCACACACAGGTGAATACCTATGCACCCAACAAGTGAGAGTTTGCTTGTGTTAATGAGATTTTGTGCCATGATAAAAATTCTGCATCTTCATAGTTTTGAATATCCTGCATGCATCAAGTGGTAACAGTGCCAATTATATCCATTTCAGTTCCAAGTTGTAACACACCAACATACGGAGAAGTCACAGTGTGTGGATACATTTATGTATGAAGTAATAACCACTGCATATTGGTGATAATTTCTTGCATAAATATTATACAAATAATCTTGCCATGGTACTGGCAGGAGACCCTCAATGGCCCTCCTCCCATGGCAAGTTTACATCCACACCACTGTTGTCACCAGCTGCTGTGATGTTTTTTTAATTCTACTCATTTTTTGTACACCGTCCTGAGATGTCTGTAGTGGGCAGGTTAGAAAAGCTTTTAATAAGATAAACAAATAAATAAATATTTCTCCTCTTCTTTCTCAGCATTGCTGCTGGATTGCTTGGTAGGTAGACAGCCGGCAAGCAAGGTCACTGTGACATCTGCTCTTCTTCCCTCTCTTCATCTCGGTTGTGCAGGCCAGAGAAAGAGGCAGGTGAACTGGGCAACTGGGAAACTGAGAAAGAGGGAGCCACTGGGAAAGAGGGAAAGAGGAGCCACTAGTTCGAAGGGCTCTTGTCAATGGCCCCCTGCAGGGATGTGGGCCCTGAGCAGGTGCTCAACCAAGCTTACCTTTGACAATGGCCCCATGTGTGTATTTGCATGAACATGTGTATATGCATAAAATTTAAGATTTGCAGTGATAGCTTCTGAGTCAGCCCCTAATTCCTTTAGAACTGGCCAATAGTATTTTAAGGGTATTTGCATGTCTTGTCACTAATTTAGGGCCTTTCCCTTAACCATGATCCATGCCCATTATATAGATGCCATATATCAAAATCTGGCACAAGAAGCTCTCCCTGGCTCTCTAGCGCATACATTTATACAGACACAGCATTGCCTGCTAATGAGCAAATTGCTTGTAAAACAACAAATGCAAACCATTGCTGTGGAGAAAAATGTAATATAATCACTTTTTAATTATCAATGCCATTGCTTGTGACAAATGCTAGAGGTATTGATGATATTGTGTGAAATATTTGACACCAATTATCTGAAGCACTGAAGGTAATCCTATTGTGATTGTAAACCTTTTGCTGGACACATTATACTCAATAGAAAACAATAGGTTCAAGAGTAAGATGGTCCCAGAGGTACTATGAAAAGACCACTTTCTCAGGACATGCTGATTCCCAGTTCTCCATCTTCCTAAACCAGTCCACACAGTCTAGCAAGAAGTGAACTCCATGGCTTTGCTGATCGTGCCACTTGCTTGTGAGACCACATCTGGTAACCATTTCTTCTGTTACTTGGCAAGATCCCCATGGCCTTGCAGCTGGTGGGGTGGTAGAGCCAAGGTTTCCAGGGGTGCAGTGCTGGCACTTGCTGATCAGTATGGACACTGAAGTCACTTACCATTCTTAGAATGCTTGACATTTTCCCAGGAACAGTGCATTGTACCTTGTAATGCAAATATTGTGAGGACCTGGCTTGAAGAGGTGATTAAGACCCATTAGATTTACAAGACACAAACTTGTTGATAGGACCCTCTTGTTGATAGGAATCCAAACAGATGCCTGCAAGCCCATGGAAGCATGTCCGTGGGAAGTGTCACACAAAGTGACCGCTGCACCGCAGCTGATGGCATGTTCCACTGGCGGAATCAGGCCAAGGGAAGGCTGCCTGTGGCTTGGCAGGAGCTCTGGCTCTAACCCTGCCTTTGCTGATGACATGTCAGGAGTTGCATGCCCCTGGGTACACACTTGGTGTCCATGAGCAGAAACATCTGTGTGAAGAGGGTCTTTACGTAAGGGGGGCAAGTCCTTTAAGGTGGAGATTGAAAGGTGTACATTGGTATGCATGCAGAGGCCTGTGTGTGTACTCTGAACTGGTGGATGGCAGGCCATGCTTGCTGGTACATTAGCCTCAGTGGTCCCACACCCCAAATGTTCTGTTAGTGTGTGTGTGTGTGTGTGTGTGTGTTTGTGGGGATGGGGATTTTTGGAACCTCCCTAGTGTTGCCTGTCTCTGGCATCTAGGACCAATGTTGTTGCACTCTGGAGGCAACAGGCTTCATGTATTTTCTGAGGTCTGGAAATCCTACAAGTTTCATTGGCTCCTACTGTCCTTGAGATCTCAGTACCACTGGAAGCTATATTATTTCTCTCATTCTCTCTCCAGTTCCTGCTGCACCCAGTTTGTTCCTAGCAGGAATGGAGGAACTCTGGGATGAATTGCTGTCTGGAAGCCACCATTTAATCTTCCCACAATGTCCCAGGGCAGTAGTACATGAATATAATTTCTTTTAAAGTGGAAAGATGGATTACAAATGAAGTGTGTGCATACAATGAGAGCATCATAAGGCATTAAAATGGCAGATTTCAGACCCAGCTGATTGGAGCACTGGATATTTAAAAAGGGTCCCCAAGGAAGTCTTCAGCAGTGGGTCTTCCTGGGGTTGTGGCCCATGGTAGCTGCCTAATGATGCCAGGTGCAGATACTAGGCATAAACACCACCTGGAAGGATCTGATTTATACCTGACTACCCGCATAATTCTATAAATGCCTACACAGATTCATAGAATAGTATAGTTGGAAGGCATCAGAAGGGCATCAGGTCCAAACCATCAGCTCAGTGCAGGACTTCAAGTTAAACCATCCCTCTCAGGTGACTCTCCAGTTGTATTCAGAATGCCTCCAGGGTGGAAGAGCCCACAACCTTCTTTGGTACTTGGTTCCGTTGTTGTGTTGCTCTAACAGTCAGGAAGTTCTTCCTGATGTTCAGCAGGAATTTGACTTCCTGTAACTTAAGCCAGATATTGTGTGTCCTGCACTCTGGGATGACTGACAAGAGATCCTGGCTGTCCTCTGTGTATCATATCTTACCCAATCTTCTCTTTGCAAGACTAAACATGACTATCTTTGTCAATCTGTCCTCATAGGACTGGTTTCCAGTACCTGGATCACCCTTGTTGCCCTCTTCCGAACCCTTTACAACATGTCTGTCTCTTTCTTAAACTCTGGTGCCCAGAACTGGACACAGGACTCCAGAGGAGGCCTAACCAGTGCTGAGTGAAGGAGGACTAGTACTTCTACTAATGCAGCCTATAAGAACGTTTGCCCTTTTTGCAGCCACATGACATGGTTGACTCATATCCAGCTTGTGATCTACAACAATTCCAAGATCCTCCTCACTTGCAGTATTCTTGAACCAAGTATTGCTCATCTTATAACAGCACATCTGGGTTCTTTTTACTGGGTGCACAACTTGTCATTTCTCTCTACTGAATTCCATTCTGTTGTTTTCAGCCCAGTGTTGCAACCTATCAAGATCACCTTGAATCTTCTTTCTGTCTTCCAGGGTATTAGCTATCCCACCCAGGCTTTTTTCATCTGAACATTTAATTAGCATTCCCTGGAGTTTATTCCCAGAGCCTGGAGGAATGCTGTCCATGGGGCCATGATGGGTTGGGCATGACTTTGCGATGAAACAACAAGACAGATATAGAATTATAGCCTGAATAGCACAGAACATACTAGGTGCAGTGGGATTTTTCCCCTGTTAGCAGTTCAAAAAGAATCAGAAAAGTCCATTCAAATACAATATATGTTGCTTAGTGATAATTATATATTTTAAGGCTGGTGAGAAAGGACTATTAATAGTTAACCTTATAACTCCATACTGAAATAGAAGATAAAAATACAAACTAGTTTTATTGTCATGTAGCTTGGCTCAATAAAAACTTCTAAAGAAAATGTAATAAACGTGTTCAAGTAAATGTCTCCCAGAAATCCCCACAGACCCTTTCAGTGATCACACTCGATTGTTCTCCAAGTGTAAGTAATACCTGGTAAACAGAATTATTGCTTCGTTCATTGCTGTCGCATAATCTTTTCCTCTCCAGTACAGTGTATTTTCTGTAAAAAGACATAAAAACAATTGGGAGAGACACTTTCCCGGCAGTATTTGCTGCCGACAATAACAAAATCATAGACCAATATGTACCACAGGCACTCTTCAAAAATGCATTCCAGGCCCTGTGGATGATCCGATATCTGATTTGTGAAAAGCAACATGAGCGCAGGGTACATGTCGGATCTGCCCTGCCCTCTGATTCTGAATGCCATTTTGGGGCTTGCAGCTGCAAGGCAAGTCATCCCTACCATCCCCACCATCAATCTAGAATTATTTCTAGCCAGAATTTAAGGGTTGAACCCAAAGGCAGTTTTGTGCTATCTTAAGCACATGCGACACTTTATCAGGCTTGAAAGTCTGGGTTCAAGGCGGTGCCAGCTCCAGGTTTTGCAGGCCCTTGGGCAGGACACCTTCAACAGTCCACTGCCTGCCATGAGTCTCCCTGCTCAGGAAGATCGCCAGCAGCTGCTCTTGCCCTTCATCCTCTTCCTCATCCTTGCTCCCACTTACTTGCTTGACAGGCAGAGAGCCAGTGCCCTCTGAAGTTCCTCTATCTCACCATCACCACTTCCACCTGGACTGGTGACCCAGCAGGCTGCAATAGGAAGAGGATCAGCAGGTCCTGAAGGTTCCTGCACTCCCAGGAAGTGGCCCCTCAGCAGGGGCCTGATCATTCTGGTTCTGGTTTGAAGTATACCACTCATGCAGTGTGTGACTGAAAGCAAGATACTATTTTTCAGACTCAGTTATCTGTCTGTGAAATTCCAGGAATTATAGTGCCTTATATGCTTATGAGGAAGAAGCGGCTGCTTCACCTGAGCTACAGTACTGGAATGATCTAATGTGCTATGGGACTGTGTTCCTTTAAATGCTGGTAAGTTTTGGAAGAGCAAGGTGGTGGGGGGTGCATAATGTGGTTGGTTGGTGAATGGGAGTCTGTGGGCCAGGCTTGGAAGTGTATGTGTGAGCAGAGAGAAATGGCTACTTTCACTCTGTCAGCAGTGGGCAGTCAGTTGTGGTCAGTTCGTGGTTTGCAGAATCTGAAGAGGCAGCCTTCTCATTGGAAGCCCGTACAGTGCGGTGCAATGCATTTGGGATGCATAAGGAAAGGGAAGGTAGAGGACATGTTAGCAACCAGGGAGAATCAAAACCTGATACTGTCAAGTATTGGAAGGGTGTATGAGAGATAGAAGCTCACAGAAACCTGAATGTAGAAGGAAAGGATTAAACTGAGATAAATAAAACAAAGATGTGTCTATGTGATTCATAAGAGAAAGGAGGATTTCCGAGTGAGGAGTGTTTCTGAAGCGGAAGAGTACAATAGCTCAGTCGGAAGTTATTAATATACAGTTTTATTTACCAAGACAGAGTATCTTGAATCCAATACACTTCCTGTATGAGTTTTATTTTGTTTATGGTTAGCTAGGCAGTGTGTGAGTATTGGGGTCTCATTCTCAGGACCACATAGTCCAACAAAGGAGCCTTACAGCTAGGGCACAATACTGTGGGAGAAGTTAATATATAAAATTAAATTCCTGGTGGTAGCATTACATACCAAGAGAAAGAGAGGGAAACTTTAGAAAGTTAAAGACACCCCATTTCCAAACAAATTATAGGAGAGTGCCCGTGGCAAGTATCATCTAAGATTCAGGGTGGGAAGGAAAAGGGAGAGAGAGGAGGAGAAGACATAAAGTTCATGGAAGAGGAGAGGGCATTTTCAAAGTGACCCTGCACATTTATGCATGAATATGCTGCTTTGTGTGCTAGATGGAGTCACTGGGGCGGTGGGTGTGGGCTTGGGTGGACTCCGAGGGGTGGTGGACAGGAGGGCCTAGAGGAATGCTGTCCATGGGGCCGTGATGGGTTGGGCACACCTTTGTGGCTCACACCAAATGCTGCTTTGTGGGCTAGGTTTCTGCCATCTGTATGAGGGCTGGCTGATTCAGAGTCTCCATGCTGCTTGCTGGATCACCTGTATGGCCTCTGGATCCCAAGAGCAAATTTTCCATCCAAGGCCAAGAATACTGTTAGGCAACCAAAGGCTGATGCCTCACTGGTGGTGCTGACAGTGGGTGGTGTTTTCAGGCAGCCGAATATCTTGGGCTGAGTCTAGCAATGTACTACACACATGAAGAATTAGTTATTGATCAGGATTTGCCCAGTTTGCACCTTCTATGGACTTGATGCAAATTTTTGTGCATTTCCAAAATTGCAATGAGGTTCATGGACCCCCCATCCCTGATTAATTTGGAAATATTTGTAAATTTGAAAAATGTGCATGAAAGATGCGTACTTCTTGAAGCTGCACAAATATGCTGTAATCAAATGGAAGAAGGATGGGTTCATTTCCCAGATGTGCACATGGGATGCTTACATTTTGAAAAATAAACAAAATCCCAAATGTCACAATCTGATACAGATATGACTCAGAATGAGTTTTGATGGAATTAGATAATGTCAGAAAGTTCAGGTTTTGTGGATTCATACAGCCCTAGCTGGCCCTGAGCTCATGGAAGTTTCTGGACAAGACCAAAGCCCCAAATCCCAAGGTTGGTTCAGGCCCCATAAGTTTTGATGAAATTCAGAGAATGTCAGAAAGTTCAGGTTTTGTGGATTCACACAGCCCTAGCTGGCCCTGAGCTCATGGAAGTTCCTGGGCAAGACCAAAGGTTGGTTCAGGTCCCAAGTGTTCCTGGAGGACTGAGACTCAACAAATGACCTTCAAGCAGTTGGATTTGGGCATGAAAAGAAATGGATAAAATGCATGCCTGAGAACAGTGCATGTTCTCCCCGAGAGAATACTTCAATGCATAAAGTGCATGCAGCTATAAAGACAAATGAAGCAGGAATTACTGTAGAACTGAGATGCCTCCTCAGTCTGACTGACTTTGTTTTACTGCTCAGTGCTAGAATATATGCAGTAAAACCAAGAGCGTTTTATAATTGTGTATGCTTTGCAGACTGCAAACAGGCTGTGATTTATTAGCTAATTTGGCATACAAGTGACCATAGCTAATTTAAGTAATAGGTATCAAAGGACTGTGTAGAATCCATGAACACATCAACATTTTCTTTGTTGTTATTATATCTGCTCTGTAACCTAATTAGCAGTTAACACTCCTGTTATCTTAACCAGTCAATATTATTGGGAAATGAAAGCTTTGGTGCACTGTGTCCTCTGAATTTCCATGACTGATGTATCTTATAATGTGATAGGCAGGGATCATGACCCTTAGTATCACCATGGGAATGCATACCTACCTGCAGTGGTAAGAACCTTCAGGGGTTCTCGTGCTTACCCAGGATTCAGTCCTGAGACACGTACGGCACGAGAGACACAGAGTGTTTCTGGAATATGCTCATTCACACATAGATACAGGCTGAGGATAAGAGGAGGTTCAGCACTCTAAGAGATTCTCATTCCTTAGTGGATGTTTACAGGAACTATGGAGCCACAGGACTTCCCCCAGGAAATAAAGCTAGCTCTTCCTCACCTTTTCAGACCAAAGTCTAACTCAGAATTCCTGCTGTGCACACAGATTATGCTTGCCATCCTGCCTCATGCTAGTGGAGAAGAAAGAGCAGGCATCTCTGGCCATCAAATGATGCTTTCTTGGGCCATGTTAGTCCCCACTGAAGTGCATCACCAGAAAAGGGGACTGTGGGCATCGGGGCATCCTCTAATGTATTTAGCATTTACTTTGGGGGCAAAGCTATGAGCAGCAGCTCACTCTGCACAGTTGAAGCTGACTGTCCTATTCCTCTTAACAATCTGTCTATCAGAGGTGCCTCAACTCATACCTGCCTTTGACCTGTATTTATTCATGTCCATCTATGACTCTCCTGTGGTAAGTTACTCATTCATCCAGGGGTGAATCTTTCTATAGTCTCTTGCTAGTCTGGTGTGGTCTTTGGTCTCTCTTGGTCCTTCTGGCCATTTAGATGCCTAGCCTATTAATATGGTTAATATTCAAAGCAATTATGAAGGCAGCCTGTTTAATGCCAGTTCCAAGAAGAAGCACAAGCCTTGCCAAGGAGACCTGGAGAGTTAAAGGAGGAGTTAGGTTGTTCTTTCTGACCTATATGACCTATATCAATAGGCACGATGAAGAAAGAGGGAATGGGGAACTTCAAAAAGTGTGCTTCACAGTGGTGCTTTAACTATATTTCAATATAGTCCTTCATGACAGCTGGAATTGTGGAACATCATTTCTGATGTGTAGCATATTATTCATTGGAAGCATAGGGAGTTTTCTGCTTCTATTCTGTAGTTGGACTGCTGGAGCTTTCTTTCTGGGTCATGTTCTCTTATTATTACTGGATGTGATTATCTTTTTTTTTAGCATATCAGTGGTACAGCATTGCCCTTTGGAACATATCCAATATGCATATTATTTTCCCTACATTTTCATCATGTATTGTTGTTTGCCAAGAATTATTTTTCCATGTGAGCAGATTTCAACATTCTCAGGTGATGGACCCACCTTTTACCTTAAACTGCAAAATGGGGGCACATTCCAAAATTTTTATTATAGTCTAGCTCAGATTATCATCTAAGCCTCAGGCATGCGCTCTCCCTTCCTCTCCTCCTGCATTTTTAAGGGAGGGAAGAAAAGTCTTCTATTTCCAACTGAGAACATGGCTCCTTCTTATGTATATATTCTGGGAACTGGTTTGTTCTGAACATAGTTAAAACAAGCCAGTCACAAATTATGGTTAGGGATCACTTGCAATGATCACTAAATCTTTCTTATTTCCTGTGACTTTGCTCGGTCAACTAAAACTGGCATTACTCAATGGATGTGGGGAAAGTGATAATGCGTCATCTGGCACCACCCAAGCTTTATATGTACATCTGTTCTTCTGTGGCCGTACAACCTGAAGGCATAGAGCTTTGCTCTAAATGATCAATATATCACAAAGATCTACACTACCTTTCACATTAAGAAAGCTCAGCCCATATGTGCACATACATATGCAGTAGGCTTGTGCTGAAGAGCTAGTCAACAAATGCAGTGTTATCCAATGTTAATCTTATGTAGAGTAGACCACTGAATTGAATGGGACATCACTCACATTCCATTCATTCCAATGGGTCTGCTGTCCGTAGGACCCAAGGAGTTTAGTGGCAAAGATCAAAGTGCTCCTCTTACTCAGATTTGGTTAGTACTTATTTTTATTTATTTCATTTCTATACTGCCCAATAATTCGAGTACTCTGGATGGTTCACAGTTATCAAATCACAAACACAGATGCAAGAGAATAACATACTACATCAATTTTCAATATACACAATTTAAAATAATTTGTACAGCTGAAAACAATTTCAATAAAATTTACTGGACCCCTTTTACTGTTCTCATTTTATTGTAGTTACTCATGTAGTTCTTTATCTGTTATCTGGAAGACGTGGTAGACTTCCAAATGGTAGATTATTTTCAGAACTGGAATGTTGTTCATCAATGTAGGACTACAAGACAAGGGCAGGGTTATGCTGGAAGCTAGGAGTATGCTAGGAGGTAACTCTGGGAATATTAAGATTTGGCATGAACTTTTAGAATTATTTGGGGACTAATCATAGAGCGGAAACAGATTGGGCCAGGAAACTGTGGCACTGTAGAGGGATCAGGAAACCTTATTTACTACTTGGCAAAGTCCCATTTTATGTCTTCTTCAGTCTAGGGTTGCAGGTCATCTTTGTATGTGCACTCAGGGGATAATAGAAGTATGCCTGTAACTTTGTTTGCATTGATACGTGCCTTCTCATTCCAGTTGTTCTGGGATTGTTTGGGGTCCAAAGGAGATGTATTAGAAAGATAGGAGGACAGAAAAGATTTTTAAGAGATCTTTGGTATTTGAAAAAAAGTCAAAACATCTTGCATAAATAATTAATCAAGAAAATAAAAAGATCCTCAAGCAGAAAGTCAGATGTTGGTGATTCCATATGCATGATTCACATCAGTTAGGGTACAATTCAGTTGTTGATCTCCCATCAGCTAAAACACATTGACATTTGCCTCTTTGCTGAGTTCTTATTCTTAAAAGGCTGAATGTGTTTAAGGGCAGAATGAAGAGATGCAGCAGAATTGGCCATCACAGCCAGGTGAACAAATGTATGGGTGTGAGAGAAACACGTGCAGACACAGAGAGAAAGTATTAGAGAGAGAAAGAGAGAGAGAGAGTGAAAGAGAGCGAGAGAAAAGGGGGCAGTTGGAGGCGATTGATGCAGCCCTTATAATAGAACTGGCAATTGTGAAAGAAATAAAAGAAAATGTATCCAATGGATTGCCACCCCCCCAACCCCATTGCTGAGGCCACTTTTGAAAAGATTTTTTTTTTGTTTGGCAGATATTCCCTTTTCTCTCCATTTGCTGTGAGCCCATGAACAAAAGAGCTGTCTAAACAGTTAAATGTAATTTTATCATGTGCACTTGCTTCCGAGAATAAGGGGAAAAAAAATAAAAATAAACATCCAAAGGAAGTTTTTATTCACTTTCCTGAGTGACCCTTTGAAGAGAACAAAGCCAAAAGCTGAATACCCCACAGTAATACAACAAAATTGGAAAGCTACACCTGAAAGAAGAGCAAAGAACTTGAAAGCCATTCTTCAGCAAGGCTGGATACCAGGTCCTGCTGGAATATCCCTCTTACTTCTTCTAAGCATTGATTCACAGGTTCAGGCAGCACGGGATATTAATCGTGTGCAGCTTTTCATACCCCTCCTATACAGTCTTCTTCCTTGCCTTCTCCTTCTTCCCCTAAAGTAACCATCTAAGTTGGAAACTCAGACAGGAGACCTGAGTGGGAAGTGGACCATGTTCACTGCTTCCTCTGCACTGCTTTCACATCTTCCAGTTGCCCCTCTCTCTTCAGCTACTTTGCAGGAGCAAAAATAGCATAGTGATATATTTTCCCAGGAGCATCAGAAAGGACATTATCAGCAAATCTTGGAATCACATACCAGGAGAATGCACACCCTTCATTCAGTTTCAGCCATTTATTGGCAGGACACCCTAGGAAACCTTCTGACAGATAAAAGACAACACTGTCGAGTAGTCAGTATACTAAACTGACTACAAGTGTTCCCAAGCATTTACAGAGTTTTTATAAGTTGTGGGCCATGTACACAGTTTCAGGGCAAGGATGAGATTCTGAATAGGTGAGAAGGTGAGGACAATGGACAAGAGCAAAATCATAATACAGAAACACTGATAACTCTTTATACACATCAGGAAAATATGACACATTGAACAGACAACAAATAAAACCATCAGGTGTTACAGGATTCTAACAGGTTTCAATGCTTTGGTTTTTACTATCAGAGATACAAGATTCCTCAAGACAAAGTGTGAGCTGGTGAGGTATTTTTACATTTCAAAGGAAGTGCAGCTGCTCATATCTTGTGCAACATTGTTTCAATTTTTTTTCATCTAGGCAATTGGGAGCTGAGAGTGGATGGAGCATTCACATAGCTTGGGATTGTTTTCCCTTTTCCCTGAGAAGGAACTAGGAAGGAAAAACCCTGCAAAAGGACAGTGGGAGAGAATGGGTGAGGCTTTCCATATTTCAACATATAAAACTTTTAAGTTTAATTAGGGCAACCACAACAATGTCATACTATGTGTCCAATAGGACCATGTGTCTATTTAGCCTGGGATACTTAAACTCAGGGAGGTGCACTGGGGCCTATGGCACAGAGAGCTTTTGCATGACCTGCTTTCTCATTGGAGTCTGCAGCAGCTAAACCAGCCATGCATACAAAATGAGGATTGTCCCTGAAGTGATCTGGCTTCCTCAGAGATACTCCACTCCACCTTTCTACATGGTTTGAAGCCCAAGAGGGTTGTCCTGAGGTGGAGGACAAAATGGCACCTCTTTGCATGCTCAATTCCATTCAAAAGTTTGCTGGACTGGCAGCTGAGTCCTGATTCAACACTGAGGAAGAGTGAGGCAAGAAGATCTGGGGTGTCCTAAAAGGGCAAAAAATGATTTGTTATTCATTTTGATACTGCAGAGGAGGACAAGAGGCAATTATGGCAATTTCCCCTACTTGTATTATAATACAGGTGCCTCAGGCAGCAAAATGTCTTGAGCTGACCCAGCAGTAGGTTACCATAGGAGTTGCAGGGCAGGCCATGTGGCACACATGGCTCTGCCTTCCAATCCCTCTCCATTAGTCCATATGCCTTGTCATCTGCATCCTGAGCCATCCGCCGCCTTCTGCCTAAGGCTAGGGAAGAGTCCTAGCTTGAGTAATGTAGATATGAGGGTCAAGAGATAATTCAGTGGAATCTCTTGAAGCACATTGGACTACTTGTATGTATGTTGGGGTTAGCTTCCATTGCTCCTCTGTCCCCTGGACCTCACAACATTTCCTGCTAAAGGCCAAAAGCACCTTCTTCGGGTGAGCATAATATGGAGATGGAGAACAGCACAGAAGAGAGAGCCAAGGCACTGGCCTTCCCTACATTTGCATCCTGTGGGAGGTCAGAGCCTGACTGACTCCTTGGCAATGTGGTGGAGAAAAGAAAATATTTGCAGGAGGGCAACTGTGTTTCATATTGAGACTTCATTTCTTTCACATGCCCACTTTGGAGTGTGCTCTTGATATCTTGGATTTATCGTTCCCAGCATCAGGGTCTTCTCCAATAAGTTGTTCCTTCTCATTAGGTGTATAAGAAGTATTTGAGTTTCATCTTCAGTATCTGGCCTTCTAAAGAGAAGTCAAGGTTGATTTCCAAATTTCACAACCATACATTACAACTGAGAAAACCATAGCGTTGGCTATAAAAACTTTTGTTGGCAGGGTGATGTCTCTGCTTTTTAGGATGCTGTCTAGATTTGCCATAGCTCTCCTCCCAAGGAGCAAGTGGCTTTTAATTTCTTGGTTGCAGTCACTGTCTACAGTGATCTTGGAGCCCAAGAAAAAACTGTAAGTAAGTGTTCTTTTGAGTGTACACCCCCAGCGGACTCTCTTTGGGAGGCTTTCTCCACTCCAGGCAGTAGTGAGCCAGCCGACAGTGGTATCTCCTGCTCCTTCTTCTCAGCACCATTGCTGCCTGGGCCACAGTCACAGTCAGGTGTGGGCAGATTTGCAGCAGTTTGCAGTGGTGAAAGAGAAGAGTCACTCCAGGGGTCCTTGTCAGTGGATCCCTTCTGGGGCCATGCCTGAACTTGATGCAAGAAATGCCTTTTATCTTCCTTTCGAAGGTGTTTTTTTTTTTTTTTTTAATATATAAAAGTGTAAATAAGCAAAAACAGAAGACCATGACATACTTGTGAGTCTTTTAATCCATTTGTTGAAAAGTTCAGGACATATATCCAATGACCTAATCAAGTTACATCTGCGGTCGAAAAAGTGGAAGAGCTGATCTTCATTTTAAGGTTTGGAATTATTAAAAAATGGATGGAGTTTTAAAACTCTCTTGTATATGGCTCAAAGCATTCTCTCTTTTTATCTATGAGTGCAGCTTTTGGCTCCTCCGACATGCATGAAATATGTCTTATTTCTTATTATTGTGAGATTACTTTGATAAAATCTGTGCACTGATACATCATTAGAGTGATACCTGATAACGTGCCATCTAACCTTTTTAGCTAATCCCACTGTGAGAAGTGGAGGGGTGGGGAGAATAAGAGATTTTCCCTTTAGCTTTCCTCTTCTATATAGCTAATCCCCTACAGATCATCTTTCCTATTCGTTAAACTCTATATGGCTGTAGCCTTCAACCTTTTCAGATCTAAGATGCATTTTTAATCCAAATTGCAACATGGGACTCACTTTCATCCCCTCATCTCACCCCACATATATGTCTACATATGTCTAGCCCCTTCATTTTTCTTTTAGGGTGATAAGATACAAATGTTCTATATTTTTAATGTCTAAATATTTGCTTGCTTAATAGATTGATATACCACTATCTATATTTAGAAGAATCACTAAGAAGAAAATTGCAAACTGAAATACATCACAATCTGCATTAAAGTACAATTAAAATAGTGAGCAATTGCTTCATTCAGACAAAATATTAAGAGCACAGTCCTGTAGGATGAGCTCCCCTGCTCACTTCCATCAAACGGCAGCACAGGACCATGGGGAGTTTGACCAATTCCTTCAGCTCTGCTGAAAGACCACTTTCATCATTTCATCATATTAAGGGGGCAATTCTATACCCATTCAGAAGGTCTATATACATGCATAAAACTTGGTCATGGCTGCAAATTTCTGGGAAGATGAATAATAGCAGGCAAAATGGCTTATTTTGCAGCTTGTGTTACTGCGTCATATCTTCTGGTTGAGGAACTTTGGATAAGCTCCCAAGAAATGAAAACCATGTTATTGTCTCAGATAGGAACATGCAAGAATTTATTTTTCTCTTTTGTTTCATTGTTCCATTTATTTGCTTTATTAAGACATTTACTTGTCAAAAACTCATTAATTGTCATTTATTGCTGTTTTTAATTCTGCTGTTGCCATTCTGTTCTTTTCGTGCTACTGTGATGGCGGCGGCGGCGGTGGCTATCAGAGGAGATGGTTTCAGTGGGCACTTCCTGGGGGCCACCATTGCACTTTCCCAGAATGCCCCAGATGGCAGAAATCCATAAAAAGGCATCCTGTATCAGGGACAATTTCTCTTAAAATGTTCGTGGGGGGCGGGGGGTGGGTGGGAAAGATGAAAGTAACAGTTACAGCATTCTGGGAAAGCAAATTGGCTACTGCTACCGGACTATAAGGAAGCTGCCCCCAACTCTCCATAGGAATGGCTGGAAGTAAGAAAATAAACCCATTCATTGCTTGTTAATAGCATTTATTTAATAACATTCGTTAATAGCATTCGTTTAATTAGAAATCCTGTATGTGCCTTATTTGGTTCAGATTTGCACTCATTAGGAGACAGAGTCATACCCTTAATATAAGCTGAAAAGGAGCAAACATTTTTTTAAAAAAAGGAAAAATGTTGGGAAAAGGGAGCCCATCATACAGTCCCCTATAGCCTCCACATGTGTTGGGTTACAGTTTCCATAATCTCCAGCCAGCTTGGAGGTTGATCACATGCATAGGGGGATCTTTTGGCAGAACACTATAATAATCACCTCAAATAAATAGCTTTCCATGTTACGTAGCTCATAGCTACTTGACTTCTCCAACAATAAAAGTGTTGCAAAGAGGGAGGAAAGTCATCTTTCTCATAAAGGCAGGCATGTCCATCTCTGCCCCAATTTGACAAGTGCGTAATGCAGCCATTCTGCTATGATGAGCATATCAAAACAATCACTTGTAAAGGTCAGGAATTTCTCTATCAGTATGCTTAACTGCCTACACAGGCAAAGAAACTCAAACTGGTTAATATTTAAATATGTTTTTTTTAGGGGATAGTGAACAAATGAATATTCATGAGGACTATGGACTGTTCTAATTTGTACATTAAAAAAGAACAAAACACAAAACTGTGCTCCTTTAATTAATCTAAATTGTAGCCATCCAACAACAATATAGAATAATGAAAAACATGCTCATTTTCATATGCAGAACAAATTATGTTATTCATAGTGAATATTTGATTCCTCTCAATTCCAGCTCTTTCTGGTCAGGGGCTGTCTGTAACAAGGGGCTATCTTAGAAACATAGAAACAGAGCGAGTCAGAAGGGGCCTCCCGGGCCATCTAGTCTGACCTCCGGCACCAGCCGGCTCTGCTCATGATATGCCCACCATGTGGGCGTCCAGCCTATCCTTGAACACCCGCACCGATGGGGCCTCAACGACCTCTCGTGGAAGCCCATTCCACACCCTCAGGGTCCTGACTGTCAGGAAGTGCTTCCTGGCATCCAAATGGAACCTGGGTTCCCTGAGCTTTGCTCTGTTGGAGTGCGTCCTGCCTTCCTCTTCAGGGGAGAACAGGTCTCTACCCATCTTCATGTGACATCCCCTCACATACCTGTATGTCACCAACATATCCCCTCTGAGTCTCCTCTTCTGAGACCCAGTTCCCTCAGTCTCGCCTCATACCCCATCCCCTGCAAACTGGCCTTCCAACAGGTCTTCCAACTGCCTTCCAACCTTGTGGCCTATGCTGCACTGACTCCAACCTGGCTATATCCTTTCTGTAATGAGGGACCCAAAATGAACACAATACTCCAGTTGCAGGCGCACCAGAGTCGTGTAGAGCGGTAGTAATACCTCTCTTTATCTAGAAGCCACACTTCTGGCTATGCAACCAAGGGTGGCGTTCGCCCTCTTGACCACCGCATCACACTGCTGACTCATGTTTAGCCTGCAGTCGACCAGTACCCCAAGGTCCCTTTCACAAGTGCTGCTCTCCAGCCACTTGTCACCTAACCTGCACTTATGACACCCATTTCCATGCCCCAAGGGCAAGACCTTGCACTTACCCACATGGAACACCACCCTGTTGTCTCCTGCCCACTTCCATAATCTGTCCAGATCCTTTTGGATCTGGAGTACCTGCTCCTCAGTTGTGGCCATTGCTCCAGTTTTAGTGTCGTCTGCGAATTTGATCAGCAGACAGTTCACCCCTTCTTCCATGTCATTAATGAAAAAATTAAACAGGATCGGCCCCAGGACAGAGCCCTGGGGGACCCCACTTGTCACTGGCTGCCATCCTGATGATTCCCCACTAATGGTTACCTTCTGCTTTCGGTCAGTCAACCATGCCCTAATCCACCGGACAGTGCTTTGGTGTATCCCAAAACTCCTCAGTTTCTCCACCAGGATATCATGGGGCACTTTGTCAAAGGCCTTGCTGAAATCCAGGTATACCACATCCACTGCATCCCCTCCATCTAGCCATCTTGAGACCTTGTCATAGAATTCCACAAGGTTTGTCTGGCAGGACCTGTTTTTGTGAAGCCGTGTTGTGTGGCTGTCAGCCTCCCTTCCCTATCTAGCATCACTAGATCTCTCTCTATTATGAGCCTTTCCATTGTTTTCCCTACAATGGACGTAAGGCTAACCAGTCTATAATTCCCCATGTCCCTTCTACTACCCTTTTTGAAAATTGGGACCACTGATGCCACCCTCCAGTCCTCTGGAACTTCACCCATTCTCCACAAGGCCTCAAAAATGGAGGCCCGCAGGTGTGAGAGAACCCCTGCCAACTCTCTAAGTACTCTCGGGTGTAACCCGTCAGGGCCTGGCACCTTTGTAATGTCCAATGGCCTGAGGAGCCCCTTGACTTCAAGGGGGGTGACTCTGATCTGTGCCCCTAAGTCCCCAGCCTCATCTAATCTCCCATGCGGATATCCCCTGTCCAGCTTTGGGGAGAACACAGAGGCAAAATAGTCATTTAGCATCTGTGCCTGTTCCCTCATATCAGTCACTGGATCTCTTTCCTCCTTATTTAGTGGCCCCACCACTTGTCTCCCCTTCCTTTTCCTATTTACATGCTGAAAGAAGCCCTTTTTGTTGCTCTTGATATTCTTGGCAAGTCTCACCTTGTAATCAGCCTTAGCCTTGCGAAGAATCTTTCTGCAACGGGCCTCCTCCTCCCGGTATACCCTTTTGTCTATTTGCCCCAGTACCCATTTCCTATGGAGGTTCCTCTTTCATCTATTTCTGCTAACCACCTCCTTTCGCATCCATGATGGCACTCTCCTCTGCCTTCCCACCTTACTGACTAGAGGTATCGTCAAGGCTTGCGCCTCCAAAACCTCCATTTTGAGTGCTATTCACCCCTCCTCAACTCGCTTACCTTCCAGTAACCTATCCCAGGAGACTTTCCCCAGTCTGGCCTTCAGTTGGCCAAAGTTGGCCCTCTTGAAGTCCCAGCTTCTAGTGCTCGCCCTGCTGCACGGCCCCAGTCCCCTGATCTCAAAGCAAAGGATGGAGTGATCACTCGCATCCAGAGCTCCCCTAATCTGTACTTCATCTATCAGCTCCTCTCTATCGGTCAAGACCAAGTCAAGGATGTTTCCCCCCCCATCACCTCTCGGACCCTCTGTGTGAAAAACCCTCCCTCTATAGCTTCGAGAAAGCGATGTGACCTGGCTGTCACCGCCAAATGAGTCTCCCAACTAATATCTGGGAGATATGGGAGATAAAATCTCCTATAATTACTGTGTTTCTCCCCCGAGATATCCTTCGAATCTGGCCTGTCAGGAGGGGGCTGTGATTTATGAATCCAAATCTCAGTGCTGATTTTATAAGACTACCTTTATCTCTGTGAATTTCCATCCCCTAAGTTAGGATTTGGGGGAGCTTCATGTTATGGAGGCAGGCATGTATCCAGAACTTTGTGTCCATGGATTCTTCTTGCTGGATGCAAACCAGTAGGGAGGGGCTAAACTTGAAGACAAGTTTAAAGAAACAAACAAACAAACAAACAAATAAAATAAACAAATAAGGCATGGTTCTCTCTCTCTCTCTTTTAATGGTTGGAGGTGACTTTTAGATATGCATTGCCAACACTGAAATTAATTACCAGGGATAATTGAAAGGTAATTTCCTGAAGATGCCTCTCTCTCTCTTTCCCCCGCCCCCCATGTGTGTGTATGTATGTGTGTATATAATTCCAAGTGAAGTCCTTCAGTCTTTGCTGAGATGCTTGCTTTCCTGCTACAGAATTCAGAAACAGCTTCATTGTCTGTAAATGCCATGAAGGTTCCTTCATTGTTTTGAAGTTGCTTTATTATTCTTGGGTGTATTGCTTCAATGTTCAAAGTGAGGTACAAGCCTTATCTCATTTCTCCTTGCAACAACCAGCTGCCAGGCGAGTCCCTGTTGATTTTTTATTTTCTTTGTTTTCTTTTATTTTCACAGTTGGCAAAGAGACTCTTAGATGACATGCCCAAGGGTATCCCCTGGGCCAAGATGTCCTCAGAGGCAGTGGTTGGCTTAGAATGAAAGACGGAGGCAAGCTACTAACGCTGCCCAAGCTATATGTTATGAGAAGATAGATGGCTGCCATGAAACCTAATCTCCTCTCGCATCTACCTGGCAAAGTGTACTTGGAAAATATGTCCTACAGGAAGGGATGGATGAACCTGTCATTTCAGTTTTGCTCACTTTCTTATTTTTCTATTCTCGAGTTGAGTTCATCCCAAACTTTGAGCAGAAAAAAGATCGCATGAAATGTTGTGCATTTATGTCGTACCTATTTCTCTTAATATGTGTATTTTTGTTAAGCAATTTTAATAACTCACTTTTGAATGTTATAATGACTGATTATATGCATTTTTATCTTTAAGGATGTAAAGAATCTATTCTGAGGTAGGATTCTGTCAGATTCCCTGGGCTTGGCTCCCCAGAGTCTGGCCCTCTTTGTTGGGGCCTGGAGCTGAATTCCTGGTGAGTGTGCCCACATGGAAGAGGCATCCCTCTTCCATGCCACACAAAGCACCTTTTTGTGTGAATGTACCTGCCATAGAAGAAGGTTGCCACTTGCACAACTTTTGTTCTGTGAACATTGATTTGGCTCACTTCCTAAGACAGGGTCAAGCACAAGTGTAAGTCTGAGATCTTACTTGTCCCAGTTCTATTCTTCGTATCATTGGAGAGCTCGATTGCAAAATTCTCCATTGCCGAATTCTCAGAAATGTGAGAACATTAAGGATAACTGAGTTAAGGTTCACATACTAATTTGAAAGTATAAAATTGGGTAAGATTGCATTAAAATGCAAATCAAGCAACCATCTTCTCCAAATGTTGCTCCATCTAGGTCAAGACATCAGGCCTGGCATCAAGGGTAGGCATGACTGGGCGTCCTCCAAGGACCCACGGCCCAACAGGGGCCATATGTCAAGAACCCCTTGTACTTGTTCTTCCTCTGGGAATACTACTGGATATAGGGTGGGGGAAAATGGACTAAGGAAGGTACTGCAGAGATGCTAAGAACAAGTATCACCATCTATGATGTCCCTCACCAGGTATTTCTCTGAAGGATCAAATTCTACTGAATCCTTGACCAAGTTCCATTACATCATTTCTCCAGGGCCTTAGGGATCCACTAGTAATTGAAAGCTGCCTCATACCATACCAGTCAAGGTAGAAATAGTTCAGCCCCCAGCAGGAACCCCCTGGAGGTGCTCCTCCTGTTCACCTGGCAACCTGTTTGTTCTCTTGGCTCTCATTCTGGGCCAAACAACCATGCTGGTGCAAAGGAGCAGCAGCTTTTTTCCTCTTCCATGTCACAGGCAGCAGCTTTGTTTCTGTTGTTGCACCTGACATGGAGTGCAACAGTGAGAAGAGGAGTGTCTCCCTGAGGGAGGAGTGTCTTCTTCAAGGGCCCCTCAAAAGCTGTAGTTGGCATGGCAAGATGGCATGCCCTTTTCCAGGATACGCCATTCCTCTCTCCTTCCCTTGAGTTTCCATTCTTCACCCTGTGATGACTGGACATGCCCAATCTTCATTTGGACTATTTTGGGCTCACCCTCACCCTCTGAGCTTTTTTAGAGGGGAAGAGTGCAAACGATGGAATGTGCTGCAAACACGTTGCTCCCAATCCTCTGGGTCTTTTTTGTATGGTCTGGAAGACTGCGATTTCATTCAAATTACTGATGAAGATACTGTACAGCCCTAGCTGATAGCACTGACCCTTTGGAACACCCCTGAATACTTTCTTCCCTGGTGTGAAGGGTTGGCGGACTCACCATCTTCTATCTGGTGGCCAGCCAAGGGGGGTGTGCCATGGAGAGGGCAGAGACAAGACCTTTGGCAATGGGGCATTGGGCAGGGGAGGTGTGCGTGCAGCCCAACATTGAGCACCCAGGTACACAGGTGTTTTCCCCGGGGAGGGAACACCTGGAGAAGAGGGCAGAGGTGGTGTGGTGCTGGAAGGATCAAGAAGAGAGTAAGGAAATGATTGAGGAGGTGGATGTGGCATGGAGAGGGAGAGGAAAATGGCTGCACAAAGACAGAGACGGTAGGGGAATGGGACTCAGGGGTCAGGAAAGGAGCTTAATCCCTACACTCTGGGGCAGAATCAGGGGTCCAAGGATGGACATGGCTTACCTTACCCCCTTCGAGGAGTGCCTGCTTGGGGAAGGAACAGCTGGTCAAGAGTTAGCAAAGGGGAGAGGAATCATCCCATTGTGTGCGTGCATGGGAAGAAGCCAGCAGAGAAGGGGATGCCAATGTGAAACCCAGGGCTCAGGAGAAGCTGACCCTGGGATTGTTGGCTGGTGATGAGAACAGTAAGGAGCAGTCAGGAGTGTGCCTGAAGTTAAAGAGACAGCCCCCTTTTCAGCTAAGCCTCTGCAAGGAGCGGTCAGGTGGCCCTGCTGTATATATATATGCCAAAGTTTGTATTAAAGGCATTGCATTGCTGATTATGTCTGTTGGTGGTAATGGAAGCAATGGAGTGGAGTGGTGGTGGTGTTCCCCTCCCCCTGACACAATCACACTTGGTATTCTGGCAGGGAGAATTTTCCCTTATCCCAAAGGATGCAGTTGTGTATGGGATCAGCCTGCTGCATAGCAGTGCTGTGGCTGATTGGGAGTTAAAAAATTTAACTGTATTAAAAGTTCAACTAACTGAACTTGATTCCAGGTTATTTTTAATACCCAAATCAAATTACTGTTTTTATTTGTCTGTGTACTCTTAAGCAACCTTCTGCTCCAGTGTAAACCTCACTGGTTCTCAACATGTTAGCTGGAGACCCAGATCTTTGTGGGTCCACCTACAGAAGGCCTGTTCTGCCCTTTCCTTCTGTGTCATCTCAGGTGGGGATCACCCTCTTCCTGCCTGTTGACCTGGAACCCACCTTGAAGACTTTCAGGTGACAGCTGCAAGCAGAACTGTGGCATGTTGTTTACCTGGTGGGTTTTCAGAAAACTGAATGATTGATTTTGCTACTGTTTTAATGTCATTGTTACTGTGTGAGCATGTAAGAAAGGGGAATGGCCATCTGCTTAAGAAGCCAGGCTGAGGGTCCAGGTATCTTGATTTAGCCCATGGGCCTGAAGTTCTGCACCACTGCTATAAGGCAGCAGAAGGTTCATGGTTAGTAGTTATGGCACCAGTAATTCGAAAGCCACCTTATATTGCATCAGATATTTATTTAGCTAGTTCCATATTATTTACTCTGACTTAGTGACTCTTTCACAGCACCTGCTTTGTGGTTATTTAAAATGAAAGGTGCAGGAATCAGACCTGGGACTTTTTTCATCTTTTTGAACTGAATGATCTTGGAATTCTGCATAAAGACCTTTTTAGCTGCAGAGTCATGTAAAGTCACACTTGCAAATATACCTTTTATATACTATATAACTTAGATATTTCTTCTTTCATTAGATGCTAAACTCCTGCTTAGGCTGTTTTATTGAGAACAAGTGTATTGGTGATTGTATTCAGAATTATACTATGACTTTCTTTGCTCTGCAGAGTGATTCTAAGGCCACTAGACAGCTTGTAGGGGCTACTGGAACCTTTGGATTCCCAAATCTGAGGTCAGAAAAGAACTCCAGCTGTGGAACTGGGGATCTGCAGTTGTAGGAGAAGGGGTAAAGAGGGCATTCCAGTGGGCGGGGACAGGAGGAGACCTGGTCTACCAGGTTTTGATTTTTCCTGGTGGGACTCCTGCTTCCTTCCTTCACTATCCAAACAACCACAACTGCATGATCAAAACTGGCAGCCCAGCTGATTAGCAGAGTCAGGAATGTGTAGCTGAAGATGGCTGCACTGCTGCCCATAGGCTGCCCATAATCCTCCCAGTCCAGGCATTCCCATTCAGCTGTAAATAAATAAAAAAGACTCTTGTTATGTCTTTTGTCGTCTTAATTTTTTATTTCAAACAAAACAAAACAAGGCATTATAAAATAATAAAAAGCATCGATTCCATATGCTACTTTAAGGAGCTGGCACTCCTTAAACTAGTAGCAAACTCCACAGGTGTTTCTGTGTTGAGTCTGGTTCATGTAAGCCTGGTTCTGGTGGGACTCCTGACCTTCATGGGCTTGAAAAACTTGAAATTTTTGAATACTTTGCTTTTAGCTCTTCTCCTCTCTGAATGATCAAAAATTTGTTGCCTGTGGCAGTTTTTAATGCTCATTCTCTGCATCCACAACCACCACCACCAAAGAAAAAGGGATCTCAACATCTTTCTTGTTTGCTTTGACTGGTACTTGCAAGGTCTCTCTCATGGGAAAAGAGCTTGGGACTTTGTCTGGGTTGTTGAGTGCCATTTCTGCTGCATTACATTAAAGTGATGCTTGATTTCAAGAGACTTATTCAATAAAATTTTGGACTGATTCAAGCTGAAAAAGGTTCAATGCAATATTTAATCAAACTAGCAGATTTTTCTGTCTGTTCTTTGTCTGTATGTTGTTGTTGTTGTTATGTGGCATTATAGTCTGTATAGTAATCCCACCCAGGGTAGCTTAAACTAGACTAATACTTCATTAATGATAGATGGCAGAGCCAATATCTTGAGAGATATGCTTTGGAAGAACTGGAATGAGCATGCTGTTTTATTTCTACTTTAACTATATAAACGGAAGCACCATTGCAAGCCTTGGAGTGGATGAGAAACAGTCAAAAGCTGCAGCTGGTGTGCACTTCTAATAGGCTTTTAGATTTTGCAAATGGGATGTTTTCTTGTCCCCCATCCCCCCACTTGGGGTGGCCCTGCTGCTGCTGCAAATTCAACCAACAGCCTTGTAGCACCTCAAAGAGTAACGTATTTAGTGTGCAGTGTTTGGAGTTGCAGGACTCATTGTGGTCCAAATTTGCATATGGTTGCATTGTTATTCTGGGATAAGCTTTCTTGGGCATTGTGCACTTCATAATCCCACTTTTCTGAGTAGCTGGAAATAAACAACATCAAGGCATATGGGGAATAAATGCTTTCATACATTGAAATTTAAGATACTTTAACAGTGATCAAAAAATATGAAGCTACTTAGTGGACTGTGTATAGTGCTCTAAACTTTTCAAGTATCATAGAAGAGTAGAGTTGGAAGGAGCCATGAAGGCCATCAGGTCCAGACCCCTGCTGTGCAGGACACCAAGTCACACCATCCCACTCAGATGGCTGTCAAGTTTCTTTTGGAATGTCTCTAGTGTGGGAGAACCCACCACCTCTCCAGGCAGCTGGTTCCACTGTTGTATTGCTTTGACCACGAGGAGGCTTTTCCTGATGTCCAGCCTGAATCTGGGTTGTTGCAACTTGAATTGATTGAAGTACTGTATACATGTTATCTTAGTAACATTTCTAAATACCCAGTTAGGTTGGAGAAATGCAGTGTCTGTGCATGAGTAGGGGTGAACGTTAGAGAACATTGTTTGCCTGTGCTTGACCAACACATTCCCCCTACCTGTGGTTGTTGAGGCAACAGGGATGTGGGTACCTGCACCCATGCACACCCGCCCCTGAAAATAGTGCAAGGATCTTTTCCACAGCAGGCCTGGCTTCTGTTTTCAAGAGCCCATCTAGAGAAACTTGTCCTTCAGGGATACATGGTTAAAAGCATCTTGCATGTACAGATGATCAGCAGGTAGAAGTTTTCATACTGGACAAGCTAAACAAAGAAGCAAAGCATCTGCTGCTTTTCTTTCTCCTCCTGGTCACTTCTGCTCTTGACCCTGCCTCTCTCAGGCCAGCCCTCCCATGAAAGAAGTGTCCACCTCAGGTAGTAAGAGGGGAGGAGCTATGGATCACACCACTCCCATGTCCCCACCAAATTGGCTGATGCCGCTGCCCCAGAAGCTACAGCAGGTGCTCTGAGGATTCCCACCAGCACATGGCACACACTACAGCTAAAGACCAGCTGACAGGACTCTCTGAAGCTGCTGCCCACCTTGGGTTTTCCCTTCTCATGGACCTGCCATCCCTTCATTTTTACCACAACTGTGTAGGCCCCATGGAGAACAGCATGGGCAAAAGAAGCAATGTGGCATAATGCAGTGGGCTGCAGGGAACTCAGTGCACTGCTGGTGTGTGTGATTTCTCACCACAGGCAGTAAGAAAGTATGTACTAGTGCAGCTCTCTCTCTCGCTCTGAATTTCCAGATAATTGTGCAGGTGAACTCTTTCACTAACATTTTGGTAAGGACCCTGGACCTGATCCTGAGTTCCTGACCATACTCCCAACATGCCTAGTCTTCCTGGAAGAAAAGTGGCCATCACTGAGGCAAAGGAGCCCTCCCCACACCCCCTGGTAAGCCTTGAATCTTGCTTGGCTGTTGAGGCTACCAGGATGTGGTTGTGTGTTGGTCATTGGCATGCATCTTGCATCTGCTGTCTCAGACTGGGGCACCTATATTAGACCCACACCAATGTGTTTATTGGAAGGAGTTTTTGCTAACTCACAGTGTTCTTCCCTTTGACGATCCTAATATCCTCATGGAAAAAATGGTGTGTCTGAGTTCATTTCTGGAATGAATGAATGAATGAATGAAAAGTGAAATCAATGCATCACTCTCAGTTGTTTCTGATTTGTTTCTATTAGAAGGAATGCGGATATAGAAATGTGAGTTCTTCCATTCATTCCCAATAATATTTTCGGTAATGTGCAAGAGTTCATTTCTTTAATTTATTGCATGTTCATATTGCCCAATAGTCAAAACTTCCTGGGTGGTTTTCAGTGATGAAAACCTTAAAAGTGTGTTCTTTGTATTAGTCTGGTAAATACATTGCTATTTAATGGCATTTCTTAGCAAATTGGTATAAACTGATACATTCAAGGAACATTGTGTACTGAAGGATGATCTTGATGCTCCAAAGTGACAAGTTATGAGATATGTCCAATCTGACGCATAAAGCAATGGTTAGTTTCAAGATGCCAGACATTTTTCATTTATTATAAAATGGATATCTTTGTCTCAACCTGTCTGAAAGTTGGCAGATTTGATAACTTAAGGGAATAAGCGAAAACCTGACAAAATTATGCAATTTGAATATAAACAGTCTTGGAGAGTTCAGGAAGGATGTCACCATATATTACCTGTTTAAAGAATAGGGACCCCAGTCCAAATGGCTCGACCCTTTGGCAGGTCATGGTTCTAAAACCTCTGTCTGGCAAAGAGCTGAAATCCTTTTCTGAGAAGTTGCTGGGGCGCAGCTTCATGTGGTGGGCAAGCTGTCTTACCAGGATTAAGCCTCAGTTTATTGACCCTCTTCCAATCCATTATCAAGCTGAGGCCCCAGCTCAGGATGGAAACAGTTTGCCCTGGATTAGATGAGAAAAAGAGGTAGGGCTGAGTATTGTCAGCATATTGCTGACTCCTCAGCCCAAACCTCTAGATGACCTCTCCCAGCAGTTACATGTACATATTAAACAGCATCGGGGACAATTCACAGCCCTGTGGAACCCCATGACACAACTGCCACGGGGCAGAGCAATTGTCCTCCAGCACCACCTTCTGAACACAGTCAGCTGGGTAGGAGTTGAACCATGGCAAAGCGGTGCCTCCCACTCCTAACTTGGCCAGCCTGTGCAGAAGGACACTATGGTCGATGGTGTTGAAAGCTGCTGAGAGGTCAGCCACTGAGTTATAGTCCATTTGGGATGGCTCTCATTGGAGAACCTTCTTTGAACAATTATTTGTTACATTATTTGCTTTTCGGCGCCAGGCGAAGACCTTTTTATTTAAGCAATATTTTAAATGTTAATTTATTTTATGTATTATATTGTATTTGTTTTAATTCAGACCTGGAGATGGGCCAGTTTTAAAGTTTTAAAGTTTAATGGTTTGATGTTGTAAGCCGCCCCGAGGCTTGTGGCAAGGGGCGGCCTATAAATTTGTAAATAAATAAATAAAATAAATAAATAAGCCTCCTAGAGACCCCTATGGACTATGGGGTGGCGTATAAATGTGATGATGATGATGATGATGGCTTCCCACCTCCTGTCATGAATCCTAACTTGACAGAACTGATTGAGCAACCTAATGATTCAACTGTTTGGAACAGAAGAAGGTGAAGGCTTAGCTCAGCCCAGCCAGGATTGCATAAACTGTAGGAGGTAAAGCCGCAGGGGGAGTTGTTTGCAGATAAGCTGACAGCACAAGGCATAGAGCAGATCCCTTCTTTGGGAATCACTCTGGGTGAGGGCTGCATCTCAGGGAGGAGAAGATCCATTCCTTGAATGTCAGAGACTGTTCTGACATTGTTTATGGAGAGCCAATTGCTTTTGTGTTACAGTGTTTAAATGGACTGCCAGTGAATGTCCCAATAAAATTTGGCCATAAAGCACTTATTGACTGTGGCCAAGCTGATGCAAGTCATGAATCAAGTTTCATGCTCCTTTTCTTCAGCAGCTGTTAACTTCATCCAATGATTAGTGTTGGGCTGCAATGAGGTGGGAGAGGAGGAAGAAGGTGTTGTTTTGGGGCTAGATAAGGCCTCTGGAGAAGCACAAACTGGGAATACCACAGTCTGAGGATGGGAATATACCCCACTGGGCATGTATCCCTGATCTAGTATGCAGTACACAACCTGAAAATCTAGTCATTTGAATGGAAAACTGTTTCTCTGTTCTAATCAATGTCAAAATGCAATGATGAGAAATGGGGGAAAAGAATGAAAAGGTAACAAAAGAGAAACAAATCAAATGAGACAATAACAGAAGAGAAATTAAATGAATGGAGCTGCCTGCCAGAAGCAAAACATAAAGATTCTGAATGACATGAACATTTATCAAGTGCACAACCCCAGCAGAAGTAAGTTTGAAATGGCAAAGTATACTTGTTCACAGCTCAGCTTCTAAGGGACAATCCAAATTGGATGCCTCTGAGTCTGTGAACTTGGGCATCCTGTGCAAGGCAGGAGTGCAGAGCTGATCCTTCCCTCATTGCTCCCCTTGGCTTGCAAATCAGCTAGATCAGTGGGGAAGGAGGATGGAGCCCTGCAGGATATGGTGTGTCCTGGTGGACCTCATCTTCTTTCCTTCCCACCTCCTGGAACACCTGGAGGGATCTTCAGAGATAGCTGATCTGCACTAAGCCTTTCCTCTTCTGCAAGGCTGCTCTTCATGGCCTTGGAGAAGCAAACAGTGTGGTTCTTTTGTGCTAGCTGCAAGGGGTGGGGAGGACAACTGGAGTACATATTGCCAGCTTTGCATGCAGATCTCTTTTCTGACCAGAAATCTGGGACTCTCATGCATCCATAGCCAGCTAGATGCTATCCAGAAACCCCAGGATTGATTTGTTGATTTGCAATCATATGTGTTAAATGGGTCTTGTTCCCAAGCATGTGAACATAGAATCCCAGATATACAGTGCCACCCTCTGCATGTCCATTTAGAAGCAAGACATATTCCCAGTTGAACATGTATACAATTGCTGCTTTGATGACTGTATCACACCTGGTCTTAATGGGATGTCAATGTTAGCAACTTCAAGAACTTGGATTCTGGGCTGCTGCAAAGCTGACCCAAGTCCAGAAGCTGAAACTGGAGAATCTGATGGATTCCACATACAAAATGGATTCCTCACAGATCCCTAAGTGTAGTGTGAATAACCACAGGAATTAGGTGAACGTGACACACTAGAAATATAATCATACTGACTTTAAATGATTTCTCAGAAGGCTTTTTTTGATCAATACAAAATCTGCTTGGTATTGCTAGCCAGCTGTGTAATTAGAGTTCATTGGTTAAATTGGAATGCTGTCTTCTTGGATTGCATAAATACAATGTATATCACAAAACAGAATTAAAAATTACATTTTCAACAAATGAATAACAAACTTGCTGGTGGTTGTTTCTCTGTGATGTGTGATTATGTAAATTGAATATTTTGAAGTGCGAGTGCTGGGAATGCAAGGATGCTTGTGTGTGTTTGATGTGTGTGCTTATTTTGCAGTGATAATGATCTGTAATAGACATGAATGTTTCAGAAATATATTTCAAGGCCACCAAATCTCTCTCTGGACTAAAAGGTCACATTTTTACTAAGTGTGATCTGAGGGACAAATTTGAATCACAGTATGTATAAAAAGTTAAGGTAAAGATGTCAGACTAATATTGCAAACGGAACGCTGTTACCTGCCCACCGAAGTGGTACCTTTTTATCTACTTGCATTTGCATGCTTTCGAACTGCAAGGTTGGCAGGAGCTGGGACGGTGCATGGGAGCTCACCCCGTGTGCAGATTCAAACCGGCGATCTTTTGATCAATCAGCCCAGCAGCACAGCTGTTTAAACCACTGCGCCACCTGCAGTCCCTATGTATAAAAAGATAAGGTAAAGATGTCAGACTAATATTGCAATCTACTCTGCTGTAAGATTGACCTTGCAGGTTTTGCTTCTTCTATAAAAAAACAGACCCTATGTTATGTATAGGATCACCTTCATGTGTTAGTGTGATCCTATAAAATGTATGACAAATGTTTTCACATTGGCATGTCTGGCCGTCTTAAATATTTTTTATTTTATTTATTTATTTAAATATTTATATGCCGCCCCTTGCCACAGCAATAATATCACTCACAACCAGCTCTAGTTTGAAGCAAGGATATGTAGGGCATGCAATTTGGTGCCTACAGGCACCAGTGTGTTTTGTGGCATCTTTCCAGGTACCTGCCAAGTGTCTTTGTCCTGCTTGAACAGAACAGAACAGAACCAAACCCAACCCAACCGAACTGAACAGAGATATGTTTTCTTACTGAGGGCCTGGGATTGCTCTGAAACTGCTTTTTGTTTTCCCTGCCCTGGCTTCCAATACTCAAGGCAAGAATCATCACACCGCCCTTTCACTGGGACAATTCTCTGTGTGGGATCACACCCTTCCCAGAAGCATTAAACATACAGAGACTCTGGCTGTTGAGAAGAACCTGGCTAGTTCTCTGGGTGGAAGGAACATGAGCCCAACACACAAATCCAGTTCCCAGCTATGACCTTCCACCCTGCTCCTGTTCCCACAGGAGACTGGGAGTTTCTAGGGCTGTGCTCTGTTGTCTTCTCCAAAGACACTGAGAAATTACTTAAGTTTGTATACAGGGAGTGGCTTCCATAAATTGCTACCAGACTTCTGGTGCGGACAGGGAAATGTAAGCTATGCTTAGTGGGACATTTTTGCCCTGCCAGTTTGTGCTGATGCCAGAACTAAGCAGAAGCCCTGAAAATCATCAGCTGCTGCTCAGTTGCCAGGGATGAGCCCCTGACCAATGCTCAGGTGCTTCTGCCAAGGTTGAGTCTTAAAGCTGAAGAGGACTAGTCATGCCTGGCCTCAGTGCCTCCCCCTCCCTTGCTCATCAGGCTGTGAGAGGCTGGCAGAACTGAAAGGCCAGGTCCTGGTTAGCCACAGCTTCTGAGCCTGAATCTCTCTCTGAGGCAGAATCCTCACCTGGAATGGGGAAGGCATTGAAAACCACAGGTCCAGGTGAGTTGCTTAAGCTGCAATCGGGCACAGACTACCCTCTATCTTTTATGCATTGCCTGGCTTTGCATAATCAAAGTGGTTCATGGGGGCACCTGTGGGGGCCTTCCTGAACATTCAAACCAGGACAATGGCTTGTCACATCATCCAAACCCACCTGGGGTGGGTTATGCAAGGTTTAAACATTCCTGGCAGAACCCATGGAGTGTTTTAGGGTTATTTAACCATGGTAGCCATGTGTGGGGGTACCCAGGAGAGTTTCTCAAGTTGCCAAATCTGCTCAAGGCTCCAAATACTTTTCTGCTCCTGCTTTATTGCCATCAGAAACAATTTCCATCCTGAGGCACATGGCACCATCCCTCTCTATGTATATGTAAGCATATGTATATATTCAAAGAATTTTCTTGCTTTATTTTCATAGTAAAGTGATAAATCTGAGAAAAATATCTATTGACTAGGTAATGCATTTAAGGTGTGCATGCTTAGACAGAAAAAGGCCCTATAGCTTCCAGCATTATCTATGGCTGGATGGGAAATGTGGGGAGATGTAGGACTTTCTTTCTGTTGAAACATAGGATTGCACCATTAAAAGAATAAAAAGTCAATGGGAACAGAAGAGGTTTTAACAGATCCAGTAAGACAGAACAACAAGGTTTAATAGTCTATTTTGCAAGTTCACCTCACAACAAAGGCAACTCATTCTGGCCCCAGGACATGGGGAATTTCCCTTCTCCTCATTCTTCCAGTAAAGCCTGTGCAAAACAGCGGTAGGATGCACAAGACAGTGCTGGAGGACCCCTGCCCTGCCTTTTGGCTTGTTGCCAATGAGATACCCCAGGTTCTCTCTGTCCCTGTGCTGTTTGATATCTGTATGAAGCCACTGGGGAAGTCTATGGGGGATTTGGGCTAAGGAGTCCAAAGCAAATAAGCCACACTTTTCTCTTGGTCTCTCTCTCCCATCTGTTCATCATAATTATATACCAGCCTTCAAACTAATGGATGCTGGTATACAGCACAATAATAAAATATAGTATGTAATCATCCCTCTATATGAGGGATTAATTTGAATGGCTTTGTTGTTACTGAGTTTGACATTATATAACTCAGTAACAACAAAGCCACTCAAATTAATTTATAATAATTATCTATTTCTTGATTTGGGACCAAAAAGAATATAATGTTGGATCCAGACAAATTTCCACAGGGAGTATGTCCAAATATGGTAGAATATAAGATGGAACTTAAACCAGATGCTATTAATGCACTGGCTGGTGAACTCTCTGATATGATATGATTTGGGTTTTTTTCCTAGTCTTCACCAAACATTGTAGGATTTTTGTCTCAAAATATATGGATTTTTGAATGCATGTTTTCGAAAGTATGCATTTTCCTTAACATTTTTCAATGCTTCCATTGAGTAAAGAGAAGTTTTATATGCATTGTTTAAAATGCACACAGTGTTCTCTATATTTTTCTTGTGTGTGTATATTTCTGCTATTTAACTTTTCTTTTGTGAATTGGATTGCAAACTTTATGGCTTTTGACATCTAACTACACTGATTTTCGCCTTCAAAGCAATAATTGGTGTGGAAGCTGGTTATCTTACAGTCTGGCTGCTTTGTGTGCTCCTTCATCCTGCTCTGAGGCCTTGCTAGCCAGGTCTTTGCTGAATGTGGTATGTCAGGCAGCTAGTAGCAACAGGGCCTTTCAGGTAATGGCACCCAATTGGGGAATGCCTTCCCTAAGTAGGCACACTGACACTTTATTCTTTCAGGCATCTGGCCAAAATAGGACTGCTACAGAAAGATTCTAGTATATTCATTTTTGCTATTTTGTTTCTTTTATTTTAGTTTTGGTTCAATATAATGACTTGTGTTATATTATCAGTCACTTTATTTTTGTAATTTTTTACTGCAGACTTTGTTATCTGTTATATTATGATGTTTCATGTGAATATTTCTGACTTGACTTTGAACTGGGATACAAGTTACTGAAATAAGATAAATAATAACATCATACCCCTTTTCATTATTCTGATCTTGCAAAGTGCCTAGATAATATATGTGGTTTCTCTTTTCTATTGGTTTTGGCATTACAAAACATTTCATGTGCCTCAATGGAATATATTTTTTACAATAGGACTATTTCAATGTGATACCAGTCGTCTCAGAATAGGGAAGGTCAGAAGCAACTCTTGTTCCTTGTCAGGAACATGGAATATGTTCAGTAGCTGCCAGTACTGAAAAAATATGCAACATGCTAAGACTGTTGACAGGCAGTCTTGTGGACTCTTTGACAGACGCTGTATACTTAATTGAGCATTGTCATAATTATTTGGGGGATGAAGTATACTTTGTCAAGAACATTCCATTCCTCTGCTGATCTGAACTAGAGGCAATTGTACATAAAGGCATTTTGGATGCAAGTGAAGCTGGCAAGTGGGACTCCCTCTCCATTCAAGCTTTTATTTAGAGGTTTATAGGAGCTATCCATGGAGCTCCATGGAAGTGAAGTCATGTTAGGGGTGGCATTTAGCACCATGGACAGCTCCTATAAACTACCAGAGACACTCTGCATTGGATGAGGAACCTCACCAACACAGCAATCACAAGCTGCCTCTGAATAATTCATTTTATATCATTCATTCATTCGTTCCTTCATTCATTTATAAATTATGAATAAAATATGACATTATGTTGTTTCCTTTTTGGTTTCTCGAGGCAAATCTTAAGTTGTGCTACTGAATGCTTTCTAAATATATATTTGCCCCCCCACCCCCAAGAGTGTGGTGCTAGGGGGCAGTTCACTAAATAAATAATATATTCAAAAACTCCAGGTTTCATCACATACAATAAACATATAAAGAATCCAAAAATAATGAGAAATACAGTTGCAGAAATCTATTTATTTATGGATTATAGTGACCCAAGGGACTACCTGACAGTTTCCTATTCAGAGGCAGCCATTTGGCAAGCAACCCTTCCTGCTCGCCCTCCCTCTGCAACTGTGTGTGCCTCTTTTCTCCACAAAGTGTGCCAAATCTTGCAAGAGAAACAGCATGGTCCAGGCATGAGTAAGAAAAACCCTTCTGGATAAAACCAAAGGTCTACCACGGCTCAGGGTGAGGATGACTCTGCCCAGCCCTTTGTGGGCCTGATGATGTAAGGAGCATAGCCATGCTCCTGATGCCCCTGGATCACAGCCATGCACCCGACAGAATTTGATCCTTGGCCAGAGTGCTGGCTGGGGCCCCTGAAGCCATATACAGAGAAACAGAGCAAGTCAGAAGGGGCCTCCTGGGCTGATCCCTGGCTCCAGCTGGCTCCACTCACGACAAGCCCACCTTGTGCATGTCTAGCCTATCCTTGAACACCCTCACTGATGGGGCTTCAAACACCTCCCGTGGAAGCCCATTCCATGCCCTTGGGGTCCTAACTGTCAGGAAGTGCTTCCTGGCATCCAAATTGAACCTTGGTTCTCTGAGCTTTGCTCACACAGCCAAAATGTGTAACTTCTATCTACCCCTCTCAAGCTGGACCTGTCACTATGAACTACCAAGCAATTAAGGTTTAAGAGCTCTGTCCCTTCAGAGCATTCACACACAACATTAATATAATTTCCCTCCCTGCCTGCCTGCTCTGCAATCTCAGATGTATGAAAGATCTATATTATTGCCCTTGAGCCTTAACATCACTCCTATTTTCTTAACCGTGAGGGCAGTCGAACTTACATTCAGTGGTTGGTATTAAATTAGGCAGAACTTTAAAATGAATTTAAACCTTTTTATACAGCATCTATTGAGTGTGCAGAAATGGGCATACATTTGTCTGAAGGATGGCTGTGCCACCATAAATGGTTTCCAAAGCTTTGCAAGGCATCTCTGGGTGAGCATTTAGGTAGTTGGAGTCTATCAGGCTGACATCACCCATGAAAAATGTGTTCTCCTTTCACTGCCTGATCTAGCCAGAAGGACACAGTTGAGAGATCTAATGGGCTGATGTTGACTGGTTACTTGTAAATATAGATGGAAGCAAGCTATTCATGACAACTCACTACTTGGATATTTCAAAGCGAGAGATATACTGCTTTAGAAATTCAATATTATATTAGATTTCTTGTGTTTGCTTCCTTCAGTCTCACTTTTCAACAATTATTGCTGACATCAAGGAAAATCTCTGTTTTGTTTATTGGATTCAAAACCATTCTTATCCCGCTTTTCTTTGTATAAGCTCAGAGAAGCTTGAAAGGGAATAATAACATGCAAACAACAATGATGTGGCAGCTAGAAACAGCACCAGCCACTGAGCAAGAGTACTTCAAGAATGATTATAGCAGCAACACTCCATGACAAAAGCAGAGCCAGCCACTTTTGCCCTGATGTGCCCAGAAAAGGAGGGAGATTCCATCGGTACTCCAGTAAGGATGCCTGTTATCTGACAGCACAAATTGCAAACATCCCCCAATGTGAAGAAACAGCAGCCGCAGAGCCCATGCTTTGCATGTGTGTCATGAGCAGAGCTGGCTGGAGCTGGGGGTCAGACTAGACCCCTTCTGACTCACTCTGTTTCTATGTAGAGAGCGCCAAGTTTAATTCCAGGCCTCTCTGGTAAGACGAGTCCGGAAGAAGGTGATGATGAGGCAGACCTTTCCTCAAGATCCTGGAGAGGCACTGCTAGTAAGGTAGTACTAGGCTGGCATTGACAGATAACTTGACTAAACCTTATGCAGATTTGGAATAAGGTGGCTTCCTATGTAATGTGAGTCTAGTCTAATTGGTTGTTGTTGTTGTTAGTCGCGAAGTCGAGTCCGACCCATCGCGACCCCATGGACAACATTCCTCCAGGCCCTCCTGTCCTCCACCATCCCCCGGAGTCCACTCAAGCTCACACCAACCACCTCAGTGACTCCATCCAGCCACCTCATCCTCTGCCGTCCCCTTCTTCTTTTGCCATCTATTGTTCCCAGCATTAGACTCTTCTCCAGGGAGTCCTTCCTTCTCATTAGGTGGCCAAAGTATTTGAGTTTCATCTTCACTATCTGGCCTTCTAAAGAGCAGTCAGGGTTGATCTCCTCTAGGACTGACCGGTTTGATCGCCTTGCGGTCCAAGGGACTCGCAGGAGTCTTCTCCAGCACCACAACTCAAAGGCCTCAATCCTTTTGCGCTCAGCCTTCCTTATGGTCCAGCTTTCACAGCCATACATTGCAACTGGGAAAACCATAGCCTTGACTATACGCACTTTTGTTGGCAGGGTGATGTCTCTGCTTTTTAGTATGCTATCTAGATTTGCCATAGCTTTCCTCCCCAGAAGCAAGCGTCTTTTAATTTCTTGGCTGCAGTCCCCGTCTGCGGTGATCTTGGAGCCCAGGAAAACAAAATCTGTCACTACCTCCATTTCTTCCCCATCTATTTGCCAGGAAGTGAGAGGACCAGATGCCATGATCTTAGTTTTCTTAATGTTGAGTTTCAAGCCAACTTTTGCGCTCTCCTCCTTCACCCGCATCAAGAGGCTCTTTAGTTCCTCTTCACTTTCTGCCATGAGAGTGGTATCATCTGCATATCTGAGGTTGTTGATATTTCTCCCAGCAATCTTGATTCCAACTGGTGATTCATCTAGCCCTGCCTTTCTCATGATGTGCTCTGCATATAAGTTGAATAGGCAGGGTGACAGTATACAGCCTTGCCGAACTCCTTTCTCAATTTTGAACCAATCAGTGGTTCCGTGTCCGGTTCTCACTGTTGCTTCTTGACCTGCATATAGGTTTCTCAAGAGACAAATAAGATGGTCTGGTACTCCCATCTCTTTAAGAACTTGCCACAATTTGTTGTGATCCACACAATCAAAGGCTTTAGCGTAGTCAATGAAGCAGAAGTAGATCTTTTTCTGGAACTCCCTGGCTTTCTCCATGATCCAGCGTATGTTGGCAATTTGATCTCTAGTTCCTCTTCGAAATCCTGCCTGTACTTCTGGTAGTTCTCGGTCCACATACTGCTGGAGCCTAGCTTGCAGGATTTTGAGCATCACTTTGCTAGCATGTGAAATGAGTGCAATGGTGCGGTAGTTTGAACATTCTTTGGCATTGCCCTTCTTGGGGATCGGAATGTAAACTGACCTTTTCCAATCCTGTGGCCACTGTTGAGTTTTTCAAATGTGCTGGCATATTGAGTGTAGCACTTTAACTGCATTGTCTTTCAGGATTTTGAATAGCTCAGCTGGAATGCTGTCACCTCCACTAGCTTTGTTGTTGCTCAGACTTCCTAAGGCCCATTTGACTTCACATTCCAGGATGTCTGGCTCAAGGTCAGTGACCACCCCATCATAGTTATCAGGGACATTAAGCTCTTTCTTGTATAGTTCTTCTGTGTAATCTTGCCACCTCTTCTTAATCTCTTCTGCCTCTGTTAGGTCCCTGCCATTTTGGTCCTTTATTATGCCCATCTTTGCATGAAATGTTCCCTTTATATCTCTAATTTTCTTGAAGAGATCTCTGGTCCTCCCTATTCTATTGTTTTCTTCTATTTCTTTGCACTGTTCATTTAGGAAGGCATTCTTATCTCTTCTAGCTGTTCTCTGGAATTCTGCATTCAATTGTTTGTATCTTTCTCTTTCTCCCTTGCCTTTCCCTTCCCTTCTTTCCTCAGCTATTTGTAAAGCATCCTCAGACAGCCATTTTGCTTTCTTGCATTTCTTTTTCTTTGGGATGGTTTTAGTTGCTGCCTCTTGTACAATGTTGCGAACCTCCGTCCATAGTTCTTCAGGCACTCTGTCTATCAGATCTAATTCCTTAAATCTATTTGTCACCTCTACTGTATATTCATCAGGGATATGATTTAGGTCATACCTGAGTGGCCTAGTGCTTTTCCCTACTTTCTTCAACTTAAGCCTAAATTTTGCCACCAGAAGCTCATGATCTGAGCCACAGTCAGCTCCTGGTCTAGTTTTTACTGACTGTATAGAACTTCTCCATCTTTGGCTGCAGAGCACATAGTCAATCTGATTTCTGTGTTGACCGTCTGGTGATGTCCATGTGTAGAGACGTCTCTTGGGTGTTGGAAAAGAGTGTTTGTTATGACCATTGTATTCTCTTGACAAAATTCTACCAGCCTGTGTCCCGCTTCATTTTGTACTCCAAGGCCAAACTTCCCTGTTATTCCGGTTATCTTTTGGTTTCCTACTTTAGCATTCCAATCCCCCATAATGATAAGGACATCATTTTTTGGAGTTAATTCTAGCAGGTGTTGTAGGCCTTCATAGAACCGGCCAACTTCAGCCTCTTCAGCACCAGTGGTTGGGGCATAAACTTGGACTATTGTGATGTTGAATGGTTTGCCTTGGATTCGAACTGAGATCATTCTGTCATTTTGGAGATTGTATCCCAGTACTGCTTTCCCTACTCTTTTATTGACTATGAAGGCTACTCCATTTCTTCTGATGGATTCTTGCCCGCAGTAGTATACCTGATGGTCATCTGAACTAAATTCACCCATGCCTGTCCATTTTAGTTCACTGATTCCTAAGATGTCGATGTTCAGTCTTGTCATCTCTTGTTTGACCACATCCTGCTTGCCTTGATTCATGGATCTTACATTCCAGGTTCCTATGGAGTAAAGATCTTTGCAGCATCGGACTTTCCTTTCACCTCCAGATACATCGGCAACTGAGTGTCCTTTCGGCTTTGACCCGGTCGCTTCATTCTTTCTGGCGCTACTAGTACTAGCCCTCCGCTCTTCCCCAGTAGCATATTGGACACCTTCCGACCTGAGGGGCTCATCTTCCGGTGTCATATCGTTTTGCCTTTTGGTTTTCATGTCCATGAGGTTTTCATGGCAAAGATACTGGAGTGGGTTGCCATTTCCTTCTCCAGTGGATCACGTTTTGTCAGAGCTCTCTGCTATGACCTGTCCATCTTGGGTGACCCTGCACGGCATAGCTCATAGCTTCATTGAGCTACGCAAGCCCCTTCGCCACGACAAGGTTGTTTTCAAATAACTGGATGCAGGTTTGCCTCCTGATAGGAAGAGTCTTCTCTAAGTTAATGGAAGATCCATCAAATGTAAATGTTTTCAGGTTTGTCTGAAAATCAAGGCAAAGAGCATAGATACACAAGAAGTAGTGATGGAGGGATCCTTCCCATATTTCCAGTGTCAGTGGCAAGTGACAAATGCAGTGTCTCAAAGCTCAGACTTATAAAAACACTCATACTCTCAACAATGTTGCAAATGAGACTGGTTGGTTTGGCAACTCTATCAATTGAATGTGACCAGGCATCAGCACATGACCTGAGGGAATTGGTGCCAAAATTTGAAAAGGAAAAGGCATGCAAAATGAGATGTTGATGTGCCTGAAATGGAAACATTCAAGCGACTTACATTTTAACATCATAATTCACATGATTATTCAAAATGAGATTTATGTGCTAAACCCATTTTGTATTTGAGAAAGAAAATCAAAGATTGTTGCATTACTTATTCCTGCATTTTTAAATAGCAATTTAAAGTTTTGTGCTTTTTATTTTTCCTACAATTCGTTTGTTACTGAAAATTGGTTAGTACTGGGAGCAGGACAAGTAGCCTTGTCTAGAATGCAAAAAAGGCCTGGCATTGACCCTGGCTCCAAACTCAAGCATTTAGGAACTCTCAAAACACGAGGTGCTTCACTTTCAAGGGAACAGAGTAGTAGTTCTGTTACATAAAATGCAACTTCAAGAACTACATAACTTAGAAAGAAGATGTGGAAGCCCTCCCAATCATCGGCCCCTAAGCAGGCAGAGAAAATGTTGGCTAAAGCCCGAAAGCAACACATGGAGGCTTGCTGGGATCACTGCAATGCATTCCTCATAAAAAGGACTTGCAAGGTATTTATGACTTAGCCTATGACTTAGCAAAAAAGAATAGACCCGACCCTAATCATTTTAAACTGCTGCAGCTGCAAGAGCCAAATGGTATAGAACTTGCTAAAGATCTGCGTTCCAGATTCAGCACCACTCAAATTATTGATCACATTGCATCAATACCGTGAACAGACATTTGCAGAGCAATGCAAAATATCAGTGGTAAGACATCAGTTCTTATTGATGAATCCATGAATTTCAGTGAGAAAAGAACATTAATAGTGCATCTAAAAGGTGAATATGATAAACTGAAAGAGTCCTGTTTCAACAACAGAGGAAAACGCAGAAACTGTAACGTCAATGCGTTTAAATGACCTGAAATCATATGGTTTTGCTCATTAGTACCTTTAATAAAATCTAGTATGTCCTGTTAGTGATGGAGCCAGCTAGGAAGGAAATCAGGAGTTGCACTGCGGCTCCTTGAAATATGTCGCAACATCATTGTGTGGCCTTCTCTGAATCACAGGTAAGAGTTGGGTGTCGGTGGCACAGTTTCAGAAGTCCATGACATGTATCATTTCTGTGTATTCATAGACAGGGTTTATTCATTATATAGCGCATTACCGCAATATATAAGAGAGCTCAGAAAATGTTCGGAACAATTGGATGAGCAGATAAATAGGACTGGGAAGGGTTTGGATGTCAGATGGGTTGCAAGTTTCTTTAGGACTATCTCAGCAGTTTGGAAAAACTGCTGTTCTCTATGTTTATACTTCAAGCCGACTAGTGAGGACAGGAGCCAATCACAAATGGAATGATCTTCCAATGGTCTGCATGACTGTTTTGTCTTCCAAACAATTGCTGCCTTATCTAGCCCTTTTGTATGATGTTTTGAATGAACTGACAATCTTTTCAGAATATCTGCACTGAAGAACCACTACTGTGGTTAAAGAGACAGGCACATTCAAAGAGCTATTAGAATCCTGAGATTTTGGTGGAGAAGAAAAAGGGAAGGCCATTTTAGAAGCAGAATCTGCAGTCTTCAAAAATAAATTGGGGTCTGTCACACTGACAGATAACCAGAAAACTGTCCATTAATCACAATCAATTCATAACCAACATAGTGAACAACATGAAACGGCATCCACTGATTCATGAATCCAACTAAGACCCCAGCTCAAGGGTCTATCCCTAGCATCATGAAGGACCTTCAGGTCCTGGAACACAATGAGTGGCCAGCAGAAATCCCACCTTGATATGGAGAAGCATATTTTCAAATTACCGGTTAGTTCTTGCCTGTACTTTGGAAGTACACTCTTAGATAAGCTGATTGTTTACCTTTCCTGAAGGTTCTTCTCTGTGTATTGTCTTAATCCCTTTTATTTTACCCTAATGAGCCTCTAGAATATTGCGTATGTGATCCCCCACCTGGTCCCCAGCCCTTCCCCAAACTGCATATAGATGAAAGCATCTTGTACGGACTCCATCCTGGTGGTTCCTTCGGGGGCTGATGACATGCCACATACAGTTTATTCAGAAGTACAGAAAATGCAAGTTTTTTCAATTGTGCATCCTCAGGGGACTCTCAAAGTTTTTTCCCACTCCTGACAGCTACTTTACATATGATTCAGTGTGGCTCCAATGAGAGCACAATAAAAGATCACTGGAAATTCTGAGAAGGAACCTCTAAACTATGGACTCTGGACTTATGGAGGATCTCCCAAGGTCAGTGGTTGCAGAGGCCACACAAAATTAAAAGAAACCAAACAGTGACTGTCAATCCAGACTGCTGTGCTTGGGCGAATATAACGGCATCTGTTTCTCTAAGTGCAGGTAATCAATTAATTAACCTTCAAGGTGATCAAACCAGTCAGTCCTAGAGGAGATCAACCCTGACTGCTTTTTAGAAGGCCAGATACTGAAGTTGAAACTCAAATACTTTGGCCACCTAATGAGAAGGAAGGACTCCCTGGAGAAGAGCCTGATGCTGGGAACAATAGATGGCAAACGAAGAAGGGGACGGCAGAGGATGATGTGGCTGGGTGGAGTCACTGAAGCAGTTGGTGTGAGCTGAAGTGGACTCCGGGGGATGCTGGAGGACAGGAGGTCCTGGAGGAATGTTGTCGTGATGGGTTGGACGCGACTTCACAACTAGCATAGCGTAGCATATAGGGCAGTGGTGGTGAACCTATGGCATGCGTTCCACAGTGGGCTCGCAGAGCCCCCTTTGTCGGCATGAAAGCCAAGTCGCCCCAGCATTGCCCCAGCAGCTGAGCATCACATAACAGCACACATAGGGGCCATGCGCATGCTTGGAAAGGAGTAAGCAGTGCCAGGCAATGACATCATGAGCAGCGACTCGTTAGTCGTGACCAGTCTGAGCTTTTGCATGGCCAGTCAGTGTGCTGCCAAGGATATATATTTTTTCCTGGACTGGCTATGAGTTGTTCACAGCAGTATTCAGATTTTATTGCAGAGTTGGCACTTTGCAATAAATAAGTGGGTTTTAGGTTATAGTTTGGGCACTCAGTCTCTAAAAGGCTCGCCATCACTGATATAGGGTAATTAGTGCCTGAGTTTCCTTTTTTCCTTTTCCCTCCCTGCCCCATTCCCCTTTATGTCATGTTTTTAGATAGTAAGCCTATGGGCAGGAACTGCCTGATTAATTCCACATAAACACTCTGGGAGCTTTGTGGATGGAGAGCAGGAAACAAATGTAATTTTAAAATAATTCATTCATAATAAATAGTATAATAAGAAATAACTACTAGAAGCTGTTGTTGTTTCACCTCAAAAGATCCCCTCATCTTGCATTCATTACTCAACAGAAATTCAAACAAACGGACAAAGCTCATTTATATTGTATTGCATAATCTTGGGAACAAATGTGGCTTGAGGTGTGTGGCTTTGATGGGGGGTGGCTTTGAGGTGTGGCTCTGACTATCACAAAGGGACCCTCTCCACTTCTAAATTTTCCTCTACACCAGTAGTCTTCAAGTGCAGCCCCATACATTAATCCGGATAGGAGTCTGAATCCCTGGTCGGACTATAGCTGCCTAATGGTGGGCAAAATGCTAGCAATTTCTACTTCTCTTAAGGCTAACTGAATGCTTTGGGCTCTTTAATTATCCACATGAGGAACAGACGCTTCAGTTAATCTGTCCAAACATCAGTGCTAGAGGCCTTAACTGTGTGGCTGTCAGTATGAGCAATTAGGCTGATGGCACAAGGAATTTATCCTCAAGAGCAGTGCCTTACTTTTGCAACTCTCTTCCAAACCATGTCAATTAACTGTTAATTTTGATTTTTCATTACTATTCATGTTCTCTTATCATTGTTTTGTGGTTTAAAATATATTTTTCCGTGCTAATTTGGGATGGTTTACCCTATAAAGGTTATAAATCTTTACAATGAAAAATAAATAACGTAAGAAAAATAAACATTTTCAGGCAAATGTCATGCAAAGCAGAAATTGAAATTCTTCTGAGGCAAAGCTTCTGAAGAAAGGACGTAAAAATGACCCCCACTTGTTTTCACCTGGGCCTGGTGGAAGCCTGGACAGATGACTTGGGTTCTACCTTGAGCAGGCGGGTGGATCCATTGGCTGCCGGGCCCCTTCGAACTGTGCATTCTATGATCCGCACAGTGCTGCAATCCTTATTCTGCTGCACCTGGCCAAGGAAAGGCAAGGGCTTGTTAGGGCTGGGCAGCAGCGTCCAAACACCCCTATCTTCCGCACATGACCTGAAGTCAGCCCAGTTTCAACACAGCTGTAAGTCTTATCTCCATATCATCCATGAAGACCCATCGGGCAACTTCGTTCAGAGACAGCTATCCTACTTGATTAATTATGGGTATTAAGCAATAGTAATTCATGGTATTTTGCCACTTCTGTGTCATGTTCAGGAATGAACAGTGTCGGAGTGCTTACAAATGTAATTTAGGAATAAATTAGCATTATAATTACAAGTGCTGCCTAAAAGTCTTTATAGTGCTTTTAATATTTATGTTTGATAAATATTGCTCTATCCATCAGTTTGTGCAGCACAAAGTAAAACTTAATGTAGGGAGGTTATTAGCTTAGAAATTAGCATAAAGAGCAGAAAACAAGACACAAAGGTAATAGAAAATAGCAGAGGTGTCTTCCTGTTGTTCTCTCAGAGGAGACTTTTAAAAAGAGAGAGTAAAAGAGGGAACCCTGTGTTTAGGAAAGCCTATTTCAATTAATTATGAATTTTTATTATGTTTCCAACACACAACCACTTCTTGAAAAGTGCATCTCAAACAGAGCTGCTGTTGCGAACATTCAATGATAAAATATTCCTTATTGGAGCAAATCAAGATCTACCTAGTCTAATGTAGGTTTTCTAGAAGCAGTCGGCCAGGTCCCTTGGGAAATTCACAAGCAGTGCATAAAAAGTGATGAGCTAAATCAAGCCCACCTGCTGTCTCCGAATGTGCAATTTCCATATTCCCCATTATGGATTGGGCTTGGTACCTGCTCGTGGCAGGTTAGGGCAAGTGCTTGCGTCAAGTGGGGTCCCAAGAGGGTTTGCAAGCATGGCTGGCACTGAGCTTCCAGGCCCCTTCTAGGTTATTTGGCCCACTGCATTGGGCTCACGTATTGCTCACAAGCACTGTCACTGATTTAATTTCTTAAAACTGAATGTTAAGGCACCATGTTGTGGGGAAATTAAAACTGAAGCTGCAGCGGCGAATCAGCCACTTGGGCCTGGCACTCCTGTGGACATCGCTGCCAAGCTGTTGACACCAGACTGACCTGGCACCTGACAGCAGCACTGAGGCAACTGTTGAGCCCATGAAACTGCCCCCACCCCAAATCCTCACATTAATTTCCTCACAAGGCAATGCCTGTGACCTTGCAAAGACATTTACATAGGGGCTGCATAAGCAATTTGAGCTTCTCAGTGTCGCTTTCATGCCATCACCTCTGAGGGCATTTTGTCCAGGGTAGCCACCAATGGTTGCTGCTAAACCAGCACTCCATGAACGTGGCTCCTTTTTAAAACCATCAGAGCAAGTATCCATCACCACAGCTTGAGGTAGTGAAACCCTTATGATCAAGCATCTATTTTATAAAGCAATGGTTCACTTCAAATTTGCCTTCTAATCCCCTCTTAGTCATGAAGCTCAGTGTGACTTTGGACTCCCAGCCTCACCTACCTCTCAGAGTTATGCTGAAGATAAAATGGTGATGCGGAGGAAGGGATTGTATAATCCCCACCCCCACCCCAGCTGCCTTACAGGAAAAAATATATTTTTAAAAATATTTGTTAAAAGATATTTAGACTATTTATTTATTATGTATTTATATATTGCCAGGGAGTCTACAATATTTTAAACACAGTAGATGTTCTGGTGCTTGAAGTTGCTAGTCTGCTATTGCACCTGGGCACAATGGGGGTGGGGGGGCAAACTAGCTCAACACTGGTCAGCCTGTGACGTTCTTGTTGGCCAAGTCAGTTCATCAGGGGCTTTTCTCCACCGATCCTCTGCCGAACACATCCGAGTAGATCCAGCACTAGTGCTTGCTTTCATCATGAACACAGAGAGTAGGTTTCCTACCAGGAAGTGGTGATCCTTATTTATCTACCTGCAGGTGGTCTGCTTTCAGACTGTAGGTGGGCAGGAGCTAGGGGCAAATGATGGGAACTCACTCCATCCCATGAGGCTGGGCTTGAACTGCTGAAGTGCCAACTATTTATTCCAGACAGTTCCAGCCTCATTAAGTCTCTGTGCCACCACGTCCGCAATAAATAAATGAACAAATTTGTTGAAAGAACACCTGACTGCCTGAAACATTGGATAATTAGACAGGAGAACTGTATGCTGTATTTTAGATATCCCTTAGAAAAATAATAATAGCCCTCTCCAGTCATTCATCAGAATATGTACGTAACAAATACATAAAATGACAAATCAGTCCTAACACAGAATATACATTAATGGGTCTGACTGAGGGCTAACTAACTAGGAAAGAAATGTTCATCTTGTGAGGAACAGTTTAATGAAAACAATGGCTCAGTTTGTGGCTGTGGTACAAAGCCAAATGAGAAGGTCAGGTGACAAATTTCCAGCTTAGGTAGATGAGCTCAGTAACAGACTCCAGGGCTTTGCCTTAGGAAAGCGGATGCAAATTAAATGGTTAACAGTACAGTGCTATACTGCTCAGACACCAGCTTCAAGGGGGATCATTCAGAAATAAATGAGCGTACAATCCCATCTTTCTTGTATTGATATGAAGTCATCCTATACTGAGAGCACTGGTACATTCAGCCCAGTATTCTCTTCTCTGATTGGCTACAGTGGTTGAGGGTTTAAGTGAAAGCCATGCCATTGAACAGGAGATACCAAGGACTGAACTTGAGAGTTTCTGCATTTAAGCCCACCTTCTGCAATTGTGCTAAGACCATTTCTATACCATAAATCTATGTTATGGCTGCATTTCAGAATGTTGTGTGCAATTCTGGCTGCAGCATCTCCTCAAGCAGAGCTGTTAAAGCACAGGGCCACTGTCCAAATATGACCCACTCAACTCAGTCCTCCATGGTGCCACAGAAGACCATGACTTCTTCTGGCTCCATCCCCATTCCCTTGAGATCATTATCATTTCCTAGCTTTTGAGCACTTTTTCCCAATCTGTGTCTATCTCCCATTCCATGTGATATCTAGCTAGTGGCACTAAGAGCTTTGAGCAAAAATAGGCAGGCATTTTGGCCTACCCTGTCCCCTTTTTCCTTCAGCCCCATGTACCACTGAAAGATGAACCCTGAGAGCATCTCTAAAAGGAAGAAGTAACATGACCAAGTGGACAGAAAGAACTTTCCCACTTTTGCCATAATAACAGGACTGCAGTATTACCCACAAGAGACTGCTTAGAGTAAATTTGGGACAAAAAAGAAGAATGCACCTTGTTATAGCACTTGAATAGCCTGATGTACCTAATCTTGAAAACTAAGCAGGGTTGGGCCTGGTTGAAATCTGGATGGGTGACTTAAAAGGTCATGAACTGCCAAGAGAGCTTCAGCTGTGGGTGGTATAGAAATGTAATATAACAACAACAACAATGCTAGTCATTACTTCATGGAATGTGTAGACACAAGAAAACTAAAGCATGCATGGTTTAGGGGTCCTCAGACTACAATCTGCGGGCCAGATCCAGCCTGCCATGCCCATTTATCTGGCCCACCTCAGAGGTTTTGTACTTGCCTGTGGAGATCGTTTTGGACTCACTTGGAGAAAATGATCTCCATGCAAGCAAGCTGCTGCCTCGCCATGTGTCCCCTGCCTGCCCCCTCACTGGCCTGTGTCCACTCCTGGCATCTTTCAACTGTTGAAAAAGTTTGAGGACCCCTGGATTAGGCGGATTTTTTTTGGAAGTTAGATAAATTTGTGCTATATCAATGGCACTTTGAAACACCCAATTCTTCATTCCATATTTCAGGGATCTTCCTATGCTTAGAAATATTTCCTTCTGATAGGGACCCAAGACCAAACTTGCTGGCTCAGCCCAAGTTCTATGAAGTTCTTAAACAGAGCAAATGTAAAACCACATCATGTTTCCAAAACATTCATGTGTATATATCTTGGACAGATATCATGCACAAATAAAATTGCCATTCTCTTTGACAAGACTATACACAAATAATGTCCCAGCTAGAAGTAGATCTCCTTATCTTAATGTACTGCTCCACTTCCATTCATGGGTACAACTAATAAGTGAAGTTGTTGATGCATCATTTGTTCCCAGGATCAGCTTCCCAGGCATGCACATGCACACACACACACATATATGCAGGATAATGAATAAGTTGTCTGGTGGATGGATAGGGCTATAAAACTCAGAACTTAGCATTCAAAAGGTTTCATCTTCAGTCAAGGGGTACTTAAGGAATTTGACCATTGGACAGGCAATATTTATCCCAGAAGCCTTTGCATGATTCCTGGACCATCTGGCATAATGGTCTGCCTTGTTCATATGTATCCAAAATGGTGTTATTGGTCTTCTATCTCTCTCAGAAGCTATAAAATTCTCCTAAGCTACCATTTTTGTAAATAGTCAAATTGAATATTAAGATTTTTCCCTGTATTAAAAGGAATTAAAAAAATAACAATATAGCATCATTGAGAAGTCCTGCTCTCCAGTTCCATTTAGAGAGGTATCACATAAGCAGGAAATCACCCAAACATAAAAGCCAGAGAAAAACTTCAAAAACTTTCTCTTTAGCCAGAGAAAAACTAACCCTGTGTCCTCATGAGGGACAAAAGCACCTGTCTCAGATTGAGTTCTCTGCCCTATTTTGCTTCAATTAAAAAAAAATGCAACAGGGTAAGAAATGCTTATCCTTAAAGGCGATGTACCTATGGCTAAACTTTAGCTATTTAAAATTAATTTAATCAGAAATGAAAGTCTATATCTCTATGTATAATACTCATATACTAAAATGTAAATATGTCTAGGGTTTAAAGTAAAAATAAAAAAATAAAAAGACATGCCTGATCTCAGAATCCTTTATGTAATGCATGTGTGTTAAAACCAGGAATGCTGTAAACTTACAATTTCCATGGTGACACTTGTCCCCTGAAATATGGCATCAAATATATTATATGCTAATCCATAATCCAGGTAAATACAACAATCCCATGCCATGCTATCCTAGGCAAGGGCATCTTTTCATATTTCATAATTGTGAATTCCTGTATCAACAGACCTGACCTACACCTTTTAGACTAATTTGCTGATCAGGACAAAGCTATCTGCCCTTTAGATTTTTCACACTTCTCTGAATGTTGAGATTTTTGGCTCAAAAACCCATATAAAAATGCATTCAAAGATGTCTATTTTGAGTAAAATACATTTTGAAATGCTCCATTTAAGAGAAAAAATTTTAAAAAATAAACTTTTAATTATGCATTTCAGAGCAAATTTCCATAGAATTCTTTAAAGCAATCAAAGATTAATTTGAAAAATGACACAGTAGATTTATGAATGAACATATTTGAAACTAACATCGATCAGAAAAAGGTGGACTCTGTTATCTGCAATTAAAGTGGTCCTTCCCAGCCTTGAGCTTCCAGATATTCTTGGACTACAAGTCAAAGAGTTCCAAGCAAACATGACCAAAAGTCAGCAGTGGTGTGAGTTGTATTCAAAGCATGCGCCTGGGCCCAGGGCTGAGTTGAAGTTTCCATGTCATGGGCTTGAAAAAGACTCCTTTAAGACCCAGAGGAGCTGGTGACAGACCAGCCCTCTGACTCAGACAAAAAATATCAGATTTACCTATGGAACAAGGTAGTTTCTATAACCTGCCACAAACCTTCATATCCTTGGCAGCATCCTCCATGAAAAACTGTTCCCTTCCTCTTCAAACATGCATTGTCTGCATCTGTTTTAGCAGCACGTATCCAAAGATAATTCTGACCCCCTGTGCTTTATTCCTTTGCAACCCTCCTGCCAGTACTGATAATCTCCACTAATTGCCCATATAGATATTTTGCAGCAGAGATCAAGAAAACTTAGAAATGGTTTGGAGGGTGTTGTGTGTGTGTTTAACAAGCATGATTATTAAGCAGGCACAGCAGATGCTAATAAGAATTTTCATTTCTTTGAGAGAAACAATTAAGGTTTAAAAGCTCAATAATCATGAAGAGGCCTAAGAAAAGAACAAGGGTGGGGGGGAGTGGAGAGTGATGATAACATGAGACAATTTATGTTTGATCACAATCTGTAATTTAACAAAAGGAACTTTTACTCTGTTATAATCTTGAAAGTGTCTCCTTAAATATCTGTCTGCATCTCTTTCGTGTAATATGACTACTTTCCCCTCACCCTCTTTTCTGCTAATTGTCAAAGCTACATCTCAATTTTCCTCTTTCATGAGATTTCAATGTCTTTGGAGTGTAAATAGAAAATTATGACTAACTGGAGTCAGTAATGGCCTCTTCAGCACCTTCCATAAGAAAGGCAATGTTTATCTACAGAATCATGCCTAATCTTTACTGAAAAAATGGAAATTTGCCAAGGAATCTTAAAATGGATGGTCTCTCCTCTCCTCTCCTCATCTTGAATTGTTTCTTAGACCTGGGAAGATGGTTGATGCTCCTGTGCTGTCTGACATGACACGCAACATAGAGTTGATTGATTGGTATCTCACTGCAATAGCTATTATCTGGACTCTCTGGGTGCCTCACAACAATTATAAATCAACAAACCATTCTAAAATCAGACATAAAATTAACATAAAATTAAGCATATTAACAACATAATCAAGATATAAAATGTAATATATCAAAATCAAGACATTATATAAATGCATTAAAATAAGCACATTTAAATTTAAAACAACCAACCAAAATAATAATAATAATAATAATAATAATAATAATAATAATAGGATTGGCTACTAAAATCAATTATTATAATACCCAGAAAGGAAGAATGTCTTTGCCTGGCACCAAAATGATAGCAGCAACAGCACCAAGCGCACCTCTCTGGGGAGCCTATTCCAAAGGTGGGGCACAACCAGTGAGAAGCTACTTGCGGAAGACTTTCTCAATCAAACTTAACTGATGGGTAGAAACAGAGGAGAAGGTGACCTGGGACCCAACCAATCACATGGGCATTCACATTAGGGATGTGAGAGAGAGCCGTTCTGGGGTGGGAATCCATTTGATTTCCTGGGGTTTGCTCCATTGACTCTTGTCTGCTTTGATGCAGCTGTGAATCTGAGTCCCTGATGAGCACACCCAACTTCTTCATGATGCTCACCAAGAACCAAGCCCCACATGACTGCCGTGCAAGCAGCATCCCTCTTCCATGTAACGTGCAGCAGCCTTTGCGCTGTTGCATGTGATATGCAAGAACATTGCCAGTTCAGCAACATGAATTCAGCAAGCATTTTTGGACTTCCACTTGGCTAGACTCACTTTTCAAAACAGGGCTGATCACAAAAGGAAATCTATGAATACTGGAGAACAGATTCTATGGAGTTCGACACAGCCCTAAACCCCATATGGAGTGCATTGTGTCACATGTATAAGACTGTCCCTGTCCTAAAACATTCACAGTTGATGCATCAATTGGAACTGAATAGGAGGAACTCCTAGCCACAAATGTATTTCAAAGCCCTGGGCCAGGCAAATGCTATTGTAATTATGTAAGTGTATGCCCTGCAGTAATCTTACCATGTGTGATTTAATTACTGGCCCAGATGTAAGACCACGACTTTCTCAACTCTGGGGGAAATCTCAGTTTAGAAAAGTTACTGGCTTAAAACTTTCTTGCTTAGCTGTTCATCCAAAAATGCCCTTTTTGACAGTTGCAATAACTCTGGTGACTCTCCTAACCTTAATGTTATCAGCCATTGAGACCTCCTGGAAATCTTCCCCAAGCTAAAGGAGGATGATTTTGAGAGGCTTGGGGGCCATTTTCTTCTCACTATCCCCATGGGCTGCACACATGCATACAGCTCCTGCTCCCTGTGAATGCCAAAATCAGAGGGGGTGGGGACATCCAGAGCATCTACAAACCTGTCTATATATTATATTCTTTGACAGCTTGCTTCTATTAACAAGCTATTCTCAGCTTGTTAACAAAATTAGCTTATTAATTAATAAGCTTGTTCCAAAGCAGCTCCAGATGCCATTTTGTTTGCAATTTGGGGGGAATCACATGGTGGAGAAACATTGGGTGGTTGCACACAGCCCTCTGACTTTATGCTGCTTACCCCCGTCCTAGTTTCTCTGTGCTTTTGTAATGTCAGGACTGGCACCCATTATGTCCCTGGAAGCTCTCTTGAAACTATATGAGACTCCCAAGTTTTGAGCTCTGAGTATGCCTGTTTATCCAGTTGCTTCAAAGCATGAGAATTGGACCAGTGACACACAGCTAAGATAATGGCAGTGAAATCACTTGGGCTGTAAAGTGTGGTAAACTGGAGTTCCATGGCCATTCTGCATGTGGGGGGCACCATTGGGTCCTTCCCACAAGGATATACTATTCCAAAGTGAAGAGGTCCTTTAACGGATGCGTGTCTTGGGAGTGTGCACAAGCTTGTACATATAACTAGAGCAGTCCATTTGGTTACACATGATTACTGAATGCCAAACATTAGTAATAGTGTTAGATAAGGACCAGGCAGAAGTGGGAGGAAAGGAATCTTGATGAGGTTACAGAAACTTGATTAAATGAGCCATAGGTAATAATCAGGGCCCAGAATTAGGTCTCTTGTGGTTTATTATGCTTCTTTCTAGACACATTTCCTTCTTAACTATCACTAAATATGGGGGAGGGTGAATGAGATTTTAACCACCATGAACACAGCTAAGCACATCAACACCCTTCAAAAACAAACAAACAAACAAACCTGTGTTGTTGTTGTTTTCCACTTTGGAAGAGCTTTGAGATCCACTGGAATGAAAAAGTCTTTCAAAATGCAAGTGATGATTCCAGTGTCTGGCTCCTAAACCTCCCTGTTTATGAGTGAAGTTGCCTTAATGATTAACCGGCAGTACTATGCTCATTGCTTTCAAAAGGCTCCCAGCATCACAAAGACAGGATTACGGTTTCATTCCATGATCAAAGAGGAAGGTGAACTTGATTGTAAGGCCAAAGAGATGGAGAAGGAGGGGGGAACCCTCACTGGCAGCGAGGCATAAATCATTCAATTAGAGCAGGGGATTTCATGGAAACCGCAGGGAGCAAAAGCCTCCCTACACTGCTCTGGTGTGATGGCGAAGGCCAAGTCCAGGCATACATGTCAATAACCTGATTTTCCATCAGGTGATTTCTTGCCTAGATGACTGGCTGCCAGAATGCACGAGATGACCTGACAGTTCTTCCTATCATGCAGCCTCTCTGAAGGCCCATTCAGACACACAATCTTAGCCTTCTGCAGGTGTCCACATGCCTCACATAAGGACTGAACTGGCAAAGGACATGAAAGTGCACATGAGCCCTGCCCCAGTGCCTCTGCACACCTGGCTGCTCTTAGAGACACGGACACGCTTAGGAGAAAGATCTGAAAGAGGGTTACAAGCATAGTCAATGGAATAAGCTTACCAAGGCCCACTCCAAGGGACTGAGGGCCCTTGAGCAGGACACCCTCCATAGGCCCCTGCCCCATATTCATATTTTCCCACTTACAGGGTATTTTTGCATGGTATTATTGCAGCTTCATTTATGTGTGTGTTGTTTAGACCAAGGACTGTACTGCAATAATTGGAAAAGTGTAATTTATGAAGTGCAGTGAATGTTTTGTTTCATTTGGCTTGACTTGGCTTGGCTTGCTTCGGGAGGTATGACTTCAGCACATTTGCATTAACATGTGAACCAAAGAAAGAAAGAAATTTCTCTTCCATCCCTAACTAGGAATTCGAATTCAAATCCTAGTGAGGAAAGTATGTTTGAAATGTACTAGGATTTGAATTCAAGGGCAGCTTCACTTTGCTTGCCTTTTGCAATTCCCTATCCCTGAACCTTTTCTTTCATCTTGTCTGCCTCAAGGGTTGAATGTGATGGCTGGATATTATCTGGCTAGCCATTTCTGTCTTCAGTACAAGGAAATAAGTGAAGAAGCTTTATGAACAGAAGAAGAGCCCTGCTGGACCAGGTCGAGGATCCATCGAATACAGCATCCTGTCCAGACAGTAGCCAACCAGCTACCCAACCTTCTGCCCAATAAAAGAGCTTGCCCCAGTTTCTGTTCTAGACTCTGATGGTTGAATGATGGGAATGGCTACCAGCTTAGGAGGCTGTACGAGGTCATTAGCACTTCTTCCAGCACCCAGAAAGCTGAACTAATGACACATTTGAGGTCTTTTTGGATCCCAGCCCTTAAATATAAAATTGTAGAAATATACATTTGTCGCATGATAGTATTTTTATTTTGCTTTGCCTTTTCATTATGGTGATGTGAGTTTGAAACACCAAAACATCCAGATCTGAATGGGTGGAAAGTTTCAAAGCACATTTTCCCCACCCCAATCATTTTTTGCATGCAGATAACCAATAACCTTTTGGAATCACCCAGCACCAAATATTAGACAAGCTCACGGGGGAAAATAAGTATCAATGGCCGCCAGTGATGATGCTTATATGCAACCTCCACGTTTCTGCGGGCGTGTGCTCCTCGGAAGCAGTCATTGAGAATCAACAATGGCAGTGGGTTAGTACCTCTGTGTTCTTTTGCAGGCAGTGGAGCAGACACTGGACAGGTTGATATAGAGAAACAGGATGTTAGACATCTTGCATGCCGGCTCTTTTTATGGTACTACGTACACTTGCAAGAATTTTCCTTTTCCCAATCAGCACATCTTGGATGGGATGTTCTGGCTAATGGGCCGTGCAGAAAATAAATAGATAGATAGATAGATAAATAAATAAATATTACCAAGTTCAACTGTGTTCAGGGGAATTGCATTTCCCGGGATGTTGTTAAATATCAGGGTGAGATGACTGCAGTTAAAAATGAGCAATAGAGCAAAAGCGATTATCAGGAGAAATGGTATTTGGAAGTGTTTGACGGTCGGAAATTCTGTATCCATTTTACAGACAGGGGGGTGGTGAGCAGTGCACGTGCGATCCCGGTGATAAAGTGGATAATGATTTTGCCAAATCGAGTACAAAATGCTGGCAGGATATCAATGAATGATCAAGGTTCTTTGACTAATGGCATAGTGATAAGTGGAAAATCGAACTGCCCTTATCTATCCATCTGCAGAGGAAGACCCAGTCCCACTCAGTAGGAACATCCACACTGGTACAAATGGTTCTGCGAATTATAATGAAATTTGCCAAGGTAAAAACTGGGCAGGCAATGGTGTGTATATGAACAGTCTGTTAAACTCAGGCCGGCTGCATAGTAAAACCAAGTGACAGATTTGTTTGCAACATGAATAATATTCTGTTCCTCACTTCTGGAAAAGAACAAGTACAATTGGCACTAACTTTCAGGTCAGCATGATGCTAATATATGCAGCAAACAAATAGTCTGTCACAATCATAATAAATATCCAAGCATTGGGGAAATGCAACATGTTTAAGGATGTGCTGGCAAAGATGATTTTTTTTTTAAGTGAAACACTGAATGACCAGTGAAATGATTTAAAAAAACCCTCATGTGGGACCTGCCACAAACCATTGTGACTTCTGCCTATTTCTTTCCCCATAATTTCCATTTCCACCATCAATGATCAGTTCACATTCCATGATCACCAAGCACGATAAGCTCATATATGGTTGTTTTAGGGGGTTCCAGCTTGTAGGGCCGTTTTTCCCTTAAAATATATATTTTTTTAATTATTGCAATTTTGGTGGTTCCTCCAAGCTTGTTGAAAATGTTCTCTTACGCATGATCGGTTAATGTTATGGAGCAACAGCAAGGAAATGTAAGGAAAAGTTTTTCTTAAAAAAAGGGAAATAAAGAAAAACTCACTGGCTGGTTTTGGGTCAGCCCTGGGCTCTCAGCCTAATCTGCCTTTCAGGGTTGTTTTGAGGACAAAATGGAGAGGAGGATGAGGATTGTGTAAGCAGCCTTGCGTTCTTTGCAGAAAAAGGGGTGGGATAAAACTATCAGGAGTGAATACACATTGAATTTCCTCCATGGACTATACAGGGGTTGATTCACTCTATTGAGCACATTCATACAGTGTCAGAAATTTTCAGAAATGAGCTTGGGAATCAGAACTAAGGCAAATACGAGCTAAATTCGGATCAGAAAAATGAATTGCAATATATTGCCCATACATTTCCCCAAAAGGGAGTCACATACAATGTGCTGAACACTTTGAAGGAAGCATGGGATACAGCAACAAATATGTGAAGATGTATTCAAGCAAAGCAGAAAGAGAAATGCACATTCTGGGAAAAACATTTTCCATCTTTTAAAATCTTTTTATGTTTTTGCAGGAAAGATTGCTGCCTGTTAAGTTAGTACTTTGGGAAAATGAATGCGTAAGTGCTTTGATTACACTAGGGGAGCACCAACTATGTCTGTTTCCCATTATTTAGACAAGTGTCCTTATTTATGATTGGAGAATGTGATACTGCAAGTGTTGCTTTGACCTGAGTGTTCATTCAGCCTCCATGGTGACTTGCATAAATAAATGGAATATTGAATTGAGACATCCCAGTGCTAGAACTCACTGTGCTGCCCTTTGTTGCTTGGGCCATGTAAGCCATCTTACCAGCTAATATATACACACTTGCATGCTTGATGGAAATCTTTGGTTTCCTCATATAAACCTGGGTCAGTTTCCCCTTTATGACAAAAGCGCTTGTGTTTCGTTATAGGGGAACTTGAGGAAAAATGCCAGGAGGCCCCTACTGACTCGTTCTGTTTCTATGTTTTGGATGCAATCAATTCATATACATATGTGCAGTTAAATCATATACACTTTGTTAAGAAATGTTGGATTAAATTAAAGCTGTACATTTTTTTGTGTCTGCTGCAATACAAAGTCTTTCTTTAGTGCTCCAGACAGAGGAGGCAAATTAATCCTGCTTGCATTTATCAGCCACCTGATTTCTGTGTGGGGTCATGAGTGCATGTGCATGGCCAAGATGGTAGGAACAGAAGAGGAAATGGTGATCCAGTGAGTTGGCAGAAGGACTTGGAGTAAACATCTCTGAGAAAGGAAAGTATCATTATGTTGAAAGTGCTGAGACTCTGTGCTCTGAAGCTTGGAAGGCTTTGAACCATTTATTCTCAAACTATTCGCAAAATCATAAGAGGCAGAAACATACCTCAGAAGATTTCTGAGAAGTTCTTGTTCTCAGTTCCTTCAGCTCCCAAGAAAGAAGGCCATGTTGCAGAATTTTCTCTGTGTATTCTTTACCATTTCATCGTAACAAATAGCTCTCCTCCCACACAAACCACAAAGGCCTTTAGAAAACTAGATCCAGGATATTGTGAAGGATGGGAAATGGCAGCCAGCCTGCCAAGACAGTTGCTACTATTGTCATCTGTGGCAGAAAAAAGAAAGAGCGAGAGAGAGGAAGAAAGGAACTTTGCTACTATCATTGCTAATGGTGAGCTGCACTCCTTAAAAAAGAAAGAAAAAGAAAACAGTTTGAGAGAATTCTGAAAAAATGGTGAAAGAGTTGGATTTTTCTCTTCCCTAATATGATGGAGAATTCTCAAAGACCATTTGTGCATAGCTCTCAAATTCGCCTGTTATTACAACTGAGTTTTATTATAAACTCATGACTAGGAGGAGCAGAGCACAGCTAGATCTTTTGTTGTTGTTGTTAGTTTTGAAGTCGTGTCCGACCCATCGCAACCCCATAGACAACAGGCCTTCCTGTCCTCCACCATCTCCCGGAGTCCACCTAAGCTCACACCAACTGCCTCAGTGACTCCATCTAGCCACCTCATCCTCTGCCATCCCATTCTTCTTTTGCCATCTATTGTTCCCAGCATTAGACTCTTCTCCAGGGAGTCCTTCCTTCTCATTAGGTGGCCAAAGTATTTGAGTTTTATCTTCAGTATCTGGCCTTCTAAAGAGCAGTCAGGGTTGATCTCCTGTAGGACTGACTGGTTTGATCGCCTTGCAGTCCAAGGGACTCGCAGGAGTCTCTTCCAGCACCACAACTCAAAGGCCTCAATCCTTTTGCGCTTGGCCTTCCTTATGGTCCAGCTTTCACAGCCATAAATTGCAACTGGGAAAACCATAGCCTTGACTATACGCACTTTTGTTGGCAGGGTGATGTCTCTGCTTTTTACTACGCTGTCTAGATTTGCCATAGCTTTCCTCCCCAGGAGCAAGCGTCTTTTAATTTCTTGGCTGCAGTTCCCATCTGCAGTGATCTTGGAGCCCAGGAAAATAAAATCTGTCACTACCTCCAGTTCTTCCCCATCTATTTGTCAGGAAGTGAGAGGACCGGATGCCATGATCTTAGTTTTCTTAATGTTGAGTTTCAAGCCAATTTGAAAAGCTCTCCTCCTTCACCCGCATCAAGAGGCTCTTTAGTTCCTCTTCCACTTTCTGCCATGGGAGTGGTATCATCTGCATATCTGAGGTTGTTGATATTTCTCCCAGCAATCTTAATCCCAACTGGTGATTCATCTAGCCCTGCCTTTCTCATGATGTGCTCTGCATATAAGTTAAATAGGCAGGGCGACAGTGTACAGCCTTGCCAAACTCCTTTCTCAATTTTGAACCAATCAGTGGTTCCATGTCCAGTTCTCACTGTTGCTTCTTGACTCGCATATAGGTTTCTCAAGAGACAAATAAGATGGTCTGGTACTCCCATCTCTTTAAGAACTTGCCACAATTTGTTGTGATCCACACAATCAAAGGCTTTAGCATAGTCAATAAAGCAGAAGTAGATGTTTTTCGGGAACTCCCTAGCTTTCTTCATGATCCAGCGTATGTTGGCAATTTGATCTCTAGTTCCTCTCCCTCTTCGAAATCCTGCCTGTACTTCTGGTAGTTCTCGGTCCACATACTGCTGGAGCCTAGCTTGTAGGATTTTGAGCATCACTTTGCTAGCATGTGAAATGAGTGCAATGGTGTGGTAGTTTGAACATTCTTTGGCATTGCACTTCTTTGGAATCGGAATGTAAACTGACCTTTTCCAATCCTGTGGCCACTGCTGAGTTTTCCAAATTTGCTGGCATATTGAGTGTAGCACTTTAACTGCATGGTCTTTCAGGATTTTGAATAGCTCATCTGGAATACTGTCACCTCCACTAGCTTAGATCTTTAGGAGGCATGAATAATTTGAAAGTATCAAGAAACAAAAAAACAATTGTAACTTTAGGTGGACATTACCAAATGTATCCTCTATTTTTAGACAGCTCAATAATCAGCTAGTGAGGAAATAGGTGTCTTTTCATGACTGCAGTGTTTTGTTTGCATACTCTATAGAAGGAGGGAATTTTACTATTCATCTATCATAAGAAAAAGCTGCATGTACATTTGCTGCAAAGATGTTTCTGTTAATGTGCAAATATATTTGACTTCTTGGTACCCTATTCCCATATCTTTGTATATATAAAATACCTTCCTGGATGGTGAGAACTCCTGGATGACAGCCAAAAATGGATGGATTTAGTCTGCTTTTTGTTTAGCATTCATGAGTTTGGGTCCCGACCTGCTTTTGGAACCTTCTGAATAGAGCAGCATGATGTTAAAGAAAGCCTTGGGCCAAGTGGGTATCCATACTAGTCTATTTCATTTGCATGACAAGAAGGATATTGCAGGCCTGGGGCTACCAAGCTGACAAGATGGACACTGGGTTTTCTTTTGCCAGCTCTCTACTATATTTACTGCATTCTAAAGCAGAGGAAAGGGATATGCTTTGCTTATTCGGTTTTGAATAAATTTCATAGTGGCAAACATTTTCAATTTCAGCTGGGGCCACTGAAGTATGTGCATCAGGATCACTTCAGGGCCTCTGGTGGGAGGTGAGGCATGGCTGGCTTCCGGGGCTCCCATGTACTCCACCAGAGGAGTTTGAAATGGGACACCCAAGCACCAAACTTGACATTGCTGAATAAACAAGAAGGAATGTGATAGCAGGACTTGAGCTTAAGCTGCACTTGACCTGATGGTCCCTAGGAATGCATGAGGCTGAGTTCGGATCTCAATAACTGCATTCTTGCTTAAATGTAATTAAGCAGGAAACTTAATTGGGGCTGTTCAATAGCAAAATAACAGTCTTCTCTGAATGGGGTCAGTTTGAGTAAACCATGCTGGCAAATGTGCTTTTATGAGGTCAAGGGACTGAGCTGTCAGAAGAGCGAATCAGCAATACTGGGGGTGTGTTAGCGAACATCCAAGGAAAGTATGATGAAGTCTATGTGATACTATTGCAATTTCAGTCTTTTCCTGGCAGTGACAGCCTATGATCAATAAAACAATATTAAGGGGAGCATCATCAGGGTGGCAAAGTGAAAGCACACAGGAGTAGTAAGGATGAGCATCTTTCTCTTGCCTTCCCTTGTTGATATGAATGTGGGTCACCCAGAAAGCTGCAGCAGGGCAAGTACAGAAGTTAATGGTGGGATGCTGAGGCTCTTTGGGGTGTCTTTCAAGCCAAGATGCTTGTGGCTTGTTTGGGAGAAGGCATACCCACAGAGACAGGGGTGTTCAGGTGATGTGGAGCCGCTTCGCTCTTTAGGAAGCACTCAGCTATGCTGCTGTTCCAGCACGTTTGATCCAATGTGCATGTAAAGTGTGGAAGGTCAAAGAACACCATGCTGGCTCCAGTTTTGCAGCACATCCTTAAAGCAAGAAGAATATTTTACCTGCTCAGAAGGTTATGAGTACCATTAAATAAAAGGAATATCTAAGAAACTGCAAGTCTAGAGGATTTAAGAACAAAGCAAAACACTTTGGGCTGATTTTGCAGCATGTTGGTTGCTTCATCGGCTTAAAGTTAAAGCCGAGCACACGTACTGACACTAGTTGCTATTGACCTCAGTAGAACTTATTCCTGAGTAACTTTGGGTGGGCTTGGGTTGCATATTTTCTAGCTCAGGGGTGCAAAACTGGGTACAGAAAACAGATAATCCTCTGCCCACCCCTCCATGCTTTGTATGTCGTCAGGTGGGCGTGGCCACAGCCCTTGCTAGTAGTGGGCATAGCCATGTCCACGTAATGTCATTTACCCACTGACAAAACTGTGTTGTGGATCTTCCACTTGCTGCTTGGGCCAAGGACCAGGCTGTCCCATCCCAGTTAGGGAAGCAGGCAAAGCTGAGCTGGCGGAGTTGCCTTTGGCCTGCTCATGGAGCAGTGGTGAGGACATGGATAGTTCAGCTCCAGTTTTGCTTGCCTCATCGTCTCTGTCGAAAAGAAGGAGGAATCAAGTTGGGGTGAGTGAGGACAAGCTGGCCATGTCCCTTTCACCCGGCACCAGGGGAGCAACCTCCTGGCTCTCAGTTCCTGTGCCATCTCAGAGGCCTGCCTACAGCCCAGTTCTGGATAAACTGGTCAAAACCTGGCTCAATGCACTACAGTAGCTGTAGGTTTCCAGATGTCTTTCTGCAAGTTTCTTCATTCACTTATACTGTTGAACTTGGCTGGGCAGTGTTTAGTCATGCTCTACCTTATCCTCTTGCACTTCACTATGCTTCTGTCTCCTCCCTCATCCTGGCCAGCTGTCTCCTGCTGCATGTACTCTGGAAGCAGAAAGTCCCCAAATGCACTGGGCGATGCTTTGACAAAGGAGGTTTGTTTTAAAGGGTAACCTTACCAAATGAGAAGGCCAGCAATGTTTTCACCAAGTCTGACTTACAGTAAATGCAGCATTACTTATGGGGCAGCATCTCTGAAAAGGTTCAGTGGCATTTAAATAAGCTAATGGATGAAGGGTCAGTCCTTTCACCTCAATGGAAATGAAAGGCACAGTGACAAATAGGCTTCTGTGCTGGGAAAATAAAAAGAAAATACTTCAAATCTAGAAAGAAAAACCACGAGTCATTTAGTTGAACAGCTATTTTTTCCCTAATTCCCCCACCCCCACTTTCTTTTTTAAAGTTCTCTTCTACAGGCGGAGATGGATTTATATATCCAATTAATTCATCTCATGAAAGCCCAGTGATAATTTTCAGACTATAAACCATAGTTAGATGACTCAATTAACACAATTAAAGCACTCTCAAGTAAAAATAGATAAAAATTGGATTTGAGAGTCATGGACACAATAAAATGTGTAATCTCCAAACTAGATAGTGTGAAGATGAATTGTAAGTGAGGTTAACATTTCACTTCAGACTTTTGAACACAGGGAATCACCTTGCAACAGATCAGACTGTAATTTGTGGCCAGCCCAGTGTGGTCTACTTGGAGCAGTAGCTACCTCTTTCCAGGGTCCCAGCAAAGCTGCCCCCCATCATTGGTTAACAGGCCCTGTTTTTAGCTGACTGAACTGAACCTGTGATCTTTGGCATGCAAAGCGGATCCTCTGCCACTGAGCTGTGGTCCCTCCAGACAGTTCTGGTTCCAAGATTTTGTCAATTCTTGAGCAAGGTGGTGGGTCCTCTCCCTCAGTTACTCTGCCCCATCACCACCATTGTCACTCGCTGCTGTTGCTCCAACAGCTGCTTTGCATTTTGAAGCACGGGAACGGGTGGAAAGGGTCCTCCCTGGAACCTTGGTAGCTGCCAGTCAGTGTCAGGGGTCTGATATTTTATAAGGCAGCTTATGTGCTCCTCTGTTCCTATAGTAACGCAAGGAAAAGCATCTAAATGCATCAACAGTCATTTTCCTTACAAATGAAATTATAAGCAACATTTCTTTCTTTTGTATATTCTTAGTTCGCCCAACAACAGATATTAACTGGATAGATTGCAGCTACTCAAAGAATACAATACAGCCTCAAACCACAAGAGCGCCAAGAAAAAGCACAATTGTTTTGATTAACATGTGCTTGCGCATCTTCCCCTCTGCCCCCTGCCCTGTGTGGAAGGTGATCTGTGCCATTCTCATGAATCGCTAGCTGTCCCTCTCTGGCCCAAAAGGAATCCATCCTGCCCTGGGCAGACCTGGGGGAGGAGGAAGGGAAAATGGTAGCATGCTGGTTCATTTCCCCTTCAAAGCTCAAGACGAAAAGAAAAAGAAAAATAGCAAAGAGCAGCAATTTTCACCACTTTGTTTTGTTCTCTGCACTGACAAAGGCACTGAAAGCAGTGTTCCTTCTTCCCTTTTCTCTGCTAATTATAGGGATGAAGCTGCCCCAAGTTTTCTTCTTAAACAATTGTTAAACAAAGTGCTATTTTGAGTGCTCAGTTACTGGCATGAGAACAATAGGTAGAGAAGCAAGGGAAAGAATCTGCCTTCCTTCTTGTTGCAGCTTGCCTGCCCATTTGCTGGCCACAGGACTCCACACACACACACACACACACACACGCGCGCGCAAAGACACCCCACAGGCACACTGTCACCAGATTCTATTTTCCCCTTCTTCTGTTGATCGTGCACTCGCTGTCTGACTCCTGTGCTCAGGTCTATCACCCTGGTTAATGCCTAAAGTGACTCTGGAGGAGAGCCATGGATTTGATACAAAGATCTTGAAGACTTCCCAGTGACCGTGGCTGTTCCCTGAATGGGAATTTCAGCTGCAGGGCGGGGCCTGTTGTGAATGAATGGGAGCCTGGAAATTCAGCTGGTATGAATTTGGAGGGAGGCAGAATGGCAGGGGCAAAGGCAGCTGGGTCCTGGCAGGGATGGATGGGCAGAGAGGGCGATTTCTCACCAATGCCCATTTTACAGGCATCCATTCATTCATGCATCTGTTCTCCACATAGTCTTTATTTTTTTCCACACAAAAATTACATTTAAATACACATTTTGACAAATTTTCTCACAAAACACACACTTCAATATATATATATTCTCCAAAACAATACATTTGAAATGCTTTCTGGATGAATGGGGGATGCCATATTCCAACTTTAATGTTGCCTTCTGGGGATGGGGTCTGGTCTGGGTCTTTCATGTGTGACACCATGTTCTCTGTCAGGGTTGACTGCATGGTGTTAGAGACAGCAGACTGATTAGTGTGGCCCCTAGAAATGTACTGAATCTGATGGATTCTTGCATATGCTGGGGAAGGGCCGTCAGTGAGAACAGTGCTGCTGCTGAAGCCCTTAGTCACTCTGCGGGCTGGCAAAACATCACCTCCAGTGATAGAAGGGCTCCTGGGCATGACAGAATGGCTGTCAAGCCTGAGCTGCTCCCTGGTTTCTGAAGAGCTCTGAACAGTGGCATAGGCTGTAGGGTGGCTGGAGCATATCCTACTCAAACCTCCATGGGCACTTGCAGGAGGTTTTCTAGGTTGGAGGCAAAGCTGTCCAGTGGCATGTGATTGTAATCACATGCCCTGCGATGAGGTACTTCTGCAGTTTCCCTGGGTGTCTGCACATGCTTTGTTGCTTAATCATATTCCATGACACCTGGAGGCCTACACAGAGAGTCAGAAAAGCCTGAGAATGTAGCAGTCCTCACACAGAAGAATTCAATTTCAGCTTCACACTAGAGTCAATTAATGGGAGAGTTGGGGAGTTTGCTTTAAGTTTGCTTTAAGAAGAAACTGAGAGAACCTGATGGAATGGATAGAACTGGTGGGATGGTATAATTTTGGATGGAAAATCTGTAGGAAGCAGGCAATGGCATCCTGGATGTGGTGTGTCCTGCATGTTAAGCAGAACGAAGTGTCAAACAGAGCATGTTAAACAGAGCAAAAAGGGCTGACTATGGGTTACAGTATCAAGCAGATTTAAGCTCTGATTTTAAGGTGGAAAATCACAGAACTATAGATTAGTAGGGCTGAAGGAGGCCAGAAGGTCATTTGGTCCCCTGCTGAGTACAGGACACTAAATTGCACCATCCCATTCAGGTGACTGTCCAGGCACTTTCTGAATGTCTCCAGCAAAGCAGAGCCTGCAACTTCCCCAGGTAATTGGTTCTATTGTCATACTGCTCTGACAGAGAAGAAATTCTTCCTGGTGTCTAGTCTAAATCTGGTAAGTCAGTTATTCTATGTCCTGCACTCTGGAATGAATGAGAAAAGATCTTGTCCTTCCTCTTTGTGACAGCCTTTGAGATACATGTATCGTTCTAGTATATCTCCCCTGAGCCGCCTCCTCTTGAGGCTGAATGTGCCCATATTTCTCAGTCTTTGCCTCCAGTCCATGAATCCTCCTTGTTGCCCTCCTCTGTACCCCTTTCAGGTTTCCTGCATCTTTTTAAAACTTATGTGTCCAGAACTGGACACAACCCTCCAGATGAGGTCTGACTAGCACTGATTATAATGGAACTAGTACTTCCTTTGTTTTGGAAGTGATGCTTCTGTTAATGTAACCCAAAATAGCATTTGCTCCTTTTCTAGCTGCATCCCCAAATTGAAGTTGGGGACAAATGGAGAACTATTGTCATAAATGGTGACTTCAGATACCTCCATATTGACTAGATACATGTGTGTTCCAATCATACCAAAGAAGTTAACTTTTGCAATGCCCCAACTGGCTGTGCTTTAGTTTAGTTATGAAATCTTAAGCAGTGAAGTCTTAGGAGCACTATCAGGGGAATCTAAGTACTGTGAGGCCAAATGGAAGCTCTGAGGAAAGGATTGCAGTGCCTTCCTTATAGGAAAAGCTTACTACAAGGTCTAGAACTGCTTAGTTATGGGAAAAAGAGAGTAAAGAGTAGACATGGTACGGTGCACAAAATTAAGCATGCTGTGGAGAAAGTGGATAGGAAAACATTCTTCTCCTTCACAGTTCTGGAACTGGGGTAAAGCAGATTGCTCAAAGATTCAGGAGAGATCAAAGGAAGTACTTCTTCACACAAGGCAGATTTAAATTATGGAATTCACTGCTATGAAATGGAAGGTAATCTGTATGGCTGTAAAAGACAAATTCATAGAGAAGCAGCTATCAATGGCTACTATTCATGACAGTTATATGGTGTCCCAGCACCAGAAGCCTTTTACTCTGGGTGATGGGAGACATGAGCAAGATGGTGCTTGGGGACTTGCGGCCATCCGTGCAATTCACCTCTGTGTGAACAGGACACCACTTTCTTATATGCTGAAGAAGCATCACAAACTCCAGCTAATGTTTGTTTTTGGTGTGAAGGAGATATTTCACACACACACAAACACACTCATACACGCACAAGACAGAATAGCAGTCTTAAGAATGTCATATTGGATATTCATTGGCATCATTGTCATGTTCATAACTTTAACAACTTTACATGAATTATCCTAGAACAATGGCCTTCTTCTTGGAAATATGGGTGAACACTCTAGTGGTTAGATGGACAGGGCAAGAAGAAAAGGGCATGTGCGATCAGGTCACTTTTATGCCCACATTGTACAAAAATACATGCCTTGAATTTTGAACATTGATAAAGTTCTTTTAGAATTTCATCCCTTCCCCACATCCAGAACTGCACATTTTATATATGCACACATATGAAGCCATGCTGATAGATGAGGAAAATATCCAAAATCCACAGCTGGGCAATACCTTGACTATTTAGAACCAATCAAAATGCCACACAAACACTGCACATTATCAAGTTCTCCAGAACTGTTCATCAGGCTAAGTGATTCAAGAAACAGAAGAAGGGAGGAGATACAAAGTCCAAAAACTTGGCCAATATTATGCCCACATGATCTATAGTTTAGATAAACTGAGATCTGCAGTCTGGACGGTAGCAATGGAACCAGAGGAAGGTCTGTTTTTTCCAGCTGAAGACAGACTTTGTTTGGGTGGTTCCATCTCCTCCAGCCTCCATTTCCATTAGCTGCAACTGACTTTCTTTTTTCTTTTTACCTACTGCACCTTCTAAAATTATCTCACCCCATTCCAATCTGGTTATTGCCTTGGCTTTGGGAAAGATTACTTTTGGTTGCACAGATGTGAGCAAAGAGACACGGAAACGGATCCTGCTTGATCTCGCAGCTGGTTTTGATACCATTGAGCATGGGATTGTGCTGCATTATGTCCATGACTTAGGGGCATGACTGTCCTTTGGCAAAAGCTCATTTGCCAACAGTACATCCAGTAAGCACAATCACCACAGAATGAGTCTCTGAGCATGCACAGTGGCTCATTTAACCAAATCCAGCAACTGCTTCTGGGCCCCCTCCTTCTGGAAGGGCCCTTTTGGAGGCAGGCAAGCCTCTTGGTTGCTTGCTGCCCCTCTGGTTAGCTAGCCCTTCTCTCCTGACAGTGCATCATGGGGTCAAGAGTCATACCAGGCTTGTCTGGCTCCTGGAGCTCCTGGCAGTGACAGGCTGGATGATGGCCAACACAGAATCCCAGCAAGATGGACAAGTTCTTGGGTGTGGGTGTTTGGGCATTTCGCCTCATCCAGATGGGGTGGTATTTGCTCAGAAAGAACTGGTACATGGTTTGGGGGTGCTCCTGGATTCACTGTTGTCATTACAACCCTGAGTGATTTATGTTCCTATTATCAGCTTTGGCTGGTGTGCGTGTGGGCACTAATTTGGGCAGGCCATTTTTCCTTTGCTGTGCCTCTCATGGCAAGCTTGTTTGGTGCTACAATGTTTCTCACATTGTCACATGTGCTTCATTCCAAAGAGGCCAATATTTCCAGTTCGGGTTGGATCTTGTCCAGATCCTAAATGGGATCTGTCAGCCTCCTTGGAATGAAGGAGGCTGAATGAAGTGTTCCTTTTGTTGATACCATTGCTTTTTTTCTTTTCTTGTGAGGGATCCACGATGATATGATAACCCCATATGAGCTGAGCTAATTCGATGAAAAATATCTTCAATTTCTCACCACATTGAATGTGGTGGATTTGAGGATGGTTAGCTTATTAGGTCAGATGGCTGACCAGCACATCTGTGGCTGGACAGGTTTTGCATGGGAATGTGGGTGTGTGCCCATTTTAAAAAGTAAGAAGGACATAGGGAGTAAGATATTGTTTGTATTTCCTGCCTGAAGAACTTAGAAATGCTTTGACTGTCAAAGCCATTAGCAGAGATTTATTTATAACTTTTTAATCTTTGATTCTTAAAGTTTCTTTAATTGAAAACTGTCAAGAACTGTGCTGAGACTTCAATGCTTTCGCTGTCTTTGGTATGCGGCTGAAGAGATATGATAAAAGCATCCTGCTAAGCTGTACAATGATATGCCACAGAGGGCAAAGAAGACAAAAGCACGGAGATACCATCAAAGAGCAAGGAAAGGAAATGCACAAAAAAATTAAACAATCTCTCAGAGGAGTTTTGTTAAATAAATTCCAACTCCTGTATAATTAGATGACAACATTCATTTCAAAACACGAAGTATGAATCTGGCAGCACCATAATTTGTTTTAAATAATTTGTTCACACCCAGCAAATGAAGATGCAGGCTTCAAAGTTCAGTGCTGTCTATGCCTTTTAAAGATTTCCTTTAATAAAACCACATTTTAAAACCTCTAAATTGGGCGTGTAAACTCTGGGTGGGGGAATGGGCTTCGGGTGAGAGGGGGCTGACATTCTGGTGTGAACAAAGAGTTTATTTGCAAAATGGTTAGTCATGCTTTGCTATCTGTATTTATATGCTCCACTAGCAAGTGTGGGAGGGTTCATTCCTCACTAAATCCAGATATTAAGATACATATGCTGCATATGATTCATTCTGGAGGGAAGTTAGTAACCTCTAGAGAAGTGGAAAAAGTTGGTGATGGCAATACTGAAGCGAAACCCAGTATCCAAATTTCTACAACAGATCTATACTCACCGTTTGCTCCCTTTGAAGCCATCTTCCTGACTCAGTAGTACAAATAGGAAAGCAAATGAGGATTAGTATCCCATTTAGTTAATTAATTTCTTATTTATGTATTTATTCAACCAATTTATATACCACTGTCTGAATTTTAAAATATCTCTAAGCAGTTTGCAAAGAAATTGAAAGTTTTGATCATCATGATATGCATTAAACTACATAATTATTAACACATTCATATGAAACATTAATAAAAACATTAAAACCAACTTAAGGCTGCTTAATGCTTAAAACCAACACAGAATTCCAGAAAGAGCGATGGCCATTCACTCAGAGAAGGCCTGGGGAAAGAAAGGGCTCTTTAGCTGCATCTAAAATGTGGTCGATTTCATTGCCACCACAAAAGTGTAGAGGGAATGTGACAAGGGATGGGTGAAAATGCTGAATCATGTCCAATAAAAATTTAGCAAAATTCACAAGGTTTGCCATATTTGGGGCAAAAATTGGAGAACTTAAAAAGAAATGAATGCAGGGCAAAGTCAAATTAGCAGATTCATCTATGCATGCTTAGTGTTGTATGTGCTCTTAAAAGCCTGGATTTTAATGCTTGTAAATCAACATGGCTTGTGATTATTCTCCTGATAGACTCTTCATTTTTACCAGCTATGTGGCATTCAGGTGTAACACTCACAGATTCTATTCAGCTATTGGTTTATTTAGTGATCAATTTCCCAAAACGAATATCTTATTCTCAAGTATACAGCAGACAACAAGAGCAATTACAACAACAACATAGTGGACCCAAGCCCTCTGCGGCAGCACGAATACAGAAGTTTCTTATAGAATCGCAAAGTTCAAGTGTCCTTTCGAATCCAAATTTGAATGAGAAAATCCAAGATATCTTCCTCAACTGGATTGAGTATCCATAACAAAGAAGAATCTCCTGCACATGTAGAATCTTCAAAACCCTGGAATAAAAACCCAAGTCAATTGCACATATATGAATTCACTATGTGAATTCACCCTTCCAACACAAACATTGGAAGTATACCTGGACTAAGTCAGCAAGGGCCTTAGTGGTAGCAGCTGCTCCTTCCTCTTCAGCTTGCCCCGCTCTTTCTGTTTCAAATCTCTCCCGCACAGCCCTGCTCCTTCTTAGTCCCACCCCTTTGGGCTAACCCATATTTCACAGGGGCCCCCTTCAGGAACAACGCAGCCCTCTGCATCCTGGGAGTTGTTGCACCCATTGGGCTTGGCTGCTGCAAGTGGATGAGAATTTTGTTTTGGTTTGCTTTGATAAGAGTTTACCAAAATTTGCCAAGTATTTCCTATTTTGGAGAGAAAGAACTTGCGATTTCTAAAATGTCAATGTGAACTATTAAGTAACATTGCCTGTGTTTTGTCCAGATTGAGCATCAGTTTACTGGAACTCTTCCACTCTTTCACCATAGCCAGGTAATAATTGAGCATTCTACAAAATGAGCGATGATTTGTGTACAGCATTTAGGCTACAGTTGAACAAGTTAAAAAGCACCCTGTTTTGCAGTGTTGAGACTTTTATTTCCAGGTGCAGAACAGCATTTGTGGGGTGTAATGTTGGATTTATATTACAATGATAAAAGCAGGACAAAGGTATACTCTAAATGAAAGCTTTATGGGCTTTGGTGACATCACTATACTTAAAGCTTGGATCAAACATCTCTGTTCATCAAGTGATGACTGCAGTGTCTTTCTAACCACAGAAACGCCGAATTATTTTGTGCCATCTCAATATGTAATTAATTTCCAATGAGATTATTTCAGACTTTTGGTTGCCAGGAAGAAATGTAGCATGCATGTGCAAGCCAGTTCCTCTTTTAAAGTCTTTTGAAGTTGTGTGTAACAGAAAAGCAGCCTTTAAGAGTTCTTTATATCTGCCTAAGTTATTGCTGGGTATCGCTGCTGCACCCAGCCCAGTGAAACCTACAGGTAATTGTGACATTGCATGCATGCATGCATCAATTCCAAAGTTCAGTTTCTTTGCTTGTGGAGCTTATTTTCAATGAATACTCATGACTGTAAATTTCAATATCTGTAATATTTACAGAAAGCCAAAAAGAAGAGGGACATCAGCACATGCCTTTCTTTGAAAATGAGAGTGAATATTAATGGTTCTGCATTATTTACTCAGCTTGGCAAAATAGTCCCTTCACTATTTGTGTTATTCTGTTTGGGACATCTCCTCCCTAAAGACTCACTGTATGTCTCTTATGCATTGGGTGGAGTGGGCCTTGTGCCCCCTGGGTGGCTGCTTCCCCTGACAAGGTTCTTGAGGCCAGAGGTTTCTACCTTTCCCCGTGAGGCCACTCGGGATATGTTGGTGACCTTGGCAAACCCACAGGCAATGCAATCTCGTCAGGCTGCCACAATCTTCTGAACTTGGAGGATTGTGGGCATCCCATGGAGAGTGGGAGGAGGGTGGAGGGGAAGGTTGCCTCCATGCTTCTCCCTCTCCTCTGAAAAACATTTAGATGACTGATTTTGTGCCTTGGAGCACTGCATATTCTGGCAGAGCTGGCCTCTTTCCTCCCTACCCCATTCTCAGCCCCCTTCCTGCCTGTGACACCCTTGAAATTGGAGCATGACTCTGAGGTCATAGCTGGAACTCCAAATGGCTAGCTAAACTCTTTCTGGAAGACATGGGATTGTGCCCATAAAGCTTAAAATGCAAATGAAATCAAATACATAACTCGTATTTTAATAACTCTGGTCTTGGCTTTATGCTGTACTAGAAATAGCTATGTTTGTGAGCAAAGTTATATGCAGTTCGGTGTGATGCTTGCCAGCGTCAGGGGCAGATCTTCTCTGCTGTACTGCAACCATTCCATAGATCATCCAAATGGATTTCACAGACCGTGGCTTGTGAACTTCTCTAAGCTGCTGGAGTGTTTTCAGGAGCAGTGATGGAATGACCCATGTTTACATGAGCTGGGAATCCTAGAGCATTTAAAGCCAGATATTATTTTTTTTTAAATCTGTCTGACTCCTCTCCTCTGCTTATGTGCCTTCAACACCAACATGACATAAATAAACCTAGCAGGTGTTTCTCTTGGCATGGATACAAACACTAATGGGGAAACTTCGGCTGCTAATAATTTCTGCTGTTGGGTTTGCCTGCTGGACACTGGAGTGGGATCTGTAAAAGCTTTTAGACAGTTTCTTTTGCCAATAGTTATGAATTGTTTGAATTGACTGTGTGATTGCTGGAATGTATATAATTGATTTTATTTAGATTTATAAATAAATAAAGTATATTATCAGGGCAACTGTCAAAAGATTTTGTAAAACACTACAAGAGAGGTATCAGAAACATCAGAGACATCGAGTTTCCCACAGTTCCTTAATGTGACAATCAGTTTTTCAGAGTAATTTTTCAATGTGTTTTCAGTGCAGTCACATATACAACATTGTCTCATGCAAGAGTCTTTGGAGCTCTTCTTTTTTTATGGTCTTCCTTCCAGATGTGACTATCTACCCTAAAACAAAAGAATGAACTGAGGTTGGCACACATTATTTGTCCCCCAAACTATGAGCGTCCTAGAAAATCCTAGGGCAGAGCAGATAGTGAGGCCCTGGTCGAGAGGTCCAGGCTGCTCCTCCCTTTCATGCTTCCCTCCAGCAGTTGCTTTGGTGACCATCAAATCCTTCGACAGGGAAGGGAACGTGCCCGTGGGTGGTGGCTGGGGACGCTTTGGCCTTGGCAGGAGGAGGAAGGGAAATTCCTCCAGAGCGGCCAATGCTGAAGTCGCCACGGGGCCCTGAGGCCATGCCTCCAAGGAGGCGTCTGACAGTTGTGCTGATCCATATCCTCGGATCAGTTCTAGCAGCATTCTGCTCCACCAGGAGCATCCATCATCGGGCATTATGAAGAGCATGTGAATGTCACTCGCCCTTATTTCGCTAAAATGTTTTTCCACTGGAGTCGCTATGAGCACTTTGGAAGGGAGGGGGGCATTTGAATTAACTTGACAAAGTGCTGGTGACAAAGCTATCATAATGTTGAATTGCTGCTCATTAGTTTTGGGCCTCCAGAAGAAGAGCTTGTACTTCCCAGGGTGCTGCTGTTATAGAGCGCAGAGTTACAGTACGCTTGCTCATTTGGAAACGTTGGCAATGTGGCCGTTGACAGCTGTGTTCCCTGCTTCTTAAATTCTAAATTCAGAGATCAGCCTTGCTATCAAAGGAGCAGCCAGGTGAGCTTGTAAATGCACTGCTTCTCTAGGCAAGAATTAATGGGCGCTCCTCTAGACTTGCATGGGTGCCCATTGGTGGGAACTGGACTTACCTTTTCGTTGTGGCTGCTGTTGATTTTGCTATATGTTGATGTTTGTTACTAGCCTATGTTGGGAATCAAGCTGAACTGGCATCTCTAGTGGATTTGAGGCCTTTGTTGAAGTCTGACGATTGACTTTATGCTCCATCCAGGAGCTGATAATGAACATATTTATTCTGTTTGCAATAGTTCCTTGGAAGGGGTCTTAATTCAGGCCTCCAGCAGGGGCTCTTGTAAGCCAAGGAAAGAGAAGTAGGATCAGAGGAATTCTGCGGGCTGAGTTTTTCTTAAGAGACAGAGCACAGTTACTTCACTGTGTCTAAGCACAATACTGATCTCATTTCCAAGTGCACTTCTTCCCCAGTGCTTTTTGGGCAACTAAAATATCAGAGGTTGTCCAATAATGGACTGTAGGATCCTTAAGGTAAGCAAACTTCCATTTAAGTATAAAAACCTCCCAGTGCTGGAAAAGCAAATTATTGCACAAAACATGAGAGTCTGTCAAAGGATGAAGCTGCAGACCCTTTGTCAGTGGAGACCTGCCTGAGTCTTTCATTTTGAGCCACAAATTTCTGGGAGTCCACCTTGCTGTCACACCTCTGTTGCATCTGATGGTCTTGGATTAACAGGCTTTTTGAACGGCTCCTGCTGCTCCACCCTTGAATCTTTTCACATGAGGGTTCCCCCCTCTAATCAAATGCCATTTGCTCTCTGTCCATAAGGTCCTTTGTACAAAGAGGGTGTCCTTAGGAAACAGGGTTCTTTAAAGATGCACACACAAAACAAGGTATTAAAGCACATGTAAAAAATATGCAAATTAGCTCCTCTTTTTTCATGGAGGCTTCATATTTTGCACTTTCCTGAATATTGCAATCCAATTCTTGGCTTAAAAGTTGCATAGAAAAATGTGTACATTAGCTGAAATTCCGTCTATGAATTTATAAGGAAGGATTGTGCTTATTAGGAAGAAGTATGTATGAAATGGAAAGTGGCGTACAAAAATAGCTTTTGTTCTCAAGTAGAGATAGGTAAATCAGTCAAGCTTGATTTTGTTCAGGTTGCCATTTTTCCATTTCTAGGTCCTTTTTCTCCAATTTCTACACTGGAGTGTGACTTTTTGGATTTTTTTAGTGTGTTTATTTTCATTTGCATTCACCAGCATCTTTTCTGCACATTTTTCAAATATGTGCGTTTTCTTGTCTGTATTTTCCTTGAAACAAAGTCCTTTGTGCACATTTTCCAAGGGTTATGTATGTATGTACGTTCTTCTTTTTCCCAGTATGTATTTTTTATTTGGAATTGCATTACAGTGTCAGAAACATAGATGCCGATATCAGGAAATGCAAATTTGTCAAATTGCAAACTGATGGCATTTCTTACCCACCCCTGCTGTTGTGTCAGCATTCAGCAAGCAGCAATAAGGGCATGCTGGGAGCTGCAGAACTGCTTTGGTCTAAACAGGCATTTGATGGTGTCCTAACTCACTCCAATATATACACACAGAGGAAGCAAAACAAAGGCCGAACATGGTGGACCTGAACCATGCCAGGCAAGTCTCAGGGGGCAACCCAAATAGTTGGAGACCACTTGGTGGCAGCCATGGGAATTACATGGATAGGCTGTCTCTTTGCAAGTTCTCCAGCACTCTGCTTTTTAAGCTGTCTTGTGGAGAAACTCCACTCTTTGGTTGCCTCCAATTTCTGTCTGTGAGTCTCACCAAAGATGCTTTCTCTGGAAATTCTTCAGTCAGGAGGACAAGCCACTCAGAAATTAATCTTCCATCTCCCTTTCCCATTGCTTATTTTGAACGTTAGACAGGCACTGCAAAAGGCAACCCAGGATACTTCACTTCAAAAGAGATTTTCAGCATCACTGCGTGCTCTTATTGATTTAGCTTTTCATGAATCATTTAGGTAGCCTACCTACATACAGGAACTCTCAGGAAGAAACACAAATGTTGCTAAAGTCATCTCCACAAATCTTCTGAGACCATGATGCAAAACAATAGTTTACTGGGACTGCTATCTATTTTAGACAGTGATTAATTAAAACAACATACAACAAAAGCCCTAGGCGACAGAAGCAACAAAAGTTTTGTGGCACTTTAACAACTAACCATTTATTGTGGTATAAGCTGTTGCACTTTATCTAATTACAGTATCAGATACATGAGTGTGGGGTGGGGGAAGTGAACACTTAGGTCAGATGGAAATTCATGTATTTCAGATATTTCTTAGCTACCCTTCAATACCGTAATCTTCCCACAGTGGCGAGCATGATAAAACAAAAGTGAAAAATACAATCCTTGACAACTTAATTAAAAGTTTAAATATATGCAAAATAAACAGTGACAAAACACAAAGAAGCATCAGTCTGATAAAACAATCTTCAGTAAGCGTCTTCATATGCTGTGGATCCTAAACATTCACCAATTTATGCACTGAAAAGAGAAAAATGAAAAGAGAAAAATGAAATGTCATAATAAGGAGAACTGCAAAAGGGATTCATATAAACTAATACCAAACTCAGGTGTGGTGAATTAGCCACAGTGGGTATATTGAGAAAGAAGGGGGAAGTATCACCAGGCATGAAGCAGAAAATGCCTTGGGTGGGCCTTGCAAGGGAACAACAGAATATCAAGACAGCCCACCAGGACTGAGCATATTCGGTGGCTCAGACTATGGAGGGTCTGCTGGTTAGTGGAACAGGAACCTCCAGGGAAGGAGAGTGAGCACATGATGTGGACAGTAGTGTGGCTGAGTGATAAAAGTGCAGGCTGGGATTGGGGAGATTCTGGTGCTGGTCCCTGCTCATCCATGAATCTTGCTGGGTGACTTTGGACCAGTCACGGATTTGCAGTCTAAGATTCCACACGAGATGCTTGCAAGATGAAATGGAAAGATGGAAGAGCACTATGCAAGCCCCCACCTCAGGCTCCTTGCAGGGAAAGGGGGTCTAAACAAATAAATGTTACATGTGTTGTGTGAATGCCTGATTGCCTGGAAGGCAGGACCATTGGCAGGGGACCGTATGCAGCAGCCTTGTTTTCAGATCCCACTTGGGAAAATGGTGATAGGCCTCTTCAGTCCTTCACTTGGATGCACAAGGGTTTATGCAGGGGGAGTGTGACAGGCAAGCCTCACCCCGGCATCCCCAAACATAGGCCATCTGCTACAGACCTTTACAGTGGTGCCCAGCAGCCTGCTCTACCTCGTCCTGTTGTGGTGAACTCACAGGAAAGATGCTCCCAGACCAAGCAGGGCTTGCAAAAGCACATGACTTTCCCAGGCAAGTGCAGGGCCAGGGAGCTCATGGGGATTGTATCTGGTCTGGGATTTTATTTGCCAGGGAAGAAGGAGTAAAATCTTGCATAGCCAGGCTTGTTCCTGCCACCCTCCTCATTCCCCCACAGGTGATCAGGGGTCCTCTGCCACGAGCTGGTCCCTTCCCTCCCCTCTCAGTTCCACACCCCAAGACAGTCCTTTGAAAATGCAGCTCTTTTACTGAGCCTCCACAGGTAACAGACCTGTCTGAGATCTAAGTATCTTTCTGCCGAGGCTGCTCAGGGATGAGTTGAATCCAAGCAGAAAACATTGTTTGGTCCCTCCCTGCAGCCCTGCTTGGTCTGAGAGCATCTTTCCTGCAGCAGGATGAGCTAACGGGTTGTTGGGCATCTCCGCATTCCACATTCCCAGTAGGGTGTGCCTAGTACACCCTGGTGTGCAGAGTATTCCCCCTCACCCATTACAAAGACAAGAGAGAACAATCAAGTGAATCTCTTATGGTAAACCCACACACTCTCTCTCCACAAATTACATGTTGCTCATTGAGACAGCAATTAAAAGGGCTTACAATAAAGCCCCTGTTGCAGCATTCCATGTGTTATATTTAAGCTCTCCAAGAAACTGAGCCCATAATTAGTGTGCTCTTCAAACTGTGCACTTCACTGTCAAAGAAAAATGCGCCTCTTAATCATACTGTAATCATTTTCTGCTGTGTGAAGTGGAAACATGACAGGCCAATCAATTTTTCAAAAATATTTAGAAAATGAGTGTAATTGTGGGGAGTCCAAGTAAATAAGGCTAGTTCTACCTACCTCCTTTTCAGAGAGGATCTACCTCCTGATTAATTACCTGTCCTTTGCACAAGCTGTGCCAGGCACGGCCTCTGGAAAGAAACCGAAAGGCACTTCCACACAAGGGCAGTGCCAAGATTCAGGATGACTCTAGTTTAGGATAAATGATGCCAGGTCTGGATTAAGTAGGGGGCAGCTGGGGTGGGGAGTGGGGGAGAAGGGGAGTTTTGTGGTTTGCTGTGCAAAGTAGAGGAAGTGGGCATGATTCGAAGTGCTCCTTGGCTGTGGGCTGGGCACAGAGGCCTCAGGCTAGTGGGTGAGCACAGAGGTTCCAGGTAGGTCCCACACCAAAGGCCTTTTCCAAGGACCCTCAGTCTGGAGGCATTCTGTGACTAGAGGCCCCTTGTCTTCATCCAGGCAACTTGCTCTCCACCTGCCTGCCAGTCTGGCAATGGGGGCAGTGTGAGGAGGAGCATTAAATGCCTCTACCTGCTTGCCCACTGGCTCTTTACCTGCCAATCAAAAAATTGAGGATGAGGAGCAACGGCAGCTGTGACAGAGCCAGGGAGAAAGGGGCGTCAGTGCTGAAGGGGAGCACGAAGAATGCCTTGGCTAATGGCCCTGAGAAGCTTGGAACTGGCACTGTGTCAGGCATGCATGACATGCCTCTTGACTTGCAGCTTCTTCTTACTTCAAAAATATTAATACATTTACATCCCTTCATTTTTCCTCTTGCAAGGAATCTGAGGTGACTCACTTGGTCCTCCTTCTTTCCAAGTTATCATCGGAGACAGGTAGCTGAAAGTCAGTGACTGGACCAAGGTCACCACGGGGAACTCCGTGGCCCAAGTCGCACTGCAGCACCCTGGCCCATGCACTACCCCAGCTCTTGACGTGTAGCTGTGCTCTGCAGCCCTCCCACTTGTGGGCGCTGGCTTCAATTTATGCAGCAGGGAGGGAAATGAGAGATGCTTAGAAGCACAAGGGAGTAAAGACCAGCCAGGCTGTCACTGCACAAGTCCCCCTGCCCCAATCCAATTGCCTGCAGCACAGCAGGAGACCCAATTCCAGTCCCTGTGCTTCCTCTCTGCCTTCAAAACGCCTGCAACCTTCTAGGATGGCCATTGTACTGTCTCCCCTGATCATGCCAGTGAACAAGTGAAAAAGTTGGATGGCCGTTTATGTTTGATCACATGTATTAGCAAATACCACCTTTCTGATTAGAAGGTCTGTATCTGCTATGTCAGACCCTTTTCTGCAAATGCTTTGGCACATTTGTGGTTGTGTGGAGAAGGCACAAAAGGGGCAATAAAACCCCACTGGAATAAAGAAATTCTCATCACATTTGCAGAATGCTTTTGAAAGTGCATGCAGAAATACTCCTTCTGAAACACCTTATCCTTCAGGGATAATCATGGAAACTATGTGAGCTACCAGTGCCTTGCCAAAAAATTCTTCCATACTTAACAGCCATTGTCACAAGAGAGAGAAAGATCAAAGAAGAAGTGTATTATTATGGGTAGCACTTGCCTTAGTTGCAAGGTGGCCAAACTGTCGTATGTGTCTGACCTTTTACTGTATGATCATCCCGCTCTCTTCTGATTCCATGTAAAGTTAAATCATAAGTTCTTTCTCCTCACTGAACTTTTGTGAGATCGGGAAGTGTATTATCATAGAATTATCATTCTCCAGCTAGAACTATGATCATGATAATGGCACACACAGCACACACGGAGCCACCATGCAAATATAAGTGAGCTCAGAACCACCAACAACATAAATTCTAATGTGACCTAAGAGTGAGTCAGAACAACAGAAGCTTCTCTCACATGGGAGGAAAACATTTGAGAAATTAGGGAACAGGTTTTGTCATGCACTATGAATGACAAAGCCATATGGTTTGTAGGTATATTCAGAAAAGTTATTTAGGGTTCAAGCCATCCATGCTTAGACCAAAAAGAATCCTACAGCTCCCAGCATTCCCTGGCCATCTGTGCAGTGCTGAGCTGCCTGGGGAATGCTGGGAGCCATAGGATTCTCTTCAGTCCAAACATGCGTTGGAGCACACCTTTAATATTCAGCCAGTGCTCCTTGAATGCTGTGAGTGACACAACTGGACCACATACATTAACCAAGATAACTTACTTCTTTATCTGGGTCAATTAACTTGATTTATTGCTTGCCGTTGTTTCGTGAGGTGGATGTCCTCTGGATGGAAAACATCCTTAGATTATGAAATGTGTTTTTCTTCGAGAGGTGCTGGAGTAGCTGTCTGCTAGAGCAACTGCCAAGGGGCAATTCAGGAAGGTGGGGTAAACATACAGGTACTAACATTTCAACTTGGAGGAAACTCTTGGAAAAATTTTCCCCTCTCCCAGTATGTGCTGAGAAAGCTTAGAATAATGGAACCACATGTGAATTGAGCCAAGGTATATCCTAAAATTATTTTGAGTTGCACTTGAGAATTGACCAAGAGCTTTTGTACACAAGCCATTCTTTGGTTTTGTCACAGTATTCAGATCTGAGCATGGCCAGGGGAGCATTTCTTTTATGGATTTTTCTACCACGTAGCCTCTAAGTGGCGCTGTGGCATAGCAGAAGAGCACAAAGGCAGAAGAGGAAATTGCAATTTTGTTCTCTTTCATAATGAAACACCTCATTTCCCCTGCTTTAAAAAAAAACCTTGCTGAAGGTGATGTTACGCACAGAACTAAAAATGTATGGTCACAAGTTCATCTAGAGAACCTGTAAAGAACCGTGGGTAGGGAATGACCAGTGCCTGGTCAGTGTTTCCCGTGGACAAGCCAGAGCCTGATGAAAGGTCTCTGCTCTCCATCTCTAATTGCTTGTGAAACCTGTCACTGCCGCATTAGTATTCTGCTAAGTTTGTGGTTCTGTGAAATAGGACTCAAGCAGAGACACGTTTCATTTTTGTACAGAAATCAGCAGAGCTCACAGAATCTACTATCTCCAAATCTAATTAATTTCAATAGGAGTATTAAGGATCTGCTTAACTCGTTCATGTTTACATCAATGGGACCTATAAGTGCTCTACTCTGCCTGGGATGTGCAGTCATTTGCAAAGCCAACAAAATGTATTATTGTGAATGTTTCTGAAGAGAATAAAGGGAGAAATCAACACATTTTCTTTGCTTTTGGAGGAAGTAAGACCTTTCAAGTCTAAATTAGTAGCTTGATATAAACTGTGGGGGCATCCTTGGCCATGTTCCTACATCCACTAATGAAATTGCTGGTTCAACTTTCCCATTAATGTAACAAAATTATTCAGATCTAAATTATGCACACGTAGTCCCAAGTTCCTTAGCTTCATTAAATACTAAGGGATAAACAATGGGTATAAATTAATCAATGTGCTATAATCCTAAAAATTATAAAATGAGCCCTTGAGGAAGTAATGTAATAGTGGCTTTTTAATTAGCATGACACCAGAGATTCATTGGTCTGTACAGAGCGAGCCATATTGTTTATGATTCACTTTCTTTTTTATGTTTTCTCTTTTAGAAGCAGAGAAATGTCTGAATGGTAGGTGATAAAGCAGTTTGTATGATGTAGCACCTGTAGGCAGGGATGCATTGAAGTAGCACAGGATCCGTCCCTCTAACATTCACAGACCTCCTCTCATGTTTGCCCCTGTCCTGGAAAGCAAGCCAAGACCCTGGATGCTCACAGAATGAGGATCGCACAGCAATCATCTCCCATGTCATGCATAGCAGACCAAACAAGGCTATCACATTTCTGCGCTGATGTGCACATAGGAGTGGTTTGATTCTGTGAAAAAATATTTATGTATATTTATTTATGTATATTTATTTAATTAAAACATTTCCTGGGAAGCTTCTGGGGCAGAAGCTTCCCAGGTGGCATGCAACAATAGAATGCATTCCACACCTTCCAAAAAAATGCAAAAAGGAATTAAAAAAAAAAAAAAACCAGGAAAACCAGCAACGAACAAAATAATAATAAAAAGAAGCAATCAAATAAGACCAGCAAAAGCAAAGAATTCAAGGAAGGCTAAAGTAAAATAATATGCAGGCAGGACCTTCTTAAAACCCGCTCCTACAGGTTTCCAGGGCAAGCTTATGCTGGGTTTCTTGGGCCATTGAGGAAAAGGCTACCTCTTGTGCAGTCCCAGAGCCCAGCAAATGTGAAAGGCCTCTTTTAATCTTAAAGTGTACGCAGGCTGATATTGGTAAAGGTAAAGGTTTCCCCTTGACATGAAGTCCAGTCATGCCTGACTCTAGGGGGTGGTGCTCATCTCCGTTTCCTGGCTGAGGGAGCCAGCATTAGTCCACAGACTGTCTCCATGGTCATATGGCCGGCATGACTAAACACCGAGGTGCACGGAATGCTGTTACCTTCCCTCCGAAGTGGAACCTTTTGATCTACTTTCATTTGCATGTTTTCGAACTGCAAGGTTGGCAGGAGCTGGGGCAGAGCAACAGGAACTCATTCCATTGTGCAGATTCGAACCGGTGACCTTTCGTTCTACCAGCCCAGCAGCACAGCGGTTTAAACCACTGTACCACCTGCAGTCCCTGGATATTGCTATGTTGTTGTTAGTTGCGAAGTCGTGTCCGACCCATCGTGACCCCATGGACAACATTCCTCCAGGCTTTCCTGTCCTCCACCATCTCCCGGAGTCCACTTAAGCTCACACCAACTGCTTCAGTGACTCCATCTAGCCACCTCATCCTCTGTTGTCCCCTTCTTCTTTTGCCATCTATTGTTCTGAGCATTAGACTCTTCTCCAGGGAGTCCTTCCTTCTCATTAGGTGGCCAAAGTATTTGAGTTTCATCTTCACTATCTGGCCTTCTAAAGAGCAGTCAGGGTTGATCTCCTCTAGGACTGACCGGTTTTATTTATTTATATTTATTTATATTGCGATTTATATCCTGCCTTTTTCCTATAAAGGGCTCAAGGCAGCTTACATCATCTCTCCGCCTCCATCATATCCCCACAACAACAACCCTGTGAGGTAGGTTGGGCTGAGAGTCTGTGACTGACCCAAAGTCACCCAGTTGGCTCCATGGCTGAGCGGGGACTAGAACCCAGATCGTCTGAGTCCCAGTCCCACGCTCTTAACCACTACACCACACTGGTTTGATTGTCTTGCGGTCCAAGGGACTCGCAGGAGCCTTCTCCAGCACCACAATTCAAAGGCCTCAATCCTTTGGTGCTCAGCCTTCCTTATGGTCCAGCTTTCACAGCCATACATTGCAACTGGGAAAACCATAGCCTTGACTATACACACTTTTGTTGGCAGGGTGATGTCTCTGCTTTTTAGTATGCTGTCTAGATTTGCCATAGCTTTCCTCCCCAGGAGCAAGCGTCTTTTAATTTCTTGGCTGCAGTCCCCATATGTGGTGATCTTGGTGCACAGGAAAATAAAATCTGTCACTACCTCCATTTCTTCCCCATCTATTTTCCAGGAAGTGAGAGGACCAGATGCCATGATCTTAGTTTTCTTAATGTTGAGTTTCAAGCCAACTTTTGCATTCTCCTCCTTCACCTGCATCAAGAGGCTCTTTAGTTCTGCTTCACTTTCTGCCATGAGAGTGGTATCATCTGCATATCTGAGGTTGCTGATATTTCTCCCAGCAATCTTAATTCCAACTGCTGATTCATCTAGCCCTGCCTTTCTCATGATGTGCTCTGCATATAAGTTAAATAGGCAGGGTGATAGTATACAGCCTTGCCGAACTCCTTTCTCAATTTTGAACCAATCAGTGGTTTTGTGTCCAGTTCTCACTGTTGCTTCTTGACTTGCATATAGGTTTCTCAAGAGACAAATAAGATGGTCTGGTACTCCCATCTCTTTAAGAACTTGCCACAATTTGTTGTGATCCACACAATCAAAGGCTTTAGCGTAGTCAATGAAGCAGAAGTAGATCTTTTTCTGGAACTCCCTGGCTTTCTCCATGATCCAGCGTATGTTGGCAATTTGATCTCTAGTTCCTCTCCCTCTTCGAAATCCTGCCTGTACTTCTGGTAGTTCTTGGTCCACATACTGCTGGAGCCTCGCTTGTAGGAGGATATTGGTATAGCGTTCTTTTAAATATGAATTATGAATGCATTTCTTGAAAAATGCACATGTATAACCACATCTACACATTGGTAGGTGTATTGGTATAGCAAAAAAGAGGCCACTTTCTGCTTTCACCACTGATGTGGAATGAGCTGCCCAGATGGAGTCACCTGGCACCTCAGTTATGGTCCTTTGGCATCAGGTGAAAAGTTTTTCTTTCCCAGACATTTTAGTATTTCAGTTTCTGTTGTTTTTAAATATGCCCTTTCATTTTGCATCTTGGAACTACTGGAAGGTTTTATTTTGGTTTTTATTTTTCCCTTTGCTGTAAGCTGTAATATTAAACTTTTATATTATGTTTTATCATGTTGTATTTAACTGTATAATTGTTGTGAACTGCCTAGAAAGCTTTGCTTTTTCAGCAATACAGAAATATCTTTCTAATTTGTTTTTATTGAATGTTTTGAAACATGGATATAAAATTATAAATAAACAAATAAATATTCCTAATGTATGCATTTAAGAAGAATGTTGATATGCTTTATCAGGCAAAATCTGAATTCCAAAGTTCAGAAAATGGGTAATATCTAGGATAATTTTATTTGGATCTACACATTAAGTCTAAATGATTAATAGTCAGAAATCCTTGCCAATCTACTGCAACCTACCTAGAAATCTACCAGTAGATTCCAGTGCATCAATGGCTCATCTCTACTCTACATTTAAGCATGCATTAGACATTAACAGCTGTTAGGTGGTCAGGGAGATGGGTATGATGTAGCTGAACTACTAATAGTGCAGAGCAATGTAATTGCTATCTGCTAAACAAGATTCAATTTAATTAAAACATTTATATGTCGTCCTTTGCAGCAGGACGGCTTACAGAAATAAAAATAACAATATAAATAGCAGTATAGTATTATAAATAGTATTAAAAACATTCCACAATAAAAAATAACAATGTATCATCTCCTAATTAAAGAAAAGAAAAAATAAAATAAAGATGTGACTGTATACAATTAATGATATTATTAAAATTATTGATATTAGTTATTAAAATGATGGTTAAATAAAAAGGTCTTTATCCGGCACTGGAAAGAGTAGAGAGTCAGTGCCAGGCGGACCTCCCTGGGGAGCATGTTCCACAGTCTGGGTGCCACTGCAGAGAAGGCTCTCCTCCACGTGGATATCCGCTGTCCCTCCCTCAAAGAGGGTTCCCAGAGCAAGGCTTCCCCTGCCAATCTTAAGGGGCGTGAAGGCATTTAGGGGAAGGGATGTTCCTTCAGATTTCCTGGACACAAGCCAAGTGAACAACAAGAGATTGCTGCCTCCCCCCGCCTCCATGCTGCATTTCTGCTTTCAGAATAGTCCTTATCCTCCCTTTTCCTCCATTCTATGCTCCCCTTGACTGAAGCTCAACATACATTTGCTGTTCTAAAGCAGGGTATAGATTCTCTTTCAGCATGAAGGCTGAATTCCATTTCAGGAGATTCAAGATGGATCAGGATGGGATTAGGACAACTGTTTTAACCTCCAGTGCATGAGATTCCCTTTTGGGTGATGTACATTGCAGAACTGGAAGCTACAGGTGAATAAAGGGTTAATGCCCCTCCTATCATTCCATGTCATGGGTCCAATTCATGTACGAACATGTGGTGGATCCTGTAGTGGGGGATGATGTTGAGTTTCTGTCATTCTATGATTTGCATGACCGATGTGATCTGCTGGCGGTGGCAGAATGACAATAACTGCAATTGCAAAATTTGTTAGAATTGAGGATCTTTAACATTCTTGTTAATATGGATCTGTCTAACTCAGTTAAATGCTGGATGTGTAACACTAAATATTTCCTGTAAGTTCTGGCAATGTGCAGTAACAATCTCTGTTTCGGAAGAAGTTATAATATAGATAAACTTTGTACTGGAACACAATTTTAATATTTTTTGAAGTACAGATCCCTTTAAATTATGTACCAGCTCCTTGGGAGTTAAAGCATGGTTGACACAAATGGATTTTCGGTGCTCTTTTGACAGCTAGAAGACTGATATGACAACATAGGAAAGGTTAAAGTTCACCTCCTATAGTGCAGAGACCAAAAACCCATCAATGTTTTCAGTATTTAAATGGATTACATTTAGAAGTTACTCCTGAATGGACACACAAAGATTTTTAGCCTACTGTTCTTAAAAACCTATTGGCACATCTAATTTATGCAGTTGCATGGATGTATGTGTGCATGTGTCTTTAGATTTTGTTGTGTTTTGCTTTGGAAAACCGCATTTCTCATCAAATCTGGCAGATACTGCATGCAACATAGAAGCCCTCTGTAAACACTGGCATGCTGGCAGCATTCTGGCTTCAGAATTAAACTGAGGATGCATGAAATAACCTTGCCAGTAATTGCTCTAATAGGTTGCAATGGGACAAGTAAAGCTTAGTAATGTTCAGAACTTCAGCACACCAATGAAATATTACCTTCCTTGACACATGTAGATAAGAAGTTTGCCTGAGCAAAAATGAAAGTAAAAAATTGAATGGTCAATGTTCAACACATTTTGAGTTGCTGATATTTATTTTTATTTTTTATTTTATTTTTGGATTTATATCCTGCCTTTTTCCTATAAAGGGCTCCAGGCAGCTTACATCATCTCTCCTCCTCCATCTTATCCCCACAACAACAACCCTGTGAGGTAGGTTGGGCTGAGAGTCTGTGACTGGCCCAAAGTCACCCAGTTGGCTCCATGGCTGAGCGGGAACTAGAACCCAGATCGTCTGAGTCCCAGTCCCATGCTCTTAACCACTACACCACACCAGCTCTCACGCATCTGTGCAGATTTACACTGGATTGGTCTGAGATTTTGGTAAAGATGCAGAATTTGCCAAGTAGAGCATGGGTGCTCTTTAACAGGTCAACACATGCCTTTCTTTCTTTTACTCTGCTTTTAGACAACAGATATTTGAGGTATATAATGGTGGAATCTTTTCCCCCTGACTCATTCTGCTGTTCCTTTAATTTTAATGGGTGACTTGCACATACACTTTGTGGGTCTTTTTAAAGATGTCTATCCTTCTATTCTGTTTTGATTTTGTTCAATATTCTGCCTTTATGTGGTCAGTAGGTCCTTTCCCACTGACTTATGGTTATTCAGCTTGCTGCTAGTTCTAGGTCTTTGGAATAGTGTATCTACTGATATGTTTTTTGTAAACCTAAGTATTTGGAATATTGTATTATTCTGAAAAATTATACTTGCAAAAGAAACTTTCAATATAGAATAGTTCAATATGCCTTTTGCAGCATCATCGTGGTTTCCTTTAAAAAAATCTCCCATTTATCTCAAGAACACCAGTGCTATAGATTGTAAATCATGAGCTAGATTTCTATAACTGCTAAGGTAGGCTTATAGCTGCCTTTGCTTTTATTTGAAACAGAAAGTGAAGAAAATTAAACTGCAGTATCCACAGAGAGACAGTGTTTTTCATATTAGATCTGTTCTGTTGCAAATAATGGAAGCAGATGAGTCAATCTCAGGTTTTGATCACTGCCTTAGTGACTGTTTCATATATAAAATTGAGTTTCTTATGATCTAAAAGAGCCTAAGAAGAGAAACAAAGAGCAAAAAGTACAGCATTTCTGTGTAAGGAGGGTGTTGCTCAGCCATAGTCTAACTGCTTCATTTTTATAAGTGCATAGAAATTGCTTCTGGACTACCAACTTGTATTAAATGTCTCAGTTCAATGAATTCTGAAGGAGATGAGACAGTAAATAATGAAAAACAGGGTTTAGAAAAGAAATGTGATGTCAATCTTACTTGTAACAAGAATGCCTTCCCCGTTCTGTGTACTGGGGTATGCCTACGACAGCATTTTAAAAAGGTCAAATGCCTAGTTATTCTCCTTTAGGGAGAAAAATACAATCGGGTAGCAGTCACACGCTCAGAGTGGCACGGGCTCTCACTCTATTTCTGCCACTTCAGGACATCCATTGATAGGAGGCAGGTGGCAGAAATGTCTGGGTTTTGTGCCCGAAAGGGGCTCTACAGCAGGGTGGCAGAAGGTGTTTTGGACATCAGCTCCCAAACGGTCCTGGCAGGATGCCTACCAGTCAGGAATTCAGTGCAACAGTAGAAGTCCAAAACACCTGGAGATCTATTTCTGCCCACTCTTGTGTTGTGTGGTGAATAGTGCTTCTAACAAGCCAGGTGAATAGTGCTTCTCACAGCGTGGTGCAGTGGTTACTATTGGACTGGGATGCAGGACATCGGGGTTCTGGTACCTGCTTGGCTATGAAGCTCACTGGGTGACTTTGGTCCACTCACTGACTAAGCCTAGCCTATCTCACAGGGTTGTTGTGAGGATAAAAAAGGAGGGAGGCAGATTGTGAAGCCACCTTGGCTTCTTTGCAAGAAAAAAGGAGGATATAAAATGAATAATTCAACATTTTTCCAAGTAGGAATGCTCCCCATCTGAAAGGTTGCTACAAGCCTCTGTGGAGGTTCAGCATTGTTTTGCTTGCAATGTGGATACCATTTTCTGTCTGCCACATCCCCTCGGGTGCTTAGAACTACAAGCTGGGAAATGTAATGTAGTTTGGCTACTGCCATGGTGCAGATAGCAACTTCAGGGAGGGCGTAGATGGGGGAATGGGGTGCCGGATAAGAACCCTCTCCAGCTCCACTGTTCTGATCAAACCTGAATATCCTGCAAGCTGCACTGTACCAACTAAATGAGAGCAGGGCTGAGGGAAGGATGAGGCAAGGTTATAAAATTACATTGTGTCCACCCCACCCCCAAAGGATACAGACATTTTCCTTCCTATCGTAAATACTAGACCTTAGAGCCACCCAATGAAATTACTTGATTGGAGATACAGGACAGATCCAATCCCACATCACATGTGAGCCTAAATTTGCAGACACAAAAGAATTGATGCCCTGCTGATGGTTTGCTATTGCCATATCCCAGAATTTCTGCTTTAATAGAGGGATTGGTCGCCTTTTCCCCAGTTTGTCAGTGCTATTATCCTTGCCACCGCTCTCTCCCTGTGCCCTCCAAAAGGCAGGCTGGAAGAGTGTCCCATTACCAGTCACAGCACGTCGCTTCCCCTGATTGGAAAGCAGTCACACTCCACCAAGCATCTTTTCTGTTTACTGAGATGTAACACCAAGGAACAGCAATTCACACCTGCAGCAAAGCTGTTATACTTCCCATTTCTTTTCTTTAATCTATTTTTATCTTGTTCATCTGTCCTGTTGTTTCTTTGCTAATATTTCTCCTCTTTCCCCTTATGATGGCTGCCAGGCACTTACTGTGGACAGGGAGCTTAAGCTGTATAAAACACACCCCAGCCCCTTCTATTTGTTAGGAGATGGTTGAGCATGCAGCATAAAATCTGTAGTCACCAGCGCCGGGTCTCAAGCAATCTTCGGTAGCTCTCTTGGGGCCGATACCTTTTTTGTGAGTCTTGCTTCCCAGCCAGTTAGCCTCAGAACTCAGCTCTGTCTCTTTGTGGGTGGATCTGTTTTAGGCATCATTTCTGTCATCAGAGACCTAATTAGTTGGAATCCAGCTTTAAAAGAAGACGGATGCCCTAATTTGTCTGGCATGAGACTGTGATGGCAATGAGTGCAGCCCTCTTCAGGGTTGCTTCGAAGGCCTCGCTTCTCTCTTTTGTTGAGGGGAGATCTAACTAGACATGTGGTAGAGAATTATCCCCTTGCACCACATGGCTGCCCCATGCCTGTTGATGAGGAAGCTGTTGTTATGTGAATAGCATGAGGAGCATGTGGGGAGCAAGGCTATCTCCACCGCAAGGCAGAGTGAAGACATGGGAGAGCAGAGAGCTCAGCACATCTGGCAGGTCCATTCCTGTAACCAGTGGAGACCGTTGACTCTCATGTAAGCAAGATTTGCATGCATGCCCAATTTTATTCTAAGTGGTAGAGGAACTATATGTGGTCCTGAGAAGATAAGGCATCATGAGTAGCTCCTGAGAAGTTTGTAGTAAATGCTGGAGTTGTTACACAGTCCCACTTATGTTGAAGCCACCACTTTTTGTGGAATGAGCTAATCAGAGAGGCTGACTGTGTCTTGCTGTTTACAGTGCTAGGTAAAGACCTTTTGGAATGATGTGGGCTGCGAGGCCAGGCCTTTAGTTGAAGGTTGTGTGTGTAAAATGGTGAGACCCAGGCTTACCTTTCACTCGTAAAATGGGCTCTGTGGATCCCAGCACTGGGTTGAGCCTTAGGACACAATCCACAAAGTGGTCTAGTGCCCCCCATTTGAGGGGGTCTCTTTATCCAATGCAGATTTTGAGCTTTATAGGAGCTTTCCATTGTGTATGGAGTTTCGTACCATGGACAGCTCCCAACAGATTCAAAAAGAGAGCTACCACGGATGAGGAGCAGCACTCAAACAGGGGTTCCTCCTTTCTCCTGGGAATGATTAGAGCTGTACAGCATTTTTCTACCTAAACATGCAAAGCATCATGTCCTTAGATTCATGGAAACTCAACCAACAGGGTTCCATCTGAAAGAGGTAGGCCATCTCAGGATTCATCCATTTTTTCTAAAATAGCACCTGAACAGGCTTCAGTGGTAAATGTATGGGACCCAATGCAGCAGAAAAAGACTTCTGAATTATTCTTGAGTATTAAATAACAGATATACATTTGTGTAGTATTCAAATGGTTTCTGAATTTTTATGCTTGAGATTAAATTTCCCATTGATATTGCATGCATGCGTGTGCTTGTGTTTGTGTGGTCCTATTGTATGGGAACAACCAGACAGCAACTGAGCCAGCCCTCACTTGCAGATCGCTCCCCATGGCTTTCCATGTAGAAAGCCCAGTTGCATGACATGTAATTCTTCCAGCCTGTTTCTCTTTCAGATACACAATTCATTGCTGCCATTCAGTAAAGCTGAAAGACTTCAAGAGGACTTAAGAAGAATTGCATTTGATATCTCTGTATGTTGCAGATTTGGGTGAAACCTATGCTCTTCTTTTCTCTACAAATGTTAAACTGCTTCAGTGACTATGTTACATACTCCTGACAGGGAGTCTAATAAAGATGGAGGGAGATGCAGAAGTGCATCTTGGCTAATGCAGTTCCTTTTCCTTCCACTTGGGATCATTGTGTTGAGATGTAATGTTATCAATTTGAATCTGTCTGAACCGATTCTTTCCAAAACACCCCTAAAAGTTCACCCTTCTCTGCCACTTTTCTCTCCTTGCTGCAGCCAAGGAGACTTTTCTCTGGGGCTCCTCCTAGAATGATCACAACCAACCAAAGATTAGGCTATGAAGGTGATTATTTAACAATGTTTTGTGGCCCTTTAGATTTGAATTCATGCAGATATCCTGATGACAAGGGAAGTGGATCAAGAGCAAGAGCAATGCTTCCCAGACTACTTGCGTGGGTGATTGTGGGTAAGCGGATCACTGATGGGCATCACTCTGAATGGAGAAAATGCCTTCCATCCTTTCGTCAGATGATAATAGTTCAGCTACTCACCACCACAGCCAAGGCCTCATTGAAATTTTGTTTGGAATGTAGATCCCGCACCTCTGATGCTACATTTGGACTCCTTCTAACCATTTAGCTTAAAAAGTCATGAAATGAAAGCCAAGTAAGTTTCACTTGTAGACACCTGCAATAATAGCTCGCAGGGTTTAATTTCTTTTTCCCTTTGGTTTCCTGGACAACTTTGTTTTGACACCTGCTATGCACTTGTTCCAAATCAGAGTGAGTTTTTCTCCCCATGTCATTCTGCCACCCAAGTTGTGCTGACATTCAAGCTCGGCCCTCAAAGACTGGCAATTATAAACAAGCTTTCCTTTGGTGCCTGTGCTGTTTTTAGTTGTGATGTGCTCCTGAGGAGAGGCTGAGTGTAACTGTGTCAAGCTTGGCATGCAAAATGTCTAAAACTGTGGCAATTAAACTGAGACATATAAAAGGCAAGTGAATGAATTTGAACACAATGGAAACCGGAGAAAAACCACCCAATTCATAGCTAAATTGTAATTGTTTATTGATGATGATGATGATGATCTTAGTAAATACTTTATCCAGTTTCTGAAATATACTTGCTTGGCATTTAGTGTATTGTAGCCAAAGTTATTAATGTCAATATGTTCTATGATTCTTTGTTTTCCTTGGGAGAAGAAAATTACTGAGCATCACTGAGTTCCAAATATTTTTGTGGCAACAATGGAATAGGATATTCATGGCAAGCTTTTATATTACATGTATGGAAAAATATGCCTTCTGAACTGAAAGGAAAGCTTGGACAATTGTTGTTTTTACTATTTGCAAACACAATTCCATGTCCATTTCTGTGATGGAGGCATGAGCTGATTTGAACCCATGCAGTACTTCTGGAAACAATTGTCAGACTGCTGAAATTCATATAAATTCTTTGTACATAGTTTAGAAAAGTGATCTATTATACTTGAGCAAATGGTTTCTTAAAGCCAGTCACACTATCTGTGGACAGAGAAATTGGGACTACCATTTCAGCAGCTTCTTCCAACAGAAGGAGACTTTCTCCAGAAATTATTCAAGAGTCAGACCCCCATTTTTAGTGGCAACAACACAGCACAACTTCTTTCTTTGTTCTTATTCCCCTTTTTTTTGTGTGTGTGTGTGTGTGTGGGGGGGGATTAGTTGTTCCAAATGGAAGCTGCAACTATGTTGGTAGCATGACCAGCATTCTGCGTGCTTACGATGTCCCAGCCCTCCCAGCATTTCAGGGTATTGTGTATGTATGGAGCTAAGTGTGGATGGAGATGGAGGCTCTCCACAATTAAAAGAAGGGAGAATACTTAGAGATATTTCTGAAAGGTGGTCTTCTTTTTCCAGTGGATAACGAAAAGGAAAATTTCAGACATCGTCTCAAAGAGTCCTTTTGGCTTCAAGGCCCTCCTTGGATCTTATGATGTTACTTGGCATGGCCATGCATACTGACCTCATCACGTACCCCTGTCCATTTTGTTTCTCCCTATGGCAACTCCCTGAGGGATCCTGTGCATTCATCATATCCAGGGATAAGGAAGTGTGAAGAATCTACCTTGGGAGTGGGGGGATTCTATCAGATTTTTTGGGCTTGTCTCCCTGAACTCTGGCTCACTTTTCAGCAGCCAAGTCCAGGTTCCTGATGACTGTGCCCAGTGTTCACATGATGCCTGCAAGGAGTCAAGCACCTTCGGCTACACAAGCAGCATTCCTTTCCCACATCAGGTGCAGCTGCTGCTTCAGCAACTGCAACTGGTGGCCATGAGAGGCTCACCATGAGAACAGCCCCCATGACCACTAGCAGTGCCCCTTTCACATGCCAGGAAAACAGCCAATCTGCAAGTAGCATCCTTCTGTGCCCACTCAGCTGCCTTCTGGGCTGCTGCACCTGACTGGGAGGAAGGTTGCTGATCGTACAGCCAGCGGTCTGTGGGTGTTCTTGGACTTCCTCCTTGCTTTGCAAGACCAGGCTGAGGAAGCCTGCAAATGCTTGGAGGAATGGATTCCAGTAGGATTCACCCCAACCCTGCCAATTGGAGAGGTACTCAGCGTGCCAGTGAACTCAGGTGGTATGATGAAGAACAGGTTCTTCAAGCACCGCTGAAGTTCCTAGCCCATGAGACTCCCATCCTCGCCAATCACAGCTTGTGATAATAGCAAGGATTCCTTCAGTGGTAGACTTGGAGGCCACCCAAGGAAGAATGGTCTGGAAGATCCAAGAAGGTGCTGTCGGCCATGTTAAAGCTATGGACTGAAGTGTCTCCATCTCTGCTGGTACATATGACAGAACATCACATATTGATTTTTCTATTATATCAAAATTGATGTCTTGGTTCCTGCCCCTTCATTCTTTTCCCACCTTGGAGATCTTGTGGGTTGAGGTGGAAAATCTGCTCCCTTGAAAGAGTGCCTCATGTCCTCTTACATATTTATAAAGAAATAAAATGTTCTATATGTTTTCAATGCTTTATCAGCTACACCCAGTCCAAATAGCATTGTCCCAGGAATTTCAGACTCATTTGGGGAAGTGGGATCACAGTACCATTCATAATAGGTGGCTCACCCCTTTTGGAAGTCAGAGAGGATAACCTGGCTTAAAGATAAAAGGTAAAGGTTTCCCCTTGACATTAAGTCCAGTCATGCCTGACTCTAGGGGGCGGTGCTCATCTCTGTTTCCTGGCCGAGGGAGCCAGCGTTTGTCCACAGACAGTCTCCATGGTCATGTGGCCGGCATGACTAAACACCAAAGTGCACGGAACACTGTTACCTGCCCACCAAAGTGGTACCTTTTTATCTACTTGCATTTGCATGCTTTTGAACTGCAAGGTTGGCAGGAGCTGGGACGGAGCAATGGGAACTCATCCCATTGTGCAAATTCGAACCGGTGACATTTCGTTCTACCAGCCCAGCAGCACAGCGGTTTAAACCACTGCACCACCTGCAGTCCCAACCTGGCTTTGGTAACCACAAAGAATAACTGGCTCATGCATGCCAAAGCCTGAGTATGTTTAGGATTCGGGGTGGCCTGTAAAGTAGTACATAAAAGATAGCACAAGCCCTTGTTCTGGACAGCATCACATTCTGCTGCCTTTTGTTTAGCATTATGCTTGCATTTGATTGGTTTGCTTCTTACAGTATTCCCCATTGTTAGCTTAATGGAAGAGATTTGCTAGTGGTTTGGCATTCATAAGTGAGATTAATTTCCTTGGCAAGCTATTGTTGTGTGGGTAGCAGGTCAACTGCCTTTGCTGTTCCCATCAGTGATGTGTTACTGAGTGACTCCCTGAGGGTTAAGTGCTTTTCAGGATTAAGAAACTTCATTAAAATGGAAATATCTTAAAAGAGATTCCCTGTGCATTTCTGCTAGCTGCCCCAGTACTAATACAGGTCTTGTCTCTATACTTGCTGAAGAAGGTATAAAATATTTCATTAACATTTTATGGCAAGGGAAAAGGACAATGGCCCACAGTCTATTTTTTGATACCCCAAACAAGTATCAAGTTGAATGCCTAAATTAAATATCTAACAAGCAATTGTGCAACCTTTTGCAATGGGTTGATAAAGGCTTTCAGTCATCACCAATGTTCAGTGGCTGCTACAGCACATGCTCAAAACACCACAGACATTTTACAGTATGGAGAATCATGAAAGACAGAGCTCTTCTTTCCACCCATCAGTCCTTCCAGATTTTCCTCTCACTGGCCTATAGTTCCTGGCTAGATTCTTAGATTTGCCATCCTCCTCTCATCCTGCTCAGAATTTTCAAGGGATTTACTACTGTGGATATAGACAGACTAAAAAATTCTACACAAATGAACCATGTATAATCATTTTATCTTTACATAGAATTTTCTAGTGAACAGAAAGGCAAAGAACAGAAAACACGTAAAGGAATGCAATCAATTTGGTTAAGATGCAAGGAAGGCAGCAGAATTGCAAAACCTCCAAATTATTATCTTGTCCTAGTGCAATGAATTAGCAAGATTATATAATGTTTTGAAGGTGGAGGGAGCGTGGTTCTGGGATGTCAAACAATGCATTACAATGATCAAGATCACTAGGTTGCTCCCAAAATCAGCTTAATGTTTCAGGTTGTACCTGGTTCCATTTGGGTTTTGCAATTGTTGCTTTCTCTGAGCAAATGAGAAAATGGTATAAATCGAGCAGCCATCTAATGTGAAATTTATACTGCTTTGAAATTTCTCCCATAGTTCATGGTGGTGCTGATTCAGTCCACTGGGTAAAGTTGAACAAATTAAAAAATTGCAGAAATTGAACAGGGGAAGTTGTACTAATTGAATGCAAGCACATGTTTGGCAATTTGCAAACATTTTGGGCAGAACTGTGCTTCTGCTCACACTGCACTTGGGATGTGAATAGGGCATGGTCACATGTTTATACCATTTCTATGCTCATACACATGAATAATAATGATGCGTGTGAGTCTTTAACCAAATGTCTTGTTCTGGCAGAGTGGAAATTAGGGAACTCAGCGATGGAAAGAACAGAGAATGCAAGTACATGAACAGCTTTCTGATGGAACTGACAATTATTTGGTTATGTAGATGGTATTTGTCGCCAAGTCGATTAGCTAAGATGTTTCCAAATATGTCAAACGGATATTGGAAATGTAAACACGATGTGGGTACTTTTTATCATATGTGGTGGACCTGTGAATATGTGAAAAAGTATTGGATTAAAATACATAAATGGCTTGAGGAAATGCTACAAAAACCCTTAGATTTTAAACCTGAAATTTTCTTGTTAGGCATTATACTGGAAAATATTAGCAAACAAGAAATGTATTTGATGCTACATTTAATCACAGTGGTGAGGATTGTGCTTGCTCAATACTGGAAGAGTGAGGAATTACCCACTGAGGAACTGATTTTAAAAAAGATTCTGGACTGTGCAGCAATGGACAGATTGACTCTATTACTGAAGGAGAAAGAAGATACTGACTTCTATCAAACTTGGGACCTTTTTTATGATTCGCTGGAGAAACAGGACTTGGCTTAGATTTAAAGATGTTTTTAAATTTTTATAAATTGATTTGAATTTGATTATAGAATGTTAAAAAGATACGTTATAAGGCGCTGACCCAGTACGTCCAATGTATTTGATGATTGATGTTTTTAGTTTAAAATTTTTAATAAAAATCTTTATAAAAAGATCACAATTATTTGGTTATGCTTGCAGAGAAGGTAGGAGACAGGCAAAGGACTAAGTGAGAGCCAGGCAGGGTTGACGCAGCTGAAAGAAGCAAATGCCAAATAAGGAACAGGAATGGGTGGGTGGTAGGATCAGATGCATACATAAGAAACCTAAGGCAGGGCTGAAGAAAGGGACCAAATAAGCAGCATGGGTAGATATTGAAAAGTTGGAGAGGCAGAATTAGAAAGAAAGATGAGGCTGAAGTAGAGCTATCCCTAGAGGAGAGTGAGAGAGAAAGCTATCTCCGGTGGCAGATGCTAGGTTGGGGGACACTGACAAGGAGCTTGAGGACATAGGATGCATGTGTGTGTGTGTGTGTGTGTTTCACAGGGGCTTGTCAGTTACTCACAAGTGCAGTGGAGCATGCCGTCCTCAGGCAATTATAAAGGAAGAATCAACTGCCAGTCCCATGGCCTTCTATATGTAAAATGAAGAAGAGAGCACGGTCTCGTTCTTTCCCCGAGGCAGCAAAATGCCTTATTTATTTATTTGCTGCATTTCTCTACCGCCGCACAGCCAAAGCTCTTGGCAGTTTACACAGTCCATAAAAAGAGATGATAAAAGTAAAATAAAATGACATAAAATCAAGAAAAATATTAAAAAGTTTAAACAACCAAAAACAGATAATATAAACAGACAGTAACAAGGAATAAAAGAGAGAAGAAAAATGAAAAAGAGAGTGAAAGTGTGAGAGAGAGAGAGAGAAACTCTGCAAAAACACCCGGCTGATTCCCCCAAACATCTGGTTGGCTCAGTAAATTATTAAAAGCCTCAGAAAAGAGGGCTGTCTTAACCTGGTGCCAAAGAGATGACAAATTCAGTATCAGCCAGACTGCAGTGGCAGTGGGGGGAGGGGGCTGCCATTCCATAGATGGAGGACCACCACTGACAAAGCCCTCCCAATTGTTGCCACCCTCTGCACCTTGAAGGAAGTCCCCAGAGGCTGAACTTAGTGTCTGGGAAGATCATGGGTGGGTAAGGCACTACCATAAGCATTGTGGTCCTAAGCCATGTCAAGCTGTATAGGTTAAAACCAGCACCTTGGGTTGGGATTGGAGGAATACAGGAAGCCAGTGCAAATAGGCCAGAACCAACCTTAAATGTTTCAACCTACAGCTGCCACATTCTGTACCATCTGCTGCTTCTGAACTGTCTTCAAGGGCAGCCCCACGTAGAGTACATTGCAACAATCCAGTTTAGAGATTGCCAGACCATAGACTACTGAAGCCAGGATATCTTTGTCCAGACAGGGACCTATCTGGGCCGCCAGTCAAAGCTGGTAGAAGGCACTCTGAACCACCAATGCCCCCAAGCCTCAAGGGATAAAGAGGGATCGAGGAGCCATGAAACTGCTCCTTCTGGGGAAGTGCAGCTCCATCTAGAAAGGCTGAACGCTCCTCCAGCCCCATACAGTCAAAGGAATCATCCACCAAGAGAATCTCATTGGATTTTTTATTTTATTTTATTTATTTATTTGGAAATTTATAGGCCGCCCCTTGCCACAAGCCTCGGGGCGGCTCACAACCAAAAGATTGAAACATAATGTTAAAATTTCCAAATATTAACAATTAAAACTAACATTAAAAATTGGCCCATCTCCAAGTCAAAATTAAAACAACCTATCCTAAATACAAATTAAATTAATAAATAATAAATAAATTAGCAATTAAAATATTGTTTAAATAAAAAGGTCTTCACCTGGCGCCGAAAAGCAAATAAAGACGGCGCCAGGCGAGCCTCTCTGGGGATTGAGTTTCAGTTTGCTCACCCTCAGAGACTGGGAGGTATTGCTGCCTTGCCATCTTACTACCTTAAAATATACTCATCTGGAGACACATTTGTCTATTTATTTATTTGTTGTATTTATATGTCGCCTCATATTCCAATGTGCTCTCTGGGTGGCTTACCACAAAACCAGAAAAAGAACAATAAAAGAGCAATTAAAACCATAAAACTCGATGAAAACAGCACTGAACTTATCAATTGGCAAAATTACAACAAGGCACACATTAATAGAAATTAAAACAATGTTAAAACCAGTAGCTACTAAAATACCTGGTTGAATAAAAACATCTTTACTGGCACTGAAAATCTCGCAGCAACGACACCAGGCCCACTTCTGTTTTCCTCCTGTAGCAGAAGAAAACAAAGACATGAAGGTCACACTGCTGGAATTTGATTTCCCTGCCCTGGGTGTTTGGTCTTAAAAGAGGAGGTTGAGTGCATATTTGGGTAGGGATAACACTCCAGAGACCATGGGATCTTTCCAATGCTTTCTCCTGGATCCATAGACTGCTATCACTTCTGGAGGGTGCATCCAGGATCTGATCTCTATCCAGCTTCTTCACTCACCCCCTCATATATCTATGTTGGGATATGTTGGCGACATACAGGTATGTGAGGGGGTGTCACATGGAGATGGGGAGAGGCCTGTTCTCCCCTGCAGAGGAAGGCAGGACGCGCTCCAACGGAGCAACACTCAGGGAACCAAGGTTCCCTTTGGATGGCAGGAAGCACTTCCTGACAGTCAGGACCCCGAGGGAGTGGAATGGGCTTCCACGAGAGGTGGTTGAGGCCCCATCAGTGTGGGTGTTCAAGGATAGGCTGGACATGCACATGGTGGGCATGTCTTGAGTGGAGCGGCTGGTGCCGGAGGTCAGACTAGATGGCCCAGGAGGCCCCTTCTGACTCACTCTGTTTCTATGTTTCTATATCTACTGCAGAAAGAGGTGCAGAGGATCTTGCACAGGTTGGAATGGGGGTTTTCAGGTGTATGAAGTGGGGACGGGAGTCACCAGGATATGTTAAATCCTGTGGTCTCTCCAGCTGCAGCTCAGCACCAGCACCAGCCCTGTCTCAGCAGCAGGCTCCCCTAGATGGGCCCAGAGGAGGGCTGTGATGATCCTGCAGAGTCTGACTCATTTCTGTGTTCTGGATTCCCATCTCATGCTCCTCCCTGGCTTTGGAAGTGTGCTGAGCTGAGAGGAATTCTGTGAACACGCCTGGATGCTGAAAGAGCCCCTCTTGTGGAGCCCAGCACAGAGTCCACAAGTCATGCACACCGAAGACAGAAACATAGAAGCAGAGCCAGCCAGAAGGGGTCTCCCGGGCCATCTAGCCTGACCCCACAGCTCCAGCCGGCTCCGCTCCTGTCATGAGCTTGATTGCTGCCCACTCAAAAACTCAGCACCAAGTCAGATTCTGGGCTGCGGGAAAACAGGCTGGAGTTCAGGGAGCCAAGCTGTGGGAATCCAGTGGATCCCCAGCCCCAGTGAAGTCCTCATCCATCCTTGAACCAGAGGCCCATGAAATGAAATGAAATGAAATCTAAAATAGGCAGATGGAGAGGTGAAAACCGCCCCTGATGCTTCCCCCCCCTACGTGCAGCAGAGATTGGCCAGGTTTGGAGGATTCCTTCCAGCAGCCGCAAAATGCAAAGGATTTTGTCTTTTGTTATTAATTACTTTTAGATCCTGCCTTCTACTACTTAAAACTGTCAGGGCAGCTAACAAAACCAAACTAATGCAAAATTATAACTTTCAGTTAAAGTTGCATTCTCTATGCTATAGAGGGACAAATCAGCTTCAAAATTGAATTTAAAAAAAGCCAAACAGCATAAACTCTTCCAAAATGTGGAAATTAGGAATGTAGGAAACTGCCTTACCTAGACTATTTGCCCATGTAGTCCTGTGCTTTTTACTCTTCTTAGCCTGACCTACCTCACCAGGATAATATGAGGATAATATGGAGAGGAAGATAAGGATTATGTAAACCATCTTAGATTAAGAAGTTGAGATATAACTATAATAAATAAATATTGGAGATGGCATGGAGTGAACCTGTGACCAACTGCATGCAAAGTACATACTCTCTTACTTACCCATGGCATATTGGAAGGATATGTAGCCAAGAACCCCTGTCTCTGGCATGTTAGCTTTGCATCATTTTGACACAGAGAAGCATTGATTCAAACAATTCTTTCCTTTTTCAACCAACTAACACAAGACACAAACCCCCTGACAACAAGCCCAGAGATTGTAGCCAAACATAAACTATAAACTGCATTCTGCCATAATGATTTTAATTCCATGGAGGTGCAAATATGAAAAACACGATACTACAATAAACACCCACTGGGGGTTCGCAGGAAAAGGTACACAGCTTCTCTTTTGGGCCCACTTCATGTGCATGGCTCATTATGACTATGTTCTTGTCCGTGCATTGCTCCGCAGAGGGAAATGTATTGCTGCAATGTGCTCCTACATCTCCAAAGTGCATGTATGTACTAATGAACTAACATAATGGTTTTCACAAAGAAACTGAGCCCCAGTGTAAAAGGAGAGCTTAGTGTGTTCTCAATACATAGGCACATCTGTATGTGTTTCTTAGAAGATTCCTAAACCACCTGTCCAGTTCTTTGACCTTATTCCTCCTAAAGGGAGGGCTGTGGCTTGGTGGCAGAAAGCCTAGCCTCTGTTCTTGGCTTCTCCCGGCAGGACTGGAAAGATTCCTTCCCACAACCCCAGAGAGTGGTCACTGGTTGTCAATGTTTACAGCACCTGTGTGGAGCTCAGCCTCCTACCTTTGTTTCTTGAAGAGGTCTACAAACAATATGCAGAACTAAACTCCCACAAGACAGTAATTTTAAAAGATCTGCTTGAAGTAAGATCTCTTCTTCGCATTGCTGGTATTTAAGTAAAGTGTAGCTGTTTCTTCCCTGCTGGGATTGGCTTCCTGCACCTTGGGCAAGCAAGAACAGCTGCTCTGTGCGGCACTGCAGGCGCTGACACCTGAGTCAAGAAGGTTGTCAGAGTGCTGCTCCATCAAGTTTTGACCAGTGGGATGGAACAAGCCCCCTGAGGCTTTTTGCGAATGGGGCGCATAGAAATGCTTTAAATAAATAAACAAGAGGCAGGGGAAGCAGCAGAGCTAGTTGCTCTGTTAGTCACCTCTCCATTCTCCGTGTCAGGTTTCTTGATGGGTCAGATGGGCCTATCAAATGGAGTCAGGCTAATGAGGTTAGGACCTGGGCTGGTCCAGAGAATCGTGGCCTCCCCTTCTCCCTCTCTTTTCCTCTGCAGACAAGGCATCCCACCCTTTCCCTCTCCCATCATTGTCCAAGGTTAGAACATGGGTCCCAGAAGAGGAGGCTTTCTATGGTGCCTGAAAGGAGGGTGAGATGGTCTCCAAAGTCATCGCTCTGTCTACAGCCTCAGAGGTAGAATGGCCTCTCTGCCCATCTAGTGTTGAAGCTGCCTTTTTGGTCCCGTATGTTATATATATTTATAATTGATTGTGTATTAGTATTAATAAAAATAATGCTATATATTACAGGAATGTGGCATGTCCGTGATAATGAAGACTATTTCTTTGAGCATAAATGCTACTATTAGAATATCAGTTTGCATGAAACTTTATCATGGATCTCTTTTGCATTACTAGCAGTTCTTTCTTTTTTTGGGTAAAAGATGTCTTTTCTTCCTTTCTCTGGGAAATTAAATTGTTATCTATCACTATACCTGCTTTTAAGGTTTCCATATTTGTAGTCTTCAGTCCAAGCACCTTAGGGAGTGGTGCATTTCTGCAAAACATAGTTTGTTAGTGGTACTTTTAATAGCAGCCACTAATCATGAAATTCAAATCATTGTATCTTGGGGATAAATATTCTAAATATAAATGAAAATAGTGTCTTGCACATTGCTGAACTTACTTGCTTTTCACCCATGGGATATTATATGAATATTTATATATATTGTGTATAAGCTCTTTATTAATAGTTTGATCTCTCTGAGGAGAGAGGGGATTTATTTTGGCACGGAAAAGATTTCAGGTTTTGCTTGCTAACACTCACCAAATGTGACTGCATTCAATATACATGGACACAGTTAGTCTTTAGGCTGCTATTTAGCATGCCAGTATACACGGGTTATGTTGTGTGGGTCAGATCTCCGTTAAGTTGAGAAAATAGCAGCCCAGCAAGTGCAATAGTTCCCATATGTCTCAATTTCTGCCCTCCCTTCTCTCTTACTTCCTCCAGACATGCCAAAAGCGTCTCTTGCCTCTCTGCTGGGCAAACAGTGTAGCAAGAAGGCTGCCTGTGAGGCTGGGTGAGCTGGTCTGGAGGACCTGTTGCATCTGGGGGAGGCCTCTCCTCAAAGCCAGAATCAAGCTAAGTAGAAGAGGGAGAATGAACACAGCCTGGGGTAGTTGGAAGTGACCTCTGGGGATGGATAAGAATTTTCTTCTGCTCATGAAACACATTTGCAACTTTGAATGTGATTGTGAGGATGAGTGTCTACCCCTGTAACATGTGTGTAAATTTCCAAACATCTTTGCATTTGACTTGAACAAATCTCCTCTCTGCATCCAACTTTCCCTGGTAAATGAAATCAGCCCCATTTTAGTCTACAGAGGAAATCTGCCTACCTTTAGGGAATTGCATCAATAGAGTACATTTGCACAAATTGAAATCATGCAAATTTCATATTTCATGGAATCATAGAATCATCGAATAGTAGAGCTGGAAGGGGCCATGAAGGCCATTGGGTCCAAGCCCCTGCTGTTGCAGGACACCAGTTTATACCATCCCACTCAGATGGCGGTCCAGTTTCTTCTTGAATGTCTCCAGTGTGGGAGAGCCCACCACCTCTCTAGGCAGCTGGATCCACTGATGTATTGCTCTGAGAGTGAGGATGCTTTTCCTGATTTGATTTTATTGCTGCTCGATTAGCACAATTGTCCTGTGCTCACAGATTGAGCAGCAATTGTCTTGCAGGTGGGCAGGGAAACATGCCACCAGCATGATTTAGCCCATGCGGCCCCAGGGGCAGGTCCTCTCATGGCACCAGCTGCCATGTGCTGCCTGGCCATCCCCTGCTGACCTCTGGGACATCTACTGGCCTCCCCAGACTCCACCAGAGAACTGTACCCTGCTGGCCCAGTCTCCCATCTCCCAGGTGCTGGCTGAGAGCAAGCACTCAGGCCAGGCACTAGCAGAGGTGCACAGATGTGCAGACACACAGATGCAGAAGCAGGAGGTGGAGCTGGGGCCCTCCTGTGCAGGTGGAGAACAACACTGCCAGCACTATTTAGTCTGTGTAGCCACCAAAGGATGATGCTTCAGCACTGCCTGTCTGGGGGCAACTCAGGGCAGTTGGGGCAGGAGACTCTCTCTCAGTGTGTGGGGGGAGTGGGGGTTGTTTGCTTTTGCTTTGCCTTGTTGGACAGAAAAAGTATTGCAAGTGCAGAAGGGCTGAGTAGCACTGGGTTCAGCACGGACTGAAGAGGTGGCCTGGGAGAATGCTATGCAACCTGGATTGGAGCTGAAGGAACATTTAGGTTGGCTATTAGAAGACGGACAGTAAATTGGGAAGGTTAAAAGTGTTTGTTGGTAAACTAAGGATGATGGTGAGATAGAGAAAGTTTTCAGGTGTGTGGTGGGTTTCTTTGTTTTGTTTTGCTTTTCCTTGTTTTACTTTTGTGTTTGTTGGCAATCCCTGGGCAGTGTGGAGGGCACCACTATTACAGTGGTCACAGGCAGGAGGAGATAATGACAAAGGGGGTTGGACAGGCCAAAGAGGGAGTCGAGGGGACAGATGTCTTATTGCTGTCCCCTCTTCTAGTCCTCCCCCAGCCAGATGGTCCCTGGGAAACATGCTGGTTCACCTTCCAGTCTGGTGCTGCTGCTATTAAATGTCAGGTTGGCACAAAATAAAATCTTGCTGATCCGTGATTTAATAGGGGATGAGGTGCCAACCTGGCCTATATCACTGAGACCTGAATGGGAGAAACGAGGGGAGGTTGCTGTCTTCCAGATGTGTCCACCGGGTATGTGGTGCAGCACCAGCACTGCCTAGTGGACCAGGAGGTAGTGGTTGCTGTGACCCCCCTTTCTAGGCTGCCTGTCCACTCGAGTCCAGGACTTGAGTGTCTTTACCTGTTGTTGGGTGATTGAGACAGATTAGGGATTTTGCAGAAATGCCATCCACCCCACTGTACAGCTGTGCCTTGTTGACTCCCTGCTGGCCACTGGTGGTCTTGGACTTGATGTTGAGGACCCCCAGGAGATCAGGCCTGAGCTACCTCAATGTCCATGCTGAGGCTTCCTTGTCCAGGGCAGCTCAAGACTTCATGGCATCCATGACATCCATGGGGCAGTCCCAACATGTCACCAGCCTGACACATGAGAAGGGACTTACCCTGGACCTGTTTTTCTCAACTGAAGAGAATGATGGTGATCAGGTGGTTGGGGGGTTGACAACCATACCCTCATCATGGACACTTCCTTCTGAGGTTTGAACTTTCAACTTCCTCTTTCCCCTGGTGGAGTGGAGGACCCATTCAGTTGGTCTGCCCTTGAAGTCTAATGGATGCTGGGGATTTTCACAAGGCTTTGGGAAAATTTTCCCGCTGGCATGGTAGGTGCTTCTGTTGAAGTCCAGGTCTCTCTGTGGAATACGGAGATGACCCAGGCAGTTGACACAATCACCCCAAAGTGCCCTCTCCTCACAGAGGCCAACCTGCTTCCTGATATGCATCTGAGCTGTGGGCAATGAAGCAAGAGGGGAGATGGCTAGAGCTCAGGTGGAGGAAAACTTGGCCTGAGTCCAACTGAACATGGTTTAGTGCTCATCATTGCACCTCTTCTGTGGCATTGAAGGTGATTAAAATACATTTTTATTTCATCTGAATCAAGTTTTTGGAGGGCTGTCCAGCAGGGCTCCTTCTGGTGGTCAGAGGCCTTCTGCATTCTGGCCCCAGAAGAGATATTACTGAACCCTTGATAGCCCACTGTGATGAATTTGCCCAACACTTTGATGGCAAAAATCCCTTGGGTTTGCTCTGACTTGGACATCACAGTTGTCCCAGGTCTTTCAGCAGAGGCATCCAGTGTGCTGCCTGGTCCTGTTTTGCTGGATCAGTTTCAGTTAGTGAGACCCAGTGAGGTGGACATGGTGCTTGTCTGCTTGACCATTGCCCACCATGGCTTACTGGGGGATCTAGGAAAGGGCTTCACACCCGGGTCCAGGAGGCTCTCAATGCCTCCTTGAGAGAGGGAGCAGTGTCAGCTGTTTATGGTGGTGAGAACAATTCCTCTTCAACTGCTCCCTGCAAGAGCCTGCCAGGGCGCTCCTGATTCTGCAGACACTGGCCGGGTCACTCAGGCCCTGATCAGACAGGAAGTCGCTGCTGCCAGATCATCAAGTCAATAACTTTAAAAGCTATTTAAAAAAATAAAAAGAAAGTTAATAAGCCCAAACCATCAAATTGTATAGCACTCTTCCACCCCTGAAACATTTCCAGAAGTTGAATGGTGAGTCCGGAAAGACAAGCAGCCGCCCCCACTCCAAATTCCCGAATCCTTCACTTCCTATAAGGGCAATCCAGTGCATGTTTAAATAGAAAAAGTCTGACAGAAGAAATGCTGCCTGGAGAATGCTGGGAGTATTAGACTGCTTTGGATTTAACCAGGCATAGGATCATGCCCTAAAATATATATTTAGAAATAAAATGCATTTAGAAATGAATATTTTGAAAAGAAATATATTGAGAAAATTCAGTTAGATATATTTATATAGGGATCGAAATATGCATTTTGTGTGGATTTTTAAAGTAGAGGTTAATGCATTAGTAGGATGTAATAAAAGAATAAGTAGGATGGGATGGCTGCCTATTTCCATTTCATGTCATTTTTCCATGTATTAATTCATATTCATCCTTTTCATCCTTTTTTCACATCACCCTGCTTTTTATTTTTTTAAGGTCAACTAATGTGTATTGTTTAAAACCTTTTTCACAACATGCACATGCTTGTGTGCATTTTCCCCATTTTTGTACAAATTTTAATTTAAATTAGGCTGTTTTACCTGTACAGGTTTTGATGTATTTGATCCAGAAAATGCAAACACAAATGTGCAACTGCGGATGGATGAATCAAATTGGACGTGTGAATCAAGAATTCCTACTTATAAGCGAAGAACCGTGTGAATGTCAGGGACCAGAAATATCCTCATACCTCGTTCCTCCAAGCATATAGGAAAGAGGTGAAAGGAAAGTCCGATGCTGCAAAGATCTATTCTCCATAGGAACTTGGAATGTAAGATCCATGAATCAAGGCAAGTTGGATGTGGTCAAACAAGAGATGACAAGACTGAACATCGACATCTTAGGAATCAGTGAACTCAAATGGACAGGCATGGGTGAATTTAGTTCAGATGACCGTCAGGTATACTACTGCGGGCAAGAATCCATCAGAAGAAATGGAGTAGCCTTCATAGTCAATAAAAGAGTAGGAAAAGCAGTACTGGGATACAATCTCCAAAATGACAGAATGATCTCAGTTCGAATCCAAGGCAAACCATTCAACATCACAATAGTCCAAGTCTATGCCCCAACCACTGGTGCTGAAGAGGCTGAGGTTGACCAGTTCTATGAAGGCCTACAACACCTTCTAGAATTAAATCCAAAAAATGATGTCCTTATCATCATAGGGGATTGGAATGCTAAAGTAGGAAGCCAAAAGATAACTGGAATAACAGGCAAGTTTGGCCTTGGAGTACAAAATGAAGCAGGGCACAAGCTGGTGGAATTTTGTCAAGAGAATACAATGGTCATAGCAAACACTCTTTTCCAACAACCCAAGAGACGACTCTACACATGGACATCACCAGATGGTCAACACAGAAATCAGATTGACTATGTGCTCTGCAGCCAAAGATGGAGAAGTTCTATACAGTCAGTAAAAACTAGACCAGGAGCTGACTGTGGCTCAGATCATGAGCTTCTGGTGGCAAAATTTAGGCTTAAGTTGAAGAAAGTAGGGGAAAGCACTAGGCCACTCAGGTATGACATAAATCATATCCCAGATGAATACACAGTAGAGGTGACAAATAGATTTAAGAAATTAGATCTGATAGACAGAGTGCCTGAAGAACTATGGACGGAGGTTCGCAACATTGTACAAGAGGCAGCAACTAAAACCATCCCAAAGAAAAAGAATTACAAGAAAGCAAAATGGCTGACTGAGGAAGCTTTACAAATAGCTGAGGAAAGAAGGGAAGCAAAAGGCAAGGGAGAAAGAGAAAGATACAAACAATTGAATGCAGAATTCCAGAGAACAGCTAGAAGAGATAAGAATGCCTTCCTAAATGAACAGTGCAAAGAAATAGAAGAAAACAATAGAATAGGGAGGACCAGAGATCTCTTCAAGAAAATTAGAGATATAAAGGGAACATTTCATACAAAGATGGGCATGATAAAGGACCAAAATGGCAGGGACCTAACAGAGGCAGAAGAGGTTAAGAAGAGGTGGCAAGATTACACAGAAGAACTATACAAGAAAGAGCTTAACATCCCTGATAAGCACGATGGGGTGGTCACTGACCTCGAGCCAGACATCCTGGAATGTGAAGTCAAATGGGCCTTAGGAAGTCTGAGCAACAACAAAGCTAGTGGAAGTGACAGCATTCCAGCTGAGCTAATCAAAATCCTGAAAGACGATGCAGTTAAAGTGCTACACTCACTATGCCAGCAAATTTGGAAAACTCAAGAGTGGCCACAGGATTGGAAAAGGTCAGTTTACATTCCGATCCCCAAGAAGGGCAATGCCAAAGAATGTTCAAACTACCGCACCATTGCACTCATTTCACATGCTAGCAAAGTGATGCTCAAAATCCTACAAGCTAGGCTCCAGCAGTATGTGGACCGAGAACTACATGATACGCTGGATCATGGAGAAAGCTAGGGAGTTCCAGAAAAACATCTACTTCTGCTTCATTGACTACGCTAAAGCCTTTGATTGTGTGGATCACAACAAATTGTGGCAAGTTCTTAAAGAGATGGGAGTACCAGACCATCTTATTTGTCTCTTGAGAAACCTATATGCAGGTCAAGAAGCAACAGTGAGAACTGGACATGGAACCACTGATTGGTTCAAAATTGAGAAAGGAGTTCGGCAAGGCAGTTGCAATGTATGGCTGTGAAAGCTGGACCATAAGGAAGGCCGAGCGCAAAAGGATTGAGGCCTTTGAGTTGTGGTGCTGGAGGAGACTCCTGCGAGTCCCTTGGACCGCAAGGCGATCAAATCGGTCAGTCCTAGAGGAGATCAACCCTGACTGCTCTTTAGAAGGCCAGATAGTGAAGATGAAACTCAAATACTTTGGCCACTTAATGAGAAGGAAGGACTCCCTGGAGAAGAGCCTAATGCTAGGAACAATAGATGTCAAAAGAAGAAGGGGACGGCAGAGGATGAGGTGGCTAGATGGAGTCACAGAGGCGGTTGGTGTGATCTTGAGTGGACTCCGGGGGATGGTGGAGGACAGGAGGGCCTGGAGGACTGTTGTCCATGGGGTCGCGAAGGGTCGGACACGACTTCGCGACTAACAACAACAACAGCCCCTTTACTGGTGTTGGGGAACTCCAAATAACTCCTCAGACAAAAAGATATGCTTTTGCATGTCCTTTCATATATAAAATCTGGCAGCCGTGCCCTTGCTCCTGTCAAAGGGACTAGAACTTTTCAGGCAGCTCCATATGCCTGGCAAAGCAGGCAGCCGGGGCTCCATTGCTCACGCATTCTCCTGCAGAGTGACTCATACACGTGCCAGAGGCTACTCAATGCAAAGTAGCAATAGGTGAGGGCAGGTAATCCACTCAGGAATGCGTGGGCATGTCTTGATACATTCCTCAGCTACTGTGCCAGTGAAAAGCAAAACAATGTTTCCTGCTAGCTCTCTGGCTGCAAGGAGAAGCGCTGAATGGTTTATTTTTGTCCTAATGTAATCTCCTTCCACTGAACCGGGGGGGGGGGGGGCTTGTTATGATCCCTATCACTCAACTGTTTATCTGATAATTGGCCACTCAATCGCTCCATATTGCTCCAATTTTTGGAACATTCTCCCTGATTTTAGCCTTACATTGTTCTATTTGTACTCATCCTGCCCTCTGTAAATATACCCATTCATCCCTTATCATTGCCCTCAAAACTCTGTATGTGACCCACAGCTTATAAAAACTCTGAATATGCTCTGGAAGCTCATAGCCAGTTTGGTATACTGGCTACCTGATAGTGCTGTTGTTTTTCTCTGTCAGAAAGGGGCTCCTGGGTGTTTTTCTAATAAACTGTTGAAACTGAGTGTAGCTTCTTCCAGTGAATCGAAACATACATTCTCCAGTTCTGCAATTCCAAAATCCCTGCCTATACAGAGCTGATGGCTTGAAAATGGGTTAAGTATCAGAGCAGGTTTTCCAGCACTGAGATTGCATTACTTTCAGTGTTTGATAATAAACAATGGAGTTGGAATAAGAAAGAATTAATAACAAATTTAATAACTGCAGTGAGATTAATTATAGCTAAGAACTGGAAAATAAAATATGATTACCAATTGACTGATTGGTATGCAGAAATCTGGAATATAGCTATTAATGACAAATTAACATATGATATTAAAATGAGAAAAGTGCACATAAAGAAAAATAAGTTTAATGAGATTTGGGGTGTATTCATTGACTATGTTTTGAAGAAAGCGAAAGGATTCAGGTCAGCAAAAGTATTATTGCAGCTTTGGAAGCAGGGAATGTCCTGAAGTATTTCAAGGGTTTTTTCCCTTTTATTTGTGACACGTATCTTTGGTGTGGGTGGTGGGGAGTACAGTAATGCAACAATTATCTTTATCGTATGTTAATTTTTATGTTTGCATTTTAAATGTTTCTACTTTTAAATAAAAAGAAAAGGAAAAAAAGAGTAGGTTTTCCATTTCATGTCCATGTTTCTAGAAATGGAGGTCAGAGCCCGGGCTGATGATAAAGAGAACAAGGTGGCCACCATGGGAAGTAATGTAGTGACCTGGTTGGCCTTTGGCCTCATCCAGCAGAAATCTGGTCTTCAAGTCTTCTGTTTGCAATGGTTTAAAATGGCACACACAATTTTTTCAAAGGTTAATGTCTGGTGGGAATGAAAAGGCATTGTGGACCTTAGATGTAGGACTTGATTTGTAGAATTATGGGCCCTTTTGCAAGACTCTCAAACATGATTTAATTTACTCATTTGTTGTTTTTCTTCTTGCAAGGGGAATGCAGGAACATGGAAAGCCTAGACAAGTACAGCTGTTTGTCAGTTTCAGGACACATTTATCTTTTTGTGCAGGAGGAGAACTCTATCTTCTGAGAGCAGAACAGTTGGTGAAATGGGGTTCTGAAGCATGTGAAAGATTTCAGCATCTTATTTTAGATGAAATACGTAGGTAAGGAAACAAAATAAAACATGAAGTGTAGCTGAGCAGATGAACAATCAATCTGTTTCAATGCAATGTGAAAATAATGTAATTGTTGAATTTGCATGGAAGTGAAACAAGACAGCATGTTTGAAAACCAGACAAAGGCAAGTCAAGTGTTTGTTTTATAGGTAATTGCTTTATATCCAGTCAGACAATTGATCCACCATAGTCAGTATTGTCACCACTGACTTGCAGTTGGCTTTCAAGGATTTCAGGTAGGAATCTTTTCACAGGTTCAGCTGGAGATACAGTGGAGTGGACATGGAGCATTATGGAATCAAGCCAGATGTCACAAAGTTGCAGATCTTCTCCAGAACTTAGGCCAGTGGAGGTTTATGGCTCCAATGCTGTTTGGGTGATTGTATTCACTCTGGATTTTTATCTAAAATTTTAATACTACTTGTGGTACTGGCCCCAAAATAGTTTCAGCATGATGGACAGCACCTTTACATTTCAGACTGAAACCTGCAGTAGGTATACCACCTCACTGATATTGGTGTCACCAGCCATTGCTGACTATGGCATGTTTCTCAAATCTAGATTTTCAACACAGATTCAGCCTATGTCTTTGTTACTGGTTGGGAACCATTGTTGTACTGCTCTAATGGGAAGTCTCTTTCTCTTTCAGTGAAGGATGGGATAGAAAAACTTTTAAATTAATCAATCAATAAATAAAGGTCAGGAGCTTCTTCCTGATGTTCAGTCGGAACCTGGCCTCCTGTAACTTGAGCTTGTTATTCCGTGTCCTGAACACTGGGATGATCAAGAAATGATACTGGCCTTCCTCTTTGTAATAGTCTTTCAAGAACTTGTGTAGTGCTGTCATATCTCCCCTCTGGCTAAGCATGTCCAGTTCACTCAATCTCTTGTATTAGTTTCCAGTCCCTGGATCATCTTTGTTGCCCTCCTCTGAACCCTTTCCAGCTTGTCTGCACCTTTCTTAAACTGTGGTGCCCACAACTGGGCAAGGACTCCAGATGAGGCCTAACCAGTGCGGAGTAAAAGGGAACTAGTACTTCACATGATTTGGAAACGGTACTTCTATCAATGCAGCCTAAAATCTCATTTTCCCATTTTGTAGCCACATCACACTGTTGACTCATATTCATTGTTGTGACTCATATTCTTTATTGTGATGTGCAATAATGCCAACATCCTTCTCACTTGCACTATTGTTGAGCCAAGTCTTCCCCATCTTGTAATGCATTTGGTTTCTTTTCTTAGGTACAGAACCTGGCATTTGTCCTGTCAGGACAAAATGAGCAAAAGCTCTGCCATAATATGGTTGCTAAAAGCCTGACACTGTACAAACAGCTTTAGACCCAAGGTGGGATTCCAGATCTGAGCAGGGATCCATGTTACAAGTCCTGCTTCCATGTATGGCTTAGAAGTGCTCAAGGCCCTGTCCTGAAAGGACTTCCTTTTGAGGTACCTTCTTAGATATGCTAATTGGTGACCTTCCCTGAAGGTTCTACTTCTCTTTGTGTTGTCTGAACCTCTATATTAATTGCTTAGGTAGTCTAAGTGGTTTGATTCAGAATCAGGCCTTTTGACATGGTCTCCCTCCTGTAGATTGCCAGATTTCTGGAAACTTCCCCCTCCGCATTGCTGCCAGCTCAGGCAGTTAGCAAGACCAGAGGGGTTTTGGGAATCTCTGTGGGACACTGCACGTAGTGGATGAGCTGTACCTGTCTTCACTGGCCACTAGAAAAAAATTATACCAAAGTTCAATACCAGAGGATTTCAATGCAGTTTCCTGTGCAGTTTGTACCAGTCCTGCTTTATCTGGGATATTTTTCAGGTTGCTTTGGTAACATAAGAATGAAACAACTATGAAGGTGGGAGAAATAAGGCACAAGCTGAAGTAAAAAAGAAGGTGAACGGGAGGGCACAAGGACAAAATACTTATTTTTATTTATTTATTTATTTAAATATTTATATGCCATCCCTTGCAACAGCCTCGGGGCGGCTCACAACACTAAATACTGAGAAGAATTGAGGTGTATGTGGTCTTTTTGCATTAATGATGCCCATAGACTCTAACTTGAATAATGAAGGAAAAGGTAAGAAATCCATGTAAATGCATGAAATGTGTATAGGGGGAGGTGAGCTAATGTTGATGGTACTTTTTTTGTCAGGGAAAAAGAAGCAATGCAGAGTTGGGAGAAACCACCTGTCCTAGAAAGATAAACAGATGAAAAGATTTTAGGAAACCTATTCATTTTACTGATAGACACTGTTTTGTAATATAATGCTCCCATGTGGTTTGCAAACTCTGTTATGTGCTGTGTAGCTAACTTATGTCACTAATAAAGCAATGAAGAAGAGTCACAGAATCCCCATAAAATTAGGATGATGAAAGTGTGAACATACAGATAACATAAACCAATCTCTGCTAAGGAAGAACTCAGGAAATATATCCACTGCCAGTGATGAAAGTATGAGTTGCATCTACTTGGCAAAAATCTGTGTATTGTCCTTTGTTATTACTTGACACGTCTGATGCAGGACCTGGATTTTGAATAATCCTCTTGATTTAACTTTTAAAATCTCCTTAGCAGGAAAATCAAAATGAGATTCATATATTAATGCTTCACTTTTTTTTTGCATTTCTAATGCTAAACTGCAGAAGAACCTCTAAAATGCCAAAAAGCTACATTTGCCATTAAACAGTAATGAAACAGTACTAGGTGATCATTCTCAGGCTTACAGGAGAGGAGTACTGAGATTACATTGGTATAGATTAATGCTTTTATTCTGCTGGATGTACCCAGAGTGTGTATTTAACTTCAACTTGCAACAAGATACTCACCTTCAAGAGAAACCTTATGCATTATTTTTGGTTGAAGAATTATTTTTTGAAAGATTTATATCTTGCTTGTACAATTAGAAACTTCCAAAACCAGTATACATCTAAAGTCGTTTAGGATATTTATAAAGACAACAAAAGGTCAGCACAAATACCTGGGATTTTTGTTTAAAAAGCAAAATTGGTTATTGAAAATATTAAGACAGAAGATACATAAAATGTCATTAAATGTTCACTGAAATGAAAAGATATTAATCTGGCACCCAAAACGTAACAGTGAAAGTGCCAGGAACACCTCTTAGGGATGGCATAGATTCACCAGCGAACAGTTCTTCTCCCTAGTCACAACACAACACAAATGAGAGGCTTGTGGCAAGGGGCGGCCTATAAATTTCTAAATAAAATAAATAAATAAATAAATAAAACTAAAGGCATCTCGTACAAAATACAAAGTTCTTCATGGTCAGAGAGGTTCATATGGGGGCAGGCAGTTTTCCTGTAATCTGTCTGTCTGTCCATTGATCCTGCCATCATCTAATGAGAAAGAACATTTTTGAGTACTCTTAAGCATGTTTGTTCATGTAGGATGTACTTTGCTGGCTGGCATTAAGCCCAGGCAGGTTGGTCATGTCCCCAAGTGTCATCAGTGTCACTGGAGTTTCCATGTGGTCAGGGATTACAGGAATCCCTCTCCAGAGTTCCCAGCCCAAATCTCAGGCATCCCAGCCTCCCAGGTAAGGATGGGGACCACCTGTATGCATATGAGCCAATCAGCACTCACAGTGGGAATGCCAACCCAAGAAGCAGCTGTCAGCACTGCCTGGTCAGCAGGGCCATAAAAAGGGGACTCTGCCATGTGCACACGTGGCCAATTACTATTTTGCTGTGACTGAACTTTATTCTTGAGAGTAAAATGCAGGTTTGTACCTCTCATATTTGTTGCGCTTTATTGGGCAACATGCACCAGGTCCAGATTCCTCCTAATCCAGAAATAAGTGCCACTAGATTCAAAGGAACTTGAATACACATATAAAACTGCAATCTAATTTTATATAGAGTTGCACCTGCAACCTTTTTGAAAGGAGTTTGAGGTAACTTATTCTATTATAAATAAAAATTACTATTAATCTTTGAAAAGTTTCCTTGTTTAATTTGTCTTTCATTGCTTGCTACAACAACATAGCCTTAACACAGCTACCCTCACCTTCTACAATGTACTGTCACTCATTAATTGACCACATTTTTAGTTGACCAAGATAAGTGCCACAAGATGGGCCTAATGGATTTATTATTATTTTTATTATTTTATTTTTCAATTTATATCCTGCCTTTTTCCTACAAAGGGCTCACGGCAGCTTACATCATTCTCCTCCTCCATCTTATCCCCACAACAACCCTGTGAGGTAGATTGGGCTGAGAGTCTGTGACTGGCCCAAAGTCTCCCAGTTGGCTCCATGGCTGAGTGGGGACTCGAACCCAGATCATCTGAGTCCCAGTCCCATGCTCTCAACCCTTGCTGTTCATCTGCCATTAGCGATCTGTCTAGTGAAGTCTCTATTATTGTCATAATCACTCTCTTTCTCTTGTTCTCCTGTTCCTGATCTTCTTCCCTTTCTGTATTAGATAGAATTTTACCCACCTTTGCACTTAAATAAAGTGATAAATGCCACTGAGCTAAAAGAGAACAATTCAGCAATAAATAAGACCAGCAGGTCAAAAGAAACGGAACAACCGGAGAGAGGCTAAAAAACCAAACAGAGGTGAGACCCCCAAGGCCTGTCAAAACAAATGCATTGTCAGATGAGTTTGAATCCAGAGTGCTGGTGGTAGCCAAGGGATGCGTCCATCATGCCTGACTTACAATCTTCCAAAGGTCATCTAGTTAGGCATGGTTGGAGGCAGAATCTAGATGTACCTTCAGTCTGATCTGTATTCTAGACATGTCTTCATTAAAGGCAATTCCAACAGCGTGGTGAAGAATAACCTTTACGATTTTATTAATTTATCATTTGGGTAGGGAAATTGGTCAGCCATACCTCTGGCCTTATCTCCAGCTAGAAAAATGGAAAAGCTGATAAGCTCCATTCTCTTCTTCTCCCCAAAGAACTCTTGGAACTTTTCAAACTCTGCAGTGATGCCTCAAGGCAAAAATGGAGCTTCTTTGAGCTTTGTTCTGAAAGAGCACATTACAAACAACAATAAAAGGTTTATTTCTATGGGACTCAGAGAGGCACTGTGCATAATCATAACCTGAAATATCTTAGTGCATAATTGCTGAACTTAGATGTTTGTTCCGCAAGGGATGATTTTGAATTCTTAAGGACTCTTCAAACACCATTCAGGATGCTATAAAACCTAAGAACGGGTTCAGAAAATTAGAAATGCTACAAAAGCCGAACGCTTCACTTAGTACATTATAAAATAAATGAAGCCGGAGGGATGCACCAGCATGGGGGTGAGGTTACTTCAATTCTTCACTCGCCTGAGCACTCATTGCCCTTATAAATGTTCTGCCTAGAGCTGTTGTGCTCCTTAAAGGAAGGCTGCACCCTTTCCTCCTAGTTCCACTGTCTAATGGTTCATGGGGGAGCCAGGGATCTGCTTGGCTTAATAAATGTTTTAATTACAGTTTCTCTTTTCTAAGTGTCATGGTGCAGAAAGAGGCCACAGCCTTGACAAGTGGGTTATTTGGAAAGACAATATTGGAGAATCTGGTGCTAGAAGCTGTGCAGTGGTTTATGTGGGCTCTGTCAGGATGATAATCAGAAAGCAAATATTGTCCTTTAAATATCCCAGGGTTTCCCACCCCCACTCTATTGCTATTAGCATAGATTCAAAATGGAAAAGCACTTCAGCTTCCTCCTGCTTTGTTCTTCCTTTTCTGCACCAGAAACACACTTTGTTGAACTGATGTAGGTAGAGTGGAAACACTGCCAGATAATTACTGTTGAATCATTACAAAATGGAGAAGACTGGGCAGTAAGTGCTCTTGTTTTTGCTTGTGTGTTTAATTGCAATTGCCAGTGGCAAACAGTTCTGAAAAATCACACTAGTTTAGTTGATCTTAGAAAAAGCCAGCATAGTGTTGTAAGCAGAGTGCGTGTCTGGACAATGGAGACTTGGGTTCAGTACAGAGATGCCAAAGAAGTAGAGTCTTGGTGAGTTTTGTTGTGAAATGAGCAGGGCAGTCCACTTTCTGGCCTATGGTACAATGCAGACTGGAATGCATCCACCAGCATTTGAATTTCCAGGGGTCCAGCTAGGTAATTGTAGACCCTGGACTTTAATAGTCTTATGCACTCCCCCTTCAGATTGCTTTGCGTACTAATTCAGGGACGATGTGTACAACTAATTCAGGGGCGATGTGTACAACAATTTTCCTTGCCCACCCTACCCAATGACACAGGGAAGGTGGGCGTGATCGAGGGCAGGCTCATGCTGGGAAGACGGGCGCGATTACGGCCATCTCCCCCACACCCACCGCAGCATGACCGTGATCGTACCCATCTTCCCTGCAAAAGCACAACCCTGATTGCGGCCATCTCTCTCCACCCCCCTCGAGCACAACCGTGATCGCACCCATGCAGGGAGGACAGGTGAGATTGTGATTGTCACCTGATGTGGAGTTCATGACCTGAAGAAAAATTTTGCCAAAATTTCTGTTCGCGACCCAATTTGGTCATGATCTGTTTGTGAGCATGTACACTGTACTTGAAAATGTGTCTGGTTTGTGCAGGAAGCAAATGCAGAGGTGCCATGGGACTGTTCCCAGCAACTTTCAAGTGCTGTGTGAGAAAAACAGTTTGCAAATCACTCTTACATACACATCCGGGAAACCCAACACAGTGGGAAGAAAAGGGATGACTTATTGGCTGGGCAATAGCCCACCTGCAAGTGAGCGCTGTTGTTGAACCATGGGTTGTTGGAAAACTGGTGGCAGCGATGCTCATCAGCCAAGGCTTGGGACCCACAAATAACCCATGGAGGCCACACATGATGTATCGCTGGATTGTGAACAGTAGTTTACCCAATTGTTTGTTATTTTGGCTGGATTCAGTGAGCACAATAACTCATTTGAGCAACAACACACCATTCAGTGATAGTCCACATTCAACTCATGCTCAGCCCTTAATGGTTAAACCCCCAATGTCCCCTTCAATGGACAATGTCCTGCAGGGGGACACTTGTGCTGTTTGGACCATTGAGGATGCATCCTGGCCACAAACAGACCAAAACTTGTGGCTCTGACTGTGGCTGCAATCATGAGCAGGAATTAGCTCAGAGCAGCTGACTTGTATGATCAGTACATGATATCTGGAAATGTGCATGGGATTTCAGAGTGAAATTCCCCTCTGATTGAAGCCCTGTGATTGGTGGCTTAATGCTGTTCACATGACCTGCTGTGACACTCTAGGCATAATCATTCCAGTATATTCTTGCACTGTATATAGCTGGAAAATTTTGCTTCTACTGGAAAACTGCTGAAACCCCTTTGGAATCAAACAATAGCAACAACTTGCCATTGTCTTATTTATGTTCAGACCATTTTACTGGAAATGGGAAGAACAGCCTTCATAAAGAGAAGGATTGCCTTTCTTTTCCCCTCCCCTGATGTTCAGGTTTCTCTCTTGCGCGCTCTCTCTCCCTGTATGTGTGCAATTACAAGAAGTATTTTAAGTCTTCCAAATGGTATGAATTTCCTGTATTTCAGTGATTAAGACCATTTTCAATTATACATGTGTTTTATTATTATTTCATAGCTCTAGGATAGATTTTCAACATTGTGCCTAGTGAATTAATCATAAAGCTTTGAGATCTATTAGTGGCAATGGCATGTGCAAAAACATGGCAGTGCATGGCAGCAGTGGGGAGGAATGGGTATGAGCCGAGAACCTTTAAAACATACTCATTCCACAGGATGAACTGCCTGAGCTTTCTGCACCTTTTAAAGAGGTCGGTGGATGAATGTGTCTTGCCATTTTTGTGATTTGTATCCGTTTAAGTGATACAAACCTGGCTTCCATCTGAGTGACGAAGGATCAATTCTGACAGGGAATAAATGCAAATTTTAGCAGCAGACGCCTCCAGTGCATCTCAATACAATCTAAGCTTTCCTCAGCCAAATCTGACCTTCTCTACCCAACACTGCATTATTCATTAAAAGAAAGTAGATCCCTTGAGGGATTGCCATCCCAGATCTACCATAAATGCATGGATGAGCCTTCCTAAATCCGGCAGCCCTCAATACAATGTTCTCTGCTTTCCTCTACCTTTAGTAACAAGCACAAAAGATGCTCATAGTGAACAGAATCTAAGAAGGACCCTTTTTGGTCAGAACAGTGCAGACCAGGGTGGGCAGAAGGTATATGTCCAGATGCTTTGGACGTCAACTCCCTGAAGGCCCTGCCAGCATAAACTAATAGTCAGAAATGGTGGAGAACATCAGGATGTCTACTTTCTGCTCAACCTGCCATCTTAGGCTAGCATCTTGTTTTCCCGCAGTGGTCTCAGATGCTTCTGGGAAGTCTAGAAGAGGGGATGAAAGCAATAGCTGTCATGCACATTGAGCCGCAGCAAGTGGTATTCAGTGTACCCCAACTCTGAACTTAGCGGTAACAGATAGTCCTAATGAAAGACTTACTCCTGATGAATTAGTCTAATGTTCTAAGGACATCCAAGCACAGCAGCCTGTTTACTTTCTGCACAGCCTACATCATTTTACGAGTAAATAGTAGATTTATAAATGACATAATAAAGTTTATTATGCCTCACATGCTGAGAGATATACAACAACTGTACAGTGTAGCTCACAGCCATAGCTCCCCAAGAGCTAGAAAATACTTTACAACAGCCATGTAATGTAGGGCATGGTTACCATTGCATGTCATACCTGGGGCTAAGGCTGACTTGGATGCTTAGTCAACCCCCTTTCCCTGCTATGTACATGCCAATCAAATAGCAGCAAAAGTCAGTTTACTTAATTTTTTTTCCTGAGACCACTTATCAGGACAAATCAAGTGCACAGGTGCATGTGCAAGCCCCATGCTCAAATGTCTTGCATCCAGACTGGTTTTTTAAAGGTTGGAAAACATCTCTGTGTGTAGGTGACCTAAGAAACAAATTAGAGCAGGGATCCCTGTCTTTGGTGCTAAGCTCTTTCCTCTGCTCTGCTCTGATCGCCTCCCTTTTTAGCTTTGGTCAATATGATGCTTAGGCAATAGTCTGTATGACTAAGTTTTCTCGACCTCTTTAACCACTGGCTCAGAGAACACATGGAGGGAACAAGAGAGAGAAGAGGATGGGCCAGGTCCAGTTCCTGATCCCATGACTGGGTAGCAGGCTAGGACTACCCAGAGGGCCTGAGGGTAGCCCTTCTCCAGAAGGCCAGATCTGGTGCACTGGAACCCAGGGCTACTGAAAAGGATGGTTATTGGAAGTAGTTTTGTGTTTGTGAATGGACGAAGCAATTTGTTGAATCCAGAGACTTACCTTCTTGTGGCTATAATTTGTTAACTGTGAAGTAAAGAGTACTTCTGCAAAGTGACTATTTGTTGTTTGAAATGGAGGAGGGGAAACCCAGCTCCTGGAACAACTCTTAAAACTGATATTAAGAGGGACACCTTGAATTCCTTTGAGTTTCCAGACATACATTGTTTCCAAAGCTTGGTTTGGTATTTATTATTTGTTTATTTTCAATTTCAGGCCATTATATTGTTACATGCAATAGTTTTTGTAGCATCTGTGGTTTTATTTGTTGATTGTAGAAACATCAATGAAAAGATAAATCAGAAATACAGAAAACACAAATATTCGCCTTTGTGTTTCTCACAAGCGACTCTCTCGGTGGAGATATTATAATGGCTGGTCACAATTTCATTGTTCAGAGTGGCAATAAGAAAGCCTTCAGTTTTTAGTTTAAGCTGACCTGCCCTTCCTAATTCACAGATGATGTGCTACATCCACAAGTTATTTGAATTTTTTTCATGCAGGACTTTTGGGTTTTACTTTTCAATCACTCACAGATCCCAAGCACCTTTTAGTCATACTGAGAGGAATGATAACGGTTCATTACTAAGGCGTAAAGGAAGAAACATTTGATCAGTCCTGACCAGTGTCTGAAGAACCGAGTAATCAGTTATGCTCAGTGCTTTTTTTGTCATAGAATGCACCGTAATGGAGTTCTGGCACCTTTTTATGACAGATTTTCCAAGTTTTAAAAGTAACTTTTGAAAATTTGATGCTGGTCCACATGGATTTGAATCGCCCTGTCAAGCACAGCAGGTCAGCGGCAAAATCATTAAAACGGTGCATGCGGACTTCTTGTGTGTCGAATCCAACGCATGCATACTTGGTCCATGCTGGTTGTGATTGGTCGTGTGGTCGTGTGCTGAGTGCTTACTGCGGGCGGCGACTGTTATGTTTCGTTACACAACTGACGTGTGTGGGTGCGTGTACAGTGATGGACTATGTGCGAAAGGTAAATAATTTCATGAGTTCCAACACCTTTTTTCTTATAAAAAAAAGCACTGGTTATGCTGAAGGAGTTTCAAGGGTTTGCATACCCCACGCACTGAGGAGTGCTTATACACCTAAGGATGGGGAGTCATTGAAATTCTCAGAATTCTTCCTTTATTTCACTTCATTTTTTAATCAGGAGACCAGAGGAACAAGGATATGAGGTATCCTGAAGCTGCTCTAGATCCCTGCTCCTCGTCTGAAATGAATTTGCTATATGGTCAGAAAGGAATGCTTAGCAATTTTTTAAACTACATAGAATAAAAATTAGGGTGCCAAGGGCTGCCTCTTCTCCTGGTCTGCAGGGGCTGATCATGGGCCTCCGAGTTTAGGGGTGCAGGCTCATCTCCATAGAATTCTGCCCCAAAGCATGAAAAGATTTGTGAGTTGCACAAATCAGGAGATTTGTGCAAATGCTCACTCCTAGAAATCCATGCACTTTTGAAGTGGAATTTGACACACAGGAACAACATTTTCATTATTAATACTCTGTTTCCTTCAGCCCAGGGATTTTTAAGAATTTTGTTCTGCTCACAATTTATCTAAGCATGTCCGGTTTTATCTCCAGATTTTAAGAGGAACACTTTTGGGGGAGTGTTTCCAATTCTCCAATTTCCAGTTGTGTTAAAAAAACACAAACATTTTAACATGTGCACTTTGAAATGTTCACACACACTTTTTAATGCTTCAGGGAGCAGACTGAAGTGTGCACTTTTTAAAAATAAACACAAAAATGTGCACATTCCATGTTCAAAATGTGCAATTTTCCCATTTGAATGAATCAAAGAACATGCGAACAGAAGTGAAAAGAAATGAGCTTTGAAGTCAGTTTTAGAGAATTTTGGCTAGTTCAAAAATCAGTGGGTCTCCCATTCCTTGTGCAGTGCGATAGTTCAGTGATACATGGCAGTCTTTGTCATTATTGTATAAGTTATTCTAGAAAGCTGATTGAAATTTGCGTCAAACCAATTAAGTCCATACATAAAAGGCTTGAATCTCTCATTTTTTTTCTTCAAGTTTTACCATAGCATTAGAACTATTTAATAGAACTCTGAGTTGTCATTATTGAAAATGGATTTATATTAACTTTATTTATTGATTATAGAAATGTCTATGTTGCTCTTCCATAAAAAAGTGAGTTGCATAAAAGTGAGAAAAACCCAGTTAAAATATGGGCCTCTGGCTATGGGGTAGCATACAAATCCAATAAATAAATAAATATTTAAAACAACCCATTAAAAATAAAAAGCCAGCAAGTTCTTAAGAGGAGGAGGAAGAGGAAGGGCTAAAGGGGAAAAAGTATTATTTATTATAATATGTATCATAAGTAAAATATTTGCCTGGTCCCAAAAGTTCAACAAATTACCGTATTTTTTGCTCTATAAGACTCACTTTTTCCCCCCTCAAAAGTCAGGGGAAATGTCTGTGCGTCTTATAGAGCGAATATGTGTGTGCAGTAAGTCTGTCAGATGTGCAGCCCATGGGGAAGTGATGGGGAATGTGCCTGTGATTATGTGCCCATTTGATTCAGAATATTTTTTTTCTTGTTTTCCTCCTCAAAAAACTAGGTGCGTCTTATGGACAGGTGCGTCTTATAGAGCGAAAAATACGGTAAGTTCCTGGTGAACCATTTTATTGGAAAAGGTTCTATAAAGTGGGGACCATCCCCAGTCAGCTCTTTCTCTTGTTGACATCTGCTGAGCCTCCTTTGGAGCTTCCTTTGGACTTAGGAGGGGCCTCCCTGGCCATCTAGTCTGACCCCCAACTCCAGCTGGCTCCACTCACGACATGCCTTCCATGTGCATGTCTAGCCTACCCTTGAACACCTTCAACAATGAGGCCTCAACCACCTCCCATGGAAGCCCATTCTGTATCCTCAGGGTCCTAACTGTCAGGATGTACTTCCTGACATCCAACTTAAACCTTGGTTCAATTGGTTCAATTTGGATGGGTACAGCAAGGATGACTCTTTTATGTTTGATTTGCTTCTGATCAGAGTTGGAGGATTGTTTTTTCCTGCCTGGAAACAGGAGGAGAGAGCTAAGGAAGAAGCCAAAGTGCTGGGCGAAGCTGGTGACTTCAGTCTCAGTGGGGCAGGGTGTCCATTCCATGCTGTAATCTGAACCTTTAAGGAACTGGACATGCCAGGTCATCGGCATTGGTGCTCCCATACTTTTCAGGGATGGCTGAAAGTGGAGCCCTTGGGAGTACATTTAGCATTTGGGGGCAAAGGTTCCTCATGCTTGCTGAAAAGAGATTCAGCTTTAGTTATATGCTTGCCTCTTCCAAATTCTTGAAATCTGGCAGTGCTTTTATTGTAATTATTAATATTTCAGGTTTAAATTAGGCTGTGGTGGGAGATTGTCAAACTGGGAACATAAATCAGAGTGTTCGTATTCGCATGCACTGAAATAAAAAAAAAAAAAATTAACGGAGGACCTAAGCCAGATATCTGTAAGGAAAACGAAATGATTCTTCAGAGGGAACACACACAACACTGCCTACACTCGTTTTCTATTTGGAATGAAATGCCAGGTGGATAACTTTTAAAATAATTTGGCTAAATGGAGAAATCAGAAAATAACAGTTTGTATAAACAAGCATGCAAGTGTTTCTTTTAAGGAGGGGGGACCTACAGTGTAGGATGAGGAATATAAAACATTAACAAAATATATGTTTTGTGCTTCAATCCAATTTTAAATCAAATTGGGTGGCAGTTCCTTGAAGTCATTCCCTTCTAAACAGGTCTGAGCCCACTGGAATTACTACCTTTAAATGGAAGGACAAGGGTTTGCTGGCTGATTGCCTCTCCCACTGGGTGTGTGTAGGAGTGGAAGGAAGTTAATGAAAGTAATACCTTAAGTGCTACACTGAATTTAGCAAGTGAAAACCAGTGATTTGTGACTATTTTGATCTGATTGGCTGCCCAGCCTCTATTGTCCCAGAGCTGGCTTTCCCCAACACTTATTGCAACCTTCTTGAAGAATTACACGGAACAATAAAAAACAGTTTATGAAAAGGTTTATTTTAGATGCAATTAGAGTGGGCACAGATGATCTAGATGCAATTTTTATAACCAGCAGGCTGTATTCACTTTTTAAATTGAGAGGAGTGTATGGCATTGTAAGCTGCTGTTGCTTTGAGAACAAGCAGTGCTGCTTTCTGGGGTATTTCAGAAGGGCTGTTAAAGGGTTCTGCTGTGGATGAGCTCTGCCTTGCAGCAGAGATTGCAGGCAATGCACGGCTTAGTTCTTGTCCCATCTGTGCTAGATCCTGGCACAGGTAACCTTTCCTTCCTCTCTGAGGCATTTTTGTTGCTCACAATAACTAGGTAATTATGATTGCATACAGGAAGCTGAACTTCAGATCCCCCTTCCCATCTGCTGGGTCAGATCAGTGGTCCATCTCGGCCAGAGCTCTGCTCACACAGTGGCCTAGCAGCTGCCAGCAGGACCCCACAAACAGGATGAGCGCAACAGCCCCCCCTGCCAAGTTCAGCAACAGCGGCTGTACATAGGCCAACTGCCTCTGGTATCCATCTGGACTAGTAGCCATTGATAGTTTCACCTCCCGAATCTGTCCAATCCCCTTTTAAGCCACCTAAATTGGTGGCCATCACTACATTTTGTATAGGTTAAGCTGTGCACTTTGTGAAATACTTCCTTTTATCTGTCTTGCATCTCTAACAATCAGCTTTGTGAGATGAGCCTAGCCTTATGGGAGAGGAATAAAGAGCTTTCTTTCTGCACACCATGCATAATTCCGTGCACCTGTCATGCCTCCCCTTACTTGCCTTCTTTCTAAGCTAAACATTTCAAGTGCTAGAACTTCCTCACAGGGAAGTTTCATGGGGGTGGTGTGCTGATGATACACAGCTCTATTTCTCCCTTTCATCATTAGCAGGTGAAGCTGTGGGTGTGCTAAGCTGGTGTCTGGCTGTGGCAATGGGCTGGATGCAGGCTGTTGGGGATGAAAGAGGCTGTTCTTGGCACACATTTCAAGAACTCTTCATCATGGGAGGACGATAAGCCCCAGGAAACAGGCCCTCCAGATCTTGAGATGAAAGAGGAGGGAGGGTTCATTTCAAGACTGCCCTGTCCAGGTGTTCAGGCAGACCCTGAGAATAGCCACAGTTTGCAGCTTGGTGGAAGGTGCATGGAACAAGAGCCAGATGAGCCTGGTATGATTCTTGACCCCTTGATGCAGGTTAAAAGGATGGGCTAGCCAACTAGAAGGGCAGAGTACAGAGAAGAGGCCAGCCCATCTCCCGAAGTGCCCTCCCCAAAGGGTGTAGCCCAGGAGTACTTGAAGGCGATGTGCATTCAACAAACTGTTCTATGCACGCTCACAGACTCTTTCTTTGCCACCCATGCTATGCAGGATATATACTAAAGAATAAAGAGCTTTTGCCAAAGAATGGTCTGTTGTTTTGAAAGGACAAAGGGCGAAACCGAGCTCCTGATACAAGCTAACAAACAGAAGTTCAATCCAGACAAGACTGAGATGTTGTTGATGAGTGGAACTTTTGACCAGATGAAGGGTGTTCAACCTGTTCTAGGTGGGTGGAACTCCCCCAAAGGAGCAGGTTCCTGGAGTTGCTCCTTGCCCCATCTTTGTCACTTGGCCCTGAGTGGCCTCAGTGGCTTGGAGTGCCTTTTACCAGCCTCAGTTGGTGGTCCAGCTATGCTCCTTTCTGGACAGAGATAGCCTGACTTCAGCAGTCTATACTCCGGTAATCTCTAAACTAGATTTCTGCAATGCACTCAACATGTGGCTGTCCCTGAAACTGTTCAGAAACTGTGCAGAATGCAGCAGGCAGAACTCCCTGGAAAAAGGTGACAGGTGCAGAAGAACTAGAAGTACTAAAAGACATTCTGCACCAGTGGAAGCAGTGATACTATGGAGTTGCTTTCAGTTACTAAGGGATGATAATGGAGGGCAGCCTGCAGTGGAAGAACTGCAAGTCATCTCATGCAACACTGAACAAGAGGATAAAGGTCAACCAAGTGATGGCAATGACACCAATGCTTGCAAGAACAAGAAGAGAAGGGAAGGGAAGGGAAGGGAAGGGAAGGGAAGGGAAGGGAAGGGAAGGGAAGAGTGTAACTAGTATGAGACTCCCTGTTGCCTGGGATGGAAACAAATGTGTGTGGAAAAGACCCATGGACTTGTCAGGTATGCTTAGAAACATAGAAACAGAGCGAGTCAGAAGGGACCTCCCGGGCCATCTAGTCTGACATCCGGCACCAGCCAGCTCCACTCACGACATGCCCACCATGTGCACGTCCAGCCTATCCTTGAACACCCTCACTGATGGGGCCTCAATGACCTCTTGTGGAAGCCCATTCCACACCCTCGGGGTCCTAACTGTCAGGAAGTGCTTCCTGGCATCCAAATGGAACCTTGGCTCCCTGAGCTTTGCTCCATTGGAGCGCATCCTGCCTTCCTCTGCAGGGGAGAACAGGTCTCTACCCACCTCCATGTGACATCCCCTCACATACCTGTATGTCGCCAACAGATCCCCTCTGAGTCTCCTCTTCTCCAGGCTGAAGAGATCCAGTTCCCTCAGTCTTGCCTCATACGGCATCCCCTGCAAACCAGCCACCAACCTTGTGGCCCTATGCTGCACTGACTCCAACCTGGCTATATCCTTTCTGTAATGAGGGGCCCAAGACTGAACACAATACTCCAGCTGCGGGCGCACCAGAGTCATGCAGAGTGGTAGTAATACCTCACTTGATCTAGAAGCCACACTTCTGGCTATGCAACCAAGGGTGGCATTCGCCCTCTTGACCACCGCATCACACTGCTGACTCATGTTTAGCCTGCAGTCAACCAGTACCCCAAGGTCCCTTTTACAAGTGCTGCTCTCCAGCCACTTGTCACCTATCCTGTACTTATGACAGCTATTCCTATGCCCCAAGTGCAAGACCTTGCACTTATCCACATTGAACACCTGTTGTCTCCTGCCCACTTCCATAGTCTGTCCAGATCCTTTTGGATCTGGAGTACCTGTTCCTCAGCTGTGGCCACTGCTTTTCCTGGAGAACAGACTAGTGATACAAGTGAAAGATTGTTAGTGCTTATACAGCCCACTGACACACATCCCTTCCTTCTTATATGTGTGGGGACAAATGACACTGTCAAGCACAGCTTTGAAGACATCATGTCAGACTTTGAAGCTATAGGGAGGAAAGCCAAGAACTTTGGGCCTAGATTGTTTTCTTTTCAATCCTTCCAGTTCTTGGGAGAGGAATGGACAGGGAAAGAAAAATATTCCTAGTGAATGTCTGGCTACAAAGGTGATGCCAAAGTGAGAGATTTAGATTCTGAGACCACAGGCTACATGTCCTGGAGGAAGGACTGCTGGTAAGGGATGTGCTGCACCTTACAAGAATTGAGAAAGAGTGTGTTTGACAGCAACATGAAGAAGTTTAGCAATCAGGAGGGCTTCAAGGGGAAACCTATAGGGGAGGGAGAAGTACACCTGGGCATAACAATAGACAAAGGCTACCCCTGAGAGGGCACCTCTATCAATGCCTAATAATAGACTTCCAAAATATGTAGGAAGAAAGCTGGAGTATAAAGTATGTGGCCTTCAGTGTCTATATACAGTGGTACCTTGGTCATGATTCAAATTGGTCATGAGCCAAGCCAAATATCCCCATAAGGTTTAATGTAAATAAGGTTAATCCATTCTGCAATTTTTTTTAATCACAAAAATTTGAAGCAAAGTGACAAAGAACAACAAAGATCACGGCCATCTCCCCCCCCCCCCACACACACACCCACCCAAGCATGATCGCGGCCATCTCCCTCCCGCCCAGGCACAACTGCAATTGTGCCTTTGCAGGGAAGACAGGCACGATCGCGATCATCACCCGATGTGGAGTTCATGACCTGAGGCAAAATTTGTCTGAAATTTCTCTTCACAACTCGATTTGGTCATGAACTGAGGCATGTGTGAGCCAAGGTACCACTGTGCTAACACCCAGAGTATGGGAAACAAACAGCATGAATCTGATCCTTTAATCCAGGAGGGGTGATGCAACCTGATAGATATAACTGAGACTTGGTTGGGATGACTCCCATGACTAGAATTCAACAATTGAATATAACCTGTTCAAGAGGAGCAGAAGGAGCAGAGAGAGAGGCAAATATGTTAAAAATGCATATCTCTGCACAGAAATGCAGGAGGATGTGCTCAATAGCCCCATGGAGAGCCTCTGGATTAATATAAATGAAGCAAAGAATAAAAAGAACACAGTGGCTGGAGTCTATTACCAATCACCCAGTCAAGGAGTTTTTATTAATGATTTGTATGAGGCGTTTTAGGGAACAATGATCAAATGAGCAAATGACAGATAGCTGGATGGGCTAATACGCTGGAAGTCAGAAAGAAGATTCAAGGTGATCTTGATAGGCTGGAGCACTGGGCTGAAAACAACAGAATGGAATTCAGTAGAGACAAATGCCAAGTCCTGCACCTAGGAAAAAGAAACCAAATGTATTGTTACAGGATGGGGAATACTTGACTCAAAATACTGAAAGTGAAAAGGATCTTGGAATTGTTGTAGATCACAAGCTGTAAATATGAGTCAACCATGTGATGTGGCTGAAAGAAAGGGCAAATGCAATTCTAGGCTGCTTTAATAGAAGTATCATTTCCAAATCATGTGAAGTACTAGTTCCCTTTTACTCCGCACTGGTTAGGCCTCATCTGGAGTCTTTGTCCATTTGTGGGCACCACAGTTTAAGAAAGATGCAGATGAGCTGGAAAGGGTTCTGAGGAGGGCAGCAAGGATGATCCAGGGACTGGAAATAAATACTTACAAGGAGTGATTGAAAGAACTGGGCATGTTTAGCCTTGATAAGAAAACTGGGGGAGATTTGATACCACTGTACAGCTATTTGAAAGGTTGTCACAGGATCTCTTCTCAATCCTTCCAGAGTGTAGGATATGGAATAATGGGCTCAGGTTGCAGGAAACCAGATCCAGCTAGATATCAGGATACATTTCTTGAGTGTTAGAGCAGTACAACAATGGAAACAATGACTTACGAGTGTGGGGTCTCCCACACTAGAGGCACTCAAGATTCAACTGGACAGCCATCTGAGAGAGCTGATTTAACTGGGAGTCCTGCACTGAGCAGGCGGTTGGACCCAATGGCTCTCTGCCCCGCTACTGTACCATGATTCTGTGATTTTTGACTTTGCCAAAAGATGTTATAAATCTAAGTAAAAATGCCTACCCAACTATCCCTGTGCAGATGTTTATTAACACTCCCAAAGAACTAAAGGTTAGTGATACAGGACTTTTGTGGCAGCCATGTTGATCCTTTTCCAGCTGGGTTTCTCCTTCCCAGTTCTATCTTAGCAATGCTTGCAACCAATATGTATCTTACATAATAGATACAACTATTATGTATCTGCTTTGCCTTTCTTTTGTTAATTTTATTTAATAATAGCGTATAATTTCATGGGGGAAAGTGTAGATCTGCACGTGAATGACAATATTCTACACATTAGGGCAAGTATTTTGTATTGGGGTATCTAATCATTTCTTTGCTTCTATGGTTCACTGTAATCTATGTGAACGGCGACAGCAGTTAGCAAGTACTGTTTCTTTTTGTAGCAGTGGATTATTGCAAAATATTAAGTATACCCCTTTGTGATGTCTTCATAATAGTAATGCCTGAGGAAAAAAGAACAAAACCCTGTATTGGTGTCTACATTCGAATAGGCCTAACTTTGTTCATCTGAACGAAGAGCAGAAAGTCCAGGGCCTCTTCTTTCCTGCCTCGCTGAAAGGTCAATTCCTCTTCATGGATGTACACGCAGCACTCAAAATGCATTCAGCCAGTGCCCCCGGCAGTCCTCTGAGAGAAGAGCTTGGACATGATTTTTAACTTGCTTTGGAAGCCATCCAGCGATGGTGCCTCACCATCCCCTCCCCAAGGAAATAATCCTGGTGCTTGAATGAGCTCCCTTTTAAAAATACGTTCCTTCCCAATCCCCAGTGATTCCCCAGCCCAGTTTCAGTTTGGCTTAAGGCTCTTTTCTCCACAACTTTCTTATCTTTATGGTGACTCTTTTTGCTTGACTTCTTTTGTAAGAAATTGTTGTATCTCTTTTTTCTTTTTGCTTCTCCTTTTGGAGTTTTCATTTTTCTTTTTTGCTGGGGAAGTGGGGAAGTATGGTCTGTGGGGCTGCAGTCAATGTGATTCTCCTTACTATCAAGGAAAAGTTCTCTTTCCCATTGAATTGAGTGAAGCAGAGCAACAACCGCCATGGTGATAAGAGGTTCAGCTACTTCACAACATGTTTCAGGCTTTAGATGTTTCTCCTCAAAGTAGTATTGTGAAGTTCTAACTTATCCGTGATGCCTTAACACTTTTGCTGCTGTATGAATAAATACAACCTCCATTTTGCAGGCACAGATAAGAAAAGTCCTACTAAATCAGAGAAAGCCCCAAAAGGCTAGCAACCTGCTTCCAAGAAATCTACAGCAGGGCTGGCAAATGTTGATGAAGGACAGTCTTCTATCTAAACATCAGAAGATTGCTTGCTAAGTTAAATTGTGTGAAGAAATACTTTGTTCGTCTTTAGTGCCAACCAGTTTGTAGGATGACCAGAACTTCTAGTATAATGGGAGAAGGAAAAATCCTCTATCATGTCTCTCTTTATGCCTCTCTTTTCCCCTAAACTATAGACCCTCCCCAAATGGAAGCCTTCTTTACAGAGAAGATGTTTCATCCCTCACATGGCTTCCCCCCATCATGTACCTCCCTGGCTTTACAAGGTTCTTTCCTGATTGACAATGGGAATCAATTAGAAAGCTGTTAAAGTGTGTTGACGCCAGCATTTGTCCATGTGCATGTGTCTGGTTTCAGGACCAGACCAGATGTTCTATCAGGCATCTCCCTTCCTCTGATCTCTAAGTCACAACTACACCACACTGGCTCTCAAGACAATCAACCTCTTGGTCCTTTAAATCTCAATGGAATGCATGCTGAAACTGAGAGTACTGTGTGGTGGGTGGGTTTCCTGTTCATCCCACCCTGCAGCCTCCCTGTGACATGTAATTTTTCCCTATGCCATGTGGTGGGATCACTCCATCACATGGAGTGCTTTTCTGCTCAAGGCATTTACTGTGTGCTAATCATTCCAAATGCAAGGTCACTGATGGGCTCCTTGGAGGATGTTCTTATCTGCCCTCACTTGTTTGTTCAGAGCAGTCTCTCAGTTCATTTTTAGAGCAGGAAAAATGAAGTAGTATTTCTGAAAGCAAAATAAAATGTATTTCTTTATTAAGAAACGGTGTTACTCTGCTCGAGCACATTGCCACCTAGAGGTTATGTAGCAGAAATAAGAAAAGGAAGAACTCTTCATGTAGGGTCTGGGTCTTAATTCTGCAAGAACACTGGAAGTAGGTCCAGTAGATTAAGAACCATCTGTGGAAAAGTTCTGAATAGAGGAAATTGGCCATTAATCTTCAGCTTGCATTTGAATCTGAAGTGAGGAAGGTTTCAGGAACTCAAAAATTTCCCCTCTTCTTTTAGGAGGGCTTTGATGACTCCCCAGAATTGTATTCTTTGCTGACAGAAATTTGATGACCTCTCTAATTGAAATGAGCAGATATTCCACACAAATCTAGTTCCTGGTTGGTTTTTGACTTAAGTATAAGTGGATGGAAACAATATAAATGGCATTGTATGATCTAGAGAACTGAACAGGGAGTAAACAGGAAGTTAATAAAGGTTCCATCGTGCATATTATGTTTACTCTGAGTTTTATAAAGAGGTAATTTGCAAGAGTTAAGATAATCCCAGTATAGTTTATAATTTAAATGTCAGTCAGAATGAATGCTAAAATGCAACTGATTAACGACAGATTTCTGGTGGCAAATTAATTAGTATTTAATCTTGAGGATGTATTAAGATGTCATAAGATAAAAAAGAAAAGAGAAGTTAATCAGCAGTCATTTGCCTAAAGTGCACCAACTGTGCCTTTGGTTTTGTGTTGTTAGGTTTGAGACTTCTCTCTGAAAGCTAAATGAGTTTTCTCTTGCTTATATGAAAGCACGCCACACCATCAAAACAGAAATTGAACAGGAGCTCTTGTGTGGAGTGGAATGGAAATGAAATGAATTGCCTTTTAAAGGAGTACTTTCAGAAGGAAAACCAGTGACAAAATAATACCCAACATGCAGCTTGATCCTACACAGATATGCGTGAAAGTATGTCCCACTGTGTTTAGTGGGTTTTGTTCCCACAGAATTTGCATCCTTTAAAAGAGGGTTCTTTTTTTATGGTAGCATTGTCCTGTGTGTATTTTATTTTATTATTTTATTTCTCCTGCTCTGCATGCTGTTACTTTTTAGCATACTTTTTGGCTCTTGTTTTAAAATACTTGCTTGGGAATATATGCTTTTTGGTGACATTTATATTCCTAAAGGAACTTTTGTGTAAATAATTGATTGCACAGGATAAGCTGTCTTAAGGACTTCAGCATCTTCTGAATACTGTTCTGGTTATATCATCAGTATAATATTCATAACTGCCTTTTGAGAGAGTGGGAATGCTAGTCTTGGGTCACACCTCCATGTACATAACATGGGCCTTTTCTTATGCTTGTATGCTCACTGCCCAGTGGCTGCTCCCTGTAGCCACTCTTACATATTTAGATGATATAAATGTGGCCTTTCCTCCAAGAAAATCATGCTCAAGGCCGACTTCAGGTGTGAGCATGCCACCACAGATATGAAAAGTGGACCTATGTGGTGTCAGGGCTGGTCCACGGCTCTTTGGCATGCCTCTGCAGCTGTGGTCCTGGAATCCAACCTCCAGCTTGTTTGGAAGTGAAATTATTCTTTAGAATTTCCAGAGTGCTGCCTGGATCAGCTCGTCATGTAAATAGCAAGTGCTGCATTGCACTACATATGCTCACTCTCTGCTTTTAAATCCATTTTTCTGTTCAAATATCACACTCTTTCTTTAGAGACTGTCTGGCTCCTTTCAACAATTCAAGTCAGCCCTCTTGTTGCAAAATGTCAGCAGCGCCGCCACCTACGCTGGAAATCGACACCTTCTCTTCCCCTGACTTGTCTCACTCCTTCACAGTAGCGAGGATGCCTGTTAGGGTTCCTCACTTCAACAACTGTGCAACACACGCCGCTTCTCGAAGGCTTGAACAGATGGGAGATGTGCGGGGAAGCTCCCGTCCTTTCTGTGGTTCAGGTCAGCTGCCCCGTGTCCACATGCGAGCTCCCCTCGATTCGAAAACAAAAAACAAAGAACACTTGGAAGTTCATTTTGTTAACTTCTGTTGGTTTTGTCACCCTCTTCTGGCTTGTTCCAATGGGAAAAGTGTGCTCCGTGAGTGAGAATAGCATGTGTTTCTGTGCATTTTTTTTAAAATCATCTACTTTCCCCCACTGAATACAGGGTGTAATTCTTTTCTTTTACCCAAGAAAATTCAGAGATTTTCTTTTTCTCACCTCTAGAAAAAAGAAGACCACTCTGAAGAATATTCTCTGAATAGTCTGTAGCTCAGTCTCTTTCTCCCTTTCTCTCTCTCTCTCATTCTCTCTCCCTTTCTTTCTTTCTTTCTTTCTTTCTTTCTTTCTTTCTTTCTGGGGGTAACTTCCTCCCTGCCACTAGCACACTCAGTAACGACCTAGAAAAATCTAGGCTATAGCATTGTGGAGGATGCAAAATGGTGCCCAGGTTGCCAGCAGAGTTCTTGTTGCTGCCACCTGCAGAAACAATTGTCAGGGGAAAAAGCTGTGCTCCTGGCACCATTAATCAGCAATGTAGAGGAGCCAGGACTCGCAGGGATACTGAGCCAGGGCATTTTTTGCTGACGGGGAAATTGATGTCATCTGCCACCCAACTCGGAGTTCCCTGGTCACTGCAAGTTTAGGTGTAATCCGCACAGAAGCTCTTGCACAGAGGTGAAAGGAAAGTCTGATGCTGCGCGACACATACAACGGGAACATGGAATGTGAGAAGCATGAATCAAGGCAAATTGGAAACTATAATGCATGAAATGGAATGTTTTGACGTTGCTGTTCTTGTGGTGAGTGAAGTGAAGTGGACTAGAACAGGTCATTTTCAGTCAAATCAGCACAAATACTCTGGAGATGACAAATTCAAAAGAAATGGAGTGGGGTTATAAGGGGGTTATAATGCAAATGCAATGATTGAATTATATCAGTCAGAATATGTGACAAACCTATCAACATAACCATTGTTCAAGTCTATGCCCCAACAGCAGATGTTGAAGAAGAAGAAATCAAAAGCTTGTATGCAAGTATCTAGAAGGTGATTGATGGCACACAAAGACAAGACATGCTGACAATCATAGTGAATGGAATGCAAATGTAGGAAACAGAGCAGAATCCAATGTTGTAGGAGAATTTGGCTTAGGGGTCCGAAACAAAGCAAGAAAATTACTCATAGCATTCTGCGAAGCCAACAGCCTGTTGATTGCAATACATACTTCAAGCAACCAATCAGACAACTGTATGCATGGACATCAGGAGTTGGCCAATACAGAAGTCAAATAGACTATGAAATTGGAAACAGGAGATGGGAAATCCATGTTCTTATTGCCAAAACAAGAGCAGGAACCAATTGTGGTAGTGTCCATGAACTGTTAATATAAAAAACCAGGGTCGAGCTAAACAAAGATCACTAACAGAAGCATTGTGCCCAAATGCAACTTCAACAATGTTCCTGAGGAACTGAAGATCATATAAAGAAGACATTTGCATTAACTGAACTTAACTGACCATGAGCCAGAAGAACTATGGACTGAAACTAGATACATGATTAGGGAAGAATGCCAAATGACAATTTCTGTGGCGAAAAGAAAGAAAAGAAGCAACATAATTGCCCAGTACAGGTGAGATGCAAAAGCAAAGGTGACAGAAAAAGGATCAGAATGTAATTTTTGAGCTACTATCACAAAAAGAACTATGACAATTCCTACTGCAAATAAATAGAAGAGTACAAGAAAAACAAGGGAACTCCCACAGAAGATCCATGAAATCAAGGGAAATTCACACCCAGATTAGGTATGCTGGATGACCAACAGGAAAACATAGGAGGATAATACTAGAACAAGGATAACATAAAGAGAAGGTGGAAACAATCTATACTACACAGAGCTATAGATGGCCCTGAAAACAATGGGTGTGCCTCAGCATTTGATTGTCCTCATGCATAACCAGTATTATAGACAAGATGCTAGTGTTAGGACAAAATATGAAGAAACAACAGCGTCAGGTAAGGGTGCACTTTATCCATCTGTATGCAGAACATTCCATAAGGAAACTGGATTAGGATCAGAGGAAACAGAATTGAAAACTGAGAAAAAGATACACTATTGAAGTGAGATCTGCAGAAGAAACCATATTACTAGCAGAAAGCAGCAGTGAATTGGAATGACTGAAGGTGAAAGAAGAAAGGGCTAAAGCAGGACTGCAACTGAATATTAACTTTATTGTTAATAATGAAGAAATCAAAATTGTGATAGATTTTGTATACTACAGCTCAGCCATCAATTCAGAGGGAGATGGCAGCCAAGTAATTACAAGAAGACTGAGAATTGGAAGGGCAGCAGTTGAAGGAACTAGAGAAGATCACTTAGCATGTGTAAGGACATTTTACTGGAAACCAAGGCCAAGATTATAGTGTTGCATTCCCTGTCATTATGTATGGGTGTGAAAGGTGGCCAGTGATGAAAGCAGATAGAAAGAAAATCGAGATGTCCTGCATATGCACATGGTAGATCTGTCATGAGCAGAGCTGACTGGAGCTAAGGGTCAGATTAGATGGCCTGGGTGGCCCCTTCTGATGCACTCTGTTTCTATGTTTCTAACATCTGGTACTGGAAGAGAATTCTGTTAAAACCCTGGACTGACAGAAAGACAAACAAGTGGGTCATAGATCAAATCAAGTCAGAACTTGCCCTAGAAGGAAAAATGACAAAGTTGAAGTTGTCATAAATTGGGTACATCAGGAGAAGATGAAACTTGCTGGAGAAGACAATGGTGCTATTGAAAGTTGAAACCACAAAAGAAAAGGAGAGCAAATATGAGCTCAATTGACTCGAAAAAATCCACAGCCTTGACTTGCACTGAAGCAGGGCTGTCATGGATAGGACATTTTGTGGGGCTATACAGTTGCCATAAGTCCGAAATAACTTAAAGAGAAGAAAATCATACAACTTCCAACATTCCAGAGCTACTATTGTTGACCAAGTATTGCTGGTCCTTCTTCTGCCTGAATATGGTATGGGATGAAATGCTAAAGTCATGCTGAATGCAAGACAGACAGACATTAGGGTCCAGCCTGGCAGCAGCAGCCTAGAGAGCTACCCAGTCTTGGGTCTGCATTCCACAGGAATGATGACTGGGAATGTTAATATTCCACACTTCTCCTGGCTTTGGGGAACTATGGAAAATGGAAAAGGAGAAGGATGCCAACACAGGGCAATATTAGAATGGGCAATATTAAAATGGATCACAGAGTCTACTCATCTACACCAGGGGTTTCCACCAGTTTTAGGCATTAGGACACATCTGGCAATTGGAGAAGCAGCTCTAGGCATCAGTGGGTCACTTTCTATAATGCAGTTTGAGAATCTTATAAAGCTTTTAAGATATGCATGTGTTGCTTATTTGGGGTTTTCGTCTACTTTTGTTGAAACCTATGTTTAACTATTAGATAAGTTTATGCCTTTTATGGAACTCCATGTAAGTATATTTTAAAATGAGGAAATCATTATTTTTAATTAAAGATTAAATTACACCTGCATCGAATGTTGTGGGCAGGACAAGTGCGCTTTTACTTCTCTCTAAGCATGTGAACCAGTTAGGATAAAGATATATCTTTTTTCTTGGGGAGCAGAGAGATTTTTGTCTTTGGCATTGCGCTAATACTAAAAAGATCATTTAATGGAACTTCATGATAGGTTTAGAGCGAGAGAGTTGGCCAGAGAAATAGAGGGGCACTGTACGTGCCTGAAATGCTGAGTGAATGCACTCCTGCCCTCGCAATATAGTGTCCCTTGCTGTCACTAGCTGAACTATGGAATTCTCTTCCACAAGTGAATGTGATAGTTCTCAATTTGGATGCTTCAAACGAGGACTGGGCAAATTAATGTAGGACAAGGTTAACAATGGTTACTGGTTCTGAAGGCTATACAGAACTATACAGAAACAGGGGTTTGTTACAAGAAACACATAAGAGAAATCATAATAAGGATATTATTAAGCATCCATCATTAGGAGATCAATATTTTGCTAATAGGACAAGTCCAGGGCAGTGGCTATAATTTTTAGAAATGACAGAAAATGTGAGGTATTAGATCAATTAAGGGGCCCTGATGGTAGAGATATTATAGGGAAAGGGAAGCTAGAGAATAGATTGTTGACTATAGGCTCTTATTATGCCCCAAATATTAGTCAAGAAAATTTTATGCAAAATCTTTTAAAGAAGGTTAAAAACATTGCCTGGGGGGAAGTTATTCTAGGAGGAAATACAAACTGTATTTTAGACTGAAAATTGGACACAAGTTCCAAGAATAGGAAAGTATTAAGTGAGAGGATTAAAATTAATAAATTAATTAGAAGAGCAGGATTAATTGAGGGGGTGGAGATATTTAAACAGCAAAGTGAAAGATTTTACGTTCTTCTCTAAAAAAATACGTGACATATTCAAGAATAGATCATATTTTTGTTTCAGAAACTCTAGTGCCACATCTAGTTAGAATATATTTTGATATGATTTTATGTTTGGACCATGGCCCAATTAAAGTTTGCTGGTCTAATAAAGAATTAAGGAATAAACCTAGGATTTGGAGACTGTTCCAACATATAGAAACATAGAGAAGGGCCTCCTGGGCCATCCAGTCTGACATGATATGTCTAAATAGAGAAATTATTGAAAAAATAAAAGAGGATATAAAAATCTTCTATGAACTGAATGATAAAGAAGGAATGAAACATTCCACATTGTGGGATACATTGAAAGCATTTCTAAGAGAGAAAATTATTATGGTGGGATCAAGCCTTTAAAAAATTAGAAATAATTTGAAAGAACAATTGGAAAAGAAAAGAATTGTCAGAGGAGATAAGAAAGGTGGATCTAAGAAGGTTTTTAGGAAACTAACAAGAGCTAGAGCTGAACTAGAGGCATTGGACACAGGTAAAACTCAGGTAGCTATGAATAATTTAAAGAGAAATTATTATGAACATGGGATTAAAAACACTAAATTGTTATCATATGCAGTTAAGAAAAAAGCTATAAAAGAGCATTTGTATCTGTGAGAACTAAAGAGAAAATTGTTAGTTCACAACAACAATGATGAACTAACAATTTCAATGATTATTATAAAGCCTTGTATGAAACAGAAATTGTATCAGATATAAATACTAAGAAATTTGTGAATCTGTTATCAGTTAAACATATTTTAGATGAACATAAGCAGCAACTTAATTCCCCACTGATATTAACAGAGATAAAAACAGTAATTTGTTGTTGTTGTTAGTCACGAAGTCATGTCCAACCCATCGGGACCCCATGGACAACATTCCTCCAGGCCTTCCTGTCCTCCATCATCCCCCAGAGTCCACTCAAGCTCACACCAACCGCCTCAGTGACTCCATCTAGCCACCTCATCCTCTGTTGTCCCCTTCTTCTTTTGCCATCTATTGTTCCCAGCATTAGACACTTCTCCAGGGAGTCCTTCCTTCTCATTAGGTGGCCAAAGTATTTGAGTTTCATCTTCAGGATCTGGCCTTCTAAAGAGCAGTCAGGGTTGAACTCCTCTAGGACTGACCGGTTTGATCACCTTGCGGTCAAAGGGACTCGCAGGAGTCTCCTCCAGCACCACAACTCAAAGACCTCAATCCTTTTGCGCTCAGCCTTCCTTATGCTCCAGCTTTCACAGCCATACATTGCAACTGGGAAAACCATAGCCTTGACTGTACACTCTTTTGTTGGCAGGGTGATGTCTCTGCTTTTTAGTATGCTGTCTAGATTTGCCATAGCTCTCCTCCCCAGGAGCAAGCGTCTTTTAATTTCTTGGTTGCAGTCCCCAACTGCTGTGATCTTGGAGCCCAGGAAAATAAAATCTGTCACTACCTCCATTTCTTCCCCATCTATTTGCGAGGAAGTGAGAGGACCGGATGCCATGATCTTCGTTTTCTTAATGTTGAGTTTCAGGCCAACTTTTGCATTCTCCTCCTTCACCCACATCAAGAGGCTCTTTAGTTCCTCGTCATAGAACTGGTCATTCATAGAACTGGTCAACTTCAGCCTCTTCAGCACCCGTGGTTGGGGCATAGATTTGGACTATTGGGATGTTGAATGGTTTTAATTTAATTAAAACCATTTAATTTAAAACCATTAAATTTAAATTAATTTTAATTAAATTTAAAAACAGTAATTACAAGTCTTAAAAAAGGAAAATTGTCAGGTTGAGATGGATTTACAGCAGATTTCTATAAAATTTTGGAAGGAGGTATTTCAGGACATCTATTAAAATTGTTTAATTCAATTTTGGATGGTGGAGAAATACCAGTATCATGGACGACAGCTAGAATAATAGCCACTTTAAAACCAGAAAAGGACCCCCAGAAGCCCTCTTCATATAGACCTATAGCTGTGCAAAATCAAGGCCAAAATATTTTTTCATCAATATTGGCTAAAAGACTAAATAGTTTTGTCATTAATTATATACATTCAGATCAGTATGGGTTACTGCCAGGCAGACGTATATAGGATACAACTCGTAGAGTATTGAATTTTATAAATATAGCAAATAAACATATGAAGGGAATTGGCAATACTCTTGTTAGATGGACTTAAAGCCTTTGATCAGGTGGAGTGGCACTACATGCTAGATTTAAACTAGATGTAATAGAAGAAATGAGTGAAAAATTTGTTGAAGTGTTGAGAAATGTGTATGTAGGGATCAGTGTCAGTGCTTTTTAATGCATTAGACTCTGAAAATTTTGAAATACACAGAGAAACAAGACAAGGGGATCCTTTGTCCTCATTAATAGTCACATTAGTAATTGAGCCATTAGCTGCACAAATTTGAGAAAGCAAAAATATTAAGGGGCTATTATTTAAAAATAGAAAGCATAAAATAAATCTCTATGCAGATGACATGGAGGACCCATTAAAAAGCATAGATTCATTGAAGCAACTATTACAAGAGTATAGTTATTATACAGGTTTAAAAATTAGCTATCAAAAATCTAAATTGTTATGTAACTTCTCTATTGCAGAACAGAAGGAAATTAAAAGAAGGTCAAATTTAGATTTATGCTATTCAAGCTTTAAATGTTTCAGCATGTGGATAACAAAAAATATGGATCAATTAATATATAGACATTACCAAAAAAGTTTAAAATTGTTAAATAAAAAATGAGGACTTGGAATAAATTGAATTAAAAAAAAAAGAAAAAGAAAAAAAATGGACAGCTGGTTGTAATTGATACAGTGTAGGGCCAGTGTAAGGAAGCTGTTCAGAAGCTGGGTCTTTTCTGCCTGGAGAAGAGGAGACACTGAGGGGATCTGTTGGTGACATATAGGTATGTGAGAGGGTGTCACATGGAGGTGGGTTGAGACCTGTTTTCTCCTGTGGAGGAGGGCAGGATCTGTTCCACTGGGGCAAAGCTTGAGGAACCAAGATTCAAGATGGATGCCAGGAAGTACTTCTTGACAGTTTGGACCCCAAGGGTATGGAATGGGCTTCCACAGGAGGTGGTTGAAGCCCCATTGGTGAGGTTGTTCTAGAATAGGCTGGACATGCACATGGTAGGCATGTCATGAGCAGAGCTAGCTGGAGCTAGGGGTCACACTAGATGGCCCAGGAGGCCCCTTCTGACTTGCTCTGATTCTATGTTTTGTGTTTCTGTGTAACTCACCCAGGGAGCCTTATAGCTAATTGGGTGGGATAAACATCTAATTAATTAATAAATGCTGGAGGCAATGGACCTTGGTCCCATACGACATGGCTCTTCTTACATCTTGCTGTCAGAAAATGTTGAGTTAAATCAGAAAGGCCAAGACAACTGATTGACAACTGTTCAGCCTCAACAGGGTACACAAATGCAATGAGGGGACACAGAGCTGTATGTAGTGCCTTGTGCTTCAGCCTAGTCCCCTCAGTGCCCCACTGCCCCTTACTGAGCAAGAAGCTCTAAAGATGCACTCCACTCTGATTCACTTGAGAAAGAGCAAAGATCTCCACACAACAGAGGACTGTGCTTTTTCAGAGTGAACTTCTTCAGACCTTGCTTCTCTGGGTAGCAAATGTGGGGCTGTAGACCTGTGGTGGGGCTGGTGCATGGTGCAAACATAGAGCGAAGAGCCAGTAGGTGTGGCCCCTTGACCCTGTCTTGAGTTGATGGACTCTGTCCATGCTGGACTCTTAAACAAGGCCCTGATGCCCCTTAAACCCATTTGCATATCATCAGAGCAAACAGACCCAAACATTTCACTGAACATAACGCAAACGTATTTGGCAGGAAAGAAAAAGAAAACATAACGTTTCCTACAGTTTCTGGCTAAGTCCCAATCTTTGGCTTGCTCAGCTCTTCTTATATTGGTTGCAATGTTCTGCAACCTTACAAGGATTTATGTCCTGTCAAACACTATGAAGGATGCTTTGATGTAAGTGTATTTTGGATAAAACTGCTTGATCATGACCAGCAGGCAGGCTCCCTTCCTGAGCCAAGGACAAATCCTTCCGATTTTATATTTTGCTTCTCTTACTCTGCATGTGGGCTTGCTATTTCCTCTTGGTTCATAGCATTTGTCCTGGCACCAGCAAAAGACATTCATGTGCGTTGATCAGATCTGCCCAACTCTGCCAGCAGCTTGAGTCAAGTGTCTTTTGTACATGTTGATTGGAACATAAGATTAACTGAATTGCTTCAGAATCACTTGGCTATTAAACCTTTTATCTGTATGCCTCTTTTCCCTCCAGGAGGATTTCAGCAAATCTGCTATCTCTTATATGATACCTAACAGAATTAATGCACAGTTATCTTGAATCATGTTTGAATTTCTATCATTAAAAAAGATAAATTAATATGGGATGCTTTTGCTGAATCGGTACTACTTGGGACCATGAGCAGGGACAGAGATTCCTTCAGGATCAGGAAAAAAATGCTCTCTTGTTATTTACACCAATATCAAATGGCATAAAGGGAAACAAGCTGTGTGAAGTTTCATCATGGTTTGTATTTTGCAAATTATATGTGTGCATCTAATAGCTCAATGAAGCAGTAATTTCAAGCATTCTTTGGTTCACTGTTCTGAACATACTATCAAGGATGCCAGAAGAGGAGATGTGGAACTATAGATATTTCCCACCTTCAACACCTCCATGGTAAGTTCAAGAAGTGTTGAGGAATCTAGTTTAGACAGTGAGATGCTAAGCTGGACAACCCTAGGAGTGGCGCCTTTGAAACATAGTGTTCTCTGTGAGCAGAAGGTTTGGGAGAGCAGGGAGCTGACCAGTGAGCAATGGTAGTCCTCTTCACCCTCTTTTTAAAAATCATTTGACTAGCCCCTTACAATGCCCCAGCAAAAGAGAATTCTGCCATGGGGAATTGGGAACTACTCCTTTCTTCAATAACATGCCACCAGAATGACACTTTTTCATGAGAAACATGATGATGGGGAAGACAGTAAGTACCATACAGTTGGTGCAACTTCCATCTGAAATAGTCCACTAATTTATCCTTAACAAAGAAAAAAAACTTACCCATAATATATGGGATGGTTTCTGCTGCTGAATGAGCATCATTTTGAACTAAGGTTACTACTAACATGAGTTTTCTGTCCCCCTTTTCACAACTTCTTAAATGGGCCTTCTTATTTGTCACCTTACCTGGATACTTCTGCAAGAGGAGGTAGGACAGATGACGTTTGGAGTCATTGCTTTATCCCACAAGAGAGACCCCGTATGCTTGAGCTGTTGGAACAGAACCACAAATTTGTGGGGACTGCTCCCAGGCTTTCGGGAATCTTGACCCTCAGCATCTGCTGCTTTTCAAAAATTAAGCCTGGACATTATTCTTTTATTATTAGGTTTCATGCTTTCAGTTACTGAATTGTTTCTGCTGGGACTATTATGCCATCTTCTTCTTTTGGTTTGATTTTTGAAAATCGTGTCTATATAAAGAAAGTACATAAAAGCTGGCAATTAAACTAGCCTATCAAATGTTTGCAGTTTACGTTGCTCAATTGCACAGGAAGTATTAGTATCAGATCAGTGATAGAAAGGGAAAGTTTTGGAAAGGGTGTGGAGGGGAGCAATGAAAAAGAAGAAACAAGAGGTCTCATGTTACCAGTATGCTGTCTCTGGATATCATCACCATTTAGTCCTCACCACAACCTTGTGTGGTAGCTGAGGCTAGGAGAGGGCTGAGACAAGGCCACATCCTGGGTCTCTTGGATCACTGCACTGCATGACAGAGCAGAGACCTGCTGGCGATACGACCTGCTCCCTTTCCATCTTGAAGCCTGGGTTAAGCTGACGAGCCAGTTCTGTGCCACAGCCTATATTCCTGCTCCAGGCCTACTACAGAGAAAAGACACTCCTGAGTAAATTGTGCAGGCAGGTAGCGAGATAAGATTTGCTCCTACTGCAACGACAGCATCACAAAATCCTTTTAAAGAAGAAGCCACCCTTTCCCATTTTCACAGTGCCATGGAGAGGAGACCTGCAGCTTGGGATGAATTTCACTGGTGAGCCCTGAAAATCACTGAAATCCATCCTCTAATTATTTGCTGCTTGAGACTGGAGAGGTAATTGAGGGACATTTTTATATTCAGATCTGGGTGCATGTCTGCTCTGCATGTTCATTCAACAAAGGCGGCAGGAAATTGCTCCTAGGGAAGTCTGATCTTTTCACTTTTGCTGGGGTATATTTTAAGAGACACCAGCAATGATGCACTTTTTTGTTTCACAACAAAAGGTGATCTGCCATAACTGTTAGAGAAAACTAAATGTAAATGAACTGTGAAATAGCGAAGTGTGAATCAAAATTCTTTGCAAACCAGGCTGCTGAATTTCCCAGTGTGATCAAATGAAATGTTAAATTTGCTTCAAATAATAATCTCTTCCCTAGCTGGGACTTTGACTCCGACCTTCTTGTTCTCTTTTCTCTCACCAGGTTTGTCTTTCTGAAGGCAGTGGTGCAGAAAAGGAGAGGAAGTTCTTTTTGGCAAATGTTGGTACAACAGAGATGAAGCGGCTGGCACTGGAGACCTAGTGGCCCTTTCCCTTGAGTTTACTGCAGCATTGCTCTTCTAATTCACCCTAAGTAGCTGGTGGCCAAATTCTGAAATCACCTGAGCAAGACTATGGAATTAAAGTATAGGCAGTCCCCAGGGTAGAACAAGTTCTGTTCCTGAGAAAATGGAAATCTGTCTGGATCATGTATAGTTGGTGCTCTACTTTTGTGGGGGTTGGGAGCTCAGGAACCCCTGAAAGTGGAAAAAGTGTGAATATCTCTACCCTACCCCCAAACTTAACCAGCACCTCTTCCTCTTTGCAGCAAGGAAACTCTGGAGAAATAGGTGGGGTAGGAAGGCCAGCTATGGATGCTTCCCTCTCTCCCTTCTCACTTCCATTCTCTCTAGGGTGATGATGAATTTCTGCAGTATTTTTTTTTTAATTAGCAGGCTTTATGGCAGTTCATGCATAAGTACAAGTTGTTCGTAAATCGGATGTCCTTCACTCAGGGACTGCCTGTATCATGAAACTATTATAGAGACTTCAAGAGGTAGTTTAATCCAAACACTGCTTGATGAAAATCTTGCAACTTGACCATGACGGATGGACAAAAAGATAGAAAGTTCATCTATGTCTGTCTGTCTATCAGATCTCTGCTTAAATCTTTATAACCCTTCCAATATTTGAAGACAGAACCCTTTAATCTTTTTCTGCAGTCTCTACATACCCAAATATTTCAACTGTTAAGTGTCTAGATGTTTTACAATCCTGGTCATGTGTACTGAACAAAGCACAGTCTTGGAATGCTTTCCTTTGTCATTCCATAGAACATGGAATCACCTACATGTTTGTCCTTCCACTCCATTTGTAGCTGTGCGACTTTAAGCAATTCTATGTTTGGTCTGAACAGCACCTCCTTTTAATGGCAAAGAAGAGTTTCTATTAACAAAAAAAGTTCCTGTGGGAAACCTCTCTGCAGGTAGAAAAATACCATGTGTTGGATTCAAAGCTGCCTTTCTTCTTTTGTATGAAGCTTTCCTGCACTGGAGGAGTGGAGTCTAGGCTTGGAACATTGCCAGTCTGGAACTAAGTCTTAGAATATGTAACCGATACAAATTCCCTTCCCCTTAGTTGACTGGCTGGATACAGAAAGGGATGAAGCCACAAATGAAAAAGAAATACTGAGCAAGCAAAGCATAAACCTAACTAAGGGGTTGAGTAACATCATTCTGTGTGCATGAACAGGGCAAGCGGGGCCCTTACATTTCCCTTGGGAAGAAAGGGGTTAACGTATCCAACATCATGTATCCAACCTGGGCTGAAATGGTGCCATTTAGATACTTCAGGGATCATGGGGAATAAAAGGTTGGCTGGGAATTGCAGGATATTTTTTTGGCTAAATAGGCAAAGATTTGCCCTCTTAGTCATGCAGACTTTGTGGGTACTTGCCTTCATTCTCAGTTTAAATAATAAAAATTTTGATGCTAATCTGATAGCTGTTCTGTTTAATAGATTCTAACAACATCCAGTGGCATTCCTACATATGCCATACTCACATACAATAGCATCCACACCACCATTGTCATTATCAACAGCAACAATTTTTGTGTGTTTAAACATATAGTCTAAGAACAAGACCTGAAGCAGAGCCCAAGAGAAGTCTGTCCTATTCCATTCTCCACAGCACATGAGCTGTTTCTGACTGGTTCATTATTGCAGTGCTTTTTCTGTGGAGCTTCCCTTGAAGGCTCTTCGAGAAATAACTTGGTCTGGGTGGCCTGACTTTGCCTTCTGGCCCACTTGCACTGGTTGTCTTCTGGCCCACTTGCCACTGGTATGCTTCCAAGCCCAATCCAGGGTGGTGGTTTTAACCTGACAAAGCCTTCCATGGCCTAGTATCTCAATGCCTGATAGAATGCTTCTTCCAACCACCTGAATCTCAACATCTGAGGCCTTACTCTGAACGCTGCCTCCAAGGGAAGGAGGCTCAGTGGGCGGCATCAACAAAGAAGGCCTTTGCTGTCTGTATTTTGTAATCATCTTCCTGCTGAGGCACCACTTGGCACCCACTTAATTCTTCAGTGCCAGAGAGGTCGTTGAGGCCCCATCGGTGCGGGTGTTCAAAGACAGGCTGGGCATGCACATGGTGGGCATGTCGTGAGCGGAGCCGGCTGGTGCCGGAGGTTGGACTAGATGGCCCAGGAGGTCCCTTCTGACTTGCTCTGTTTCTATGTTTCTCTGAGGCATTTATCAACTCCAAAGAGTACGTGGTGAATTGCCAGCTGGTTTTTGCAGGGCTAGCTGCATGGTCAGGTTTTAGCTGTATAGTTGCAAAAATGAAGTTTTAAATATGAATGTAAGCTTAATGTAATTTTATGAGCCTTTGGCTATTGGGCAGTAGAAAAATGAAATAAATAAGAAGTTTTATTGTCCCAATTTATACTGTATTTTACTGTATTTATTATTATTCACTTCCCAGAGAGCTTCAAGTATTAGGCAAAGAGATATTAAGTAATTAAGTAAATAAAACCATTTGCAATACTGGTCAGTGTGGATAATGTAATCTATGAATGGCCCAAGCTAAATTTCTCTTGGGAGAATAACCCTATTCAGACAAACACTTAATTTGTCTTTGTCCCTATTCAGGCTCCTTATACATGCACCAAAAGCAATTTCTTTCATTTTTCAAAAGGTGATAATCTTATTCCATTGAGTTTTTTTAATGATTGTACCTAGAAGTTTTAGAGTGAATTTTGATGCACCTCTGCTTAGGGAACAAAAATTTTTCATAGTAGCAAAACAGCACACCAAATTTGTAGATTTGGGGAGAAACCTTTGTCAACAAAGCAACATTCAGTGCTTAGACAAAACTGTATACTTTTTAAAATGCACATAAAATCTGTACATTCAGGCATGCATTATGAAACATGTAAACTAGAAAAGTGGGAATTTGTGTATAGTCTTCTATTTCAAACTCTTGTGAAAACAAGAGACAATGAGCTTAACCTCAAAAACTTCACAATCCTGGTGACACTACATTGATGGGGCATCAAACAGGTAGACATTGGGGAGAAGATAATCTGGTTTGTTTTTAACATGAAAGTATCTTAATTTTCACTTTCTGAACAAATATGATATTCACACTTCTCTGAATTTTGTCATGCAGTTCACCAATTAAAATGTGGATAATAATGCATTCTTTTTCCAAGAAATAGGTATATGGGGGGTGCTGGGGAGAGCAAAATTAAAATCTAGACAATTTTCAAACTTAAGCAGAAACAGAAGTAAGCAATGGAAAGAAAACAAAATTTGTCAGTTTGTCTAGAGTCTTTCTAGGATCAGTCCATTTCCAGTCTTGATTAGTTTTTCATGTGTTATTTTAAGTCTGCTCCATCCTGTTTCTGCATTAAAAATGTGCAAAAAGATGCATTTAAAAATAGGCAAATACAATTTGAAACCTGTAAAATAGTTAAAATCATGTCAAAATATGTTTACACTTAAGCTGTATATTTCTGAATCCACTTTATCCTAAAATGCACATTTTGCATATATTTGGAGATGGTTTTGAGGTAAGCAAATGCATTGCAAAGTTCAGAGAAATGCACATTCTGAATCATAATTGTATTTGGAACCTCAGATGAGTTGCAGATTCCTTTGCTCCACCTTTGCTACCAGTGAAATGGTTTCCTTTCTTTCATATCCCACCTTTCAAGGACTTTTCTAGGGCTGCTTACAAAATAAAGGCAAATAAAAGGATAATTATATTGAGAGTCAGGGTGGTGTAGTGCTCAGTGTATTGCACTGGATTCTGGATATCCAGGTTCTAGTGTCCACGCATCCATGAAGCTCAATGGATAACTTTGGGCCAGTCCCTGACTCTTGGCTAACCTATCCCACAAGGCTATTCCGAAGACAAAATGAAGAGGATTTGGGAAGTCATCTTGGTTTCTTTTCAGGAAAAGAGGCAGGATTGGAATGTAATAAATAAAAATTAAAAAAGAAAGAAATGCAAAGAGAAATAGCATCTTTCACAGCAGATTAAATACAGTGACATAAAAGCAATTGTTATGGGGTATAACTTCAAAATATCTGAAAAAATGAAATGGTTTCTAGCTGGGACTAAAATAGTATTTCAGTACACAGCAGGTAAGCCTGCCATATTATGTGAAGTCTTCATCTGTTCCCTCCCCATGTAGCAACTTGCTTGGCTTGCTGGATTTATCTGGAGGGATTTGCTCTGTAAGCACCATTCTCCTGTGACCTGCTTTGCAAAGTTCTGTCATCTCAGCTGTGTGGCATTATCTCTTAGTTCTCACCAGGAGATTGTCCGCTCTTTTCTGGGGACGAGGTGGGGGCAGGGTGGTGTGTGTGTGTGTATGTCTGTGTGCAGACTAGATGATGTGGGAATCTATCTATGCTTCCAACTTGATACTTGGATTGTTGAATGAAACTGGGAAATGCAAACTGGGTGATAGTCCTAATTCAGAGATCCAAATTCTAGTATTCCAGAGCATGATCTGGATCATTTACACTTTAATAGAAACATAGGAAAAAGCAAGTCAGAAGAGTCCCCCCGGCCATCTAGTCTGACCACCGGCTCCAGCTTGCTCCACTCACGTAATTCCCAACATGTTTCTGTCCAATCTTTCCTTGAACACCTTCACTGATGGGGCTTCAACCACATCCCTTGGAAGCCCATTCCATATCCTGGGGGTCCTGTCAGAAGTGCTTCCTGGCATCCAACTTGAAGCTGGTTCCTTGAGCTTTGCCCCATTGGAACGTGTCCTACCCTCCACTGTAGGAAAGAACCGATCATGGCTCTCCTCCACATGACATTCCCTCACATGCCTATAAGCATCTGGTTGGTGACTGCAGACAACTGTGTGATGGACTAGGAAAAGCTCCTCAAGAGAGCTAAGTAAGTTTTGGTCTCATCCTGGGCCTAAGGAGGGCTTAACTCATCATTCAGGAGAAGATTTTACAGTCTTTCTTCCCCAGTCTTCCCTAACCTTATGACCATCCTATATTTTGTATTATAGCTGGCAGAAAATTTCCCAGGTTTCAGGCTGAACTTTCCCCCCAACGCCTGCTTTCTGAGCTTTAACAGGCATCTTCTGCCCGCACAGTATGCATGCAACAAATGTGGAGGAAGGGTTTTTCCACAGAGGAAGAGGACATTGAACTCCCTACAGTGTGAGACAATATCATCTATGAGCATATTGGCCATGCATTCTGCTCTCTGGGTGGACTGAACCTTAATAGTATCCTTCAGCTGGGAATAAGATTGGTTTCTTGACCTTTAATGAAGAACAAAGGAAATAGCTGGCATGGACTGTTCCTTTTTCTCCTTTGTTGACCTTAAGGGATCAGTCTTTGCCATACTGTTGCACGTGTGAGGTGCGTGTCTTACACCAGCTGTCCTTTCTTTTCCATCTGCCAAGTTCTTTGCTTCAAAGGTGTTTTCTTCTATCATCCTTCATTTAAGGGTCAATCCTCCCTTTTTTCTGTCATGCTTTGTTTGTAATTCTGGCTTGGTTCATTCTTGGCACAAATAAGAATTGTACTTCCTTCATCTTTTGATAAAAATGCCCAAAGTTTAGCAGATTTCTTCAAAAATAAAATGGACAAAATTGAGATTTCTTCCCAGAGAGCCATTTTGAGTGCTTATCTTTGGAAGGCTGGTGAATAAAAGGGACAGAACCTTCTTGGTGGTGACCTCACATGTCTGGTCTCTGTGCACATTTCCACCACTGCTCAGGCCCCATCATTAGAAGGCAAGTGGCCCCCATTATAAGTGATTGTTTTAACATTTAAATCTCTAAAGGGCTTCAGGTCAGGTTATCTGAAGAAACACCTTGTCCCATATGTCCCTACCTGGTCCTAATGACCATCTGCCAAGGTCCTTCTCAGGGAACTCCCCACTTAAAGAAGGAAAGGGGGTGGCAACCAGGAGAAGGGCCTTTTCTGTAGTGGCCCCCCATCTCTGGAATATGCTCCCTAGACAGGTATACCTGGCACTATCCCTGCCATCTTTTTGGTCCCAGGTGAAAAGTTCTTATTTTCCAGTTATTTTCCTGTTGCTGTATGGACTGTTGCTTTGTTGTATTGTTTATTGTGTTATTGTTATTTAAAATGAGTATTTTATGAATTGTATATATGACTTTTAAATGTGTAAACTTCCCAGAAAGCCTGCAGACTATGGGGCAGTGTATAAATGTGATAAATAAAATAAATAATAATAACAATGGATCCCAACATTTTGGAACCTGATCCTAAAATTCTAGTACTGTGGATCATTAGCACCTGCACGGGGTGATTCCTGCAAACTGGAAATGATTGCTATGATCATACAGTTAGCTCTTAGGTGCTGTTTGTATGAGGTGCTTGATTCAAACTTGGGTAGCTATCTAAATTAATTTTAATGAGAGAATCAGTGAGGCTTGAGCTCAGGAAGGCTCTGAAGCATCATCTATCTCATTCCCATTCTCAAAAGTGAACTTGTTCTCGCCATTGCTGCAACAGAAAACTATGCCCTTGATGTGCACATTTTAAAAGCTTACATCCATGTATGTACTCCTGACCCTCTACCCCACAACTTCAGAATGTGTATTTTTAAACAAACCAATCTTTGGAACATAGTCAAAATGCACTCGCATTTGGACAGGGTGCGGATGGACCTGGCAGGTCCTGGTCAACATCAAATCTAAATGAAATTTTCATGCAACTATTTATCAACCAGTAAATTATTTTCCCATAGCTTATCACATGCATCTTACACTTCATTTCCTTTTAATCCTCCCAAATAAGATCTTCCAATATGACTTCTACATGTCAAGCCCACATTCATACCTCAAAGCACATAGCAAAGTGAGACTCACATAAACAGAAGTATCCAAATGAGAAAAAGAACAACAGAGATGCAGAGAGATCCTGCTTGCTTGCTTGCTTTCCAGCTTTTCTGCAAAAACACACATAGCTTGGGAGGAATCAGATGTGGGAAATGCCTGCTTAAGAGAGCTCATGCTCGTATTTTCTCATTTGCAATATTCCTTGCTGTAGTAATGCAATATAATCATCCATATAGTGTTCATCACCACTGTTTATTTGCCATCTTTAAATTCCCCAATGAATTTGCTAAGCTTCCCAAAGATTAAAGGACTTGTTCAACAGACTGAGCCTTCACCAATGCATTTAGGTGCTTCCTGTATATTCAGAGATGTTAATCTTTTCTTTTTTTACAATTGACCTACTTAATAGCCTGCACAAATTTGATAAGAAATTTAATTGGCAGCTTTTTGCATCTTCTCAATGTCTCTAGTCTTAGCAAAGATGGAAGCAGAAGCATTTAATTAAAGAAGAAATAAAACAATGAGCCCCGATTGGGGAATTCTATTGAGTGGAAAATGGCAATGCATTCTTCACTATGTATTGGTTTAATTGATTTAATTTTTGAAAATACCACAAATTATCTATAGAAGGAATAACACTGAATATGTATACTTGAAAAAAGCAATCATGCCTATTCATATGCTGCATATTTATCACCTGTCAGTCAAGAATATGAAGGTATCTTAAGAATGCACTGAAAATTTTGTGATGACATGATTATGGTTGTTAGCAAGTTGGCACTTAACAGGACATATGGGGAAATACAACTGATAATTAAGCAAGCAGCAGTTTGCTCTGGTGCATGTATATATACTGTATTCTTATTAAAGTTTTATAATGGTATGGAGAAAGCAGATAGAGAAAAATGTGTATCCCTTTCCCATACTACTAGAATGGCATTGACGGATGGTTTATTATTATGGCTTATTTGCTATCATTTACATCCCATTTTCAGGATGCAAATTATTTCCAGGTAGCTGAACTAATATCATTACTCTCTCTTTCTCTCTCTGTATGTGTGTGTATGCACTAGTCCTTCCCCACCGTCCCCCAATATGAAGAACCGAAATGCATGTTACCCAGTTCATTAGATACACCTATTCCAAGCAAGAGAGGAATGATGCTGCTGCTTCTGATGCAGCAATTAAACATGAGCTTTCCCTGCCACTCACACAAAAGCAGTGGCACCCCTGTGAAGCACTAATATGGATGAGTAGACACAGAGTTGAAATCAGACTTTTAACAGAAAAGCACTCAAAGCCTGGGGCCTGGGTTGAAGAATTTGTCAGTGTTGCTTTCTTTCATATTTCATTTTAAAATCTTATTCCCTCCATCACCACAAACACTCAAAAAATAAAATGGAACAGAAGGGAACAGAACGGGCCAGGATGGAGCCGAGCTGAGCCGAGCCGAGCTGAACCAAACCGAACTGAACCGAGCCACAGAACTCCTGTGCTTTGGAAGTCCTTTCAGAACCTTGCTAAATGTGGCATGAGATTAGAACTGGAGAACTGACAGAATTTGGAGGCATCACTTCTTTGACTTGAAGTGGCTTTAACTCATGCAAGGGGGCCCCTACATCTAAGTACACGTGTTGCAGAATACTCCCACAGTCCCTGAGTTCCCCTTCCTGGGGTCATTGACACTCCCATGGCCTTGGGAAGAGGCGTCTTCCTCCACTGCTCCTCACCTCTTCACAGCTGATGCAGATAGAACAATGCTGGTGACTTCACAGAGGTTGAAAAGTGGATATTCCAGTGGGTGGGGAAGAGAAAGGAGGGAAGAGGCCATGATATGGAATGGGGAGATGACCAGGGCCATCGACACGATCGCTCCTAAGCGCCCTCTCCAACCAGGCAGAGCCCGATCGTCTCCCTGGTATACTCCAGAATTACGGGCGATGAAGCGGGTTGGGAGACGGCTAGAGCGTAAGTGGAGGAAATCACGTGACGAGTCTGACCGAACACATCTTAGAGCACACTATCGAGCCTATGCTGTGGCGGTGAGGGCGGCGAAGAAGCGATTCTTCTCCGCGTCCATTGCCTCCTCGCAATGCCGTCCGGTGGAGATTTTTCGGGTGGCTCAGGGGCTGATAAAACCTGGCCCTGATAAAGATCTAGTGCCACCCTCGAAAGCCCGCTGTGACGATTTCGCCACGCATTTTAGGGAGAAAGTTGCTCTGATTCATCACGAGCTGGACTCCACCCTTGACACAGATTCTTTCGGGGAGGGACCAACCGTGCGTACTTGTCCCTCATTAATGGATGATTTTCAGTTTTTGCGGCCTGATGATGTGGACAAGGTGCTTGGATCGGTACGCTCAACCACCTGTTTACTGGACCCGTGCCCATCCTGGCTATTAAAGAGCGCCAAGGTCGGGATTGTGCCCTGGATCTTGGAGGTGGTAAACGCCTCCTTGAGAGACGGCTGGGTGCCTGCCCCTTTAAAGGAGGCGGTAGTCCGGCCAGTCCTCAAGAAGGCTTCCCTGGATCCAGAGGTGGTCGCCAATTATAGACCGGTGGCCAACATCCCGTTTTTGGGCAAGGTGCTGGAGCGGGTGGTGGCGGGACAACTCCAGGCACTCTTGGATGAAACTGATTATCTGGACCCATTTCAGTCCGGTTTCAGACCCGGTTTTGGCACTGAATCTGCCTTGGTCGCCCTGTATGATGACCTGTGCAGGGAGAGGGACAGGGGAGGTGCATCCCTGTTGGTTCTCCTGGACCTCTCAGCGGCTTTCGATACCATCGACCATGGTATCCTTCTGGAGAGGCTGGCGGGACTGGGAGTTGGAGGCACTGCTTTGCAGTGGTTCCGCTCCTATCTCAATGGCCGATTCCAGAAGGTGGTGCTAGGGGACTATGGCTCTGCGCCATGGCAGCTGTGCCATGGAGTTCCTCAGGGATCCATTTTGTCCCCTATGCTGTTCAACATCTACATGAAACCGCTGGGAGAGGTCATTAGGAGGTGTGGGCTGCGGCATCATCAGTATGCTGATGATACCCAGCTCTACCTCTCGTTTTCCACCGATCCAGGTGAGGCGGTGGCTGTGCTGAACCGGTGCCTGGCCGAGGTAATGGGCTGGATGGGGGCCAATAAACTGAGGCTCAATCCTGACAAGACAGAGGTCCTGTTGGTAGGTGGTTCGGGCTTCGGAGTGGGGGACCTGACCCTAGTCTTGAATGGGGTTGCACTCCCTCTGAAGGACAGGGTCCACAGCTTGGGGGTTCTCCTTGACCCAGAGCTGACCTTGACAGCCCAAGTGTCAGCAGTGGCGAGGAGTGCCTTCCATCAGCTTCGGCTGATCCATCAGCTGCGTCCCTTCCTGGAGTTCGACTGCTTGGCGACGGTGACTCATGCGTTGGTGACTTCCCAGCTAGACTACTGTAATGCGCTCTACGTGGGGCTACCCTTGAAGACGGTCCGGATACTTCAATTGGTGCAGAATAGAGCTGCCAGGGTGCTGACGGGGACTGGGCATGGTTCTCTTATCACCCCAGTTCTCTGTCAGCTTCACTGGCTCCCCATTGAAGTCCGGGCCCAATTCAAGGTGTTGGTTCTCACCTATAAAGCCCTTAACGGCTTGGGTCCTGGTTACCTAAAGGAGCGCCTACGACCATATATACCCTCCCGCCCCTTACGATCTGCTGCTGATGCTCTCCTCCGGGAACCCTCCGTGAAAGATATAAGGAGGGTGAGCACCCGGAGGAGGGCTTTCTCTGCGGTGGCGCCCCACTTATGGAATGCGCTCCCCAGAGAGGCTCGCCTGGCGCCGTCGTTATTTGCTTTTCGGCGCCAGGCGAAGACCTTTTTATTTAAGCAATATTTTAACTGTTAATTTATTTTATGTATTATATTGTATTTGTTTTAATTCGGACCTGGAGATGGGCCAGTTTTAATGTTTTAGAGTTCATGGTTTTGGATGTTGTGAGGCGCCCCGAGGCTTGTGGCAAGGGGCGGCCTATAAATTTCTAAATAAAATAAAAAATAAATAAAATGATCTGCAGAACCCTTCCAGTGTCTTTGCAGAGCTGCAATTAAACTGCAGGAAGCCAGAGAGGCTGCTGACTGCAGGAGAGATGATTGCACAATGCAAGATGGGACACTCGCATACATTCTCTAGCACCCGCAGCAGAAACCCCTGCAAATTTCAACATTTGCTTCAATTTTACTTTTCTGTTTGAAAGCAATGTCATTTTCATATAATATAGTGAGAAAGGTTGAAAGAACAATGAAATAAGCTTTGTTGCAGCACTTGTTGCTGCAGAAGGAATGGCAGCTGCGGTAGACAGAATCAGTGTCTTCCCAGGGCTTCAAAAACTGATCATCTCTGCTTACTGAGCATCTGGTATCCTTGAGTGCCAAGGCTGTGCCTTCTGTGTCAAACTCAGTTTGATGCAGGTATAAAAACCCTTGAAAATTTAATACTTGACCATGCCATGACTTGACACCATGCAAGATGTGCTGACGCTTGAGAGTAAGGGCTATATGAATTCTTCAGCCTTCCAAGTCTTTAAAGCCAGCATGTTTTCAATCTAAATAACATGAGACTTTTGCATCACAATCGAAATGGTAGAAATTTGGCAAAAGGCATTTGTTAATTTGAGGATTGCACCAGTCCAGAAAGGTTCAATATCTTGATTCGCTGGAGCTGATCTATTCCCTAAAATATATTCTGTCACAGAAGAATATTCCGGGAAATAGATTATCTTGCATTATCCAAACCCCACAAAAAGTACTAGACTCTGCTCTTAGTGCAAGTTAATTTTAAGTGTTGTCATTATGGAGGATATATATGCTATGCTAGTTGTGAAGTCATGTCTGACCCATCGCGACCCCAGGAACAACATTCCTCCAGGCTCTCCTATCCTCCACTATCCCCCAGAGTCTACCTAAGCTCACACCGACTGCTTCAATAACTCTATCTAGCCACCTCACTCTCTGCCATCCCCTTCTTCTTTTGCCATCAATTGTTCCCAGCATTAGGGTCTTCTCCAGTGAGTTCTTCCTTCTCATTAGGTGGCCAAAGTATTTGAGTTTCATCTTCAGTCTCTGGCCTTCTAAAGAGCAGTCAGGGTTGATCTCCTCTAGGACTGACCAGTTTGATCACCTTGCAGTCCAAGGGACTTGCAGGAGCCTTCTCCAGCACCACAATTCAAAGGTCTCAATCCTTTGGCGCTCAGCCATCCTTATGGTCCAGCTTTCACAGCCATACATTGCATCTGGGAAAACCATAGCCTTGACTATATGCACTTTTGTTGGCAGGGTGATGTCTCTCCTTTTTAGTCTGCTGTCTAGATTTATCATAGCCCCCCTCCCAAAGAGCAAGCATCTTTTAATTTGTTGGCTTCCTACTTTAGCATTCCAATCCCCCATGATGATACGGACATCATGTTTTGGTGTTATTTCTAGAAAGTGTTGTAGACCTTCATGGAACAGGTCAACTTCAGCATCTTCAGCACCAGTGGTTGGGGCATAGACTTGGACTATTGTGATGTTGAATGGTTTGCCTTGGATTCGAACTGAGATCATTCTGTCATTTTGGAGACTGTATTCCAGTACTCCTTTTCCTACTCTTTTATTGACTATGAAGGCTATTTATTGACTATGGCTATGAAGGCTTTTATTGACTATGAAGGCTAATCCTTCTTCTGAGGGATTCTTGCCAGCAGTAGTATACCTGATGGTCATCTGAATTAAATTCACCCATTTCTGTCCATTTTAGTTCACTGATTCCTAAGATGTCAATGTTCAATCTTGTCATCTCATGTTTGACCACGTCCAACTTACCTTGATTCATGGATCTTACATTCCAGGTTCCTATGGAGTATAGATCTTTGCAGCATCGACTTTCCTTTCATCACCAGAAACATCAGCAACTGAGTGTCCTTTCGGCTTTGACCCAGTCACTTCATTCTTTCTGGCAGTACTAGTACTAGCCCTCTGCTTTTCCCTAGTAGCATATTGGACACCTTCCAACCTGAGGGGCTCATCTTCTGGCGTCATATCCATGGGGTTTTCATGGCAAGGGTACTGGAGTGGGTTGCCATTTCCTTCTTCAGTGGATCAGCTTTTGTCAGAGCTCTCTGCTATGACCTGTCCATCTTGGGTGCCCCTGCACGGCATAGCTCACAGCTTCATTGTGCTATGAAAGCCCCTTCACCACAGCAAGGCAGTAATCCATGAAGGGGGGAGGGATATATACTTAATTACAAATAGGTCATTACATTCAAAATGATGTAGATACAATGTTGTAACAAGAGCTGAGAGAGGTGGTGACTGGGGAGATGACATTTTCAGCACTAGCAACACTTTTAGGTAACATATTCCCTAGACAGGTTCACAAGAAAGCAGCATTCTGGTCATTTAGGTTGAGATCATTCAGTTCTCCAAGGCATTTAAATGAGAGATGTTGCTGCCTTTGTAGGCATCTTTCATGGTTTCAGTGATGTATATTATTTTGTCCAGTTGAATATTTTAAAGAGAACAGCAAGCTCCGAAACACTTTAAATAGATGATTTTGGCTGTATTATTTTGACATTGTTTTGTGCATAGTCTCTCATTTCACCTAACTGCACAATTTTCTCCTCCACATGGTCATTTGTATGCCAACACTGTCAGGTATTCCAGGCTGAAAGGCTGGTCAAAGGCTGGGGCTGGTCCACACACTTTCCATGCAGGTCACTAACTTCCCCACTGAGGTGGGTGCCCATTTGCCTACTCGCACTTTGGAGCTGCTGGGTGGACAGGAACTGGGACAGACAGTGGACTCTCATCCCACTGCGTGGAACTGAAGTGACGGCTTTCCAGTCAGCCAATTTAGTGGCTCAGCAGTTTAGCCCACAACGCCACCTCATGTCCCCTCATGGCTGAGTGGAAGTTTGAATCCAGAACTCCAAGCCTAACACTCTAACAACTGCACCACACAAGGAAATGCAAAGGAAGATAAATATTAAAAGAGAGTGAACTGGTACGTCAGTATATTTTGTGCCAGTTGCACTCTTTGTGTAATTGAACACAAGATTGCAGCTGAAAATATAGAGCATGGTCTTACGGATTTAAATAGCCTGCAGATGATTGGGTAATGAGTTTGGATAATGGGAATTTTTTTTCTGTACACAGGAAGATCTATATCTATATATACTTGTCTCACAGTTAGAACAAAATAAAGTATGAGAAGGTAGACCACTTCAAGGGAAGCAGAATGCCTTGCATTGATTTTTGTGACCTCAGCAAAGACCTTGCCTGGAAGATTAATAACCCTGGAATATAGCAAGTGTGTTTAACATAATGCTTTGAAGAGCAGTACATACGTTGCAAACTCCTCGCTTCTAGCAGGCCTTTAAGACCTGGTGGAAGAATCGGACCAGGAGAGAACTGTGCTGTGAAAAAAGAACAGCAGAAAGAAGTGAGCTTCCATCTGAGCTGGTTTATTTTGGCAGGAGTGTTCCTACTCCATAAATTGCATGGTCTAGCTTGAGAAGGATAAACTGCTTCACGTACCTGAGGATTTGGGGAGGCTCTTTGGCAACATATTCCCTCTTTTATAATGTGCCATGTTCTTCTCTTTGCCACTGTTGCTGCTGCTTAGTCATTCTGTCCCACTTCTTATAACCAACCAACCAACCAACCAACCAACCAACCAACCAAGCACATCATTAAAAAGAGAAGTCAAAGCAGATGCAAGTTTGCTCAAGCATTGTAGAAGCTAATTTATATGAATGGACATTTAGAAATAATTATTATATTTAATAAAATTCTTCTCACCTTATAGTCAAGTGCCCTGTGAATTGGTAGCCCATACTACCTGGTCAATCTGCTGTCCAGGTGCTAACTGCCAATGGCTCTGGTGATTCTTTATTTTTATTCCAGATTTGGTCTGGAAGAAAACCCTTCCAATGAGAGCTGTGCACAATGTTTCAACATTTTATTGAAACTATCCACCATATTTGTAGGCAGAGTTTCCATAGATAGGGTTGGCTTACCATTGATCTTGGGATAACTTTAAGAAAACAGTAGTGGGACTGGTCATACTTTGGGCCCATCATGAAGGCGAGACTCATTGGAGAAGATAACCATGCTAGGGAAAGTTGAAGACAGAAGACGAAAAGACAGATGGCATATGCAATGGTTAGACTCCATGAAGAAAGTTGACTCTTATAGAGCATTGACTCTATAAGAGCTGAGTGGGGCTACTTTGGATAGGACATTTTAGAGGATTTCATTCATGAACTTTCCATAAGATAGAGATGGCTCTATGGCACATGACAACAAGGGAACATATGAGGCTCCACATACTGTTGGACTGCAACTACCTCCAGTCTTAGCAAGCATAGTCAAGAATAAGGGAGATACTCCAGTAGTACCTGGGAAGCTCCAAGTGCTGCATTCCTGCACACATCTTCTGGACAAGCCCTTCAGACTGAGTACTGTCTTCTGTTGAGTAGGACCCATGGCTGCTCAACTCTGACCTGGGAATGCGTAGGCTGATGCTGACTGATGATGATCCTGGATTCTCCTCTTTCTCTGCTTTTCATAAGGGCTGCAATTCCCATTTGGAATTGGGAATTTTGGGAAAGGGACAAATGGGTGGCTGCCTTTAGTTTCACATTCTGCTGACTTTATCCTGTTCTAACTGTATGTTTAGCTTTTGTAAACAGCTTGGAGAGTTTTGGAAAGGAGCGGGGCTGATCCAAGACATTTTGCTGCTTTTGGAAAAGCTGCAAATACCTTTTCCCTCCAACTTTTCCCTCCAACTTTGCAGAGAATGCAAGAAGAGCGCATGGCCAAAGCAACTTCCTTTCTCTATGATTCCCTCTCATCTTCCATCCCTTTTCTGTTCCTACCTTTTCTCTTTCTTATCTCCCGTGCTCCCTCCTCTATTCTCTTCTATTTTTTGTTCCTTTCTTTCTCACTCTTTTTTCTCATGTTCTTTGTCTGCCCTTCTCTTGCCCTTCTCTTTCTCCCATTTCACTTTCATGGCAATTAGCTAATGGAGCCTTTTCATTAAGACTAATTGCCAAGCCTGGTGCAGGGGGTGTGGTGGTGGTAGTGGGGATTTTCAGAGGAATGGCAGTATATGGGAAGGGGAAGGTTGATCTTTCCCACCCTGGCTGATGCCCCTTCCATGAGACAAAGTGAGAAGATATGTGGAAAAAGGCCTATTTTGGCACACAACAGGTGAGAGAGAGTCCACAGGCTGCACTTAAGAGCTTTACAGGTTGGAGGTTTCCCTCTTCTTAAAACAGAGTCGTGGCTTGTCTTCTCAGCTGTGAGAATTGCTGTAGTGCCAACAACCAGATGAAGCACAGCCCTGACTTTGCCATTCTGGCTTGTGCACACCTAACATTCCTGTAGATTAATCAAAATGTTTTGTGGTGATCTTTCAGAGTTGTGGTGATACCTTGTAACTGGTTTCCTTAGAGCTTGATTTAGTGAGGGAGTGAGGAGGATTTTGAATTTTTCCTCAATAAAACAGGGTTCTAAAATGCCTGCTAGTGTTACTTAAAGCCTTGCTTTCCTTAAGTATGCAAGGAAGAGTTATTCCCAGATGACCTGATCAACAAAGATTAGAGAGAAATGTTCCCCCCCTCCCCAGGATCACTTTCAGATGAAACAGCCAGATGTAATGAAAGTAAATCATGCCCTGTGGAGGTAAAAGTGTTCAGAACAGGCTAAGAATGCAAATCATATTCAGGAAAGGAATTCTGATCAGTATTAGAATCTGCCTTATGCGACTTGTCTGGCTTGTAGTTATCGTCTGAGCTGCCTGTAGGAATAGGCAGCCAAGATAAAAGTGAAATGTTGGACATACTTTGCCTTGCTTGTCAATAGATTATTCAGCAAAATTCAGTTAATTCATTAAACAGTCCGGAATTAAAAAGAGAGAGAGAAGGAGAGATACAGAGAGGGAGAGGGACAGAGACCAGCCCTCCAGTCACATGAAGACAGAAAATGTGAAAAACAGAGAAAATAGTTTATTAACTGTTTGATTTATTCCTGTTTTCTGGTAGTACAGAGAAGTCTGGAAAACTCAAAATGAGATTATTACTATTCTATAACCGGATTTTTATTCATAGTAAAGAAGTAAAAGACTATGGAATGTGCTCCCCAGAGAGGTTTTCCTGGCGCCGACGTTATACTCCTTCTGGCGTCAGGTAAAGATCTTTTTATTCAACCATCATTTTAATAATTAAGAATTTTAGATGTTTTAAGATTTTTTGTTTTCTTTTCACAGTTGCATTTCCTATTCCTATTTTATTTCCCCCTTTTATTTTCTTTATTATGTTCAATTTTAGATGTTTTTAATAATTGTGGTTTTATTATTATATTATTGTGATTTTATACTATGTAAGCTGTCCTGAGCAATTGTGTGGAAGGACAGGATACAAATGTTTGCAATAGATAGATAGATAGATAGATAGAGTGTATTCGTGGTGTTTATTCACTGTATTATGCTAAGCCATGTGCCCAGTACATGATTGGGCTATTTGTCTAAACCATGCAGGGTGCCATCTTACACAGTTTTGGACAGCAAAGGGCCTGCAGCTCCCAGGATAGCCAAGGCAGCACAGCTGGGTGGGACATGTAAGGAGTTGTGGGTTCCTTTTTGGTGTCTAGATTTGCCTAGGATTGCACCTTTTGAGTCTAAATGCAACAGAAGGAAGGGTGCATCCAGAGAAGTGGGGCATGTCCATGGATTGATTGATTGATTGATTGATTAAAACATTTATATGCCGCCCCATCGCAACAAAGCCTCGGGGCGGCTTACAACATATTAAAATAACAATAAAATCATTAACCCTCACTATTTATCCCCCCTCCCGGTGCATCTCAGCAAATTAAATAGATACCCAACTTAAATACAAAAACATAAACCACACAATTTAAATAAATCATCACAATTTACCTAAACAAATACGACCATAAATAAACAATACACAAAAACATAAATACATAATAATAAACTATAAAACCAAAGACAAACTAACAATTAAAATACGACTTGAATAAAAAGGTCGTATTTTATTATTCAGGACTGTACAGGATTCAGGACTGTACAGGAGAAACCCAGTCCAAAACCAGGCCAATGGACGTGTGTGCAGAGACCCATTCAGATTTTATCCCCACCGTTTCTTTTCATTATGGCATTGGATGCATGCACAGGGGGACAGGGATGACTAGGCACATCCCAAAATCCTTCCCTTGCCTTCCCTGAAGAGATAATTATCTACACACAGACAATTTACTCAATGAAAACACCCACTTTGCAGCCCCATTCAGATGCACAAAAGCATAGAGGTTTCCAATTGTTAGAGATGAGCAGTCAAATTTGGTTCAGGGTCATGGATGTGATGGCAGCAAGGGACTCGTGAGCATCCCTTTCTTCTGTCCAAGTAGGACCTGATTCCAAATGGAACTTTCTCCAGGCCACCTCCAAAAGTTTGCTATTTGGTGAGTACCCCATGTGAACACGTACGAAAGGCATCCAGGCCAACTTCCCCCTCTTTTCATGCTTGCCTTGGACCTTGATCATAACGTGGCAGAAGGGGAGATGACAGAACTGATCATGGTGGCAAGCCTCTCACTGGAAATTGATGCCATGCACATCATGATCATGGGCATGGAGTTCCCGCATCTGCGTAAAAGGGGCCACGATGCTCTTTGGAGGCACTGGAATGTCCCATTTTCTTAATCTTTGGTAGCTCTGGATCCCTTGTGAAAGGTTTGGGAGCGGTGTTGGGCTTAAGGTCCAAAATCATTTGTGCTAATTTTTGAATTTATTTTTTAAAGGGAAACATTCAAAAACAAGCAAGCAAATAAAAGCCCCCCTCTCTATCTGCAGTTTCAGGTAGTAACTTTGCCTTTACCTCATCGAGACGACTACGTCATTCTGCTTTATGTGTGAACCAATTGAACAGTTCTACTTAGGAATTGTTTTTCACTTCTCTTTCTGAGAGTTCAAAGGAAAGTCAAGCATGGAACTCCATATGAAAGCTGAACAACAGCAACAACGACAACATCGTAATGATGAGAAAATATATGCAGCAGTCACAGAAGTAAAGCCTCATGCATCTTTTTAATGGAGTGATTCCACAGAATGGATTGCAGTGTCACTGAAGTAAGGCCACTTCAAGATATGAGAGGCTCTTATCTCAGTATCAAAACCAAATGGTAAAATGAAGGGTGTTTAAAGAGAGAGATGAGCAGGTCGACGAAGGGAGTTCCTTTCACGACTTGAAAGGAAAATTGCCATTTCCTCAGTCAGTGGAAGAGGAGGAGAACTGACACAAATAGACGGAGCTAGACAGTAAGCATTCACCCTGGTTAGAAGTTATTATTCATGTGTATGCCAACACATGGGCGGGAAATGGCCCATGGATTCACCCTGAATTCATGTAGACTGACCAACCTCACCCCCAGGCAGGACCAACATCCAGGCCAAGTATGGATGTCAAGGCCAGGCTGGGTCTGTGGAAGCAACACACCCAAGAACTGGCCCATTGATCAGAACTCCCTGGTCTGCTGCTCCTGTTTGTGTGTCAGGTCTTGGAAGCTCTTGGTGTGTGTGTGGGAAGCTATGCATCCTGGTGGGACTGACAACTCAAACTCTGGAGATGAGATTGCTTTTGAGATAGTTCAGACCCCAGCTGTGGGCCAAGGTCCTGAGACTCTGCAGGAATAGATATGGAGGAGATTAGCTGAAGGGCAGGGACTGCAGGTGGCGCAGTGGTTTAAACTGCTGTGCTGCTGGGCTGGTAGATCGAAAGGTCGCCAGTTCAAATCTGCACAACAGGGTGAGTTCCCGTTGCTCTGTCCCAGCTCCTGCCAACCTTGCAGTTCGAAAGCATGCAAATGCAAGTAGAGAAAAAGGTACCACTTTGGTGGGCAGGTAACAGTGTTCTGTGCACTTCGGTGTTTAGTCATGCCAGCCACATGACCACGGAGACTGTCTGCGGACAAACACTGGCTCCCTCGGCCAGGAAACAGAGATGAGCACTGCCCCCTAGAGTCAGGCATGACTGGACTTAATGTCAAGGGGAAACCTTTACCTTTACCTTTAGCTGAAGGGCAGACAAAGGGGCTGGTCTACTCAGTCATGGGAACAGGAGGAGCTGCAGCCTCTTGAGGGAGGGGACATGGAAAAGGGCAATTTTTATGATGAGAGACATCTGCCTCCTGAAGAGGTAGACCCGATTGCTCAACATCACCATCAGAGAGACATCTGATTAGGTACACAGCAGGCAGTACCTGGTTTCACAGCACCCCTCCCACAAGGGAGAGATGTGGGAGGGTTCATAAAGAGAATTTCAGATAATGAGTGTCACAAAGGGCTTGACATTTCACTTTGCGTATGCTCAAAGACTTGCACATAACAATAAGGATTGTCAGCAAAGCAATGCTGGTGAGACTGAAATTGCTTGTGAGAGAAGCCTGGCTCACGACATGCATCCTGCTTGTTCACCTTCCTTTCACTCTGCCCCAGAAAAGCGGTGGGGAGAAAGAAAGAAAGAAAAGAAAGAAAGAAAGAAAGAAAGAAAGAAAGAAAGAAAGAAAGAAAGAAAGAAAGAAAGAAAGAGTGAGTTTGCTTATTTCCTCATTGGATCTTTGACTGTCAAACAAACAGGTGTGAACAGTGGTGAGGAAGAGGAGGTGGCACAAACACAGCTGGTGAAAATGGCAGTAAGAAGGGACTCAAGGACCCAATCTCTGACATCCTGGAGCAAATTAATCCATGAGGATGAACCTGGGAACTATAGACCAGTTATCTCTTTCTATCCCTGGAAAATTCTATTTGCTCTATTCTGGAGCAAACTATTAAAAAATCCATCTGCAAGTGTCTTGAAGAAAATGGAGTGATTAATAGAAGTCAGCATGGATTTATAAAAATAAATTTAATACATTTAATTTAATTTAATCTCATTTTCTGACTGGGTATTCTCCCAAAGAAAGGGAACACTGTGGGCATCATCTACCTTTGTTGTTGTTAGTCGCGAAGTCATGTCCGACCCATCGTGACCCCATGCACAACATTCCTCCGGGCCTTCCTGTCCTCCACCATCCCCCAGAGTCCACTCAAGCTCACACCAACCGCCTCAGTGACTCCATCTAGCCACCTCATCCTCTGCTGTCTCCTTCTTCTTTTGCCATCTATTGTTCCCAGCATTAGGCTCTTCTCCAGGGAGTCCTTCCTTCTCATTAGGTGGCCAAAGTATTTGAGTTTCATCTTCAGGATCTGGCCTTCTAAAGAGCAGTCAGGGTTGATCTCCTCTAGGACTGACTGGTTTGATTGCCTTGCGGTCCAAGGGACTCGCAAGAGTCTCCTCCAGCACCACAATTCAAAGGCCTCAATCCTTCGGCGCTCAGCCTTCCTTATGGTCCAGCTTTCACAGCCATACATTGCAACTGGGAAAACCATAGCCTTGACTGTACACTCTTTTGTTGGCAGGGTGATGTCTCTGCTTTTTAGTATGCTGTCTAGATTTGCCATAGCTCTCCTCCCCAGGAGCAAGCATCTTTTAATTTCTTGGCAACAGTCCCCATCTGCGGTGATCTTGGAGCCCAGGAAAATAAAATCTGTCACTACCTCCATTTCTTCCCCATCTATTTGCCAGGAAGTGAGAGGACTGGACGCCATGATCTTAGTTTTCTTAACCTTGAGTTTCAGGCCAACTTTTGCACTCCCCTCCTTCACCCACATCAAGAGGTTCTTTAGTTCCTCTTCACTTTCTGCCATGAGAGTGGTATCATCTGCATATCTGAGGTTGTTGATATTTTTCCCAGCAATCTTAATCCCAATTGGTGATTCATCTAGCCCCTCCTTTCTCATGATGTGCTCTGCATGTAAATTAAATAGGCAGGGCAAACGTATACAGCCTTGCTGAACTCCTTTCTCAATTTTGAACCAATCAGTGGTTCCATGTCCTGTTCTCGATGTTGCTTCTTGGAAACACTGTTCTATGAAGAGAAACTAAGAGAATGGGGCATGTTCAGCCTTGAGAAGAGAAGACTTAGTGGGGACATGGCATTCCTCTATAAGTGCCTCAAAGGCTGTCACAAAGAGGAAGGTCAAGATCTCTTCTTGCTGATACCAGAGTGCAGGACACAGAATAATCCATTCAAGTTGCAACAACCAGATTCAGGCTGGACATCAGGAAAAGCTTCCTCACTGTCAGAGCAATGTGACAGTGGAACCAGCTGCCTAGAGATGTGGTGGGCTCGCCCACAGTAGAGACATTCAAGGCAAAACTGGGCAGCCATCTGAGTGGAATGGTGTGTCTTGGTGTCCTGCAACAGCAGGGGGTTGGCCCTGATGGCTTTCATGGCACCTTCCAACTTGACTATTCTATGATTCAATTACTCTAGAGATGATGATCATGGTTGCATTGATGGCAAATGAATGTGGGCAAAGGATGAAATCAATGTGTTCTTTGAAAACAAAAGTAAACATTTCCCCCCAACCCTATATGACAGTGGAAGCTCATTCCATGCAGGAGATTGGGAGAAGAGTAGGGAGGCACTGTTGGCCAGGATAGTTGTGTGGGGACATCTCGTTATGCTGTGTCTGAGGAAGAAACTAAGATGAGAACTGTCCTCCAAATGGTCCCAAGGAATCATTTATCACTCATGGAGACATTTGAACTCTCCCCGATCTCCCTAACATCCACCTCAAGGAGTCCAGTATCTGAAGATGTAGACTCTTTCTGCTCTACAGATCATAGGCTTTTCAAAAACAAAGTACCTCTGTTCCTTTACAAAAAGCACATTTACCAATGAAGTGTTCTTCTGAAGTTAAGGATCTTGCCTTTGATCAAAAGTGCAAAGCTCTGCTTGTGCCTCTCACGAGCAGACAGTTGTACAACAATGGTGTGTTTTTAAATATACTTCAAACGGTGAAAATGACAATTACATGAGGCAGGAATGCCAGGCAGGAATGTACAAGGAAACAGGATGCGTGCTGCAAGTTGCTAGCAAAGTCTCCAGAGCAGATAGTAAATCAAGGAGAAGCAGCAGCAGCTTGTCATCCTTGCTGTACCTCCTTTGCCTGGTGTTAATTAAAGCACCAATAAAGGAGCTCCATCAACATTAACACTGTGAAAATCAGGCATGTTTTAACATGTATCCTGATGAAAGTGTTTTAACTGATATCTTAAGCGGTTGAAAAAAGGATTATTCTTGAACTCAGCAACTCGGTTTAAAAAGGCTATTTGCACGCATTTTGTTGCTGCATGGGTTGCAATCCACTGTCGTTGTTCAGTCAAGATTCTTAAGGAGCTTGAAAACCTGAAGCCGACTGGTACCTGATTCAGACCATTGTCCATCCAGTTCAGCATCATTTTTCTACAATACCAATCATTCCAAGGGCATTCCAAGCCTTATTGATAGCTTTCAGAGACTGAATCTGCATTAGGTTCCTGAACTGTATCAGGCCTTTGGTTGACCAGGGAGGTCTTTAAAGACCTCTGCAAAGAGGACTGTCTTGACCTGGTGCTGAAAAAGATGGCCAATGTGGCACCAGGCAGGCTGCAGCGGGGAAGTTGTTCCAATGATGGGGGGCCACCACTGGAAAGGCTCTCCAGATTGTTGCCACACTCCAAGCTTCGTTAGAGGTCAGCACTTGAAGGAAGGCACCAGAAGCTGAGCATAATGCTTGGGTAGGCTGGAGTTGGGAGGGGCACTCTGATCGGGATTGTGGTCCAAAGCTGTGTATAGGGCTTTATAGGTTAAGACCAGCGCCTTGAATCAGGACTGGAAGCCTGCAGGCAGTCAATGTGGGCAGGCCAGAACTGGTCTTCTATGTTTGTAACTCCAGGTCCCAGTTATTAATCTGGAGGCTGCATTCTGCATAAGTGCAGCTTCTGAATTATCTGCAAGGGCAGCCCCACATACAGTACAGTCTGGCATATTGCCCAAATGTGCAAAGTCGCCAGAGCATCTCATAGATGTAAATGAGATGGCTTGTTTTTTGTCAGTGTGGAAGAAGATATGTTTGTGATGGAATGTGTCCCTGAGGTTAAGTTCTTTTCTCTGAGGTGCTGTGGTGGGAATCACCTGATTGAAATGAAGCACTTCAAGCCCAAAGGGTTAATGTTTTAATAGTGGATTGGGCTACACAATTGTGCATGGAGATTCAGTAAACAGAGGATCCAAAGGACACCTTGCTGGCATTGTGACATTCAAGCTGATTGCATTAGAATATATTATATGCAATTGTCAATCCAATCTGAGATTAATATTCAATGGTTAGCCCCACTTGACCAATTGACATGTTGAGCATATACACATGTGATATTCACATGACAGATTGTGTCTGTCCATCCCAAAGCCTGGAGGAATGTTAATCTTCAAATAAATGAAGTATAAGACTGATCCTTTGTGGATGGGCAGGTCTTTCTGAGTGAACCTGAAGTAGTTATTCCCACTGAAACTATGCTGAATAATGGCTGCAAATACCTTTACTCACCAAATCATTTTTGCTCTTCTGATATACTCATCTTTTCACTACCTTTATAGTTGACGGGATGAAGTCTATATTATTTATGGCCTTTGAAGTTGGCCATATTACCAGAATCCTCTGCTTCTCACTTCTTTATTTCCTGCAGAAGAATTTAACTGGATCAAAACCAAAATGTGGGACTACATGTACAAAGGCTTGTCTAATAACTCCCAGAGATCTTTCATACATCGAGGCCCTATTTACCCATTTACCATGGTTACTCTCTTTTCTAAAACCTGTCTCTAGCTTTGCCTTTGGGAGGGGGTTGCTGAATTATTTCTTGGTGTGAGCTGTGTTAGTGCTACCATTCCAGGTTCTGCTCTTATGTCAGGAGCTGCTAAGATTTTTGGAGACCTGATTAGTGTGGTGAGGCCCTGAACTGAAGGTAACAATTGAAGGTGCTTCACTGAAGCAAAGGCTTGTGAGGATAAGCATAATAGTAATGGTATTTATCTAGCACTTGGAAATTTGAAAAAAAATACATCCCGGACAGACTCCTCTAGGGAGGAATTTCTACAGTTTGGAGGCTACCATAAAGAAGGCCAGTTCATGAGAAACTTCCTTCCCAATTTCAATACGTAGGGGAAACATGGCCAGGAACATACAGAAAATGATAATCTTTCACATACACACAAACTCATTCTCGGTTTTAAATCAGTGGCATCAATTAGAAGACAAAAGCTGAAAGAAAGAAGAAACCCTACAGCTACATAAGGGACTTTTTACAGTGTGTGGTTAGGGAGGTTATGCATCCCATGGATTCAAAGTTGCTATAAGATTTTGGTGTGTTTCAAACATTACCCTGTTTCCATATGTAAAATGTTGAAGAAGTATATGACCTTGCCTCTTAGTCGAAGCCGTGCTGAAGCAAAAACAGAGACACCCATTAAAATCAGTAGAAACTCCTAAGATATTGCAATACCAAATCTGTAGCAAGAATGAACAGCTTTCCCCACATTTGTTTTATGACAGTTCATGGGATTCATGTATTTGACATTTTCTACTTTCTTATACAACCTTTCCCTGGAGAGTAGTACATCAGTATTTTTACCACCTGGCATATTATGCATGATCCTTCAACTGACACTTTCTAAATGTTTCCTTTGCAGTAAGTGGGTAGTTTATACAGTTTTGATTCCATAACATTGGCAAAGCATTTATTTAAAGCTTTCTCCTGTTTTGATCCATAATTGGTTTTCTAATGTTCTGAGCACCCGGAAGCCCTCTTGCAAGTCAATGGAAACAGGATGATCAGTGCTTCTCAACATGCAAAAAGCATTTTTACTCATATTATAGGGCAGAGTTATATACCAGGGACACCTGCCTCCTCCAAGGTTCTTATTTTTAATTGGAACCAATAGGAGCACTGCCACTTTTAACTTAAGAAGGACTGCTGTGGCATTTTAATCATAAGCTTTTGAAATATTTTTGCCATTTTGTGTGTTCCCTATGGGAATCTGGGATTAACATAAAGAATAGTGAAATGGTAGTCCAATCAATGAACGGTATACTGAAAAGGTCAAGGCAATGCATTATGCCATTGTAATGTTTAAACTTAAAAAAAAAAGTGGGGGAGGCCAAATATGGAAGCAGACTTGGAGATTGTAGAAAAGGAAAGGGAGGTTGACTGAGAAGGTTTTATCTTTGTGAACCGCATGAGTTTTCAGTGCATAGTATGTTTAATGGACGCTTTATGTTATTTAGTTTAGTTCTTCTCTCAGGCTTTCTTTTTGTCCAGGTATGTCCACCTGAACCCTGCCAGTCATTTGCAACAATATTAGGCTAGATGGACCAAATAGGAACTCAGTTCCTATAACTTCCTAATGTACTTTCGAAGGAGGTAATAGATTTCTAGCTACTGAGTTTCATCTTCAGGATTTGGCCTTCTAAAGAGCAGTCAGGGTTGATCTCCTCTAGGGCTGACCGGTTTGATCGCCTTGCGGTCCAAGGGACTCGCAGGAATCTCCTCTAGCACCACAACTCAAAGGCCTCAATCCTTCGGCGCTCAGCCTTCCTTATGTTCCAGCTTTCACAGTCATACATTGCAACTGGGAAAACCATAGCCTTGACTGTATGCACTTTTGTTGGCTGGGTGATGTCTCTGCTTTTTAGTATGCTGTCTAGATTTGCCATAGCTTTCCTCCCCAGAGCAAGCGTCTTTTAATTGCTTGGCTGCAGTCCCCATCTGCGGTGATCTTGGAGCCCAGGAAAATAAAATCTGTCACTACCTCCATTTCTTCCCCATCTATTTGCCAGGAAGTGAGAGGACCGGATGCCATTATCTTAGTTTTCTTAATGTTGAGTTAGGATTTTGAATAGCTAAACTGGAATACTGTCATCTCCACTAGCTTTGTTGTTGCTCAGACTTCCTAAGGCCCATTTGACTTCACATTCCAGGATGTCTGGCTCAATGTCAGTGACCACCCCATCATGGTTATCAGGGACGTTAAGCTCTTTCTTGTATAGTTCTTCTGTAATCTTGCCACCTCTTCTTAATGTCTTCTGCCTCTGTTAGGTCCCTACCATTTTGGTCCTTTATCATGCCCATTTTTGCATGAAATGTTCCCTTCATATCTCCAATTTTCTTGAAGAGATCTCTGGTCCTCCCTATTCTATTGTTTTCTTCTATTTCTTTGCACTGTTTATTTAAGAAGGCATTCTTATCTCTTCTAGCTGTTCTCTGGAATTCTGCATTCAATTGGGTGTATCTTTCTCTTTGTCCCTTGCCTTTTGCTTCCCTTCTTTCCTCAGCTATTTGCAAAGCTTCTTCAGACAGCCATTTTGCTTTCTTGCATTTCTTTTTCTTTGGGATGGTTTTAGTTGCTGCCTCTTGTACAATGTTGTGAACCTCCGTCCATAGTTCTTCAGGCACTCTGTCTATCAGATCTAATTCCTTAAATCTATTTGTCACCTCCACTGTATATTCATCAGGGATATGATTAAGGTCATACCTGAGTGGCCTAGTGCTTTCCCCTACTTTCTTCAACTTAAGCCTAAATTTTGCAACCAGAAGCTCATGATCTGAGCCACAGTCAGCTCCTGGTCTAGTTTTTACTGACTGTATAGAGCTTCTCCATCTTTGGCTGCAGAGCACATAGTCAGCCTGATTTCTGTGTTGACCATCTGGTGATGTCCATGTGTAGAGTTGTCTCTTGGGTTGTTGGAAAAGAGTGTTTGTTATGACCATCGTATTCTCTTGACAAAATTCTACCAGCTTGTGCCCTGCTTCATTTTGTACTCCAAGGCCAAACTTGCCTGTTATTCCAGTTATCTTTTGGCTTCTACTTTAGCATTCCAATCCCCCATGATGATAAGGACATCATTTCTTGGAGTTAATTCTAGAAGGTGTTGTAGGCCTTCATAGAACTGGTCAACTTCAGCCTCTTCAGTATCAGTGGTTGGGGCATAGACTTGGACTATTGTGATGTTGAATGGTTTGTCAGAGCTCTCTGCTATGACCTGTCCATCTTGGGTGGCCCTGCACGTCATAGCTCATAGCTTCATTGAGCTACACAAGCCCCTTCGCCACGACAAGGCAGTGATCCATGAAGGAGTGCTTACATTAGCTGTCACTATATTTTCTAGACCTGTTTAAGGTGAGGGTTTCATCATGTAAAGCCTTACACAACTGGGGACCACAACTTGGACGAGAACTTTCTCAACCACGAAGTACCAAATCATGACAACCGAAACTTTGTCCAAGTGCCAACTGAGAGGGAGGCTCATAGAACAGCAGCAAGGGGGAGGATCTTGGCGATGGTGGTTCCTCTTACCATGGAATAATTTGCCTGGTCCAACCTTGTTACTCTTTCTGTGCCAGGTTGGCCCTCTAGGCTAAGACACTGAAAGACGTCCAAGGATAGTTAATAGCTTGAGGGGTGCATCCACCCAGGTGTATTTCGGCTTTATCAAGCCCAGTTTAGCAACTCACTGCACTCCATCAATAACCATTTTTCCTCTATCTATGCATTAGGCCCTTCCATTTCTTTGAGCTGCCTCTGAACTGATACTTCACTCCACTTGACTGTGTGTTGGAGAGCTGGTTGGCCACAGTGGAAGCAGACTACTGGGCTAAATAGGCCTTTGGTCTTATCCAGCACAACTCTGCTTATGCTATTATGCATTGATCTGCCTTGCATCTCCCAGATGAATGTGCAGATCAGGCTCCTGTTATTCAAGCAGTATTCCATTTCCAAATGTTCAGAGATAATTCTCAGCAAGAATAAGTGTCTCAAAATGCAATTAGAAGCACGTATTTTGAGGAGAATGCACATAGAAATGCATATTTTCTAAGGAAATGCATGTATAGATACATATTTCAATATGATTTTAGATTGTGTGCGCATGTGTGTACTTAAAAGTCACAGAAAATTGCAGAAACAGAATGGAATGGACTTATAAGTGAGTGCATGTAAGTGACATGGACTGGGAATGGATGGACAGCATCAGAGGCAGCCATGGTTGGGCACCCCCTGTGCTGACCTGGTGTCCACTGGCAACCCCATCTGAGGGCACAAGGCAGTGGTGCCCACTGACTCTGGCTGCCACCACTGAGAGCAGAACAAACTCACTTCTCAGGCACTTTTGGACCTGTGAGAATGACAGGCTGAAGATCCCACCGGGGCCCCTTGTGTGGGGCTTCTCTGCAGTCCCCTTGTGTCCTTAAGGGATCACAGTTAAGTTACACGTTTTGCTCAGCATGTTGTGTGTAACCTGGGTGTTGAAAAAGCATAGCATGCCTTGAAAACATAAAAGAGTCATGCTGACACGGAACAGCGTTCCTTCTGGTGCAGTGTCCTGCATAAACACTGGTCAAACAGCTGCCCACAGGATCTGAAGTCTGACTTTTGGTAAAAGCATGCAAAGGACCTATTACAGGTTCAGGAACCAACACAGAGTGCGAAGAAGGTTGGTCAGATTCTGACAGGCAACAATAAGCAGCTTAAGGCCTACTTGGTTCTGTGAAGACCCTTGAAGACCAACTATATCTGTGATAAAGGCCTCCAGCTGCCTGTCAGGCCTCTTCCCGCCCCCACCCCCCATTCCAGAGAAATTGGGTTGATCATCCTAACTGTCTTCCTCAAGCTTCCCTACTCCCTGGGAGACTCGTTCATGGTGCCTGTGCTGGAAGCACACATCCATCCCTTTCCAGCTCCTCCTGCTTCCCTGGCAGTGGCATTTGCCTCTCGTGCAGTAGAAACGGTGCTGCATTCATTAGCATGTGCTGCAGTTGCACTAGTGCCCTTGGTACAAATGCTGTGATGTGCTCCCCTGGCACAGAAGGGGCTCTAGTGCAGGCCCCCCCACCCTCAGAGACAACCTGCCGTGTTTACTTCTCTCTTGGTACTATTTCAGCTGAGGTTTGTGGTTAGACCATACTCACAAAATGGCATGATAGGATAATAGTCAAGGTCCCCTTGATCCCAATGAGTTTTGCTTGTTGATAAGAACCAGGGAGAAAAACAACGCAACTGATTCTCCAGACACATCCCTAGTTTTCTTTTGCATGTCAAAAGGTAGTTTTGTGGGTGGCGGGAGGGGGGGTGTTTCTCAAGATGAAGTCAAGCTGTTGTCTTTGTCTCTCTTTAATCCTGCATTGCTTATGCTGCCTGAGCTCCTAGAAGTATATACATAAAATGTTAGACATGAACAAAGAAAACTGAAACTATTTCAAGAGGAGGGACTTTATTGGTTTGGAAGTACAAAGTCTCACTTCAATTCATGTTTATTATGCATGCGACAGCAACTTTTCTTTCTGTGCTTAAAAGAGTTGCCATTTTAGAACATGGGACACTTCCAATAAAAAGAGAGGCATTGTGATTCTGATAGTTACACAACATAAACCTAAAGTATGTCATTGGAATCTCTTCAGCCAAAGAGTACCTTTGAACTACTCTCTCTGCCTCTCCATCAAAATATCCATAGTCAGTTCAAAGATCAATGCATGCCAAAATCAATTGATAACCTTTGCACTCTGGAGACTTTTGTATCTCTCTCAGCCAATTTCACAGACCAGTTCAGATGAAGGATTTGGATTTAGGCCAGTTTTATTCCACTGGGTCAACTGGCAGGAATCCAGCTGCCATGGCTTTTCCTGGGTTGGGTATTTTTTCACTGGAAGGAAATGAATATTGAAATAGCCTGATGAAAGCCAATCTGTTCTGACTGTTGAATCTTGACCTATGACACTCATAAAGCAGGAGCTGCCTCCCTCCCCCAAACCATAGAATTTCAACTCTTCTTTCTCTCTTGCACACACAAAATTACACAACCTGCAACAAGAGGCCAGCAGGGCTGGATTTAGCACAGGAGCCGCCATTTGTTCCTTGGTGTAACACGGGACATCCCCCCACTGTTAATGGGAATGGGGCAATCCCTGCTCACACAGAAAATGGCCTTAGAATAGGCCAGATGGTGTTGTCCTTTGGGCCCAGTGCTGTCTAGAGCCAGAGGTCACTCATGTCACCTCTTAAAGGTCCCACTTTTAAGTGGGGGTTGAACCTCATACCTCTGGGGTGCAAAGCACGAACTTTCCCAGAGAGCTACAGTCTTTCCCTGTAACTGAAGCATTTCATGTGTTCCCTCTCCATGTTGGTGTCCCAGATCTTTGTGTAATTTGTGGACATAATGGAATGATTGTAATTACATGAGCAATGAATGCACGTGGGGGCCTTCTTATGCCACACAAGCAGTGTGAGGCAGGGACAGGCCACATGGCCTCTGTAGGCTTGCTTGGCACCCATGGAATCATTCTGCTCTTCCCAGTATATATTCCAGGCAGCTGGGACTGCTTCAAGGATAATAGGAATGCTTCCTCCATGAATGCCTCTGGGCAGGGCACCTTTCCATCCATGGCAGTCTTTCAGTTTCTCACACTTCCAGATGCACCAGTGGGGCCAAAAGTTTGCCTATCCACCAAGCGTGAGGCTTTCTACAGAATGGTTCTTCCTTCCCACATGCTCAGAATAATGTTAGTGGGAGGGTTCTTGGTTAAGGCTCCTCCTACCAGCCCAGGTTTTGGCAACCTGCCACTCAGTAGGGAGCTGCACTGCATTCAATCCTTCACCACCAGGATAATGCATGAAGATGTCTGAAATTTGCTCTCTGAAAATGTCTGAAATTTGAATGTGCTCTGTCCCCACACAGATGGCTAGTGATGTTAGAGGTGGGGTAGGTATGATGGGTAGGCTGGGAATAAGGTGTGCTCACGTCTTCTCCCCACCGTGCATAACAGGGATCAGTAAGTAAATGGTCAGCTCCAGCCCTGCTAGTGATTAAGCACAAGGCTGCATATCCAATTCATATGCCATCAATGCATAGCTGATGTGCTTTAAATGATATTGGTCCTCAAGCAATTCTCTGGGCTGCTTGGGAAGCTATCAGACACAAGCACACTGAGCTCCAACATTCTGATGTTTGAGAGAAAACTGCAGATGTTCCTCATTCCCAAGAACTGCAGCCAATTTTCTTAATGGTGGTTTTTTAAAAACAGGGCACACAAGCGCTACAGGAATACAGGCAAACCTATTTTATTATCCTCAGTGGAGCCCTTTTGGATAATGTACGTCTGTGGTGGCGGAAGTTTCTTCCTACAGAGTTCACTGGGATGACCTGTTTCCTCCATAGCAGTGTATGCTTAATATATTGTTGTGTAAAGGAGAGGAAAGGACTTCTGTACTCCTGTAGAGCTTGCATATATGCTGATGCAGTGTATAGGAGCAAAGGGTAACAACATCATCAAAAAGGAAGGCAAGTTTGCATCAAACTGGTATATAAATGTATATTTATCAATGTACATTTAGAAATAATGTTAGAATTTAAGGAATAATGCAATCTCTCTTACCATGTATCTGGGCGAAAGTATGACCAGGGGGACCGATTGTGTATTCTGCCGCCTACCCAGGTGCTGTAGGGATTGGGCAACTTTAGGGCGTCTTCTTTCATTCCTTCATTCTTCATTATTAAGCTGGCCTGGGCCTAGATAACTCTTTGACTAGAGAAAACGTCAGGTGGAGGATTGCCTTCTGACAGGCTTTCATTCAGAGAACCATCCTCTGTAAAGCAGGACACATGGTTACTCTAAGTGACATTCTTGAGTTGGAGGAGCTGCCACTGAATCTGGTTGCTTTATTCAAATATTTTCAGAGTTTCATGGAATTCATTGTGATTTGTCAATGTTCTTAATAATTAAAGAATGAAGGGTCTTGTCATTTTCTTGGAATCAGCCTATGAAAGACAGTCTGGAAATTTGTGTGAGGAGACACACCAAGGAGACACCAAGGAGACATGCCCCATTTTTTCTTTGGGGAAAAAATACCTTTGAGGAATTCTGGGAGAAACATAATGGTGAACACCAGCCATCTGCAGTTGTGAGAAATACAGGTAGGTTGCATGCCCTAGCTCTGAGTATCATAAAAATAGCTCCTCAGATCTCATGGGCTGTGCATTGAATGTTGAAACATGCTTCATATAGATAGCCTTGTGAAGGAAGCATGATTGCCTGAAGCTGGTTCTCATGTATATGCTCCATTACAAGCACAGTATTGCATTTCTTTGCCTCTCTCTAATATGAGATAACCCATATCAAGCTTAGAGAGGATAATTATTAGCAGGAGTGCCTGGTTGCTGGAAAATCCACAACCGTTCCTGCCAAGAGGCATGATAGAAATCAAATTGAATCGAATCGAATCGAATCGAATCAAATCAAATCAAATCAAATCAAATCAATCAATCTTCAACTCCTGCACCTTTCAAGGTACTTGGTTCTGTTTGGGCCACCACTTGCTCACTTGATCCTTGCCCATCTTGACTTAAAAAGACATCTAGATAAGGTGTTTGCACCTGAGTTCACGAGGCTGCTAATGCCTCATTGAGAGAGGGGGTGGTCCCAGTCTCTTTAAAAGAGGTAAGACCACACCTAAAAGAGCCCAGCCTGGACCTGGGAGCCATTGCCAGTGGTGAACATCCCATTTTTGGGCAAAGTGGTTGAGCAAAGTAGGGCCGAAAGGCCTTCTGGCCTATTGAGATAATATACAAAAGATTTGGATTATGGTATTTAAGGAAATTAGAGAAATTTTAGATATAGACTTAGAAATGTCACTGAGAATTGTGTTATTACTGTTGATTGAAAAACAAGATATAAATGAAGCTAAGAAAGACTTGATCTTAAGTTTGATAATGGCAGTTAGGTTAGTGATAGTTAAATATTGGAAACATAGAAACAGTCAGAAGGGGCCTCCCGGGCCATCTAGTCTGACCTCCGGCACCAGCCGGCTCCGCTCACGATATGCCCACCATGTGCATGTCCAGCCTATCTTTGAACATCCTCACTGATGGGACCTCAACGACCTCTCGTGGAAGCCCATTCCACACCCTTGGGGTCCTGACTGTCAGGAAGTGCTTCCTGGCATCCAAATGGAACCTTGGTTCCCTGAGCTTTGCTCCATTGAAACAGAATTGGGTTTTGCAAATGCACAGATGGTATAATAAAATATGGAATATTGTAATTAATGATAAACTGATGACAGAAATAAAAGTTTTAAAAGGGTTAATGAAAACAATTAAATATAAGGAAATTTGGTAAGATTTTGTAAAAGCAGTACTGATAGAAAGCAAAGGTTGCAAACCTAATCAAATTATATGAATTTCTGGAGGGGATGTGGATATAATGGAAGTGTATTATATATTATTAATTGTTATAATATGTGAATTAAGTGGAGGTAGTATTAGTCTCTGAGGTGGTAGGGACACTTTATCATTTACTTTTCTAATTATTAATTAATTATTGAGTTTTTGTATGTAATATTATTGTTGTTGTATTGTGTTGTATTTATGGTTTTTTCCCTTCTGTATTTAAAACAAAAATTAAAGGTGCTGGCGGGGGGCGGGGGCAAAAGGCCTTCTGGCCTCTTCCAACTCTACTATATCATGATATGTGAGCATGTGCTAATATATGGATGCTTATATGAAGACATGGGTTTACGTGTATTTGTTTTGAGTTGCCAAACTTACATTCCCAATGGAAAGGCAGGTATTTGATGCTCTTACTTTAAAGTAAAATGCTTCAGAGCCAACCTCTCTTTATCTTAAACAGCGAAATAATGTGGACCTTTCTTGTCCTTCCAGCACAGTTAATGATCCAGCCCATCAATGGGACTTTTCAACAGCAATTTCAAATAACTCTAAACATATAGCTTGAATATAGCTTCTCTCCATTCAGCCACAGCTGCTATTTATTTTTCTCATCTATTCCAAAGAATAAACACATCAGCCTTTCCTTCTCTGCCTTCACTCCTCGCCTCCTACTTGGCTCACCACTGGACCCTTGAATCCAGAGTTTCCCAACTCTTTCCCCCCCTTCTGTGCACACAAACCATGGCCAATGATCTCAACCAACTGCTTGACAAAGCAAGTCCTTAGAAATGCCTTGCTGTCTTGTCAAACATCATTTAATGTGGATAACACTGCTGTATAGCACCTCTACCTCCTTGTTGCTGCCATGTCTCCTTGCTTTGCTCAGCAGTTAAATCCCAGTGATGGGGAGGCAGAGGAATGCTGGATGCTCAAGCTTGGCCAGAAACCTTGCATTCCTTGGCAGTACCTGTTTTAGCTGCCCCGTGCGCCATGCGGCATGGAAGGAGCTTGTGCCACTCCCAAACCCCCCATTCATCTTGCTTTATCGAGATTCCTGGTGCAGAAATTCAATATGCACTGAAAATCAGAAACAGTATGCCAAATATCTGAACTAAAATACATTACAAATATATAAAAATGTATGCAGCATGAAAGCCAATGACGAGGATTAAAAACTTTTCTGCATGAAGCATTTATGTCATCCTACTCACATTGACTTGTGCATTCTTTAGTTGATGTTGTGATCTTCCCTTTTTGCTTGTATCTAATCAGTACTTCCAACAAGTGTTTTTGTAGAGAAGGGAAGAAGGAAAGCATTTCATGTTGAAAACAAAAGAAAGAACAATTTCTCCATGTGCAGTTGTACTATTTCTCTATACCACAGTACCACCTGGAGGTTATGTAGTGAAAAGGACACTCCTGGTGTAGTGCTTGAGAGATGAATTCTGAGATGAAACCAAAAGTACACACCTCCAGCTTAACAGCCTGGTGCAGAAGAACTTAAAAGCTTGAACTGAGTAGTCTATTAAAGGATTCAGTGTTGGAAAGGCATCAAAGAGGATATCAAATTAGTCATTACGGGGAAGGCATTCCATCATTTGGGTACTATGGCTGAAGAGACCTTTTCACATCCAAGTTGGCAAGGACATGCAAAGGAAGATCTCTGGCAAAGAGACGTGGTGGGAAAAAAGACACTTAATGGGACCCTGTTCAAAAGTGAAAGGGGTTTTAAAAGTAAAAAATAACACTTTGGAAAGGACATGTGCAAATTGCAACACGGACTGTTTGAACTATTTTGAAAGGTAGCCCCAGATATAGTTAGGTATTATAGTAGGCCACTCCAGAAGTTACCAAAGTGTGGATATTTGAAACCAGGAAATGAATAATTTAAATAATTGAATTTATTTATTTATTTCTTTGCTGTCCATCAGCCAAAGAGGGTCTCTTGTTGACAGGGCCAGAGCAGACCTCTATAAAATTAAAAATGAGCATATTGCCTGCCGACACAAAGAGAGAAAAAACCATTCCACACTCCTGTTGTTTGAAATACTAGATGGGATTTGAAGAACTTGCCTATATTTAAAATGCATGTCGCTAACCTCCCCAGTCCCTAAAGCTGTGCAGCATCTTAATGATGTGGCATCCCAGCTTCTCTTGTGCGAGACTTCAAAGATGTCAGCTTGCAGTGTGTCTTTCATATTCCAGACGTGGCTCCACAATTTTGTGGTTTCCATTCCTTCCACTCACCACTAGAATGAAATAAAAGAAGAAAAAGATGAAAGCTGCCATCTCTGGAAGAAAAACCCTAAACTATCCATAAAAAATAGCATTGCTTTGAGGATCTCAATTTGTCTACAAGAGGAAATCCACTTGATGGTTTTTTTTATAAATTATAGGGTTGAAGCTTTCGATGCCAGATACTACAGTGATGTACTTAGATGTACCCAGAAGGCAGAAGCACTGGCAATTTTCCAGGTCACCACTTAGAAGTTCCAAAAGGAACAAGACAGCGTACTGTGCAGTTAGGAAAAGAATTGTCACATCTCTTTATAGCAGTGTATATTATACACACACACATACACACATACATGTGTGCAGTAAAATAAATCAATAGATTTACTTCTCCTCCTCTTCTCCACCCCATGCTGTATCTACCCAAGCATGGATATAGAACGAGCCCACAGCCAGCCTAAAAGATGGGAAACATGATGAACACCAATGGTGAAGATTGACTGATGGATGGACTGACAGATGGCATTCAAGCTCTCTGCTACTCTTCAGCAAAGCATACAGAGCTATGCAAAAAGGAGTTAAAGTACAAATAAACATGAGCAACATATAAGACCAAAACAAACAATGCATTAGACATATGGAGAAAAGAGAAACATATATTTTCATGGGACTGAGAATTGAAGAGCATTGATACCTGGTGGGCTACAAACAGGGCATCAGCACTAGAAAATTTCAGTCTCTGACCACCTCACCTTGGATGTTGGGAACCTGGAAGAGAATCTCTGAAGATGTCATCCATGCATCCATGCATAGGCAGATTGAAATGGGAGTGGGCATTCTCTCTGGTGTTCTCAGACCTAAGATGAGGTGGACAGGTCTGGGGACATTTATATTCCCGTTTTGCCTTCCTGTGGACTATCCTCTATGGACTGCTGCAAAGACCACAGGGCATCACTCCCCGCAAGTTTTTGTTCCTGCCCTTTCTTTGCTGAAATTTATCATCCTAGTCCTCTGTAGTGCTACAGAACACCAAAGTACTGAATGTAGGGCCAGTGGGCATTGCATGTAGCTCCCAGCCTTGACCTAAGCCATGTAGCACTCTGCAGGTAACCACCAGCCGGAATGCGGATTCCTTCCCCTGGACTGGTTCCAGTCAAAACACCCACAGCTGCATTTAAAACAAGCCAGTTTCTTTTTCTGAACAGTCTTAACAGTAGATGCTCTGCATACTGCCAGCCTTTGAGCTTATGAGAACACCTCTGGCTCCTGGATCCTCTGGTAACAAAGATGTACCACTATTCTATGAGATTGATCTTTTCAGTAGAGGGCTGCTCCACCCCATGGAGGCTGAATGTTAGCTCTTCAAATAGGCACATCACTTTCCCATCAAATCTCTGTTTTTTCAGGGATGAGCTTCAGTTGATAGCTCTTCAACCAAACTGTTCTTTACGTATTTATTATATTTTTACTCCTGCCTTTCTTTCCTTCTTGCAAGAAGTTTCAAGAGCCCTCTTTGACTCCCCTCTTCCTCTCCCTTAGGTTAGGCTAAGAATCAGTGTCCGGTTCCAAGTTCTCCAGTGAACTTCATGGTTAAGAGGGGAGAGTGCAGCACAGATGGGGATTCGGTAGAGGCAGTCTGGGTGAAACTTAGGGGTTTTGACAGAGAAAGAGACCTGACAGTGGGGGTATGTTATCGCCCTCCAGGTCAACTTGAGACCCTGGATGATGTCCTGACAGGCCAGATTCTAAGGATATCTCGGGGGAGAGACACAGTAATTATGGGAGATTTCAATCTCCCGGATATTACTTGGGAGACTCACTCGGCGGTGACAGCCAGGTCACGTCGCTTCCTAGAAGCTCTAGAGGGTGGGTTTTTCACACAGAGGGTCCGAGAGGCGACGAGGGGGGGAAACATCCTGGACTTGGTCTTGACCAATAGGGAGGAGCTGATAGATGAAGTACAGATTAGGGGAGCTCTGGATGCGAATGATCACTCCATCCTTTGCTTTGAGATCAGAGGACTGGGGCCGTGCAGCAGGGCGAGCACTAGAAGCTGGGACTTCAAGAGGGCCAACTTTGGCCAACTGAAGGCCAGGCTGGGGAAAGTCTCCTGGGATAGGTTACTGGAAGGTAAGCGAGTTGAGGAGGGGTGGATGGCACTCAAAAGGGAGGTTTTGCAGGCGCAAGCCCTGACAATACCTCTAGTCAGTAAGGTGGGGAGGCGGAGGAGAGTGCCGCCATGGATGCGAAAGGAGGTGGTTAGGGGGATAAGACGAAAGAGGAACCTCCATAGGAAATGGGTACTGGGGGAAATAGACAAAAGGGTATACCGGGAGGAGGAGGCCCGTTGCAGAAGGATTCTTCGCAAGGCTAAGGCTGATTATGAGCTGAGACTTGCCAAGAATATCAAGAGCAACAAAAAGGGCTTCTTCCAGCATGTAAATAGGAAAAGGAAGGGGAGACAAGTGGTGGGACCACTAAATAAGGAGGAAGGAGATCCAGTGACTGACATGAGGGAACAGGCACAGATGCTAAATGACTATTTTGCCTCTGTGTTCTCCCCAAAGCAGGACGGGGGATATCCGTATAGGAGATTGGATGAGGCTGGGGACTTAGGGGCAGAGATTAGAGTCACCCCCTTGAAGTTGAGGGGCTCCTCAGGGCATTGGACATTACAAAGGCGCCAGGCCCTGACGGGTTACACCCAAGAGTACTTAGAGAGTTGGCAGGGGTTCTCTCACGCCCGCTGGCCTCCATTTTTGAGGCCTCGTGGAGAACGGGTGAAGTTCCAGAGGACTGGAGGGTGGCATCGGTGGTCCCAATTTTCAAAAAGGGTAGTAGGAAGGACATGGGGAATTATAGACCGGTTAGCCTTACGTCCATTGTAGGAAAAACAATGGAAAGGCTCATAATAGAGAGAGATCTAGTGATGCTAGATAGGGAAGGGAGGCTGACAGCCACACAACACGGCTTCCGCAGAAACAGGTCCTGCCAGACAAACCTTGTGGAATTCTATGACAAGGTTTCAAGATGGCTAGATGGAGGGGATGCAGTGGATGTGGTATACCTGGATTTCAGCAAGGCCTTTGACAAAGTGCCCCATGATATCCTGGTGGAGAAACTGAGGAGTTTTGGGATACACCAAAGCACTGTCCGGTGGATTAGGGCATGGCTGACTGACCGAAAGCAGAAGGTAACCATTAGCGGGGAATCGTCGGGATGGCAGCCAGTGACAAGCGGGGTCCCCCAGGGCTCTGTCCTGGGGCCGATCCTGTTTAATCTTTTCATTAACGACATGGAAGAAGGGGTGAACAGTCTGCTTATCAAATTCGCAGACGACACTAAAACTGGAGCAGTGGCCACAACTGAGAAGCAGGTACTCCAGATCCAAAAGGATCTGGACAGACTATGGAAGTGGGCAGGAGACAACAGGATGGCGTTCAATGTGGAGAAGTGCAAGGTCTTGCACTTGGGGCATAGGAATAGCTGTCATAAGTACAGGTTAGGGGACAAGTGGCTGGAGAGCAGCACTTGTGAAAGGGACCTCGGGGTACTGGTTGACCGCAGGCTAAACATGAGTCAGCAGTGTGATGCGGTGGTCAAGAGGGCGAATGCCACCCTTGGTTGCATAGCCAGAAGTGTGGCTTCTAGATCAAGAGAGGTATTACTTCCACTCTACATGACTCTGGTGCGCCCGCAACTGGAGTATTGTGTTCAGTTTTGGGCCCCTCATTACAGAAAGGATATAGCCAGGTTGGAGTCAGTGCAGCGTAGGGCCACAAGGATGGTGGCTGGTTTGCAGGGGATGGGGTATGAGGCGAGACTGAGGGAACTGGGTCTCTTCAGCCTGGAGAAGAGGAGACTCAGAGGGGATATGTTGGCAACATACAGGTATGTGAGGGGGTGTCACATGGAGATGGGGAGAGGCCTGTTCTCCCCTGCAGAGGAAGGCAGGACGCGCTCCAGTGGAGCAAAGCTCAGGGAGCCAAGGTTCAATTTGGATGCCAGGAAGCACTTCCTGACAGTTAGGACCCCGAGGGCGTGGAATGGGCTTCCACGGGAGGTCGTTGAGGCCCCATCGGTGAGGGTGTTCAAAGATAGGCTGGACATGCACATGGTGGGCATGTCATGAGCGGAGCCGGCTGGTGCCGGAGGTCAGACTAGATGGCCCGGGAGGCCCCTTCTGACTCGCTCTGTTTCTATGTTTCTATGTTTCTATGACTCAAGTTTCTTTACTACACCATACTGATTCCAGGTGCCACCATATATTTTGTTTTTGTTTAGTTGCCAAGTCATGCCTGATCCTTCACAACTCCATGGACAACATTCCTCCAGGCTCTCCTGTCCTCCACCATCCCCCAGAGTCCATCCAAGCTCATACCCTCCACCCCAGTGACTCCATCTAGTCATCTCAACCTCTGCCATTCCCTTCTTCTTTTGCCTTCAACCATTCCTAACATTAGGCTCTTCTCCAGGGAGTCCTTCCTTCTCATTAGGTGGCCAAAGTATTTGAGTTTCATCTTCAGTATCAGACAAATCACTCAGGATTGATTTCCTCTAAGATTGTCTGATTTGATTTCTTTGCAGTCCAAGGGACTCTCATGAGTCTCCTCCAGCACCACAATTCAAAGGTGTCAATTTTTCAGCACCCAGATTTCCTTATGGTCTAACTCTCACAGTCATACATTACAACTGGGAAAACCATAGTCTTGCCTATACAAACTTTTGCCAGCAGGGTGATGTCTTTGCTTTTTAGTATGCTGTCTAGATTTGCCATAGCTTTCCTGCCAAGGAGCAAACTTGTATATTATATATGTATACATCCCTAAATATTTATGGGAAATATTTAAGATTTTCTATTGTTTGCTGTATTCATTCCTTGCTGCTGTTGGCCTTCTCATTACATCTTGTCTATAATTTATTTTTTCTCTTCCTTTCTGTTTTTAGTTTATGTATTTAAATCATTTCCGCCATCCCTTTGCAACTGAACTGGAAAGAAGAGATCCAATTAGGGTTGTGCCTTTATCATTATTATTTTAAAATTTATATATACCACCCATTTCTATAACACCCATAGCTGAAGCTCTGAGAAGTTTACAACAAAGTATAAAAAGCTTTATCTAAGGTATTTCATAAAAATGGTATTTTTATGAAATACCTTTGATAAAAACATTAATAAAAATTAAAAATTATTTAAAATAGCATAAAAACATTAAGAGATAATAAAGAGACCTGGCCAAGAATAAAGGAGAGGCACTTGGATAATCATGTTAGACTCCTGGTTCTGTTGGGATTTAAAACAAAAACAAAACAAAACAAATTAAAACAAAATTTGGAACAATGCCCCAAAGGAGAGGAAACAGTAATTTCAGGATTGGGAAAATGCCCAATATAAAGGTACCAACACCTCTTTCCTTCTGTGCTGCCTTGCTTGCCAATGCAAACAATTTATTTAATTCGCGCCATCATAGCCAGTATCCATCCCTTGGCGCCATCATAGCCAGTATCCATAATTGGCACCATCATAGCCAGTATCCATAGCCAGTATCCATCCCTTGGAGTTGCAGTGCAGAAAAGAAAAGAGAACCTGGTTTCTGTGGCCAGTTATGTCCATGTCTCTCCTTAGACTGGGAACAACCAATTTTAACATATGGCCACCACTTACTGTGGGAGAATAGGAACCATAATGCTGCGGCAACAGGTCTGGGGAAAGGCGTTGTTGTTGTTGTGTGCTGTCCAGTTGTCTCCAACTTATGATGACCCCATGAATGAAAATCCTCCAAAATATCCAATCCATCACCGAACTGTTCAGCGCCTCTAAATTCAAGGCTCTGGCTTCCTTGATGGAAACAATCCATGTCACCTTTGGTCTTCCTTTTCTTGTTCTGCCTTCAACCATTCCCAGCACGATTATCTTCTCAAGGGAATTTTGCCTGCTCAGGATATGCCCAAAGTGCAGCAGCCTCTGTTTTGTCATCTTTACATATCTCTATGGAAAGTTCTGTCTTGATTTGTTCTAGGACCTGCTTGCTCATCTCTCTGTCAGTCGAGAAAATTCACAGAGCTCTCCTTCAGCAGGGAAAAGGTGAGGCTAGCTTATAAACCTGCCAAGAGACTCTTTGGGTTATGAGGCAGCATCGAAATGGAAATAAATGAATAAATAATTTCCCATCCTGGTTGATGCACATATTCAAGTACTCCTTTCCAGGACAGGTGCAACAGTGTAACACACTCCTTCATTTTCAGCACAGCACTATATACAGCTTAGGGACGTCCCAGCATTTTGGCTTTTTTCATAAAACAAGTGAAATAACAGTTTGAAGTCTCGAATTCAAATGTGAGCACATGTCCCATGGCAAGAGAGTTATTACTGCCACTCTATACGACTCTGGTGGGCCCACAGCTGGAGTATTACATTCAGTTCTGGGTTCCACATTACAAGAGGGATATAGCAACACTGGAATCAGTGCAGCCACTAGGATGGTGGCTGGTTTGCAGGGTAAGCCATATGAGGGGAGACTGAGGGAGCTGGGTCTTTTGAGCCTTGAGGAGACTCAGAGGGGACCTGTTAGCAACATACAGGTAGGTGAGGGGGTGCCACACAGAGGTGGGTCATGACCTTTTTTCCCTGCAGTGGATGGCAGGGCACATTCCATCCAGCAAAGCTCAGAGAACCAAGATTTAGGGTGGATGCCAGGAAGTACTTCCTGATGGTTAGGACCCCTAGGGTATGGAATGGGCTTCCACGGGTGGTGGTTGAAATTCCATTGGTGAGGGTGTTTAAGGATAGGCTGGGCTTGCACATGGTAGGCATGTCATGAGTGGAACTGGCTGGAGCCGGGGGTCAGACTAGATGGTCCAGGATACCCCTTCTGACTCACTCTGTTTCTATATTTTATGATTTGCACTCGCATGCATCTCATTCCCATTTGATTTGCACAAATGTCCTTATTTGCATGGTTTTCCTCAGTAGACAAATTTCCCATTTATACTAAGCAAGCAGAAATCAGAAGGGCAAGTAGGAATCAGGCAAAGGACAAGTGGTGAGATGATGCTCAGGGAATTCTGCTTCTGCAAACATCATTGTTCTGGAACCTGCATTGCTTGTGCATTTTCCATGCTCCTTTACTATGCCTGCCCAACATGCAGCATGAGCTGCCAAAGCCTTTTTCTGCCATGCAGACAAAGCTTGTCAATGACTCAGGAAACTGGGAGAAAAACAATATAAAACCTTTGATATGAAGCACCTTGACATTCACACATTGTCACGCATGAGAAAAGCATTTCTCCCATGCCATTGCAAAGCAGGTATTTTTCTAGAATGGATAGGTCAATTCACATGTTCCTCTGTCCTACCTAACTGCAGTGACAAGTGACTAAAAGGCTTTCACATTACTTGATGCCAAATCAAATGTACCCTTTTCCTAAGGAGACCATTCACAGTTCCAGGTGCCAGCTGTCACATTCTGAAACAAAGAAATCTAGAAACAAAATGGCTCAAAAGGGATTCCCAGGCCATCTAGTCTGACCCCCGGCTCTATCCAGCTCCGCTCATGTAATATCCAGCATGTGCTTGTCCAATCCTTGAACAGTCTCGCTGATTGGGGCTTTCACCACCTCCCTTGCAAGCCATTTCCATATCCTAGAGGCCCTAACCACGAGGAAGTAATTCCTGGCATCCAACCTGAAACCTGGTTCTCCACTGCAGAGAGAACAGGCCATGACCCTCCTCATACACCTGTATAAGATCCCCTCTGAGTCTTCTCCAAGCTGAAAAGTCCCAGTTCCTTAATCTCATCTCAGATGCCATCCATCCCGCTGCCCTCAATCCAGCTACTATCCTCATGATCCTGCACTGAACTGATTCTAGCCTAGCTATGTCTCTCTTATAATTTGAAACCCAGAAGTGATCACAGTATTCCAGTTGTGGATGCAGCAGAGTCTTATAGAGCGGTACCAGCGCCTCTCTCGATATGGAAGACACACTTCTGGTTCCCCCTCTTAATGACCATATCACACTGCTGGCTCACATTTCATTTGCTATCAACAAGTACTTCCAGTTCCCTTGCCACTTATCCCCCATCCAGTGCCAATGGCACCTGAGTCCCAAGTGCAAAACCTTGTGCTTGTCTGCATTGAACACCATCCTGTTGTCCCCTGCCCACTTCCACAGTCTGTCTAGATTCTTTTGGATCTGGAGTACCTGCTCCCCAGTTGTGGTTACCACCCCCACATTGGTATTGTCTGCAAATTTGGTCAGCAGACTGGTTACCCTCTCTGCCAGGTCATTGATGGAGAGATTGAACCATCAGTTGACAGAAAATCAAGTGACGTGCATGCATAAGTGAATTGAGATATGCTAGATGATTTTTCACCATCAGCATCAGCATCACCAGTAGTATTTGCAGGCAAGTTTTGGCATTGCATCCTGCCTTAACCAAAATTCACATGTACACAGAAATGACCCAGAAGAAAGAGAGAGAAGCTTTTAGAATTATTCTGGAAATGCTCTTAGTAATCTGTAGAATTGGGGTCTTTTTCTTGTCTGCACTATTCTCTCTGCACACACAGGACTCCACAATGCCTTCTATCTCATTTTTTGGTTGACTGGTTTGCGCAGGGAGCAAGGGCTGCTCGCTGCTCAGTGCTGAGTGTCATTTTCTTTCAGATCTCTGGCAACTCAACCAGGGACATGAGGGCAAGTCTAGGCTGCAAATACTGCTCCAGCCTCTCGGCCAGTGGCTGGAGGTTAATGTTCCGGACAATTTCCATTTGAAATCATAATCTTTCCTGACATTAAGTCTGCTGGCAGGAGCAGGATGCCTCAGTCCTCAGTCAGTGGAAGCACAAGGTGAGAGTGAATTTGGAAGTGGGCATCAGGGTCAGTGCATTTGTTCATTTTCTTAGGATCAGAAGCTTAGCTGAAGTCTTTTCCGTTTTTAGGGATGTGTCAGCCTCCAAGCCAAGAAAATCTAGTCATCTCCTTAAAATTCTTGGGCTTCTACTGGAATTTTATGAAATTCTTTGGGCTTCTAGTTGTATAGGGGTGAGGAAAAGGCACAAACGTTTAAACAACACTGCTTGTAAAATGCATATAATGAGGTTAGGGAAATATGTGCACAAATGTATCCATTAGGCATATAAAATGCCTATGAAAGTGTGTATTATGTGCACAAATGTGCACAGAAATGCATGCTGATCTGCACTTTTGAAAAAGTCACTAACTGATGCAGGGCCCATTTATTCCCACCTAATGTGTTTGGACATGCCATCCCAGTGACACGATGATTCTATAGTACACCTGCTATTGCAAGCAGCAACCTGGCCAGCCTCCGAAAAGGGTGCTGCTACACTCATGTCCTTTTTGTGGGTTTCCCATGGACTTGGCTGGTCAGAGTGGAGAAAGACTCCTGGATTCCCTCCCTTGTCTGCCTACCATGTTTGGACTTGTGGATTTCACTCTCCTGACGGTCTGCAGACACTGAGGGAATCTGAAGGGCCCCGCTTGCAGCTTGGCTGCACTGCTAAACTCCGCCTTGAAGTTGGGTTCCCAGGTGGCCAAGATTGCATTTGTGCCACTTGGGCTAGTACACAAACTGTGCTCATTCCTGGAGATGATTGAACTGACTGTGGCCATGTGTGCCTCAATTGCATTCCATTTTTAAAATTATAACATCTTCTATGAAGGTCTGCTTTTGAAAACACTTTAGAATTCAGCTGGTCTAGGATGTTATGGTCAGACTGTTGACTGGGTCCAGGTGCAGGGAGGGAACTCCCTGGTTACAACAACCTAGTTGTCTGCCACTCTGTTTTTGGCAGAGTCTATAGTCATGGTTATGACTTGCCAAGTGCTATGCTGCCTGAGGGCAGACTGTCTTCTCCCTTGTGAACCTGCCCTGGTCTTTTGCCCCAGAATCCGTCCCCCTAGCATCCATGCACTTCCTCTTGTGCTTGGCCCTGTCTTGGAAAGACAGAACCCAGAGCCAAGAGGAAGCCAGTGAGCACTTGAAGCATGAAGGCTGCACAACCAGAGACCTTCTTCCATGAAACAGACAGCAGCACATGCAAAGACTGCTGTATGTGACATGGAAGAGGGATGCTGCTTTTCCAGCATTCAAGTGGGTCTCCGTTCCTTGCAAGGGTTGCCTGAAAGTTTGGCATGCTCACTGGAACTCAGACTCATGGCCATGTCAAAGCGGACTGGAGTCCAGGAAGCTGAGCCCAGGGGATGCAACAGCTTACCATCCCCAGAATGAGTTCCTCACAGATCCCCAGAGGCCAGGTTCACTCTCTCTGTGCTAGCAAAACTCTTTTTTTCAAGCAGGACTTTTGTGTATAGATTGGGTCAGTTGGGTTTGGTGCTTTCTCGTACAAAACTGTTGTGTTTTAAATAATATTATAATTCATTTTATTGCTTTAATCATGCTTAACTTATGCTGTTGGAGGCCATTTTTATTTATAAGAAGGCAGGGGACAAATCAGATGAGCAAACAAATCTATTAACACGGTGGGCTTTGCTGCATGGCTGGCTGCAAACAACTGGAAAAACGTGTTCTCTAACCGGGTGGAACGTCAGTCCTCTTATCATCATCATCATCATTTCTCATCAGTCCTGCCTCCTGGTCTTACTTCTGGTTCTGACTTGCTTTTCCTGCTTCTGCCATGACTATTGGCTTCATCTCAGTGCTTCTGCTTCTCAGCTTTCAGCTTATTTCCGATGACTGCTCATATCCCACCCTGACAACGTCATAGAAACTAGCATTTCTTTGCTCTCCGAGATTTGATCCTTACCAATATTCATAGCTAATGGACATTGGATGGTAGAGCTGAGACAGCCATCTTCATTCTGGGTTCAGGGTTCTACAGGAGCAGTACAATACAGCTTCCAATAAATGGAAGGAAGTCAAATCCATCTTCTATATTGGATCTTAATTCTATTGAGTATCATGGCTGAGAAAGACACCTATGGAAAATTCTTTCCCCTGCCTCATCTGTATGCTTAGTAAATGTAGCTGCATGTGATTAGCTTTCCTGGTGAGATTTCCTGGTGAGCCTCCTCAGTTCAAGCTGAGGAGGCCTTGTGGAGTATTAATAAATAAGAATGTGTTTGTCCTGTACACAGAGATGAATATTTTGTTAACATCACACTATGTTCTGTGCCCTTGAAAAGCATTAATGGGTCTTTGTCTCTGGACACACCTGGAGGCTAGTCAAATATTTTCCCCATTTAATTAAGAAAATATTGCAATATTCAAAAGGTAACATGAGAAGGATGGGTGGAAGGCCTGGATTAAATATGCAGGGAAATGAGATAGGAAGGAGGTGGTGGAATGAGGAGCTGTGAAAGGACTGTATCATTTCCATCAGCAGGAGAAGGAAGAACCCAGCTCTGGTTGCTCCTCCATGTAAATAAAATAAACAAAACCCCACCTTCCTAAGCACAGATATGCAACATAGCCAGGAAAGTAGTTTTGCCCCAGTACTAAGTAGGCCAAGGTGTACAAGCATAAACATGTGATTGTTCTCCTGCCATCTGGACTGTTTTGCTTTCTTCCATATTTGAATTCTTGACATTTTTCTCTTCCAAATATGAAAAACTGTTCACATTTTAGTAAAATCTCATCAAACTTAAATGCAAGTAAAGCTCTCACATACTCCTACTGAGGACTTCACAATGAATGTGAAGACTACAGAATGTGTCTGTAATTTCCCAAAACTGTTGAATTCTTGGTCTACTCAACTTTCCAAAATTTCAGAAAATAGCTGGACTAAATTCACATACAAATTCACTAAATCCCTTCCTTTGCACATTCAAGGCAACAGAACTTTCTTTTGCAAAAAGCTCTTTGTTCACCAAAGTAGGGCCAATGAACTCAACCACCACAGAATGTATCTCTGTGCATGGTAAACTGGGAACAAACTAAAGAGTCTCCCACTGTGCAGTGTTGTTGCCAGTACACACCACCAAAGCGTTGACAGCAAATGAGCACCCTCCATTACATTCTAACATGGGGCACTTGTTTAACATGGTTTTCACAGTGCAGTGAGAAAAATGGCAACCCAGATGCAGGATTATGGTTAAAAGAAAATCAAAAGAGACACAAAACTTTAATTATAATGATGACTTCCAGTTAATGAGACTGTGCAGTGCTTTCTCAAAGTGCTCAGTATTTTCCAGCTTTTGAGAAGCTGAACTGTGACTCAAGAATCAGACAGTACTGGTTTGACTGCCTGCTCGCTTGCTTTCGTTAGACTTATAGCCTGTATTTGTTTTCTTTTTAAAGAACTCAAAGCAGCTGACATCATTCTCCTCCTCCTGCTCATTGGTTTCTACTCCAATGTTTCCTAACCAGTACAAGGTTCCTTATTTTCTAACTCTGGGTATACTCATGTAGTGCTGGTCATGCTGTGCTCTGATAAATTAGCACATCAGTCCAGCTGTGAATGACTGTATGTAAAGCTCTGCCTTGACAGGGAAGCCTGAAAACAGATGCTGTGGCTTCTCCCTCATTTCTCTCCCATGTGCAAGTCACTAGCCACAAGCAGGTGCTGCACCACTGACTGCTCCCTCGTCCTGCTGATTGAGCGAACATGTGAAAAAGCACCATCCAACTATGTGGGAGGTGATAGGGCAGGTTGGGTTCCAAATTTTCCATGTTCCACTGGAAATTAAATCAGCTCAATCACTAATTCACTTTCTTTCTTGGATTGCTCATGTGCAGTCCATGCTACTGGGTGTGCATGTTTAAATAGAAAGAAAGAAAAACTACATGGACCATGGTTTTGCATGCATGTGCATGCATGTTTCTTTTTAAATGCCAACTAACTCCCACATGGATCTTTTTAGATCATGCTCTCTGTTTTAGGATGGAAATTGGCAACTGGTTTGCAGGTCTCCATTTAGTTACTCATGCAGAATATTCCTAAAACTCTTTCAAGGCAGCAATGCCTCCATCCCTACCCCACCAAAAAACAAATCCAAAAATCCATACACAGAGAGAACATACAAATAGGCAATAATTTAATTGTATAAAATTATAAAAGGAAATTTCAGTGATAAAGCCCACAGATTATGGGAAAGATAGTGAAAAGAGGCTTCTTCAAGGGAGGGGAGATGGAAGATAAGGTCAGACATGTGGTACTTTCATGGAAAGGGTCCTCTCCTTCATATTCAACTTGGGAGTGGGCAGAAAGAAGATAAGAAGGCTCTCAAGTGCATGGTCTTACATGTAGCTTAATTGACATTTGCGAAGAATCTGGCATTTCTTGCAGCGAGAGCTTTACTGGCTCATTCTTTCCTGGGACGAGCAGGCACTCCAGTTCTCTTCAGCAAGCAGAGAGGGTGGCATTTTGATCTCTGTTCATTTTCAAGTATACAGACTGAGCAAGTAGCAAATAAGCAGAGATGCAGAATGGAACTGCTAGTTTTGTTGATCTCCAAGCAAAAAGAACACGGAAGACGACTGCTTCCTTTCTTTTCTGAAAATGTTAGATTGCTTTGTGCAGAGAGTGGGACTGTCTCTCATTCATTCCAGACGTGCCTGATGCTGAGAGGGAAGAGAGGGAGCAGTGAGGGGAGGGGAGGGGAGGGGAGGGCTCTAGGTTTCCTAGCGCAGTTTCTCAGGCAAAGCATGAGAAATGGCCTGCTTTGGAAGGGTTTGCAGGAGGGTTTTTGGGAGGGGAGAGGCAGCAGATGCCAATTCCAATAAGGAGACAACAGGAGAAATGAGCTCCTCAGTTGGAGGAGGTTTGCCATTCCTGCCATCTTGCTCTCAGGCAGCAAAAACCACCCTGAAGGTAGAATTAGAACCTTTACTGAAAGAGAGGGAGGGGAAGTGTCCAGTTTGGATTCAGCTCTCTACAAGGGCAGATGTATCTCCCCCAACATTGGGAGAAGGCTCTTTAGAGTCCATACTGTCCTGTAGTCAATAAAAGAATGGCACTTCAAAGGACTGTCTTGTGTTTGGTAACCAGGAGGAAAGAGGGAAGGGACCAGATCTCAATACTTTGGCCAAAGTCAAATTTTCCTTTTAAATGGCATGGCACACACCCACTTTTCTCCATGGCTTAAGCCCAAATCGACCTTCTTCAATGCTCACCTAGGGAGTCACATTTGAGTTTTGAACCTGGCTTTGTCATCCCAAGGCTGCTTTAATGGTATATCTTCGATTACCATGACAGAAAAAGTTTAGAATGCAGACCAGAGATTCACAAGGGGGAAAAATGTTCTGATTACCACAGGGAATAAATTTGCAGTCCTGGAAGGTGTAATTTTAATGAAAAGTGCCCCATTGCTAGAGCTGTTATGGTCAGCATGACGTAGCCCTGTCAGCCAGACCAGACTAGCTCCATCTTACCCAGATACAAGGAGACTTCCCTTTCCAATCAGCAGAAGGTCACCGCTGAAGCTTAATTATCTTATTTTGGGATTGCAATACAGATTCTCTGGCTGAGGTCAAAACAAGCATCTCTGCTTAGCAAACATCTTGAATGACAGGCTGCCCAGGGGCCTGAACACTGAAGACTCTTCATTTTGCACCAGTCATCACAAGAGTGGCCATCATTGTAGGACAGAATTAGGTTGCAAAATGTTTCCATGAAGGATAGAGCAGTGAATGATTTCTTGCCCATGCTTTGATTCTTTGGAGGTGGATGTGCTCACACTCATTAGGCCGGGAACCCACGTGGTGCTGTGGCCCGAGCCCGAGCCTGGAACTTGGGAGACCCCATATCTAGTCTCCCCTCAGCCATGAATCTCATGGGGTGATTTTGGGCCAGTCACAGACTCTTAGACTAACTGATCTGAGAGGATTTTTGTGAGGAGAAATGGGGGTGGAGGGAGACCACACAAGCCACTGTGCATTCACTGGAGGAGAGGCAGGAGGCAGGTGCAAAATCCAACACACAGTTCTACTATACTTTAATTCCAGGTTTTTCCACCTTCAGGAAAATATTTCTTACCCTGCTTGACTGCACCTTATATTCTTTTGTGCCACAGAACACTTAGCCGAACCCGGCCCGGCCCAGCCCCTCAACCCTGAATGGTGGTGTGCTTCCAACCATTGTGTATTCATTCTTCTCGTGTTGATGGAATAGCCTGCACCTTTTCACAGCTTGCTGTAAAAATGCATGCCTTCCTTTCCCTTGTAGCTAAGCTAGTTCTCAGCTATTTTTACTTTTTGGTTTGCTTAAGAAACTTCAGGAGAGACTACACCAAAACTATGTTTTTCAGAAGCATCTGTTTTATGATGGAGTGGAAGCATGAGCTCTCACTGGGCTGCCACAGGAGCCCCGTGCGTGGTGTTCATGTGCACAACTTTGTATCCAAATGTAAGCTAAGTATCGGTTGTAGGTACACGTACACACACACCTTATCTCCAGTAGTGGGGGCTGGGATGGGTGTCAGGAAAGAAATATTAATACAGATATGGAAAATGTAACAACACTGGGAATAAAATAATATATCTAACACTGTACCTGTTGAAGACAGTATGTTCTTTGGTAAGTATCAGAATGCAAATGTGTGCTAAGTTAAATTGGAGGTGAGCTACAATCACCCAAAAAATTTCCTATTCTTGAAAAATGGAATTTTAACATTTATGCTGTTTCTGTACCAGAGCTTTAAGCTCTATCTTGGTAATGAAAAGGTGAACAGGAGACCTTTGCTATTGAAAAAGGAGGTTATCATAAAATGAAGATGGAGTTATAATTGGGTCTCCTGCTGATACAAGTGAGAAAAAAACAATTAGTGAAAGGATTTAAAAAGGCTAATCTGCAAGAGTGGCTGAACAGAAAGTCCATTCCATTTCTGTGGCAGCACTCATGAAACTAATCAAGAGCTTTTCTTTCTGTGATGTTGGATGTTTTATCAGCTCAGAGTTGAAAGAACAGTATGGTTTCTCCTTGTTGAGAAAAGCTCCTTTTTGCTCATGCAGTTATGAAATGAAACATACCTGAGTCACATCTCTGATAATGTCCATCCATAGCATGGCTATCCCATCTTGACAGTGCGAAGTCCCCCCAAAAATGTTGATTTTGCACTCCTCCTTCTAAGTGTCTATTGTGTATCCCTCCCCATGTGAGATGTCTTTGCTATCACTTTCTTTCTTGCCCCCCTCCCCATGAGAATTCTCTTATAAGGTGGTTAATGTATGCAAATAATAAAAGGATTTGTGGAAAGTCGGCATTTGTGCGGTTACAGAATTCATGAAGAACTTTCTGTCAATTTTGATAGTCTGAGGTTAGGAATAGGGGAAAGAATGATGTCCACTGAGATTCTCCAGATTCAATTTTATAGCTTGCTATGGTTTGCTCCCATTTTCATTTGGGGCCTGTTTTCCTCCTTGTTCAAACTGGAAAAATGCACAGTTCAAGCCAAAAAAGGGTCCATTTTGTTCATCTTCATTAGAAGTTCACATGACCCCCATTGGCTGAAGTGTGAGAATATGCTGTGGTTTCTGCTCTACATAAGTTTGAATCTGTTGTTCAACCTTGATGCTGAGTGCTCTTTTTCCTTGCTTCTGCTTCCATTTCCATTTTCTACTTCTGCTTTCCATTTTCTGACAATCGTTGAAACTGTTGCTATTGTCAGATCAAAAATCAGAGTTCAGGTTCCTTTTCCAAACCTGGACATTGCCCCAGACTGCACCGTCAGGCTGTGATGCATTTTTTGTTCTGCTTTGGTTACTCATTTTCGAATGGCACAATTTTGGTTGTGGACATGGGAATCAATCATGAAGTTCTGCAATTAAATTTCATTTCTGTTGGACATCCAAGTTTCAGGCAGATGGGATAGAGACACTGAAGCAGTCTTAAGAGGCACATGGACACTGGAGGACATCCTGTTCTTTTTCTCTGTAAGCTTTCTGAGACCTGAACATGGCATTCCAATGGGGCTTCAAGGGAAATAAATGAGAAATAAATGACCTTCATAATACATCCAATGACCATTGGATTAATATCTCCATTCAAAGGAATGCACCCAATGGAGTTAATTTGTACCTACCTGTACCTTAAGATCACCTTCAGAGGTTCTCCAGGAGCTGCCTTTAAAGGATGCTAAGAGGCCATCTACTCAGGGAAGGACCTTTTCAGCAGTGGTGCCTTATGGAATTGGCTCCCCAGAGAAGTGCGCCTGGCACCAAGGCTGTACATATTCTGGCGCCAGGCAAAAGTGTTTCTATTTGCTGAACATTTTAATTTTTAAGCAACATTTTATTAATATTAACATATTTATTAACAGCCAGGTATTCACTTTACTTTTCTACTCAGGTTCTTGTTTTTATTGCAAGGTCTTGTATGCTTAATATCAGGTTCTTGTATTTATTAATCTCCTTAATTATGTTGTAAATTGTTTAGTTTTACTTACTGCTTAATTTGAATGTTTTATTGATTGTCACTTTGTTTTAATATATTGTATTATGTTTGGGATTTTATTGACTGTAAACCATTCAGAGGGCCAACATGGCTGAGTGAATGGTATACATTTTTTTTCATGAATTTATTTATTTATTAAAACATTTCTATGCCGCCCCATTGCAACAAAGCCTCGGGGCGGCTTACAACATATAAAAAAATACAATAATCTATATAAAACCTATCCACCCCCCCCCCCCGGTACATCTCGGCAAACCCAAAATACGATCCAAATTAAATATACACAAATTATAAACAATAAATAATAAACCACACAGTTAAATAAATAAATGCAAATAAACTATAAACAAATTGTAACCATTAACTAAACAATAAATAAATACATATCAAAAAACTAAAAACAACTAGGCAATTTAACAATTAAAATATGATTTAAATAAAAAGGTCTTTGGCGCTGAAAAACAAATAAATAAAATCAATAAAAAATATGTCATTTGTTTTTAAATGAATTCATCCTGTTAAAAGAGTTCCATTCAGACTCTTAAGTAGGAGGTTTAGAACTTTCCAATGCATGATCACCTTTCCTCCACCAGTTTCTTATTTTAAGCCCCAGGAGAAGGAAAGAATCAGGAACAGAAGATATCCCTGCCTTCAGAATGAGAAGGGAAGCATCCAACCCTCCTGCCATGCTCCTGTTAGGGGGTTGTCAAGTCCCATTGCCCACACAGTCTTGAAGTGAGGAGCTTTATTTGCACCCTCACCCCGAAGAAAGAAGCAAGGCACAGCCATCGGGTGAACTAGGACCACAACTTTATTTCATTAATCACATACCAAATCTGTAGCAAGCAAACACAGTTCCAGAACTGATGAAGTGGGGTCATGCCACCAGCTTCTGCTCACCTCAAGCAGGGCACTTTCAGTCAAGGGAGACTGAAGCGCCACAGCCTGCTTGAGCCCCAAGACTTTAGTGGGATTTTCTGTGAACAAGCCTAAACTGGGACTGTAGTTCAGTGATGGACTGAAGGCAAGCCCTGGGATCTCTGGAGAGCCTCTGCCATCATTGCCTGGCTCCTGTGTCCCTTCCAGGAGGCTCCTTTCTCATGTCTAGATCACTCGGTCTTTATGGTAAAGTCTGGGGAATCCTCTTCCAGTCCTCCCTGGTGAGTCTCTCTTCCTGCATCGCCCTGCTGTAGCGACCAACCTATTTACGAACAAGACACCCAAGCTGTTCCTGCTGCCCAGTGATACATAGGAAAGGAAGGAGGGAAAGTCACCAGCCAGCCAGCCTGCTCACTTTCCAGCTGCAGGAGCCCTTATACAGCAGGCCTCCAGGGAGGTGGTGGGTGCCAGACTGTAGGAGCATCTTGATTTGACTTCCCGAATAGTTGAGCGTGCCCCACTCAAAGCCCCAAATCTCATCATGATCCCCAGTACATGTCTGCCAAAAATGTTTTCTCAGGTTGCCAAATATGCACTTCCATTCAATGTGCACAGCTTTCCTAGTATGTTTTTGAGTTACTTTTCCAACTTGCACAGATTCCTCCTGTAGATCAGCCTGCTTTGGTCTATGCATTTGTCCAAGTCTGGGGAAAACTGCACAGATCCCTTGTTCAATGGCTGCTTTATTTGCACACTTTCCTCCTTTGCACAGAGTGAGCAGCCATTGCAACTGGCATGAGACAAGCAATGAGGATTGTTCAGAGAATCCTAGTAATCTCGAATGAACGGTGCTTGTTCACCCTTCCCTAGTGTGTATTGAGGAGAATAAGGGGAGGATGGGCTTTAATCGGCCACTCCTCCATCCCTGTGTTGGCTTAAGGGCACTTGCAAATGCCTTTCTGCCTTCCCTTCCTCCAGGGAGGAGCACAAAGCTGATTCAACAAAAGGGCAGGGGTCTGGAAACACCTTTTTCTAAATGCCTCTCCCCTTCTCAAAACTATTTCCCTCTAAAGCTGTGACAGATAGTTTTATCATTCCCCTTCTGGCCATACTTTCTCTCCTCAAGAACAAGCCTTTTATCTTGGCAGATGTTTCAACAGCATTTGCTAATGTAGCAACCAATGATGTGCATTGATTCTAAGTGAGTCATACTGGTTGTTTAACCTTATCATCATTTTCTTGGATTTATTTTATAATCCTAAATTACCTGCTTGGAGAAGTCTAATTCCCTCCTGTACCCCCAACTCTTTCTCCTTTAAAAGGAAAAAAGAAAGGAAGTCTTCATATTGCTGAGCAATAATGTGTAGTTCAAAGAGCCGCTTTTCTGTTCAGGACATTTCCTGTTTGATCCCATTCATCCTGTGTCTGCATTTTTTTGACTCTGTGCCATTGCAAAGCACTTCACATTTGTCAAAAAGGCAGATTTGCTTTGATGAGTGTAGAGGCTAGGAAGTGCAAACATTGTCATTTATGATCCTCCAGGTTTCTCCTATTTCTGCTGGGTATTGTGCCAGAAACATGGAATGACTATTATCTTTCTTCTTTTACTTTGCTTTCCACCCTGCCCCCACCTCCTCAGTAAGGCTTACAGGAAAGTCCTGCACAATTTGTGACCCACAAAGCAAACGACAGCAAAGCTGTGCGGTGACCAGCCAAACATAGACAGAATGGTACCACTAATCAGTAGGAGGAAATCTGCAAGTTTTGCAGAAGTCCCAGAAGGAAGGAAGGAAGGAAGGAAGGAAGGAAGGAAGGAAGGAAGGAAGGAAGGTTCCTTAAGGGAGAAAATTCCTAGCTGCACAATCAGGACAAAGCATCTTCAAGAGCCACAGAATTCTGACGATGTTCAGGGAAAAAGAGATAATGTGGAGGTTGGGAAATGAATGCAGTGCCCTGGAAACGATGTGGCCAACTGCCTGCTTGGAACCCTAAAGGGGAGTATTCCATATTGAAGCATTTTGTCACAGGTTGCCATTGTAAACTGTTTTCTGAAGGCCAAGGCAGTCAGTAAAATCAAGATTCATACATCCTCATCCTCATCCCACCTTTCCTCTCTTGCGGAACACGCATGCAGTTCCCAGGTGCTTTCTCCTCTGAGCACTCATGCAGACAACACCGGCTTGTCTTCAGAATGGTGCTGCCTCATGTGATTTCAGACCATAGTCAATAACACAAATCTTAGTGTTCTAAATCTTCCTATTTGCCAGGGCAGTTCATATTTCCTGTTCTCTCTAAATTATTTTGTCTAGGAATGTGTGAATCAACAAAACTCGAGCTTGCCAAATTCTCCAAATTCCAACATGAAATTTATTCTGACATAAGTCCATATTAGATGGTGAGTTGTGCTTTTTTTGCTGCATGTGTGTGCTTATTTTCATGTATTTTTACAAATACATGAAAATACAAATATATTTTTACAAATACACGATTGTGTACCTCTTTAAATGTGTGCATTCTTGCAAATTGATTACAGTGTCCATGTGCATATTAAAAATAAGTCTGCATTTTTAAGGCACAGTTTTCAAATGCATACATGCTGTGGAACTTATTTACTTCTGATCTGCAAATCATATTGCAGCCTAGAAATGTACAAACTTTAACCACAGATTGCATTCAGGTCTGTGTTCTCTCTGAAAAGTACACACTTTTTAGATCTTCATAAATAAAATCCCTGAAACTAATTTTCCACGCATTAATTTTGTCCCAATGTTTGCCTTTTGCAAATGTCTAGTGCTTTTGCTCCACCAGTTTGCCAAGAGTAGTGTGGGGTGGCGGGGGAGGGTCCCCAGTACCCTGCCCAGGTGGCATGAGAGGGCTTTGCTGCTGGATGAGTGGACTCTTTCTTCGGGTGGGCTGCACGTCAGTCCTGAGTGCACATGCTCCGACTGCACAATTTAGATGCCAGAGGAGTTTCTCTACAAGCAATGGCAACCCCAGGATACACATGCATGCATCTCAGGAACGTCTCACTGTCGTAGCACCTCTTATCCCCCAGTCCTCATCTCTTAGCCTGCTGAAGCCTCTTCTGGAAAGGATTAACACTTCTCATGCTTCATTTCCGTGACTTTGATCCAGATTCAGCTATGCTGAGAGCAGAACAGTTAAAACCAACTTGACAAACAGGATATGACCTACTTAAGCCCTACTGATTTCTATGGGTGTATTATATGCATGACTAAGCCTGGATTAAAGAAAGATGCAAGGGTGCATGTCTGTGCATACATGGCTGGATCCAGGCTTGACATCAGTAGGACTTAAGTAAGTCATATCTAGTTTGTATGCATTTCCTCCAAAGAGCTCAAGGCATGCATCACCACCATATGCATGTTATCCTTGCAGCAATCCTGTGAAGTAGGTTTGACTGATAGATAATGGCTGGCTTCAGGTCATCAAGCAAGTTTCATAGATGACTGGAAAATTAAACAGGGCATACCTAATCTTAGTCTAACAGGTTAATCTGGGGTTGGTTGATCTGATGCTTTCCAGTGCTTTGGACTCAAATTCCCATAATCTCTGACAATGGACCATGTTGGCTGGGCTTCAGTGGTAGGTAGGTGGTAGGTTTGCCACCCTTGTTCTGACAACCAATACAGACCCAGAAAAAAGGCATGAAGACTCTGAATTTTAGCATCATTCTTTCAATGTTCTGTTGTTGACATACAAAATCCTAAACAACTGGGGACCAAGCTATCTAGCAGACCCTTAAATAAAACTGACTACATCTTAAGGTCATCAGAGAAGACTTCGCTGGTCATTCCAAAATTACTCAAGGGCAGGCTTTCCTGTTAAGGGCACCCAATCCATGGAAATTCTTCCTCATGTAGTTCAGGAGGCAGAAAATACGGCATCAATCAAATGCCTATTAAAACGGCACTTGGGCATCCAGGCCTTCCCTGGCTTGTAATTAAATTTGCCATGCTGCTCCATTATACACTTCTTGTGCTGTTCTATATCATTTTGACTGAAATTAGAATTGTTTCTAAAATTGTATTTGAATGTGACACACACACACACACATATGCAAACCGCTTAGGTTTTTTTATGCTTTGTGGTATAATTGTAATTAATTAAACAATCCTACTCCCTCCCTCCCTCCCTCCCTCCCTCCTTTTCATCTGTTCTTTCTTGCCCAAAGTTAGCTTATTGCATGATTCACTGCAATGCCTCATGGAAATAACGTTCTGCCTCGATGTTTGCTATGACAAGCACACCATTTTTTTGATCATCTCTCTTCATCAAGACAGCTTTCCTCTCTTGCACTTCTTAACCTTACCTTTTATGATAGCTATTAAAGGCACTTTTTCTTTCTTTTCTGTAACTGTTCCTGCTTCTTGTGGAATATTTATGGTTTGATGCTGGGATGCTCACGAAGCTACAAAGCAATTTGCAGGAAAACCTGCTTTAAAGATGATTTCTGTTGATGGACTTAGGTTGCAAAGACTTTGGAAGCACCCTGTTTTCTTCACAGATTTGTGATGGGCTGAGTTTGCTGATATCTGTGGTCTGAAAATTTTTATATGCAAAAAAGGCCTTACTACTTCTAAAAAACTATTTTAAAGGCCTGGCCACTTTGGCTCAGAAATACAACAGGTGAAAGTGCCTCCACCTGCATGCCAGGAAAAGCTTCACCTAAGTCACTGCTCTCTGTGCATGGAGCCAGCGGGAGTGGAATTTGCTGCTGTGCCCTCGGAAGAGGGTGCCCAACTCTCCCCGAGAGCAATCGTCCCTGAGCTATGCCACACCCCATCCCGCAGAGCCTCGCCTCCCACACGGCTGGCATGGCCACCCCACTGTTCCTCCAAAGAGTGCATGGTTTGCCCCATCATTGTTATCCTCACAACAACCCTGTGAGGTATGCTAGGCTGCAACACAGTGGCTTACAATTGGCCAATTGCATCATGGCAGTTAGTATCAAAGAGGTGAGGGTATGTGGGGTAAGCTTTGCTTCCCAAATTGAGGGGAAATAGGGCCATGGAAGACCAGGCACTGGTCCCAGGTGCTCCATTTTATCCCTTTGGATTTGGACCCGAATGACCAAGGAAAAGTCTGAGTGCATGGAAGAGAAATCATAGGCAAGCACAGGCTGTGGTGTCACAGAACTTCACCAGTGACAATGAAGCATCAGCCACGGCTCCCCATTCCCTGACTTTTGGGAGGTTGAACCCGCATGGGATAATCCTACTCCTGGCCTTTTAACAGGTAGAATTTATTTATTTGCTCTCCTGCTGCACACACAATTCCACCCCCCGACCCCGTCTCTGTGTGTGTGTTTATACCTTGCATGCCAGTAGTTTGTATAATATGTTAGAATTTTTAAAAGGTTTTTAATCTTTGTAAACTGACTAAAGAGCTTTGGCTACTGGGCAGAAACATAAGAAATGAAATGGAATGGAACTAAGAGCCTTTGCAAAACTCAATTCTAGCATTGGAAGACAATCCGTCAGGTACAACACTGAGCTGCTGCAATGCAGGGATCCCCTTCCACCACTGTGCTTGCAGGATGTGCGTACGTATTCCTGATGAGACGCAAGTTGGGAGCAGCTGTTCTGGCCCATCTCGCCTTTGCCATATTCTCATCCTGCCTGCCCTCCAACAAGCCCAAAGGAGCATGCAGGGTTGTCCTCCACAAATTATCTTCTCAACAGCACTGTGAGGGCTGCTGGCCCAAGCTCAGATAAGACAGCAGGTGGACCCCACTTCACAGACGGGGACTTGAACCTTAACTACCCCACTGTAACCTGTGGGTGGGCAGCCAAATCCAGCTGTTCAGGAGTCCCAATCTACCCCTTGGAGGCTCTCCCAAGGTCCCCACACCTTCCTCTGGCCCCGTTTCTTCACCAACCATGAATCAGTTAGTGGCTTCCCAGGATTTATGCAGTTGCTCCTTTGCAAGAGGTTGAAATTTGTCTCCCAAGACTTGATTACTGGTAATATTTATGCATTTCTTGAGCTTCAGGCTGTTGTGTGTGTGTGTGTGGGGGGGGGGTGGTGGCATTTTTGCCCTCCTTTCCTTTTGCCTGCAAGCTCACTCACCATTAGAATCAGTTCCCCTCCCCCAGGTGTCTCCCAAACTCAAAGCAGCTCTCAAGCTAACAGAAGCATCCACCTTGCTTGCTGCAACTGCTTTGCCCGGCCGGAGACAGATATTTTACGGGGATTTATCTGCACAGGTATGCAGGGAGGTGATGGGAGGGAGGGGAGACATCCGTCAGCGGAAGGACTGCTGCTGCCTGAACTCGTGCAGTTGGTGCATAGATTGGAAAACAGCATTAATCACTCGAAGAAGAGTCCTTTCCTTTAGCTCCCCTTTGGAAGGAAGACCAAGAGCTTCTAAAGCCAAAATCCAGAGAGAATTTCAGATGAGAAGCATTTCAGAAACATCCCTAGTTGAACATATTGGCAGAACTGGTGTTAGCTGCATATTCTTGGAAAAACAGATACTGTTGGTCAAGTGAGGGAGGCAGTCTTTGAAGAATGATACCTTTAAGCTATTTCGAATTAAGCATCTCTTTTTAGTTTTCCCTCTTTGTCTGACCCGAATTGATTAAGCAGAGGTGGGCTTTTAGTAAGTGCAGCTCCTTCTTTGGCAGCATCCCATCTCTTTCTGCAAGCTGGCATTTCACTTGCTTTATAGTCAGCTAAATCCAAGCTCGAAAAATGAAATGGCTGGAGGCTCAATGAGCCCTGAGTTCATTACATAACACAGGAGCAACTCAAAAACATCGCTCATATAGATTGACCTCAGCTGACCTGGAAATGACAATCCATTAAAGCAAATAGTGCTCTTAAAATGCATGTGCACGCACGCACGCACACACACACACTCTCTCTCGCGTGGACCCACACACTAAATGAAAGCAGAGCAAAAGGCAATGTGATATTCCTCCTTGTTAATTACACCACAGTCCAGAAGAGGGCAACAGATATTCATATGTCCTGCCCTATTATGAAGAGACAGATAACATAGGTATGATGTTATCTATTATTGGACTCATTTCTGGATAAAATAGAATGCACCTTTCAGTTCTCCAAAGACTCTCCTTCAGAATGAAATGAAGTTGCTTAATGCTTTGTATAAGATAATGGGAGCAGTGTGATCAAAGACTCTTAATGCAAGGAATGGAGAAGAACAAGGGAAAGTGCTTCCTTTATAGGAGTCATTGCCACAAGATGGGGTGAATGCCACCAGCATAGATGACTTTAAAAGGGCATTCAACAAATTCATAATGAGCAGATCATAAAGATGCAGGAAGTCAGGGCCGTGCTCCATTGAGCCCAGACCGAAAGGCTGTAAGGACTTTCCAGGATCTCAAGCAGGAGCTTTCCAGCTCTGCCTGGAGGCACTGGGGAACTATCTGCATGCAGAGCTGGGCAGCCACTTACAGCCTCTGCCACCTTAGCTACAGCCCTGTGTACACTTTACCAGAAGGAGGAAGGCTCAAGAACATTATGTGGGCTGTTACAAACATGCGTCCCAGCCTTAAGCCAGGGTTGCTTCAGCAAGGAAATCACTGGAAGGTTATTGGCACGTGTCCTGCCATGCTCGCTTACAAATATACCGGCTGAGCATTGGTGGTATCATTCCAGTTAAACATTCTAGCACAGCCAATGTTCACTGCTCTCACATCAGACCTGCAAGATCTGGAGACAGTTAGGAACCCTGGGTGCTTTTATGGAGCTCAAGCTCAACAGCTAGTATCCTTCAGTTTGCCCCAAATGGCAGTCTCTCTTCATACTGGACTTGGGGGATTCTGGAACTGTCCAGGCCTTTGCTGATGTCAGGCCCACAAAGAAGCAAAGCCAGGGCCAATCAACATACCCTTCCTCACATTGTCATAATTATGGGGCATCACTGGGATTGTCATTTCCCAGCCCAGCCCTACCTTTCCACTCCCTATCCCCAGAATGCTGGCACTTCAGAGCAGGAGTCAGAGTTCACCTGGGACAGGAAATCCACCAGAGTCCCTGGCTTTGGCCTCCTGGGCTCTGGGCTGCTTTGCAGTGGCCCAGAGGCTGCATTTCTGGTGAGCGCTGCCAGATGGACAGTGCACTTGCCTGGAATCCCATGCTCCCCACTGCCACTTGGAATGGCAGCTGGTGCGAAGAAGCTTGGCCACTGGGGATGGCATCTGGTGTGCCTGCTTATTGTGCCCTTCCTCCTACATACCCCCATGGCTGCCAGCAGCAGTGAGTGGGGAAGAAGTTTGGCCACTGGGGATGCAGATGGGAAGGTTGCTGGCTTCACAGCTGGGGCCCCGGGAATGCTCACGGACTCCTTCTGGGCTTGGCACGCTCCCTGGGGATGAGCATTGGAGGAGGAGGTCTGCTGGACAGGCTTAGACCAGATGCCAAAGAGGCTTGGCATGTCCCTGGGGCAGAGCTACGCCAGCTGCAAACCAGGGGGAGGCTGTTCCAGGCAGGGTCCCAGCTGAACCCCAGAATGCCTTTTCGAGGTCAGAGCCGTGATTCTGCCCTGCCCCAGGACCATCTCGACTGCATGGAGCAGCTGTGGGACTCTGCCCTCTTAGTGCTGGTTCCCCTCTAGTCTACTCTTCTCACCACGGTCTTGTACTCTGACTTTTCACTCTTCACTCTACTTCCATATTGGCCTCTCTACTGACTGCTTTACCTTAAAACTGCCCTGTGGCCAAATTCATCTGGATGGTGTACAATGCATTAAAAACACACAGGACAAATATCAAAATAAATGACAACAGATAAAAGCAGTGCAGAAATAAAATGGTAAAACCAGCAGCAAATAGAACCATTGCAGCACCATGAAACTAGATTAATACCATTGGTAGAATACAGCACTAAAAACTCTGAAGAGCAGTTCTTAGGAAGAACAAAGGGGCTTGGTGCTGAAAGCAAACACACGAGGCAGATGCCACGACAGGGAAAGCATTCCAAAAATGGGGGAGGTCGCTGAAGAAACCCTGACAGCCATCTTGTGGTGGTCCCAAGGACAGTTTCCCAAAGTGTCATATGTGCCCATGGCCCAAAGGGATCCGGGGACCCGGCAGGGCCTAGAGAAACCTGCTGCCTTCCTTGCCTGCCTGGGCCTGCAAAGTCTGGGAAGAAGGAGGCTATAGGAACTGTCCAGGTTTGTTCCAGTTTCCCTTTCTTTCTGAGAGAAAGAAGATGGGCTACATGCAGAACCATAAACATTCCTTATTGTAGCACTGAAACATTTGAAAACAATGTTTTCACTTGTACGCATTTATCCCTTGGAAATGTTTCCCTTTGTTTGCATGTTATTGCAATAGTAACGTAAGCTAATTTCTTTCTCCATTTTATATTTTTATTTTACATTATTGTTCTCTTTCACCATTTTCATTTTTTATTTTTTTTTTATTCTATAAAAAATGTAGTTTAGCATGTATTATTTTATTCCAAATGAAGGCTTGGTGTGGAGTATTTTGAATGTTTTGAAATTGTATGATGGCTGGTTGCTAAAGTGAAATAAAATGAAACCAAATCTCATTATCTCTTGTCTCTAATATGGTGGTTTTCAAAATGTGGCTTTGACATTGGTAAGCATTCAGATACCTTCCTGCATTTCACAGATGACAATAGAGAAATGTCTGCAAGGTCCCTATTCAAGGATTGCTTTTTGAGGCTCACTTCCTCCAGGTGGCTGAAGGCTTTTCACTGCTGCTTCTCTGATATATTCATTTGTTCTGCAATAGCTTATCCTTCATTGATTGAAAAGCCAAGAAGTTGATCTGGGTAAAGACATATTAGAAAAACTCCATTTTCCCACAATACATCATCTCATCAGCATTAGACCATATCCCTCAGCAGCTGTAGTGTAAGACATCCAAAAAAGCAAATCTTTGGATAAGATAGGGACAGCAATTCATCAAGGAATGTGTACAGAAAGTAGGTGCAGTTGGAGCTAGTGATGAGAAACCAGGAACTTTCAAAATCTTTTAAATTCAGTTTCAGAGAATTTTCGTTTGATGTTCATTTCAGCTCACTTCCATTTGCCTGTAAGGACGAGCTGTTGCATGAGCTGTTCAGTTCATTCAAACAGGAAAATGTGCTGCTACTGACTAAAGCATAAACATGTATTTTTCTTTTACATGTGCACTTCACATTTTAAAAGAAATATGATTTTTTTTTAAGGCAGTTGAAATTTAAAAATGTGTGAAAGTTTCTTGAAAAAAGCAATTATTTTCACAATTGAGGCTGTATGTTTTCTGAGAACAGAGACATTTTCCCTGTATCCCCAGTTGGAGCACATGTGTTAAAATACGCATTACTCTCCTATGTCTAGATTTTAAAAAATGCTATGGCCCAAACATGTTATTTTTTTGTTAAGATAACAATAGTATTGCTGAACATGTAGGATGACTTTAAACATATAAAGGATAAATAAGAACTTTATCTGCAACCTTTCCACTGAAGAAAATCAGGACTACTACCAAAGACCCCAGTATGCCACATATAAGGACATATGTGTATGCAATAAATGGCTTGCACATTTATGGGGATGCAGGTGGCACAGTGCTTCAAACTGCTGTGCTGCTGGGCTGGTTGATTGAAAGGTCGCCGGTTCAAATCCACAGGACGGGGTGAGTTTCTGTGGTTCCATCCCAGCTCCTGTTAACCTTGCAGTTCGAATGCATGCAAACACAAGTAGATAAAAAGGTGCCACTTTGGTGGGAAGGTAACAGCGTTTCGTGCACCTCGGTGTTTGGTCATGCAGGCCACATGACCACGGAGACTGTCTGAGGACAAACAATGGCTCCCTTGGCCAGGAAATGGAGATGAGCGCTGCCCCCTAGAGTCAGGCATGAGTGGACTTTAATGTCAAGGGGAAACCTTTATCTTTACCTTTATACCTGCTTTTGGGATGCTTCATTTCTAACATGGAGCCCTGATGTGCATTAAACCTCCTCCAATGCATGCATGAGCAATGTGAAGAGCAACCTTAGGTTAACCTTAGAAGTAGATTAACTTCATGACCTGTCAGATGCCATTAAGAACATATTTGCCTTTCTGGCTCAAACTCCATCATGTTAAAATGTGTGTGGTGGGGTGAGGGCAGGGCAGCAATGATTTCAAGTCTCCTGCCAGGTCTCAGAGCATATCACAAGAAAAAAAAGTATCATGGATATAATATAGCAGTTCAACATATGGCAAAAGATCAATCTCCACATCTTGACTTTGCTCCTCACCTCGCTGGCTGCCCTTGACTTCACTTCAGATAGAAGGCAAGCATTTTATAATTAAATTACAGAATGAAAAACTGCAAGGTGGGCAGTGGTTTGCTCAAGAGATCTCTTTGCAAGATGCCAGAAAAGAAAATGCAAATATTGTTTTCATCCCTGTAAAGAAATAAGAATATTGACTTTATTCTAAACTTAGATTTGTTCCTTAAAAGAATAATCAGGGAAATGCAGTATATTGGAACCTGGAGCAGTATTTTGACTAGACAGGACACTGCTGTCTTTGCACCAGGGTATCCTAGGTTTAGATCTCATGGTTACTTTAGAGATGGAAACATTTGTGCTCATGGTTACTTTAGAGATGGAAACATTTGTTCCGCTTCCACTTCAGTGTAAACTTACCAAATTCACAATTTTTCCAACCAAAATGCAAACTGGGATGCAGTTACTTACTAAATTAATGCCAGGTGCAGCCCAAATTTCTTGCATTGTGGAACTCACAGTGGCTAAACACTGAATTCCTGGGAAGTCTCTGCACCATGCGGTTACCAGACCAGACTTGTTTCCTCTTCAGTCATTACCCTGAGACCCAAGTAAGCATCTGAATCTGCATTTGTCTGACATTTATATTGAGTACACACACACTTGAGAAAGGAAACAGAAAAGTGTGCAAGCTTTTAAAACAGCAAGTAGAAAACATGTGTATCTTGGGGAAATGTACACAAAAACACTTTATTCAATGGAAAAATCACTTGCAAAAATTCATGCATTTGAAAACAGATTAATATTGCATGTATACCCTGCCATTCTTCCTGCAACAAGGAACCAAAAAAGGCTTACAAAGTTCTCCTCCTCTCCATTTTATTCTCATGACAAGAACTTATAAGGTAGGTTAGTCAGGGAGTTTTTGACATGCCAAGGAGCTCCATGGCTGGGTGGGGACTAGAATACAGATCTCCTGAGCTCTAGTTTGGCTATGCCACACTGACCTAAAAGAGAAGATAGAATGTGCATATTTTGAAAAAAAAATCCATATAAAGGAGATGTACAATTTTTCTGGGACACCATAAATAAATTGGATTCTGATGCAGAAGTGTGGTAGAAGGAACATGCCTATTGAAAAATGGGAACATGACCCAGATCAGACTTGAAAGATTCACACCTCTCTCTGTGTGGTTAAGGGAGGAACTGGGGAAATTCCCTGAACTCCTTGAAAGACACGAAAGATGTAAACCTGTGGTTGCTGCCAAGTATCTTGTACTGTACATGCACATCATACTTAAATGTCACTCCCCATATTAATCACCTTTGTGGGATGTGTAAGATTTTCATTTCAGTGTGCAAATTTTCAAAATTTGCTCCAGCCCCAAAGGTGCACATGAACGCATTGCCTGGAGAAATTTGAAACTTACAATCAGGTTTGAAAAGTGCAGAAAATCCCCCATGTATTTAGAAATGCACATGTTGAAAAAAACAACAAGAACAAGAACAAGAACGATGATGGTGACAATGACAACATGACAATGACAACACCTCTGTGCTTTAATCCATGAGGAGGAAGTGGACACTTGGGGAAAACACATCCCAAAATGCAAACTTCCTCTGTTGGAACAAAAAGATAAAAAGCTTGCAAATGTAAACAGGAATGAGGCAAGCTGAGCTCAAAGTGGAGCTTGGGGAACCTCAGCAAACTCAAGCATCCTTGGTTCTCCCCTTCCTGCTGCTGGGGTAAAGCGCAGCAGCACCCCAGAGGCAAGGGACTGGGTTTGGATACAAACAATGAGGGGGAAGTCACTTGGGCCTCAAGGCTGCACCAGCTGGAGATGGGTGGGAATGCCTTGGACAGCCTAATAGTGCCTTCCTGAAGCTATGGGCACACAAGTCAGAGCAATGAGGAGGAGGAGGAAGGAGCAGGCATTAGAATATCACATGAGAGTAGCCATCCTATGAGGAAGCAGGGGGCACGCAGACCTATTCAGTGTTCAAAGCAATTTGCTGGCAAGGATGCTCCTCAAGGGAAGGACCCGCCGGCTTTGGTTGCACACTTGGCCTGAGCAGGAGGCATCTAATGACTTTCTGATAGTTTGGCTTCAACTCTTCAATCTGCTGCATTGCTTTAAGGCTCTGGCTTTATAGGATGCTAAAACAGGTTGACCTTTTTTTAGCAAATGTCTTTATAACTCAACCTGCTGTGTAGGCTGAAGCTTTCCCAACCCTTTTTACATAATAAAAACTACTTGATTACAATTAAAAATTAGGGACTTGTCTCGAATGGGAGGGACACCAATATTGGGCCTCCAACATCTATAATCTATCATTGAAATATATTTTGGTGGCAATCATAGCAATCAGCCCATTGCTAAGCCAGCTTTCCCTGGTCTAGATCTGTCCAGAAGTTTAACTATAATTCCCATCATCTCTGACTATTGTCCATAGAAGTTGTAGTCACAAGGAAATTAAGTTGGGGAAGGCTGTCACTGGCGCTGAGGAATGTCATGAAACCGACAGACATCAAACCACATGCCAGCTTAAGGCTGGTTTGTGGTTGATGGGGAGCACGCCCCCTCTTTGCTCTAGCAATGCTTCTTTGTACATCCATTCATCCAAATGTGTACACATGATCTTTCATTCAGTTTTTTTCAGGGCAGCTTACAGAACAGCATGAAGATGCACTTATAAATAATGAACAAACATAAAACAATAATTAACAGTTGCATCAAAGCTGTTGCCAGAAAAGATAACAGATCAGCAATTTGAATACCTGGGGACAGGAAACGAAAAACACAAATGGTCACTTGGCAGGAAAGCCCGTCTGGCAAGAGAATTACATAGATGGGGTATCACAGCTGGAAGACAAAATCCCTTCATCTTGTCATCCTGTGCCTCACCTCCCTTGATGAGGTTTTCTGAAAAAGAACTTCAAAGTCTCACCTTAATCCCCAGGCAGGTTGATGGAGGAGATGATCCTGATGTACCAGAGTCAGGTACCATACAGTTGCAGGCCACTTGGAAGGTTACCACTAAACATGTGTTACAGAATAAAGCACTTGCGTCCACCTGCAGGAGAGTAGGCTTTCCTGCAGTGATTGAAAAGGAGAACTGGGTTTTATGAAACACACTTTGATTTTAAATACAAGCTATTGCAGAGTTTGTTCATGTCCAATACTTCTGTGTTGAGGCTGTAATAGACACCCCATCCTAAACTGAGATTGCAGCTCCTGGTCTACCAGCAGAGGTCAAGTAGAATTCCTATTGAGGGAAGGAAATGCTGCAGGTCCTGGGTGTATTTCACTCCATCTTCCCCTGCTGGAATCCCCTCGGTCTGTAGCAAGTTGATATAATATATGGATTCTGTGTGTTCATAATGTAACGTGGTGGCTCTTGAGGCTGCAGAGGCAGGGGAAGGGTTACCTCTGAAAGTGGCAAAATGCTAGAAAAAGCAGGAGCTAACCTAGCTGGGATCTGGCCCTCATGGCTCCTGGGAAGCATCACCCTCCATTTGTGTCATGTGAGTGAGAACAGTCAGGAGAGCAGGTGACAGCGGTGACTGGATAATGACCAAGACCTGGAGTAAAGGCTGGCCTCAGGGACTGGGAGATGAGCCATCACCCTCAGGCCAGCTACCTAGGCTGGGGAGGAATAAAGCCCCAGGAACAGAGAAACCTTTCGTTCCTTTCTTGGGAGGGTCTGTCTGCAGCTGATTCTCCTGCCGGAGAGCATTGTGGCATGCTGTGCATGTTGTACAGGTAGAAGGAAGAGTTACTGTGTATAGGCTAGGTTAGAAGTACTTAGTTATTTTCGCCATCGGCATAGGCCAACCAGGCCCTGGGAGTTGGCTGTAGACTGTATTGTTGCTGCTGGTCCTGGGTTTGGGGACCAGGGAGATTCTGGGCAGGATTTTGCCCAGGTGGCCGGGAAAACAGGGAATCCTTGATAGCTTTCCATTGCAAATGACAGCAAATTCACTCTTTGAGGAAGGAATCTTGAAATGTGCACAAGCAATGCTGTGATTTATGTGCACAAGCAATGCTGTGATTTATTTCAATGCTTTATATTTGTGGTTTTGTGCAAGTGTGCGCAATTACTCCACCCCTTGGTCACTAGGTAGCCCTGCAGAGTCATAGAATCCTCTTATAATGGGGCCTGTCAATTTCTTGCACTGCTTCTGCAGCTTGAAGAGGTGTGTTTGTGCATGCGCATGCAGGGACTGCAGGTGGTGCAGTGGTTTAAACCGCTGTGCTGCTGGGCTGGTTGATCAAAAGGTCGCCGGTTTGAATCTGCACAACGGGGTGAGTTCCCGTTGCTCCGTCCCAGCTCCTGCCAACCTTGCAGTTCAAAAGCATGCAAATGCAAGTAGATAAAAAGGTACCACTTCGGTGGGCAGGTAACAGCGTTCCATGCACTTCGATGTTTAGTCATGCCGGCCACATGACCATGGAGACTGTCTGCAGACAAACGCTGGCTCCCTCAGCTAGGAAGCGGAGATGAGCATCACCCCCTAGAGTCAGGCATGACTGGACTTTAATGTCAAGGGGAAACCTTTACCTTTACCTTTTATGCAGGATTCACCAATTCTTTGACAAGTGGGGACTGTTGCCCTGCAAGTTTAAATGAAAAATTGTGTGGCGAGGATGAAATCGACAAGAGGAAAATATGCCTCTATAGGGCAGACTTGTAATCATGTGGATTTTGTGTGATCCACAAGATTGCCAATAAAAAATAAATACAATTATGATACCCTCTGTGCAAATTTCCAGATCAGGAAAAAAGGGAGGAAAAAAAGAAAATAATAAAAGTTTCAACTTGCACAAATTACTGTGGTGTGAATAGCAGGACCCAGGAGGAAAATAATGTGCAAAACATTTCTGGAAGGTTTGGGGAATCTTCTCCAGTCCATCACCACTGACTGAAAAGGAGGCAGTGAGGACTCCCGCTGGCCTTGAGTAGCATCTCCATCAGTGGACATTCCTACCCACTGCCTCTCTTCTCCAGTGCCTGGGTGACACAGCTGGTTTTCTCACAAAATTTGCACAAAACCCCATTTGAGCCTGCTGAAGGTAAAGATCTTGGCACAACACCTGTGTCAGACAGAACTGGAAGTGTGAACACACCATGATGTATCTTCCAGGTACAGAATTGCTTTGGGATGCCAAGCATACAGCACCTAAAATTGAAACCTTCTGCACATTGCACTTGCAGAGGGAAAAAAGTTATGTGACAAATGATCAGAGTATGCAACAATTCCTTAATTTCTACTTGGAAGACTGAAGTGGAAAATGGCGTACATTTATTATAGCATATGTGGGACTAAATGAGCTGCAGTTAAGTATTTTAGACAACAGCTGAATATGGCAGTGGCAATTTGGAAGTTATTAACCAGCTGAGATAAGGTTGAAAATAGCACTGTGCTGAAATGTGTCCTTCAACTGACAGAAAGCTTTGTGGCCTCTCCTTTTCTGCTGCGTTTTCGGAGCGATTTAGAATTTCTTTTGGATTCCCTGATTGCATTGCTTCTCTCAGTTCATCTTTCCATCACGCTGCAACCTCCCCTGAATGATGATACTTGCTGATCTGAAAAACCCCCCAAAAAGATCAGGGGGATTTAACAGGGGTCCTTGGGTCCAAATGCAGAAGGCTGGTTCTGGTCCACTTGCACTGGCTGCTAGAAAGCTTCCAGGCCCAACGCAAGGTGCTGATTTTAACCTATAAAGCCTTACATGGCTTGGGAGCACAACACCCATCAGAGCGCCGCTCGCAACCATGATGCCCGCAGCCGCTACGCTCAGCCTCTGAGGCCTTCCCCTGAACCCCAGCTGTGAGGGAAGAGCCCAGGGTAGCAAAAAAGGGGACAACCTTCTCTGTGGTGGCCCTCTTCTATGGAACAGAATCCCCTCTGTGACCCACCTGGTGCCAAGTTTGTCATCTTTTTGGTGCCAGGTTAAGATGGCCCTTTATGCTGAGACTTTTAATGGCATGCTTGATTATCCAGGGTCTGGAGTGGATTATCCGTCTCAAGTGTTTCATAGAGTCAGTGAGTCAATCTCAAATCTCACATCATGGAGCTTTCCAATTACTTTGTTGTACTGAGTGACACAAATGGGATTGACTCACGTGAGCAGCTGCCTGGACAAAAAGTCATGTTCCGGCCAAGAACCCCGAGAGGCAGGTGCCCTTCAGGGCAGGTCACGTGTCTGAGATGGATCTGTGCAAGCACCGTTAGCTTGGCTTTGGGCATCTGACCAAATATTCCTGGACCTGCAATTCCAGCCGATACTGGAATTTATTTGATATTCCTGCTGTGTTGAAGCAAAGTGATGCTGTTGAGTGATTTGGCATGCTGCTGCAACCACAGCTTTCTGAAACTTGAATATCCAGAGTCTTTCCTTTGTGTGCCTCAAAGAGACAAATCCCACTGGCAGAGTGGGGGAAGCCCACAGCGGAGCTCAGGCAGTATCCTCCAACCAGCCCGACAGACTAATGCCACTCTCACTAGCAGAAAAACAATGGACAACAAATATTCTCACACTGGGAAATTTTTTATTTGGATTCAGATTAAAGCAGTTTGAAGTGTCTCCAGGGATGTTTCCACAGTAATTCCAAATTAACTTCAGGCATGAACATGAAAAAGTTATTTGAAAGCCGCATCTTGTTGAACAGTTTTCTGTTAGACTGCTGGAAAATCTATCTATTTGCATGTTGGCAATCAGTCATGGCTGCTTCTCACAAAGGGCAACTTAAACTGAAGGTAGGTAATGATGCCACTGAAATCTGATGGCTTGGAATACAGAGAAGCCCAGTTTATAATGCTCTGCTGTATCATCCTACTTGCCTTTCATGATTTCATTAACGGTGACGCACACCAGCTTCTGCAAAGCTCCATCCTGGATTCTGTCTGGCAGCCACAGGATGGTACACTGAAAAGTTTCTTGCATGCAGAGAAAGTCTGATGGAACTCCTCCTTGAAGTACCACTTAACAATAAGAGGACACTGTTATTGACTTCTGAGACCTTTCCCCAACTGCCAACCCCAAGGGCTTGGAGGACAGTAACACAGAGGAGGTCCTTCTCGGTGGGAGAAAGATCTCTTCATTGATGCCTTCCTGGCACTGCCATCATAGAAACATAGAGAGTCAGAAAGGGTCTCCCGGGCCATCTAGTCTGACCTCTGGCACCAGCCGGCTCCGCTCACGACATGCCCACCATGTGGTCGTCCAGCCTATCCTTGAACACCAACACTGATGGGGCCTCAATGACCTCTCATGGAAGCCCATTCCATGCCCTCGGGGTCCTGACTGTCAGGAAGTGCTTCCTGGCATCCAAATGGAACCTGGGTTCCCTGAGCTTTGCTCCATTGGAGCGCATCCTGCCTTCTTCTGCAGGGGAGAACAGGTCTCTACCCATCTCCATGTGACATCCCCTCACATACCTGTATGTCGCCAACATATCCCCTCTGAGTCTCCTCTTCTCCAGGCTGAAGAGACCCAGTTCCCTCAGTCTCGCCTCATACAGCAAACTGCAAACGGGCCACCAACCTTGTGGCCCTATGCTGCACTGACTCTAACCTGGCTATATCCTTTTTGTAATGAGGGGCCTGAAACTGAACACAATACTCCAGTTGCGGGCGCACGAGAGTTGTATAGAGTGGTAGTAATACCTCTCTTGATCTAGAAGCCACACTTCTGGCTATGCAACCAAGGGTGGCGTTTGCGCTCTTGACCACTGCATCACACTGCTGACTCATGTTTAGCCTGCAGTCAACCAGCACCCCAAGGTCCCTTTCACAAGTGCTGCTCTCCAGCCACTTGTCACCTAACCTGTACTTATGTACTTATGACAGCTATTTCTATGCCCCAAGTGCAAGACCTTGCACTTATCCACATTGAACACCTGTTGTCTCCTGCCCACTTCCATAGTCTGTCCAGATCCTTTTGGATCTGGAGTACCTGCTCCTCAGTTGTGGACACTGCTCTAGTTTTAGTCATCTGAGAATTTGATCAGCAGACTGTTCACCCCTTCTTCCATGTCATTAATGAAAAGATTAAACAGGATTGGCCCCAGGACAGAGCCCTGAGGGACCCCACTTGTCACTGGCTGACATCCCGATGATTCCCTGCTAATGGCTACCTTCTGCTTTCGGTCAGTCAACCATGCCCTAATCCACCGGACAGTGCTTTGGTGCATCCCAAAACTCCTCAGTTTCTCCACCAGGATATCATGGGGCACTTTGTCAAAGGTCTTGCTGAAATCCAGGTATACCACATCCACTGCATCCCCTCCATCTAGCCATCTTGAGACCTTGTCATAGAATTCCACAAGGTTTGTCTGGCAGGACCTGTTTTTGCAGAAGCCGTGTTGTGTGGCTGTCAGCCTCCCTTCCCTATCTAGCATCACTAGATCTCTCTCTATTATGAGCCTTTCCATTGTTTTTTCTACAATGGACGTAAGGCTAACCGGTCTACAATTTCCCATGTCCTTTCTACTACCCTTTTTGAAAATTGGGACCACTGATGCCACCCTCCAGTCCTCTGGAACTTCACCCGTTCTCCACGAGGTCTCAAAAATGGAGGCCAGTGGGCGTGAGAGAACCCCTACCAACTCTTTAAGTACTCTTGGGTGTAACCCGTCAGGGCCTGGTGCCTTTGTAATGTCCAATGCCCTGAGGAGCCCCTCAACTTCAAGGGGGGTGACTCTAATCTGTGCCCCTAAGTCCCCAGCCTCATCTAATCTCCCATGTGGATCTCCCCCATCCTGCCTTGGGGAGAACACGCAGGCAAAAGAATCATTTAGCATCTGTGCCTGTTCCCTCAAATCAGTCACTGGATCTCCTTCCTCCTTATTTAGCAGACCCACTACGTGTCTCCCCTTCCTTTTCCTATTTACATGCTGAAAGAAGCCCTTTTTGTTTCTCTTGATATTCTTGGCAAGTCTCACCTCATAATCAGCCTTAGCCTTGCAAAGCATCCTTCTACAACGGGCCTCCTCCTCCCGGTATACCCTTTTGTCTATTTCCCCCAGTACCCATTTCCTACGGAGGTTCCTCTTTTGTCTAATCCCTCTAACCACCTCCTTTCGCATCCATGGCGGCACTCTCCTCCGCCTCCCCACCTTACTGACTAGAGGTATCGTCAAGGCTTGCACCTCCAAAACCTCCCTTTTGAGTGCTATCCACCCCTCCTCGCTTACCTTCCAGTAACCTATCCCAGGAGACTTTCCCCAGTCTGGCCTTCAGCTGGCCAAAGTTGGCCCTCTTGAAGTACCAGCTTCTAGTGCTCGCCCTGCTGCACATCTCCAGTCCCCTGATCTCAAAGCAAAGGATGGAGTGATCACTCACATCCAGAGCTCCCCTAATCTGTAATTCATCTATCAGCTCCTCCCTATTGGTCAAGACCAAGTCAAGGATGTTTCCCCCTCTCGGACCCTCTGTGTGAAAAACCCTCCCTCTATAGCTTCTAGGAAGCGACGTGACCTGGCTGTCACTGCCGAGTGAGTCTCCCAAGTAATATCCGGGAGACTGAAATCTCCCATAATTACTGTGTCTCTCGCCAGAGATATCCTTAGACTCTGGCCTGTCAGGACATCATCCAGGGTCTCAAGTTGACCTGGAGGGCGATAACATCCCCCCACTGTCAGGTCTCTTTCCCTGTCAAAACCCCTAAGTTTCACCCAGGATCATCCAGGATCATCATCCTTCCTGCATTCATTTAAGATCATGGCTGTAACAGTTTGACTGGAGTTGCCCTTTCTGTTGTTTTTCGGGGCTATTCTATCATATATTGACTTTGCTGCTTTTAAATGGCTTCTACTTGTTATTGGAGAAGAAGACTATGAATGGCTACTAGCCTTGCTGGCTATGTGCTACCTCTATCAACAGAGGTAACATGCCTGCATGCACAAGTTGCTGAGAGGCTTAGACAGAAGGAGCCCGCTTGAGGGATGCTGTGGGCAGCTGTTTTGCCACCATGTGAATGGAGTGCCGGACTGGACGGAATATTGGTCTGATCAAGCTCGGTCTTTCTTTGGCAACTGGGTAGTACAGAATTGAAATAAATATACAATTGCATCAAAGTGGAAAGCAGAAGACTTACCAGCTATCAAAGACTGGTCAAATGTGCTATCTGCGTATGCAGCTATGTGAAACTAACCAATTATATAAATGAAAGAATTTAATGACACTTGGGAAGCTTACTATAAGCAATGTAATATTTAAGAAAAGAGAACTCATAAAAATATTATCAGTGAGTTTTGCCTCCATGTTATTGTGTTATTTACAATTAGTTTGATAAACTAGATCAATTTGTTTGCAAATCTTAATTAAGAACTGATTGAATTAACTGTGGGTAGAAGCGATAGAATTGTTGCTTTTTTGTGAACTTATTAGATGTTGAAATTAGATGCTGTATTTGTGTGATGTCCCTTGGTATCCTTTTTTCTTATATATTTTCTCTCTTTTTATTTGTCTCTTACTCCTTTTTAATGAAAATAAAAAGGAATGAAATAAGTATAATGATAATGAGGATGTGTGAAAAAGATTCAAGTGTGAGACATTGATTTCCATTGTGTTCTTGAACAGTTGTACATTTGTGTCATTTTGCAGTTGGTTGTTCTTGCCTTTGTTTTTCCCCTTTCTGCAGTAAATAGGTGCTAGACATCCAGGTCTCTCTGTTCTTGTAAGGCTAGAAAGAATGGATTTTCTTTTTCTTTTTCTAATCAGTCCAGCCAATGGTAAGAATGCTTCACATCTTTCTCTCTAGCAGGACTAACAAGCGCTGTGTACTTTGATTCTGTCCCTCCTCTAATTACATTCTGCCCTCAGGCAGGCTTTTACTCCCAGTAAATCTTCTGTCAGATTGTAGAAACCTTTGCAATAATAGATTGTAATGAAGATTAAGCTGACAGATACATAACTGATTTATTTTAGATTACTGTACAGTAAAAAGGAGAAAAATGTTTTGGAACAGTCAACATCATATCATGAGAAATATTATGTGGCTGTATCCTTACAGCAGTTTCCAACAGGAGTTGGTGGAGATGAAATGTGCCAGCCACAAGCTCAGTATCAGGAGAGCTTCTTGCATGCCATGGATTACAGTCTGGCAGAAATAAGCTTCTCCCCCTTGGTGGATCTACGTAGAGTTTAGTCAGAATTGAACCATCCTGCCTGCCTGTCTCAGCTGATGCTATGTCTGGGTTTGTCTGGTTTTCGTGGTGCCCACCTGGGTGACGATAGGGTATCACTGCATCTCAGTGACTTGATGAGTGTGTGTGTCCATATTTGTGTGCAAAATGCTTTTCACAGATCTGACTTTCAAAACACCCCCTGTAGAGATGTCACTTTTTAGAAGAGCAGGAGGTTCAAACTGTGTCTCCTACCCACTATACCTTATTTGGGACCAAGTTGCATGGGGCTGCACTCCCTCCTAGGGACAAGGTCCGCAGCTTGGGAGTGCTCCTTGACCCAGAGCTTTCACTGGAAGCTCAGGTGACAGCAGTGGCGAGGAGTGCTTTTTTCCAGCTTTGGCTGATCCATCAGCTGCGCCCCTATCTGAAGAACGACTGCCTGGCAACAGTGACACACGCATTGGTGACTTCCTGGCTTGACTTCTGTAACACGCTCTACGTGGGGCTGCCCTTGAAGATGGTCTGGATACTTCAATTGGTTCAAAATAGAGCTGCCAGGCTGCTGACGGGGACTGGGCGTTATGTTCACATGACTCCAGTTCTCTGTCAGCTTCATTGGCTTCCCAATGAAGTCCGGGCCCAATTCAAGGTGTTGGTTATGACCTATAAAGCCCTGAACAGCTTGTGTCCTGGTTACCTGAAGGAGCGCTTATGTCCATATATGCCCCCCCACCTTGAGATCAGTGGGAGAGGCCCTTCTCCGGGAACCCTCCATGAAGGAAATTAGGAGGGTAAATACTTGGAGGAGGGCTTTCTCTGCGGTGGCACCCAATCTATGGAATGCACTCCCCAGAGAGGTCTGCCTGGCGCCATCGTTATTTGATCGATTATTGTTATTTGATCGATACCTAACGAACCGCTTACGCCCTTACATGCCCTCCCGCCCTTTAAGATCAGCTACATCAGCCCTCCTCCGGGAACCCGCTGTGAGGGAAATCAGGTGGGTGAGGACCCAGAGGAGGGCTTTCTCTGCGGTGGTGCCCCAATTATGGAATGCGCTCCTTTTTTATTTAAGTCATATTTTAATTGTTAGTACGATGTGTTTATAATTTGCAGTTATGTTTTGTTGTTGTTGTTGCCGAGATGCACCGAGGGGGGAGGGATATAGTGTTTATTGTTTAGATTTTTATGTTTTTATTGTATTTTACTATATTGTATGTTAATTGTTGTAAGCCGCCCCGAGGCTTTGACGCAATGGGGTGGCCTATAAATGTTTTAATAAATAAATAAATACATAAATAAATAAATTTGTTTTTCGTCCCCAGGCAAAGACCTTTTTATTCAAGCGTTATTTTAATTGTTAATGTTATTTATTATTTTATCTTTTGGCCAGGGCAACTTAAATTATTCTTAAATTATACTGTTTCATATCATGTTATTTATGTTATTTATGATTGTGAGCTGCCCCGAGGCTTCGGCGAATGGGACGGCATAGAAGTTCACTAAATAAAATAAGTTCTGCCAATCTGCCCATTTTCTGTTTGTTGTCTGCTATTACTTTTGACTTCGATAGACCTGTGCAAACCACTCTTACTTCCTGTCTCACAGGCAAGCCCCACGAGAAATGTGGGTATTCTAATCCCTGGCAATGTGTTTCCTTCACATTTGCAACACTGTCATGTTGCTTGGCCCATCAAGGCTTGCCCGGTGGGGTCTTTTCTCCTCCCACTGTGACTGGCACAGCACCCTCAGAGTTGTCGGCCTCTAGCCCCTGGGAACAGAGTGGAGCCAGCACAGGGCCAGTCCAAGATGTATTGCTGCCTTAGGCAAAAGACAAGGTGGCACCCCATCTTCCAGGCAGAGGCTGATGGTTCATGAAGTAGTCACTTTGACAGTGATCATGAAGATAGCACATCACCTTCCTGAGAAACCAGGCTACTTTAGGGATTGCAGGGCAGGCAATACATTGTGGTATCTTGTATAATCTGCCTTCTGTCTCCACTCTTCCACCCACCCCTTACAACCATTGTCTGAGGCAGCTGTCTCACCCAGCAGGGTACGAAGGAGCTCCAAACATCCTGGCTCCCTGATAATGCATTCATTGTGCATTCTGCATTCAATTGGCATTGCTCTAACACCTGACATAATCAGAAAAAAGCTGCCAAGAATGCTGTTAACATTCTGGGCCCCCAAAGAAGCACAGAAACCACAGAATATTCTTCCATTCTCCATGATTAGAGTTCAGGGAACATCTTGCATGCAGTTACCAAAACCCACCAAATTCCCACCAAATTGTTTTGCCAGTCAGCTCACTAACAAATGAGAGCACGTTTGCACTGGTCTGTCAAAACTTGGTAGAAAAAATGGTCTAGCCATGAACTGACTCCATGTTCAGGGCAGTCAGCAAAATCAAACACCACCTAAGCAAGGTTAATGAGCCCTTTATTTTGAATGCAAGACAGTATTGTATCTAGCTGGCTATACTGCCCTGCATAGCCCACTAAATATGCATAACGAAAGAAGCAAGGAACTTTTCTGAACCTTCCATTCGGTTGTTAGAACTATGTTGTCTTTGTTTCAACCCATCCTGGGGCCATCCCCTGAGCCATAAGCTCCATTTCCTTTGTTCTGAGCCCTACAACTGCCTTGAAATTGGGGTAGCTTTGTTCATTCTTTCTGCTTGAGCATCCTCCATCTTAGTCTGATACAGCTCTGAGAGAAATTTGGTTTTTAAGATTGCTTCTCATGACTCCTTTCTAAGAATGTATGAGATTTTTCCTACTTCATCTTTCATCAGTACAGTGGTACCTCAGCTCATGAATGCCTCAGTTTACGACCAAATTGGGTCATGAACATACATTTCAGAAAAAAAATTCCTCAGGTCACGAACTCTGCATCGGGTGACGATTGCAATTGCGCCTGTCTTCCCTGCATGGGCACGATCGCGGTCATGCTGGGTGGGGGGGGGAGATGGCTGTGATCATGCTTGTGGGGGGGGGAATGGCTGCAATCATGCCCGTATTCCCTGCCCCAGTGCAACTGTGATCGTGCCCTTCTATGGCCGCGATTGCAGTTGAGCTTGTACAGGGAACACGGGTGTGATCGCAGTTGTGCTGGCAGGGAGAGATGGCCACCCTCGTGCTGGGGTGGGGGAGATGGCCACAATCTTTGTTGTTCTTTGTCACTTTGCTTCAGATTTTTGTGATTAAAAAAATAGTTACAGAATGGATTAACCTTATTCACATTGAACCTTATGGGGAAATTTGACTTGGCTCACGACCAATTTGGGTCACGACCAGAGCCACAGAATAGATTAAGTTCATGAGTCAAGGTACCACTGTATTTATTCAGTTTGCATCTTATGGATGAAGCACAAACTTGGACACAAGGTGTGGTCCAAGTCCATACATTTCTGAACTGGGGATATCATTTGAGGACCTCCAAAAATGTACATTTGACAGTCTATGTACATTGAGAAAATGCACCAAAATATACACAAAAAATACACAAAAATGCACTTGAATCAGTGCAAGAAGAAAGTGTTCATTCTGAAAATTCATGCAATCTGGGTATACCTTGGGAAAAACAAGCACACAATATGCATGGGTTGTTGTGCATTTTTTGTTTTTGTTTTAAAAATTTCTTAATCTGATACAGATATAAGTCAGAATGAGCTTTGAGATGGAACTCTGAGGACCTTTGATGAACTTGAGGTTCACTTCCCTCATACTTTTTTAGTATTATCCTTATTTTGCTTTGGTGCCTATTCTACATTTGTAGGGCCAGAATCTCACCTTTGCACTTTCCAAATGAACTTATCATCATATATTCCAGCCTGGCACTTTACTAGCTATCCATCACATCACATTCTTTAACATTTTTTTTCTTTTGGCAACATTAATAAGAAAATAGGAATCTTCTCAAACTTCTTAGTGGCTACACACAGACTTGTGGATAACAAGTGATATAGGCCATGCACGCGTGTGTGTAATTTTCCACAAATACTTCTGATTTCTTTTCCCTCTAAATAGAGGGAAGAGAAGGAGTAGTCAAAATAAAGAGGTTAATTGACAATATAGAAGTACTGAATAATAAATATTTTAAAAATTGTTTGTGTGTTTGCTGTGAATTCTTGGCTTCCATTATATCTTTGATGCAATATTTTCTTTCCATAATCGTCTCAACAAAAATTTGTTTGCTTGATGGTGCCTTTTCCAAACACATCAATATCATCAATATTCATGCATGAAAAATGGCTTGTTTCATTTCTAGGGATCTGTGACCATAGATATTATAAATTCTTATCCAGAATAGGTGAAAACTACAATTCTGCCATGAAGCAAGATCTTTTCTGTTCAGGCTTTGCAAATGGTCATCCTACTACTTGCAACATTTACTTGGTTTGCATTTAAATATGGACCCAGTAATTCACATTTACCGAATTAGTACACAAATTGGAGCACAATTATTGTTCAGATTTCACAGTTCTCTGAATTTTGTAATGCAGATCTTTGAACACACCAAAAATACATATAAAAATACAAACATTAGGTTTTCATACTGAAAAGGCAGTTGGAGAAACTTGCTGGCAAGATAAGTATATAAATGAAGTTGAGTACAAAAATGTACACAGATTTCTGTGTGAACTTTTTAAAGAAAGTGTGAACTGATGCAGAAATGGTGATGCATGAGACTTTAGCTCCCATTCACAAATCATGTGATGACTTCTTGTTCATGATCCTGAAGGCAAATAGGAGCAGGGAAACATATTACTGGAAAACATTTGCAAGTTTTGCACACTTTAAGAAATGTGCACTATATTATACCCCGAATATGCATGTTCTCACTTTTTGGGGGGAGTGTCTATTGGGGTGCATTCCTCAAAGAAAAGGGCAGCTTTCCTATTCAAAATGCTCTGTTTTCCTGTTTGAATGAAACAAAGGAAAGAACGAAACTCAACATGGGAGACTTGGTAAGCTGAGCTTCAAGGCACGGTTAGATGCATCTTGGCAATCCTTCCCAAGCCCATTGCTAGGAGCTCCCCCCCCCCCCCCGTGAAGGAGCGTCATGTGTTTATTAGTGTGCATCTGCATACTCAGGCAGGGGATTGACCTTTAAAGATGTCGATGGCACAAGAATCCTCACTTTTGAATTGCGGGGGTAGGAGACATAAAGGGGCAAATAGCAGGGACGAGAGCACCTGCACGATGCCTATGCAGACCTTTTAACTCATGACAGCCATCATTCCAACAGGCAGCTTTCCACTTGCAATTGCTTTCTGAAACATTCTTTCTCCTAAACCCCTTTCTGCTTCTACGATTATAGAAGGGATAGAAACAGATTTGGGAAGAGTGAATGACTGGTGCTGCTGGGGAATGGAATATTGATGAAATTTAGCCAACAGGCAGTCTTATTATGGCCTGAAGCCGGCCTTCAATTCTGTCCATAAATGAAAAATTGACATTGGAAGCTAACATTTGAAATAGCTCTGGACAGCAATTGGGATCCTAAGATGAAAGCCAACAGGCTTAAGCCAAACACTGGAGCCACTTTGGGGAAACGGTTTGCATAGGCTCACAGAGACGGAAGTGGAAGGAGTGAGCAGCATTGCAGACGACTCTCACATATGGAATGCTTTGTGCCACGGAGATTTGAGAACGTCACTCCATCCTACTCTCTTTTATCATCCCTCTCTTTCTCCTTTTGGTGCGCTTCACCCAAGGGCTGGCTGATCTGTATGTTTAATGATAAATCAAAGAAGAGCTGCTGTCTTTGTTTTTAAGGGCCACTTACACAGCCTGACCCCTGCAGCAAGGGGGCAAGAGATGTCTGTTGCCAGAAGAGGCTGTTTGAGTGCTAATTATTTCAGAGATGGCAACCGGTGTGGAATGGTGATTCAATTACGTGGTGCCCGATGTCTCCAAAATTGCTCATTTAATTCTTAAATAACATTCTAAGCTGAAGTGGCTATGCTATGCCTTCACAAAACAAAACATCACATTATCTACAGCGCTATGGTGGTGTCTGTAATTTGGTAACTCTCTATGGAATAGTGTAGGTATAGAATAAGCAAATGAAGAAAATGAAAAGTAGAAGACATCACTGCAAACGGGCCAGAATGTAAGGGCATTGAAACAAAAACATGGAACCAATGGATTCCCACTTCCTACAAGGCTGAAGATCAAAATAAAGCAGATAAAATTAACATGCAGCAGGTTACCACCTAACAAAGAGAAATACTGTCCTTCATGCCATTTTAAAGATTTCAAGCCAAGAGGCAACTTGCCATTCCCAGCTCCACAAGACGTAGGGGGCATCAGCTTGTAGAGCAGTGATGCTGAACTTCCTTCAGGTTGAGGGGCAAATTCAGGTGCAGAGAAGCTTCTCAGCAGGGCCAAGAGCAAAAGGAGGTCAAAGAGAGACCATTCAGCTTTAGCTTTCAAGTCCTACTACATAGAACTAAGCCTTAGAAGGAATGCACAGAAGCCAACAAATCACCAAGGGGTGGGGGAGTGTGGGGAAAAGGAAAGGGGTGAGCTTTCTGGGGAACTCCAGGGAGCCACATTGGCCCCCAAGCAGAGAGCTCTGGGCCCCTGACCTATAACATCTTTCCATACCTGACAACACCACCACCACCACCTACTTACTGCCACCAGTGTAACAACATCTGCTTTTATGCATGCTTGTGTTATCGCATTCATAAGAGAACTCAATCTTGATTTTATTCTGTTTGTTAAGAACTCAGTACACTTACCTTCAAACAGTATATCCAAGAGGAGGGAATATGACACTGCTACACCTCTCATGAGGGGCCCTAGGGAGTGTTTAAGGGCCAGTAGGATTCCTCAGGCAGAACTTCCACTTTCAATCTGTACTTGAGTCATCCTCCCTGTACCACAACCAGGATGGGGGGTGGTGGGGAACAAACAAAGAAAAACCAAAGCCATGCTGGCTGCTTTGCTGGGGTTTGCTAAGTGCCCTTGAAGACGGGGTGACGGGGCAGGGATGGAAAGAGGCTGGGGCTGCAAGGCACAAGGGATCCAATCACACGCCGGCCTTTTCCCCTCCCCTTCCAATGCACCAAATGCAGGTGGCAGAAATCAGCCACCTGGCTGACTTGTGCTGTGGGATGCTGACAAGCACCAAGGGCTCAGTCCATGGAACTGGCCATGAACTAGCACAAAATTGGTTGCAATCCTGAGCCCATTTGCCTAGGAGTAAGTCAGTGTATTTCAGGGGAACTGATTTCTGTGGAAAGACATACAGGATTGTGTTTCAAGTTGCATGGGAAGAGATAGACATGTCCTTAAATTTAAAAGCACTCCACATGGGCTGCATGACAGCCTTAGTTTTATTTATGGTCTGCTTCCACCAGCACTACTAATCTGAGGGAACAGGCATGTAAACATTCTTTAGCAGTGTCATAAAATGCCAACCAAACTGAAAACAAAAAATATTGGGCAATATTGGCTGGAGGCATTTGTATTTCCAAAGCTGGGTATGAAATATTTGCTAGCACTGCAATAAAATTCCTAAGTATTGGGAAATAGTCTTGTTTAAGATACATACAAAATAACTATACCTGACCTCCTGCTGGACAAATACACTTTTTAAATTGAAAAGATAACACTTAATTGAAAAGACTGAGGACTGATTTTACAAGTATTAGCCACTGCAAAGATTGGAGTAGATTCTGTGTGGGGAGAAGACTCTGGCCAGGGTGCTCTGTGCTCTCAGACTGGCTGGTGGTGGTGGGGCTGCCGCACAGCCCGTCAAGAGCTGCAGTTGCCTTCAAGGGCCTGCAATTGTGGCCACCACCTCAGCAGGAGAGCAGGTCCCTTTGCTGCAGCCCTTCAGATGCTGCGAGGGTGAGGGCGCCATCTGGTTGTCCTCCCCCCACCCCACCTTTGTTAGCCTGTGCCTGGGGCCATGGCTGAGAGGGTGTCTATGGGCCAAGTGGGCAGATGGAGATGCTGGGGGTCCCAGTGAGCATACTGACAGGTAGAGGGAGGCATGGCATGGGGAGAGGACTGGCCAGGTCAGGGGAATGAGGCCCAGACAGTGAACGGCAGTGCCATGTTCTGGTCCTGCCCCACCTGTGGATCTGATTGTTGCATGCAGACGGCCCTCGGGCCTCCAGATGTTGCTTCTAAAAGCCAGATCAGTGCAGAATAAAACCTCCGTCATGGAGGCCAATCCGGTGTATATAACCTAGACTTGGCTGGGTGACCAGGGAGGAGTTAGCATCTCCCAGGTGTGCCCACCTGGCACTTGGTCCAGCATCAGGGTCGATGTGAGTGCTGGGGAGGAGGGGTTCAGTCTCAATTTCCAGGCACCTTTGGCTGGATTGGAGGGTTTGTGCCTTGGGTTGGGCCAATGGGAGAGGCTGGGGAAGCTGCTGATACATTGCCCACCCTGCAGCCCATGGGTCTCCCTGCCTGAGCTGATGGAGGTGATCTTCGAGGTGATGTTGGAGTCCCGAGGGTTGCTAAGCACCCTATCCAGGGTGGCTCAGAATTTGATGGCAAACATGGGACTGTTCCAACCCGTTATTGGTCCAACACATGTGCTGGGGCATACACTAGACTTGGTCTTCTCAGCCAGATTTGAGGGTGATACTGTGAATATGGAGGACTTTGACTCAGTCTCTTTGGCATGGTCAGATCATCGCCTGCTGAGATTTAGACTTACAATGGAGTTTCCCCTGTGCAAGGTTGATGGACCCATTAAGATTGCAGAGGGTAATGGATCTGAATGGATCTGGATGGTTTCCAGAGGGCTCTGAGGGCTTTTCCAGCTGACATGGCTGGCACTGCTGTCAAAGCCCTGGTCACTCCGAGGAATGCAGAAATGGCCGGGGCAGTGATGCAGTTGCTCCTAAGCACCAGCTCTGTAGAGTTGAGAGTGATGGAACTCCGTAGGAGATGGCTGGAGTGCAGATGGAGAACTCCCTGTGAATGCTATGGAAATGTGGCATGTGCCTTCAGTCAGTATATTCTGAGGCAGTGAGGGTGGCAAAGAAATGATACGCCAGTGCTTTATTCAGTCCTCTCTGTGCCACCCAGCAGAGCTTTTCAAGGTTGTCTGGGGCTCTCGTTATATTCTGGCCTCAGGGATATCTCGGAACCTGCTTGCTGAGCACGTCCAGGATAAATCTGTTGCACCCACCCAGACATGGACTCCAGAGTTATAGCAGTTGAATTGGTGGAGCTATCCAGGGCACAGTCTGGTCCAGTTTTTCAGTCAGTACAGCTTTGCAGGAAATGTGGTTGGACAGCTTTGTGCAACCGCCTCTGTACTGGATCCTTGCCCCTCCTGGCTGATAAAAGCCAGTAAAGAACGGGTAAGTGGCTGGGCCAGGGAGGTCACCCACACCTCTTTGTGAGAGGGAGTGGTCCAGTGCTGTCCATGTGGCCTTCTCTGTGGTGGAACCCAGATTGTGGAATGTGCTCCCCAGAGAGTTTCCCCTGGTGCCAAGCCTATATTCTTTTTGGCGCCAGATCAAAACCTTTTTATTTAAGTGTTATTTTGAAAATTAGTATTTTAATAGTTTTAATCAGTCTTAACTTCATTTATTTTTATTGGCTGTATATTGTTTTATATCTGTATCAATTGTTTATTCATTTTTGATTTTAATTTTTGTAAGCCTTCCTGAGATGCCATGCATAGAGGATGGCATATAAAAGTTTTAAATAATAATAAATAAATAAATAAATAAATAAATAAATAAATAATATCAAAGAACCTCACACCACCTTAAAGGCTAACAAATGCCTTATGTTACAAGCTTCCACAGCTAGAGTTCACTTCTTCATTTTCAAAAGCATTTTTTAAAGCATTCACAGGGGTGCAGAGAGAGGGAAAAGTTATCTGATGAAGTGTTTCTGATGAAGTGGATTTCAGCCCACTGAAATTTATGCTATATAATATATTTTGCACCCTCAAAGGACCCTTTCTTGCTTTTTTCCCAACAGACTATCATGACTACCCTTTGGGAAATTAGAACATGATGCACACGTGTAGGATTGCATATTCTACAATATGCTGTGGAAATATCAAACAGAAGATAGCAGTTGCAATGTGAAGCAAGGGAGCCTGTACATTGGTGGATATTTTAATGTTTGTGCACATGGATCTACATGCATCCCCAATAGTGAGCAATTTCATTCAGTCTCCACTCTGAGAGCTAAGGTTCAATCCTATGCATCTTCACATGGGAAAAAAATCCTGGAACTTCCAGCATTCCCCAGCCAGCATGGACTTTTCCTATGTAAATATGTAATGAATTTCTGGGGAGGAATCTCTGCTCTGGAGAATGGCAAAAGGTTAACGTACATACTTAAAATCCTTGACAATTGGCCATGCTGGATGGGATGATGGAGAGCAGCAGTGTCTGGGGCCCCAAGACTGAGCTACACATTCCCAAAGGCAAATGCACGTACCCTGCCACCAACTGTTGTGCTGAGCAATGGTTCTCGTTTTCACATTTCTCTCTCTCCATGCAAAAGAAACACATTTTCCCTGCTTGTTTCTCAGGGAGGGGGAGAATTTTGAGTAATTTTCCCCTTGTAGGATGGAGTAGAGCTTCTGCTTACTTGCTTATGTGTAAGAGGTGGCCAAGGGAGATGTCTTTTCAATTTTTAGCTTTAAAATCTAACCCTGTGTGCTGTTGAAGGTTTTTCAAAGAAGCTTTAAGTCCAGCAGCTCTTTGTGATGGCTGAACTAAATGTCCTTTTAAATGGCACATAGCTGAGGAAATTCAGGAAAATGGATTTCAGCCCCCTCCCCATCTTCAAGGGAAGCTTAATGCCTCCTCCTGAATCACCACAGTCCCAGTCTAAAGCAGAGCCATGTGTACTTACAAAGAAGTAAGCAAGGCAAGCATACAGCTATGCATGATTAGCAGAACGTTTTATGTCAGCCCTAAACTCATGAGACTATATGCCTGCTGTGAAAAAGGAAAATTCCATTTTAGGGACTGGAAATAAAACTGCCACTATAATGCTCTCCTTATCTGTATCTATGGTGTCCAAATTTAGAATACTGTGTACAGTTCTCATCAATGTAACTAAACAAGGATATAGTGAGCTGGGAAAAGCACAGGAAAAGAGCAACTAAAAAGATCAAGGACAGAAGTGTCCAGAATTATGTATTGCCTGCAGATATGGAACAAGGAGGCATTTTTCTCCCTCTCTCACAATACTAGAACTTGGAGTCATCTTGTGAAGTTGATCTATCAGAGATTCAGAACAGATAAAAGGAAATAATTATTCACATGGTGCATAGTTAAGCTATGGAATCCACTTCTGCAAGATGTGGGCATAGCCACCACTTCGGCTACAAGTTCTGATAATTCCAGTATTAGAAGCAGTATGCCTACATATGCCAGTTGTGGGGGAATATGGGAATTTGCATTCAGGGTCGGCTTACAATTTGGCCTCTCTGTGAACAGGGTACTGGATTTTGTATTTGCAAATAGCAAAGTGTCCTTGGATTTTAAAAAGCAATGAAACACAGTATGGATTCTATAAAACAGCATAAAATTCAATACAAAATGAATAAACATAATTTAAACTGCACTTTCCTTGGAGGAGGCTGTCAGGGAAAGGCGTCAGATGTTGACAGTAGAGTTCAGATAGAATCTGGCTTGGGGAGATCATCTCACAGCTACTGCGAGATCCTGTCCTACCCCCCCCCCCCCACACACAGCTTTCTTTGCCAGAGTTTTCATTTGTCCCTACCCCATGAATTGTCAAAATGAAGGATCAATTAGCAGCACTAATTGCAACCCAGAAAAATTAAGCACCACTGTTTTCTCTCAAAAGTGGGACAGCAAGCAAATATTGGTACAACAGTGGGTCACATACAATCATTTTAGCAAAAGATGGGCCACCCAATGGCTACTCTGCTTTAAATCCCACTGTTATCAATATTTAACTTTTCTTGTGTGGGCTGTTTTAATTTTAGTTTATGGAATGTTTCCTGGTGATGAGAAAATTCCTTTACTGCAATAATACTTCCTGATTGATTATATAGTAGAGTTGAAATATTTATAAACAGCTTACTACAAACAGGATCTTGGAGTAAATAACTACTGAGCATTCTATACTCTGTAAAAGTAATGATGCTTTTTATTATTGTGACAGGAAAAAAGAGTGTTAAATGCTGTCAGAGTGTCATGAAAAACTCAAATGGTATGGTACAAACTTGTATAGCAAAACAGAAGAACCTTGTGTCTGCCCGGTCAGCTTCTTTAACTAGTGAGCAGGTAGCTTCTCTCCTCTCCTCTCCTCTCCCCTCCTCTCCTCTCCCTGGCGCTCCTCTCCCCTCCCTCCCCTCCCCTCCCCTCCCCCCCCTCCCCTCCCCTCCCCTCCCCCCCCTTCCCTTGATATTCAATGTACACTGAGAAATTTCAGTCCTCCTCTAATACAGAACCTCTTTCTTTGAAATAATTCAGGACAGACTTTGCAAAATGGCTGTTTTGCATGGAAACAGTTTTGAAGATGTGCACATTTTAATGGAAATCTGTGAATACATTTTTGTATATTTTTGTGCATATTTTCTCCAATGTAACCATGAATTATGTGCATCTTTGAAAGCTCTCATTTTCTTCCCATGCATGAAAACATATTTGCATGCATTTTCCAAAGTGAACTTCTTTATGAGTATTTTTCAGATTAGCATTTTCTCCCCATGAATTTTTAATTAATCTATGAATCACATCACAAGCTTGCAACTGAACATACTTCAACTGCAGATTCTGTGTTCTGCCTGGAAAATAGGTCCAGGTTTTGTTTAGAAGGTGCAAACTTGGTAAATTCTGATCAAAATGAATGGAAACATTTCCCCCCCAAACCCCTTATGTTCTGTGTGTACTCGTTTTTACCTATGAGTGAGGAGAAGAGAAAATCTCCACATGTGAGCCATGGGGTTCCTCATCCAACCAGCTTCTTCCTCAAGCTTTGCGCTCATCAAAAGCCCAACCCGCTCTCTCTTACCAGCTCTTACTTGTATCAACTCAGAATTAAGCCCCATCACATGGATCACTCACAGATAAGTGGGCACATTGCAAAAACCAGAGGAGGGCAGAGCAGGAGGACAAAAATTACACTAATAGGTTTAGACAACATGAAAGCTTTGTGCTGTCTGATCCAGCTAAGGAACAAACCATGTTAAGCCACCCACAGTTTATAACCCAATAACAAACTATGGTTGGCTTAGGGTTAACATGTCATAATTTGTTAGTGCAGCTAACCCTTGAGTGTGAGCTATTGTGTTGTGTTGCCTGAACCCAGTCACTAAGATAAAAATGAGATAAAAACAGCCATGACTTTATTTGGCCGAGAACACAGTGTGGTAGGACAGCAGCCAGCTGCAGGACCATCTTTCTCTTCTGCCCTTCTGGCAGGACACATCTTAGGACCATGATCCTCCTGGAAGGGAGCCCCATAGAACTCATGGGACTTAATTCTGCATAGCCTTCTTTGCTATTCCCCAGTGAGTCATTTCCCACCTTCCCCAAGGTGAACTCGAAGTGGTACCTGTAAGAGTCCCCAGAGCCAGAGTGTCAGAGAGGCTCTAGCTCTGTTTTGCATTATCTGCCTTCCAAGTATCATGTTCAATGCAAACTGTCTAAATGGCTTGCTGAGAAAATAATTTTCAAAGTACAGCAGTGTTGCATTTACTGTGGAGTAACGATCTAGTAAAGCTTGTTCTGTATTCCAAATCTCCTGGCTGGAACCCAATTGATATCTGGCAATGTCATTTCTACCTCAGTAATTCCTCCTGATGAGCTTCTCTCATACATTTATGATCTTCTCAACGAAAAATGGCTTCCAGCAATCTATTATCAAATTGGTTTGTGTGTGTGAGAGAGAAGCAATTGAAAACAAAGCAAAACAATATACTTTCTACACATTCCTCTGTGTTCTATTATCTTTACTGAACAGAAAATGCTACTTTGACTTGGTGTTATCTTTTCCCATTTAAATTTTATATGAGCCACTTTAATTATACCATCATTCCACTCCTTGACTTTTCATGAAACAGTGAGCTGGTGGGAAGAGTTTAATTATATTATGTGGGGGATGGAATGGAAAAGTGGGGTGGTGAGGTATGTGGAAGAAGACTGAAAGTTCTTTCACAGTGAATCTTGGATCATAGAATAGTAGTGTTGGAAGGGGCCACAATTAAACTCTTCTGAATGTCTCTAGTGGGGAGAGCCCACCCCCTCTCTAGGCAGCTGGTTCCACTGTCATAATTGTTCTGATATCTAGCCTGAACCTGGGTTGTCACAACTTGATTATTCTGTGTCCTACACTCTGGTATCAGTGAGAAGAGATCTTGACCTTCCTCCTTGTGACAGCCTTTGAAATAGTTATAGAGGGATATCATGTCCCCACTTAGTCTTCTCAAGACTGAACATGCCTAGTTCTCTCAGCCTCTCCTCATCTGGATCATTTTTGTTGCCCTCCTCTGGACCCTTTCGAATTTTCCTGCATCTTTTTTCAATCTTGGTGCCCAGAACTGGACACAGTATTCCAAATAGGATCTGACTAGTGAAGAGTACTTATGATTTGGAAGTAATACTTATGTTAATACATCCCAAAATAGCTTTTACCATTTTGGCTGCTAAATGATATTGTTGGCTCATATTTAGCCTGTTTTCTACAATTACTCCAATGTCTCCCCCCCCCCCCCAGTTCTTCTGAGCCATGTATTCCCTATCTTGTATTGATGCATCTGGTTTCTTTTTCCTACGTGGAGGACTTGGCACTTGTTCTGATTAAATATCATTCTATTCTATTCTATTCTATTCTATTTTATTTATTTTAGGAAATTTATAGGCCGTCCATCACTGTGGTCTCTGGATGGCTTACAAAATTATTCTAAATCCTAAACAAAATAAATTAGTTATTCCATGAACAGAGCATAAAACTGACGTATTTAAAATAAATTAAATAAATAATACACAATTAAAACTGGTTGAGGTTAAAATATTGATCAAATAAAAAGGTCTTGACCTGGCACCGAAAAGCATATAATGATGGTGTCAGGCAGACCTCTCTAGGGAGTGCATTCCATAGTTGGGTGCCACTGCAGAGAAAGCTCTCCTCCAAGTAGTCTGTCTCCTGACCATTTTCAAAGAGGGTTCCCAGAGGAGGGCCTCTGCTGCCGATCTTAGGGGGCGGGAGGGCATACAGGGAAAAAAGCGTACCTTTAGGTGTCCTGGTCCCAAGCAGTTTAGCGCTTTATAGGTAATAACCAGCACCTTGAATTGAGCCCAGACTTCGATGGGAAGCCAATGGAGCTGATAGAGGACTAGAGTTATATGAGAATAATGACCAGTCCCTGACAGCATCCTGGCAGCTCTATTTTGCACCATCTGAAGTATCCAGACCATCTTCAAGGGCAGTCCCACATAGAGCGTGTTACAGTAATCCAAGCAGGAAGTAACCAGTGTTACTTCCCACTTGTTAGGCAGTTTTCCTCCAGTTAAGGACACAGCTGATGGAGCAGCTGAAGCTGAAGGACAGTGCTCCTTGCCACTGCCGTCACCTGGGCTTCCAGGGACAGCTCGGATCGAGGAGCATTCCTAAGCTGTGGACCCTGTCCTTTAGAGGGAGTGCAATCCCATCCAGGGCAGGGCCCAAGTCACCCAGAAACTCGAATTCTATTGCTTTCAGCCCAGCATTCAAATTTATCAGGATCACTCTGGATCTCCTAGGGAATTTGGTATTCCACCCAGTTTTGTATTGTCTACAAAGGAAGGAAGGAAGGAAGGAAGCAAGCAAGCAAGCAAGCAAGCAAGCAAGCAAGCAAGCAAGCAACTTCCTCTCTCTCTGCCTTGTTCAAACTCCTCTTGACTGCTATTCAGATAACAAAAGGCATGCGTTGGGGAAATCCTAATAGTTCTTTATAGAAAAGGTTGTTTATATGTGCCTTTGTGATATCAAGTCAAACCGCAGTCTCCCTGCTCCTCTTGCCCAAAAAGAACCAGAATTCCAAGCCAGGCTCCTTTGTTTCCCTGAAGCTCTGTTTGTCATCTGTTGCTTTGAGATTCTCCACTTGCCTGAGGTGGCTGCTACATTTAGTTGCAAAGTTAAGCTTGTGGCATTGTTAGCACTTCACTGCACCGAGGCTTTTGTTCTGTTAATCTGCTGAGCAAACTGACCTGGTTAGTTTTCCTGCATGTCAATACCCCAACCTTGTCATGATTCAAATGCCTTTCTCTTTGCCTTATCAATACTCTGTAATCATGGATATTTACTGTACAATTAGGCCATGTCTCCTCTGCAGTTTCTTCACTTTGTTCTGTTCATGAATACATTATCTGTGGGTATGCACCCATTATTTGCTCATCATCAAGCCCAGCTCCTGTGAACATAACTCAAAACCTATAAAACACCCTGTGTATGTTCTGAAACTTGTTGTTGGTGGACATACCTCTACCTGACAGTGCTGCTCATGCAGGCTTGTCTCTGCAGAGAGGTTTCCTGGGTGTTCTCACCAGTAAAACTGCTGAGGCTTGTAACACAAATGTCTCCCTATGGATCTGAGGGTGTATTCCTGTGGACTGCTAAACCAGGATTCCTGACACATGCAAGCCATTAATCATATTCACACAACATCATGTCTAGCTTGGCCCTCAGTAGGACTTACCTTCAGAAGAAACATGCAAAGGATTGGAAAGTTAGCTGTTCGTTGCCTGAGTTTTAATCATTAATTAAACATTCGTACACTTATGAAATCTGTTTATAACAGAACAGTTCAGACAAAACCAGTGTTCTTGGTAGATGACGCATGCCTGTCTTGCAGGAGACACCATCTCAGGGCAGACTTTTCTTTTGGTGTATGAGAGAAGCAGGACTTTTCCTAGGAGGCACCCAATAGAGGTGACGTTGGAAACAGAACAATAACAATAATAGTTGAAATGTCTCTTTACCCTGATTAACCAGGGGCACTTCTTAGTCACTCAGAATGGATTCACTTAAATGATTAATTGACTAAGGGCACAGTCAAATGCATTCTGAGATAGATGCACGTAAGCCTCTAAAACTCAGAGGCTTCTATGCAACCAAAGTATAGAGCAAGCCATCCTAGCAACACTCTTTACCACTGCCACACCATGTCCCTGGTATTTATGCTGGGTGACCATTTTACTGCCGCAGACGGGGTGGACAGGAGCCTGGGGTGATGACAGGAATCATCACAGGGCAATGGCCTCAGACACTCTTGGTATGCCCCATTTGGCATCTCTGGGGCCCAGCTGAATCCTTGAGGAGGCAGCCATGGGTCTTTTCAAATCACAGGATCTCAAAGCTGGGACTCCAAAATAAAATAAAATAAAATAAAATAAAATAAAATAAAATAAAATAAAATAAAATAAATCTACAGCCCTTGTAACATGAGCTGGCTCAAAATATGACCTGCAAGAGTTAACTGACCAGGCAGGTAAACTGCTGCAACGCCAGGTGCTGATTCAAGCCCCGAGGCCACGGGATGGCTGGATGGGCCCTGGGAAGGCAAAAGTGAGAGATACTGAGAATTACAGTGAAGGACAGAGAATTCATACTCACCAGGACTGGAAGGAAAGGAAATTGGAGCAATAAGGGCAAATGGTCCTCACTTGGGATTGGTGTTGCATTGCCACCCCATGAGTTATGTGATGGAAGATGTGGAATAACAGGAGGGAGCCTGTGGGAGGGTGGGGTGGAGGTTGGGGTCCTTCTTTTAGGAGAGGTTCCTCTCTTGCTGCTGGAGGTTCTGCCGAAAAATGCAGTGCTACCCTCTATCTGAAACCCTGTGACTGGTATAGTATTTGTATGTCTAACTAGGCTAGGGAAGCTTTTTTGTGTTAAGTCTGAGGAGACAACAGGACCAAGAGTCTCAGGGGCTATGTTTAGCTGTAAATTGTATGATGGTTGCTCTCCAAATACCCTCTTCCTTCTCTAAGAGTTCTTTGTTTGCATCTGTGCCTTGTGTGTTTTAGCTGTTTGAGTACCTTCTGCCCCTATCTTTTAGCCTTTAATAAAACCCTTTCCCCAAAAATTGGGTTGTTGTGTGCCAGATCCAGTGTCTGGCCCGGTCTCTGGGGCAAGGAAGTGTTTGGGTGAAGGTTAGAACCCAGACAGCTGCTGGGAGGAGGGAACTCCAGGGCAGGGAAGGCTACATGGTAGATCTCCAGTGTAGGAAGGATGTAGGGGTAGGAAGAGGTGTGGGCAAAGATACTTCAATGTGGAGAAGAGTCACAGCAGAAAGGGGTGATTCTATGGCAAGAATAGAAAAGGCAGCTTTGGCTGAAGGATGTGGGTAAAAAGAAGGGGTGGACTGAGAACATGCCCAGTAAATTGTGTGGACCAAGGAAGAAGAGACCAGTGATGCACCTTGGGTTTAAATTACAGGTGTAATAACTGATGGGATAAACACCAACAGCAGAAGGTTTTAGCAAGGAGAATGGGAACCATGATAATGTAGAAACCACTTGATTGTCTGTTGGGTAGATCATAGTAAAATACCATGAACCATGGTAACCATGCAGGGTTGCTTGCCATGGTGTGCAAACCTGCCCATTGTATTGACATTCAGCAGCAGGGGGTTGGACCCAATGGCCTTCATGGCCCCTTCCAACTCTACCATTCTATGATTCTATTATCTTTTAGCATCAGTACCCAGCAGAGAAATAATGAGCACATTCTAGCTAAGCAGCACTTTGGACCTAGGTTCCCTCTAAGTCTACCCTGCTAGACATAACATCCTGCTCATTTTCAATAGCATTTGATACACATAAGCCACTGTAATTGCAGTATACGAAAACCCTGTAATCAAACCTGGAGATCACAAAGTTTTGTCAGTCCTCAAGATCAGAAACCCTATGATCTGTACTACTGAACTCTCTCTATTATAGAAGGCTTTGTTTTCCCTGCAAATTGTTAGGTGTGAATCATTTGAGGACTCCAAACTGCTGTAACAGAGGCAAATGTAAAATTAGAGAGAGGCTTAACTGGTGAAACAAGTGTTCAGCATTTCTTAGATTAACAAACATGGAATTGCAGATTTCCCAAGTATTTGCCATTGAAATGATCATTACCCCTATGGACATCCTGTTGTTGCCACTTCAGTCCTTTTGGGTATACAGAGGTCAAACAGCTTGTCTTCCCAATGTCCAAAATGGGTTTAATTTGCTTTTAATGGGGATTTCACCTCAATGGCTCCTTCTGGTAACTGTGGTTCTTCATTCACTGCAGGAGTGAAACTGCTGAAAGTGGAAACTGCTCTTCAAAGCATTTCATGGGGCTCTCCATTCTCTCACCCTCAGCAGTCTGAAAGACTGAAAATGTGTATATTTAAAGGTCTTTATTGTTGCAGTTGCAAAATATTTACACAAGATGCTATTGTGTTTTGAAATGTTAATTCATTACTTGGGAGCCAGGCTATCTGGCAACATTTGTATGTCCTTGGTTTTTGGTTTTTTATGATCTTCTTCCACATTTGGACAAGTAGCAGGAGATGAGCGAAGGAAGACGTGTGTGCGAAGAGCCCACACGGCAGTGAGCACTTGCAAAGCGCTAGCCTCACGCCCAAGACAAGGGGAGTGCGGCTCCTTAAAGATGAACAGCTCTGCTGTAGCAGATGCTTTTATGGGCTAGAGACTAGCTGATCACATGTGAGAAGTGTTAGCATTATTGGAAGAAAAGGAAGAAGGAAGACCATGAAATGGAAGAAGTACAGAGCACAACATTGCCATGCACAGCATGGAAGCATAAAACAACAGAAGCTGGCAAAATTCCAATATCCCCAGCTTCACCTTGCTCATTCAGCAGCTGCAGTGGGACAGAGAGCTATGATTTTGACTGAGTCCTAAACAAACAAACTCAGTCATGCTGATAAGCTCAAGTTTAACATTTCATTCTGCAGCTTCCCTTTGGGGTTCTTTCACTGAAGGAAGTGTATAACTTCTGTGTATTTATTTATTTATTTTTATTTACATCATTTGTATGCTGCTCTGTATATAAACAGGTTGTGAAGAGGCAAACATTAAAAGATAAAAATAGTAACACAGAGAAATAATAAAGAGCATATTGATAGTTTCAGAAACCCCAGAATACCAACAAACGCACGGCTAGTCCACCAAAGAAAGCTCCTTGAAATACTCATGTCCCCAGCATGATATTGGCTTGGCTGCCACAAAAGCAGCCCCTGCAGCAGGGCTCTGCTGTAGATGGACCCCAGCTGCTCCCTCGGATGATGCCAGTGGTCGGGCAGCAGGCAGGCATGGGAGAAGGCACTTGCTTGAGCCTCTTGCTTCCAAGTGGTGTGGGACTGTCTTTGCCAGCAGCAACACCCTGAACCAGTCCTGTGGCAAAGAAGCAGTCAGTGCAGTTCTCTCCACAATGGTGCTCCATGCCTTTCAGCTCCTGGTCACAGCTGAGTGGCTGTGTTCTCCAGTTTCTGGAGCTCAGGGCAGACACACACAGAATGCCTTGCAGTAATCCAGCCATGAGGCTGCTAGCACCTTCACCTCATATGCATCTAGGCAGTTGCTTGGGCAGTAAGAAGAAGTGCAAGAACAAGTTTATAAAACAAGGAATGCATCGCCATCTAGAAAAGCTACATGTCAGCAAACCTGAAACAGACAATATTACAAGAGCCAGATTGAACCTGGCAGGAATCAGCAACAGACAGACATCACCCCTGGAGTGAGGTTAAAGCACAGTGTCCCCTATAGACTGGAAGGTCAAGCTTGGCATCAAGGCAACCACATGGATCTTCTAAAGAGGGTGCTCCCAAGCTGAGCACAGGGTAGAGAAAGCCCAGCCACATGGTCTTTCCAGTTGAGCTTCAGATTGCGGTGGGATGTGCCACAAGGCTTCCACAAGGACTTCAGAGAGGGGAGGGCTGCTTAGTTAGAAGGAGACTTCATCAGTCCTGAGAAAGAGTTGAAGCTAGCACCCTGTGTCTGGAAAACCTTTGCAAACTGTTTTTTGCTTGCTTGCTTGCTTGCTTGCTTGCTCGCTTTTTTTAAATGAGAAATTTTGTGTATTTTGAACAAGGTTTTGAAAAGCAATTTTTCAAGTGTACACTTTCTGAATGTAAATGCAAGTTTGGGAATTTGTGAACCCTGTGTTAGTCAACCATGTGTTCCCATTCATATTTGTGGTCACAAACAAGGCATTTTAGAGCAATTTATCAGCTGAAACAAATAGCATGTCATGCAACAGACAAGTCCACATTTCAATGCACATCCTAATGCACAGCATGGCACCCAGCTCATACATATGCAAAGATCACAATAAGAAAGTCTGTTAATTTCATAACTAAAAAGTAGAAGATAGAAAACATTCTGCCCCAGCCTGCCAAGATGCATGGCTATCTTCGTGAAGACAGCCAATGCTCTTAGGGGACACACTTACTGTTGGGAAGTCCCTGAAGGCTCAGTGTTTTCTGGGTTTTCATCCCTGCCAAACTGAAGCCAGCAGCATGGAGGAATGGCTGAGGCAACTGTGGCCTCTCGGTCTAATCTTTCCCCTTTTTCACAGGGAGGGAAGGAGAGGGAAAGAGACTGGAGAAAATCCAAGATAAACCCACTGCTGGCCTCTCTGGTTGCCTCTCCTCTACCAACAGGAATGTCCCCTTAGCCCACCTCTTCAGATCCCAGAGATGCAGCCCTTGCTGGTTTCTACGGAATCAGGGTTGGGGGATCAGATTTCTGGCATCCCCTTCCAGGACTGGAGTGTTGTCTCCGACTCAGGGGGGAATGCATGCCATTCCATGGCCTCTGGGACGCTTGGCTGGGGACCATAGGATTGCTCCCTTAATCCAGCATTGCTGTTCCAAATACAGATTTAATAACAGGAACATTTTGGGATGTGTTTTTTCAGTCAGACTGTTGCAGCACCGAGAACTTCTCTGAAGGTGAATGATTGTCTGTATTAATCACCAAGGTTGTCATGATACTTCAAATAGTAGCATTGTCAACCAGCCCAGTAGCAGTTCCTTCACTTTACTTGCTTTAGCTGGCATAAACACCTCATGAGAATTCTCCTGGATTTTGTACCACCTTTTAACAGTGTTGCAATCCCAAGGGGCTTGCTTATTGTCTGCACAATAGCTATATATAAATATATATCCTAGATAGGAAATCTAGTCCAAAAACATATATTAAGTAGCATTAAACCCCATGTGATGCACTTTAACTGCCATTTCTCTGTCAGGGATGGTACAAACTTGCTTAGAGATGGAATAATTTGTGTACTTTTCCCAGTGCCTATTTAGGAGGTTAAGTTTATAAGTGGGTCAGTTTTCCCTGGGGAAATTACAAACCAGGCGAGAGGCTGCAAGAGAGACAGTGGTTCAAAGCAACGCTGACCTGATGAGGTCAGCAGACTCTCAGGAGGCTATCAAGAAAAATCCTGTGGGCCTGAGTTAACATGCAAAGTTCAAGTAGCGAAAGGCCAGCAAATGAGCTCGGATACATATAAAACGTTTGTGGAAGAAATAGGACATGAGAGCAACACAGAAAGCCTTGAGGTTATTTTTGAAAGAGTTTTCAACATGTATCCAATGGTCCCAGGGATGGGCTACACAGTGTTTTTATGGATTATTCTAATTGCATACTTAATATCTAATGCTGCATGTTTTTATGTTACTTGTAAGTCTTCTTTTTAAACCGTATTTTATTTTGATACACACACGTGCACACGCACACACATGGTTGTAGGATCTTTCAGGTTGAACATGACCTCTGAGAAACAAAGAAACCTTGACCATGTTTTCCACATTCATGATCACATCCCTGATGGCTCTCCTTCTCTAGCAACAGTGTCAGCGCTGATCTTAAATGGGGTCGCATTCCCCGTGAAAGACCAACTGCATCTTCTGGGAGTCTGTGCTGGTTGGGGCAGCCCATGTAGCTACAGTGTCAAATAATGTGCTTCACAAGACCAGCTCTATCTGGGGAGAACAGACCTTGCTCTTGTTTTCCATAGACTAGTGCTATACATGGGGCTGTATTGGCAGAGGATCTGGAAACAGAATGAGTGATTCTGTTGCAGATTGAGTGTCAAGGGGCTGAGTCAGTCATAACAAACACCACCTGTACAGAAGAGATCGTCCCATTTCTCCAAAATAGTCTTCAAAAGATGTAGATGCAGATTCAGATTCTGATGAAGGGCTGTCATAGAATCCACAGCCGAAATGCCAAGGCCAAAGGGCCTGAGGACAGGAGAGGCAGTCGCTGAGAAGCAGACGGTTTCAAGTTCTGTGGGAAAGTTCAGTGAGCAAACCGCTATGGGAGATGGGGTGGACCTGGCGTCATGGGGTGGCTGGAGAGCAGCACTTGTGAAAGGGACCTCGGGGTACTGGTTGACTGCAGGCTAAACATGAGTCAGCAGTGTGATGCAGTGGTCAAGAGGGTGCATGCCACCCTTGGTTGCATAGCCAGAAATGTGGCTTCTAGATTGAGAGTGGTATTATTGCCCCTCTATATGACTCTGGTGCGCTCGCAGCTGGAGTCTTGTGCTCAGTTCTGGGCCCCTCATTACAAGAGGGATATAGCGAGGTTGGAATCAGTGCAGTGCAGACCACTAGGGTGGTGGCTGGTTTGCAGGGGGAGCCATATGAGGAGAGGCTGAGGAAGGTGGAGCTCTTCAGCCTTGAGGGAACGAGACTCAGAGGGGACCTGTTAGTGACAGGTGTGTGAGGGGGTACCACACAGAGGTGGATGATGACCTTTCCCCCCCCTGCAGTGGAGGATGCGTTCTCATGGAGCAAAGCTCAGGGTGGATGCCAGGAAGTACTTTTAAAGAGAACCCTGTTTGACAGTTTATCATTTTATCTGTTGTGAACCACCCAGAGAAGGCCTTGGCAAATGGCAAGTACAGAATGTTACACGCACACATACAGTAAATTGGAATTAATGACAAGTCAAAAAGGACAGGGTAAGTGCATTTTAATCAAACCCAAAACAGATCCTTGTCTGGGACCAAGGTGAGTCAGCCTCTAGATCCACATCTAGCTCTAGCTAATTGAGAATGTTGTGGATTGATTAGCTGGAACAAGGAGACCTCTAAACAAAAGGCTAAAATGGGCCAGGTGATGCCCTCACCTAGGTTCTGCTCACTGCTGTGAGCTATTTCAACACTCCCAACAATCTTCTGACCTTTCCTTCCTTCCCTAACTTCACCTGCCTTTGCCCTATTTCCAAATGTTTAGACAAGTCCGGAAAGGGAGGTCCTTTGAATGGAACTGAAGGCAATTCCTGTTTGGGTTAATTCTGTTAATTCTGACATAGCAGTTTTTCCTCATGGAACAATATCTACATAAAACCAAAATGTACCCAAACAAACCCATGATTCACAAGAGGCGCATGATCCTAGGCCTGAATACAGATCTGTCTGACCAAATCCAGCTAGAACTTTCATTTGGAATGTGGCATTTCCCAGGCACTCTCTAGGGACTAGGTGAATGTTCACAGCATGGATGTTGGAATAGGGGGCACAGCAGAAGGACAGAGTGTGGAAGGCAAAGGACAGTCCTTCAAGCATGGAAGTCGTTCCCTCCCTGAAGGGCCTCTAAGAGTTGAATTCTATAGTGCTGCAATGGCCACAGGTTGATTTTAAGGGCAAGTCTATTCATTTCTGTATATTCCTCAGCAAAGTGAAATGGCTAAAAAACAAGTATCAAAAGGATAACGGAACCCTTCAGGATATCCTGCTCAGAAATGATACAGGATACATGTTGGCTATAGCACAGGTGGATCAAAGTGCTGGGATGATACTTTTAGTAACAGCTTTATCCCTTTAGCTAGATTTCCCATGCCAGTGCTACAGATCTGTTCTTAGAGCACAAACAATTCTTGCCATCTGGAACAGCTAAGCAAAATATCCTTGGTTGATATTTTAGGTGAAAGAGAGCTGAAGAGAACAAAGAGTTTCCTGTAATGAAACCACAACAGCTGGCCTGAAGGTTAAGAATGAGATGAAATCTTTGATAAGTTGAGATCCTAAGGGACAAAACATATTATGGAAGATAACGGTCTCCTAGTGGGAAGACAGATTAAATGCATCATCTTACAAAATAAACATTTATCAGTTATGACCTCTCTCAATCTTACCATTCTCCCCACTCTCCCCCCAAAAAGTACTCCAGTCTTATTTTAGTCCTATACATTAAACATTTAGCTAAAAAACTAGTCTAAAACTTTGGCTTAGAAAGTGATTTTGGTAGAGTCTATATTTATTTATTTACTTAGCACTTTTCTGAAGCCAACCAAAATATTTCCAGAAAGGTCTCATTGTAGATAGTTACAAGCAAATGTGAAGTCCATGGGCAGAAGTAAACAGTCCAAAATGCAGAATAAGTGACAGTACAAAGTGAAAACTCTCAGGATGAAGTTAGGTAAGCAAATGGGGGAGATAAGCTTAACAGAAGAACAGTCAATGGTTCCAGGCACTAAAACTATTTATACCGAAAGAGAGAAGCAGAACTGGAATTTATAGGGCAGGCCATGGAAGAGACTGACTCAGCATTGTTGACTGATTTTCTGTCTCGCTTCACAATTAGCTATCTCCTTTCCCAGTCTAGTGGTTCAGTGGGTAACAATGAGCAACAAACTAGTACCTGGCTCCCAAAAATTGTGGTTTCACCTTCAGGTATCATATTTTCCAAAGCCCAAGCCTTCTGGATGTGCCTTTAGCATGATCTATCTTTTGGCCCAAAAGTATCTCAGATCTTAGATGCTGCACCACCAGAGGCTGGTCCATTTATCACTCTTACCAATCCTCTCTAAAGATGGCGATATGCACACAGATGAAAGTTGACAGAGCATGTCTTGGCAATTTTAGTCCATATCCAGATGAAGTGGCACAGATCTAAAACACATTTCAAAACAGCCCTTATGAGTTTTAGAGGACTGTGAAATTACTGACAGTGTTATCTTTTTATTTATTTCAGCTAATTTTTATACTGTGTGCATCCAAAAATGGTTTAAAATAACATCGTGATAAAATACAATAAAACAAATAAGAGAAACAATTTTCCTTGATGATAAACAATGAAATATCATCAAACCAGTACTAGTTGGGGATATTCAAGATAAGAGAATGCCTATAAAAACAAGAGCCTCTTAAGTATTCATAGACCAGAGCCAAATTTCATTGACTGAGTGGAAAGGTGAAATCGGCAATGATCCACAAGCATTTATGCTATAATAAATGTGTTAATGATTATATCAGCAGAAGGCTCTTTATTATTTGACAAGTGGGTTTCAAGAGGGATGCACACTTTGCAAGAAGTATGGAAACCCTTTGATTTTGCATATTATGCATCTTCTCAACATGAAGACAAAGTTTATTTTTGCATCCGTCTTCTGAGTCCTTCTCCTTGTCTACTAGACAAATTCACTAAAGTATGTGTTGGACTGACAAATGCAGATGATGGGCCCTTCTTAGTTTCTTAGTATCCCATATACTTCCTCTGAAACTTGCATTCATATATGGAGGGATTTATTTGTTCAATACCTCATCCTCCTCTAGGAATACATGAGATTCACTTTGATCAGGATTTTACAATGTCCTCTTTGAACACAGACTTGTATACAGCCAATGTCTGTATATTTAGCGATATGATTCATGTACCAAAACAGAGCACAGCACAGCACACACACACACACACAACACAAAACACAAAACAAAACATGCATACATTTGAAAAAAATGCACATGAAAAATTGATACTTTTGGGAAAATGCACACAAACATACTGTAATGAATGATGGAAAGAAGGTATATATTTTAAAATGTGCACAATCCATGTGTATATTTGGAAAATATGGACTAAAATACAGACAGATTTTTTAATGTGAGAAGACACAATCTTATATTGATGCAAGTAAGAGCAAGCTTTGAGAAGACGTTCTGAAAACTTCAGCAAGGTCAGATTTTGCTGATTGGCACATATCTTTCTCCTCCTTCTGCTGTCTCTCGGGTCACATGAAGCTGCTTAAAACAAAATAAATTTGTCCAGTATTGTCCAAGGGTTGATGTTTTATTAGAAACTTTAAAAAACAACTCCCTTCCTTCCTTCCTTCCTTCCTTCCTTCCTTCCTTCCTTCCTTCCTTCCTTCCTTCCTTCCTTCCTTCCTTCCTTCCATAAATGGTATCTGCAATTGCTACAGAGTGCCCAAAACTTGACCTTTTGGACACTCCACACTCACTCTGGACAACAAACTGTTGTTTCATTTCCCTTCTGCAGTTTCTGCAGCAGTTTGTGGGAATGTGTGGTTTGTGGGAAGACCTGTGGAGCAAAACTGTCTCTGAGCGCTTCCACATTGTCTATCTTTAGCCAAAAAAAGCTGTCGGGTTAGCTGAAAAAATAACAACAACAAACAGACAGTTTCCTCTCTCAGTTACAATTTTAAAAATATGAGAAAAGGGGAAAGGAGCATGATGATTCAGCTTCCAGACAGATCAGCAGATAGCTCTTCTGATCCTGATGAATTCAGTTTTGCACTGTATCTACTCTCCTCCTGATTTGGTATGTTCCACTCCTCTTTTCTTCATTTTTCTTTGCAGTTTGTTCTGTTTGTTCAAACTTAAGAAACTTCTCCCATTCCCTCAGGACAAGATGGTTCTCCAGAAGCCTATCAAAGGTGCCCAGAAGTGGCTGTTGGAAAGGGGAGCTGGAAGGTAGCAGCTTTTCAAGTTGGGTCTCTTTCCTTTCCCAGGCCATCTCCAGACCAAGATGGTTTATCTAGATCTTCTGGTGGTATTTCTGTGACCATGTCACTATGAAATATCTCAAACGTGGTCCTCCTTGGGGATGGTGCCCATCTTTTAAACACCCTTCCTGATGTTGGGAGGCAGAAAGCATGATGCATTTTAAATGTTCCCTTAAAATGCACTTACCCTGTCCTTTTTGACTTGTCATTAATTCCAATTTACTGTATGTGTGTTTGTAACATTCTGTACTTGCCATTTGCCAAGGCCTTCTCTGGGTGGTTCACAACAGATAAAATGATAAACTGTCAAACAGGGTTCTCTTTAAAAGTTTAAAAGTACAGTGGAAGCGGAGTAAAAAACAAAGTAGTACCTGGCAGCAATGCAAAGATCTAAAATACAGTAACAGATTTAAAACAATAGAAACTGAAAGATGAAAAAGCCTGGAAAAAATGCGAAGGTCTCCCTCTGGCATGAGAAAGAATGTGGTGCAGGTGCCTGAGCCTGTGTCCCATCCAGGGTGCACAACAGGAAAGGCCCTTTCCAAGTAGCCACTTATCTCACTCCCTTTGACAAGGGCTCCCAGAGAAGACTCACTAAGGGTTTATTATGACTGCCATGGATAATGTCATTTTAATAAGATATTTTAAAAGTGATGTTTAAATGTTTATGTGTAACCGCTTAGAGATTTAATTATACAAAAGGGTATATAAGTATAATAAATAAAATAAACACCCAAGGTGGTGGGGGAATCACAGGGAACGGGATGCGATCAGCTCACCAAGTTCCTTGTGATTTTTATTCCATTTCTGCAGGGCAAGAAGGTTCCTTCTGCATCCTTCTGGTAGCAACTGGGAGAGGGAGGAGCCCCCCCTGAACATGGAGTATTTGCAGTTTATCCAGCTGCATTTCTTTGTAGAAGCCTTGAGCAATACTCTACACATTGCTTAGCATGTTCTGTATCTGCCCTGCCTCTTTGCCCCATTGTTAGTATATACTCAGGCTGTTCTTTTTGTTCCCCGTGGCACTGAACACACAAGCTTTCCCATCACAGTGAAATATTCTTGAAAGTGTCTATGAATTAACTAATGCAATGTGTAGTTAAGTGGAAGCTGCCTATAAAGTCCCGTCTGCTCACAAGATCATGGGAATATGAGACCATTTTATTTTAGATTTGTAATTTGCTTGCTGACATGAGCTTCGATACTGTGGTATTTCTGTGTTCCCTCCCCCATCCCAGGCCTGAGGATTGACAAAGTGTGTTAAGATGTTCCAGCTTTCCTAACGTGTCATCATATTCTGCTTGTGACGAGATGAATGGCTGGGTACCAGTTGAAACGTCAGGCTGATTTTTGTATTAGCAATATCAGAGTGGCCTTTAAAAAGAAACCAGGCTTTACCATCTTCATAATTGAAAAGGGCTCTACAGCCCACAAGAGGACAAAGCTTATTAGCAACTGTGCTCTTCAATCTCTTCAATAAATTCCAAGTCTTGAATGGCTGAAAAACAGAATTACAGAAAGCCCATTTCTACTTTGACAAAAATGTACTGAAATAGGAAAACCTTTGAACTCACCAGATTTCCCTGCCATTTCTGGTCCAGTAGACCAAAAGCAGGTCAGGTTGAGTTTTTTCAAAGACTTGCATCTGCAGGTCATACCACAATGTGCGCGTTTTAAAAAACTATAAGAGAAATTTATACAAACAATTAATTTGAGGAGAATTTAAGATTCAAGGTGATCATGATAAGTTGGAGTGGTGGGCTGAAAACAACAGAATTAAATTCAGTAGGGACAATGCCAAGTTCTGCACCCAGGAAGAAGAAATCAAATACACATTTACAAGATGTGTAATACTTGGCTCAACAGTAAAGCCACTGAGAAGGATCTTGATCACTAGCTGAATATGAGACAACAGTGTGATGTGGCTGAAAGAAAGGGCAAATGCAATTTTAGGTTGTATTAACAGAAGTATCACTTCCAAATCCTGTGAAGTATGAATTCCCCTTTTCACAGCACTGCTTGGGCCTCATCTGGAGTCCTTTGTCAAGTTCTGGGCACCACTGTTTAAGGAAGATGAACACAAACTGAAAAAGGTTCAGAGGAGGACAACAAGGATGATCCAGGGACTGGAAGCTAAGCCCTTTGAGGAAAGATGGAGGGAACAGGGCGTGTTAAGCCTCAATAAGAGAAGACTGAGGGGGGATATGATGGCACTCTTCAAGTACTTGAAAAGTTGTCACAAAGGGGAAAGACAGGATCTCTCCTTGATCACCCCAGAGTGCAGGACACATAATAATGGGCTCAAGATACAGGAAGAACTTCCTGACCATTTGAACAGTACGACAATGGAAAAAAGTACCCAGGGAGGTTGTGGGCTTTTCCACACTAGAGGCATTCAAGATGCAACTGGACAGTCATCTGAGAGGGATGGGTTGGACCCAATGGTCTTCCTGCCCCTTCCAACTCTACTATTCCATGATTCCATGTTTCAAGTATTGAAGAAATGGGCATTTCTTCTAGCTATAGCAAAGCATATCAGTCTTTTCAGTTTGGATTTCTCAGATGCTGAATGCTATGAACATATAACTGCAACAACTCTTTTAGATTGTAAGATGCATCTCCTGATGTGAGAGACTTGTCACATTTTACCCTGTATCTTTCTTCTAGCTCCAAGTAGATTCACAACAACCAAATGTGGAGGGGAGGGACTCACCCAACAAACCTGTGTCATCTTGAACCTGAGATGGGTAGATAAAAATGATCTGGAAACTTTGCCCATGTGCAAATAGCCTTTGATGCACAGCTCTAGTGCTCTGATGAGACATGGAGCTTAGACTGTGAGGAGAAGATGCTGAGGAAGAAGAGGGAGAAAGAGGTGACAAAGGGCCAAGACTGGCTGAAAGTGAAGCTTGAGCAGCAAATGTGTTTGTAGCAACACTAGTGCCATCTCCTCTGTAATGAGCACCTCACAGGATTCATCTTTGGCTAAAGGATTTTTTCCCCTTCAAGCTTTTTCTTGTCTTTGTCATTTGATAGATGCCAATTCTACCTTCTATTTAATTAATTTAATTTAATTTAAATGGGCAATGAATTTTCACATTAATTTTGACTATACTTTCCCCCACAAAATACATGTTTGCATGTATTTTAACTTACAGTATGCATTTGGGTTTTTTTTTTAATCTGAAAAGTAAATTGCAAAATTCTGAGAACGCACGTGCTCTGATCCAATTTAGTTTTAACAAATATGAATTGGGTCAACTTGCTTAAAGAAGTTGACTAAACAAATTCCTCAGGAATCCCTAATACAAATGTAGATCTACTTGGTATTCCTATCATTGTGTACAGCCATATCTCCCCTGCCCTGAAAGTTATATACCTATTACAAAATATTATTTCATACAGGGTTGTAATCTTCTATTTAAATAACTAGTCTTGAGTGGCAAGATCAACCAATACTTCAATCACTGTAATTATCATATTTTTTAGTCTTACTGTATGTAGTAGCCAATTAAAAAGTCAGCATTGTAGCAATAGCTATTGCACAGTGGTAGCAGGGTTTTAAATCCATTTCCAGCTGAGTTTTATGGTATGTTGATGTGCATTTTAAACATTTTTAGATTGAATTGCCTGCCAGAAGCACCTCCATGCAAAATCCCTATGACATATTAGTCCATTTAGGCGGGCAGGGTCTAGAAACATCCAGTAGAGAATGGAGCTGGACTGCTTAATGCTTGCACTGGTGGCAAATGGCAGAAACTATATTAACTTCTTAAAATTTGGGTATTAGTAAGCAATAGTATCTCTAGTCACCAGTCAGTTAACAACAAAATTGCTTACCTATTACATCCCTAATGACAGGAACATAAAGGATGAGGGAGGGGGAATCCAGCCAAGCTACTCTCCCCCACCCTTCTGTACAAGTTCCTTTTGCAAATGTGAACTAATGAGAAGTAATTGGAAACAGGGTGGCCATTTTATTATTGTCATATAACACTACGAAAAGACACATCAAAGTACTCAATTAACAGACAATTCAAACAATGACAGGTAAGTAACAAAAAAGTCTAAAACACTTGAAAGCTCAGCACAAGAAATGGAGCAGCATCGTAATAATTGCAAGCCAGGAAACCTTCTTGTGAGCAGCCCTGAGCAATCAGCACTTTCTGCCTTTTGCGTTGCCCTGCAGGGTAGGCACTGCTGCTGAGATGTTCTGCTCTGGAGATGCTGCAGGACAATACTCTACTGGACCGGCAATGTCCTCCCCACCTCCTCTCATCTGGAAGGAGGCAAAAGTGGCCTGCTACGTACCCTCATCTCGGGCCATAAGGGTTTCACAGAGCTTTGAACGCAGCTGAGTAGTTGGCAAGCAGTTAGTGCTCCACCAACACCTTAGCTGTGACGTGCTGCACTAGCTGCAGCTTCTGAGCAAGAAGCCAGGGCAGCCCCAGGAGTCTGATTGCAGGGCTGCCAGTGTGTGCAGCACAGTGGCTCTGGTAGTCCTACTAGGGATGTCATATAGACCAAATCTGGATGTCTAATGGCAACGTTGGATCCAGGAGCACCCCCAAGGTATGAGCCTGCTCCTTCAGAGGTAGATTTGATCCTTGGCACAGTGTAGCAAGGCCAGAGTCCAAAGGCATGGGCCAGGTACCCAACCGGGGAGGCAGAAGCACAGGCAGGAATCAAGGCAAGACCAGAGGATGCTACTGAGGCCAAACAGAGCAGTACAGGGAAGCCTTTCATAGACTCCCCATCCAAGCGCTCCCAGCTGCAAGACATGATTGCATAGGCTTCAGTCCTTGCAAGCATCAGCAACTAGGGATGTGTGAGAAACTGTTTTGGTTGTGAAATTCCTGGGCTGGTCTCCCAGACTCCAATCCACGTTGATGCAGCCATGAGTTTGAAATACCAATGAGCCCACCTAGCATTTGTGTGACACTTCCATGGAATGGAGCCCCATGTGCTACATGCACAGCAGCCCTCCTTTATGCAATGCACATTGGCCTTTGTGCTGCTACACCTGCCATGCTGTTCCCACAGTGCGCTACAGGAGGAGAAGGCTGTTTTCACAGGGCTTACCAGGAAAAGAAGCTGGCACTAATGCTGCTCAAGCCGTGCCCCTCTCCTCTGCCACATGCACCAGTCTTTGTGTTTTGTGACATGGCAACAGGCCAAGCCTGAGAAGAAGTTTGCAAATGCTAGAGGGATGGATTCTGCAGAGCTTCCGTGCACTCCTACTCACAACACTGCTCCTACTCCTGCAGGCCCTTGCAGGGTGAACCATGCTGCACATCTCCATCGTGTCTCTAAGGAGCTCTGTCCAGGCTTCAGATTCTGGCAATGCAACTCCATCCAGAATCCAGTTCCTGGCAAAGGGAACAACCCACCCATGGGGTCTTTGTCTTACTAGGATTCAGTTTCAATTATTAGCCATCATCCAGCCCATGACTGCATCCAGACACCAGTGCAGAATGTGCATGGTCTCACGTTTTGAGTGCTTTTACTACCAGTGGTTGGGGAATTTCATCTAGGGGTGGGTGGAAAATTTATTCTGTCACATTTTGTTTATGGATGTCTCCAATTTACTTGTCCTAAGCCCTTAAGTGAACAGAAACAAATTAGCATACCAACATCTGATGCAATGTACTTTCTGATGCAAAATATCTTGAGGAAGAATATGCAAAGTCTGTGCATATTAAGCAAAAGTTTTCAGAAAATATGTATGTGTGGCTCCTTCCTTCCTTCTTCCTTCCTTCCTTCCTTCCTTCCTTCCTTCCTTCCTTCCTTCCTTCCTTCTCCCCCCCCCCGCCCCTTTTCCCCTAAAGTATGTGCAAAAGTACATTACAGTAATATATAATACTTGGGGAAATATGTGTGTTTAAAATGTGCACAACACAATTTAATTAGGAATTGTGAATTGGTATCCAATGGGGGTCAGTCTACTGGTCCTGGTGTGATCACAGGGCCTATTGCTCCTGCAATGCAGTTTTGAAGTTTCTAAGGATAGAATTAGAAGAAAATATTGTTTCCAGGTCAAATCCAGTCAGTGGTGCTTCTGCAAGCTCCATTGACCTGTCCCTTTCAAAGAAGAGAATTTCCACATATTTGAGATTCTTTTTATAAATACCAAAGTCTCGCTGCGTGAGTTGTATGTCCTACAGGTCCACAGGCACAATAGGACACTACATGTGCACAAATGAAGAAATGTAGGAAATGGTGTGGATTTTAAAAAAAGAACCTGCGAAGTTATGCAGAAACAGGATGGAATGAGCATGACCTTTCAAAATATGACATCTAATTAGACTAATATTGACAGACCCATCCATTACCGACATCAGCCAGTACATGTTTTCTGTAGCATTTCCTTGCTTCTCCCGACTTCCATTCCGTTTCAGTCACTGTTAACTGTTCAGTTAAAGTAAACTTTAGAAAATGGGCAAGTTTGCATATTATACTAAGCCACCATGGCAACAAGCCATCATTGTTGCTTGTTCACTGAAAATCCCATGTTACGCCCAACAGACGATTGGGTGCATGGCAGCTTGGCATGGCTTCTCTTCTTTTCAGTCCTCAAGCCCAGTCCCAGCATCCACCCTCTCAGCTTCTTATATTCCTAATAGCCAAGAACTCTCTTCCTGACTGCTGAACCCATCTTTGAGCCCTGTATATGGAGGGGAAATCTTACTTTCCCACTGCTATCCCTTTTGTGCAAATTTGGCATTGACAGTCCTTTCTGTTTTGATTTTTCTTCCAAGACTGGACACCAACAGCATGAGAGTGGGTGGAAGGAGGTGGAGCTGTTGAGATTGGGAGGAGCAGCCTGCCAAGGTTTTACTTCTTGGCCAGGTGCTTCTCTTGCGAAGTTAAACAATCCATGCTGCAGCAAATGGACTTCACACTAAGGTAGCCTCAACCATCCATGGGGACAACCCACCATGGCTTAGCATGACATGCAAACCAGGTCACTGACAACAATTCTAACATATTCTTAAACTTAAGGAAAAGGCGAAATAGAAGGGTAATAAGACCAAGCAACAGCCTGTTAGTCCAGACTTTCATTTGGCAATGCCATCTAGATCTTCCTCAACAGACCGACATTGTTTATTTCGACCATTACATTCTGCTATGTTCTCTTCTTCCCTCCCACACCAAGCAGCAGTTATGTTCTAAAAATTAAAAAGGCCATGTAGAAACCATGTTAATATTCCCTGATAACCATGGCTGCCTTCTGTCTCTTGCTCCCCCTCCCTCCTCCCTCTATCCCTCCCTCTGTCAGTCTTGCCTTGGTAAAGATTTAGCTCCCAGTTGCATTAAGAAAACACCTCTAGCACCCCAACAGTGTGCATCCAGAAATTGCACATGATACTGAACTACTCAGACCAAATGATTAAGTTTGGATCAGGTTGCTCCAATCCCTTAAAGCAGGGATAGCGCCAGCTCCAGGCATGTGCCTTGGTGCAAAGCTCCCAAGCAAGACGCCTTTCTCCCTCCTGATTCCAGCCTCTCACCACCACTTGCACAAGCTGCTCGTGGTCCTCATGGCCCTTTCCATCATTATCCAGTCTTGCTTTCTTAACAGGCAGAATAGGGATGTGCAAGGAGTCCACCAGGGTATGGGCATCTGTTGGGTTCACTGGGCTCAGCTCTGGATTCTGGCCTGCTTTGTGGAGGCTCAGCATCTGAGTTGCTGGCAAGTGTGCCCCACCTTCGTGAATCACTAGCTAGGAATCAAAGCACATGTGCTACACACTCAAACGGTGGCTGCTCCTGGCACCGAAGAAGGCTCATTGCAGGGCATGTGGTTGTAAGGAAAGCAACGTCTGACCACTGTGCTAGCAGCATCCCTCTCCTGTGCCAATTGGCTGGGCAGCTGGAGCTATTGCAGAAGAAAGTTGCTGGTGGTACAGCTGGGGCTCCATGAACGTTTGTGGACTTCTCAGTTCTGCTCACTTTGGAATACTGGGCTGAGCACAAGAGGAAGCCCACCATCGCTTCGAGGGATGGATCCCAACAGGGCTGATCCTACCAGACAGCAGGAAGGCCATGGGATCCACTGTTCCTCCTTTATACCACCTCCATGGCCTGGTTAGACCAATATGGAAATTACTAAGCAACTTGCAAGGATGGTGAGAAGGCAGAAGTCCAGGGGCTTTTTGCCAGCGAGCTCTTTGTGAAAATTGAGCCATTAGCAGGTGCCCAATCATGCCTATCCCTGGGAAAGCAACCCATTAGCTTCCAAGTGTTATTGGACTCCAATTCCCATCAACCAACCTTTTTAATGTTTTGCTATCTTAGTGTTGTTCTATGGTTTTAATTCTTATTTTGTGTATCACCCAGATAACTTCAGCTAGCTTTGGTGAGTCATGTAATAAACAAACAAAGCAGCCTCAGCTAGTATGGGTGTTTGAGGATGATTGGAGTTGTATTTCAACACACTCTTGAAGGCTACACATTTCTCCACTGCATCCTTTAGGTCTCTTGCATACGCAACTAGTAGCAGCCACTTGGATGACAGCTCTTATTTTTCAAGCCTTTTATCACTACATTCCATTTCTCTGTGCTCTCTCCTAACTCCCTCTCTCTTATTAGATGTGCTGCACAGGTTTCACCAAGGTCTAATCAATGCTGAGCGTCCTCAGATAATCTTGCTTGCTTACTGGTGCAGTCCAAATAGCTTTCACCTTCTTGTGTGTGACAGGGCCTCACTATGGGCTCTTAAATTAATTCATTATGAACTCTGATTTGCTGTACCTCCTTCTCTGCAGTGCTAATGACCTACTGGCCAGGAGTAAAAATGTGCTTATGGCAGAGCGCAAACTTAACATGAAGAGGATATTTGCTTTCAGGTATGTTATCCTTAAGTTGTACATCCTATGAAATATCAGCAAGTGTGTATTTAGTATGTATATGCAGCAAGCTCTCAGCATGCAGTGGAATTGGGATCAACATTATGCCAACATCCATTTCCATTTGTGCTACCATCTTTGTCATCCTGACTAGCTACTTGTGGGTACTTCTCCTTGCCACTCACTTTTGCCCTTTAGTAGGACTTTTCATAGCTTCATCATCAGGTTGCCAGGGAACATTTTTCCAGCAGGCTTTTAAGTTATGTATCTACTGTCACTTTTATCACAGAACTAAGATCTAAACTCTCCATGAAATACTATCCTTTCCTGCTTTCTGCTATATAACCTCTAGGTGGTGGTGTAGCATAACACAATATCACACATACATAAGCAGAAAAATACTTGTTTCTTCACTTTCAGAAATAATATCCCATTTTCCCCATTCTAAAGTAATCCAGAAGTACTCTTAAAAAACAAAAGCAAACCTGGAGGATCACAATGTCCTCTAAAGAACTCATAAACAAAAGTGAGTAAGGAATCACAAGTACACAGTAAATGCCTGGTGAAGGAAAGCTCTAGGTATCTTCAGTGAGCAGATTGTTTCAGATCATAACAAGACATGATCTGGACCTCTTCTATGCATTTTGCATTGTGTTTAGCATTTGGACTAGCATTTTCTTCCCAGATTCTGTCTGCAGAATGCAATATACTTCTTAGATGCAATATACTTCTTACTATGCTGGCCCTGCCCTGCCCTGCCCTTCCCGACTATATTGTATATTCTATAGTTCTATGTAATAGGCATGGAATCATAGAATCATAGAATAGTAGAGCTGGAAGAGGCCATGAAGGCCATTGGGTCCAACCACTTGTGAAACAGTGAGCTGCTGGGAAAAGTTTAATTAGATTATGAGGGCAGGGGTGGGAATGAAATGGAAAAGTGCAGTGGTGATGTATGTGGAAGAAGACTGAAAGTTCTTTCACAGTGAATTTTGGATCACAGAATCATAGAATAGTAGTGTTAGAAGGGGGCAAGAAGGCCATTGGGTCCAACCTCCTGCTGTTGCAGGACACCAAGTGACACCAAGTTCCAAGTTACATCATCCCACTCAGATAGCTGTAGTTTCTTTCTGAATGGCTCCAGTGTGGGAGAGCCCACTGCCTCTGTAGGCAACTGGTTCTACTCTCTTATTGGTGACATATTGGTACATGGGGAGGGTGACGCCCAAAGCTGTGCAGAGATTTGTGTCATGCAAACTTTTGTGTTTGTAGGGGAGAGAAGGCTTTTTGACAGAATTTTCAGCATGCCACCAAACTCCACTCCCAGGATGCTTTGGGGAAATGTTTGTTAAGGTGACTTGTACCTTATTTAGCACAGAAACAGTGTAATTAGTCAGTTACAAAAGCTCTCTGTCTGGTTTCCTGCTGGGAGGTCAGATTGTACCTCAGTCTGAGGAAATGTTTTAAACAGAACTGATTAAATAGGGCTGTTTGACACATCCACACGAGCAGTGGGTCATTATGACTTTTAATGGCCATTTTTTTGGCTATAGCCAACACCCTATGATGTTAAGTTAAAATGGGATCAGGTCAAAAGTCATGAAATGTGAAAACACAATTATCTTTACCTCTGTGCTTGTGTATGAATAAAATGAAATCAAGTACCCAATTTCCCTAGAGTATTTGCACGAAGTCTACAAATATTTGAGCAGGCTGCACTTCAGTGAATGGATGTGTACAGGAATGAATCATCTCATGATAGGATAAAATTAAAATAAATTTGAAAACTTATTTAGGGATCCTGCCAAAATTAGCTTTGGGAAACAATTCCCTTGAACGTACTGGGCAAATTGTATACATTCACCTTCAAAGGTAATTGTGTCTTCATTCATTATGTCTCTGTTTGCACTTTTGTGAACATCTGTGGCAGATCGGGGAAAGTGCACAAAGGTTCATCATTCTTAGGAACTTTCCTTCATAATATTTTCTCTAAATATATTCCGAATACATTCATGTTGAGCTTCGGTATGGATCCAACTCCCTGCAGGGAAGGGGGAGGAAACAAATCCCACCCCCCACAATATGAATGTGAATTCAACTTTTGGTAGACATTTACAACCACTTCAAAAGCTGCTTCAACCAAATTGAACTTGAAGTAAAACCTAGAAAATATCCCTGGTAGTTCTATGGGATCTATATGAATGAAAACCAAAATTAAATGCGCCTGAATTGTATGCCTCTACATATGATCCAGCAGTTAATACACATGCTTATTTTAAAATATTCTAATTCGATTTACTAGAAAAGACATTTCTTGTAATTTTTTGTTCTTAAGGAGAAGACGTGTGGGTGCCATTCTTATGGGTGGAGTCCTTGTATTGTTCTTGTGTTCCCCTTTGTCATAAGGTGCCATCTGGTGAATGTGAAAAGACCACCTTTCATTGTACAAGTCATCTTCTCCTACTGGAACTAAAGCCCAGAAAAAGAAGTTATGAGGTAATTTCTCCCATGGGCTCTTTTCAGATTAGGACCTCTCTGGCAGCCAGGTAGGCAGCAAGTGAGATTGAAAGGTGTGTAATAAAAAGAGAGTACTCATGGCAATGACAGGCCCCTCTGTCTGAGGAGGAAAAGCAAAAGCACCACCTTACGAAATCATCATCAGGAATTTCTGAAGTGCTGCAAGAAAGATACATAAAAATGGTGTCCCTTTCAGAAGCAAACAAACCTTGGGGGAATTCGGAGGACTCTGCAGAGCCAGTTTGGTATAGTGCTTCAGAGTGTGGACTAGGACTCAGGCAACCAGGGCTCTAGTCCTCGCCCAGCCATGGATCCAACTTGGTGACTTTGGGCCTGTCCCAGACTCTCAGTCCAACTTTCTTCACAGGGTTGTTGTTGTAGGAAGAAAAGGTGCGATAAAATAAATTTCAGCAAAACACGAAATATTTGATTCAACTTTAAAACATGACATTAAAAAACAGAGAGAAAGCCCATCATACATTATTTGAGTTATTTATTTATTTATTATTTATTTGACATATTTGTATGCCGCCCCCTTGCAAACAAGCCTCGCGGTGGCTAACAACATAAAACAAATACAATTTAAAAAAACAATACACAATTTAAAGTTATCTTGTTAATAATGATTTGGAAGGATCAAAAGCAAAGAAAATGTTATTGATTATCTTAAATCCAGAGAAATTGGAAGTCGTGTAGATAGGAAATCCAAACAATCTGGACAGAAGAATACATCTTAAGCAGTAATACTCCCCCGAAGGGCCAAGTGCTCAGTCCAGTTGTCCTCCTGGGCTTGGTATTAGCTGGGATACTCAGACTGCCAGAATGCTCTTGTCCAGCTGGTATGTCTATCTCAAGAGGAAGAACATTTCCTCAGCCATTCATGTTCAGCGAGCAACCAGGCTTGACTACTGTCTGCACAAGGTGCCTTTGAAGGCCATTCACAACTTTGGATGGTGCAGAATCAAAGCTTCGCCAAAGGAAAGTAAGGAAAATGAAGAATACGTTTTTCATATGTATAGCTATCAGAACCACCAGGGCAAGAACTGGAAATGCTTAGCTCAGGAGTAGGAAATCTCTTCTCCCTTATTCAGGTTTGCAAATGCTCCAAGGTGGGTGGTCCACAGATAACAAGGTGGGGCCAAAAAGGCCTGCCTGCTTTGGCTTAAACTTTCTTGCTGCCAAGAAAGAATGCTCAGGAGAGGTATTTCAACCTTTTAGAATGGAGGGAGCAAACCGACACAACCAAGGAGACCACAACACGTCTGTCACCATGAAAATCCCAGAAAGATTGATTGGAAACCTGGGAGGGACATGTAGCTTTTTCTCTTGGTTCAGTCAATTATTTCTGATTCCGTGGCATAATTCCAGGTTCTGTCTGATGGTTGTGCACCACCACCACCACCACAGGATACTGTGTACTTATCTACCATGCCTTTTTTAAATATCTTGCAAGAAACCCAAGGTGGTTTACTTTGATGGATGGTGCTCCTCTTCTTAATGTCATCATCACAGCAACAATCATCTTAGGTTGGTTAAGTTCAGATTTAGTGACTGGTCCAAAGCTGCCTTGTGAACTTCACAGTCAAATGGAGATGAGAGCCTGGATCCATTCAGTCCCTGCTCAGCACTCTATCTGCTGCTACACTGGTTCATTCCAAATGGCTTGGCTTCAGTAGGGGAAGTGTTGCACCAATATTAGCACAAATGTATATATTGTATTTTCTACAGTCATGAAAAGCTTGCCAGAAGAAGAATGATTTAGAATCAGATGATTTTACATGAGGGATCCTTCCTTGTTGAGGACAATTCTTTAAAACATATGCTGAAAGCCGCTGTTAGTTCCATAATATGATGGGTAAATTGATAAGATAATATTTGTGCTTCTGAAAACATCATTTCAAAATTTAGAACTAGCTTAAAACATATTATTCAGAAAATGTAGAAACAGAGAAACAGAGCAAATCAGAAGGGGCCTCCCATGCCATCTAGGCTGCCCCAGGCTCCAGCCGACTCTACTCATGTAATCCCCAATATGTGGTTGTCCAATCTTTCCTTGAACAACCTCACTGATGGGGCTTCAACTACCTCCCTGGGAAGGCCAAAATTTAATATCATAGAATCTTAGAACATAGAGTTGGAAGGGGCCAGAAGGAAACTGGGTCCAACCCCCAGCTCAGTGCAGGGCTCCAAATTAAACCTTCCCTCTCAGTTGTATCTTGAATGCTTCCATTGTGGGAGAGCCCACAACCTCCCTAGGTCATTGGTTCCATTGTTATATTGTCATAACTGTCTGGACATTTTTTCTAATAACTAGCCAGAACCTGGCTTTCTGTAACTTGACCCTATTATTCCATGTCCTGCATTCTGCAATGGCTGAGAAAAGATTCTGTTCTTACTTTTGGAGACAACCTTTTGAATACTTGTAGTGTGTTATCGGGTCTACCCTCAGCCTTCTCTTCTCAAGGCTAAACATGCCCAGTTCTTTCCACCTCTACTCATGGTTTGCAGTCCCTGGATCATCCTTGTCACCCTTCTTTGAACTCTTTCTAGCTTGTTTGCATCTTTTTAAAGCTGTGGTGCTCAGAACTGGACCCAGTATTCCAGAAGAGACCTAGCTAGTGTTGTGTAAAGGGGAATTAGTACTTCATGGGATTTTCCATTTTTTATTATTAAGAACTGAGTAAAAATCAGCTTCAAATTTTAATGTGAACCTTCCTCATTTTCCACATGCATTCTAATATTCAAACTGAAACTTTTGCAATTCACATTTGTCTGAAGCTAGTCATAGAGTTCTCCAATCAAAACTGTTTACCAAAAGGTATACAAAAATCTGTAGTGAAAACTATACAAAGAAATGCATAAAATGTTGTTGTAATGTTACAAATTAATTTAATTAGGAAAACTGCTTGGAAAATGTATCTATTAGGTGAACACTGCATAAAAATGAACACAGGTTTTCATGTGAACATAACAAATAGTCAAAGCTCAAGATGAATCAAGTTTAAGAATATGATAAACTGAAGGGAATTCTCCATTCCTACTTTTGACCTGATTCTATTAATGGGAGTGCTATGAACTGGATCTGGGGCATTTTGTATGGAAAGCATCCATTCTTGCCACTGAGATATGGCCCCTCCATATATTGATCACTGTAATTTAATATTTTAAGGGGATGGTCTTATGGCCGCTGTGCATGGTATGCAGTCCATAGAATTGCTCAGATTCACATCTCCAAGGTTAGACATGATGCTCCAACCTCAGAGCTGGGGGACAAGGCTCAGTCCCCACCTCTTGTCCTTCTTGCAGCCAGTGAAGGAAGCACCATACTGGCAGCTTTCTGAGTTCAAGAGTGTGACTTTGGAGAGGAGAAAGAGGAGGGGATGGGAGGACCATAGTGCATCCAGAAGACTAGATACCTTGAAACCTCTCCAGGCTGTTTCTCTTCTTGCCTGGGACACCCAAGTTAGGTAAGCAAAAAAGGTCCCTCTAGCAAAAATGCAGGGTAGGAGAACAAAGAGGCCAAGTTCACCGCCACCATTCCTCCCATGCTGCATAAAATGTCCATAATCCTCTGAGTTCAGAGACCTATGAGTATCTTGCTTGCATTGCACCTTACATTATCTAATTCTTGGTAACAATAACTGGCATATAATATAACAATAACTTGGTAACAATAACTGGCATATAACAATAAATAGCATACCTTTGCCGACCATTCTATTTTCTTTGAAGCTCCAGGGGAATTCTGTTCCAAAAAGACATGGGTCCGTGGAGATGAGCGTATTTCCCTTGCCATTTTGGCCCTTGCTCTGCATTGACGTGCCCTGAGGTCCTCTGATTCTGAAAAGCTACAAAGCAATGTGAATAGTGCAGTAGGGTTAACATAACCAGATCTTTATGTTATTCTTTAAGAGAGATTAGCTGGCCTCAGCTTCATACATTTTTTTGTCATTGACTGCACATCAAACAAGTGTACTGAACTGTCACAAATCTGACAATGGTAGAAGTGGAAAGTCTTACAAAGCTGGACTATGATGTTGGGGTTGGTGACAGCTGGCAGAATATTTACCTTGAAAAGGACAATGATGAGTTATATTATTGAAAAAGAATTCTAACATGGATTAGCTGATTTATCTCTCACATGCATTGGAACTAACCAGAAGAAAACTGCAGACCATGTTTGCAATGGTGTAAATATCAGAACAGTAATACTCAATTAATTGGGACAAGTTCTACAGGAAGGATACCAAATGAAGATTAATAACCCTGAAGCTGCATAGAACTCTTTCAAGTCTATAGACAATTTTTCTGCGTCTGCCTTCTCTGCCTAGATGTGCTAAAAGAGCTAAATTATTTGTTAATAGAACATGACTTCACAAGGAAATAACTTTTCAGGGCTGAATAAATTGGGCCAAATTTACTGTGATGTGGAAGGCTAGATTTTCAGAGGTATTACAGAGAGTATGAGGTGAGGATATCATGTGCACAGCTCTGTGTGACGGGCCTTTTGTACCTATCTGTGAGGAAATAAATTGGCAAGACAATTGCACAGCATTTCTTCAGTGTGAGAAATTCTCAGTTTCTCACAGGTGGGAGATCACCATTGGCAGGGGTTGTAGCTCAGCTTCAATCTTCTCCTTTTCCAGAAGCTCCCTTGTCTTCCTAAGCATTTCCGGCAGGCAGAGTTATGCCTTGCTCCAGGAGAGGCCTAGAACTAGCACTGTGCCTAGACCCATCTTCTAATTTCCCAAGGGCCTTCTTACCCCCAAGAAAGAGGCCAACACAGTTTGGATTTATTTTCAGGGTGCTGTATAATTTATTTTGTGATGTGTTTGAGCTTACTTAATCACTTCAAGGCAGTCAAGAGCGCTCTCTGTGAGTTTCTGTGGCTTATCTCTCCACTGCTTTGTAGCCTCTCAAGCTGCCTGCACTTCCCAATCTGAAAAAGCGCTCTGGGAGGAATTTCCTCATGATGTCGTCCCTTGGGCTTTCACTGAAGGGCAGGAAGTGGCAGATGTTGCAGGCTGTTGGAGATATGATTGTACGATGAAAAATATGTAACATGTGTGCATGTTCTTGGCTACCTCCTCAGCAAGGTTAACATGAGAAATATGAATCTAACCCATGAGAATTTCTCTGAAATGATCTCTCCCTTGGATTTATTTATTTTCTATCAGGTAGAATGAAAATGGGGAAAAAGTAGGATAAATTTCTGGCAGAGCACTGGTCTTGCAAAACGTTTTTGCAAATTTTGCATATTTGGGAGATCCATTTTTCCCCGTGTATAAGAGAACTACAAGAAATACAAGATGTACTTCTCTTGTATTTCTTCCTTGACCTAATCCTTATTTATATTTATTTCTCCTATATAAATATTTATACTATTTCAGGTCTAATTAACGTTATGTACATTTGCACGAACCCCCTCAACATATAAGGAGATAGTAGGCATGTGTCTAGTGGTTTCACTTCTCCTGGATGTGCCTCACATTTGGTGGTCTTGGAAGGGAATTGTACACACATGTTCTTCCTCCAGCTCATTGCCAGCACAGGCCATTCAGGTTCCCAATCAGGTGGAGAAGTCCTAAGAACATGCAGGCACATGCTCACAGGGTACATATCCTCTACTGTGAATGTGTCCCAGCACTGGCCACAGACTTTTTATGTCTCTTGTGCAGGGAAGCCTCTTGTGTAGTGGGCCCTCTCCCAGTGTCACCTGCTCTTGCTCTTCACCCTGTTTCTCATCACTGCTGCCACTTGCTTGCTTCCTTGCTTGCTTGACAGACAGAAAGCCAGGGAGCAAGTAGGCAGTGGCCCCTCTTCTTAGCACTGCCGTTGTCAGTAGGCAGCTGAACATGGACATTGCAATGGGGAAGCAGAGGAGCAACTGTAGGGGGTTCTTCTCTCTTGTTGGGTGGTGAGCCCTTAGCTGGAGCCCAACTATGCCCTACCACAGGTGGGCTTGGAAGGAGTGGGGCCTGCTACTCACATGGAAGGATGTGTGAATTTCTCTCCACAGGTCAAAATGCCCATTCTCAGTTGCAACCCACACTAGCATTTCGTGGTTGTAACACTGCTGTTGTCCCGCCAATGAGCACTGTCTGGGGACATGTTTGTGGCACTGCTGTTACCTGCAGCTGGAGGGTCTTCCCTATTTGTGTGTTGAATCATTTTCTATCCACCATTGTTAGTGGATGTGCCCATGGTTTATTGTGTTTATTTATTTTTGGACTCACTATCTGCCAAATCAGCTCAAAGTCCCTCTAGGCAGTAAAAAAAAAAAAAAGAATATGCCTGCCATGCAATTTATTATCTTAGGTTTTAAACCAAGCTCCACAGCTGCAGTAGGTGAAATGAAGGCTTTGTACCATGTGGCATCTTAGTGCTCATGCAGATGACAGCAGTGGCTAGTTGATATGGCCATGTAAACATTTCATGGGAATCCAGGCAGCCTTAGATTTCCTGCTCCTTCACATCTTGTCTGTGAAAACTGAATAAGCTCATTGCTGCCGCACAAAATGGTTGTGAAAGAATAACTTCAAAGTCTTTTGAAATGCTCATGCAGCCAACTGGGATAGGAGGCTGATAAATTCCCACATGAATTGCCCCTTTCATCCTCTTTAGGGCCATGAGGATGAGAGTACTATATTGAGCGAGGAAGAGAGAAAGAGAGCACTTGACAAGCCAGAGGTCTGTATTTTTTGACATTTACAATGCAATTCACACAGTTCCAGGGAAAGTGAAAACCTGCCTGCTAAAAACAGTTTGGAAATATTTTATTAAAATAGGGGCTTCTCTTTCCTCTGATGAGCACAGCAAGGACTCTCTGCCCTTTTAATTACAGGACCCTGAAGCCTTGTGCCTGATCAATACATCTCTGTCAATTGTCAACAGAGTGTGCTTCAGCTCTTTTAAGCATTCGACTCCATTGCTTTTCATCTCAAGAATGAAATTGGATACCATGAGCTTTGTCCAGTTCAGCATACTCTTTGCCAGGGTTCACACACTGAGCATTCCCTAACATTCTAAGAGCATCAGAAAATGCCACCAACAATCTGTTATGCAACTCCAGCAGCAATGGCTTGATGCAGGTGATTTTTTTAGCTCAATGTGGGTAGACAAATCCACAAACCCATGCTGTATAACAACAGAACTGCTGTGCTGCAATCTGAAGAGCAAAAATAGCAGGCAGCACCCTTAAGTGGTACAGCAGCAGATTGTGGAAGAACTTCTCCATAGTAATGGGATAAGCTAATAAGCAGGTACAGTGAAAGACATTTAATGTGCTGAACAGTTGACTGAACTGCATGGAAGTCTATGGAACAAAAGCCTGTGGAAGCTCCATTACTGGAGACTCTTAGACAAGTCACATCTACACTGTTGTTTCTTGTTGTTTCTTGAAACATACATTCCACCATCTTAGAGGACATTGAACATGATGGAGCCAAGGATTTCTTAGAGTATTCAAGACACCCAGCCTCTTCAAATTAATGGTTATGCAAAATCTGGAGCTGTGCTACACAGGCACACACACACACATGTTTACTAAGATTTATATACACATAGCAGTCATTAAGCAATAGGAAGTACTTGACAAAGATTTTTGAGAGAGAGAGAGAAAGAGGGAGAGAGAAAACTGCCATAAACCTATACAAATATCTCTAGCAAAAAGCTGTGAATATCACTGGGGAACCATGCAATTCGTTTGACAATGCATCATTAGTGGCTGCGTAACTCCCTAGAGATAGTCACAGAAACTCATTTCCTTAGACCAAGTGTTTGCACTTTCTCCAATGAGTTCTTCAACAGCTCAGGCAACACATTTTCCCCATCTTCCACATAGGTCTTGTGTTCCATCAGCAACTGGAACGGGAAGCTCAACAAATGCTCACCAGCTCTGCCCCTGTACACAGACCCACTGAGACTAATTCACCTTGGATTAAAGTGTTTTGAATGTAACAAGTAGGCACTGGACCCTGTTGCCCTAGCAGCCCATTATCAGAGAACAGCGGAAGATACGGAGGGAGTGGTGATTCAGTTTTAAAGATCCAAGTTATTTTCTATGGGCTTACATTAAAATTAAAGATGGACAGGCAATGTAGCTCAAGCATGCATTAAGACAGGCATAAGAGGCAAGTTATGATTTTTTTTCAGTACACACATACATGTATACATACAGATTCTCTTCAGTACCTGTACTTACTTTACTATTACTGTATTATTATCAGTATTACAATGCTACATTGTGCTTAAGATGTTTTATTGAAGATGGAAGTGTTTAAGTCTTTTATATGCAACTGAAATGGCCAAAGCACGCCTTTAGGGCAAATTCTCCTCCTAAGGGACTATTGCTTGGAGCTATTGGGTGTTTCCAATCTGCTCTGCCCTCTTTACCTGATGCCAGACCCTAAGATTAAAAATGCTTGGTCTGCTCTCCTCTTGATCAGTGTGCCTACTAATATTTCCCACAGTATTTGAACCAGACTAATCTTCAGTGATTGCCTGGTTCCTTTGAGAGTCCTCCGGCCTTGTTTAAGCTGAGGCTTCTAACCCCTCCTTCCCTTCTGACTCAGAACTTCTCCCACCTTCTTACCGGCTCTTTTGTGGGAAGATCAGGCCTGGTTGTTACAGCGTGTGTAAGTGTGTGTGTGTGTGTGTGTGTGTGAGAGAGAGAGAGGCATTTTGAAAACGGTATGCACCAGCAGTGGTTTGCATTCCCTATAAGCCTGTCAACCCAGCAGACCCACAGCCAACGTCACCATGTCCTCTTCCACACCCACCATTGAGGCAGCAGATTTGGTTGTATATTTCAGACACACAATGTGGGCTGGGCACAGGAAGTGCCTCTGACATTGTGAAAGGATACACATCGCATGTGGCTTCCCTACAGTGTGTAAGAATAACTTAAATAAAGCAAAAACTGAAACTGATGTCAAACATTTCCTGAGAACTCACACAAGTTCATAACAACCTACACAGGTTATTTCTGTGTTTGTTATATTTATATAATGTCTTTACTCCAAGAAGTCCAAGATGGCATTCATGCTTGTCTTCTCCATTTTATCCCCATAAGAACTGTCAGGAAATCTGATTTAGCAGAACAGGAGAATGTACACTCAGATCCACACAGAAGATGCAAATGCTTGATTCAAGTATGGTGTTGGGACGAGACAGACGTGATTAATGAACCTCCGTTATCAAGCTGGTAACTATCCGGTGGTGGGCTGCGGGGGTTCAATCTAAGCCCTGTAGGGGTGAAGATCGATTGCTTGGCATAACTCCCAGATGCTGTGGGATGGCAATTCTGCGTTTACTGGGAGAAAATCAAGCTTTTCTCAGCCAGATGGTACAGGAGAGATGTTAGCTCTCTGCAAGTCCTCGGCATACTTCTTTTTTGTTTAGTCTACTTAGCTATTAGCATCTGATTTACTGGGAATTATTTTTATTTTTTTTTCTGCAATGATACCCATGGAAAAAGCTGCATTTCTTGCTAATTGACATAAAGAAAGAAAAAAATAGAAAGCCCTTCCCCCCACAGAGTTGAAAGGTGGCAAATTTCATGAGAAGAGAGAGACAGAGCTCTTTGTAAGTAAGGAAAGGATCTTTTTTTCTTTTTAATCTCTCCAAGGGTGAAGATTAAAATAACAAACTACTGATTAATTGTATTAGAGAACTATCTTTCTTGTGTGTTGGACCTTTGCCAAGAAATAACGGCCATCTTTGCTCTTTTGTTCCTGGGACTCTTGGACCCCTGCCAAATTATGGAAGAAATTGAAAAATACGGGAAACATTTTCTGCAATACGGACCTCTTTAATAGCCTTGCAACTATCCCAACAGGCAATAATAATGCAACAGAAGAATGTTTTAATTAAGCAATTTGACTGTTTCTTGATTGAACAAAAGACTGGCTTTGATAAGCTAGATTCTTCCATTAACCAAGCTTTGCAGAATATGCAAAATATCCAGCAAGTAGAAGAAAAGTTTGAAACTGGGAAGATAACAAGTAAATTATTATGGGATGGGCTTGTAAATAGACAACAAGCAGATGGATATTTGGAAACATCAGGAATAAATAAGCCTCTATGTGATTTGCTTGTTATTCTGGAAAAAGAGAAGATAGCTGGGCTACAGTCCAAGACACATGATCTGCTGGCAGATACTACAACATTCTAATGTAAACAAAGGAGCAACGGGTGGACACGATTTATTACATGATTTATCACAGGCATGTTTTTTTGTACGAGTGGAAAAGTTGGCACAATCTGTGGAGCTAATTAGCATGAGGTTATTGGATTTGCTTGCTATGTTGGAAAAGGAGGAAATAGTTCATGATTTAAGAGAGGCTTTGTTCATGTTTGAAAATTCTATTACAGATATTATGACGTTATAATGTAAAGAAAACAGAAAGGTTTGGTAGAGGTGTAAAAAAAAAATCAAAGGGAAGATAAGAGAACTTTCTTCCTTGTTATTTCAAAAAGGGGTGACGCATAGAGGTTGGTATGCTCATATGTAACGTAGAAAAGCTAAGCTACTGTTCTTGGTGAAGCTTTAGTAATTCAGTTAAAAGAAATTTCGGCTAAAAGATATTATAGGTAGTAGTTATCACCAAATAGATTAATCAATGGTACTTTTAAAGATGTTAAGTGGATGTTTCTGATTTTAACTGTATTTGAAAATAAGGGAATTCATTATAGGTATTAATAATCACCAAATAGAGTTGTTAAGCCATTTTTAGAGATGATAAATGGATGCTTTTGATGTTATTTGTAACTGTAGAGATTTGTTCTCTTTCTTTCCTTTTGTTCTTCTTTTCATCTTAAAAAGGGATGATTTAAATAGGCTGGTATGTTCACATGAGATACAGAAAGGCTAATTTAATATGGTTGGTGAAAACTTAAAAATCTAGATTAATGAAACATTGTTAAAGGGATATCGCTGACTATATCTGTAATTGAAAATAGGAGAACTTATTATTTAAAAAAATATGAATGACTTATATGGGTAAGTCTATATGTGATACTGTATGGAGTTAACTATATTTGATTAAATGGAATTTAAGCTAAGATGAAACATTAGTAAGTGAGTTTAAAGAAAATTGGCTTAAAGTTATCACCAAGCAGAGTAGTTAGGATGCCCTTTGAGATGTCAAATAGATCTTTTTGAAGTTACTAGTAATTGTGGTAGTGGGGAAGTTATTTGATAGATTTTGAATTGTTCAGAAATGTTTAGATGAAACCTATCACTGAAGAAGAAAGAAGATGTTGTAATTTCACCCAACTTGGAGAAGCTTCCCTTAAATAATGGTCAAGAGAAACAGGACTTTGTAAGAAAAGATGGGACTGATTTCAACAATAAAGAAGGGAGAAGGAAGATAGTGACTTCTATCAAATTTGGAATTACTTTTTTATCTGGCTGAAGAAACGGGACTTGGTTTTGATCTAAAGATGTTTTCATGTTATTGTAAAAGGATTTTAGTATGATCATAGAATGTTAAAAGATATGTTGTAAGGGGCTGACCCAGTAAATCTGATGCGTGTGATAATTGGTTTGTGTAGTTTTAGTTTAAAATCTTAATAAAAAATTTCTAAAAAAAAAAAAGAAGAAGAAGATGCAAATGCTTGAACCTCAGTAGTTTTATTAGTAAGAATATCCAGGAATCCCTCTGCAAAGAAAAAACTACAACAGTGCTTGCCAGGTAACCAGTATGCCCACTGACCGGAAGTTCCCTGAGCATATACAGAATGTTTTATAGGGTCTGGTCATGTACACAGAAGTGAAGCTGATGATGATGGAAGAATGGGTACCTTGCAAGAACAATACAGGCACAAACAGAACAATGCAAAGTTAACAGTGGAGAGGATGTTACACAAGGTTACAGCTATATGGGGTGATTGATGACAAGGAAAACAGTAGAGTGACAGGAATAATAATGGATCCCAGGTGTGGGTTTTGACATTCAGGGAGAGATGAGTGTACCAGGGCAGGAGAATCTCTCCAGCTCAGCTCCTGGCCACCAGTAAGCTGGGCAGGCACATTGTTTTAACTCCCACTGCTCAGAGCCACGTGCCCACATTCCAGAGGAGATTGGTGCTTGCAGCAATGCAGCAACCAAAGTAGCAACCACAATGCAGCAACCACCTCAGTCTTTGAAAAAAACAACAACATAGGAATAACAGAGCCTCTGGTGCCCCATTTTCCCATGGAAAAGGAGCTTGGCCAGAAGTTCTGGCTCTTTCTGGGCAAGAGGAGCAGGGACACTGCTGCTCTGATTTTATCTCAGGAAGGCACACATAAGCAACCTTTCTCTAAAGATTTATTTGAATTTTCCCAGCAGAGGCCTATGAGGTAGCTTAGGCTGACAGTCAGTGACTGAACCAAACTAAGCTTCACAACCGGGTGAGGACCAGATCTCAGATCTCCTGCATCTCAGTCCAGCACTGCAGCCACTACACTGACTGGTTCTCTTACTGGTAGAGGGAAGGGTCTTTGTCTTAGGCATTAAACCCGGCCAAGGGTGTTCTTGTTTCAGAAAGCTCTCTCACCTCCTGGAAGGGCATGGAATTCCAAGGAACTAGAGAAACTGTGGAGTAACAGAAAACATTGCAAATGTATAAGTTAAAGCTCAAGCATCTCCTTACTTTTAAAGTAAAATGCCATTTTCCTGAAAGTAAAGCAATACCTTACTCTCTCCACAAAAGAGACAGAAAAAGAACCAACTTCTATTGTGAGGGGTGGAGCATTTCCCAAAATGGGTGAGCAGGTTGGTATACCTTGTCTTAGATATCAAGCTATGTGCTGTGCTTGGAAAGGAGTTTCAAAGAAACTAATTTCTTTTCAAGTAAATCCCCCCTTTCAAGAAAAAACTAAATAAAAAATAACTGAGAGCAACAAGCAACCAACCAGCCCATGTATTTATTATATCAGGAACTTTGGTCAGAGCATGCTTAGAACTTCTAACACATGCTCACTTTCATGATGGGAAACATCTACCAATGTTACATGATTTGGGCAACATGAAATTGACAGTTTCTTAGAAATCATAAGCTATTGTTCCTTTCCTTCTTATATCCTCTTGTCTTTCTTCAGCAATTAGGCCTACTAGCAAAGAAGTGGGATAAGGCCTGGCCATTTCTATTACTACAGCTCTTACTATAGGCATGGAAGTAATCAAAAGCTCCCGGGCAAGCCTAAATGAGGCCAGATGAGATAAATGGTGGGGTGAAACTGTCTTAGGAGTTTAGAGAAATGCAGATATTTATGTGTTCATTTGTGTTTTGCTAAAATAAAGAGAATCCTGAAGCCCATTTTGCAACATTCCTGCTTAGGCACTGCATATTAAAACCCTCTATTTCATTCCTTTGATTAGTTTTAATGGATTTATAGCATTTCATCATAGCAATGCAAAACACAAATATTTTTCTCCACATGCACAATGAGAATACATTGCCCATTAATCTCTTCTCTCTTGTGCAGATAAACAAAACCTCCAAAGTTCTTGCAGTCATTACTCAGTTTTGAAGAAATAGAAAACACAAAGATAAAGCATGCATGTGTACCCATGTGCATGTGTGTATGTGTATGTATTTATCTTGAAAGCAAGATGGAAAAAGTGTCATTTAAAATTGCATATCATCATCCAAAACGACACTCTCTAAAAGAAATCTCACTATTTTGCTTCTCCACTTTCCTTGACATAATGAGTATTTATGTTGTGGACTACCATTCTAGACGTTGGTGAACAGATGTTTTTTCTGAGAACCGACAGGCAGAGTAGTCAGGTGTATAAAAGTGGCAAGCTTATTTTTTAAAGAAAGACAAGAAAAATCACATCAGCCTTTTGTTACTTTGAAAACTAATCAGTTCTTTAAAAGCAGAAGAAAACAGTGCTTTCTCCCTTGTACCTGATGTTGGAACAACTGGCATGATTACACCTTTGTGAGTTGTTAGTATTTTGTATTACTATTTTTAGGGTGATTCTGTTTCTTGATCCACAAGATTTACAGTGCCACGATCACAAATGTCTTTATTGATAGGAGAGGTGACCATGAGCAGGCCAGTGAGACTGCAGCACCCAGAATGCTGCCATTCCAAAGGGACAGATGCCAGGTTCTATTGGGCCAACTTGCCCATCTGTTTCAGGTTCAGTTTTACTTTGCTTGGCAGGTATCTACAATCCACCAATTTTCAAACCTTCCTTGCCCTCGAACACTACATTGTTGAGATTACTGTAACATGCTCTATGAGGGGCTTCCCCAAAAATGTTCAAAGCCTCCAGGTAGGAGATGGGTACAGAATTAATTTTGATTGAATTTACCAAATCTGTCCTAAACCGAAACATGAACAGGATCACAATTGCTGTTAAAGTCTGTACATTTCCAAAGTCTCCTTTGCAGTTTACCAATAGAGAGAGAGAGAGCGAGCGAGCGAGCGAGCAGGGGCAAGTTCATTTAAACTCAGTCACACACACACTCACTTTAGTCACTAGGAAATTGACTGAAATAACAACAGCATTGTTACCATCAGTATCGACAACAACATTGAATTTATATCCCACTTTTTTCTACTTGTGAGGAATCCAAGGTGGCTTACAATATTCTCATCCTTTTGAGGTAGGTTGGGCTGAATGTCTGTGATTGGCCCAAAACCACCCAATGAGCTCCATGGGTCTCTCGGGTCCCCAGTCCCACACTCTCACCACCACATTGCACAGGGGAAGATATTCCTTTCAGGGGAACATCCAACAAGATGCATTGAAAGCAGACAAAAATACATATAAATATTTCATTTGAACAAAACCTAAACTGTGTGCTCCACAGCCTTTAGGGGCCACAAGGTTGCTCACCTGATGGAACATTTGATGCTGCTGAAGTCCTGCTGCACTTGGCCATATTACACAACCTGTGGATGAGCTTCCTGTTGGGTGATGCGCTGGTCGGCCACAAGCACTGCTGAACCACCACAGAGGCTCCTGATGGCACAGGGCAAGGCGAAGCATAAATACACAGCATGAATATAATTTAGCTTCTCGAAAACTCATTTTGCATGCACATTTTAAACGTAAGCTTCTTTGCTGGGAAACAACATAAACAAAACGGCTAATGTATTTGTAAAGAAAATGCAAATGTGACTGTATAGAAAAGTGAGATGTAATTTTGCAGCGATTTATGTACAATACCTCAATTGTGAATGTACATAATGTTTGGCAGGTATAACACATCATTTTGCAGGGTTCTGTTTTTTGTTTTTTGTTTAACTCAGCAGAGAAGCTGACCTTCTGCATGTTTTAAAAGTTGAATCTGGTTCATTAAGTCATATATTTTCAGGGGCAGTGGTAGCACAGAAGACTTTCCATCACAATGGCAAATCATCACATAAGAAATATTGGATACTTCTAAAATTCCAGATTGCTTCCAGATAGGAAACCAGCAACTGTGGAAAGTCTGTAGACCATTTTTGTCTTCCTACACTCTTCTTTACCCAGTCCATGGAGGGTACAGTGAAGGGAGTGCCCTGGCTTTGTATTCACAAAAACCAGCTGTTTGGTACCAAATGCAATTGCATACCAGTCTAAGGCAGCAAAAATATAACAACTTTGCTTGTTTGCAAGTGAATTTTGACTCTTTCAGCATGAAAGGTATCTTGCCCTAAGCCACTTGCTGAATGTGTTGTTGGAGAGGGGGCATCAGTGATGCATCTGGAATGTGGGCCACATAAAGCCCACCCTTGACTCAGATGGACACAACAGTTAAATCCCAGTATGTCCCATTCCTGTTCTCACCATGGTTTAGTAGATGGAAATGAGCTCCAGACTCCCCACAGCTGCTCACATCATCTCCCATTCTCTGGGTTTTCCAACCAGTTTAATTAAACTACAGCTGGTCCTTATGTGTGAAACAGAAAATGGTGGTTCTTAAAGCATAAACCAAGATCTGAACGCCATGTCTGAAGGAGCTTTAAATTCCTGGCTAGTCAACTGACATCTGTTCCTAATGATACAAACAACAACTGATCTGAATGGCCTCTTTGTTTTGACACAGCCTGCTGTTTGGAGAGGTTGAGAGAGTGGTCAGCAAGTACCTTTGTCAGTGCTGAGGGCTGAACTTCATTAAAGTATTTATTTCCACTGACACTTTTTGTCAAGTCCAGTCTGGCTATTATTAGTTGGCAGTGGCACCATTTGGAATTGCTTCAGGCTAATATTTGCTCCGGTATCTGTGTGGGTCTGGGCAGCAGAGAAACTCATTCACTCTGGGGCTGAGTCAACTTTTTCCTCTGTGCATGGATTTTGGCAAGGAGGGGGCAGAGAAAGAGAGAGATGCTGCTCCTGCCTTAGAGATGTGTGCTTTCTGGTGATTTTTAATAATGAACAGATGGGGTTGCTTGGGCTACCTCCTCCCCGTACAGGCCTCCACAGATTATATTTCCAACCCAGTGTAATAGACTTGCCCCCTTATCTTTTTCCGTCTCTTAAAGAGGTCATGTGACTGTCTCAGCTTCATAATAGGCAAAAATTCCAGAGATGGAGCTTCTCCGGCACTGCAGCTTTGGGGGAAATATGAGGCCTCTTGTTAAAAGGCACAGAGAGTTTAAATTCACCCATACAATACTCCATGGTTCAAATCTATCCATATACCAAACTGCTGATCTAGAAGAATCATTCCATTTTCTGAGAAAGGGATATGGGGACAGGGGAAGGAATGTATGAAATCTGCATTTGTTCTCATGCCTTCAAGGTAGTAAAAGTCATGGACACGCAGTGGTGGTGGGACAAAAAGCATTCTGCAAATTCACTAAGGCAGTTCTTTTTGCTTTACATTATATTCCAGGTGAGGTTCCCAGGGTCTTAGCTGATGTAGAACTTAAGGCCCTACTTTAACAACTTTCTGGAGCACCCCTGATTGTGTTGTATCAATTCCTACCCCCACTCCTCACTTTGTTTGTTGCATCAGAATGATGTGGCTCTGCCATTAGAATGAGTAAAGCAACCACTTCAAATATCAGTCTTTGGTGATATGGAATGGCAAGAAGAGTCGACTCATTTAATATGATTGTAGTTTATTTTCAGGGATGCAAGATTTTCTGTGTTGCGTGCTAATTAGAAAAATAAAATGAAAAGATACAATAACCAGCAATAGGTTATGATTCTTCCTATGATTTCCTTTATGGGGAAACAAAGTGTCTTGGGGTGAGCCTGGCTGGGTGGCTATCTGGGTTCTATCCAGTCTTCATGACTTTTTAGTAGCTATGAATGCTACTAATACCAAATACAAGTTAGAAATGTGTTGTGTTGCTTGGATTTCAGCTGACCTCTTCCATTATCAGAGAGAAATAAGGTGTGGAGATCTGCAGAGAGAGCTTCTGAACATACGCCCAATCACCAACCCTCACACGTCCAAACTCAGAGAAGCAGCTGGCACAGTTCTTTTTGCTGCAATTGCAAGGGGAGGAAGGAAGGTCCCTGTGCTGATCTCTAGCCCTGAGGTTAGGGTTTTGTTTCCAGGTTTGGATCTGGGAATCCAAAGAATCCTGTGGCTTTCTAGACACTGTGTGGAGGCCACAGGATCACAGAATCACTCCTGCCATGTTAGAAAGCATCTTGAATGGTCCTACAACAATGGCATTATAGACTCACTCACAACTGGTATACCTTGCTGTGGAAGTGTTAAGCTACTGAAGAATTAGGCACATTGCATATTCAAAAGTTAGGCCACTATCATATAACTTCCAGTATCATGGCATTCTTCATATGATGAGCTATTTTCAGAACAGGAATGTCCTTGTGTGTAGATAGATAGACCAACAATAGTAAAATTTCAAAATAGATTTAGAGCTGAAAGTTATTCTGCTCTGCTCAGTAGCTCTCATCCCTTTATATATAATTACCTCTTTACATATTACTAAGTGTGCCAAATCCATATAGATTGCCTCAAATTCTACATAGTTAGACTTTTAGAATTAGATAGACTCAGTGCAGGGTATCCTGACACATGGCCATTCAATCTCTCCTTTAATACTTCTAGAGCCCACCACATTCTAGAACAGTATGTTGCATTGCCGAGCAGATCTTTTCATTAACAACTTTGTCCTACTGTTCAGCCAAAAACTCCTTCCATGCCATTTCTATCCCATGGTTCTAGCCCTGCCCAGTTGAGTAACTGAGAGCAAGTCCACATCAGTCTTCTCTGCCTGATACTTTCCAAAATTTTTTGCAGTTCCATGGAAATCTTGCTGGTGTATTGTTGGGGCTGATGGGAACTGATGGGAACTGAAAATAGCTGGAGGCCAGAAAGTTAGGGAAGTCTGTTCTACATGAAAGAGTTTTAGCTATCGCATCTTCTCTGAACTTTTTCTTCTTTATTCTTAGTGTTCCAGCTCTTTCAACTGTTCCTTATATGACTTTGTTTCCAGACTCTTCACTATTCTGGTTGCTTTTATCTGGACATGCTCTGCGTCAGAGGAGTTCCAGGCCAGGGGCCTAAAGTAGCTCAATGGCCTAATCTGGTTCATGTATGTTCTCCATGTGGTCCATAGAAACTTTGACTTCCTCTACCCCTTCCCCATATCCTGTCCCCAGAGTCTTCAAGAAGCTTAGGGGGAGGGTGTGAATCCTCTTGTTTCTTCTGACCATACTCACAAACAATTCAACCCTCCCAGACCAGCCACTGACTCAGATGTAATCTGCAGTCAAAGTTCATTTATTTCCAAGTTTGCAATGTGTTCAACAGATGTGTATGTTTGAAAAAATGCACACAAATATGCTTTAATCAATGGAAGAAGAATGGATACATTTCAAAGATGATAGCTGATGTCTTACTCATGTCTAACAAGGATTTTTGTTCTTCACAGTAGCTGCATACTGCTTTGAACCACCACATCTCCAAGATCTCTTTCTACTTGAAGCTGGGATTTTAGCTCCTAAGTGCATCACTTCCTACTTGCTTACATTGAACATTCTAATGCCCATTCTATTCATTTGGAGAACAAGTAAACCCCTGCTTAGGGACTGAGAGGCAGGCTAAATAAATAGGTGGAACACAAAGCAAGTAAACCCCAGGAGTGTATATAAATGTAGAATATAACATAAAACTATGAATATGGAAGTAAGAAAACATGCATGGTATTATATCTCATAAATAAAAATGGATGCCTTGAAACTCTGGATGGAAGCTTTTTAATAACAAAGCTGTAGTTAAAATGTAACTATTCAAGAAAATAGTTTTAAAGGTTGACTCTGCCCTTGCTTGCTTTAAAGATTTCTTCTGGAGGCACCAGGGAATTGGCACTATTACAGATGTGCAAGAGCTTGAATGTCTGATGCCTGACTGTAAAAAATATTTCTGTAAGAACAAACTCTGTCTTGTGTAAGAAGTCTACACCTTTCCCAAAGTTTGCTTCAACTTTGTGTACAATGGGGACCAGATCCTGCACAGTGTCACTCATTTTCAATTCCCCTTGACTTTATGACTCCTGCTAGCCAAAGGTTACCTTTGTAAATTCTTGAAAATATTTCTTTCCCTCCCTGTTTCTCCCCGGTTCTATTCCCTCACTGCCCTTCCATGTAAAAGTGCTTGTCGTTCAACATCAAATGAGCTCACTTGAACCCATTGATATCTTCAGGGGTCCATAACAAGACACATTTTTATGCTGGGACATTTGCAGGAGAAAATCTATTGAAAGATGAATTCAAATCTCATTTCTCAGTGGAAGAATTGGGCATCACGAGTGAAGCTTGGTCATGAAAAGTGGGTGCTTGGGGAGTAGGAACCCCCATAGAAATTCAGCTTAATGGGGCCAAAGAAATGAAATATCAAATGCTTGTTTGCATCTGTGCAGAAATTTGGTCTTGGGGTGGAGGGGCTGTACCATAGGACAACTTCACCTAAACCCAATTATGGAGGATTACCTCTTACCAATGGGTAACACTTTGCTTTTCTTTTGCTACCACCATCATTTTCCTTTCAAAGTATCTCTCCCTTTGGCATGAGGGAAAATATATCAGAGGTGTCAGAAAAGTAAACAAAGAAACTTTATTATTTTATTAACAAAGAAACAGGAAAATGTATTGTGTCAAGGGTATTGTTGCTATATGCTATGCTATATATAGTAGGGTCTCCACCTAGTTACTTTACTAAAGTTTTAGATGCTCCAGTTCCTATTTTAGACCAGCCTTAAGCCATTCCCTCTTTCAAGCTCCATCCCAATTCACTCTCAGACCTCACAATGAGGGCTGGAAAGGGAGTCCTTGGTTTGGTCAAGCTTCCCTTCCACCTGGGACCTTCAGTTCTCTTCCCCAGGATTCTCTTGAAGTCTTCCCTCTGATCCAGCAGCTGCTCCAACTTCAGACCACCACCAGTATCTCTCACTCCTTCAGAACTGTAGCAGTTGAAAAAAAAATATAATGAATCTTTGCCTCAGTTTTTTGGTAGCATCTCCCATAACAGCAGGATGGGAGCGGGGGGGGAGGGGCTGAAAATATAAATATAAATTCCATCAGTTCAGTGAGGTTGATAATCAATTGGCTCAGAGGAGATGTGTGTGTGTGTGTGTGAGAGAGAGTGGATTTTACCTTTTCTTTTCCTGTTGAGAAAATCCTCTCTTCTGAAGTTAATACTTTGCATTGGGAGGAAATCCCCCTTGGATGGCACCAATGGCAGAATTCTCTCCAAAACAAATACTAGCTTCCTCCCATCACTCAGGATGGCAACAGGGTTACATTTTCCCCTATCCTCTATTTTTATCCTGCCCATAAGCTGGTTCTCCAATTAATTAAAATAAATTTCTCTATATTTCACATGATCATATCAAGTTTACTTTAAACAAAAGTCAAAGATCATCACAATATAAAGTCATATTAAAATTTAAGAAAAATTGAATCACAGTAAGAAATTGACTTCCTTCAGCTGGGACATAGGTCTCAGTAACATCTTTTATTGCAGTGATTCTGGCGATTAAGCCTTTACAATCCCAATAAAGATCCACAGTTAACTGCTTACAATGTAGTTTCTTGACAAGAATCATTTCCTGGGCATCACCAAAAAAAAAAAAAAAAAAGTGCTGGGTTAATCCCCCAGAAAAAAATCCACTATTCCAGTGAAAAAAGGAAGCTTCCCAGGCCAATAGGGCATTGCTTCCATCAAATCAAATGACAGTTACATGGGAATGACCACTAACAATCCAGGTAAGGTTCTTGATCATGGCAGGAAACCTCACTCATATGGTTGCTGCACCTTACCAGATGTCTTTGCAATACCTTCTTTGATTGACAATGCACCAAAGAAGTTACCTACAAAACCCCCTCTCTTGCACAGGTTTTTCCCTGCTGCCCTACTCCCATAGAAGAAGACACCCTTGGTCTGGAAGTAGAGGACTGTCAGAATCAAGTGTCATACCTGTGGAAAAGCACCCTGTGTTTTTTCAATGCTTTCTGAGTCACAAAGCAATGGGAAGCCTGGTACAATGGAATTCTCAAGCATCTGGCTTCTCACAGCTCAGCCTGATGAAGCTCCACAGAATTTGTTTCTCCAACATTTGTGGGCTTCCCCTTATGCTTGGCCCAGTCTTAGAAAGCAAGCTGAGCTGAGAGGAAGTCCACAAATACCCCTAAGATAAAGATTGCCGAGCTGACAACCTTCTGCCATGCCATGTGCCGAAGCCCAAACAAAGGGAATTTGCTTACGCTGTGGTCACATGAGGCTTGATTCCTGGGGAATGTTGTAAACAAGGGGAACACTGGCCAGAAACTCAGACTCATGGCCACAACAAGGCTGACTTTAGGCTGGGCAGCTGAGTCCAGAGAATCCAATGGATGATCAACCCTGAGAGACATTCCTTCCCATTCCCCCTCTACAGGTACCCTGTCCAGCTAAAGCCTTCTTCCTGTTCCTCTTTATATCAACCTCATTTAATGTTAATGCCTGAGAAGACAAGTTTCCTTGAAGATTAAACATTAAATAAGGGCATAATTCAAAGCATTTGAAAGCGTTCAGAACTAATGAGGGATTAATTACTTCATTCCATGTCTTTAGATAAAAATGTATACAAAGCATTTTGTCAATTGTGTCTTATGTCAAACTGGTGTATCAATTAATTACACATTTTTCCAACAATTATCCACCACAGTGATTAAGGCAGATGAAAATAATCTCATAATTAATTTTTGCTTTCAAATAAGTAGACATTAAGAACAAGAACTGACTATGAATCTTCACAAAGATTTAGAAGGATATCTGCATGGAAATAAACGCCCAGTTGATTCTCAGACTTGTGCTCCAACATACTGAATGTAATATATCTTGACTGGTTCAACCTTTTCTGATTTTAATCAATATAGCAATCAATTTTGGTTATAGCCCCATCTTTCCTGGGACAATATCTCAGGTTGATACAATATACAATCTCTTTTTTATGGGTGAAGTTGGAGGTCTACTTTTAGATTTCATTTTGTATGGGTGACTGAAAGGTCCATTATCAAGGCTTCTCCTCTAACAGTATTGCATTATAGGAAATATGGATAGGTCAGGAATATGGAAAAATGGAGTGCTCCAGAGATATGGTGGGAAAGTAGACCAGGAGAGACTTCAGATCTTCTGACTTCCAATCCCCCTTTTCCCCAGACCTGCTCCTGGAATGAAGGAAAGAATAATCTAGTATATGTAACCTGGGATCTGATGAAATGCATTTTCTGCCAGTGGCTGGACTGGAAGTATTACAAATAGAAAAAGGATCCTTTTCTGTTTTGTATAGAAGCTCATGATTCAGCCTTATTTTCCACAGCCAATGCATTTGCCTTTGCATCTTTCCATATATTAGCAGCATGGGGTTATATTAATAATCTCCCAGAATGTCACACTGGAGACTGCAAATCTGTGTGATATAAGCCTTCTACAGAAATTTCCTTCCACCTTTAGGCTTTATATACAGTCACATGGAGAAAGTCCTCTCAGGAGAGCTATGCTTTGCTTAACAACTACTATTTAACAGACTTTGCAAGTTAGTTATGCATCTGCTATAGGTAAGGGTTCTATAAGTCCTATATTTGCTATGGAGGGAAAGCCACATTTTTCCCTTGTTATAAAGAGATTGATGTTTCCATCTAGAGATGGGAATCCATCCATCTCACATTCACAAGCTTCTTGTGATCAGTTCAGTCTTGTAAAGGGAGGCAAGGTGACAAGAAGTTTGCAAACATTCATGGAACAAAAGTTGTGCAGCTGTCAACCTTCTTCCATGCTGAGTGCAGCAGCTCAAGCACCTGCTGCAAATGTGCAGAAGAGGGACATTGCTTGACTGGTGGTCACTGGGACTCCATTCCTGGTGAATCCCACATAAACAACAATCCCTAACAGGGGCAGCAGCCCAGAAGGTGGCTGCATGTAGCATGGAAGAAGGATGATGCTGACAGTCATGGAGGCTCCATTCCTGATGAGCACCAACCTTCTTCAGCATCCGGTGCAGCAGCCCGAATGGATGCTCAGCATGTGGGGCTTCATTCCTGGCAAGTGCCCCTCAAAGGTTTGGTGTGCTCATCAGGAACATGAACTCAGGGTTGCTGCAAGACAGGCAGGAGTCTGGGGGGCTGAGCACAGGGGATCTAACAGATTCCTAACCCCAAAGAGATTCCTAACACATCTTTACTTCTACTCTTTGAGACTGTGCCAGAGATATTGGGTAAGGGGCAGTACTGCAGCTGAACCCCTTGCATCTGAGAGCTCCAGACCTGAATGTATGGCTTCACACTGGCTGACATATAAGCAGGCAAGTGGGATATGAAATTCCACCCAGAAGTGGCTCTCTTTCTTGGCTGCCTCTCAGTTGGATGGGCTGAGCAGCAAAGAGTGGAAACAGAGCAGAGAAGAAGGAAAACACAGCAGTGGCATCAGACACCTGGTTTGGCTGATCATATCCAGTGGCTTGTCAGCAGATTGCATGAGTATACCAAGGGCTTGGTGCCACCTAAACCAGGATGTTCAGGGGACAGTTAGATCAGGAAGGCCTGGTGATGCATCGGGACGCATGCCGCTCAGCCTGGCATTGCTTGAGCACAAGATTTGATGGGCCTGGCATAGCACATTGTCCAGTCCTGGTGGAACAGATTATCCCAAAAGGCCTGAACGTTGGGTCTTAGCAGAAATTTGTCACAGACCTAATTCTGGTCCTGGAGTGTACCACCCATGTGTGGCCCTGACCCAAGATGGGACTAGAACTCACTTGGAGGTGTTTAGCACATTATTATTCACCTTAATGTGGACAGAGACATGAAGCCATAAAGCTTGAGAAGAGAATGCTTCCCCACAAAAGAAAGTATAGGCAGGTGAGAGGAGGAGCAGCCAGTAAAGAAGCAGGATATGAGCACTGAGTCATATTTTTGTTCATTGATGAAGTTGATGAGGCCAAGTTTGTGATGGCTTTGTCCTAGTTCCTGGCATTTGCAAAAGAATCAAAGAGCACCGGGGGGGGGGGGGGTGAGAAAACAGCAAAGAAGGCCAGGAAGACAAGGGGATGCAGGAGGGCTAGAAGCACTGCCCACCTGTGTGCTCTCAAACTGGGAGGGGGGACGGAATGGCTGCTTCCACATTCCTCGCCATCCTCTGTGACTACCCCCAGTGCCTGCACAATGCTCAGCCTCTGCCAGGCAAGTAGGGCCAGAGGTGCTTGGCAAAGGCTGCCACTGCTCTAGTAGGGCCGGTGTCTGCCTTTTATGCCTGCACACAAAGATACGTTTCCTGGGAAGAAAGCGGAAGAGTATGGAGAATGCAACTCCTCTGGAATTCCTGATTGCCACTTGGAATATAAATAATTATTGAAAGAATTAGACAGTGAGGAATATGAAGTGAGACAAGCAGTTTAGTGACCTCATTATATAGCAATGAACCATACATAATCATGATGGGAACAGATTTAACAAGTGGCGCTAGATGTGGCATTTTAACATACTGCTGGTGGTAACAATGATAAAATGAGGTTGTTGCACAGTTGTTAGTATGTATGTGACACTGGACTGTAAGGAAGGTATTCTGTTAGCTCAGTTTTCTGATGAGCGTCATATGAACCCTGGTCTGCAATGGGCCATCATGCAGACTTGGTACCAAGACATCTGTTTTCAGCATGGTTTTGGTGCTCCTTGCCACATTTCTTGTGTCCCCTATCCCCTACATAGCTCCTTGAACTTCAAAACAAGTCTAAAGTCACATTAAGGTTGATAAGATGGTGGGCATGTCATGAGTGGAGCTGGCTGGAGCTGGGGGTCAGACTAGAAGGCCCAGGAGACCCCTTCTGACTCGCTCGATTTCTATGTTTCTAAGATACTCCCTTCCTCCCATAAAAGGAGTATACACACCTCACTTTTTCCATGTAAGAATCCAAAGGTGTCTTAACATAATCCTCCCTCTGCCTCTCTATAGAAACATAGAAACAGAGTGAGTCAGAAGGGGCCTCCTGGGCCATCTAATCTGACCTCCGGCACCAGCCCGCTCCACTCACGACATGCCCACCATGTGCATGTCCAGCCTGTCTTTGAACACCTGCACCGATGGGGCCTCAACGACCTCCTGTGGAAGCCCATTCCACACCCTTGGGGCCCTAACTGTTAGGAAGTGCTTCCTGGCATCCAAATGGAACCTTGGCTCCCTCAGCTTTGCTCTGTTGGAGTGCGTCCTGGCCTCTCCCCATCTCCATGTGACATCCTCTCACATAACTGTATGTCACCAACAGATCCCCTCTGAGTCTCCTCTTCTCCAGGCTGAAGAGACCCAGTTTCCTCAGTCTTGCCTCATACTCCATCCCCTGCAAACAGGCCACCAACCGTGTGGCCCTACGCTGCACTGACTCCAACCTGGCTATATCCTTTCTGTAATGAGGGGCCCAAAACTGAACACAATACTCCAGTTGCGGGCGCACCAGAGTCATGTAGAGTGGTAGTAATACCTCTCTTGATCTAGAAGCCACACTTCTGGCTATGCAACCAAGGGTGGCATTCGCCCTCTTGACCACCGCATCACACTGCTGACTCATGTTCAGCCTGTAGTCAACCGGTACCTCGAGGTCCCTTTCACAAGTGCTGCTCTCCAGCCACTTGTCACCTAGCCTGTACTTATGACAGCTATTCCTATGCCCCAAGTGCAAGACCTTGCACTTATCCACATTGAACACCATCCTGTTGTCTCCTGCCCACTTCCATAGTCTGTCCAGATCCACTTCTGTAGTCTGTCCAGATCCTCTATATTAATCTGTACAACTCTGTGAAATAGGCTAGGCTAACGCTCAGTGAATGGCCTAAAATTCCTAGTAACCTTCATGGTTGAGTGGGGACTAGAGCCTGGAGATCAATACACTAACTACTCCAGCACACCAGCAGGAATATACTAAAAATGTGCCCAACCATTCCTTCTATTCATTTACATTTCATTTACTACATTTCTATACCAGCTGTATTCTAACCACAGCCAAAGCTCACTGAGTAGTTTGCAAAGATTAAAACCCTAAAGCACAAAGTAATAGTACAGTATAAAACAAGGTCCAGAAAAACAACAACAATTCAAAATAATTGATGATGATGATGAGTTCCCAGAATCAGATAAACTCTTATCTGGTGTTGAAAGCTTGAGAATGGAGGAAAACCTTAATCTGGAGCCAAAGCTATGGCAATGTTGGTGTCAAGCAGCCTTCACTGGGGGTAAGATTCCATAATCGTGGGGCCACTACTAATAAGGCCCTTTTCTATGTTTCTGTCCTCTTGGAGAAGGCACTTGGTAAAGGAGATCGGGCAATGACTGCCATATTCAAAAAGGGCTGTGGACACTGCTTTCTCCAGAACTCAGAAATAATGCAGAAATGGAACAGTTCGTTCATGCTCAGTTTGGAAATGAAACCAGGTAATTCAGAAGACCAAGGGATTATTTTTATTTATGTAATTCCTATACTTTTCCTTAGCCAAAAAAGGCTCTCTGGAATGATATGTGGAATAAGAGTCTTGAAAATACCAGCATCCTGGAATTCAAAGCATGCTCACATTCTAACGTGGGGATGAGTGAGGAATCTGATAAGGGAGGTGAACATCCAATTTTCATTATTTGTCCAGCCCATATTCTGGTTTATTAGCCCTGTGCTGGTGGCAACCTGCTGCTGTCCAGGTTAAGCCAGTTGGCAGACTTCCATCTTTAAGGTGGACTACGATTCGCACATTCTTTTTTAACCACTAATGAAATTAGAGCAAATGAACACCTGAAAACTGTATGGCCATAGCTCAGTTTCAACAGGATCAGCTCATTTAGGTAGAATTGACCAGTTTGCCCAAATCTCATGCTAGAGCTGGATGATTTTCAAGAGCTTATTTCGCAAGTGTGGACTCCACTCCAGCCCAGCTGGTGTAAGTTTGTCATCTTTTCGGTGCCAGGGTAAGAGGGTCCCTTATGCTGAGGCTTTCAAAGACTTATCTGGATACCCAGGGACTTGACAGGATTGTCCAACCCAGGTTTTTCTTTTCAGAGTCTTTGTTATTGTTTGTTTTAGCTGTCTTGTAAAATGTTTTGAACTTTTTAATGCTTTTCTGATTTTAAACATTTTGTTGAATTTTATTATCTGTTTTATGGAAAGTTGCAAACTGCCCAGAGAGTTTTGGCTTTGGGACAATATAGAAATAAATGTGTTGTTGTTGTTGTGTATTTTAATGCATGAATCACAGTCCATCACCCCTCAGCTCAGAGACAGAAGTCTACCTTCCACAACTCAGCCCATTTCTAATCATTGGTTCAGAAATGGGCAGGAAGTCCACCAAGCTCAAATAGGACTGATTTCCCTCTTTCAGTACATCCTCATTTGGAAGCTGAAGACTCAGGGCTCTTGGAGAGAACAGGGAATCCACCAGCCCATATCTGCCTCTCTTCACTGTTAAGACTCTGCCACTGTGGCTGAACAAATGTCTTCTCCATGGTTTCTGTACTCACAGCAATTAGCTGAGTTGATTTTGTAAGTGGTGGTGGCTCCATTTTTCATTCCGAGCTGTATAGGTCAGCATGCCCTCCAGTTTTTACCCTGCTGACAGCTGATCAGTCCTGTACAATGTATGACTCATAAGCCAAACTGCACCTACTAGGTGCATACCTCATTGACTATGAAAGGCTCAATTAGTCTCCTGCTTTTGTAAAATGAGGAAGCTTGTGAAGCACTTGGTAGACCCACAATTATGGACGGCACCCTACATCTTGGTGGATCACAAGTTCTAATGCTGATGGACGAGAATTTAATCTTCCTTCAAAATTCCAACACAACAGGAGCAGAGCACAAAAGTAACAAGGACCACATCCAATGACCTACCATCTGCACATACAGTTTGCAGCTAGGAAATAAAAATGGTTCATTTGAAGCCTACCATTTTGATTATATGACTGGAGATTTTCTATGAGCTTTGGGATTTGGAATCAGACAGAGGCTGCATTTTTTTTAACAGCTTTGAGAATCTTGAGCTTTGTGACCTTCATGTTTATTTAGAACTGGTGCTGCATGTCTGACAATGCACACGTGTGTGTGTGTGTGTGTGTGTGTGTGTGTGTGTGTAAACTTTAAATAGCAGAATAAACAAGGACACAAAAAGTAATTGACAGTTGCAGAAGACAAGTCCAGTAAATGCAAATGGATGTTTTTATATTTTGCAAGCAAGCAAGCAAGCAAGCGCGCGCGCGCGCACACACACACACACACACACACACACTAATATTAGGAACATAGATGCAAGAGAGTCTGGGAGATTTGCGGCAAACAATGTAGTCTGCAGATATTCACCTACAGGTGTGGTCTCTGTTCATCGAGACATAAGCATGGATGCTGAATCCCAAGAAATTTTAAGAATTTCTTGTTAGATTTGCCCATCTAATCTGGCATGTGTTTCCAGATGCTTCAAGAAAGTTCACAAGTTAGTATTCAGAGATACAAGAAGAACCTGTGACTTTGCAGAGAAATCCTGCTCAGGGTTCTGGCTGGACAAGCCTTATCATTTTCTAAAAGAGCTCATTCAATTTGCCTGCATGCTCATTTTGGTTCCCTTGATGGCATTTCTTACCTCTCTCTTGTGTGAGCTGGTGCCATTTTGGTGACATGAGGACCTACACTCAGAGAATGAGATCACTATTAGTAAATAGGAAGGACACTTTGTAGTCTTCAGAATATTTTGGGTTACAACTCTCATTAGCTCAGCCAAAAGTGAACGAGAAGAGATGGAACCAATTCTGTTCAACCTCTTTATCAATGACCTGGAGGAGGGAGCAACCAGTCTGCTGACCAGATTTGGAGATGATACCAAATAGTGGTGGCCACAACTGGGAAGCAGGTACTCCAGATCCAAAAGTATCTGGACAGATTGTGGAAGTGGGCAGAGGACAACAGGATGGTGTTCAATGCAGGTAAGTCCAAGGTCTTGCCCTTGGGACTTGAATTGATGACATAGGTACAGGATAGGGCACAAGAGGCTGGAGAGCAGCACTTGTGAAAGGGATCCTGGGGTACTTGTTTGATAGCAGACTAAACATGAGCCGGCACTGTGATGCGGTTCTTAGGATGGAGAACACGGACCTTGGATGTATAGCTGGAAGTGTGGCTTCTGGATCAAAAACGGTGCTGGTACCATTCTGTAAGACTATAGTGCACTCACAACTGGAGTACTGCATCTAGTTCTGGGATCCACATAGCTAGGTTAGAATCAGTTCAGCACAGGGTCATGAGGAGGGTAACCAGATTGTGGGGTATGCTATTTATTTATTTATTTTATTAGAAAACTTCTATGCCGCCCCATTCACTGAAGCCTCAGGGCAGCTCACAGTCTAGATCAGATGGGATTGAGGGAGATGGGTCTTCACCCTGGAGAAGAGGAGAGTAAGACTGAAAAGACTCAATTCCAGCCACCATCCTAGTGGTCCTTTGCTGCAGCAATTCCAACCTGGCTATATCTCTCCTGTAATGTGGGGCCCAGAACTGAACACAGTGCTTCATTTGTGGGCACATCAGAGTCTTATACAGAGACAGCAATACCTCTTTCAATCTACAAGCCACACTTCTGGCTATGCAACCAAGGGTGGTGTTCTTTCTCTTGACTACTGCTTCACACTGCTGACTCATGTTTAGCCTGCAGTCAACCAGCACCCCAAGATCCTTTTCACAAGTGCTGCTCTCCAGCCACTTGTCCCCTAACCTTTAATTATGACATCCATTCCTATGCCCCAAGTGCAAGACCTTGCACTTATTTGCATTGAATGCCATCCTGTTGTCACCTGTCCACTTCTACAGTCTGTCCACAGATCTATTAGAGAATATTCAATCACACAATACAGTTTTGAAATTCATTGCTACAAGATGTAATGAATTCTACTGGCTGTGATAGTCTCAATAGCAAATTAAATAAATTCACAGAAGCTAAGTCTACCACTAAGACCATTTGGCATTATAAAGAAATCCTTCATGTTCAACGGCAGTGCACCACTGAATACCAGTTGTTGGAAGTATAATAGGGAAAGAATTGTTTCACATGCTACTGCCCTGGGAGCTTCTCCAGAGGAAAATTTAGCCATGGGCTGAAGGAGATTCACACATGCAGGCTGCATGAACCTTCAGTTCAGACCAATAGTTTGCTCTTTACTTTCTTATGTCCTTTATGCATTTGTCGAATCACCTTTTAAAAATCAGCAAAAGTTTAATGGGACCACATTTCCCATCCCTTTCAGAAATCTTATCATAGGTCCAACTGAGGGTGATAATGATGCTGGAAAACAATGGGCTGTGTTTGTTTTTGTTTCTCTGCTATCACATGAATTATAGTTTTGCAGAGTATGTCATTTCTGTCTAGGAATAACTAGGTTACTTTTCTTCCTCTTTCCAGCCCACTTTCTGCATTCATCACTTAGGAACATGAGACAACTGCAGTTAGATGGGAGTCAGTATCATAACAATCAGGCACATACACCTGACAAAATGTCATCACTCCCAAAGTTCCAAAGTGGCAAGCATTTATCTTCAGCTGAGAAAAATGTGACCATTTCCCTCAGCTTGATTCCCAGATGCTTAAGGATATTTTAATTATAAATGACATAGCTGCACTCACCACATGGCAGCATCTACCAAAGTTTGTCCTCCCAGCAAGATTGGGCTATCATTAGTGCCAGTATCACAACACTGCACTATCAAGAGCTGGTGGTGGTTGTAACAACAGCAGCAATAACCATAGGGAGGGAGGGAGGGAGTTTCTCCAGTTTGGTGCATTTGCAATATTTTTCATGTATCCCCTCCCCTCAGCAACACAAGTTTTTGAAGCATTTCCCCTGAAATACAAACACGCTAGCCTTGACGCCTCAGTGCTCCATAGGAATTCCAGACACTTGGCTACTCCTTCTAGCATTTTTTTTCCTGTTGCCCTGAATTTGGTTGGTCAGCAGGGCAGGGGATGGAAAGGGCTCTGCTGGGTGGTGAGCAGGTGCAGCAGCAGAGGCCGTGCGTGGCTTGCAAGCTAAAAAATGGAGTTTAAACTAGGGCTGGGGTGACACTCACTGGAACCATCCCTCTAGCATTTGCAGACTTCCCCTCAAGCTTGGCTGGTCTTGCAAATTGAGCCAAGCTGAGGGGAAGTCAACACATGCTGGTGCAAAGAAAGGTGTGCATGCAGGGCTGTGACAACGCAATCTGGACCTCAGGGATCTGAGTCCAGGTAATTCATCAGGTTCCTGGCCTCAGTATGGCTTCCTCCACATCCCTAGTCTAACCATAGACACCCAAAATGTTAGGCAGAGGAGGAAACGACCCCTTGGGAGCTCTGTCCACAATGTTGGGTGAAAGGTAGCCAGGTCAGAGCTGTTCACTGTTGTAGTCCTTTCAGTCCAGCAGGGAACCCCTATGGAAGAATCTGGACAATGACGGTGATGGCAGCAAAGACACTCTAGGACCCAGGCACTGAGGAAGACTTCCCATCTGTTCTGAACCAGAATGGTGCCCAGATGTAAAAACTGGTCTGCACAAGCAGAAGAGCCATGGCTGCATCACTTTGGGCTACGGATGGTGCTGTTGGATAGTTAGTAACATGCAAGTATGTGAAGGCAATGCCAAACGCTGGAGGGTTGTGACCTGTTCTCCCCTGTGATGGAGGGAAGGACACGATCCAATGTGCCAAAGCTAAAGGAACCAGGTTTCAGGTTGGATGCCAGGAAGTACTTCCTGATGGTTCAGGCCCCTAGGATATGGAATAGCCTTCCAGAGGAGGTGGTGGAGGCCCCATCGGTGACACCCACTTGTTGGACATTATCTGAGTGGAGCCAGCTTGTGCCAGGGGGCAGACTAGATGGCCCAGGAGTCCCCTTCTGACTTGCTATGTTTCTGTGCTATGCTGTGCTCCTGGCAGAAGATTCATCAGCCATTTCAATTACCCAGGGAGCATAGGAATGGGGAACGGATGGTGTCAGGGTCTGGGGCTAGGATGTGGGAAGCCAGAGACAAGACAAGATAGAAGTATCAGAACCAGGGTAGCAGAACTGCAGGAAAGACAGGGTCCAAAAGTAAGGGTTAATGGAAAGCCCATATCATAGTCAAGGTGCAGGCCAAGTCCAGGAACCAGAAAATGCATGAGGGCAGAACAGGGACATACTCGTAGTCAGGGATGTGCCAAAGGTCAAGAATCAGGTGGACAAACAGAGGTGTTGGATAACAGGGCAGGAGATACAGCAAAGCAGGATACCTGGCACCTCAGAGGACATGGCAAGGCAGGATCCATGGCAAGACGCAGGAGATGACAGGAACCAGAGGCAGCAGGGTGCAGGCATGCAGGATGCACAGCAAGGTAGGATGCAAATGTGCCTTGTAGGCACAAAAGCAAGGCCGCACAGCAAGGCAGGAATGAAGAGAGGGCAGGGCAGGCAGGATGCAGGCACAACAGCAAACAGGTGCTGCTGCGGCAGCATGGCAAGGCAGGAGACACAGCAGGAACCAGGCACAGGCACCACAGCAAAGAGGAGGACGTGCATTGCTGGGCCAGTCCTGAGCAGAAGAGCTTGCTCTTGTAGAGCTCTTTCCCCAGGTCTCCCAGCTGCACTTGTTAGAAGACCTGGGACTGGGACTGATCCTGCAAATATGGTGGTGGTTGCTCTGGTTCTGGTCACCAGAACAGCCCAGACCCTGACAGTGGGAATTTAATGGGGTAACTTCTATGGTACCATGCCATAACATGGCTGCCCAGATCCTGGCCTCTTAGCCAATCCTCTGACTCCTAGTTTGATTGAGAGGCGGGCTCTACCAGACACATCTTGCCAGGGCTCATCAGCCTTCTGTGCTGCATCACTTTCTCCTCAGCCCACTCCTTCCCTCTGCTTGCCTTTCCCTCCCTTCCTTTCCCCTCATCCACTTCTTATGGAGATGTGGTCACATCCTGGCAACATCCCACTACTGCAGCCTGACAGCCCGCAGGAGTGTGCAGACAAGGGAGGGATCCATGTTCCCAGTCCCGTCAAACTCCAGCATTCCTCTTCTGTGCCATGATTCATATCAGGGACTATAGGGTGTTTTTTATCATGTGCCTTTCCCCTTACCATTAAGAAACCACTCTACCTCACCTTTACTTTCTGAAAACTGTTACTTTCTGGAAACCAGAATTTAAATCCCTCTTTTTTCCTTTCAGCATTCTTCATGCACCCAGAATGTCCCATCCCTTCTGTCTTGTCTTCCTTTCATCACCTTGCCATTCCATGCCCCATTGTTGGCCATAATTAATCTGGCACAGATCAGATCTCCTGACATGACCTTTCTAATTATTTGTCTTTATCCGGAAGACAAATGGAGTGATAACATAGGATGATATTGTCCTATTAAAACCCCTATGTCTAAAAACGTACCATAAATTTTCGGTTACGGTCAATTATGTTCTGCTAATAGACCATCAACCCCCTCCTCATGCTAATGCTTTGTCTCATTTACATACAAGAAAGGTGAAAAATGCAGAAAACAGATGATGAATCAAAGAAAGTGGATGATATAAAACCACTTAAAAGGAAAAGCGGGGAGAAGATGGCGTGCCTATTCTAGAAATAGTTGGATATGCCACGTTACCACATTGTGGCTTTCATGTGAGTCATGGTGCAGCAGAATGCAACTTTCAGTCAAGGGGCAATAATTCTGTAATGGAGTTACTGGTAAATTTGATGTGGATGATAGTTTGTAGGCATCTACTTTTGAAAACAAATCCTTTAACAGCAGATTTATGGAAAACATTAGGTGTAGTGCTAAATGCATCATTAGCAGCTGTATAAATTTTTAAATTTGTGGCAGGCACAGTGCCCTCAAATTTAAGCAGGACGACAAAGAGAGGTGAGATCTAACTCTTCCCTCTCTAGTCCCAATCCCAAGGGAAGTTGACCATGGCTCTCCCCCAGGGAACTACGGGAATGTACTGTGGGGCGAGTGAGACTTCTCAGCTCAAGTGGAAAAAGAGAGTCAGCAGCCTTTGCTGCTCCAAGCTGTGGCATGTTCCACTGCCTTGTCCTGCGGCTAAGCTTACTGTTCAGCCAGGTTACTGTTCTGCCCAGGGCCTGGGAAAAAGGGAATAGACAGACTAAATTCATTCTTTATATAGGAAATCAAACTCCAGGACTATATGAGCTAATTCTTCCAGTGAAGTCCAGCTTCTAGGTCAGGGTGGCCCACCATATGGATCCTGTCTATTGCCAAAATTTAATCCAGACTTCTTCAGGAAAGGTTTGAAGACATAGACTGAGCTGCCTGACAACTAATCTGGTTTGTACATTCATTTCTGAAAGTGGAATTTGACACCCATGCTGAAGAACACTCCCCCCCCCCCACACACACACCCCTCTCTGGTCACCTCATAAGGATAATTAAGTTTACAAAAACAAGGGAAAAATCAAAATAAACTCTAAAGCACCATGAAATGAAGCAGACAAAGAAAATCCCTCTCTTGTAGGGAAGAAAATCTTGAAAGTTTTGGTTCAGCATTTACTTAGGACACTGGATCATGGACTAGAATAGGTGGGGCCTTCCAGATGCTGTTAGACTCCAGATCCCAACTGCTCTCGCCAAGTAGGCCAATGGCCAGAGAGGATGGAAGGCTAGTCCAGCAATGTTTGGAAGGCCATAGGTTCTCCGCTCCTGGACAAGGTGGATCTAGCACAGTTCATCATGTTTTCTTAAGCACAGGATGGTTGCTTCAGACAGCAGACTGAATTCAGAAGACAGCCTAGCTTATTTTCAAAAAGAAAGCTTAGAACTACTCCCAGTGAGACAGTGTTAAATTCTGGTTATAGGTAGCTGCAGTCACAGACAGGACTTGTTAACTACTTCTTAACAAATAGGACATTTTCATTCTGCACAGAGCCAAGCTTTATTTCTGATTTGATTTTGGAAGGCAGACAACAATGTGCAATGCAATATTTCAATGTGAAACAAATGACTGAACTTCTTTTCTTTAGGATGTTCAAAAGCCACATTCAGAGGATAAGCCAAGCTAAAGAAGTTGAAAAATACCATCTCATCACATGAAAGCATCACCTTTGACTTTAAGAGAAAAAAATTCCTTTATCAAATACTGTCTGACTTTTAAAATGTATATTTTATGGTAAACTGTAGTAAGATGCTTTACTGTTAGGAGGTATACAGGACAATTACCCAGGAATAAGTCCTGTTGGATATAATATGACTTACTTTTGAGTAGAAATGCACAGGATTTAACTATAATCTAATTTACAATCTTTCAATTCATAGTCAGTGATAAAGGAGCTTAAGAGAGGTCTAAGGATTTAGAGAATTTTGGAAGTATACCTAACTTAGGTTGACTAGTGTTTCCGCTGTTATTAGGGATGGATGAGTCTGTAAAGTTTTACCCCACTCAGTTTCTTATTTTTCCTACATGACATTTGTTCAGGAATATTAAGACATCAGTTGATTTTTTAAAGAAATGTCTACATGAAAATCATACATATTTTTGTGTCCATTTCTCAAAATGCATGCAATTCTTGCAGGCCATGCACCCTGAGACAAAATATTCTTGTGTGCATATTTCTGCACTGTGTACAGTTTTGGGTGAACTTTTCTGTACTGTGTGTATTCTTGCACAGTTTTTCAAGTGATCAGAATGAGGTTACTGATGTGATATGTATTGATTGTAACTACAGTTTTAGACACTGTACTGAGATCAGAAAAGGTTAGACGGACCTTACTCCATTTTCTGATTCAATGAAAGTCTGAATGAATCCAGCAGGTTTTATCACTGCTTTTGTATCTGAAGTTTAATCGCTACCCAGATTTCTTCATCAATCAGGAGTCACAGTGCGGTATTGTCAACTGGAATGTTGGTTATGTCTTTCAGACCCTTTGCCTGACTTAAGTGTTTCTTTGAGTATATTCTACACTGTAAGTTCACACATCAGAGGTCTTTGGAATATTACACAGCTGCACGTTATATTTAATTGATGTCTGCTCTTTTCAGTTTAGATATAGGAACATCTGGCTTTTTTATATACCCTAGTAAAATTTCCCAAGGGTACCAAAACCTGCCTGACAAAATACCTTAGTGATGAATTCTGCTTTAATAAATGTGCATTCTAGAGATGATTCATGGATTATATGATTCCATTCCATTATTTTTCAAACAGAGCTTGCTTCAATTCATCAAGGATTTCAATCAACACTGACTGATTAATTACTATACCACTGGTAGCATTTTTGTTTAATAAATACTCATAATGAGCATGTTCAGTCTTGGCATATATAAATGTCACTGATATAAAACTGAAAATCTATTAAAAATGAGAGTGGGCACAAGGGCTACTTTATAGCTGCCCTTGAGCAGCAAGCTCTGCTACTTTAAGCTCCAGTGGTAGATTTCCAGAAAGAGGAAGCAGCTTTGGAGACTCCACAGCAGAACTTGGTTGTGTGCTGCCATTGGGTGGAGCCAGATCCACCTCCTTCACTTCCGTTCTGTCTTAAAAAGACTCCCCTGACCCAGGTGGTAGAGAGGGAGGAATGATCATTGCAAGCTCCACCCAGAAGGGCCATCACCACCACCTCCCACAGGTGCTGCAGAGAGCCCCACTGACTGCTTTCCCACCGTGGCATGTGCCGCAATAAGAAAGCGGGTGGCAGAGCTCTTTACATCAGCCATTTGCTTGGCACCATTAAGGGATGAACGGAAAAACATAGGGATGTGGAAAGAGCCATGCTGCATCAGACTGATGGTTGATCGCTCACAGGATACCACACCCAGGATATACTTGCAACAAGGTCCTCCAACCCAAATTCCCAGATAGGCACCCTTCCTTTGACACAGGAGGTGGCATATGCTTCTGTATATGTATACGTATGTGCAGGAGCATATGTAATAGAGGGCTGCAGATGTGGCACCTCTATGGATTGGGCCCATTTCTCCCAAAATACAGTATTACTAAGTGGCTCTTCTAGACATTGAATCTGAACAAGAGACAGGGCTGAAATTCTCAGCTGAAGTGCCAAGGCCAGCATGCTTTGAGACAAGCCAAGCAGCTGGTAAGGATCAGACCACATCTAGTTCTGGGGAGACACTGTTGAAAAGGAAGGGCCGGTGGGGGAGATGTATTAAACAGTCCCATCTTCTAACATTGGAAGAACAGAACTGGGCAATTGATTAGCATTTGGTGTGCCCACAAGGAGCAGGAGGCTTCCTGTGGGTGAAGTCAACTCTGTTTGGTTAGAAAGGGAGGAGGAGGATTAAGTTGGAATCAGTGTTTTGGCAATATTCTCCCTAATTAGCGGGATTCCTAACTTAATGAAGATCTCTTGCTAATGACCTCCTTTTGCATGGTAAAGCCTGGCCTGCTTTAACATAAGGAAGAACAAAGCCAAGTCCTGTGGCCTTGTTCCCAGGGTCCAGGGACTCCTCTGCTCCTTTCAGGAAAGGGCCTTGTACCCTGCTCTGATCTGGACTGAAACCTGTGCTACGGTTGCAAAGAAGCTCTGTGCAATCGAACCCTCCAGGCTGTATGCATTTCTTCTCATGCTCAGCTCTGGTTTAGAAAGTAACCTGAGCCAAGAGGAACACTTGTACAACCAGCAACCTTCCTGACATCAGATGTAGCACAAATAAAGGCTGCTGCATGTGGCACAGAAGGGGGATGCTGCTTGCACAGCATACATGTGGGGCTCAATTCCTGGCAATTGCTGTGTGACTGTTGGGCAGACTTGTCAGGAACACAGACTCATGGCCAGGATGAAGTGGACCCAAATCCAGGAAACCAAGCACAGGCCACGAGAAAGTGGAGCCGAGTCTGGGAGGGTGATGGATTCCCACCCCCAAAACGGATTCGTCACACAACCTTACTCTATGCAAGCTGCCTTGTATTTGTGACATTTCTGCTTGGCAAATTATTTTAAACCAACTTCTGTTGCTGTGAGAATGGCAAAAGCCTTCCCAGTCAATCCATTTCTCCAGGTAAAATTGCCCTGACAACATCCAGCTGGCATACAGCTTGAGATGGGCCAGTTTTTAATATTGTGTATTGATTTTAGTTGTGTTGTGAGCCGCCCCAAGGCTTGTGCAAGGGGCGGCATACAAATATGTTACTAAATAAATAAATAAATAATAAATACACAAGAATACACAAACTTACCAATGGGGAAGGTGACTTGAGGCAAGACTGTGATGGCTTTCTACACACACAAAGAGGGAGTTCTTTTATACCCATGGAACAGTCTGCAGGGAAGACGACCCTTCTAGCCCACTCTGATATCCGAGCTATTTCTCAAGCCCAACCAGTACTGCTGACTGAGTTGAGGGAGCCAGGAGGCATGCAGCTCAGATGTGTGATCTGCTCCCTTCCTTCTTTCCTTCTGGTTGTCAATGCAAGATAATCTTTGGAGTGCAGTTCTTTTACTGAGCGCTTGGCAGAAGGATGAGATATAAATGCTTGTAATAAATAAATAATAAGTAAAATACTGACACTTAATGGCATGTAGTCTAGATAGCCTTCCACCCAAGTTGAGTGAGAAACATCTGCCTATGTAGGGAGTTGAATCTGAACTGGGACCTTCCCCTCCATTTCATTAAAGCTTCTGAGTCCATCCTCAGGGTGACTCTTGCTGCTTGAGGGAAAGAAAGCAGGAACTCCAAACCTTCTCCAGCTGAGCATCTCATTTCTCCCTTCACTTCTGTACTGGGTCATGGACTGGGTCTTGCATCTGCTTCTACCCTCCCTCAGAAAACCCTTCCATCCCTTCTAAAGCTGGCCACTTCTCATGCTCTGCCTGAAACACGTGGAACATCAAATCCCCCACTCCCCACCCCTCCACCTCCTCCTCAGAATCAGACTAATCTATCTGAGCAGTCTGCCATGAGCAAGAGATAGGTCCCCCCTCTGCACCACACCCCAACCATGTGGGAAAGAGCAGCAGCCCAACAGCCTCTGGCCACCTCAGTCTCCTCCTTTCCTGCCATAATGCCAGATCTGTGGTGCTTCACTGGGGACCCAGCCCTGTTGTGCACAGTGCAGATGGACGAACTCGGGGCACTCTGGGTGATGGACAAGCTTAAGACAAGCAGGGCAGAACAGCTCAGCCTGCTTTTGTTGCCTTTACTGAAGCCGGCCAAGTGAGTGGGATTCCTTTTTGGATGCTGCAAATTACAGCAGGAATGGAATAATATTAAATATTCCTATTGTGTTTTATCAGCCCACAGAAGGATGTTAGAAAAAATTTCCCAGCAACTAATGTTCACTTTCAATTTAAACGTTAGTTTATCACTCTGAAGTATTACTAAATTATGGAAGTGAGCATAATAAAGGGAGTGGTGTGAGTAGTTTGACAGCAGTTGTATAGCATCATTTCATATTTGTTGCCATTACCTTTCCAGTAAAAAGACTATACATTTGTGACCAAATCAATTGAAAAACTGACTTTCACCAATTTTTGTAGAGAAACTCTAATGCATTCCTAAGTGCTTCTAGAGCCTATGGACCAGTTTATCAGTGATTAACCCACTTATTTTCTGCCAGGCTGGAGAGCTATCCATCATGATTGCTATTTGACAATTCAAAGCTACATTGAAAGGATGGGGTATTTTGTGGAGCATATGAATACAAAGGTCCTCTTCCTGTATTGGAACAGGGTAGAAAAGGGAAACTCTGACAGGGAGTTGCATGCTGGAATGAATTTCTTGCTGCCCAACAATTATCCTATGCTTCCCATTTATAAATAAGTGAATAAATAACTGTTCTTACCACAAATTGGAACTGGTTCACGTTGGTGCTGATGACTCTGGGTTCCAAGGAGTTGTTCAGAATGCTGGGGGTTTGGGCTCTGCATTTTACTGAGGCTTAACTGGTTGGCTAAGCTGATCTCTGTCTGACTGATACTACATCCATGTGTTCTTTCATGTAAATGAGGATTTTGATTCTTGGTTTGGTTTTAAAATGTTCTATCATATATATTTTGTTCCATCCTCTAGATTTGATTTACTCATAGTTTTATTAACCATTTTACATGCCTTTATAGATCATTCCCTATGTGTTGAATTGAGACATGAATTGATGGTTATCATCATGCACTAAATGCATAAAAGGGCATAAGGCCATGCTTCACTCATGCGCATCCCCCAAAGCAGCCCCAGATGTGCACACAACTAGGAAGATGCAGAGCATGCTGGTGTGTGCCACATAAAAGCACTCTGTGTGATCAGGAATCCTGATCATGTGACCTATTATATGATAGCATTTGAGAGTGGCTAACAGAGCCAGGCCATGCCCCCTTACATTTATCTATTTGTAGCAATGGGCAATCTTTTGGGGCCCATTTGGCAAATTGGGCACCAGCACAAAATGGCTGCCATGTAAGGTGCTTCCTGTCAGAAAGGAGAATTAAACCTTTCTGACAGGAAGGGCTGAGAAGAAATAGACAGCTGAGGAGAAGGCAGAGGTGGGGTCAGAACTCCAATGCTCTAAACAACTCCTTTGAACCCGCAATTATCAGCACCAACAGAACCCATTTCACTGCAATCCCTTTGACTGTAAGAAAAACGTTCGTTCATTCGTTTGTTCATTTGTGTGTTCATTTTAAAGTGAACACTTCTTGGGAAGTAGTAAAAGGCAAAAGATTTATTCAATCTGAAAAGAAACCAGAGTATTGTTGGGAAATAAGAAAGATATCTGGAGCACATTTCCCTCTTGGTACGGTATCTGTAAGAAGTATTACATGTGTAAAGCTCAAAATGATTTATGGCTGTGTGAACATCCAGAACAATTTTGAACAACAGTACTAATGCCACAATTATATATTTTGAGGGATATATGGATGCCATAAAATCGATTCTGCCTATGTTTGCCAGACACCTCTCATTTCATTGTCTGTTCATTGTTTGTGCCTTGATGGAACTGTATTTTGCAAAAAATCTATTCATACACATTTGCTCAAATTCAGAGCTGGAAAAATTTGCACTCTTGGAAATTTTCTGCTCTTCACAAAAATATGCCAATCCCTGAAAATACATGCACTTTCATTCTTCAGCCTATGGGGGGGATATTAATTTTTGTTCTATCTTATGTATTTTTCTATAACTAAATTTATATATAAAAATGTAACATTAAAATGGCCCACAAGTCTCTCAAATCCACATGACTTGGGAATAGCTAGTCCACTGCAAAATACATAGGTCACATTCTTAGATAACTGAACTCATTCGAGTCCTCTGTAAATTGTTTTGACCTCCCTAGAAGCCTCTCATGTGCAGGCTATAGGGCATGTGCTAGCCTGTCCAAGGACAAAGGAGAGGTCAGGAGATCATTTCATGATCCAGCCTTCCTACCACTCTGATAATTACTCCAAAGAAGGGGAGGCCCGTATGCATATAAGTCAGAAGAAGCATCCTTCAAAAGTTCCATATTCCTCATGTCTACTTGAGGGCCACATGGACAGAAAGAAATCCCTAGGTCAGATACAAGAAGATGACACAATGCATAACCTGGTCATGCTACTAGAGCCAAGTATTCTATGTTCTATGCATACATTCTATGTATGCAGCATAATGTGTCCTATGGAAGTAGAATGAATCATACCACATCAAAGATCACTGAGTGAATAAAAACTGCATGTTTAATTTGCATTAATTTCCTACTTTCCTGCACAGACCAAATCAGGGCCTTTGGTCTGTAGGGAAATTTGGGCCACTTAGGAAATTGCACAAAATTGGACTGGGAAAAATTGTGCAAATCAAACAGAAGCATGTGTCTGGAGTTTTACTAATATTTTTGTAACACACTTACAGTTTCAAACAGGGCATGTTTGCATATTATATGGGCAAACCAAATTTTTCATAGAAGCCAAGCACAGACAAGGTGCATCCAACAGTTATAGCAGGGTCCACAAATTCCTTCTGAATATGGACATGTGAATATATGAACTAGCAATAGCTAGGAACACAGCAACTTCTCCAGAAGATGCTAAGAAGAATGTAATGCATTCCACTCCGTTATTATCTTCCTTTACTTACTTTTCTATCCCAGCTATATTTTGAAGACCAGACATATTGCATGAACAATCCTGCCTGATTTTCTTACTATGTCAAAATTCAATGCTTGCACAAAGAAGGAAAAAAATGCACCACCCACTGGTCTCCCCACATTCTCGACACGTTAAAGGGAATAAGGGAATCATTCCACAAACAGCGATTGTCATACCAAACCCAGTGCAGACTTTGATATTCCCATTATGGCAGCAATTAAGCATATGGAGAGTTTAGTTTTCATCATCAGCTCAGAATGGAAGAGCAGATTCAATCTAAACCTATAATAAGGCTAAAATTGGTCAGAGATGTAACCCTGTAATATGCTTGGAAATTAGATGTCTGCTGTTAGGTTTTGGCAGGTTTTGCCGTTGAAAGGATGCCATTCTGAGCTGCTGGCAGACCAACTAGCTGACCAGCGCATTTGCTCAGTAGAAAATGTTCAATTTCTCTCCTCTCTCTCTCTCTCTCTCTCTCTCTCTCTCTCTCTCTCTCTCTCTGTCTTTCTGTGTGTGTGTGTGTGTTCTGAGTGTATTTAGTTTCCCTAGCTAAATTACATCTTAGGAAGGAGAAACAGAATACAGGATAAATAGGTTTAGACTCTCCAGACGACTTGAGAAATTCCAGCAAAAACTTTAGCAGGTACATATGGGTAAGGTTCATGCTATTAATTAATTAATTAATTAATTAAAACACTTATATGCCGCCCCATCGCAACAAAGCCTCGGGGCGGCTTACAACATTTAAAATACAACAATATATTAAAACCTAACTATCTATCCCCCTCCCCTGCTATGCCTACACAGAACACAGATGCTTATCTAGGATGTTGGAAGGGAGAGATAACATGAGGGAAATGCTATTTGCTATTTGCCCACATGTGGGAAATAAGCAGGTTCACATTCTGGTAGGCTTAGAATGCTGGGAAATATGGAAATTGGGAAAAGAGGTAGTTGAAAGATGTTATTGTCACTGAGGGGTGGAGTAGATGTAGCCTCAAGTCAGTACTCTTCAAGTATCTTGGTCTGAACCCCCATAATTCACAGCCACCATGGTCAGATTGGGGGAAGTTGGAATAAGAGATGGGCATGGGTGCGAAGGGAGATGGATGGAACGAGGAAAGGCCAGCCAAGGCGCCTTACTCTTACTGAGTTCATCCATCAGCTCCAGTGGTCTTCAACTTTTTCCCATTAGGAAAGGTAAAGCAGGTAAAGGTTCCTGCTCTGCCTTATCCACAACAAACATACTCAGCCCTGAGATTCCAATGTGTCATTTTTGTTTTTATTTAAATGGAGGATCTGATTCACGATGAGGATCACATTTCCCTTAAAAGAGTGTTCATGAACATAGGGCAAATAGAAGGCTTTGCTTCTGTGGACCTATCTAGAGAGTCCTGACCTATTTAAAGCTCACCTCCCTAGGGGATGGCTCCTTAAGAAGGCCCTCCTCAATCAATCCTAACCTGTCTTTATGTTTGGAATGCATTATTGAAGCTGGTTAAGAAAGGATACCTGGTATAGAATGAAGGACCTGGAATGCTCATGGGAAATCATATTACATGCTTTGCAGTGAGGCATATCTTTCAGTCCTGAGGGCCACTTCCGGGGCCTGCTGGGGTGGCAGCAGCAGGGGGTGGTATGCACATGCATGCATGCACATCACCACCAAGGGGGTGTGGAAACCATCAGCCACCACTAACAATGATGTGAACCTTTATCTACTAAAGTTGGAAAGAATGCTCAGCGAAAACCATCCCAAATACCAAACTTCTGCATGTTTACTCAGAAGTAGGAATAAATCACGTAACAGCACCTTCAAATAGGATGCAAGCAGCAAACCTTTGTATGAGTAGATATTCAGAAGGAAGGAGGGCGTATCTCAACAGGAAACAGGTCTAAATTATTCCTCGCTAGGCCTTGTTCTCTCTCCTGGGCAAGGAAAAGCTCTTAACTCTATCAGCAGCTGATCAGTGAAAAGGGCTTTTCCCCATGAAGCCCTCAAAGAGCCTCAGCATTAGGAGTGCTCCATAGATGCCAGATGGGGGGCACGTTGTGGTTAGACTAGTGCGGGCTTTGTGACCACAGAATAAAAAGCTGCCCAGTCCCCAAATGTACCCTCATCTTGAGAGGGAATTTGCACTAGCCTTGAGGATGGAATGTGTAACCCCCTTGACCTGAGTATGATGGGGAAATCTGCCTGCCTGCCCGTTTGTCTGTCTGTGTCTGTGCATCTGCCACATTCAGGGTTCTGTACTGATAAAGTTCATTCAGGGCTTAGCAGGAAAATGCCTTTTCCCTGCACCAGTGTTGAGAACATTTCCTGGCCAGTGTGGGTCATACCTGGCTGGCTGACATTAAGACCAAGCAGCCCAGTCGCATTCCCAGCGATTTCAGTGAAACCAGAGCCAAGCCTACATGGATTCAAATAGACCAATTGGTGTTTGTAGTGGAGATCTTGAGCCAGTGACCCCCTGTCAGTGCTGCCTGGTCAGCTGAGGCATAAACAGCACTGCCCTGTGTGTTTTGGGTCAATTGCCCTTTGCTGTGATCCTGAGAATAAACCCATTTCTCTCACGCTTGTCTTGCTTGATTGGGCTTGCCTGCCAAGACCAGATCTCTTGTGCCTGACACCAGGGAGAGGGCAGGGCCTAGAGAAGCTGCTGCACGAGGCAGTTCTTCTCAAGTTTGGGGTTCGCATGGACATGGGCAGGAAGGGAGGGAAAGCAGAAGATGCTACTTCCCCTTCCCCTCTGCTCTGTCAGCAAGGACCGCAGGGCTTCGGATAAAGGGGACTGTCCACATTCAGATCTTCCTTCTGCCACTGGTATGAGCTGGCTGTTCTCTTCCATCACACCAAATGGAATCATTCTGGAAGAAGGCAAAAAGGAAAAAGAAAGAAGTAGTAGAAGACATTTTCTGCATCACCTTTTTCTGCTACGTGGCTTTGAAGACACAAAGGGACAGCTAATTTGGAAGGGCTTGGCAGTTATAGGCAGCCTATAAATACATGTATAAATAATAAATAGAAAAGAAAACCACAAAGAGAGGGGGGGGGAGAGAGGAGAGAGAGAGAGAGAGAGAGATTGTGTTCGGAAACACAAAGGTAAGGCAAAGATCATTATTAGGGGACAAGGGTTAATCCATGTCCTCCGGGACCCTAATGTACTGTGACTGAAAGAATGAACAAGGAAGACATGGGGGGAGGGGGGCATCTGCTCCCCCTCACTCTGCCTCTTTGGAATCACTTTGTGTTGCTCAGCCTCATACTGGCAGCGGTATAGAATGATGCACAGATCACTGAGAATAAGCAAATTTTATCATCATAATTCTATTTCCTTAATCCCATTTCTATAAACATGCTCAGCAACTTCAATAACCGAGAGCAGATTGTGTCGGAGAACATCTACGGAGGAAAATCCCATAAAAATGTGCTTCTAGCTAAAACGAAAAATGAATGTAATCAACTGAAAGGCTGACAAACACTGGCATAGACTTAGAATCACAGGTTCATGGGGTACCTTCTTTCTCTTCTTCTTCTTATTATTGCCATTCCAAGCTATATACATCTAAGCCCTATTGCCATTTGGAAGTGGCATTTTTCAATCATTGCTACCCAAGCATTACATGTAAAGAGAAAACTCTTGCTACCACAATATTGCATCCTCTATTTTCAAAACTCTTTTCAGCCTCACTTGGAGTGCAGTAATAATAAATTCACTGGACCATCACCAAATTTCTTCAATTATCTCAATTACTCATTAGCCGATTCTATGCCTTGCCATTTGTCTCCTTCCCACATGAACAGAAAATCAGTCTGTTCCCATGCACAGCCCTCTGCCTGTTACGTGTTTGCTGCACTTTATATATCAATATCCACTGAAACCATATTGAAGCCAACTGGGGAGCAGGAGGGGGAAATGCCCCAGAGGTTCATTAGGTAACCAATAATGTATTTGGTTGATGTGACCAGAATGGGAAGCAAGCTTTTAATATAAAGTCAGCATGTCCCTTTGCTTGCCCTCATTTTCACCAAATTAAATGAGCATGCAGAATTATACTAATATAGATCTCTTCCTCTGGCTAGTTTACCAGTGTTCAGATTACTTGTCCATCCCTTAGGAGAACCTCAGAATTATGAAGCAGTTGGTCACCGAGAGGGGCTAGACTCATTTTATTGCTTTCCATTCTCTACCCCTTTATGAGAAGGGATGTATGAAAAATTAATTTCAGTTCATTTTTGTCAGGATTTTACCAAGTTTGTACCCACCAGACCAAAAATGGACTCCTATACAACATGTAGTCAAAATTCATACCTTTCCAAGCTTGCAATGGGTTTGTAGACCTCTCCCAAAATGTATTTGACAATATGTGTGCATTGAAAAATACATATAAAAAGCATATCTCTGAAAAATATGCACATATAGACTTTAATTTATGTGGGAAGGGTTAGGAAGGATGAGTACATTTCAAAGATATGCACATTTGGAAAAAATGCAGATCAAAATACAGATGATTTTTCTTGTGAAAAAAAGACTCACAATCTGATACAGGCTCAGATCAGGATGAATCTTGAGGTGGAATTCAAAAAAAAAAAATCAGCAAATTTGGTTTTTGCTGATTTGCATATTCCTACACAGGAGTCATTACTCACTGTATGCTTTGCACAAGAAAGATCTAAATTTCAGTCCTCATTACATCCATTTAAAGGGATCTAAATAGCAGAGCTAGGAATAGGGGTGGTGTAAGAGACTGCCAAGACCCATGGGGTCAAGTCATCTTCATGCTCTGGCTATAGACTCTCAAGCAGCCAGGTATGAAGAGAAAGGTGGAGTAGAAGGCAGGCAGTGAGGTTAGGATACCCCAGAGGTGGGAGAGTGGAACTGCATCAGCAACAGCTCGGACTCATTCAGAGCAGACTATTAAGTTCTGGGATGTAGCAGGAGAAGGGAGAATGCTGTATGACATGCTAGAAGAAGGTAGAGGGTCCCTTCTGCCATCCCCTGCCTGGCTTCCTTGGGCAAAGAATTTGGAAGGACCTAGCAGGGGCAGATGAAAGAAGTGCTAGCATATTCAAATATCTAATTAATACCTGGTGTGGAAGCATGGAAGAAGGTTCAAGTAAAGAGAGACCGAGGAAGCCTCTCCCACAGGAACAGACAAGCCCTCCTTCAAGGGAAGTGTGCCAACAGAAGGGCAGGTATTTCAAACCAAGACTATTGGATATTTTGGGGATGCAAAGCTGGGAGGAGGAGAAGGGAGGTGCATATCTTTACCTTGAAGGAGAACCTCTAGGCTGGTTGGGTAACCAGACTTGGACAATCTATGTCCTGTCTTGGATAGTTTCACATGTGTCCATTCACTTTCAGTTCCATATTATTTTAACATTTTAAAAAATGCACAACATTTAACACATCTTTAAACATGCACTTTTCCTTTCTTACAAGGATACCTGTTTTCTAATGAGCACATTGGTGTGACAGTTGGGTGTCAGGTCTGTTTATATCTGAGTTTGTTAAGAAAGCTTTCTAGATCATCTCTAGATTGGAAGGACCTCTACCCGGGACAATATACAGGTACTGAAAGTGGTGCTCCACCTCCTTTCCTCTCTGTCCACATCACTACTAGACAGCCAATATTGGCCATCCAGCTGACTCGCAGGGTAGGAAGCATGTGGAAATGAAGATCACTTCCACGCTCCTCCTTCCCTGCATAGGGTGTCCATAATTCCTTGAGGCCAAATGCTTACAGGCATCCCACTGGAATGTACCCTTAGTCACCCTATATTCTCATCAGTCTAGTCTCAGAGCTTTTAAAGCACAAAAGGTACTGCAACACAGGAGAGCTGACAAACACTGTATTGACCTGCCCAAATCATTTGGCCCAAATATGGAGCTGTTACACAGTGAACAGGTCCATCTTGCACACTGCAAACCTTTGATCCACATTTTCCTGGGGAATTTTTACACTCCCCACCAGCAGTTTCCAGATTATGATTATTAATTTTTCCCTGGTAACATTTTTCAGGCAAGAAGTCAGGATGCCAAACTCTTCCCCATCTCTGTATAAAAGAGTCCATGTATTTTTACACTTTTAGAGATAGAAACATAGAAACACAGAAACATAGAAACAGAGCGAGTCAGAAGGGGCCTCCTGGGCCATGTAGTCTGACCTCCGGCACCAGCCGGCTCCGCTCATGACATGCCCACCATGTGCATGTCCAGCCTGTCTTTGAACACCCTCACCGATGGGGCCTCAACGACCTCCCGTGGAAGCCCATTCCACGCCCTCGGGGTCCTAACTGTCAGGAAGTGCTTCCTGGCATCCAAATGGAACCTTGGCTCCCTGAGCTTGGCTCCATTGGAGCGCGTCTTGCCTTCCTCTGCAGGGGAAAACAGGCCTCTTCCCATCTCCATGTGACTATTTATTTTCAGCCATCTGATTATTTTCAGATGGCTGAAAATAACTTCTGGGTTTTTATATTGCAGAGGGAGAGGCAGCCATGGATGCCTAGTGTCTTTCATACAATCTGATTTTTTATTTTTATTTTTGCACCTAGCAGAAGTCATCCACATTCCTTTTAAAGAAAGTAACAAACTGCAGATTATACCCTTCCTTATCCACCTGTCAATTAATGTTTTCCTCTGTGTCCCAGGGATTACAATGTGGAACCCAGATGATTTTTATTGTTATACTGGAATGGACAATCTGTGGTCCTTGGGCTAACTGAATGATTCCCTTGGCCTACCTCCAAAAGCCCTCTGCAAGTCATTAATTTGGACCGTAAGGAAAGTCCTCTGTCCTTTCCCCAACAGCTCACTGGATGCAAATGAAGAGGTGAAGAGCGAATGAGACAAGAGAGTATCAGAGAGTGAAAGGTAGATAATGAATGAGAGTGAGAGAGAGAAGAGGGAAGAAAAAGAGGTTCTTAACAAATTGATGACTTTGGCTTCTGATGGATCATCCATACAGGAACGTATTCCTTGACTGAAAAGGGATTCTCAACTCTTACAATCCGCAATTGAAATTTCAAGCCAATCCATTTATGTTTCGTCCCAGTTACATCTTGGATGAAACATATGCCCCCCAAAACACACATGACTTTTGAACCAATCATTGAAAAGGAAAAATGGAAACATAGGACTCTTCAAGATGACCATCTATATCTCTCTGGAGACTAATAGGGTTATAATACAATGTGTTAACTGCTTTAAATTGCAAATTTCTGTTTTGGATTCCCAGCGATGAGTTCCCTAGAGTTGGGAAGCACGTAGGAGTTGTGCATGGAAGGAAAAAATGGCATTTGGAAGCTTCTTCCTTTACAAACTTGTGTACACAATGCTAAAAACATATCACCCATACAGCTTGGAAGGAATGAAAAATGATCAAGGCAACTTTGCTTCAAGTTTTCACAAGCTTCAGCTTTCAGTTCTTCTAAAAGTCTAATTGATTAATCTACTTCTAAGTAAACAAGTAAATAACAGATGATGGATTTGAGAAAAAAGAAAGAAACCTAAGCAGAACTGAAAAAGAAGTGGGGGATAATTTAGACTCTGCATCTTTTAGGCCCATTTCCAAGTAAATTTAAAGGTCTTGAAGTATATGGAGGTGGTATGTTGTGCCCAGCAGTGCATAATCAACTTAATTGCTTCCAACTTATTTTCCATATGGGATAAGTGAAAAACAGAATTGTAGCACTGTTAATTATCTTGCACTCCCTGGTCAGCAATTAATTTTTAACAGAGGCCATGTTTTGAACTGAGCAAGGCTGCAGGGCTAGCAGTATTCACTTCCTACATTGACTTTCTCACACAAAGGCAAGGGATCTTTAATCCCTCCTACCATGTATATAGTTTCAGGGGCTTTATGTATAAAGGGCCTTTCCCTTTATGCATCTCAGCTGGGCTACTTAATGGCCTTTAAACCATAGAAATGCTATAAACTTGGTATGAACGTATCCACCAATTTTAGTTATTTCAGTTCCTTATTTTCCCAGTCCTTGGTCAGTTCCACCCCATTTCTACAACAATCAGGAACTTGGACAACAGACAGAAAAGGACAGAGTGAGTCTGCAGCTTCTGAGGCACCCCCTTACTTCTGTATCCTGCAGGTCAGACTCTCTCTCTCTCTCTCTCTCTCTCTCTCTCTCTCTCTCTCTCTCTCTCTCTCTCATTCTCTCTCTCTTTATTTATATATATATATATAATTAATATATATAATTAACATTTTAAACTAACACTAAAAAACATCAAACATGGCAAACATTGGATTTACTGGGTCAACCTCCTACTACATATTTTTTAACATTCTAAAGTCAAATTTCTCCTTCAATGATAAAGTCAATCTATCCATTTCTGCACAGTCCAAGATCTTTCTTACAATCAATCCATCGGTGGGCAGCTCCTCACTTTTCCAATATTGAGCAAATGCAATCCTTGCCACTGTGATTAGGTGCAGCATCTGATACATTTCCTGTCTGTTAACGTCTTCGGGTATGATGCCTAACAAGAAAACTTCGGGTTTAAAAGCAAAGGGTTTTTGTAATATTTCCTCCATCCATCTATGTATTTTAATCCAATACTTTTTTGCATTATCACAAGTCCACCACATATGATAAAATGTACCCTCTTTATGTTTACATTTCCAACATCTATTTGATTTATTTGGAAACATCTTAGTTAATCAACTTGATGACAAATACCATCTATAGAACATTTTATATAAATTTTCTTTATATGAAGTTGCTAATGTTACTTTAATGTTTCTTTCCCATAGTTTTTGCCACTTTTCTAGGTCAACATTAAATCCAAAGTTTTGTGTCCATGTTATCATAGTTTCCTTAACCTGTTCCCCTTCCATTTTCCTGTCAAGTAAAAAATCATACAGTCTTTTAATAATTTTCTCATCTGTTTTAAGCATCACTTGATCAAATTCTGTTAGGTCATTGTAAAACCCCCATGTTTTACAATCTTCAGCATATCTCGATTGCATCTGCACCTTATACCACCAGGAAATATTAAGTCCCTGTTCTTGTATTTCTTGCTCCAGTTTCAGGCCACCATCCTTATCCAAGATATCACCATATCTTATGATCTTTTCAAAGTTCAATACATTTGGATATACAAAAGCTTCCATAGGTGAAAGCCATCTTGGTAATTTATTATACAGTTTTAGCTTTAATTTTTCCCACACTGACATTAAAGATCTTCTAATAAAATGACTCAGAAAAGACCCATGTGACTTAGCTTTTTTATACCACATGTAAGCATGCCATCCAATCTGTAAGTCAAGACCTTCAAGATACAAAATTCTCTTATTTCGCAATGTTAGCCATTCTTTTAGCCATGTTAGAACAGATGCTTGGTAATGCAAGATCCAATCAGGAAGACCAAAACCTCCATTCTTTTTAGCTTCCTGAAGCATTTTTAATTTAATCCTTGGTTTATTTTTTCTCCAGATAAATCTCGAGATATGAACATTTAAGTCACCAAAGAATTTTTTATCAATTTTTACGGGAATCATTTGAAACAGAAACAGAAGTTTAGGTAATATATTCATTTTAACAAGTGCTATTCTTCCCTTTCTTTCTCTACTCCATGGCTGTGGACAGCAGCCAGCTAGGAGGGCAAGGGCCAGCAGAACAGATAATGTGGCATGAGCTATTCTGCCCCCAGGACCTGCCACCTGTGGTAGCTACCTCACTGTGCCCATAAGCACCTCTGTTGAAGGGCAGCGCTGCTTATGGCCTGCCCTGAGGCTGCCTGGGTGTTTGGAAGACGCTATCCTGTTCAATTTCTGCCCATGTCATCTCTGAGGAAGGGACACTATCTTGTTCTTCACCTCAGCCAACAAAACATCTTGGTCTGGCCTTGACAAAAGTCTGCAAAAACTGTCATATAATTGAGTGGTTGCATTTATCCCAACAGGCAAAGTTTTGAATGTATTTTTGCCCAATATGTACATTTTCTGTGTAGTTTTGCTATATCATGGTTAAATATAAGGGGATTTAGGCATGGTTTTTCCGGTCTTTTTTGATACGCATTTTGGGGTTCATTCTGCTGCTGCTTCACATTGCAAAGTACCAAGAAGTACAAAAGACTGAGCAATACTGCAGTATCCTAGAGTTGAGAGAAGTGCCGGGCTCTGCAGTGGCAGGGCTGCTGCCTTTACAGTGCCTTTGCCCTCTACACAGAGAGCATCCTAGAAAGAACTTGTCTTGGAGGTGGGGCACAGTGAGATGGGGGAAAGGTAAGATGGGGTGGCCCCAGGCCAAATTCCTTCACTGTGAGAGATGGATCTGCAGGCTTGTGCTGACTTCTCATAACTTGTACCAGCCTGCCAATACCCATGAGCACAAACCAAAGGGAGGGACACGACATGGTTCTGCTATGCCCAATATGGATTCTTCTGCATGTGTGCATTGCTCCCATGGAAGGATTAGATTGAGGCCCATGTGCCTTATTGAGTGCTCATAAGCTGACTTCCCCTATTGTCTTTCTTCCATTCAGCCAGCATTTAACAAGGAAGTTTTCTGAGTGTCCACACTGGTGATGTTTGTGGAATCTAGGGGGACTGTGCCAGTGCACCCGTGTGCTTGTGCCCATTTTGGTTATTTCAGTTCCTCATGCTTCCAGTCCCTGCTCAGTTCTAACCTATTTCCACAACAACTAGCAACTTAGAAAAGTGCTGATGTTGGAGAAAGGGGTTAGTCTGCATTTAAATGTGAACTGACCTAATTTTGCATTTTTGTACCATATTTGCATTTCCCTGAACTGTGCAATTGAGTTCTCCATTCTGAAAATGCACACACAACTGTATCTGTTAGGCACATGTGCACACAAAAAGCATGTATCTTAGAAAAATAACATTTAGAATATTAGCATATTAGGATTAATATTAACACATTAGAATAACGTATTAGGACAGTTGCATGAGACATCTGTATATAAGGCAAAATGCACAAAATTTTTCTTAGGAAAAATGCATACTTTTTTAATTCAAAAATTCCCCTTAAATTCAATTCGGTGTTCAGGATGAATCAATTTAAGACTGAAAAACTAAGAAACTGAGAAAAATCTACACTTACATCTCTGTCCCAGATGTTTGTGTTTATTCTGCTGAATAATTGTAGGTGAATTGACAAATTTCAATCTGCAGTGGAAGCATTAATGACGTACACAGAAATCGTATGGTGTCTGAGAGAATGTCCCAAGGATCCAACATGTTCTGAATTCTACTCTACCGACACTCTTATAAGTTTGAAAGAGGGGACCTAGGTGAAGAAATCTTTCCTCATGGCCACCAGAAAGAGAACAGTTGTGGCTGTTTCCCAAGGTCAGTATTAGTATTTTGCAACTTCCCAGGGGGAGAAAGAGACATTCTAGTGGGCAGCGAAGAGAAGAGAAGAGAAGAGAAGAGAAGAGAAGAGAAGAGAAGAGAAGAGAAGAGAAGAGAAGAGAAGTGTGGTCCTACCTGGCCAGTGTGGCATCTAAGGGAAAAAATAAGGAGGATGGAGTATGAACATTGCTGCTACTGCTGTTTCTATTCTACCAGGCTTCTGTCTACAGAGCACTAACATCAGAGCGCTCCTTTAAATAGCACAATGTTACACCCTTAGCTTAAGCTGATTCAAACTTGCTTGATGTTCTTCAAAATCTGCTGGGTCCTCCCATCACTGCCTTATGCACAAGCTCCCCAAATTGAAAGATCTCTCTGAAAAGGTGCACAGTTGTACTGAGCATGTGTGCGCGCAGAGCCATAGTCCCCCAGCAACACCTTCTGGAATCGGCCGTTGAGATAGGAGCAGAACCACTGCAAAGCAGTGCCTCCAACCCCCAATCCCGTTAGCCTATCCAGAAGGATACCATGGTCGATGGTATTGAAAGCCGCTGAGAGGTCCAGGAGAACCAACAGGGACGCACTCCCCCTGTCTCTCTCCCTGCACAGGTCATCATACAGGGCGATCAAGGCAGATTCAGTGCCGTACCCGGGTCTGAAGCCGGACTGAAATGGATCCAGATAAACTGTCTCATCCAAGAGTGCTTGGAGTTGTCCCACCACCACCTGCTCTAGTACCTTGCCCAGGAATGGGATGTTGGCCACCGGTTTATAATTGGTGACCACTCTGGATCCAGGGATTCCTTCTTTAGGACTGACCGGACTATCACCTCCTTTAAAGGTGTAGGCACCTGGCTGTCTCTTAAAGAGGCGTTGACCACCTCCAGGATCCAGGACACAATCCTGTCCTTGGCACTCTTTAGTAGCCAAGATGGGCACGGGTCCAGTAAACAGGTGGTTGGGCGTACCAGTCCAAGCACCTTGTTCACATCATCAGGCCGCAAGAACTGAAATTCATCCATCAATGGGGGACAGGACGATGTCGTTGGCCCCTCCCCAGAAGAATCTGAGTCAATAGAAGAGTCCAGCTCGTGACGAATCTGAGCGACTTTCTCCCTGAAATGCTCAGCAAAGTTGTCACAGTGGGCCTTCGAGGGTGGCACCAGATCTTTTTTGGGGCCAGGATTTATCAGCCCCTGCACCACCCAAAGAGCTCCGCCGGACGGCATTGTGAAGAGGCAATGGACGCGGAGAAGAACCTCTTCTTCGCCGCCCTCACCGCCACAGCATAGGCCCAATAATGGGCTCTTAAGTGTGTTTGGTCAGATTCATCCTGTGATTTCCTCCACCTACGCTCTAGTCATCTACCAACCCGCTTCATCACCCTTAATTCATGTGTGTACCGCGGGGATGAACAGGCTCTGCCCGGTGGGAGAGGGCGCTTAGGAGCGATCATGTCGATAGCCCTGGTCATCTCCCTGTTCCACAATTCAACCAGGGTATCGACAGGAGCACCAGCCTTGTCAACCAGAAAATCCCCCAGAGCCCTCAGGAATCCATCTGGAGCCATCTGACTCCGGGGGCAGACCAACACAATCGGGTCCACACCCTTGCAGAGGGAGAGGCCACTTTCGAGCTCAAACTTCATGAGGAAGTGATCTGACCATGACAAGGGTGTCAAGCATATATTTCTCACCCTCAGATCACCCTCTTCCCACCCCATCGAGAAAACCAGGTCCAGAGTGTGTCCACATTCATGGGTCGGGCCGCTGACATGTTGAGACAGCCCCATGGCCATCATGGAGGCCATGAAGTCCTGAGCTGCCCTGGATAGATCAGTCTTGGCGTGGAGATTGAAGTCCCCCAGGACCAACATCCTGGAGGTCTTCAACACCAGGTCTGAAACGATCTCCGTCAGCTCAGGCAGGGAGTCTGTTGGGCAGAAGGGTGTGCGGTACACCAACAGAATCCCCAATCTGTCTCGGTCATCCAACACCAAGTGGAGGCACTCCAGTCCCGGTCTCGAGGGGACAGGAAGCCCTGAGAGGAAGAAAGAAGCTCGACAAACCAAAGCAACCCCCCCTCCCTTCCCTGCCAGGCATGGGTGGTGCTGGACTAGGTACCCGGGTGGGCACAGTTGCAAGAGGGCAACATCTCTCCCCTCTCCTGCCCAGGTTTCCATGATGCAGGCCAGGTCGGCCCTTGTGGATGAGGGTGGCCTTATTTTGGACCGACCTGGCATTGAGCAGCAGCACCGTCAGGCCCAGGGGGCAGTTGACAAGGCTACCTGGCACCTGCCAGCTGGGGGAATAACCAGAAGGAGGGACAGGTGTTAACCATCTGTCCCTCCTTCTTCTAGGTGGACCCGTTAAACCCCCACCGCCATAGTGACCATTGCCCAACACCACCCCTATGGTGGCCCCCATGCGCTCCCCAGGTAACATATCCTAAGCTAAACTCGAGATGGGCCCCTATAACTGGCTAAAAAGAGTAAAACAATTAAAATCCCACCCACCACCACAGTTTGCAACCAGCAACTTGCCCACAAAGCCTCAGCCAGAGTCCCTGGCCAGCCCAGCCCCCGTCCGGCCCCGAATGGCCCTAACGGCTCACTACCCTTAGGCCGTTGCCCTTTGGCCACCGGCCTGAGGCTGCTGGCCCCAGGCGCCGCCGGTGCTTTGAAGGCCTCTGCCGGCCCCACCCCTGCCCTGCCTGACTCGGCACGACTGCCACTCACGCTGTAGAAGGGCGGGGCCAGAGCAGGACCAGGGGCCTTGGTACTTACACCTTTGCTTGCAGCAGCTCTCAGTAGTTAAAATAGTAGTAAGAGCTGCATACTATTTCCAGCTGAATCACTACCACTGCCAACTTGCCAACTTTCCTAACTGGCATTCAGATAATATCTGAAAAGTACTTTTTCAAAACTATCTAGAAGTTTGTAGTCACATAAAGTGACCAAACTACCAGAATTGGGAAGTGTCCTTCTCTGCACCTGTATATAATGGTTGTTCTCTGAGTGAGTCCAAATGCTCTGAGGTGGGCCAGATAAATGAGCATGGTGGGCTGGATCCGCCATGATACAATACAGAAAGAACCTTCAGGACCGGTAAACAATTAGCATGTCTAATAGAGTACCTCCAAAGGACAGGCCATTGGCATTTCTAAGGTGCATGTGGGCAGCAACATGGATTCCTGATCACATGAAGAATCCCACCTTAGGTCCAAAGCTGCTTGTACAATGTCAGGCTTTTCGCAGCCCTATTACATGGCAGAGCTTTCACTCATTTTGTCTGGGCAGAGTCATAGTTGTTCTAACAGAGGGAAAAGGACTGCTGGTTGGTATGTGGTGTTTCAGAAGGTCAAAGAGAAAGTCTGTTATTAATTTCTTCCTTTTTTTACTACTCAATAGCTGAATCTGTTTTTTATTTTTTTAAGAAAGTTAAAGACACGCAAACAACCAAAATTAACATAACACAAGAAAATCACAGCAAGAGGAGAAAAGGAGATGTAAGTCTAAACCTCAGTAGGAAGCAATCTGACCATGACAAGAGGGTTGCTTTTAATTCCCCTGCTTCTGGATCATTACCATCAAGAAAACCAGATCAAGGGTGTGTCTTTTTATATGTGTTGGGCCAATAACATGTTGATACAAATTTGGGATGAAAGTTAAGATTAATTGTGGAATTCACTTCCATGAGATGTAGCTAAGGTCACCAATTTGGATAGTATTAAAGGGGGATTGGACAAATTATGGAGGAGGCTATCAATGGCACTTGTATAGCTGGCTGTGTGTTGCTTCCAGGTTCAGAGGCAACAGTGGAACTATGTACACCAGTTGCTGGGGAACTTGCAGGAGGGTCTTACTGCATTCATCTGCTTGTGGTAACCTGTTGGCAGCTAGTTGGCCTCTGTGTGAGCAAAATGAACCTAGATGGACCCTTGATATGATCCAGCAGGGCTCTTCTAGTGCTCTTATACAATGGTTTAATAGTTCATCTTGTTCTAGTGTTCATATCTATCTCATCCTTAAGATTTTTATACCACCTGCTAGTACTTTAACGAAAATTGATGGCAACATTATGGAGCTTTGGATAGACTGTCAGAGAGTGTAAGCATTTGCTCTAAGAAATCCCATAGGTGATGGCAGTAGTGAGGAAAGCAAATCTCCACATCTGTTGCAAGAGATCGTCTATAATGGATGGAATGAGTTCTAGCCATACAATTTGTAACTGATAGTGAGGCATCCAAATCGTCATATGCATTCATGTATCATAAAAGGTGGAGTACATCACCCTAGAAGCAGGAGAGGGCCTCACCAAGTAGCTCACATTTTATACCTTCCCAAAGGTGGCCATTCATAAAGTGCAAACATGTGAAATGAAGAGATTTTGCTGGGGACAATGGCAGTAAGAAGGCAGGTTCCCTGAGGGAAGATGGCCATTCCGGGAGTCTTGCCCAAGGACTCTGCTAAACCTGGAGTTGTTATAGCTTCCAGTCATTTACGGTGGCCAACCAGAAACTTAATGAAACTGGAATTCTTTCCTGTGCACTTGGCACAAGAAAGGCAATGAAGTTGTCAGGATCTTGGCATGCCACAACAGGAGACATGGATTATTTTTCATTGATGGGTCTCAAATTGTCCAGGTTTTTTATTTGTTGCCTCTTCTGTATACACCAATGAATTGACCTCAGCCAAACAGGAGTGTGTGGGTGGGAGGGAGCTTCCTGGATGTTTCCCTGTTGAAATGTGTCATTTTGACAACTTTTATACTCATTAATAACACTTCTCAAGAGGCTTTGTGTATGGGGGAAAATAGAAACACATCCCAGTTGTGAAAGTAACAACATTGATACTCCTACGCCTGGAAGTGCATTCTTCTGAAACCAGTGCTGTGCAGCATCCATTCTGGATGTCATAATCTAGTTTGGAATTTTTGGAATCCATTCTTCTGTCTCTTTTGAAATGTTTTGCAGCAACAACGTGTAGAGTTTGGCTTATCCATAGAGAAAAGCAGTTAGAAAAGTTAATTTTATGGACATTTAAATTGCAATATTATTAGAAATGCTAATTTGCAGGAAAAAAAGAGTATAATCTAACACAGGTTTCAGCAGAGTTTCATGCAATGGAGTGTTTCTTCTTGGGTGTAGCCCTGCGATTTGCTCTGTTTTAAGTTTCTGTGTGGTTTTAAAGATCTCTGGATTTTTTAAAAATGGCAATATAGGCAACAAACCTTCTTGACATTTTGGCATTACAAGCTAGTGAAAAGTTTAGCTTTGTTTGTAGTCTGTTGTTTACTTTTGTAATGGAAGTCAGTCCATTCCTACGCCATGTAAAGGGACTTTCTTATCCTTTGACATGCAGCTTGCAGAGGGGGGATGTGTGCACAGGTTGTAGAGGGAGGGGAGAGCTTCACAGAGAAGCCTGGTATGGCAAGGCAGATTGGGGTATGCATTTGGATCCACAACTTCAGGTAAACTGGGTGATGCTGTCTCTTTTCAGCATCAGGGCAAACTTCTGAAGTCTCTCCTTTTATTATGGTGCCATAATAATAATAATAATTATTATCTCCTTGGCGCAAGGCCAAGACCTTTTTATTTAAATGCTATTTTAATTGATTGTTAAATTATTTATTGCTTTTATCTAACTCTGGGATGTTTCCAATTCTGTATATTTTTGTATATTGTTATTTATTTGTTGGAAGCCACCCCAAGGCTTATGAGAATGGGGCAGCATACAAGCACTCCAAATCAATCAATCAATCAATCAATCAATAAAATATGGTTGGTCACCCTGCAGTGGGGCCAGGAATATCTATTGTATGCCTAGTTGGACTGGCATAAGTCCTTGTTTAGCCTGTCCTGGAGGGTTCCTGCACCGAACAAGCTGTGCTGTTTGGCTGGAATTGGCAGAACTGCTTGATTTTTTTTTCTTTTGTCACGGTTTAGTCAACAGAAGAGTACAAAATGGAAAGGACTGCCAGTCATGAAGCATGGGGACATGTGAAGAGGAAATTTCAGCCTTGGCAAAAGGTCACATAATGAAGGTACCTGCAGCATGGGATGTGAAACTAACTGCTTTTTGGCAACATCTTGCTGACATTTCTGATCAGGAACATACTGGGGTTGGGTTTCCCTTTTGTTAGCGACTTCTTCATTGGAGTTCCTTGTTGACCATATAGCCCCAAATTAAACCTTTTCTGTTTGTGAACAAATAAAGGTATGGACAACTTATGGCCAACCTTTATGTCTGTCTACACTTTTCCTCTTTCTCTACCTATAATGTTTATGGGTAGACAAATTAGTCAATTTCTGCCCCATTTCACTTTTTCATATCTTGGTCATAAGTATGGATGGAGAAGAACTTCATTTGGTCCTAATTTTAAGAGAAATGACCTCTTTCACACCTCTTTGAACTCAGTTCCACTTCAGATCATGCACATCTCCAAATACTGTGGTGAGTTCTTACCTTCAGAAATGCCTATATTGGGGAAGGCTGCATACAGGAATTGATCCATACAAAAATATATTTGATTTTTCCAATCAGTTCTAATAATATCCACAGAACAACCTGAAGATTGGATAGAATGCGTTAGGACTGAATACTTGCAAAACAGACCCCAGGCTGTTTTTGCATTGACAGTAAGAAATGTATTTAAAATGGTACTTTATATAATAGGGGTTTTCAAAAAGTTTCCACAGCATTTTTAACTCTGTTAAGAATTTCAAAAACAAATCATGTCACTTTTCTACATCATGTCACTTTTCTATATAGTCACCTTCCTTTGTGATGCATTTTTCCCAGCATCATACCAACTTTTTAATGCCATCAGCAAAAATATATAAAATACATTTATAAAATATAAAAGTGTGGAAACTTTTTGAAGACCCCTCGTATAACTTGCTTCTAAATCTGTATTTCTTCCCAAAAATATGTATTTTAAAATACATTTGGTTACAATAATGATGTCAGTATTATTTGGAAAGATTAAAAGTCAGAGGTAAAAGTGTACAATATGCACACTAGGATGAAGTTCTTTAAATTCAAATTTGAATTTTCTTCCAACTCAATTCCATATTATATTTTAAGTTTTAAAAGCTTTTCTTCTGATTCCTGTGAAAATCCATTTACTTTTCCATGGACCTGTCCTGAAACATATGCATCCACAATGTGTGTCTTTGGAATGCATACTTTCTTCTCCCGAGAAAGTTTTTATGACTAAAAACATAATTCATGCCATTTTTCAAAAGTACACAAGCTGTCAAATACATTTTTGGGCATCTGTGAATCACATGGCAAGCTTGGAAATGTATGGATTTTAATCATAGATTGTGTCTAAATCTGTGCTCTGGAAGGTGCAAAATGGATAAACCCTGATAAGTCTTACATATTAATGCCCAGAGTATGGGAAACAAGCAGCGTAAACTTGAACTCTTAATAGGAGGAAGGTGAATGCAACCTAATAGGCATAACCAAAACTTGGAGGCTAACTCCCACGAGTGGAATTTAGCAATTAATACAACTTGTTCAAGAAGAACAAAAGGAACAAAGGGAGGTGGAGTCACACTGTATGTTAAATATAGCAGTCTCTGCACATGAACATGAACAGTCTCTGCACATGATAACAGCCACTATCTGTTATCTTGGAAAAACCATGGAGGAAAGGGGAAGTGCCAGAAGATTGGAAAAGGGAAAAAGAAAGGGGAAAAAAAGAGAAGAATCTGGGAACTACAGACCACTTAGTCTGATATCAATCCCTGGGAAAATTCTGGAGCAGATTATAAACCAGTCTGCAAACTCCTTGAAGTCAACATGGACAAGATCAAATCCTGACAGTCCAATCTGACCTCCCTGATGGACTGTGGGAATCCTGTGGATATAGTATATCTTGACTTCAGCAAAGCTTTTGACAAAATGCCTTATCATATCCTGATTAGCAAACTAGCTCAAAGTGGATCTATAGCTGGCTACAGAACTGGACTCAAAGAGTGCTCATCAATGGTACCTTTGGCGGGGGCACTCTCACGCAGGCTGGCCTCTATTTTTGAGGCCTTGTGGAGAACGGATGAGGTTCCAGAGGACTGGAGGGTGGCCCCAGTGGTCCCAATCTTCAAAAAGAGTAGTAGAAAGGATATGGGGAATTACAGGCCAGTTTGGCTTATGTCCATTCTAGGAAAGACAATGGAAAGGGTCATAATAGTGAGAGATCTAGTAACCCTAGATAAGGAAGGGATATTGGCAACCATGCAACATGGTTTCCTCAAAAACAGGTTCTGCCAGATGAACCTTGTGGAATTTTATGACAAGGGTTCAAGGTGGCTAGATGGAGGGGACATGGTCGATGAGGTTTACCTGGATTTCAGCAAGGCCTTTGACAAAGTGCCACATGATATTCTGGTTGAGAAATTGAGGAGTTTTGGGATAGACTGATGCACTGTCCGATGGATTAGGGTATGATTGATGGACTGAAAGTAGAGGGTAATCATTAGTGGGGAATCATTGGGATGGCAGTCAGTGACGAGTGGGGTCTCCCAGAGATCTGTCCTGGGACCAATCCTGTTCAATCTTTTCATCAATGACCTGGAATGGGGGGTGACCAGTCTGCTGATCAAATTCGCAGATGATACTGAAATGGACATGGTGGCCACAGCTACTCTAGAACCAGAAGTATCTAGCTAGACTATGGAAGTGGGTGGTGGAAAACAGAATGGTATTCAATGAGGATAAGTTGCACTTGAAACTCCGGCATAGGTGCCATTGCTACAGAATTGGGGACAGGTGGCTGGAGAGTGGCACTTGTAAAAGGGATCTTGGGGTACTTGATAGCAGGCTAAACATAAGTCAGCAGTGTGACATGGTGGTCAAGAGGGTGAATGCCACCCTTGGTTGCATAGCCAGAAGCATGGCTTCTAGACCAAGAGAGGTATTACTGCCACTCTGTACAACTCCGGTGTCCCCACAGCTGAAGTATTGTGTCCATTTCTCAGCCCCTCATTACAAGAGGTATATGGCAAGGTTGGAATTGGTGCCACAAAGTGCCACAAGGATGATGGCTGGTTTGCAGGGTAAGTCTACAGTGGCCCAGCTTTTCCTAGGTAACACGGATTCTGTGCGTTGTCATACTTGAGGTAGTGGTGGGGGGGGGGTGTCTTGTTTTGTTTTTACTTTCTGTAATTTTACACAAATTTAATCATAGAAAATTATGGGAAAAACCCCATTCTCATTTTCCTCCATAGAATAAAGCGTGAAAATATACATCTTGGGGTTGTGATTTGTGCATATGCACAAAATCCTGTTCTGTCAATGAAAAGATAGTATAATGAAGGTTCCAGAAAATCATTGTTAATGTGGGCAGAATCCATTTAACAGAAACTATATATCCCTAGTTGGAAGTTATCTTTTTGCACATAGAAAGCATTTTTTCTTTCAAATGTGGACATCCCACCTAGAGTCTGGAGTGGTACAGTCTATTCTACCAGCTCAGTATCCTATAACCTTTCATTCCTACATGTTTGAGAACCAGCCTGACAACCTTCGAGGAAAGGTGAGATGCAATACGTGATAAACAACAGGTGACATTTTGCCATGCACTTGGCAGCTCTGAGCTCTCCTTTTAATTCTGGAATTTTGATTGGGATAGCTGAGCTTTAAGCAGAGTTCATGAGGCCAGAATTTCTGCTGCAGGGGGAACCAATAGAGCTTGGCATAAAACAAGTGAATAAAAGAGTGGGGGAAATCAGAAATTGAACAGCAATTTCTTGACAATTAACTGTGACTGACCCAGGGGGGATGATAATGACACAGCAGAATGCCTACTTCACTTCCCGAAATGCAATCCCTAATGATGCAATTTTATCTTCCAGCTCAGCAGATGGTCAATAACCTGCCCAGGAGATTGTATTTCTTCCTTCATTTGCTTCTCCTGCAGAGAAATTGCAGCTTGGATTAGACCAAATGTATCTTTTTTTAAAGGTGATTTAAAAAAGAAAAACCCTGATATGTGTTCCTTTACCCATTCTGCTTAAAGACAAGGAGGATTGTAGCCTCAGTGCCAGTGGTGATGAATCCAGAGCAGAGATTGAGCAAAGCATCTGTACAGAAGTTGTGGAGGGTGGGCGGGTGAGAATGAGAAATTAAAATGTAAATCATAAAGTAATTGGCTTTTTGTGCATAGTTTAGACAAGATTTACTTTGAAGAATGGCTTTGTGCTGGAAACGCAGCAGGCCCAGCTCCATGTGGCACGTTCACACTTAATAATGGCAACTAATCTAGGCCATAAATATTGCAAACAACACCATTTGAATGGGAAACCCTATGAACCGTAATAAACCCCCTGTGATTAATTCCAAAACCACTCTGTTCATATTAGACCTGAGGTGGCTTCCCTGATGAGATCAATACAGTGTAGCCAAGTGATTCTAATAGAAGCTTTATTATCTTTTAATCTTCAAGAGAACAGCAACTTTCTCCATGTTTTTTCTCCTGAATTCTACAGCATGCTGTAAGCTCACTTCTTTCACAGAGCAACCTTGATGCTGCTTGCTTTGTTTTGAGGCTGTGTTCTCCCCACCTTCCCATTTTCTCCCTGAAATGAAGATACATTAGAGCCTTTTCAAGGATTTATCAATAATATGACATGGTTACTGTTTGCAGAGCCAACAGCTAAAAGGCACATTTGTATGCTGAGACTTACAATTGGTCATAGTGACCTTCCCTGTCAGCCTCAATTTTTGCAGCAGACAAATGCCTGCAGTGCATGAGTGGTAAAAGGATGGAGGGAAAAGGAATAGGGAGATAGGAGAGGGCATATGGCAGGATATTGATCTCCAGGCATCCAAAAACACATTTTTAGAAGCTGGGGTGCATGCACAGCTCAGCCATCCCATTCCATAACATTCACCCTTGAATAACGGGAATAAAAGATGATGCTATAATTCTCTTTGGTTAAATGACAGGAGGTAGACAGGGGACACTGGTAACTCCTGTCAATGGGATTTCTTAGCCACTGGCACCTCCATTTTGAATTTTATAGGAGCTATCCATGGTACTAAATGGCACCCCCAAAAGAGGATTATCACCATGGGTTGCCCCTATAAAGCTCAGAACAAAGACTGCAATGGGTAAGGACACAACTGATCCCCAGCCCACAGGTACTAGTGCTAGGTTCTAGGAATGGATATTGAAACTACAGCTACAGCACTCCCTACCAATTCGGCCATTAGGGAGTGGAGTTTGGTTCTCCCCCTTTTGCTTCAGACTATATAGAATTATTCCTGAGAAGCACATATAGCTAAGTCACTAATTCTATCTATGAAGTCGGTGCAAATGGTTATCAACTAAAGGTGAATTTATTGCCTAGAAGATGGAACTGGGTCATTCCCACCAGGTCTGACCTCATGGTGACCCTGAGCTCCACAAAAGGCTTATGCATGACCTGTTTCCTTCATTTATGAGTTGCATAAATTGGGTATAGAAAACCCACATGCATGCAGTTCATTAGGCAAATGAAATGATGAAAGCATAAATCAGGGGTTCAGCCAGGCAGGCACAATTCTCATCCCCACTCTATGTATTCATTTGTATGCTCGGTACCGTTTGCACAGATCTTGAGTAGAGTTGGATGAAGCTATCAATTGCAGCTCTCCAGTTCTCAGTCCTCCAATCTTCAGCTCAGTAGTTCATCTAAAATTCTGAGAATTTCTTCAATTGATAGTTCAGTTAATCCCAAGGACCGATACCCGTTTTTTGAGAAGAGAAAGTCTGAAAAGTAATAAACAATTTTGTGCAGTTTGTATGCAATTTCGCCTAATATGGGTAAGTGCTATGCCGAATCCTGCCTACTTTTGTGCTAGTCTTCCCTTTGGGCCTAGGAGGCATTTTTTTCTTCCTCTTTTGCAGCAGTGGCAAGAAACGTGAAATATTTTATAATGGGATGGGGAGCAGGGCATCTGCCTGCTTTATTCAACATATGAATAAATGAGGCTCTGGAGACTGCTATGTGTCTTTGATACTTTTAAAACGCTTCCCATCACAAGGCTATTCCCAAACGACCTTTAGTTCAGCAATTCCTGAACGGGCAAATGTCACGTGGTCATATGGCCATTCTAGGACAAGCTTCTGCATTGAATGCCTCTGGTGAAGAGTTAGAATTATTGCAAGCAGGAATTAAATTTATTTTTTTAACTTAAAAGTTTAGAAATGTTCTGTTCTGCATTGGAAACTCTTGTTTGCAACAATAGTTCATATTTCTGCTATTTTGCCTCCACATATGTTAATGATTGATATGATGGAGCAGATTTTTTTTTTCATTTTTGGCATTTCAAAACCCTCATAGAACATTGAGCTTTCCTTTGTCTTAAGTCATGTCACAAATCATGCCCATTATTATTATTATTATTATTATTATTATTATTATTATTATTATTATTTGGTGGTCGTACGTGCAAAACAGCAGGAAAGCCAGTGTCACAGTCAGGCAATTGAATCCACAAACTTTAGCCAGCAGCAGATTTTAAGATTCTCTTTTACCCAAGGTGGACATCATATTCTCTCTGCAATACAGATTCATAAAGTGAAGACCTCGGCCCAACCTATTTATGGCATCCCTATCTGGATTTGGTGATTTCATTCCCAAAATGGAAAAAATTCCAGTTTGTTTTTCTTAAGCAGTTACTGGACCTTTTTGGTGTGTGGAATGAGGCCATTTATCTGAAAGTAGGGATTCCATCTGTCGAGTGTAAGGTATGGATCGAACCCTTTAAACAGTGGCCACATTTACATTTGCCAGCAGCTTCTGATACCTATGTAAGCTAGACTTCTGTGCAGAAGTGCTGGGCCACTATGGGTTGGAGGAGACCCAATTACTTGTTGTGCAATGATTAGTAGACTTGGATCATCAATATTTGAGAACTGCTGCTACCAAAACTTGTTCCTCACTATTTCATAACTGCAGTAATTGCTGTAATAATTGATTTATACCAACCCCATATCTGTCCACACTAACTATTCCAAAGAGCATTTACTCTTGCCCATTTTAATGTGCTTTCATCAGCACTATTAAAGGGATGGTTTAATAAGATCCCAGTCAATGAATTGGCATGTTTCTGTGGTGCTGGAGCAGTAGAAACAGTGGAACATGTTCTCCTATATTGCAGCTTCTATAGGGAATGAAGAGAGAAATTGATCAAGCCATTAATAAAATACATTTATGGGAATAATTCTTCCACTCTTGTAGCTATGTGTTTAAGGGATGTATCCTCTTATGTTACGGGAAATGATGCCAATTTTTTATGGCTGCAGTGCAGATTAGGAAAAATGTGGTCACCCATTTAAGTGAAAACAATGAATAAATTATACTTGTTTTAAGTGTGCTTTAATATTTCTACTGCTACTTTACCTGTTTTTTTAAATCTTTCTGGTCTGCATCCATAAAATAAAAATTAAACTAAAGATGTTTGCTAGTGTTAACTGGACCATGAGGGGAAGCCTCTGCATCTGGAGGAAAGAAGAAAGGGAAACAACAACCAAGCTGAACTGAGCTGGTTTGTTCTCCCCTTCTGAACTGCAGTTGCTGAGTTGTTGACCACAATTCCGACATTATCTTTCTTGCTTAATCACCACTTGCTCAAATCCCATAAGTTTATACAAGTCGAATGTTGTTTTACCTAAACAGCAAGTTAGATATTTTAGTTCCAGATATTTATACCAACAAAATCATGTGATAAAATAGAAGCCAGCATCTCATGGGAGCCCTTTTGCTGCCAATGCTGGGATCACAAGCACAATAAGCCTTGTTGTTCTTGGCCACGGTTGGTCATAGTGTTTCAGCATGATGCTAAACATGAGCCAACAATGCGCTGCAGCTACCAAAAGGACAAATGCTATTTTGGGATGCATTAACAGAAGTATTACTTCCAAATCATGGGAAGTAGTAGTTCCTCTATATTCCTCACTGGTCAGACCTCACCTGGAATACTGTGTCCAGTTCTCGGCACCAAGATTTAAGAAGTATGCAGAATAATTAGAAAGGGTCCAGTGGAGGGCAACAAAAATGATTATTTATTTATTTATTTGGAGTTTTTGTATGCTGTCCCATTTGCATAAGCCTCGGGACAGCTTCCAACACAATAAATAAACAATCATATGAACAATACATATAAAATCCGGATTCACCCTGGGTGTAGAAATTAAAACCAATAAATAATATTAACAGTTATTAAAATATTGTTTAAATAAAAAGGTCTTGGCCTGGCGCCGAAGAACAAATAACAATGGCTTCAGGGCTTGGAAACACTGCCCAATGAGGAGAGACTGAGAGAACTGGGCATGTTCAGCCTTGAGAAGAGAAGACTTAGGGGGACCATGATATCCCTCTATAAGTACCTCAAAGGCTGTCAGACAGAGGAAGGTCAAGATCTCTTCTTGCTGATGCCAGAGTGTAGGACAAGGAATAGTCAGTTCAAGTTGTGACAACCCAGATTCAGACTGGACATCAGGAAAAGTTTCCTCACTGTCAGAACAATACAACAGTGGAACCAGCAGCCTGGAGAGGTGGTGGGCTCTCCCACATGAGAGACATTCAAAAAGAAACTGGACAGCCATCTGAGTGGGATGGTGTCCTGCAACAGCAGGGGATTGGACCTGATGGCTTTCATGGCCCCTTCCAACTCTACTATTCTATGATTCTATGATAAGTTTGTGTCGAGATGGCACTCAGCATGTAAACAATTCACGAGCAATAAAACTAGAGTTCTTTATTGCTACTTGTCTACAAGATTTATAACTCAATAGATAAGCTCTTTAGCTGAGGTCTTTGAAATGCAGATGTTAATTCTCTAGTGGTGTCTCTCCCTGAGCCCATGTGGGACTAGCTCTCTTGGTCACGCCTTTCTTCCCTCTGATGTAACAAGGCCTACCTTTGCTTGTATCTTCTTAGAATTCTGCAATTGATCACTAGAGAAAAGTCAACCATGCCCCCTGCGTCTCCTGTGTCGTGTTCAGGAAGTTCAGCGTCAGTGGGAGGAAGGGCAGCCTGCTCCGACTCTTCCTGAGTAGAACTTGCGGCGTCTTTTCCCTTGGGGCTCTCTTGCTTTGATATGGGCTCGGGTGTTTGCTCAATGGGCAGGGAGTCAGGGGAGGCGACTATCTGCTCAGCCACCCCCAAGTGGCTGCCGGATTGGCTTTTGTGGGGTTGGCTTTTGGATACAGAGTCCCAAGTGCAAGACCTCCTTGTGAGGTGCTGTCTCTGTCGGGGCTTCAGGCACGACAGTTTGGTATTTAGAAATCATGATAAGAAAAAGCAGTTTCTTCCAAAGATGTCTGTTATGACCATGGCATCTTGTGTTGCTTGAACCTATCCAGCCGCTTCCGGTGGGAACATGGGTTTTCAAGGTCCTGGTATGCTGCTACTAGAGAGTCCCCTGCAAAGAACAGCAACTGCAGCAGCCACTCCATCCATTCAGCCTCTATGTATAGACCAGTGAAGAAGAGGCATGTGACATAGACGTGAGTGATGCACCTTGGGACTGAATTTTAGGTGCAATGGCTGAAAGAATACATGGCAATAGTGGGAGGACTGAATGGGAATGATGGTAACCATGCAGTTTTTTACCATTATCAGGCAGACTGCTGGGTCCTGGAGCATAGGAAAAGATGATCTTCCACTCCTGATGAAATGTGGGGGATCATTCTTGTAAGAGCAAAGCCCAGATCAGGTAACAGGCTATGATTGCAACATCCTGGAGATCCTTCACTTAGTCTGGACATACCTCAGGAGCATAATCTTTGGATGATAAACTCAACCAAGGATGTGCAAATCCTATATCCCATTCCTGGCCTTGGTAAACACAAACATGGGCAGGTAGCTTATAGGCCTGCAAACCAGATCAGAATGGTACCATGGAATATTGCTATCTGGAAAGATGATCAGTGTGTGTGTGTGTGTGTGTGTGTGTGCACATGCTGCAGAGAGAAATGGCTCATCATCACTTACTACCTCCTTACATTTGGTCTGCTGCTGTTCTTAGGGGGAATGCGCCTAAACTTTAAAGCTGAGCTGAGCAAATTGAACAATTGCCCATCACCTTCACATGTTCTACCCCTCTTCCTTTCTGCTTTCACATATGCACTGTATTTTTTTTGTATATGTGACACGATGAATTTACTATTGCCACCAGTGAGAGTAAATACAAACAATCATATTTCTTACAAGACTTAGGTCTGAATAGTGAGTGGCTGGGAATGTTTTATGAGTCATCATTGATTGTATCATTTCAGCTATGAAGAAGACTGATAAGGGATCCCTGGAAGCCACTCTGGAAGGAAATGTTCTCCAGCAGGCTTCCATTCACAATGCAAAATGGCCTTGCAAATATAATCCCCTATTTAGTTTTGTTCCAGTGTAATTGAATTAAGAAACCAGAACTAGAAAGGTAACTTTCAAGTCCTTTGCTTTGTGGTATGCATTTGTTGCATAATAATTTTTCAAACATGTGATAGTGCAGTTGGCAGAGAATGTTTCTCCTACCTCCATACTAATTAGAATTCACATTCCTGCCCCTGCATCGTACTTGTAATTTTAAGCAGTGTTAATTAGCATTATTTCTTTCAAACTCTTTTTTAATTTCAGTTTGTTAACTCACAGAAGCTACATGACAATGGTTAATCCTTTGGCAAGATGTTGCCATCAGCTCTGACATGTTCGTTTAAAACAGCAGCAAGATGAGGAAAGCCTCCGGAAGATGTTTTTGTAGACTAGCCAGCTCTGGCTCACTTTATTCATATGTTTTTACCCTTCTCTTCCTCCATGCAGTCCACGGTCACAGACATTGACGTTGTTGCTTCCTCTTACTCCTCTCATCTGATCAGCACAACACGTCTGTGAGACATGGACTAGGCTGTGCGACAGAAGCCAAGGTCATGCGGTGAGCTGCGTAGGTGAACAGAGACTTGAATCCAGATCTCCAAATTTCAGGGAACAGTATTCTTTTCCAAGGGATATTTTCTGATACAGAAATGATTCATGGAAACATTGCCATACACTAGGTCTTCCGAACACCTCCAAAATTGTGGATCCTTTATCATAGTACAGACCGAATTGAGCATCAATTCAGAGGGGAACTGACTGTCCAGAGAAACTTCTTTCATGATACAAGGCTAACTCTGTGAAAGAAAATTTGTTGTGTGTAGGGATGTGCAATGAATCCAGATATGAGATCCAGCACTTGTAGCAATTCAATCTGCTGCAAGTGGATCAGCATTTGTATGCCGCACTCCGTTGCTGTGAGGCTTTCTGGGCGGCTTACATTAAATTCCGCTACATTAAAAATAAAAATAAAACAAATCAATATGACAGCAAATGATAAATCAATAAAAGTTACATAATAAAATAATGGAAAACAGGTAATCACATAATAAAATCACGTTAAAATAGTCTGCTTAAAACAATACCATGTGTAAGGTTACCATCTGGAATGTATGCAATTTATTTGACTTTAAATACACACACACGAAAGCAAACGTAGCCCACGTTGAAAGCAGAAATTGCAGATAAATAAATAAATATTTAAAAGCCCTCTCCTGATTCAACACAATTTTGGATCTCAAAGCCAGGGAGATGCCTAAAGTTAATAGATAGCAAACTGGTTAAATTCATAGTGTCAGCCATCCTATCTTGTGCACTGAAATCTTTCTGCTTACCACTATCACCAGATACGAAATACCATATTATATCCTACTGTGCTTATTTAATGGAAACTGTATTTTCCATCACTTTCCGAAAAAAAAAACCCCTTTACATAACTATTAATCACTATAGGATTGCACCAACGTGAATCCACCTATTGCATCTCTTACAATTATCTCCAAGGAACTACATCCTTTAAAAGCATAGCTGCTGGAAAACTTTCATTTGACAATCAATGACTCAAATTATTTAACTCTATGTTGTTCTTTTTAATGAATGTTGTATGAAATATGAAGGTAAAACTGGTAGAGTCCTAAGAAAAAGATTCCCTGACCACAAATCAGTAATTCTGATGGGGAAAAAAACCATTGCACAACTGCCTCTACCCCAAACAAGACTTTTTAACTTATTTGGCCATCAGTGCCACCTGAGGATTGTGCTGCTCATGAATAGGGTTTGCTAACAAACATATCTTTGCTCACAAAGGATCCTTATGCTTCTGGCAGAGCCTGAACATTCAGGGATTTGGTTCTCAGGTCCAGGTGTTTGTTTAGCATCTATCACTGAGCTGAAGAATGGAGAACCCGCATTGTGAGGTTATGGTTGGTAGCTCTCTCCCCCATGGACCAGAGATCCACCTTCTGCTTCAAGGTCCCTGAACACAGGGAGTTCCTCCTAAATGTTTATCTCCAGGAGTTTCCAAAGAGGGTTTCAGAGCATGCACAGTAGGAACCATCTATGTCCATGGTTATTCAGAGAAAGAGAAGCAAATATGAATATCTATGCCTGGGAAGTTTACATTCTAATGCATCCCCAGCTTTTGAAGCTCATGGGCATGGTTGGAATATTGAGGGAGTATGCCCAAGGGCACCACCACAGAACCACTGGAATAGTCTTTCATAAGAAGGCCACACCAGGCCAATAATCAGGCAAAATGGCCAATAGTCAGGAATGATGGTAATTGGAAACTTAGAGAAGAAAGGAGACCACCCCATCCCCTCACATATGTAGATCCAGACAGTTGAATGGGAAAACTCAAACAGAGAGAGAGGTGGAGGAGATGGAGAGAACTGCTCGTACCCCTAGAAGGAGGGACGAACCCAGAAAGAGAGATGGTGGTTAAGGAAGAAAGGCAAAGAAGGAAAGAAAAAGCAGGCATTGATCAGACAGGCAATGAAAGAACAACATGGGTTTTACGGGTGCTCGGGGACTGTTACACCTGTAGAACTACATTAGGGATTGCTGTTTGAAACATAGATGTGTGGAGAAAGAGAAGAACCACAATTGTGTGTGATGGATATGAGCAAAGACAGTTTAAGGATACAAGCATTCTTTCAGCTGACATCTAGTGTTGCAGGTAAGAGGAGAAACCTAAGGGTTTACAGAGGATTTCAGCTATTCTTGTTTCATTATATACTGCATTTCTTTCATGGAACTAAAAGCTGTATGCACAGAATGTGATCCCATCCAGGCAGTTATTCATACATCACAGGGACGTGACAGGCCTTCCTGTCCTCCTTCTTGTACATCCCTTCCTGATGGGACCAAATCTTCTGGTGGCAGAATGGATGTGCAAGGTTTTTTTCAGCATTATTATACTCTGTTCTACTCCTCATTTGGAAATACTTGATCACAAGGAGCAGCATAACTCTTCTAAATAAATAAATGAAAAGTAATCCCACTGTGAGCTGAGGTGGCCTATCTTGCAAACATTCCTTGCTGAATTAATTTCACAAAGATATTTCATTCATAGGTTACCCTCATGTGGTTTACCATAAGTTGCTATGGTTTCATGGCTCTATTAGTCCTGCCTGTGCAAGTCCCAGGAGGAATGAGTGAGAAATTCTAGGAAACTGAGAAGACAGATGGTTTTCTTCTTCTTTTAAGGGAAATTGCTGGGGAAATATACATGCAAGTGTGTAATCACTAAATGTTGGATGGAAACCTGTGGTCCTCAAGATGTTGTTGGACTGTAATTCCATTCCATACAGCCAGCATGTCTAAAGGACAGGGGTGATGCTAATCAGAATCTAAAATCATCTGAATATCCAGAGGTTCACCACTGGTGTCCCTGTTCCTGCTGAAACCTATCTAGGCAACAGGTTCAGAGGCTTGGGTAGGCATAAATGGACATCTGTCAATGGCTCACACTCCAGCAGGGGCCCACTGACAAGAATCCATCTAAATTCTCCTTCTATTCACCATTGCAGCCTGCTTCTTCACATGCCTCTTGATCTCATACAATTGTGTTGAGTGGAAGGAACAGCATACATACACGTTGCTACCTACTTGTTCTTTGCTTGCCAAAACAAATGCCTGGTTGCAATGATGGGATGAGAATTAATGATGATGGGGGAAAATGGCAGTGCAAAACTAGAATTGCTGAAGTGGGTGGGAGACATTGAAGTGTTCTGTCCAGGAGCCCTCAAAAATCAAGACCTAGCACAGTTTAGGATGGGTGAGAATTTCATTTCATTTGTTTAGATCAGATTTTTTTTTTAAAATAAATGTCTTCATATTTGGGACAGACAGAACTGGCTATTTAAATACTCTGAATGTGGGAGAAATCCAAAATGGCAGCTTCATCCATCAAGAAAGAGGACTTCAAGTTCCTAGCTCTTAAAAGCTAGGTTTGAAGCCCTGTATATTGGACTATGTTTGTGATGGTGAATTATGGTTTTCATGCCATTTCTTTTTCTTTTTTCTTTTTGATTTTCCCCTAACAGCTAAAGGGAAGTCAGGAACAGCATGGCCTTCTCTGTGCTTGAAATAGTTGTACCTCCTGTCAAGGGCAGATGAATCAGAATTTCAGTTCAGTTTGGGACCAATGCTTTTCAACATATTCCTAAATGATCCGGTATTAGGAGTGGGTAATGAACTGGCCAGATTTGCTGACACTAAACTTTTATGGTGGTTAAAACCAAAGGGGATTGCGAGAAGCTCCAAAGTGATTGCTCCAAGCTAGGAGGACAGGCATCGAATAGCAAATGCAGTTCAGTGTAAACAAGTGTAAAGGGATGCATGTTGGGGCAAAGTATAAGCTGACAGGATGTGAGCTAGCAGTGATTGAGGAAGTCATATCTTGGAGTAGTGGTGGACAGCTTAATGAAAATGTTGGCTCAGTGCTCAGTTGCTGTGAAAAAGGCAAACTCCATGCTGGGCATCATTAGGAACTGAATGGAAAATAGAACTGCCAAGATCTTACTTCCCTTGTACAAATAATTGATACAACTACTCTTAGAATATTGTGTTTGATATTCAGTGGTCACCTTAACAGAAAAAGGACATTGCTGAGATGGAGTTGGAGCAACTCCCAACAACTGGGACTTGCAAGTAAGGACAGACATAATAGAGGTGTTGAAAATAATGCATGGTGTGGAGAAAGTAGAAAGGGTATGGGATTTCTCACCCTCCCATCACACTCAAAGCCAGGGTCATTCCATTAGGAGTTTAGGACAGATAAAAGGAAGTAAGGAAGTCCTTCTTCACACAATGTACAGTTAAACTATGAAAGTTGCTGCCATGGGAATCCAGTTTGGATGAATTTAAACGAGGATTGACCAGATTAATGATGGAGAAGACTATGAGCTACTTCCTCTACCAGAGGTGGCATGCTTGCATACACCAGTTGCTGAGGAGGTTGTACAGTCATCCTGAAGGATCCTGATGGACTCTTGGTCTGATCCATCATGCCTTTTCTAATGTTTTTAAATGTTTAGTTTACAAACCTATTTTCCAGCACCATTCTTCAAATGCATCAGTGTATTAACTTTTTTCACTGTCTATCTTCCACACCCATTTATAGAGAATATTAGTATTACATTACCTCATAACCAACCTTTCTTTCTCTTCTCCTCTCCACTGTATCCTAAAAACAGTTTTTCTATATTATAGTTTAGCGTGAAAGTTAGAGAGTTGTCCAAAGTTACCCAGTAAGATTCACAACCAAGGGACCCCAGTAGAAACCAGATCTCCCATGTCCAGATCCAACATAAACCATCCGAGATGTCTAAGTATGGGATGGTATAGAAAAGTTTTAATCAATCAAATAATCCATCAATCAAACATTCTAACCACTATTGCACACTGGCCTTCAGCAAATTCTTCAAATTAAGTGTGCTATTTCTTCATTCTGACTCTCCCATCAATTACCTTCACTGGATGTTCCCAGATTATGGCTTCAGGACCTGCATCTACCAAAATAAATGTTATGCAGTTACAGGTGTGTTTTTTTAAAATGACACTATAAAAGCATAAACTATTCCTCTCCCCCCTTCCATCTATGGTTTCTGGGATCTCTCTTCCAGCTTATTCTTTTGCTACTTTCCCTGTTTATTCCTGCCATTTTCTACTGATGTCATTGTGGGGGTGACTGCAGCCACTGGCTTCTCTAGCTTGGACCTGTGAGCAGCGCACTTTTCATGGGTCATCTGCACATGTTGTGTGGCATAGGCATAAAAAATAGACATCCTAAGGGGCAGGGGAAGAGACCCCCAAATGCTTCCACACCTACCACGTGCACAAACAAATGTTTTTAGCATAATGTAATCATATACTGCTGCCACTAAGAAGCTGTGCCAGAGCAATTTTTTAAAAAGCCATTGCAAATATATTCATGCTCTCCTCTGGAATACGCTGTTCTCTTGCCCTGTTCCTCGTTGTAGCTCCCTCCTGTACCAAACAGTATTTTGTGCCATGAATAATGGTCCTCGAGCAGGAGACAAAAAGGTCTGGGAGATGTGTCAAATTGTACCACTGCTGTGGTAGTGAATGTAGCAATGCAGGTACGGTAAACAGGGAGATGCTGTGCTTGGGAAATGAGAAAGGCAAGTAGGTTATAATCACTAAGTATAAAAGGAAACAAAGTATTGGTTTGGAAAGCAATTTGTTTCTGTGTCCGTGTGTGTATTCACACAGTTGGATAATGGTCACAGCAAGGAAAGGGAGAGAGCATGAGCGAGCAAGAGAGAACCAGCCTCCAGGAGCAAAGCCAGATGAAGGAGGCTGTCCCACAGCATAAACTACATGTAGGTCCTGCCAAGAGGCTTGAATGGAAACCAACATTAGAGTCAGTGGGGGTTTCATTTATCTAAATAGAAAAGGTAGAAAGTGCCAAGAAAATTGGCTTGTTTGGAAGGGAGAAAAAGGAGGTCAGCAGGGGAAAAGGAAGGTACATGCACTGGAAGAATCAGAAATAAACTGAACCTAACAGGAGAGAAGCTAACAATCTCTCTTCACTTGCAAGGAGCATCCTCCCTTTGTGTATGTTCAGTTTCTGTGCCAAATGAAACAGACAATGATAATTTGAATCTTTGGTTTCAGTGATGTGAAGTATCATATGAAATTGCTCCCTTCTGTTGCTTAAAACAAGCTCACTTTACAAGTTTAGTCATATCTTCCTCTAAGAAGCTGCTATTAATATTATCCTCAGACACAAGGGTGAGATGGTGTGTGTGGTCCAGATTTATCCAGTACACTTTATGGCTGAATGTAGTAATTGAAACTTTTGCTTGGTATAGATTTCTAATGAAGATAAAGTGGGAACTTGGGGGTGAGGGAGAGAAAATGCAGAGACAGATGTTAGTGTATGATCCCACTCCCAGATGCATTAGGTAGGTTGTAGTTGTTGCTGTTGCTGTTTTTAAAGTTTTTCACTGCTTTGGCTCCATATGAGAGGTACAAGCTGAAAGATAACATTCTCTTTTTATGCAAAATGTCACAGATGTATTGTCATTCTGGGTGGGGTGAGGATGGTAGCTGGCACAAAAAGATAGTTTACTACTGAAGCCAGTATTTTTACTGAGAATGCCCACAGTAATACTAAAGTCTGAGGGTCTCTATCTCTCTCAGCAACTATCAGCCACTGGTCACTGAGAGGAAGATGAAACAGGGTTTTAATAAATAATTAGAGCCCACTTCAGGCACCATGGTACCTGCAAATATTTGTGGAATCTCATTCATTCCTAAAAGGAAAGCTATAGAAAGAAGCTCTTAAAAGATTACACCAATAGCCTAAATTTAACTATTAGAAAACCAACAATGCCTACACTTCAAAGTTAGTAACATACTCACTTTTGGGGCATGAAACAATAATATTGTTTATATATTAATTGTAAATTAATTGTAATAGAAATGCTTTCCCATAAACCCCTTCAACTTAGACTTTCTGGCCCTTCAACCCACTTGTGGCCATTGCTTCTCCAGTTTCTCACTGTTTGGGCTCATTTCTTCCACCGGGTGGGTCCATTTTGCCGTTCACTACATCAGGAGGCGATATCTTTAAGTGGACCATTTTCACTCCCAGTCTCACTCTATGGGCTGTATGCTCCTCGCAAACGGTGTCAGGAAAAAAGGAACTGGTGGTGGAGGCAAACAGAGGGCTTGTTGTTGTTGTTGTTAGTCGCGAAGTCGAGTCCGACCCATCGCGACCCCATGGACAACATTCCTCCAGGCCCTCCTGTCCTCCACCATCCCCCGGAGTCCACTCAAGCTAACACCAACCACCTCAGTGACTCCATCCAGCCACCTCATCCTCTGCCGTCCCCTTCTTCTTTTGCCATCTATTGTTCCCAGCATTAGACTCTTCTCCAGGGAGTCCTTCCTTCTCATTAGGTGGCCAAAGTATTTGAGTTTCATCTTCACTATCTGGCCTTCTAAAGAGCAGTCAGGGTTGAGCTCCTCTAGGACTGACCGGTTTGATTGCATTGCGGTCCAAGGGACTCGCAGGAGTCTCCTCCAGCACCACAATTCAAAGCCCTCATTCCTTCGGCGCTTGGCTTATGGCCCAGCTTTCACAGCCATACATTGCAACTGGGAAAACCATAGCCTTGACTATACGCACTTTTGTTGGCAGGGTGATGTCTCTGCTTTTTAGTATGCTGTCTAGATTTGCCATAGCTTTCCTCCCCAGAGGGCTATGGAGATACAAAATGGTTGAAATAGCTTGCTTGTGAGATATTTTTTACACTGTTCTGTATTAGGTATGGAGTGCTATTGTAGAATGGAGCTAGAAAAGGTGCCACATGCTTTGGATTTTGTGATTACAAAAGTCTTGGAGGCTGAGGGTGCTGTTTCTCAGATTGGTCTCATAGCCAGTCAATCACATCATCTCCCCTTTACTTCAAATGGGAGAACACAATTTGTAAAAATCCTCTCCCCACAAGAGAGAGAGAGAGAGAGAGAGAGAGAGAGAGAGAGAGAGAGAGAGAGAGAGAGAGAGAGAGAGAGATGGATGGGAGGCGCTGAAAGTGTTCACCAAAAGTAACACATACCCATTTCAGCTGAGTCTTGACTTTATTATGTGGGAAATCTCAGTGAGAGGAACCATTTCCATAGGGCTGCACTTGGAAACCAGGCAAATTGCAATAACAGCTGTATGGATTCAGTTTTTATGATCCTCTTTGCCATTTTGTCTGACATTTTTTAAACTTAAATTGATAATGGCATATTGTAGCAGTCATAGAATATGAATTAGCAGAGGTCTATACTGAATACAGACACAAAGGCAGACAAACAAGCCCCTATGAAAAATTCAAATGAGATTTGTTCTGACTGACACAGCCTGTTGTACAAGTAGTTTCTGTCAGGATAACAGAAAACAGATTCTTCCAGAGTATGTGAGAGCCAATGAAAGCAATGCTGTTGACATGAGTCGTATATAGGACAAAAGGGAGGCGAGTTCTGAAGACCCATGCAAGGTGGCACTTACCTCTAATAGGAAGAACCAGTCCTGTGTGGAGAAAATGCACAGGTGGCCCATACCTGGAAGGGCCACAGCACGGTGGCAGAGCACACCTTTTGCCTTCAGAAAGTCCTGGCTTCATTCTCTGGAATCTCTGGACAGGTGAAGAAAGAGCCCCTGGAAAACCTCTCACTCAATGTCAAGGCAGGGTGAGATGAGCCAGCAGTACCACTGCAGTTCAGGATACTGGCACAGCTCTCCTCTAGCAGCATGTTTCAAATGCATCCATGTTCTTCCTGCCAGCTTTCAGGGCCTGCATACACCAATGCAAGGAAACCCCGGGTCATGTGTTGTAACTGTGGTTTCCCCTCTGCCACAGGGTGACCAAATGTCCACTTTTATACAGGACACTCCTCTATTTAAACAAATTATGTGGTTTTGGCACAGGTCTGCTGGTCACAGTCTTCCACATTTCAATTGAACCGATTTACCGAATTTCTATTTCAATTGTACTGATTTACCGAATTTCTATTTCAATTGTACTGATTATTTCTAAATTTGCATGTACACGTTTAAATTAGCGTATGCAAATCGGAAGCCTCTTTTTGGTGCTTCTTTTCCTGTGGCAATTTGTGACCAGCCACTCTGCACATGGATAAGCTGTGAGAATTATGGCCTCTTCACATTTTACTCAGATTTACAGGGAAAAAAACCTGGTTCTTAGGAGGTGGGGTAGGAGGTGCATAATGGTGCAGGGCGGATTTTAGGGTCCCCATAGCATCTGTGCTGCTTATTAGTTAACTGGTAGGTGGGGAAAGGGTAGGAGGATGTGATTCGTTTAAGGTCCTGAAAGTCCAGGGCTGGGAATTTACTTAGGATGGCATGGCAGGCCAGACAGAATCATTTCCATACTGCTCTGTACAGGACACAGAGATGCTTATGACAGAGCAGTTAAACAAGCAGGCAAGCACAATTTACCAGGGAAAAGTGGATTTCCTAGAGAGAAGTTAGAACACTAGCCAAGGTCAAACATATGCAATACCGGTCAGGCAGGATCAAAAGTCCAAAAGGCAGTGCCTGGCAGAATCCAGGGGTCAATAACACAGAGGTCCAAACATGAGGCAAGGTCAGAGAAACACAATAGCAGGAGTGAAGTGTTGAAAGAGTGTTGTTTCCAGCACTGGCAAGGCAAACATGAAAGACCTTTTAACACCACCACCTGCTGAGCTGAGCTGTTGCCTATTAGAGCTCTCTGACATCGCATGATAGAGATTTCTCATGAGCAGCCACTTTCTCCTACAGCTTTTTCCTTTGGAGTCTGCTGATATGGATGTGCAGTGGCACCCAACTCTGGGTGCTCTAGTTCCTTCTCAGAAGAGATATATAGGAGAGGCATGGCACTAAGACAAAAATGGCCACCTGCTGTTCTAATCAGTGATAGTGTCATTGATTTCCAGACTGGAGCTATCACAAGAATTCATGAAGCCTGCAGGGAGTTTCTTCTCTGTGGTATGAGAGGATTTGGAAATGAGTGGAAAATTAGCCTTCCTTCTCTTGTGAAACCACATTGGTGCCAGCCTTGGCCCATCTCATATGCACATGATAGGCATGTCAAAAGTGGAGCAGGCTGGAGCCAGGGGGCCTGACTAGATGGCCAGGCAGGCTCCTTCTAACATGCTCTGCTTCTATGTTTCTATATTGAGAGAATTAAATCTCATATTTGACATGCAAGATACATGCTGCCTTTGAGTACTTTGTCCAGCACTCAGTAGTAGCACATAAATTCTGAATCCCTTCTCTGAACAATCACCTAAAATCCACCTTACTATCCTTTAGGTACTTGGTGGAAGTGGTCCTATACTTCCGTGCCTCCCATGTAATTGTGGATCTATTTGTAATTTTGTGATTATTAGTAGTGATGCTTTTTAATTAGTCTTTTGTTGTTATAATATTGTTTTAATTTTGCATATAACCCACTTTCATGCAAGGCAGCTGGCTTTCCACTGTATGAACAGAATAGATTGGTTTGATTCTTTGATTGATCCTGCACGGCTGTTTCTATATGTGCATGCTCTTAAATACCATTCATACTACTGATGAAAGGGCAGGATAAAATATTTTAAATACTAATAAGCCTACCTTGTTTACATTGCAACTGTAGTATCAACTGGTGATGGGAATGCAAGGGAAAGAGAAGGCAATTGGGCTAGGCAATCAGAGATTCATTGCGTCCCCTCAATCTCAGAAGAATTTCCTATGTACATGAATTCCATGAATGAGAGATAGGTGCAATACAATAGAAGACAAGCATGGCCAAGAGACAGAATGTCACTGGTTTCTTCCTGACCTTTATGAACACTTCTGGGCTCCCAAAATGTCAAGTGGCTCCTTTTCAGTTGTCTTTGATTACTATTAATAGAGAATCAGTTCTCATTATGCAAAGAGACAGAATGCCTGTAACAGAAAGGGCAATTTGGACTCACCGCACAGATGACGTTCATCTTGTTCCACATGGTCCCAATGTATAGTCACTCTTTCAGTTTTTCTTTGATTCTGCAAAATGTTGTAGAAATGAGACCAGTGTGACTGCACTTTTCTGGGACACTTGGATGCCTTGGAAGTAAGCCATTCAGGATCAAAAAATGATAGGGGAATTAGTCTACTAAGAGGGACACCTCTTCTTTCTTTGGTCTCTGGTTCTATTCCTCATGGAGAAAAGATTGCAGAGGTGAGCAGAAGCGAGAGCAGGACTGAAAGGTGGCTCTCTGGCTGATGAGCTGTAGAATGGAGAGGATCTGTAGTCCTCCCTCATTTAACACTAGCAGCAGCAAATGACTGTATATCCAGTCAGCAACACCAACACTTAGGGATAATATTCAGAAACATAAGAGGATCCAAAGTTGGTAAAGACTTGTAGACTGTTAGGCATCAATATTAGCTAACCAAGAAGCAAAACCAAAACCAAGCTTTGATTTGACTTGTTTGAGAGGTTTGTTTAGCTATCAAAATAGCAACGCCAAGGCTGAAAGATAATGCCTGTTAATCTTTTCTCCCCTGTACACCACATTCAGCTTTCCACGTCAAATTTTTCATCTGTCCAGCCAAGTACTATCCAAACTAGCATCAGTTTTCTAGGGTTTTGGGTGGAAGTCTTTTCCAGCTCCAAGACCTGTTCCATGAGAAATGCAAGAAGGTCTACCTTGGCCAGTGATTGAACCTGAGTCAGACCAGTAGAAGAATGAACTTGTGTTTAGGATGCAACAAGGTAAGATTCCTATAGGATGAATATATGACGTTGCTTTACATTAAATTAGACTATTGGTCCATCTAGATTTTTTGCTGGTTATTCTGATTGGAAGCTATTTCATAGACTCCTAGATTGAGGTTGATCCAGATCTTCCTGCCTGAGCTCTATTTATCTGCCTGTGGTGCCATGGATGGCCTCCAAAATGCAAACCATTACTTCCTACCACTCAACTAACCCCTTTCCCAAATCATTATCTCAAAAGCAACAGACACTTTTTTCATTGTTTTGGGGATAACATGCTAGTGCGTTTAAAATCTCCCATTGTTCTTGAATTCAACATTGATAAGATCAGCTTATTTAACTGCTGCAGTACTCTTGAGAAAATCCATTTATGCTCATTTGTTTTCTTTCAGAGAAAATGAAATTTAAATTTATGATGTGCACTCACGTCTTACCATAAGCAGAGTGTCAGGAATTCCACTAGGTCAGTGTTGTAATTGTTGTTGTAAATGTTTACATATTGAGGAAGTCTATTAAGCAAACATAGAAAGGTCCTGTGTTAATCCTGTGAAGCTCTGGGTGCATAATAGGGAGATTAGTTTCAGAAAATTGTTTTAGATTAACTGCATGTCCTGTTGGCAGAATGATGACAGGTAAAGGATGTCAGGATGAGATGACTTGGTCATGAAAAGTTATAACTATTTTAATCATCATCCTTCAAATGGTTCATTTCTGACGACTTCCTCTAGGGAAAGAAGCTAATATGTGGCCCTGGACTACTCAAAAATGTTAAACTAATCCTGTTTATACATACTAAATGTCTTGCCAGTTTACACCTGGAGTTCAGTGAGGGGAATTCACAACAATACAGATTTTTTGTAATTTAGTTTTTCACTGTCTATTGCCCACTTCTGGTCCTCTGAACTGATGCTGAAACAGTGCTGCTTGCTCCCAGTAGTGACATTCTTTCTTCTGGAAGATGGTACACTGCAAAAGCTTGGTCCTAAAGAATTGAATTGTGTAACAAGCTGAATGTGTGTTTTTTTCTTCCAGATGTCAAAAGCAAGTACATTTTTTAGTTCAGCAGTTGGTTACTTTTTCTGATGGTGGTTGCTAGAATCTTGTGAAATGTTCATTTACGGTCATTGTGATGCTCAAGTGTACGGATCTTTAACAGCAATTCTCCAGTCATATTTCATGAGTCCTCTAGTAATCGGATTGATATTACTTATGATCATTTGATGGTCAGCAGGCCCTTCAATGGGAGTTTAGAGGAACAGGAGTTGAACAGGAGTACTCCAACAAAAGATGGAAAGAGTGGTGAGACTTACACTTCAGGCTTTTACAACTGACTGATACTTGATTTTGATTGATGTTTGGCATATTTTGCATCCTTGCACTTTAGTCTACATCTTTATTTCATTGGTTCACCAAACTGCTGCTTGCTGCTGCTAATTCTCTGCAATTCCATTACAGCATTTTAATACTTGTAAGACTTATTCCTTGGTAGTTTTGGGCTGAGCTCCTATTTCTTTGCAGTTGCAACTTTCTAATTCACTAAGCCTCTCCTGCTGATTGTTGGCACTCAATGTTTCTTTTCTCATTGATATGTTTAATAACCAGAGTCTGCTGAGTGACCAGAGTATTCTAAAATTAAGAGAGTAATGCTGGGTGTTGCACCATTGTGTAGGGGGTCAAATTTTTCAGACCTTATGAGACCACTGGCATCTCATAAGGGGAAAAAATCAAAACAATGCATACCTATTTGATTAACAAGTTGGAACTTGCTTTATCTCAGTCTGCTACACTATGACACTTTATCAGGACTTACAGAATGTTAACTATGAGTTGAATAAAACTTTCTTCCCCAACAGGCAGAATCTGCTTTAACCTGTTTACATCAGGTACGTTGGGAAAATGGTGAGCATCTCGGTAAGATGCTGGCACATTGCCTCAAGCAGCAAAAGCATTGAAATTTTATTTCAGCTATAAAGGATGAGAGTAATATCGTATACATTTCCCTTGCAGATATAAATTTACATTTGCCTGAGTTTTACTCTCATATAGCACAAATAGTGAAATATTGGAGCAGGACCTGGATGCTTTCCCCCACCCTTTATTTCGATCTTTCTTGTCTAGTGTCTTCAAAATTGCACTTTATTTTGGTTCCCTTGCATATAGATGAAATTATTAAAGCAGGTATGTGTATGAATACTGGAAAATCAAGTGGCCCAGAAGGCTTTCTGACTGAGTGACATAAAACCTTTTCCAACCCATTTATTCCCAAATTACATTGACTTCAAAACCATATATTTGAATCTGATTCTCCTCCTCCATGTTGGGCTAACTGGGCAGATTCACAGTCCGTTGTGTAATTTACACATCGGTGCAATTTACAGTCTAACCCATCCTGACCCCATGGACAACATTTCTCCAGGCCCTCCTGTCGTCCACCATCCCTAGGAGTCCACCCAAGCCCACACCCACTGCACTGGTGACTCCATCTAGCCACCTCATCTGCTGTCATCCTCTGCTGTCATTTGAGTTTCATCTTCAGTATCTGGCCTTCTAAAGAGCAGTCTGGGTTGATTTCTTTTAAGATTGACTGGTTTGATCTCCTTGCAGTCCAAGGGACTCACAGGAGTCTTCTCCAGCACAACAATTCAAAGGTGTCAATTCTTCAGCGTTCAGGCTTCCTTATGGTCCAAATTTTCACAGCCATATATTACAACTGGGAAAACCATAGCTTTGACTGTACGAACTTTTGTTGGCCGGGTGATGTCTTTGCTTTTTAGTATGCTGACTAGATTTACCAGCTTTTCTCCCAAGGAGCAAATGTCTTTTAATTTCTTGGCTGCAGTCAACATCTGCAGTGATCTTGGAACACAAGACAAAATCTGTCACTACCTCAATTTCTTTCCATCTATTTGCCAGGAAGTGATAGGACCAGATAGGACCAGTATGGACTGTATTGAAAGAATGGTGAGGAAGTGAATAAGGTTTATGAAGTTGTGTAGTGAAAATGTCGAGTGTCCAAAAGTCAGGAGGCAAGCAGAGAACTTACGGCCTTCAGCTTGTAAGGAAAAGAACCAGAGGTGATTGCCAAGCAGCTGCCTTCTCAATTGTGCACCTAACCTGCCTTTACAGTGGACTGAAGTTGTGTGCCTTACTGAAGCAATTTCATTCCCAGGAAGCAGGGAGTAAGAGCCCATATATGTGGTGGCAGACTTTGTAACAGTGGGAAATACGAACTTTATAAAATCCATGGCTCTCATTTTTACCTGGGGAGAAGAATTCGCACTTCACTAGCTCAGGCTTTTTGAGGGAAGCAAGGAGAGTGAGTTTTCTCCTGTTGGTTTAATCATATTTGATCATGGCATCCAGTAAACTGAATATCATCCTCAACACGGGTTGTTTTGTTTCTTCCTACATATCTTCCAATGTAGATTTTAATTCTTGATTGGACAAGGACCCTAGGGTTGAAACCATATTACTCTTTGCAAGCCCCAATCCACTGGTACAGCCCCCACTCCTTCACACATGTGAAGACCATTTACTAGATGGTGCACCTCTTGCAGCCCCCGTCTGCCCTTTGCCAATCCAACCTCTGTCTTTTGCATTGGCACAGACTTTCAGCATTGTCTCTCCAGTATCAAGTCCTTCATCTGAGACTTCGGTCTTCTAATTAAAGAAGTGGAATTTTTCAGAATTTCCTAAACATACAAACATATATGCATGCCTAGAAGAGGACTTCTGGAGGAGAGAGAGCAACATGGAGCATTCGAGGAGGAACAGTGGAAACAGCTGGCTCATTTAGCTCGGATAAGAAATGAAAGAACTTGTGCAACAGTCTGCAGAGCGTATTAGAACAGAAGTGCTGCCACACAGATGATGAAACAGAGTTGCTCTCTTTTGCTCTCGAGGACAGCATGAAAGCTAATAAGTAGAAATGGTAAGGAAACAGATCTCAGTTAAACATTAGGAAAAGCTTGCAATGACAAGCCATGTTTAGTAGTGGAACAAAGCACCTCTGGAGACTGGATGGCCATATGTGAAGGTAGGAATCCTACCGTGAACAGGTGGTTCGACTCGGTGAACTCTGAGTCTCTTTCTAAATAGGAAATTCTAGATTTCTAAATGCATTCACCTTTCATGTTACATAGAGTACAACTAAATCTTTTGCATGCTGGTGTCCAGGGCACAACAGAGCAGGTATGCCACAAGTGTGTTTCACTGTGCATCTGAACTGTCAAACAAATTTCATTCAATTGTCCACTCATTTAAAAAGCCCTGCTCACTTATTTAAAAAAAAGTTTGTGCCAGTATGGCATTTTCATTCTGCTAGCGCTTTGCACATTAGTGATCATGTGGATTAGCAGCTTCATATTATCAGGAGTACACTGTTTAAATGTGAAAGATTGCAATTTACTTTTGAAACAGTGCATAATGCATTTAGCAGAGATATCTTAGAAAAGTGAGGCTGATTCATCCATGCATACAATAAAGGCACATGGTTAAAAATCACATTGTCAGAGCTTTACGGATCATTTTAAAGATGCAGCCAGGAACTAAAACTGTTTTACAGTTTCCAACTATCAAATGTTTATTTAACTCAGAATTCTAGTGAGATTATTTCCTTGTAACATCATAAGCTCATATTTCAAGATTTAGATTGGAAATCTCTTCCATCTAACATAAGTAATAGAGTAGTTTCAATGTTAGAATGATCAACCCTGACAGTTTTGTCCTTTTTTGTATGGAAGAGGCCCATTAAACCATTTATGCTATTATTAATATTTCCTGCACTGTCCAGGAAAAAGAAGGACTCTGTTCATCGGTTTCCCTCTCTAAGCAATTGCATGTATCTTCAGTACAGCACATCTCTCAAATGGCTTTACCTGAAGATTTAATTCTGGCTTCAGTTTGATCAGATATTTCCATCTTTCTTTGTTGGTCCATTTCTTTTTCTAAGTTGTTTGTTTCAAACTTTTACTTGTATCAGAAACTCAAATAATCCCAAACTTGTCTTAAACAAGGTACAAGATAAATACAACATAGACTCATTTTTGTTGATGCTGCTACTGTTAATTGATAGTTTGTCTGCATAAAAATCTTCTGATAAATTCTACTGTTTTTCAACAATTGTTGTAATTGTTCATAATTGTACATTTATAATTTTTTTTAAAGTTCCACTCCCTTTCTCTTTGCCATGGGACCTTCCTTATTTTTGTTCAGAGTTTATTAAAATTGGCTTTACTAAAATTAAAGATGTATAAGGGTACAGGAAGCTTTTTCTTCATTTAGAATCAAGAATCCAAGTGAATTCAATTGCATTCAATTCAGTCATGAATTCAAATTATAACTTCCCCTTCCCCCACAAGTTCCAGTAACTGCCACTTTATCCATTACACCATCCCCATTGGATAGAGTCAAGTCAAGGATGGCTAATTTTCTAGCTCTTACCTTCAGTTTATATAGAAGGAATTATTCACAACACAAGTCAGAAATTTCTCAGAGGGGCCATATTGGACAGAATATGCCTCTTAACAGGTATCAAGTTCATTGAAGTCTCCCATTACTACAGTTCTGACATTGCTCTGGAGTTGCCCTTTCTGAGATAGAGGCTATGATGCAGACACATTTTATATCAGAACTGAGGTACAAACTCTTTGAAATACTCAGTTCCTGGAAGTTAATGCATGATCAGATAAATGCTCTATGACCTTCTAACAAGTAAAAGGCTAACATTACAGAACTGGAAGTAGCTATCGATAGCTTCCTCCTCCATGAATTTGCCAGTCTCCTTATAGAGCTCTACAAACTGGCAGCCATCATTACATTTTGTGGAAGTGAAGTTTAGCTGAGTACTGTGTGAAGAAGTACTTCCTTTTATCTGTCCTGGATCTGCCACAAATCATATTCAGAATCAGATCGTATTGTAATGGCCACCCAGAGAGCATTAGGCTGCTACTGGACTCTGCCGGGCAAACAGTGTAGGTGAGCCTGGGTGGACCCAAACCCTCAAGTCTGAGATGAGGCTGAGAGAAAGCACAGCTTTATTCGAGTGCACTTCAGAATCAACAGAGATAGAGGGGGAAACACTTTCCAAATCAAAGTCTCATTAGAGGTACAGAAAACATACATTATATCCTCTGCATTGCAGATATGATGCCCAGATACATGGGGGATGCACTTTCATGTTGTTAATTGTTGTCTTTTGTTATTTCTATGAAGGAACCCTTTATTCTCCCAAGGACTTCTTCCCCATATGTCCGCTTATAATCTTCCAACCATTCACACCCATCTTATGTTTCTACACCCACTATAATTCTTTATGCATTTTGCTACTTATATTGAGAGTCAAACCAGTTTCAGGCACCTTTTGCCTTCTTTTGAGATTGTGCTGACTTTTCACAAGAGTTCACACAAGGTTCATCTCTCTTTCTCTCCCACCTCCCTCCTGGACAGGAACTGGAATATGACTGCAGTGTTCTTACTATGTGGCTAACACTTTCCAAATCAAAGTCTCTTAAAGTTGCAGACAGTATACATTATATACTCAACATTTGGAGTGTTTTCAGGTGCTGTGATTGCTTGCAATGCTAACAGACAGCTTCCATACACATTTAATTAATTAATTAATTATCCATGGATTTACCCTTGGTTTTATAGTAGAGCAACTGTAGGATCTTCCTAGCCACCTTTGCATACCATATATAATTGCATACACCTGCATCATGCGTCTCCTTGTCTTTTTTCTAAGCTGAACTATCCCAGAAGCTGTAACCTTTTAGCACAGGAGAATTGCTTTGGTCCTTTGATTATTTTTGTTGCCACTTTCTGTATTCTACAATAGGTTCAATGACCAACACTGGCCACAGTATTCTAAGTGGGGCTGCACCATTGAGTAAAAGGGGAATGTTATTTTGGTGTTTTTTACTGTTAATTCCTTTCCTGTTTATGCCCAGGACTGCTGCATGTGGCTTTAATCATCTCACCACTCTCAGATTGCTTTCTTGATCAGTCATGACTATTGTTGACCAAATGGTCTATGTTCTGGTGTGTGTACACCTGACATACACAACAGGAAAAGGTTCTCCTTTAAAGGAATTATTCTCAAGAATAACAGGCTACCTATGAATTGTTCCAGATGGCACACCTGAGCAGCCCTCATTTGGCCTTTTTATAGATTGGTTTAAAATGATTGCATGTAACACAGTTAACAGTTTCCAATAGGTTACAGAAACAAAAAGTTATAGTGGCACTATCTTTTCCTCTTGCATACCAAAGAAGATACTCCAAAGGATTGGGGGAGGATCGGTGCTATTACATAGAAGAGGAGGAGGATGGGTGGGCTGGTATGAATTGCCCTTTGTTTGAGCTGCTATTCTCTGTCATGTGCCAACTCGCTGTCTCTGGACTGGTGCCTGGTTAGTGTCAGCTACAATTCAAGCATGCACACATGCTGATTTCTAGAAAAGAGGGTTTTTTCTCAAGCCTGGTTCTGTGTCAGTGATTGCATCATTAAACCAATGAAAGTTATACCTATTGATCTGCACTTCACTAGCTCTAATCCCAGCAATCTATATTTGAAATTGGGAATTTTTGCCACACTCTTCGTGACTGTACTCTTCCTTACATTGGACTGAATATGCCACTGAAACCTCTTCTGCCAGTTCGTAGAGATTCTTTCAGAGCTCCTTTGGGCTTTTATCAGTCTGAACAGTTTGCTACAGTAAGCGAACATGTTCGTTTCACTGCTCTCTCCTAATTTCAGATTATTCAAAATGAAATTGAATAAAACATCCTAAAACTTATTCATGTGAGACCCCACTGTTTACATCCTTCCACTGAGAGATTTAATCCTTCTCTGTACTTTAACTACCTAGTGCCACATAAGAGGACCTCCCTCTTGTCCTGAGTTTGCACAGGAGTCTTTGGTGAGGGACTTTGTCCAAACCATTTTGGAAGTTCAAGTAAATAATGTCTACAAATCAACCTTGTACACATGTTTATTGATACTCTGAAAGAACTCTTAAAAGTTCATGAGACGTCTTAATCCACACTGATTATTTTCCAACAAGTGTTGTCTTTCTATATATTAATTAATTTGATCTAATCAGACTTTTAACCAGAACACATATTGAGCTAACTGACTGTAATTCCATTAATTCCTCCTCTCTACCCACATAACCCTTTAACAAAAAATGAAATAAAATGAAAAGAAATAATGAAATGAAATGAAATAATAAATAAATATAGACTAGACTAGACTAGACTAGAAGAGTTCAAGGGGGGCAATAAGACCATCAGGCCCAAATCTTTGCCTGATGCAGAACTACAAGTTAAACCATCCTGGACAGAGAACTGTCCAATGGCTTCTTGAATGGCTCCAATGTGGAAAAGTTCATGACCTCCCTGGGTAATTGGGTCCATTGCTGTACTAACACTCAGGAATGCTTTGATGTCCAGCTGGAATCGGGCTTCTTGTAGCTCAAACCCACTATTCTGTGCCCTGCACTCTGGGATGAGTGAGAAGAGACCCTGGCCATCATCTGTGTCACTGCCTTTCAGGTACTTGAAAACTTCTATCATAGTTCTCCTCGATCTTCTCTTCTCAGGGCTAAACCCACCCAGCTCTTCCAATCTCTCCTCACAGGGCTTTGCTTCCAGTTCCCTGAGAATAGTGGTTGGCCTCCTCTGAATTTTTTCCCCAGTTTGTAATGCCCAGACCTAGGCACACAACTCAAGAGAATAGCATAACTAATGCCTCACCGAGGGGAAACAGCACCTCTCATGATTTGGAAACTATGTTTATATTAATGCAGCCCAAGACAACATGTTTTTGTGCAGTCACATCACATTGTTGACTCATCTGCAACAATCCCAAAATATTTCTCACTTGTGCCATTGAGCCAAATATCTCCCGTCTTGTAACTGTCCATTTGGCTCCCTTTTCCTTGTGTAGAACTTCGCATTTATTCCAATTGAATTAAGCCTATTAAGGTCATTTTGAATTTTGTTTCTTTTTTGCTTCAAACTTTCTCCACTTCTTTGATACAGAGACCAATCTTAGGGACAGGTGATGTATTTTTGTGATAAGTTCAGCAATGCCATATTTGAGTTCTTTAAGTGTTTTAGGATATATATAACATTTGGCCCAAATATTTATTAATTTTCAGTATTCAACAAGGTTGATCTTTGGTTGCTCTTCTTTCTCTCAATTCCTCAGATTCCCCAGATTCTCTTTCTGAAAACCTTCATTCAGGACAGGTGTCTGTTCTACATTTTCTGCAGTGAGGACAGCTGAATAAGAATTCATGTAGGTTTTCTACATTCCCCTTATCATCCTTTAATGCTGTCCAACTAACTCTCTAGTGGACTTCTGGTGAGGGATGGGATGCACCTCTCAAGGATGGGGGGAAGGTCCTTTGGAGATGCTCTGGTGAGCTTCATCTAGAAGTCTTTAAACTGAGCCAGGGGTGTGGGTTCACCCCCCCACCCCCCACCCCCCAAAAAACCCTGTTCTGATTGGACAAGTGAGGGGAGAGGATCAGAGTTTCAGGACCAGGGCATTGGAGATAATGCAGGGGAAGTTGGGGCTTGTACCAGGGAAGGACAAGGAAGCTGGGGACCTGAAGAAAAGGGGTCATGGGAGGGAGCTGAGATCCATGCATACTGACTCTAGAAGCATGGGGAGCATGAGGCTCTCCTGGGAATAGGAGAGTATGACCCGATGGGAATCACAGAAACATGGTGGGATGAAAGGCATGATTGGAATGTAAACATGGAGGGGTATGTCCTATTCAGAAAAGGACAGAAAGGGAAAGTGAGAAGGGGGTGCAGCGCTATATAGATTTTAAAAAATAGATTAAATAAACCCATCACCCTACAGAATGGCTCAGGATGACTTACAATAAATAAGTAGAATAAAACAATGCCCACTGTATCCGAGCATTAATATAGTAAAACCCCAGTTAAAATCAATCAAACATTAAAATAGCAAGAAAATAAAAAGGGGGTTGCCTGACACCAAAATGAATATAACGTCGGCACCAGGAGAACCTCTCTGAGGAGCGTATTCCATAGTCGGTGTGCCACTGCAGAGAAGGCCACCCTCTGGGTACTCTCCCTCCTAATCTCCTTCAAGGAGGGCTCCTGGAGCAGGACCTCCACCTCAGATCTCAATGTCTTCTGGCCTCTGTTAGCCTTTCCCCATGATTCAGTCTAAAAGCTGTTCACCACTTTTTAAACATGTCTTAAAAGTTGCCATCAGCCTGGTTCTATTTTGGTTTAAGTGGATCCCAGCCCTCTTATACAGGTACAGTTTGTTCCAAACTGTTCCCCAATGCCTAACAAGTCTGAATCCTTCCTTGTTTCTCCACCATTTCATTCACACATCGAGACTCCCTGGCTTTGTCTGTCTTGCTGTCCCCGCATGTGGAACAGGCAGGATGCTGCTCCTAGAGAGGAAAAGCTTGGGCACTGTGCTGTGGGCACCAGTGGCCTCAGGACCAGACTGCAGCAAAGTACTTCGTTTGGGGACTGCCCTTCAGGTTGCTCAGGAAGCTGGAGCTAGTGCAGAACGCAGCAGCTGGTGTGTTGCTGGGATCTGACTCTTCTCGGGGTGCAGCTGTTTCACTGGAGGATCTGCAGTGGCTACTGATTTGCTACTAGGCTAGGTTTTAGGTTTTAGTGCTAAAGGTCCTGAACATCTTCAGACCAGGATACGGTGTCTTCTTCCGGACTAACCTGCCCAGCTGGAAGTCACTGAAGATTTTTCCTAGTGATTCCATGTGGACCCATGGCCTGAGTGGAGCTCACCAGGAGAAGGGCCTTCAGTTTGGTGGTCCCATTTCTATGGAATGTGGTCCATTTCTCAGGAGGTCAGACAGGCACCAACACTGTGCTGTTCTCAGTGCCTGCTGAGGAAAGCCTTATTCCTGGACGCTTCCTTCTTCTTGCTGAGCAGTCAGGCCATTTTGCTTCTGTTTTAATGCACTGTTTTTATTATTTTGTTTTAGCTTTATACGGTTCACTGCTCAGGAATCTGCATGGCTGTGGAGCAGTATAGAAATACTGTAAACAAACAAACAAATAAATACGTGTTTGCTCACATGTAACTCAAAAGTGTATCTTGGGAATGCTGCATGAATAACATGGCGCTCTTTTCAATTCTGCAGGCCTTATTCCTCCAACATGATCTGAGGTCTGGTCTAAAGTTTCAGTTCCATACTTTAACTCAGTTGGTTCCTTTGGCAAAGAGAAAGGTGAAAGAAGTTCCTGCAACTATATTCAGCACATGACTTTTTAATTTTGTTCAGTAACTTTTACTCAGATGGCCGAGCTTGGCTGCTTAGTTATGCCATTCGTATGTCTGCATAAGTTACTGCAGAAATCAGTTTGCAATCAATCTTGATTTGAATTACGAACATGTTAAAGTCTGTTTGAATGAAGCGTGCACACGTGCACACACACTCACACAGAGCAATTACAAAGTCACACTTTATGCAGGCCAAGAGATCACACATTCCAGGCAGCAGCGCTCTCCTTTCAGCCAGAATGCATCTCCAAATGATTTTGCAGCAATGAAGAGAACACTGGGGCTTCTGCTTGTCTCTTCAGTGTTAGAGCTCTGCGAAATTTTAGGTATCAGGCACAGTGAATGAGTCTGTGCTCCAATTCGCTTTGATTATATCTTCAAAGCAGACTACTAAAGAGCTAATTCATTTGTCAGCTCTTCTTGTAAGGTGCTTTTCTTCTCTCATTGCATTTCAAAATCAAACCTTCCTTGCAATCCTTATAGAACTTTCATTTTTAAGCATCAGCCAGTCTTGATATTTCAAAAGCTCTCCACTCACTACAGAAGGTAGCACATTGCACTTATTTCTTAATCAAATGTGGGAGGGAAAAATGAAAGCAGTAGGACTCTTAGTAAAACCTGTGGATAAAGCAAAGGAAGTAAACATACACACATATGACACAGAGAGAGAGAGAGAGAGAGAGAGAGAGAGAGAGAGAGAGAGAGAGAGAGAGAGAGAGAGAGAGAGAGGGAGAGAACAAAACCATTAATAGATTAACTCCCAAGCTTTCCTTTCTCTTTGATGCAGACAGATAATATAAAATTTGTTAGTAAGATAAAAACACTTTTGTTCTTTAAGCAGTGATGGTGAGCACCTAAGAGCTTATCAAATTCACTGTCATGTACTTGGAATGCAGACAGATGTTTGATAAAATAGAAATGTATTTCCAGTTTTGGATGGGATTCTCAACAGGTTTCTGAGAGATCAAAATCACATCTTTACTTTTGCATACATAAAATGATTTTTCTGCTTAGAAGAGAAATAATAACAGATGGGAGAGTGACAAGCAGAGAGAGCAAATAATTAGGAAAGACGGATGATAGTGTTTGAAAAACCCTATTTACAACATTGCTGGGGATTTTCTAATAGCTTTTGAAAAAAACTGTTTTCTTAAAAAAAAAACCATGAAAAATACTTATTTTTTGCCATTGAACAGTTGTTAGTGGCAATATCTTTTGTTCTGATGCTTGTTTCATCCCAAATCATGGTGTATCAAGGGAATGTACAAAAATTACCTCATGCATCTTTCCAAGATTCATGAATTACTCCTGGGTTTCTACTGATGTGGTGTATTCTATCTGTATTTCGTAGATTACTGGTGTCTTTCATTCTATTATCTACTCTTTATTTATTTATTTAAACATTTCTATGCCACCCCATCACAACCAAGCCTCGGGGCAGCTTACAACAGGATGAAGGTGAAAAAGTTTGCCACTTTCACTGACTTGTAATATCTTGTGTATTTTTTCTTAGGTCAATACACAATCAAAGAACAGAAAACACAAACAACAGAATCTGAAAAGAAATCAGACCTGTATAAAACATTGACCCCCGCCCCCCCCTTTAAGTAGCTTCCATACTAGTATAGTTTCCAGATGTACTGGGATTTTCCTTTTGTATTTTGGTATAACTAAATTGTGTACAATTTCAGAAACAAAGAAAACCAGCAAACCAAAAACAACCCAGTCCACATATTATTTATTTATTTAAACATTTCTATGCCTCCCCATCACAATAAAGCCTCAGGGCGGCTCACAACATCATACAAAACTATTCAATTAAGCCCTCCCCCACCCCGGTGCATCTCAGCAAACCCTCTAAAATCCCATATACAATTAACAATTAAAATGCAATTTAAATAAAAAGGTCTTTGCCTGGCGCCAAAAAACAAATAACGACGGTGCCAGGCGGACCTCTCTGGGGAGCGCCTTCCATAAGTGGGGTGCCACTGCAGAGAAAGCCCTCCTCCGGGTACTCACCCTCCTTATCTCCCTCACGGAGGGTTCCTGAATGAAGGCCTCTGTTGCTGATCTCAAGGGGCGGGAGGGCATATATGGGCACAAGCACTCCTTAAGGTATCCAGGTCCCAGGCTGTTTAGGGCTTTATAGGTCATGACCAGCACCTTGAATTGGGCCCGGACTTCAATCGGGAGCCAGTGGAGCTGACGGAGAACTGGGGTTATATGAGAACAATGCCCAGTCCCTGTCAGCAACCTGGCAGCTCTATTCTGCATCAATTGAAGTATCCGGACTGTCTTCAAGGGCAGTCCCACGTAGAGTGCATTACAGAAATCTAATTGGGAAGTCACCAACGCGTGTGTCACTGTTGCCAGGCAGTTGTACTCTAGGAAGGGACGCAGCTGATGTATCAGTCGAAGCTGTAGGAAGGCACTCCTCGCCACTGCCGTCACCTGAGCGTGTAATGACAGCTCAGGGTCGAGGAGCACCCCCAAGCTGCGGATCTTGTCCTTTAGAGGGAGTGCAACCCCATCCAGGACAAGGCCCAAGTCCCCCATCCCAAGGCCGGAACCGCCCACCAACAGGACCTCCATCTTGTCTGGACTGAGCTTCAATTTATTGGCCCTCACCCAGCCCATTACCTCAGCCAGGCACCGGTTCAGCACAGCCACTGCCTCACCTGGATCGGTGGAAAACAAGAGGTAGAGCTGGGTGTCATCAGCATACTGCTGATTCCGCAGCCCACACCTCCTGATGACCTCTCCCAGCGGTTTCATGTAGATGTTAAATAGCAAGGGGAACAAAATGGACCCCTGCAGGACTCCATGGCATAACTGCCATGGTGCAGAGCCATAGTCCCCCAGCACCACCTTCTGAAATCGGCCACTGAGATAGGAGCGGAACCACTGCCAGGCGGTGCCTCCAACTCCCAACCCCGCTAGTCTATCCAGAAGGGTACCATGGTCGATGGTATCGAAAGCCGCTGAGAGGTCCAGGAGAACCAACAGGGACGCACTCCCCCTGTCTCTGTCTCTGCACAGGTCATCATACAGGGTGACCAAGGCAGATTCAGTGCCGTACCCATGTCTGAAGCTGGACTGAAAAGGGTCCAGATAATCTGTCTCATCCAAGAGTGCTTGGAGTTGTCCCACCACCACCCGCTCTAGTACCTTGCCCAGGAACGGGATGTTGGCCACCGGTCTATAATTGGCAGCCACCTCTGGATCATATTTGAAAAATATGAACTGCTTGATACTATTTATGTTTCAGATTCAGATAGTATTTGTAGTTCAAGTTCAAAGGTTTCTCCAGCATCCATTGTTGCTTCTGTGTCAATACTGCAAGTCTTCATCATGACTTTGCCTTTTCCTGTTTTTCAATGTGAGTCTCCTAATATCATTTCCTGTATTGCATATATTGTACCTTTGGTTGATTAAAGCTTGGCGAGCCTTCCTAGCCAGAAAAAGTATGAAGAAACTCAAATACTTTGGCCACCTAATGAGAAGGAAAGACTCCGTGGAGACGAGTCTAATGCTGGGAACAATAGATGGCAAAAGAAGAAGGGGACGGCAGAGGATGAGGTGGCTGGATGGAGTCACTGAGGCGGTTGGTGTGAGCTTGAGTGGACTCCAGGGGATGGTGGAGGACAGGAAGGCCTGCAGGAATGTTGTCCATGGGGTTGTGATGGGTCGGACACAACTTTGCGACTAACAACAACAAATTGAAGAAAAAACAAATGTCTTTGTTGTGGCACTCCAGCTTTGGAACTCCTTTCCAAAGGAACTTTCTCTGGGACATTTACTGATGTTTGTTGGGCACCAGACTAAGATTGGTGGGTTATATTAACATGCTTTTCTGTGCATTTTTTCTGCCATAAAGATGCCAAAGGTGGCTCAGAAAAGTTAACCTACAAGTACAATATTCAAAGAATACTAGCAATGCACAAATACAGTTCAAGTAACAATAATAGCAATAACAATATAACCTTTAAATGGGGGTGGGTGGGAGAGAAAAATGTGAATTTTTAACAAAATGCTACTCAGATGGAATGCACCTATCCTCTGTTTGCCCCCATGAAGGCAACTCTTTTGGATCAAAATTACAAGTCTGAGTCCACAGAATCCTTGCTTTAAAGTGATGTGAAACAGAACAGATTTCAAAGCTGCCAAAAGAGACACAAATATGTGTGGCAGGGAGGGAAGAGGGGACCTGTGTACTGTGCCAGGTGTTGACTTCATTAGCATCACACATCTTGCAGTTAGATACACAGGAGATATTCTTTACAGGGTAGCTTAAATGGAAAGGTAATTAGAAGCTGCAAAGTCAGTGTTAGGGAATGCAGCTTTGAAAGGTTGTGTTTTAATATACAGCTGAGTCAAACTGCTCTTAAACATCTCATTTTCCTTCCCATGTTTAAAACAGTGCTGGTGTTTCCTCCTTGCCTGAAAATTGGGGGTGGGGAGGCAGTGGCTTTGGTTTGTTATTAGCTTGTCTGTTTTGAACATGGCAGGCCTGAGTTGCTGCGGGGAAATCTCACTATGAAGAACAGCACATGCTGGGCATTGTCTTTTGTGAGGAGCAGCAGTAAAGCTCGCTGTGGATGCGTGGATGGGTGGCTGGGAGTCCTGAGGACTTACAGGGAAACCATTTGTGGTGGGGACAGGAAAAAGCACTGTGGAAGTGAAAGGAGCTTCACAGTGAACCTTATGGGGAAAGGAAGACTGTAGAAGGCTCAAGACGCCACGTCTATCAGAACAGTTTAATCTTATATAATTCTGAGTGTAAATTCTTACATACTGTAGCTGAAACGGCAGCACCCATACTCAATCCCAAAATTTGAAGAAATACAAAAGAAATACCGAAGGGGAAATTACCTTTACTGAGAAAAACTTCAACTGATGACTGTTAGAGAAGGAACAAAAATCAGGGCAAGGGAATATGGAATGAAATATCCTGGACAAAGGCCGTAGCCTTTCTCTTTCTCTGAAGAGAAAGTTCAGAGTTCTTTTCTCTTGTTTCTGGTTCTTTTCTCTTGTTTCTGTTTTCTTGCTTTTTATCCAGTTCTCATTGCATTTCTAAAATGAAAAATATTCTCCATTCTAGATTTGTAATACTCCATATAACAAAGCATTCTACTGTTAATTTTGCCAGAGCCCAGTGGTATCTGATGGAGGTTTCATCAGGTATAGATTGTACTATGTGCAAGAACTTGACAGACCACAGCTCCATTGCCTTGCTCACGGAGCTCAGCAGCCACTTCCTGTTAGAAAGAAGGGAACATGCCTAGAATGTTGCTCAAAGGCCAGCCTTTCCATGAGCTTCCTTTCAAGTGGTTAGCACCTGCCCTGAAACACAGGTCCTCTTTCTCTAGCTCCAGTTCAGGAGAGAATTCCACATGGAAGGCCTTTGCTAGCTTTCAGTCTTACCTAGCACACATCTTAAGTATCATCCCTTTTAAAACCATACTGCTGAAAATTAACTGTAGTGATGCAACATGATTATTGTCTGCAGGTCGACTGCCTGAGCCCCATTTTTCTGGTGGTACCCACAATCTCCCTCGTTCTTTCCCTGCCTCCCTCTTGGAACTTCCCTGGCCTTTCGTGCCGGCCAGGCACCCCATTGCCACCTACTTCTGCTTGTGCTGTCAGAGGCATATTCTGCCTGAACACAGAGGTCTCACCACCCACAGGTGTTGATAGGCCTCCATGGCATATGTCTAGATCGGTAGCCATAAGAACATTTTGTGTAAAAACTATAAGGTTTTCCATGAATCCAGCAAATTCAGTGAATGCCAAGAGTGCGTCTCGAGGCTCTAAGGCCTTGCTTTTTCCAAATCCAGAAACACCTGCCATTGATCACCTCCTCTTCCATCCATCAGATGTACATGAGAAAAATTCCTCCATGCAGATAGAGGTGTATATGGAGAATTTCTGTGTTGAGGAGGGACAGTGTATAATCAGAATCCATCTTCTAGTCCAGGCCCTCACTTTTTGTAGATCTGTATGCATGTTTGCTCACATAAATGTTATTGGCCATTTGGCATGGGAGTGGGGAGGAGTATGAGGGTTCAGCAGTAGACAGGAAGAACTCAGATGGTTTTGTTTTGTTTTGTTTTGTTTTAATGCTATCATTTAATCTGTCAAAGAGTTTGTCTGAGTCTCAGTTCTTTTCTTTTGCTTATCCTGAATCTGTTGTCAATCAATATGATGATGGTTCATCCTGACAGGAAAACAAAAGAGTACTTTGTGAATTGCTCTACACACCAGTATCAAGGGACCCTTATATGGAAATAAGACTAATAATAGAATTTAAGTTTTTAGGTTCTCTGTAGACTACAATGAGAATGCTAGCTTGTACAGGATGGCATTGTTTCCAGGTTCTTATGCAATGTGCCCTTGGGTTGTCTCTCTCCACCCTGTCAGATGTTATTTTTCTTTCAGGTATGCTCAGATGCACATTTTGAAAAGTGAGAAATCATAATCCACAGAGGATATTCCAGAGAAGGTTGGGTCTTTATTTATTTATTTATTTATTTACTTGCTTGCTTGCTTGCTTACTTACTTATCTTTCTCTAACTGTCTGTCAGAAATGTGCCTCTGACTCTGGAATCTCCAGGGATCCCTCCATTAGGACAGTTCTACAGATGAATCCACTTTCCCACTTACAGCTCTTTCTATTTTCCTTCACAACTGTCTAGGATACCAGGTGCTGAATAAAGAAAGGTTGAAGGCAAGAGCAAAGAAACTTGGGCTGGCAAAACCACAGACTGTACAGCTGTGTCATGCTGAAGAACTCTATTTGAAAACAAAACGTGAGGGGAATGCACATTAGCCAAAGCTCTTGGAACACCTGCCTTTAAGAAACCAAATACAAGTTTCATAAGGGTAAAAATTGATTTGTTGTGGATCTACTGTGTCATCTGGATCCTGTTCCTGAGTTCCTGGATGGTAGGATTAGGTTTCTGAATCCATGGAGATAATCAGTGGTCTATTTCAAGGTGTGTTTGCCTTGCCACATCTTCTGCTGGACAGACCCAGGATTGCTATTTTACCATAGTCTGGTTGAAAACATGATAGAGTCTCTTGGCAAGAGGTGCCACAGAAGAGGACAATTCAACCTCTGCTGCTCTATCAACAACACATCATTGGTCTGTTTATTTCTGTTGGTCGTGTGATGTCTCTGCCCCTCTGTTTACTTTTGGAAACAATGATACATGGAGGGAAAAGGGGAGAATCATGGTAACACTGTAATGATCATCCCATAAAATCCCTGTGGGGGCTGGAGAGCCTGGGAAGCACCGAAGACATGCAAGTAAACTCAGGACCAGGAGAGGGGAACCCACTTCAGGGGTGCAGTGGACCAATCAGAAGAAGTCTGATGTGAGCCGCCCCGAGGCTGCTGCAAGGGGCGGCATAAAAATATTTAAATAAATAAATAAAATAAAAGTCTGCAGCAGTGCATAGGCCTGTCCCCATGGTGGACAGGTGGGGATTTTGCTCATGGGGCTGCAGCAATGTGCGGTGAGGCCAGGACAATGGAGCAGGGAGTGCAGAAATCCTGCTGCATGAGTAACGATGTGATTGCCTGGCTGGTTGTTTGCTGTGTCATGTGAATCCAGCTTGTATCTCTCATAGGCTTCTGAATCTGGAACATAGCAAGGATTACCAGGTGTAGTCCTGCAGATTCAGGTCTCAAGAGCTAAAGCAGAAAAATCTTCTGTTTCCCCCACACCACCACCATGAGGAATTGAAGCTGTAGGCAGTACTTAAACTGTTTGTTCTGTTTTGTGTTTTTGGAGTGGGACAGGGATGAAATTCTCTGAGGAAAGTGTCTAGAGACTTTGGAGGGGATCAGGTGAGGGATTGTCTCAGAGAACTCCATCATTATATGCTGTTGAAAGTAGGCAGACGAGGGAACTCTGGAGGGACCGGTGGTGTAACAGAGTGGCAGAGTAACAAATGCTTCCTTTTTTTTCGAGGTCCAGGTAGGATCTGCACAGTTGCCAGGGTATAAATATAAGGAGAGTAGAGATTGAGTTCAGCACTTCACATTTCAAGCCCTCTTTTAGGGAGTGTGTCTATTTCCCTATGGAAAAACCCCACCTTCCATATTAGGGTAAGCTCTCTAGCTCACTGAAATGATATGCCATACAACTGTACCAGGTAGATTAAAATGAGGATGTTCTTCCTCTTGTCTTGAATGGGAAATGAAAGATTACTTATTTTACTAGGTTTCTCCCTTCCTGCTCCCTTCCCTGAAAGCTCGTGTCTTCTGAAAAAGCATGATTGGCATGGTTCCTTTAAGTAGAACAAATCAATAGAAGGTTTGCCCCTGGATACATAGAATGCTGATGAGGAATTAGTTGAAAAGGCCAGGTAGGAAATGGAAAAAAATGGACTAAAATCCTCCTAATTAACAATGTTGGAGTAACTGTGCTTTATGGTGACTTTAAGGATTTAGAACAGAATGTTTCATCTGTTCAAGCCACATAAAATGAAATGATGAAAGTTTAAATGGATGCAGAACTGCACTGAATAGCCTCCAATTTCAGATTCCAAGTTGAAAAGAACCATTCTGGTGTGATTGAGTATTTTCAGTAAATATTTTAATTATATGACCATTCACTTTTTCCTGTCCTGTTCAATCTGCTCTATTGACTGCTGTTTGTTTTCCATAATTCCACCTCACCTACTTAATTGCATCTTTTTACTTCTTTACTTGGATTGGTTGCATGGGGGATCCCAGTGAATCAAAGATCAAGTTGTGGATGGGATGATAGGACATGACGGATGCAACATAATAGAGATGCCCATAGCCATCTTCACTCAGAGGGTCACCAGCTAGAGCACCCTGAGAGATGAAGGCCATCTCCACAATTCCCCCACCCTGCAAGATACTTTTGTGCCTTCTCAGGAGAGGATACACTCTGCCATGGCAAAGCCGCATGCCTCCCTTCCCTGGCTCTTGGGGTGCCTCCCATCAGTGCTAGCTTTGAGTTTGGTTTTCTGTCCTCAGAGGCATGGAAAGAAGCAAGCTGGATGTGAAGGTGAAGGGAGGATGCTCCAAGGTTGGAGTCTGAGCTGGAGCCTTGAATTATGCCCTCAGGATCAGAGGTAGAACAGTGACTTCTCCTCAAGCCATCTAGACTGCTTCTTGCAGCTGCAGCATTGTATTCTGGGGGCAAGCCCCATGCGCGGAGACAGAAAGCAGTGCTCCCACCCCCAGCAAGCTCCAACCAGTCATGATGGGTGCAGAATGTGAGGAGCTGTGGGACTCTTTTCTGGCTGAACATGCACAGGATTATGCCTAAACTAGATTTGCCAGTGCAATGCAGGGCTGTTCCTGAGTTAATCCTACAGCAGATGCCACCATGGGCAGAACTGAGAATGGCATGTGGCCAGTTCCACTTAGCTCTGTGTTGATGACACCAAATGAGATTTATTTATTTATTTAAACCATTTTTATGCTGCCCCATTCGCAAAAAGCCTCAGGGCGGCTTACAACCTTAATAAATAAACACAAATAACAGTTATATAATTAGAGTTAAAAAACTGGAAACATCTCAGCATGTACATAAAAACCCAATAAATACAATTCATAAATTAACAATTAAAATAACTTTTAAATATAAAGGTCTTGGCCTGGCACCGAAAAACAAATAACGACGATGCCCGGCAGACCTCTCTGGGGAGCACATTCCATAGGTGGGGCGCCACTGCAGAGAAGGCCCTCCTCCGGCTACTCACCCTCCTAATATCTTTCATGTTGAAGATATGATAAACATTAATCTTGACAAACATATAGATGATATTTATCTCATTTTAGCTGTAGGAAGCTTGATTGAAAATTTCAGAATCTTTTAATGGAATTGATACATTTTCTTTTTGGCATGGATTTGCGTGTGGATATTACAACAGTCTTGTGAATAATACAGTCTGGGTTGAAGTTGCCATTCCATGCCCAACTGACTTCTCTAAGAAGTTTAAAAAGGGTAGGGTTATCATCATATCTCATGGTGTATCGATTAGCTGTCACTCTCTGCATGACTGTTCTTTTTGTGTAAATACTTCCTATGTTGTAAAAAGCATTTTTTCTTTCAAGCTTTTGATATCTGGCCATTAATACTCAAAACAGTTTGTTAAATAAATAACTATACAGACAGTAGTACCAGGATTTGTATAGAGTTATTTCATACAGTGTTTCTGATTATTTCATTATAATAACTCATCTCTATATCTCCTTGCAAAATCAGAAAGAGCTGCTGAATGACCTTTTAAGGAAACATAATCATAGCGAGATGGATGGAGTAGCAAATTAAAGCACAGAACAAATAGATTTTTACAGAAAAATAATGGCTTTTCCAGCTTGTCCACCTCCAACCAAATAAATCACCAGAGAGAGAGAGAGAAAGTATATCCAAGCTGCAGATTTTGAAATATCTGTAGCTACTGATTGTAGGATGCGGTTGATTGGCATTCATTAATTGAAATCAGTCCTCCCAAGCCATTGGCTCATTTGCCAAGGTGTTACACTTATGGGCAGTGTAGCAGAAAAAGGGAATCACTGAGAGTTGTTAATGTGTGTGTGTGAATGGCAAAGAGAGGAAGAGTGGGGGAGAAAGAATGGCATGTGTAGATTGTACTTGAGCAGTATGAATGGATGGTGTATGAGTCTGAAGTGATGAAGTCAGAGAAAGAATATAACACTGAAACAGACATCACCTAAGTGCTGGCAGTTCCGAATTTCTGAAAAGTGGGCCTTATCTACCCCAGATCTATTTTTCAGTCTTCTTCTGGGATTAGAGCTTTGATTCCTTTCAGCAGAATTGCACAGGTCTCCACTTTCCAATTCTAGTTTACAAAATAAAGCTAAAGAAATAAACGCATTTGAGTGATGTTTTGAATAAATACCTGACAATCCTTATTAATGTGGCATGGTATCCCAATAGTTGTGTGCACAATTTGAGATTTCTTGTTTATTGGCAAGCTTTGTTCATTGAATATTTAAAGAGCGATAAATGCTGTGCTGAAACATGACAAAGAGAGAGCAGGTGTTATGCTGCCTTTTACTAAATCACGAAATTGTCAGCAATCTACATGATCTGTAAAGCTCTAAATGTCTTTTTCATTTTTTATTTTGTATTGTTTTTCTGTGGAGATACATGCAAAATTATATTCCCTTTTGGTTTTAATGCATAGCCCTTCTGGGAAGATGACTGACTAGAAAGAACTTCCCAAATATGCAAAGAGAAGGCAGCTTTGTTTAAAAAAAAATGACCATGGCGATCTTGAAGTATAGCCAATAGATTGGTGAACAGTACTTGTTTTTCTGGTGTATTTATTGATTTTGCTAAAGGGGCCTGATTGTCAGGATCGGAAGCCTGGCAATGAGCTGCATCTTTCACCCACATGTTTCTCCAGGACCAGGAGAAGACCCAGGGTACGTGCAGGTATCTGCACCTCTTGATCATGGCACAGTCTACCCTGTGAGGCGCAGACTTGCCACAGTAATACGGGGTGCTGTATCCCATTCCTGATCTTGCTCCCAGCCTTGCCTTCAAGGCTGTCCTGTCTGCCAGCTCCTGTTTCTGCCCTCGCCTTCAGCCTGATCCTGCCTCACTAGGTACTTGTTCCTTGTTCTCCCTGACCTTGTCTTGCTCCTGGCCCTGCTTTGCCTTGCTAGTATCCGAGCTTGGCTTGCCTTCAGACCCTGCCTTTTCCTCTGGTTGCGCCATGACTTCTTAGTATGCCATCCTTATCTACTGCTGACCTTGTCTTTGTCTCAGACATGCTGTCCCTTGCCTATTCTGATTCTGCATTTGCTTCTGGGCTGGCCGTTTCTCTCTGGGTATCTGATCCATGGCTGCCCCTGATTTCACCTTTGCTTCTAACCTGCCCGGTCTTCTGCTCAGACCTCCATTGTTGGACCTGGCATTCCAAGTGTAGACACTGTAATCTGTGAGAATGTATGGGGAGCTTTAAACAAAACTTTTCCACACTGCATCTCTGGGAAAATCTGTAGTAATCACAACATGTATAATAGCATCTGGATTAGTTTATTAACTTAATGCTTGTCAATCCCTTTACAGCCCATGGTCCTGTTCCAAAGCTTTCACATGGTGCTCTTGTGCTCTTCTTTGAGAATAAACAAATCAACCCACAAATTCAGGGAAAACACATGATAGGCACTCCAGGGACTATAGGACATAGGCGGAGAATTGCGTTTTTCATTTCTTCCCATATATGCCAGAGGTTCCCAGCATATTGAAAGCTAGTATGCCAGAGAGAAATGTGAGCTAGAATATTTCTTACTAGAGATGGGCAAATCTGTTTTGTTTTCTGTAATCTCTGCCTTTCTTCAAGAGCAGATGTATCCCAATTTTTAAAAGAGAAAAAAAAAATTGCATTAAAAATTGTGCACATATGAGCTGGTAGTTTGGTTGTTGTGGGAATGAGATTGAGAGGAGGAAAATGATGTAAACCACTCTGAGTTCTTTGAAAAAGAAAAAAGTGAGATACAAATCTAATAAATAAATAATAATATGACAGTACTACACATCTGTATGAGCAATTTTCCCTAATATAGAGTTGATAAAGATAATCTATTCTTTTTTGCATGCAATTTTCTCTAATGTGAATATTTTTGCATATACTTTTTGGCTGGATACTGTGTTGAACAATTCTGAGAAGTGTGAAGACTTGCAGGATAATTGTGAGAAATGACAATTAGGTTAATTCATATTAACATTTGAATTAAATGCATTTCTCTCCATTCTTCCTTCTCACTGGCAGCTCACCTTCATGGGCATTGGGTTTTTGATATGGAATAACATTCAATCCTAAAATTTCCCACCAGAATATCCATTAACATCCCGGGAGTCCACAGCATCCTTTATTTCTGAATACATTGATCATCACTTGTACAAGATACTAGAAGATGTGTACACTCAAATGCTGGACTGTAGCCACAGTTGCCTTTGGAATCAGCCAGAGCATGACTAGAGCATGTAGGGAGTCTTCCTGAAAAAGCGCACATTGGGTCCCGCTCCGGCATTCTCAAATGAGTGACTTCCCCCAGAGACCATGCGAAAACACTGAATACCACCAGCCCTCCCTACCCCGGGATCAATCACAAGGTGCAGCAGGGCTGAAGCCAAATCCACCTTTGCTATTCATCCAGGAGCAGAGAGAGCGACCGGCCAGTCTTCTTTTTTTTTGCTGGACTATGATGTATTATGTTATCACAATGTATTTTCCTTAGGGTAACAGGCAGAGTGGGACAGTGTTAGTGTTTGCAAGGACCGGATGCCACAATCTCAGTTTTCTTAATGTAGAGTTTCAAGCCAACTTTTGCGCTCTCCTCCTTCACCCGCATCAAGAGGCTCTTTAGTTCCTCTTCACTTTCTGCCATTGGAGTGGTATCATCTGCATGTCTGAGGTTGTTGATATTTCTCCTGGCAATCTTAATTCCAACCTATGAAGTACTAGTTCCCCTTTAATCAGCACTGGTTAGGCCTCCCTGGAGTACTGTATCCTGTTTTAGAAAGAAGCAGTCAAACTGCAAAGGGTTCAGAGGATCTGGAGACTGGAAATGCCACCATATGGGGAGAGAGTGAATGACCTGGGCATGTTTAGCCTTGAGAAGTGAAGACTAAGGAATGATATGACAGCTCTCCTCAAATACTTGAAAGCTTGTCACAAAGAGGAAGGATAGGGCTTCTTTCCGGTCAACCCAGAGTGCAGGACATGGAATAACAGGTTCTGGCTGAACATCACGACAATGGAAAAAATTATCAAGGGAGGCTGTCAGGTCTCCCATCCTGGAGGCATTCAAAATGCAACTGGACAGCCATCTGAGATTTTTTAACTTTAACTTGGAATCTTGCGCTGAGCAGGGGGTTGGACCTTATGGCCTTCTTCCAATCATAGTATTTGATGAGTCAATAATTCTATGAACGTGCTGATATTTCATCAATCAATTTATTCAGCCTAACAATGGAATCTGTGTAAAAATGTAGTTCAGGTTTCAGATAGCAGAGTTCATTTAATTTCTTTACTTGGAGATAAGTATTTTTCACATCAGTTTACAGTCAGCATAGCAATATATTGCTCATTGTTATTCAGATGTGGTGTATTTTACACCTCAGGTAAGCCTTGATGGATAGGAAGAAAGCTATAAAAGGCAGGTGGTTGAAATTTGGAGACATACGTGTGGTAATACCCCAAACAGACTCAAAGGGAAGTCTACTTATGTGTAAATTATATAACAATGCATGAGTCTTGGAAATGGCATTAGCTCAACAAGCATCATGAAATTAGAAGACCAGTTTCCTATGGAGAGCGTATCCATTCAGAACAGAATGAAGAATCTAACACAATCTGCAATTAAAATCCAAATATTTCTGAACTTGCAGTGTAATTCACAGGACAATAAGAACAACCATTCCAAAAATGCCCACTCTTGAAAAGTGTGTTCAGATGGATATAAATCGTTTTCAAAAATGTGCACAACTGATGCACACACTTAGGAAAATAGGCACAAAGTAGTCATGGAAACCCAAAAAAGAAACAAAGGGTTGTGAGTTAGAATGCACTTCAGCGTGAAATCTGAAGAGCCTCTTTAAGCTTGACTTTTGTTGATTCACACCTCCTTACTTTGGTGCCTCATCACCAACGTTTTTTAAGCTGATAGGTTTTTTTAATATATACTATTAAAAGTAGCGATTAGATATAGATCTGTACAGACATGGCCAGACCTGGATACTACAGATAGGCTTTCTCCTTCCTGCTACTGACCGTCACTGCTGAGGACAAGGGGCATCAGCTGTCCTTCCACTGTGTCCATGACCTGCTGAACATTTAGCAGAGCATCTAGCGTCTCAGTGCATCTTGTTATCATTTCTTCCAAACTACTTTCCTTTTGTGTTGTGTCTTTTAGATTGTAAGCATATAGGCAGGGGCCATCTTATTTCATATATTAGTAAGTTGCCTTGGGAACCTCATTTGGACAAAGGTGGGATAAAAATACTTCAAATACATGAGTGCATTTCATTTCAATTATTATTATTTGCCAGCTGTTGCTCTGTTTTCATTCCCAAGCAGGAACACAGATGTAAGCCTATTTCTCAGTTCAAACAGTTAGAATCATAGAATAGCAGAGCTGGAAGAGGTCATGAAGGCCATTGGGTCCACCCCCTGCCGTTGAATTTACACCATCCCTCTCAGATGACTGTCCAGTTTCTTTTTGAATGACTCTAGTGTGGGACAGCCCACCACCTCTCTGCATTTGTAAAAACCGTTCATTAGTGAAATGGGCATTTGGGGGGAAAATAATCCCCCCCATTTTAGTTCATGGGGTGAAATATAAAATTCAGAAGGCCACCCCTCATTCCCCAACCCTTTCTCTTTTCATTGGTGCTTTTCCGGGTTTCATGTCATTTTTCTCCATGCTGAGAGATTGGCCTGACTCTCACTGCTTGGTTATTGGGAGGAAGAGTTCTAAGTTAAAACGTGCTGGTATTTTCTTCAACCTCTGCCTTTTGCATTCAGTCCTGCCCACATGAATGCATGCTCAAGAGATTCTCTGAAATGGAATCTGGCCCTTATGTAGAACAAAGTTCTGTACTCCTAGAAATGATTCTGAAAGGAGAAAAGAGGCAGAAGAATTCAGAATGGGAATTGCCACTCCTTCCCTGGCTAACAGAACCAGGCTGAATTTCCACTCCTCAGGGAGAAAGGAAGGATCAGGGCCCCATGGCCCTTGGCCCACTGGCTCATGGCTGGGGCCAGAATGTGCTTCCCTTTAGCCCACCGTCTCAGGGCAGCTGCCACCTGGGGCCAAATTTCTTTCTAGCAGTGTGCAGGGAAGCAAACTCCCTTTGGCTGCTCTCCCACTGTTCCACAGATGTTTGCCCTGAAGACAGCTCCCCTGGTGCCTGCGTCCAGCCTTGGATGGAGACTGGCTGTCTAGTGAGTTCTGCTCAGCTTCTGGAGACCCAGCCATGCCTTTCTGTGTGCAAAAGTCTCTGGAGACATTTCATTAATTTTATTCATGTTTGGACTGGCATGACTCAAATTATATTTGCTGTCCCATTAGCACAGAATACTTCAGAAGCTTTTGCATACTTGGGTTATAGTCAGTGCAGGGTTTAGTTTAAGATGTACTGTAGATGTGTTTTCTATTTTTAGAGACCCTGGTCTAATTCCATTAAGCAGAAGAATGATTCTTGTTCTTTTCTTAGGAATGAAACCATAAAGTGGAAAAGAAACTTTTCAAATCTCTCAGAGAGAAGAACCTGAAAGAGGCAAACACTCAGGCCAAGAAGCTACTTGAGACAAAATGAATTTCAAATCAAAACTGCAATATCAAAAATGTTGATTGCAAACTCTGTATAATTAGTGTTGTTCGAATATCCATTGCTAATTGTTGTCTGCCATTGTGAAGCCTGGGCATTCATGAACAGCCACGCATTTGGTTTTAATTACTGAGCGGGTTGTTATCATAAACATCCCTCAGTGATTACGAAACCACAGCAGCGAAAGCCTGTTTTAAGAGGTTTTCCCCCACAAGGGTTCTTCAACATTCTGGGTTAAATGCCATTTAAAAACACAGAATAGGCCTCTTGCTGAAGGCTGCTCATTAGGAAACACATTAACTGATCTATAGGAGGAATAACTTTACCATGATCCATGTACTCATGTTGAGAATCTTACCTGAGACAAAGAATGTATTGGCACATAAATGAAAATGATAAAATTACTCTTTTAAAGGATTATTTTAAGGATTTGATTTTTAATCTGGTTGTTTTGGCATGCATAGGCTACATAGCATGTGGGCCAGAGAGCCATTTAAATTTCATGAGAGAGAAATTGGAAGCTGTTTGTTACACGGTCATTTTCCTGACTTTAGCTGCAGTTCACATTTCAGGCAAGGGCTGAGATGGTTTTTAGTAAGACAGGGCTAGGGTTGTTGACAACACAGGGGGTGGCAGCTTCCCATTTTAAAAATACATGAAATGGTCCCTTTGTTTTTCAAGAGATATTGCTGAAATGGAGGCCACAGTGCAATTCTCTCTCCCTGTGTGGCGGTATTGAATATGGCATGAACTCCAGTTAAGTCAATCCTGTTGTCTTAGTCTGAAGCCTGCCTTAAGTGAAGCCTGCATTAAATGAAGACAGTATGATTAGGCCAATACACATGAGCCAACAGAGTCATAATGGGAAGATTTTTCTATCAATCCACTTAACAAAAATGATGTGAAGTGAAGAAATCTTCCAGGGGAGGGCCAATGTGGGCATTATGCCAAACGTATGGCTGCCATCTTCTAAAATGGCATCCATTACCCCATTTCTATTAGCTCTTTCATCCATCCAGAGCATGAGTACATAATATAGCCAGAAGCATGGCTTTTAGATTGAGAAAGGTATTACTGCCACTCTTTACAACTCTGGTGCACTCACAGCTGGAGTATTGTGTTCAGTTCTGAGCCCCTCATTCCAAGAGGAATATAGCAAGGTTGGAATCAGTGCAGCAAAGGGCCAAAAGGATGGTGGCTAGTTTGCAGGGTAAGCCACATGAGGAGAGACTGAGGGAGCTGGGTCTTTTCAGCTTTGAGAGGAGGAGACTCAGAGGGGACCTGTTAGCAACAGACAGGTATGTGAGGTGGTGCCACGCAGAGGTGGGTCATGACCTTTTTTCCCCCTGTACTAGAGGGCAGGATTCGTTCCAATGGAGCAAAGTTCAGGGAACCAAGATTTAGGGTGGGTGCCGGGAAGTGCTTCCTGATGGTTAGGACCCCGAGGGTATGGAATGGGTTCCATGGGAGGTGGTTGAAATCCCATTGGTGAGGATGTTTAAGAATAGGCTGGATATGCACATGGTAGGCATGTCATGAGTGGAGCTGGCTGGAGCCAGGGCTCAGACTAGATGGCCCAGGAGGTCCTTCTGACTCTCTCTGTTTCTATGTTTCTATGATGCTTTTGTAAAGCAATTGGATAATTTCACAATGTCTCTTCATATCAGCTGAGTATTCAGCTCTGTCACATGATGCTTCTGTCAAGCCAACTGACCCCGTAACTGTACAACAGATACTTCCGATACGACAGTCCAGCAGACACTTTACCACATGGAGCATCACCCACTCAGTTGCATTTTTTTGCGCCTCAGGCCTGTGGGAAGAGATGAAGGGATGGCACTGAAAAAGACAAATCCAGCTCCGTTGATTCCCTGCCCATTTCTGATCAAATGAGTGGAAGTGGGCTGGGTTCTTTTTCCTGGGTATTTATGATGAATTTTTGCATGCACATATATAAATATATAATTAATGAGGGTTTCAGGTGCTTATGGGCACACATTTTATTAGCGGTTTAAAAAAACACACAACTCACAGTTCATGTTTCTATAGATAGGCTGGACATGCACATGGTGGGCATGTCATGAGCAGAGCCGGCTGGTGCCGGAGGTCAGACTAGATGGCCCAGGAGGCCCCTTCTGACTCGCTCTGTTTCTATGTTTCTATGTTTCTATCTTTGAGATGGAAGTCTGCGAGTTGGCTTGACTTGCACTACAGTGAGTTGGCATGAGCACAGGGGCAATGAACCAGATTTCTTTGGATTTAGGATCATTGACCACCAGATTTTGGGGTTTTTGCTTAAGTACAAAAGTAATGAGACCCCATTAGTGGGGGTATTCAAGGGATATTGGACACCCACGTGTTGGACATTCTATGAGTGTAGCCAGTTTGTGCCGGGGGTCAGACTAGATGGCCCAGGAGGTCCCTTCTGACTTGAAGCATTTTTGTGTTTCTAAAAGCCAGCTTAATTTCTGTGGAACAGCTCTGTTGGTCTCCACCAAGTAGAAAACATGATTGACAGAATTAAAAGAGAAAAGGCTGTTTTCTATTTTCCCCACAGGCACATATAAAACATGCTAAAACTTGCCTCGGCGGACAGCACATCATACATTAATCTCAATTTACTGTGAGTTTACTTCGTGTCTCATCTGTGGCATCTGTGCCAGGCATGGCTGGGAATTTGAGTTGCGCCCGAGCTGCGACGTTCAGAACTGCCTTGGCATGGAAGGGACTGAATTATTCCATCCCAGTTTGTGTTGCAGCTTTCAAGTCTGGACTCCAGGCAGCCTGGTGACACACGTGACACAGACGCTGAGAATGAAATTCCATGGGACCATCAGTCAGGAGTGAAAGATAAGCTTGAGAAATGAGGCAGAAATTAGAACCAAACGATCACAAAGGACATGGCAGCTTAGAAATGCCTAATTGTTCAAGCAAGTCTCAATAGGGACATGCTGCTACCATGTTCCTTCCTTGGTCAGGATGCCTGATGGCCAGTCTGAGCATGTGTCATGCCTGAAGCACTGACAGAGGCAGCACCTCAAGAGGAGGTCTTGTGCTTGGGACCCTGTACCCAAATGCTAACCCCACAACCTGGCTTGGAGGTGGCTGAGCAGACAGCTGCACCTCACCCTGACTCCACGCCCATTGAGCAAACACCCGAGCCCACATCAAAGCAAGAGAGCCCTGAGGGAAAAGACGCCACTGGTTCTACTCAGGAAGAGTCAGAGCAGGCTGCCCCTCCTCTTACTGATGCTGAACTTCCTGAGCACGACACAGGAGATGCAGGGGGCATTATAGACTTTTTCCTAGCGACCAATCGCAGAACTCTGAGGAGGTGGGAACAAAGACAAGCCTTGTTACATCAGAGAGAAGCAAGGTGGTGCCAGGAGAGCTAGTCCCAGGTGGGCTGGGGAGAGACGCCACTAAAGGATTAGCATCTGCATTGCAAAGAGCTTATCTGTAGAGTTGTAAATCTTGTAGACAAGTAGCAATAAAGGACTCTAGTTTTATTGCTTGTGAACCTGTGGGTTGTTTACAGGTTGAGCTGCACCTCGACAGTATGTGACATCAGGCCAGACATGAAGGTTCTTCAGTGAGAAGCTGAATTTGAGTGGTCCTCTGCATGGGGCAGCAGCACACAAGTCCAGCTGCCCCTGATAGCAGCAAACACAATGTATATGGACAAGCACCTTCTTTCTAATCCAGGTCTGGCAGATCGTTTTGCCTTCCATCCATCTTCCTTTTTTGTTCTCTTAGACCAGCAATGTCAAACGACAAATGTTTGTTGCCATTGCTTTGACCAGCAATGACAACAAATACAGAATGGAACAGAACATGTCACCATGCAAGAAAATGGATGGATGGAGATTTGCCATCAAAAGTGGTAACATGAAGAATCCAGACGAACACACATTTCAGTATGCTTGGACATTAAGTGGCAGTCATGGAAGTTGCTATAATTCACTAAAAGCAAGCACAGGAAGCCAGTACAGCCAGAACGAGGAGTAGCTGGTGGAGGTGAGGAGAAGATAAAGGCATCTCATTCTTTGAACTGCAGCAGCAACAGGGAAAGTCAGGCAGATGAGAGAACAAGTTGTTGGCTAGAGAGTAATAGTAGTACAGGTTCATTTCAGTTCACAAATCGCAGGTACATGCTGTATTCACAGATATAAATGGAGATGCCTGCTTTGGATGAAGCTTGCAGGTTCCCAGATTTTCTTTCACAGGTGCCCTTTTAAAATGAATTTTTAAAAATGTATTTTTATGCTTTAGCCTGTGGGGGGAAGAACACAGTTGGACGCACACTGTAAAAAAATAAGTCTTCGGTCTTTTCAGTTGAAATGCACACATTTCTTCTGTTAGGACAAAGGAAAAAAGTCAGTGCTGAACCAGGATTGAGATAAGCCTTTGCTTTACTTGCTATGGGGACACCTATTTAGCTAATGCTTGTAAAACTGGTAGAAATTACAGGCAGATCATCTGGTTGCTCTCAGTGGTGGCAATTTTACATATATTTTTACATCCATCCAGAGAGCCCTCCTGGACTATTGGTTAATATGGGTGATAAAGTCAATTATAAACAAACTATTCAATAAACGAATGGAAATGTTCACATATGGAGATTTTTTTCACCTAGAGATGGTAAGCAACTGTCTCTTTCACTGGAGGAACAGACTTCTGGGAACATTTTGAACAGGTAGGTTGTGGGAAAAGGGGAAATGGGACATAATTGGGCTCCAGCTCTTTAAGGCTCCATCTGGTGGGTCAGTGGGCAATGCCTCCAAGAAGTAGCCTCCTAAGATATATATGGCACCCTTTTGTTTCTACTCTCACTTTTTTCTATTGTTTGCATTCATTTTTCATAGGAAGCAATTCTGAAAATGACAAGAAGCATCACGTTGAATTGCTTACTAAATTGCCATGTACTTTTATATTCCTGGAACATTCAGTAGTGAGGGAGGATCTTGGGAAGCTCTCAAAGTGACCAGAAGTGGAAATGGTCTAAATGAAGCATAGAAACAACATTTGCAAATAGTCTGTGAGACACTGCATTGCATTACTCACAAAGCTGATCTATCCAAGGAACTTTCTATAAGGTGCACGACTCTTGTAGTGTCCTGGAAATGACAAGACATTAGTATTATGCAGGCATTCAGTCTAACATGGCAACTGACATGTGAAGGAAGCACAGGGACAAGCACGCCGACTCTGCCTCCTCCATCTCCCAGCCATGATGATCTGGAGTGTATGGAAGGCGCCTCTATGCACATTTCCACTGAATGCACTTAGGAGCATCCTTGCAGTGGGAAACCCTGAGCCTAGTTTGTGTTAATGCCCCCAACGGGCCTTCCAGATCAACTTGGGAATGTTCATACAGAAGAAGATACCCCTAGACAAGTGATGGCGAGCCTTTTAGAGACCAAGTGCCCAAACTGCAACCCAAACATAGAAACAGAGAAACAGAGCGAGTCAGAAGGGGTCTCCCGGGCCATCTAGTCTGACCTCCGGCACCAGCCGGCTCCGCTCACGACATGCCAACCATGTGCATGTCCAGCCTGTCTTTGAACACCCTCACCGACGGGGCCTCAACGACCTCCCGTGGAAGACCATTCCACGCCCTTGGGGTCCTAACTGTCAGGAAGTGCTTCCTGGCATCCAAATGGAACCTTGGCTCCCTGAGCTTTGCTCCGTTGGAGCGGGTCCTGGCCTCCTCAAAACCCACTTATTTATTACAAAGTGCCAACACTGCAATAAAACATGAAAACTGAGGTTTTAGTCTAGAAAAAATAACTCACAGCCAGTCCAAGCAAATATATATATATCCTTGGCAGTGCACTGACCAGCCATGTGAAAGCTTGGACGAGTCGCGGCTAATGAGTTGTGGTTCGTGACGTCATTGCTTTGCGCCGCTACTCCTTTCCGAGCATGTGCGTGGCCTCTATGTGTGCTGTTATCTGATGCTCGGATGCTGGGGCGATGCTGGGGCGACTTGGCTCGTGTGCCGACAGAGAGGGCTCTGTGTGCCCGCTGTGGCCCGTGTGCCATGGGTTCGCTACCACTGCCCTAGACAGTTACATTCTGACTTTTGAGCTGAATACCATCCTAGTGTTCAAGAACTACCCCATCAGAAGCCTTGAAGCCAGGGGGCAGTTGAAGGAGTCTACTTCCCTAATTGTTTATAAAATAAGGAACATTAGTTGCTCTGTCTGAAACTTGCCAGGCTTTGTGCTTTAGGGGAATGACACAACATTAACAAATGCCAGGCCATGTTAATGGAAAACAACAAAGTTATGAGCATCAGAAAACAGGCTATGACTCCATCCTAAGCAACACAGAAAGGAAATGCCAATGAGAAACAATGAAAAAATAGAAGGGAATACTAATGAAAGAGAAACCTAGCGAATAAGAGAAGAATACATATAAAATAAAATTCAGACGGCTATGGAAGGTAAAATGAAAGATGAAGCAAGTTTTTTTTTTTTTTTAAATTCCAGTGTGCATCCTTTTAATTTTATTTTCTTCCAAGGATGCCTGTCTCTTTTCTTCGAGGAGTGGGCGAACTTTACCACCAGGAAATCAGCAGGGTAGGCAAGCTTGACACCCCAGTTGCTTAATGGCTGGACTGGGGATCTGGGAGCTCTGGGCTGTAGTCCAAACTCAGTCTCATGGGGTGGCTTTGGGCCAGTCCCAGACCCTCCACCTAACCTCCCTCACAAACTTGTTGCTGTGAGGATACAATGGAGGGAAGGATAACCTTGTAAACCACATTGGGCTCCTTTCAGGAGGAAAAAGGTGGGGCATTAAAGTAGTATCATGTATAATAATAATAATAATAATAATAATAAGTCACCCCCCAGGTCCCTGCCTGCTTTGTAACATGTAACACATTTTTCCACCATATTGCTACCCCTCTGGAATTCTTCTCTTGTTTTATTTATGTACTCCTTCATTAAAAGCATATCTGGATACCCAGTCAAGCCTTCTTTCCCCCATTGTTTTTATTTCTGCATAGAGAAATGCACTATTGCTTTAGAGAAAGTAAGAATTCCAGTGTGCATCCCTGACCCTGTCATTCATTGCTTAGACAGGTGCAAACTCAGAATGTTTGCACAAACCCCACAAACTTCCAAGAGAACAAACTCCTCACCAAACCTGAATAAAACAATCCCTTGCTGGTGTTTATGCATATAAATAGGAATAGCTCCCCTCTCTTGATTGTGCCACAGAATACACCAAACTACTGTCTCAGCTACATTGCAGCTCTAGGCTCTGTCTTGTGCATTTGTGTATTTGACAGGATATGGCCATCATTCCCTAATGCAACATGAATTTAAAAGAGGCCTAAAGTCAAATACTTGTACTTAACTATTCATGACCCTTTCCCAAAGGTCTGAGTTCAGCATACGTGCCTGTGTATTATGCACCACTGAAACAGATCTATTTACTTGTCAAAGTGCCAGTAAAGCCCCACTGAAAATTTCTGCACGTGTTCCCTAGGATAGCTGGCGTTACAGGCCAGCAATGTTTGTTGCTTCCTCCTTATATATTACACATTCCTTGGCAGGGAAACCCATTTGGAAAGTGTCATCTAACAGAGAAAATGCCAGACAAGGTAACATGACACTCATTGTCTAGACTTTTTTAAGCAACGGGGGGTCTCAGTAGATGGAACAATCCAGTCCTGCATGAAATGTTGCTCTTCATATTTTCCAGCATTCTATTCCCCTTCCTAAAGGAAAAAAAGCACTATAAAATGTTCCAGGCTTGAAGCTTGATTGCTAGAGGTTTGGAGTCACAGGCCAACTACCGCAGTGGTGCCCCTGGTACCCCTTCACATTCTTACTATGGTCATTATTGATGATGCATTTATACTCCACTTTTTTTCTTGCGAGGAACCCAAGGCAGTTCCTGGTTCATTCTTCCTTCCATTTTCCCCTACAACAACACTGTGAGGTAGTGGCTGCCCCACAGTCACCCGGGAAGCTTCAGGACCAAGTGGGGACTAGAAGCTGGATCCCCGAAGTGGCACTCCGGCACTCTTAGTCGCACCACACTGCCTCTCTTTTATGAGGGAAGTCTGCTGTCTGCCGGGTGCATGCATCCAGAAGGTGATGGACAGAATGGCGTGTCTTCTTCCCTCAGAGGGTCACGAGCCACTTCCGGTGAAGCATGTGGGGACGAATGACACTGCCATGCAGAGGCTGGGTGGGATCACCAGGACTGCAAGGCTGTGGGCAGGAAATTCAAGGGCCTGAAAGCCCAAGCGCCTTTTCCTTGTTCTTGCCAGTCCATGGGCAGGGACCAGTCCCGGAAAGGAGGGCTGTGGAGGGAAATGACTGGCTGAGGGCATGGTGCCAGAGGGAATGCTTGGGTTCCTCAACCATGGCCACTGGCACCTTGCTGAGGGACTCCTGGTGAGGGACTGGAATGCTCTGGCCATCTATGTCTGGAGGACTTTAAACTCGTCCAAGGGGGTGGGACCAGGACCCTCAGGGGCCAGGCAGGGGAAGGACCAGAATCAGAGCCCCAGGGGAGGATGGCGTAGGGACTGCAGTTGATGGCGTGGCAACTGAGCTGAGGATTGCTGCTGTGGGAGGTGCCTCTTGCTGGATGAAATGGGCCGTGTGGAAGAGAAATCATGGGGGTAGAAGAAGCTCGGCCCCCTGAGCTTGCTCAAATACTATCTGACTATCCTCTGCATGTATCCTTTTAATGCTTAGCGCTCTGTTTTCACTACATTAGAGAAAGTCATTAGGGTGGCAAGTACCAGGGACATGGCCTTCTTTGTGGTGAAACTCCCTCTCCACGGAACACCTTCCCCAGGGAGCGATGCCTATCTCCTAAAAGTGTGTGCGCACGCGTGTGCGTGAGCATGCACATGTGTGTTTAACATCCAGTTCTCCTTTGGATGAACTTATGTCAAATACTTCCTCTGTTGCTGCTACTGTGAAATGCAGCTTACTCCATGATCTCTATTGAATTCAATGAGGTTCAATACTGATGAGACGTGGCAGGCATGAAGGGGATGTGGAGAGTCAGTGGGGCTCACTGCCTCTTGCAAGTCTCCCCCTGTGTGGCCCTGTGGCCTGGCCAGCAGCTCAACAGGCTCCCAGGCCATCTCCCTGGGCAGGGAAAGGACACCTGGCAGCCCTGGGACCCCCACGCTTGGCCTCAGTTGCCTTCTGCTCTCCTGGCCAGAGCGAGCCACACCTGAAGTGGGGCAGGGAGGAAGTGCAAAGGGGAATGTTAAAGAAGGACATGGAAGAGGGCAGGAGAAGGATGCATGGGAGAAGCGCAGCGATGGTGGAGGAAATCCAGGGCACGTGGAAGGGCAGGCAGGGGAGGAGCACAAGGGAGGACAGGAGTTGGGAGAGACAGGAAGAGGTACCTTTGCTGCTCCTGGCCGGGGTGCAGAGCCAGATCACCACTGGTTAAGCCAGCTTCCTGGTGAGAAAGAACTCCTTTCCTCACTCCCTTTATCAGCAAGCCCTGGGCTGGGCTGAACAAGCCACTTGCTAGTACAGTTTCAGAGAACAAGGGAGACTTGGGCTTTGGACAGGGTTGTGTGTTAGAGATCAGACAGCCCTGGGTTTAACACTGGCTATCCATTCAAGAGTTTCTGGGTGCAACAGTGATTTCCTGGGGAGGAGAAGCGCCCTTCCATGTTAGTACAGTCCAGCCTGTTATTGTTGATGGGCTCTAATTTCCCCTTTTGGGTTGAAGTTTAAATAGACTTTTGGTGTATGTAACCAGGGAAGCCTTCAATAAAACTAACTCAAACACCTTTTGCCTATAGTCCTGTTAATGGAAACAAGAGAGAAAGCAAACTTTGCCATTCCCCATCCTGCCGACCTGCGAATGGGGGGAGGGGGCATGTTTTATTATTCCTGCATATAATATAATTTCTGCAGCAATATCTTCAAATATTTCATTGTCTAACACTATGAACTAACTAACTACAGTTCCAAGGCAACTCTCACAGCTCCCAAATCCTCTTCTGACTTAGGAATTAATTCAAACTGGAGAAGAATTCACTTTTCTTCCACCTCTGGATTGAAGCTGCTTTGCAGAGTGATGGTTCTCCTTCGTGGAAAGCACAGTTACCCACCCAGCACTCCTGCTCCGGAACTAAAGGAGCAAGGCAGGGACTAGGTCCTCCCCTCACTTCCAGTGCAGTTAGTAACCACTGGAAAATGAAGTTTCCAGCTTGTTAGGTGGCACTGAATGAAAGGAGGGAGAGAATTTTGAGAACAAATAGGTGGCAGGAGAAGAGCTGAATGCCTGAATGGATGTATGGAAGCTTGGTTCACGGGCTCAATTTGGATTACTTCAGACATATGTCTCAGTTTTGTAGAGAGGGAGGTCATCTTATCATACTTGTTGCCCAATGACCTGAGCAAAGGTGGTGGGGAGAAGGCAAGATTTGACATAGCCATCATAGTGCTTCAATATGTACAAAATGGACATTCCTAGGGTCCAGGTCTTAAGAATGATAGATGTCATAACCATCACCTGCATTAAAAGCCTTTATTTTTTCACTGTGCTGATGCAGTCATTCCAGTAAAAAAATTAAGGGATGCCATTTTGGCACATTAGAAATCAAATCATAACTCCCTGGAGAAAGCCAGTTTTAAACTTCGCAATTGAGCTGCTTCTGATATATTCCTGGAATATATTCACTGGGGTCATTATGGGACTGATGCTTATGGTGTTGCCTAGATAATGGCAAGTGGATTGGAGGAAGGGACAAGATTCCTCTTGTAAAAGCAATGAGGTGGGTACTGAGAATTTTCCATGTCATTGTGCATTGTGCTGTACGGAATTATGGGAATTATGCAAATATTTACTTTTAACTGCCATGAAATCCTGGTGCCATTGTTTATGAAGGACAGTTTCCAAAGTACCCATACTGCACTGTATTTGAAGGAAGAATTTAATGAAAACATTTCCAACATTGCTTAGCTTAGGCTATGTTTCATATGAAAACAGAAAGGAGTCATTCTATTTCTTGCCCACAAAAGACAAAGCACAGATGGCTGAAAAAGACATCCAAATAAACAGAGCACTGGAGGTCTGTTCTCTTTGCCATCTTCCACATATCCTTGCTCCACCCTGCAGTTATAGTTCCATGTCTATTTATTCTCTGATGAGTACCAAAACATTGGCAGCTATCTTACAGCTAGTTGACACACAGCACAAAGGTCTTCAGGTTCTCATTTCAAATCTTCACTGCAAAATTAATATTTGGATGTTGAATGTGCATTTTTCTGTAGAACATGAAAGCTTTATGGCATTTTGATTATTCTGCTTTATGCAGCCCCATAAACTGCCATCTATCCACCACTAGGAACACAGGAAGCTTCTCCCTAATGAGTCAGATCATTGGTCCATCTAAATCAGCACAGTCTACTCTGGCAAGATCTGCAGCAGAAACATTTCACAGTCCTATTTGGAAAGGCTGGAATTGAATTTGAGCCCCTCTGCATACAAATGTACTAATGACTGATGAGTCCTTACGCCATAGTAAAAGCACTATCCTAAGCATATTTAGACAGGTCCCACAATGCCAAGTGTTCCCCAGGCAGCCATACTGGCTGGAGGATGCTGGAAATTGTAGGTTTTTTTCTGTTTACACATGCATAGGACTACATCCTAAATAGCCCTTACATGATGGCTATCGAATATTGCCCCTTATCAATTGGCCTCTATAAGCAATTACTGAATGTCAAAGACAGATAACAAACAGATGCAAGCCAATAGTGTAATGTTATGCATTATTACTGCTACCCATTTGGATATTCAGTGCAGAAAGGTAGAAAATTATTAAGATGGGTAGATCAGGGAATACACTTTCAAAAATTTGAAATCAAAGTTCACAAAGAAATCTGGAAGAGAACTTTGGAGAGCCAACTCAGTTTCTTCAACACCACCTTGACTGGTATTTCTTAAAGCATATTTTGCTTCCTGTTACTGCCTCTTTCACTCAGCTTTCAATGACCTCTTTCCACTGATTCCCCTGCCTTACTCCTTTCCTTCCCAGTCAGTGCATGTCAATATTCCGATCCATGTTTCTCACACAGAGATTCAATTGACATGGCTATTTGCAGCTGATTTTCACTTGTAAACACAAGAATTTAATTGCCTTCTGTGTTTTGGAGGCTGCTTTCATAGTAGTCCTGTTAAGGCTTTACAACACAATTTCTCCACTGACACAAGTGCAGGTACATTTTGATCCAAATTTTGAGCATGATAGGGAGCGTCTTCTGTAATCGGACCTCCTGGAGATATTGCTGTCAGCCACGTTTCCCTCTGTGGGGACAAGGACCAGGAGTGCGTTTGTATTAGATGCACATGCTCAATATTCATTCATTGAGAATTACAAATAGCTTCTCCCTCACCACGAGAGTATCAGCCAAAGTGGTTGTTTGGCTTTGCCTTCAGAGATAAAAGGGAAAATCTGTCAGGATTGTTTGGATATAAAAGATCTGTTATCAGCATTCATTGGACAGATGGGGAATGCATCCCAGGGTTTAACCTTGCAGGTGGTGTCGAGTAGACAGCTGCCACCTCCTGTGTTTCTACTGTCTTGGACCAAGCATGATTATATCAGCTCAGAAAAGGATGAACCTGGCTTGTGTTTATTCAGTGTTCATAGGCCAATTGTATTTCCTGAGGCCAGTCTAGACAAACAGCTCATTATTCAGTAAAAACCTCTCTGGGTTGTGCCATTCCAGACTGCAAGCAGAGTCCCTTGAGGGAAACTGCTCCCCTACAAAAAGTAATACTAAAAAAATCTATGTTGTGGGAAACTATCCAGGCCTGGGTTGGGCTGCCTTTTGCTAAAATACACAGCTTGAGTTCAATAGGAAGGACTTTTTAAGCAGAGAACATTGGAACATGCACTCTTCCTGCAATATGCTGGACTGGCAAGGTTTCTCAGTTTCCAGAGGATGCTCCTCTGTCCAAGGAGCAGGGAGAGGACAGTCCTCTACTCAGAGGTGTCCTGCATTTCAAGGTTTGTCCAGGCAAAATTAGGTTTAAAGTTGGAGGTTCATAAGGAGGGAGAGAAACAAAGGCCTCAAAGTTGTCCTCAATACCCAGAAGGGGGCACTGGAGCAGGAGGGGGGGTGCCTGCTCCATGCCCAGGGGAAGTCGGTGGGCAGTCCTGCAGAAAGGAGCTGTGCCCCCAACTGTGCATGCCTGGGGAAGGGTGAGAATGAGCTGGATGAGGCCACCTGCCTGACCAGATTCGCCCTCCGCTTCCTCTCCCTTGGGCCAGAGGGGAGGAGTACCTGCTGGGAGCCATGAGTCTCCTGCCATGCCAGAGGGAATCCCCTGGTGCACGTGGTTGAGTGCTGCTGGAGAGATTTGGCCGGGGAGCCTCTGGCAACTGCTTCCTGCCCTGCCCAGCAGATTCCTGCCTCTCCTGCTCACATGGGAGCAGTGGCCAGAGAGTCAACTGAGCAGGACAATCCTCTCCCAGCATCTATCAGCTGATTGCCTGGAGCAGCCGGGGCATTTCTGACAGTCATGCCCAGTGGCAGCTGCCAGGGCAAGGGTGGCGGGGAGGCCCTCTTGCCAAGTGGCTTCATGACTCTGACCCCGGTACCATGATGGATGGTGCTTGCTGGTGTGAATGAAGCAACAAGCCATTGCGTTGCCAAGAAATCAGAGTAGATGGTTGCCGCCACACTGGTGGCTGCCTTTGCTGCGGCTGAGGTGGGGTGCCCAGGCAGCTTCTCAGAGGAGACCCGGCTTGGCTGGAGCTGCCCTTGGGCCAGTTCCTGGAGCCAAGGACTCATAGCTGGGCTGCGGCCCTGGGGGCAGGGGTCTGTGCTGCAGCCCCAGCAAAGGGCCACAGACTTCTGTTTCCGCTCACAGTTTCTCAGAGCAAATGCACTGTGCTGAATGCCACAATGAGGTTTTGATGACTCGACATATCAACTCTGCGAAATAGAGGGGAAATGTTGCTTTTTGTGCCAGGGAAACTCACCAGGGGCTTGACATCACAAGAGCCACTGGAAGAGAGGCCCAGGAAGGCCCGTTCAGGTATGCGTGTCCTCACACAGAGGGCTCCTGTGATGTGTACATGTCAGAAAGGACACTCTGAAATGGGCTCAGAACCTCATTCAGCTGCCAAGACGTGCAAGCCACTTCCAGCCTGGACTCCACTCCAGATCTAGCCACCAGCTGGCATGCAAAGACACTCAGGCTGGAGTTGAAGGGTGCCCCCACACCCCCGTCTCACAAGCAAGTGAACACTCACATATGGCTTATTTCAAACATGCAAGTTGCCTTCCTTATGCTTCTGTGTGGGTTTTACACAGAGCAGTCCTGCCCCAGCTCTCGATTTTCAAGCCACAGTAAAACAAGATATTCAGAATGGGCTGGGATCTGGTGGCAGGTAAGCTGGTGTCGTGTTTAAAAGAAGTGCTTCAGATGTGTGCTTGCACACATCATTACACCTGGAAGCACACGGCATTCATAGCCTATCGCATGGAAAATGGAAGTAATGGTATAATTAACAGAAAAAGACATGCAGTGTGTCCTTTAAGTAAAATCAGCGAAGCAAAATGCATACGCTCTCCGTGTTTCTCCTGGTAGCGCTATGAAATCTATACTCCATATCTGAGTGGGAGTAGATATTTTCTTTATAATTCACTGTTCTATAACCATTGATCTTATCTACAAACCATAATAATGGGTTTGATCATCTGTTTCCATGGAAATATTTTGAATGGCACAAACACAGAAAAATGTGTTCATGGAGGTGGCTAGATTCTCTGGAGTATACACAGACAGGAAATGCTTCCTACATATTTTTTTCCAGAGAAACGAACATATTTAGACAATATAGGCAGCTGGAAGAAATCAGGTAACAGTGAAATAAGGAGATGAAAATAATAGCAATAGTGGCAGTAACAACAGCAACTGCAACTGGCAAGTTTTATTTTTCCAAGAAAGGTGACAATTGTACAAATAGGTGCCCTTTTAACACTATTTCCTCACATGTTGTGCCATCTGGATTCTTTTCCGAATTGGTGACTTGCCTAAACTGGCCAATCAACCTTCTGCAGGCAGCATGACGCTATCATCGCACAACATGTAATGTGACTGAACCATTAAATATAAGGGGGGGAAAGCTTGAGATCAACGCCACCAGTTTGGCAGTGAGGGTAAATCAATGCCATTTGGGGTATAGTCCTCTGGACCACATACTTGTTTCAGGCTTGTGAATCTATGAATCAATCAATCAATTGCATTCAGCCATAGGCCATTACAATCAACAAGGTAAAACATTGAATTAACAAATAAAACCATAATCAAATGTGTTAAAACATAAGACTGGAAGATGGACCAGGTGTGATTCAGGACAGAATTCACTTCAGAGCCTTCCTAGCTCTTAACTTTTTAGCTGCAACAGCAAAAAGAGGGACTCAGTAAGACACATGTGCATCAGGATCTGACAACATGAACACTAACTTCTCAGGATAAAGTACTCTGGCCCTCTGGTCTCTTCCCCTTCTACCCACTCCCTGGAGTGCCCCCTTGGCCCCACCTAACGCCAGGTTTCTGACCTTGGAGAGGCACCAGTGCTGTCCACAGGGGCTGCCAGGGCCTGGTGGCAGATCTCTGGCCTCCCTTCTGTGGCGGGAGCTGCCCAGGTCCCTGCAATGTTCTTCCCAGGGAGACTGCCCTCTTGAACAAACAGAAAATAGATTTGCAAAGTGAATTCCCAGGAAGGGAGGCAGCTTTCTGGCATGAGAGCAAACATTAATGAAAAAAGCATGAAGTTTTGACTCAGCCTTCCAAGGAATCTTTATCAAATATAACACATACTGTTTTGCATACATTATTTTATACAGTTGTAACAAGTGTATGTAGGGAACATGTACACAATTTACTCAAGCTTCCGGTTTGCAGCATTTCATGGTATGTACTATATGTGTTCAGTTAAAGTGGAAGTTGAGTGCCTTGTGTCTGTGAGTCTTCTGACCTTCTGGTGTAGCTGGGTGAATCTGTTGACCTCACTCGGTTTCTAATTTTCCTAACCCTAATTAAAAATAATGTAAAAAGTACAAACATTTGTACACATTTTGTATTGTATTCATTTAGTCAAATATACAACTGTTACTATGTGCTTTTTCTTTACACATTTTTGCAAGTGATTTCACACAAAACAATGTTCATTTGTCTGTGCATTGAGTTATAAACAATATCACACAAATCTGAAAAATGCAGATTTCACTGAGCAATTCACTTTGGCTCACAAATAACACCACAGGCATGAGTTTAAGTCTATATAAAAATCCTGAACAAATGTCTCATCCATCCTTGTTCTGTAGTCCCCCAGTTCTTTGATAAATTTTTCAAAAATGAAATGTCTGTCAAAACCGAATCAAATCTTAAATTGCATTTTTATCTGCCAAAAAAGGCCTCAGGAATTATTCTGCTGCCTAGAACAGGCATGCTGGGAATTCTGTGGCAGTTGTTAATGTGGGCAACTCTGGGAATGAATGGAAGGGCTTTGGCTCAGTAGCAGAGTGCCTGCTTACATGCAGGGGGTCTCAAAAGTGATTCCCAGAACCACTGGAATTCCAGGAAGGACTCTGAATATCCTACCTGAAAGCCTGGAAAGCCACGGTGGCCAGTCAGTGTCAACATGGTCACCCAGGACACTATCGTGGATGATACCAAGGTGACCACAACTGAGGAGGATCTGGACAGGCTGTGGAAGTGGACGAAGGACAGCAGGAATAGGTGTCACAGGTACAGGATGGGAACAAGTGGCTGGAGAGCAGCACTTGTGAAAGGAATCTCTGGGTACTTGTTGATAGCAGGCTAAACATGAGCCAGCAGTATGACGCGGTGGTTAAGAAGGTGAATGTCACTCTTGGTGTGGCTTCCAGATCTTGGGAGGGGTTGATACCACTGTACTGAGGCACCACAACTGGAGTACTGCCTCTAGTTCTGGGCTCGGCATTACAGGAGAGAAATAGTAGCCAGGTTGTGAGGGGTGACATATGAGGAGAGATTGAGGGAACTAGGTCTTTTCATCCTGGAGAAGAGGAGAGTCAAGGGCTTTTTTTAGCCATGTACAGGTATTTATTTATTATTTTATTTATTAAGAACATTTATATCCCATCCTTCCAACAAGTGCTCAGGACAGCTTACATAATGTAAAACTACATAGTACAATAATAAAACCTCAATTATTAAAACAATATAAAACAACACATCATAAACTTAGAGAAAAATAAAAAGGAGGAAAAGAATAGAATTGCAACTGTGGAGAGAGAGAGAGAGAGAGAGAGAGAGAGAGAGAGAATTTTAAAACATCTAAAACCCTTGATTATTAAAATGATGGTTGAATAAAAAGGTCTTTACTTGGTGCCAGAAAGAGTTTAACATCAGCGCCAGGTGGAGCTCTCTGGTATGCCATGTGGAGGAGGCCATGCCCTGTGCTTCCCTACACTGAAGGGCAGGACACATTCCAATGGGGCAAAGCTCAAGGAACCAGGTTTCAGGTTGGATGTTAGGATGTCCTTCCTGACAGTGAGGACCCCAACCATTCCGAGGGAAGCCCAGTTAGTGGAGGTGTTCAAGACTGGAGAACCACAAGTTGGGGAATACATGAGCAGAGCAGGCCGGAGCCAGGGGTCAGACTAGATGGTCCAGGAGACCCCTTCTGACTCACTTTTTTCTATGCTTCTACATAATGCTACTGGGCTAGATAGTCCAAGGGTTTGACTTAGGATAAAGCAGCTTCTGATGTTCCTATATTCCTGAATCTGCTATCAGGCATTTAAAAGCCAGTCTGGAAAGGGGGAATATGATTCCCTGCTGTTCTCAGCAATTACACACACATGGGAACAGGAGAGAGAGAGGAGAGCATGATGCTGAATACACTTTCTTCACCAATTTTGAAGCAAAGGAAAAATAGGGTATGAAAGCAGATCAAGGAAAGACAGGGAAGGTCAGAGGGGCTCCTTTACATTTGAGCTTTTATTCTGCGTGCTATAGGAGCTTCCTAGGTGCTTAATGGTGGTGAACCTATTTTGGGTTGCAATTCAGCACTGTGAATGCTAATCTGACCCTTCCTGATTGGCTAGATTACAACACGGCCACTTTGATTTGCTCAGTAAGGTCTTCTATACATCATATGTCAACAGTGTTCTCACAACCGCCGCCATCACATGTCTCCTACCTTGGGCATCCATTTGCAATTAGCAGGGTATTTCTTGACTAGCACAAAAACATTCTGAGTGCACTTTGAAGTATCCAATCTATTCCATCCGGCAATGTAGCTCATGATCCCATTACTTTCCTACAGCTTCTGCTTTATTGCTCTCTTACCACCCCCATTTTATATTCCCTCTTAAATGAGTCATTATTAAACTTCTTTCCCCTGTAAACACAACTTGCAAGAATGACTCCTTGCAGGAGACAGTCTAAGGCACCCCTGAGTGAGTGACTTGCAGGCTCTGGAGTTTATAATTATGGAAATAACAAAAGGAACATATAAACACACTTGATATGAATTCTTTGGAGCTGTGGTCTGACATGTGGGTGTCAGCAGACTTTATTCCTTTAAGGGATATTTGCAGGGGTGGGAATTGCTTTTATTCTTTTTATCTTGTTCCTCTTAATGAAAAATTGTGTGCAGTCTGAAATGTGAATCATACCAATACTGAGAACTTTTACAAACTGTGTGTGCATTTTTTTGTTCAGCAGCTTCTGAAGATTCCCTCCAGGAGAAAGGACACGTAAAAAATATCCAATTAAACTGAAGCACCATATGAAGTACTCACCATCACAGCTTGCTGATGCTCAAACTTATCTATCCATACTGTTACAAAGCACTGATTTCTTTTCTGAGACTTCCTTAATATTCTTATATGAACACAGGACAGGTTAGATAAGCTTTTCAAGAGCTGGGGTGTCAGTTGATCAGAAGCAAAGAACTTTGCAAGAGTTCTGTGCAGGTTAATTAAGATAAGCAAGATAAGATTTGTTACCTGAAAATGCATTAATTTAGTGTTTACAGACAATGTGTGGGGGTGGAAGAAGATGAAAAATTATGCTAGATAACCCACTCTCAAGGGTGGAGTTTGGACTGGATGTGGGTCCTTGTTGAACTGTGGAGTATTGTTGAAACATTGGCTATTATGTTGCCTAACCAGAACCATGATAAACAGAACATGATTTGTTAATGACCAACAACCTATGCTGAGAATTCATGGCTTGCTGATGGGTTGTGAGTTGTGAATGTTCATGGTCAACGAACCATGATTTGTTAGCACAGATGTTTCCTTGACAATGTTTGGTTCAACATCAGCCCACAGTCAAAGCACACCGAACTCTTGAGTGAGGGCTACCTTGTTTGAGCCTTTACATTAAATGTGTGATCATATTTAATGTGTTTTGTTGTAGTCTCTTTTAAAGAGCAGTTGGGTTGGGCAAACAGAATCAGTACTGCCATGGATAGCAGGCTTCTCATTTTCTGCTCATGGCAGAGTCCCAAAGGAAGTCACCCTTCAAAACCTGGCAATTTGCTCAAGTGCTACAGAGCCAAAAGCTGTTTTCAGATGTGTACCAAGCCAAGGACACCTGAGGGTCAAATTCTATCTAATGTGTTCATGTGAATAGTATTCCAGAGTTGCAGTTTTACAATTATTTAACAGTATGAAGCTGCAAAATAGCCAGCATCTGAAGTAAGAGGAGATTGAAGAAGGGTAAGGTGCTTATCTTTGTGACCAGCTACCCTCTCAGAGCTGCATTTTGTTCTGTGAAGATATGCATACATGACTCTTTTCCCTGTAGAACAAAAGCAGCCATCAAGGTAAGCTTTTAATAAGAGTAATGGCATACAGAGAAAGAGGTAAGTATCATTGCGAACTTCCTGTCAAGGAGAGGAAAACATGCATGCGATGGAGGAGATTGTTTGGCACCATTTAGTTATCCAGCCCAGTTTTGTCCATCTGACTGGCTTATGCACACTATGGCTTCACACAGAGAGGGGGCCACACATCCATGCTACGAGATCCTCTTGTCTGGACTCTGCATGGGGCCCTCTGCATTACCAAAGAGTTATCAACTTTCCCTCAATGTAGCATGTTGTCTACAACAAGGCCACTGCCAGCTTTACAAAACAGCCCTTGACTCAGATGCAAGGGTGAGCCTGAGTGAATGCAGTCATGTATTGGTTCTATTGCTACGCCAAACATTTTTCCCAGATTTTTTTTCTTGTGGTTACATAGGATGAGGTGAAGGGGTGTGGACAAGTGTCCTGTCTTTCATTTGACAATCATCTCTTTTGCAGCCCATAGTCTACTCATCTGACCATATTTCGATTAAAACTATGGAAGATGTCATGTGGTAATTCCTCCCAGAGGGCATTCCAGATCAGGAAATGCAGGCAGGCTGGGAGGCTGCAGAGCAGGGGAGAAAGACAAGAAACAGAAAGAGCAACACGGAGCATCCCTGGCTGTTGCACAGTAAGTAGATGGGTAAGCGCAGAATGATCGCTAACATGAAGCACTCTGACAATGGGACGAAGCACTGGAAGCCTGGAGAAGAACCTGTAGGCTGCTTTGAGTTTCTTGCAAGAGGAAAAGGGGTATGACTATAAGGTGGTGGCGGTCATAATAAATAACATGGAGGAAGCTAATCTTCAGAAATTAGGTGCACAGCACTAACCCCAACTGTACCATGGAACTGGATACAACACTGTTCTTACTTCCGTTTTGTGATGAAGGCAAAATGAGGCCACCCTGCCAACACAGCTGATGCTGTAGCCACTTCTGATAGTAACAGAAAAAAACTAAAAGCCCTCAGGGAAATAAGAGAGATTCTGTGCTACCACTCCTGCTAATGGGTCGACCAGCCCGTGGGAAATGGCTGAGAATTTCCTGGAGAATATCAGTGAAACTGTGCCCCAATTTCTCTGTCCATCTTTCGGGTGGAGATTTCAGGAGGACATCTACACACAGCTCTAGTTTCTTCCACAGTAAAAATCAGTTGTATACTTTTGAAGGAAAAGATGCACAAAGGCATCCTCTGTTTCTTCTGTTCCTTCTTGGGCGAAGGATGGGGGACAGCAATGGCTATAGTTACCTAGGAAGCCAGGATTTCACTGACTTTCTTATGGAAAAATTTTTTTATTCTTTTTAAGAAAAACACATTTTTAAAATAAATATTTTTTCCATAGCTTTCCAGGTGGAAATAGTTGCAGGTGCCTTTGTGCATAGCTTAGGCACATTCCCTGAGCAAGCATGAACTAATTTGTTGACTTTTTTCTCCTTCTAGTCCATTCTACATTCCTGCAGAATAGTTTTCAGCAAGTTGATGTCCTTTGAAATAATACATGAAGCAAGTGTGTTTGCCCCTCTACAATAGCAGTTGTGTCACTGCTGCAGTGGTTTAACACTGGAAGGTTTGTGCCGCTTCAAATGAGGGGTGTACAAAGAGTCAGGCATGTAATCAATGCTCCATTTAGTAAGAGTTTGCAGTGTTATTCATCAGCCCTCCTGTGTGTGCGCTCGCGCGCATGTACACATGCATGGTAAAAAGTAGTAATGAGCTAGTAAACTTTATATGGGTTTACCAGCAATGGAGGCCTGCAAGAGTTCCCTGGGTAGTTTAATCAGTAATATTCTAGTCACAAAACATCATTGTTTCAGTTCAGATCACTGGCACTGCCCTCAAGTCTGCCCAGGATAGCAAGTCTGATTTATTTGGTTACCTTCATAGCACGTCTGATGGCTACTTGCCTCGGCAGCACTCCTAACCATCAACACACCAGTCCTGAAATATTTGCCAGGCGTGTGTTTAACCAGAAATCCACATTGAGTGCTCTACAGAAATAGTTCTAAGGACCATCTTTTCTTTTCTTTTTATGGGAAGGTTGTCCAATCATAGGAATGCCTATGCAACATAGGAATCAGGAATAAGGATGTGAAAGAATTCCAATTGGTCCATGCTTTTAAGCACAAAAATGTAATTTGCATTTCCCAGATTTGGATATAATTATTCTTTGGTTTCTGTGGTTCTCCAAATTTTGAGATGCAGTTCACAGTTGAAAAATAGTGTACAAAAATGCATTGGTTACGGAACATCACAGACAAACTGGCATATACAGGGAATGTTTTATATAAAAGTGTGCATAATTAAGTAAATTGGCCTGTATAGGGGAAAAGTGCATATGTAAATGAATGTGCATTTTCACATCCATTTGTCTTTAAATCTGAAGACAGAATGGACTCATGACTGTAGGTGAAACTGACATCGATGCAGAATAGATTATTTATCTAGCCATGACAGTATTGTAGGCAAGCAGGTGGCACAGCGGTTTAAACTGCTGAGCTGCTGGGCTGGTTGATCAGAAGGTCATCAGTTTGAATCTGCACAATGGCGTGAGTTCCCGTTGCTCTGTCCCAGCTCCTGCCAACATTGCAGTTTGAAAGCATGCAAATGCAAGTAGATAAAAAGGTACCACTTTGGTGGGAAGGTAACAGTATTCCGTGCCCCTCAGTGTTTAGTCATGCCGGCCACATGACCACGGAGACTGTCTGTGGACAAACGCTGGCTCCCTCGGCCAGGAAATGGAGATAGCACCACCCACTTTAGTCAGGCATGACTGGACTTTAATGTCAAGGGGAAACATTTTACCTTTAACAGTATTGTGCCTCTCCCACAAAGTCCTTGTTCACCCATCCACCCATTTTGTAGTCCCTGGAACATATATGTGGCGAAATAGGATTTTTATTCAGTTTATACCAGTCTGATGAGCCTTCATCCATCCTTATTGATTGAAATACATTGATTGAACTATGGAAAAAGCTTATACTAGGGATGGGATGAACTCTGTTGGAATCCTTCCCTCCAAGCATTCATAGGCTTCCTCTTGTACGTGGTCTGATCTTTCAAAGGGAGCTGAGCCAAGAAGAAGTCTCTGCATGTCCACCTAGCCCTATTGCACAATGGCACTCTTCTTGCATATCAGTACCAGCAACCCAAAAGCCCTGTTTTAGCTAGTATGGAACAGAGATGGTCAGACTCCGGGCTTCTGCAAAGTGGACCAGAGTCCAAGGAGCAGAGCCCAAGGCATCTGACAGATTCCCATCTCCAGCTGGATTCCCTGGACATCTTTATTAGGAATTGCTGTTTATCATACTATTGGCACTTCTAGCCCTGTATTGTCAACACTGACTGGTAACAGTTGTTCAGAGTCATCTGAACAGAGTCATCTTTCCAAGTCCCACCTGGACACATTAGGAATTGAACTTGAGACTTCTGTATGCAAAGTCAGAGAGAGAGAGAGAGAGAGAGAGAGAGAGAGAGAGAGAGAGAGAGAGAGAGCGCTCAGGCTGAATATCATACTGCAAATGCCACAGAACAGTGGTCTAATCATTCAGCTGCAACAGTAGACCCTTTTTTCCCAGTCACTTCCAAGTTCAGCTTGATATTGTATTGTAAGTTAACATTGATAGCAATGGTAATCTATGGAAGAAAACATGTGATGAAACAGCACAGTGGCAAATTTTATTTGTGCACAGCCCAGTATTCTAAAAATTCATACCGGTGCATGTTCCAGTGGCTCCTAATTACTAGGAACACTTCTTGTTTCCTGGTACTCATCTGTAGTAATCCCCTTTCCCTATTTGTCCTTGTGTTTGGCTTTCATGGACACCCTGTTCCAATTTGTCCAGTGTAAATTCTAGGGTTGCTATTCTCCAAGGTTAGACTCTTTGCCCAGAGTTTCTAGAACCTAAATGCTTAGATTGCTGCATCTAAGCATTGCTGCATCTGCAAATGCTGATCCTTCTCATCATTGCTTGGTTATATTGTCAGAAGCATGGTATCCAGATCACAAAAGGTTTCATTTGTTTCTGCACTGCTCAGTTACATCTGAGTACTATGTGCAGCTCTGGCTGCTTAGTTTGAGAAGATCCTTAACTAGAGAATAACCAGAGAAATGCATTCAGGATAGTGAGTGGTGTGGAAACCTGGTCCTATGAGGAACAGCTGAAGTTGCTGGATATGTTTAGCCTTTGGGGGAAAAAGATTAATGGGAGACATAATAGCAGTCATCAGATGACAGAAAGGCTATCATGCAAAAGATGGAGAGCAGAGAGCAGGACTAGAACTAATAGGTGGTTTGGAGGCAGTTTTCAGCTGAGCATCAGGAGAAATGTCATAATGGTAAAAGACTGCTTTGGAAAGTTGCGGCATCTGCATTACAAGCCATTCATGGAATAGACGTTCTTGCTTGAAGACTGCCAAGATCCACCCAATGCTACAATTTTGTGATTAGAGGTATTGCCACACATCCCCCATGCCAACTTGCTGCCCAACCACAGGGAACAAACGTGGCATGCATTTCTTCATTCTCACTGAGATTATCCAAACATTCTTTTGTGGGGTGAGGATGGGGAACTAATCGTGTACAGCAGTTTTTATTTGTTTCTATCAAGAAAAAGAAGAAAGAGATTGCTAATGGAGACCCCCCCTGAAATCAGTTCCCGAGAATCATTAATATATGTGCAGGGGTGGGGGAATTGCCTCCTCTTCTCAATTTGAGCCAAGATTTCCCTACTGAGGACTTCGCAGCTAAACTTTAATATAAATGCATGCACATAAGTGCTAAGGCATCATGCAGTTCATAACTCGCCATTTCATGCATAAGGCACCTGCTGGAGCATATTTTTAACTGTTGGTAACACATTAAAGGACAGTTATGTTTCTCATTATCAAAGTTACCTTCCTTGCTTTTAAATTCATGGAGGACAAACTACTGCAGAACAAATGGATGCAGCACAATTCAGCTGCAGTAAGTTTTCAGCAAATAGATATAACTGAGGCTTCTTGGTATTGGGGTTTCATGAGCACAGAATTATCTAAGGGCATGGTGGAGTGCTGCAAACCTACTGCTAATTTCGTCTATGAAATATTGAAGGGGATGGAGAAGAGGAAGTCCAAGATCTCTTCTCAACCATCCCAGAGTGCAGGACATGAAATAATAAGCTCAAGGTACAAGACACCTTGTTCCAGCTGAACATCAGAAAGAACTTCCTGACTGGTAGAGCAGTATGACAATGGAATCAATGGCCTAGGGAGGTTGTGGGCTCTCCCAGACTAGAGGCATTCAAGATGCAACTGGACAGTCATCTGAGAGGGATTGTCTAACTTGGAGTCCTTCCCTGAGCAGGGCGCTGAACCTGATGGCCTTCTGGCCCCTTCCAACTCTACTATTCTGTGATTCTGGTGCAGGGATGCAGTACCTTTTTCAGCCTGGAGGTTGCATTCCAGCAGTGTTGGGGCCATGACAAAGTGAGTTGGGACAAAAGCAGAGCAGGAAGGACTAAAATACAGAACATACTGGCAGGGAACTACGTTTCTGTGCCTCTCTATGAATGATGAAAGGGAAAGGTGTTTCAGAGGAAAAAGCTTCAGGAAGGACAAAGGATGTCCTGGGAGGTTTTCCAGTCCTCGGGTCAATCTGATTCCTCATGAAGTTTGGATGTGGGAAGTACTAGAAGAATGTGTCATGAACTGAGACATTCTAGGCTCAGTTCTCTTACTTCTGCCATGGATTGCCTTTAGCAAAGTAGAGTTGTTTAGACTCCAACTTCTTATTTAGCTTATCTAGTTAGTTAGTTTTGCCTGAGTTTTCAACCCAAAAATGTTGCTAGTGCCACTTGAAGATCAAAGCAAAGCAAGGCAAATTTAAAATCCAAAAAATGTGATAGAAAAATAAAATATGACAGTGATGAAGGTGGGATCAGGCAAATTGAGTAGCAGTTCTTAATGTCCCAGATCTTTCAGAAGCCACCTGGGATGGAAGCAATTCAGGTATCCTGACAGCAACAGATGAAGAAGAAGCCAAACCAGCTGGTGATATCTTCTGCTGTAACATGATAAGATAGTTTGGTGACAATTGAGGAAGAGGCAAAGGAACTGGTCTTTGAAGGGATTGAATGGTGCAAGTTGGTGGAGGACATAGCCACCTAGTGGACCCCTGAACAAGAGGCATTTTATTTGGAAAGCTTTGGCTGCAGGACACACTGATCTTCCCTAAGTGGTCTTCTCTGTAGTGGCCCTATTGTGATGGGCCAGGAGGCTGAATCACATGTCACTGTTCTAATCAGTAGGTTATTATACGTAGCTCCCACCTCTATCACTCTATGTGTATGGTGCTGGTCACCAGCTGGGTACTTGAAACATGGAATGGTGGCTTCAACTGCATGAGAGTTTTTATTCCACGGATTCCATGTATCTGTTCCAGTGAACAGACATATCTGAGATGTACATTCACTGAGAGATGGGTGAAACAGCAATTCTGAGATGGCTGGGATTCTCTAGATAGTCTTTTGTCACATATCTCATTCCTGATCACTGTTCAGGTTTGTGATCACCCATTTGTGAATGGAAAAATTGCTCAAATTGAGAAATGATTGCATGTAAAGCTTCTGCTGATTTTATTCAGTTTGTATAAAATCAAACTGGAGAGGTTGCAACCATCAAAGGTGATTACATGACTGGAAACGTGCAAACATTTTTGCAGATACTTCCTTATGATTATGTTTGGAGCTTTGAACTGGCTTACCACCCACTTTTGTTTGGCTAGAGGGAAAATAAAGAGAGATGATTTTGTTGCAAGAGTTTGATGAAATGACCGGACCTCCAGCTGATCACCTTGATTTCTGGACTAGTAGCTTGTAATAGCACAGAAACAGGCCATATAATAATTGATTATATTAACTGTATTATTGTGGATGTACAGTGTGGTTTCTAGAGTGTAGCACTGGGACTCAGGCAATCTGGGTTCCAGTCCCAGCTCAGCCATGGAGCCACATGGGTGACTTTGGGCCAGTCACAACCTACTGCTGGGTTGTTGCTATGGGTATAAGATAGAGAGCAGGAGGAGGAGAATGATGTTGCCCATTTTGAGTTCTTTAAAAAGGAAAAGGAATGGATGGGATATACATCTCATTTAAAAATAACTCCAAGAGAAGGAAACTAACCATAGCAAAGGACAGTGATGGCGAACCTATGGCATGCATGCCCGAAGGGGCATACAGAGCCCTCTCTGTTGCATGCGGTTGCCCCTCAGTCATGCGCATGTTCAGAAAGATTAAGGGCACCAGGCAAGATGTCACTTATTAGCCACAACTCCCCAAACTTTCACATGGCCGGTCAGTGAGCTGCCAGGGATTTGGTTGACTGTGATTTTAGCAGAAGGTAGGAAAGGTAGGAAGTACACTCAGGTAGGAAATACACTCAGGTGTATTTTTCAGGGCTGGCCAAAAGCTGGTGGTCAGTGGAACGTTGCCCCCTTGTGCTGGTGGTCAGCAAATTCAGGTTTTATTGCAGTGTTGGCACATTGCGAAAAATAAGTGGGTTCTGAGTTGCAATTTGGGCACTCCGTCTCTAAAAGGTTTGCCATCACTGGCATAGGATATAATGGCACACACCTATTGTCTAAAAAGCACATTTGTCAAAGGAGCAGCTATTGTCTCATTTCGGGACTTAGATGAACATGAGAAACCCTTAACGCAGTGTATTAAACCAAAAGTGTTTTGCTGCTGCTGCTGCTGTTTATTGAACATTTAAATTGAACATATCCACCTCTCATAAGTAACATCTGTACATCCACCTGGATTGTGTTAACCTTGTCCTTGTCTCTTTTGGTAGAACTTGATACAACTGTGAAATAGCTTATGTGCAATAGAGTGTGAAGAGGTTACATGTCTCAGGGGAGGGAATTAATATTAAAAAAGGGAAAAAGTGTTTCGAAGGTAATAAAAGAAAGGTGGAGCAGCAAATACTGATTTTAGACCCCATGCGAGTTCTGAAATAGTTTTGTTTGAGAAGCATTTTGATCTGAGTAATTTTGAGCTTATACTTTCATGTAATCCATTTCCATTTTTGTAGAGATAGACATCTCCACAGTAAAGAAAGGAAGGTGGAAGCTTTACAAATGTTCAGAACCATAACGAACCTCACACTTAAACTATGGGAAGTAATTTTCATTCCTCATTTGTCTGTTTTCAGTACACATTTTGCCTTCACTCTATCTAACCTTCTAACCTTGTATGTAACGATAATGTTTATAGGATAAATCAAGAAAGACACATATATTCGATAAACACAGCAGACAAAATACCAAACTCACCATTATTCTGGTAGATCTGTGTTTATCCTGGGAAGAAGAGAAATTTGGAATGATTGACACTTTAAAAAAATTACGGTGACAATTTTCTCTTCTAGGCATCTTCACTGATAAGTATCTTACTCTTGATGCAATAAACTTACTGGATGTGTGTGCTTGTGTGCTATTTTGGCACAATGTTGTGAGCTGTTTAAGAAAAAGGGGCAGAGCCACATGTTCCTCTACACATCTCCTGCAGCCTGATCATGGTCCTACTCAGAGTCAACCACCTTCACCCTCAGGATTTGTGCAGCAATGTTCCTCCATCAGGCAACTGCGCTTTGTTGCACTTAAGTCACTCAGAGAAGTAGAAAGCAGGATATGAATAATGAGCACATGAGAAATAGAGACATGTGGTTCTGAAGTATGGGGAGAAAACCTGGCATCCTGCAGATGTTTTGGATTACAAGTCCATCTGCCCAGGGAAGCATGGAGATGGTCAAGATTTAAGGTACCTATAGTCAGCAATGCCTGGAGAGCCAGGGTCACCTAGCCTTGTTCTTGTAATACTGGGCTGGGAACCTCAGGCTGAATCCAACCCTCTTGGGATCCTAAGACAGACCTCTAGTTTTTCCTGAATGGTCATGCCCCTTTCTTTTGGGCCCCTGCCCTTTGCCTGGCTGCCAATTGTTTGAGCAGCTTCCAGACCTTTACATGTTTGATTTCTTCATTCTGCAAAGTTGCAATATCCAAGACTTGGTTACTGAAAATAAGAGCTTGAAGCTAAAATAGGCTGGTCATTTTTGGCTTCATCCCTTTTGTCCTTGGTTCTTTCCACCACTGGAATGCAGCTCTGGGGAACTTCTCCAAAAATGCATTCAGTGCTTGGGCTGGAACAACTTTCCAACTCTTATTCATATGGATGATGATTAAACTGTGCAGAAAGAGCAAGCGGTAGGACTTTCTTGGATTATACCAATTGAGTCTGGGGAAGGGGGTGATGAAACATTTGAGAGCAAGTCCTCAAGCATTAAAAGAATTCCCTGGGATTTCCCTGGGTACGAACCTAGGCATTCTGAATGACACACTAACTTTCCAGATGCAAGCCCTTGGGATAAGGCTTTTTTGCAATATCTATAGAACCATGCCCGTTTTGTCCTCTGGTCCAATAGAGTTTGAGACTGGAGAGAGGTATAAGTGTTTCTGTTTCTCTGTGCACTTTTGCAGTTTAATTAAGAATGGTTTTATTCCTCCAATTGACTTTGCAGACATTCATGCAAGCATGTATGGGAGCATGACTAATTGTACAGTAACATATAACAATTTGTTACTCCTAGTTTTCTCACTTAGACAACTTTCCATGTAAAAATGAATGAATGGAAAAAAAGATCTTTGTAAACTCCTGTCTTGGAAGGCTCTAATTAGCTTTTTTGATCAATTCAATGTCTCAGAATTTAGTCAGTGGATGAAATAGACTGGTGGGAATGAAGATGCTAGGCTTGGATCTGATGGACAGAATCAGTGGCTGATCTGCGGTAAGTGTTTTCCCTGTTGGGGATGGTGGTGAGGGGCACTTGCTCATGATGGCCTACTGCCATCAGTGAATCCAATGCCTTGCACCCATCTGACTGAGCTCTGAGAGGTGACATGACCCTCCTTTCTAGCAGCTGGGTATGCGTTTCCTTGCCGTTCCACAAAGGAAAGGCTAGAGCCCTACTTTAAAAGGGGAACTCTAAAACTGTGTGTGTGTGCGTGCGTGCAAGTGAGAGGGAGAAAGTGTTCACTGTGGGCATGGGCTCTCATTGAGGGCACAATCCAAAGCCTAGTCAGATGGAAAAGGGCTCTCAATTCCCAGCATGTTTTGACATTTTTCTGTCTAAACATTCACAAGGCTGCATCCTGGGAAGTTCTGAACAAACTGTGTTTCTCTGAAGCTGCTGATAGAAATCTGTGGACTTTGTTGCATCCATTCTGTCTGATTTTGAGAATTGTGGGCACCTTTCCTTCTGACATCTGCCCATTGGATCTTCCATTTTCCAAACACCAATTCCATTTTGCAACAGATCTGTATTAGCACTAGAAACACTTGCACAAATGTGCAGTCACCCTTGTGCAAGGTTTCAACTTACACATGCCAATGAGCTCTGCTCCTCGCCCCAGTGAAAAACTTGTCCACCCAATATTTGGGAAAAGCCAGTCCACCGCTGAATCTGCAGGCTGGATAGAGAGACAACCAAACTCATTTGAATCCACTGTGGGTTTCTTCAATTCCCTACCAGGCAACGTGTGTTTGGTACTTTCCATTCCATTTTGGCAGTCCAGTTCTGACAAAAACATAGGCAGTCCTGCACAGCTAATGAGTTAAGTTTTGCTTCTTGACTGACAGCCTATGCAAGAAAAACTAAGCTGTTAAACAGGTAAGACAGGTATCTGCTGAAATGGGCTTACAGTTTAAAACAGTTGTAGGTAAGAACAGAGGAATGAGGGTGGAGGCATGATAGCAAACAGGGAATATGTGATGGCTTCAACGGCAGATGCTCCTATCAAGCTGAAATGGAGCATAGTACATCTGGTGAGGTGGCAGGAGAGTGAGATAACAAGACTGTAGCGCCTTCATGGAAGGTCAGGAAAGTGGAATGCAACAGGCGTGATGGTGTCACTGAATGCAAGTGTTAGAACAACCTGAGGAAAGGTCCTAGCATGCCGAAAGTGACATATAGGAATGCATAGATTTGCTTGGATGGAAATGGTTTGTTTGGTTGTTTTTAAAGAAAGTATCTCATTTGACCTTTGCTAATGCTCATTAGTACATCCACCACTACACAATTCCACTTCCCCTCAAACAGGCGACGAAACAAATCTACAAATTTGTGGAATCCACATGAATCAGACAAACCCATCACCTCTGTGGAATCCAAAGAAGCAAGTTGGACTGAATAGCAAGTTGGTAGGAATCTTGGCCTGCAGCCAGTCAAAGTAGGAAACATTGCAATACATTGACAGATATGTCTGACTTAGGGTCAAGCAGTTTCCTGTTGTTCTCTATAATTTCCCAAAGACTTTTCCCATTAATATTGGTATCCTGGAAATTATGAAAGGGTTGGAGAAAATGAATTCATCTGGATTCTTAGACTTGACTGCCTTTATATGTTGGATATCAGAATTTTGTATGCATGGAACCCAAACTGTGCAAGCTTGAGCAGAATCGTGCACTACAGTTTACGTTTTATTGCTTAAATACAGTTAATGTTTACTGTACATGCATACCATGTGTACACATATTGAATACTATGAATACAGGAAAAGGAAAATCTCCATTTAGTAGAATCATGATGCTGACTTGTGGAACTTTTCATTCTGAAGAGTCACTAAAACCTTTGCATACTTTCCAGAGATGTGTCAAAATGTTTTGAACTTACTTCCAATTAATGGGCTATTTCATGTGAAGTTAATGGCCGAGACCCAAAAAGTGTTTTGCTTGACTGGACTGCTTCCATTTACCCACGAGTTTTCTCTCCCTGCACTGTCAACCATAGTCTCAAAGTTGTGAAGGACAATTTTAGGGGGTGGGAAGGTCTGCAGTGAGCCTGCACATGTCCTTTCCTGAATTTAAGAAAAAATAGATATTTAACTTTTGAATGGCAAGTGATGTATTTTACTTCATTTTACTTCCTGTTTTACCAGACATTACCCAATTCACACTTCCCAAACATAAACGCAGATTGGAACACTGTTGGTCATTACATATTTCTGACCTTCTGATATGAATTGCAAGTTAGGAAAAATGTGTTTTACAACATACAAATTTGAAAAATACATCTAAATGTGCCTTTGAAAAAAGGCATATATCACTGATTGAAAATGTTTACATGTTAAAAATGAACACAATTAGTCCGTACATTTTGAAATGTGTATATGAAAAGGCACTTTTCGGATTTAAAAAAAAACCCCCACAAAGCTTGCAATCTAATATAGGGAGAAGTCAGAATTCAGAGAATTGTGAAAAGGTTGAGTTTTCTGATTTGCACAGTTCTATATTTGAATGGGATGCAGGTGATGCAGTGGTTTAAACCGCTGTGCTGCTGGGCTGGTTGGTCGCCGGTTCGAATCTGCACAATGGAGTGAGTTCCCGTGGCTCCATCCCAGCTCCTGCCAACCTTGCAGTTCAAAAACGTGCAAATGCAAGTAGATAAAAAGGTGCCACTTCAGTGGGAAGGCAACAGCATTCCATGCACTTCGGTGTTTAGTCATGCTGGCCACATGACCATAGAGACTGTCTGGCTCCCTCGGCTAGGAAATGGAGATGGGCACTGCACCCTAGAGTCAGACATGACTAGACTTAACGTCAAGGGGAAACCTTTACCTTTAACCTTTTATATTTGAATAACCTATGCTTTAAATGCAAGAACAGCAGTGATTCAGATTAAAGAAGGAAATTGAAGTTTTACTTAGCTGTGCTATGTTGAACGACATACCCCTGAACTGAAGAATTCAATGTTCTGTCAGTGCAGAGACAATCTACTCATCTTCCAAGAGAAACTCATCACTTCCCACTTTAAAGTAATAAACAGCAGGTATTATTTATAAACCTTCTAATGGAAGTAACTGCAGCTATTTCATTATTTCAATGAGCTCTTAAAATATGGTTGATGATTAGATGTCATGTTGCTACATAAAGCTGGCATTGGGGGAAACACATTGCTTTGTGGAAATGGATGCATTTATCTCACATTGTTTTAGGCATTAAGCCTTTTTCAGAAGTGGTGAAGAACAACAATTGGACTTAATCTGGGATTCACTATTGTTTACAGAAGGACCGCAGTCTCGCTGTTCTTTCAACGTGCATTAATTACATGGGGCCATGTTAGGCAGGAAACCACTAACCCACTCAAGTTTCATTTTCCATCTAAGATATTGCCTAAGGATTTCTTCCAATGCACAAATCGATGTGCTAGTTTTAGCAGTGATGGACAGAACAATTAGTCCCTAAATGCCATGGGAATTTGTGGGCTTTTTGCATTGATGTCTTCATTTATGTCCTCCCATGCACTCCATTCAATATCCAAGACCATGCTCTATGTTCCCTCACTAGCTAAGGCTTGATAGAGAGTCACCAGCCTTTGCAGAAAATCCTGCAGCCCTATACATGAGACCCTCAACATGTTGTTCTCATAACCTCCCTCTGCATATGTTTATTTAGGCCTACCAAAGCATTGTATAGGAATATTGTCTTGGCTCTCTATTGTTGATATGATCTCAAAACCTGAGCCTGTGTCACTTGTCTCCATCCCTCTTGCTGGATTCCAATGTGAAGCACATTCTTGAATTTCACATATGCTTCTTTGATTAAGGTGTATACCTGGCCAAGTCTATCTGGCCAGGTATACACCAGGCCAGGTATACCTGGACAAGCAGAGGATTACCACTTATGAGCAGTATCAATTGTAATGGAATCATAAACTATGAAGGAAATCCTTCCATACCTTCACACATGATCTATAATTTTTCCTGCACCATATCAAAAAAGAACAGGAAGTAAATGCTGGGTCTACAACAGATTTTCCCTTCTGGGTATACCATTGATGGGCCAGAGCTATCTTACTGTGCAAAAAAAAACCCAAACAAACCAACACCCTTACAAGAAGGCCTATTGCTGGTCTTGCAGTCTGGGAAAGGTGTACTGCTTGGGGAGAAATGTGATGTAAAAATAATCACATAAACTTAGTTAAACTATGGAATTCTCTTTTTCACAATGCAGAGAGTGATAGGCATTTTCACAGCTTTAGATCAGGAGGTGACTAATCCATGGAGAAGAAGTTTATTGATGATGTCTGGTCTGGATGGCTCTACATTACCTGTCAGAAGCTGTATGCTTGTCTACACCTGTGCTGGGGAACACAGGAGAAACATTTTGCACTAAAGTCTTGCTTGAGGGTTTCCCATGGGACAATGGTGTGAACTAGGTAGACATTTGTTCTGATCCAGCACGATTCCTCTTAGGTTCTTATGACTGTAAAGTGAGGCTCATGCAACTCTTATCTGTTCTTTACACCTCTTTGTACTTATGACTTGGATCCACTGTGATATGAGGGAGCTACAAATATCTCATTGTTTTGCTCCCTCAAACATATAGAACTTTTGCAAACGCCCAAGCAGAGCATGCTTGAAAGGCTGTGAGGTGCTAGCACACACTTCAGTGTCAAACCATGGGGGCTTCTCTTAGAAGACAAGTCACATAGTGATTTCTAGGTTTCCACTAAAGCATATTTCCCTTCCAGGAAGAGAACTGAGGCTACTACTCCTTGTCTGGAAATAATACCATTTTTGTCATTTCCCCACTGAGCATTCTGGGATTCAGTTGAATTAATAGAGAAAAGAATGTTCCCTTGACATCCTGAGCAGATAACATTTGTATCCTTTGCCAAGGTACCACATCTTAGCAAAGTATAGGGGGAAGCAGTGGTGGTAGAGGCACTCAGAGAACTGAGCCAAATATAATGCAGCTTGCTTTGATGCCAGTTGCCAGGGAACCTACATTAGCAAATGAAGTCAAGTGGGTAAAGACAGATAAAAGGAAGGGCATCTTCACACAGTTCATAGATAAAGCATGGAATCTGAAAGCGCAAGATGTAGTGATGGTCATGAATTTGAATGGCTTTAAAAGGGCATTAAGCTCATTCAAGGAAGGTAAAGCTATCAGATGGCTATGCTATGTTCAGTATGAGCTGAGCCGAGCCTTGATATACCAGTTGGTGGGAAGGTGCTCTTGTACACATGTCTTACTTTTCCTTTTAAAATGGGGATTGAAAAACTAAGCAGGTGGTGTTCCCCAGGGAAACATTGACATGTCTCTGTCAAAAGATCAAAACAAATAAACAGTTTAGCTCTGTCAAAAACCTTCTCTTAAAAGAAAGCCTTTGTTTTGACAGCTGTCAAAACTCTCTGCTTCTGTAAATGTGGAGGGTCACATTTTTCCATTTACTCAAGCACTTAGAGTCTTGGGAAAGTATGGGAAGGTGAGGGACACTTAGAACTGTCACTTCCAGATGACAGTAACAACACCTTGCTATGAAGATGGTGAGGCTCATTCCACAGATGCAACCTTTGCAAATACGTTCTTCAGACTTTTCTTTCATTTAACAGCTTGCCATCCAATAGTGGTCAAGTGAGGGCAAACTAACCGATTACTCTATTTGTAGCCTCTCTTGGTCAACGATGGTGGTTGCTACCCAGCCCACTTTGACAGCAGACACTTCTGAGGACATTTTGAAAAGCCAGACATGGCTTTTCATTTTGGACCCCTGTAAATGCACAGGGGTGCCAGTATTGTGTGGGACTGGCAGAGAACTGAAAAAACAAAACAAAGGCAACTAGTCCAAAATAACAACAACAATTTGACCAAATTACAATGTAAGCCCAGAAAAGTGTACAAAATCTTTCCAGAATCCTTCCCTTTCCCTTGAACACCCCTCCTCCAGTGTATCCCACCTCCACTTGTAGGGAGAGAAATGATGTACAATTCCATCAAGCAGAAACAAAACTAAATTCCTGGTATCATACATACTTATTGTGGAGGGTAATTGGTAAATTTACCAATTACAAATTGGTAATTTTAAACGTACTAAGCAGAAACATGTTACTTGACTGATAAAAGCACACTGCAGACATTTAGTACATCGTCAGCTCCAGGTAAAAGCTTAGAAAGCTCCTGTTGGACACCCTGAAGATAGCACTGAGCAAGACAGAGTAGACGTGAGCCAGATTCTCATGTGCCTTTATTGGTTGATTCATTAAGAATGACTGCCAGCAGTCTGTTCTCATCATTTTGTCCACCAACAGCAAGGAGCAAGGGGTGAGACAAGAGAGATAGATTAAAATCAATTATACAGTTTGTTGGAAAGTATAAGGAAAGGAGCCTTGAACTTGCTCTGTATCTTTAATAAAAGCACTAATGTACCATGTTCAATCACATGACAGGTGCTTGAAAAAGACATAAGGATGACACCACCAAAGGAATTTTGCAACCTTGAAGGTAATGCCAGAGAGAAAAGACGATTGTGAAAGTTTAGGGGTGTCAATATACTGGAGAGGCCATTTAATGCACAAGTGGCACACATATATGGAGAGAAACCAAGGTGACAGACCATGAATATGAATCCCTATAAAATTAATTAAAAATAATAAAAAAGCTCTCATGGCTTTCAAAAAGTCAGAAAGTAGTGACTGAGAGATTTCTGTTAAATCAAATCTCTTGAGGTAATCCTGAAAGCATAGTATTGAGTGGAACTCCGGTTATTTGATATTGAAAATCTGGAGAGGAGCCAGAATGAAGGATTTCACTCCATTTCGCTTTGCTTTAAAATAAGCACACATATGGTGCTGGGACTGTTGCTTAAGCATAAGCCACTGAACCTAGATGAAGCAGGAGTGTATTTTGCACCAGGTTTGGATGCTAGAGCATTTTTAGAGCTGTTAAGACTAAAGACATAGTTCTAGAATCTTGGGGTATATTGTCTTATGTACCTAGATTGGTCTTAAATGGTGGTAGTCGTCTGCAGCAGTAACATGAATACCAGAAATGCTAGCACCGTTTCAGAGCAGTCCAAATCAGCCAGAGAAGAACTTGACTCCATTTGTGAGTCTCTTCTTGCAAATCTTCCTCATGACCTGACATCTGGTTGGTGGAAATTGATAGGGATGAAAGGATGCTTTGAAACAAGCAAACAGGAAAAGTGAAAATGTAACAAAGAAAATTCCTGAGCGATAGCGGGAGGGGGACTGGATCAGAGAGCAGAAAGGAATTGGCATGCAGACAAATTAGCAGTACCCTTGCTCCATGATCTCATGAACATTAAGTAACACACCCTGCATAGAAAAGAAGCTCATTATGATGCACGTGGGAAGTGGGAGGGAAGAACAGGTATTGGAGTGACACAGAATGGCTGGACTGAATGTTACTAACAGGGATGAAGAAAGGGGCCATTATCATAATGACACCTAGATATAGTTTACTCATCCCAGACTCTCTATTTTTCAAAAACATATTTCTATCTTGCCTTTTTTTTTTGCCTTACAGGGAACTAGTTGGCTTACAGAAACCCTTTCCTCGTCTCTGTTTGTTTATTTATTCATTTTCTATGCCACCTAATAGCTAAAGCATTCCTAGTAGTCCACAAAGTACATTAAAAATAATGATAAAAATACATCATATTTAAACCATCATTTAAATTTGACAGCACAAAATTTAAAACCAAATTTTAAAGATCCGCACACAATAGTATTTTCAGACCTGAGTAGAAGCTAGGACACTGCAGGACAGACTTTACTTGGCACTGAAAAGTTGGTGGCAGGCACGCCTCGGTGGGGAGTTTGTTCCATCACGGGGAGTGGGGGCACGGGGACTGAAAAGATCTTTCTCCTTGTTGCCACCATCCAAGTCTCCCACAGGGGTGACAGTCTGAGATAGGACCCCGAACTTGATGGGTCCTTTGTCTGGGGAGATGAAGGGCTGTTCTCTCAGGTACCATGGTCCCCAGACGTGTAAGCCTTTATAGATTAAAGCCAGCACTCTGAATTGGGCTTGGAAGCAGGTAGGCATCCAGTGAAAGCAGGCCAGGATTGGACTTATATGATAAGATGCTCTGATCCATACTTAATTTGGCTGCCACATTTTGCACAAGTCCAACACTCTAACCAATCCACCAAACCAAGTATCATCGCCTATTTTAAACTCTAATTGCCTGCGTTCAAAACTCACATCGTCTGCATTCAAGCTACATTATTTACTGTCCATTATAATGTATTGTGTTGTAAGCTAGTTTGAATTGGCATTTTATGCCTGGAAAAGCAGGAAGTAATTTTAATATAAGCCATTCCATTGAATGCTGATGCGTGTGTGCATACGCACGCCCATTCCCATGATGACTTAGGAAAAAATATGGAAATATGGTGTGAATAGCATTTCAGGCATAGGATTCAAAAATTCAGCAAGACTGAGGCATCAGGTTACATGGTTAAACATAATAGAATTCTGTAAAAATGATATCAGAATTTTAATTAAATAGAATCCCAAGGATTTAGAGTTATCAAGAGGACATCTAATACAATATGTCAGCTCTTGCTTCAAGGTGGACATATGATATGACCTACATAATATTGATGCACAGTTGAAAATTGATATAAAGCTGCAAAGGAAATCAAAGAATGCAAATGCACAGTAACTCCCATTGTATTGTTGGGAAAGTCCAAATAAAGCCTCAAATAAAATGATGTGTTTTTGCATGTCCTTTAATATAAAATCTGGCAGCAGTGTCCTTATCTCCCCTTTCCATCTGCAGAGTTTTTCCTTCCTAGTTTGTTTTCCAGGAAAAACAGCCCCAACCTATGCTAATAATCCACCCCACCCAGATAAGGCGACCCCCTCTCAGATAAGGCAAGCTCCTAAGCAAAACAGTGGTGCTCCCTTTGCCTACCCAGTTCATGCATTGTCTTAAGAAATTTTGTATCTCTGATTGAAAACACCACATTTAAAACCCAATAGATTTCTGTAAGTCCTGATCATTTGTTATTCATTACTCGAGCCTTAGAAACATAGAAACTGGGTGAGTCAGAAAGGGGCCTCCTGGGCCATCTAGTCGGAGCCCTGGTTCCAGCCAGCTGTGCTCATGACATGCCTACCATGTCCATGTCTAGCCTATCCTTGAATACCCTCACCGATGGAGCTTCAACCACCTCCTGTGAAAGCCTATTCCATATGTTAGGGGTCCTAACTGTCAAGAAGTACTTCCTGGCATCCAAATTGAACCTTGGTTCCCTGAACTTTGCTCCATTGGAATGCATCCTGCCCACCTCTGTAGAGGAGAACAGGTCTCTACCCACCTCAGTGTGACACCCCCTCACATACCTGTATGTCGCCAGCAGATCCCCTCAGAGTCTCCTCTTCTCCAGGCTGAAGAGACTCTGTTCCCTCAGTCTTGCCTCATACGGCTTCCCCGTAATCTGGCCTTCAATGGGTCTTGATGTTTTTCCTGATGCCTATAATGATTTCTCAATATTCCTGTTTTATTCTCCATTGTCCCCAGCTTCTCTCCCATTCAGCATCTCATCACTGCCCTGAAACTGTGTATGTGACCCACCACTTATAAAACCTCTGTGTATCTTCTGGAAGCTCGTGGCCAGTTTGATATACTGGTTATCTGACCACACTGCTGTCCTTTCTCTGTGAGAGAGGGATTCCTGATGTCCTGCCAATAAACTGCTGAAACTGAATGTAGCATCTTCCGTGTGAATCTGAATATACATTCTCCTGGTTCTGCAATTCTGAGATTTCCTGACAGTCCCCAGGAGCCCATGTGTATCCAAATGACAGTGAATAGACACATGATGGAATGATAGTTACTATGTTGGAGTTTCTTCTTCTGTTTTTGCAGCACTTTATCAGGGAAAAGATGCAAATCAGTTGAAAGGATTCAAAATGAGAGAATATTTAAGAGTCTTCAAGTTAAACTGAAAATCAGGATAAGTTGAAATAGGCCACAGATGAACAAAGGAGCAGAACAGAGGAAAGGTGCTCATTCAGTAGTTAAATTGTTGTTGTTGTTGTTAGTTGCGGAGTCGTGTCCGACCCATCATAACCCCATGGACAACATTCCTCCAGGCCTTCCTGTCTTCCACCATCCCCTGGAGTCCACTTAGGCTCACGCCCACTGGTTCAGTGACTCCATCTAGTCACCAGTTAAATTGTTAGGACCATGCAAACTTGTGTACCTGTTCTCTCCCTGGACCCATAAAACGAATCTACCCTACAGGCTAGTGAGGATAACTTGACTGTGTCCATGTACGTTGTCCTGAACTCCTTGAAGGAAGGGCAGGACAGAAACATAATAAACAAACACCCCTAAACGGGAGGCAAGATGCTGTATGACAAGGAAGCGAAGCAAAAGAAATATTTTGAAATCAAAGGCAGACGTTTGTTTGCAATGAAAGCTCACACAGTCCTAAGGATCATCATCAACTTGTAAAACAACATGCCCTGCTAAACTTTATTTTGCAGCTTCTCTGAAGAACAGCATGATTTACTCCATGAGGTGTTCCATGACCAAATTCTCTTTCGCTGGAAAGCGCTGTGCATCATGAGTACCCCTGCAGATTTTTCTATTCACACTTCCTGATGACTTTTTCTTTGCTTTGCTCTCAACAACATCTTTTTTTCCCCATTCTCTCCACAATTAAAAAAAAAAAAATCCCATAAAGTCCATGTATATGCCAGGCCTTCCTGCTTTAAGAAATCCTCTAATTAAAATGCATACAAGCACAGTAACGATTAGTTGGTCAAAACGTAGAGAGAACTTCAGTGAGAACTCATTGGTTGAAAAAATTTATGGTTGATGATACAGTGAACAGGCTTAATTAAAATTGTACATGTTGCTAATGAGACAAATCTAATTCTGAAAGTATTTTCTTCCATTAAACTCACTTGAAAATAATTAGAAAACTCTCATCAATTAGATGACTGAGTGCAATGTTGAGAAAGTAAATTGCTTTAAAGCTGTTGGACCACTATTGTGTCCAAAAGTGAACAGCACTGGTCAGTATATGTAAAGGTTGTACTGCTTTGGAGTCCCTCATGCAGGATAACCTTGAAGGAAACCCATAAGTAAATAAACCCACCTTGCATTCATTTGCCCTTTCTTCCTAGGGCTTGTATAAGGAGACAACAGCTTGATATTATTGGCAATGGAACAATTTGGGAAAGACGGATTGCTATTACAATTCAGCAGCCATTAGTCAAAGGAGAAAAGCAAATGCAAGGCAATGAGAACTGTCAGTAAAATAATATCCAGTGTTGAACCCAGTGGGAGTGGATTTATCATTAGCCTTTACTCACGCATCATCTTGAGACACAAGTCCTGAATGCCATGTTGACTATATGAAAATCGCCAGGAACACAAATACATGGTGGGGTTCACACAGCTCCTCTCATGCAATGAGAAAATGCGGAGGGAGTGGGGGAGACTGCAGGATCCAGCCATTCCTGCCTTCCCATTGTCTACACCATCAGAATTTACCAAGTTTGCCACATCTGGACTGAACATGGACAGGGACACAGCCTACAGTTGAAGGCCATACGTTTCCAAGCTTGCAATGTGATTTGTGGACAAGAAGCATGTACCTTTGAAAAGGGTGCATGGATATTCTTGGGGAAAGGATGTGTAAGTTTCAAAGATGCGTTCAGTTGTTGCAAACCTTTGGAAGAGAGAGCATGAGAATACCCACAGTTTTCATTCAAAAAGAGAACCCAAAGCTTGTGCTCTTATAAGGACTCAGGTTGGAGCAATCTTCAGGACAGATATTCAGCAAGATCAGCACATTCTTAGCGATGGCAGACACATGAAAAAATCGTGAAGGCAACAGTAATTCATGCAAGCCATTGCCTTCTCTCCATTTCAGGCTTTTGGGGAAAAAATGATGCATACACACACACACACACACACACACACACACACAGAGGGAGAGAGGGAGGGAGTTTTAAAAAATAACTTCCATAGTCCCTGTTTTATAACAGGGTGACTGTTTCAGTTGGTAAACTACTAAATTCAATAGATGTAAAAAGAACTGTGTTGTATTGTTTGGGGGTTCCTTTCCCATGCCCCTATTTCTTGGTTAAATCAAACTATGCCACATTTGCTTCAAGCAGAAAAGGGAACAGTGAACATAATGGAAAGAGCCTGTGTTTGGCGAGCAGCCTTTCTTGAGAATGTCTAGTTTGGAAGCAGATAGGAGCCTGAAGGGGTGACAAAGTGAATCTCAGGGAGCACAATAACAAAACACAAACACTTGGGAAGTGATTGTGTATGTAATACTTTGATTATTCCTGTTTCACGAGTTCTCAAAAGCCACTTCTCCCTTGATTAGTGCTTCTGCTCTTGATTGTACCTGCCTGAGCTGGGATAATGGGCCATTCATATGCACATCTCTCCTGTCATTCCTCTTGGGATGTGCCTCCAGCCCTTCTGTTCACATATGGGAACATCTGACACCAGGGCTTTCAACATGTGGTTTTGTGAGCAAAGGCCTTAACTCGTGTTTCTTTTCCCCTCTCCAAATGTACACATTTCTTCCATCTCTTCATTAGAGGTGCAGATTCCTACAGGACTTGATCTCAGTAATGCTAATGGGATGGGGGGAGTAACTGTTTGTTGGGAGGAATTTAGAGAATTTTGATTAGCTTGAACATCACATGTTCACCCATCCCTATACCCACTTATTCATTGCACATAGGAAAAGATGCATGTGAGAAGTGTGGTACAATGGTTAGAGTATTTGACTGGGACTCAGGTGATCCTAGTTCTAACTTCTCCTTAGCCATGAAACTCAGTTTGGGCTGTTCATTGGTTCTCAGCCTCACTTAAGCTATCCAGGATTTTTAGAGGGGGGAAAAGGGATACGACTGTATTTTTTAAAACTTAAATATGAGAATTGCATAGTATGCCTTTTTGTTCCAACCTTAGTCAGAGTAGATTTAAAAAAATCTTAGGGGCACTTGAGAAATTCAGTCTTTACAAATTTGTGAAGTGGATGACCTGATCTGATTCACCTCAACAACCTTTTCTAGACGCTTTCCTTGTGTTTTCTTCATGTTGTATGATCAGGTAAAACATGTAGAAAAGAGCTGGCACCCCAGAAAAAACACATGGCTGCTCCCTACACTGAATTTCTGAGAGGGGGACAAGTATGTCTCTCTGCCCCTGTGCCCGTAGTTTCCCTGGCTCCTAGAATCTGGCCCTGTTGGGATTTTAAAACCTGGAGAAGCCTGGGCACATGCACGATTGTCCAAGCAGAGTTTCCCATTTCAGATGTTTATGCCCACACATGAGTGAGCCATGAGGAGACCCATATTGCTGAAATGTGGCCCATGATCTCATTTTCTGTGCTTTGCCAAGTCCCATGAACATTGCAGGAAGTTTTGCCCTGAAGTGCTTTCTGCACCCCATGGTGAAATATCACTTGAAAGCTAATGTAATCTAATGTGTAAATGCCTGAACTCTGCATCAGGAAGGAAGGTGTCTCAGTCAGGAACTTCAGCTTCCTTGAAACTCACCTCACTTCATTCATGAACATGAATGCCATTTCGTTCCTTGATTGAGAAAATTGCACATTTTTAAAAATGTCACCCAAAAAGTGCACTTTCCCCTTTTCAGTAAAGGATGAAAAATGTGCATTTCTGAACAGAATCACAAGTTAGAAACGTCTGAGCATGTTCTCTGAAAATGCATGCATGTTTGTGTACAGACTTTGTGTACAGCATATGTTTTACCAACCAAAACTAAATTCTCATGGATCCCTATGCAGATGACATGTTGTATTTCCCAAGCGGCAATTCCATGCTAGTTTGCTTGTAGTGTGTTATTCTGACCTAACATGGTGGATGCAAAATATGCATTCCATTTGAGTAGGACATGGCTTGCGAACAGTCGATTTCTCAGCAGGAGCCCTCCATCAGTGCTTGATCTTGCAATAAAACTTAGTCCTCCTTGAGTGTCCATCAAAGTACTGGCTTGAAACAAGGTCACCAGGAATGTGTCCATTGGTGAACTGGCCTTTTTTTTTACTTTCACATTTTCTATGAGCAAAAGTCAATTCTCTCCTGCTTCCACATCAGTTTGTGATTACTTGGTTTTATTCGTTGGGCTTTTTATCGTCCACATTGTGGTGTGGATGGAAATTGTATACAATTTATATCCAGGTTTGCCTAATATATGCATTTGTCCACAAGCACTTTCCCATATGCCTTCTCATCCATTATGATTTTCTGGTATATGCCTTTATTTTTTATTTTATTTATTTATTTTTCGATTTATATGCTGCCTTTTTCCTACAAAGGGCCCAAGGCAGCTTGCATCATTCTCCTCCTCCATCTTATCCCCACAACAACAACCCTGTGAGGTAGGTTGGGCTGAGAGTCTGTGACTGGCCCAAAGTCACCCAGTTGGCTCCATGGCTGAGTGGGGACTAGAACCCAGATCCCCTGAGTCCCAGTCGTACGCTCTTAACCACTGCACCACACTGGCTCCCCAGTGCTGGTGTTTGCCAGCACTTGATGAGCAGCAGATGTACATGTGAACAGATCCCATCAAAAAGTATTGTTCCTCAGGTGATGCAAGGTTGTATGGCAGTTATCTGATTTGGGATGAATGCTCCCTGAAGGAATGATGAATAGCCTTTAGAGTTGTAGAGAGTGTGGCTTTTGTACAGAGGTGGAGATGGTTGCGCTTCTAAGGATAAAAATCTTAGGGGTTGCAAACATAGTACAATCAGTGGATGGGAGAGGAAGACTACACCACACTGGCTTTTTGTGCTTATTGTCAGTAAACTGCAGAAATCAAAGCATGGATGGGTTCCAGCTTTTGTATTAGCTTAACAAATGAGTGTTAGGCCATTTCATATTAAAATGTGAACTGTTTAAGTTTCACCCTCATTCACATCTGCCTAAGTAGGGCAAAGATCAGAGATGGCACAGCACATGAGGCAATGGGCTCAACCCTGTCATCTCCAGGTAAGGCTAGGAGAAACCCTGCCTGAACCCCTGGCTCACTAGAAGGCACTCCTTATGTTCTTCTCTTCTTAGGGTGGCCAGATCAGCTCAGAAAAGACACTATGGAATCAGAAGGCAGAATCCAAGTTCCAGTACTATATATGCCTGATGTTTCTGCAAATAAGCACACACATACTCATACCTTCTCTTTCACACACACTCATATTTGTCTACTGAGTTAAAATGTCATGAATGACACAAGACAGCATGTGCTGCAGAGGACAACATGGGGGACAACATCACACCTTGTGTCCCAAGCCACTGTCTAACGACATGGAATGAAGAGCTGGCAGGAGTGTCAAGAAATCTGAGCTGTGCCTCTGCCAGTGACAAGCATTGCCTCCTTGGAAGCCCGTGGACCTTCTCCCTCACTCAGCATGACTGCCAAGCTACATCGCTCCTCCTTTTTCAGCCCACCAGGAATGAGACCGTGCAGTGACAGCTGGACATATTTTAATACTGCTATAAAAGTTTTGCTTAGAGACTTCAGCTACAAACTGCTGAAAAAAGCAGTTTCCTCTGAGCTGTGTATTTCCACATCCATTTATCACTCCCTTATGGATCTTAGAACATTCCTCCATGAGGGCTTTTTTTATAACTCACAATAATGTGCTTATATCATTTACAATGTGGGGAATTTGTTTAGCTTGAATAGTTTAAGACAGCCATTGTGAGATGAACAGAGGTTCATGGAGAGCTAGTTGCCCATTGTGGGATTTTCCATCACATCCCACAAACAAAATTTAGAGGTAGAGGGAGAACTTTTACTAAAAGAAGCACCTGGAAATGCAAGCAGAACTCTAACTTTGCAGATATGGCATGAAACTTAGCAGCACCATTTCTAAGCCAGTTCCTTGTGGTTTCTTTCTGATCATAGATGGTGAAGAAGGTGAAAAAGAAGTTTTTTATAGGCATAGTTCAGATTATCAATTAAATTGTGCTTTAGATGAGAGTGCACATGCGATGCTGGTTGAGGAGTCAGGGATTGCGTATGAGCACACATGCATCCATGCACGCAGACACACTCACCCTTGCCCTTGGAGCCCCGTCATATGTTGCATCCTACAGCATCCTCCTGAAATAAGCATACTGGAGTATTGATTCCTGGAATATCCTGTGGGAAGCAGAACTCCCAAATACTGGTTTCAGTGTGTCCTCCTGAAAGCAGTCCCACTGCATGTTGAAGCCCAGGGGGCCTCTGAATTGGCACTCCAGAGAAATCCATTATCCTAGAGTGTCCTTTGAAATTATGGTCATAAATTAAATGGGTGTCACAGGGGGCTTTGTGGGCTTTTGGTTGTTGTCCTCTGATTTAGGTGATAGTAAGATGCAATCCTTAGGGTCACTGTACAGGTCGCTTCTTCTATTTCCTCCTCCATCTTTGTGAGAAGGGTGGCAACAAAGCTTTTATTTTTACTTTTGATCAAGCCAAAAGTTTCCTTTTACATATTGTTGGGAAGTCCAAATAAATCCTCTATTAAAACAATATGCTTTTGCATGTCCTTTAATATAAAATCTGGTAGCAGGGCCCTCACTCCCCTCCCCATCTGCAGGGTTTTTCCTTCCTGGTTCCTTTTCCAGGAAAAACAGTCCAAGTTATGCTGATGATCCATCCACTCTCAGATAAGGCAAGCTTCTAGTTGAAAGAGCTTTGAAACAATGTTGCAAGCTTGGGGCAGCTGCACTTCCTTTGCAATGTAAAAATACCTAGCCAGCTCATGCATTGCCTTAATTTAGGTCATGTTTAGTCTTAAGGAATTTGCATCTCTGATTGTAAAAACCACAACATTTAAAACCTGTTAGATTTATGTAACCCCTATTGTTTTATTTGTTATCTGTTACTCAAGCCTTCCATGGGTCTTGGTGTTTTTCCTGATCCTATAATGAGTTCTCAGTGTTTCTGTATTATTCTTTATTGTTCTTGCCTTCTCCCCCATTCAGAATCTCAGCACTGCCCTGAAACTGTGTATGTTATCCACAACTTATAAAACCTCTGACTATGCTCTGGAAGCTCATGGGCAGTTTGGTATGTTGGCTACCTGACCATGCTGCTGTCCTTTCTCTGTGAGAGAGGGATTCCTGGTGTCCTGCCAATAAACTGCTGAAACTGAATGTAGTGTCTTCTATGTGAATCTCAATGTATGTTCTTCTTGTTCACTCACATGCTAGTGTGATCCTGAAATTCCCAAGAGGAGATAATTTCTACTACTTTTGAAGGTGGCCTTGTTCCAATGAAACACCTCACCCTGGAAACCTGCTGAGAGGGTTTCTGGGGAGCAATCCTCACTGTAGGAGCAGCAATTAGTGGCCCATGACTCACATGAAAAAAAGTCAACACTTGCCTCCCACTTAATTATTTGAGGACATTCTTCCACCCCAACTTTTGGTGGCATCTCACTTACCTTTCCTTCAGATGCTGGCTGTGTGAGTGCATCGGTGGATGGGTAAGCTGACCAGAAAGCCTCAGCTGACCTGTGCAACCGACCCAACCAAAGATTGTGCGTTGGTGAATATTTCATAAATGTCAGGGAGCTAGCCTCATTCAGCTTGGGCAAGTTGCCCAATGGAATGTTTGCTCTCAATTTTAAAGTTTAAAAACAAAAGCAAAAGCTTAAAAAGCCCCTCACCAGTATTAGTAGCAGCGCTTTCCTGTTAAGCCCAAATGCCCATGGAAACCAGACTATGCTGGATGATGTGATTCTTTGCTCCTTACTGGCTCTGCTTCCTAATAATCCAGAAGGCCTGTGGGAACAACAAAGCTGTATAGACATGTTCTCATTGGCATTCTGCCCCAGCATGAAGTACAACTTGTGGAAGGGCAAAAACCTTATTGCCCATACAAGAGACAGCAGGTTTGAAAAAGAAGTGGGGAGAAAACACCTCTTTGAAACCTCCTCCAAAGAAAAGTAATTCAATCACCTTCCTGAAAATTTCTAAAAATAATTCCCTGTCCCCAAAGTAGTTAAAAAATCCCCTTTCATTTTCATGGGGGCAAATTGCTCTCAAGAATTACATGCATGTGGAATTTAGTTTTAACTAATTAGAATTTTAAAAATATAAGAGGAAACTGTCTAGGACTTTCTTAAATTTCAGTACACGGTGACTTTCTCTTCATTTAGCTGGGAGATAGGGAGGGCAAAAACCTAACTGTAAATTGGGAGAAGAAAAAGACATTAATGTGGCTCTTTTTTTCTTTTCTATTATTATCAGCAGTTTCTTATTAAAAAAAACCCAAAATATAACAGTGCATCTCCCTCCCTCCCTCTCTCTCTCCCTCCCCCTCTCTCTCTCTCTCTCTCTCTCTCTCACACACACACACACACAAGCAGTCTTCTTTATTTCTGAAATTTGTCGTTCATAACCCCTGTTAGAATAACACTAAGGCTGAAAATTTGATCTACCTTTGATAAACAGAAAAGACTCATGGTCACTGTTTGATTTCTCATGCCAGTCAATGGAAAATACGGATCCTTGGATTTCCAAATTTCATAACTTAACTTGAAGTAGATGGCCTCTGAATAGATACCAGCAGAATCAGGCTATGTTCTGAATCACTGAACTGAGGTCTAAGCCAAATCTTGTGGTCAGTTTACTTTGGTACTCTACATCCTTTTAACTAAATCTTTCCACATCTAACTTGCCTTCATATATATACATAGTCAAGCCACTCTTCAAATGCAAGATATGCCACTGAAGGAATCTAGTCCTAACCCCTGTACCTCACACCTACTAATCCAATCTGGGATTACAGAGGTGTGAAATTCTGTAGCAAGGGATGCTCGAGGAGCTTGCTACAGCATTTGTGAATTCTGATATGAGCTGCAAGAATTAGATACCTTCCAACTTAGAATGCAGCTACATTGAATTCTCCTTTTTACCATTCAACTGCAGGATTTATGGTAGACAGTAATGGTGTAAATTGTCCAGAGATTTTTGATGATTGGGAGGCAAAGACATTTAATAAATGAAATGATTTTCTTCAATTGTTTTGAATTAAGGTTTCCATCTGTTCTCATCATTAGTCATTCCAGTTGGGGAAGCTGCAAACCAAAACACCTGTCCTACACCATGTTGAAGAGAGTTGCTGTAGAAGGTGGGCAGGAGGGCACTTCAGGAAGTATCGACTATCAAGTCCCCAAGTTCACATGTCTGAGGGAAGACAGCTGCAACTAGTTCAAAGTCAGTCATGGATACATCTCGAATTTGCCACTCTTTTTTTCCTGCCAAAAATTTTTCTTAGAATTTCTATTTTTTTCTTAAACTACCTTGTGATGTGGCTTGTTAGTTTTCAATGTCAAAGAGAATTCAGCACTCACTAGGATAGGAATTCCAGGATGGTATGCCTTATTCATGACCTGAAGTGGCTAGAGGAGTTTGTCCTCTGGTCTTGCCCTACCAGAGGGCCTGAGTCAGCTCCTAGGCACTGGGCTTTCAAAGCTAGTTCTATAGTGCCATCAGCTATTTATTGCATGGCTTCCTTAGAGCAGAAGAGCTCATATTGGTTATACAAGCACTCTAAGACTAGCTCCTAACTGTTCTTAATACTGACAAGGTGGATGAGAGTCCTGTGAGGCACACAGAATGACTTCTTCTGGGATCAAGTGAGAAGAGGAAGGGAAGATTTAGTTTTGTAGGAGATGGGATAGAAAAGCTTTTAATTAATAAATAAACAAATAAAGATTAGGCCTTGGGTGAAACACCCATGGTAGGGTGGAACCTGGCTTCCTAACAGCATTCTGAAGTACGGTGTGCCCTGGCATATGGAAAGCTAAAGCAAATCCAGCAAGCTACAGTGGTCAATACTCCACAATAGTACAATTCGGAAAAGCTCTTGAGACTGTGCTGTGTGTGTGGGTCAAACCTGAACTGTTGTTCAACAAAGGCTGATAGAAGTACCAAAACAAAAAACAAAAACACAGCAGCAACAATGAAGCCCCCAATGGCAAGTAAATAACACTTACCCTTTGTGTGTTCTATTCACAATTGTTTTAACTGAAATACATATATTTCTAAAATCACATTTCTGTTGTACTGAGAAAAAGAATGGCTTTAGTACACTGTAATTTTCAAAGAAAGGTTTCACTAGAGATTATTGGAAATAGCAGTAATTTAGAGCCTTGGCTTCAAGTTTTGTTTTGTTTTTTTTAAGAAAATGTACAATAAACATTTCTTTTGCCACAAGCCTTCTTTAAAAAACTTGGCAGAGATAGGAATTTGGATCATGGTTTTGTTCAGTAATTCGTATGTGTGCTATGTAGCACTTTTGAGCCTATTGGATCTCTGGTGGTGCCTTGAATTCATGTACTCAATTCAAATAGAGAACTCTATTGTTTTAGGGCAATTAGAAGGAGCACTTAGTGGAGGTGGCAACACGGTGGAAAATTAATTGAGAATTTAACCTTCAAATGAAAAATACAAAGTCTGTTAGATTTTGTTGTAATCAGCTTAGGTAGTCATAAATGAATTGAGAAGCACAATGTAAGGTTTAGCTATTTCTCTACTGATTAATGCATCGGGTTTTCGGTTTTTGGTTGTTGTTGTTGGGTTTTTTTTTTTTTGCATAGGCTATTAAATGAATATTATTCAGTAGCTGTCTATTATCTCTCCAAATGGCAGAGTTTTAATGATTCTTGTTTCCATTTGCTAAGTGGATGTGTAGATGATTAACAGCTAAGATGCTTCTCTGCAGCTTGGGAAACGTGTTGGTCATGAGCAGCATTGCTCAAAATGAACCTTGTTTTGTTGTGAACATGTATGAAAGGATACAGGCCTCATATTTGTATGGTACTGTGAGGTTTGCTGTTGCTTAATTCTTTAATTATGCATCCTATTAACTGCAAACTGAATGCTAATGTTTTATTTTCTTTTATCCAAAATATTTTGTCAACATCATTTACTTTAAGCTGGCCAAATTGATTTTCTTTTCACTAGAGCAATTTCTGCCACATTCTTACTATGATCTCTTTCAGTATTGTATAAGCCCATATTTCCACATTTAACTTGGCTTCTTTAATTACACTTCTTAAAACAGACTGAGAAGAATCCATCTCATATGAATGAATGGAGAAAATTGAAACCATTTCTGCTCTTGGATTCAAAGGAACAAAGGAAAGAGGTGGCATGAAGAAAAAAGCAATAATAGTGCTGGAATTTGAAAACAGGAGGATTCTGATCTTCTAAATTACCATGGCTATTTTGTAATGGATAGAATTCACAAAAGAAAATTAATAATAATATGGTCTATAGTACAAACTAGCACTGTCCCGTACTGCTTGTTTGGGGGCAACTGCTCCCTTCACTCCCCAGGATCTGGGCTTGGAATTAGGATCATCATATGAACCAGATCTACCTGAACTTGGCACCAACTAACCTGAACCTATCATTCTGAATGTGATTTCTGCTTTTGGAGTTCTGTGCAAAAGGGGAGTCTGAACTCACTCATCTGAGGCTGGACTATTAATCTATTATCAGGAATAATTTTGAGTGGATGCCAGACAAATATACTGCTTCAGTGTATAAGTCCCCTTTTATAGATGCTCTACCAGATGCATAGATGTTGGAGAATGGAGTGGTGGGGTGCACAGAGCTCCAGGTGCTCTCTTCTCCTGGCGTTTAATGGTGCTTAAGGGTAGCATGTCCATTTTTTAACAGCTGTAGCTACAAGGAGCACTGCTGACTCCTATGACAGGGAAGACACTGGGGTTCCTCCTCCGCTGCAACTTTTCCTTGAACTTTATGGAACGATCAATGGTGCTGATCTGCACACCCTCAAATATGCTTACCCATTTCATTATGCTACAAGTTGCTCTTTCAATTATTTTTGAAATTTTGGGTATCTGAAAAAAATAGAGTTTTATGCTGTTTCGTGATATTTTATTACATTTCTACACTGTGTTTTATGAATTCTTTTGAACTGCATTGATAGCTTGAGCTAAGAACCACGCCTCTGCTAACTACAAATATGGATCCACAATGAGCAGAAACAGTTCTGTCAAAAACCTATACCTTAGGGAGATTCTAAAGAAATGCTCCAATTGCTTTCTACTAGGCTATAACCACTTTGACTCAATGTGCTCACCACAGATTTATTTATTTATTTATTAAAACATTTATATGCCACCCCATCACAACGAAGCCTCGGGGCGGCTTACAGCATAATTAAAACACAGCATAGTTAAAGCACAATAAAACAATAAATCACATTAATTTATCCCCCCCCCCACAACAATCAGATGTTGTAGATTTCTTCAGTTACTCCCCTGCACACCAAACATTCTGCACACCAAATGTTCTGAGAGACTCCCATCCACATCAGCTAGCATTTGTTGGCCTAAGGCCTCCAGGTCCAAAGATCTGATTTGTTCTGTCAACTCGATGGACAATAACACATAGTTTGAGTAATGTGACACTCCATTCTCTGGATGCCATAGGGTGTTCTCGATGATAGCCTTACTAGACTAACATGGTCTTTATTCCCCACCAGTTGTGGCCAAGGGACTGATTGTGACTAACAAGCTGAGTTACGGTATTTTCGTCAGCATTCCAGACAGTGTGGAGAAAGCCATAGTGGGACTCCATACTTCCTGTCAGGGAACTTGCCCACCATTCCTACTAATGCCTGTGAGATGACTGAACAATTCCATGTTCCTGCACTGGGTACATGGGGTTTTTAAATTTATTTCTTGCATTTCTATACCACCCAAGAGCCAAAGGCTCTCTGTGTAGTCAGCAAATTTAAAGGTTAAAAACATGTAAACATTTTTTTAAAAGCAGAAAATACATCTGAGACAAGAAAATAAAACAATATAACAACAAGATAGCAACAGTCAAAGTCAAATCAGTATAGAGTACAGCAGTGGTCCAGAATAAAATGAGATATTAAAACTAAGACTAAGAAGTTAATTGTTAAAATGCTGGGAAAATAAAAAGGTTTTCACCTGTGGCTGAAAAGAATAGAGAGTAGGTGCCAGAGATACCTTTTTGGGGAGTTCATTCCATAATTTAGGTACCACAACGGAAAAGGTCCTTTTCCTGGTAATCATCCCCTTTACTTCCTTTGGAGGAGGCGCCTGGAGAAGGACACCTGAAGACTCCCTCAGTGCCTGGGCGGGTGCATAAGGGATGAGGCATTCCTTCAGGCAATCCAGCTCCAACCATCTAGGGGTTCGTCTGGGAGTTGGTCTAAGCAGAACTAAATGCTGAGTGCTGGTGCTTTATATAGGTGAAGAAACCATCCCTAGACGGGGAAGCATCCTTGCAAATAGACCCCATCAAACCCCTCCCAGGTGTTCTCATTTCAGACAATGTGGAGTGGATCAAAATCTCCCTGGACAAGACCAGTAGAGCTAAGCTTTCCATGGAGTGTGGGTCTCCATGGAAAGAGCAATGGATCCTCCATGTTCAAAGCACCATTTCTCTGAGTAATATAATTATTTTATATACCACTTGCAATGCTTTTTAAAATATTGTTTTTAAACATCTCTAAGCAGTTAACAAAAAAGCTCATTGATGCATTAGATTGTTAAAACATTTATGTAAAAGATGATAACAACACTAAAACTGATACAATGCCCTAATTGCAAACAAACATTGCTGTACTCAGTCAGGGAAGTTCTGGGTAAAGGCCTATTTACCTGGCACTGCAAGCATATTCCAGCTGGCACCTCCCCAAGAGCAGAGCAGGGAAAGGTCATGACATAAGGTGAGTGCCAGTGTGGAGAAGACTTGCTTCTTGATTGCAGTGAAATGGCAGACCATGGTACAACCAGGAAGACCACTTCTGGTGAGGACCTTAGTCCTTGCTGTACTGGGCAAAGCAGTCTGCTGGAAAACTTGATTCCAAGCCATTCAGGTTTTGTTTACTTGGCTTGGTAGCTAATAGGTACTCAGTGTTGTCTTTTCTCTGTGAGAAATAAGCTCTGCAGACTCTCCATCACAGAGGGAATAATTAGAATGTGAATGAACACAGAGGGTCAAAAAAGAAAAAAAGTAACTGATCAACAAGGCTGCAATGCTTCATCCTGTCTCCCTCCCTTTACTGGAGTCTCTTTCCAAATGAAAGAGAGCCGTCAGTCTCCTCTCCTGCAAGAGTGGTTGTTAACTCTATGGAAATTGTCTGAAGCAGTAGGTCAATTAATTACAGCATTTTAAAGCTCCCCTTGCAGAGCAACAATTAATTTAACTGCATTTCAGTAGAATTCTTCCTCCAGACTTATCAGTTTAAAAATCAGCGTAACTCTAAGCAAATAGGTGGTGTTATTGTATGTGACAGCTTTTCAAGAGATTGCATGTTTTCTTCTTTAATAAATATTGGGTCTGGGTTTCTTTTTAATTATCCATGACACTTGCTTGTTATTCATAGAATAGAAGCAGAGGAATGCAGAGAACAGACATAATAATGGGATGAGTTACCTGCTATGTCTGGATCTAGGAGTTCTGGACCCAAGTAGATGAGATGGTGGTAGATTCATCTGTTTAAATATTGGTGACTCTGCACCTCTGGAATGCAGACATAAGGTTCAGGAAGTAAGTTAAACAATGGGCTGTGGCTTTATTAATGCACATGTCTGTTCTACTACATTCGTTAGCTAAAGCTTGGGAGAAAGGTGTTGGGAGCTGCAATCATGTCCTGACATTCCCTGCCCTTGCTGTTCTTGTTGCTTTGAAATATTCTTCTTTTACAGATTATTACTGGAAATTTCCTTGAAGGGTAGCGGAAGCACCACTCTTTAAGGAAGATAAAAAGTTTCTTGTGTATTGTCTAAATGTACACACTAGTTATATGCATATTTGACACAAGAACATTCTTCTCACATTTGTTAATGTGCATTTCTGCACATTCTCAAAGTTATACATTTTCATGGGCATTTTAAAAATATGTACATGTTGTTGAACACTTAAAAAAATATTTTGAATCACACAGCAGTCCTGGAAGTGTATGGAGTATGAATGCAAATTGTGTCTGTGTTCAGTTTGGAAGGTGTAAACTGGGCGTTTACAGTCTGAACCTTGATGTGTTCACTCAGAGGTAAGCAGAAGTTTGATCACTACTGTTGGATCAGACCCAGAACATCAAGATTTCATTGTGGCTATTGACTAAAACCTCATACTTGTCCTTTGTGGATTTCTAAGTCCTGTTAAATGCCATCTAGTTAGCAGCAATTTTTATGATTATATGGCAGTGGTTCCCAACTTTGGGTCCACAGGTGCTGGTGTTGTCCAAATAATATTGGCATAAATCCCATGATCCCAGACCATTGGGCATGTTGTCTGGGGTTTACAAGAGTTGCAATCCAAAACACCAGGATGCCAACTTCTGGAGTACAACATCATCATCTCTGGCACCCTAACAATATCTGGGGACCAAAAGTTGGGAACTGTAGCACTGTGGCATTTGTGTGCTTGTCTGTAATAGCAGTCACTGTACTTCTGTGTTTTAAATATGTCTATTTGCCTTATTAAAAATTCTCAAGGAAATTCAAAGAAAATAAGAACAATAGGAACAGAATTGAAATGATAACATTGTTATAGAATAATTGTTCTAACAAGTATTATAGAAGCATACATTACTAAAAGCATCATCATCAAAGAGATACCATGGAAGAATTCAAGAATTTAATCTAGGATCTCCAGCATTCAATCTAATCATTTTACTGCTCAGCTATGAGCCTTTCAAAAATATATTAAGTGAAGCATGCTGGCCTACTTCCTTTTAGCAGAGCTGGATCTGACAACCAACTGACAACCAACCATTTCAGGAGAGCTAGACAGGTTTTCAAGTAGGAAGGGTTTACTGGACTCTACTGGCTTCTTCGGTTGATAGCAATCTTTGATTAGCAACCTTCTTAGTGAACATAGAGACTCTAGAAAAGGACACAGAAGGCAAGAAGGATGAACCCTCGGATTTGATGCTATATAGATGGACTGAAGCAAAGCAGAAATTATCAGGCTTGGATTTGGGTTCCCAGATGTTGTTGGGGTGCAACACTGGCTTCACTAGTGGCTTGCAGTGAGTAGATTAATATGGATGCCAGGAAGGTCAATCACTTTGCAGAGGACTAGAGGGGTGATGATGGCAAAGTTGTAAGCAGGAGTGTCTGCTCCTTTCTAAGGGCAGGTAGCCAAGCCTTTGAGGCATTATTATAGAGCTGGCAGTGTGACACAGATATAATCCTGCAACATAGAAATGCACAATGGGAGCTGAATTGGAAGGAAGAATCAGGGTAGAAACATCACATCCAAACTCTTTCACCTCCTAAGCAATCTAATGTGTTGTTTTCTCACATGAAGATGGACATGTAGTTTTTTCAGCTCTAACAGCCATGTAAAAAGGGGCATTATCCTTTTGTGTTAACACAGGTATAGCACCAAATATTTGCTCAGTGGGCCAAAGTGATATGCAGTGTCAGTCTTCTGAAGTCCATGGAATTGCACCAGGAAAGGCTTTATCCCAAAGAACTTAATCAAATGAAATAAGATGAAAAAGGCCAGGAGAAAAAGAAAAGCTCAATTGTAAAATAAGAAGAACTTTATAAAGTATCTTGAGATTTAAGCCTTTTGGAAAAGAGAAGGCAGTTTGTAAATGTGCACACACACTTTTTTTAATCAGGTGGATCATGACTGACGGAGGCAAAGAAGTATCACATTTAATGAAAGGGATTTTCACAGTTATCCTAGGCTATTGACTAGATTAAGAGGAATGAAAAAAATGTCTCACCAATGGAGATTAGAATCTGATTTGTAATGGAGAAGCAGAAGGCCTCTGTTTTGGGTAAGTCTCCTTCTGCCCTTTCCTTTGATCACAAGGTTCAATTGCTGCAAAACCCCAAACAAAAGAAAACCCTCTGATTAGGCAGGCACATCCAGAGCTGAGCAAAGCTTCTCCCCCCATTTCATTTAATAGGTTTTCTCCAGTGCATGACTGCCATCAGTTTTCCTGACTGTGTAATGTTCCAGAATTGCGATGGGATGTCGTCTATCACTCTGGGGTTGAGAGAAGCAGAATACAGAGAAGGGAAGTGGAGAAAGAAGAGGAAAAGATTGGTATCAAGTAATCAAGTCCTGAAATTTGTGGTCAGTTTTAATCAGCACTTTTGAAGATTTAGATCTTTCTTCATGAAGGTGAAGAGTTAGCCTGAGAGCAAGAAAGGCATTTTAATTATTTCCTTTTGACTACAGAGGTACCAGCTTCCCAGGCACTTCACCCACACCCTTACTGGTGCTTAATAATGCAATGCCCACAGCACAGCTGCTGTCAGATTCCTTGTCTTTAGGTCTAGCAAAAGTTGGGGCGGCGCACAACATTATGTATAGCACATTGTGTATAGCACAACAGAATGTATAGCACAAGCAAAAGTTTGTTTTGTACTGTCTCGATGCCCACTCCCAGAGGATGAGAATAATATGAATCAGATGCAACTCAACCAGATACTATTCTCCCCATTCCCACTCCTGCCCACCTTCCTCAGTATTTCACAGCTCGATGTAGGGAAACACTAGCAACAACACTTAAGGGAATGAGACACATCCATGGATGACGACTTTCAATGGCTTTTGGTGCCTACAAGTCAGGATGGTGCCATGCTTCTTTCAAGATCAGCCTTGATCAGCCTTGCCAGCTAATGGCTCAAGAGCAACAGAGGAAGAGCAGCATTGCCCTCAGGCCTTGCTGGAAGGCTTGCTGGGGCTATCAGCTTGGCCAATGACAAGCCCATGGTCTGATCCAGCAGGACACTTTTATGTTCTTAGTGCTCTCATTTTTGTGTCAAGAATCACTGTCTGAGCTCTCTCTCTTACTACACATTGGTGAAAGTTATGCAGCGTATATTGTCTGAATTAGCCCTTGCTCCATAGAAGAGCCAATGGATCCTGTTCTTACCCCTGCCTATCAGACGCAAAGTAATTCAAATTAACCTCAGTAGCTTGAGGATGTTAATGTTCATACACATGTATATTTAACATGCAGGGAAGATCAAGAAAATTCTGTATTCAAGAAAAGGGCTTTGATCCTGAATGTACATGCCACCGAACTTAGTGGACTATATATGCTTTCAAGGAAACATGCATAGGGTTGCAATGATCTTCTGCAAAGAAGCTCAAGTCCATAGAATAAATCTAATTTTAGGGAAGAATGCCCTCTCTTAGATGCACACCATAATATGGTAAGGACTCAGCTGCCAAGAGTATCTCCCTAGGCTGATCTTCTATCAGAGTCATCCAAGGTGGAATGGCAAAAGTGGAGACAGCAGACTAAGATGCATCCATTTCTTCAGGAGGGACCATCACATCAGCAGAAGAAAATAGATACATCTAACGGCGATTAGGACAGAACTAATGCTGCAAGGCAGTGAGTGCGCAGCAGTGGTCGTTGAAAGCAAATCAGCTTTCATACACAAAAGCAGTGAAGTTTCACAAAAGCAGTACATGCCCTCCCGCCCCCTAAGATCTGCAACGGCAGCCCTCCTCCGGGAGCCTTCCGTGAAGGAGGTTAAGTGGGTGAGTACCCAGAGGAGGGCTTTTTCGGCGGTGGCGCCCCAACTATGGAATGCGCTCCCTGGAGAGGTTCGCCTGGCGCCATCGTTATTTGCTTTTCGGCGCCAGGCGAAGACCTTTTTATTTAAGTCTTATTTTAATTGTTAGTCCGAGTGTGTTAATAGTTTATTTGTGTTTAATTATTTATTGTATTTGTTTAGTTATTTATTGTATTCTGTTATTTATTTTAATTGTTAGTCTGAGTTTATAGTTTAGTTGTGTTTAGTTATTTATTGTATTTGTTTAGTTATTTGTTGTATTTAGTTATTTATGACAAGATGCACCGAGGGGGGGAGGGATAAATGAATGTTTTATTGTTTTATTGTATTTTAGTTAATGTTGTGAGCCGCCCCGAGGCTTTGTTGCAATGGGGCGGCATATAAATGTTTTAATAAATAAATAATAAATAAATAATATCAATAAGTTCAAGCAAATTGTCCAGAAAAAGGCAGTGCTAAATCACTACTGAATATTCTTACCTTATAAACCCTATGATGAAACATTCAAAAAAGGAAATAAGAGAGAGTGCCAGAAGATGAGTCTCCCAGGTCAAAAGGCACTAAATGAGCTACTGGGTGAGAGGAAAGGACAAGGATGGATAGCACTGCTGCTAATGATACAACTTGATCAAAGCCAAAAGGAAGTCTAGTGGGCAGCATGCCCAAAAGCAAAAGGAACGCTGATGCTGCACAACACATGCATTTGGGACATGGAACACTGAAAGTATGAATTGAGACAAATTGGAAACTGTAAACCAAGAAATAGAATGGATAGACATCATGGTGCTTGGTGCGAGCCAGCTGAACTAGGCTGGAATGGGACATTTTCAGTCAGTTAGACGAAGTGCTTTACTCTGGAAATGAAAAACTCAGAAGTGGAGTTGCTCTGATGCTACTACAAAGTGTAGTACAGGCATAAGGGGTACATACAAAGACTGACTGAATCATACAAACCAGAATTTGTGGAAAACCATCAATGTAACCATCATTCAAGTCTATGCTCCAACAACAGATGTCAAAGAAGGAGAAGAAATCGAAAAGTCCTGTACAAGCATCTATCCAAAAATCGATAACACATGAAGATAAGACCTGCCATGAATCATACTGATGACACTAAGCAGGCACCAGTCCAAAGAAAGCTTCTTCTCACTTGCCCTTTGGTTGAGTTGCTCTTACCTGTCAATTCACACCAGCCCACCTGTCCCCATCCTCTTGTATGTACTAGCACCCCATCCTCCTACCATCCTACAGAACATTGCCTTTGGTATGCAAGCAGGACAGATCACACGACTATAACATTTTACCTCTATAACCTATTAAAAAGTGTTAACTATGTTATGTGTACCTTTTAATGATCAATGTATGAAAGGGTCAACTGAGGACTGCTCAGGTGAGCCATCTGGAATGATTAGTTGGCAGCCAATTATTCTTGAGAATAGATCTGAAAGAACGAAAGGCAGAAACCAACCTCCCTCCCTCCCCGCCTCCCCCCCCTCCCCTGTTGTATATTTTGGGCATTTTTCATACCAGGACATGTAAGCAATTTGGTCAACAATTGTGAACACAAAAGTAGGAAACAATGCAAAATCCAATGTTTTGGGAGAATTTGGACTAGGGATCAGAAATGAAGCATGGGACTGACCTGTGGAATTCTGTGTAACCAGCCTACTGTTTATTTAGTCAACTAACTACTCAACGGTACATGTGGCCATCTCCGAGATATCAAGTAGACTACATTATTTGAAGTAAGAGATTTATAAGCTCTATTCTCACTGATAAACAAGACAAGCAGCAGACTGCAGCAGTGTCCACGAAATTAGACTCAGTTAGTTGATCTGCTTGGACACCTTTTGACTAAACTTAGGAAATGGTCAACAGAAAGGGATGGCTGGGGGAAATGCTTTGCAAAAAGTTACCTTTACTCAGAGAGGGCCTCTAATCCTGATGACTGGACTAGGAAAGAGATACTGAACAGTCCAGGGCTCCATTCTGAATGTCTTTCCTGCAAAGCTGCCTAGAAAGAAGATGAAGCTTGTGAAAGAGGAAATGTCTGGACAAGTTTCACAAAAACTTGGATCTCAAGTATTTGCAGCATCACCAACTTCTCCACTGAGAATAATATCCTGGCTGCTACCTCCAATTAGGCCACAATTCTTCCTGGCAAGAATTGCAAACATTCTGGCAAGATCAGCTGTAATTAATGGGATTGCACTTGGAAGTTCATGAAAGGCGATCAGTTGCAAAGGGCAACTTTGAGGAATACAGCAATATGACTTACTCTTCTAGAGATGCAAAGTTATGGAGAAGGGGAAATGTTTCTCTTCCCTACATCTGATCCCTTATATTACTTTTGTTCTTTGAGTGGACTCTGCAAAGTGTTCTTTAATGAGTAAATTATAGTGGGATGCTACTTTTAAAAGAAAAAGGAATACAGAAAGTGGGGAAAACTGAAAGAGAATGCCAAGTGAATGTGAGAGAGGAGGTTTTTGTTTACTGCTATGCAGCTGGAATGACTCCAATTTTAGAGCTTTGAAGAGTGCAATTATTCCACTGACAATTGTATGAACAAAATTTCCTTTATATGACAGGCATCATTTCATATCATTTATTATTCTAATCAGCACCTGCTGTATATTATTTAGCATCACTAAGCAGCAACTAGTTCACTAAGGGGAATCTGTATTCCAAAACACTCCATGCAGTTTGGAGTTGGGTTCTGATCCTGGAGCAAGAATGAGAGCCGGCAAGGTGGTGAGAGAGCTGAATTGGGGACCTCAGGATCTGGGTTCTAGTGCCCACACACTCATGGAGTACACTGGGTGACCCTGGGCCTGACACAGGCATTCAGCCCAACCTATGTCACAGGATGAGAAAGGAATGGAGGAGAACTATGTGGGCCATCTTGGGTTCTTCGCAAAAGGAAACAAGGTGGGATATAAATGCAATGTAATGGTAATAATTTTGTTCTTTAGTCACAGACTGCATTCTTCCTGTGGGAAAAAGGGAAAAGATAGACTCAGTACTGCCTGACTGTCTCAGTAATTATGTTACAGCTATTCATGTGACGCCTGTTTATTTAGAAGCTTACTCAGAGCAATTCCTATTATATTCAGTAGGTTTTTTCTATCAAGCCTTATAGTGAATATAAGCCTTACTGACTTATAATTTATTTATTTATTCAGAGATAAATTCAGAAACATTAACTTTGGGGTGGGGGTTGGGGAGAGCGCAAAAGAGGAGTGTTAGTATGCAAAGAAACACATGTTCATGTTTAGTTCTACTTTTACAAGAAGTCTCACGGTTGAATGCTAAACCAAAATTGATGGTGCTTAATTTAGTTAAGTCCAATTGGAACCAAAGGGTCTTTTGTATGTATGACTAAGTCTAGATGCAACACAATGTCCATTCACAAACTATCCCAAAATGTTAGTAAGACAGCACTTACTTTTGCATAAGTCATCAGCAAGACTTGTTCTTCTTTGTGTTTGCATATTTATCTTTTATAATATTTCCCACCATGTATTCAGAGCAAATATTCCCTTCCTGGTCTATGACTGCCTGGTGACAGTGACACACGTACTGGTGACTTCCCAACTAGACTTCTGCAACGCACTCTACGTGGGGCTGCCCTTGAAGATGGTCCGGATACTTCAGTTGGTGCAAAATAGAGCTGCCAGGTTGCTGACAGGGACTGGGCATTATTCTCATATAACCCCAGTTCTCCGTCAGCTCCACTGGCTCCCAATTGAAGTCCGGGCCCAATTCAAGGTGTTGGTTTTGACCTATAAAGCCCTAAACAGCTTGGGACCTGGATACCTAATGGAACGCTTACGCCCTTATATGCCCTCCCGCCCTCTAAGATCTGCAACAGAGGCCCTCCTCCGGGAACCCTCAGTGAGGGAGATTAAGAGTGTGAGTACCTGGAGGTGGGCTTTCTCGGCGGTGGCGCCCCAATTGTGCAATGTCCTCCCCAGAGAGGTCTGCCTGGCTCCGTCGTTATTTGTTTTTCGGCACCAGGCGAAGACCTTTTTATTCAAATCGTATTTTAATTGTTAAGTTGTCTATTTGTTTTTAGTCTTTTGCTATGTATTTATTTATTGTTTAGTTATTGGTTATTATTTGTTTATAGTTTAATTATGTTTATTTATTTGTGTGGTTTATTGTCTACAATTTGTGCATATTTAATTTGGACTGTATTTTGGGTTTGCCGAGATGCACCGGGGGTGGGGGGATAGATTGGTTCTAAATAGTTTGTTGTATTTTTTTTATATGTTGTGAGCCGCCCCAAGGCTTTGTTGCAATGGGGCGGCATAGAAATGTTTAAATAAATAAATATTAAACTAACCATATTTTAATTTCAGGGATCATTCCTCAATCTTTTAAAAACTTCTCTTATGTTTAAATAAATTTATTTACCTTGACATTTGCAGGGTTAAGTTCCTTAAGTGCATTTGTTTAATCCCTTATTTCCATTTTTATTCCCTCTGCCAAACTTTGTTCTTTTTTTCTCCTTATTTCAGCATATTTGCATAAGAGGTAAGGTTTTCAAGAGCTTCCTTGATTTTGCTTGGGCCTCTGCCTGGACCTCTATTAGTATTTCCTGAATAATTCTAAGCATTCTGGAAAATTTGACACTCTTGCCTATCTCTTTCAGCTCCCCATTTTCAAATCATCAGTCGGGAAAAGCAAGTTCATGGTTAAAGTTTTGCAGTGGGGCTGAGAAGATCAGGGTTCAGTCACTGGGAGATTTGGGCCAGTCCAATTCTTAGCCTAAACTGCCACACACAGTCATTGTGAGGATTAAATGGAGAGGAGGATGAGCATTGTATAAGTTGCAAGAGGGAAGAAAGCAAGTTACAACTGTAGATCATAATAGATAATCAGTGCTGGACTGCCTTATAAAAGTTAAAAGTTTTATAAATATAGATAGCCTCAGCTGTCTTCTCCTGCTGCCCCATCTGCAGCATTTTTCTTTTCTAGTTCCTTCCTGGGAAGTTCCTTCTACCCACTCTCAGCCCCTGATTACCCAGCAGAAACAGAATTAAGACAATGTTGCAAGTGATACTTCCTCTGCAAAGTAAAAATACCTAGCCAGCCCATGCTTTGTCTTAAGAAATTTTGTATCTTGGATTGTAAAAAGCAAAACATTGAAACCTGTTAGAATCCTGTAACTTCTGATTGTTTTATTTGTTATCTGCTACTCAAGCCTTCAATGAGCCATGTTTTTCCTGATGCATATGAGTTCTCAATATTTTGCACTTAGGCTTTTGCACTTTCTCATTGTTGTTGCCTTCTCACCCATTCAGAATCTCATCAATGCCCTGAAACCGTGTATGTACCGTGCAATTTATAAAAACTCTGAATATACTCTGGAAGATCCTAGCTAGTTCAGGCTAGTGGCTACCTGACCCCACCCGATGTCTTTCCTCTGTCAGAAAGGGATTTCTGGGGAGTCCCACCAATAAACTTCTGAAACTGAGTGTTACATCTTCTCCTGATTCCAAGATTTCCTGACATCAACAAACAAGAAACCAATACAAATATTTAGACATCTGGGTGGCTCTCTAAATAGGTCCACCTATTGCTGATTCCAAGCAGGGAGAGTGTCCCAGTGACTGAGAAAGTTCCTGTTAGAGTTGGGAATGGCTGAGATTTAAATGGCACTTGATGATAACATATATCAATACAAACAATGCTACATTTCAGTTCTCTTTATATGGATACATTTATATTCCATTTTCCTGCCATCGCAGAACACTCTAGATGTGTTCATTATGACCATGCCATGTGCCTTCATCAAAGGTCCTGGCATCTACTTAATGTGCAGTCCGTTCATGTGGATGGACAAGTGCAGTCTGCCCAATTCCAAGGGTTTTACCCTCACATATACTGTATATGTCCAAGATTGCACCATTAATTTCCATTGCTTTCCTGGAATTTGGGGCAGGGAAGCAGTGAGACCCAAGCAGTCAAGCTGGCCACCAGTCACAGATCCTCTATCTACTGGATAGTCTGCTTCCTTCCCCTTGCTGGAGTTTCTAAAAGGCTAGGCAGGCATTTTTATAGTAACACAATGATGACTTGTGCTAGCATTATTTATAGCATATTGTTCCAGAAGTGTGTGCCACAAATGTCCTTGGTTGTCAATAGTTATTGCAAAGTGCAGTAAATCATTCACATTTTACTTTATGAATTGTAAAAACTATCATGCATTTATAGATACCTCAGGGCAAGATGGTAAATTTCACAGTTTCATCCTGCTTGAATTTATAGCAAAGAATAGGGAAAAATAGCTACTTATGCAACTCTGAGGAAGTGGGGTGGGAAACTCTGAACCTGCAATTCGCAGGCGGTGCTTAGCCTTCCATTTGTGTGCAGAGCTCCCACAGACATCAAGGGCAGCACATGGCATAGGGGAACAGAATAGAAACATGCATGAGGATCTCAGTAGCTGAAGCTGCAGATGTCATTAAAGGTTTTTTGCTCCCTTCTTCTGATAACTGGCTTTCCAGTTACATTATTTACATAAAAATCTTGCAGAAATCAGAACTGACCTTGCTTTCTTAAGGAAACACAAAGGCAGCCTATCACAGCAGATGACCTACCAAACCCAGTGTTGCTCAGTAGCCATGTCCAACAGCCACAGGGGTTTGATAGTTTCCCATTACTGCCAAAATAGCAGGAAGTCAAGGTTCCTCCCACCTCAAAAGGTCACAACAGGTCCAACTCAAAGTGCTCACAAGCCCTAAATGGCCAGGGACAAGGTTACCTGAAGGGCTTCCATGTTCCTGCCTGCCCATTAAGATCTTCCCCTGTGGCCCCTAAAGAAGTAAGGGGAGTGCTGGCCTTTTCAGTCCCAATGAGGTATGTCTCATGCCATCTTTGCTGTTCTTTCGGCTCCAGGCAAAGAACTTTATATTCAAGAAATACTTGTAATTGATGGCATTTTTAACTGTATTAAGATCTCCCTGGTGCTAGAGTCATTTTATATTTTATTGTTGCTGAACCCATGATTGTATTGGTAAATTTCCTGCACACTCCTCATCCAATGACTGGAATACAGCCAAGTTATTGGGCTTTTAAAAACAGACTTCTGTGTCTAAGACCACAGTGAATCAATGCCAGCGCACAGCTAAGGAACAGGAAGAGGGGATGGGGGATCATGAAATTCAGTTGGGTTTTTACCCCATTGGATTCCTCTCATATCCTTATTTCCCAGAGCAAAGGTATCTTTCACCAGGCTATCTCTGTCCCCACAGAGTTTCATCAAACTAAAGGACTACATTCCTCTTTCAGGAGGAATGCAGCCCCATCCAGGGCAAGTTGAATCCTACCCAACCAAGCAGATGAACGTGTTTATAGTACCTCTTTCCTTTTTGGCTTGAGCTTCAGTTTGTTGGCCTTTATCCAGTCTGTTGCACAGGGATTCTCCTGACTCACCTGGGCTTGACTGAAAGGAGAGATAGAGCTAGGTATCATCAACATATTAATGACATCTCAGTCCACGTTCCCAGTTAACCTCCCACTGTGCTTTCATGCAGATGTTAAATAGCATGGGTGAGAAAACAGACCTACAGTTTACAATAGGTTTCTCTTGGAGTGCCCTGATTACTGCCTCTTTTTAAGGAGGCCGGTACTGTTCCTGTTCTTGCAGAGGGATTCACAGTGCCTTGGACCCACACAGCTCCCAGCTGAGATGGACAAGAGTCAGACATATGAGCAGCCCGCTGAACTCACCTGAGTGCCTTGCTGGCATCCTCATGCCTTGCCAACTAAACTCATCCAGTGCAGCTGAACAGCTGGTGATCCAGACCACCCTCTTAAAGGTCTGCACTAATACAAGAGTCCAAGTCATGCTGAAAGCAAACATTTTCATCTGCACAATGCCTTGCACATTTTTCACAGAGAGCTTTTGAGGGTATGATCAATTTTCTCTCAGGGTCAGATCATACGAAACCCTCCAAAAACCCTTAAGCAACTCTTCTGGATGACAGTACAAATATTCAATTGAGGTGGGAAAGAACTTCTTTGCCAACTCACCTGTGAATGGTAGACTCAGTAATGAACTCTGACCCACGTAAAGTCTTCCTGCATTTGCATTCCAGCCGACATACTGCTTGCTTCACTGCCTTCGTGTGTTAACCTGCCTGAGCCAAATGGAAGAGGGTGCTTGGGTGCCATGGTCAATTCCCTTTTTGCATAGAAATGGCCAAGGTTTTGACAAAAGCACCATATACCAACTGGAAAATGCCCCAGAGCCCTTTGGAAACCACCAGAAGGCATTAGTGGAGGTGGACCACTCTAAACAGGTTCCTCCTCCTTGCAGAGGGGAGAAGCTGATGAAAGTCCGAACTTCCAGAGGTAGTACTTCACGGGTCCCTGTTCAATGAAATCTTTCCTTTTCCCATTAGTTTGTTGATTGTATTCTGTATCCTAAAAAGAACCATTGTCTACTGGCAACACACCCTTTCCTTCCAGCCCAGATAATCCCACTCAGCAGTGTCACTTGACCCTCAGGGTAGCATCCTATGGAGGTGGATGGGAAGCCATGGAAATTGGGGGGTGGGCAGCAGAAGACTTTGATCATCATTAGAAGAAGGATAATGAGTGGAAGATGGCAAGTTTAGGGGCTCAACTGAAAAAAAAAATCAACCTTGGTAGGAACTTATAAACTGAAATGGTCATGGCCTCGGTTTTTTGAATAGGCCTGGTCATGTCTTGACACCTGTTTTGAAGGGCCAGTCATACTGGTGGGCCTGAAAGATGAAGGCTCTTTGGTGAAGGTCTGCACTTCTTCCCAGGAGATATCGATATGATCTCACAAGTGCAGGATTTTAATCAAGCCCTAAAATATCACTTATTGTAGGCCCCTTATTTTTACTGAGGTATGGGTCTGAAATCTCATCTACTGCTGCTTATTTACATTGGCTAATCTTTTTAAAATGTTTTATTAGAATGCAAATCCCTGTATTATGGTTGTTTTATGTACGTATGTCACCTTGTTAAGGCTCTGCCATAAAAAGCAGGCTAGAAATACTTGGCATGTATGAATAATGAACTCTTGAGTCCACCTCTTGTCTCCTGCATTGCAAGGATGATTTCTGGATTGGTGCCTGTTCTCTAGCATAGTCAATTGTGAATGCTGCAAGGTGCGTCTCAGGAAAAAGCTCATGTTTCCACTGACAATGGTCTGCACCTCCCCATGAGGCTCAGTTCACATACTATAAAGCACTGCTGTAGGTATTATGTCTGGAATCAAAAGCACAGGACTTTTTTTGATCATCTAGTATTAAAGCATTCCTAGCTCAGAAGTGAAAATGAGCCCTGTTGCTTCCGTCTTTAAATGCCTATTGTTCTTAACTTACTGAAATTCAATGTCTTTTTTTCTTTCCTTTCCAAGACACTCTATGATTTCTAAATGAGCTGTGGCAAGTAAAAACAATTAAGATTGTCAAGGGATGTATATAATTTTGCTAGCTAGTTCATTTGGGTAGTAGGAAGGTCATGTGGGAAGGTCACCAGCATTGTTCTTGTGAGGGTCCTACTTGAGTGGAAAATGTACCGGTTTCAATGCTATATGATCCCATTTGATTTTTTTGTTCATTGGATTCAATTTATGTTGTGTTTAAATCCTGATGAATCACCATCACAATCATATCAAAACCTGCCATTATTGTGAGGCTTCTCCTGTTCCCATAAGAACCAGCTTTGCCCAGGAGAACAAGGCCAACTATTCGATTGCTAAGGAGTGCTGCCAGATGGGTTACTTTACACTGATCTTGAGGAATCAGTAGAAATCACAGCGTCCAGGCTTACTTTGAATTGCTGGTTTTGACCTTTCAAGTGTGGTACAGTGGCTAAGAGCACAGGCCTGGGACTCAGGCAATCTGGATTCTAGTCCCTGCTCAGCCACGGAAATGACTGGGTGATTTTGGCCAGCCGTGGACCCTCAGCCCAACCTTCCTCACAGGATGTGAGGATAAGATTGAGAGGAGGGGGAGAATTGTGTAAGCCCTCTTGTGTTCCTTTGAAGGTTTAAAGGTGGGATATAAATATTTTAAAATTTAAATACTTGAATAAATAAAGTCCTAAGTGGCATGAGATCCAAATGCCCGAATTCCTGCATTTCCCGAAACCAGCCTGCCTAGGTTGTGGGTGGGGGTGTCTCTCCTTATTATCTGTAAACAGGCTGAATGACTTTTCCATTTCGGCATCCTATTTGTAGAGTGGTTGGCACCAAGAGCGTCAGCTATTGGGTGGTGGAAAAGTGAATCGCATGCATGAAGCCTGTCACACACAAGACAAACTGATAAGATAGAGGCTCATGTACAAGCAACTGGACTAAGAAAGTGTGTGCAATGCAGAATTTGGGCCTGGTCCCAAGGACAAAATCACTTTGGCCCCACAAAGCTAACACAATGCTCACCTCATATGCAGCCCCCAAAGGCATTCCTGGAAATTAACATGGCACTGGAGGCTGGGCCTTCCCTCTGCCTCTCAGTTTGTGGGGAGGGGGCTGGTCTTTTGAAAATAAAGTGCACCAGGGATAGGTAAATGGGCACCTGTCGGTGGGCGCACCAGACTGCAGAGGGGGAAATGCCACACCTGGCCAGTGTGAAATTTCGATTCATCTTGCCAATGGACACATCCTATCTTGTAACTTTCATACATTCATGTGTACAGTGGTTGCAAAGAACCAGATTAGTGTAACCAGTAACAATGTCCAAACGTTTTACGCTAGCTTCTGTTCAACATGATCATTAAAAGGAAACAGTGCTTTTTCCTACAAATGCTTATTGTATGATGAACTGAACCTTTGGAAGGTGGAAGGGGCAAAGGAAAAGCTCCCCCTCTCTCATGTTTCAGCTGAATAATGATCTAATCAGAGGCCTTATAGCACAAAACACAAGGGGGGCTGATGAGAAGCAGCTGCATCTGAGTTTGGAGCAAAGAGAATTCTAGCAGACAGATGACATGTCAGTGACTGGAGAAGTAGCCTGAGACTTGTGGTCGATGTACAAGAGTCTAGCCACATCATATGGGGAAGGGGGTATCCTTCTATGGGTCTGCTGCTTTCTCCTTAGGATTAGTAGCCCAAGTAGGGTTGGAGAAATCAGTATGTTCTCGGTCTGCTTTCATTTCATATGTATTCAGTCACTAATCCCTTCTATCCAATTTCCACCTAGAGAGGCAATGTGCAATTCAAAATGCAGAAAATTTGCATTTATCTCAGTATACATGTTTCCTAATACTATAGTGCATTTTTGCATACAATTCTGAGGCAAGAACTGAATCACAATATCTGGGGAAGGGATATCTGATTCTTGATGAGTATGGGAAGTGCCAAGTAGGTCACATGAGTTTTTATTTATTTATTTATTTATTTATTTTTGGATTTATATCCTGCCTTTTTCCTACAAAGGGCTCAAGGCAGCTTACATCTCCTCCTCCATCTTATCCCCACAACAACAACCCTGTGAGGTAGGTTGGGCTGAGAGTCTGTGACGGGCCCAGAGTCACCCAGTTGGCGTCATGGCTGAGTGGGGACTCGAACCCAGATCTTCTGAGTCCCAGTCCATGCTCTTAACCACTACGCCACACTGGGTGACTCTGGGCCAGTCACAGACTCTGTTAAAATGATAATCAAACAAAATGAGCCTTACTAATTATCTTGGACATGATTTGAAGCCATTGAATTGACTAATGGTTCTATCATGCAGTGATCTGGAGAGGGGGATGTAATTCTATGTTTATTTTGGCAGATCACCTCTTTGCTAACTCTTCCTGTGCATTAGGTAGGTTCTGAGCTTGTGGATATCTCAATATGCATTTCATTGCTGAGTGGGGACATGAATCCAGCTTTCCATTCCTTGGTCCAACTCTCTGATTAACTGTACAATGCTGGTTTGCTCATTGCATGTGTTTTTTGGCCTTTTTCTTAGAAATTCTGGATGGAATGATGAGGTCATGGCATTTCTGGTCCAAGGTCACCCAGAGAGTTTCACGACTGAGCAAGAATTTAAATCCAGTTTGTTGCTCCAAGTCCAACACTCTAGCTGCAAATGCAACTCTTGCTGAAGTAACACAATGAATTTACACAAGTGAAGGCCTCTATGTTCCCAGGTAATCTGAGATTTTGCTTTCTTCTGGATGTCTGAGAATATATCTAGAATGGACCCTTCCCAAGATCAAATTCCAGATCTGGAAAATTTGGCATCAACATTTGCCCAATCTTTTTAAAGGGAGATGTAACCATGGGTTTCTAAGCTGGAGTGGCAAATTGGCATTAGAGTTACCTCATGCATTTTCCAACTTAAAATCAGACATCCAAAGTGCCTAGCAGTCCCCCAGAAGAAAACGTAAAGCTTTCCACATGATGCTTGCATTTCTTTCACACAGGGAAATGATGAATAACTTTTTTCGAGGGAGGTGATGATGAGGATGAAATAAATCATCCTAAAAAGATAAATATCAGTATTTAAAACAATTGGCTAAAAAGGGACATTTAAATTTAGATATACCTGAAGGTGCAGAACTATTGGGACATAAATCATGTCAGGTTCTCTAAAACTTTGCTGTGTTTAGTACTGGAGTTCAGTGAAAACGATTCATGTGAGAAACAGCATGAGGAAACCTGTGAAGCCCCCTGTGTTGGTACGGCAGCTCCAGTCTGATTGGAATCTGAGACTCATAGTGATGGTTTTTGGCCTCTTCTAAACAGAACCACAAGAGCAACAACAGACATGGCTATATGGAACATCCATGAGTGTTCTAACTAGTTTAGCTTGAATTCAAAGTAATACATTGAAGCTGGGGTAGGGCCAACGTACGTATCTGAGCCCATGTGCGGATGGGTAAGTGCTTCCTCCTTCAGGACATATGAGCATAGAAACGGGTACACAGATTCACCCTCAACAGTTACAAGTACACCAAGCCAAATGAAGACGTGCCCGAGCCTATGGATCTTCACCCTCTCTATGCAATAAGCAAAACTTCTCTGAATATAGGTTGCATTCTTCCCCATTCTCCATGACCATTCTTATACCACAGGTTTTAAAAAAGGCTGCTTTGCAAATAAATGTACAGTAACAGTGAATTTCACTTTAGTGCTCACCAAATCAATTTGACCTTCTCAAGTCAAGCAGTGTGCATGTCTTTTTTGCACTCTGTTCACCAAAGGCTGAAAATCAAAGTAGAGGAATCAACATTCTATGAACCATATACATTCAATAAAAACTCATTATCCATTTCAAAATTACCCAGTGAGACTTAGGTGAGCAGAAGATTCTTATTATTTGAGATAGGTTTTTGTGTCTTCATCTTTTTTAACCTTTTTAAAAAAGGGACAAAGCAGCTTAGTTAGAAAGCATTTATATTTTATTACTCAAGCCAAATTACCCAATATATCTCCCGGGTAGTTTAATTCCTCAAAGCCATGTTTGTTTTACATAGTACATGTTTTTTATACCCAGGTCTGTTTTCCTGGATTAATTTTATTTGAGAGAGGGAAAACATTATGGAACCTTTTTTTCAACATGTTGACACTTATCAGATCTGAAAATCACCCCAATGGCAAAAATCAATAAATATCTTGGTATTTTGATTTGGTCCCAGATCCTTTTTGTATCCAGACAAAAAGGATGCAGTATGTAGCTGAAACTTGGAGGAACTGTTTACTACTGTGCAGCTAAGAAGGTTGCATTACAGGACTGCTTCTGTCTAAATTATGCAGTGAAAAGTGTACCCCATGGGATTCCACACCCATTGCTGCAGCAGTGAGATGCACACTGAAATTACTCTGATGCTAGCAAGGAAATGCCTTTGGATGCAGCCTGGAGTGCTTTAGCACACTGCAACTTTGGGTTATTGAATTCCACCATTACACGGTAATTATAAATCATATCTTGTTGCTTTTAGTACCCTCTGGAAGTCATTTCTGAATCTCAGTGATGGATAGCATTGTTTTGCCAGTCCCTCCTATGCAATCTCGATTGCATTTGTTCTTTAGTAATAGAGATTAAAAACTCCTCTGTAAAGGTGACCTGGTCCCCATAGTGGCCAGATGGAGTAATCCTATGAATCTATTGCATTGTGGTTACTAATGTTGCCTTACTACTGGCCCAATGGAACAAGTCCTTATGCATTTCCAGTAGCAATACTGACAACATAATGATGTAACTTTTAACCCAAAGGGAATGTGGGAACAATTTAAATTGCTTCCAGATCTGTGCTGGTGAAGGCTGGCATAGAGACCCGCAACACAATCCTATGCCTGCTTGCTTCTGAACTTCCACCTACTTAAGAGAACTCTGAGGATTTGATATCACGCTACAAGATCCATAAATGCATCTGCCATGTTTAAAAGCTCAGCTGAGTTCGTCTGTGTGCTAAGTAAATCTGCTCCGAGCGAAAAGGGCTTACTTGTGTCCACACAAGTATAGCCATTAAAAACTAAGGATATTTTAAATGTGCCTACTAATGATAAGCGTTGGTGTTTCCTTATCTATCAGAGAAGAACATTCCACAAATTAGGCACCACCACTAAAAAATAACTTTTCCACTTTGCCAATTGCCTAGCACTGGCATCAGAAAAGACACATTTTAAAGGTTAAAAACAGCATTGAATCGAAATGGGAAACACACTGGAAAGCAAGTGCAGATCTTTAAAGAAATTGATAAACATAATACTCATGTTTGACATCGATAAACAGAATACTCATGGTGAAAACTTGTACCAGATGAACAATAGAGACCATTTAAAAACATGCAATCAAGATTACATGTATGAACACTGCTGAAATGAACATTGCTGTCAACAGCTCTAAATGCTGTCCTATTCTTAAGAAATAGGTACAAGATGATTTGTCTGCAATCCTAAATATGTATTTGGGAGAAGCACATATGCAGCAAAAGCTTTTTTGATACCATCATACAGGTATCACCACAGCCAACTACTTCTCTGTTTAAATCCAGCCTGCCTACTTAGCCAGGTAACCAGTTACAGAAATTCACGAGTATCTCTAGCAGCATGCATGGTTCTGCCTATCCAGTGATCGTATGTTAAGATTTTACTTTTTATTAATGGATTTGGCTGCCGATTGTGTGGTTAATCTTGATAAGACAATTCTCTTAAGGAAATTAATGCTAAGATGAGCTTCAGCAGATCTATGGAATATGTTGCCAAGAACACAGAAAAATCAATAAACCATTAATCAAATTTTCTTTGCCTCCTACCTACACAATATTCCTAAAAAATAATCTGAAGAAGGATAATACCTTTATTAGGACTGAAAAAAATGTCACATAGTTGAGAAGAAACTTTTGTCTCTCCCAAACTGTTAGACTGGATGTAGTAAAGAACAAAGAAACAAACCAACCCATGAAAATCTTGGGAAGTGGTAAAAGTTTGGGGCATGGAGAAAAAGCTCAGGATGTGATTCTACATAGACAAATGAAACCATGCTGGAAATACATCAAAGTTAAGATTAAGGACTGGATATGATTTCTGCTGAATCTGAACCAAAGAAACATGATGTACAACATCCTATTCTGATTCCTCTGATCACCTGAAATTAAACACTCATGAATCCATGTCACATTATTACCTATTAACAGTTAATAGAATTCTGGTGGATGCAGAGATGTTTGAAAAGGTAAAGGTAAAGGTTTCCCCTTGACAGTAAGTCCAGTCATGCCTGACTCTAGGGGGCGGTTTCATCTCCGTTTCCTAGCCGAGGGAGCCAGCGTTTGTCCGCAGACAGTCTCCGTGGTCATGTGGCCAGCATGACTAAACACCGAAGTGCACGGAATGCTGTTACCTGCCCACCGAAGTGGTACCTTTTTATCGATTTGCATTTGCATGCTTTCGAACTGCAAGGATCGAGCTGGGATGGAGCAACGGGAGCTCACCCCGTTGTGCAGATTTGAACCGGCGACCATTCGATCAACCAGCCCAGCAGCACAGCGGTTTAAACCACTAAATAGCAATAAAACCCAACTACTATTTTCATTATAATCATGATAACTACATCAAAGCTCAGGAAAAAAAATCCTACAGTGCACAAACAACCCCATGACCACAGAAACTGTTTATTACTTTAGACAAACTCCCTTTGATGTGTTTATCAGTTAAAATATATTGGTTCTGCTTTATGGTCATACACAGAAGCAATGCAAGGAAAGATCCTCTTTTACAAAGATGGCTAAAACTGACACCCTGCTCTTTGGATTCTGAGAACACTGATGATGATGATGATGATGATGATCCTTAGCAGCACTACCCATTACAGTTCAAGAATCTATTATCTGTCATGCCTTTCTCTAGAATGGTGAAGTGATTCTGTGTCTCTTCAGTTTGGCACTTCTTAGGACCAAGAATGCAACTGAATCCTAGCGTAACATTTGAAAGAGATATTCTTGTAAGGCAACTCCTTGGGTTTCATGAAACTAGCCGGTTGGCCAAAGAAGCTCTGTAATGAGTGGAACACAGATGCACATGATTTTCAGGGGAACTGGAATAAAGTATTCTTTCCCATCAGGAAATAATTCACCTTATTTGGAGCCAATCTAAGTAAAATCGAGCCCTCTTCATTCCCACTTTGAGAGAGGGAATACTGCAGTCTGTTTCCTTCTGCCATGAGCTGCCAAACCTCCTCCACAACTTACTTACCAAGCCAGGTGGAAATCAGACTTTCAGGAAACCAGAACAAACTGTTGGACTGAGGATTATTATGTAGGACACAGAATAATCAATACAAGATGTGACAACCCAGATTCAGGCTGGACATCAGGAACAGCTTCCTCACTGTCAGAACATTATGACAGTATGACCAGCTGCCTGGAGAGGTGGTGGGCTTTCCCACACTGGAGACATTCAAAAAGAAACTGGTCAGCCATCCGAGTGGGATGGTGTGGCTTGGTGTCCTGCAACAGCAGGGGCTTGGACCCAATGGCCTTCATGGCCCTTTCCAACTCTACTATTCTATGTCTTTATATTAAGTGTATGCTCCCTACAAGAAAAATTAGTTTCCAATCCAGTTTGAGCCCAGTTGCATGTTTGGTGCTCATCAGCCTCTGAACATCTCTCTGTATGGGATGGGAGGAATAGGGCAAGTGAGCTTTGCCCCTCTGTCCTTGCTCCCTCCATTGGTGCCAGGCAGGCTCTTTTGCCTATCCAGTGAAAGTGTTTCAGAGGGGCAGAGAAGGAGGCTGCAGAAGCCTCAAGACAGACTGTGGCCTATCCAGCCTCCCTGCCTTCCCTCCCCAGTGAAATGGGCCACTTTACTTCTCAGTGAGAACCCAGAAATACTGGGTGTTTCCAACAGGCTGGGTGGGAGGCAGCAGGAGGAATTCTACTTCCCACCTCTGAGATGGGAATTGGGGCTCCAAAATGTGCATGACTCTATAAAGCATCTGAGGAGGCACAGAATAATATAAACATCTACAGTCAATATAAGAGGAATCAGAAGGGAAACTATGACGAGAGACATTATCAAAGAAAGAGCACTTATAACCACTTAAAAGCCACAACAGTGATGTAACTGGTCCCATTCGACAGAGCTTGTTCCAGGCCAACCCCACTCCCTGCTCAAACAATGAATGAAAGGAACAGCTTGCTCAGCAGACAAGGTCTAGTCAGCAGTGGTACTGTAGTATATTCTGCTTTGAAATTCAAAATTGAGGTGTTTGTTTTGGGAGGAATTTACTTGCCTCACATCCTGCAGCTAACCCCCATACCTTCTAGAGTAGATACTTGAGTCCCAACAAGTTTTAAGACTGGTTTGGGGGAAGTAGCCTGCTAGATAAAAAAATTCCACTCATAGAACAGGATGTTGCCAGTGCATAACAACCTGTCTGTTTCTGTAATATGGATTCACATATGATAGCATGAGAATAATGTGCCACCCTGTGTTTTCACGCATGCATGGGGCACACCTCCTGCTGCAAATATGCACACAGCACAGCATTTCACCCTATTCGGAAACAGAATTAGAAATAGAATAAAAAGGAAGTCAATTTGATTTTTATGAGAATCACTTGCAGTGGAGCAGATGGATTTGCTGCAAACTAACTCAGCATTTTCCAGAGCACGGCACTCTTTCCTTCCCACACACATGTAGTGACCTGTATGCTGCCTAGGCAACCCTTTCCTATGTTTTTTCAGATAATATTGATCATTTTGATCCTGTGAATGACCTTTGCATTGAGGCTGAAGAACGGGGCTGCGGAAAGTTACCGTATTTTTCGCTCTATAAGACACGCCTGACCATAAGACGCACCTAGTTTTTAGAGGAGGAAAACAAGAAAAAAAATATCCTGAATCAAATGGGCACATCATCACAGGCACATTCCCCATCACTTCCTCATGGACCACATCTGACAGACTTACTGCACACACATATTCACTCTATAAGACGCACAGACATTTCCCCTTACTTGTGAGGGGGAAAAAAGTGAGTCTTATAGAGCAAAAAATATGGTAAGCCTCGACGATCAAAACTTAGATGGCCTCATTCAAAAAACAGCATTTCAGCTCACTGAAAGTTGTCATGAGTGGACACCCCAAGACTAATTCTTTATTACTTTCAAGTCCAACTGAAGATCAATTCCATTGCATATTGCTTGCTTGCCATACAACAGTTCCAATCTACTTCCTGTCCAGTGTGCAGTGGAAATGGATCTTGGGGAGAACCCGATTCAGTGGATGTTAGAGACAGAATGGAGGTGTCTCAGCTTCTGCATGCATCTGAGCAATACTTGCTTTTTGGAGAGATGTGAATATTTGATCTAGGGTTTGAAATATGCGTGTAATATCAAACTTTTCCAAATCTGGCTGTGAGACATGCACTGGCACCATCTTTCATTTTAACTAGGAAGAAAAACAACAATAACAGGATACCAGATTTGAACTATGTTTTCTTCTGGAAAGTAATAGCTCTTGCAGATCAAGACCAGAGTTTGATAAAGCTGCCAAGAATTCAAATTTCATTTAGAGCTTGCTTCCATGTTCTCCACAAATGTTTTTCTCTTCCAGGTGCTTGAGACTATAAAACACATTTTTATGTCTTTTCCAGTAATGTGAAAAATATTTCTCTCTTTCCCAGGGTTGTAGTGCAAAGAAGAAACAATGGGGTTGCAAGGAAGCCCTAGCAATAGTACATGAGACTGCCACAAATGACATGATTGGGAATAAAAACATAATGGATTTGTGCACTCCTAAAAAGATGCAGTGTCGGGTTTTTAAACTCAGTCCCATTAAAGTTTAATTGCAGCGAACTGCTCAGTTTTAGCCATTGGGCAGTGCAGGAATGAATGAGTGAATGAATGAATCACAAACACTCCGTGCTTGCAATTAGTGCCATCCTTGCTTCTTTGAGAGACAGTATAGCTTAGTGAGTAGAGAATTGGTCTTGGTGTCCCAAATCCAGAGCTGCTTAGCTCTGAGCCTGCCTGGGTAGCCTTGGCTTAGTCAGACAGTCAGGACCCCGAGGGTGCAGAATGGGCTTCCACGAGAGGTCATTGAGGCCCCATCAGTGTGGGTGTTCAAGGACAGGCTGGACGTGCACATGGTGGGCATGTTGTGAACGGAGCTGGCTGGTGCTGGAGGTCAGACTAGATGGCCTGGGAGGCCCCTTCTGACTTGCTCTGTTTCTACGTTTCTATGTTATTCTGATCACATCATGGGCTTATGAAAGTAAAGCATCCATAAGAACATGTGTTCTACTGGATCAGATCAATGTCCTCTCATGCACAGCATTCAGTTCCTTTCCCTCAGCAGTGAAACACATGCCTATGAGAACTCTACAAGCTAGACATAGTGCCAGAGTGCCCCAGTGGCCATGTTCTCAAGCAACTGCCATGAAGAGACGTACTGCATTATTGGAACCTGTGATGAGCAAGATGTTTCTAATTGCATTGTTCCAAATATGAATGCCTTCACCTCAATGGTGTTCCAGATATCAGTGGATGGGCTTGGATCCTGCTTGGGGTTTTCCAGAGGCATCTGCCTGCCTACACTACCATGCAGTGTAGTAAGTACATGTAAATCTTGCATTATGTATTCCCTGAGGTGGGCCTCCCATTTGTTTGTGTGTTCCTTTGTTTCCCTCCCTTGTTCCTATCGGCTCTCAGTCTTGCCACAATCCCTGCTTCTGGAATTGCATTCTCTTTGATTGCATGATCCTTGGTTCTCATGGTCTCCTGCAGTGTGTTTTGGGCTGGGGCCAGCTAGGTTGGCTGGGACTCATCACACTGGGCTACAGGGAATGTACATACCTGGAACCTTAATTCGTAGGGAGTTGGAAGCAAAGGAGGGGAGTGATCCCCAAATCTTCGTTGTATTTGTGGCATATGGCAGGTAAGTTTCATGTGGGATTACCTCTTTTGGACTTGAGGAGAGGCAGTGTTAAGACTTCCCCAAGCATGATGCTACTCACCCTCATGCTGGACACTGCTATGCAGATACCAAAGGGACAAGGGAGAGGAACACAGGGGGGCTCAGTTAGACCCCCATGAAGGCACAGGTAGATGCAACCCCACACCTCTAGTATGCACACCTGTGGAGATGTCAGAGGACTTGCTTGAAGGAGAATGATCCTGGCTTTATTCCTCCCTTCCCCTTAGATTACCATCCGAACTGTGATTGAAAAGAGAGGAAGGTCATACCATGGTAGCAATTTAACTGCTAAGACTTACTTTCCCATCAGAAAGTTGTTTGTGTGCTGTAAAAGAATTGCTTCAGTCAGGAGAACCCTGAGAGTGCGGTTCTGTGCAACAAGATCCCAGAGTCTGCTCTGGTTTAGGATTTCCACTCCAGGGGCTTGGTTTGGTCTGGTAAGGTCCCCAAGATAAAAGGTAAGGTCCCAATGGATACAGATAAAAACAAAGCCTGAACATAAATGACTGCAGCTGCTGTAGTATTAAAATGTGATTTCTACTCATCAACAGTTTGCACCCTTCCCAGGGTTATTGCTACTTTATCCCCAACAATCCTGCCAGCAGCTTCTGTCTGGTTTAGCACCATAACCCTACTCTTTAGCTTTGTAGCAGCTTCCTGGTATACTTAATTGATCGAGTGGAATCCTTGATTTCAAAAATCAGATTTGAAAGTCCCCATTCCACCTTTTGAATGGTTGTGGTACTCCAGCAACACCACAAAGCCTTCATGGTGGACAGCTCTCTTCACAGCTGTTTGGATAGCACCCAACTGAAGACATTATCATTTTATTATCTTGAGTTCTAGTGAATGGCTGAGTTGTTATTCTTGCTTTTGCTGGTATTACTTTAAAAAAACCATTATTTTCCCAATTTCTGTTTGGTATGTTTATTATTAGCCACCATCAATGCATTTCTTGGAAGGTGGAATGAAAATGTTTTAAATAAATATCCTGTCATCTATTTTCTTATCAGTTTCAGGAATCCTGATTCTTTCCTTTGAATTGCTAGAAAACTTTATGGCTTCAAACCTAAAAAAAAAAAAAATTAATAGGGAGTAACCACTATTGAATGCAGAAGAATCCATGACCAAGTAGTAATGCTTAAGGTTGGACCAAGCTGTTCTATATAGAAAAAAAGAAACACAATAAAATTAGATTGGAATATGATTTCAAACCCAACCTGGTTCTCCTGACTGTCTCAGGCTTTTCTAGTTTTTTCCTCCTGTGTCTGGATTTAGTGGTATTTACTGCCTGTGCCCCTGATCTTCCTCATGTTACAAAAATACAAGCTACAGATATACTTACTTAATTCACTGCTACATTCTGCACAACAGTGTAGTATAGAAACCTCTCCACTGAAGTCTCACAGTAGGCTAACCCCTGTGTCTAATTAATGTGGCCCAAAGGTAACAGATAGTGTCGACCTTTGGTTCTCTTTCCCTCCTTCACTTTAGGAGTGAACATTTTTCTTTCTTTCTGCTGACCCCCCTATTATACTCAGGCACTCTCAAGTTTGCCAACATGAGTGACACTTGACATCATTAGTGACTTATGGAAATCAATTGAGGTCCTTAGCAGCAGCAACTGCTTCAGCCTTAGAAAATTTGCCAAGAGCCGTATACTGCACGAATTCTCCATGGAACCCAGGTGCAGGCAACAGACATTGAAAACCAAAGTGTAAATCAAAGAAAGATAATTGTGGATGGTGATGGATTTTGCACAGTTTTAGTAACAAATATGGCACCTCAACTTTGTTCTTGTTGTTAGCAAACAGGAAAGTCTTGTCTAAAGATCTGTTCATTAGAAATACTTTTTTTGCTGTGTGTATGAATCTATTTCAAATTGTTATTAATAATACCCAACAAGTAACCATGCATAAGACCAATCCCATATTAATTGATCCAGACTTAGGGTTAGAGCCAGGTTTATGCTAGATCAAATGTGCTGTTGGAAGTGGATTTCCACACCCCATTCTTTCCACGTCACGAGCACACACTGTCAGGAGGCCCAGCACAATGAATGTGATGTACGTATGGATTGTGGATATCCAAGTCAGGCTGGATCCTCCTCAAGAATAAAGACTTTCCTTTGCAGAAAGCAGATCCTAGATTCAATTTTGTGTCACAATGAATATGACACAACATGTCATTTGATTCTGGTTCATACAGGAGAACCCATGATTTTCCTATACTCTCTCAAAATTACTTTCATAAGAAACATGCGAGCATGCCCCATTCAATGTTTGAGCATAAGCACATGTTTGCTGAAAATATTCTCAGTTTGTTAAACAGATGCTCACACTCATCTCATTCTTGATTCCCAGTTTGGTTTGCACAAATTTCCTCACCTCCTGCTCTAGCCCTGGGAAGAAATTTGTGTAAATTTGAGGAGATGTGAGCAAATCTCTAGTTCAGTCACTACTCAATCTGTGCAAGTTTCTCATTCACATATAGTGAACTATTAAAAATGAGAAGTGAGCTTGGAAATAAACACTGGGATGTGATTTGAAGAATCCTGGCCATCTCAACCATTGCTTGTTCACATATCCTTACCTCAAAGTAACTCTGGCTCTTTCCCATATAAATTTTTGACCTTCTTTCTGAATGGGAAAAATGCAAATTATGCATATTTTAAAAACTGTGCCCTTTCCTCCATGATTAAAATTTGAATTCTTTGTAAAGTGGTTCTCAGTCTGCATTCTTTTACAAAAGCGTACATTTCCAAGTGAAATCCATGAATTTGCAAACATTATTCAAAACAAACCAACAAACGGCAAGCACTCCTGCTGGAATTTGGGATTGCAAACTGGCCCTGTTCACATGATTTCTGAGCAGAAGAAATTGCCTTATAACTTAGAGAAAATGAACTGAAATCAATAGGAGTTAAGTTAGGGACTGAGCAAGGAAGTATGACGACGTCTGGAACAAGCACATTGTTTTATGGGCAGAATCCTATCAACATTCAGAAAAAAAGTTCCCACAACCCCATCACTCTGTAGTTAGCCACACTGGTTGGGGGATGCTGGGAATTGTGGATCTCTTTTGCTGTCTAAACCTACATAGGAGCGCAGTTCTAGATATCTTACTTGAGGGCTGCTCATTTCCTCTTTTCTATATTTATATTTATGCAGCTTATATAATCCTCCACTCCTCCATTTTATCTCCCAATGACTATACCTGGCCCAGTGTCTCACAGTTCATGGCCAAATAAAGGCTAGAGGAACCTGGGACTCCTGGTCCAACACATCACCTGCTATGCTGATGGCTCTTTCATGCACATTACTACCTTCTGTTTATGAGCGAACTTCCTGATTCAGTATGAAGGAAATGCTGATAAGACAATCATTAGCTCCAGGGATGAGTACAGTATTTCTTCCACCCTGCACTGGCTAGAGATTTCACTTAGCTTAAAGGAAACATTAGTTCAGGCTAATGACTTCTGCAGCATCTTAATTTGCATATTAAATGAGATAAATATCAAGCACATTAATGCCAAAGAAGAGGTTTTGTTCCACTTTCTGCTGATACTGTGTGCACAGAGTATATGTATCTGTGCATTTCCAATTTTTGTGTGTTGGGGTAAAATCAGCTTTCTATATGGAATAGGAGCTCAGTGAAGGCACATCTGGTTATGTCTGGTCTGTCTAAAATAAATCCACTGTGTGAATATGTGTACCCACAAGGTTATTAATCTTAATCACAGCCCTGAGAGCTCTTGCCATTCGGAATGCTGCATCTTCCCAGGGAGACATCTGCCAAACGTTACTAGAAAGCTAACATAATATTGAATGGATGTGATGGCCCCAATCCTGCTTCTCCCGTATATTCCAACCAGAGAGATTGAAGTATGCAATCAGCTATTGGTAGGGCAAAATCTAGTCTGCTCAGGGGAGTTGGCTATCGCATAGCATAAAGTGAGAATTTTATTTATGCCAATTCATCATTCACATACTTACTGGAGGCACTAAAAGCTTCAAAAAGTAATTGAAATGGAAAACAAAATACTGAACTGTTTATATCATGAGTTTTTTTGGAGGGGAAAACAGTCCTACTAATTCTAGGTGGGGGCGCATACTAAATCTCTTAAATAATTAGCTGACCTAGTAAAGTGATGTTTATTTTACTGCCTCCCCAGCCCTGAGGACCTAGCACCAATATTCCATTGAAATTCAGTGGAATTTCTGTTCTGAACATAATCTCTGTATGGCCATAGCATACACCACGCACAACAATTGCAAGGAGTTCAAAAAGTGCACTTTGTCTGGCGTTCAATCCAAAACATGTGAATTCACAATTAATTGTGTAACCTGGGGACCACAGGAAGCTACCTTCTTTCAAGATATGCATTTGTCCATGTAGCCCAGAGCCAATTATTCTGACTGGCAATTGTTCTCAGGTCCTTCTCAGTACCTGCTACCCGGCTGTTTGTGCTGGAGATGCCAGAAATTGAAGCTGGGACCTTCTGACTGAAGAACCTGGACTTTCCCAATGAGTTATGTCCCTTCCTTTTTGGCCAAGGAAGAATTCAGAAAGTCTACTTTCTGAATCAATGCTACTTTCCTATTGGTATGAAGACAAGTGTCCACAAAAACTGTGGATGACAGAGTAAGTGTCTTGGCATGCACTGATCAATGCCTTTCACATCTTTTTGGGAAGCAATCTTAACACTGGATATGTTTTCAAATCACACAGGCTTGGGAAGCACATAACAGAGTGATTAGCAGCGGACCTGAATGGAAAGCAGAACCAATCATTATTTAGTTGGTTAAAACCTGCCAGGTCATGCTCAAAAGTATGAGCTGCATAGCCAAGAGAAGTGAGGGACTGAAAAACCACCAGATGTTTTGTTCATTACTTAGTTCATGTCCTCAATGCTGCCCACAGTCCTGCTTTCATAAAGAGATAACTGAGCTTCTATTATCTGTTGATCTTTATCGCTACAGTTTCCCACTGGAACCTTTTCAGAAGACCTTTGTAGAATGCCTAAGTCTGCCACAGGAAGAAAAAGAATGGGATCCAATATCCATGGCAAGATTTGTTCTATTCATGTTAAAGGTTTCTGAGGCCCTCCCCACCCACCGCTGCCTCCAAAAGATGTGTTAAAAACTGAGAAAATAACCTGAGCTGAAATTTGAGGAGGACCTGCAGCTGGAATGGGGAATCTGTAGAATCTATTAAGTATGAGGAAGGCATGATTCTGAATATGTGGGAGCTGGCTGTATCTGGCTTGTTCCACCCCCTTCTGCTCCTTTTTCTTGTGGTTCTGTGATGGCTGTAAGGAGGTGTGCTGGGGGTCAGGAGTGGGAGGATCCCTCTGTTCTCCCCATCCCTGCAATGTTGTGGGAGGAATTGAAGATACTGTATGGTCCCTGCGAGCAACCATAGGATTGCTCTGCCTCTATTTCTAGGTTGTTTTAAAGAGCAGACTATGTGGGAAATAAATGAGAATAATTCGGTTTTAAAATGCTGAATCTGTGCTAATGGTCAATCAATCAATCAGCAAGTCATTGTACATCAAATATTTTGCCCTGTAGCTTTACATAGACTTCTTTAACAAAGAAATAGTCCACGTTTGTAAATGTTCCCCAAAGACTAGTCTCAGGCTATGCACATATCACACAATTGCTGATATGCTGACAGATAGTATCATAGAATGTTAGCGTTGGCAATGAAGACCAAGTATGAGATGGATGGACTCCATGAAGGAAGCCACTGCCTTGGCTTTACAAAAACTAAACAAGGCTGTTGTGAATAGAGCCTGCTGCAGGGCTCTCATACTTAGGATTAGGATACCTTGAAGACAACTGGCCAGCACAGAAAAACAACAGAACTGGAAGGGGCAATAAGACCAGTGGGCTTAATGGCCTTAATGAAGGAGGTGATCAAGCTCTAATTTAATTAAGGCAATTAATTACCTTAATTAAGACAAGATGGAGGTATTGTGGGGTAGAAATCAAAATAATCTTGGATGGCCTTGCACTTTCCTTGCAGGGGCCCAAGTTCGTAGAAGATCACTTGTTAAGTTCAAAGGGATAAATACCAACAAGCACACGGGGCTTGGAAGCCAAACAGCTAACTTAATCTGGTAAAAAGAGGATCGCAACTTGCAGACAATAAGCTTGGAACTCCATGCCCTTCCCCTACCATTGATAACAAGTAATTAATCTGCCATATTTGAAGGAATAACCTAACACAGTTGACTTGTTCAATGGTATAGAATCAAGTACGTGGCAGTTTCTTCTGTTCATATGTCCTCAATCCTATACAGACAAAGGGCAGGCATATGGGGGAGGGGATTTGCCCTCATTGAATAGGCACGAAGGCCTTTATTTGTAAGAGAGACTTTGAAAACCATCTGCTGATTTGCATCTCCATAGATAGTTTAGTTTTCCAATTTGAGATTAACAACTTCAGAAAAGAACAATATAAAATAATAATGATGTATCTAGCAGCATTGATCTTGTATATGCCATGCTTCAAAGAATAAATAAAACAGGGAAATGATGTTAATTGCTAATGTTAATTTCAGATCAGATATGATCTGTGAGTTTTATTTGCAGATGGTTCCGTTATGCATGTCTGATATTCCTCAGTGTTGAACATGTGGCCCAACCTTTTCTGCGCAGGTATTTCTATTTCAACCCTCAACAATTTTTCCAGTTCTGAATAAGCATTGCATAAAGTGGGAACTGAGATTGGATTGCTCGGCCTACAGGAAGGATGTTGCAGGTGTCTGAGACTTTCAGGGACAGCTGGGACTGATGATAGAAAGCATGGTAAAGGCTTGAAGTCATTTTTATGTTGCTGTGCATTCCCTAATGCACTTCCTTTCTGTTCTGGAATGAATCTGGCCATTGCTTTAAAGAGACACTTGCACCAGTTAACATAACTGTAGCTACAGTAATTAAATAGATTATTACACATTAACATTGATGGCAAAGATGCAAGAACAGAGCACGCTTTAAATAGGCTGCTGGAACTCTGCTCATAAATAACTGCTGTGATGATATTTATCTTAAGAATAAATCCAGGGGAAGTCTTCTAAATAAATAATTTAAAGTGGAATTATTACAGCAGAAGACATTAATTCTTGCAAAGAAACCAGCACTGCTGATGATTATAGACAACAAACACAATTTTTGTACATCGCAAGGGGTATCAGTAGAGGAGATATCTGCTTTAACAGAAAAATGTTGCAAGCAAAAGATTCTCATTTTGGGATTATTTTATGACAGAATAACATTTGAAATGGAAACGGGGCTTCTTCTGAGAGAAACTCTATTAATAGATATTTTCAAGTCCTGCTGTGTAAATATGACAGGATAAAAGTCAATAAAAATCAAAGGCTGTGCACCCAGTTTTCCTGAACCTACGAACACAACAGTCCAACAGGATTTTTTTTTTCTAATGTACATCCCAAAATAAAGACCCCACTTTTTTGTAGTGGTTGAACTATTTAACACCCCTTAACTCATCATTATGGGGGACTTCAATTTCCCTGACAACTGTTGGAGACATATATTGCCAAACACAACCCTTCCAGGAGTTTCCTAACATGTGTTGCTGATAACTTCCTCCAACAGAAATTGAAGGAAGGAATAACAGCCATCCTTGACTTGATTCTAACCAACAAAAAAGATCTAGTGAGCAAAGTGGCAGATACAGGAATTCCAGGGCAAAGTGTCCATGCCATAGTTGAATTTGTGCTTCTAAAGGAAGCAAAGGCCAAATATAGCCAAACATGTACCCTGGATTTTAAAAAGGCCAGTTTTAATAAACTCCAAACAGTGATACATAAGGTCCCATGGCATGTGACATTAATGAGAAAAGGAGTCCAAGATTGGTGGGAATTTCAGGAAATTCTAAAGCCACAACTACAAACAATTCCAACAAGGAAAGAAGGGAAGAAGACAGCAGAAGAATCCCATGTGACTTCAAAAGAAGCTTGAGATGATCTGATAACAAAAAGGACATGCATATGAAATGGAATGAAGGCCATGCAACAAAGGAAGAATAAAGACATGTGTCAAGGAATTCCAGGGATAGCATCAGGAAGGCTAAACCCAGGAATGCACTGAGGCTAGCAAGGGATGCTAAAAACAATTAAAAGTCTTCTTCAGTCCATACTAAAATAAGCAGGGAAGAAATGAGGATGAAAGGAAAGGAAAGGAAAAAGGAAAGGAAAGGAAAGGAAAGGAAAGGAAAGGAAAGGAAAGGAAAGGCAGAAGTGCTGAATTCTTACTTTGGCTCAGTCTTCTCTCAAAATAAGTTCTATGACCTTCCTAAGGAAAAGGAAGTACAAGGTGAAGGAGCAGGATGGCAGCTCAAGATTGATAGGGAAATGGTCAAGGACCATCTAATTGGGTTGAATGAATGCAAATCTCTGGGGTTCACTGAACTCTGTCCTAGAGTCATAAAGGAGCTGGTCAAAGAACTTTCAGAATGACTATCTATTACCTTTGAGAAATCATGGAGTATAGGGGGTGCCAGATGACTGGAGAAGGCTTAAAGTTGCCTCTGACTTCAAGAAAGGGAAAAAAGAAGAACCCAGGGAATACAGACTAGTGAGTTTGATGTCAATCCCTGGGAAAACACTGGGCCAGATTATAAAGCAGTCCGTTAGTAAACATGTGAAAAACAATGCAGTGATCACTAAAAGCCAACATGGATTCCTCAAGAACAAATCCTGCCAGACTAAACTGATTACATTATTTTGATAGGGTAACCTCCCTGATGGACTGTGGGGATGCTGTGGACATCATCTATCATGACTTCAGCAAAGCTTTTGACAAAGTGCCCCATGATTAGGCTTGTGGCAAGGGGCGGCCTATAAATTTCCAAATAAATAAATAAATAAATAAATAAATGATTAGCAAACTAGGTAAAAGTGGGATAGATGGATTCACAATCGGCTACAGAATTGGACTCAAAGAATGCTCATCAATAGCACCTTCTCAAACTGGGGAGAGGTAAAAAGTGGGGTTCAATGGTCTTCAATGCTTTCATTAATGATTTGGATGAGGAAGTGCAGAGAATGATTATCAGATCTGCAGATGACACACCTTGGTGGGATAGAGAGAAATATGATTCAAGGTGATCTTGATAGGTTGGACTGCTAGGCTGAAAATAACAGAATGAAATTCAATAGGGACAAATGCGAAGTTCTGTGCCTAGGAAAAAGAAACCAAATACATTGTTACAAAATGAGGAATACTTGGCTCAACAATACTGCCAAGTGAGAAGGATCTCAGAATTGTTGTAGATCACAAGCTAAATATGAAACTACAATGTGATGTGGCTGCAAAAAGGACACATGCTATTTTAGGCTGCATTAATAGAAGGATCACTTCCAAATCCCATGAAGTACTAGTTCCCCTGTACTCAGCACTTTTTAGGTCTCATCCGGAGTCCTGCGTCTAGTCCTGGGCATCACAGTGTAAGAAAGATGCAGACAAACTGGACAGAGTTCACAGGAGGGCAAAATGGATGATTCAGGGACTGGAAACCCTGTGAGGAGAGATGGAAAGAAGTGGGCATGTTTAGCCTTTAGAAGAGAAGACTGAGGGGGTATATGATAGCACCCCTCACATACCTGAAAGGATGCCACAAAAAGCAATGATAGGAACTCTTGCTGTTCCTCCCCAGAGAGCAGGACATGGAATAATGGACTCAAGTTACAGGAAAAGAGATACCAGCTAGATAGCAGGGGAAAATAAATCCTGACTGTTAGAACAGTATGACAATGGAACCAATGACCTTGGAAGGTTGTGGGCTCCCCCACACCAGAAACATTGGAGATGCAAATGCATAGACATCTGGGAGGGATGGTTTAACTTGGAGTCCTGCACTGACCCAATGGCCTTTTGACTCTTTCTGTATCTACTGTTCTATGCTTGCAAAAGAAAGCAAGGATGGATTTGTTTTCACTGGTGTAAAGCATATGCAGAGTGTACAAGAGCTGGAAGTTTAAAGGACAAGAAGGCAGCAGCAATCTTGAGGCATTACTTGAGTACAGTACATGAGTGTAGTTCAGTTAGAGGATCAGTATTCAGAACTATCAGATGCTTGGCAAGGTGACAGCTCCTCCAAGGAATGACATTTAGACATCCAGAAGGATGTCAGTTCAATTGGTGTGGAAACAGGTGAGTCATCTTAAATTGCCAGGGGCCAGATTCCAAAACTGTAAGCAAGTTAGGAGTTCTAAAAACAATAGCTTGGTCCAAGCCAGGCAGGAAATTCTCACAGCAAGGCAATTGTCTGATGGAGAAACAATTTCTGAGGGTCTGCAGGAGAGGGAACGATGCTGGGGTCATCAAGCTCCTCAGGTAGGCTGGGACTTCAGTTTTGATAGTATCCTAGGACAACAGAAGTGTCCTTTGATGGAGATGCATTGAAAGCAGGATGCTAGTGGTGCAGGAGGTAAGACACTGGAAAAGCCTGCTTTGGAAGATTTTTCTGACATCTTACATGCTGTAGGAAGACAACTAAGGAAGCGAAGAAGGTATAAATACTGCTTTTTCTGCCCCAGGCAGAAGCAAGAAAAGTTGTCTAATGGTGAGTCACAGCCACACCAGTCTGTATAGATCTGATCTGGGGCCTAGCAAAATGCTCCCCTGCCCCTGTCCCTGCCCCTCTCCTGAAAAACAATGCTGACCCATTCACATGGGCAGGGGCACATATTCTGGGAAGAGGGACATTGCAGCCTTCAGTCGAGAACGACATCAGGAACTCTTCCTTCTTTACAGGAAAGAAGATAGTCTACCACATCACAAGTGCTTAAGTTCCCTGAAGACTATTTCCCCCAAATTGTTCCCCTTCTATTTCCCCTTGATAGTTACCATTGATAAACATTTAGTCCAACATCCCCCAAAATAAATCCAGGATGGATTCATCTCCTGGTACCACCTCTATTACTGATTGGCTCTGCTTGAATTGCTGAAGCTCAGGGCTGACTACTCTTCATAACTACTATGAGCGGGAGCAGTTATGAACATTCAATGTGTTAGAAATTCTCTCTCTCTTTCTCACTTTCTTTTTTGTAGCTAAGCTTCTGATGGTCCCAGAGTATCTTGTGGCAGTTTATTCGATTAAACCATTTAGTGTAGCATAGATTCCACATGTAAGTTTTTAAGCTGCAACAGAGATATGCTATATTTCTTGCAACAGTGACCCATCTGGAACAGGGAAAGATAAACAGACTGGAGAAAAAATCATGGACGAGGTTTACTGAGAACCACCCAGCCATACAAAGGAATTAGCCATAGCCTTTTTTCGACAGATAATAAATGCTTCTGAAGAAAACATTAGGACATTTACCACAGCGGAATACAAGACAGTATGGTCAATATGTTATTGACCTGTATTGTGAACAAATGTCATTTTTCAGTAGATAAAGTACTTGGATATCATGGGTTTGGTTCTGACTTAGAGGAAATAATTGACTGAAAATATGTGTAGGTGGAGGGAGGAGGATGTCATGAGTAAAAGCAAGAAATGCATTCTGAATTTTACAGCTCAGATAAATTCAATGAATGCAACATTTTTGTTACAAACTTTGGAACATGATTCCAACAAGATTAAGTCAGTGAGGTTTCATGGACTGAAAATGCTTCTGAAGGTATAAGAGATGTGGTGATCTAGAAATACTATTGAACAATTCATAGGAGTGACACAGGAGTGCAAAACTGAGAAGATGAAAAGGGGCACATGCTAGAAGAAAACAAAACAAAACAAAACAAAACAAAAAAAAGCGGGGAGGGGGAGCTGTGAGGAAATAAGGAATATTTTCTGAGGAGAAACCAGACAGACCAAGGGGTAGAAAGAGTCATGCTTAGGAAGAAAAAGAGTAAGGATAAGTATGTTTTCAAGTACAGGATGTCACATGTAGCAGGCAAACTGAAGTGAGACATTTCAGGGTATCTTTGACTCTGATACTGCCCCCCCCCCCCAATTTCAGCATATGAACCTTCTATGGAATATTTTTAGTATGGCCTTATTTTCCCAAGTTAGATCAGAAAGTTTCAGAAATTGCAAAGTTCCTTACTTGAGAACATCCATGTAGCATACTAGTAACTCAGGTCCTGAAGGAGCTCCAGGAAATGTAACATTGCGTCTGTCTTGGTGGTTTTTGGGATTATTATACAAGACTTGAAAAAGTAGCAGAGCAACACTTTCAAATTCATGTAATTCTATTAGCTGTTCAATAATAGATTCTCCCTCATAATACCTGCTATTTTTGTTCAGCTGTACTATTCAGTGGAAAAAGCCAACTGTTAAAGATGCTGCAAAGAAAGCGGAATTATTCAGTGCAAACTTCAGTCTCCATCTTTCTAATAAATCTAACTGTGACCAGATGAACTAGAGGTAAATGAACTGGAGGTAAAGAAACATAAGCAAAGAGAATGGATGGATTGAGGTCAAGATAATAAAACACATGACAGAGGATATCTGGTATACCTCCGTGAACTCAAGTCATCAGGGGATGATGTAGTGAGCCCAGAGATTCTGAAGGATCTGGCTGAACATTAGCATTTTTCTTTGGTGGGGAAGGTATGAGGTCTAGAAAGAGATGAACACTGGAGGATATCAAGTCTCATTACTACCAAAAAGAAAGAGCTTATTTCTGTTGGTCTCAAATTCTTCACAGCTGGTTAGAAGCAAACTATAGAACAGAAATGACCTTCCAGAAGTTTGGGCCTGCACTTTCCATCCTAACAAATGGTGTGACGTATTGGGAGGGATCAGCCAAAACATCTGCGGTGCACAATTTACTTATTGCAATGCTTGCCAAAATTCCAGATGACCCTACTCAGTGGTTTCATGCATGGGGGAACAAAATGATTCCTAAAGAATCTATATTGGAAAATCCATGGGGCCTAGCAGTATTCCTAAGCACCACCTTCTGGAAACAAACATCAAAGTAGGAACAGAATCACTGCAGGGGAATACCCTGCACTCCCAACTCAGGCAACTGCCCCAGGAAGACACCATGGTTGATGGACTGAAGGTAGCTGAGAGATCCAGAACTATCCTCCTTCCCTCATCTCTCTCCCAGCATAGGTCATCACACAGGCTGACCATACCAGTTTCTATGCTAAAAGATAGCCTGAACCCTGACTGAAATATGTCCAGCTAATCAACCCTATCTAAGAGCAGCTGCAGTTGGTTGACTGCTACCAACCCAAAACTGTAGAGCTCCTTTGAGTCCAGAAGGGTTTCTTTTGGAGTGGTCTCTCCACCATGCGTATCAGGTAGCACAGGATGACTCCATCTCACAAGGAAGCATGAAACATTTTTATGACCCAGCTGGCTTGTTCCTCCCTGAAAATTTTACAAGCCAAGAAGGGAAAGGATCCAGTAGATATGAGCTTACATGGAACTGTCCAAACCTCTTATTAACATCCTCAAGCTGTACCAACTGAACATCACCCAAGAAAATCTGGCAATGCTGTGCTGCCAGTATCTCACCTGATATAGCTATTATGATATTAGAATATAAATTGCAGCAGATGCAAGATATTTTATCCTGCAAATGCCTAGCAAATAGAATCATGAATATGAATGTTCTCAGAAAATGCAATACTCAAACTAATTTTGGAAGACTACAGATTCATAGTTGCTCTTAAAGATTTTCACAATTTTACACTGAAAGAGGGAGGGAAACAGTGTTCTTAAGCAGTGAAAAGCATCCTTTCTCCCTACTCTATTAAATATAAACTGCTTCTGGTTGTAATTGTCTCATCCTTAGTGTTTTCATAATTCTAACTCCCAGGCAAGGCTGATAAAAGACTTTGCAACTTGGTTTAAGCTCAGCTATAGTCAGCTAACCCTCCCCTGTTCACTCACCCAGGTTTTGGGTGCCAGCTTGGCTGTCTCACCCACTATTAAATTATGGGCATTTAAGAACAGGACCCTGAGACCCTGAGAGAATTACCTGGAATTACCTGGAATATGTCTTCCCAACCCCATACCTCCCTCTTCTTGTCACTGCACTAATTGCTTTCCCACCCACCACCCAACCTAATCCCATAGCCTCCCTCTCTGGCTTTTGTAACACTGTGTATTAGCACTAATGCAAATTAATGCAACTCTCCACCCCCTGCAAATGGGAAACCGGTCTGCCTGGCTGTGAATCCACATGACCTGAACGAAGATCAGATTCATTAAAATCTGACCTATTTAAATGTAGACTTTAACAAAGCCTTTGCCAAAGTGCCAGCACTAGTCAGACCACACTTTGAGGACTGTGTCCAGTTCTGGGCATCTAAGTTTTAAAAAGAGAAAAAAAGGCTGGAAAGGATACAGAAGAGGCAACAAGGATGATTCAGGGACTGGAGGCAAAGCCCTGTGAGGAAGGATTGAGAGAATTGGGCATGTTCAGCTGCAGGAAGAGAAGACTGAGGGGGGATATGATAGCATTCTACAAGTACTACAAGTACAGCAGATCTAGACTAGACACCAGGAAGAATTTCCTCATTGTCAGAGCAGTAAGACAATGGAACTTATCACCTGGGAAAGTTGTGGGCTCTCCCTCACTGGAGAATTCAAAAAGCATTTGGAAAGTCATCTGGGTGGGATGGTGTAATTCAGCAGGGGGTTGGACCCAGAGGCCTTCTGGCCTCTTCCACCTCTACTATTCTATGATCCTGTGAAATCTGTTGCTGGTTTCTCTGACATCTGCTTCAAGTTTATCCAACTGTTTATCTTACCTCAGGGATCTAGACAAGCCCAACTAATTTGAGAAGTGCAAAGCAAACAGTACTCAGTTGGCTAAAAATATGGTGAGCTACAGAGATTAGCTGAAAAAAATTAGTCTGGAGATACATCGTACAATAATTCAACATTTAAGTTTGTTTCTTGGTCACAACTTTGATGCTTAATCATTGTAATTGCAGGTATATTTCCTGCAAAAATGCCTTATCTTTAATTAGGGCATCTTACATTCCTTGGATTCCTATATAATTATAAACCGTCATCTCATGCCTCCTGAGCCATTCTAGTTCTTTACTTTGCCTTTCCTTGCAATTGATGGTCCCTTTTGCCTTCACTTATACTGAATATGCTGGTCATGTGTACACACATGCATGCCTTGAGTTTGAAATGCCTGGTATTCATACCCCTTTTTTTCAAAGGAAAAAAAAGCAGTTTCCCTGATCAAGTTTTCTTAGGGCTATGACTCATTCTAGGAAATAGGCAAAGCTCAGGGAACCAAGATTTAGGGTGGATGTCAGGAAGTACTTCCTGATGGTTAGAATGGGCTTCCATGGGAGGTGGCTATTGGTGAGTGTGTTTAAGGATAGGTTGGACATGTACATGGGAGGCATGTCATGAGCGGAGCCAGATGGAGCCAGGGGTTAGATTAGTTGGCCTAGGAACACCCTTCTAACCCTTATGTTTCTGTTTCTGTGTTTCTTTGCATTTCCTTAGCAAGAAACAGAGAAACAGAGTGAGTTACTACCCTTTTTGAAAATTGGAACCACTGAGATCACCCTCCAGTCCTCTGGAACCTCACCTGTTCTCCACAAGGCCTCAAAAGTGGAGGCCAATGGGCACAAGGGAAATCTCACCAACTTCCCAAGTACTCTTGGGTGTAACCCATCAGGGCCTGGTGCCTTTGTAATGCCCAGTGCCCTGAGCAGCTCCTCGTTTTCTGTGGGGGGGATGACTCTAATCTGTGCCCCTAAATCCCTGGCCTCATCTGATTCCCCATGCAGATTTCCCCCGTCCTGATTTTAGGAGAACAAAGAAGCAAAATATCATTTAGCATCTGTGCCTGTTCCCTCACATCAGTCACCGAATCTCCTTCCTCCCTTTTAAGCTGTCCCACTGCCTGTCTCCCCTTCCTCTTGCTATTAATGTATTGATAGAAGCCTTTTTGTTGCTCCTGATATTCTTTGCACTCTCAGCTCATAATTAGCCTTGGAAAGAAACCTGCAACATGCCTCCTCCTCCTGGTATACACTTTTGTCTACTTGCCGCAGTGGCCATTTCCTACAGAGGTCCTTCTTTCATCCAATACCTCTTAGCACCTCCTTTCACATCCATGGCAGTACTCTCCTTCACCTCACTGCCTTGCTAACTAGCGGTATCATCATGGCTTGAGCCTACAAGACCTCCCTTTTGAGTGGCATCCACCCCACCTCAACTCCCTTGTTTTCCAGTCCCCTCTCCCAGGAGACTTCCCCCAGCCTGGCCTTCAGTTGGCCAAAGTTGACCCTTGTGAAGTCCCAGCTTCTAGTACTTGACCCGCTGCTCATCCCCTGATCTCAAAGCAAAGGATGGAGTGATTACTCACATCCAGAGCTTTCCTAAAGTGCACCTTATCAATCAGCTCCTCCCTGTTGGTCAAGATGAAGTAAAAGATATTTCCTCCCTCATTGCCTTCCAGATCCTCTGCATGAAAAATCCTCCCTCTACAGTATCTACGAAGCAACGTGACCTGGCTGTCAGCACTGAGTGAGTCTCCCAACTAATAACTGGGAGATTTAAATTTCCCATAATTTCTGTGTCCCTCCCCCGAGATAGTCTTCAAATCTGATCTGTCAGAACATTGTCCAGGGACTCAAGTTGACCTGGAGGGTGATAACATACCCCCACAGTCAGGTCCCTCCCCCTGTCAAAGCCCAGACTGCCTCTACAAGATCTCCATCTGCACCAAAACACGGTGTAAACAAATGTTATTGTATTCCTTTCCAATCCAAATATTTTGTGAGTGTTGTGCTGTATAACCTACATTTGGATTTCTAGACAGATATTTGGATGATTCATCTAATGTATATGATGTGAACCTATGGATCTTTTTCTTGGTGAACGTGCTTTACAGTATTACAGTGATTTTTTTTTGGTTCAGAAATTGAAAGTACTTCATGATCAAGTTGTCAAATCTAAATCCACTGAAATTGTCACTATTTTATTTAAACAAATGAACAAATACCAAAGCTTCTTAGAATGTTTAAATCTATAATCTGGCTGATTTGGTCTCATCTTTCTGCAGATGAATTTGTCATAATGTAAAATGGATTTGTTGCTGCTGCTGCTGCTGTTGCTTTTAAACAACACACAACACTCTAAAAATAGGCACCAAACATTTTGGCCTACAATTCTCTTTCATGGATTCACAGCTGACCCAACAGTTCAATTCTATGCACATCTATTCTTATGCTTCTGAAACCCAAATGATTCCACTAAAGATATTTTTTCTATTGTCCCTCATGTTTATCCATTTAATTCCTCCATCACTCTGTTTTGTACTCCAAACAGTACACAAACAAAAAAGGATACATCATCCTTCTTTTCTAATTGTACCAAGGAATTCCAATATGTTGCTGATTTTACTGTGCCTTCCTCTTGCAGGTAACGGAGAAAATAGGGCCAGCTGTTAAGAACACTCATATGTTTGATCAGATCAAAGCTGCTGCAGGAAATGGTTTACAAAAATATCTGTAAATGAAAAACAAAAACAAAAAACAACCCATGCTCCCTTTTAATGTTATTTCTTTCAACATGTGCATTGCAAAGTGTTTAAAGATGGAGAAAAGGGGGACATTCTTTTTAGAACATCTGCTTGGCAATTTTCCAAAGCTATATTGCTTTTTTGCTACCTGCCTTTCCAATATTCAACCACTCATCACATCATCATCGAACACCTTCTACAGGATCATGAGGCTCAGGACAACTGTAGAATCTGCCTCTTCTCTCAATACTCCCATGCTGTCCCACCATCACTTTTGTGTCACAGTAAAAGTGGTGGGGCTAGAGACTCAACTCGACTTCTGCAGCCATTTCCCAATATGTTTCCCACAATCCCCCCCTCCTCCTTGCTGTGTGTGTGTGTGTGTGTGTGTTTGGAAGGGGAACTTTCTGCCATTGTCAGCAACAAACAAACCTGTCAGTTCCCAAGCATGAATGTAATATAAAAACAATGTGGCAGAAATGAAAATTATTCTATCATAATTTTGCACTGTTCTCTTTTTGACAAAAGCCAAGCTGTTCTCATGAATACACAGTTCCCTCCATAACCTTATACATTATGCATTAGACTGTTCTAAGAATGCAGGGAATTGCTTGTCCCTACTAAAGGGGCTTTGAAAGTAACTGTTTGATATCACCGCCCTCCCCCCCCCCACCGCAAATGAGTGATTTCTATTCTTTCTGTACGAGATTAACAACTGTAGCATATGAGTTAGGGTGAGTGGGAGGAGAACATGGCATTCTTTAGCTGCAGTGAATCTTCCAATTCTACACTACAAACAGGGTTTCTTCATCATTTTGCTATTCTTATCTCTAATTTCATGTTCTCCAAGGCAGTTATAACAGAATAAATTCCTAAAAGGGAATGACAGGAAAAATATAAACAAATAGCAAGGAATTGCAGGAATAGCCTCAGCAAGGCTAAAGCAGCAAATGAACTGAGAATAGCAAGGAATGCTTAGAACAATAAGAAACCCTTTTCAGATAAATCCAGAACAAAAGACATGAGAAAGAGAAGGGTGCCCAGCTACTTAAAGTGGATGGCAGAGTGACAACAGATGACAAGGAAAAGGCAGAGGCACTCAATTCCTACTTAGTCTTCTCCCACAAGGAAATCTGCAATCAAAAGGAAGTACAAGCTTGAAGTGAGAGATGGCAGCCCAAGAGTGACAGACAAGGTCAAGGGATACCTAGATGGAATAAATACTTTCAAATCTCCAGGGCCCAATGAACTCCATCCCAGTCATAAAAGCACTAGAGGAGGAACTCTCAGAACCACTTGCTATTATCTTCGATAAATCTTGGAAAACAGGAGAAGTGCCAGACAACTGGAGAAGGGCCAATGTTGTACCTATCTTCAAAAAGGGGAAAAAGATGAACCTGGGAACCATAGAACAGTTAGCCTGACATCAAATCCCTGGAAAAATTCTGGAGTAAATTATTAAAAAATCCATCAGCAAGCGTCTGAAGAAAATGCAGTGATTAATAGAAGCCAGCATGGCTTTCTTGAAAATAAATTCTGTCAATTTTCTCTACTCTTTCCCTTTCTATTGTTTTTTTCCTCTATTTCTTTGCATTGTTCATTTAAGAAGGCATTCTTATCTCTTCTAGCTATTCTCTGGAATTCTGCATTCAGTTGGGTGTATATTTCCCCTTCTCCCTTGCCTTTCAATTCCCTTCCTTCCTCAGCTATTTGTAAAGCCTCCTCAGACATCCATTTTGCTTTCTTGCATCTCTTTTTTTTTGGGATGGTTTTAGTTGCTATTGCCTGTACAATGTTGTGAACCTCTGTCCATAGTCCTTCAGGCCCTCTCTCTATCACATCTAAGCCCTTAAATGTATTTGTCACCTCCAAAAGGAATATGATTTAGGTCATACCTGAGTGGCCTAGTGCTTTTCCCTACTTTCTTCAATTTAAGCCTGAATTTTGTAACAAGAAGCTCATGTTCTGAGCCACAGTCAGCTCCTGGTCTAGTGTTTACTGACTATATAGAGCTTCTCCATCGTTGGCTGCAAAGCTCATAATCAATGTGATTTCTGTGTTGACCATCTGGTGAAGTCCATGTGTAGAGTCATCTCTTGGGTTTCTGGAAAATAGTGGTTGCTATGACCAGCATATTCTCTTGACAAAATTCTACCAGCCGGTGCCCTGCTTCATTTTGTACTCCAAGGCCAAACCTGCCTGTAATTCCAGTTATCTTTTGGCTTCCTACTTTAGCATTCCAATCCCCTGTGATGATAAGGACATCATTTTTGGAGTTAATTCTAGAAGGTGTTGTAGGCCTTCATGGAACAGGTCAACTTCAGCCTCTTCAGCATCAGTGGTTGGGGCATAGACTTGGACTACTGTGATGTTGAATGGTTTGTCTTGGATTCAAACTGAGATCAGTCTGTCATTTTATGTAGTGCTTTTCCTACTCTTTTTTTTATTTCCCTCCTATTTTTTTGACAAAAAAAAATACAATGCATCACAACAATAATAATATAACATAACAACAACACAATAATAAAAAGTAAACAATAAAGTGCCCCCACCACCCTGGAGACCAATGCTACCACTATTCACATACCATAACAATTAATAATATATAATATACTTCAATTATTTCCATATCCCCTCCAGAAGTTCATATAATCTTGACTGGGTTTGCAGCCTTTGCCTTCTATCAATACTGCTTTTACAAAATTTCCCCAAATTTCATTATATTTATTTGCTTTCATTAACCTTCTTTTAATTTTTATTTCTGTCATCAGTTCATCATTAATTACCATATTCCATATTTCATTATATCATTCATGCCTTTGCAAAACCCAATTCTGTTTCCAATATTTAACTATCACTATCCTAACTGCCATTATCATACTTTTTCCTACTCTTTTATTGACTATGAAGGCTACTCCATTTCTTCTGAGGAATTCTTGCCTGCAGTAGTATATATGATGGTCATCTGAATTAAATTCAGCCTTTCTTGTCCAGGAAGCAACATTAAATAGTAGTATTTATTACTGGCTTCTTGGAAGACTTCCAAATAGTTCTGCAAACAGCAAGTATCCAAACTTGGATGAATAGCACTTTATAGCTTTAAACTGTATTATAATCATACATGGAAGGTTGTTTTGTAATCTCTGTAGAAAAGCTTTTCAGGCCTTTTATTAATGGCACAGCATGAGGATAGAAGAGGTGTTATGAAAAATAGTCACCGTTGTCCTTTTGTGAATAGATTGTATACCACCTGTACATAAACTGTAGAAGTGATGCCTACTAGATAATTGATTGTGAAATAGAGGCAAAGTGAATGATCAAAGCTGAATGCCGTGTATTTAGGGCCATTCCCATTTCACACCACATGTTCAGGGAAAAATATCTCAGGTAAGGTCAAGTATATGGCACTGCAAGAGATTCCTCACCTTTTCAAAGTTAATTAAGACTTTGCTATTTAATAATTTACTGGTGGGTTGGAAGGTGCTGATGCAGAATGGCCAGCCTTTCTGCTTGATTGAAGGGATAGTCTATTAGTGCCTTCAAGTATTATTGATTTGTAGAAGTATGATTCCACTTTCATGTCTTACCTTCACAGCTTGGAACTCTATCCCAGAAGCATGCCTTGTACATTTTAGAAGAAATTTGCATATGGAAGTATTCAGAAATGTCTAAGTAGAACTTTTATTCATAGAATTTGTTTTGGAGATCGAAACATGGAGTTGTAAGAGATCCCACCAGAGAGTTTGTCCTGCTTAGCTTCTGCTCCATTCTGTTGTTTGTACTGGAACTGACAGATATTGTAAATAATCAACTGTCTGTACAAAATTTGCCCACCTATAATGCTCACTCTTTTGTAAAAAAAAAAAGAAGAAGAAGAAGCCTGGAGCAGCAGTTTACAAATATGCTCATAAGTTCAGAACTGTCCATGAGCTTCTTAACATTCACACAACTGAATATTGTGCATGTTGTACATTGGTTGATTATTTCTTCCCTTACCAAAATTCATTGCTTCCCTCCTTGCTGCAGGTGTCACAAAAAGAAGGTTACAGCAGCACTTTCCTACCTCTCCACCCCCCATTTTGCTGACATGTACCCCAAGTTCCCTTCTACAGGTGCTGCTTTCCAGCCACTTGTCCCCCATCCTGTACATGTGCCACCTATTCCTGCATCCTAAGTGCAAGACCTTGCACTTATCCACATTGAACGCCATCCTGTTGTCCCCTGCCCACTTCCACAGCTTGTCCAGATCCTTCTGGATCTGGAGCGCCTGCTCCTCAGTTGTGGTCACCATCCCACTTTGGTATGATCCACAATGTTAGTCAGCAGACTGGTTATCCCCTGCTCCAGGTCATTTATAAAAAGGTTGAACAGAATCGATCTCAGAACTGAGCGCTGGGGGACTCTTCTCATTACTGGCTGCCATCCTGATGATTCCTCACTGATAGTCACCTTCTGCTTGTGGTCCATCAACCATGCCTAATCTATTGAACAGTGCATCAATCTATCCCAAAGTAATTTATAAAATCATTTGAGTGTGTGTGTGTGTGTGTGTGTGAACATTGTGCAAAGAAAAGGATGGATTAGGAGAAAATTTACTAATTTTCATGCTGAAAGACAGAAAACAAGCAAGCAAAACCCTCAAAGTTGGGGACTAAACAAACCTAAGAATGGAAAAAATAGACTGATTCATCCATCCCCACCTGAAACACCTATGTCCCATTCTGAAAATAATTTTAGGTATACTGAGTATAGGGATGGGGGGAAAGGGTTTATTCCCACCTCTGTGCATTAAGTAAATGGCTTCAACAGCATCTACAGAGGTAACATTTCTAAGATCCATTTCTAAGATTCCAAGATCTAGGAAATGATCCAGTAGGGCTGCTGCTACCATATTCTGTATCCAGCATTCCTGCTATGAGATGAGATTTTTAAGAGCCAGATCACTCTTCTGACAATCAACAGAAATCTACTGTTGTTGAGTACTTTTATATCCTGCCTATTTTCCTCTCAAGGAATTCAAGCTGGTTTACATAATTCCCTCCCTCCCCTCAGTCTTATCCATACAAGAACAACTGTGTGAAATAAGTTGGGCTGAAAGTCTATGACAGGCCCAGAGTTACCAAGTTAGTTCCATGGCTGAGTAGGGGACTAGAACCCAGATTTCCCGAGTCTCAGTCCCACATTACACTACATTAGCTAATAGCATAAGCAACATCCATGTGAGATAGGCAACAGCACTCTGCATCCCGCTGGCTGAGTTTTGCTGTCTCCTGTTTCCTTGAATCTGGCTAGTCCATGAGCTGTTCATACCAGCACCTTACAGCAACAGTCTCCTGGGTACTTTAATGGATGACCAGCTTTATATATCTAATTTGTGTTGACCTATGGAATGTGCTCCCCAGAGAGGTCTGCCTGGCACAGTTGTTATTTGTTTTTCAGCGCCAGGCCAAGACCTTTTTATTTAAAAGTTATTTTAATTGTTAATTATTGATTGTATTTATTGGGTTTTTATGCTTGTGCCGAGATGTTTCCAGATTTTTAACGCCTAATTATATGATTGTGCATTTATTTTGTAAACTGCCCCGAGGCTTTTTGCGAATGGGGCGGCATAGAAATGGTCAAATAAATAAATAAATAAAACATTGTGAGCATTTGCGACTGCGAGTATACACGGAAAAAATGAGAGCAGGATGTCAATAAGTTGCAGCACTTAATGAAATAAGCTTTGATGTGTTCTCTGAATCATGAGCTACTGGAGGAGTATGATTAGTAGTAGACATAAAAGAGGGATTTGTATATCCATTTACTCATGGAAGGCTGATTGGGATTAGGTTCCATTCTCAGAAAATCTTTGAAATCAGTGATGCTTCTTTCAGATATGTGGTTGGAGACATGTCTTCCTCAGAATAACCAATGAGATACGGTGCAAATAGACATTTATTGGGGAAGGAGAGTTGATATCCAGCTATAAATTCCTGATGCATAGTTCAAAGCTTGGGAAGGGCTGAGACAATAATTAATGCTTGCAGTTATTTTGAGCCACTTGCCTTTTCTGTTTGTTTAGTTTTGCAGATACATGTGGGAACGGGATGGAATGGATTCCTGAATGAAAGCATGCAGAGCAAAGAACAGAAGTAGGCTGATGCAATCGTGTCTCGTCAATTTGGACATTCCTTGTTGTGCTATTCATCAGGCTTAGCTCTACTGTTAAGAGAAAAAAAAATCTGTCACTGCTTCAGGAAGCTGATTTGTGGTGTTACAAAAGTTATTCATCACGGTATATTTACAGGAAGGAAGAGAGAGGGCATTTGTGGGATCTTCTGCTTCAGCTACCAAAATAACCTTCCTAGCCTCATGGAGGCAATGCACCTTAGCTTTAGAGAAAGGGTGTCATTTGCTGGTTCTGCCTCCAGCATAAAGATATCTTAGGTCTGCTCTATCTTGGTTGTAATTTTTTTTGTCCTTGTCCCAACAAAAATGCTGTCACCTGACCAAAAATAGTGCCATGAAATCCAACATTTAAGGCTAATTGAAATCAATTGCAAAATATGTCTTCCTTGAGTGACGTGAAGATTTATCCATAACTTACTTGCGATGAAAGAATTAAGACTTAGAATCTGCAACTTTTCATCTTGTTATAAATATTTGCCATGGGTTTTAGTGTTTAATGAAATAATTTTGTTAGATATAAACCTCAAACCCACTTGGCTTGACCAGAAAAACACTGTGGTTCAGAGAAATCACATTTCAGTTATGTAAGTGATTGGTTGTGCTGCATTTTCTCTTATTTGTTTGAATATTTAAGCAAAACTCACTGTACTAACCAATACAATATCCCAGAATCTAAGTGATAACTTGAACCTTTCTCAGCAGAGTTAACTCTCATATCCAGTTTTAAATAGCGTATTGGTTTTTAAATTGTATTTTCTTATTGTTGTTAGCCTCCCCGAGGCTTGTTTGCAAGGGGGCGGCATACAAGTATGTTAAATAAATAAATAAATAAATAAATAAATCAATCAATCCAGAAGAGCAACCCTAGATGTGGCTATTCAGAAGTATGTCTTACTGCATTCAGGGGTACTTCCTCTCAGGTAAATAATATAGAATTAAAAACTTAAGTTTTATGCATGTATATGTGTGTGTGTATAAGTCCTACAACTTCCAGCATTCCTTGCACAACCTTGCAGTGCTCCACTTGTTACCTCTCTCCAGTTTGAGAAGGTGCCATTGATGAGAAGACTTTGAGTCTGCTTCTGTAGCCAACTGTGGGTGACCTGATTGTTGTTTAAACTAGTCTGCTAATCAGATCATGGAGCACTTTCCACTGCAGGCTCCCTTCCCATGCAGTCTCATCCTTGAGTAGCTGAAAGTGGCTTGAGAGTTCCACTGCTTCCACTGGTGTCTTCCTCATTTCCCCTTCCCTCAGAATTTTCCTCTTCTGCCTCTGCTTGCTGTTGGACTTCTAGTTCCTGCACTACTCTCAACTGTTCCAGTTTTGATGCTCAATCTAAAAACCCTTCATCATCTTTTATTACTTTGAGGGTAGACACTCAATATGCCAGAAAAATTGGAACACTCAACAGTGACCACTGGATTGGAAAAGGTCAGTTTGCATTCCAATCCCAAAGAAGGGCAGTGCCAAAGAATGTTCAAACTACCATATAATTTGTCTGCCTCCCACCCATCTTTCATAAAATCATCAAATAGTAGAGTTGGAAGGGGCCACGAAGGCCATCGTGTCCAACTCCCTGCTGTTGCAGGTCATCAAGCTACACCATCCCACTCAGAGGAACATTGGAGGAATATTGTCCATGCAGTCGTGATGTGTCGGGCACCACTTTGTGACTAAATAGCAACAGACAGTTGCTACTTTAGTACTCTCACCTTTTCTTCTGGCAGGGCTACTAGCTTGCACTTGTGGCATGTGTAAGCCATGTTGAGAAAAGTAGCCCCCACTGCAGAGTCTTCTTGGTCCATTCTTTCTGCTGTCTTTTTGATTCTAGCCTGCTGGGCCTGTTTGAACAACCAGTGCTTTCTCCTATTTTCCCCAAAGGTTAACAACACACTGTGACAAGTAAATGGGAGTTTGTTACAAGGAAGAAAACAAAGGGCCAGGGGAAACTAAGAAGAAAAAAGAAGTAAAAAGGAAAAGTTAAAAAATATTTATTTATTTATTTAACAAATTTGTATGTCGCCCCCTTGCGAACAAGCCTTCGGGGCGGCTAACAACATATAAAAATGCAATTTAAAAACAATATACAATTTAAAACTATACACAATTTAAAACTGGCCCATCTCATAGTCTAAAAGTATAAATATAAACAATAAATAACAATAAATAACAATCTAGAATTAACAATATAGAATTAATAATTTAACAATTAAAATATTTCTTAAATAAAATGGTCTTCGCCGGGCGCCGAAAAACAAATAATGACGGACCCAAAAATAGTTACAAATTAGGAGCTCCCTGTTTATCTCCCCCACCAAACTGTGTCCCCAACCCCCTGTTTGCACTTCCTGTTTGCTTGTTCTGAATGCTCACTCTCTGGGAGCCAGGTTGCCTGTATCCCAGAGTCCCTAGACCAGCTGGAACAGCATCCTCTGATCTGCTAAGTGAGGAGTCAGTAACCATATAGGGCTGGAGCCTCAGCACTGAATGATGGCGGTGCACACATGACTGGTGCCTCCATTCCAACGGGGCATGCATGCATCTTCAGTGCAGAGTGGCCCTTGGCAATTGCCACTGCACATTGCTAGGAAACATTCAGCCCAGAGTCCTGTCCATGTAAAATATGATCTTTGCTGAGGAATCGGCTTCTTTCCTGCAAGCTATGCTGGTTTGCTTCTTTGCAATAGAAGTGTCACCTGCGTGCCTGTGAGAAGATTAATCACCAGCTCTATGATGTGCCTGATGCTTCCTGCCAGTTGCCGTGGGCTTGCCAGCCTGAGTAGGTGCCCCCAAAACAATTGCATCCATAGCAATGACCCAGAAAGGGAACTTTTAATTCTGCAGCTTGCTGCAGCGACTTCAAAGGTGAAGGGTGGTGGCAGCAGTAATAAGATGCCAACAGGGATTTAACTAAAGGGTGTAGCAAAGCTTTGAGTGGTGCACCACTTGGACCAACTCATAAATGTGACAGACAGATAAGTGGGTTCATTTATTTGTTTATCCTCTGCAGACTGTGGCTGGTCTGCTATTGCAGATCTTTTGTTCTGCCAGACAATACATGTGTCAGAGAGGGGAAGATTGTCCTTTTAATACACAAAAGAGTCAAGCAATGAAAAGTACAGCAAGCTTCAGTTCCCTGGGCAAACTGCAACAAACAAGAAATAGGGCACCTGAGTACAATCATTGTGCAGCAGCCAAAAGGTACAGGTGGTGTGTGCACATACATGTGCGCGCACACCCAAACACACACACGGGATTGTAGAGGATAATCTTACCTATTGATCTGTGAAGTAAAGGGTGCGTTTGATTCATTGCTAACATGTCCCAGCAACGTAACTTGACATAATCTTGCACTAGAATCATGCCAAGAATTTCACCACATCCTATGGTCATGAAATGGAAGATGGCATCCTTGTATCTAGCAGATTAGAGAAGGAACGAACAAAGCTGTCACATTTGATTCTGCTCAGTTTTTCATTTTTCCAAGATTATATTTGTTCCATCTCCTTTCTGAAGCAGTTTGTGGCTTAAAAAGTCTGCATATTTTTGATGTACATTTACTCTAATGCACTATTTCTAGACACTTTGCCAAAGTTACTCCTGTTGCAAGCAACTTTCCCAGTATAATGCATTTCTGTACATACATTTTCCTATGATATGAATTAGTAATCATTTCCAGTATTATATAGATATTTGACACATTTTATTTGCAAACTGCATTGCAAAGTTCAGAAAATATGAATTCAACAAACTCCATCCTTATCTCTGCATGAGAAACAATGTTTTATTTGCCTGCTTATTCATTTTAATGACCACAGTACAGCCTCAATGGGGAAAAAAAGCAGAACCTACAATGATCAAGGCTGCCCCTCCCATGATTTAAGGTGAAGGGTAAGGCAGACCCTTAGACTCACCACCTGGATAAGTGGAAGGTTTACAGTCAATGGAGTACTTTCATAATAAAGGCAGTCCCTGGGTTATGACTGAGTTCCATTCTTTAGGAAATTGAAATTAGTCTTTAAGTCGAATTTGTATGTATGTAAGTTTGTATTTGTATGTATGTAAGTTGAATAATGCATGAATGAATTTGTATGTATGTAAGTTGGATTGTGTACACTTGCCGTCCACATTTGCAGGACCCCTGTGAAAGTGGAAAAAAATGAATATCTCTACTCACATTCATCAATGCCTCCTCTTTGCAGCAAGGAAATGCTGGAGAAATTCCCCTCTCTGGATGGGTGGGGTCTTTCTTTCCTTTTGCTTCCTCTCCCTCTATGGTGGTGATGATTTCCTGTAGTTTTTTTTTTTTAATTAATAAGCTTTATGGCAGTTCGTTCTTAAGTACAGGTTGTTCATAACTTGGAAGTTTTCTATATATAGTTGTCTGTAAGTTGGGAACTGTCTGGACCGTCTTTTGGTATTCCTGCTGTTGTTTCTATATACATACAAAACTCATTCTGGTCCAAGTCTTTGGAGCCCAGCAAGATTGGCTCAGCTCTCAAAAATTTGACTGTAACAGCAACTGAGTTTTAAATAGGAACCATGTTAAAATTGGTGTGAAGACTATGTATAACTCAAGGCCCCAGGCATTTCCATGTCATGATGACAAGGCATGATCAGGGTTCAGCACCCTGCACTACTGTGTTTTTTAATTGTCATGTAGATGTCTGCATGCTCATGCATGCTGGGGTTAGATTGTGCCATGATATCTAATATATGTGCCTCCAGCCTGCCATCACCCCTCCTTAACTGTTATTCAGGCTGTACCTCCCCAGTGCCAACCAAAAACTCTTAGTGCTGAAGGGAAATAATAGGACCTGGGTTGAAATATTCATGGGACAGCTTGAACAGAACAGAAGAATTCCAGGACCCCAAAATACTGTGCACTGTCTCCAGCTCACGAGGCCTCATATGTTACAACAGGGAAGCAGGAGAAACAAGAAGCAGGCAACTTTATTAGCCTGGGAAACAAACAATAACTAGGATTTATTTATGACTGAGATTAAAGTGTGGAAGAAATAGTTGGGAACATCTCAGATGGGTATATCATTTAAAAATGTCTCTGAATACCATAATAAGTAGGGATGGAGTTAAATGGGGATACCTGTGGTAACTGCAGCTCAGTGATTGACATTTCTGAGCCTGAATCAGACCCCAGGTCTATGCTGTAATGACTGGAGGTGGCCACTGTTCTCTTCTCCATAGTCTCCTCATTGGATCCTTCTCCTTCTCTGCTTTTTTTCCAATTTTCTATTCTCCCTGAATTCCCCTCCATCTATCTCTCAGTCCTTTCAGCCAGACTTCTCTAGCAACTTGCAAGGCCCAAAGAAAGAGGAACTGTGTTCCAAGCATCCTATGGGTAACTAAAGTGCACAGAGTTACAAGAAGAAGCTATCTTTGAACCCAACTCATAGCCACCAACTGATCTGTCATCCATGCATGTGACCAGTCCTCTTGAAGGCCACAGTTGGTTGTAATGGAATCCATAAATTCATTGTATGTTGAATTTCATTGAGACGCAATAGTTTCCTCCAATGATTTCTGGGGACAGATTTGCATGGTTATATACAGAATCAAGTAAGCACACACACACTATACACAGAAACAGTGCAACAAGCTGACAAAGGAAAGGGTTGGGGGTGGGGATCCAAAGTTAATTCCAAACAGAGATGAAAACATGGACGAGTTGAGCAGAGTGAGTGAGAGGGCAGGAATTGGAGACATGAAAGAGCTAAAGATGTATTATTGTGAGGTCAAGGGAAATATTTATTCAGCTGAAGAGCAGAGATGCAGTGATTTAGGTCAAGGTGCACACAAGGGTTTTGAAGGGCAGTAAACAATATGCAATATCAAATGATACCTGCAGTGAGCAATCAAGTGAAGTGAAGTGGAATACAGAGTTCATAAAAAGAAGAAACATGAGAAGAACACATCTCCACAGCTGAGTCTTAGGAAGTTTCAGTTCCAAGGCAAAGTGTTCCTTAATTACACTTATCAAGCCCCTTAGGAAGTAGGCTCAATTCATGGGCTGAAGGCATAGGATGCTGCAATCATTTTGGAGCAAATCAAGTCTGTGTTTGATCAATAACTGGACAGGAGGCTGCCTGGAATCCTCATTACGTAAGGAGGAGTGTGGCCTTGGGCTAGGGCAAGGGTTAGAACCCCTGCAGTTGCTTGCCCTCATCGGGGCAGCCTGCTTATCCACATGCAGCTCTCTAGACAATGGTGGCAAAGGGATGCCAGGACCTGCTTCCAATTGCTAGCAGTGATGAAGTGGAGCCCCTCCAGTCCAGCAGCTTTTCTTGTTTCTTGTGGCTTCCTGGACTGTGCATTTGAGGGCACAGATTGCCGTTGATTTTTTAAGCCACTTTGGAAACTCCTTACCTGAGGATATTCACAAATGCACCGAATAAATTAATAAATAAAACGATGTATCTGGCATTCTACAGATTAATATAACAGTACTGCATTTTCCCCATTATATTGCATCAAATCATTACTGTGTAGGTGTGTGAAGAGTAAAGTATTTTCTCATAATTTCTATCCTCTGCATCAAGTTCTACTCCCAGGGCACTGCTTACAAGCATCTAATAATTCTTATGTATTTGACCCTGAAAGAAGTCGATCCCAGTGTCACTGTCAGAGAAAACTGAAGGAGGGTGACACTCCCTGGAGAGATTGAATGGTTGGTAATCATTATTTATTTATTTACACTTTTTATAACAAACACACATCACCTTTACAATTATAAAAGGGCTCGAGGTGGCCAACAATACTCAGAGGAGGACAAAGAAGAGCTGAACTCAGTAGAAACAGAACAGCGAATAAATAAGCATGAAGTAAGCAGATAGGCTACTTGCTTGCTGGAAAAATAAGGGAGTGAGTGATAGATGACCGAGTGGAGTTGGAGAGGCAGGGAGTTCCAAAGTGAAAGATAAAATCTCCTCTATATATAAAAACAATATATTGATTTACAGTTATAGATAGCAGTGATGACTCTTCTTTTCACTCAAAAATATTCAAATGCAAGAGCAAGTCGAATATAAGAAAAGCACTGCTGGATCAGACCAAGGGTCCATCTAGCCTAACACTCCATTCATATGCCTGTCCAAGCTCCTCAGGAGAAGTGAGTATACTTTTTGGTATCTATGGGAGAAGAATACATACTTCACAGGCCAACACGTAGATGACATGTATGTTTTACCCTTACCAGACATCATGCTTGGTCTTTTTTCTCATCCATTCATCTGGCAAGCATCCTCCATGCTGTTAATTTACAGCACTAAAAAGGAGAACCACTAAAAGATGATTCAGCTGGGGTGTTAAGATTGGAGGTACAGCAGAGACAATTGCTATCTCTTCATCACAAACATACATGTGAGAACAATATTATTATTGTTAACGGTCACACAGAAACAGTTACTTCCCCTAATTGGTTGAGGGTAGAACATAGGAGTACTGTTAAAGCTGAAACCAATGAATGCATAAATAAATAAAACTTTCTTCTTAGAGTAGTAAACACTGTAGTGTTAGACTCCCTAGACCAGGAAATATGGGTGTCATCAGTCTGTTCTCCTCTGGTGTTGTAAATGAGCTCTCAGGCCTGCCTGCCTGCCTGCCTTCCTATCAGGGGCATGGAGGTGACCAGCAGGTCGAGTACTAGAAGCTGAGACTTCACAAAGGCCAGACTGGGGAAACTCTCCTGAGAGGGTACTGGAAGGCAAGGGAGTTCAGGAGGGGTGGATGGCACTCAAAAGGGAAGTCTTGGAGGTACAAGCTTTGATAATACCTCTAGTTAGTAAGGTGGGGAGGGGAAGGAGAGTGCCACCGTGGATGTAAAAGGAGGTGGTAAGAGAGATTAGACATAAGAGGAACCTCCATAGGAAATGGGCACTGGAGCAAGTAGACAAAAGGGTTTACTGGGAGGAGAATGTCTTTTGCAGAAAGATTCTTCACAAGGTTAAGGCTGATTATGAGCTGAGGCATGCAAAGAATATCAGGAGCAACAAAAAGGGCTACTATCAGCATGTAAATAGCAAGAGGAAGAGAGGCAGTGGGACCGCTTAACAAGGGAGAAGGGAATTTGGTGACTGATGCGAGAGAATGGGCACAGATGCTAAATGATTTTTTTGCCTCTGAGTTCTCCCAAAAGTAGGACAGGGGAGATCTGAATGGGGGATCAGATGAGGCCAAGGATTTAGGTGCACAGATTAGAATCAACCCCCCCTCCACCCCCAGAATTCGAGGAGCTCCTCAGGGCACTGGACATTAGTAGAGGAGACATGGAAGTTACAGACCAGTTAGCCTTACATCCATTGCAGGAAAGACAATGAAAATGATCATAATAGCAAGAGATCTAGAAACCCTAGATAGGGAAGAGAGGTTGGCGGTTCAGGATACAGCTTCAGAAACCCTGACAGGTAGCTGTCCAGGCTTTACATGAATATCTCTGGCAGTCTGATACTTACAAACCAACCAACCAACCAACCAACCACTGTAAAACGACACCCTTAAGTGGCATTGTCAGGATCTATGGCATAGGCCGTTGCTTGAGATATTGCAGGTACCAAGAGCCAAAGTTAAGTCAGAGCCAGAAAGAAAGCCTATCCCAGCATAGCCAAATTCAAACTTGCTAAAGAAGTGTCAGTTCCCCCCCTTCTCCTGCAGTGGTGGATGGCATTGACAAGTTCTTTTACAAGTACGGAATATAGCCCTGGTAGGCTAAATGAAGTGCTGGGTTAGCGAGGATGAAACTGTCAAGGATATTTACAAGGAAAATAAGTCTCTGTAGGCTACCTTGTCGGCAGGTATACTTGTGATTGAGCACAGATTGTCAGTAAGAAAGAAAGTTTAAACCCCATCAAATGCAAGCCTTAAGATCCATTCCCCCTTTAAAAAATCCATATCTACAAAGTTTATTTATGCATTTATTTAAAAGTTTTTAGACCGTCCCTTACCATAGCCTTGGGATGGTTTAACCGTAAGACAAAAAATAAAACAAAACATAGCATCCTAATCAAATTCTAATAATAAAACCCATATTAAAATAACAATCAGACCTTAAAATATTGGAAAAAATAAAAAAGGTTTTTGCCTGGAGCTGAAAAGAATAAAGTGAGGGCACCAGGCAAAGTTCTCTGGGGACCGTATTCCACAATCAGGGCACCACTGCAGAGAAGGCCCTTTTTCGAGTAATCTCCGTCAAGGGGGGTTCCCAGAGAAGGGCCTCTGCCCCAGATCTTATGGGATGGGCAAGCACATATGGAAGGAAACGATCCTTCAGGTAATCAGGTCCTAATCTGTTTAGGGCTTCACAGGTCCTCACCAGCCCCTTAAATTAGGCCCATACTTAAACTGGTAGCCAGTGTAGGTGGCAAAGAAACAGCGTTATATGTTCATACCTGCTGATCCCTGTTAACAACCTGGCAGTTCTATTCTGACCCAATTGAAGTATCCAGACTGTCTTCAAGGGCAGCCCCACATAGACCGCAGTACAAAAGTCCAATGGGGAAGTTACCAATGCATGGGTCACCATTGCCAGGCACTGCTCATCCAGGCAGAGGCGCAGTTGATAAATCAGCTGAAGCTGGAGGAAAGCACTCCTCACCACAGCCATCACCTGGGATTCTAGGGACAGCTCTGGATCGAGGAGCACTCCCAAACTGCACATCCTGTCCTTTAGGGAGAACACAACCCAGTTCAGAACTGGGTTGAAAAGACTTACCTGGGAGGCTAAACTGCCTACCAGCAGGACCTCCATCTTGTCTGGATTAAGCTTCAATTTATTGGCCCTCATCCTGTCCATCACCCTGGCCAGGCACTGGTTCAGGACATCCAATGCCTCACCTGGATTAGATGTAAAAGAGAGGGAGAGCTGGGTGCCATCAGTGTACTGATGACTCTGCAGCCCAAACCTCTGGATGACCTCTCCCAGTGTTTCATGTAGATGTTGCAAAGCATGGAGGATAAAATGAAACCCTGCAGAACTCCATGGCAAAGTTGCCATAGTGCAGAATCACAATCCCCCAGCACCACCTTCTGGAGTTGACCAGCCAAGTAGAAGCAGAACCACTGCCAAGCAGAGCCTCCCACTCCTAACGTGGCCAGCCTATCCAGATGGATACCATGGTCAATGGTATCAAAGCCACTGAGATGTCCAGGAGAACCAATAGGAATGCACTCCCCTGTACTTCTCCCTGCACAGGTCATCATACTGGTTGACCAAGGCAGTTTGCATCCCATAAGCAGGCCTGAAGCCAGACTGAAATGGATCTAGATGGTCAGATTCCTCCAAGTGAGCTTGGAGCTGCCTGGCTACCCCCTGCTTGAGCCCCTTGCCCAAGACCGGGATGTTAGATACCTGTCCATAATTGGCAGTCATCTTCAGGATGGGCCTGTTCACCACCTCCTTCAAGGGGGCATAAACATGACCCTCCTTCAGAGAGGCATTAACTACCTCCTGGACCCAGGCATATATCCCATCCTTGGCTTTGATGAGTAAACAAGTGGTAAGGGTTGAGTAAGCAAGTAGCAGACTGAACAAGTCCAAGCACCTTGTCCACATTTTATTTATTTTTATTTTTATTTATTTAAATATTTGTATGCCGCCCCTTGCAGCAGCCTCAGGCTGCAACAATTGAAACTCATCCAACAAAGATTTATTGATTTATTTATTTATATTGCAATTTATATCCTGCCTTTTCCCTACAAAGGGCTCAAGGCAGCTTACATCATTCTCCTCTTCCATCTTATCCCCACAACAACAACCCTGTGAGGTAGGTTGGGCTGAGTGCCTGTGACTGGCCCAAAGTCACCCAGTTGGCTCCATGGCTGAGCGGGGACTCGAACCCAGATCCTCTGAATCCCAGTCCCACACTCTTAACCACTACACCACACTGGCTCTCAAGATGGGCTAGACTGTGCTCTGGATACCTCCTGCTCAGGTACTACATCAAATCTGAGCAATTTTATCCCTAAAATGCTGGGCAAAGTCATCACAGAGAGCTACCAATGGTGCAATAAAGTAATTTTTTGGCCCAGAATGTAACAGGCCCCATACCACCCAGAAAAGCTCAGCTGGATGGCACTGTGAGGATGCAATGGAAGCGGAGAAGAATTCTTTCTTTGCCACCCTCACTGCCACAGCATAGGCTCGATAATGTGCCAGTATTAAAAATAAAACCCATAATCCAAGAACTGGATCAACTTGGTACAGAATTTTCACAATCCCTACTTCCCTCTTTGAACTCAGGTATCTCCCACTAACCATTCAATGAAAACTCTAAAACCCATTCAGGAGCTAAAAGTAAACAGGTGGCAGGTGCAAAGCATGAGAGGGGGCATTCTATCATCCAACAAAGCCACTGGAGAGCCACTTGGAGCACTTGGATCATGCCTAATTTGTGAGAGCATGGAGCGCCTAGAAAATGCAGGTCTTAATATTTGCATAAGTGAGCTGGAAGTTCTTCCTGTTAGAAAAGGGAATCTGACATGCACTTTTCAGGGGTCCCCGCATTGTGGGTCTGACTTCTTTCCAAGCATGATTGGCAAAATATGTTTTTGTAATGGGCACAGTCACATTGCTTTATCGCCCTGCTGCCTCCAGCCAGGTCAGTCCTTCTGTTGGCCTCCAGTGGGGCTTGCCAGGCACAGAGCATTTCCTGGACTTTAAAAGCCTCTCCTGACAAAAAGCAGAACCTCACAAGTTGACAGCAGAACAAAATTTTCCAATCCACTTTCCTGTGGTGTCAAGTATTTTAACATTTAGATTCAAAACAGGTCTAAATCCATGCTTTAATCCACTTTACTTTACAATCTAGTACAAAATAAGAGGTTAAGACATGCTTCACATTTGGTAAGAATTATTTAATGTTGTACAAGCATTTCTTTCTTTTTCTTTTTTCTTTTCTCCTGCTTTAAAGCTCTTATCTCTCTGTTTACTGCTTTAGGGATTGCATTTCAGCTTGGTGTCCTTGTTGGCTGAACAGTCAGCAGGAGCAGAGAGAGAAATTGCTGGATTTTATGCAAATTTAAATTGTCTGTTTTACAAGTGAATGCTCCCTTACAATGTGGTATTAGATGGTCTTACTAGTTTCTTATGTCGTTTCATAAACCTAGGAATGAGAGACAAGATATGGCTACATAGTTCCATCCCCTGTTCATGTAAGAACCTGATGCTTTGTGTCCAAAATGCCGCATACCATGTGTAAACCAAAAACACCCTGCTGATTCATGGGGAGGATGCAGTCACTTTTTTCTGCTGGTATCTCACTTCCTGACTCAGGGCTGCCAGCAGGTTTGAGCCTAGTAGAACATGCTCTTGCTGGTCTATATTCTAGCAGAGTCCTGTGGACAAATGCCAACTAGACTTGCACCTCCACCTTGTGTCCACAACCTTCTTGCTCACCACCCTCTTTTCTAGCCCAGTCAATGGAGGTGATAGGAATGAGGAGCAGTCCATTTCTTGCATGATGAGCGAATAAGGGGCACCAAAAATGAGAAAGAGATTAAGGCATAATTAGGGATGCATGAGGGACCCATCCAAGGGTGGAAATTTGTCAGAGTTCTCTGGGCTCAGCTCCTGGACTCATCTGCATTGAAGCAGTCCAGAGTTTGAGTTTCTGGTAAGCATACCGAATGTTGACAGTGTTCCCAGGAACTGAGACCCTTGCACTGAACAAGCAGCACTCCTCCCATGCACTGGGAACAACTGCTATTTGAGGAGCTGCAATTCACACTGTTGGAAAAAGCTCGTTGCAAGGGACTTACTAGAAGAGCAAGCCCCTCATGAAGCAGCCACAAGCAGTGCCTTTTGGGCTGCTGCAGCTGCATGGAAGAAGGTAGCTGGTTGTGCAATCAGGGTTCACAAGTTTACAGACTTTCTCTCAGCTCAGCTTGCTTTGAAAGACTGGGACAAATGCAAGAGGAAACCTGTAAATGATTGGAAGGATAGATTTCAGTAGGGTTCATCCCAACCCTAAGTACAATGGCAAGTAGTGACAATGGTGATAAGATGACTGGGAAAGGGTGTCATTAAGGCTGTCTTAGAATCATAGAATAGAATAGTTGGAAGGGGCCAAGAAGGCCATCAAGTCCAACCCCCTGCTATCGCAGGACACTGTCCCACTCAGATGGCCATCCAGTTTCTTTCTGAATGTCTCTGATGTGGGAGGGCCCACAACTTCTCTAGGCAGCTGGTTCCACTGTTGTATTGCTCTGACAGTGAGGAAACTTTTCTTGATATCTAGCCTGAATCTGGTTGTCACAACATGAATTGATTCTTCTGTGTCCTAACCTCTGGCATCAGCAAGAAGAGATCTTGACCTTCCTCTCTGTGACAGCCTTTGAGGTATTTACAGAAGGATAACATATCTCCTCTCTATCTTCTCTTCTTAAAGTTGAATATTCCCGATCCTCTCAGTCTGTCCTCATAGGGCATTGTTTCCCAATCCTGGATCATTTTTGTTGCCCTCCTCTGGATCCTGTCTGATTTTCCACATCTTTCCTAAATTTTGGTGCCCAGAGCTGGACACAGGATTCCAGGTGAGGTCTGACTAGTGAGGAGTATAGGAGAACTAGTACTACTTGTGATTTGGAAGTAATACTTCTGTTGATGCATCCCAAAATAGCATTTGCCCTTCCTGCAGCTACATTACATTGCTTGCTCATATTTATCATGCAATCTACAATAATTCCAAGGTTGTTTTCTTTTTCAGTTCCGTTGAGCCACATATTCCCCATCTTGTATCAATGCATCTGGTTTCTTTTTCCTAGGTGGAGGACTTGGCACTTGTGCCTACTGAATTGCATTCTGTTGCTTTAGCATGGCATCCAAGATCACCACACATCTTCCTTCTATCTTTCAGGGCGTTCATTCTTCCACCAGGATTTGTTCCCGAGAAGTCTGTGTTGACTTTCATTAATCACTGCATTTTCTTCAAGGTGCTTGCACAGTGATTTTTTAAAATAATTTGCTCCAGAATTTTTTCAGGGATTGATGTCAGACTAACTGGTCTGTAGTCTTTTCTCCCTGTTTTTGAAGATAGGGACAACATCATCTGGCACTTCTTCTGTTTTCCAAGATTTATTGAAGATAATAGCCAGTTTTTCTGAGAGTTCCTCCACTAGCTCTTTTATGACTCTGGGATGGAGTTCATCAGGCCCTGGAGATCTGAATGTGTTTATTCCATCTAGATATTCCTTGACCAACTGTCTGTCAATCTTGGGCTCTCACTTTCAGCTTGCACTTCCTCTTTGTTGTAGATTTTCCTGTGGGAGAAGACTGAAGCAAAGTAAGAATTGAGTGCCTCCACCTTTTCCTTGTCATCTGTTATCACTCTGCCATCCACTTTAAGTAGCCTGACACCTTTCTCTTTCACGTGTATTTTGTTTGGGTGTATCTGAATAAGGCTTTCTTGTTGTTCTTAGCATCCCTTGTTATTCTCTGTTCATTTCCTGCTTTAGCCTTCCTGATGCCACCCCTGCAATCCCCTTATATTCTGTCTTGCCCAACAGTCCTCAAAAACCTAAAGTCAGAACCATCATAGATGCAAGTCCTTGCACACTGCACATCATTCTGGTGTGTCCTCTCTTCTGACTCCTAGAAACAGCTTTCCATGGGGATAAGAAGTTATAGGAGGAATGGAAAATGTGACTTTCTGTATACTGCTTAAAGCTGTGCAGAGCTCTCTGAAAACAAGAGAGCTGTGTTTGGCAGCTTATAGATTTCACCCTTCTGGTTATTAAAAGAAGAGAGAGAGAAAGAAATCAGCTCCATAAACTTTGCATGGTTGTACCTGCCTTTCATTCTTACCCACAAGGTAAAATATCAGCTTGTTCAATTTGCTGTGGGTAGTGAAAACCCAGCTTCTTACTTGATTTGAACTGTAGGAAAATACCTCTTTTGGGTATTGCTTAGGGCCACTCACTTGATTCATATGGAATGTTTAAAATATGCAGCCTCTAGATTGGGGATGGGCAAATTGTGGGCCTCCAAATATTCTGCTGGGATTACCATTGACTAGAAAGACTAGGGAATATGTGAGTGTCAGCTCCAGTGCTTAAGCAGCAGCTGTCTATGGATGGAACACCAGAACCAGGGCTGATGGAAGCAGACAGAGATCTCTGCATACTGCAGCAAGTCCTAAGGTCTTGGAAAGGTCAGGAGCCTCCAAGGAGCAGATACCCAGCAAGGTAAAGCAGGACCAGAGGTGAAGGCAAGGATAAAAACAGGGTTGAGCCTGAAGCAAGGAAGGAGTCACAAGCCAGCAGGAGTCAAGGCATGGTCAGAGGTAAAGCAAGTCTGAAAGCAGACTCAGGAATATGATGCTACCACTCCAAAGGCCCATGTCACCATGGCAAAGCTTTATAGACATTTCCACAGCAGCCTGGTGTCACACATGATCACACAGTTACCAAGTGCTTGCAAGTACCTCCAGATCTGATCCTGACCCTGTAGGCACTTGCACGATGAACCATGCTGCCTTTTGCAAATAAATCACAGGTGAGGGGCATCATTCTTGCAGATCCTGACAGGGAGTTACAGTCCAGCACCACCCAGTTGATCACAAGTTGTCCATTCCTGTTCTAAATAAGTGTTGAAACCCAGTAGAGTATGAGGTCACCCATTACCACCTGATGGGAGAGAGGAAGATGGCTGCATTGGGTGCTTGTTTTCAAGGACTGCTGGCTGGTTTCACATTCAGAATCAGAATGTGAAGCAGATAAAAAGGGAGTTGGGAGAGTGGCCACACTGAAACACTGAGATGAGGGCAGTGGGTGCAGTTTCCTCAAAGCCAGACTCTTCGGGAAAGCGGGGAGTTCCCAGGAATAGCCAAGATATACAGCCTGTGGGAGGGGACTCTGAGAATGAGTGTTTCTCAGATGCAGACCAGGCAGCCCTGGCACTTGACCCCGTGACAAGGCATCAACAGAGGCGGGTGCCCCAATTAGATGATTGGCAAGATGATTGGAGAGGAGGCATGCTCACTGTCAGAAAGCCCCAGGCATGTTCATAAGGAGAGTTTCTAGAGGTGAATACCAGATTGGATTCAACAAACCACTCAAAGATTTGTTCTTGGTGATTTGTGCTTTGGGGTCAATAAAGAACACCCTGCAAGGAAAATGGTCTGTGGCTTTTGAATGCTCGAAGGAGGAAACCTCAGCTCACAACATTCCCCATCATTGTATGATATCCCAAAGTCTGAACGAGTAGGTTAGCCCAACATTATGATGAGATTTCAAAGGGTTTTTTTTTAATTCCTCTAGCATCCAATTGCCAAACCTCTGTTAGAGTGTATTAGTATTAGAATTTTACTTTTGTGTGAAAAAGGTGTTGCCATGCCATGTTTGAAGCTTGAAGTACGAGTATAAGCATGGATCTGCTGAAAACATTTGCAAATAGATGAGTTCACCTCATTCCTGATTTCCAATTTGATTTGTACAAATTTCCTAATGTGTGCGCATTTCCTCAGTAGATTGAATCAGCACTGAGCTGTTCTGTAGACAAAATTTGCACTAATTTGGGGAAATGTGCAAAAGTCAGACATGGCTAAATTTGAACAGGTTCCTATTTGCATTAAGTGAGCAGTACTGGCAAACAGGAATGGGAAATGGGCCCCAGCTGGTTGGTAAGATGTTTGGAGGATTCTGGTGACTCAAGCTATCCCTCATTCACTCAATGCCAGAGCTATTCCGTTGTTTAGTACAATGCAGTTAAGTTCGGCTGTGCCTTAATTATACTTATCCCAAGTAACCTTTATATGGGTTGCTTTAAAATACAGAATAGACCCAGTTGTTTTGATTTTGGGGCAATCCATGATTAAAATAAAAAGAGAAATCTGAATCTAGTATGTGTATTTATTTAGCTTGCATTGAAAAAAATCAAATAATTTCATGGCACTTTAAAGACTTGCAAAATTTATCATGTATCATGATAATGTATCAGGGCATATATTTTATGTGGTCTAGAGCCTACATTATCATAAATAATTCTTCAAAATGCCAAAATAATTTTCTTTATTTTTGCTGCAACCTCTCTGGAAATCCCAAAGCACATCTCCCCACCCAAAAAAAAAAAAAAAAAAAAAAAATAACAGCAGCAAAAAAACTAAGAAGACAATGAAAACAACTGCAATAATCATGTACTAAGAATAATTTCAACATTTTTGAATTTCACTGTATCTGAAGTTCCAAGATGAAATGATTTCCATTCAAAAGCCTGTGAAGGTTCAACTGCTCATATTTACCTTATAGATGAGCTGAGGTTTCACAAGACCTTTGTTTTTGCCTAGCTGCTCTACTCTTGAAAGGATATCTTAAATTTGATAAATATTTAGGATTCCGAAGAAATAACACTGCTGGCTTGCACTTTCAAAGAAATTACTTGGATGAAAGAGATGACTCAGATAAGAAACAGAAGTGGAAGATCAGATGTAGAAAAGTATTCAGGGTAACAGCCTAGCCATACAATTTTTTTCCTTTTGCTGCCTCCCTGAACTGAAGAACTCTGTCACCCAATGTCATTTGTCTTCTGACTGCAGAAGTGAAGGAACACCAAACATTCTGACTTCAGAAAATGGAGCCCCACTGGCTAATCTCACCGTGGCAGCCAAGCAAGGGAAGATCAGCATGTCTCCAGCACAATGTGATTGCCCCCCATCCTGGCAGTCCAAAGTGATCTCCCTCCTCTGCTTTTACTTTCCTCTTCTGTGACTCGTCCTTTGCATGTATGAGCCTAAGGACAAGACTGAGTCTTATTTATGTATAATGGCCACTGTAGAGGGAATCTTGATAGATGAAAGCTGCCTTGGGAGACTTTATTTGCAAGGTACAATTTTAAATAAACAGATAATATATATACCAGATGTCTTCAGTCCAGATTGGTATAAATTACAGACCAGAATTTTAAGAGCTTATCATGTGACTGCATAAACAAAGAGAGCAGAGATTTATAGAACATTTATCTTATAATTCCCCATTTCAGCATGTGAAATTTCCAATTAGCAGTGCACCATAGCTTCAGCTGTTTCAGTTGTGCTTATCAGCAATAATTAAATGATACTTAATTCATAATATTTCAACTGTTATCAGTAATGCTTATCAGTATCAGTCAATTAACAATTGCTTATTAGTAATATTTATTATTATGTTAGACATCTCTTGCTATATTGATTGCTGAGAAAACTTAAGACCAGCAAAACCTCATTCTTCCAGGAAAGGTGTGCATGACAAAGCTTGACTCTTTGCTTCAGAGGAATTTGGAACATTTCTAAATGACGTAGCTCTTGTCTGAAGTCATTTGGGGCAAATCAGGTTAGTCCTGATGTGTTGGACCAGCCTCACCAGCATTTGTTATTTCATTTCATTTACTTGACTTTTAGTCACTGTTTGATATACTTTGTTGTAATACCCCCTGACTTCCCCTGACTTCAAGGAACGTGCCTGGGATGGGGGTGGATGAGGAGAAGGGTGCAGTTTTGTGACTGACAACTCTGCTTCAGATCAAGGGAGGACTTTGCCCAGGCTCTTCAGTCAGAGTGTTTTGGGAAGGGGCATACGGGACCCCCTTCAGAGCTTTATCTCTTTACTTGTATGCTCGCTGGTTGCTTGCTTGTTTGCCATGTCCTCTGTGGTTCCTGATATACAGTCAACCAGCTCTAATGGGGCTATGATTTCGCACTGCTTTAGGGCCAGCTCAAGAGAATCTTTTTTGCCTGATGTAGAGCTGCAAATCATAGGAATGGAAGAGCCATTCAGGCTATTGAGTGCAACCCATGTTGTTCAGTGCAGCAATCCACTTTGAAGCATCCCTGACGGACGGTTGTTCAGTATCTGCTTAAATATCTCCTGCAACAGAGAGTTTCCCACCTCCCTAGGCAATCAGTTCCATTGTCTGAATGCTCTGACTCTTAGGAAGCTTTTAGATTTCTTTCCCTCAAACAGTGATGCCCTCTTTTAAAAACATGAGAACAGCCCTTCTGGATTCCAGTGGCTGAAAACCCACCAGCAGGACATGAAGCCGGGAGCCCTTTCTTTATGTCTCTTCCCAGAGTCAGAACTCAGCGAGGGGGGGGCGTTATTTGTCATGTTTTATGTCAATTTATTTATGGTCATGGGGGGCAGGAAATGCTAAAACAGGAAATTCAGCATGAAGGTTTTAGATGTCAGGCAACAAATAGAGCAGCACTTTATAATAATGGCCTCCTCCTCTTTTTCTTCTTGCAAAATGCTAGTTACTTTGGTGACACTTTACAATAACAATAATAACAATTTAATATAAACTGCCTCCTCTGTATCTTTATTTCATCCATAAAGACATTACTCTGCCATTTCTTATCTGGCAATGTATGCTACATTTTGGGATACAATTCCAGGTTCTGGGAAGGACACTGAAGGACAATTGGATGTTATAAAGAGGAGGCTACAGGAAGAAAAAGGGTGCACAGCTGGACCCCTCCTCATCATGGCAATGGGAAGACTCTGCTCTGTCAATTGGTGCTGGAAAGGGGTGAATCTGGTGAAGCCTTGGATCCACTGGATCCAGAGCTTTCTTATTGCTCAAGATACTCCTAACCAGGGGAGAAAACAAAACCAGCCCTAGAAATAGCGTATTTATTTTCTCTCTATTTGAAAGTAATTGGAGGGGGACGAAGTATAAAAAGAAAACTAAAGGCCAAAAACAGGGGGATAAGAGGTAACCCCCCTACACCTTCTTCCGTTCTGTTGGTACCATGAACTTCCTACCACCGCCTTAGGACTACTTTGTCAATTTCTGTTCTTCAAACAGGTAATCACAGCTGGGATTCTTTATCTTAGTTTCTGCATGATAGAGGTGTACAAAATTATGCATGTGGGTAGAAAATAGAAAGGAAGGCATTTTTCTACCTCTCCTGTAATTCTAGAACCTGGGAGACTGAGGACGGAGAAGAGGAAGGACATCTTCACACAGCATATAGTTAAACTACCGAATACACTTCCCTTGAGGTGTGGTGATGGGCAATTATGTTGGCACCTTTGAAAGGGGGTTGGGCAAATTTGTGGAGGAGGAGAATTGCTACGGTTTCTTGTGCCTATATGTTCTCTGCAGTATCAGAGGCAGGATGGTTCTGTGCATGGTTGGTTTGCGGGAGGGCAGTGTTGCAGTCAAGGTCTGTGTGTGTGTTTTCTGTGGGCAACTGGTTGCCACTGTGTGAAAAGAATGATGAACTAGGTGGATCACTGAAGCATGGATCGTTGTGTGTTCTTTTGTTGTTACAGTACAGTAGCAAGACAATGATAAACGTTAGTTGAAACCTTAGCCAGAACTATATATTCTGGAAACAATTACAAATCCAGCAGACTAAAGGGACTTTCTCTATCAGAAACTACCTCTACTTAATGCATCTTTGAGCCCAGTATTGCAGGGCAAATAATTAAATAAATAACCCCACTAATGTAGAAGTGTCATAATTCTGATGCTTGAACTGTAAAGCCTTTATTGTATGACACCATAACTTATGTGATGCACTGCAATTTTAAAGTTCATGATGGTGATGATTTTATTGCAAATGGACATAAAAAGAAGAGGAAGTGGGGCAGATTAATCAATGTTTTAATGAGGATGGGGAAACATTAAGAAATGAATCCCTTCTCAACATACCATTACAACTGCAATCTTGTATCCTTTTTGGAATGAGGACTTTTATAGCCTTAGCACTAAAACTTAAAGGCATTGGGAGAACAAATTTTCTACTGCTGATATTCCTGCATGCTAAGGAATAGCATCGCTATCTACATCGTTGTTTAAGAAACAACTTTATTTTACTTCAGGAAGCATCTGGCATATATTGCGTGGCCATTGCTTTAGCAGGGCTCTTGGTATATTAAAATAACTAAGTTCCACACTACAGCTTTTTGCAAATGATCTCTGAAATTTCTCCAACTTACTCATGAGTTGCAATGTAGGAGATTTTAGTTCACTTGCAAAACTTGCAACCATATCCTGTTCAAAGCTCCAGACACAAGCATATGTCTGCCCAAGATACTTGCAATCTGCTGATGCAATCCATTTCCTATGAGAGTGAGAGCACCTCACAGAGGCCTATGGCTCCCCCACTCCACAAGGGTTGTCAGACAGTCAGCCATCTTGCGTCCACCACAATGTTTCTGTTCTGGAATCATTCTAGGGGAGAAATGTGGGCAGAAATGGGACCAACACGAATAAGTGGGGAATACTCAGAGAAAAACGTGCAGAGTAGCAGTTCCTTTTCCGGAGGATGGGTGAGATAAAAGCCCAACAGTGATCTTAGGATGATATCTGTGGAGAAATTTTAACCCAGCTCTCTACCTCCCTGTGATGTTTCTGTGCCAGCTGTGGAAAGGCTTTTGAAGCTACTTGTTGTAGAGAAGTGAGACAGTAGTGAATTGTAGGGGGTGGGTGAGGGAATGGATAAATGGATGGGAGAGCTTGGGTCACTTTATTAAAGGGAGGGCATCCATCCCACCCCAGAATCTGAAAATCTAAAGCACAAGAACAGCAGAATTTTCCTTGCAGGCAACTAGCTTGCCTTTTTGGCTAGCCTGGATTGGAGGCAAGTGGAATTCCCTTCACTTAGGTTAAGGAAGAGTAGCCCCCTGTGCCCTCCTTCCCACACACAGGGCTACGCAGGGCCAGGTCAGCAGCAAAAGCAAACCACTGTGCAGCTCATGAGTGCCAGGATCAGAGCACCCTTGCAGGTGTTTGCAGGCAACAGCCGTGGGGCAGTTCTGCAGTGCATAAAAGCCTCCTCTGCACTGCTCCTCTGTAGCCACTGGATCCGCAGCATGAACTGCCCTGGTGGCCGCCTCACCCTCTGGCTTCCAGCATCACCTCACTGGAATCCTGGTGCCCAACTGGCCTCACAGCTCCATTCTGTTCTTGCTTCCATCCTTGCCCTCAGCCTGTCCTCCCTTACCTGCACCCATCCTCCCTGCCCTCACCTTCCTCCTGGGCATGACTGTCTTCGCAGTGCCTGACCTTTTGGATGGTGATCTTGCCTGAACCTCCTGGTCTCACTGGACTGTTCCAAGGCGTGGCTCTTGCCTCCCGCCCCTCCATATCTGGTGCAAGCCTGCACCTGGCCTTGGCACCGTTCTCCCAGCGTCTTGAGCACAGCCGCCTGCTGCCCATGCCCTGGGCCTTAACATCGCTCTCCCTACCCTGAACATTGGACTTCTGGACTTGCCTATCATCATCAACAAGAGGTCCATAATGCCCATCAAAACCCATTTCTTCGAAATCCCTGTGCATTCTTGCCAAATCAATTGAAACAGCAGCAGCAGCAGCATCCTTGGCTGGATTGCACCCAGTAAGGATTGGCCACACAGCAAACAAAGAGTTGAAAAGCCAATCTACGACACGAAATTGCTCATCTTGCTCACCAAAGGGAGTGACAAGCCACTTGCACACTGAATGTACGGAGGGCGGGTGAGCAGCGGAAAGGGAGAAGCCGGGTTTTGGAACAAAGCTGGCTTTTAAATCCCATGGCTCCGCTCTGGGTGTGCAGAGCACGTTTATGACATGTTCTCTCTCCCCACTCCCTCTTGTCTGCAAATGCAGTTTCTCATCCAAACTGTTCCAGCAGGATGAGGGTGTAGATGCAGTGGGGGAGACATAGGCTTATGGGGAATTTTGTTCCAGTTCAATTTTGATTAGGATTTACCCAGTTCATACAATCTGGATGGAACATGGATTCTTGTGCGATCTGTAGTTGATTGAGGTAGGGCTGATTATACACATCTCAGCTTGCAATGAGGTATGTAGTCCCACAATGGTTTGACAGCATGCATAAATTGAGAAATACCCATAAAAGGGAAAGAGGTTTTAATGTGCACAAAAGTATTTTAATAAATGCAGAAACATGATTTGGAATGACCTTCAGGATGGAATTTAGAGAACTTCAGGCTTGAGGTTTCGTAATTTGCACATCTCCAGCTAAATAATAAGGTAGCACTCAGTTTATATTCTCACTTTTTTGATAGATGACCTCATCACATTTTACTCAGCGTATTTACATTGCTTTAAAAGGAGGTGTTCACCTTCCTAAGAACACACAGTGGGATACATCTAAAATCAATGGAATGTCAATTTTAGGATATACGTAATGCGGGGAGGATAACCTCTTGCTTGGGAGTCTATCCGGCTTGTAGAGGTCCCCACCTGCCTGCAACACCTTCCAGGATTACTCCAGGGGCAGGGCTTAGATGACATTCTACTCCCTCTCCCATTTAGTGCCTGTCCTCTCCCATGGTACCCATGCTGGGATACATAATCTTCCCTTCCATTTTATCCTCATAACAGCTCTGTGGTGAAGATCAGGCTAAGTCAGTGATTGAACCACAGCAGAAGGGAGACTAGGATCTAGTTCTCTGGGTCTAGTCCTGCATTCTAACCACCACACCCACTCTGAAGTGTTCTTGCAGAGCTGATGGCTGCAGCACTCCTCCAACTGGTGAATCAGTCAAGGCAGCGTTTCCATTTTCTGAGCTTCCCTAGCAGAGGAGTCAGTGTGTAGTAAAACGGTTTAGCAGTGGATGATGACCAGAGAAGTGCCCTGCCTCTTATGACTGTTGGCTTGTGAAGGACTGAGTGGCTCCCTCCTTTTCCAGGAAAGAAGCAGACTAGGCGGGGAACTGAATCTGAATTCAAAGCTGGCCACAGAAAACAATTATGTAAGTATTGGGTTAGTTTAGGAAGCATGTAGGGGAGGAGAAGGCATGGCAGGGCAGATACCACCCTGTTCTTCAAGAATTTGCCATGCCACCATCTACCACCTGGAGCAGCTCCCTCATTCTCTCTCCTGGTAGGGCCTGTTCCATGTTGTGGAAAGGAGTGTCCTAAAAGAGGCACAATGAACAAGAGTGGCCCATGATGCAGCAGATCAATATTTCCAGATAATACCACTGACACTCAAGTTACAGGAAGCCAGATTCTGACTAGAGATCAGGAAGTCTTTGCCATCTGTTGGAGCAGCACGATAATGGAACCAACTACCAAAGGAGGTTGTGGTCTCTCCCACACTAGAGGCATTCATGATGCAGCTGGACGGCTTTGTGAGGGGGATGGTTTAACCTAGAGTCTTGAACTTAGCAGGACTTCGGACCCGATGGCCTTATGGCCCCTTCCAATTCTACTATGATATGATTCTCTGACTTCTGTACCTTTCTGCATCCACCGAAGTGCAGAAAGAAGCTGCATAATAATTTCGTTCCTCAGTTATCAGCAATCTCTTTCAATAGTCATTTAATTCAGATCATGGCAGCTTTTGCCATTAAAACCCAAATCGATTATTTTACTATTGCTGGTTTTGCACCAGTAGCCTCATTCCATGCCTCCCCGCACCCCACACCACCACTGTGTTCCTCTGCTTAGTACAGTTACTTACATTTGTGAAACACTCCGTGATAACAGCTCTGGGTGCACATCTAAAAGGTTTTTTTTCGCATACTGTAAAAAGTTTGCTGCTGAAGAGGGATTAAAGTGTGTGCTTGGGAAATTTTAATTGAAAGCTTCTCTCTTTAAACAGCAACAGTCACTTAGCTCAATTTATCTGAGTTGGACTTTTTAAAAATCATACCTTTGAATGAGTAGATGCTAGCTGGATTTATGCTCAATAGAAGTAAACCGGACACTGAAAATGGCCAATTAGCTTTCTTAGTTTCCTCTGCTTACTTAAATTGATGGGCTCCCGAAGTGATGATTGTCAGCTTCCTGCTGTATCTTGTGGTTTGGTTGTCACATAACTGTGTAACTGCAGAGAATGCTTGAAGAAAGTAAGAAAGTACTGATGGAAGAATTAGCCTCAGCTTCCTTGATGACTTTTCTGAAAGAACTAGAGCTAGACCTTCCATCAGAAAAATGATAAGTCTTCATTTTTCACTCTTTAGAAGATGGAATGGGGTATGGTGGGTTTAAGGAGCTGTGGACAGTAATCACGTTTCTGAAAAGTGGTGCTTTATGGCAGAATGTTAAATGCCAACACCACTTAATTCAAGCAGCTTTACAGCAGTTTTTCTAGACTTTGACTTAATTAATAGACACAGTACATTCAGGCAGAATGGGACTGGATACGATACTCTAGGTAAGGTCTGATGAGTGCTGGGTGTAGGGGAACTAGTACTTTACATGGTCCGTAAGTGATACTTCTGTTAATGCAGCCCAAAATAGCATTTGCCGTTTTTGCAGCTGCATTGCACTGTTGACTCATATTGAGCTTGTGATCTACAAGAACCTCAAGAACCTTCTCGTTTACAGTATTGTTGAGCCACATATCCCCAATTTTTTAGCATTGCATTTTGTTTCTTGTTCCTAAGTGGAAGGCATGCCATTTCTCTACTGGAGTGCATCCTGTTCTCTACCCAGCATTCCAAGCTTCTGAGATCACCCTGTATCTTATCTCTGTCTTCCAAGGTATTTGCTATTCCACTCCCCTTTGTGTCATCAGAAAATGTAATTATGTTTCCTTGTACTTCTCATCTAAATGAAAATGTTGAAGAGTACTGGTCCCAGGACAGAACCCTACAGCACCCCACTTGCCACCTCTCCCCAGTTTGAAAATGTGCCCTTCTTTGAGCCTGATTTTGCAGATCAGACCAATTACGTGGATCCACCTAATGGCTGCACCATCTAACCCATTTTTGTACTAGTTTGGTAATCAGGATGTTTTTTCTAGTTGTTGTACTAGTTTGGTAATCAGCAGGTACTTTGCTAAGGTCTAGATAGATTAAGTCCACAGCATTCCCACAGTCCATTTGTGAGGTTACCCAGTCAAAAACTGAAATTAGATTACTCTGCCAGGATTTGTTCTTGAGAGATCCATGTTGGCTTCTAGTAACTAGTGCATCGTCTTCAAGGTGAAGTCAAACTGCTTGCTTTATAATCTGCTCCAGAATTTTCCCAGGGGGTCTCCTAAGGTTGTGAAACATACTTGAATCCCACTGCTATGGGTGATGCAGACATTTTCCATTTTCTGCAAGCCTAAAATGCACATGAACTACAGTAACCTCTTTTTACTGTCACCTTGATTATTACTTAGTACATTATTCTATCCAGATGTCACCAAAAGAATTGACACTGAGGCCTTCTTTTGACTTCAATGAGACCCTTAAATTACAGACTTTAGAATATTCTCCTAACAGAGCTGTTACTATGCACAAATGTTGCTTTCCATATTATCAAGTCATAACATTCTCATTCTCAGGCATGCCTTATAGTATGAAATGCAAATCCCGAATGAACATAACCAAAAAGGAGTTGCTGGTAGAAGCTGATAATGTGACTAGCTTCATAACAAAATAGAAATATAGAAAAGACCTTTGTGATTTCATTGCTTCCACTACAACAGTGTTTGGTGCAAGACCTTGAAAAATACACTTAATTGTTGATTTTTTTAAAATGTGGGCTTTGCTTCATTTGTTTAGAATGGTTTGTCTTATGTTATTGTAGGCAAGCTTGCCCATAGTCTTGTGACAAAGCTCCATGAAATCCACCCCTCTAGCATTTTCTCTCATGCTTGGCCCTGCCTTAGAAAGAAATCCAAATGTAGAGAAACTCAACAAACACTTGCAGAACAAAGGTGGTGCGACCGGCAACCTTCTTCCATGTCATGTGCAGCACAAACACCACTTGCGCAGTGTTATCTTGACTCCACTTCCAGGCAAGCACTGTGTGAATGCTAGGCACCCTTACTAGGAACTTGGTCACACAGCCACAATGATCGTGCTGGAGCCCAGGGAATCCAGTGGATTCCCACCCCCAAAATGACCTCCTCATGCATCCCCACTTGCCCTCCAACCTGTTCCCAGGGCTGTTTTTGTAAATGTCCCAAAGCAAAGAACACAATAGAGCAAAGAAAAGAGGAGTTTTATTCCACAAAATAGATCATTCTACAATATTTTGGACCACATGCAAGTCTTTTTTCATGGGCGTGTTTGAATTCTACCATATACATTTTCTGCATTGTTCTGTTGGTTCCCCTGAAAAAAGACCTGAAATGTGTTGGACCACTTATTTTTGTGAAACACAATGCCTCTTTTGCTTATCACTTTTTGGGATCCTTTGTGGCCTTTCCTATTTTGCTGCCAAACACAACAAAACAATCAAACACGAGCAAACAAAAGGCTTGTTGTTAGCCGCCTCGAGGCTTTTTTTTTTGCGAGGGGGCGGCATACAAATGTGTTAAATAAATAAATAAATAAACAAACAAAAGGATAAACCAGTCCATCTATCAGGAAGGGGTTCATTCTAGTGGTAAACAGAGATGAAGGTAAAGGCGGCATGGCCCCAAACCCCAAATTCCTCAACTATTTTAGCTTAAAGCTCCCGCCAACAGTAATGGAGCCTTAGGGAAGGCATTTCAGCTTTTGAGAACAGGGAAAGATGGCACAAAAGCCAGGAAATCATCCATTAGTAACTGGGAGAAAGGGGATTGGTCTCTGGAGCCCTGTTGTGTCAGATTCTGGCTGGGTTTGGTTTCCAGCCTTAGTGTATGGACAAGCCCATGTGTAAAGAGTGGGACCAGGTCCCAAGCCATAGAAGGAGGAGGGGTCAAAAGCAACCCTTTGCATTGTACCTGGTGATGGAGCAGAAACCAATGCCATTGATAATGAACGGGTGCAGTGTGATCACAACACACAATTCCAGAGCTGTACTTGGAATTAAAGGCTTTTGAGTGGACTGAAAAGGCCACACTACATACAGATCATTAAGCGGTGCAGTGGTTGAGAGCATGGGGCTGGGACTGCATTTTTGGATGGTGGGAGCATGCATTTCAGAGTGCACTTTTAAAGACAAACATGCATTCTCAGATTCAAATTCAGGAAGTCATGAATATTTGTTCAAAAAAGCACATCTGCTCACATTTCCATTCAGGTTACAAATGGGACATCTTCGCATTAAGTCTTCACATTCAATGTACGAATCAGGTCAAAACATTACAAGAACCACAACTTTAAAATGTTTGTGCTGCTTTTAGGCCCCAATCCGCTTGGTAAACTATGTGGCATGAATGTTAACATTGGCTTTGTCTGAAAAAGGAGAAAAGTAGGCAAGCAGTTGGATGGGTGTTTCTACTTGTGGCATGAGACCAATTAGCTCTAGCATGGTCATTATCTGGTTTTATATCTTACAGATTGACAATTTCCTGAGTGCCAAGGCACACATTATATTGAAAATGTAGCTGTCAGATGCATCTGCCTTTCTTCTCCTCTTATGTAAATGCAGGGGGTACTCTGGGCCATGATCCTAGTATGGGGGAGTGAAGGGAGAGCTTCCTGATGTGGTCTTGATCTGAGCTGCGCCCCACCCCCAGACACATACAATCTCTAGTCTAATTTCCATTGTAAAAACTTCAATGGGTGATTGTTCTGCAATAAAAATCACTCTGTGTGAGAGAGAGGAAGAGGGAGAGGTCCTTGGAGTTGTATTCCATCACAAACTGAACAAGAGCAGGGAGATGTGGCTGAAAACAGGCAAGTGCAATTTTGGGCTTCATCAAGAGAAGTGTAGTTTCTACACTAAGGGAAGCAATAGTTCCACTTGACTCTGTATGGGTCACACTTCACCATGAAGTGTGCTCAGCTCTGGACCCCAAGAAGCATTCAGATAAATTGGAACAAGTTCAGAGCAAACAAAGAGCATCAGAGGACTAGAAACTTATATCTAGGATATCATAGTGCTTTTTAAACAGCTAAAGCTATACACAAAAGCCAGGGTGGAGGGACAGCCTATTGGGCACAGAATAGCAAGGGTAGGTTACAAAAATACAGATTTTTTGTAACCCAGTGGAGCAGCGTGAAATCTTCCTAACAGTCAAAGCAGCTGGACAGCAGAATTAACTGTCAGGGCAGGTGGCAGGTTTTGGAGGTTTCCCAGCAGGGTCTGGACAGTCCCATTTCAGGGATGCAGGGCTTCCAGCTGACCTCCAATGACCTCTTCCAGCTGCACAGTTCAAGGATGTGGATCAGAACCTTAGCTGATACATCCGCTAATGTTCTATGCTACTTTCCAATTGTTGTAGAGGAAATGGTGTCTGGTTAGGCCTGCTATTGCCATGACAAGAACGAAGGAAAATTGGGAAGCAGGAACCAGATCCTTACATTACGGCCAGGTTAAATGGTGTACGCAGTTGCCACCTTCTGGCATGAGCTTCCCTGTCTATCACATACGTCACCTAAGGTTCTTCTACAGATGTCTCTTTGGAGAGCAGGAGAGCAGCCCTGGTGGCAGTCGCCCTCCACTTATGCAAGGACTGTCACAGTGAGTCTTGCCTAGCACCAATATCGCTACCTTTTCAGCACCAAGTTCACACCTGTTTTTCTCTCAGGAGTTTGGCAGCATACAATGAGATTTTTAATCAGATCTTGGTTGTTGTTGTTATTGCTGTTGGTCAAATAGATTTTAGATACACTTATAGCTCTCTGTGTTGCATGCTTATATGTTTAATCCATATGTTTTCGTCATGTGTTTAACATTTTATCATTGTAAACTACCCAGAGAGTTTTGATTACTGGGTGCTATGGAAATGTAATAAACACAATCTATCTCTCCCCCCCCCTCAAACACACAACTCAGATAATGCAAAGTAGCAAACACCTGGTGTTCCTTTTCATCAGATTCCAAGCTAAAGCCAGGCTTTGTTTTAATATCTGTAGTCCGTTGTACCTGAGGAAGCCAAGAATTATCTTTGGCTGTGCCTGAGCTTATTTTCATGCTGCAATTATTTGGCATCAAACACAATAATAAATGATTCCCCAGCTCTTGGCCCCAAAATGATGATTTAAAGGGAACTTTGGGGGTGGAGTGGATATTGAAGAAAAGCAAAGCCAGGCCCAATACCACTTCGAAGTTTTACTGTTCCATTTGTTATCCTTCAAGGCTGAGGTTTCATAAACAGTTTGAAAACCAACATAAACATCCCTGAAAGCTCAGTCTGGAGAAATACAAGCTGCAGCTTGAAATGAGTGCCTGCAGAAGAGCCATTTTGCCTGTGGCCCTTGGTCTCTCATGTCCTGCAGCTGCCCAACCTCCATGAAAAAACACAGCTCTCACTTCACCAAGACAAAATAGATACTGTATGTGCTTTCAGAATGTATTTCTAGATAATCTAAAGATATAGATCTACACTTTTAATGTTATGGGACAGAAAGAAAGATAGATAGGAAGCTGTGTCTTTCACAGCACTGGCTATTTTCAGTGACTACCAGTGCCTCTTCAGGGTCTTACACAGTGGTCTTTTCCAAGTGTATCTGGTGATGCTAGGACTTGAGCCTGGGACTGTTTCTATGAAAAGCCAATACTCTGGCACTGAGCTGTGGTCCTTTTTATGGTCCTAAAAGGCTGCATGGGAACTAAGTTTCATTTTAAAAAATCCATTTGCAGCCCTGAAGGCATTTTCAAGCACAATAGGGAAGTTATGTTAGTACATTCCCAAACTTCTGGTCATATTTGAAAAATGTGGGCATTCAGATGTGTATTTTTTTCCAAAAATATGCACACATTCATGCGTTAATCTTTAGAAGGAACAAGTGCACATTTGAGAAATGCACAAAGTCCACAATTTTTGTCAGATGCAATGAAAAAGAGTTCACAAAGGAAAAGGAGAATGAGCTGATTGAAACATCAATGTGAAATTCAAGAATTTCACCAAAGTTCCTGATTTTCCTATCTCTAGCTTTCCTTTACCTTCTGAATATAGCAAATCAGAAAAAGAAATATCACTATTCCCTTCTGCTCTGAACTGCATTCCATTACTGCTTTAGTCTGATTGGAAACTGTCAATTTAATTCTAGAATGGAGAGTCAGCAACTTGCTTTCAGTTGTTCCAGTGTATTTGTGTTTGTTCTCCTTTACTGAGGTCAGGGCTGTGAGATAAGGTGAGTCTAGCACTAGAAGCCAGACAGTAGTCAAGAAAGAAGAGGAAGCCATAATTGCATGGGAAACCAGGAGGCAGGTTCAAGGAAGAAGCCCGACCAAAATATCACCCAGTATACATGTACAGGGCAGACACCGGGAGACCTCATTGTTCCAGCAGGGCTCAGCTACAACAGGAAGCCTTTTTGTGGTCCTTCATGGACAGATCCAGTGATCATCCCTGGATGGCACTTTAGGCAAATCCATTGGGAAGAAGCCCATTGAGGAGTACTAGTCCTGATGGCTATATGATGTCTGCAGTAGTCAGCATGCCTCTGCAGATAAACTGCTGGAGAACATAACCTGCAGGGTACTATAGTCAACCTGTACATTTTTCACAGGCAGTTGGTTGGCCATTATGTGAACAGATGCTGAACAAAATGGACTCTTACTCTGATCCAGCATGTCCCTCTTGTGTTCTTCTATTTTCATGACTAGGGCTATTGTGAGCTATGGTTCTCTGGTTTCCTGTAAGCAGTAGCCTTGTCCATCAAAAGAAGACACCCTGGAATCAGTGGCAAGAGACAGAGGAGTTCTGTCAACTTATCCTTATCAGATAAGTCCATTAAAAATGTTTTCCTTCAAGTAAACATTTTTTGAACATATTTGTCACATGCTACTGAGTTAAGTTTTTTATACTATGATTGTTCTGGTAAAATCTTTTTTGTTTTGTGGTCCTTTGGGACTTTAGAGCATATTTCTATTGTGTCTAAGCATAATAATCTATTTGCATCTCTTTGAAAATACATTTAAGAAATAATAGATCTATGATAGACTCACTATGTCATAGTGAGAACAAGAACAGGGCAAGAATGTAGAAATTGCATTTCTGTCCATAAACTGAGACACAGGTTGGAATTTTCTTCATTTAGGGTCTTGTACTTAATGAATGCCAATTTCTTTGTTCCATAATATTTTTGCAGGATAATAATTTCCAAATATATAGCAGTAATTATATTCCTTCAATTTTTCTATCTGTCCCTGAAAGGTTCTTCAGTTTATTGTTTTGACAAGAAGAAGGGAGCAGGTGGCAGGTGTGGAAAGAAGTATTATCCCAATGCATGCCCTCAGGAATTATGTATCCTTAAAATGCAAAAGAAATTGTCAGCATCACATCATTGACAAATGGTAAATAGTGGAAAAAATCAAACAAAATAAAAAAGTAAAACAAATAAATAAAACAAATGCCCATGCACAGTTGGTTCCTTTTAGTAATTTAAAATGCATGTGTTCTGAGAAAAAAATACACGTTTACAGTTTTGATTCAGAATTTGGGATGCCAAAAGAATCCAGTCTTTGTGCATTCATTTATACATTGACCTGATCTTAGGGATGTAACAGAATTAGATTGGTTCAGATTTATTGGAGAAATCTGCAATGGATTCAAATGGATTTGGTTTTCTGTTAATCCAACCTACAGACTATGCAGTGGACCAGCTGCTCTTAAATCAGTCCAATTCTGTAAACATGCCAGCTATATGTAAAAGAAAGAAAGAAAGAAAGAAAGAAAGAAAGAAAGAAAGAAAGAAAGAAAGAAAAGAAATTCCATCAATCAATGGATAACAGAATGAAAGATGCATGACAATCTGCAAAGTACAGATTGAATGGATTTAACAAAATCCAGACATCTCTAGTTCACTAATACACAATTCATTATCCTTTGGATAGTACATTTCTAGTTCTAGACAAAAATATTATATAGAATTCATACATACATTTAAAAAGTTGTGCATAAAATTGTGTATGTGACGAATGTGTTGCAAATAAAATGCATATCTTGGGAAAAGCTGCATATGGAAATATATTAAATGCTTATGCAGATGGTTTTGTTTTGTTTCAATAATACTCTGAAATTGATGCCAAAATGGAACGGAATGGGTCTATGTTTGAAAACATGTGAAACTGACACAGACATGGGCTATTTGCCAGTTCCCTCCTGATGTGAAACTGACATGAAACAGACGCGAGCTATTTTGCCATTCCTTCCTGATCTGGACATCCTGGAATGATGTGTAGAATGAGATGAGAATTTGGTTATTCTCTGACTTTCACACTCCTCAAAGGTTCTGATGTGCTTCTCAGTTCAAAAATTCCAATCAAAATGCATTTAAATTGGTCATTTTTAGAGAAAATACATATTGAAATAGTCCCCCCCCCGAACAAATAGATATGTAGATAAATGACAGACAGACAGACATTCTTATTCTGATGGAAAATACATTTTAAATATTAATTTAATTTTGTGGATGCAAGCTAAAATGGGCCAAAAATAGATGGAATCATCCTTCTCTACTTGGAACAGTTTTATGTTATCCATTCTACTCAGCAGGGCTCTCAGACATTCATGCCTAGTGTCCTACTTATTCTTGATCTTCCCTTTACCAGGTATCTGACCTTTACCTTGCCTCTGGTTCTACCATGACTTGTCAGCATCTGACCCTTGCCTCTTCCGACTCTGCTTTTGCTTTTGGTCCTTCTGCCTCCTGCTAAGACCTCCATCACCATTCCTAGTCCTGGTAGTCCAGTCATAGACACTTACAACTGATGTTCTAGAGCTAACATGCTGAGGGTAAATCTCCCTGATATGCAATCGGAAGCTGTGGTAGGGAAAATATGTCACCATGGCTTATTTCCCCCTATGTAATAATGTGAACTTGGTCTAAAGGTCATTGAAAGGCCCAAGTCACCCCATGGCCAAGTGAGGATGAGAACCTGGATCACCTGAGTCCCCGTCCAACACTCTAACTGCTATGCCACACTGGACTTCAAATGTTGGAAGCCATGCAGGACTTGAGCAACCAGAATGGCGCTGTGCTGATGACAGTAATGGTGAAGGGAGGGGGATTGGGACTATGGGGCAAAATGCCAAAGGGTTTATGAAGCTTACAGTGTAATCCTGTACACATCTTCTTGAAAGTAAGTCATGCTGAATTCTGTGGGACTTATTTCAAAATAAATTGGTACAGGATTGAAGCCTTGACTCCCTGTGTTGATTTAAAGCAACCAGGCAGAGTTTTGGCTTCTGATCCATGGAGCTTGTTATATACTGGAAATTGTTATTTTAAAACATCAACAACAAAAAGGGCATAGTAATCTATCCCTGACTCTGGCACTTTTGGTAACTGAGTTATCTATTTATTAAATTTGTACTTAATTAAAGTCCTGTGGAATTTCTAGGGTGTCATACAGCACAGTAAAAGCTTTTGTTTCAATTCACATAAACATCTGCCAACTTTTAAAATGGTTGTTTTTACAATGTGTGGAGTGACATGACCTCATATCCTTGTCCACCTTAAACTTAACAGAAACCAGGTGGTGTGCATTAGGAGAGGAAACTTGGAGGATCCTGTTGTAAACGGTTCATTACAATAAATTAGAAGCAACTGGGTATTGATAAAAGACTGACATTAAAAAAAACAAACAAACAAACCCTAGAGTGAGTATCAATTGAAATTAGGCTCAACTGATAAGGAATGCTGTTGGAAGTAAATTTAAAAAACAAATAATCAGATAATAAAAAATAAACCCATTAGTCCATATTCTAAATAACTGTTTGAGTAATCCTTTTAAATAAGCCATGAAAAAAATTCCCTGTGATTTACAGTGTAATGAATGCCAGCTCAGACTATATCTACTCAGAAGTCAGTCCCTCAGTTATAGGATTGCATCCAAAATCCTTGTGTTAATGAATGGCAGGAACCTGAGACCTGCCAGAATGAATCAATCATCCCCATTTATTTCTGTTTCTGTATTTATGTAGTAATGTAATACCTATATTTTGGCTAATGAGACAAAGACTTTTATTATGATGGAGAAGTGAACTTTTATACTTATGTACTGCACAGACAATCTCTGCTGATCAGAAGCTCTGGATCTGTGGAAAGCAGGGGTGGACAACTTATGGCACCCTAAATGCTCCGGGGGATGGTGGAGGACAGGAAGGCCTGGAGGAATGTTGTCCATGAGGTTGCGATGGGTCGGACACGACTTTGCAACTAACAACAACAAATGCTTTGGCTAGAACCCTAGCAACTACTTCAATCTAGCAACTACTTCCAAGAACTCTCCTTTTGAGTCCCCTTGGCCCTCTTCCCTCTGAGTGGACCCTTTTGGAGACAGGCAAGTCTCTTCTCTAGTCTCTCCCAACTTTGTGTCATGGGGTCAAGAATTGTACCAGGCTCAGCTGGCAGTAGAAATTCTTCACCCAGGACCCCACCCTTTAGTTGTAAATCCTGACCTTTTTTAATGTCCTCCTGAATAGGTGGGAAGGGAGCCCTTGAGATAAGCTCTTCCACTTCTTCCATTTCAACATCCAAGGATTCTGGTTCCTAGGGTCTGACAAGTGCAAATTCATCTGACAAGTGCAAATCTATCTGACCTTAGAAAGCACCACTTTCATTCTCAACATCATCCCCCACAGTGGCTCCTTTGGGGAAAAGATTGCCTGCCCCCAAGTGCCAAGATCTGCCCTCCTCCAGACATTGCATCTGGCCATAATTGAACCAGGAGTCCAGAATGGCCTGCAATTTGGACTCCTTCTTCCCTGCCCCCAGAACAGGGGTCACGGTTGCTTCTTGGGGGTGAAGTGGGTGCCTGGCCAGCACAGGGGACAAAAGGGAGAGGTTAAACACTGGGTGTATTCTCACGGAAGGAGGCAGCACTAGCTTGTATGCCATCGGGTCTGGAAGGTAGAAGCATCAGAGGCATCGTCCTAGGTTAAGTCTGCCAAGGGCAAAAAGGAGACCAAATCGTCTTGCTGGTAACAACATAGCAGTGGAGATACTGCTCTAAATGGCTGAATACTACTCTAGAGCTACTAGATTGGAGGTGGTGGGCCAAGGATAATCAAAGGTCCACCTGAAGGAGACTAGGAGTTCTTTCCAAAAATTCCCTGTGAATTGGGTACTATAACCTGAGATCAGGGCCTGGGGTTAGCCATGCAGACAAAAGACATGTTGCACAAAAACCGTAGTCATGGTTTTTGCAGAGGGGAAGGCTTTGTAGGCAATGAAATGAGCCAGTTTTCTGAAAAGGACTGTAATGACAAGAACTATGATGTAGCCAGCAGACTCTGTGATGAAATCAAGGAAGAAGGTGTGCTGCAGTCTGGAGGGACTGGTATAGAGTGCAGCATGTCAGCAGCCTCCCTGAGGGTGCTTAGCAAACTGAGCAGTTGTGCTAATGAACATAGGTCTTGACAAGGGATTAGAAGAGAAATTGTCTTTTTCCTTTCTCACTTCCCTAGAAGAAAAGCCCTGCTTTGCAGAATTTGTTCTAAATAACTCCCACCCTTTTTGTGGTAGGCTCTATACCCCTGCCCACAATGCTCTGGAAGAACCAGTCTGAACTGCAAGGAAGATGCAAAGAGGACCCCGGGCAGCCCTCTTGCTGCTGCCCCTCCAGCTGAAGGTTCCCGGGGAGCACTTCTTTGCTTAGTACATCCTAATGTTGTTGAGGTTAATATGCCTCTGCTTCTAATGACACACTTTCCTTTTTTTTTTTTTTGCCCTAGCAAGCTTTGAATTTAATTAGTTTAACCCCAAACATTTTGATACTGATACATTTTTCTGCTGTGTGATGTATTAGGACTTTGAATTAGTCATTGAAAGGTTTGTAGGCTAAATGTCCATTTTCTTTTGGTGAGTGTTCCTGTGAATGGAATGCTTTTGTATCTTTAGGGAAATTGTGATGCTTTTGTTAGTTTTGCTAATATAGCTAAATTATGAAATGTGCTTGATACAGCAATGACTGCTCTTGGAGCATATTTTTAACACATCTCACATATGATTTTTTTTTTTTTTAATTCCATAGGTGGGATTTTAATACTGTAACCAGCTGCTTCCATCTTGGTTCTTTCATCATGCCTGTCAAAGACCATCAATGCCACTCATCACATGGACCCTACAAAATCATTGATTTACTCTGACCTATAACTGAATTAGACTGTAAATATTTCCAATTTTGGACAGAAAAATAATAGGACTTCTTTCTGTCTAAATCTGCATAGGATTGTACCTTTAGGTCTCCACTGAGTTTATTGTGCATAAAGTCCTATCTGCTTTCATTGTTGCATACTTGTTTGTTGTGTTTTTATGGTTTTAATTTTTGCTTTACACTGCTTTAGGAGGTTTTACTTTAAAAAGGTAGTTTATAAGCCTTTTAAATCAATACCTTATTTGTAGTCCTCAATACTTTCATTTTTTTTCCTTCATTCTTTCCTTGAAAATGTGGACTCTGTATTGCCTAGAGGAGCCTACATGAGTAAAGAGGAAGTAAAGAAGGAACCCTGCTGGTTAGATCAAATGATGGTCCAATACAGTCTAAAGCAATATAAACTAGTTGGGTTGCAACATTTTTGTAAGATTTTTGAGTAAAAAAAAGGAAGCCATGGTACATCCCTAGGCATTGAAGCTGTTTAGTGATGAAGATCTCTTTCTGTATCTGCTGCTGTGTTTATACTGTAGATAGGCTTTGAGCTACAGGTTCAGAGATGGGGATGGAAAGGCTGCACTATTCTTCATACCCTGGTCTCTCCCATACCCTTCTTTCACGTTCCTGCCCTCTGGTTTGCCTCCCTTTTAGACCTCTCCCATGTAACTTAGTGATATCCAAAACAGTAAGCACTATTCTTTCCACAGAGCTGTGAACTGGTGATGGGCAGGTGGAGATGCAATACTATAGTCCATTCTCTGCAGCCATAGCAGGAGGAGGGGGTTGCTGCAAAGACTCCTGTGGTGTCTGGGATGGCTGGGGAATCCTGGGTTCAAAGAATTGCTCTTCTCATATGTGGGTGGTGTCCATGCTTGCACTATCTCATTGAGGAGCACAATGGAACATTTCATGTTGGGTACATTTTACTTTGCCTAGTCCTTGTCAAGATATTCTGTTCATATAAATGCACAGAGGAATACTGCCTGGGCAACGTAAATGCCTATATCCCTTGTATAGCAAATTTGATTTAAATATAAGATTATTCCTATGGATTCTTGAGATGTTTATTCTTTTCAGGTTTGCTTAAATAGTCAATGTTGGACTCTCTTCAAAGTAGGCTGCATTTTTCTAGCATTTTAGTTCAGTTGGCCACTGCCTAGCTGAACAAATCAGAAGTGTGTGTGTGTGTGTGTGTGTGTGCCACGCACATGCACATTCTTAATGAAAAAAATAAACACAGTTCAAAAGTTTGAATCTGATTTATATGCTGCTAGGCAGGATAGGGTCTAAAGCTTGAATTTATTATAGTTGTGTTAGGTGTTTCCTGATGTTAGATTTTCAGACAAGCTGGTGTTGAGAGAGGTTGTCAACTCAGCAGGAGAAGAATGTAAGTGGGCAAGGGACCCTGCTACTAATATAGAACAGATTTTGTACAATAGCACTGCTTTCGGGGCTGCATTCACATGGAATGCTGTCCGCTCAGTCATCTTTTTTTCTTTCTTTTTTTTTTGCTATCAGACCTTTAAACATTTGACAAGAGGCAAGAAGGCTAAAGATAGAAGTAAGTATTCTGAACATTCATTGGAGTTATCAGCAAATGCTGTCTGTGTATGTGTGAGCATCCGGTTACCTACCAGTTCATAGAAAAAAATGTTACCAGTGCATGTAAATTAAAATTAGAGAAACTTGCATAGCTCAGTACTAAGCTCAGTGGACTATTCCAGTATGGATATTGACACCAGAAGTGTGTAGACACCACAGTTCTTTGGATTGCAAAAAAAAACCCAAGGGATGTGTCTTGGAAGTTTCCGTTTTTATGTAGTGTTCAGCCATTTTGAATGCAAATGTGTCAGCGACTCCAGTCAGGGAATGATCATTGCTTGACTAAGACTTGTGGGCTGATGATGACCAGATATTGGATGGGCCTCCTGGCATCTGAGCCCCTCTTTGTGCAGCACTGAGCAGCTGAGTTTAGAGGCATCTTCGTTTCCTTCAAGGTCCTGGAGTGAGACTGGGAATCTGGAAATTGTGGGAAATTAATATGGCAGCTGGATGGCAACAGCCAAGACTGCTTGAAGAACAGTTTTCTTTTCAATGAGGGAGAAACAAGGCAATGCAGGTACCTCTAGTGCAGCCGGCTGGGGCTGAAGCTGCCTGAGGATGATGGCTGGCCATGAAAAGAATGGAGCAGCCCAAACACTGATTTCCTGTTGCTCACAGTTGTTTGCTTTATCTACAGAAATATTCAGCATCCTCCCCTCATGATACTCGGTCATTTTCTGAAGCTTATTGGTTGGAGATAAAAGGAAGCAGTTCTTCACACAGTGTATGTTTTAAGTGTGTGGCTCACCCCAGAAGATGTACTGATAGCGAACAACTTGGATGGTATTAAAGGATGGTTAGACAAATTCTAAGAGGAGAAGCCCATCCATCACTACTGGCCCTGATGGCTATATGCTATCTGTACTGTCAGAGGCAGTATATCTCTATATGCCAGTTGTATATCCATGGATGAAAGTGTGCTATTGCACTCATGTCCTGGGTAAGGGTTTCACACAGGCAGATGGTTACTGTGTGAACTGACTGAGGTAGATGCTTTGCCTCTTCTTGGGTGGCTCTTCTTGTGTTCTTGACATTCTCAGCATGGCTCAAAATGCAGTCTTTAAAAAGGAAATGAAAGTAGAGTCACCCTGAAAGTCTTGTCTAGAGAAACCTTCTTTTGGAAACAATGCTAATGAAGTTTCACTAGGTAAGCTGCTTTTTGCTCTGACGAATGTACTGGAAACATTAGTACTTCCCACTGGGTTAGTCATGAAATAGAAATTGGAAAAATGAAACACAGCAATGCAAAATCTGGACTGAACTGCAAAGAAAACTAAACACACAGCTTGGAGGTGAACAGGTCCTGGAGCTCAGATGTCTGATGGGTTTAAATGAAAAAAGCATGCCTGACATATTATTTTTGTAAAAGATGTGTTTGAGAAATGGCTATTTTTAGAAACTTTCCCTGCCCTTTTGAGTTCATGTGAAGTTTATACATCAAGCTTCATAGTCTATGAATTCTGGAATGAAAACAAATTCCAGTTCTTTCCCTGGTAATTGAGACATTTCACCCTCCTTTGATATAATTATATTGTCAAATGGAGGACTATTCAAGTAATTAGTAACGTAATTAGGGGAGCTTTTGTGCTCGCTCTGTCTTCAGCTGAAATGCAATCTTTATTTCTAATGCCCTTTGCATTGAGGCAGATTGCTGAAGAAAAAAGAGAGGCTTTAATGAACATGGGATCCATGAGAAATTGAAACATTGTATTTTTATGGCTATCTTGGAGACAGACTTAACTCACCATCTTTAGCCAATAAAAGATAGGTCATGAGAGAAGTAGAACTGTGAGACATAATATAACTTTACATCTGCCAAGGGTTTGGTGTTTCCCATGCCAAGGGATAATATGTACCGATAATAATTAGATTCTTTGCAAAAACAGTATCTTCTGGCAATGTACTGATATGACTGTTAAACTCTGGATTGTAATGTTAATTGCTACACTTGGACCAAAATTCAGATCTGCTCAGTTGAAGAGTGTGTGTTACTCCCCTTCTTTTACTTTTAGTTCCAATAACCCAGGATCACAGAGGAGAGATTCAGTAAACTGTGCATTTCAGAAGCAAATCACGATGAGTCTTAACACTGTTGGAATTTGCTTTAGATGGTGCATTCAGTTCAGCATTAAAAGGCACTGTCCTATGGACTCTCATAATCTGGGGGGCCATAAATTCATCTGTAGTCCCAGGTCTGAGAATCTGTGTTCCCGCTGCTGAGACTCCAAAGTCTTCACACCACTCCCCTTGCAGGCAGTGCAAAAAGAATCACGCCAACATTGCCCCCCTGGGATTGCAGCTGTACCTTGGAAGGGGGAAAAGAGGCAAGCCAAGGGTGGGAAGGAGAAAGACTGGAGATGAAGACTTATGCCAATTCTCATCTGCATCCTTTCCTCCCCAGAACTCTATCTAGATGGCCAAAAATAACTGGCAACATAAAATTCCTGGCATGAGACACAGCAGTGGTAGAGATGATTGCTGTTTATCTCATTCTGGTCATTGGAGCCAGATAAGCCTCTGGGTAAGGGGGCTTCTGTGCACCAGAGGTACAGAGAGTAGGGTTAGCATACGGTGACTCCATCCTTCCACCTTTCACAAGGTAGGCCCATGTATCATCAGAAGATTGAGATATTCGAAATTAGCTAAGTGTTTAAGCTGTCCCACTGAAGGAGCCTGTTAGAGACCTTAAGATCTGCTTTTAACTAGATATGGGGATATACACAACTGAGTAACTAAAGCATGGGTCCATTACTTTCCTGTTAGTTTTGTACGATATGATCTATAACTTCAACCTGAATGAAAGGAAATGTGGAGTAGTATTATGTTCCAGTTCACTAATTATTCAAACTTATTCCATTTGCAATCCCAAAAGTGAAGAATCATAAAAAGTGCTGTCTTCATTTTAATAACCTCACCAATTTAAGAAAATCCATTCTAGCATTTAAAGAGTTGTAATTGTTGTTGTTAGTTGCGAAGTCGTGTCTGACCCATCGCGACCCCATGGACAACATTCCTCCAGGCCTTCCTGTCCTCCACCATCTCCCAGAGTCCACCCAAGCTCACACCAACTGCTTCAGTGACTCCATCTAGCCACTTCATCCTCTGCCGTCCCCTTCTTCTTTTGCCATCTACTGTTCCCAGCATTAGACTCTTCTCCAGGGAGTCCTTCTTCTCATTAGGTGGCCAAAGTACTTGAGTTTCAGGTTCAGGATCTGGCCTTCTAAAGTCAGGGTTGATCTCCTCTAGGACTGACCGGTTTGATTGCCTGGCGGTCCAAGGGACTCTCAGGAGTCTTCTCCAGCACTACAACTCAAATGCCTCAATCCTTCAGCGCTCAGCCTTCCTTATGGTCCAGCTTTCACAGCCATACATTGCAACTGGGAAAACCATAGACTTGACTATACGCACTTTTGTTGACAGGGTGATGTCTCTGCTTTTTAGTATGCTGTCTAGATTTGCCATAGCTTTCCTTCCCAGGAGCAAGCGTCTTTTAATTTCTTGGCTGCAGTCCCCGTCTGTGGTGATCTTGGAGCCCAGGAAAATAAAATCTCTCGCTACCTCCATTTCTTCCCCATCTATTTGCCAGGAAGTGAGAGGACCGGATGCCATGGTCTTCGTTTTCTTAATGTTGAGTTTCAGGCCAACTTTTGCACTCTTCTCCTTCACCCGCATCAAGAGGCTCTTTAGTTCCTCTTCACTTTCTGCCATGAGAGTGGTATCATCTGCATATCTGAGGTTGTTGATATTTCTCCCAGCAATCTTAATCCCAACTGGTGATTCATCTAGCCCCGCCTTTCTCATGATGTGCTCTGCATATAAGTTAAATAGGCAGGGAGACAATATACAGCCTTGCCGAACTCCTTTCTCAATTTTGAACCAATCAGTGGTTCCGTGTCCAGTTCTCACTGTTGCTTCTTGGCTTGCATATAGGTTTCTCAAGAAACAAATAAGATGGTCAGGTATTCCCATCTCTTTAAGAACTTGCCACAATCTGTTGTGATCCACAATCAAAGGCTTTAGCATAGTCAATGAAGCAGAAGTAGATGTTTTTCTGGAACTCCCTAGCTTTCTCCATGATCCAGCGTATGTTGGCAATTTAATCACTAGTTCCTCTCCCTCTTCGAAATCCTGCCTGTACTTCCGGTAGTTCTCAGTCCACATACTGCTGGAGCCTAGCTTGTAGGTCCACTGCTTGGCAGTGGTTCAGTTTCTACCTGGCCGGCCAATACCAGAAGGTGCTGGGGAACTATGGCTATGTGCCATGGCAACTCTGCCATGGAGTTCCACAGGGTTCCATTTTGTCCCCCTTGCTTTTCAACATCTACATGAAACCACTGGGAGAGGTCATCAGGAGGTTTGGGCTGTGGAGTCACCAGTATGTGGATGACACCCAGCTCTACCACTTGTTTACATCTATTCCAGATGAGGTGGTGGCTGTGCTGAACCGGTGCCTGGCCAAGGCAATGTGTTTAAACTTATGAATAAACAATTCCAACAATAGCCACTAAACATGGATCGTTTATTAAAGCCACCCTGGTAGCAGCCATAAACATCAAAACTATGCTATGGGCAGGTGACACAGTAATCTTCTAAGTGTTTGAGTCTTGCTCCCAGAATTCCTGAACAATGTCCATGGTGGCTGAGGTGCATGGTCACCATAATCTAAAACCTCTGAAGGTCATTAGGTTCTCTGTCCCTGATCTAAGCTATCACCTTCGCTTGAAAAAATAATTTCCTTAAAGGAATCACACATCATTTGAAAATATATTTTGTGACCACTGCTAATGGATTTCATTGAATGACCCTTGCATCCTGACTCATGGAGAAAAATGCGTCTCTCACATTACTTTCTTCAGTGCGTATAGTTTCACAGGCATACTGTGGTTTCAATACTGCCTCTGATACTGGAGGTATCTTATAACTATCAAATAGCCATCCCCAGTATTAGCCATTGATGGCCTTGTCCTCCCCAAATGTGTCCATTGCACCTTTCAAGGGCACCCAAAACTGTATCCATCACTGCATCTTGAGGATGAATTCTATAGTTAACAATACCTTTCCTTACATGAAAGGCACCTCTACTCCCTGAACACTTTGGCTGCTATTTTCCAGGTATTTTTGTTCATTCTTTGGAGATGAGGAGATGAGAGAGCTGCACAATGTATTCAAATGCTGCCATATCATGCATTTTATATAAATGACCCTGAGCACTGAAAACTGATGGGTATATAAGTACTCTAAATAATGTTAAAGTAAGTCTAATAATAATCATGGAAGCATTAATTCTCTAGGCTGATATGCTCAGCAGATGGATGGGAAAGTGCCTGGGGCAGGCATTTCTCTGGCGTTTATGGTATACTGGCATAATAGTCTTAAACATTGCACAGTGCTGAGCCTTTCTAGAATGCCATGCCTTGATTTTCATAAGCATCTCTTAATCAGTTTCAATGGCCTCTTTATATCACATTAATTAGAAGCCATTCACAATCACATTTTATATGAGCACTTCCTTTTATGGAAACATTCAAGACCAAAGTACCCAGTTGTGTTTTAATGTAAATCACATGCAGTATCTGTTCATTCTCACTCACAAACATTCATGACTTCTAATGGAACATTGAATGGAGTAGCTTTTCCTTTGTTTCCGGCTGTCTGATGTTCTCCCAAACAAGGTCAGAGATTGAGCATGCATTTTATATTTAATACCAAAAGAGAACATATCTGCAGAATATTTCCTTGAACAAGTAATACATCTGTCCTATCATTTCTTACTAGATGGAGTCACTCTACAAGTACCTCAAAGGCTGAGACAAGGAAGAAGGACAAGATCTCCTCTTGGTTGTACGAGAGTTAAAAGAAACCAGATTAGGCTAGACACCAGGAAGAAATTCCTCACTGTCAAGGCAATAGAACAATGGAACTCATTACCTGGAAAATTTGTGGGCTCTCCCTCACCGGAGACACTGAAAAGGTGTTTTGCAGTCATCCAAATGGGATGAAGTAAATTATTGTCCTGCAATAGCAGGGGGTTGGACCTGATGACCTTCTGGCTTCTTCCAATTCTATGAATCTATGATCTAGTACTTGTCACTCAGGAGAATCTGAGAACCTCTCACTTAGGTTCTTTGAGAGAAAGTAATGTGCAGTAGGTATAGTTTGGGAGAAAAGGCAGCCTAGTTAAATTGGTTTGAAATTGGGATTGAGAAGCATTTGAGTTTGATTTCCACAAGGCCCTTCTTGGCCAGTCCTGAAATCAAAATTCATGGATATTCATGGATAATGTATGCCTGTCTCTGAGAAGCCCTTAAACCAGCTGCTTTACATTATGTTACAGGGTCTTCAATCAGGAAGCAGCCTTTTACCAGGTACACCCCTATGCAACTCCTGTCTATGAGGAAGGAGCCTTCGAGCAGCTGGCCCAACTCAGTGAGGTGGCTGTGGCTTGGCCCGCAGCCTGGGGACATGGATCACATATTTAAAAATGGATTTAAACAGTTAGAATTTTCTTACCTTCAATTCTTCTTTAGCGTCTTCCTCTCTCTCTCTTCCGCCCTCCTCTCTTCTGTTTCTTTCTCCATATTCCTGCTGTATATATGCATGTAATGGGGGGAGGTGGGGAGAGCCGGCACACGTGCAGTTGAGCTGTTACAATTTGGCGCATGTTCCAGCTCTGCTCAGTTTCAAAGAATGCCTGTGCCAGCTCAGAACTTTTGGATTTGCTTGGAGATTGTTTTCTGAGCTGGGCCGGATAAATGAGCATGGCGGGCCTGCAGGCCATAGTTGGAGGACCCATGCCCTTAGTTATGCATTGCTACATGTGCAGAGGCACTTCACTTACCATTGAATTGGTGGTTTATTTATTTATTTATATTGCGATTTATATCCTGCCTTTTTCATACAAAGGGCTCAAGGCAGCTTACATCATCTCTCCTCCTCCATCTTATCCCCACAACAACCACCCTGTGAGGTAGGCTGGGCTGAGAGTCTGTGACTGGCCCAGAGTCACCCAGTTGGCCCCATGGCTGAGCGGGGACCAGAACCCAGATCGCCTGAGTCCCAGTCCCAGGCTCTTCACCACTACGCCACACTGGCTCTCACACTGGTTAGGCAGGACTTATGACAGTGAGCACAAGAATGGAGGGAGGCAAGTCTGGTAGCACATGCTCCCTTTCCAAGGGTGCAAGGAGAAAAGTTGGGAGAACATGCATGGCTATGTTGCAAAGGAGCACATTTAGTTTGCTTTTCAAGAACCTCCCATAGCCACAAATGTTAGCAACAAAATGGCCAACAACATCATGGCCACACTGCCACACAGACATACTTTTTCCATTACTTTTTCATTAATCAGACTGGGCACGTGTATTTTAAAGCTCAGATAGCCCTATATATGCCACCACAGTCATAATTCTTTTCTGTTTACATGAAACATGCTTTTGGGGGAACCTACAAAAGAATGAACACACACACATGCACACAGACTTGTAAAGAGAAAGAATAGCAGCCTGCCTACATTTCGTAGCATTGGCCTTGTCAGTGTTCTTTAAATACGTTACTGAAGGAAGAGAGCTATTAAATGCTGAATTTAATCTTGCAAGAGTTCAGGAAGGACTTTGATATGAAAGCTTAATGCAGACTGAGCTTGTGTTGCTCAGCTAGGAATAAATAAGTGTGTAAGTAAATAAATAGCTTTCCCTACATCACTTAACTGTATGTTTTGCTTTGATTTTCAACTTAAACAGCTGCAGCACTATCTTTTCTCCCCTTTAAAATCAGTTATTTACAGGGGCTTCTGCTTTGTGGGAGAGACTTGTCTCTTTCATATACTTTGCCTCTCTACCACATTCATGGCACTTATAGAAACCATCCAGGATGGAGGTTAAAGAAGTCTTGCATTTCCTTCCCAAAAGGTAGACTTATCCATCAACACTTGAAAGATGCTTTAACTTATTAATTGATAATCTTTTAATTGATTAAACAGGGGCCAAACTAGACATGATATTAATCTTGTAGGTGCAGTTCATGCGTCAGTTCTTTGTTACGTTAATAATGGTTACAGGGAAGCCTGAGCCAGCTCTGGCTGTTGCACATGGCAAGGGAAAGTTTACCCCTTTCTTTCCCTGACACATATTGAGAAAAACTCCCTTTTGTAGGCATTATTATCATACCAAGGCATATTTTTATGGTGTTAACTGGGACTTCCCTACAATGGCAAATAGCACTTTCAGAGAAAAGAGTTTTGTTCAGATTCGAACAGGGCTTGAGAGTTACATCCATGTCTTCCCTCTCCACAATACCAAGGCTGGTCCAGTTTCTCTGAGTTTGCTGTTTACAAAACAAACATGCTTTACAGGATTGTTGTTTCATACTTTAAATTTTATTTTGTATTGCTCTGATATATATGTTCACTGTATAATATAAGCATTTTAGTGTACACAGCTTAAAGATCTATTATATTAACCAGCATTGACTCTAAGCTCGAACTCACTCTACATATGGACTGCATGGTCCTTAAAAATATTTTGTTTACCAATAAATTTGGATGCTGACAAAGCTCAGTGAATAATACCAAAAGCTACACATAAATTCCATTCATGAAAATATTTTCTAGCTTGGTTTCAAAAGTTCTATTATCTTAAAGATGGGGGACACCTCCAAAATGATTTTCATTTCCACTCAATAATAGGCAGTACAGTTAAACTATTACTATTGTTGTTGTTATTATTAATTTCATTTCAATGTTACCTAATAGCTTGAGCTCTCTGGACTGTTTACAGCAACAGTTACAGAGTAGAATACATAATTTCTACTATTTCTAAAGGACACTCCTCTACATGAAGGCTGTTTAGTTCATGCCTAAGGAAAAGCTAGAACTTAAACCTTTCCATCAAAAACACGTGGGCAGGGAATGGTTTTATTTTATTTACAAAATAAATTTCATTTACAATAAAAAATTGTAAATATTTTTTTTGCAAAATTATATTTACAAAAACTCAAATAAATAAATAAATAAAGATGATTGCTATGTTTGCATAGGGGCATATAGATTAGCATATTCAGAGTGCACTCTTCTGCGCTCCTTTCTTTGTGGGGTGCAGGTCCCACATAACAATTCACAATTTCCATGTTGGGTCTGGTCTCAGCAGAATGAGATTGGGGAAATGCTGAGATGGGAGATTAAGCCAATTCGGGCCACAGGCATGGGAAGATCCCCCTCCTCCCTTCCCCACCAGTGTGCTCCTGGATTTAAAACTAAACTTCCTTCAATTAGAAAGTGAGCACATCAGATTTGAGTTTTCCATCTCTGCTATTAACTGTTCCTGCTAACAGGAATTTCTAGCAGCAGCAACAGTAGTCCTGGCAGCAGGGTAAAAAGGGGACTCGATCCTTCTTTGAGTCAACAATATGTTTGTGCCAGCGGCTTAAATTTGGGGGATAACTCAGAGCTCCTTCTGGGGCTCCTCTTTTCACTATTTTCTTTCTCACCAAAGCCCACAGGGGCAACACTTCTTAATGACATCACCTTTGCTCTGACAGGCACTTCTGGAGGGTGGTAACAGCATATGGCTGAGGGGTGGGTGAATTTTGTTCTCCTCACAAAGGTCAGCTGATAGTCCCCTGCATAGCCACTGGTGAATGGAGCAGCAGCATGCGGAGGCAGTTGGACTCAGCCCTAAAATCAAAACCCCTCAACAGTTTAAATACTACATGCTGCTGTCAGCAGCGACACGCATGTCCATGTGCAGGAGTGATGTGCACGCACACCTGCTCTCTCTAGTTTCTCTTGTCAATAGCAAGCTGGTCTTCTTCCCAAACAAAATGGCTGCCCAGAGGCTTGGGAAGGTCATTGAAATGGCACTTGGTCCCTCAGGCATCAGGCAGTCATGGGCCATGACATACCATTGCTGAAGAAATAAAAATGTATTGGTGTGGCTGCCACAGGAGGTCTTGAAAAAAATGCTGAACATTTTCTTACCAAATCTTGTCAGCAACCAAGGCTACTAGCAAAACAGGATTAACTATATCAATACCTAGAAGCCATCGCCTGTGAAATGATTACCAAGGGTACTGCTGAAATGTCTGATCTTAGCAGGAATAACATTTTATCCTCTGTACAGAGTGGACTCTATTAGGCTCCAGAAACATCACATTTCTCCTCAGAATGCAGGCACACTGAGGCAATAAAATGCGGCTTTAAGTTGTTCAATTCAGCTGAAAATCTTAGTTTCTAAGTACCTTTTGAAATATCACTTAATTCAGTAAGGGCAGGTAATGGATACCACAGTGGCAATATAATTATGGGCTATCAATTGATTAAAGAGCCTTAGTTCATTAACCATCTGGCTTTTAATTGATTATCCAATTAAATCTAAATAAATTTGCATTTCATCAAAACCTCTTAGGCAGGAGATAACTACCACTCCTAGCCTGAAGACAGCTACTACTGCAAAAGAAAAGGCTATTTCTTACACATTCTGTTTCATCAGCTTTAGCATTTGAGAAAGAGAATAGTCCCTGCTAGGGGGAAAACTCCAGAATCGGCTCCAAAACAAGTAGAGACCTCATCAGCATTGTGGAAAAATATAGATGTATTTTTGCATGTATTTTTACATGTACACTAAAGGACAAAGCACAGAAGAATTAATAGCTTGGAAGGGAAGTCATCACACTAAAATGCAGAAGAGCCATTAAATTTTAAATACAAACGTGGGTGAGGGTGGGAAATCAGATTGAAGTGTGATTGTCTTCTGCATGGTGAAGTGTCCTTGAATTAGTTGCCTCACTAACTGATGGTGCCTAATGTGCAGTTGAAGTCTCTGTTGTTTGATGACCTGACCAAACCAAATAGGGAAGAGCTATTGCCTTCATATAGGCAAACCCTAACCCTAACCCCTTTCAACCCTAACAGTGTACCGCATGCATCCTGCAACCATTGCTGAGCTACAACGGAGGATTGGAAAGGAAATCACTGGCATTCCTCTTGATACGTCACGCAATACAGAATTTCCACAACAGACTGTCAGAATGCGTACGGAGAAATGGAAGACACCTTCATGATGTTATCCTCAACACATAAAATGAATATTGAATGAATATTGATTACCATCATTAATTGCATATCTTATACAATACATTTCATCATAAAATGTATTTTGCAATGTTTTTATTCGTGCATTGAATATCAATTCAAATTTCCCGTTTCCTTGCGCCACCCATTATTAACATCTTCAGGGATGATTGTTCTGCTAGAACAGCTATGACAGTTGAACAGAACCCATTTAAGCCTGTGGTTTTGACTTGCCCTGAGCCAGTTAGACAACTTCACATACATACCAAGGTGAATTCTTTAATGTTGATCGCACCATGAACAATAACCAAGAAACAGCTGAAGCCATACAAGACAACTCTTAAGTCTGTCAACTTTTCTTTTGCTCAAGTGCCCAGACTAAATTGGGTGAGAGAGTACATCTGTGAGGGCTATTAACATGTTTTTCCAGGAAAATGGATAAACAACTCAGGCTTGCAAAATATTCACAACTACTTGGCTCCAATTAGAAGATAACAATGCACCAGTAAGCAACAGATTAGCATCTGTTTGCACATCCTCTTGGTGCAAACAGCTATTTCTCAAGCAAACCAGGGAGGCTACACATAAGATTTTCTCATGTGAATTGTGAGAATAGATTTGTCAATGGCAAGAATGGAAAATTCATATCCATTGGAAGACTCAGTGTCAACAACTAACCAATCCAGCATATTTTTAAATGAAGCCCTTACTAATTATTATTTCAGTGTAACAATCAGTTAACTGAACTTGATAATAGTACAATGTATGTTAAATGGCAGGCGTGTTAAATGTGTCATAATTGTTGGGGGTTTTAAATTAATAGAGGCTTGAAAAACCATATGTTACATGATTTCAACAGCTTTGTTGGCTGCCACAATAGCTGTGAATATTATTCATGAATGGCAAGTGTTTCCTTGGTGTGTGATAGGCAGATGGCATCATTTTTTTTGCATGTTCTTGCCTAGATACAAGCCTGAAAAAGGCAAGTGCAGGCCCCTGTGGACCCTATAATGTGACACTTGTCAGGACACTGGTTCTTGGAACAAATTATGGAGGGCTTTCCAATCAAAGGTACAATGCCCTCCCATTCACCATGGCTCAGCCTGTACGGAGGGATAAAGTTGCTGCGGCAGAGGATTAGAGGAGCTGGGTTTTTGCCCGACAACAGTGATGTCTTAGGTTTGCATCTTTCTTGATCTTACAAGAACCAAGGTTTGGTTTTCTGTCTTGTGAAATTTATGCAAAGAAATAAACACAGGGTCCAAAATGGGCCCATTGCTTCTTGAGAGAATTGTTTTTTCATTGTTTTTTGCCACTGAAAAGCTAAACTCAAAAGCACCAAAGATTAGCCCTTCCTTTTGTGGGAGGTGCGGTGAGGTCCCACCATTGCTCCCATCCTTCCTGATAACTGGAGTGATAGTTCATGAGTTATGCTCACTTCCTTTTATACATTTGTGTCTCTTTTAATCACCACTCTCTTCTTTATCTCTTATTTTCACCCACCCTACATTCTTTCCACATGTTGGCAAGTAAACCAAAAAAGAGAATGAATTTATGTATCTGCACCTCTTATTGCTTGGTTACTCAGATTTTATTTATTTATTTATTTTTGATTACTCCCACAATGGCCATACAGAATAACCAATGATCAGGAGTGTGGAGTTTGGTAACCAAACAATATCTGGACACCAGGTGGGGAATACCAGTAAACTATTTCTTAAATCACTTGAAGGATGGTGCCATGTTATGTTAGCTTTATAAGTAAGATCATGTATGGCTGGGAACATTTTTCTTCCATCTGCAAGAATTGCTCTTTCCCCAGTGTGACTAAGAAGCAGGAATGCACAAATAGGCAAAAGTCAAACATCCCTAAGTTTTCCAAATAACATCCTGAAGTTCATCCTGTCCTCTGTATGCAATAGATGGCATTTTTTTCTTTTAGCCAGAAAATCTGTATTGGTGTATAAATGCCAAGCAAAGACATTTTTATTCACCAGGCATTTTAAAAATTGCTGAATTAATATTTTATATTTTAAAGGAATTTTAATTATTTTTATCACTGTTGTGCCTGAGGCAATTTTATTGACTATTCTAGTTATCTGTCAGAGCATATTGTATATTATTGTATTTTACTTTCTTAATTTTTATCATATGAACATTATTGTTATAGATTTGTTTTGAATTGTACACTGCCCAGAAAGCCCTGAAAGGCTTAGGTACTGGTTTATAGATAAAATAAATAGATAAAATAACCAACCAACCAACCAAATAAATAAAAAATTCTGCACATAGTTTTCCAAATATATACCTCAGTTTTCATCTTGGAAATGAATGCATTCTTCTCTCATCAGTTAAAGCATGTGTGTGTTCATTTTTCAAAAGTATGCATTTTTCATACACATTTTTCCATTTTTCATACACATTTTTCTCTGAGTCACAGTGCAAATTCAAATATGCCCACAGTTTACATCTGAGTCTGTGTCTGGTCCTGCCTGGCCTGACCTGGAAAAGGCAAGTTGATTAAAATGAACTGAAACAGATTTCTCATCTCTTTACTAAGAAATCAGGACAGTGGTATCTGAAGCGTGAAGCCAACAAATGCACAGAAAACTCAGGGAAGATGGGAATGCCAGACTTACCACCTTGCCAGCTTTTCTGTGCCCCTTGCCTGCCACTTGCATCCTCCTGTCAGCCTCTCTTTCCAACAGACTGGCTGGATTGCAGCTCAGTTTGACATTTAGCAAGAGGAGGAAACTCTCCTGAGGCTGGACTGCCTGCTGCTTGGAGACCCCGTCAACTGCTGTGGATCCTCAACAGGCTTTTCTCTGCCTGCCACAGTGGGGGGTGACACCCTGGTGACATCAATCCCCAAAGGGGCCATTCCTTGGAGAGGCCGGCTCTGGACAGATGCAGGGACAAGGGCCACCCCTTGGAGTGCCCTTTGTGACTGTCGGCTCCTGAGTGCCTTTTGTGAGGTAGAGCTCATATGGCTCCATATGCACTCTAGAACCGACAGCAATGAAACAAAACAAGAAATAGCTTGAGTGCATTTGGAGGAAAACTCCTAGTGGATGCAGTTAAGCTGTTGTGTGGCATTTCCGGAGGAAAAGCAATAGTACCCCACTGCCTCTGCCAATCTTCCATTTGTCAGTTGAAATCTTCCAAGCCATGTGAGGTCTATTTCACAGTGGGCCCAAGGACCTTTTAGACCCATCTAAAGCTCACAGTAACAGCGTTCTGTGCACTTTGGTGTTTAGTCATGCCGACCACATGACCACGGAGACTGTCTGTGGACAAACGCTGGCTCCCTTGGCCAGGAAACGGAGATGAGCACCGCCCCCTAGAGTCAGGCATGACTGGACGTAACGTCAAGGGGAAACCTTTACCTTTACCTTTTTTAAAGCTCACAGTACTGGACACGTTCAAGACAGAATCTCTGCATCTGCAGGACTTAGATCCCATGATATAGCAGTTAATTCAGCTGATATGCAAAGCACATTCTTTACTTGGTGAGGCTCAAGGATGTTGATAAGGTGCTTGGGGAGGTTTCTGCAATTACCCCTGCAGTGGTTATCTGCCCCTCTTGGCATATAAAAGCTAGTAGAGAGGGGACAGTTGTCTGGGCCAAGGAGGTGAGCCATGTCTCTCTAGCAGAAACAGGTGGTGGTTGAAGAGATTCTTTTTGGGACCAGGCTATCTTAATATTTTAGGGCACTTATGAACAACCCTTTCCGGGGCAAGCCTCTTGGGTGGGTGGTGGGTAACCAACCCCAGGTACTCTTAGATGAGAGTGGTGAACTGATCCATTTCACAGAATCATAGAATACCAGAGTTGGAAGTGGCCAGAAGGCCATGGGGTGAACTCCCTTGCTTAGTGCAGGACTCCCAGATAAACCATCCCTCTCAGATGGCTGTTCAGTTGCATCCTGAATGTCTCCAGTGCAGGAGAGGCCACAGCTTCCCTCGGTCATGGGTTTCATTGTTGTTCTGTTCTAAAACTCAGGAATGTTTCTCCTGATATCTAGCTAGAATCTGGCTTCCTACTGGGGCAGTGGGTGTGAGCTTGGGTGGACTCTGAGGGATGGTGGAGCATAGGAAAGCCTGGAGGAATGTTGCTATAGGTTGTGATGGGTCAGGCATGACTTTGCAACTAAACAACAACAACAAAGTTAAACCTGTCATTCCATGTCATGTACTCTGGGATGATTGAGAAATAACCCTGTCCTTACTCTTTTTGACAACCTTGCAAGAAGAGTGCTATCATAGCTCGCCTCAGTCTTCTCTTCTCAAGGATAAACATACCCAGTTCTTTCAATTTCTCCTCACAGGGCTTTGTTTCCAGTCTCTGGATCATCTGAAGCCTTTCCAGCTCATCTGTAACTTTCTTAAACTGTGGTGCCCAGAACTGGACACAGGACTCCAGATGAGGCCTAAGTAGAGCTGAGCAAAGGGGCACTATTACTTCACATGATTTGAAAGTGATCCTTCTATTAACACAGCCTAAAATGTCATTTGACTTTTTTGCTACCACATCACATTGTTGACTCAGATTCAGCTTGAAGACATTTCAGAAGATGCAGCTGGTGCAGAAGGCTACAGCCAGGTTAATAACTGGAACCAGACAGTCCAGACATAAAAGACCAGTTGTGGCCTGCCTGCATTGGCTGCCACTATGCTGCTGGAACCAATTCAAGGTGCTGGTCTTAACCTATGAAGTCCTACCTGACATGGGGCAATGATGCCTGTCTGAGAGCCTCTCCCAATGCTGATCTACCCAGACTTGGGCAAAATGCAGCAGTCTGATTAGGAAGCAGGACCAGAAGGTCTGGATGTATAAAATCCAATCTGCCCCATTGGCACTGACTGCCTATATGCTTCCAAGTTCAACCTTACATGGCTTGGGGCTGCACCAATTGGTGCAGCCTCTCCTATCTGTAATCCACCAAGACATAATGATTGAGACCTGGGACATGCCTCTTGCTGCTATGTCTCAGGGTGCCTCAGTTGGTGAGAGCCACAAGGAGGGCTTTCTCAGTGCAGCCCTCAGTTACAAACAAGCTTCCCTCTGAGACCAGACTGACACCAACTGCATTATCTCCTGAGCCCCTTCGTTAAGACTATCCCCTTGCAAGGGCATTTAATCACCCAAAACAGCATGTTGGTGTGCTTTGTCAGTTTAACACATCTCATGTCTCAGTCTGTGCTACTTACTGTGCTTTTCAAAGATTTGCCTTTAAATCTGACTTCTAAATCTGGCTTTTACATTTTGCAATACATTTTAATATTTTATTGTTAGTTGTATGTGGACGTTGTGTTCTCATTGAGTTTTACATGCTGTTGGAAACTGGCCAGAGATCTTCAGCTTTTGGGTGGTACAGAAATAAAATAAATGCAAAAAATAAATGAATGAACAGGCTCTTGCAACGCAGCAGTTACTTCTTGCCCTTCTCATTCCACCTCCTTTCTTCTTTTGAAATTCAGCTCTCTCAGCAGAAAGGTAAATCATGCTGCAGTTTCCAAATATTCCCATCGGTTTATGGGCATCTCACCAGTAAATAAATAATGTAATGTAAACCAGTACTTGCTGCCCAAATGTTCTACATACTGTGTTAATCAAGATAACCATTTTAACTTTTCATTGCTATTTATTTATCTGTTTGCAAAAGCTCTTCTATCCTGCGTGGAAACACTGAATTATGGGATAGAAGCACATTATACATTTGTCACTTCCATAAATCTGTACCTTTTCAGAGCCCTACTTTTGAAGGAAGCAGCAGAACATACTGCTCTCGGGCACTGGACTAGGCTGGGGATGATGCTATGCATCTGCCTTTGTTCAGAAAGCAAGAACAGAAGATGGCCCACCCTGCAGCAGAAGGAAATAACTGGGTGGTGGTGGTGGGGTTGTGGAGAGAAAAAGCAACTGGTATACATTTTACTAATAGGGAATTGGGTACCCTTCAGAGCTGGCACTCTTCCTGAGGGCAGAACAGAAGCTGGGGAAAAACGCTTTAGGGAAAGTACTGTAAAACAGGGTGAGTTTTTGGAAGAGTCCTTTACACACATCCAGAAGTTTAACATGTGGAAACAGAAGAAGGCTAACAGCTGCCTTCCCCATCCCAGCCCTCATTTGTTCATTGGCTTTATGTATGGACAGACAAACCAATGTGATCAATGTTAACACTGCCCAGCTTATTTCTCTGAATCTAGTAGGGATGGCTGAGAATTTCATTCAGTTCACTTTTTGAAAAGAAACTTGCAAATATCTTCATAAACAAGATGAAAAGAACAAAACAGCATGAGTTTTGTTTTGGTCCTGTTTTGTTTTTTAAATGAATGTGGAGAAAGCAAACCTGGCAAAATTGTCAATCTCTACACTCCTAGCTTTTCTACCCAGGCTGTAAATCTCTTACATTTACTTTCAGTTTTGTCACAGCATTGAGCTCCATCTCTACACAAAGATCTTTTCCTTTATGCTACATAACCTCAGGATGATACCCTTCTGCACTGGAATAATGCAATTATACAAGTAAGAAACAGGTCTCTTTCACTTTCAGAAAGGATCATCTATTTTGTCTGTTCCAATCAATCAATCAATCAATCAATCAGGGAAAGTGGTATTCAAAAGCAGAAGCAAAGCTGGAGGGTCACATCCTCATCTAAAGAACCTATAAACAAGTCAGGAATAGAGAGTGCACAAGAAGTGCCCTGCATAGAAATACAAGCATTCCAAATCTCCGAGAAGAGCTTAGGGTTGATGGGCCTGTGGGCAGCATTCTCTCTTGGGGATCCTCTGCTACCCTGGTTGTTGTTTTCTGGCTTGGCCAGTGGCAGACCTAGCCATCCAAGCCCTGAAGTTACTATTTTAATTTCTCACATGTAACATTGCTCTGGATCATCAGGGCCAATTAAAATGGCAACTTCAGGCACATAGAGTTTTTTGAAGGGGAACAGAAAGGCAAATATTGGTATTGTGTCCTGGCAGATGTCTGAAGGGACTGTGTTGTGATCCTGGGCCTGGTTTTGTCCATCTCAGCGAAAAGGGAGCTTTTGCACAAAGCACAGTTCATTCTCAGGTCCAGCTTTATGAGCAGGTTACCATGCTGAAGGGCAGATGCTATATAAATATGTTTAGATGTATTTTCCCTGTTATAGGTAGGGCTATACATATATTCATTAATCTTGGCAAATCATGCAAACATAGCATGCTCACAATCTTGAACATGTGCAGGAGCAAGAGAGCATGTTCTTCCCCAAATGTGCCCAAATTCCAAAACTTGCATTCATGTTAAAGTGCATGTATAAATGTGCGTACTTTTGAAAATGTGCACTTGTTAAAATGCACAAGCTTACACTTCACCAGTAAGAATGTGCAAATGTTGGGCATCCTCTTTGGAAAATCTTCATTTTTATAAAACAAAATGCACATTTTCCTATTTGCCTGGAATGGGAAAAGCATGGAAATGAACTGGACAATATGGACAATTACAAACGTCTCTCATTTGCCTATCCCTAGTCACAGGCTTCTGTCCTGCTCATGAGCTCAAGCACTCAGGATATCCAATTCTGAGAAAAGGGAGAGAGAGAACATTTTTATCCCACACTTCCTCCAGGGAACAGTGCACCAACTCCTCCCCCTGATCTATTTTCTCCTCCCTGTAGGTAGGCTAGGCTGAAAAAGTATAAATAGCTTAAGTTCACCCAGTGAGCTTTGCTGTTGAATAGTAATTGGAAGCTCAGCCTCCCTGGTCTCCCTCCTGTGCATTAACTGCTACCCTGCGTGGATTAGGATCTGTGTTTTCTGCCTGCCTTTTTTGTGTCACTTCAACCTTCTTCCAGGCAGCATTATTTCCCTTTCCTCCTTGTGCATTTCTAATGCACTTTTACCAGACAAGTGGGACCAACTCGCCATTGTGTAACTGTGCTTGACATTTAATTTAGAATCAAAGATACCATTCTGGAATAGTTTGTTAAGCTGTGCCTCAGCCCTGACTAACGTAGATAACCTCCCCTTCAGTGCAAGAGGTAATTCAACAGTCTAAATGTTTGCCCCACTTCCTCTGAGAATGAGTCTGCAGTCTGCTTTGGCTAAGCAACTGCCCCTTGAAGGCCTGTAATCTGCAGCGATCGCTAGCTCAGCATCAGACCTGAAACCCGACTTCTGTGCAGGCAGAAAGTACACAAACAACTTGAAGCCAGAAAGAACAGAACACTTCCTTGCTGTTAGAGAGCATTCTTTCAAAGCTCTGGCCTCCAGAAATCATTTTCTCTGTGCCCTTGGTTCAGAGGTGGATGTGGCCTTCCATGGCCCAAACAACATCATCTGTGCATACAAGGAAGTATCATCTGACTCAAGGGAACGCCTGTTCTGCAGCAGTACCAAATTGGAGAGGAGATCATCCTAAAGAGAGGAACTTGAAATAACACTGACATCCTAAATAACATAACATCTTATCCTATGAGAGACTATACTACTCCATCTCAATACTCATTACCACATTTGTTCAACTTACCTCAACCTATATCGGTGCTGTAGAACAGGAACTTTGAATATATGTGCACTTATGAGTGTACATATATTATTAATAATACTCTCAACATTGCTTTAATGCATCTCTGATTGTTACTGTATGTTTTCCCATTTTTTTCTTCTTCTGTATATGCCTTTTTGCTCTTGTTTTGAATTATCAGTGGTTTTACAATTCTCAGATTGTAAAAATCAAATAAAATTATAAACATTAAACAGCTGCTGACTGACCATTGGGTGTAGGTGGCAAGCAGAGTGGAATAGTGTGTCCGACTTGATGAAAACCTGAACAAGAGCACAACATTTTGTTACGCATCTCAGTTTTGCAGTATGATATTACCAAGGCCCACTGGAAAGTTGCACCCCTTGCCTTGTAGAGAAATGGGAGAGACCAATATGAGTTATCCATCAGCCAAGGAAGGATCACCTTCACAGAGAGTGCTTCACTCTTTTGCAGATGGAAGGCCCAGCTCCTAATGACCAATGCCTTGGGTTTGTACTGTTGTAGATTGGCAGTTTTCCCTGCATCCATTGGCCAGGATCATGAATACAGAAAAAATCTTTGCTTCTGGCTGTCAACACAGGTTGAGGATGATAAAGGACAATGAGAACGTGAGCATGGCTGTTCCCCCATGTATTTAGCCTATTCAGGTTTAGTGTAATTGAATATGGCTACCATGTTTTCAGTTTGGGTTTGGGTTTGAGTTTGTCTATAAATGAATAATCATTCAGATTATAGGTCTTCATAACTTTTAATCAAATACATTTAATCCAGCAATGTTTAAAGATGTTCTTTTCATTGAAATTATGAACATGAGAACAACCCTGCTGGATTAAACAGAAAGGACCGTCCAGGCCAACAGCGTTTCATGCAATGGAAAGACTAAGGTCCATGTGAAGCCACAAGCTCCCTCATTCTGTATTTTGCCCACGACCAGTATCTGAATGCATGGGCACTCTCTTCCTGGAGCTCCTCCAAGGGTTGTTAAAACTGCAGATGGCTAGCATGATTTGATGTGAGAAATTCCCCTCTTTTATCCCACAAAGACATAAGTGTACATTGTACAATGATGCTCACTACAACTTATCTAAAAGCAAAACAACAACAGGTTTCCTTTTACAGATGTATTGCCTTAACCCACATGCACATTTAATCAGTTGATTAATTAACTATTGCTCATACAATTAATCAGCTAAAGGCACAATGCTATGCAAGTTTAGATGGGAAAAAAGGCCTGCAACTGCCAACATTTCCCAGCCACCACAGAAAACCTTAAATTTAGAGCGATAATGCAAATATATGCATGTACACACACACACACACACACACACACACACACACACAGAGAGAGAGAGAGAGAGAGAGAGAAATATGCAGGCAAGCACACTCACATACTGAATCTGTATCACTGTTCTAATTTGAATTTGTTTCTTGATAAATGGATAATAGCCATGGATTATGTATGGACTTCAGTCTTTTCTGAAAGGGGCTGGTTACAAGGAAGCTTAATAAGGGATGAAATTAACCTTGGAGCATTGATAGTGATATACTTTAAGAAGTCAGCTTTCCCAAAACACTGATAATATATGGTGCACACTGTCAAATGGGAAATCATCTATTCTTTGATAGATCCTATGGTCATGGGTTGCCTGCTTCAGCACAGCAAAATCATTGCATCTCAAAACATACACGTATCATTATGAATAACTTTAAGGATCAGGGGAGCAAGCCTTCAGTTATCACAGGCTCTGAGAACAAATAATATACTGGCAAGTGAGCTATGCATCCTGACTGTGAGATGAGGCTGAATTATGGGTGTGAAAAGCCATAATATACCTTCATTCTCAGCAAGGAATGAGCAGGCACTCTTGATCTGGTTGCTTACTGTTCAGGCTATTAAAACAAAAAACTGGCAGCTTTGATTAGGGTGATTGGATTTATCTTTTAAGATGGCTTGTGCTGTGCCCAGATTGAAATAAGAAATGCCAAATACAGATGGTCAAGGAATTGCATTTTGAAAGTTCCAAAAGGAATGGACTGCACCAATGTATGGGTTGGTTCCAAATTTATTCACATCTAAAATATTAGTAATGGGTTGTAGTAACAAATGTGATCTCAAGGCATAATGTAGACCCAGCATGAAAGGAGGCAAATGGTATGTTCCATAGAAAGGAGGTTCATAAATTAGAGACTACCTCTGTATAGGCTCCATGTCTAGCTGTATAAATCTTATGGATTTATTATTTAAAATATTTATATCCCATCTTTCTGTTTAAGGAAAATAAATTTATTCCAAGAAAAGAAAAATATTTTTGCTTCCAATAAAGGAATATTAACACAGCAAAAATCATCAATAAAAGGTGCTATGCTCTGACCACTGCTTTTTAAAGTTGTCATTGTTGTTTAAATAGCAGATGTAAGCAGGCTGTGATTCTGAGCAGTTTTGATGCTGTGTGGAGCTCCAAGTGGTTTTGGGAAGGGAACCATAGCCTTATATATTAGCCCAGGGTCCTCCTTCACGTCAGAGAAATCTTGAGGGAAATTTATGAGACTTGAGGGAAATTTGTGAGTGGAGGAAACCTCCACCATTGAGAAGCTGGGGGAGAGAGCTTAGTAGCATTTCAGAGAATCATAGAATACTAGAATTGGGTCTGGAGCAGCCATTCAGAGTCCGTTTGGATCTAGGCAGCAGTGGTGCAGGAGGAGCAGCAGGGCCAAGAGCTGGGCTGGAGAAGCCGAGGGAGTGCAGGTGTGTGTGGGAGAGTGGCGAGGCAACCAGGGAAAGGGGAATGACTCTTGCGAGGTGAGGGGTGGGCTTGGCATTCACCAGGCCTATTATAGGGGCTGGAGAGGCCCTTGGCAGTGCCGACAAGCAACGCACTAAGGGCAATGTGCCAAGTGCATTGCCCCTTGTATGTGTCCCTTTGTGGTGGCATGGGTTGCCCGGGGGCTCTCTTCCCCAGAGACTTTGCTTCCCCTGAGGGAAGAGGGTATCCAGGCTTGATCAGGACAAGGCGGGACTGAATAGGCATAAGGCTGGCTGGCGGGTGGGCCATACCAGACCAGGAGAGGACCATGGCGGGAGTGGCAAGTGTTGCAATGACCTGTGGCACCTGCACCATGTTTGCCCACCCCCCAGGAGGGGCCAGGACACACTTGCGCTAAGTGGAACTTGGTGACCCTCCTTGAGGAGAAGGTGAGGAGTTCAGAGGATGTCATTGCCTCCCTCCAAGAGTTGAGGGAGGGGGCAGTCCCTAGGCACTGCCCAAGAGGACCTCCAGGCCAACAGGGAATAGACCCCTTCCAGACAGGAAGAGGAGGGGGGACCACCAGGAGACCAACCAGGAGGCGTGGAGACATGTCACACGCATTAGGTGGAGGTGGACAGCTCCCCCTCTATCACCTGGCACATTTCTGAGGCTGAGAAACCTGTTTTCTCCGCTTGAGCAGGCTGGGGCCATGGGCTCCTGTGGGCACCAGGATGCTTCTGCGATTCATGCAGGGATGAACATGAAGAATTTTTTTTTTCTGATGACCAAATAAGGATCAGTTACTTTGTGTTCCCTCAAAGAGACACAAGATGGTCAAATGTATAAAATAAACCTCTATCAAGAAGGAGTTGTAAAGATAAGCCTGGAAGCAGAAGTTTTAACACCAGATGTCCTAAGGGATAATGTGGGTTAAGATAACAAAAAGTAACTGGATATTTCCTGCTGAATATATTTTCCCTTTGCTGGATGGATGATGTTGTCTACTACTACTAATCATCACAAAAAAGCTAAACAGATAAATTGGCAGTACATGATGACTGTAGCAGCTGCTCACAACTGGGGATGGGTTCACTCTATATTGTGAATGAGCACCTACAATAAAGAGGTTTGGGCTGGGCTGGGCTGGGCTGGGCTGTTCTTGTCTCGTCTCGTCTCGTCTCATCTTGTGTATAAAATGACTTTGCTGGTTTTCTGGTCTCTCTCAGACTAGGGGGACCTTTTGTGCTCAAAAAATGTATAGCACATGTAGCCAGGCAGTCACTCGAAGTATATTTCTTTCCTATTCTAAATACCAGAAGGTTGAATGAGAAAAAAATCTGTGGTTCATTTTAATGTGTTTTAATATGGACAAGACACTTTAAAAATTTACTTGTTTTCTTTTGCTATCTTAATATTAGAGGGAGCAGAGTTCAATTGTTAATCAACCTTGGTTGCAATCTGTAGAAAAGCAAATGGCCAATTGAATTGGAGGGATGGATGAAAACTCTGTCTCTGCTAATTGCAATGTCATCAATCAAGAATTCTGGGAAGTATAGTTCGGTGATGGCCCACAATACAAAGCAAAACAACTAAATCATCAGCATCATCAATAGTAATAGACGGCATGTTCACAATTTCATTTGTTATCACATACTCTATAATCAACACAGTGAAATCCTGAACAACCCTTACCTTTTTATTATGAAAATTAGCATTACTATATATAGTGAAATGGGAAAGTAGTGGGGGATGGATAACAGAACAATTAGCAATTTTTACACCCAAACATCTGGTTTTTGCATTTGCAAAATCTTAAGAAGTGTTGACAGATTTCAGTTTTGGAAACAGGACTGTAGTGTAGGCATTGGCTGCTTGATGCGAATCATCAAAATCTAGTTTCACAGCACTCAGATGTGTTTGTATTATAAATGATGTCCTGCCTTGACTTTCTAGAAGCATTTGAATATTCTGCAAACAGAATTAAAGCCATGTGGATTCAGCATTCAAGTCGCATTAGACTACTAAAAGTTAGTTATATAAAATATATTGGCTATTATATTATACCGGTTTAAATATTACTGTGGCAAACCAATATTCAATAATGTTGTGGAGAAGTTTGGTGATATATCCATAATAATGGGTGTATTAAATGGAGTGTAACCCCTTCCTTCCTTCCTTCCTTCCTTCCTTCCTTCCTTCCTTCCTTCCTTCCTTCCTTCCTTTTGTTCTTTCTTTCCCTACCTCTTTCCTTTCTTTTATTCTATTTCTGTTTTATTCTATTTCTTCCTTGCCCTCCTCCTTTCTGTATATTTCTAACTCCAGTTTGTATCTCCTTATCCAGAAATACAACCTGCAAAGCTCTACAATTTTTGGTATCTGCAAATATTAGTGAAATATTTCAGTTCTTTTGGAATGAAGTCTTATATATATTTTTAGACAAATATCTTGTATAAATCCCAGAATATTTACATTAATGCTGGCTGGAGCATGTTAGGAATTGTAGAGCTTTTTTCTGCTTACAAATGCATAGGATTGTGATATTAATGACACAATGAACTTTCTACATATACACAGCCTGAAGGTGCTATGCACTGTTCTCACTATGCTCTTATTTTTCAGATCTCTTCTGGTAATATCTACTTTTAACTGCTGTAATTATATTATTATTATTCTCTCTCTCTTTCTTCTTCAAATATATGTACTACTTTCCATAAAGGCATCATAAAGTACAATGGTCATAAAGTACAAAGCCCAGTAAATGTCGCAACAAAAGCAGCACAATTATTTATTTTTATTTATTTATTATTTATTTATTTAAACCATTTCTATGCCACCCCCATTGCAACAAAGCCTCGGGGTGGCTTACAACATATACAATAAAATACAATCCAAAATACAATAGATTTAAAACTGGCCCATCTCGGTTATATATTAAAATACTATAAATACAATAATAATAAAGTAACAATTAAAATAACTTTTGAATAAAAAGGTCTTTGCCTGGTGCCGAAAAGCAAATAATGACGGCGCCAGGCGGACCTCTCTGGGGAGCGCATTCCATAGATGGGGCATCACCGCAGAGAAAGCCCTCCTCCTGGTACTCACCCTCCTTATCTCACTCACGGAGGGTTCCCGGAGAAGGGCATCTGCTGCCAATCGTAAGGGGGAGGAGGGCATATATGGGGGCAGACATTCCCTTAGATAACCAAGTCCCAAGCCATTAAGTGCTTTATAGGTGATAACCAACACCTTGAATTGGGTCTGGACTTCAACAGGGAGCCAGTGAAGCTGATGGAGAACTGGGGTTATATGAGAACAATGCCCAGTCCCCGTCAGCAACCTGGCAGCTCTATTTTGCACCAATTGAAGTATCCGGACCATCTTCAAGGGTAGCCCCATGTAGAGCACGTTACAGAAATCTAGTCAGGAAGTTACCAATGCATGGGTCACTGTCACTAGGCAGTCATACTCCAGAAAGGGACGCAGCTGATGGATCAGCTGAAGCTGATGGAAAGCGCTTCTCGTCACCATTGTCACCTGAGCTTCTAATGACAGCTCAGGGTCAAGGAACACTCCCAAGCTGCGAACCCTGTCCCTCAGAGGGAGTGCAACCCCATTTAGGACAAGGCCCAAATCCCCCACCCTGAAGTCCAAACCACCCACCAACAGGACCTCCGTCTTGTCTGGATTGAGCTTCAGTTTATTGGCCCTCATCCAGCCCATTACCTCGGCCAGGCACTGGTTCAGCACAGCCACTGCCTCACCTGGATCAGTGGAAAATGAGAGGTAGAGCTGGGTATCATCAGTGTACTGATGATTCCGCAGCCCACATCTCCTGATGACAATATAAATTAATCAACAATAAAGACACACGTTCTCCTGTATGCTACAAAGCATAGTTGCATAGTTCCATTTCAGGGGAAGATGAGCTTTATGATGACCTCTGCACCAGAAAACCTGAGGGTCTGTCTGTCTGACTAATGTCAGGTGGTGGAGTGTTCCACAGGGTGAGGGTTGTGACATGAAATGCTCCAGTGCTCCAGAGGCAAACCTTTGAAATGTGTGGTACCCTCTGGATTATAAACATTTCAATCACATTTCACCAGTGCTTTCTAACTGGCATTGGCTTTCAGTTATTTCTTAGGCCTAATTCAAACTGGGGCAGTGGTGGGGAATTGGGTTTGGTTTCTGGTTTCTCTTTTGACCTAGACTGAATTCCATGGTCTGGAAGGTCTCTTCCCATACCTGCCCATCCATGTATTAAGGTCATCTTTGAAGATTTCACAGATGACATGGATGTTGTTGGTGCTGCCACAACATCTTTCAAAAGTTGTCCAGGGGAAGCCTGCCTGGTGCCAATGTGTGGTGTTGTGGTAGGTGACTTGCATGCTTATGTTAGAAGGCATGGGAAGAATCTGGGAGGAAGAGGAAGTAGAAGGAATAGTCAGGGTGACTCTGAGGTGATGGTGTGTGTTTCTTTTTCTTTTAGTATCTATCTCAGATGTCATGGGGTTCTATTATTACGTACATCACATTTATACTCTGCCTTTCTTCCTCTTATATGCCTTTCTATGTTGTAAGCCATCCCAAGATGCCGAGACATGTGAAAATCAATCAATCAATCAATACATATGGAACGCAAATGACTTACAATCTTCTCCTCCTTTCCAATACAGCACCACATTATTATATTTTTAGTGCCAGGCTGAGATGTTTCTGTTCTCTCCAGCATTTGAAGTATTTTAGTTTTTTTTTAATATTTAAGCTTTATCTGCTCCCTCTCTCCCCTGTATGTGTGTGTAGCTTTACCATCTGATAGTTGTTTTGGCTATCAGTAGCATCCATGGAAACTTTTCAAGACAGCCCATTAAAATCAAAAACAAACAAAAGCATACCATCTTCTAGCAGTAACAAAGACTCCCAAAAGGGTTTACAACAGCATACATATGTAAATGAGTACATTATCATTGAGATGAACATACCTTAAAGTTACATCTCTAAGTAATATGTTGCAGTTCTGATTTTCTGATCTAATCTGGAGTTTTGGTGGGGAGAAATTATTACTCCAGATCACATGGCTATTTCCTTCCTCTTTTATGTTCCGTATTTTCTGGCTGCTGCTTCCTGAATTAAATGAAATGAGATGAAAACAAGATGACAACACAATGCTGATAATATCTTTATATATTTAAAATATTCATAACTTGTTAATAACAATGTCAGTGTGACCTCTTTGGACCTTATTTCCAAAATCACAAAAGGCCTTTCGCTTTGTACATGCAATTTTATTTAGTTAGTTTAAATGATTGATAGCAAAGAATAATAGAATAGCAGATCTGGAAGGGGGCACCAAGCCCATTGAGTTAAACCTGTCATAGTGTGGTGTGCAAGATTCCTTCGAACAACAACTACAATAAAATAGAAAGCCACCATACATACAAAAAGTCTATGAGAATCAAAGTCAACAAATGCCTAGGTAAACAAAGTATTTACCATAGGCTGAAGTGCCATCAAAGTTGGTGCCTATCACACTAATTTGCAAAAGTGGGGCACCAGAGCAGAAAACTAGTTGGTTTCAGATGCACATATGCAGATGATGGAACAGCTAGGGAAGCACGATAATTCTCTGGGTATAACTGGGTCACAGTCTGTTTCCACCATTAGCAACGTATCTGCTGAATTCTGGATCATGTTTGGCATGGGGCCTCAAGATCTGATAGAATACCTCCTCCCTTGCCTACCTTCCCATGTCTTACGTCCATCCATGGAAGCACACTTGAAATTCTTAGAAGAGATATGGGTTTTGTTGGAAGTGGTACAACAACTTTAGAAGCCTCTTTGAGGGAAGCAGAATGAAGACCCCTAGAACAGAAGGGATACCTTTAATTGAGTTCAGAAGTGAATAGTTAGGTTATAGTGAACAGAATAATTAACTAATATAGTTGTTTCAAAATTGGTGTGATATGGCTTCTACTAGCTTCACCAGTCAGACTTCTGGCTGCCAAATTCTACACTGATTTAAGCTTCTCAGTCCTTTTCAAGGGTAATCCCATGCATTATGGAAATACAACTGGGAGGTAATCAGAGCATTGCATATCATATCTAGGTGTTCCCTGTCTAGTAACATGCACTGCTGGTTTAATTACTAACATTGAGGCTACCTGGGAATTAAGAGACAATGCTGGGTCTTCAAGGATCCCCAAACTGCTCCTGCTCTTTTTAGAGAAGAAGGCAAACCTGTCCAGACAGATTTAACATACAGGATATGCAAACACTTATGAACAATGCCTTCATCTTGCCCAGGTTCAGCTTCAATTTATTGACCTTAATTGAAGCCTATAACTAAATACAGGCAATGATATAACATCCATAGTGCCTTACCTGGCTCAAATGACTCTCACCCTTGATATAGATGTTACAAAGCACAGGAGATAAGATGGAAACTTTCAGTACCTCACAATTCAAATGCCATGAAGTCAAGCAGAAATCCCCAAGTTCTGATCACCCTTGTGCAGAGTATAAACTTCCAAAGAACCAGAATACACTTAAATGAATGGTTTTCAGTGTTATTCAGCAAGGAGGCTACTATGTTTTTATGATGTGGAAGTTTTCAACACACCCTAGTAAATTTATCAAGTTGTCCCAAAGACTGATCAGCATTATTGGGTTTAGGTCATACTTCCTGTTACTTTTTAGAACAAACTTTTTTTTTTGGTTGTTGTTTCTTTGTTTTTGCTTTGATTGCTAAATCATATCTTAAAATTAGAGGAACTTGGAGTGGATATTCTTACAATTGAAACCATGTTTTGGAGAGCGTTATCTTTGCCTCACACACATACACATATACTGGCTATCCTCCCCAATATTGCTTCCATCTTCAAAGACACTCATTCATCAGTATGTAAATCTTCAAAGGGGAATTGTACAATAAGTTGAAAACTCTCAAAAGGAAAGCAGTTATCCAGTGATGTAAAAATCTTTGTAAGGGACAGCTCCTCTGTGATTTAAAAGTTCTTCAAAGTCAAAACCACCTCAAGCAATGCAAATTCTCTGGATGCATGGGAAATCAGTGAATAAGAACACTTCCGTGATAAGTAATCTTTAAAGAGACAGTAAGTCTTCACCTTAAAAATATTAAAGTGTACAACACTCCAAGTACAGTAAAATCACATTACTGATAGCATGCCTTGCAGGCATAGTGGAAGAGGCAATGGAGTTCTTAAAGTTTCTTTTGACCAGTTCTGAATGCATATTTATCAGTACAAAATTAAAGTCACACTTTCCATTGGACTTTCAAGTCCAACTCCAGTTAAAAAGATGGAGTGCCTAGTACAACAATGATGTCGTCTTAGTCACATATGCCTTGTGAAACATGAAAGCTGCACTCTTTTTGCTGGATGAATCCTGATGAAGAAAGGGGGCATCAGGATACAAGGGAAAGAGACCAGAGAGACCTGAATAACAAGCATCCTGAATCTCACACTCCTTCTCACACTCCCAAAATCAGGAGTGAAGGTCAGGAAAGATGGAGGGCAAAGAGGCAAAGATCACCTTCAGTACTATTCTGCCTGCTGACCAAACTGGAGGCTTCCAAATGCAAATGATAGCCTTCTGCCCTAAATCGATACACTGTGTCTATCTTGGTCCTTCACCTGTTTGACTATTTTAATTTTAGACTGTTTTTTAATTTATAAAGCTTTTAGAACATGTTTCATCATCCTGCATGTTTAGGTTTAAGTTGTTATAAATCAGCTAAAATGCTATTGCATGGTATAGAAATACAACAAATAAATGAATACATATTCTGAAAGTAATGCCATTTAAATTCAAATGTTTATATAGATTTAAAATTATTAACATAATTATTAAAACTTAATGCAGAAACAGGACAGAATGGGCAAAGGGGGGAACACAAGCAAAACTGACGGGAAACAAATTACTTCATCTATCTCAGAAGAGGAGGGATGCAGGTATCTTCTGCTTGTTGATATTTCCAGATATTAGAAAATCATCCCCAATCTTTAGTGTCCTTTTAGGAAAAACCTGGCTGTATCATGTTTCAGTCTCTGAGTTAGGAAGCAAGATAGTATGTCTGGAAATGGTTTGTTACACTGCCAGTTTCAGCAACTTAAACTCAGAGGAGTCTATCTTAAATTCTATCCTATATACATGGGTTATCCTAAATGCATTGGTTATAGATCATCTTGCATGCTACGTCTAATCCCCAATCAATTTTATTGTTAAGTTATCTGCAGTTTAGAGTTAGTGAAAGCTTCATTCATGAAATTTTATATGTTTTCTACCAAGAAGGCAGAGATCGTTCTGATTTCTAAATTAGGAGTTATCCGTCCTTGCTATGGGCCTCAGCAATCTGATGCCCCTCAGATGCCTTGGACATGGTTGGAAGGCACCAGCTTGGGGAAAGCTGATAGAAGCTATGAATTCCTTGTATATTCTTTCATTTCAACTAGACAGAGATAATCCATGCTATTGTATTCCTGCATGCTATGTATGGCTATGAAAGCTGGACAGTGAACAAAGTTCACAGAAAGAAAATAGATGCATTCAAAACATGGTGCTGTAGAACAGCTTGTGGATACCCAGGACTGGCAAAGAGATAAACAAGTGGGTCTTAGATCAATTCAAAATTGAACTTTCCCTAGAATCAAAAATTACAAAATAGAGGCTGTCATATGCTGGGCACATCATGAGAAGGTGGGACTCACTGGGGAAGAAAATCATGTCAGGAAGAGTTGAAGGCATTAGAAGACAAAGAAGACCAAATGTGAGATGGATTGACTACATGAAGGAAGCCACAAACTTGAATTTACAAGAATTGAGCAGGGCTGTCATGGATAGGACACTGAGGGGCGGCATAAAGTTGGAAACACCTTCATGGCACAGTCTCTGATATAGAGAAAGTATTATATTATAAATCTTGTCCTGGTTTTCTATTATTATTTCTTTGAGTTTGATTTTATACCCTTTGTGTATGCTAACTTATAAAATGAACAACTTCACTAAGCAAACAGGTGTTGCCTGTGGAACAACAGTGGTCTATCTATGGAGTATTTGAAATCATCAAGAAAATATTGGAGAATTTCTCTTCCCTCTGGAAAAAAGGTGCAATTTTGAGATACCATTTATATAGCTCTACAGCCCACACACCATCACCTTAGCTTTCAACAAATCTCAATGGAAAGGGAAGATCTTATATTTACCATTTATAAGACAGAGAAAAGACTGTTTCATGTATTAGTTTAATAAACAGGCAGCATCTTTTCCAATAACTGGATCAGTGCACAGTGGGCAAGGGGGCTTTGGCAGTTCGCTGTTGGTATGGCCCCAGTCGCCATCATCAGCCATGCCTGTTATTCACCATGGGAGGAAAGTGCAAGGATTTCCTACCGTGCAGGGAGGGAAGTCTAAAGGGTAAGACTTCTCTTTCCACAGACTAGCTACTTGTTAAAAACAGTCAGTAATACTAATGCACATGCTAGAAGTCACCTCACATTGGGCCTGAGTCATTCTGAAAGGGTGGCAGAATTAATGTTCTTGAGGGAGGGAAAGCCATTTTGGACAGCCCTGTTTGCTGATATTTCATGTGTTCCCATTCCTAACTTTTCACTACTTACTTCCTTTCTTTGAGGATTATTTACAAAGATGGTACCTGTCAGAGGTACACACAATAAGGGACTTTCCACCACTTCAGGGTAGGAAGTTGAATTAAATGGCACATGAGCTCCTTTCCAACCACTAAGAGTTGCTGACATCTATCTGCAGTGGTTAATGTTGGTGGTACAAATGGGAATACAATGAGGAGCAAAGGATTACTTCAAGTTGTGGATTAAGAATGTGCATGATTGTTTTTGAAGTGCCATATAAATTTGTTCCACCCTGTGGTTCAAGCCAAAGGGTGAAATTGTGTATGTGTGATGAAATGCGTGTGCACAGTATTTTATTGGCATGTATATTTAATCGACCGCTCATGAAAGTTCTTACAGGGGGGTATGGGGAGGGAGGGCAAACCATCCTAGGAATGTGCAAATCATGGATGTAAACTAAATCACAGGGTGGATACTTAAGACAACAAATCTGGGGTTGCCTCATAGATGCTCTTCTCAGATGGGGAGGAAGATATCCTCAATTCACTCTCCATAGAACTAACACACAAGCTCATGCACTGGCCATGGCCTTTTGTTTAAATTCTTCTTCTCATCATTTTTGGGCACAATCATAGGTGTGCCTAGACAGAAAAAGATTGTACAAGTCACTGGGGCAAAATAGGAATTATGGGACCTTTTCCCCCATCTAAGCCTGCATAATTTTTCCCTTGATTTCTTAAACACACACACCCCACACAACAGTAGCCATACTTTTGCCACAAAGGGAAAACTAAGGAACCAAAGACAGTGATGGCTGGCAAGTGTTTTGTAGTGTGAACAAATAAGTGCTAATGTTTATTTTCAAGAGTATGGTTGAAGCATCTTAGCAATACATCTAGAAAGCTACATACAAATGAACCCTCCAAGTTAGGGTTGGTTAATGCTTTCTGCACAGTATACTAACGAGAGGAAGTATACAAGAAGAGGTATACAAGAACAAAGAGAAGTATACAAGAACAAAGCCCTGAGGTTTGCTGTTTCAGCTCCAATTCCCCAGCTGCCTTTCTCCAAATTCCAGCCTCCTGTTATTATCTGATGGATGCACAAGTGAACATATCTTATTTATTTGGTCTTTTAATTTATATGTTGCTAAAATAGGATAAGGATGCTATTTTCCCTTTCTGTTTTCTGGATTACAGAGATTGTCAGGAAGAATAGCACATAGAAACCCTCTAAAACTTTAAGATGCCCACAATATAGGAGTCTAATTTGGATGGATCATGTTTATTCAGATGGTTTGTGTTTACTGTTCTTCAGATATACTAAAAGAGTGCAAAGCAACTTAAGATTCTGGGTTCATTAAGAACAGCTGGCATTGTTAGACCTGAAAGGGGCAAATGGGCAGTTTAGTGCTCTCTAGACGGCGTGCCTTGTTAGCTCTGGTTAGCATTTCATTATCTCCTCACTGCTGCACAGCAGAATGTCATGTAGCCTCACAGCTGAGGAGCCATTTTCATATTTGCTCTGTAGCAAAGCAACACCAAAAGCAACAGAGAGGAGATAATACGCCATGGAGCTCTAATGAGGCACTTTGCTCAGAAAGGAGAAAGCTGCCTATCCCCTTCTCTCTTCCCTTCCTGCTACAATTAGAGAGTGGCAATCCTCACCAACATTGTAAGTTTGGTTTTGGGTTCATCGTAAGTTTCATTTTATATCGTGGTGATTGATATTTCTCTTAGGAATGTTCCAAATGCACCATGTCTGGAAAGTTCACCTGAATACAGCTGGTCCAACTTCTAGCCTGATTGTAAGATCTTCATGGAGGTCACTAAGAGCAACCTTTGCACCCATTTTCTGCTTCCCTGGAGGTCAACTGCAGCAATGGAGGTCATCTGCAACAATAGTGTTTGAATTCCATAGGGTTCGGGTACTTATGTAGGTATTTACTAAGTCCCCACCACCACCACCACCACCACACACAATTTCAGTTGGGGAGTATTAAGGTTTGGGATATGCAGAACTTGGAACAGTGCCACTGCAACTTGGGGCACAGTCATGAGGGGAAAGCTACCATGGCACAGCGGCCATTTCTGCTGTTTTTCCTATTCAATAACCGTGGTGGACATAGCAGCTGAATGCTGACCCAGCAAACTATTAGGTCAGTTTCTCCTGATCATTCCTCTTGACCCAAGTCAGTATGCATAAGATTAGATGAACACAAATTAGAGCAGACACGATTTTCAGATATATCCCCAGCAATTGATAAATTGCTTTTGTCGGCAGTTGCATTGAAAAAGAAGCATCCTTTATGTATTTCTTTTGCCTAATCAAAGGGACATGATGCTTCCTGTACTGACTTTGCTTGTAACTAGTATCAGTGCACAGTCAGATCTGAATCACTCACACGCCTGAATTAAGAAGTATCCCCTGTCATGTCCTGATGGCTTGATGGCTCTGTCACTCTGCAGTGATAGACAAACCCAACTGGTCATCAAGCTTTGTGCTATCACCTCATCCACTACAGCAGGAGTGAGGAATACACAGACCAGAAGCTGCATGCATTTCCCCAGGAGGGTTTGGTTTAGTTTGCTGCCCACTGGGTTCCATGCCTCCAGGGCACAACCTCCACTGATGCTGTGCCACCAGATTCCCAGGGTTTCTGTTTGAAAATAATGTGGACACCACGTTTCTCAGCAGAACATTTCTCATAGTCCTCCAGCATGCCAAAGAAAACACTCTTTCTTCTGCAGAGGAGGGCACCCTGCAGCTTGCCAAATAGATGTGCTGTGGGCAAGGGCAGGGACAATGCTGCTGTGCCATGGTTCCCAGCTGAACCATTGGGAATGAACCCACGGAACCATGTCTAGTAGCAGCATGACCACCTTCAGGAGTGGTGTAGTTCTTGTAGGTTCTGGATGGTCCAGTATGCCCAACCATTGTGCTCCATGTCACAATGGGACATAAACAGAAGAATCAATGGTGCCAAAGAAGCATCAGAGAGGGAAAGCAGTGTCTGTGCACATGACCGTGAAATAGCACCATTTCACAGTGTGGTGCAACTTGTCTTGCTCTCTCCTGCTGCCCTTCATCAGGTTTTTTGTGCTTTGCTTTGTTCTTGCTCAGCTACTGCTATCAATTCTGTGTGACTTAGTTCTGTTCCCACAAGCCAAGACAGGACATGGTGAAATGCACTACATGATATCGCATCATGTATCACGGAAAACTAATCATTACCAGAAACATGGAAGAAGTCATGAATCTTGCAACATTGTCACATTCTCTGAGTCTTACAACATCAAGTTCAGCCTATGAAAGCTGTTCTTTCTTTAGGAAAAGCACAGTAAACTATTCTCCAGCAGAAGAGTTTGGGTAGGTTCAGTGCAGTGTGGTCCATCAACTTAGATCAGGCAATTAATGGAAGATAAGAACACCAGTGGTTACTAGTCATGGTGGATATTCATCACCTTCAATCTCAGAAGCAGTATGCCTCTAATTACACTGGACACTGGTGGCTCCAATGTGAATGGGGCTCTGTGTATCTACTCTGGGTTTAAGTATCTATTTAAATAGCTTAAATAGGCTGGTAGGTCCAGTGTGAATGGGGTTTAAAGGAACTATCTATACTATCTATACTGAGTCATATCCCCAAAAGAGAATTAGCACAATAGATGGCTTTTTTAAAGTTCAGAGTGTAATCCTTGTGACATTGAAACCACAGACTTCCTCTTTCTAAATACCTGTTGCTAGAAGACATGAGAGAAGGTGCTGTTGCTTGTCAGTTTCTCATAGAGTTGGGCATTCCTCACAGAAAGAGAAATGCTGGATTTGTTAGCTACAGAGATGAGCAATTTGTGGCCTTCCAGATGCTTTGGCCTAAAACTCCTATTATCATGCACCACCATCTGCAGAACTCAAAGGAGTTGCAGGCCAAACATCAAGGGTGCCACGAGCTGACCACCCTTGAAATAGGTCCATACTAATCCAGAATAGCTGTTCTTATGCTTTTAAGTTTCTAACCATAATAGCTACCAGTAATTTTACTTACTGCTTTTAATTTCAAAGGCAGATTATAGTTAGCATGTATAATGCTGAGATGTGCAAATTAATAACTATTACTATGCAGTAGAAAACTACAATTTGCTGTCCAGATGAGTACAGTTGAATTCTATTAAAGGAAACTCATATGCCCTAAAGGAAATGTCAGGCTTAGCCTGGATGCTGTCCTGGCCAAGGTATGTAAATAGAAGTGTCCTTAAACTGAAGATTATGCCAAAATAACCGCATGCGACTCTATAATTTCCTCTTCTCTTCTAAAGTGGGGTAGCCATAATGCTATTGGGATGAGGAAGAGTAAAAATAAATAATGCAAACCAACATAGCTTTCTGAAGTGGTTAGTGCAGATTACATTGGAGGTTGTTTGGAAGGGGAAGATGAATAGCTTAAGAGGCAGAAGACTTTCCATGGGAGAATATTATAACTGTAGGTTACAGATTTGTATGTTTGTTTGAAGCCATATTACAGCATCTCTCAAGCATCTTAACATTATGTTCCAGTCATGGCTTGGACTTCACTGCATTCCTTCATGTATTCGTCCCAGAATACATGAAGGAATACAAAATACATAATTCATTGGCAGGATTTTTTACTAGTGATAAACTGAGCTGAAGGGACTGAACTGCATGAATATATGAGACCCCACATTAAACACACACACGTGTGTGCACGCAGAGGCCACGTTGAGTACATTCCTGACCGAGGAAAAAGAACCTTCATAAAGCCAATTGCAGCCTAGTTCAAGAGACAAAATAAATAATTAAACCATAAAAACAATGGAAGTGTTTCATACGCAAATTGTTTAATAACAAATATGATTGCTGCAGCAAATGAAACATTCACCTTCACCAACTGCAGGCCAGAATAGGCATATTTTTAAAATCCTCCCAGAGACAGATTGTACAGGAGCTGCAGGCAGTTGCTGGAGTGGGGGGGGGGGGGCGGCCTTCCCAGGCACAAACCTTGGGCTCACAGTGAGCATTACCATAACCTTCATAATTAGCCATGCAATCATCCCAAAGATTATGTATGCATTTATGTACTTGACAGTGCAGAGGGCATTTCAGGATTCCAGCTCCAGCACAGCAATGTTGCTGCCCTGTTGAGCTGTGCTCCCCAGGCTCTGCACACGCCCCCTCTCTCCTGCAGCCCCTGCAGGAAGACCCACACTGGCTGCTTTGCCAGGACGGTTGGAGTGACCACTGGACAGGGTTTAGCGGGGGTGGCAGTAGGGGACGGAAGGGAGGAGATCAGCACCTCCAAGCTGTGATGGATTCTCAGCCTCCTCTCCTCCTGCTCCAAAGAGCAGCTGTCAGACTGCTGCAGTGGGCCATCTAGCTGCTCGGCAGGCATCCATCACCTCTACGGTTCTTTTACTCTGCACACTATGGCCATAATCCTCCAAGTTCAGAGAGTTACTAGCAGCCCCAGAGGACTGTGCCCTAAAATATGCATGTATTTAAAATGTTTGTTAATATTTATGCATTTTTAAATTTTTCTAGCCTGCTTCTAAGGGCAGAAGCCTAGAGGCTTGCAACATTAAAATTCACACACATCTACATGAACACACACACACACACACACACACACACAGAGTCTGGGGAAGGCATTTGTGGTAGTGCAGAGCAAAAGTGCATTATGCACATCTCTGCTGAAAGGGGCTGTGAGCCATAGATTTAACCCTGGTCTCAAAGCCCAGCTGTCCTTTCTAAGTCTGCTAGAACTAGCACTCCATTCAGTCTAACTTCCGTGTGGTGCAGAATATGTAATCACTACATGCACATTTTTTATATTTTTTTATTCTCCATCCCAGAGATACCCATGCAGAAAGAAATATCCTCTCAATATAAAGCTGTATGGCCTTAATTGTTAGTCATAACAGGTGGAAAAAGATGCCTGGATAAAATAAAAGCTTTTATTGATTTAACTTACTGATTAAAATAACTGAAGTTGCAAATTATGGGAATTACGGATCATTAAGTTCCTTTTGTTCAAAAGAATCTCAGAAACATAACAAAACATTACTCAGCATGTTCAGTATTAAAAATAATAATCTCATGCTGCTAAATTAAAGGATTGGAGATACACAGTGTCAAGTTTAATGCAGGCAAAGCTTTGAAAAAGCATCTTGGAACTGACTCAATATAATGCATCCATGACATGTGTGCATGGCTTTAATTTTAAATATTTGGGGAAAAAATCAGAAAAACCAAAAATGTGAAGATTTTCCAAAGGAGAACCTTTGCTATGCCTTCTCTCTCTCTTGAAGATTAAGGCATAAGTACTGAATCATATCAGGTTTGATTGAAAGCCCAGTATAATGTTATAGAAAAAGAGGACAGTCAAGCCAAGGGCAAGTAAGAAAAATCCAGTGCCTTTAGTCACATTAATTTCAAACCTACTCTTCTGTGCTAATAGGATACACAGGTTGCTGTTCTGTGTAAGAACACACAAAGATCCTGGTGATTTGTAACTCTGCTCTCTCTACAGTTAGTATTCTAGGGGTGGGGGTGTAATTGTTGAGATATGCAAGTATTCTCTGAGTCGATGGAGTGGAACTGAGATTGAAGTGCCAGTGGGACATTCTACCTGTATCTTTCTTCTGCACAGCTAACAGAAAGAGGAAATGCAGCAACCAGGCACCACTTCATCCTCTCCTCTAAGAAATTGCCATGGCTGAAATCAAGAGTGAGGCAGTAGCAGCCTGGCAGCCCTCATTCATAAGGGGAGAGCGGTTGCACAAAGAAGCCCTGCATTTTGCCAAACGCAATGCTTCCTTTTTAGAATACTCAGTACTCAGTGACACACGAATAGGTGAAGAAGAAAGTGTAATAAGCAAGAGGAGACTAATTAAGAAATGAAACAGAACAGTGCAAAATTGTAGCAAGGAACAATTATAAAACAAAATCATAAACTTCTGCCACTAGGAAGCACGGCATCTTTTCTTATTGGGATAAGGTCAGTGGTGAAGCACATCTCCACAATGGCCCAACTCTCAGCACCCATCTGGCTCAACCATCAGTGAAGTTTCATGTTGTGAGACACCCTAAGCACCTATCTAAAGAAAAGAGGCATACCCATCATGAAGACTATGCAGTGTGCCCTCAAAGGTTGGATAGCAATCAATAAAGAGTGCAGTTCAATGGTCCTTATGCACTGGTTGAGGAGTTGCAGGACACTGGGCAGCTTCATTGCTGGGATCATAGACAGAAGGACAGCAACACTGGTGGAAGAGACCACTTAGATCTTCATCCCTGTTGTCCTCCCCTCCGTACCACTGATCTGATGCTGCCCTTTTCATCTGCTCTGAAATTAAATCAAAATCAAATTGTTAAGGTGTGTGTGCAGATTCCAGTCAGAGATCTCCTTTGTGACATACTGAGGCCGCCTGCTGAAATATGGCAATCATGTTGGGAAGACAGACTTCAGCCTTGGTCTTTAGTCAACAGCCTAAAGTTTGTCACTCAGGCTTTTCCTGAAGGATGAGTTAACCAGTATGGTTTTTACTGTTTTTATTTTTGTATTTTACATCTTTTGGATCATTTATGTGAACTGCTTTGTTAGTCCTTAGGAAAGCAGCATATAAATCTATGCGATAAACATAAAATGAACAATATATGTTAGAGGCCCCTACTTCAAGTGTTCTGGGGTTCTAGGTCAGTTCCACATGTTTAGTTTGTGGCCTGAGCAACTACTTTTCATAATGACAGTAATTACTATTACTATATTTGAATCATGTACATGGTATCTTTAAAATAGTATACTCTTGTCAATTTATGAATGACTATATACATAAACTGGGTAGTAACAAGCAAGCAGAACTATTTTCAAAACAATACATTTTTTGCTGGAGCATCCTGCACACAAAGAAAGGGCTTCTCCATTAAATTTAATGAAGAAACAGTTCCACAGTGACTTCCTTTTATGCGGCTGAAGTATCCTTCCCTTGCGTTGAAATGAATGGGATAGCTGGATTGATTAGAAGCTGTGTGTGCATTGCATAGTTCACATACCAAGTTCTGGATTAGTGCAAATACCTCTTAAATCCAATGACTGCATGTAAATTCATCCGTCTGATCTCTGCCTTATGGGGCCTAGTGCCATTTATGGTTGAAGACATTCATCTGTGTGCTCTCTCGGCCTTTTGTTTGATTTTTCGTGTTGGCTGGCATATCGCTGCAACTCACAGAATTAATGAGGTTGCTGTTAGCAAAACAGCGCATGCATGACCTGAATGGTATCCTAGAGATGGCTGCACTGTTTAGTGTGCACAGGAACGTGTGGTGTGGTGTCGTCAATGTACATCAGCATCCTACTACCCATCCACCAGTCATTGCAGATTATTAACTGACTAGCTCATGGATACGTGTGTGTATTATCTTATATCATGGACGTCCCCATCCGTAGAAGAAAGAGAAAGAGAATTCAGTATCCAATCTATGAACCATTTGTTTTTCCAACTGACAATATTGTTCATAGATAGAAATGGTTTGCTCGGAGCACCAGGACCACAGAAATTTATGCTAAATTTACATTACTAATATGTAAATTCTTCTAGTAAGAAAGTGTTTTAGAGTGATCTGCTGTTGTTTATTACATAGAGATCAAATAGTGCTTGGCTAAGTTACTCATTTAATATGATATTTATATGGTATACTGATATAATAAAATTATTATTATAGAATCTGGAGGAATGATGTCCATGAAGTCATGATGATTCGGACATGACTGCAACTATTGATTTGATTTTAATTTGATTTTAATTAATAGCAATTTGCTCCTTAGTTAAGTGAAACTGGGACCCATCATTATCAGATACTTTATTATATTTGAACTGTAAACCTCTGGGGGCCCACAACTCCTATCATCCCTAGATGGCATAATGCATGTTGAAGGCTGGTGTGGGTCATGGGCTAAGGTCTCTGGAAGGCCATGCATTGCCCAACCCTGGTCTCATGCAGACTTGCACAGATGAAATAAAAGTACTCCAATGTTAGTTATGCATCTGACATTTCGTGCACAGAAGATTGTCATATGGAAACTCACACTATTGATCTGAAATAAACCATGTCACTTACATAAAATGGCCATCTAAAAATGCTGTTTGGATTTTCAAGTTGCAATGTGTATTATTGGCCTGATTTAATCAGGCAATAATGGCTAGTACAGTAGCTCAGTGCCTGACTCTCACCTCTGATTATTATATTAGGAAAGCTTGTCCATCTTGGCTTCAGTCTTCCACCAGCAAGTTAGGGATGATCATACTGACCCGCCTTACAGGCTGTTGCATATAAGGACATCTATGTGAAGGACTTAAAAATACTATTAAGTTGTTGCTGTTTAAAGAAGCGGGGCAAGCCAGGTAGTGAAAGGAGGGATGTGGGAATTCTAATTTCTGCATTGGTCCACCAAGTTATTCTAAAACACGTGTGTGTGCAGGCACATGCACACAGGCATGCACACAAATCACATTTGATTTCTAATGCGTTTTCCCCTAGCATGCCCATTTTATATGCAACTTTCCCTAGCATACATATCTCTGTACTACCAAACTACATCACACCATTTAGAGAATGTGCAATCTGAAGAACATGTACTCTGCTTAAACATGTGGAGCAGATGGAATTTTGTCGCATCCCTACTCACCACCTCCCACTAGTTCCCCCATCCTGCGGCATCTGAGCTTTACTATGTACAATCAGGCTAGTTCTAGAAACTGGCAACACTGGGCATTTGCCAGGCCTCCAAAGCCAGCAGAGCCCCCACTGTCCTAAGAGTGGCCCTTGGACATGGTATTCAAGAAGATCAGATACAGCCTGGGAGATGTCTCAGTTAGTGCATCCCATTTTTCAATGAATGGTGCTTTGTCCAAGCCAGAGGCAGTACTATATGTAAGGAAAATGACTGTATATGTATTTCCCTGTTTATCCCCCTATTCCTTCCCCTCCCTCTGTGGTTTCCCTGGTGTCAGATTTTATATTGCAAGCTCCTAGGAGCAAGAGCCTGTAAAGCACCATGCATGCTGATTTACAGAGTGATCCTATGGCCCCTAGACAGCATCTAGAGGGCCACAGGATTTGTCAGAGTATCAGCTCCAGTGCTGGCCAACTTCTCCAGCATCAGAACTGGGACTCTGCTCTTAGAGTTCCCTCTTTCATCCCCAGAAAGAACCATGCTAGCTGCTTCTCCAAGTCAGGAAAGAGAATCCTAGGAGACAGGGAGGGAGGACAACCACAGTGTTTAGATGTGAGGTACCTTGGAGGTGCCCCCACTACATTCCTTCCCCTTCTGAAGCAGTGCAGTTAGATAGCCACAACTGGACAGCCAGATTTGGCTTCTTTGCAGGAATGAGGAAAATGGACTCAAAAGTCAACGTTGCCTTGAAAAATGAAATTGCTCAACATATTTGCTTCTTATGTACCATTTATATCCTAATATGTAAGAAGCATATGTTCCCTGAGAACCTACCAAAAAAAAAAAGACCCACTATCATAAGAAAAGTCACTGAAATCACCAGAAGATAATCAACCAACAGATTGTCAAATGTGTATTTATAAATATTGCTGCACCTGTGAATGTGCAATTAATCAGCACCTTCCCTTTGATGTTTGAGGACATTGTGAGCTTGGGATAGGAAGCGTACTGTCAACAGTTATTGACTTATACTGTTAATGATATGACAGCTTGTTATAAATTACTGGAGGTTAATGGGATAAATAATTAATCTAAATCCCTCACTTGGGATACTGATGAAGCTTTCTTTCCTTTGCTTTCTGTCATGAATATGTATTGGGGTACAGTATGTGCAGATGAACAGAGAACACAGTCAGAGGCGGCCGCTCTCTGTTCAAAACAAAGCAAGACAGGAACTTCTGTACAGGTGCTTTATCAGTGTGCTACCAGGCCCTGAGATTTGCTTTTGTATTGGTGTCTGCAGAAATTGTAGGCAGGTCCATTTCACTGAATTTTGGGGAAGGAATTTTCCAACAGTTTCATGGGGGTGCTGCACAGCCTCTTTGTTTTCCTCTAAGATTTTTCTTTCTGTCAGTGGAAGAATCTGTGATAGCAGCCTGGCCACAATGTTGTGTCCCCCACAGTCTTCCCAGGGCACTGTGCAGCTCAGGTGGCAGCTGCCATATACAGAGATGCACAATGCAAAATATCCTGGAAATAGTTGGAAAAAGGTCTGCAAGAAGGGCTAATTTTTCTAAGGAGGTGAAAGAAAGAATGATGTCTTAAAATTCTGTCAGTTCCCTGGTAAGATTTATTTTCTGGTGAAATTTTGGTTCAGCTTTTATTTAATATGAAAAGCTTCTGATGGAAATAAGAAACATCAGAATTTGGCCTATTTTAGTACACCACTACAAGTCCATGGTAGAGAGTCGGGATCTCATGCAAAGGTGATACAAATGAATATCAGCTGGCAGTCAGACAAGATAGGGTGGCCAGCACCTTCCTGCATTGTTCCTGAGTTTTCCAGGGGTCAGGAATAGACTATTGCACTGTGTTCACTCTGGGACTCCACTGGAACCTGTTCAGTTAATGCAGAATGGAACAGCTAGGGTGCTCTCCGAGGCACTCGACTAAACTCACATTTGACCTGTATTAAAGGAATCATGCTGGTTGCCTTTTAGCCACAGAGCCCAAGTTACACCGTTATTATGAGAAGCCCTAGGCAAGCTGGAACCAGGATACCTAGCAGATGCCTTCCTTTATATATATATATATCCAGCCAATCATCAAAGGAGGCCTTGCTGGTCATTCCAACATCAATGGAATGTGGCTGCATTAGCAAACAGAGGCAGGGCTTCCCATTGGCAGCAGCAGCAGCAGCAGCACCCCCTCCCACACACAGCTTTAGGAAAATGCTGCCATGTGCTGCTCAAGAGGCAGGCAGTGCAGCATTTTTCAAATGGCCCCTGAAGATGGACATGCTCACCCAGGTCTTCCCTGGCTCATCAACATGCTGCTCCACTTTACTGCTCGGATATTGCTCTGTCTTGTTGCCCTTGCTGTTGTTAAAATTGTAAGTTAAATGTTGTTTTAATATTACTATTTTAAATGTGATTGTAATATTTATGTGTGCATCACTTAGAGTTTTTAGTATACTTGCCAGGCTATACATATTCCAGATAAAATAAAGTAATAATAAAGGGAAGTTGTTTTGTAGCTGCTTAGAGTATTTTGGTCCTTTAACCGAGTATCCATTCCAGCCTTTACCAACCTGATGTCTTTCAGATGTTTTGGACTTCTACCTCAATCCACCCCAAAAGCATGGCCAATGACCAGGAATCATGGGAAGACATGAGGTCAGGATGGCTTATTCCAGTTGGTACCAGTTCTCCCTCTTTCAGGGAGATGGATTGCCCATGATCCTCTTAATGCAAGATGCTAAGAGACAGGACCTGGGACCTGTTATATGCAAAGCAGGATAGATCTAGCAAGATGCAATGTGGCCTGGTCCAGCAAACAATTCCATGGATTCTCATGGCTTCTTTAATGAGTTAAAGTGTAATCCCACTGAAATTAAATTACATTAAAACAAATCAAAATTTAATCCATTAAATCCCTGTATGCCTGCAAGTAGCAAGGCTTGTGGGGATCCAGTGCAGAATGAGGGGTGTGGCAATCTTCACTTCCGTGTCCTTTAGCTCTTCATTTTTGCTAGTTGGGCTTTTTCGCCAATCTGGCTTGACCATCTTGTGGGATGGGGGAAGTGAAGTTGCCCCATGTCTTGGCCTCCCCACCTTCTCCTCACAACAACCCTTCCCTGAGCAGTGCTGCCTTTCTTTCTGGTGCTTTCTTGACCTGGGAGAGTAGCCAGGATACTCCTTTGCCCTGTACGCTGCCAAGAAGACTGGAGAGTGGAATTGGAACTCTAATTTTCAGGACTAAGACTGGAGCTGAGGCTCAGACCGCAGTTCTGAAATTCCCATGGTTCATCAGTCCTATGGCTCATCAAAAATCCTGTGGCACATCAGTCCCATAAGATCACCTCTTTAAATACTGAAAATGTAGCCTCTGGATTAATATGAGCCAATTAACACAATATATTGGATCTTCAGAAAGAAGTTCTTGAATTAAAAATGAAGTAATCTGGATAGCAGTGAAACTCCTGATGGAATAATACAAAAGGAAACAAGGCAGGGTGAAGGGTCTTTTTAATGCTAGGACATTATTTATGCTCTTTTTAATACTGGGGCAAATGGAAGAAATGGCAGTTTTGATAATCATGGTTTGATGTATTCAAAAAAGTAATCTAAACTCTCCATACCAAGTTGGAAAATTCTAAATTAATTCTCACCACTCAAGAAAGCAATCTTACAGTTGTCATAAATTTTTGACCACTAGTCAGAACAAAAATCTTAGAAAGTCTTAACAATGGACTTGACAAAATGTCACAATGTCACTGCATACATTTGCAGTATTTGATTTTTATCACCACATCGTAATGAGGGTATGACAGAAACAATAGAGACACAGAGAAGAGAGATGGGTGAAAAGGTTTTGTTGAGCCAAATGTTTCAAATGAACCAAAACTAAGTACCTCGGGACTTTCAGAAACAGAATAACTAGGTTCCAGAGTACATCTAGGAGAATGTACACAAACATTCGTGTAAAAAAGGAAAACCAAAAACTAGATATGATATGGAATGTGGTTCAAAATTAAATGTAGGGTACTACAACAAATTTGATTTTTGCTTCTATAGACATTCCTACTTTGGACTGATGAGGGTCTTTCCCCTAAAGTCCCACTCTCTGCTTGTGCAGTTTGGGCTTCTTTGTTTATCCACTGGGGCCTGAGACACCTGCTGGGCACCATTTTAAGTATGTCATGCAAACCTGGACATCATGGTTTATTTGGGGATTAAACAGTAACAGAGAACCCTAGAACAGCCTATGGTGGTCAGCACTTATCTTGGGACAACCATGCAAAATTAACTTATGGTGGCTTCTTATGATATGTTAACCAGTGCAGAGAAAGAAGAAAAGATGAAACTTTGTTTGAATGAGCATGATTCAACTCTAATTATGTCAACAAGTTTATTGTTGAAACATCACAGCTCAAGAAGAATGACTGGCAGCATTCCAAGGACTGACTAAATACCACCATTAGTTTGGATAAAGTTGTTTGCAGTTTTAGCAGAGTCAGGCTTCCATATGCAAACCTTCCTAGTGGGGCAAAAAGCAAAAGTACTCTAAGAGCATCCACTGACCAGTCGAATTCAGGAACTGAGCAATTAACAGGTCAGGAAGTCATGGCTTCTTCTCCCACATGGATCTTCCTGGCTTGACAATTATTAGAATCCTGTAAATGTACAGGACTGTAGATCGTTATACAGTGATTCACTTTTGAAGAGCCACTGCAGTTCATAAGCAATTTCTTATATTATTCCTTGAACACAACAGGCAGAAAGCGATGAGGTGCCTGTGTCTCAACTGATTCTTGTGCCGAGAATTCCTTCTTGCAGCAGTGTGCATCGCTTGCAGAATGAAGACCTGGTGCCTCTAAGCCAATTAGAGACAAGTAAAAGCACTTGCTTCTGGAAAAGGGAAGGCTGACACAGCTCACGTAACAGAAATTCACCCTACCGTCCCAGTCATGAAACAAGTGCTTCCACTCATTTCGGTGTTTCATCTTTAAGGCATTTAAGCTCCGTTGAGCAAGTTGTTTGTGTTAACAAAAAGCACATAGTATAAAATGCATCCCTTAAAATGCAGAATTTGAAGTACACTCAAAAATGTAGAAAGGTTTTAAAATGCACAGTTTTCTGCCTGATTAGACATGAAATTCTGACCCCTTATGATTGAATGTTGGAAGCTTTCAGAACAAGTATCCTGGGGAAAAAAAACCAATGCCAGTCCCAAAATCATCCTGGCTGACTCATGAAGGAAAATTGCTGAGCAGTAAGATGGTTTGTGCACCAAGAAAATCCTGCCCCGACACCCAGTCACAGCAGCATAGAAAATTATCAAATTGGATGGGACATCCAGAAGATATAATTAGAATAGAATGCTGCTTCTCCATCACCCCCACCCGCAGCCCTAGACTGAAGTATCACAATCTTTCTTGTTCCTTCCCATCACTGGATCTCCAGGATACATACCAGGCCAGCATCTTCATCCAGTCATGCAGTCCTGGCTGAGTGAGCCTTTCCTAGAAAATGAGCTGGCATTAAAGAGCAGGACCTTAAGCCTGGGCTGTCCCCCTGTTCCTCCTGGGCCTCTCCAGCCCCGCCTCTCTTTGTCTCCATATACTGCATCCAGGTTAGCCATAGAGGGTTGTTGTTACAGTGTTTCTGGTTCTTCCTGGATAAACAATCTCAGAAACTGATGTTTGGGTACATTTTCTCCTGTGATTTTTTTTCATAAGATATTTTTTCTTGTCCCATGTACTTTTCAACACATTCACCAGAGACTGGGGATGAAGTGCTATCATTATGATAACAACAGCTCTCCCTCCAGTTTCCAACTAATGATGTAAGGTAGCCAGTTGAACTCTTGAATCAGTGTCTGAAGTTGCTCTGAGAATGGATAAGACTTAATCTAAAAAAGATGGAGGTACTGTGGATATGGAAAAAGACTGGTCTGATAGATGAATACATTATATGAGCTTCCACTTTCCCCAAAGAATGAAGCACATAGTTTGGAGTGTTTGTGGACTTGGTGCTTGCTGCAGAAGCTCAATGCTAGCAGTGGCCAGCAAAGGCCAGGTACACATCTGTAGTCTGGAACACCAGCCATGACCCATCTATTTTGGAATGTGAGCTGGTGCGTAATGTATCAATGCAGATATTGGGGGGGGGGGGAAGGGGGTGGCCAGTTGGCTCAACATGTCACACCTGCTGCATGCCCCTTGAACTGGTTACCACTACAATTTCAAGAGCAATTCAAAGTGCTAGTTCTAACCTTACAAGTTCTTACCTGCCTTTTACCTGTTAGGAATGGCAGAAGTGGGGATACTCAGGCTTAGCGATATTCTCCAAGCTGTCCTTCAGAGAATGATGTGGCTCATGTCCATTCTTGTTTGTGACTCGATCTCACTTCATTTGAATCCATAGGTTGGGTGTTTGTGAGAAAATTTTCAAGGGTGCCTTGTGTAAACACAAGTTTGAAAACTTGTGAACAGTTTTAAAGAAAGGTGTTTCTGTTCATGATTGTGGGTGAACCATGGTTTAAAATGCTCTGCAAAATGAAATGGAATGCTCATACATCCCAATCACCAGACTACTCACATTTATTGGTAATCAGTGAAAGGCCTTCTGGGTTGCCCATTCCTAAGACCAATTAGGTTGAGGAGGACAAGTTCGAGGGACTTTTTGTCAATAATTCTACCCCAGTGGCATGAATTTCCACTGAGGTCTCATCAGGGACCTTCTTTAAAGGTCTCCGGAAAAGCAGGATTCCTCACATTCCTCACCCACCTGAAAATGCTAGGGGCTGAACCTGGTACCTTCTTCATGCAAAGCACGTGCTCTGCCACTGAGCTGCAGTCTCTTTCTCAACTGAAGTGTTGGAAAGTAAAGGAGAAGAGTTAGTAATTGCACAACCAATTCCATCCTGGGAATTCCTTCCATCTCCCTCCTTCTAGTTGCAAATTGTCCAAATTTTCACATCCACCATCCCAATGGTCATGCTCATCCAACTACTCTTCCCCCTTACTACCACGGACTCCAAGAAAAGTCATCCCACTTCTTTCCAAATCCAGAATCAAAAATGGCTCATTATATTTGTGTCAGCCTCATCTTTAGCAAACATATGCTGACCTAGGGAAGTTTTCTTGCCTTTAGCTTGCTTCAAGCCCCCTGAATTGAAGAAAGGGTCAGCTCAGAAAATACAGAGTGCTATTCAGCTGCATCTGAATAACTAAATCCCAAAAGGGTGCATTGCAATTCATGAGTTTATTTTCATATTTTCAACTGTTATACAACCCAGTCTTGCTCCTGTATAATGAGGAGCAATAGATCTGTGCTTTTCATTCAAGATATATCCCACTTGGTGATGCTTACACCCCAGATGCCTCTGTGTTTGAGTATGGGTCCAAGTGCACACGTGCATTTGTGTAAGAGTGTGTGTGTGTGTGTGAGAGGGAGAGGGAGGGAGAGAGAGAGAGAGAGAGAATGAGTGTGTACAAGGAACAGCAGAATATATTTTTTTAAGATAACAATATTTTTTTAAAAAATGAAGACTGAATAATTCCATTTTTGCAAGAATAATTTTCACTCTTCTGAAAAGCTCCTTGGATGTCAATATTTTGTTTTTATGATGTTCATACAAATAGCAATTTATGAGTCTATATGTACCACTCCCCTTTTTGCTAAAGATATTTCACTATACTGATCTTTATTTTCCACATCACATGACATTTGACAGGTTTGTGTGAAACTTAGGTGGTGTCCTATTATTGGCACCAACTGTATTTTATCAGTATTTCAGAAAGAAGTTTGATGGCATTAATTTGAGCTCAGAATCTGCATTTGGAAGAACTTAATATTGCAGCTTGGAGAACTTCTGTTGATGATTCCATTCCATTGTCCTTTCTTAGTGATGCATAAGAATTTCATTCAGGCTCATAAAATCTGACAGCACGCCCTGTTCAGTGCTCCAGACATGAGCATGAACACACTTCCACCAAAAAAAATCTTCAGAAATTACAAACATGTGGTCATGTTAATCTCATTTCCAGTTCTTTCTTCTGTCTGTACAAATTTCCTAATTAGCAGAAATGTCCTAAATCAGTCTTACTTTAGTCTTAAGGAGAAAATTGGCACACATCAGGACACTGGCGCACATCTGGTGAAGTTCACACACATCTCCCAACTGATCTGTTTGATTTACTAAGTCTCCTGATGGTTCAAGGCAAGCCATGAGTGCAAACACAAATGGGGATCAGGCATGAGATGAGGGCCAAAGAATGTTCAGAGAACCCCACCCTTACCCATTCCACTTCTCTTCCCAGTCTTCCCCTTTTTCTCACCAGCAGCCAATATCCTTTCCATGGCCACTTGGCATGCTTTGTCCTCTCCAGGCTGTTTTATTTATTTTTATTTATTTATTAGAAAAATTTCTATGCCGCCCGTTGCCAACTAGCCTCGGGGCGGCTGTTTTGGGGACTTCTTTCCCTTTGTCCATCCTCCTAAACTGCTTACGTCTCTGTTTTTGCAAACCATGCAGGATCCATGTCTACAGTGTGGTGCCATTTTGTCTAGATAAGAAATGGTGCTCACAGCCTGAATAGCAGAAGTATTGGGAATGATGTATCAAACTATCACACTTAAGTGGTTGAAATTCCTTATACTTTTGTTTCAGTGTTACTAATAATCCCAGATGGCGGTGGTACCATCTGGAATAGAAGCAGATTGTACTGAGATTTCTTTTCTATTAAGAAGCTCATTTCAAAGGCCAATTCATCATGGGTTGTTTGGTAGTTTTATTTCTATTCTGCCCCACAGCCAAAGCTCTCTGGGCCATTTACACAGTCCATAAAAAACAGATGATAAAACTACAATAAAACATCACAAAATCAGAAAAATAGTAGATGTTTAAAACAGCTAAAACAGATGATAAAAACAGATAAGAACAAGGAATAACAAGAAAAAGAGGTGGGAGAAAGAGAAAGAGAAAGAGAAAAAGTAGTGATAGAGAGAGTAACTCTGCAAAACACCTGGTTTCCTTTCATCCAGAAGTCTTTCTCCATATTTGCTCAGAATTTCTCATTATCAGCTGTTTGCTATCTGTAGCTGGCCAGCTATCCTATCATGGACAAAATGGCAACATCTGTCAAAGGGGCTGCAAACAGGGTTCATACTCAGGAAGTGAAGGGGAATTCTACCTTGCCAGAAATCCCCTTATTCATTCCATGCTGTTAGAGACCTTTCATGCCTCCGGACAGGTACAGCCAACTCCACCTTTGTGTATGTTGTCACATGACATGTGCCCATGTTTTAGAGAATTTCACATACTGGCTGGGCAAGGCAGAACAACTGGAGTTGCATTTCCAAGAACTCCACCAGCCCTGGAGCCAAAAATCTTTAAGTTTGAAAACATCTGAGTCATATGAGGAAAAAGGTGCTAAAAAAGGACAATTGAAAGTGCTCATTGGATACAAAGAGACACTTGCTCACATTCTGACCATGATTGCAAGTGTGGGCATAAGTGAGCTCTTTCAGGAATGGGGACAGTCCTGCTCACATTTGTGTTTGGAGTTTTAAATTTGACATGATTTACTGAAAGATGTGGTATTTTATTTGAGCAACATTATCTGATATCAGAGGACTCTCAGAAAATTGGCATAAAGTATTTTAAAAATTAAATAGTTCAGCTATGTCTTTGTATCATTGCTTTCCAGCCATGCTTTAGCATCCGAGTAACAAACACATGGTGCTGTTACATCCCCTCGCCCCCAAATAATGACTTAATATCCCACTTGGACAAACACAAAACTTTCTTCCTAGGTGTTGTTTTTTCTTCATTGGCAAAATAAGTAATTACTCCTTCCTTACTCCCCTGTCCCCATGGGCTCTGGATTCATTTCATTTCCATGTAAAATACCATTGTCTTGATAATGGGTCAGCTGCAATATCATTCCACTTACATGATCTCCCACAGTTATGCTAATTGCATGATAAGGCTCATGAATGTTATTAGACTAGGCATTTCATTTTGGTAATGCAGCTCAGTAGGTTGCTAGTGAAAACGTCACTTAATATTACAGACACAACTGAGTTTCATAAATACAAATGCACTATAATAATGTTAAAATAATTGAAAGGCTGCCCATGTCTTAATAAGCACTTATCAGAACAGTGGTGAGCTGGGTGCCAAGAGTTCTATGCTTCCCCACACCTTCTTCCATGGATCTGAAATTGCTCACTAAGCTTTCATCAGACAGAAATCGACTTTCATGTTCTGTTGCATAAGGAGTGCAGAATATGAAATACATTGTTATTCTCATATAACCCCAGTCTTCAATCAGCTCCATTGGCTTCCCATCGAAGTCCGGGCTCAATTCAAGGTGCTGGTTATTACCTATAAAACCCTAAATGGCTGGGGACCAGGATTCCTAAAGGAATGCCTTCTTCCCTATTTGCCCTCCCACCCCCTGAGATTGGGAACAAATGCCCTCCCCCGGGAACCCTCTGTGAAAGATACTAGGAGACAAAGTATTCGGAGGAGGCCCTTCTCTGCAGTGGCGTCCTGTCTATGGAATGCGCTCCCCAGAGAGGTCTGCCTGGCACTGTCACTATATGCTTTTTGGCGCCAGGTCAAGATCTTTTTATTTAATCAATATTTTAATATGTTTTAATGGACATTGGATTTTATTGTTTGTATTTTATTAATTGCAGCCAGTGTGGAATAGTCAATTTATCTATTATTTTTCTGACTTATGTTGTAAGCCACCCAGAGATGCAAGTAATGGACGGCATACAAATTTTATAAATCAATCAGTCTGGACACACTCTTGAAGCACCCCCAAACGCCAATGGCATGGTAGTTTCCATTGAGGATGCTCAATTGATCTTCATGAATTCTGATATGGATGACCCTAATTCACACACCCTGATGTTCAGATCAGGACTTGGCTATCTACTAGCTTTCAAACCTGCTGAATGTTTTGAGATATTATTGGATCAAGCAAGATCAACATATAGTTTAAATGAAGTGTGCTTTGAGAAGAAATGTATTTAGAAACAAGGAATTTTTTTCAAAATATTATTTCTCTATTTTTTCTAATTGAAGATTATGCAGACACGGGAATGAACAAGCTTAATGGACAAACATGTATGAAACTGACGTGGATCATAAATAGGTTTATTTGAATTCAATAAAGTTAGGGATAAACTACTGGATTTACCCATTTATTCTTTGTACTCCCATGGTTATGTTCTGCCAAGCATTCCACTGTTTCTGAATTCTGGTTTAATGAGATTAATTCTAAAATTAATTCTGGCATGGAAGAATTGACAGTTTTCTGCAGGCTTCACTTCCTTTGGTTCATTTGCATCTTCCCCCAAACATGCATAAATTATATATTAATAAATATGGCAAAAGGCACTTTTAATTAATGCTAGACTTGGGTTCCTTTTTTCACTTTCACTTTCCTCTTGCTGCCCCCGCAAAAATGGAGAAAGAATTTCTGTCAATTTCTGTGTGGGTAGGAAATTGTCTAAGAAATACTCTTGGTGCATATTAGATTGTCTTACTTTGCTAACAAGAACAACAACGGGATGGACGACTACCCTTGACCATCGCAACTATAACGTAATCTAGAACTGCCCCAATTTAAAAAAATGCAGAATGTTAATTGACCCTAACCCTAGCCCATAACCCAGAGATGGGTCATGACCTTTTTTCAGGGAACCAAGATTGAAGGTGGATGCCTGGAAGTACTTCCTGATGGTAAGGACCCCTAGGGTATGACATGGGTTTGCATGGGAGGTGGTTGAAGCCCCAACAGTGAAGGTGTTTAGGATAGGCTGGACATGTACATGGTAGGCATGTCATGAGTGGAGCCAGGGGTCAGACTAGATGGCCCAGGTGATCCCTTCTGATTCTCTCTGTTTCTATGTTTCTTACGATTTTGAATAGCTCAGCTGGAATACTGTCTCCTCCACTAGCTTCTATGTTGTGCTAGAGTATTAGCTATAACAGTTTTTAAATTGTATTTTGTTTATATAGTATTCAAATTTGTATTTTTATATGCTGTCAGCCATCCCGAGGCTTAAGTGCGAGGGGGCGGCATACAAATTTGTAAAATAAAATAAATAACCCTCAGCCATACTCTGAGGAGTAAGCTGCCTTAAAGAAACACTTTCCGAGAGGTCACGGGGCTCCTCCTGGAGAAGATTGCCGACCCTTCCTCTCACAACACTGTTAGCCCGCTTTTCAATGTGAGACAGAAGCTGACAGGCCATCTACCTTAAGGGCATGGTGGCTCCTAAAAGGGTCAGTTCAGCCAGCCTTTTGGTGCAGAAACAGTCTTCTGGGCTTCCTCAAGGGAAAGGTGTACTCATGAGCAAGGCTCAGCTTATGACGAGGCCATTCCTCAGTTGGCTGAGCATATGTATCAAGGGTGAGGTTCTGAAGGCTAGAACCTAAGAGCTTTCACCTCAGTGCCAGGGCACTGTCTGCCCCTTCCTTGCTTTGCACACATGCCACTTGTTGGGGCTTCTCTGGCTCTCCCTGTATTGGAATGGCCTTCTGCCCCTGCACCCCTGGAAACGGGGCAAGAACAACAATCCCACAATCAAGCCCGTTTTACATATGCTCGATCACTTTCTTTCATAGCTGTTTCCATTCAAACAAAAGATAGGGTAATAATGAAAACAAGTACATTAAGGAATAAATTGTGTTTCTTAGATCAGATGATGGAATCAGATGCATCTAGCTGCATAGAATTTCAGAGATCTTCAGCTGATGCAACACATTACCCTTCTCTCAAACAGCATCTGTTTTAGACTTTTCCTAACATTTTTCATCTGCCTTTGAAATTACATTTGTCACTTCATACTTTAGGGGCAAGAATGATGGAGTTACATTCTTGTAGCCCACAACTCCCTGATTTCAATTGCATTACTAATCTCTCACACATTTATACATTAATCATGAGCAACTAAGACCTAACTCATTTCTCTGGTACGCTGGCATAAGTCACTGAATCAATCTTCTTGTATTATTATTTTGGACTGACTCCAGACACAGTTAAAGGCAATGGGGAAACAGAATATTATCTTGCAATTAAACTCATGAAGAAAGTGTCCTGCCTTTAAAGAAAAAAAAAAAAGATGTGGGGGGGAACTTAACAAAAGGCTTATATGGGTGTTAATATTGGTTGATAGCAGTAGAGTTGCAGGGGTTTTTTTGGGTGTCTATTATTCTTCTAAGAATTCTATTGGAACAGCACTAGGCAAAAGGTACACAGATCAGAGTAAAACCTATCTTTAGAATGAATCAGTTGCTTTGGGATGAGTTAATTGGGAATGGCAGTAAGATCTAAGAAGAGAAAGCCCTTTGCCAAACAATCTGCTCTCTATGTGCTATCTAAGCAAGGCTTCTGCCTTCTTTTGTCATGGAGGACACAGTCCCATAACCAGTGCTAAAGAAACAACCCAGTTGCCTTTTGTATATGGAATGGGAGAAGGTAACACCTTGTTTTTGCCGTAAGAAGCAAAATGCCTTTAGTTGGCCCTTGAATGGGAAAGTCTTGTGAGAGTGGCAGGGGGAGTGTGTCCCCATTGGTTCTCCTGGACCTCTCAGCAGCTTTCAATACCATCAACCATGGTATCCTTCTGGATACACTGGCTGAGTTGGGGATTGGAGGCACTGCTTTTCAGTGGTTCCATTCCTCTTTGGACATGCTCTAGTCTGTTAATTTCATTCTTAAAATGTGGAGTGGTGAACATATTATAGCCTGAGCCACACAGAGTAGAGCAGAAATATAACTGCCTGCAATCTGCTAATAACATCCATTCACATTACAGCCGCACTCCTTAGCCCATCTTTATGCAATTTTACTTCTGTCCCTTGGAGGAAAGTATTCAAGAAAGAAACCAAGTCAGCTGCACTGGCTGTAAACTGCAATCAATCAAGTAAAGAAGGCACAGACCCTAAGAACTCTATGCCTTCTGCTAAGAACAGTTTCCATCAAGAGCAACAACTTCACCCAATTACTAACAATGCAGGAAAGCTGTTGGTGATGGGGTCAGGTAGGTATTTTGGTTCTAATTCCTAACTTGGCAGCAGGAAGGATGCTTCTGCTGCCACTGCTGTGGCATTATTTCATTTTGATATGTTTTAATTTCTGAGATGTATCCTTGGTCCTGGTGCTGGGAGCACAATAGTGCAATGATTATTTTGTATTATATTTTAAATGTAGTGGTTTTGTTTGTTTGTTTATTTATTAATGCTCAACATCAGACTATTGGAGGAACATGGACAGCAGGCCCTCTGGGCAGGGATTCTGGGCACGGCTCCATTCCTCATTATGGGAAGAATCCAACTCTTTATTAATGCACATGATGTTGCACCTGTGGAAAGTCCAGTCCAGACTCTGCATAAGGAGAGGATCCCACATGAAATTCCATCTGCACAAGTGCAGTTACCATTATTATTACATTACATTTCTATACTGCTCATAGCCAAGGCTCTCTGGATGGTTCACAACATTTAAGTTAACTAGAGAGCTCTGACAAAAGGTGATCCACTGGAGAAGGAAATGGCAACCCACTCCAGTATCCTTGCCATGAAAACCCCATGGACAGAATCAAAAGGCTCAAAGATATGCTGGAAGATGAGCCCCTCAGGTCAGAAGGTCTCCAGTGTGCCACTGGGGAGGAGCGGAGGGCTAGTACAAGTAGCACAAGAAAGAATGAAGTGACAGGGTCAAAGCTGAAAGGACACTCTTGGTCCTATCTCTTGGTGAAAGGAAAGTCCGACGCTGTAAAGAATAATACTGCATAGGAACCTGGAATGTAATGTAAGGCTGTGAAAGTTGGACCATAAGGAATGCTGAGCACTAAAAAATTGGCACTTTTGAATTGTGGTGTTGGAGAACACTCCTGAGAATCCCTTCTACTTCAAAGAGATCAAATCAGTCAATCCTAAAGGAAATCAACACCAACTATTCTTAAGAAGAACAGATACTGAAGCTGAACTCAAAAACTTTGGCCAACTAATGAGAAGGAAGGACTCATTGGAAAAGACCCTGGTGCTGGGAACAATTGAAGGCAAAAGGAGAAGGAGATGGCGGAGGTTGAGGTGGCTGGATGGGGTCACTGGGGAGATGGTTGGGTGGACTCCAGGGGATGGTGGAGGATAGGAGAACCAGGAGGAATGTTGCCCATGGGGTTGCGAAGAGTCAGGCATGGCCTTGTGACTGAACAACAGATTTCAACCAGGCTTGACTCTGCTTAGCTCCCATGATTAGGCAGGTTCAGGCACTTCAGGCTATACACAAGCTTGTGCACACATGGTTTTACAAGTGGTAGCAGAAGCAGTTGTGCAAGCATAATGCTCACCTGATGGTACAACAGTGAAATTCAGAGAGCTTGGAAAGTGCCCTTGCAGCTTCACGAATGTCCCAACTGTTCACTAAGCATGTGAAGAGCTGCTAGCACTCCTATTGTGTTACATCCAGGTGTTGTCCCTTGTCCTCCTTGCAACTCAGCATAGGAAATTTATTTTTTATTCTTCAATGACAGCCCCACTATTAAATACTGAAACCGAGAGGAGGGTGCTCATTCGTGATGAGATCATCAGATAAGTAGGAATGGTCACCATTTTTAATTTGTCCAAATCTTTTATTTTTTCAAGAACATGATACTCCAACCCCCCCCTTTTTTTTGCTCTGTACACATGTCAAGAGCTTTCCTTGTACAACACTGAGTATCAGTACAGCACTGAGCTGACATTTTGCTTTGTGTAACTATGGTGACTGAACAGACCTTTGAAGGCCTTAATTTGTATGTTAGGTTTGACACAAGTTGTAAAGAGCAACCCAGATCTCCCTCTGTTGGGGTAAATGGAGTTGCTGCTGCTTTCTTCCCATGCTGCTGCTCACAAGATATCCTAATTGTAGCAATCAGTTTTTTTGAATGGACTGCTGTCTCCTCCCATAAATCCAATGCTTCAGTGAAGGATTAGCCAGCTCAACTGAGTTCCACCCATGTGAAACAAGACAATGGATGCATGCTCATTGCACACAATTGCTATCAGAACAAAAATGTTGGCACTGAATTTGATTAGTTGCAGCGCAACACTCCTCCCGCCCCCTTGAAAAGAATGCTGATGGTGTCCAGAACAGTACACTGATTATCGCAGGTCAGGTTAGGCACAGGGAGGCACAAGCTATCAGCATGTACACTGACAACTGTGGATCTACTGTGAAAATAATAGTGCAACAGTTGGAGCAAGGCAAAATTAAGCCAAGCCTCTATAGTGGACTGACTTCAGTACAGGCAATCAGGGGACCTTATGCAAAAGTCATTTTACCAGAGGTGCCCATAGCAAACTGCACCTTGGTGGTGAAAACGCCACATGGTTACACAAAGAGCCTGTGCAAACTGTTCACATGTTTCATGTGTCAAAATGCTGATGCCATCTATTTCGACAAAGACCGGGTACATGTGAAAACAGGAAATAATCCCTTCAGCCCTGGTGGAAAAGGTCCATAGCAAATTCTCAGGTTGCAATCAAATGGCAAGGACTACAGTGGTGGAAGAGCTAGAAGAAGATGAGTTACATTTTAAGAAACCTCTCAACCCAAAGAAAACAGGGACAGACAGTAGGGTGATGTGCTAGTAACCCCTCCCCTGCAAAAGAGGCTGATTTCCACAGGAATAATTTCCTGAGTCCAAGTTCAAATTTTACTTTAACAAAAAAAAGTTGTGCTGCCTTTTCAACCCCAAGTTCTGCAAAAGAAGAAATTCCTTATACCAAGATAAGAAGGGCCATTCCAAGTGATCCTGGTGACAAGAATCATTGTGAAGGAGAGAGAAAGAATCTGGATGCTGGATGCCAAATCCAGAGGCCAATTCCGGAGCCAAAATCCAGACTCAGTGTCAAGAAAGGAGCACTGAGAGCTCAACACCAAGCTCAACTTCCTAACTCATTGACAACTTCAGTGCAGAAGCTGCTGTGTTTATACCTGTGAACCCTCATCAGAAGAAAGTTGTCAGTCAATTACAGCTGCAAAACCCGAAAACTACCTTGAAGAAAATCAGCAGTGCCAGAGAATGTGCAACTGACTCTCCAAGAGGAAGAGGAGCTAGGCAAAGCTTGCAAGTCCAAGGAGCTAATTGCAGAAAAACCTGAAACTTTCCTGTAAGATTTTAAGGAAGCAAGAAACACTTTGAAACCAAGGTAGTCAGCCCTTCTGTCATCTGTATTAAAGAGATTCCTACCCAGATTCATCATACCAGATTCAAGAAGAACAGACTGCCAGAAGCAGACAATTCAAACATCCGAGATGAACAGACAGCCATCCTTTTCTCAAACTCCGGAAGAAATAGACTTGTGCCCCATCCCTAGACAATGGAGCACCTGTGACCATACCTAAAGGAGTGCCTGCGACCATATATGCCCTCCCGCCCCTTACGATCAGCAGCAGAGGCTCTCCTCCGGGAACCCTCCATGCGAGATATAAGGAGGGTGAGTACCCGGAGAAGGGCTTTCTCTGCGGAGGCGCCCCATCTGTGGAATGTGCTCCCCAGAGAGGCTCGCCTGGCGCCGTCGTTATTTGTTTTTCGGCGCCAGGCGAAGACCTTTTTATTTAGACAGTATTTTAAATGTTAATTTATTCTAATTTAAGATTATTATTTATTCATGGATTGATTTATGTATGTTATATGTTTTAAATTTGACCTAGAGATGGGCCAGTTTTTAATATTGTATATGTTTTAAGTTGTTGTGAGCCGCCCCGAGGCTGCTGCAAGGGGCGGCATACAAATCTGTATATAAATAAATAATAAATATATATAAAATATAAATAAATGGCTCAGAGCAGCAGCACGGTGTGCTGGCAGTTTTGCATGCATACTGTGGCTATGGGATTGCCCCATAACATCCTTGATCACGTGGCCTAAGAATTTCCTAAGGCCAGAAGGAGGGACTGAAGAATGTAATTTTTCAGATGACCAAACAACAAGGGTTAGTTATTAAGGAGTTCTTTCAGAAAGACACAAGATAGTCAAAATATATTTTGATTGGACTATTATAATGTGCTGTATGACCATCTGAATACTTCAGTTGGTTCAGAACAGAGCAGCCAGGTTGCTAACAGGGACTGACAGACACACACACATAATGCTGGTCCTGTACCATCTGCATTGGCTTCCAATAGAAGCCCAGACCAAATTTATGGTGTTAGTGATGACTTATAAAGCCCTAAACAGTTTAGGACCTGGATAGGACTGGAGAGGCAGTGTGGTGTAGTGGTTAAAGCGTGGGACTGGGACTCAGAGGATCTGGGTTCTAGTCCCCGCTCGGCCATGGAGCCAACTGGGTGACTCTGCGCCAGTCACAGACTCTCAGCCCAGCCTACCTCACAGGGTTGTTGTTGTGAGGATAAGATGGAGGAGGAGATGTAAGCTGCCTTGAGCCCTTTGTAGGAAAAAGGCAGGATATAAATCCAAAAATAAATAAATAAATAAATAAATATTTGTAGGAGTGCCTCCTTCCATATACACCTGCCTAGCCTCTAAGGTCTGCAGTGGAGGTCCTTCATCAGGAGCCCTCTTTTGAAGGAGATCAGAAGAGTGGCTACAGAAGAAGGGCCTTCTCTGCGGTGACTCCCAGTCTATGGAATGGGATCCCCAGAGAGGTGTGCCTGTCGCCTATGCTTTTTTCATTTCAGCGTCAGGCCAACCTCTTTTTATTTTCCCATTATTTTAAATGTTAGTATTGTTTTTAACATTGATTTTATATATTATTCTTGATGCTGTATCTTATTCATTGTATTGTCACTGCCCTGAGACACTGTGAAGGGTGGGATACAAAAGCTTTACATACATACATACATACATACATACATACCACACACACACACACCTATTTGCTGGTGCTGTCTGTCTCTTTCACTGTCAGAAAACGAACAAGAGGGACTTCTTTTGTCCTCGACAATGCCTTCTATGGAGAAAGCACAGTTTTGGAGATACTGCCTGGTGATAAAGAATAGAAGTGGCGTAATTTTCATATTTTGCATTTTTATAGCTCCTAGGAATGCTCAGAGCTCTGCCTATCAGTTCCCTCAGAAATCCTCACAGCAGTTCTGTAAGGTAGGTTTACAATATCATCCTCATTATCCCCAAAATGCCAGTAGGATAAGGAAGATAAGAAGATAAGGAAGTATGCCTTGAACCAGTTAGACTGCGCTGCGACAGTTTCGAACTGGAGTCTCTGCAGCCAATCCACAGCAGCTTAAGCATGACTCTGAAAACAGCCATCTGGAGAATGGTTCTCTGATCCTGTGATTCTCGGGAAGCAGCAACATCCAGCAATCCATTCCAACAAATTATGTGACCCTATTTCTAGAGAAGACCACTCAAGCTAGAGAGGCCTGCTTTGTCTCTCACTTGCCACTGCAGCATTATGTGTGTGCTTTCTGCAAGGTTGTAAACTGCTGTGACTAAACTATACATGATGTTTGTAAGCATCAGTTTCAGCATCCCGTAGCTGTTTCTTCATTGTCAATGGCAACTGCAGGGCATCCTCTAACAAGGCCCAGAAACACTGTTGCCTGAGGTTAGCAAACATGTTAGCATGTCAAGGGCATGGTGCGGATTGTCATTGAAATGTGGATTATTGCTTTGCTGGAACCCATGGCCATGGCTTGTTAACCAGAAACAGCCTATGAAGAGCTGTGTGTTGGTGTGTGGGTGGCTTGGGAACTTAGGGTTGTTGTCTGCGATATCTTATCTTGGCTAGCTTCAGACACTTCTCAACAACCATCCTTAACCCATACTCAATTTTTGGGTGTGGGTTATTGCGTTGTCAAAACTCAGTCTGTCTATGGGAAAATAGAGGAAAAGGGATCAGCCCACCAAAGCAAACCAATAGACTATCCCCCTGAAGTTGCTATTTTATCAGGACTGAGGAAAGGAGAAGCATTAAACCTCATCCTACAAACCTCATCCATCCATGCATTAAACCTCATGCATGGCTAAACCTAGAGACATACGGATTTTGTGAAACCCTTTTACGTTTTTCATGGCTTGCCCAGTGTGTTTGATTCATCGACTGCTGATTAGTGACGTATGAGAAATTCTTATCAGTTTATTTTTGTCTGGATTGCACCCAAGTGGGAGCTTCCCATCCATTCTGCATGATTGTGCCAGAGGAAGAGAGGAGAGAGGAAATAGAAGGGGCTGATGCTTGGAAATGAATGGGAAAAGAATTGGTTTAGGTGGCCCATGCACTGTCTCTGCCATTCTGTAGTACAAATGCTACACACATTTATCTCCATCTCCATCTTATGGATCAGTAATTGGTCAATGACCAAAAAGCAGAGGCCATGAATACATAGGTGATTCTCCTAATGGAGGAATGAGGTGGCCATGTTTGCTGAAGATGCTACTTTATTTAGAGTGGTTAAAACAAAAGAAATCATGAAGAGCTCCAAAAGGATCTTTCAAGACTGGAAGAACTGGCATTAAAGTGACGCACGTGGTCAATGTAAGCAAGTGTAAACTGTCCCTTCATGCATTTACTGATGGATTCTGATCTAGCCGCAACTGATCAAGAAAAAGATGCTAGGGTTGCAGAGTGCAGATTCATGTCAATGCTGTGGTGTGCTGTGTCTGTGAAAAATACAAAATTATATGATAAGCAAAATTAGGAATACCAATATCATACTGCTGTTACACAACAAAGTTTTGTGCAACCACCTTTGGAATGCTGGGTATGGTTCTGGCCAGTGCAGGGAATCAAATCAATATTGTAAAATTTGAAGGAGTGAAGGAAAAGACCACTAATACGATCAACTCTCCTATGAGGAAAGGTTACAGCTAGGGATGTGTGAGGAATCTGAGGGTAGGAGTGAAAATATGGTAAGATTTTCACAATTTACTTCCCTCTCTTGATTCCAACTTGATTCCAACTTCATTCCTGCCCTGGAATGAACTTTCAAGCTTTTAAAGTATAATACTTGCTTAATTAATTAATTTCATTTGAATTCTACCTTTTTTCCTTTCAAGGAACTCAAGCTGGCTTACTTAATTCTCCTCCTCCTCCTCTTATCCTAACAGCCACAATGCCGTGAGGTAGGTTGGACTGAGAGTCTGTGACTGGGGATAATACATTTAATTACTGGCTCTCCTTAGCCTTTTTAAGGCACTGTCCTCACTTCACCTACTCTTCTTCTGTATCTACTTGTATTGTCATCTTCTTTCCTGTTACCCCTTCCATCTTTTTGTTGTTCACATACAACTCACCTTTAAAAGCAGGGAATGGAGAATGCAATAGAATCATTTGTGCCTCCCGTGAGATTGCATGACCCCAAAGTGACCTGCCATGACAGCCCTGCTCAACTCTTCTGCATTCACAGCTGTTCTTCCTTGATGAATTCACTCTCATCTTATGGCTGGTCTTTCTTGCCTCCTTCTGCCTTAAACTTTCTGATTCCTTGATGGATTCACTCCATCTCATGGTTGGTCTTTCTTTTCTCCTTTTGCCTTAAACTTTCTGTAGTATGATTGTCTTCTTCAGTGAGTCTTGCCTTCTCATGATGTGTCTGAAGTCTAAAAGCCTCAGTTTTGTCATTTTTACTTCCAGGGAAAGTTCTGGCTTGCAATCTGCAATCCACTTGTTTATCTTTTTGTTGGTCCAGGGTATTTGCAAAGCTCCCCCCCCCATCCAGGAGGGTTGTGTTTTCTTCATTCTACTTGAGATGACGTGCAGCCACTCCACTGTAGGAATGCATAAGGAATTTGATATTTATAAATTCCTGGCACACAATGACCTAACCCACAATTTCTGGACTTATGTGCAAATCAGAATGTGGGTGTTCACACTTGAATATGCTCATTTTTTTTAGAAAAAGTATTCAAAAACACTACACATGAATCTTTGTCCTTTTTAAATGTTAAAATGAAATGGACTTATGGATGGATATATAAGAAAAAATGACATATGGAAGAAATGAATATTTAGAAATTCTGGGCACCCATTGAGTATAATCTAGTTTACTACTGACTGGACTTTTTTCCTCCATCCTTATGGTTCTTAGCTGGGAAATGCTAGGGGAGAGGAAGGAAGGAAGGAAGGAAGGAAGGAAGGAAGGAAGGAAGGAAGGAAGGAAGGAAGGAAATAGGGCAATTGAATTGCTTTTAGCTGAGTTACATGCATGTTCTTTTAAGTAGGGATGTTTGAGGATTCAGTCTATGTTTTTAACCAAACTGGCCTAATTCACAATTTTCAGACTAAAAAATAGATTGTAATGCAATTATCCTCAATTTATCAGGCTTCCCCAATTGTTGTAGTATGCTTCCACACTCAAAAGTACCAAAATGCATAGAAATGTGTTTATTTTGCTTAAATCATATGAAAGAAAATACTGCTCTTAAATTTTCATGGTTTAATCCCCACCTCCACCCCCAGACTGTATTTATTCCTTAGGAATGAATAAATACAAAACTGAAGCATATGAGAAGTGGGCTGAGCATTTCATCCCTAGTTTTAAGTAAAGGATGAAGACAAAATAACTAATTCAACCTTACATGGTTCCATGGAATTATGTGCATTCAGCAGGAATTTTAAATTTATTAAAACAACCACCACCATAATTTTGCTGTCTCCCCTATTTCCTCCTTCTCCTGGAAATAATAGTCAAGTTCCACTGGTTTTATATAACAAAAGAAGACAAACTTATACGAAGCCTGCAGCTAAAACATATTTTCCACTTGATAGGAATCAGAATACCTCCAAATATACAGAATATGCTTACATGTCTTTTATTTTTTGTTTTGTTTCGAAAAATGGCAGTCTTGCTGAGAAATTAGCTAAGCATATGTGCCTTGGACTATTGAGGCCAGCTAAAACCAAGTGCCATTTCCTGGAGGCTTGGCTGACGAGAATACATTTGCACACAAAACTTTTCTTTCCCTCTCCTTTCTCAACTCACTTTTCTGTCTCCTGTTAGCTAAGCATTCTTTTCGCATATTTTTCTTCTTTCTTCATCTCAGACTTTTTCTTTTAACCAGCCCAGCATCATGCCACAGTTTGGGGTGGTCATTTGTCTGGCTATTGTAAAGTTGTCAGAAATAAAAGATGATCACAACACTCAAGTACTGTCCAAAGATTTCATTCTCTCTAACAACCCTCCATCACCACATTTTAAAGAAGAGCAAAAAACCTGAAGAATAAATTATGAGTCATCAAAGAGTATTCGTGAGCAAACATTAAAACAAAAAGCCAAGCCAACAACCCTCATTTTCGCTTGTATAAAGTTATTCTTGGGATCCTATTTTAGCCCTCTGCCCTTTTAAATTACAAGCTGTGCATGTGGCCTTATATTAATTCTTTGGGCAAAAGTTCTGCTGATTTGCTTCAAGAAATGTTCATCTTTTATTCGTCTCTAACTCTCAAGCCAGGAAAACAAAGGCAGACACTTCTCATTCACAGATTCTGGCTCGGTTTCCCTGCCACGTCAGCTGTGGAGGTTTTCCTGCTTTCGTTTGAATGGTCCTGTGTTGTCACTGTGATAGAAGAAGGGGTTAAGCTTCTCTAATTGCCACCCCCCCTCCTCGCCTCCACTGCCGCCACCCCCTCCTCCTCCTCCTCCTCCTCCAGACATGTACATGCACACACTCCATTTGCAGGCTAGCTAAACAAGAAGCAGACTTTAAAAGCTTTAAGTATGGGTTGTAGTTAACTATAAACAGCTGTTGCCAGATAACAGCCTTCTCATTGGTAAATTGAGTCCATTTTCCCCTCTTCTACAATGAGACCATTCTTAAAAGTTGCAATCGGAAAGGGATGGTGGTGGTTTGGTCTGGCAATAATAAGAATATAGAGCTAGAGGATTTTTGTGGGTGGGGGGAGTAAGAGATCTGGACTGAATTGCTGGTTTTCCCAGTTCAAACTGACATTTATATAGCAATTCTGGTTTGGCTACTGGAAGCCAAAATATACAAATACCCTTTATCCAGATTGTGAAAGAAAGGAAAAGAGCCATTTTCTTCTATCTGCTTTTTCAGTGTCACAAAGGTGCTTCCATTAATTTTTTAATTTTTTTTTAAAAAAAAAAATTTAAGTGGAGCAATCATTCTAGCAAAATGCTTTTTGAATTTAAGTCACCATGTTTTAATTAAAACAAACCATCATCTGAAGTTAAAATACATGATCCGTTACACTGCAGACTTGTTCAAAATCTAGAGTTGTACAGTGGTTAAGAGTACAACTCTAGAGTCCATGGCACTCCGTGGGTTACTCTGGACCAGTCAGAGACACTCAAACCCTAACTGGGTTTTTGTTGTGAGTATAAGATTGAGTGGAAGAGGAGAATTATATAAACTGCATTGAGTTCCTTGAAAGGAAAAAAGGTAGGATATACAGTAAATAAAATAAATAGATAAATAAACCAAAACACAATGGTTTCAGAAAGCCTCATCTCATGTCAAGGCTTTTGGGTTACTGCAACTGATTAATCAGAAAGAAATGCCAGTCAGACTAGAGATTAGTAGATTTCCCCTCCCACTTCCAGTTCCCTTCTTTTATTGTTCCATAGGTCAGCTGCTTAATGTTCTTTGGTTCCTTTGCATCATTCCTTGCTATGAATTAAATGGTGGACTTGAATGTATCAACATCAGAATGCAAGTCAATGCCATTTTACAGGCAACTCCATCGAGATTCTTTTTCTGGAGTGCTTCACAGAGGAGCATTGCTGAAATACCATGCAGAAAAGAATCTTGATACATACCAGTCCTGTTATATTCATTCCACTTCTGCCAGTGGTTAGAAGTTCCCCGAACTGAGGTAGTGTTTATCTGCTTTTGGTTCACTTTGGAAAGAGCTTGCCTGAGTCTTAGTCACATTTTATAATGATCAGCAGGATCATTCTACCACCCTGGTTGAGTCAACTTACCTCCCCCCTCCTCCTACCCCATCTGTTCTTTTCTTTGTACGGCATGCCTTTTTAGATTCTTAGCCTGCAGTTAAGGACCATTCTTTTTGTTGAGTGTAAACTGTTCCTGTTGGGCTGAGTGGGACAAGTCTACTTTAAATAGACAAATACATAAAATCATTCTACTTATTTACAAATTACAAATACATTCTGTCATATATAACATTGAAGGAACACTAACTAATGAGAACTAATGAGATTTTTAAACAAACAAACAAGCTGGAATTCAAGCTAAGTCTCCTCACCCCATACCTGCCTTGTGTGGTCTGTATGGGTGCATGTATGCAGGGGTTAGTTCCTGGCAACATGCGATAATAACAGGTAACATGGGTATTTTCTAGCCATTTATAACTTTAACTCATATAAAGACAAAATTCTCTCCAAGAGTCTTGAAAATGTACCTCCTGCCAGACACTTTCAAAAAGGGGACATAATTGTCCTTGTATATGGTGGTGAATGAAAATCTAATTTTCTTCCCAGGATATGTATGGAAAGAAAAAAGAAAAGTTCTCCACCTCCAGCTGGAAACAATGTTATGTGATCTCATTACATTTGTTCCCTTTTGAAACTGTATGGTAGGAATCTCTGCTTCCAAGCCAGAACTCTCTATGCAAGCAAATACAACAAAACTGAAGGTGCTGGACTTTGTTGGGCCCATCATGAGAAGGCAAGACTTGCTGGTCAATAATGCTAGGGAAAGGTGAAGGCAAGAGAAAAAGAGGAACACAATTTGAGATGGATGGAATCCATACAGGAAACCACAGTCTTTAATGCAGCCATCACTATTTTCACATGTGGCATAGCAATCCAAGCACTCAACAGACTGCTGAAGTCCACTGCTTCCACATCAGGGTTCCAGGGATGCAGCCGGCACCCCAAAATGCTGTGTAGCTTCATACCCATAGCTCGTTTTTCCCAGTGCTTTTTTTGTAAGAAAAAAGGTACCTGAACTCATGAAATCATTTACCTTTCACATGTCACTGTACACACACCCACACACTTCAGTTGTGTAAAGAAACATAATGGTCGCAGCCTGCAGTAAGCACTCAGCGTGCGAACACATGACCAATCACAAGCTGAGCAGAGACATCACAACCAGCAAGAAGTATGCATGCATTGGATTCAACACACAAGCAGCCCGCATGCACCATTTTAATGATTTTGCCGCTGACCTGCTACGCTCAACAGGGTGATTCAAATCCACGTGGACCAAACATCAAATTTTCAAAAGTTACTTTTAAAACTTGGAAAATCTGTTGAAAAAGGGTGCCGGAACTCTGTTCTGGTGCATTCTATGACAAAAAAAGCATAGGTTTTTTCTACCAAAAAGGTTATTCAGAAGGGTAGTGGGTGTTTTATGACAGCCATGGTTTAGTCTTCCTTTGTGTGGGAATGCTGCTAAAAGCCAGTCTTGTAGAATCTTCTAATGTCTCCTATTAGTTAAGGTCCACAGGCAATATGCTTTTCCATAGCTGATGTGGAAGATAAATAAAATGAAAAGCTCTCACCTTCAAGCATTGATTGAGAGCATATCAGAGGCAGCTTGCGGGTCAGAATGTGAAGTAAATGCTGTAGGTGGGGAAGATAAACCTAATTTATCCCAACTCTCATCATGTCTAGAATATTTAGACGCTCTTTCACCAAGTAGGACAGTCACAGCGAGGCTGCACCACTTGCCTCCCAGAAAGGATACTGTGGAAATACTGGTCCAGCCTCATCCATCAACTGAAGCATGAGCAGCTGCAGGAACTCACTACATCCCTTGGTAGTTGTAAAAGAGCCTACAGCTACCAGTTGACCCCAACTACCAGTTGCTCTGCAATGCAGAACAGAAAGGAAACAGGCTGCAGCCTCTGCCTGCTCAGTTGTACCGGTGCCATACAAGCAAGACCGCCCTGAAGGGAAGATCAGCTTGGCTCCACATGGCTATACATGCTGTATGCAGTTAATTCTTTTATTTCGTCATTGCCAAACATTTGCAGCCTATTCACCTTCCTTGGTGTGCCTTGGTAATTATCGTTTGCATCCTGAGGCAAAATCATCTCAATCTCCCTCTCCCCTTAAATGGTTGTGAGACAGTTTGGGAGACAATCTGACAAGCAGGATACGATTGTGATATCCTACCACGGGGTTCCGCAGGGCGCCATGCTATCCCCCATGCTTTTTATCATCTTCATGAAACTGCTGGGAGAGGTCAAGCAGAGGTTTGGGCTGAGAGGTCAGCAATATGCTGACAATACATAGCTCTAGTTCTCCTTCACATCAAATCTGGATGAGGTGGTGTCCCTTTTGAACCAGTGCCTGAGCTCAGTGATAGAAACACAGGAACAAAGAGAGTGAGTCAGATGGGGCCTCCTGGGCCATCTAGTCTGACTCCTGGCTCCAGCTGCCTCCACTCATGGCATGATAAGTTTGCACTGCCTCTAAACGACACAGTCTGTAGATTCTGTGTTCCTGGACCCAGAACAACCACTGGAGTCTCAGGCAGACTCGGTGGTCAGAAGTGCCTTCTTTCAGATATGGTTGATGTACCGACTCTGGTCCTACCTGCACAAACAGAGCCGGCCACAGTTACCCATGCTCTGGTAACATTCATGTTGGACTATTGTGATGCTCTTCAGGTGAGGCTGTCTTTGAGGACAGCCTGGAAACTTCAACTGGCACAAAAAAGGCTGTGCATTTGTTGACAGAAGCTCGTGCCAATCGTATACCATCTGCATTAGCTACCAGTTGAGGTTCAAGCTCAATGTAAAGTGCTTGTTTTGACATATAAAGCCCAAAATGGCTTGAGACCTGGATACCTGAAGGACCACCTTCTCCCATATGTACCTATCCAAGGCTTCAGGTCTGAGTCAGAGGTCCTTCTTAAAGAAACATTGCCCAAAGAGGTGAGGGGGATGGCAAATAGAAGGAGGATCTTTCCAGTGGTTGCACCGCATCTCTGGAATAGCATCCCCAAAGAATTTCACTGGACGCCTTCTTTACGAAGTGTTTTGGTGCCAGGCAAAGACTGTTCTATTTTTTAGGTATTTTAATACCTGATTCTTATTGCTTTATATATGTTTGTGAATTTTAAACTGATTTTAAAGCTGCTATACTTGTCCATATTGTTGTAGTGTGGTATTTTATGGAGTTATTTATTTTATTGTTGATTTTAAGGGAAATGTATATCATCCAGAGAACCCTAATGGGGCCAAAGGTGTGGCCTATAAATCAATCAATAAATATGGAATGATTTGGTGAATGGTCTCGCTTACCTCCATACCATGTTGCTGAACACTGTGGGGAGAGATGTCTGATCTCAGAGGGGAACAGCTGATGGACACAGGGTGCCTGGTATTCCCTGGTTGGCAGCCATCCCATGGTGAACGCAGGGTCTGACCCTACCCGGAGCCAATACTCATGTATCACTATTCCTAGTGCACCAGAATTAAGGCAACCCCAGTCAGGTGCAGACATTGCTGCTGTGGCTGCCACTGTTTTTGCATTGCATTTATACCCTGCCTTCTTCCTTTTGTAAGGAGCCCAGGGCAGTTTATAGAGCTCCATCTGATCCCCACAACAACCGTGCTGTGAAGCAGGCCAGGCTGGCAGTATGTAACTGGACCCAAGTCCCCCAGAGAGCCGAGTGGGACCAGAACTCAGATCTCGCAGGGCCCCAGCCCAACACGCGAATTACTGCACCACATTGTGGCTCTGTTAGTGAAGAACTGGCACTCTGTCATTGGAGAGGAACATGTGGGAGCTACAGGAAAACGTTAAGGGACACCCTTGCCTCCTAACAGAAGCACCAGTGCCCCAGGTTCCGGCCAAAAAGCCATGCTTTCCTCAAAGATGAGCGGCCATTCTATCCCTGCTTGTCTTTCTGCCTTTTCCAATTGACACTCAATATTCCAGGTCTACTGAGCTTGTCCAGTTCTCATCAGAGTTATCTATTTTTGCACTTAGATCTCATCCTTTCTCTCCTTGAAAAGCAGCTTATGTGGTCTTTTCCCCCTTTTTCTCCTCACAAAAACCCAGTGAGATAGGATCATCTGAGTATCAGGGACTGGGCTCAGGTCACTCAGTAAACTTTATCCACGTGGGGGCTAGAAATCAGATCTCTTGAAGCCCAGTTCCAGTGCAACACTCTGACCTGGAATCTCATTGGACGAACTCATTAGCTATTAATTTGGGAGAACTTGCCCATTATTTATGTACTTATTTATTGCAATACCTCATGATAGCCAAAGTTCTCTTGGAAGTTTACAGCAGCACAATAATGAAAGACAATAATGCTATATAAGTACAGATAAAATAAAACACATAAAAATTGCACCAATTTAAAAGCCAGATGTCCAGTAAATAACACGAAGTAGAAGGCAAGTTCTGTTGGACAGCTGACATAATGCCCCAATACACTGGTTAAATACCATTGAGGGCAGCCTTAACATGGATAGAGGGATGGCAAAATTGCTGCTAGCTGGGCTTCTGCAGGGAGGCTGCTTCCAAACTGAGAGGCCATCACTGAGCAGGCCTCCTTCTTGTTGGCACCAACCAACCTTCATCAAAGGTGGCGGCCAGAGGCAGGGTCCAGAACTTGATCAAAATATCTCGGTTGATTGTGGCTGGGAGAAGGATTCCATCAAGTATTGTAATTTCAACTCATGCAGGACTTGATATGTTGGAATCAGCATCTTGTATTGGGCTTGGATGCAAATACACAACCAATGCAAAAGGACCAGAGTTGGTGTTGGGTGTTTGGTCATTCTGGTCCCAGTTATTACTCTGGCCGCTGCCTTTTGCACATTCCGAAGAGTCTTCAGGGGCAGCCAGCTCCTTGTGGGTGGGTTGCTTGTTGCTTGGTTTTGTGCTTTTCCTTTTGCAAACTTCATCAAGCGTAGTGATATTTTTGTATCGTTCTTCAGGTGCCTTGCTTTGGCTGCTGGCACTCAGCAACCTGGGTTTTCTGTCAAAGGAAATACTCCAAAATAACATTCTGAATGGAGCAGCGGTTATTTTATTGGGGTAACTGTAAATCTGTATGAAGTTTCCATCCCTGGCTCCTTTGAATTGTGTGCAGCTACTTGGCTGTAGATTCAGCTCTGAATCTGGGCAACTTAAACCAGTGACCTTTTCTCCTGCACAAATTAGCCATTTTTAAAAGCCAAGCTGAGTAGATTCCTTCAACTTCTATGGCCTAGAAAGCCATACAGATTTTGGGCTTGATCAAAACCAGAATTCTGGCATTTTGAACACAACACAATTAATCCTTTATATTAAAAACTGTGGTGAGTTGTTATTTACTCTGGATTTATTGTGGCTTTGCAGAATGAGGAGACTCTATGATATTATTCTTTTTGCTAAAAGCAACACAAAGTGGCTGAAACTATGCTATTCCCTCACTCCTCTCATCTTTGTTTTCCCTTTGGCTAACCCTTATTGGCTATTTTCTCGTATTTGCTTGAGGTTTTTACAGAATTTACAGCAAGACTTCTGAAATTAGTACCAGCTGAAATAACACAATTCTTTTTGCAGCGGTGGGTGAAATCTTTAGGCAAGGAAACAAGTCAGACAAAAAGGAACTTAAAAGGGTGGGGGAAGCTCAAGTGAGTTAACAAATGTCTCAGATATTTCACCTACTTGACTTCTTAAAGTTTAGTGTTGTGGGAGTGAGGGGTGGGGGTGGGAGGTGGGATTCATTAACTCCCATATGGAAAAAAAATCCCAGTATTTATCAAAAGCTGCAGAATGGTCTTCTCTTTTTTACAGCATGTATCTCCAGTGTGGATTAGAAGTTACAGTTAATCATAAAATTATACTTGCTTTGCTCTTGGGTGATTTCTCAAAAATATATATTTCCCCTTCACATTTACAGGTTTGACAATTTGGCCATCAGCTGTGTATTATTCTTCTCTCCTCGGGGATTGTCTCGTGTGAGTGATGTACTGATTCTGAAGGTCTCTTTGAAGAATGTGAAAGCACTTCAGACCTTGTACATTTTGCATTCTATTGTGTGAAATAAAGAGAAATGCTTTGAGAGATGCTGTCTACAATCATTAATGGATTTGTCAGGAGAAACAGGAAGCGTATCTAGTAAAGCTGTAAAGCTGCGATCCTATGTGTGTTTAGATGGCTGGGGAAGGCTGAAAGTTACAGGACATTTCCTGTATGGGTTTGGATTGCAAGCAGTAAGACCAATCAAAAATGGTTGGTCCAGGATATAAAGGAGGCTGGGTTGTTTTTTGGGTCCGGTTTTGTCCAGGTATCATCATTCTGTGCAATGAGCCTTTCTATGTCTGTGTGATGGGTTGTACACATCTCTAGTGGTGGAAGGCAAGAGTCTGCATAAGCCTTGATGGCTCTGCCACTGTACATCCAGTCATTCATGTACATTCCCTTCATGTTTTTACAGCAGTTCAACTTAATGTCGCATCCCTTGTTAGTCCTGGCATCCAGCTCCTTTGGGCTACTGTCATACTTCCCTCTTTCCCTCTGTTCTTTCATGTTCCAGGCATTGAATAGTTCTGTTTTTATTTCTCAATAATATCCAAATCCAGGGAATTGTGGATGGCTTAAAGTAGGGATGGGGAACATTTGGCTATTGGGCAGTATAGAAATATAATAAATAAATAATATATAAACCCATGTCCCTTCAGATATGACTGGACTGTTGGTCCATGGCTTCCATCATTCCTGACCACTGTTGATACTAGCTGGGTCTAAGAGAACAACATTTGGTATTCAAAATTATGCATGGTGTGCAAAACTGGACAGGGAGGGATTTTTTATTTCATTATACTATAACTCCCCAAATCATGCATGGTGTAGGGATGTGTGAGGAATCCATTTTGTGAGGGAAATTCCCATAATCCCTGGGTTTGGCTTCCCAGACTCCAGGCTGCTTTGCAGTGGCCCAGAGTCTGTTCCTGGTGAGCACACCCACCATTCACAGGATGACAGCCAGGAGTCAGTGCCATCCTTCTGTGCTCACTGCTTCCACTTGCATCACTGAGTGGGGAAGAAGCTGGCTGCTGAGAATGGCGGCTGGAGTACCAGCTCTTCCATGCATGCCTCTGCCAGCAGCAGTGAGCAGGGAAGAAGGTTTGTGGCCACGAATGGTACCTGGCATGTCCTTTCACAGCTACCCTCTTTTACATCCTTCAGCCACTCCTGATGGAGAAGGCTGCCAGTAGCACAAGTGGAGGTCCGTGAGTGTCCATGGAGTTTGTTGTGACTCAGCTCCATTTGCAGGACAGGGCCGAACATGGCAGGAAGTCCTCTGATTCTGGAAGGACAGATTCCAAGAGCGTTCATCCCAACCATACCCTGAAACTTATCCAGGACAGATATATGCCTCTACATATATTGCATAGCTAAAACTATAGGGTTTACTCTCCTAAGATGAAGCGATGAGCATTTGGAAGACCTTACAAGTGACTGGATAAGTTAAGGCTATTGATTGCTACTAGTGCTGATGGTTATATGCAACCTCCAATGTCAGAAGCAGTCTGCCCATGTACACCAGTTGCTGGAGAACATGAGCAGGAAGGTGTTACATTCATGTTCTGCTTGTGGATTTTTTATGGTTAGCTGGTTTGCCACTCTGTGAACAGAATGCTAGAATAGATGGGCCCTTGATTTCCAGCCAGCATGGCTCTTCTTATGTTCTCTGTTTTCAACTACAGCTAATGCGAACAAGCCCTGGTTGAGCAATAGTTTCTGATCCTGGGTTGTTCTCAAAACATAGTTTAAACAAACCAGTTCCCTGAATTTAGATATAACAGAGAAGTGCAGTTCATTTAAAATGAGTGGAAACCGTTTTTCATGGGTGTGAGAGAAGCTGAAAGAGAAGGTAAGAAGCACATGATCTCAACCCTTGTAACATGTAACCATGTTTATTCATTGAAAATGAAGCAGGGCAAAGAGTTCTTCCAGAAATATATCTATCATTTATTTAAAGCTTTTGTATGCCATCCCTTATGCATTGCATTTCGGGACAGCTTGCAATCATTAAAACAACAAAAATAAGATACAGACAAAATTGCATTGTTTCCAAACTTTATTATCACTTTTCCTGAATAAATGGGGAAGCCTCAAGAAATCTGCATTCTCTTTTTGCCTCTACCTCCTGTGAAGCAAAATCATATTCAAACCATAGAAAATGAAGCACTCAAAGAGAGACTCTCCCAAATGAAGACAGATACAGCACTGGAAACCTAATCCTTGAAGTAATCATTAGCAAACATTTGAAAGTATGGAGTGACTGCTGGACAGCACAATTTGTAAAACTATCTTGCCACAGACAAACACCAGGAAGGAAGTATGGCTGGGAATAAAATAATAGAATATATAACAGACATTCACAAATAATTTCTTTGAGAAAAAGGAAAAGAAAAAAACCACCCTCTACCAAAGCAGTTTTTTTTCAAGGCATTTCAAAGGATTGTTAGACTCTGGAAAAATGAAAGAATACACTGACCAATAATAAAATAAAATGTTCATTTTTGCTGGTGTCGTGATCAAATATGAATTATGGGTGATCTACAGGAACCACTGTGCTTTTGCAAAAGACTTCAGAATCTTTAATATAACACATAAATAGGACCATCCCTTTTGTAATGACTGTGTTATCTATGTCTCTGTCATTTTTCTTTTCAGACAAGTACCTCCAATCTGGCTTTTTTCCTCTAGCCATACCTCACCTCTTCAGTCAATTCAGAAGATTTCCCTTAAAATCCCAGTTAACCCAGCAGAGTCAAACTGGGGCTTTGGATGGTCTTATCCAAGTCTACACCAAGGCAATATTTTGTTTCAAAGATACTTATTTGTACCTCTCACTGGCTCATTAGCATTTACCTGCTTTGCAGCCAGATCACCCAAGCAAGCGCAGGATCCGCCTGACCCCCAGCATCCTCTGAAGAAGGGGCAGCACCAGGAAGCCTTGTATTCCCCCACACTACTCCCTATCAGAAACATGTGTGCTCCAGCCATCAGTTCTGCTGCGATGGCAGAAACAAAAAGGCCACTCTGGAGGAGTCAAACCACTGGCCAGAGAATCAATGGCCACTGGGAGTTGTAAAAGCACAGAAGGTCTTGGGTCATATTCAAAGAGTAGAAATCTTCCCCCTGCTCCTGAAATCTACACCATTACAGACAGCTGTTAATTCAAGATCCATTCATTTATGCCAGAGGTAGGCAATTTGAAGTCTTCCAGATGTTTTGACTGGCAACTCCCATTACCCCAAGTTCACATAGTTGATAGTGAGGGATTTTGGGACTTATAGGCAAAGGTATCTGGAGGGCCACAAGTTGCCCACCACTGATACATATCAAGGGATTCAACCAGGCTTAGTCATGCCTACAAATTTAGTCATGCCTCTCAGTGAAATCAATGGTATTTAAATCAGGAGTTATTTACTTAAAGCACATGGGCTTCAATGTACCTACTTTAAAGCCTGAATTGAAAAAGAGGGTTGGTCAATGTCAAGCAACATGTTAAAGGGCTTATTAAATCATGGGTTTAAATCTGTTTAAAGTCTGAGCAGGCAGGAAAAAGAATTGGTTGTTCTAACAGTTTAAACATACTGCTTTCTAATGAAACAGAACCAGAAGTCTAAAAATTGGATGATGTCAGCTAGATCCCCTTTGCACTGCATACTTTATATTTAGATTGACATCTGCAATTCTCTTCTTCTGTTCTACAAAGCTGGCCTAGCTGGTCAGCTGCAACATAACAAGGTGTTTGGGGTTTTTTTTTAGCTAGAAAGCCTTTGTCCTGTTCTAACTGGGAGAAGGAAAAGAATATCTGAAGTGAAACTTGGAGGCAAGGCTGAAGTGGAGGGGGCCCTCAGGGGGTTGGCACACCCCCATTTATTTTTAAGGGAGTTCTCAAGTCGATTGTGGATCCCTGGAGCCACAGTCCCTCCTCACCGCCTCTCAAGAGACTCAATTCTGCTGGTTCAGGGCTGGCGGGCCCTGTTGTGCCAGAGTCCTGAATTGATGCGTTCAGAACAAAGGTGCTTTGTCGAGAGTTCCCAGCAGTTCCAGGGAACTCCCTACCTGGAGATGCCTGCCAGGCATATGTATGTGTCTTCTGCGATCCTTTCCTTCACAGTCAGCCTCTGCTCCTCAGCAAAGTGTGACCGGCTTGCCCTTTCTGCCTCCAAACTGCTCCAAATCCCCCCTGCACCCACACAGGGCATTTAGAGCACTTTTATCCCACTTCCAACAGCCATTCCTTCCCCAAGGGATCCTGGGGACCATCGCTTGCCAGGGTACGGAGTGCCATCGGTGGACTCCTATTCCTCACACAGCCGTACAGTTTCCAGAGTTCCTGAGGAAGAGGATGGACTGACAAACCATTCTGGGAATTGCAGCTCTGTGAGGAGAACAGGGTTTTTCTAGCAACTCAGTCCCAGAATTAATGGGGACTGTAGCAATCATGGCTAAAGTGGAAGAAAAGTATTGCGACTGGAGTATATTCCCTGGAATCAATGAGAAACTTAGCCAGGACTTCTGATAGCCTTAAGTTCCTCCCACTTCACTTCAGCTACTTTATGCATGATTCAGCATAGATCCAACAAGAGCACAATAAAATATTATTGGACATTTTGAGAAAATGGAACCCCTAAACTATGGACTCTGGGCTCGAGGAGGATCTCCCACACAAACACACACAAAGACACTGTCTGCAGAGGTCACAGAAAATTAAAAGCAAGCAAACAGCAGCTGTCAATCCAGACTGCTGCTCATGGGAGAATATAACTAGGTATGTTTGTATATGTGTGGGTAATTAGTGCCTGAGTTTCCTTTTTTTCTCCTCTTCCTTCCCTTTCCCTTGTACATAATGTTATTTAGGTGGTTTTCAATGTTACAGTTTTCATTTTATTATGGTTATGTCTTGTTGTTCTGCTTTTTGTAAGCAACCCAGAGAACCTCCGGATAATGGGGCAGCAAATAAATAGATAGATAAATAAATAAATGTTTTTAGAGTGTAATCATGTTGGCAGGAACTGCCCAATTAATTCTACATAAGCTACTATGGGAGCTTTGTGGCTGGAGAGCAGGGGAATGAATGCAATTTTAAAAATCATTCATAATAAATAGGATAATAAGAAATAACTTCTAGAAGCTGTCATTGTTTCACCTCAGAAAGAGATACCCTCATCTTGCATTCATTACTCCACAGAATTCAAACAAAGTGACCAAGCTCATTTTAATTGTATTGCATAATCTTGGAAAGAGGTGCTGCTTGGGGATATGATGATATAGCATCGATGGGAGCATGGCATCAGGCTGTGGCCACTTCTAAATTTGCCACTACATCATTGCTTGCAGGATTGCAGGTATTCTGCACTGAGTGCGAGGTATATGGAGGTGAGGGTCACTTCCATACTCTTCCTACCCTTCAAAACAGACTGATTTAGTCTGGGTTTTTTGGTGGAGGGAATGCATCCAAGTTGTTGCCAGGGTACAGCATACCTTGGCATAACCACTCTCCTCCCCTGCTTACCCTCCTCCTTCAATGCCTACAAAATCTTTCTCTTTACCACCCTGAGGAAATGGCCACCATAATTTTTCTGCACCACTTGCAAGAGGAGAGGATCCTTTGAGCCAAGAGTTTGCTGCAAAAGCACCCATAAAGGCGGCCTGAGCCATTTAAACTTTGAATCCCACACAACTTGGTCTTGCAACAAGATATTTTGTCCTTGGGATGCAGCATAAAATGTACAGGTTCAAGAAACAGCCAAGTAATTAAGTTGATCGACACATTCAAAGCTACAGCCCCAGAAAAAAACAGGAGAGATAAGGATATTCTGGAATTTAAATGCTTCTTGTTACAGTTGGGTGAGAATTTCATTTTCATTTGGCTTTGATAAGAATGTATCAAAATTTGCAAATATCTTCAGATTCAGGTCACCCATGAGAGGGGCTTTTTGGGGGTAGGGGAGTTTCTTTCTTTCTTTCTTTCTTTCTTTCTTTCTTTCTTTCTTTCTTTCTTTCTTTCTTTCTTTCTCTCTCTCTCTCTCTCTCTCTCTCTCTCTCTCTCTCTCTCTCTCTCTCTCTCTTTCTTTCTTTCTTTCTTTCTTTCTAAGTTCTCTCTCTCTCTCTCTCTTTCCCAACTGCATTTCCAAGGATTGTCTTGAGTGGAAACCACTTAATAGCAGGCCAGCTTCTGGTGAAGATGGAACTACAATACTTACTTGGTTGATGTGGATCAAAATAGGGACTGTATTTTGGAACCTTCCTTGGTGGTTGGGATGGTTCGGGACCCATCATGTTGAGTTTCTTCACTTCAGCATTTATTAAGGCATGACAGTAACTAACAAGTGGGACATACAAGTGGAATGATTCCACTCTGGACACACATGCTTTTTCCTCCTACCTTTCACATTTTCCTTATCATCTAGCGGCTAGTCAGCATTCTGTGCTCACTAAACATGTCCAGCCCTTGTTGGGCTGCTTGGGATATTTTCCTCAAAGGATTATCTACTGGGGCCTTTCACACAAAGATTTGTTTGTTTATTCATTTATTTCTGTAAGCTTAGAATTCTCCAAAGTGTGTTGATCTTTCTCTATCAAGAAAGATGATCTTAGAATTCTCCAAAGTGTGTTGATCTTAAATGTTATCACTTTGGTTATATAAGGAAAAGCACTTGATTTAGTGTGTGTGTGTGTGTGTTGCAGAAGTATTTGCACTGCCCTTTGATGTCTTCATATTTTGTTGTCTTACAAAGTAGAACAAAGATGGATTTAATTGGCATTGTTACCATCTGATGACCAACAGGTACTCAGTACTGTAAAGGGGAAAAATATTTTTATTGTGGCACAAATGCTCACTAATATATATATGTGTTTGTTTATATGAATACACATATGTACATGGATATGCATGCATATTGTGCTTTGTGATAGCTTTAATAGCCATTGCTAGATCTATCGCCATCAATTCCCCTTTATATTCATCTGTTATTTTCAAATTCTATTTAAAACATTTTATAGCATGTTCCATAAGTTACTTCATGAAATGAATTATGTATTAGGTGAAGTAATATTTTCCCTATCTGCCTTAAATCACTCCCAGCCAGTTTCATTAGCTACCTCTGACTACTCATGCATTTCTTGATGTAAGTGGCTTTATAACACAGGGTTCCAACCCTGAGTGAAAAATCTGGGATGTTCTGACTTGTAAATCATGCAGTACATAAATACAAATAGTAACAGAACTCAGGCTATGCAGACAGTTGAATTGCTCTCTAGGCAAATATATATTGATATGGCTTTCTGTGCTGTTTTTTCCTTTGATCAATAACATGATTTAGCATCATTAATTTCATAAACAAACCAAGGAATTATTATTAATAAGCATTCTATGAGTGTGGTTTGGTCATAAAAATAGTTATGTACCTAATTATTTTTCATATGTTAGGTGTGTTAGGATTCATTTGGGTCATTTCTAAATGAAAAATGTGATAAAAATATCCTTGCGAAAGAAAACTATTTAGTTTCCTCAGCTCTACATTCTTATCCTCATTAGTACATGGCAGTTTCAATTTTGGTTTCCTTGGTTTATGAGGGGAAGCACAGAGATACCAAAGGAGACAAATATATACCACAGACCACAGTAAAAACAAACGTAATGACTCTGGGGTGGGGTGGGGAGGCTGAAGAATTGAAAATGTACAAGCAAAAATGCAGCCTGTACCAAAACTTTGTGATTGAAAGCCAAATCTTCCAATACTGTGCATAACCAACCAACCGGGGTTCGAGAGCTTCCACTCTTCCACTCCAAACCCAACCAGCCTGTCCAGAAGGACACCATGGTCAATGGTGTTGAAAGCCACTGAAAGGTCAAGGAAAACCAACATGGTCACACTTTCCCTGTCCCTCTCCCTGCACAGGTCAACGTACAGGGCGACCAAGGCCATCTCTTTTCTGTAAAGGTAAAGGTAAATGTTTCCCCTTGACATTAAAGTCCAGTCATGGCTGACTCTTGGGGGCGGTGCTCATCTCCCTTTCCTGGCCGAGGGAGCCAGCGTTTAAACCACTGCGCCACCTGCATCCCTTTTCTCTCTTTTCTTTTTTTTGCATCTCTTTTCTGTACTCAGGCTTAAAACTCAATTGAAACGGATCCAGATAATCCGTCTCCTCCAAGAGTGCCTGAAACTGCCTAGCTACCACACCTTGCCCAAAAGTGGAAGGTTGGTGACAGGAGGGTAGTTATCCAGTATCCCTGGATCCAGGCCTGGCCATTTTAGGACCGACCTAATTACTGCCTCTTTCAATGGGACAGGGACCACTTCGTCTCTCAATGAGGCGTTGACAGCTTCCTGGACAGGCTGGCCGGGTTTGGCAGTGCTGCTGAAGAAGGACAAGGGTTACCACTGGCTTTCTTGAAGTAGGCCTCAGGAATTGTTTGTACAGTAATTTTCTTTTTCTCACCATAAATGGCCGTGTAGCAGCTGAGGGCCTGATTACAAGGGCAAATGCTACAGAAAAAACAAAGGGGAACTACATATCCTACATGTCCTGAAACACACTGGCTTGGGTGTGCCTGAGCCAATGTTGTGGGACAAAAAGTCTTGAATACTAGGGAACAAGACTGCCACTAATGACACATCTGGGAATATCTCTAGGGAATTATGCGGCCACTGATAACATGATACAAAACACATCGCATAGAGTTCCCATGGCTTTTCTTTAGAAATATTAATATAGGGTTTACGGCAGTCCTTTTTGTTCCCTAGAATTTTGTATCACATGATGAAGCTCCTAGAGGAATGTTTAGAACCACTGTTAGATGCGTTCCTGATGTTAATGAAACTCTTCTGCAAAATCCTGTCAAAGGTCCTTGGATATTTTGCCTGAGTGTGAACCCACACATTCCAGTAGAACAGCATTTGCTGGCATTTCAGTGCCCTTCCATTACAGTCCTCAGAAGCAATGTAGAAGGCAGCAAGATCTGATTCCCAGATTGACAGATATGCCTTAGAATAAAGTCATTGGTAATCATGGAAGCCATGACTTTAGTTTAGGTTGGTGGGGCTGCTTCATTCCTTGAGGCAGGGAGAGAGAGAGAGAGAGAAACATAGATGATCTAGATGATATAGTTATAGATGATATAGATATAGATAGATATAGACAAGAACACACACACAAGCATGCATATATATATATAAGCACATTAATATGCAAGAGAAATCAGGAATATATCTCAAAGAGGTATTACTACATAAATTTGGTATAGGCTAGAAAAATCATTTAAAATTAAGGCACTTAATGCTTGCATACATCAAAGCTGACACTTCACAGTAGGTCTAATGTGGTTATTTTCTTTTGGAACCATAAAAGACTTGAAGAATTATGAAAAACAAACAAACCTGCTTCTTGTCTCAGACTATTTTGTTTTATCTTATTGTGCTATCAATCATATAAATATTTCTTTTAGACACCTTTCGGGAAGCTGCTATTTTATAGTACTTCTGTTCATCCCATGTGCCAACCAAGTTGGGATATTTAGTTTTATCTAAAAACTGTGAGTGCTTTGAACACATTTTGGTGAGTTTTGGCATCCTAAACAGAAGCTTAGATTTGGTCTTCACCTGCAGAAGAATGGAGAGATTGAATCCTGAGGTGGTAGAGAGAACTGTATCACTTCCAGCAGGAACAGGTGATCTATGTTAAAAAAAAAAAAAAGAATCTACTGCACCTACATGCCAAACCCATTGCATGCAAACAAATTAGCACCTAAATCACAGGGGTTCTTCTTCCAGCAGGATATCGCCTACTCTGTCTCTAGTTTATGTGGATGCTCATTTTACTTATGCCTTTCATTTCTATACTGCCCCACACCTGAAGATCTTTGACTGGTTACACAATCCGTAAAATAGATGATATAAATACAATAAACCATCATAGCTCAGAAAAATATTAAAAAGTTTAAAACAGCTAAAATCAGATAATAAAAAAGACAATAACAAAGAATAACAAAAAAGAGTGATTCTGCAAAACACCTGTTGGAGGTGATATGCCCCATTCATAATAATGATAATATTATTATTATATAATAATAATCGGTAATGTAGACCGTGCTGAATGTATTGCATACCTGAGAATTCTTATCACCAATAATGGAGTTAAATTTGAGTAAGTTGATTAATAAGATGGTAAGAATGACCTGCATTGGGAAAATGTTTCACGCTTTTCCAGATGCTTAAGATGAATCACTTTGCTACATGGCAAATACATTATATGGGCAGAAAGGACATGTGTTACTGGAGCAATGTACACCAACCCAGTCACTCTAGGTAAGATATTATAAACCAAGCCTCAGGGTCGGGTCAGGTCCAGCTTCCATGGCAGAGATGAGATCTGGTCAAGTTCTCTGCAATCCATTGAAAATTGGATCACAATTTGGATTTTCCTGAGTTATTCACACATACCTTTGCAATTTTGCAATGTGTTATTTCATGATGTAATAGCTTCCAGATAGTCGTTAAAAAAATCACACTGCAGTATTCCTAGGGTGGAAGGATTAGGTTCATGATTAGGATGTACTATACACCGACCAGACAACATAGCAATCTGATGAGAAAACAGATATCCTAGTGAAAGCTCTGAAGAATTATGTACAGAGTAACACTCCACTGAACCTGTATTTGATTGGTGAAAATTTATATATAATCCAGATAGCATTTTTATTCTTTTTTAGATCAGCTATTGGACTCTTTGAAGCATTTAGTATTAAATGATTGTGTTGATATGTACAGCACTATGTATGTGACATTAGAGGAATCTCTTCATGTAAGCCCTGCTTCCTCACAAATATTGCCGCCCTGGGCAAAACCTTCTGGGTGTGTACTTGGCAGCTCTGGGAAGGAGTGCAATGCAGAAATTCTTCGTATGAGGCTGGTAGTCAGAATAGCCCCCACAGAGAAGAGCTGGATAAAGATGGTGACCAAATATGTGGATGGAAGTTAGGGATATTCATATCAATTTCTTTTTAATTGTTTGTGTTTCTAATATTCAATTAATTTTGTCCTTTTTTCCCAGAAGCCTGGTATTTTAAAGCCCCTACCAAAAATAGAAGACACAATTTTCTGTGTATTTTTACCTAATACGTTTGCCTTAATGCAGTTGCCTTATCTATGTCATCATGACAGCTTTTGGCTGTAGGAAACTCATAAATTAAATAAATGAATAAAATAAAAAATGTTTCCTCTAGTATACTTTATTTTCAGTATTACAAGAAATTCTGCACATTTTCCTTTAATATCCATGTCTTTGTATTAGAGAACTGTTCAGCAACATGCAGAAAAGTATGAATGCAAAAGCATAACTTTATTTCAATTCACAAAATGTGGTTCAGAAAGTGCAAATTAAACTCAATTTATTCCTAATCCATACTGGGGAGGGGGGCCTGGCCAGTAGATGCAGCAATGATGGGGGAGGAGGTAAAATTATGGGTTTATAAACATATATATTATCTCAAAGAGCACTACAATCTCCTCATGCACATTTGTAATGCATGCTGGGTAACATCTTTAATGCCACCTTCTCTGTAGCACTAAACTGGAATGCATGGAAAAGTGAGTCACTGGAAGAGCACAGGATAATAATGCACAAAGGACGCAACACAAAGGTTGCAGAACATTGTAAGAATGCTCATGTGAGGCCACATCAGCTTGAGATAAATAGGGACAACATTATATGAATTGTAGTTTTACCAAGGATGCTTCAGAAAAAGGGCCATTTTGATGGGTGAGAATTGCACAAGCTGGATCAAACCAAGGGATTTTCCAGTCCAGCATTCTGTTCACAGTGACCCATAGGTAAACTACAAACAGTATAAGAGTGCAATTCCCATGTTCCCCATCAGCTGGTGTACACAGGCATTTTGTCGACTGGGGATGGCATATAAAGCCTTCGGTACTAATAGCCATTGTTAATTTTATCCTCCATAAATTTGCCAAAGTTACTTTTAAAACTATCCAAATTGGAGGCCATCACTACCTCCTGAGGAAGGAAGTTCTAGTAGTTTAACTATGTACTGTGAAGAAGTACTTCCATTTATCTGTCCTGAATCTTCTACCAAGTAGCTTTATGAAATGACTCCTAGGTCTAATATTAGATTGCAGCTTTCCAGATGTTGCAATACACCTGTCATCAGTCTAATTTGGCAGGGCCAATGTCAAGGATGATAGGAGCTGAAGTCCAGTGGCATACTGAAAAACAAGAAGAGAATGATGCAGGTCCCCCAGCCCTTCGACATATGAGCTACATATTCCAAGGAGTAGGTAATTCACCCCTTCTTGAATCACTGGCTTGCCATGGTGAAGGGGCTGGTGTAGCACCATGAAGCTATGATCTGTGCCATGCAGGGGCATTCAAGACAGACTGCTCATAACAGAGAGCTCTGACAAAAGGTGATCCACTGGAGGAAATGGCAACCCACTCCTGTATCCTTGCTAGGAAAACCCCATGGACAGAATCATAAAGATTAAAGAAATGACACCGGAAGATGAGCTTCTCAGGTTGGAAGGTATCCAGTGTGCTACTGGGGAAGAGCAGAGGCCACAAAGAATGAAGTGACAGGGTCAAAGCCGAAAGGACACTCAGTTGAGGATGTATATGGAGGTGAAAAGAAAGTCTGATGCTGTAAAGGACAATACTGCATAGGAACCTGGAATGTAAGATCTATGAATCAAGGTGAGTTAGATGTGGTCAAACATGATCTTTCATCAACAACATGGAAGAAGGGGTGAACAGTCTCTGATCAAATTCGCAGACGATACCAAAACTGGAGCAGTGGCCACAACTGAGGAGCAGGTACTCCAGATCCAAAAGGATCTGGACAGACTATGGAAGTGGGCAGGAGACAACAGGATGGCGTTCAATGTGGATAAGTGCAAGGTCTTGCACTTGGGGCATAGGAATAGCTGTCGTAAGTACAGGTTAGGGACAAGTGGCTGGAGAGCAGCACTTGTGAAAGGGACCTCGGGGTACTGGTTGATCGCAGGCTAAACATGAGTCAGCAGTGTGATGTGGTGGTCAAGAGGCAAACGCCACCCTTGGTTGCATAGCCAGAAGTGTGGCTTTGACATCTAGAGAAGTATTACTACCACTCTATATGACTCTGATCCACTCACAACAGTATTGTGTTAAGTTCTGGGCTCCTCATTACAGAAAGGATATAGCCAGGTTAGAGTCAGTGCAACGTAGGGTCACAAGGTTGGTGGCCAGTTTGCAGGGGATGCCGTATGAGGCAAGATTGAGGGAACTGTGTCTCTTCAGCCTGGAGAAGAGGAGACTCAGAGGGGATATGTTGGCGACATACAGGAATGTGAGGGGATGTCACATGCAGATGGGTAGAGACCTGTTCTCCCCTGCAGAGGAAGGCAGGACGCGTTCCAACAGAGCAAAGCTCAGGGAGCCAAGGTTCCATTTGGATGCCAGGAAGCACTTCCTGACAGTTAGGACCCTGAGGGTGTGGAATGAGCTTCCACAGGAGGTCATTGAGGCCCCATTGGTGTGGGTGTTCAAGGATAGGCTAGACATGCACATGATGGGCATGTTGTGAATTGAGCTGGCTGTAGCCAGGGGTCACACTAGACCCGGGAGGCCCCTTCTGACTCGCTCTGTTTCTATGTTTCTATGAGATGACAAGACTGAACATTGACACCTTGGGAATCAGTGAACTAAAATGGACAGGAATGGAAAAACTTAATTCAGATGACCATCTGAAGTGGGAAGTCAAAAGATAACCAGAATAACAGTCAAGTTTGGCCTTGGAGTACAAAATGAAGCAAGGCAAAGGCTAGAAAAATTTTGTCAAGAGGACACACTGATCATAGCAAACACTCTTTTCCAACATCCCAAGAGATCACTGTACACATAGACCTCACCAGATGGTCAACACCAAAATCAGATTGATTATGTGTTCTGCAGCCAACAATGGAGAAGCTCTATCCAGGCAATAAAAACAAGACCAGGAGCTGCCTGTGGCTCAGATAATGAGCTTCTTAATACAAAATTTAGGCTTAAATTCAAGAAAGTAGGGAAAGCTACTAGGCTCTTCAGGCATGACCTAAATGGTGGATGGTGGAGGACAGGAGAACCTGGAGGAATATTGTCCATGGGGTCGAGAAGAGTCGGGCATGCCTTTGTGACTGAATGACAACAAGGTAATCCACTTTGATCCAATGTACAATCCAATACAACTTTATTCAAAAGTATATGAGGGTCTTCAATCTTAACTGCACAGATATTTGGTGAGCATGTCTCCAATTTGGTGGTGAGGGTGAGTTTGCATAGACATAGAGAGAAGGCTAGATTGTACCAGCTTTCCTGTGTTCAGATCAAGGGCTGAAATATAACAAGACATGTACAATGTATGTGACTGACAGAAGGTAGAAAATCCTGAGTGCACATCCGTATCTATGCAGAAACATCAGTTCAATATAAGCTGTAAGATCGTCAGCTATAGGTGTGAAGGCAAGAAGTTGAGAATGCAAGTACAGTCCCAGTCTCCTTTTCCATATGCATGTCTTAGGGCTATTGCATTATTCAACTGAAATAATCCTGAGCCAACTCATATATTCCTCCAACCCATAGTTGATGGTCTATTCTCTTCCTGTGTCACACTGATTATTTTAATGCCATATTAAACCCATACTTTTAAATCAGATCTTCCCATGTGTTTGGTTCAGGTCTAAAAGAAATAAATTGAAAGTGAATTAGCATTTCTCTAGTTTAGAATGAGGAACAGAACTTGCCATTCAATCCTACAACCCCTATTCCCATTAAAGGCAGGTCCCAAAATTGCCATCACAAGCACATAAGCAGCCCCAATTTAAATTTTAAATTGATATAGAATGTTGCTTTCATGTCGTACTGCTACCTAAGAAAAATATTTTGTGCAAAGGTGTTTTCAAGGTCATGCCAGGTGACAGGCATTTTGAACTTTTGCAGATGTGAGAAGCCTCTTAATAAACAGCCCTGCTTTACCCTGCTGAACAAGCTTCAAATGGCGATGGCCACTGATGAGCCACCAAATAAGTTTTAGATTTATGAAGCAGAGCTGCATAAATCAGATTAGTACAAAAATGATTGTGCCATTTACACCTCAGTGAGAAAGCGAAGGATGCACATTGGTAATTACAGCCCATCTTATAGAATTCACCCTGTTTAAAACAACAGCGACCAAAAACCACATCTTCATTTATGTTTAAGGCTACTTTGAATAAATCTAGCAGGGCACCAGGACTGAAACTGAGTTTAAGTTCACATTGCAATGACCGAGTGATACACATTAGCCTATTTTAAATGATCCTTTACAAATCAATTTTAGGCTATGGTGATTTTAAATCCTGGTGATCCATGTGGGCACAAACAACGTGGCCAGGCAGGGTGTGGTCAGGGTCACCAGGGACTTCAAGGCCTTGGGGAAGAAACTCAGGGAGCTAAAGGCCCAAGTGGCCTTCTCATCAATCTTACCGGTCCGGAAATTTGGGACAGGAGGGTCTCCAAGGTGAACGACTGGCTTAGGGTATGGTGCCAGAAGGAATGCTTCGGGTTTCTCGGCCACGGCACTCAGTTTCTTGCCCACAAGAAACACCTCTCCTCTCCTCGTGGGGTTACACCTCACAAGGATGGGGAAAAGGTCCTTTGGAGATGCTCTAGCAGGCTTCATCCGGAAGACTTTAAACTGAGCTGGGGGGGGGGGGTCAGGCCCTCCAGTAACGTGTCTGCACTGGACAAGTGTGAGGGGAGGATCAGGGCTCTGGGAGCAGGTTCTAGAGGTACTGCAGGGACTGACAGGACTCCTACAGAGAGGGGCCAGGTGTCAGGGAGGATGGGAGGCAGGAGGACACTGGGGACTCCAAGGAAAGGAAGCGGTGGGAAGAGTTGAGGTGCATGTACACCAATGCTAGGAGCATGAGTAATAAGCAGGAAGAGCTTGAAGATCTTCTGGGAATAGGAGGGTATGACCTGGTGGGAATCACAGAAACTTGGTGGGATGAAAGGCAAGTCTGGAATGTGAACATAGAAGGGTATCACCTTTTTAGAAAGGACAGGAAGGAAAGAGAGGTGGGGGTGTGGCTTTATACATCAGGGAAGGGATAGGATGCAGTGAGATAGAATCCAGCACAGATGGGGATTCAATAGAGGCAGTCTGGGTGAAACTTAGGGGTTTTGACAGGGAAAGAGACCTGACAGTGGGAGTATGTTATCGCCCTCCAGGTCAACTTGAGACCCTGGATGATGTCCTGACAGAACAGATTCTAAGGATATCTTGGGGGAGAGACACAGTAATTATGGGAGATTTCAATCTCCTGGATATTAGTTGGGAGACTCATTTGACGGTGACAGCCACGTCACATCACTTCCTAGAAGCAATAGAGGGAGGGTTTTTGACTCAGAAGGTCCGAGAGGCGACGAGGGGGGGAAACATCCTTGACTTGGTCTTGACCAATAGGGAGGAGCTGATAGATCAAGTACAGATTAGAGGAGCTCTGGATGCTAGTGATCACTCCATCCTTTGCTTTGAGATACCAGGAAAAGCTTCCTCACTGTCAGAGCAATACAACAGTGGAACCAGCTGCCTAGAGAGGTACTGGGCTCTCCCACACGAGAGACATTCAAAAAGAAACTGGACAGCCATCTGAGTGGGATGGTGTAATGTGGTGTCCTGCAACAGCAGGGGGTTGGACTCCATGGCCTTCATGGCTCCTTCCAACTCCACTATTCCATGATTCTATGAAATGGGCTGTATTCGTAACAGTACCTCTCAAGTCCTTGAGAAGTGTCAGCAAACATACTTTCCATTCCCCAACAAATATTAGGATTCCCCTTTGTATAACATATTCATTTAATGAATCAGCTTGTGTATCAGATCCAACTATTTCCCGTGGCAGCTTCCATCTCATGCCTGACCCTCTTATACCAAGCTATAGCAGCCTGATGTAATGTGCTTTAGCAGAGAAGGTTTGTTTTTGTTGATGGAGATAAAGAAAGGTCAACATGCTTGACTTTTTCCCATTTGAAATGCACACTTTTCTCTGTTCAAATGGGAGGACAGAAGCCCCCTGAACTGAGCTGAAGAAATGTCTGCAAGCTCAATCATCCCAGCCCCATTCCTAGAGAGTGCCTTAGTCTGTCACTGAGCTTGGGCAAGGCGCCTGGTTCTTCTTTCTGACAGCTTTCCCCAATCAAAATGTTTTTTTTTTTTTTCATGTCAGAATAGGATAACCTATCCACAGAGTGGATATTTTTTGTGTGACAAAAGTCAAAAGATTTTGTTGAGCTAGTCAGCGTCATTATTTTTTAAAAGCAATGCTTTTATTTATGATGTCCAGAAGAAGAAAAGTGCACCTCCATTTGTTGTTACTAAAGGACAGAAACTTGAAAGTAGCTAAGTTGAAAAACCCAAACCTATCAATTTATAATGACTCTTTGGGCAACAGTTATCCAGTCCGATATTCAGTCTTCACATGTTCTGACTGCAAATGGCTGCTTTCCTCAGGTTTTGAGAGCTCTGCAGTTTTATAGTGCCACTGAAACAGGTTCTGATTTTCCTTACCCTGCCGCAGACACACGCAGGGATATGTCAGTGGCACCACTGTTTCCATAATCAGGACCACTGCCCCAAGCAGGCATGTTGGGCCTCTTTCAGCCAAAAGAGTCCTTGGCAGCCACATTCCAGTGATGCAAGCAGGGAAAGCCAAAGGGAGGCAGGACCAGAAGCAAAAGGGATTAGCTCAAAGTGACTAGCATGGTTTTTCTTGATGCACTGAAGGCCAGCAACTAAGCCCCCAAATACTCCTTAAGCTATTTCCCCTTTAGAATGGGGAAATAATAACTTGAAAAAGCACAAAGGCTGAGACCCTCCAAAAATTGTGGCTGGAGGAAAGGAATCAGGGCCAGCAGGAGGAGGCGTGACTTTCTAAAGTGGTTTTCCTGCTTCTGGAGGGCAGAGTTCCTGTGGGTGGAGGCATGAGTGCCCACAGGTGCTTTGGATCCAAGCCAAAGTAGACAAATCTAGCTGCATTGCACTATTGTAAGCAATAGCTTAAATATGTCTTAGCAGCTGACATGTTTGAAATGTCAGTCTTTGGACTATGTGATGCCTTAGCGTTCATGCACAATGCCCCTGTTTTTATGTGCGTTATAGTTTTTTTAAATTGGGGATAGAGAAAACTGAGTCCTGAAAGTATTCTCTCTCTCTCAATCTCTCTCTCTCTCTCTCGTTTCTCTGGTTTTGCCCATCTTCCCAAAAAGCCAACTGGCTGACCACTGCTGCACTTCCTTTGCTATGCACTGTGGCAGGAGAGCATTGGATACAGCCAAACAACTTTGGTCAGTGACCCGTATCAACTGGGTTCTTCTATCCTGTTATGGCAGGATCTGAGTCATCATCAGAGCAAATTATGAGGTAATCCAAAAGGCAAGGCGAAAACAAAACAAAAAAGCAGGCAAACGGTGAAGCATTAACATCAGTGCATGATAGGATCAAGCTAAGACAGAAGTGATAGCCAGTGTGGTGCAGTGGTTAAGAGCATGTGACTGAGACTCAGATGATCTGGGTGGTTGTCCCCTCTCAGTCGAGGAGTCCACTGGATGAGTTTGGGCCATTCCATTCTACCATACAGGGTTGTTGTTGTTGTTGTTGTGAACATAAGAGGAGAATGATGTCAGCAGCACTGAGTTTGCAACAAAAAATGGGATATAAATCTAATAAATAAATAAGTGGCCAAGATGCAAACAAAAGTCAAAGCACAGTTAAGCAGTCAGATACAAAGCAGTCCAGAAGGAGACTTAAGTGGGGGTCCAAAGATCAAAGGCACAGATGGACTAAAGGTAAAGGTAAAGGTTTCCCCTTGATGTTACGTCCAGTCATGCCTGACTCTAGGGGGCGGTGCTCATCTCCGTTTCCTAGCCAAGGGAGCCAGCGTTTGTCCGCAGACAGTCTCCATGGTCATGTGGCCGGCATGACTAAACACCAAAGTGCACGGAACACTGTTACCTGCCCACCGAAGTGGTACCTTTTTATCTACTTGCATTTGCATGCTTTCGAACTGCAAGGTTGGCAGGAGCTGGGATGGTGCACGGGAGCTCACCCTGTGTGCAGATTCGAACCGGCGACCTTTTGATCAACCAGCCCAGCAGCACAGCGGTTTAAACCACTGTGCCACCTGCAGTCCCACAGATGGACTACTATAAAGCAAACCCCAGAAAACAATGTTCATGGCATGGGAAGTGAAAAAGCAATGTTGTTCCAGCACTGGCTGGGTAAAACAGAAGCCTTATACAGCCAGAGTTTTCTGACCCCTACCCAGGGTTCAGCTTCACTGCCCGACAAGCCTTCTGGAAAAGGGTCTTGCTCCAAGGAATCTTCCTCTGCAGTCAAGCTCCTTCAAAAGGGAATTTATTAGTTTATCCTTTGAAGCAACAGTACACCGAGGGACAGAACTCTCCTGCAAGGACTGGTGGCAAGTTCCCCTGAGGACCCAAGCCTTTTGGACCTCCTGCCATGGGTGGGTCCTTAGTTTTATCCTTGGGAGAACTCTGCCCTATCCCATGCAGTTAGCTGGATATTATGTTCTCCAAGCAGGCATCCTGTGGTTTCTTATTTATTTATTTATTTAAAACATTTCTATGCTGCCCCATTGCAATAAAGCCTCGGGGAGGCTTACGACAGTAAATTAAAAACATACTTCATTTAAAAACCAACCCCCCCCCCCGGTGCATCTCGGCAAAAACCCCTTAGAAAAACAATCTAAATTAACAATATAACAACAAAAGATAAATTAACAGTTAAAATATGATTTAAATAAAAAGGTCTTTGCCTGGCACCGAAAAACAAATAACGACGGCATCAGGTGGACCTCTCTGGGGAGCGCATTCCATAATTGGGGCGCCACTGCCGAGAAAGCCCTCCTCTGGGTACTCACCCTCTTAATCTCATTCACTGAGGGTTCCCGGAGGAGGGCCTCTGTTGCTGATCTCAGGGGGCGGGAGGGCATATATGGGCTTGACAGAAAAATATATGGTTTCTTGACAGAGAAATAAATGTGGAAAACATTTCTTGAAGAGGCCAGAAAATAATGCAGGCAACCCAATACCACACATCAATGTGAGCATCAAAATATCAAACTGTTCAAAAAACATGTCTCATTTTAACTTTATTGGCTTCCTGTTCTGATATAACATTGAAGTGAGGATACCACCCCCATTCACTTTTGGAACAGTATTCAAATAAGATTATAATAAGCTCTTTAATTAAAGGCTAATTGAGGTGAATTCATTAAAGATTTACAAATCATTCTTATCAGGGTGGTTCTGTTTTTAGGATAAGTGTTAAATATTTATTTCACCAAGCCTTGTCCGATCATAAAAGTACATGTAATATGACATATTAAAGTCTAATTGGAATTGGTGTTTGCATGTGTCTTTCCTTAGTGTCCTTTTAGGGCAATTTATGTATGTGAATTTAATATGGACCTAATATTGGTCTCCCAGGATAAAGAGGCAATGAAATAGTTGCTATGGGGTATTTATTTAAGTGTGCTGCTTTTTTTTTAATGAAGGGTCTGTTGGGAAATGGTACTTATGAAAGAACCATTGTTAATCTCACAGTTCTATTGCTTTTGTCTGGGATTTCTTCTAATTGTAGTGTCCATACTAAACAGGAAGGCCATTCACCTATGGAAAACTACAGGATGACAGTTCATGCAACCCAAACCTTGTCATTGTCGGACAGTTAATTAATGAATACATTCATTAGCTGAAATTCTTTTCTGTGGGTGATTTTACTCACAAACACTATTTTTATGAAAGATCAAAACAGTCTTTAAACTCAAAATGTTTGAACATCTATGTAATAGACCATAGGTGGTACCTACTAGCCACCTAGATGCAGCTTGCATTTGACAATGTCCAAGAATAACCAGCTTGTAATTCTACTTATTTGTAAATTGCCCAGCAAAATGTGAGCTTGAGGCCATAAAGTTGGGCTGGAAGCTGAAGCTACTGTAGAACAGAGCAGCTAAAGTATAACTGGTAGTTTCCCCCTTTCGGAACATTATTCCTTCACTGGGAAAATTGCATCAGCTCTAGTTTGCTACCAGGTTAGGTGTTGCTTTTGGTATATATGGTCCTAAATAACTGGCAAGCAGGATATTTCAGAGATTGTCTTCCCTGTAACAGCATGGCTGGTCACTGAGATTAGCAGATAAGGCACTCCTGCTGGTTTCACAAAGACTTGCATTCATAGAAACATAGAAACATAGAAACGGAGCGAGTCAGAAGGGGCCTCCCGGGCCATCTAGTCTGACCTTTGGCACCAGCCGGCTCCGCTCACGACATGCCCACCATGTGCATGTCCAGCCTGTCTTTGAACACCCTCACCGATGGGGCCTCAATGACCTCCAGTGGAAGCCCATTCTACTTGGAGTCCATTATGAGAAGATCCTTTAGTATACTGGCTCCCTCTTTATGGGACCCCCAGCATGTTCTGCCTATGGTGCCTACAGGAAGCATTTTTAAAAAATGCAAACACATCTTGCCTGACTGACCAGCCAATTTTATTAGTGCAATTTGATTTTACAGATTTCAGTGGAATGAAACTGTTCATTTTTGTTGTATGTCACTAGGAAATTTTATTAGATATAAAGTGGTATATCCATCTTGTAAATAAATACATGAAATATTTTAAAAATATGTCTTCCCTGCAAGGAAGGCATTTTTGATGGAGTAGATGTTGATAGTGTCTACTAGGCTTGGATTCTGCCGAATCTTGAATCCTGAGTCAAATTAGGCGGATTATAACAGATTCGTCCATATCCAGGATGTATTCTTTCAGAATGAACTTAAATATTCACCAGCAATTCAAGTTGAGGGAAGGTGAGACACCTGCAGTGTCTCTGCAAACACTGAAGCACATCTCGCCATAAAGGAAAATACCTAGGTGGGACGAGGAAGGAAACAGAAAGGGGATGATAGCTCTAGAGTCTGATCACAGTACATAATTTAGCAGTGTTCTCCACTGGGGCAAGGATGCTGAAGGACACTGTTTTTGCCAGTGTTTGGGGGCAAGGATGCTGAAGTAATATATGACAGGACAATTCCAATGTTTGGTGATCTTTGAAATGTTATGAGAGCAGGGACTTAAAAAAAAAAGTTTCCATAGAGTTTGTGGGATGCGGTGCTTGCTAGCAAAATTCTGGATGTTCAAGTCCTTCTTCTGTTGTTCTACATCCATTATCCACACTGCATTTTTAAAGAAAACAAATTAGCTCTAATTTTGTTTTATTTATCTTAACTCCCTGCAGTTACGGCTACCCTCCTGAAAATTTCCCCAGTGACACCTCAATATTGTATAGCCAGCACACAAAAAAAGAACAGCAACTCCAAATCACAGAGTGAGGGAAGGAGAAAGTTATTCCTGCTCCCCAACCAATATATGAATATATATGAAGTAACCTGCTGTATCTATCCTTCTGAAACTTTGCAGGTTTATTAGCCAGGGCTAGCTCTATTTATTTTTATTTTATTTTATTTGGAAATTTATAGGCCGCCCCTTGCCACAAGCCTCGGGGCGGCTCACAACAATAACAATAACAATTCTAAAACATTAAAATTTCCAAATACTAAAAACACAATCTTAATAACACAACATTAAAAACTGGCCCATCTCCAGGTCTAAATTAAAAACATCTCAATATAAATAAATTAACATTTAAAATATTGTTTAAATAAAAAGGTTTTCGCCTGGCGCCGAAAAGCAAATAAAGACGGCGCCAGGCGAGCCTCTCTGGGAGCGCATTCCATAGATGGGGCGCCACCGCAGAGAAAGCCCTCCTCCGGGTACTCACCCTCCTAATATCTCTCACAGAGGGTTCCCGGAGGAGGGCATCAGCAGCAGATCGTAAGGGGCGGGAGGGTGTATATGGTTGCAGGCGCTCCTTTAGGTAACCGGGACCCAAGCCTCTAGCTTGTATGTTATTAACATAATCATTCCAGAAGATCATTCATTTTATGGGATACCTTCAGTTTGGAAGGCTGCTCTTTGAACAAAAAAGAAAAAAAAAAGAATTTAATTTAATGTAGAATTTAATTTCACCTTGATTTAATTTTTGGCAGCTAATGAGCCATCCCATGTATTTGTCTGAAAAACTTATTCAAAGAACAAAAACACTATTGGTGCTGTTTCCAATTAAAGTCAATGGGAGGTTTGGAATCAGGCAGCCTCTGAGTTGATTCAAGTCAAATCAGGCTATTAGTTTTCTGTCAAATCATGGTCTGATTCTAATTTTGTTGTTCGTACACCAGTGTAGTGGCTATCAATTGTGGGTTTCTTCACCAGGTCTCTTGGCCAGGGCCAGGGGGCCTATGCACATGTGTGGAAGTGGCTTATGCGTGTACTTCTGAAGGCATGTTGGACCCCTTTCACATTACCAATGGATGTCTGTGGTAGAGACATGGGAACAAGAAAAACTTGGGCAGAAGTTCTTCAAATTTCATTCCAAGATGGTTGCAAATCAAGTCTATATCACATTGTGAATAATGTTTTTATTTTATATGAAAACGTGTGTCTGCTTTCATATTTTTTCAAATAAATAGAATTGTGCATATTTTTGAAATGCACACCTTGTTTACAGCCTACAGTGCACACTTTTTAAAAAGTGTGCCTTTGTATTTTAGGGGATTTGGGAACATCCCTGAACCATGCTGCAGGCCTGGAAATATCTGGATGTTGATGGCAGATTGCACCTTCTGGAACAAACATAGATTCAGAGGCAAACTGAGTAAATGAAATAGCACCGAAACCAATTTCTCATACACCCCAAGCCATCAGGCCATGTGTTAACTGGATGCATAGGTGAGGTGCTTTGTTCAACTCTGCTCAACATATAAGGATACTTGTCTGAGAAGTCTTAGTATAAAAAACAAGCATGCAATTAAAACATGACATAACAACCAACCAGATCTTTTACATGCAGAGATAAGGCCCATAAAATTGCTAACCCTCCACAGAAAACAAATCGCAACACTACTGTGGATTCAGTGTTGGCACAGCTTGCAATATTATTACTCAAAAGCCCTTGCTTACATGGGCAAGAAATCAGCTGTTATCTTGGCTGCAACCTTCACTGTCATAGGTCTCTTTCCTACCATCAGGCTATTGCAGCGAATCCTGAATTCCAACCACTTTTGAAAAGCTGACATAATCTTGCTTTATTTGCATGATAATGTATTGTGATATGAAACAGATGTAACTCAAGATACCCTGATTATTTGGTTCTTTGCTCTGCTTGTTCAGCCTCAACTCCTCCCTGGTGTTAGAACACCAAGTAATTTGGAGAGATTATTTCTCATGAGAATTTTGTCATAGAGGACTGTTGAACTGAGAGACATTTCTAGAACATCTTAAGGCATTATATCATCAGCTGGTCTACTAGAAGAATTAACTGGTGATGTCACACATGCTTTGACATGATGCCAACCCCCACAGGTATGGGTGAGGTCTTCTTTTTTTATTTTTGCCATTACTTTTCTGTTCCCCTTTCTGCAATGTTGAGCAGCAATGAATGCAGACAGCCCAACTGTCCTTTCCTTGTATTTGATGTGCTTGTGATTGAACCATACTTCATTAAACATGATGCATTCCTGCAGCTGATAGAAGGGGAGGAGATTTCCACTGTGGCACTGGCAGTAGAGGTCCAACTTAGTGAAATATTGTTGGCTACAGATCCATCAATTTTGCCCTGCCCTGGCCTTGATTCAAGACAGACAGGCCTGAGTTGTAGTCTTCCTTGATGTAACTTCAGAGATTTCTAAGGCAAAATTGTGCTACTCGTTAGTGTTCCTAGGAAGGGGCATCTTGATCAACTTGTGGCAGGGAGTTGATAGGGTCAACTGCTGGCAGTTCTAGCATAATACTAGTAGTATGGTAAGTAGCGGCATTGTTGTATACTTGGGTTACTGCTGACTTAGAGAGCCTACCATTTGCCCCTGAGCATCCTTGCTTTTGTTTTGAGAGCCACTGGAGTGCAGTGGTCCAGCGTGTGGGTCTGGGACTCAGGCAATCTGGGTCATGGAGCCAACTGGGTGACATTGACTCTCAGCCCAGCCTACCTCATTGACTTACCAGTGCAGTCTCAATCCTTTTTCATCTTGGTTGATACAAAAGTCTATAGAGGGGAATGAAGTCTAGGTCAGGAGGTTGTTTGTCTTTAAGAAAGGGAGTGGTGGCGCTCACTTTAAAAACTGTGGGGATTGCACAACTCCTAAAGAAACCTACCACGGACCTAGCCAATGTGACTAACTATCAGCTCACAGCTAACAGTCCCGTCCTGGGCAAGGTGATTGAGTGGGTGGTTGCCAAACAGCTCAAGGCTCTCCTGGAGGAAGCAAATCATTTAGATCCATTTCAGTCAGGCTTTCGGCCTGGTTTTGGAACAGAGACTGCCTTTGGAGTGATCTCTGCTGGGAAAGAGACTGGGGGAGCATGGCTCTGTTGGTTTTCTGGGGCTCTCAGCAGCTTTTGATACAACTGACCATGGTATCCTTCTGGAGAGGCTGGCTGGGTTGGGAATTGGTGGGTCTGCTTTATGGTGGCTCTGCTCATATCTGGCTGACCATCTCCAGATGGTGGTGCTGGGGGAGTTTTGCTCTGCACCATGGCCTTTGTGCCATGGAGTCCTGCAGAGCTCTATTTCATCCCCTGGGCTTTTTAACATTCACACGAAATCTCTGGAAAAGGTCAGCAGGAGGTTTGGGCTCAGGTGTACTGATGACAGTCAGCTCTACCTCTCATTCTCATCAAATCCAGATGAGGCAAACTCTGTTCTCTGACAGTGCTGGGGCTCAGTAATAGACCTTGAAGTGCTCCTGGATTCCAGTTTGTCACTTGTTTCTCAGGTGAACTTGGTAGCCAGAAACACTTTTTACCAGCTTTGACTGGCATATAGTTGCATCCATACTTGGATGTGCAGTGCCTTGCTCTAGTAACCTCGCACCTGGATTACTGCAACAAGCTGAGTGGGGCTGCCCTTGAAAACAGTCTGGACACTGCAATGTGTCCAAAATTGGGCAGCAGCCTGCTAACTAGGATGGGTATCCCCAAACATACTTGTACCACCACAGTCCTGCATAGGCTGCACTGGCAGGAGGTACTCACAATAACATACGAAACCCTAAACAGCTTGGGGCTAGGGTATCTGAGGGAGCACCTGTCTCCCTACGTGCCAATCTGATCGCTGAGGTTGTCCTCAGAGGCCCTACTCCATACTCCTCGCTGCAGTGAAGCAAGAGGGGAGATGACATGGAGTGCCTTGACCGTAATAGCACCCCATTTGTGGAACACATTCCCACCTGAGGTTCGGCTGGAGCCAACTTGGTATTCTTTGACGTGCCAGCTCTTTGTGAGTATTTTGGTGGATGAGCTGCTGTGTTTCATCTTTCTTTGGTTTGGTTGGCTTAATGGTTTTAATGTCTTATGCTGCTGCTGCTGCCACTACTGATTTTAATTCCAGACAAACTTTGGGCATGTAAACTTTTGTTTACTTTGTTCAGTTATTTTAATATATATTGTTTATTTTTTAAATCTTATTGTTACTTATTGACTGATTTTACACTGTGATTATTTTAATGAATTGTATTGCTTATAATTTATGTTAAATGTTGTTTATTATGTTGTGAGCCAGCCAGAAAGCCTATGGCTAATGGGGAGAATTACTAAACAAATAAATAAATGTGATAAGGTAGAACTGCAGCTTCACTAAAAAAGAATGGAGTATTTTCAGGGGTGGTGCCTTGGTTGTGGACTGCTTGTTCCAGAGAGGTTGCCTTGTCTTTTCAGTGCCTGGTAAAGATCTCTTTAGTTGCAGAGGCCTTTTAGTCTTTTCATTAGAGAAAGGGAAAAGAAAAGGGGTATTGGGAATGTTACATTGGGAAGAGGCAATTATACTTGGCATGTGTTCCAAGGTCAGGCAGATACAGACTCATCAGGTGCCAAGGGGCCCTGGGAACCAGAATTGCCAGGCGCCAAAATGGGAGAAGCAGCGGGGCTTATCTCAAGGGCACTCTCCCAGGTGTTCAGGCAAAAACTGATAATTGTTAGATAATTGCAGGGAGGAGACATGGGAAAAGAACCCCTGCAGTCAACTGAGCCTGGCACAGCTCACAACCCCCCTGACACAATGTTGGAGAGATAGGCTGACCAACTAGAGAAGCGACAGACAGAAAAGAAGCTCATCTGTCTCCAAAAAGGGCATTCCAACAGGATGCATGTCTCCATCATGCTTAGAGATGCATTCTTTGTTGGTTGTGCTTACTGGAAGTGCATTGGAAAATGAAGAACTTTGCCAAAGCACAGTCTATTCTTTGGAAGTGTAAAGAATGAGGGAAGGGACCTGGCTAATGACAGCCTGAACCCAAGCTAGCAACTGCTTCTGAGCACTCTCCTTTTGAGCACCCCAGGGGGCCCTCCCTCTGGGATGTGCTTTTGGGAAATTCAGAGCTGGGATGCAGTCATATGCTCCAAGGTCAGAGCTGAGACTCCAAATGGGGAGCTTCTTTGCTGTCAGAGCTGCCTTCGGAGGGGGCTTTCTGCAAGTGGGGAGCAGAGCAGTAAGGTATCCTGGGGGGCGGGCAGCTCTGTCTCTTCTTTCCCCAAAAAGGAAAAAACACTTAGATTACCATGAAATCTACCATGCAAGTATTTTACAGGGCAAGGGAAGTGTGTTCCATTCACCTTTCATAGGAAGCCCATAAGAATTTGAGTTCGGTGGGTTACAAACAGCCATGCTGGATCACACTGCCTATGAATTGTAAGATTTTTGTTCTGTCGCCTTTTTTATTTCAGCCTTTGTTCTGGTTTTATTTGGTTTTAAGCTCTTAAACTGTTTGCACATGCTGCTTTCCTGTATTAGGGGGCTTGCAGCAAAAAGAAGAAAAAACAACAGAAGGGGTTGAGGGGGAGCATGAGAAGAAAGCACAGGGCATTGCTCCATCCATGCTTCTCTTACAGCTTGTGCAGCAGTTCCATGGATGCTGCACCCTCTTCTGCTTTTCCGCATCCACATGCTGGTTGCCTCCGCTGCAGCCAGGGGTGCTTCCTGAATGGTTTTCCAGCTCTTTCTTGCTGTTTTCCTGGGGGAAATCTCCTTGCTGCTGGAACCACCATTTTTGCTCTTGCCAGTGATCACATGGCTCGTTGTGCAGGTTTCAGGCTTCAGCTACAGCAACTCATTCTGGCCTGCTGGCCAGTGCTTCAGCTGCTTCCTAGGCTGGTGCTTTTTCTGCCTAAACACACACAGGATCGTGGCTTCAGTGAACTTTTCCTAGCTGCCATTCTCTGGTGTTTTCAAAGCTCTGTGTCTGCTCCAAATTTTGTTATTTTCTCCTGGGAAAGCAGCCATTGGATTTCCATCTACAAGCATCAAATAGTTCTATTTTATTAAATATTTGGATTTTGTACTTCACATTTATATCCTTTGAATATTAAATGTGGAATTAAATTGCACTTGGCCAGTTGCAGTGACTGCGAACTCATGCCTGAGCTACTAAAACCAAACAAAGCCATTTGTTTATTTATTTATTGGTCATGTTGCCCCTATAAAGCCCTAGGGGTATGAGTGGAACTCTTTACTTTTATTTATTTTTCATCTCTTTGGAGATGAAAGGTAAAAATGCCATTGGAAAATTATATACACCTTGAGGAAAGAATGTAATATTTCCTTCACAACATAGCCTTATAAATCAGCTGCAATTAGTAACTTATTTCTAACTGAAATCCACGCCTCTCCCCCTTGCATACACACATTTATTTCCTTTTTCTGTAATACACCGTCACTGTAACATGGCCCAAAAGATAATGAGGCGCTTTTATCCATGCATGTGGCTTGATGTTAGCCCAGTCCCAAAGGAATCAGGCGTTCAACTATGCCTTTACAGCATAACTGCCCATATACTTCATTTCTCTCTGTTTAGGGGAGCCTGTCCCTATCTTCTTGTCCCTGACCTTGGAAAATCATTATTCCTACTTCATCCCTCCCTTTCCCCTTTTCCCCTTTTTCCTGTTTTGTGTTGCAGAAAGTCCTGTCAAGCTTTCATTAGAGACAGCACGTAACAGTGTGTAAAAACTGGTATGCACTGGAAAAGAATCAAATAGCTGTTGTTTCTGTTTTCAGAATGTCCCAAACCCTTTGTAACAATATTTTAAAGCTGAATTCTCTGCAACACAATATTTATATTAACTCCATAGTGCTCAGGAGCCACCCAGGGCGGCACAGAAAGCTAACATCCGCATAAACTGAACCAGCCAAATTCAGCACACATATGGGTAGATGAGGGAGTGGTAAAATAAGCCATGAAAAAACAGTATCCCTGACTGCTAGAATAGTAATGAAAAATCTCAACTATGTATGACAAATAACATAGCTGAGTCAAAACAGTCTAAAAGACTCAAGATTATATCTTTAACTCTTAACCCTACCAAATGTCATTATCAAACAAAACTAATCGAAGTTCTGTTTTGTTCAGTAATTATAATTTCAGTAGCTGTCTATAAACTTTCAGTGCGCATGTAAGTGGGATTATGGTAAGTGTAATTGTTTGGGAGGTTTTAAACTTGAAAAATTGAAGGTGGGTATTGTGGGGGGAGGTCAATTTAATTGAATATGGCATGCCAGTTTTCATGACAAAGATACACAGGACCAAGCATTATGACCTTCCCTACTAACCATGGCTCAAAACAACTTTATTTAAAAGCATAAATAAATGCAAACATACATTTTCAATCTTTTCCAGTTTAGTTGCTTCTTCAACTGAGGAAATTGGCATTTTTGCTAGGAAAAGGTTTATTCCCCTTAACAAATACTGGGATGGAGTTTCTGAGGATTCTTGTGGGTTATCATTGGTTTAGCTAGCTAGAAAATTGCTGTTTCAGTACCTTTTCCTTAATGTTGCATGGAATGTAGTTTTCATTGCTGCTTTATGGCTGATTGCATCACTTCCATCTATTACTGTGTGACTGATGAATTTGGTCAGCTGATTTCACTTGGAAGTAGCATCCCTGGCCTTTCCATTCGACTTCTGATGGCTCCTGGGCATTTAAATGACGATGATGATGATGATGATGATGATGCAAAAATTTCTATCCCAAATGTTTGTTCTCAAGTATGTTTAACACATTGCATTATTTTGATTTCTTATTATTTTAATAAAGAGTCTGTTCCAGCCTGGTTCAGCTTTTACATTTTCCTGTTTTATTAGTGTTTTTCAGTTTTCTTGTTTGATATTCTACGACTTCCCAAGATTCTCTAGCAATTAGATCTCTGTGTGGGGAGGGGCTGCATCTCTATTTTAGTGCAGTCATGCATGTAAATGAGCAAGACTGCGGAAACACATGCAGTGCAAAGCTTTGGGGCAGAAATCCAAGACTGTCCTCCACAGAATGTGCAGAAATTCTGGCTTAACACATTTTGGAGTAAGTGAAGTAGTGCACATGAGCATCTAATGAGCCCTCCATAAAATCGTATGGAGTAAATGAAGCAGCTTACATTACCAGTAACAAGTGAGGAGGGTCTAACTTTCCTAAGTAGCACCATTCTATGAGATAACTAGCAACTTAAAAGGCTAGGAAAATGTTGCCACTTGTACCATGAGTGAAGGTAGGCTACCAAGTGGCATTGGCCCAGGGGTCTCTGGTCTGGGAGAGCTCTCAAAGGAACCCACAGACAGGCAGAAATAGCCGCAATGCATGACCTGGCACAGACTAAAGGAAAGTCCTGATTCAGCTCATTCATGCTGTAGCCACATGCCAATATTTATGAGAGTATCGGAGTGCAGGAGAGCTGACCCAGTCAGCTCACTGCCTCTGGGATTTCCCAGCCAATTAGGACAGAGCAGAGGCAGAAAATCTCTCCCCCGCCCCCAACTTCGGTGCCCTGCTTGGCTGCCCATCTCTAAAGAAGCATCCAGTTGGTTCAGGTCACTGCCAATCTCCCAGTTGCAAAAATGGCGTGGTTTAAAATGGTGCATGGATGGAGTTTGGAGCAGCCAAAGTTTTCTTCACTGAAGCTAAGTCTTGCTCTGTCCTACTGCTGCTACTGACTGTTCAAGAGCCACTTTGTACCACCACCTCAGCCCCCAATACCTGCTCCCACTGAGGGGCAAAAGAGAAGCACTCGGGAAGAAGGGAGATGACTGAGGGAGAAGGAAGCACATGGTACCCATTTTCTAAATCTTGCTCCCCATTTAGCCCAGTGTTTGTTGAGTGCCCAGGACTGGAGCTTTGCTTCTTCTTCCAGTCTAAAATCCGTTCACTGTTATTTAAAGAAAGACAACATATTTATTTCTTCCTGCTGTTGGGAGTTGGAAATAAACCATGTGAGGGAAGAGAGAGGGGAATAACAGGGAAGTAAAGCAGGCAGGATGTCTCTTCAAGGATGTCTTGCCGAGGGGCTCCCCCAAACCTGTCTACATGGATCAATGATTTGATTTAGATTCATGTGTTCATTTGGAATCTGCCTTGGGGAAAGAGGGAGTCATATTCATCAGTCACCCTGTCAGCAATTCTTATCAGACGCATATACATCCAGTTTAAAAATATTGCTTTTGTTAACCAGCCAAGTGGCTGAAGCTGACAGCTATAGGATCTAGCATGATAAACAAGGCCTTTAAACAAAAAAATAAAAAAAAAAAAAAAATGCGTACTTTAGAGATGTTTAAGGGCTGTCTCAATTTATGTTAAAACCTATTTTCCTGGAATTACAGTTACTGGTACTATTACTACTACTATCACTGTCACTGTCACTATTACTCCTCATCTTCACTGAATATTCATTATATTTATTTTTCCATATCAATGGAGAGTGGAAATATTCTCCATGATTCTGCAGAAATCAGCCAATTCCTTCCTCCCCACAACCATTCATTCACCTGCAATTGAACCAGCCCACAAGAATTTGGAGAATGCAGTGATTTTGTTGCAAACTTAAAAAAAAAAAAATTAGGTGGCAGAGCAGTGCTTACACAGTCACACAGCACGTTGATCAATACAATGATCTGTATATTTTAACTGAGGTTTGCTGCTTTTTATCTGTGGCATTTCTGAAAAGGGCCTGGAGATTGAGAAAGCAATATGCTAGCAATTTTCTATCAGTCTCCCTCTTGGGAAATGGTTTTTAAAAACCCTCTGAGAATAGTGGTGTGAGACCACAGATTAAAAAAACAAAACAAGACATGCACACAATAGTGGAGATTTCTTTTGCTCTGATCTTCAAGAAGATGGACAGCTGCACCTCACTTGATAAGCTTGATAAGTTTTCTGACATGAGATTCTGCCTTTGTTTGAGAGACAAATGAGTTTTGGGTGAGACCATTGCAAATACTGCACATGTATTAGAAAGGGGAGATGAAACAGGGCTTACAAGTCTGCTTGTGATCCAACTGGTTTAGTATTATCCGCATTTGGTATGACTCTTTCCCAGCTGCATTCTGGAAATGCAAATAATCACCAGGTCTTTCTGTATGCAACACTGGTGCTCACTCACTGAGCAAACAACCCTCTTCTAAGACAACAGGACTGTTTTTCATCTGAATATCTTGCGCCGCTAGCAGCGATAGTGCTGCTAGTGGTAGTGCCAATGGGCATCCGTGCGATGACTTATTTGCAAAGGAACCCTAATGCCAAGGTGCTGTACAGAAAGTGCAAACAGCAACACAGACTTCTCATTATTCTGGCACATTATGAAGAGGATTGTATGAGAAATTTCTTCCAGTTCCTTTTGGTAATGACTTTATCTAGTTCGTAGCTTTGGGATGGAACTCAGATACAGCCTGCACTTGAAGAACATGCATGCTCAAGCTTGCAATATGATTTGTGGACCAAAGCACAACATGAATGCTTTTCAAAAACAAGTGACACACACATTTAAGGATAATATACAGAGATTTTCTTGCTAAAGGGAAAAAAAATAGAATCTGATACAGATTCGTATTGGAATGAGCTTTAAAATGGGATTAATAGAACTGCAATCTCAGGTTTTGCTGATTTGCACAGCTATACTTATTTATGTATCAATTTATTTATTAACAATATTTGTGCCCCGTCCTTAACAAAATATCCCAGGATAAATAAATGAAACAATAAATAAATACAACAAAATACAATATAACATAACAAGTGAACAGAGCATAGCTGAGCATAATGATGTTAAAATCTAGTTAAAATAATTAAATAATAAAATATTGGGTAAATAAAAAGGTTTTTTCCTGGAGCTGAAAAGAATATAATGTCAGCACCTGGTGAACCTCTCTGGGGAGCGAATTCTTCTTCTAAACTGCAAGACAAGAGGAGATATATCCGTGAAAAAAAAGACAAAATAGAATCCTGGTTTATATAAAATGTTCATATCCTAAAATATATTTTTGCATGGAAACACATGCAGGAGTTATATTGTAATTTAAATGCAGCATTTTCACAAACTGTTTGGAAGACAACAACCAGTTGATCTTTGTGCCTTACGGAGTCTCCTGTCCATATGCTCTTCCTTCTGTTGGTACCTGATCTTTCAACTAGATGTGGACCTTCATATTGTGGGCAACTTATAAATAGAAAAATGTTCTCTAGCAGCCTTTTAAATAAAGGGTTGCCCTCTGCAAAAGAAGACACATGACTCCCCTAAGTATAACTGACACTATACAAAAGGAAAGAAAGGGATTGCAGGTGAATAGAAAAATACAGGGAGCCTACATGGGTATCAGTGGAATAACCCATGATGGAGAACCTCAAGACAGAAGGTTCAGCACAGAGTCCTTCTGGTCCAGCACTTTCCTTTCTAATGCACCCAGGTGAATGGGTAGAAAAGACAATAATCAAACAAAATACTGCAGATAATATATATATATAGCCTATATATCTTTTCCATAACACATTTTTGAAACTGAGCTCCTTGCTAATCTACACATCACACCTGACCAGAACCCAATAAAGTAGGGAAGTGCTGCTGCTCCTGCCACCACCACCATCACCACTGATGTTTTTACATCCCGCTTTTTTCCTTTTGTGAATAAACCATTTTATCCTCACAACGAAACCCTATGAGATGGGCCGGGCTGGGAATAGGGGACAAGTTAAAGTCACCCAGTGAGTTTCACTGGAACTAGAACATGGACCTCATGGTCTCCAATCCAACACTTTTTCCACCACACCACTTGGGCACATGACCAAAGTACCACGAGTGAGATAGTGGGGTGGATTAGCAATCAGGTGGTTGAGGATGTCCTCCATGAGCACCATGGCACATGAATTGTCATCTCTGTTCCTCACCTGACTGATCCCTTTGCACATCACTGCAGTGCTGTAAGAGCTGCTTCTCAACAGCTCCCTCCTGTACCACTTCTGTGACGTTCGGAAGTCAGAAGGAATGACATGTGGCAGGTTTTCCTTTTGTTTGTCTGCTGGAGCAGATGATGATGGGGTGTAAGAATTTGTGCTATTAGGCAGGCAACATGTGGTTCTCTGACTTCCAAACCTCACTGTAGTGGTGTGGGACAAAGCCACCCAAATCCTGGGCCTGAACCAGTATGGAACCACATGTGAGTGGAGGTAGTAAGCCACCATGAACTTTAATAATCTTAGATCCTAGACCTACTCGTCCTATGAAGGTTCTTCTTTTGATGGCTTTGTGCTTTACTTCTGATGTGAAGGGCACAGTTAACATTCTTCCCTGCATCTTTCAATTCTTTACAACTTTTTAAAAATTCTTAATATATGAAAAGGGCAATAACAAAATTGTTTGCCAGCCTTATCATCATTTTGAGCATATGAAGTTTTGCATTTTAAATTTACTGAAATTGTAGCACCATCATGACTCCAGGAATAAATGGAGTTTGCATCTGCTTTCCTGAAGCCCTTATCAAATGCCACTGTCTTGCTGGAAGTTTGCAGGATGGGGAGAGTGCTGTACTGTGATGCCCTGAGATTTGTCACCAAGTTCCAGCTCTCACCTGCATCACTGGCACTAAGTGAATGGAGGAGTCCTACACACAGTGCCTGGAATTTCTATATCAAAAGGCTTGAGTTCCAGATGTTCCTCTTTCCAACTTATCAGAGAGTAAACTGGCACATTATCGAGTTTCATGCTATTGTGATGGTCCAACACTTGGAATATTTTCTCTGTTGCTTATACTTGCTGAAAAGAAGTCTTGGGAAAAGAATTATGCTAAAAAAATTCCCAGTATTATCTGTAGCAAAGCTTGGTTAGACTGTACTGATGCTATTTCTCCTCCTGCTTTGAACACTGCAAAAACTTTAATATAAAGAGAGATATTAAACTTAGAGGTCAAATTATTAGTTTGCTTCTCTTGCTTGTCAGGATTGATTACTACTGAGGTATGTTATGACTTTAAAGAACCCAGTAACAAGTTACATATATGTGGCCATTAAACAGAGGACAGGAAAGCAATCGATAGACATATTGCAATCGAAAGGATGACATTCACCCTAGGTGACCAGATGCAGGAATAATAACAAAACACAGAAATATGCTCTGCTGAATTCTGAGATTTATTGATTTGAGTCATAATGACTGTATCAGATTAGAGAAAGAGAAAATTGATTTTATTGTTTTATTTCTTGAAGCCCTTGATTTGCAGCGATATCAGTGCAGGCTCGTGGCACACCTTACCAGCATTACTGGGTCTTTAGGCTGATTGTAGGCATTGGAAGAGGCTTCCCGCCTTTTCAGAGGCTTCGTTCATCTAGCTTGGTGTTATCAACACTAACTGGCAGTGGCTTCCAAGGGTTTCAGGCAGGCGTTTCTCCAGCTGTGCCTGAAGATGCTGCCAATCAAGCCACCATCATGTGCATATATGGCCTCCCACACACACACCAACACAGTAATGGTTGAGGCCCCATCAGTGCGGGTGTTCAAAGACAGGCTGGACATGCACATGGTGGGCATGTCGTGAGCAGAGCCAGTGGGAGCCGGGGGTCAGACTAGATGGCCCGGAGGCCCCTTCTGACTCGCTCTGTTTCTATGTTTCTACACTGACAGCAGTTCTCCAGCATCTGAAAGAGGAGAATGTCTCACTTTCTGTTGCATAACTGGAAATTGAAAGAATGGCACCTGGGGCTTTCTACATGCACAGTGTGTGCTCTTCCACTGAGTACATTTAGGAAGTAGATAGTCAGTGGAAGTTTTACTGGTGATCCAGTCATCACTGCAGCCCAGCAACTGTGTGTGTGTGTGTGTGTGTACACAAATGCATGTACCGCACTATATACCATCTTTCTGCCCTAGAAACTTAGGTTAGAATAATGGCTTAACATGTAAGAGACATTTTACAGGAAAAAGGGGAAGGGAAGGCAGGGGAAGGGACTCGCAGGGAAGGGAAGGGAAGGAAGAATAAGTATATTCAGGTACCAAGTCTTTCACTTGTTACGTACTAGAGTTCAAACTAACTAAGTAGAATGGTCACAGAATTTTGGTTGAGGACAAACTAAATGGTAGCTCTTTTCAGTTAAATTGATGGAGAGGGTCTTCCTGTCTCACTTCCTTCTCTGTTTTATAAAGAGAGTATGTTTCAGATAGAAATTATTATGGGAGGACTGAGCTTAGAAAACATTGTGGGAAGGGCAACATTGTTCTCACATCTGTTGCAACCATGTGATATGGTTGACAAGGGAGAGAATTCTCCTGGTTTTTGCAGTTCAAGACAGACCTTAATGATAGGCTCTGAGGCAAAGATGGTGGTGGATATCTGTCTAGGCCTTCTAGGTAGCATATTAAGTTACTGTAGGGTCAGATTCATTTGCTTCAAGTTTTATATACCATTCTATACTACTATGGATGTAGAATAAAAGCTAAACATAGAAAAGAATAAAAGTAAGTAAAATGTATTACTATAACATGACTGATTAGCATAGAGAGGCTTCCTGAAAAAAAGGGGCTTTTTAGGAGATTCTGGAAGCAATGCGTGGAGGAATGTTGTCCATGGGGTCGCGATGGGTCAGATGCAACTTCACTAAACAACAACAACAACAACTGGAAGCAATACAATGGTGGCACCTGCCTGACCTCCAGAGGCAGAAAATTCTACAGAAATGGAACTGCTACATTGAAGGCTGCTGTCTGGGTGGACCCAGTCAGGGCATAAATCTATATGGAATCATATCATGTGGAATCACATAGATCGCTGCACTGTCTGATGGATTAGGGCATGGTTGACAGACTGTAAGCAGACAGTGACTATCAGCAGAGAATTACCAGGTAGCCAGTGATGAGTAAACTCCCTCAGGGTTCAGATCTGGGCCCGATTCTGTTCGACCTCTTTATCAATGACCTGGAAGAGGGGGTAACTAGTCTGTTGACCACATTTTCAGATGATACCAAAATTGGGGTGGTAGCCACAATGGAAGAACAGGTACTCCTGATTGTAAAGGATCTCAACAGACTGTGGAAGTGGGAAGGGGACAACAGGATGGTGTTCAATGAGGATAAGTGCAAGGACTTGCTCTTGGGACTCAGGAATAGGTTCCATAGGTACAGGATGGGGAACAAGTGGATGGACAGCAACACTTGTGAAAGGGATCTCGGGGTACTTGTCAATAGCAGGTTAAACATGAGCCAGTGGTGTGACACAGCAGTTAAGAAGACAAACACCACCCTTGGAACTTCCAGATTGTGAGACGTATTATTAGCACTCTATAAGACTCTGGTGTGCCCACAACTGGAGTACTACATCCAATTCTGGGCTCCACATTATAATTGAGACATAGCTAGGCTAGAATCAGTTCAGTGAAGGGTCACAAGGATGGTAGGCAGATTGAGGTGGATGAGATTGAGGGACATGGGTCTTTTCAGCGTGGAGAAGAGGAGACTCAGCAGGGATCTTATAGCAACATATAGGTATGTTAAGGGGTGTCACACAATGGAGGATCGGGACCTGTTCTCCCCTGTGGTGCAGGAAAGAACACAGTCCAATGGGGCAAAGTTCAAAGAACCAGGTTTCAGGTTGGATTTCAGGAAGTACTTCCTTTTTTTTAAAGATTTTATTAAGATTTTTAAACTACAAATTAAAAACATCAGTCATCAAATACATCGGACAAGCTGGGTCAGCCCCCTATAACATATCTTTTAACATTCTATGATCATATCCAAATCAATTTATAAAAGTTTAAAGACATCTTTAAATCTAAGCCAAGTCCCGTTTCTCTAGCCAGTAGTAAAAAAAGTCCCAAGTTTGGTAAAAGTCAGTGTCTTCCTTCTCCTTCAGTGATAGAGTCAGTCTATCCATTTCTGCACAATCCAGAATCTTTTTCAAAATCAGTTCCTCAGTGGGTAGTTCCTCACTCTTCCAATATTGAGCAAGCGCGATCCTCGCCGCTGTGATTAAATGTAGTATCAAATACATTTCTTGTTTACTAATATTTTCCTGTACAATGCCTAACAAGAAAATTTCAGGTTTAAAAGCTAAAGATTTTTGTAGCATTTCCTCAAGCCATTTATGTATTTTAATCCAATACTTTTTCACATATTCACAGGTCCACCACATATGATAAAATGTACCCACACCGTGTTTACATTTCCAACATCTGTTTGACATACTTGGCAACATCTTAGCTAATCGATTTGGCGACAAATACCATCTATAGAACATTTTATATAAATTTTCTTTATACGAGGTTGCTAAGGTTACCTTAATATTACTCTCCCACAGCTTTTGCCACTTTTCTAATTCAATATTATATCCAAAATTTTGTGCCCATGTTATCATAGTGTCCTTGACCTGTTCCCCTTTCATTTTCCTGTCCAGCAAAAACTCATAGATTCTTTTAATCATTTTCTCATCTGTTTTTAACATCACTTGATCAAAGGCTGTTAGATCTTTATAAAACCCCCATATTTTGCAGTCTTTGGCAAATCTTGATTGCATCTGCACCTTATACCACCACGATATATTAAGTCCCTGTTCTTGAATTTCTTGCTCCAGTTTTAGGCCTCCATCCTTATCCAAAATATCATCATATCTTATAATCCCTTCAAAATTCAATACATTTGGATACACAAAGGCTTCCATAGGTGAAAGCCATCTTGGTAATTTATTATACAATTTTAGCTTTAACTTTTCCCATACTGACATTAGTAATCTTCTAATAAAGTGACTTAGAAAAGTCTCCTGTGACTTAACCTTCTAATACCACATATAAGCATGCCAACCCATTTGCAAATCATGACTTTGAAGGTACAAAATTCTCTTATTTCGCAAGATTATCCATTCTTTTAGCCAAGTAAAAATAGACGCTTGATAATACAACATCCAATCCGGTAGACCAAAACCCCCATTCTTTTTGGTTTCCTGAAGCATTTTTAGTTTAATCCTTGCTTTCTTTTTTTTCCAAATGAATCTCGAAATTTGAAGGTTTAAATCCTCAAAAAACTTTTTATCAATTTTTACGGGGATCATTTGGAATAAAAACAAAAATTTTGGTAGAATGTTCATTTTAACCAGTGCTGTTCTTCCCATCACAGACAATTGTAAATTGGCCCATCTCTCCAGATCATTTTTAATGTCTTTCAGTAATTTATCATAGTTATCTTCTTTCAAAGTTGTACATTTAGCTGTAAGATAAATTCCCAGGTATTTTACCCTTTTAACAATCTGTAAGTCCACTTGCTCTTGGAGTTCTTTTTTATGCTTTTGTGTAAGATTTTTAACTAAAAGTTTCATCAGGAAGTATTTCCTGATGGTTAGGACCCCTTGGATATGGGATGGGATTCTATGGGAGGTGGTGGCTTGTGCCTCAGAATTAAACACATGAATTCACTACACATAAATAATTGACTCTACAAACAATGTAAGAAAGCCTATTGATACAGTGATAAGAGACACCTCCTATGGCACTCTGTACCAGTATGTACCATTAAGGTGTTGCTGCTAATGTTTAGCCAGAATCTTCTTCCCTGTAAGTTCCACTGGCTGGTTCAGGTCCTGTCCTTGCACTGTCTTCTGTGTGGTAGATCTTCATATCTTTGGAGACTGCTATGACGTCTCCTCTCTCCAAGCTAAATATATCAAATTCTTTCAACAATTCCTGATAAGACTTGGTTTCCAGATACCTCATCATCCTGGTCATGCCGCTGAGCACACTTCAATTTCTCAATGTTCTTAAATATGGTGCCTGGAACTAGACCCAGTACTAGAGATATGGCCTCACCAGTGCAGAATAGAGTGGACTGCATATGCTCCCCGTCACCTGTTTAGATTTCTCAAATGCTGCATTTCAACCTCCTCCCAATTTTTTTACAGGTCTAGGTTATTATCTTTTTTTAATATTGTTGTGACTGTGAACTGCTCAGAGAGTCCTGAAGGACTATTGAAGCAATATAAAAGTTAAATAAATAAAATTTTAAAAACCTCAAAGGTGAGAGCAAATGTTTTTGACCATATCACCATGAAGGGGTTGTACACTTGATCCCTTTCATTAGCAAAGATCTTCTCAAAACTTTGCTTTCATTTGTCAAGTGAGGAAAAGTTGCAGTTCAACCTGTTGGCAGCATGGATTCCCCAGAACATTGACCAGACAAGGCATTTTGGACCCCCACAAGTGCATCAGTGGGCACTTGCAAAAGACCATTTTTAAAAAATACATTTTGTTTAAATGGTGGTTCCAAGAGGTGAAATGGATGTAGTGCTGCTAAAAGATGGGGTGGGGAAAATCTGGTGCACTTCTGCTTCCTAGAAAGGAAATGATGTGGAATTGCATTTGGGTTGAACACTATGAAATTCCCAGCATTGCACATTTGACCATTGTTTTGCCATTATGAGAATATAATTCTGCATGAGATATTGTAGGTGTTTGTATGGATGCAACAGGACTCTTATTATATTCTTAAGATCATATTCTCCCAGCTTGCACTGTATTATCAATAATAATTTCATAAGTGAAATCCATTGCCTTGCTGCAAACAGGATATACAAGGTTCACAGAGTCTCCAAAATATACCGAAACAATAACTCAGTCAGAAAGAAAGAGGAGGTTGTTCTGACAGGACTTACTCATGATCAGCCAGTGAACCTTCTTTTAGAGGCGAACAAACTGATTATTAAACTGATTTAATAATAAGTTTTAGACCTTTTCCTGGTATTGGCAACAGTCTGATCAGTCTGTACTTTTTCAGATCTTTCTTTGCCCCCCTTTTAAGTTAGGAATGATATTTTTCCATCCTCGGTCTTCCATCTTATTGCCTGTTCTCCAGAATGTCTAAAAAATTACAGACTGGGGCTCTGAAGTAACATCTGCAATTTCCTTCATTAATATGGGATGTAATTTATCTGGCCCTGAACTCATTTGAAGTACCAAGATATTCTAACCTATTCTGGGTTGTAAAATGCTCCTTAAATTCATTCTGCTTTTTGCAGATGGAACGTACTGCCACTATTGAAGGCAATTGATGCAAAATAGTTGCATAGTTCTACCTTCTCTCCATCCTTTTGAACACTTCATTGTCTCCCCCATACAGCCAACCCTATGATTGCTTTTCTTGCTCCAAAGTAGTACTATTGGTTGCTTTTGGTACCTCTCATAAGCCTCAATTCATCCTCTGCCACAGGCCATCATGTGAATGGAGGCCTCCCAGTGAGTGCTGTGGCCACCGTTTCAAAAACCTGTCCCATCTCATTCTTTCAGCTTGCTCTTCAAAGTTTTGAAAAGCCTTCACATAGTGTGGCAGTTTCCTATAGGTCTCTTTTCACATGATATGTACCTGTTTTCTTAACTGAGCTGAAATATTGAGCGTCTCCAATGTACCTCTGTTGCTCCATGAATTATTGAGCTGATGCCAAGTTAACTTAGGAATACAACATCCACCAGGGTGGAAAAGGATCCGCATCCTTTATGTGTGAGCCTAAATAAAAGAATGTCAGGAAGCAAGGATGAGGAAATTTCATGCTGACCTCTGAGCTGTCTGTTATAGAACATTGCTATTTTTTAAAAAGCTAAAAGTCATTTCAATTTTTATTTTACAAAATATTGTACCAGGCAAAATAAGTTTCTGTAAGTCAATCGACAAGGAGGAGGAGGAGGAGGAGGAGGAGGAGGGAAACTGAGCTAACTGATGTCCAATCTTCACCCGAGGTGAAGAGGAAGCAGGCAGGCAAAGGTTACTGGAGGAAAGACAGGGCTCAGGTTAACAGCAGAAGAAAGGAAGATGATGGATACACTCCCTGGCTTCAGACTTAAAAATTCCAATGCATAGTTGGGCGATGGAATGATAGCCAGGTCACTCAATTGTCATAGTCAGAGCATTTCTTGGTAAAATTTAAACTCATGCTGGTATTCCTACCCTGCAGGCTTTTTCACCTTCCATTTTCTGATGGGGAGAGCTGGTTATCCACCTGAGGTCCTAGTCTTGCTCTGGAATGCTGAGATAGAAACTTAGAAACAGAGCGAGTCAGAAGGGTCCTCCTGGGCCATCTAGTCTGACCCCTGGCTCCAGCCAGCTCCGCTCACAACATGCCCACCATGTGCATGTTTAACCTGTCCTTGAACACCCTCACCGATGGGGCTTCAACCACTTCCCATGGAAGCCCAATAGCAATCTCAGTACTATAGGAAGAAGCCAGACCATAAAACACACAGACTTCTGTGTCTATACACTAATTCCCAGAGTATGGGAGACAAACAAACTTGAAGTATTAATACATGAAGGTAAATAACAACTGAAAGATGCAACTTGTTCAAAGGGGGCAGAAGAAATGTTAAAGATAATTTTCCTTGGACAGGAATACAGGAAAAATAGCTGGGTAGCTCTACTGAGAGCAGTAAAATATAAATGTAAAACAATAAAAGGAACGTGATAGTCAGAATCTATTATCAACCACGTAGTGAAGGAGGAGATTAGGATGACAGCATTGCTAATCAAATTGCCAGTGCTTCGAGGAAGTATAATGTGATAGTATAATGTGATCGGAAGCCGCCCTGAGGTTTTTGCGAATGGGGTGGCATATAAGTGTTCTAAATAAATAAATAAATAGCCATGGGGGACTTCAATTATCCCAATATCTGTGGGGAGACTAATTCTGCCTGAAGTGGCTCCTCCCAGAAATTATTGTCATGCATGGTGGATAACTTTCTTCTGCTGAAAGTAGAGGAAGGAACCAAAGCATCTGCTATCCTCAATTTGATACTGGTTAATAGGGATCACTTAGTGGATGAAGGGGAAGAAAGGGGAACTCTTGGGGGAACTGGCCACAGCATATTTGAGATCTTGATTTTTAAAAATGGAACATAGTCAAATGTGTACTCAGGATTTTAGGGAAACTGGTTTTAATCAACTCAGACAATCATAGGTCAGGTCCGATGGCAAATGCTTTGAAGGAAAAGAGGAGTGCAAGATGGCCAGGAGTTTTTAAAAAAAGCAAAATGTAAAGCATGTTACAATTACAAACAATTCAAACAAAAACAAAAGATGGCAGATGACAGAAGAACCCAGTGTGGCTTCACAAAAAAACTTCAAGTAGAGCTAAAATAAAAAAGGACATTTATAGGAAGTGGAAGGAAAGCCAAATGACAAAAGAAGAGTACAGACAGGTGGCACAGAAGTCCAGGAATGACATCAGGAAGGCTGAAGCTGCAAGTGAGCTGAGATTAGCAAAGTATGCTAAAAACAATTTTAAAAAACTTTTTCAGGTAGATTCATAGTAAACAGTAGAGGAAAGAAATGGTGGTTGAACTTAATGAGGAGGGCAAAGAAAAAGCTGAAGTGCTCAATTTTTACGTTGTCTTGGGCTTTTCCCAAAAAGAAGCCTATGATCTGATAGAAATAGAAACTATGATCTGATAGAAATAGAAGTAGAAACTAAAGGACTGAACTTTGAGTTAAATAAGCAAATGATCAAGGAACATCTAATTTCTCTGAATGAGTTAAAATCTCCAAGGCATGATGAACTGCCTCCCACAGCAATAAAGGAACCGGCAGAAGTACTCTCAGAACCACCATTGAGAAATCATGGAGGACAGATAAGAGCCAGATGACTGGAGAAGGGCCAGTGTTGTCCATGTCTTCCAAATGGATGAGTGGTTCCTGGGTGTGAGGGAGAGATATATCCTCTCCCTTTGAAGGTTCCATTTCATTGTCTGGGAGTACTTGGTCATCCAGCTCCAACACTGGAGGCCCTTGTGGCCTCAACTGGTTAGAATGGCTTCAACATGCTTTGACAGATCTGTCAGCTACAGCTTGTGACAACCGATTGTATTCCAGCTGTTCCAGCTATTCTAACTGTTCTATTCCAGCTATTCTGTGCTTCATAGGTTGTCAGACATCTTTTGTTCCATCACTTGTTTGTTGACTTAATTAGATGTTCAAAAGAAATCCACTGCAGTTTCACTTTCACTTACATAACATACGTAGTTTTTAGAACTCAGCTACAATCAATAAGCAGAATCCCCATATGACCTGAAAAAGAGAGCAAGAGAGGCTGAAAAGAGAGCAAAGGCTTATAAAACATACATGTATGCTTTTATGGCATGAGAGTACTAATTTCACACTTTTGTATGAGTACATTTGTGTACAGTTCTGGAACGTTAAAATTCATTCACAATTGGGGTGTGTGAGAAATCGGGGGGACGAATCTTACTGTTTCTCAAGGCTGGCTTCTTTGCTGTAACCCTAAGTCGAAGTTCCAATGTGCATGGGGTGCTTGCCAGGAAGTGAACCGCATGACTGCTTCAAGCAGAGTCTTTCTTCTGCATGTGCATCAGCACCTGACTCAGAAGAAGGCTATTTGCACAAGGCTCAGCACTGCCTGCACCGCCCGTTTACAAGCAGCATCCCTCTTCCTTCAGCAGGCTTTGTGCTGCTGCACCTCACATGGAAGGAAGTTTTGCGCTTTGTTCTATGATTGTTCTCACTCTTCATCTCAGCTTACTTTCTAAGACTTGCCCAAGCATGATAGGGGGTCTGAGTGCCAGAGGGAAGGATTCTGCTAGGTTTCATCCCACCCTTATTCCACAAGTCCATGGGATCCACACAACCTAGAGAAAGCGGGCCCAGTGAAGAAATGACTGGTTGGATTCACAGAAATCCAAAGACATCTGAATCCATTTTGAGTTTCTCCAACATCCCCAGCCAAGTTATCCCCTGGACAGGGATAATATGGCCACAGCGGTACAGGTGACCTCAAGATTGGATTGCTGCAATGCACTCCATGTGGGACTGTTTTTAAGACTGGTTCAGAAAGTGCAGGTAGTTCCGAATGCAGCAGCTCATCTTTCTCTTTTCAGCATGTAAGACTGAGTGAATGACTCTGGCTGCCTTTTTGTGAACAAGTCAGGTTTACGATGTTGTTATTGGTGAATAAAACCCTCAAAATCTTGGGACCAGGATATTTGAGAGATTGACTTCCCTCTTTCTACCCTGCTTGGTCACTGAAGTTATCAGATGAGGCACTCCTGGTGGTCTTGCATGGAAATGTGGTCTATTTGGAGTATACTTACAGTAGAACCATTAGTGTATTGGCTCCTTCTCTGTGGAACTCCCCACCTGTTTTGTTTTCAGTGTGGGCTATTAGAGAAGGCTTAACTTAGTCCCTGTCTTCAAAAAGGGGAGAAAAGATGAACCTGGAACTACAGACCAGTTAGCCTGACATCAACCCCTGGAAAAAATCTGGAGATTTTTTTTAAAATCTGTATGCAAGAATCTTGAAGAAAATACAGTGATTAATAGAAGCCAACATGGATTTATCAAAACTAAATCCTGTCAGACTAATTTAATCACATTTTTGACTGGGTAACCTCCCAAATGGACATCTTTATAAGTGCCCATGGAAAATTATACAAACTATCTACCAGAATCCAATTCTGAAATGAAAAATGCAGAAGAGCATGGGAGAATCCTCACTGTTTGTCATATGTGTAGGGACTGGCCCTAGAACTAGCCCAAAATAATTTACTGCCTGAAGCAGAGAACAGCATCTCCCTCCACCATCCCCATGCCAGGGGGCAGCATTTCGCCAAATATTGTCACCTCATTTAGACATCAGTTCCTATCTTCATCTATTCCCTATCACACAACATCTACCAGCAGAAGTATCCTGCTTTGATTTGGTGCAAGGATAAGCCATTCTTGACATTCTGTACACTAGTACATGTGTAGGCCTTTCACACATGGTCAGGTTCCCTGTGTGTGTTGTAAGCACCTGTAAAAAAACCCATGCATGTTACATGCAGGATGCATATGATGCCAAGCCCAGTTTGACTGTAAGGGTGCATCTGTGGGGTGTTCTGAGAAGGGACATACCAGTCCCGTATTACTGGTGAACACTTGCTGTTATATGCCACTGAGTATTCTCTGGTTTATGGCAACCCTGGGGACCCTGTGAATGCCCTCCAAATTGCCCTCTCCTTGACTGGCCCATTCTTGTAAACTCTGATCAGCTACTCCCACTCTTAAATGCAGGACTGGACTGGAGCAGCCCTGCCATGGAGCAAGTGAGACAGCCTTGGCAAGCAGTGCACCCTGGATGGCAGCGAGATGCCAAATAATGGAGCTCTGAATGTCATGTGGCCTGCCCTGCATCCTGAAGCCCTCCAGTGCCATAGGGAACCATGTCCTGTATCTAATATCGGAATAAGTTCCAGCCGCAGTTTTTGTGCATGGAGTGGAAGGCAGTGCCATTTCATCCTTTCCTTCTAGCAGCAAGCACTCTATGCGGAGCTTGTATGCAGCAGAACAAGGAAACGGGAAAGGAAGCAAAGAATCAGTGGAGTCAGGTCCCATTTTGACAGAAGTCGAGCATAGGAAGCAGCCTTCTATGCATCGATGCATCTAACCCAGTATTGACAATAACTGCAGTGACTCCAAGCTTTCAGATCTGGAGATGAAAGAAGGGAAAGAAGGTTGCCTCTTCTGTGTGCAAACCAGGTGTTCTTCCACTGACTTGCAGCCTCTCCTAGGTAGGTGCCCAAGAGTGGAAGACTATCCAGTGCTGAGGCACCCAAGGAACAATGTGTCTTAGCTGACAAATTGGAAGGAGTGGTGGCAATGCTGCACCTCTCATACCTGGTGATGTCAACTGCCAGGAGAGCTCTCTTTGGGACTGGAGAGAATGTACATTCGGATTCACACGGAAGCACAACTCTCAGCCTCAGCACTGAGAGCCGGGCGGGCAGGCAGGCAGCCCTTCTCTGACCGAGAAAAACAGCAGCACTGATGGGTAGTCAGTATGCAGAACCAACTACATGGAACAGAACATGGACAGAGTGCTTTATGGGGTTGGGATCACATACACACAGCAGGGAGAAGAATGAGATTCTGAACAGACACTAGTGCAAGAACAACATAGAAGCAGAGAAACATTGAGAAATCATTACAGACATCAGGAAAAACATCATGATGCATCAAGATAAAACAATCAGGAGTTACAGAATTTAACCGGTTTCAAGGTTTGCTTTTTATAGTCTGAGGTAGGAGATTCAGGAAGACAATAAAGAGCTGGCCCAGTATTTGAATATTCAAACTACGTGCATTGTATCACCCCCCTGCTGACTGTGCTGCATTTGAGAGTAATTTGCCAATCACTGCATATCAGACATGGGGCCTTTTTTCCCATAGAAGCAATCTGAATGGAAAAACCCTGCAGAAGGGAGGTAGGGAGGAAGGGAAACAGGCAGTTTGCTAAATTCTGAAGTATAAAACCTGTAACTGTTATTAGGGCAATTCCAACAATACCTAACCTACTGTGGCAAGAACTTTAAGTTACTCTATGACTCCAAGCAGCTACCACTGAGCTGTATCGGGCAAGGTCACTCAGCCATCACAGTCTTGTGTTTGCTGTCTCTCAGGGACCAAATCTGGAAGACCACAATGTTCCTTCCCATATTTCTCTATACTTCTGTAGCCCACTGGAGGAACATTGGAAGCTCCTATCCATTAAACCAGGCCACTGGTCCTTCCAGCACAGTACATAAATCAGCAGCAGAAGCTGTCCAGGGTTTCAGGCATAAATTTTACAGCCCTGTCTGGAGATGCAAAAGATCATACCTGAGGCCTTCTACACACAGAACAACTGCTTGATCACTACACTGTGTCCCACTTCCTATGTGAGAGTGATGCACACACAAAGCATATTTAGAAAGGAAAAAGAAAGGGTGGGCAATATTACAACTGTTCCTTCTTCCTGCCTCATGTGTTCTTAAGATATTCAGATGCTCCCTTTTGCTCACTTTGACTATAGGTCCATCTGGCCTGGTGTTGTTGAAACTGACTGGCAGCAATGGCTCTCCAGCATTCCAGGCAGGACTATTGGCACCTCTACCTGGAGATTGTACCTGAGACATCCAGCAGGTAAAATAGATGCTCTGCAGGTTATTCGCTTCTTGCAACCTTGCAACCTCTTTGTTGTCTCCCGGGGATTGAAAAGTCAGGTTGGAATTTGGTGTGGGTTTGGGGGACTTTATTCAACTTGATGCATCTCCTGTGATGCTGGCCTAGGATATAAAACATGTGGTTACGTAACGGGAATGGGTTCATCCAGAATGAAGAATAAATTTTTATAGGAAGAATTTTTATAGGAAAAAGAACAATGTGTTCTAATAGTAACCATTTCCTCTTTAAAATATTTGGTGCCTTTGGAAACAAAAGACTCTGCTTTCAATGATGCAGCATGAACCCATTTAAAGAATGCCAAAAAAGCAAGGGGAAACAAATCACCACACTGCACACGCAATTCCCTCTCCACAGAGAGCGCAGGAAAGAAAGTGAATCATACATGGCAGGTATTTGTCAGATCACTCCATGGTCCAGTGATGCTTGGAAGCTCCAGTGCAGATGATCTACAAAAGCTGTATTGTTTGGCTCAGTCAAGCTATGAGAAACCCACAAGGGATTGTTTTTTTTTAGACAGGGCAGAATGGGAAGGGGCCACAAGTTAGTTAGTTAAAAGAGCAGATATTTTGCATGTGAAAGATCCTTGACTCAATTTCTAGCATTCCCTGGTATGACTGGAAAGAAAATGCAGCTGTTTAAAGCATAATGTTGAGTTGCCACTAAATAAGGGCAATTAGCTAGATGAACCTGTGGTCTAATTCAGGGTAGGGCAGTTCCACATGTTCACATGTAAAACATGCTGTCTGTGCCAACTTCTGGTTTTGGAATGGGGCTGGTTGAATTTGGATTTTGCCCATGGAAGAAACTTGCTCAGATGACATGCAAGGCTAAGCCAGTCTGAACCAGTACCTAAACAGCACCAGCTGCATCTGCTGGTTTTGTATACATGTCCATGAGGCTAGAGGGTGCCCAATGGAAGCAAAAACTGCACATTAAAGGCCAAGATGCACACAATGTCATGTCTAGTTTGGCTCCCAAGGTGTGTCTTTGGAGGGCTTGAGACAAAATGCGCACTCAGCCAGTTCTGCATTCCTAACCAGCCAATGCTATTCTCATCTGGAGGATTGCCCTGGCCCTACAGTTCAGCAGAGTAAGGCCTGGGCAGCTGCAGCAAGATTCTGGGGGACAGAACTCTGCATGTTAGCTTCATATGTTCATACCTGATGCTTTATGATTGTATGGATTTCTATTTTTGAAGTGCGGTAGAAAAATCAGACTACGTCAGATTTTCTCAGTTCCTAATTTTCCCAACCTTTAGGGTACCTTGTAGTATTGTTGTTGTTGTTGTTAGTCGCGAAGTCGAGTCCGACCCATCGCGACCCCATGGACAACATTACCATCCCCCGAAGTCCACTCAAGCTCACACCAACCACCTCAGTGACTCCATCCACCTTGTAGTATATTATTGTTATTATTTTAGTTCTAGTCTGCCTAGTAACCCATCTTTGATTATAATGGATAGGTTACAAACAGTAAAAAGACTAAAACGGATGCCATACAAACAGTTGAAAAATGTAAAATTCAATCCAAGTATTCTTTTAAAGCAAAATGCTGTACAATATAAAGCAAACAAATATAAAGCAACAAATATGCTGTACAATATAAAGTGCAGAAATCAAAGCTTTTGGGGAGATCATTCCATCTGCAAGTGGGGTGTCACCAAGGAGAATTCCCTCTCTCTTGCAACAATCCTTCTACATAACTTCCATCAGTGAAGGCACCCAGAGGTGAGCCTCTGAAGAAGACCTAAATATCTGCAGAAGGAATTGTTCCTTTGGGGGCTCTGGTCCCCAGCCTTTTTAGGCTTTAGAAGTTAACAGCAACATTGATGAAGCACTGACATCACATGAACATATTGGCTAGTCCTAGTTAGTAACCTAGCAGCCCTATTTGTAACCACATGAGGTTCCTAAACAATCTTCAAAGTAGCCCACGTACAACATATTGCAATAATTGAGCTCTGAGTGCATGTATGCATGCATGCATGCTCTCTATGCATGCAGCACGGCAGGAGTGGAATGCCTGAATGAGGAACACATCAAATCAGAATTCAGGGGAATGGAACACAGGGTGGATAAGCCAAAGAAGCAATGCGCGCCTGTGATTGTTTGTCCTGCAGCACAAAAGAAAGAAATACAGGGATATGAAAAAGTCTCACCTAACAAGATTCTCCCACTTAGTTCCCTATGATGAAAAGCATTCAGGAACAAGGAGAGTGCTCACCTTTTGACTCCACTGGCTTCTTCACTAAGGTTACAAACAAGGTTGCTGCTAGCTTACACAAATTATTGTGACAGCATGTATGTATTCTAAGTGCTACCTTGCTGCTAATTAGACATGGGTCACTGCAGATATATCAAATGGTGGCAAATCTAGGAAGATAGTCCCAAGAGATTTGACCAGACCTTGGCATTTTTGTTTATCCTTCTGCTCCTGCCCCTGCAATTCCCTGGCAATGCGCAGTTCAGGAAACACTCAAAATACATCAGGAAACAACGCAATACAGTGCATCCATTTTTATTTCTAGCTTTATTTCACAACGGTTTCAGAATGGATTACATGGCTGAGCTTACTCTAAATGGATGTTTGGGACAGGACTTTTTTTTGGGAGGGGGGAATTCATTCATAGGGTCACCATAACTCAGAGACAACTGGATGGCACAGCACAACATCTGTGGGAGAGATTACTGTAAATGGATGTACACATCTCACCAACTCATTCAGAGGTGTCAGATTGGGAAACACCAGTTTTTATTTTGGTTTGAGGATTCTGATATTCCTTCTACCAAGAGCCTTACAAACACAATGTAACCCCTCCCTTCCCTCCCTTCCCTTCCCCCTTCCCTTCCCCCCTTCCCCCCGTCCCGTCCCCCCTTCCCCCCGTCCCTTCCCCCCGTCCCTTCCCGTCCCGTCCCGTCCCTTCCTTCCCTTCCCTTCCCGTCCCTTCCCGTCCCTTCCCGTCCCGTCCCGTCCCGTCCCGTCCCGTCCCGTCCCGTCCCTTCCCGTCTCTCAAACAAAAAGGTCTGAAGCTGCTTTCTGGCATGGCAGTTGGGATAGATGAAATGCCACTTGATTGCAAATTCGGTTGCCACTTGATTGCAAATATTGCACCTTTCTAAAACTAATTACAGTGACATACAAAAACATCCAGAACAGAAAATCACAATCAAATACAGACACAGTAACCTATGAAAAACTTTATTGAGAAAACCATAACAACCATAACAACCTTTTTTTTTTAAGCCAAATGAAAAATAAGTTCTTGACCCCCTTCTTGCAGAGTGACAGTGGTCCTAAATGCAAGGGACATGCCTTCCAGGCTTTCTCCTGCATTCAGACTCTTGTTTTTGTCTTCCATTCCATTTACCCTGACTATGAAGAGCACATGAGTGCACAGGACACGTGATTCTGGTTATCAGACCTGGAAAAAGGGATATTGCCAAGTTGGAAAAGTGCAGCAAAGGGCAATCAAGATGATGAAAGGGATGGAAGAATTCCCCTATGAGAAAACCTTAGGATACCTGTAATAGTTTCACTTACAAAAAAAGGGAGTCATGATAGAGATACAAAATTATTCATGATGTTCAGAAAGAAGGTAGAAGATACTTTTCTCCCTCTGTCATAATACTAGATTGCAAGGTCATCCTGTGAAGCTGAGTGTGATACATTCAGGAATGATAAAAGATGCATGCTTAAGTGATGGAATGCACTTGCACAAGATGTAGCGATGGCCACCTTGAGAAAATGCTTAGACAAATTTGTGGAGGATAAAGCTATCAGCTGCTACTAGTCCTGATGGCTTCTTGCGCTATCTCCAGTACACTTATCTCCAGCATGCCTATGGGCAAGAGAATGCTGCCGTGGTGATGCCCTGACAGTGAGTTTCCTGTGGGCAGCTGCTTGTCCTCTGTCTGAACAGAACGGTAGACTAGATTGACTATGGCCCTTCCTCTGTTCTTAAGCATGATCCACGTCCTTGGAAAATGCAGGGCATTAGAGCTTTTCCTGCGCCTCTGCTTTTGCTTGAGAACAGCAGATTCCTGGGTTTCTGTTGGAGGAGTGGGAGAAATGGAGTATTATTTCTGAAAGTCAAAGAAAACATATTTTCAGACTCAACACTGTTACCACCTACAGGTTCTGTGTATATCCTGAGAGAAAGCAGGAAGGGAAAACTCCTCGTGCAGAACCTGGATAGCCATTTTGTCTTGAAACGGAAAGCAGATACAGCAGATCAAGAGACTTGAGTGGATTAGGTGTCAGATCCCACATTCCGTTTACATGCACGTAGATTTGCATACACAGAACCAATCAAGATGTTGCTACCTTGGCTGTGATCCCCCATCGCACTCCCACTCCTGAATCGACCCCTGCTCAGAATGTTGGAATGGGACCTTGGTGGACAGCCATCTAATAGTGTCGGCTTGAAGAATTCCACCATTCCTGCCCAGCATCACACCTGATTTTCATCCTATTTCTTTAAAGCCAAACCCTTTGGGAATAAAACAGAGCAAGAATGAATGGATTCATCTCAAATGCCAGGAAACTGAACAATGTCAATTTATGAACTTCTCCACAATCCATGCAGGGAGAATATTATAACTCAGAATTATGCAGAAGACATTCCTACCTAATGTAATTGATTACATACTGTAATACGAACAGAGTCTAATTCATACTAATGAATTTGGTGCATAATACAGCAAGACATTTAACAGTATGGAGACCACAGAAAAGCTGATCCAGATGTCACTTTAACAGGAATGAACATTTCTCCAGATGCCTGTCCCTGCTTCCTCCCCCTCTCTTTTTTGTTCCCTTTGTATTTTATGGGAATCTCCTTAAATGGGGAATCTGCTCTGAATTTTGGTATGCCTTAGTTTCAGGCCACAATATGACAGGCTCCATATCACACATTCTCCTGTTGGAATCATTGCTTTACTGTGGGGAATGCTTGTCTACCCCGGCAAATTCTGATAAATGTAATGCCAAATAAGAAGAATGTAACCACATAAGAAGATGATAATCAGAAATGAAGCAGAGATTACTCTCAGGTGGTAATATAGGGTAGCCAAATTATGCCAAACATTTTTAATTATACTTGTATGGAGACATATTTTATTTGCTACAATTATTTTTTCACTTATATGAACTGTATATCAAGCCATTTTCCCTGCAAGAAGCACAAGGCAGCTCACTTGCTCCTCTCCATTTTATCATCATAACAACACTGGCAGGTAGGTTAGTTTGAAAATGAGTGACTGGTCACCCAGTTGGCTCCATGCTGAGTGGGGGCTAGAAGCCACTCAGCAAGAGCTACAGCTTGATACTTTGACCCTCTCCCTCTCTGCATATGCACCCCTCCCCCGTCTCTGTGTGGGTGGGTGGAAACAAGCTTTTCAAATCACAGCTAATTAATGTAAGTCAGTACTGATTAATAGGATAGACAAAATGGGGCCTAAAAAGGCAGACACATGGGCTAGATGGAGAATGGCTAAAGAAACTAAGGCAAGGGGTGAAAACAACATGGAGATGTTTTGTGCTTAGCTATGTAGACATCAGCAGAAATTAATTTTAAGTAAATTATGGGATGAAGGCTAACTGAAGATTAAAGCAATGTTTCTCTTATATATGTACTACTCCTTTTTATGCCCAGAAATAACCTTTGCGTGTCTCCAAACTTTGCTCTGTATTCTCAACTATGAATGTCTGTGTAAGGCGTGGGAGGACAGACATCTTCTTGTTGGCACTGGCAGGTACTTTCCAATAAAGGACTGATGGTCTGCCTCGACCATTTGTCCGGGGTTCTATTTTTATGGAATGGTTTTATTCCACAGTTTGACAACAAGGAGGGGTTCTCGAATGCTGCCTTGACTCGGGACTGAAAGTGCAGTTTGCCTACTGCTCCTGGCACCAGAGAAAGTGGAGACCACCTTGCTGGATCAGCTCAGTACCCAGTACCCTCCCGCTCCTGCTCTTCCTCCTCCTCCTCCTCTGAAGTCCAGACAGGCAGCCTTGAGAATGTGCACCAAGAACAGCTGCCTTTCTCAGTCTCAACACTGGGTTTCCTGACACCGTGATGTAGCCCCTCCACGGCCCTGCTACTGGAAAGTCCAACTGGACCACAAATGGTGAGGATCCCGTGCTTTGCTTCTGCATACAGTAGCTGGGAATGCAGCTGCATAAACATCTTTGGTTGTCACAGGACCCCCTCCAGCACTCACAGTGGCTGCAATGGGAAATCGCTGTGATCCCAGAGGGTTTGGGGAAGGGAGTCCCACACAATTCCTTGATCCTCGGAAGTTGAAGTTACTCTATGGTGTTGCTAGGAATACTTCTGAAATTCTCATAATCTGAATCTCTTTCTCAGTTTGAGTCCCAAGTTATCCAACCTTCTTGCCCAATATGTTAGGAGTTCTGTTTTATTTTATGAATTCTGTACAAAGTGCTGTGTATATGTGTACTAGGTTGCAGCTTTGCATTTCTTCAGTGCATTTGTCCTCCCTATCCTTTATTGCTAATCCAGGTTAACACAATATGCAGAAAATCCATTATGTTCTTGCCATACACAATCAGCTCAAGATTCTTTTCATCTAATGCTTTCCTAATAGGCATGTGCTTGTGAGTGTGCCCACACACATGCTAGGGGCAGGCCAAAAACACGGCAAAAAAGCAACTTCAGTAAAATATGGCCTGGCAAACCCCAAAGGAATAATAATGCAGTTGTATTTTCAGTTAAATATTATAACTTTTCTCCCAGTTTTTAAGCAATGCGCACAAAGAAGAAGGAAGATGAAGACGAATGGAAGGAATTGACAATTGTGGCGAACCACAGAAGTCTTGCTTCACAAATTCAGGTGAGACAATTTTGTTTATGGTTCTGCTACTTGCATATAGATATCCTTGACTGATTTATCTCCTGTATTTGTCATCTGGCAACCACACCTTTCCTTGTCATAAAATGCAGACTGGGTAAAGGTACAACTGTGGGCAAATAGTCTATTGAAATCCTCCTGAGCAGCATGCTCTTTCTGGGAAGAAGAAATGCAAGCAGCAATAGTACATCTTTCTTTTTTTCCTATGTTTTGTGGCTTGTGACAGAAGCAACAACTGTGTTGGCAGAATAGGAATGTGGGAGAAATGCATTCAGTTTGTATTACCGATTTACCTAATTTGTACTTTCAGATAAACTAATATGTAAATTGAAGTTCACTTCTGCTTCAAGATTCTCCCTTGTTCCAATTTTGCAATAGTGTTTTCCAAAAAACATGCTAACAAAAATGTATATGTTAGGGAGAACAGGACAAGGGCTGAAAAAGCATATATAGTACACACACACATACACACTGCATATATAATATAAAAAACCCTCATAATCGCAGGTGCTTTGTGAGAACTGAAAATGGCACCACTGTTTTTTTCATGATTGATACTGGAGTCAGACAGGGCTGCACATTAACCCCATTTTTATTTTGATCACTGATCATTTCATACCAGGAAAAAAGAAATGAAGAACCCAGACTGTGGCATCCCGTGGAAAGAACAAGGCAATTTGACTGACTTGCATTTTGATGATGACATTGCTTCACTTGCAAATACTGCAGCGCAGCTGAGAGACATGACATGGGCACTTGAAGCAGAGACAGGCACGGTGGGCTGAAGAATTAGTGAAGATAAGACCAAGCTAATGCAAGTTGGCAGTGCTCCAGATAGCACCCCAGTAACAGCAGGAGGCCAAGTTGTAGAATTTGTGAAGCGATTTAGTGATCTTGGCAGTATTATGGATGCAGATGCGGGGACAGAAGCAGATGTGACATGCCAGAGAGGCAAAGAACTGCTGTTTTCCAACAAACGTGCTTGGTTTGGAGTACGTCCACTATAGATATTATAAGTAAGTGTAGATTATTTAATGCTATTGCTGTACCGATTGCCACCTATGCCAGTGAGGCAATAGGTGGATGTCTACAACCCAGAAGATCAATGTCTTTCAGCAACTTGCCTGAGAAAGATGTGAAATATTACATATTGGGACCATATTATGAATGAGGCAGTATTACAAAGATGAGGTGCCCAGAGACTCTCTGAGTTGATGGGAGCATGAAGAATGCATTTTGTCACATGCATAAACAACACCTTGCTAAGATCGCAATTAACCTGATACCACGAGGTGCTTGAAGAAGGAGAGGAAGACCGAAAAAGACCTGGCATCAAACATTCCAAAATGACTTAAGAAGTGTCAACCTTGAATGGAAGGATAAAGAAACCGTTGGGGTGGATTGAACACTCAGGAATCACTATGAGGGAAATGCATACAAGTGCATGTATTGAGAAAATGTGCACAGAACTGCCAGGCAAACTTGTAAAAAAGATTCTCAATGTTTGGAATGAACTGGACTTAAAATTGGGGGAAAATGAGAGAGAAACAAAAGGAAACTGCATCTGTGTCTTAGACTGAGACAGAACACAGTTTTACACAATCCACAGTGCCCAGAGCTGGTGTCATTTCAGGTGACAGAGAATGGGAGAAATAATTGAGGCCACCACCCAAAATGGGGTGAAAAATATTCAGACAAAATTTTGCAACATGTCCTTCCTTTAGTAGGGAAATGAAATGAGGAAAATTCAACTTATTCAATTTATATTCTGCTATACCAGTCCTAAGACTCTCCAAGTGGATTACAATATTACATGAAATAACAGTATTTCATAAAATAAAAATAATAAAAGCAATCTACAATAAAACAGAAATATACAGCCAAGGTTGGTTATCAATAAGTTAAAATATATTAAAGGTAAAAACAGTCTAAATAAAATCCAAGTACAACTTCAATTATTAAAATGTCTGGAGAAGAGGACTGTTTTTGCCTGGCACCAAAAAGATGATCATAAAGGTATTTCCTCCAGACAAATGGCTTTTGAAAGGCCATTCCATAAATGGGAGCCAGACACTGAGATGCCCCCTCTTCTGTTGCCATCCTATTTACCTCTTTCAGAATGGTCTCCTCACCAGATCTTAGGGAACAGGTAGGGAGCAGTTGATCCTTCGGGAATCCTGGTCCCAAGTCATTTAGGGCCTTATATGTTAGCAGAAGCACCTTAAATTGGGCCCGGCACTAAACTGGTAGCCAATATAATATTGGGGTGATATGGGCATACAAACTTGCTTCTACCACCACTTGTGCTGCCCTATTCCAGACGGTCTTCAAGGGCAGCTCCACATAGAGCACATTACAATAGCCAAGCTGAGAAGTCACCAGAGCATGTGTGCTGTGGCTAGGCTCTGCCTGTCTAAAAAGGGCCACAAATGGTAAATTAGATGCAACTGAAAGAAGGCGCTCCTGGCCAATGAAACTGCCTTGCCCAAAAATGGGATGTTTGTCACTGGCCTGTAATTGAGAATGTCTCCTTTGGTTTTTTTAAGAAATGGTCTTACCACAGCCTCCTTCAGGGAGGCTGGGACCACTCCCTCTCTCAGCAAGGTGTTCAGAACCTCCTGGACCCACTGTAAAGCCCTATGAGAGTTCTCTTAATAAGCCAAGATGGGCAAGGGTTGAGTAAGCAAGTGGTGGCATTAACAGATCCAAGAACTTGTCCTCATCATCAGGCTGCAATAATTGAAACTCATCCATCAAAGTTGGATAAGAAGGTACTCTGGACACCTCTCTCAGTGAGACAAGATCAGCAGTAGAGTCCAAATTGTGGCTCATCTGAGCGACTTTGTCTTCAAAGTGAGATGCAAAACTGTCACTGGCAACCACTGAGGGCTCAGAGGTCTTGTCAGATGTTCCATTACATAAAAGATGCCAAACCACTCAGAAAACTTCAGCTGGGCAACACTGAGAATAAACAATAGAAGTGATAAAATATTGGCATTTTGCCATTCTTATTGCCACAGAATAGGCACTACAATGGGCTCTAAGCCATGCTCGGTCAGATTCATCTTCTCCACATATGCTCCAGTCGACCCCCAAACCACCCTTCCTTCATCACCCTAAGCTCAGTTGTATACCAAGGAGCTGGTTGGGCTCTGGGAGAGGAAAGTGGACATCTGGGGATGCAAACCAGGTTGGCCACATAAAATAATTCAAGATAATGGTCTTCTAAGAAACCTTGACCCTGTTCACCAGTACAGAGAAGCTTAGGAAGCTTTGTAATGCCAAATTACATCATTGATCTATCAAGGCAGAATTATCAACACCGACTGGCAGTGGCTCTCCAAGGTTTCAGGCAGGTGTTTTCCCAGTTTTACCTTGAGATGCCAGGGATGGAAAGCAAAACTCTGATGTACTGCTGAGCTACAGCTGTTCTGGTCAAATGACCAGTTTCGAAGAGACACATACCCAAATGAGCAGCCCTGTATGAATTTGCACAAACATTCTTGAGTGCAATGTTTATTCTGCACTGATGCATGACTACAGCTGCATCATATTAAAACATACATATTTAACATACAGTGTTAAAATGTCATAATTCCATTTTAACACTAGATCCAGTCTCTTTTACTTTTGTATTGGTTTGCATCCCCCCCCCCCCTTTGCGATTGAGAGAACTGAATTCAGGGTAATTGTTTGCAGAGTATATTTCTAGGGAGAAAAAGGTCATGACAATTTGATCTCAGTGCTATACATTTTCAGAATAGGCAATGCCTCCCTGCTTCACCAGTGGTCTTTGATGGGCTGCAGTTTACACCAAGGTCAGCTAATAGAAACTTGAGCTCATATTAAACTTTGCTTTTCAGGTTTCACATATCTAAAGGCTCCGAGGTTTCTCATTACCATCTAAGAAGCACAACTTCCCTAGTTACAGCATTTTCCATCCCTGCTGATGTTGAAGTTCCAGTTCAAGCCCTTTTCTTCTCTGGGATTGATGACTGCAATTCACTGTTTTCCTTATTTACCTACAACTGTTGCAAATTAACTTCTAGTAGTGTGGAGATGCTTGCTAGTCAGCACATTGTTCCTGTGTTTGCCATGTTGCACTGGATTCTGGCTAAATGTTCTATCGATTTTAAACTTTTGCTACATACCAAGTGTTTAAATAGTTTAGCGCTTAGAAACATAGAAACAGAGCGAGTCAGAAGGGGTCTCCTGGGCCATCTAGTCTGACCTCTGGCACCAGCTGGCTTTGCTCATGACATGCCCACCATGTGCATGTCCAGCCAATCCTTGAACACCCGCACCGTTGGGGCCTCAACGACCTCTCATGGAAGCCCATTCCATGCCCTCGGGATCCTAACTGCCAGGAAGTGATCCTGGCATCCAAATGGAACCTTGGCTCCCTTGGAGCACGTCCTGCCTTCCTCTGCAGGGGAGAACAGGTGTCTACCCATCTCTGTGTGACATCCCCTCACATACCTGTATGTCACCAACAGATCCCCTCAGAGTCTCCTCTTCTCCAGGCTGAAGAACCCTGTTCCCTCAGTCTCACCTCATACCCCATCCCCTGCAAACTGGCCACCAACCTTGTGGCCCTACACTGCACTGACTAACTTGGCTATATCCTTTCTGTAATGAGGAGTCCAAAACTGAGCACAATACTCCAGTTGCAGGCGCACTAGAGTTATGTAGAGTGGTAGTAATTCCTCTCTTGATCTATAAGCCACACTTCTGGCTATGCAACCAAGGGTGGCGTTCGCCCTCTTGACCACCGCATCACACTGCTGACTCATGTTTAGCCTGAAGTCAACCAGTACTCTGAGATCCCTTTCACAAGTGCTACTCTCCAGCCACTTGTCACCTAACTTGTACTTATGACAGCTATTCCTATGCCCCAAGTGCAAGACCTTGCACTTATCCACATTGAACGCCATCCTGTTGTCTCCTGCCTGCTTCCATAGTCTGTCCAGATCCTTTTGGATCTGGAGTATCTGCTCCTCAGTTGTGGCCACTGCTCCAGCTTTAGTGTCATCTGCGAATTTGATCAGCAGACTGTTCACCCTTTTTTCCATGTCATTAATGAAAACATTAAACAGGATCGGCCCAGGACAGAGCCCTGGGGGACCCCGCTTGTCACTGGCCGCCATCCCGATGATTCCCCACTAATGGTTACCTTCTGCTTTCGGTCAGTCAACCATGCCCTAATCCACCAGACAGTGCTTTGATGTATCCCAAAACTTCTCAGTTGCTCCACTAGGATATCATGGGGCTCTTTGTCAAAGGCCTTGCTGAAATCCAGTTATACCACATCCACTGCATCCCCTCCATCTAGCCATAGAATTCCACAAGGTTTGTCTTGCAGGACCCGTTTTTGCGGAAGCTGTGTTGTGTGGCTGTCAGCCTCCCTTCTCTATCTAGCATCCCTAGATCTCTCTCTATTATGAGCCTTTCCATTGTTTTTCCTACAATGGACGTAAGGCTAACCGGTCTATAATTCCCCATGTCCTTCCTACTACCTTTTTTGAAAATTGGGACCACTGATGCCACCCTCCAGTCCTCTGGAACTTCACCCATTCTCCATGAGGTCTCAAAAATGGAGGCCAGCGGGCATGAGAGTACCCCTGCCAACTCTCATGCCCGCCTGGCACCTTTGTAATGTCCAATGGCCTGAGGAGCCCCTCGACTTCAAGGGGGGTGACTCTGATCTGTGCCCCTAAGTCCCCAGCCTCATCTAATCTCCCATGCGGATATCCCCTGTCCAGCTTTGGGGAGAACACAGAGGCAAAATAGTCATTTAGCATCTGTGCCTGTTCCCTCATATCAGTCACTGGATCTCTTTCCTCCTTATTTAGGGCCCCACCACTTGTCTCCCCTTCCTTTTCCTATTTACATGCTGAAAGAAGCCCTTTTTGTTGCTCTTGATATTCTTGGCAAGTCTCAGCTCGTAATCAGCCTTAGCCTTGCAAAGAATCTTTCTGCAACGGGCCTCCTCCTCCCGGTATACCTTTTGTCTATTTGCCCCAGTACCCATTTCCTATGGACATTCCTCTTTCATCTATTTCTGCTAACCACCTCCTTTCGCATCCATGGCAGCACTCTCCTCCGCCTCCCCACCTTACTGACTAGAGGTATCGTCAAGGCTTGCGCCTCCAAAACCTCCATTTTGAGTGCCATCCACCCCTCCTCAACTCGCTTACCTTCCAGTAACCTATCCCAGGAGACATTCCCCAGCCTGGCCTTCAGTTGGTCAAAGTTGGCCCTCTTGAAGTCCCAGCTTCTAGTGCTCGCCCTGCTGCCCGTCCCCAGTCCCATGATCTCAAGCAAAGGATGGAGTGATCACTCGCATCCAGAACTCCCCTAATCTGTACTTCATCTATCAGCTCCTCCCTATTGGTCAAGACCAAGTCAAGGATGTTTCCCCCCCCTTGTCGCCTCTCAGACCCTCTGTGTGAAAAACCCTCCCTCTATAGCTTCTAGGAAGCGACGTGACCTGGCTGTCACCGCCGAGTGAGTCTCCCAAGTAATATCCGGGAGACTGAAATCTCCCATAGTTACTGTGTCTCTCCCCTGAGATATCCTTAGAATCTGGATATACAGACTTGGATAACTTGGATATACAGACAGTTTATCTCTATATTCTTTGGAAGTATCTCAAAAAAAAAGTTCTTTCTACTATTGGTAACATCTGATGGTCCCAACTGCATATTGCTCCAAAATACAAATATTCGTGTCAAATGATTTTTCTTTATCAAAGTAACTGACTTGTCAAAACTGTTTGAGGTCTAATCAAACAATTTTGATGACAGCAGCTCTGAGTGATGATATGTAAGATGTTATAGAGTTTACTTTACATCTTTGCACCAGATGGTACCATTCTAGCAGACTTCAGTCATATTTCCATGTCATAGAAATGATGACTTGATCACAATTTTCTGGGGGGACTGCACCCCCCCCAGCTCCAGTTTAGTTTAAAGCAGGGGTCTCAAACTCAACTTACCTGGGGGCCGCTGGAAGTAGAGTCTGGGCCACAACAAGCATTCCACTGTGATGGTGGTGGGCCGCTCATCCCATCTCACTCCGGGAGGCCGGCCCGGGCTCCACCAGCACACTATCACTAAACTTTGATATCAAGTGGGCACCACAAAATATCGTCTTGTGGCCCATGGGCCGCTAGTTTGAGACCCCTGGTTTAAAGCCTTTCAGACAAAGCTCGCTAGAGCATTTCCAAAGGACCTTTCCCCATCCTGTCCCTTGCCAGAAGCCCATTGACAGGAAACAGGGTGGCATGGTCATGGAATCTGTCACGTTCCTCCTGACACCATGCCCTGAGTCAGTCATTCACCTCTGCAACCCTCCTTTCTCTGGCTGGCCCACAACCCTGGACTGGCAAGAATACACATGTACTAGATGGGCTAAGCCCACACGATTCTATTTGATCAGTATAGAACTTGTCTGAGACTCTGCTATTCAGTGGGGCCATTTCCATTAGCTTTAATTGACCCAGCTGTCAGGCACTAAGAACTGTAAATCAAGTGATAGCACTCTAACAGTAATGGAGCATTGCTGAGACACCTCATCTCATCAATGGGTGACCTCCTGAAAAAATCCATTACATGAGGCAGGTGTGAAGCATCATGAGAATCTTGCAACCCCTATGCATGTGCTAAGAGGAGACTGTGAATGAAGGCCTCTGTTGTTGGAGGTCAGAGTAGATGAGGATGGTATGGAATAAGAAGTGTTCTGTTTTACTGCCTTCCCATCTTCCTCTGTGGTTGACTATCTGCTCCCTTAATTTTGTTTCCTTTTCATTCTTTTCTTCTTCCTTTGCCCTTTTCCTTATGATCACTTATAACCTCCCATGGATGATTCTGCAGTTTAAGAGCTTCTCCATCAGCACCTAGTTAGCTGACACAAAACTGGGTGGGATAGCTAATACCCTAGAAAGCAGAAAGAAGGTTCAAGGTGATCTTGACAGGTTGGTGCACAGGGTTGAGAACAACAGAATGGAATTCAATAGGGGCAAATGCCAAGTCCTGCACCTAGGGGTAGGGTGGGGAACAAATTCATCATTACAGGACAGGGATTATTTGGCTCAACAATACCGCAAGTGAGAAGGTTCTTGGAATTGTTGTGGATACAAACAGAATATGATCCAACAATGCAACCCTGACACAAAAAGCACAAATGTGTTTTTGGAATGCATTAATAAAGGTATCACTTCCAAATCATGTGAAATACTAGTTCCCCTGTACTCAGTGCTGGTTAGGCCTCATCTGGAGTACTGTGTTCAGTTCTAGGTACACAGTTTAAGAAAGATGCAGGCAAACTGGAAAGCATTCAGAGAGGGCAACATGGATGTTTCAGGGACTGGAAACAAAGCCCTGTGAGGAGAGATTGAAAGAACTGAGCATGCTTAACCTTGAAAATAGTAGACTGAGGAGAGACAGCACTCTTTGAAAGTCTGTCACAAAGAGGAAATACAGGATCACTTCTTGATTATTGCAAAGTGCAGGACATTGAGTAATGGGTTCAAGTTACAGGAAGCTGATGGCTGAACATCAAGAAGAACTTCCTGACCATTAGAGCAGTATGTCAATGGAACAAATAACCTAGGGAAGCTGTAGGATCTCCTACACTGGAGGCATTCAAGATGCAAGATGGACTGCTATGTGAGAGCAATGGTTTAACTTGGAGTCCTGCATTTAGCAGGGGGTTGGACCTGATGGCCCTCTAGCCCCTTCCAACTCTACTGTTCTATAATTCTGCGATACTCCAAAACTAGGAACTTACCAGATGAGGTGGCAGCTACAGGGGATGGAAGTGTCCCTCTCCATTGCAGAGAACTATGAAGTGGGGATGCTTATCATCATTGTCCTCATAGACACCCTCCCAAGTAGGGTTGGTGCACTTCAACAAACCCTTTCCCATAACTAATCTCCAGGACTTTTGTAAAGCTAATGTGACTTAATTGCCTTCAAGGATGAGCCCCATCCCCATAATATTTTTACAACTGGGGCAATATGGTTGTTAGGGAAGTGTGTTTTTCCCAGCTGCTGTGAGGATTGCAGCTAAGCTGATGTGGAGCAGTTAATTCTGGCAGAGGTGGCAGGCAGCTCCTGTGCCCATGCTAATAAAAAGGCGCTGGTTCATCCCACCACTGCTCTCCCTTTCATTCTTAAAGCCTGGATCATGAATAAGCTGTGGCCTATGCATAACTGTGTGGATATTAGTCCTGGAAATATCTATCCTCTTTTTCTCCCTTCATACTGCCACCACTACTGAATTGATCCTCCAGGCAGTGGCTGCTTTAAAGCAAAGAATCTGGTGGCCACAGCTGTCCTTTGTTACCTGCAGTATTTTAACAATAGAGATTGCTGGTTGATATGAAAGGCACAGAATTTTTAAAAGACACAACGAACTAGTTCAAGCTGCAAATCTAATTTCGTTACCACTCATCACAAAGGCAGTCTTCTATTTGGACACTGTGTGTGCAAAACTGGATAGATACCTACAAAGCTGACAGGCTTCCAAAGTCCTGAAGCAGAGACATTTCTATCACATGGATCCCATGTGGCTTGCACTGAATGGTTTTGTTGGGGTGGGTATTGGCATAAAAGGAAACCATCTGGAATTGCAGCTTCAACAACTTTGCTGGACCCTCCTGCTCTGTTGGGTGTCCCAGCTCATGATGGGAGCTTTACAATCTTGTTCTCAGGAAGCATTCAATCAATCAATTTTTATTCAGTCACTGACCAGCCAATAAATAAAACACAAAATCACAACTAGTTAAAAATAAGAAAAATACAGTACAAATACAATTACAGTAATTAAAACAAGAAGTAAAACCATTCTGGTAGAACGTAACAACATTTACGGTTAATTCTACCACGAACTATACAAACCACTGAACAATATTTGGCTGTAGTCAAGGAGATAAAATTGAATTGATCTGATAAAAGTAATTTAAGGTAAAAAGAATCAGAGTAATCAGGATATTTGGAAAGGAGTGGGGATAACAATTCCTGATGAGCACCTGTATAGAAAGGGCAGTAAATAACAACATGCTCCAGCGATTCAATTGTTCCTCCCCTACATGGGCACAATCTTTGTTCAAGGGGTATTTTTGATATCTCCCTTCAGTAATGGCTGTTGGGAGGGCATTTAGTCGGGGTAGAGATAAAGCCCTTCTAAATTTGGGGATAGTTATGCTACTGAGATATCTATTTGGTTGGAAAAGATGTGCAGAATAGTTCAGGAAGTTATTTCTGGATAGAATTGGATAATCTGTTTGTAGCTCTAAATCAACAGCCCACTATTTAAGTTCTGCACTCACTCACTCTCTCCCTCTCCCCCATTCTCTCTTCCCTCCCTCCCTCCCCCCCATTCTCCCTCCCCCTCTCTCTCCCTTCCTCCCATTCTCATATATATATGAGAATATACATATAAAATTATTGAACAGCAGAGTGGCTAGTATACATCTTTGTCTCATTCCCCTTTAACTGGAATTTCTTTAGTGCTGTGTCCTTGAACATTGCAATGTACTTTCATCCGAGAGTTCTCATAATTTATATAGAAGCACAAGTAATATTTTCTCAATTGAAGAGTTCAGTTTCTCCCAGAGTTTGGATCTTGATATGAGGTCAAAACTACATCTAAGGTCAATGAATGCTGCACAGAGTGACAAGTGTGCTTGAGAAGAATATTTCTCAACCAGATGTTGAAGGGTTCATGCATGGTCAATGATTGAGCAACCATCTCTAACACCTGCCTGCTCATCTGCCAAAATATTCTTTTATAACCTGGTCCTGACGCTTATAATACAAGTGTCTAGCGTAAAGGTTGCTGACTGTACTAAGGAGGCTAATAGGGTGGTAACTTGCAGGTAGATCTCTCTGTCCTAGGAAGCATTGATAATTGATCACTTACATGGTTGTCTGAAAGAAAACCTACATGGTACATTAGAGTGTGATGTGCAGCTATGTCTGGGTTTTATTACATTTCAGGCATGGAGGTCTGTAATTCCTACCTTGAAAATAGTGCATGGTGAATGGAGGGTTACCACTTCCCAATCCTAATGGAAAACATCCATTCTGTGCTGCTAATCGCTTTAGAATAACATCTTCCCTTTGGAGTCAAGGATGGAGAAGACAGCTAGGTCCCTTTGCCCCTTTGAACAGTGCTTCTTAGAACCTTTGTTTATCACATGGGTCATTTCTTCCAGAACCCTTTAGAAATGTCAGAAAATGGCTAAGCAAGCCAAGGACACACTCAGGGTGGAATATGGCCAGTGTTATGACTGTATGGACATTATGAGTGGGAGAACCAGCATCCTCTGAGCTCACCTAATTCCATCTTCACAAATAAATAAAATCATTGAAAAACTATTTTCAGCTCCTCTCTCTCTCTCTCTCTCTCTCTCTCTCTCTCTCTGTTTTGTTTCCCAGCTTGTTTGGTTGAAAAGAATAGAAATGTGCATTCTTTTCAACCAAACTGGTTGAGTTTGGTTACTGGTTAAGTTCACTCCAGTATGCTTTTTCTAAAGTGTGCATTCCCCCCATAGACAAGAGCATTAAAATGCATTTTTAAAATAAAATACACATTTCAAAATTTGAATTTAAAAGCAAATATGCTCTTGCGCTTTACTGAGAAAACAGTTACTGCTGCCTATGTTCACATTTAGAATGCAGAACATGGTGTATTCACATGATTTTTGAACAGAAACACAATTCTCAAACTCTTCTCATCAATGGATTCTCTAAGGATTAAGCAATATTCATATTCACCCAGATCTTCCTAACAAGACCTCACTGCTTGTCTCTCCTCCATTTGCATTCACAGTCGAGATCGACGTTCAATTCTGTGTGATCATGCATGATCAGACATGAGTTTTCTACATACGCACAAAAATTTTGTGCCCATTTCCAAGATAATTTGTATCAGATAGTAAAATAGTCTTAATGACAATATGAAGGCAAAATAGGAAAAGGCTGAATATACCTCTGTATGCTGGATGCCACCCTCAAAAAGACTTTTTCTTGATGACACACATATGCCTTCTCACTGGCAGCAACAAGACCCGAGGGAAACAACAATGAATTTGAACCAAGGTCCTGCTCCCCCTTGTACTAGTGGAGAAAGATTTGGTTCCTGAACTAGCTTTGACACTGTTTCAAAAACGTATTCCACATTTTTTTCAACTATATTCATTCAATTTGGTAAAAAAAAAGGAAATAGAATTTGAAACACTGTTCACAGGGGAAGAAAATGTCAGTGAGAAGGTCCTTCTTGGGTGGAAGGTTTTGTTTTGTTTCAGTACTTACCTTACTTATAAGGTGGGGAAGCGACCTGTCCTTCATTGCACAATTAGCTCTCCAGTGACCTGCTGCCCCTCAATTAAAGGCCAGTGGAAGATGCCCGAGGTAAGTGCTCCCATAAATGCTTTCCGATCAAGAAGTGCAGGAAGCTAGGGAGGCTGCACATGGACACATGCACCCCTCCCCACCCCCCGGGAAAGTTTGACAAGAAGAAACCCCCTGAAAGAAATTCAATAGAAATTTGAAAGTACCTTGAGATCAGGCAGAAGAGAACTTCACTTCTCTGGAGGGGCTGGGAAATTTCAGCACACTTACCTGTTGTTGAGGGGATAAGATTGAGAGCAGCAGCAGGAGAATGGTGTAAGCTGCTTTGAGTTCTTTAAAAGAAAAAGGATGTGCTAGACATCTGATAAATAAATGAATACTAATTTTGGTCTCCAACTATTTACACCTTCACAAGCCAATGAGTAGGCAGATCCTACCAGAGGTTTCACAGCTGCATTTGAAACTAAGTCAAGCATCTGGGCTGTCTTCAAGGGCAGCTCCATATCGCATGTATTTGCATAATCTAACTTGGAAATGAAAAGCATTTCTAAATCCACTTGCAGAACAGAAAATTTCCCTAACATAGAAGGAGACAGTCGTAGTTGCAATGTACATAGGAAAGGCCCAGCTAGTGAAAGCTTTAGATGCTCTCCAACAATTCCAATTTTGTTGAAATGTAACTGGTCTCTGAATCAACAGTGGTTGATGTTTCTGTAACCTTTTATCCAGCAAGTACACACTAGCTCTTTCAAGCTGACCAAGCTTATGTTCCAGACGAAAGGACTTCCAGGTCATATGAGGAGTCTGCTTAGTTAAAAAAGGATCTTCCAAAGATATTCTTCTAAATACTTTTGCTACTAGTTCAGGAATGGGGACACCATCTTCCCTCACAGGGCTGCTGATCCATAGAAAAAGTCAATCAGGGCCATAACCAACCAAGGGTGGAGCCAAGTTGTAGTAATGGGCGTGGTTACAATGCTTAGCAGAGATAGAATCATAGGCAAGAGCAGTTCTTCCTCTTTCTGTCTCAACCTGGCAATTGGAAATCTGGGGAAGCAAATTACATTGACGGACACATGAAATTAGGACTGAGGGTCCAGGTTGCTCATCTGAGCCTAGGCAGTCAAAAGGGTGCCCAATACACTCAGACATCCAATGTGCCTCCTTGAACTGCTCCTTCAAAAGGCAAACTTTAGAAAGGACAATTTGAAATTCTTGGTGAAGTCATGGATCTCAGCACTTACCACAATAAATTTGGTTGTCATATTCCATGGGTTAAATGACTAATGATGGGAGATGGTTCCTATTCATGAAAGCTGCTGGTAGGAAGTGTGTTGTCCTAAGATATACTTTTCTGTCGGTGGAACTGACAGCCATGAAATGATGGAGTCAGGTTCCTGTCCTTCAGTGTTGCTTACAGTTAAAGCTGTCACACACTTTTTAAAACAGGCTGTCACAGAAAGAGCCCTTGTTCTGACACCAAGTGTAGAGCAAGCACTTGGAAATGTCTTAGACTGTTGGCAGTGTTAAATGCTGCTGCAGTGGGGTGCTTTTTTTTCTCTTTTTAATACTGACGTCCAGTTTCATTTCCCAACCTTTCTCAATTGAGTTTTAAGGCCTGTTGGACATTTTATATCATCCCCACCTCAATAGGCCAAGACATTATAGGAATTAGTTGAAGACCACCTTCCCCATTTAGCATGCCTCAGGAATTAAATAATTTTTACCTCTTGCCATGCAGCTTTCAACTTTCAAAATGGGTCTTATTATCACATGATGCTGTAAGTTACATTTCCAACATTTGACACATGGATACAAATCTCTAGACAGAAGAAAACTGAAAGACAGAGTAAGGTGATTGGCATGATAGGATGGAGAATGGCAGCTTGGTAACTGTACTGAAGATTGTGGAGTTTAATAAGTAGCCTAGGAAGATAAAATTATTACTAATAGAAAGATGGGTCACACCAAGTACAGTTCCAATTTAGACCCTGCCCTCAGCAGACCAGAGCAAAGTTTTTCCAACTAAAATAAAGCTAACTAAGCTAGACTGGCTTTGTAGTACCAAGAGGAAGAGGAAGATGAATCAGTAACCAAAAGTCAGAATATCGGCCAGTATGGAAATATGGCTTAATGATAAGAAGTTAATTCCAATTTGAATAGCTATTTCCCTTCCAAACAGAAAAGAGCCAACTGCACTTTCAGGGTGTGCTGTCCTATTTCAGGACCGATCACTTGGAGCATCTGATGCCTTTTGGCTGGGCCACCATCTTCACCTGATGCAGGGTTCTGCCACTGCTCCCTATCAGGTTGCTTACAAAACTTTCCCACCGAATGTGAAATTTTCTGATTCTTACTGACTGTCTGGCTTATCTCTGGACCCACAGGCCGTGGTACTTCAGATTCTGAAATACTAAGGCCAGGCTTTTGTAGCCAAAATATGCTGTGGCAAAGCACCTCCCATGCACCAGAGGTACATTGCAGGAGTGCTGGGGTGGTTCCACTTCTTCATACAAAGGTATAAAAAAAAAATCTGTTGATGATGAACTAAGAGAGGATACAATTCCAGCACGTCACTAAAAATTGAGTATACTCAGTGACCAGTGGATGATTACTCACTGTTGCAGGGGCAGGGTAGAGAAATAGGGGTCAAGTGGAACAAGGAATAGCCTGGGATCTTGACCAGCAGCAGTACACACTTAAATATAGTGTTGCAGGTGCCCCCTTGTTTCATCTGTTATGCTGACACACCTATTACTCATACCAGGCTTTGATGGAAACTTCAGAGATTGAATACACATGAGAATGTTGTGGTTGTTAACTTTTAAAGGATCCACATTTTTCTAACTGCTCTACCCATATGGAAAGATAAGACAGCTTGTGCCTGCAGGCTCACACACTAATAGGCAAGATACAAAAGAGGAAATTAATAGAGAGAAAAGAGGAGAGCAAGCATCGGCACAGCAGCTCCTTCTTTGGGTAACTGCTGGGGCCTGGATGGTTTCCCACTTGCCATGTTGCTCATCCTGCAAGGGAGAGAATGAGGGAGGGCAGATCTCCTGTGGCCAGCTGACAGCTGGCCTTAGACATAATTTGAAACTAACATATTAGAAGTCAACAACATGTGAACACATCCAAACCCTCTTCTGCATACAGCTGAGAAGCAGTATTCTTATTTACTCCCAGAATGCAAGTCATTTCCCTGAAAACCTCTCTGACTAGTCCTGAATCAGAATCAAACTTCAGATTAAATACCGTGACACATTATATTCAACAAACATGGCAGTGACTGAAGAAGTTGGTTCTTTTGTCCAAATCCAGTGGCTGCTAAAACAGAGCATTTCTAACCCAATACAGATGTTCCCCATTCAGTACAACTGAGTGGCTGGCTAAACATGTGTTATAGCATGCTGTCAAGTCAGCTCCAACATATGGTAACCCAGTTAATATATGTGCTCCTAAATGTCCTGTCCTTGATGCCCCTGCTCAACTCTTGTAAGCTCACTGTTGTTTTCTACATAGAATTGCTTCTTCCATTGAAGTGAATGGGGGTACCTTAAAGTCCCCCCTCCATGTGCCCATTTCAGTGTACTCAGGACCCTGAATCAGAATATCAGAGTAGAAAGGGAATTGTCTCACCTTGTTTATGTCCTTTCTTCTCAGCTGTTCTCTGTCTAGAAAGAATGCAGCACTTGTAAGCTCCTCTGGAGCTTCAGGTCACTTTTAACTGTGTTTACCCTTTGTGCTGATCAGTTCCTATCCCAATATCATCACAGATGGTTGTGTATTCTGCAGGTTTTAAAAAGATTTACAGTGTTCTTGCCAGATTGGTGTAAGACCCACTGGGAGGGGCACTCAAAGAAATATTCACAGCCACTCAAACAGATATGCATTCTTTCAACTATAATGTATGGGATGCATTATAAAACAAGAGATCCTGAAACCTGAGTTCCACACAGATCAATGGCAGATTTACAGCAGAAGCACTTGGGAAGATTTCAAAGTCCGTTTACCTGCAAGGGCATGAATATATTTACATGGGACAGGCACCTTAGCTGATGCATGCACCCTCTCGAGTGTAAAGTTGTTCTTGGTCCTTAGTAGTTGCGACTGTTGCTGTATTATTCTCAAGAGCTCGACCAGAGATGCCATGTGAGTAGCAGAGTGGAAGGGAAGCATCCTCTGGGAGAAATTCACCATGTTCCCCACATTTTTGTCAGAAGCTGCAGCAGCTAGAATGCAGAAATGCACTTTGCTTCTGCCCCATGTGGCCAGTTATCATTTCTGCAGCTCAAAACCTTTCCCTGGCAGAAAGTATTCCTAAGCTCTAAACTGATCCCATCCACCCAGCTTGGCCTTTGGACTCCTGTGCGGAGGAAAGACCATAAAAGCATCTGTTGCAGCTGTGCACTTTCCTTATCGACAAGGTTCTTTGACTCTGGAATGCTCCTTGGCTTGTTCTCACCCTTAGCTTAACTTCAATGGTGCTTATGGCCCAGTCTTGGCAGTCTTAAAACTATAGAAGAGACAGGCGGAAAGTAATCTTGAACATTTCTTGGTCTCTTTCTCTAGGATAGTTTTCTGCCTTCAGCTTCTGCTCCTCAGTGCAAGGGCTACACATACCTTCCTTCTCTACTTGCAAGGCTTGCTATTCATTGCAGTATTCTTGCCAGATTTCTCTAAGAGCCACTGGGTATAAGGGGGAGACAGCAACCACTCAAACTAATATTCACTCATTTTCAACCCAATTATGTGGGAAGTGCTGTGCTTAATTTATAAGATAAGAGAGGATGGAATGTGAGGTATACTCAGATCAATGGAAGAGTCACAGCAGTTGTGCTTAGAAGAGCTTGTGCCCTAAAACATGGTCTGAAAAGCATAGGTTATTTAAAGGTTTAATTACAGAACATTTACAGGTAAAACCTGGCCCAACTGCCTTTGCTCTAATGCATATTCTTAATAAATTGCAGTCATACATAATTGATTATGAAGTCTTATTAAGTATGCATCTGGGTATTTAAATAGCTTCAGAGGTACTAGAAACTAGATTGCTCAATTAATTGGATTACTTAACAAATATTGATTAGCTTTTCTTCAGTATTTAACATTGAAGGCATTTATATATTATTATTGTAATGTTAATTAACTGTTTAAACATATTCAAGAGTTGCTAAGGACAGAATTATATGATTGCTCTGCCATTTTGAGTTAATTGCAAAGCATTCTTGTAGATTTGATAAACTGAGCAATGCATCCCCTGAAAAATCACAATGCAATTCACATAGATTATTTTCAATTAGATTTTTAAAAATTAAAATCACATTAGGCACAAGAAAAAATATGTCAAAAGCTTGCCATTCAACCATGATTTTACTCTGGAAGGGTATGAGGATTACTGATGGCTGACCAGGCAATTAGAGTAGGAGTTCAAAGGTAACATGCCAGGGAAATTCAAATATATTGTTATGAAAGAGCAAAATAAGGAGGCAAACTTTACTAAGATGTTTTATATAGATGATAGGTAAATATGTCCCCTGGTAGTCACTGATAGGTGGAATAGAGTTGTTTAATTGTAGTAAAAGTAGCAAGTTTGTTGTATTTAGCCATAGGCCATTACAAATTTGCATAACCAAACTACACTCTAGCAGATAAAACCATAGAACTAATGTAACAAAAACAAGATACTTAAAATGTTCTAGCCATATATCAGGACACCATCCCCTTCAGAGCCTCCCTAGCTCTGATCTGATATCTTGGCTGCAAAGGTGAAAAGAGAGACTCTGTATAACACGTGCAAATTAAAATCTGATAACAAGAACACCATTTTCTCAGAGTCAGAATAAGTATTAGAGGCGGTTAGAATAACAGTCATAAATTTATCTCTAGGCTCACTATAGAAAGCGATGAATGATGTAATGTAAAAGATTCTCCACTTTAAGCAGTCCTCAGATACAGAAATGGTGGCCCACAAGGATTTGCAAATAGCAACCAAACAAGAGAGCTGCATGCACGGAAGCAGAGGGCTGTGAAGGCCACCCTTAAGTTGTAGTTAGTGGTGTTTGGAATTTGAAAATATTAATTGATCAATCAGGGCATCTGAACAGTATTTCCAGTCCCTAAGATGAGTATTGTCAACTATAGCACCTAGAAGAAAATTAGTGATGGAATATCTATCAATGATAGAATTGAGAAACCTGGATCGTTTGGAATCTTTTGACAGTAGTTCATTAAATGATTTCTGTCCTAAAGAATTGAGACTGGCAGAGCTAGGTATAATTGCTAGGTGAGCACGAGCCCTAAGAGAGGGGAGCTCAGTTTCTGCTTTCAGCAGGGCAGCCGTGGTACCCCTAGATAAGGCAAGCATGCCCCTTAAAATGAGATGTTGAATTATCTCCAGTTGTTTAATTGAGCGCTGCTATTTTTTATGGCTAGTGGCAACTAGTAATACAATGCCCTGCCGCTCCAAGCATGTGTGTGTGCAGACATGCTTTTGAAAGAAACATTTTTTGCCATTTTGCACATAGTCAGCAAAGGACAAACAAGTATGAGTTTTCTAACTGTACTTCAGCAGCCCTATCTATATTTTACATGTTAAATATCAGCCCCTGGAATGGCTGTCCCCAGTTTTCCACTTGAAAATGTCTGTCAGTCTCCCAGGTGGGGTCCCTGTACGTATCTCTTCAGTGAAAGCAGATATTGAGACAGAATAGACTTTGTGGAATCCATGGAGAAGAAGTGAATTGGTGTGATGAGCTAGCCCTTTCCCTCCTTCCTTAGGACTCCAAAGACTCAAGGCAATCCTTTGAAATACAATTGCACAGTTGACAGAGCAGTTTCACACTAAATAGCCTTTTACCAAAGCTGGAAGGATAAGCCTCATGGACAGAGCTGAATCCAAACAGGAAACTTCCTCGTGGTCCCTCTCAATCAGTAAAGCTGCTGACTGGCTGCACCCTCTGGGGGAGGGGGGTCCTTGCCATGTCAAAGCCAACCAGGGAGCGCAGCAAAGCCCCACAACTGAGTAGCTTGTCTCTCCTGATGTCTCCTTACTGGATTGAGGACTAAGTCTTGCATTTGCTCCCCGCTCCCCCATGCAACCTTTCTGCCTCTTCCAAAACAGTCCCCACTTGTTCCTGCTCCTGTCCAGAATCTGAGAAATGATTCCAACTGCACAGCCTGCAATGTGCAAGGAAATTTTACTTTGTATATTCATTTCTGAATTTCACATACACATCACATTTCAGGAAACCTTAAGCGAATTACTGAACAAAACAGTGAAGATATGTGATGTTATCATCAACAACACTCCTCTTCCTTTAAAACAATTTAAGATAGAAAACCTCATGATTATTTCCTCCAGGGTATAAGAAGTGAGAGGAAATCAAGAAATGATCATTGGACACTTGCTACAGTGTAGTTGCCCTATAAGAGAAGCTCACTGTGAAGTCCAGGGCATGGGCAGCAGGCAGCTCTGGTTGGAATGCCGAAGCCAGGGCACACATGCAAGGAAAAGCCCTGCAGCAGATTCAGAGGGTCACAAGCAAAAGGCACAGTGGTGTAACTGTCCAGAATTGAGCCAGGAGAACAAAAGGTCCATGCAACACAGTCCAAGATTTCACAGTCCAAAAGCACAGCCCAAGGGCCAAGTCCCAGAAAGATAATAATGTCCTGAAGCAGGCAAGATCACAGAGGAGGGATGCAGGTACCTGGGAAGACAAAGTCAGACTAGGGACAAGGACTGGGACAGGAACAGGCTGGAGCAAGGCAGGAAACAAAGTGAGGCACTGCTCCAATGCATGAGAGAGTCACCAGAACAATTCATATTTCTCTGGCAAACAGCAGCAGTACAAGGAAGCCTTGCATGTTGGACTCTGGGCCTCCAGCTACACTGCATTCTTGCTCCTCAGCTGTTCCCAGAAAGTGTCTGCAAAGGTGTTCCTGCTTCTGCAGGCACTTGCAGGGTCAAGACTGTACTGTTTTGACAGGGTTTTGCTGCATCCACTGGGGTGCTGTCAAGGGGACTTTCTTCACCATTTCTACTCAAGGCTCCAGGGTGTTCTTTTCCCAGGTAGGAAAAAGATGCCAGCCTCTGCTTATCTTAACTCAAACCCCTGTAAACCTAATTTCTGGGTTTACTTATTCCTGTAGGAGTGGAAAGGTAGAATAATGAAATTCGAGCTTGTTCTTATGGGAAAAAAAAGAATGAATTCAAAATGTATGAGTAATTGGCAAAGCTTACCAGCAAACAAGCAAGTGAGATTGTAGCTAATTTAAACAGACCCTACTGGCTTTCCCTCTATGACGGTTTTCCAACCAATGCCAACCTTCCCTATGTTTCATGGGAACACACATACATTGATGTGCTTTCCAACTGGGCAGGAGTGTTTGCATAAACACTGTCTTGTCACTCAGCACTGCATAAGTTAGCAAAGTCTGATGCTACTTTACTCCAGCATCATTGACTGCTGGTCTATTTCCAGGCCGAAACCAACTACCTAGTTACTATTGCCTTTAAAAATCTAGATGTTGCATGTCTATGTTTTAAAGGACATTAGAATCTTTCCAACCACTAGATTAATTGCTAAGGCTCTGTAGTGTCCCCTCATCCATCTGAAGTACAACCATCAGGATGATAGAAAAACCTTCTCCATCATGGCATATAGCTTGTGGGATTCCCTGGCTTGGTTGATACACCTTGAAGCCATACTAGTATTATTTCAATATACGTCCGTTCATTCTTCCTTTCTTCCCCAATTATCAATTCATCTGGAATTGTATTCTGCCTGGCTTTATCTCACTGCTGTCATTTTTTTTTTTTTTTTGGTAATTCATTTCTTTTGTCTTTATCTAAATTGATTTTGGTTTGCTGTTTTTAAAATGTACATATTATTTGTGTAGCAATGTTTATTAAAACATTATTATTTCATTAAAACCAAAAAGTTGGATAAATGTGGGTTTTCTACTCCTGGTGCTGGTGGCATAGTACAATGGCATTTGATAAATACAGAATAAATTTTGTTTCTTTAATTTTTTAATATAACACATGCAAAAATACTGTGAAATGTGTATCCATATTCTATAATATTGCAAGTAATTGCAAGGCCTTAAATGTCTTGAAAGCTATTATTCCAAAACTAAATAAAAACTATTTCTTAACAAGCATGAACGTTTGCCTCCTAAAGTGATTTCTTGAAAAATAAGTTGACGTATTTCTTAAAGCAGTTACCCAACTCCTGTGATATCATCAAATTAGTTACCTGGCAGATGTTATTTGCTACCAGTATGTTCTGCATGAAACAACTGCAGGAGTCAGGATAAATTCAAGAAGAGTCCAGGAAACCCTGGAACACGCTATCAAGTATAAACAATGAAAACATCGCAATTTAAGTAAGTAGACCAAACTTGTTCCCTATAGAGATGTATCACTTCAAGCATTAAAATGAAAATGACCATACTCTTTGCTTGCAATAATGAGAGTTGATACTGAGGGTCATTAAAGTAAGCAAGAGAAAAATAATAATAGGAATGAAATGCTAATACAATGATTTTTTAAAAGTATCAAACAACTTTGAATTGATTGTCTGGTACAATAAAACCAATGATGTTAATATGCCAACACACATGTACACCTAGCCCAGAAAACGTACTAGTATTATCTGGTGCATGTGTGTATGCTTTTTTTCTTGGTATGCAACATTTTGCAAATATACTGTTACAATCATAATTATGTTAAACATAGAATTGTTATTACACTTAACAGGTATAAAAAGTGCAAGTTGACATACAAGCAATAATAGTAAATTGGCTATTGCAATAAAGTTGTTTTCATATTGTACCATGTTTGGAATAATCATGAAGGAAGCCCTTAGTTTTCCAAAATTCTGCTTCTGGATCTCCTTTTTTATGATATGTAAATAGAAAACAGACAAGCCACGTGTTTGTGTTGCGGGGATCTGATTGAGAAGAAACTCATTACAGAATAAAAATTGCCAAAATGAAACTTCAGGCAGTTTAGTATTTTTTAAATTGTCTAACTGCATTACACAGAGCTGGCCTGTGGCAAAGGACAAGATGATGTCTCCAGTTTCACATCGGCAACAGTGGTAAGAAAGGAATAGCAGCAGAACCTGTAGCTGCCGTATCCCTTTCCACATCAGGAGACTGATGAATATGACTGGCTTTGGCAAAGCCTACGATCCACAGGCTGTTGAGTATTTCCACTTCAGGTTCTTTGAAGTCTAGAGTAATGATGGGACAAGCAAGAATGCTCAGGCTCCACAAAATTATATGACCTTATCTCCAAAGTCTGGCTCAGATTGATCCTTTTCTTGTTTATGACCTGTCTGGAGGACTGGTTGTCCACTGCCACAGGAAAGTACCCATTTTGAAAAGTGAAAGAGCATATTTCTCTGTGTGTGTGTTTTTCAAAAGTGTGGAATGTGAGTTTCTAAAACCTCACATTGAGGCCTCTCCAAAGGAAGTAAAGACGGTACCTGCCAGCAGAAGGGCCTTTTTGACTGTGGCACCTATGGAATGAGCTTCTCGAGGTTTTGAGGTGGCTAGATGGAGGGGACGTGGTTTATGTGGGTTACATGGATTTCAGCCAGGCCTTTGACAAAGTGCAGCATGATATCCTGGTTGAGAAATTGAGGAGTTTTGGGATAGAGCGATGCACTCTCTGATGGATTAGGGCATGTTTGACAGACTGAAAGCAGAGGGTAACTATTATTTGGGAATCATTGGGATGGCAGCAAGTCATGAGCAGGGTCCCCAGGGCTCTGTCCTGGGACCGATCCTGTTCAATCTTTTCATCAATGAATGGAAGAAGGGGTGGCCATTCTAAAATGGGGGTGATAGCCACAACTGAGAAACAGGTACTCCAGGTCCAGAAGGATATGGAAGTTGGCAGGGGACGACAGGATAATGTGCTATGCAGATATGTGCAACATCTTGCACTTGGGGCATAGGAATGGGTGTCACAAGTACAGGTTAAGGGACAAGTGGATGGAGAGCAGCACTTGTGAAAGGGATCTCAGGGCATTGGTCAACTGCAGGCTAAACATGAGTCAGCAGTGTGACGTTAGCAGTCAAGAGAAGGAATGCCACCCTTGGTTGCATAGCCAGAAGTTTGGCTTCTAGACTGAGAAATGTACTACTTCCATTCTATATGACTCAGGTGTGCCTGCAACTGGAGTACTGCATTCAGTTCTGGGCTCCACATTACTGCAAGGATACGGCCAGGTTGGAATTGGTGCAGCAAGGAACACAAGGATAGTGGCCGGATTGCAGGGGAAGGCATATCAGGCAAAACTGAGGGAACTGGGTCTTTTCAACCTGTAGAAGAGCAGACTCTGAGGGAATCTATTGGCAACATACAAGTATGTGAGGGGGTGTCATATGAAGGTGGGTAGAGACCTGTTTTCCACTGCAGAGGAGTGCCAGTCATGTTCCAATGGAGTAAAGTTCAGTGAACCAAGGTTCAATTTGGATGCCAGGAAGTACTTCCAGACAGGTAGGACCCCTAGGGAATGGAATGGGCTTCCACGGGAGGTGGTTGAGGGTGTTCAAGGATATGCTGGACATGCACATGGTAGGCATATCATGAGGACAGCTGGCTGGAGCCACGGATCTGATCTGATGGACTGGGAGGCCCCTTCTGTTTCTATGTTTCAAAGAGGTATGCCTGGTGCCTACTTTCTATCCTTTTTGGTGCCAGGAGAAAATGTTTTTATTCTTCCAGTATTTTAACAGTTGACTTTTTAATCTTAGTTATAATACTGCATTTTATTCTGTACTGCTGCTATACCTCTGAACCAATCTTATTGCAATGGTTGTGGTTTTATTCTTCATATGTTGTCCTTGTCTTTTTTGTTTATATGTTTTTAACTTTTGTTAGCCTCCCAGAGAGATGTTGGCCATTGGGTAGTATAAAAATGAAATAAGGAATAAAAATGTGCCCTTAAATATATATACATATTTTCAAATGTGCATGCAAGTCCAGAAATGCACATACATTTCCAGAGAACAAGTGCTTCTTGAAAGCAGGGACATTTCAAAGCAAGCTGTGAACTGAGTAGAAACTGGTGTACTTCCCAAGACCAACAGAAAGACGTTCATCAAGTACCTGTTACGTGGGGAAGGACAGAAAGATCAGACCATAATCCAGCTCCCTTATGCTTGCCAGACTTCTTCCCATGCTCAGCCCTGACCAAGAGGCAGGTCAAGCTGAGATAAAGTCCACAGATATTCAGAGAGGCTAACAGCTTTTTTTTTTGTGCAAAGAGCAGAAAGCACACAAAATACTGGTCAACTGTGTGGAAGGAGAACTTTGCTTGTCCATTGGGCACACAGGTGATGCCTGCTCACGGATTGCTTGGACAGGAGTCCTTTGGGTGCCCATGCTAACAAATGGCCTTAGGGCAGAGAGAAAGCATGCCTGAGTCTGGGGAACTGAGCCAAGGGAGTCCAAGGGATTCATTTTGGCCCAGTAGTTTGCATATATATCATTTTGAAACAATGGTTTTTCAAATGTTCATGGAAGAAAGGAAGGGACATCTGCCCCCTTCTCTCTGAAAGAATAATTTTGCACCCCGTTTGGAGGCAGGAACTATGGGAATTATTTTAGCATACAAAGAACCACCCCATTCTGTGAAGCAAACCCAGATCTGTTTCTTCTTTCTACCAGCTTGCAAGATTGGATGCTCAAACACTGCTGCCTTCCAATAAATAGGAGCTTTTTGTTATTACCATAATCCTCATTATTAGTTAGGAGCAAGAGCTTTTGTCTCATTCACCATCTGAATGAAGTGTAGGAAAGTGAAATAAAACTAATTTCAATATGTACCGAGAAAGCATTTCTTCTTTCTGCTGATCACTGCCACCTCTTTTCAGTGGGAACAGCTGGTCGGCAAATGGCTTCCTCAGCTAAAACAATGCCTGCCTCGCTTTAAACTTTCAGCAGGAAGCTGCTGTTTCATCATTTAGTCATGTCACATATTCATAGGGTTGCGTTTGCCGCAGAGTTTGAGGAAATAAAACACACACAAATCCAAGAGCAATCTATGAAACTGATACCAATGCATCACATTGTTAATAAGTGCAAAGTTGGAGTTCAGCAGAACTTTGCACATCATAGGCTCCTAGTTGTTCTCTTTGGAGCATCTGATATTGAAGGAAGAGTAACAACAATAATGGCAGAACATTCATTCATTCATTCATTCATTCATTCATTTAGAGCATTTATATGCCGTCCCATTGCATAGCCTTGGGATGGCTTACATAAATAAAACAAAACATAATACAGATAAAATCCAGATGCACCCTGGCTGCATATTAAAACCTATAAACTGATATTAAAAGTTATTAAAATATCATTGAAACAAAAAGGTCTTAGCCTGGTGCCGAAAAACAAATAATGACAGCACCAGGCGGACCTCTCTGGGGAGTGCGTTCCATAGGCAGGGCACCACCGCAGGGAAAGCCCTCCTCCGGGTGCCGGTATGGAATTCACTTCCAGAAGATGTACCATTGTACCAATGTAGTTGTCTTATGGGTTGAGAATAGTTTCATACGTACCTTGGCAGACACAATAGCTAAAATGGCATGATGACTTTGTGATACATAATACCTTCATGAATGCATTTCCACTGCAAACACATAGTGAAAGAAACAGAAAAAGTACTCAGAAGCACAAAAGTGGCAAAGCACAATTTGTGGGACAAACTGCTTATCTGTTGCCACTAAAGCAAGATGCATCAACCTTGCAAGAAGAGCTTTAATTTCTATAGCAAGGCTGAGCAGCATACGTGCTGTGAGTCACATGGAGGCTCTCCAGTGAGTCCCCAGCTTCTGCATATGTCACTGCAGTGAGACAGTGGCACTATTTTGCTGGCAAATCCCTAAAGCTAAATTCAGCCATCAGGTTTGCCAGCCAAACTGAACAAAAAAACTGCTACAAAAGTTTTGTGATATGCAAGAGCAGCAGGTTTATGCAGCCTTGAGGATTGACCCCACCCCCAGAGCCACCAAAGTCGCCCTCCCCTGTTCTAGTAACTATGACCTGGAGTATTTCTCATGTGTTTACTTGTAAATCCACTCTCTCCTGTTTCTGAATCAATCCACACATTTGCATATTTATAGTATATTTCATAAAGTACACATTTTATATTTATCCAATACTAACATGAATTTTTAAAAACATTTTGTCTTGAAGTCTACATTTTTGTAGATATTCGATACGTATTTGGAGCCAATGACTGTATTGCAAGACACGGAAACGATGAAATCTGAAGAATAAGTGCATTCTCATCTGGCTATTAACCCCAGAATTGTAAATTGGGTTGGTTCATGTAAAATTATGGACTGCATGACATTCCTTTCAAACGTTTTGGGGATGAAACAAAATCCTGGAGAAGGACTGCTCTGGAAAGTCTGATTAACACACTTTTTCACAAGATATTCCCAAGAGACAAAACTTAGGGACAATGTTTTAAGTAGGCTAGGTAATACAAACCAGGAGAGATTAAATTGAAGCTGCTGGAGTGCATCACGAGGCACCGGAAGACTGTGCAGCTGGGCATAATGAACACAGGCCAAAGGAACTGTGCAAGTTAAAGCTGGGCATTATCCCATTCTCATGCTGACCATACCATTCCCCTTAGGTAGCACAACTTAATTGCTTGGACTTTTCAATGCCATTGTGTTTATATTCCATAGAAATCTGCATTAATATTTAATGAAAGCCAGCACTGTGCTTTTGAAATGGAAAACACAGAAAATAAGTGTATTAATCTGCATTGAAAAAAAGCATCCCCCCCCCCACCCCAAGAAAGGGCATTGGGAGAAATAAAAATGACATTGAGAGAGTTATTATCCACTTCGGTTTGAACTCAGGGTTTCTTTTCCCATAAGCCTTTACATTGTGAGACTATGCATAAAGCTATGACCCATAATTAGGGTGGGTTCTATCCATTCTCCTGAAATACCATATCCAAAGCAGCAATGCCTGTATATATTGTCCTATATATACTGTCCTATATATACTGTCCTATATATATATTGTCCTATATATACTGTCCTATATACTGTCCTATATATACAGGACAGTTATACCTGTATAACTGGAATGGAATGGAAGGCATGGGGAGAGCATGCTTGATTTTCCACCAACCACAGTTCTTGGCAGAAATGGATGCAAAAAAATCATTTCAGATTGTTTCGGTAAGAATTTATCTAGTTCACACCTTCTGGACTGTAGACTTGTACACAGTTTGTAGTGTGTTCAAAAACGGATTCAGTAGAGCAGGTACATTTGAAAAGATGTGCCCCCCAAATAAGCATTATTTAAAAAATGCTCACAAATAGTGAGCTTAACCAATGGAAGATGCCTGTGCACATTCCAAGGATGCACACAACTGATGTGAGCATTTGGCAAAGGGACAAGGCAAACAGGCATGGGGTTGACCGTGGAAGAGGATTGCATCAGGACAGGAGGATCTATCCAGTGCTGCTCCCTGCAGCCCGGGAGCTGGCTGGATACTTTGGTTGCAATTTTAACTGCATGGAAGCTCAGGAATGTAGAGAGTTCTCAAGTTGATTTCTAGAGTCATGCACCAGTATTCCCGAGCAGATTAAGCTTGGTACCTTGCAACAAGCAGGCTCAGAAGCATCCGTGTGCCTCATTGTCTGGCAGAATAGATGAAAATGGAGCCTTTGGTGCTGCTGGCTTTCCCAGGCACAGGGAGCCTGGCCAAAATGTTCCAGCTCGTTTTGGGAGCAAGGGCACTGCTGCCTGGTTTTATATTGAGACATGCAAATGCATGCTTTTTATTAAAGGGTTCATTTGGACTTTCCCAACACTAGCTAGCTGACCTAAAGCATTTAGCAGTAAGTAACTTAGACAGTAACCCCCTGCAAGGTAGGCCCCAATCAGCTGGAACAGACAGGGTCTGCAGAGCCTTCTTGAACAGTCCAAAGAATAATACAAGGGAAATTGCTGGCTTGTACAGAGTACATGTTTACAACAGCACAGCAGACAGCAAGCAGATGGCAGGGTGTATTGGAGAGATAAGAGTACAATGAGACAGCAGGAACATGGATTGTTTGCAGAGGGGCCAGGGAACAATCAGGGGCAGTAAGCCAGAAGGAGGGCACAATAACTGAAAAGGCTGGTCAAGGTCCCTCGGTGAGGGTCTCCCCTTCTCCAAGGTGCTGAGGCAATGGAATGTCCTGCAGCAAACTGTAGGCTCATCAATGGTGGCCTGCGTGAGGGCAGTGAGGGGCTGGCAGGGCTGATAAGGGTTGGTTTGAGGAAGCAAACAGAGGGCTGGTTATCCCTTGACCCATCCTCTCAGACAAAGAGGGTGTCCCCATTGTGAAAGCACTCAGGGGGAGCCAGGAAGAGATAACAAAGGTACTACATGATAAAGTCATCTGTTGGCAACATACAGGTATGTGAGGGGGTGTCACATGGAGGTGGGTAGAGACCTGTTCTCCCCTGCAGAGGAGGGCAGGACGCGCTCCAACAGAGCAAAGCTCAGGGAACCAAGGTTCAGTTTGGATGCCAGGAAGCACTTCCATGGGAGGTGGTTGAGGCCCCATCAGTGAGGGTGTTCAAGGATAGGCTAGACATGCACATGCTAAGCATGTCATGAGTGAAGCTGGCTAGAGCAGGTCAGACTAGATGACCTGGGAGGCCCCTTCTGACTCGCTCTGTTTCTATGTTTCCATAATTAAGTCAGGCAAGGCATCTAGATTTCATCCAGGCCTAGCAAGGGCTGCATCTTTAGAAGCCAGAGACCCAGGCGCAGGGCTGCTACATATGGAAAAAAGAGCTTGCAATAAGCTATAGACTCAAGCTGGAATGTACTTTGATATGGAATTCAAAGTCTTTGGTGAATTCACATTTGCTGATTCATCTGTTCCCACTTCTTTACAGATAATGTCTCATCATAGTCAGGGGTTGTTATATACAATATAGCCCTGTTGAGAAATGAACAAAAGCTTTGGCAATCTTAAGAACACTAAAAGGATCAATGTTGAACGAGATAAAAGGATTATCTAGTCCAGTGTTCTGTGCTGATTACCGAACTGTCTACCTCTTGGAAACCACTGGTAGGACATGAATACAACACCTTTAAAAAGCTACTTTCTTATCTGGCCACAGACCATGGAAAACTCAAATAATTGATGTAAACCGCCAATGAGAGTAAAATAGAATGTTTAACATCCACATAGTAATTGCTTGACATAAATTACATTTAAAATTTAAAAATATTATTGCAAATCTTAGCTACTGAAAATAAAAATTTGCAACAGTTTCTGTTGCATGTTTATTGACACTAGCCAGTAAATATGTTACATAGCATTCAGAAGGTCTTCCGGGTAAATTTTTTAGAGCAGGTGTAATGTGTGAGCTTGAGTGGACTCCGGGGGATGGTGGAGGACAGGAGAGCCTGGAGGAATGTTGTCCATGGGGTCGCGATGGGTCGGGCTCGACTTCGCGACTAACAACAACAACAACAACAAATGCATCTTATTGTCTCATCTCTATAAAAATAACAAAAGAGAATGTTATGGGGAAGGGATTCTTCTGCTTCTTCTCCACATGGGCAGAGAAGATTAATATAAGGAATTCCCTGGAAATGTTCATTCAACACAGCAGATGGAATTACACCAAATCTGTCTTTTGAGAAAACTATCTGATATTCAGGAATATTCAGATTTTCAAAGTATTTTGCACTGCTCTGAGTACTGAAAGTCAAGCCTGACTAAATTGGGGAAGAGGTAATTTGTGCAGCAGATAAGCAATATTGAGGATTGGTGTCCCTGATTCAGCTTGCAAGAATATATATTCCTTGGAAAATATCTTGAGTGGACAAAAAGCTATCAGAAAAACCCATGTTCTTTATTTCTGATAGCTTTAGAACTCTGGCTGTTCAGTAGAACAGTAATATATAGGCATCATGACTAGTAGCCATGAATGCACCTAATCCCCCTTTGAAACCATCCAGGATGGTGGCCATAACTACATTTTCTGGAAGCAAATGTCATTGTTTAACTAGGCACTGAGTGAGAAAATACTCCTTCCTCTTTATTTCCCACTATTCAGGTTTATAGGACAACTAAAGGTTATACTATTAAAAATAAACAAACACTTCCCCCATCTACTATCTCCACACCATGCATGCATTTGTACAGTTCTGTTATGTTACCCTATATTCACCTTTCCCTCTCAACTCAACAATCCTTATCATTGTAGCTGTTTTCTCAAAAGGCAGTTGCTCAAATCCATTGATTATTCATTCATCACTTTCTGCATCTTTTCCTTGTGATGGATACCATCTGGATGCAGCAATTTCTTTAGTGTAATAATGTCAAGGCCTAGAACGTATCTTGTCACCACTCAGTTCCTTGAGTATTCCTGCCTATCACTTCAGACACAAGGTATCATCTAACATCTTCTACAGGGAAGACAGACAAAAACAATCCATTCACATTATCATTCTTCCATATTCTTTTAACTCTGTTCAACAGTACAAGTATTTCCCTAGTTGGTGGTTGGTGTCCTGCTTCCACTATATCAAAATAATTCTTTATTTTGGTATTTTAACTGATTTGCTCTTCTAAATACTTTTTTTGCATCTTTTATTGTCTTCTTAGAGACATATTCAAATATGGAAAGAGTCGGTAAGACAAGCAAGTGCACAGAGAGTCAAAATCTGTCTATTTGAAGGAAAAGACAATTTCCTGTGTACAGCTTTCTAACATCAAGAAGGTGCTGTCATTTTTAAAGCATGTATGTGTTCTGTTCAAAAGTCAATGCCGCTAAATTTAATTGTCCTTGCTCCCAGGTAACTGTCTATCTTGCTTGAGACAGTGTCCCATCTGACACAGCCATGTCTTTTCCCATTCTGCCCCTTCTGACCCCAAAGTCACTGGTATGATGTCTATCATTCAAATCTCACCCATAAAGGTGTGAAAAGGGATCATTAGGAAATTGAATGGGGGGGGGGTGTCAGTGAATGGGGAGAAGGAAAATGATGCTGAATTTCTTAAAGATGTTCATGCAATCTCAGTGAATCTAAATAGGATGTTTAGCATTTAGGTGTTTAATCTGGTCAGGTGTTCTGGTGCCTTCAAAAGCAGAGCTGGAACAAGAAAAGATATATCCTGAACACCGAACTCCTAACTCTAGGAAGACCAGGACATAAGAACAGAAATTTTGTTGGAGAGTCAGAGATGTGATTTTCCCAGTTGATGTGTCCTCTGCTGCAGTAGTCCCTGAATGGCTTCTCACATTTCTCCACACGATTTGTGGGTGGAAAAGTTGGGGAGTGTGTTTCACCAAAATTATCTAGGTGAAGTGGGGCTTGCCATTAGCAATGATGGTGGTGCAGCTTCTTCCCTCTTTCTTAGCAGTGTTTTGGCCATCATTCTGCAATACCCAGATCAAGTATTTTTTCAGGGCACTCCCCCACATGGTACAGTATTGTACAAATTGTGCAAAGTTGACTTCTTGTTTTAAGAAGCAGGGGAAAAAAATAGAAATGTAAGTTCGGTCCCAGAGTCCCTTCTTTTTGTCATTTGTGATACACAGACCATTGCAGCCTACAGAGTTTGGCAACTGACTCACCAAAGGAAGAGAGGTTGTGCAACAAGAGTTGTGCAGGATCCCTGCGGTGAGCAATTGATTTACAGCTGAAGGAGAATGCCAAGAAGGTGACAAAGAGAGGAGCAGGACCAAGGCTTCTCTGCCCAGAAGAAGCCGTGCTGCTAGAGCTGGGATGATTGGATATTTAATGTTGCATTACAGTTCGTTGGCTTCCACCAAAGTAAATTCAGAGGAAGAGAGATTGAAGTTATTTGGCAAAGTGTCTCACAGTCCTATATTATAGGGAGAGGGATATTGGCCAGAAACCCAAAAGGCAGGAAGTGGCTTTTCAGCCCTGTTTTGAAATGCTAAGGAAAGGACAGGACAGTCCCATAAAAACTCAGAACAAATGAGCAATATGGTTCTAATTTCAACCAAATGTGTTTTTGATGATGACACTTGCATAGTTCGTGTGATTGTAATCATGTAAAGCAAAATGAGGGAAGGAATGGGGAGTGCCTTGCATGTCTGTGAGAGTGAATTACAGGGAGGCTGTTGTACTGGTCTTGTGCAGGAAAAGTGAGGACAGAAAAGAGCTTTACCCTTCCCTTCCCTTCCCTTCCCTTCCCTTCCCTTCCCTTCCCTTCCCTTCCCTTCCCTTCCCTTCCAATGTCAACTTCAGCTTGTATCTAACAGACTGACTCTCAAGGAGACTGAAATAAAGACGGCTCGCGGGACCTTAGGTCTGGCGGCATGGACACCCCAGCCTCTGCGACTGACCCTTTCCAGCCCAGGCCATCATTGATGCAGAAACAACTCATGGCCAAAAGCCTTTGGGGAAGGACTTAGAACCCTCCCCTGCCCCAAACCCTAGGGAACTGCTGCCAGTGCTGCACAGACAAATTCCAATGTGCTTTTTAGTGCATTCTTTTCTTATTTATATTCACATACATAAAACATAATGTGTGCATGTGTAAATACTGCTGTCCTTGTGAATACATGAATAAGTCTTCATTAAAAGCATAGAAGCTACATTTCCTTCCCTTTCTCCTTCTTTCAAAACAAAAATAATTAAATGAATATTTAAATATTTTAGCATTAGAAACAGCAATATACCAGCCACCAGTAGGTAGCCGTATCAAACATATCTCAGCATATAGCCATGTGAGTTCAATATCTATGTTCATAACAGTGATGATGAATAAAATATAGCTTTTAAAGCTGTAAAATATTTAACAGGAAAATGATAGTCTAGGGTAATTTTAACAATAGTGCTCATATTAAAAAAACAAGTCAGCATTATAGGATTATTCTGACAGCTTGAAAAGGGTATTCTCTCCTAGGTTCAGTATCCTTGACTCTGAAAGACCCATGGAAGGAAAAAAATAAGTCAATCATTAATAATAGGTACGAACAAATCCATTTGATCAACAGCCACTGTTTCTAAAACATAAACCTTTCCCAACTGCAAATGTGCTCCAACTTTTTTCTGCATCAGATTAGGATTAGTATTTTTTTAATTTGCATGGTAATGCACATGCCATTTTGAGTGCCCGACATTTGTACACATTTTGTACACAGTTCCCCTTAATACATGCATGTTATATGCTATTTTCCCCTAATGTGCATATTTTGTACAGTTTCTCCAATGTGATAACAATTCCTCAATTTTTCAACCCCCTCTCCCTTTCCCTTTCTTTCTTGATCAGGCATCTATACCATGAAATTTGGAGAAATGTGAAAACCAAAGGATAATTGTGTTTTGCTTTAGACATTCACTTGTGAAGTGAGAATTTGGTTGGTTCAAGCTAATTTTAATTCCACCCTTACCACCCACACATTGAGAACTCCCAGTCTGATTAATAAACTTGTCCTGGGGGATGGATATGAAATGGTAGCGTAAACTCTGTTGCGCCAATCATCTCAGGTATACTTCCCTTCCTTGGATGACCATATCACGTGGCTCTGTGGCAGAACCAATACAGTGAAGATAGGATGCAGCAGTCAGAAATGAATTGTCCATGTGACCAAGGGTTGCTAAAATGTCTCTTACGCAGTGTTCTTACTTATTTTCTATTTTTTGTATGTCCCTTCTGCCAATGTACTCAAGATACTTCACATTCTAAAAATGGCTTATTATATTTTAATCAATATTTATTTATTTAAAACTTTTATATGCTGTTCCTTATGCATGGCATCTCAGGGCAGCTTACAATCATTAATATGGCAATGATGTAAAGAAGCAAGAGGAGAATAAGTAATGGTACCGTGGCCCTTGCATAAAGCAGTTGTGTTTGAGCAGAAACGTCAAGTGGTCCCCAGGGGGTCAGGGTCAGGATGCTAAATCCACCACTGATGCTAAAAGGGGCAATAGTTTAGCCTCTGTTGACAAATCAGACAAATAAGTCATGTTCACACTGTGAATGGAAACACTTTAATTTTTTTTCTCAAAAAGTACTATGATTCTGCACATTTAAAGCACATTTTGAAATGTGCATTTTTCAAATCCTATGCATTATCTTATTTTAGTTATTGAGGAAAATGTTCACATTTGAAAAATATACCAGATATGTGCAAAATACATACTTTTCAGTTTAACTGAGGTTAAAAACAAAACTGAACAACATTAGTTTCAAAGTGATTTCTGGAGAATATAAGCAAGTTTGAAATCACTGGTTTTCTTGTACCTAAAGAATGCAAGTGAGACATAATTTGAGGCTTCTTTGACTGAAACTAATAACATCCTAGAATTTCCTTTTGTATAGGAGTTGGAAACACACACCCATGAGCCACAAGCAGCTCTCAAAGGCTGCTTGTTTTCTTTCAGCCCTGTCTGCTATCACCATCTCTATGTGCTGCTTCTGCTTGGATCTTCATGGATTCTGCTTGGTGGGCTCTCAAGGTTCCAGTAAAAAAGCCACGTGTCCATTCTATCCCTGCAGAAACATCCTGACATGGTGCAGAGCTGATTGACAGCCAGTGGGAGACCCTGTTCCACTGGGATTATGGAACTATGGCCATTTTTGTTCTGAAGTTGTAGACAGATTTATACGTTTGTTTATTTATTAGCTCTATATGCTCATCCAGGTTCCATGGCTGAGCTGGGACTAGAACCCAGATCGCTGAGTCCCAGTCCCACACTCTTTAAGCACTAGACCACTCTGGCTGTAATGATGTATGAGTCATCAAGGAAGAGCTGTTTCTTCATGCCACATCCTACAGAATCTCATCTTTGGCAGCTACATAGCAATGGTCTTCACTGTGACCAGAGAGTGAAAAACCATGGAGTGGTAAGAAGGGGAGGTTCCCAAAATCATGTTGAAGAACATTTCATGAGTGGTGCCCTTCTAATCAAGCAATGTTTCATGCTTCATGGAAGGCAGATTGTGAATCAAACCCTAGATGTAGAAAAGCACAAATATTCATTTCCAAAGGAAATATAGTCACTTTTCAAGGGCATTATTGCGTTGTTGAAGCAGTTTGAAGAGGTCAATATTGTAGTTCTTGTTTTCATTCTCATCCTTGTTATCATCCTTCCCCTTCCCCTTCCCCATCAGGGAAAACAGAATGTTTGAATTTCTGATATAAATGTTCCTTTTAAATTGTGTGCTCATTTGTTCCATGTTCATACTTCACTGTGAAACCAGATTCCATTCTTACTATTTTCTAAAACTGCACATTCTTTCTTTAATTTTGAGTCTGCTAACTGTTTGCAATTGGAAGAATATACAATTACAAGTTGAATGAAACAGATGATCAAACTCATTTCATAAAAGATTCCAGTCACAACTGTTGCCAATTATGCTGTTGCACTTAAAAATAAAGAAGCACTTGTTTCCCAAAGCCCAGTGGCTAAATGCCAAAGAGAAGATGGTTTGTAAGTTTTTAACCTTAGTAGTTGTGTATAAGAAAAGAAATCAGCGAGTGCCTATTTTCCTCACCCTTGCCTATTGCAACAGCCCCATTTCAGACCACTATTCAAATGGTAAAGAACCTATCCTTTTTGGCATCAGGGAGGGCTTGGGTCCTTGTGCCATGGTGTAAAAGAAATGCTGAATTAAATGGTCTTTCAGTCTGCTCCGTCAAGGTCCTTCCATTGCTCTCAGTATATGAGGAAGGGAAGTTCCCTAATAAAGAGTTGATCATTAATTCAATTGGCTCAGTATGGTCCAGGCTATGGATGGAATACCGGTGGTCCAGCCGATGATAATCCATTCTAGCTGCCAATAGCCAGGACCAGCATGGCCTTTAGTCAGGAATGATGGGAACTGCAGGTTCCTCATCAGCAAACTAGCTAAAAGTGGGCTAGATGGAACAATGATCAGGTGGATCCAAAGTTGGCTACAGAATCAGACACAGAGTGCTCATCAATGGCACCTTCTCAGTTAGGGGAAAGCTAATAGTCCTGGACCCAAGGCCTTTTTAAATGAATGATTTGGATGAGGACATGCAGGGAACAATGATCAAATCTGCAAATGACACAAAGTTGAGTGGGAAAAATAATACCCTGGAAGACAACAAGAAGATTCAAAGTGGCCATGATAGGTTGGAGCACTGGGCTGAAAACAACAGAATGACATTCAGTTGGGACAAATGGCAAGTAGTGCACCTAGGAAAAAGAAACCAAATGCTTCATTACGAGATGGGCTCAGCAATACTGCAAGTGAGAAGGGTCTTGGAATTGCGGTAGATCAAAAGCAGAATGTGAAACAACAATATGATGTGACTGCACGAAGGGCAAATGCTATTTTAGGCTGCATAATAGAACTATCACTTTCAAAAACAAGGCCGCTTATATAGTCCATTTTATCTAAGAACCCTGTGATAGAGGTCAGACTGAGAGTGAATGGCTGACCCAAAGTCATCCAGTGAACTTCATGGACTAGAACCCAGCACTGTAACCACAACATTGCACAAAACCTGTATTTATTTGGAAAAATATGCACTTAAAAAGTAGTAAAAAGCATGCATTTTTGAGGAAAAGGTATTTTGTCACACCTTACAGAAGGAAAAGTGCATGTTCCTGCATTCTCCTTGCCAGAAATCTACACTTTTCCCATTCAAGCCAAAGAAAGACCACAATCAAACTCAGGAAACAATGTACCCTGGACTTGTTTAGAGACTCTTCCCAACTGCAAACATAGCCTGTCCCTCATCCACTGGCAGATCTGTCCTTGAACAAGCTAAAATTTGTTCCACAACTGCTGTCAGATTACAACTCCCAGTATCCCAGCCATCACGGTTAATGGTGATCTAATACCTGATGGCTCAATTTTTGAAATCTTTCCTCTAAGATATAGATAATGCATTAAAGAAGGCCAGGGGACCAGTCACAACATCCAAGGGACCTTTCTCATTTTACTGCAGTGTGGTTTCAAACCGTTCAGAAACATCAGAGGATGGGAGAACTCTGTATCTGGAATATGATACACAGTTATAGAACACTACATATATTTCTGTTCAAAATCCACATCTCAAAAAGCTCATAATAAATTTGGGTATAAAAAGAGCAATTTAAATTAATTGCATAATCTTTTCTACAAGGTTAAATTTTGGAGATGTTTTAGATAGCAAAATGGCAATTAAAGCTTTTGAAAAGGAGCCCCATGATCTTCTGATTAGCAAATCAGCTAAAAGTGGGCTGGATGGAACAACTGCCAGGAGGATCCACAGTTGGCTACAGAATTGGGCTCAATGAGTTCTAATCAGTAGCACCTTCTCAAAGTGGGGAGAGGTAAAAAGTGAGGTACAACAGGGGTTCAACCCCGGAACCAGTGCATTTTAAATTAATGATTTTGATGAGGAAGTGCAGGGAACAGTTATCAAATTTGCACATACTAGGTGGAATAGCTAATACCCTGAAAGACATAAAGACAATTCAAGGTGATCTTGACAGGCTGGAGTGCTGGGCTGAAAACAAAAGGATGGATCATTGCAACCAAATGTATCATTACAAGATGAGGTGTGCTTGGCTCAACAATAATGCAATTGTTTTTGAATTGTTTTACCTCACAAGCTGAATTTAAGTCAACAACGTGAAATGGATGAAAAGGGGGCAAATGACATTTTAGGCTGCATTAGTATTGGTAGAAGGATCACTTCCAAATCCCATGAAGTACTAGTTTGCCTTTACTCGGCACTTGTTAGGCCTCATGTGGATTCCTGTGTCCAGTTCTGGGAACACAGTATAAGAAAGATGCAGGAAATCTTGAACAGCTCAGAGGTGGGCAAGAAGGATGATTCTGGGACTGGACTATGAGGAGTTATTGAAAGCACTGGGCATGTGTAGCCTTGAGAAGAGAAGACTGAGGGAAGACTGAGGGGAAGACTGAGCACTTCCTGACAGTTAGGACCCCGAGGGCATGGAATGGGCTTCCACGGGAGGTCGTTGAGGCCCCATCGGTGTGGGTGTTCAAAGACAGGCTGGACATACACATGGTGGGCATGTTGTGAGCGGAGCCGGCTGGTGCCGGAGGTCAGACTAGATGGCCCAGGAGGCCCCTTCTGACTTGCTCTGTTTCTATGTTTCTATGTTTCTATGAGATAGGAAAGACCAACAAGTACTGGGTCACAAAAAGGAAGGTCAGGATCTCTTTTGAATCTGAATCCCCAATGTGCAGGACATGGACTAACAGGTTCAAGTGACAGGAAGCCAGATTCTGGCTAGACATCAGGAAAAATTTCCTGATTGCTAGAGCAGTCTATCAATGGAACCAATGACCTGAGGAAGTTGTGGGTTCTCCCACCCCAGAGGCACTCAGGACAGTCCTCTGAGAGGATCTGACCCCATTTAACCCTACTATTCTATTATTTTAAATTCTTCACATTTGATCTGTCTGTACTCTGCCATGAAGCACTAAGAAAAATATCCAAATGTGCATGCACATGTAAAAGTTAAATAAATTTTAACAAACTTTTTGTTCATACTTTTTTCCTGAAGGGGAAAAATCGGATCCCATCGATGAGCATGTGGCTGAATGAAAGGTTGCTTGACAATCTGCATTAGATACATGAAATGAATTAAAGAAAATATGTGCATCCTTAGCGTGACCATCAGTCCAATGGAATTCGAAGCTAAATGGAAATGTGTATCTCCTCCTAGACAATCTTGTCTTCCTGGACAGATGAACACCAAGAGAAATGAGTTAATTGTTCAGGCAGTGCAGTCAGACCAATTGTTGTCACTGTTTGTGTCAGATCCACACAACCTCCTCTCTCCGGTAATAGAGGAATGGATATCTTTACTTTCGTGTGTCATTGCATCCTGCAGAAAACAGCAGAACTGACCTTGCAAGAATGATAAGAGGGACCCTGTAAGCAAAAATTACACTCAACAGGAGTCTGGAAAAGGCAAGGGTTTGCTTTGCACTCTAAGCTATAATCAGCAAAAGCAGCTTCTTCCTGCTCCTTTACACGATGAAGCTGAGCTGCTTCTTAATGCTGCAATACTCCAGAGAGGCTGTCACCTGAACAGTAACATCCACATAGGTATGGCTATTATCTTCCAGGTCATTGTTGCACTCAGAATTGTGAGTCAAGGACATGAAAGGAGAGATAGGAAGGTGGATGAACTTTGCATCTCTGATCAATCCAAACTCTGTTTTATAGCTTTCTCCTCCCAGAAGGTCCATAACTTTCAGGAATAGCCATACGACAGTCAGAGCATATGCTGTACATATGGAAGTTCTCATGTTCAAGCCCCAGAACCTCCAGATGAAGAATCAGAAAATAGGTGATACTGATCGACAAAGTTGCTTCTTCCCACATGTTCTTTAAATCTCATCTATGAAGAGATCAGTAAAGTTCTTGCCAAAAACAAACAAATGCTAACAAAACTGAAGGAAATGCTTCCATATACACATTGCACAAATTCAATAGATGCAGATATTCGCAAAACAGAGAGAACTTTTGGTCAAAGTAGCTTTTGATCAAAGTATATCCAGTTCATGCTTTCTAGACCAAATCCAAACTCAGATGCAATCTGTGGTTGAGATCCAGACATCTACTCATCTTTCCAGGTGAGCAAACCACTCTTTTTGCTGTCTTTGTATCTAGTTTAGGATTGGCTCTATTCCAATTCTTCCCCTTATAATCTCATTCCTGATTTTATCCCTTATGGTCACTCTGGCAGCTTTCCTCAAGCATCTCATTTCTGTGGTGACTAACTTTCGTTCATGTGTCCTGTAAGAGTCCATGTTTGATACTGGAAGCATCAGGTGGGGATGAATCTGCTTTGCATGAGGCGCTTCTTTGTACTGATCGGTGCTGCCTTATGTTGTAGGAGTGGAGCTCGTTGTCCCAATACCTGGTTTGCCTTGCTGCATCGTATGTTAATCTCTTCATCCAGTTCACCATCTTCGGGGAATGCTGTTCCCAGATATTTGAACTCAGGCACTTGTTTTATGCTTGTTCCCTTACTATATTTAAGGAATGCTTTTTTTCTTCCAATTGCCATTACTTCAGTCTTCTCTTTACTGATTCTTGTATCACTTGCTTTACATTCTTGGTTCATGGACATAAAATGTTGCTGCAGCTCCTTAGTTGTACTTGCTATCAATGCCTGATTGTCTGCAAAGAGTAAATAGTTTGTTGATTTTATTTCTATTCTTCAGCTTGGCTTTTTTGCTTATGATGTCTTATGAGGTGATAAATAAAAGTGGTGATAGAACACATCCTTGTTTAATTCCGGATATTATTGCGAAGGGTTCCTGTATTCCTTGAATTGTTCTAACTACACTTCTGCAATCACAATATAAGGTATTGCATAATCTAATAAGATGTTAACTTACTCTGTATTAAGTCATTGTTTGTCATAGCGATTTCCTATCAACTCTATGGAGTGTTTTCCCTTGGTCTACAAATGCAACAAAGAGGTTCTTGTTGTATCCCATATTCTTTTCTATTAGTTGTTTAAGTGTAAAAATTGCATCTGTGCAGCTTCTATTTCTTCTGAAGCCCTTCTGTTCTTCTGCAAGTTGTGGTTCTATGACTGGTCTCAACCTTGTTTCTATTATCTTGGCTTACATTTCCCCTACATGGCTCAGGAGTGAGATGTCACAGTATTGTGTGTATTCTTGTTTGTATCCCTTTGTTTTTCCACAGTGGTATTATTATTGCTTGTTGCCAATCAGTAGGTGCAGTTAGTTCTGTCCATGCTGCATTAAAGATTCCATGTAGCCATCTGATGCTGCTTTCCCCTACTGCTTGAAATATTTCTGTTGCTAGCCTATCTGTTCCTGGTGCTTTGTGTATAAGTGACTGTTTAACAACTCTTGCTACTTCTTGAGTCAATATTTCTGGTTCTAGCATGATTGTTTTGTAGTCTTGCACAGTCTCTTTGTGATATTCTCTGAGGGGGTTGAGCTGGTCTTTGAACTCCTTTCTATTACTTGTGATGGTTCTATTAGTTGTCTTTCTTTCTTGTCACTGATTATTTAAGTGGGATTATAATTCTCTTCTCTCTTCTGTATACATTTGACTACTTTGAAAAATGTTCTGCAGGCTGTTCTCCCATAATCTGCTAATGATATGTGTTACTGAATATCATTATCTGTAACAGTGGCACACAGTTCATTACAGAAATTAGTGCCACAATTTAATGATAGAAACCATCTTTGGTGATATTTAAGGGGGATTAATTTATAGATCTATCAATGGATTCAAACTAAATCAGATGTACTCAAGTTGCAATCAACATCATTGGTCTTAAATTAAGCCATGACCAACTTGACTCATTGTTTTCTATAGCTTGGATCCAGATTTAGTCATGCATAGAGGGAACCCAGTGAACTTAATTTACTATTAATATTTAAGATGTGAAACAAAAGATAGACGAGAAAAGTTCATCCATGTTTACAGTGTGTTTACCAACCCACCTTCAGAGAGTCATTTTGAAACTGTGCGGCCACCACCTTTACAAGCACTGCCCCAGAGGGTGTGTTAGTGACTGATGATGGTAGATACAAACTTCGAGATCCAGGGAAAACTTTTTAAAAGAGGGAGCACACTACTGCCTTCTTCAGCATCGCAGAAACCACTCCATCACACCAAGATGCAGTTGCCACTTCCCAGGCACATCTGCCTTGTACAAGTCAGGATGGACAAGGAGTAAGAGAGTATAATGTATGCCAAAAAACCCCCCTGCAAACATTTTGTTCACGTCCTCAGACTTCCAAAAAAAGAAAAAAATGACCTATAAAACAAGACCAGATCCTGTATTAAAAAATAGCATTCAAGTTGTTAAGTAAGTAAGTTAAGTTTTGAAGTGCCTCACAAAATTGTCACAGCAGGACACTGAAGGATCCAACACTGGATTTTCTGGAATACATGAGAACATCCTGAACTATACAGAATTGTTCTAATGGACAGATATTGGATGGTCCTTTGGATAATGCAATGAAGGCAGCAAATCCAGCCTCCTGGATGACCATCACCAGCATTGAATAGGCGTGATTTTATATTCTTCAATGTGTCTGGTCAACTTCATTATGAATATCATGGCATTTTTTAACTAGGTTCACTTGGTCACAGTATAGTTTACAAAAATGATTTTATTTATTTATTTAAAACATTTATATGCCATCCTATGCATAGCCTCAGGATGGCTCACAACATGATGGCATGTTACCCCCACCATGAGTGACAGTTATGTTCTGGCTGGATTCCCCTGATTGTTCTCACTGCCACAATGGACTAAGTTATCCATATCTGGGTGGAATGTCTTCTTTGAAGATGCAACAATCCTAAAATCACCCTGTGGACTATTGCTGGGTTAGTACATGGTTGCTGCCCCACTCCAAAACAAGCATCCACTCAGGTTTAGATAGTATAGCAAGCCATGCCAGGGCAGCTAATTGTTGCAATGCAAGTGGAGTTCATGTTGGCTGAAATGAGCCACTATGGCCATGTGCACTTGCCCATGTTCTGCTTGTCTTCTGTTTCTTTCATTATCTAGTAAACCACACAGGGAACTAGAAAGCAGCTGGAGTGCCACAGTGCCAGAGTGGATTCTCACAAGCAATTGTGTTCACAGTCTCTTTTGTGTCACCATAGTGTGTTGACAGCTTCAACAGCACCTGGCTGTAGGAAATACCTGCAAAATCTCCAGGATTCCATCAGATTTCATGGGTTTTGAGGGACAAACTGTTCTATCCTCATGCCAGGAAAACTTTTTTAGAGCTAGGAATGGAGAAATCAACTTGTTTTACTTGCCATAATACCTGATTTCTCCAAGAATCAACATGCTTTCCACAAAGGTAAGTCCTGCTTCACTAACCATTTAGAGCTCTTTGAGAGCATATATAAACATTTTATTTTGTTTATTTTATTTAGAGCATTTTTATGCCATCCCCTTCACAAAAAGCCTTGGGACGGCTTACAAAGCAAATAAACAAATGTACAATAGACCTTAATCCGGAAACATCTTGGCAGAACTATAAAAACCAATAAATAGAGACAACAATTAACAGTTAAAATATTGTTTAAATAAAAAGGTCTTGGCCTGGTGCCAAAAAACAAATAACAATGGTGCCAGGCAGGCCTCTCTGTAGAGTGCATTCCATAGGTGGGGCACCACCACAGATCCTAATATCTTTCACAGAGGGCTCCCGGAGAAGGGCCTCTGCTGCTGATCTCAGGGGGCGGGAGGGCATATATGGACACAAGTGCTCCTTTAGATAACCAGGACCTAAGCCATTAACGGCTTTATAGGTCATAACCAACACCTTGAATTGGGCCCAGACTTCAATGGGAAGCCAGTGAAGCTGACAGAGGACTGGGGTTATATGAAAACAACACCCAATCCCCGTCAGCAACCTGGCAGCTCTGTTTTGCACCAATTGAAGTATCCAGACCGTCTTCAAGGGCAGCCCCATGTAGAGCGCATTACAGAAGTCTAATTGGGAAGTTACCAATGCATGTGTCACTGTCGCCAGACAATCATTCTCCAGGTAGGGACGCAGCTAATGGATCAGCCGAAGCTGAAGGAAAGCGCTCCTCACCACCGCTGTTACTTGAGCTTCTAATGACAGCTCAGGGTCAAGGAGCACTCCCAAGCTGCGAACCCTGTCCCTAAGCAGGAGCGCAACCCCATTCAGGACAAGGTCCAGGTCCTCCATCCCGAAGCCTGACCCACCTACCAACAGGACCACCATCTTGTCTAGATTGAGCTTCAGTTTATTGGCCCTCATCCAGCCCATTACCTCGGCCAGACACAGGTTCAGTACAGCCACTGCCTCACCTGGATTGGTAGAGAATGAGAGGTAGAGCTGGGTATCATCAGCGTACTGATGATTCCACAGCCCACACCTCCTAATGACCTCTCTCAGTGGTTTCATGTAGATGTTAAATAGCAAAGGGGACAAAATGGATCCCTGTGGTACTCCATGGCATAACTGCCATGGCGCAGAGCCATAGTCCCCCAGCACCACCTTCTGGAATCGGCCATTGAGATAGGAGCGGAACCACTGCAAGGCAGTGCCCCCAACCCCCAATCCCGCTAGCCTATCCAGAAGGATACCATGGCGGCGCCCACGCACTTCCCAGGCAATCCCATATTTGAAGCCGAAGGTGACTCCATTTAAAAAAAAAACTAAAAACACATTAAAACACTTAAAAACATTTAAAACCACCCCCACAACCCCCCAGCCTGATTTACCACTCCCACCTGCTAGCCAACAACAAAGTTCCTGGCCAGTCCAGCCCCTGCACGGGCCCTGAACAGTTCCCAAATGGTGGTGACCGCCCTTTGGCCATCGCCCTTCAGCCTCCAGCCTGAGGCCACCAGCCCCGGCTGCCTCCAGCGAGATAAGCCGGCAGCTCGTCCCCATGCCCCACCCCCAATCCGGTGTGGCTCCTACCCAGTGCCAGCAGGGCGGGGAAGTGAGGGTGGCCACATGGAACTCGCTGGCCAGCAAGATGGCATTGGCCGGTGGCAGCATTGTCGTTGTTGGGCTCGGTGTCCTCCGGCCTCGGTGGATCCAGTGATGGCCATGGACCGCGGCGTCAGCTGTCCCTCAGGGTCCAGCGGAGCGCTTCACAGTCTGCCTTGGGCTTGGGGCCATCCTGCACATGTGTGCAGGAGTGTTATGGTAGACATTGTTTCCTTGGACTTATAGAAAACTTTTGGCAAGGTCTCTCCAAGGCCTCCTCTGCAATTTTAGTGGTCAAGGAATAATAGCAGAGGTTTTCTTTGGGATCAGTAACTGAACAAAGAACAGAAAGTAGAATGTAGTAATATATGATGAAGTCTTTATTATTGAGGGTGCTTAAAAATAAAGGGGATTGTAAGAAGGAAGGCTCCACAGGCACACTTTAACTTACAAGTGATATTAGTTTGTTCCAAGATTATTTTTATCCCACCATTCAAATACAACTTCAGCAGAAACAATAATAAGAAAAGAATATAACAGCTAAACATATAAAATGGTTGTAGAGGCATCTTATATTTTATGATCCACTTAACTTCTAAAAATCTTCACCAAAACAGAAAGGATGGTAATACAGGCATCAGGTGATGCTTGATGCCCAGAAGAAGCATTCCTTGGACAGGGAGCAAGGCCTTGTCTCCAGTCCCCTTCCACCCTACTTGGAGAAGAGCATCAATGATTGATCTCAGGAAATAAGCAGAGCAGGTTGTAAGCAGGGAACACTTTTTTATTCTATTCTGTATTTTATTCTATTCTGCATTTTATTTTGCTTTTGTTGTAACCTGCCCAGGAAGCTATACAGCTAATGGAGTGGGTTAGAAATAAAACCAATCAATCAATCAAGAAACCAACACTTATGATAGGATTCCTTGAAAGGGGCCCAAAACTCACCTTGTGAATCCCACTGACGGACACCATGTCCATTGGCTCAGGCCTCACACCTTTGGCTTCAGTCATGGCCGGTACTAAGATATTTTCACTGAGGTAATGCAGGTTTCTCTGGGAAAAATGTTCCACTGCTGCTTAATAATTCTTGATGTAGTTCCCTGTTTAGAATCCATTCTGCTACATCTTTTGAGGGCCTTCATAGATTTCATGAACATGCATCAACCTTTCCTTCCCCCGCAAGTTTGTCTGTCCCTATAAAATTCAATGTGACATTTTCCATATGATCTCATTAATTCTGAATAAATTTTCAATTTGACATATGCAAGCTCTCCCTTCCCCCCCAAAAAAGGAAAACGCTTAACACTACAGAGAGAAAGAGCTTGAGTATAAACAAAAACACAGTGCACTGATACACACAGACCTGAATTTCTTCAGTCCTTATAACTTTCCATTAACAGTAATGAGCATATTTTTGTCACGAAGGTAAGTTTTTTGCATAGCTATCTTCTGGATTTATACTTGCTAAACTCTGCTAACTTTCTCTGACTGCAAATACTGTATGTAAAGTACTTAAGAAAGAGGACAACTTTGTTCATCTTGCTTTCAGGTACAGTAACCAAATCTACACAAATATGCCTTGGCACTTCCAATTATCCATAAGAGGAAAACATTCAGGAACTTTTCCATAAAATTATAATCCATTTTCCAAACAAACATTTAATTTACAAATAGGTTGAATCGTGTTTTTAAAAACCTGTGCCACACAATCTCATAATTCCCTTCAGATGCCAACAAGAAAACATGAATTTGTGGAATAAATTAAAGAATAAATGTATTCTTTATTCACCATATCTCATTTTGTGCATTCTCCCAGGAGAACGGGAACTTAGATGGGCCATGCCATGTTGTATGTGCACAACCTTGTGGAGCTGGTTCAGCTAAGAGTGAGCGGTGTGACCAAATCAACTCCTATTGAAAGCCTTTCTGATCACACCAATGACCTCTCTAATCCAGCTCCACACTGTTTTTCCATGCTGTGTTTTTCCATACTGGTTTCCTTCCTTCCTTCCTTCCTTCCTTCCTTCCTTCCTTCCTTCCTTCCTTCCTTCCTTCCTTCCTTCCTTCCATTCTTTATTCAATTTATATACTGCCCTATTATCCATAAAGCTCTCTGGGCAGCTTCCAACAAATGCGTACAACAATATAATAAAATCTACAATTTACAGTAAAACCAAAAAGACAATAAAATCAACAAGTATAATAACCACTAAAATTAAGACAAATAACAAAAATACAAATAAATAAATATAACATAAGATCAAAAAGTAAAAGGGACATTAAACCAATTTTAACTTAAAAGTAAGGTAAAGGTAAAGGTTTCCCCTTGACGTTACGTCCAGTCATGTCTGACTCTAGGGGGCGGTGCTCATCTCCGTTTCCTAGCCGAGGGAGCCAGCGTTTGTCCGCAGACAGTCTCCGTGGTCATGTGGCCGGCATGACTAAACACCGAGGTGCACAGAGTGCTGTTACCTGCCCACCGAAGTGGTACCTTTTTATCTACTTGCATTTGCATGCTTTCGAACTGCAAGGTTGGCAGGAGCTGGGATGGAGCACGGGAACTCACCCCGTGTGCAGATTCGAACCAGCGACCTTTCAGTCAACCAGCCCAGCAGCACAGCGGTTTAAACCACTGTGCCACCTGCAGTCCCCAATTTTAACTTAATTAATATCAAATATCTAGCATAAGTTCATAAAATGGCAGCAACATTAATATAAAACCTGAAACCGACAAATTTACCCACCAAAAACAATAATGGAACAAAAACGACTTTAATCAGCTGCTAAAAGAATAGGAGACTTGAACCTGCAGCAGGACTGAATTCCATACTTGGGGTGCTATGATGAACAAGGCCCTCTTCCTCTTCTGACTCTTTCCTTCTTGCACGGAACTTAAGACAGCTTGCATAGGGCTCGCTCCTCCATTATATCTTCTCCTCAACCCTGTGAGGCAGATTAGTCCATGGTGATTCAAGGTAATTAAGTGAGTTTCATGGCTGAATGGGGAATAAACTCAAAATCTCCTAAACCCATGTCCAGCATTCTGCCTACCACACCATGTCGGCTTTCATTAGAATCACAGAATCATAGAATAGTAGAGTTTGAGGAGGCCAGATGGCCATTGGATCCAGCCCCCTAGCTCAGTGCAGGACTCCAAGTCAACCCATCCTTCTCAGATGCCTGCCCAGTTGCATCTTGTATGCCTCCATTGTGTGAGATCCCACAACCTCCCTTGGTCATTGGTTCTATTGTCACACTGCTCTAGCAGTCAGGAAGTTCCTCCTTATGTTCAACTGGAACCTGGCATCCTGTAACTTGAGTGTGTTATTCCATGTCCTGCACTCTGGGATGGTTGAGAAGTGATCCTGGCCTTCCTCTTTGTGACAGCCCTTCAAGAACTTGAAGAGTGCTATCCTATCTCCCTTCAGTCATCTCTTCTCAAGGCTAAACATGCACAGCTCTTTCCATCACTCGTAATACGGCATTGTTTCCAGTCCCTGGATCATCCTTGTTGCCCTCCTCTGAACCCTTTCCAGCTTGTCTGCATCTTTCTTAAACTGTGGTCTCAGAATGGAATAAAGTACTCCAGATGAGACCTAACCAGTGCTGATTAAAGGGGAACTCATACTTCACATGATTTGGAAGTGATACCTCTATTAACACAACCTAAAATAGCATTTATGTTTTTGTGGCACATCACATTGTGTCTCATATCCAGCTTGTGAGGTACAATAATTCCAGTATCTTTCTCACTTGCAGTCCTGTTGAGCCAAGTACTCCTCATCTTGTAATGATGCATTTAGTTTCTTTTCCCCAGGTGTAGAATTTGTCCTCATTGAATTGCATTCTGTTGTTTTCAGTGAAGCACTCCAACCTATCAAGGTCACCTTGAAACTTCTTTCTGTCTTCCTGGGTATTAGCTATCCCATTCAGTTTGTGTTTGCAAATTTGATAATTTTTACCTACACTTCCTTGTCCAAATCATTAATAAAAATGCTGGAAAACATTTGGCCCAGGACTAAACCCTGCAATACTTCCCTTGTGACCTCGACCCAGTTTGAAAAGGTGCCGTTGCCATTTGAGTTTGATTCTGTAGCAAGCTATGGATCCACCTGACAATTGCTGAAGTGCTAAAAAGTCCCTTAGGTCTTGTGACTAGTCCTCTGGCCTTCTTTAATGCATTATCTATATCTTAGAGGAAAGATTTCAAAAATTGAGCCATCAGGTATTAGAACACCATTAACCATGATGGCTGGGATACTGGGAGTTGTAATCTGACAGCAGTTGTGGAACAAATTTTAGCTTGTTCAAGGACAGATCTGTCAGTGAATGAGGAACAGGCTATGTTTGCAGTTGGCAAGAGTCTCTAAACAAAGTCAGTGTACCTTGTTTCCTGCATTTGATTATGGTCTTTCTTTCTTTGGCTTGAATGGGAAAAGTGTAGATTTCTGGCAAGGGGAATGCAGAAACATGCACTTTTCCTCCTGTAAAGTGTGAAAAAATATCTTTTCCTCAAAAATGCATGCTTTATTACTACCTTTAAGTGCATAGGACTGCAGGTGGTGCAGTGGTTTAAACCGCTGTGCTGCTGGGCTGGTTGATCGAAAGGTCGCCGGTTCAAATCTGCACAAGGGGTGAGCTCCCATGCGCCGTTCCAGCTCCTGCCAACCTTGCAGTCCAAAAGCATGCAAATGCAAGTAGATAAAAAGGTGCCACTTCGGTGGGCAGGTAACAGCGTTCCGTGCACCTTGGTGTTTAGTCATGCCGGCCACATGACCACGGAGACTGTCTGCGGACAAACGCTGGCTCCCTCGGCCAGGAAACGGAGATGAGCACTGCCCCCTAGAGTCAAGCATGACTGGACATAACGTCAAGGGGAAACCTTTACCTTTTAAGTGCATATTTTTTCCCAAACAAATACATAGAAACATAGAAACAGAGCAAGTCAGAAGGGGCCTCATTGAATGCCATCCTGTTGTCTCCTGCCCACTTCCATAGTCTGTCCAGATCCAAAAGGATCTGGAGTACCTGCTCCTCAGTTGTGGCCACTGCTCCAGTTTTAGTGTCATCGGCAAATTTGATCAGCAAACTGTTCACCCATTCTTCCATGTCATTAATGAAAAGATTGAACAGGATTGGCCCCAGGACAGAGCCCTGGGGGACCCCGCTTGTCACTGGCCGCCATCCCGATGATTCCCCACTAATGGTTACCTTCTGCTTTTGGTCAGTCAACCATGCCCTAATCCACCGGACAGTGCTTCGGTGTATCCCAAAACTCCTCAGTTTCTCCACCAGGATATCATGGGGCACTTTGTCAAAGGCCTTGCTGAAATCCAGGTATACCACATCCACTGCATCCCCTCCATCTAGCCATCTCGGGACCTTGTCATAGAATTCCACAAGGTTTGTCTGGCAGGACCTGTTTTTGCTGAAGCCGTGTTGTGTGGCTGTCAGCCTCCCTTCCCTATCTAGCATCACTAGATCTCTCTCTCTTATGAGCCTTTCCATTGTTTTTCCTACAATGGACGTAAGGCTAACAGGTCTGTAATTCCCCATGTCCTTTCTACTACCCTTTTTGAAAATTGGGACTACTGATGCCACCCTCCAGTCCCCTGGAACTTTACCTGTTCTCCACGAAGCCTCACAATTGGAGGCCAGAGGGCATGAGAGAACCCCTGCTAACTCTCTAAGTACTCTCGGGTGTAACCCGTCAGGGCCTGGTGCCTTTGTAATGTCCAATGCCCTGAGAAGTCCCTCGACTTCAAGGGGGGTGACTCTGATCTGTGCCCCTAAGTCCCCAGCCTCATCTAATCTCCTATGCGGATATCCCCCGTCCTGCTTTGGGGAGAACACAGAGGCAAAATAGTCATTTAGCATCTGTGCCTGTTCCCTCATATCAGTCACTGGATCTCCTTCCTCCTTATTTAGTGGTCCCACCACTTGTCTCCCCTTCTTCTTCCTATTTACAGCTGAAAGAAGCCCTTTTTGTTGCTCTTGATATTCTTGGCAAGTCTCAGCTCGTAATCAGCCTTAGCCTTGCGAAGAATCCTTCTGCAATGGGCCTCCTCCTCCCAGTATACCCTTTTGCCTATTTCCCCCAGTACCCATTTCCTATGTAGGTTCCTGTTTTGCCTAATCCCTCTAACCACCTCCTTTTGCATCCATGGCGGCCCTCTCCTCCGCCTCCCCACCTTACTGACTAGAGGTATGTCAAGGCTTACACCTCCAAAACCTCCCTTTTGAGTGCCGTTTTGTACAGAGTAGTAGTTACAGTGGTTGGGTGAGCACCTGGGAAATTCAGGTTCTAGTCCATGAGACTCCCTCAGTGATGTTGGACCAGACATTCATTCTCAGCCAAACCCTCAGCCACAGAGTCATTGTATAAAATTAACTATGTAAGCTGACTTGAGTTTCTCACAAGAGGAAAAAAAGGGCGGGATATACATGCAATGCGATGGTGGTGATGATGATGTGATAGCACTCTGATACAAGAGACTTCATATGATGAAACCTTCCTTTAAGTCTTTTTCCACTTGTGCATACAGCAAACGTAGGTAACAGGTTTAAAACTGAGTAATTGTCTCTAGAACCCTATTTCTTTTAAGCGTTCTTTGGAGAACAGGATGTGTCATTCCCTTGATGAACGCTTGCCAAATATTGGCATGTATTTATCGTCAGATAAAATGTAAAACTAACAGTAATTTTGCAAAATCTAACTAAATATAATTACCATCATTTGTATTAAAAACTCTTTAAAATATACTGTTTTAATTATGCATAACAGACACATTGATGGAGAGATAATTAGCTGTATATGCAAATCATTGTATGTTCAGTGCATATACACTGACACAGTGCGTAGCTGAAGGGCAAATTCCACCTATATAGCAAAATGAAATGTGACACTATGGCAGGAGCATTGCTGAAGCAAGAGAATCTGGCACTAGCCCAAATCAGCTTAATTCCATGCCACTCAGGGAAGCTGGAGTAGGCATCAAGGTGGGGCTCCAAACGTACATGCTGTAGGCTCCTGTGACACTCACAATGCCAAATTAGCCACAGCAGTCATATAGGGCTGTTCAGAGAATTTGCACAGGAACCTCACAGAGCCCTTCAAGCAGCCCTGTTTGCAATCCACTCTGCTTTGATTGCACTTGAAGCCTTCCTCTGATACAAGGTTTCTGCCGAGGGCTGCATCCCAGCAGGGGCTCACTGGAAAGAGCTACCTGAATGTGCCCTTCCTCCTTCTCACTGCAGCAACCTCCTTGTTAACTTGCCTCACACATTGGCCCAGGCAGCGGTGGTGGAGGTAGGGAGTATCCATTATCAATGGCATTGCCTACTTGCTCAATGGCTCTCTGCCTATCAAATAAACAAGTGCTGGAAAAGATGAGGGAAAGGATGAGGAACAAGAACAGCTCGGGACAAGGGTGGTGAGAAGATGCAAGAATAGCCCTCTGAAGGTGCCTTCCCCAAGGGCCCTAAAAATGTCTAGGTAGTTTAGTGCCCTTGAGCGAGACCCTACTCGTACTTTGCTGAGTGGCAGGCTTCCTAGCTGGGGGAAGAGTGTCCCCTGAAAACCGAAAGAAGCTAGCCCCTCTGCTCCTTGCACTTCCTTGCTGTTCCAAGATCACTTTTTGGGCCCCTGGGACAGGGGAGTCAGTGGCTTTTTCCAATATGTATTAAATACTTGGGCCTCGCTAACCACTTACTGGGAAATTGGAGGGCAATTATCCTGGCTCATTAAACCTATTCTGTGCAGGCATCTCATTTTTCAGGTATAATATATAAGGACTGCCTTGTTCAACAGCATTGGCAATAATTTTCAAGCCTTAACATGAATGCTGGTCCACATTTGGAGGGGAAATTTGGAATACCAATACTCCCAGGGTGAAGTGTCATAGTTTGGGGTTGGTATTCCAATGTCCCTAGCCTCAAGTGATGGAACGAGGCTTCCATCATCAAGCACTCTTAATATCTTACTCAAATACACAACACAAACAGGCTTGACAAGTGGAAAGAGGCATGAGTTCCCTCTTTCACACATACATATGACACACACAAGTAGTATTGCCACTTAAAAATCTCAAAAGGAAAGAAACACACAAACACAGGGGAGGGGGGCACAAAAGAGGGCATGCATTTGCATGCAATAAATTTACATGCACAATTGCAAAATGATTGAGCAGCATATTTGCACAATTGCAAAATGTTTGCAATTTGCACAATTGCACAATTGCACAATTGCAAAATGTTGAGCAGCATATTTATTTCATGTATATGCTGCTCAACAATCTAAGCTTTCTGGACATTAACAATATTTCATAAAATTAAATAAATATAAAAGAAATGATTTAATATTTCAATACCAAAATTAAAACAGATTCTAAAGCTAGTTGGACAACTGAATCAAGTTCAATGCAACTAGACCTGGTTCAAAACAGCTGACATGACCTTGCTGTCCACTTTAAAAGTCATGAAGTGCCTTGGCACACAGGGAGTCTTCCCTGTCAGCAAAAGGATAATAGAGTTGGTGCCAGGCAGGCCTCCCTTGGGAAACTGTTCCATACTTGAAGGGAGAAAGCCTCTGAGAAGTTCATTCTTCCTTGTTGCCACCTTCCAAGCCTCTCTTGGTGGTGGCACTCAGAGGAAGGTGTTAGATGTTGAGTATAGTGTTCATATAGGTTTAGACTGAGTGATATATTCCAACAAGTACAATGTAAAACATCATAGCTTAAAATCAACACCTTGATTTGGACTCCAACATGTACAGGTGGTCGGTGCAGGCAGACCAGGATTGGTGTTACGTTATCTGAACTTCTGATCCCAGTTATTAATCTGGCTGCAAAAATTTCACACAAACTGCAGCCTCTGAACTACTTCTCCACACCCAGTAGTGCATTGCTGTAATCTAAACTGGAGATTACTGGAGCAGAGATTACTGACAATAGGCTATCAGTGTCCTGATAGTGGTATAGCTGGACTGTGAGCCACTGAGGCCACCTGAGCTTCAAGCAACAAAGATGTCTTCATGTTATGATTCTGCTCCGATACTGGGAGACTCACCTGATGAGGAAGAAAAGGGGAAAGAGAAGTGTGAATCATCCGTAGACTCATGGCAAAATGCTCAAACTGCAGTTCAGAGGCTTGCCCAAAAGAATACCATGATCAATGGTATCAGAAACCATTGAGAGACTCTGAAATATCAATAAGATCACATACAACGTGTCTCTCTCATACTCTAGCTCATCCTATGGGGTGATCAAAGCTGTTTACATGCTAAAAGTTCAGCTGGCCAGAACTTCAACTAAACTGAATATTGGGGTGGGATGAGTATGGGAGTGGGAGGCCCTGTTTGGCAAGGATCTAGGTGTCTTTGTGGATCACAAGCTAAGGAGACTGAACATCCTCCAGCAGTGTAATAAGGCTACAAAAAGCTGTCTTAGTTTTCTTCAGAAGAAGGAAATGGCCAGATCAAGGGAAGAAATTTTAATCTGGGCTGGTCAGGTGATGGCAACATTTTCAGAGGGATACTGACAAACTGGAGCATATCTAAATGAGGGCAGACAAGCAGTGAGGAATCTAGAAGCCAAGAATGATGAAGAACATTTAGAAGAGTTGGGTATGTTTCATCTGAGGAAGAACCAATTAAGGGGTATCTCAGAGAGGTCATCCCGTATCGTAGCTCAGACTTGTTCTCTGTTGCTCCAGGAGGCAACATTAGACCAATGAGTGGAGAGTAGAAAGGAAACTTGAGGGGAATAGGCTTTGTCTAAATCAGCAGTAGTCCCCATGGTTCCCATGAACACCAGCACCCTCTTGGTCATCTTTTGTAGGTTATGTGTATATGAGAAAGAGGAAAGTATATGAGTGAGGGATCCAAAATGAGAGAGAGAGAGAGGTGGAGTGGGGAGAGAGGGGAAATGGGAAGAAAAAACACATGAGCTGAAGAGAAGAAAAAGCGTCTGCTTCCTGTAAAATAGGTTCTGATGATACTGAAAACTGTGGCTTCAAAGGAGTTCTTTTATGTATTGTCTCTTAAACTCCACCTTGCTTTGTATTCACTTCTGGGGACATTTTGCTTGTCCTTTATGACTAGCCACATCTCCCATGAGAGTAATTTTTGGTGGTGTGCAGGAGTTTCTCACATTGCCAGTTGTGCCTAGTAATTACCTACCCCTGGGCTAAAAATTAGGAAGAACTGCCTAATTTTAAGAACAGTTTGAAAGTGGCACAGACTGAGAAGAACACATGTTAACAAGCCATGGAACGCTAACTGCTTATTCAAGGAAGCAGAAATATGGGTAGGAGGTAGAACAAAACCCAATGGCTGGAATGCTGAATAAAGAGCACTACAATGCTTTGTTATCAATCCTGCCTGGGTGTCTCTGTGTGTCACAAAGATATAAGCATAGATCGAGCATGCTGCCTAGTGAAGTGCAAATCACAAAACATTCACCAAATTTCTCCAGATTCCATTTCAAAGCTATTTTGACCCAGGCCTGCATCAGATTGTGATCTTTGTTCTTTTCCTTTTGCACAAAAATCCATATGTATTTTTGTAGACATCGTTCCAAATCAGTTGTATTCATCTCTGACATTTATGCATTCTTTTCCATTTGATTAAAATAGTTCATGCACATGTTTTCAATGTATGTATGCTGGTGAACACATTCTGTTGGTTTGTGAATGATCATGATCATTGCAAGCTTCAAAATGTGAGGGCTTTCTCTGCAATGTTTGAGTCTATGTTCATTTTGGAGGAACTGGGGGCTTTGATAAAAAAACAAACAAATTGAAATGAATCTCTCATACAATCCTAGTGGATGTATAGAAACATAGACACAGAGCGAGTCAGAAGGAGCCTCCCGGGCCATCTAGTCTGACCTCCAGCGCAGCCGGCTCTGCTCACGACATGCCCACCATGTGGACGTCCAGCCTATCCTTGAACACCCTCACCGATGGGGCCTCAACGACCTCTCATGGAAGCCCATTCCACACTCTTGGGGTCCTAACTGTCAGGAACTGCTTCCTGGCATCCAAATGGAACCTTGGCTCCCTGAGTTTTGCTCCGTTGGAGTGCGTCCTGCCTTCCTCTGCAGGGGAGAACAGGTCTCTACCCATCTCCGTATGACCAACAGGTCCCCTCTGACTCTCATTTTCTCTAGGCTGAAGAGACCCAGTTCCTCAGTCTCACCTCATACCCCATCCCCTGCAAACCGGCCACCAACTTTGTGGCCCTACACTGCACTGACTCTAATCTGGCTATATCCCTTCTGTAATGAGGGGCCCAAAACTGAGCACAATACTCCAGTTGCGGGTGCACCAGAGTTGTATAGAGTGGTAGCAATACCTCTCTTGATCTAGAAGCCACACTTCTGGCTATGCACACAAGGGTGGTGTTTGCCCTCTTGATCACCACATCACACTGCTGACTCATGTTTAGCCTGCAGTCAACCAGCACCCCAAGGTCCCTTTCACAAGTGCTGCTCTCCAGCCACTTGTCACCTAACCTGTACTTATGACAGCGATTCCTATGCCCCAAGTGCAAGACCTTGCACTTATCCACATTGAACGCCATCTTGTCTCCTGCCCACTTCCATAGTCTGTCCAGATCCTTTTGGATCTGGAGTACCTGCTCCTCAGTTGTGGCCACTGCTCCAGTTTTAGTTTCATCTGCGAATTTGATCAGCAGACTTTTCCCCAGTCTGGCCTTCAGTTGGCCAAAGTTGGCCCTCTTGAAGTCCCAGTTTCTAGTGCTCGACCTGCTGCACATCCCCAGTCCCTATCTCAAAGCAAAGGATGGAAAGATCATTCGCATTCAGAGCTCCCCTAATCTGTACTTCATCTATCAGCTCCTCCCTATTGGTCAAGACCAAGTCAAGGATGTTTCCCCCCCTCGTTGCCTCTTGGACCCTCTGTGTGAAAAACCCTCCCTCTATAGCTTCTAGGAAGTGACGTGACCTATCTGGCTGTCACCGCTGAGTGAGTCTCCCAAGTAATATCTGGGAGATTGAAATCTCCCATAATTACTGTGTCCCTCCACAGAGATATTCTTAGAATCTGGCCTGTCAGGACATCATCCAGGGTCTCATGTTGACCTGGAGGGTGATAACATACCCCCACTGTCAGGTCTCTTTCCCTGTCAAAACCCCTAAGTTTCACCCAGACTGCCTCTACCGAATCCCCATCTGTGCTGCATTCTATCTCACTGCATCCTATCCCTTCCCTGATGTATAAATCCATCCCCCCACCTCTCTTTCCTTTCCTGTCCTTTCTAAAAAGGTGATACCCTTCTATGTTCACATTCCAGACTTGCCTTTCATCCCACCAAGTTTCTGTGATTCCCACCAGATCGTATCCTCCTATTCCCAGGAGAGCTTCAAGCTCTTCCTGCTTATTACCCATGCTCCTAGCATTGGTGTACATGCACCTCAACTCCTTCCCACCACTTCCTTTCCTTGGGGTCCCCAGCCTCCTCCTTCCTCCCATCCTCCCTGATACCTGCCCCCTCTCTGTAGGAGTCCTGTCAGTCCCTGCAGTATCTCTAAAACCCTGCTCCCAGAGCCCTGATCCTCTCCTCACACTTGTCCAGTGCAGACTTTCTGGGGGGCCTGAACCCATCCCCCCCCCCGACTCAGTTTAAAGTCTTCCAGACGAAGCTCGCTAGAGCATCTCCAAAGGACCTTTTCCCCATCCCTTGTAACCCATCCCTTGCCAGAAGTCCATTGGCAAGAAACCAAGTGCCGTGGTTGAGGAACCCGAAGCATTCCTTCTGGCACCACACCCTAAGCCAGTCGTTCACCTTGGAGACCCTCCTATCCCTTCCTGTCCCAAATCCCCGGACCGGTAAATTAAACAAGAAGGCCACTTGGGCCTTTAGCTCCCTGAGTTTCTTCCCCAAGGCCTTGAAATCCCTGGTGATCCCGACCACACCCTGCCTGGCCATGTTGTTTGTGCTCACATGGATCACCAGGAGTGGCTGGTGACCCCCGGAGCAAACAAGATGCTCCACTCTGTCCTTCACATGCTGGATGTGTTCGCCCTGCAGGCAGCAAACCTCCCTTGTCTCCAAGTCGGGCGGCACACTACCGCCTCAGTGCCCCTCAGCAGGGGGTCCCCAACAACAATCACCTGCCACCATGTCTTCCTGGTGGTGTTGGGTGGCCATGCCCTGGCCCTCGCCTCTCCTGCAGTGGCCCCCTTGCCACTGGTCATCCCAGGCTGGGGGTCCTGCTGGTCCCCCAAGGCCTCATCAGCCCCAGCCTCCCCAAGTGGAGAGAACCTGTTTCCCAGCTCCAGATTGGTGCCAGGAGAAGGAGGAGGCCGTGCTGGCCTCCTCCTCCTGTGGGTGACATACCTCCATGTCTCCGCAGCTGCTCCTCCGGTGGTCTTTCCCTCAACCCTCTGTCCAGAGGGGGGCTGCTCCGGGGGAGCCTGGAGAGCTCTTTCTGCCCTCAGGCACCTCACCTCCTCTTCTAGCAGGGTCACCGAGGGCAAGTGTATCCCTGCCTCTCCTGGGAGAGAAGGGCAAACATGTCGCAGCTCTCGCAGTGGACAGCAACACCTGTGACTCCCACCAAGGCCATCTCCTGGTGGGCCATCGGTAACCCTTCCGAGACCTTACCTTGGTCCCCTGCCTTGTTAGTCCTGCAGTTCCTCTCACTCACCCAGTTCTCCCAGACAAAAACCCACTCGCATACACACACAAGGATAAAATAAACTTAAATTTATAAAATAAACTTAAATTTATAAAATAAACTTAAATTTAAATTGGAGGAAAAACAAAGCACAGCACAGCACCAAAAAAAAACAAAAAAACAAGGAAAGCAAAGCAAAGCAAAGCAAAGCAAAGCAAAGCAAAGCAAAAAGGGAAAAGGAAAACCTCTGCGTCCCAGAGAAGGGAGTCCCCAGACAGCCCAGGCCACAGGTAAGGGATGCAGACAAGGGACGACGCCAAGTGGCCAGAGCCAAAAGGGCTTGCAGTGGCTGAGCGTGGCCTTATCAGTCCCTCAGGCTGGTGGCCCTGCCTGTCTGCTTCCTCCTGGCCCCTCTGGCCTCTCTGGCCCTGCCCCCTTCCTCTCTGCTGCTCCTGGCCCTCTGCTTCCCTGCCCAGCTCCTACCTTGCCTTCACCAGTCCCCTGGCCACTCAGCCCTCTCTCCCAGCCTGTGCCTCTGCTGCTCTGCCAAAAGGCCAGAACCAAAAGATGCCATTAGAAAGCTACAATATCTGTAGTTCTCTAATACAATAGCAATTAAACATAAATGCCAATAACCATTGGAGAAGCCACTTGGCCTCACTTTCCTCACGTTATCTAGTGTCAAAGCTTTGGATTTGAAATTTATGACTGAATGTGACTGTATGCCTATACCTACTTGTATTAAGAAATGAGGCGTAAGTTGATTTAAAAAATTGACAATTGCAGAAATTCACGTCTCCTGTTCAAAGCCTGGATTTCTGTATTTTTCTCATTATCCCCTTTTGTTTTGCTTTGTCAAGTGCACATGCCTGTTCGAAGGTTACTGTGTGTGTAATCAGTGTAGGAATCAATTAGATTAAGGGAGATCTGAGCCTGCACATTTCATTTTATGAGAATCCCTATGGGTGTATGTATACATTTTTGTGTGGGTGTGCATATTCTATTTATATGTAAATAGGAGCCTGCATCTTAGGAACAGCTGGAGATTTTTCCAAAGTTATTAGAAGCAAGGACTCTCGCTTTCAAACTCTTCCCTAAATTAGTCCTCATCTGTCTTCTAGCATCTTTATGATAATAAGTTTTTCCTGAATTTGTCTGTGGAGGTGGTGATATACAACAAAGAAAACATGACTGGATCATAGCCAGGACTATCAAGACAGGACAATGTTCCACCAGTAAGGGATGCATCCATTCATCTTCCATTGATACATGGATGCATTTATTCAGCAACCTTTCCTTTCAAAGCAATTTTTACTCTATCACAAATAAGGTTCCCTCAGTCTGAGACATATATTCATCCCTTAGTTATTAAAAATGTGGTTGCTGCTTTGCAACTATAAATCCCGCGGTTTTCTGATAATTTACAATAGTGCAAATAGAAGAAATATTAAATATAAGTTTCAGTTCACTACAACAGCATGCCAGATAAATATGCATTATTTATCCATTATTCCATTGCCTGGGGCAGGATGAATCCGAAACAGAACAGAACTGGAGGTAGGGGATGTAGAATTGCTATTTTGTTCAAGAAAAGGTTATAGGGTCATATCAAGATGTACATAGATGGGGTCATGGCATTTCTAATGACCAATAAAAAGGATAACAAGAACTGAATCAATTTTACACACTTGAAGGCAATACAGAATTTAGTTGTCATGTTAGCAACCAAGACAAGACAACATAATGCCAAACTGAGACACATTTGTTGTTGTTGTTGTTAGTCGCAAAGTCATGTCCGACCTATCGCGACCCCATGGACCACATTCCTCCAGGCCTTCCTGTCCTCTGCCATCCCATGGAGTCCACGCAAGCTCATACCAACTGCTTCAATGACTCCATCCAGCCACCTCATCCTCTACTGTTCCCTCCTTCTTTTGCCACCTATTGTTCCCAGCATTAGGCTCTTCTCCAGGGAATCCTTCCTTCTCATTAGGTGGCCAAAGTATTTGAGTTTCATCTTCAGGATCTGGCCTTCTAAAGAGCAGTCAGGGTTGACCTTCTCTAGGACTGACTGGTTTGATCGCCCTGCAGTTCAGGGGACTCTCAGGAGTCTCCTCCAGCACCACAATTCAAAGGCCTCAGTCCTTTTATGCTCAGCCTTCCTTATGGTCCAGCTTTCACAGCCATACATTGCAACTGGGAAAACCATAGCCTTGACTATATGCACTTTTGTTGGCAGGGTGATGTCTCTGCTTTTTAGTATGCTATCTAGATTTGCCATAGCTTTCCTCCCCAGGAGCAAGCATCTTTTAATTTATTGGCTGCAGTTCCCATCTGCGGTGATCTTGGAGCCCAGGAAAATAAAAGCTCTCACTACCTACATTTCTTCCCCATCTATTTGCCAGGAAGTGAGAGGACCAGATGCCATGATCTTAGTTTTCTTAATATTGAGTTTCAAGCCAACTTTTGCACTCTCCTCCTTCACCCACATCAAGAGGCTCCTTAGTTCCACTTCACTTTCTGCCATGAGAGTGGTATCATCTGCATATCTGAGGTTGTTGATATTTCTCCCAGCAATCTTAATTCCAACTGGTGATTCATCTAGCCCTGCCTTTCTCATGATGTGCTCTGCATATAAATTAAATAGGCAGGGTGACAGTATACAGCCTTACCGAACTCCTTTCTCAATTTTGAACCAATCAGTGATTCCATATCCAGTTCTCACTGTTGCTTCTTGTCCCTCATATAGGTTTCTCAAGAGACAAATAAGATGGTCTGGTACTCCCATCTCTTTAAGAACTTGCCACAATTTGTTGTGATCCACACAATCAAAGAGTTTAGCGTAGTCAATGAAGCAGAAGTAGATGTTTTTTAGAACTCCCTAGCTTTCTCCATGATCCAGCGTATGTTGGCAATTTGATCTCTAGTTCCTCTCCCTCTTCGAAATCCTGCCAGTACTTCTGGTAGTTCTCAGTCTACATACTGCTGGAGCCTAGCTTGTACGAATTTGAGCATCACTTTGGTAGCATGTGAAACAATGGTGCGGTAGTTTGAACATTCTTTGGCATTGCCCTTTTTTGGGATCGGAATGTAAACTGACCTTTTCCAATTCTGCAGACAGTATTGAGTTTTCCAAATTTGCGGGCATATTGGGTACAGCACTTTTACTGCATCGTCTTTTAAGATTTTGAGGTGACAGTATTCCAGCAGAGCTCATCGTCTTTGAGTAGCTCAGCTGGAATACTGTCACCTCCACTAGCTTTGTTGTTGCTCAGACTTCCTAAGGCCATTTGACTTCACATTCCAGGATGTCTGACTCGAGGTCAGTGACCACGCCATCGTGGTTATCAGGGATATTATGCTCTTTCTTGTATAGTTCTTCTGCCTCTGTTTTGGTCCTTTATCATGCCCAACTTTGCATGAAACGTTCCCTTCAGATCTCAAATTTTCTTGAAGAGATCTCTGGTCCTCCCTATTCTATTGTTTTCTTCTATTTCTTTGCACTGCTCATTTAAGAAGGCATTCTTATCTCTTCTAGCTATTCTTTGGAATTCTGCATTCAATTGGGTGTATCTTTCTCTTTCTCCCTTGCCTTTTGCTTCCCTTCTTTCCTCAGCAATTTGTAAAGCTTCCACAGTCAGCCATTTTGCTTTCTTGCATTTGTTTTTCTTTGGGATGGTTTTAGTTCACTGATTCCTAAGATGTCAATGTTCCGTCTTGTCATCTCTTGTTTGACCACATCCAGCTTGCCCTGATTCATGGATCTTACATTCCAGGTTGCTATGGAATATAGATCTTTACAGCATCAGACTCTTCTTTCACCACCAGATATATCTGCAACTGAGTCTCCTTTCGGCATTAACCCAGTCGCTTCATTCTTTCTGGCGCTACTAGTACTAGCCCTCTGCTCTTCCCCAGTAGCATATTGGACACCTTCCGACCTGAGGGTCTCATCTTCTGGCGTCATATCTTTTTGCCTTTTGGTACTGTCCATGGGGTTTTAATGGCAAGGATACTGGAGTGGGTTGCCATTTCCTTCTCCAGTGGATCACGTTTTTTCAGAGCTCTCTGCTATGACCTGTCCATCTTGGGTGGCCCCGCACGGCATAGCTCATATCTTCATTGAGCTATGCAAGCCCCTTTACCATGACAAGGCCGTGTTCCATGAAGGAGTGAGACACATTAATCATACATAAATAGGAGTTTCTAAAGACATGCCTAAAGTTTAACTATTAGAGAAGGTAGAAGGATGAGGTTTTCTCTGAAATAGTTATTGGAAGCAAATATTTTTATAAGCTCAGAATTTATTACATTGATGGTTGCAGGTTATCCTTTTGGAATCATGGCTGTGTACACACACACACACACCAAAGATAATAGAACAAGTTCAAGATATATTTAGAGCTGAACTTTTCAATTACTGCCCTCATTAGTAATTGCTCTCTCTCTCTCTCTCTCTCTCTCTCTCTCTTAACAATATGACTAATAATCAATAAGAGGTTTCTTATTTGGTTTCTTGAAGTCTAGTTGTTTTCTAGAGAGAGGCTAGTAGGAACAGACAAATCTTTCATTTCACTGGCAATAAAATTCACATTTTTTCTGGCACAAACTCATTCTATCATTTTTCTGCACCAGTTTCTGAATTCACACACGTATTTCAAGCACAGTTTTGGACACAGTAACTAAATATATACGCACTGTTTACAAGTTGCTTTCTCTATGCTATTTTCCTTAGATATGTATTTGCATAATAATTTCTTAATCAGAAATATTCAGAGAAATAAAAAATAATAATTGTGTTCATCTATGCATGTTAGTTTTGGAGCAAGAGTAAACTTGGTTCATACTAAAAAATGAACCAAACACACACCTGTTCTATCCCTAGAGACAATTAGGTTGCAGTGGTTCTTGTTCCTTTCCTTTAAGAAGGAATCTGTCTTCCAAGATACTACTTGCCAAAGGCCTTTTTAATCAGGAGCACATTTAGTAAATTGAAGGGTTTAACTCTAAATGTTACAAATTTCATAGTAAGATTTAGTGTTATCACCCCACAATCTTAATATAAGTTGGGCTATACGTAAATAATGGTGCATTCCTGTGTATATGTTTCTGTCTAAACCAGGGGTCTCAAACTTGCAGCCCACAGGCCACAAGATATTTTGTGGCCCCCACTTGATATCAGTTTAGTGATAGTGCGCCGGTGGCGCCCGGGCTGGCCTCCAGGAGCAACGCGGGATGAACGGCCCACCACCACCACCGTGGTGGAATACTTGATGCGGCCCAGACTCTACTTCCAGTGGCCCCCAGGTAAGTTGAGTTTGAGATCCCTGGTCTAAACATTAATATCACTGCATCCTAACTAAGTAACTAACAGAACAGTCCTATGTATTGATCTTCTAGACAGACCACCCTTCTAGACAGGATTTTCCAGATTCCCAGATCCAAAGTCAGAAATGAGCTCTAACCACTGGGAACCCTCCACCTTTCCTTGCAGTAGTGCATAAGGAACTTCAAGATCCTACTTAAGGGATCCTGTGCGCAAGTGTGTTAACAGGGTGGACTAGATGGACCATTAGTCTGATCCAGCACAGTTTTTCTTACGTTCTAACGGTAATGTATATTGTCAAGATAGTCAGAACTGACCAAGAGCTGATATTTGCACATTCCAATTTGAAGTTACCCTCATCGGACTGCACAGATATTTCAAGAGATAGAAAATAGCTACTATTTATTTATTTATTTATTTATTTATTTATTTCTTTCAGTTGGGATTATCATCATCATCACCACCACCACCACCACCATCATCCCATGTGGGAATCACGGGTTTAAACATTCCTTCTCCAGGTACAATTTATGCAATAATTGCATTTTTGAATGCATATATACACACACAAACCTATGAAGCTTAAAAAGAAGTTTGCAATAGCAGCCAAGAAACATGTATTTTGTATGAATACTTTTGGATTTAACAGACTATGAGTAAAGAAGCCTTGCATTGCGCTGTTTCTAGGACCTCCATCCTTCTGAAATGTTACATAGATCTGTTTCATACATGTGCACATGCTTTGATTGCTTATGGCTAAAGATGTGAATTGACCTGACTGAAGGGAGTGAGTGTTCAGGCTGGATGAACTGTGCCCAAGGCATCTGATCTGTGACTACTCTTTCACTCAGTTCAATGACTGTGTGATGCTGTAATCTTCAAGTTACTCATCATGGAAGTGGTTGTAAATGAGGTTGTAGTGCCTAGGAATGGCATAAAATATTCTTTTGCTTGTGATGGAGCAGCAAATTGTGTTCAACATGTCCTGAGTTATTTTGGCATCAGAAAGAGAAATTCTCCAAGCCCTTGCCTTGACTGGAAAGGAAAAGGAACACATTGTTAACCCAGTTCTTTCTGTTCCTCCAAGACAAACAGGTCTTTTTGATCCATCAACCACTCATATTGATTTTTTTTTTGGGGGGGTGGGAGGGAAGGAAAATATAAGTCTACTTTTTTAAGTGCTAATTTGCATTTTCACACATTCACAAATGCAGTAATGCATGTTCATTAGTGGGAACTGGAGCAGATCTTTATTTTCCCCTTCTCTTTTATTTTTGTACTATTTAATTCATGCATAGTTCTAGAAGTTAAAAAAACTGAATGCAAGTTTGTGGAATCTATGCATCAAATTAATAGGAATCTAAATACATTTGAAGGTGTTGCAGAGTTCTCCAACATCCCTGGGAAAAAAATAACAATAACAAGTTACATTCGTGATCCTGTACAAATCTGTGGGAGAGTGTTCCACTGCAAGTGAAGGATTTACAGGGGAGCAAACTACCCATTCACACCCTTCATCCCCAGCCTCTCACTCCAGTCCAGTCCAGATGAGGAGGTGGTGGTGAGGATGAGAAGGAGCAGATTCCAGGGCCTCACTGCTCACAGGCTCATGGCCTGTCAAGCAAGCGGGTGGTAGCAATGAAGAAGCAGCAGAAGCAACAAGCAATCCTGTAATGGTGGTAAAAGCATAGCCTCTCTGAGGAAGAAATCCATCAACCCATTGAGAGTCTCTTGCTTGAAGGTTCCTTAAAACATGGAGCTAAAACTGCTTCTGAATAAACATTCATGGGATTGCACTGCCCAGAAATGAAAATGTCAGCCTATTCATGACACCCAAACGAGTTGCCTGTGGCAGATGACTCGCTCTAACAACAGGACTTTCTCTTCCAGGCTTTACAGGTAGTCTAAATGCTCTTTAATGCCATTAGCCCATTGTTCTAATACCAAGCTGATATGAAACAGTCCCCTAGATAGCCATGAATCCCGATCAGCGGCGGTGTGCTTTCATTTATCTATGAATCTGGTGTAACTGGTGTGATGCAAGCAAGTGGGATTTATACTGCCAAGAAAAAATAGAGGGAAAAGTAAAAGGGAAGAGAGAGAGGAGACAGAGGCAGAAGCAGAAGCAGAGGTGGAGGCATATGCAATTGGAAATTAATGCGATAAAGCTCTCACGAAGCATTGGAATCAAAACAAAAGGTGGTCAGATCTAAAGTTTTCTGATGGCAAAGGAATCTGTCTCGTGTATTTTAGTTGCATGGTCTTCCACTTTTAGATGCTATAAACAACCCCAAGGATGTCTTGTTAATTTTCTTTGTGACCTTATTACCCAGGTTTGCATGATCACCAGGAAAAGAAGCATTCCTTGCCCTGTGCTTGCTGGTCATGTGCAGTAAGTACTGTTATGCAGGTAGGCTGCCATGTCACCTGAATGTGCCAAAGCAGATGGAGTGGGCAGCTTCACAACCACCCCAGGCTCATGGCTTGTATGGTTATGGTGCTTTTGGAGGATCCTTCTACCCAAACCTCAGCAGCCTCAAATAACATGGCAACCCACACTCTTTCACTGGGCAAATCATATGGCAACTGGCATGCACAGGATGGCTAAAAGAAGCCACCATTCTTTCTTTTCCCTGGTGATCAGTGGACACAGTAAATATATGATTGGTTTTGATGTCAAGATGGTTCACAAAAAGATGAAGTTTCTGGAGCTAACTTATGCACTGCACTGCAGCTGTCTATGCATAAGCACAGCCTGATGGCCTTATTTCTATTGGAAAGAAGAAAAAGAAAAGTCCAATGTCTATTTGTAGTTTTGGTGTGACTTTTTTTGCCATGGTCTTTGTCTTCTATGATAAATACGGTGCTTTAATTCAGAAAAGCAAATCCAGGACACATTTCATATGAAGCTGCCTTCTATCAATGCTCAAATATTCTGTCCCAATGTGATCCTCTTTCAGTGGCAGCACTTCTTCAAGACCTCAGAAAGAGACCTGGCTGACATGTCACCGCCACCTATCTTTCACAGGAACCTTCTTACAGCTGTTTAAAATGTGTAGGCTTGCCTTGTTGATTTCTCAGTCTGTTTCGGCTGTCATAGGGAGCAATGAAGTAGAGAAGGTTGTTCCATGAACGGTATACATGACATAGCTTGTTTTTAGACTATTGCATGAGAACTTGCTCAGGAAAAAAGAGAGGGAGGGAAAGGTTTTTGATGCAACTTACCTTTTCTTTCTCTTGCTTTCTCTTTACACCATCCAGTAATTTCTGCTATTTATCTGGCTTGCTGTATTTTAAAACTGTCAATTCAGCATTAGACTTTGCTGGCACTTACAATAAAAGTTAGTGTGCCTTATTAGCGAAACACGAGATTGTGAATATGCTTTATAACTAAGTCTAGTGGGCAAAAGGGGATCTTGAGCCATGCATTTGAAAGTAGAGGGACGTCTGATGAACTTCGTTCTATTTTTGCAACAGGACCTGAGATCATTCATTCATGACCTATGAAGTAAGTGTATGATATTCAGAGACATACCTTTAGTATTAACATGTGGCCATGACTTCAGTGCATGAAAAGTCATGGCAGAGTTGTTCTACTGGACTCTTTATAAGATAACACACACTGGTCATGTATGCACTGATTCATGTATGCACTGATGCACTGATTTGTATGTACAGTTTATCAGCTGTACACTTTTTTCGCAAACTATACAACAACTCTTTGAAAAGTACAAATTTTAACACACAACTGTATTCTAGTTCTGGTTCAACTTTGGTAAGTGTGAATTTGGAAGGTTCTCATGGCAATGTAAACCAAATTTCTTACCGATCCCTACTTCAGATAACTGTTCTATGAAAACTTTATGTAAATAGTGTATTTCTAACCTATTTTCTTTCAAACTGTGCACTTTGGAACATACATTATTATTTTCATGAGCTAACTGCATCAAAATATTTGGGGAGTGGGAAAGCCAGAGATAACAAAGTTTTGCTCCAAGAAGTGTAGATCAGATCCATTAATCCTGAAATGCACATAAATTGAATTTTTCAAGCCACCCACTCTGAATCAGTTGTGTAGATTGAATTTCCCATGCCCTTGAACATTTAATGCCAAATTGAACCATATGTAAACAACTCATTTATTTTCATAGGTATTTCCAAATATCTTCAGGCTGTGAAGAGAAAAGAAATGGTGCCAAATTCTGAAATGTAGTATTCTGTGCTGACTTTTCTTACTCATCACCAACAACCATAACTCTATTAAAGTAAATGAAGATATATCATGAACTGCGTGATATTTTACAAGCTGATTTCATTTTAAAGCCTAGATAGTCTTCCCTCCCACACCAGACACACACAGATACACCCAGGATAATGTGAAGTTATCTATCCATCTCCTCTCCTCTCCTCTCCTCTCCTCCTCTCCTCTCCTCTCCTCTCCTCTCCTCTCCTCTCCTCTCCTCTCCTCTCTTCCTTCCTTCTTTTCCTTCAAAATTTTCTTCCTTTCACAGTGGTGAACAGCAAAAATCAAGTAAAAATATTTCCCTCTTAACATATACAGATAAAATCTCTTCAACAAGAACAAATTAGAGGTTAATGCTTAAAAAGTCTAATAATTGGCACAAAGCTCCCTTATGAGATAAGAATGGCCATCATAATTTTTCTAATGATCTTGGCCTACAGCCATCTAACTCTAGAGCTCTGTGTTTGCCAGATGTCTTAAGCTTTCTGCAATGGGTTATGTTGGGTATCAGAAAAGAGCACATGTCTATTGAGTTTGGTTTATCATCCAGTGGTTTTCTGCAAACCACCATTTGTTGAGATGGACTCGTGATACCCCGAAGCATCGCCCAGCAGTTTTTAAAATGAACACTGTCTTAAAAACTATGGAACCGGGACAGACCAGACTTTGTGCAAGTGCACACACCATGACAAGCCACAGTGGTTACTTTTGCTGGGTGTTCTGTTGTGTCATTGGTCCACATATTGAGGCTGGATGGCTATAGCAATCTCTGGAGTTGCTGATACCACATGTTGCATATCAGGCCCTGGAAATCACAATCCTGTGTTCAGACTTCCCCACAAGCCAGGGTGTGACAAAAAACCATGGAACAAACTGTTTTTGTTGTTGTTTTTTTCTTATTGTGGCTTCTGAAGACCAAAGGTAGCATGCTGAAATTGGACCACAGAGCTCAGACAACACAGCAGTCCAACAGGGTAACCCTCACCTCCACCATGGCTTGCCATGTTGTCTGAAGCCAGCCAGAGAGACATATTGAACTAAAGGGTGCTGGCATTCACTGTATCAGTCTTCAGTGATTAAGTTATACCCAGTCAGCAGCTGAGACTGCTCATTAGTTTCTTAGTGTAAGCTGGTGGTGTACAAATCCGCACAGATTAGTAATATTGTGCCAAGATAAGCTGCACTGTAAGGCACAGCTATCAACTGAGGGGCATTATAATGGCAAAGGCAAGGCACTCCTTGCCCCCCTCCCCCAGAATGAAATGGAGTTGTCTCTGCGGGCATCTTGTGATCCAACCAGCAGTGCAGGTGGAACAACCAGCAGTGCAGGAAAGCCAACAATGGAGGTGACCCCATGGACCCCTCTGCTTCTAGGAGGTGTGAAGAGGAGGCAGCGTGGTCCAAAGAGGAGTGCAGGCCCTTGCTGTATGAAATGGAAAGGCAGAAGCACTATGTCGAAATCAGAGAAAAGATACACACACGTGTGCTCACATGAAGTACCAGCTGAAAATGCCTGGAGTTTACTCTGAGCTCACTTGATGGCCTATCACTGCTGCTCCTGCTTGCTGGCAGTGTTTTTCTCCTCCTGAGATTCTTTCAAGATGTGCCTCAAGAAGAAGAGAACAGGAAAATGAAAGAAGGAAATCTTTGCAACCTGACGGATGAATCGCACAGCCCCAAACAGTTAGCAGCTCTTATCAGCAGAAGAGGGAAATTTCCATTGTTTGTGCCTTTGGTGTCACTTCAAAGAGCCTTAGCATGGCTGGTGGTCTAGTGACAGAGACAGTCTGACACTGGTGTAAACATCCTGATGGTCAGGCATCCTCTTTAACCATCCTGTGTTAAGTGATTCGCAGTTCAAGCCTTCTGCTTTCATTTGCTGGAAGTACTGGGAAGAACAAGAACTGCATGCTGTCACACCACAGTGGCAGCTGGGAAACTCACAGAAGGACTGTCGGTGTATTTTCCGCCCGTGCCTGCTACTTCTTTGAGCCTGCTGATGAGCTATCGCAGTGCAAACTGTCTTGTCATTTTCTGCAGCACTGAGCAATGTTTGCTTTAGATTTAGGAGGTGGAGATGGTGCTAGAGAAGCCCTCTAGCCGATGCGCTTAGGAGAAGGAGGGAAAGTCACTGGCATGGCACCATGGCAGCCCCAGCGTCCTCTCCCTTGCACCCCTTTCCCCTTCTCATATGGCCAGAGAACCATCTGCCACAGTTCTTTCCATACCAGCTGCAGTGGGAGAAGGAGGTCCAAGTACAAATCGCCACCTCTGAGGTCAGATGTGGAACTCTGAAGAATTGCATGGCCTAGAACTGCCAGGGACCGTATGGTCACTCTGTGAAACTCTGCACAACCTTGCCCTTTGCTTGAAAAGACTCCCAGAGTAGCTTGCATATGGTTTGTAAAACAAGACCATCTCTGTCCACAGGCTTCCAATCTAAAGACACAACACAAAAGGAAAGGATGTGAGGAAGGAAGAGGAAAACATACTATAGACGCAGACTCTAATTCTTAAAGTCAAATAGTTTTAACTTTTAGTTTAAACATGTAATAATTCAGCAGACTGTCAACAGCTAATTTGTACATTATACTAAAAATTATTGAAGTAATTAAAAGAGCTTTTATCACCAGCTGCAGAGATTTTTAAAGAAATCATCCTGTTCCCCTGAGACAATTTAACAAATCTGGCAATGCAGCGTGTCACAAAAGAATCTTCCCAAGAAATAAAAAGATACAATTTTGCTTATTTATTTATTTATTTATTTAAAATTTTTATACTGACCCATCACAGATGTCTTGGGATAGTTTACAACAGATTAATACAATAAAAATAGAAATAAGAATAACAGTTGCAGAACATCCAATATTAAAATACAAAACCACTAAATAAAAATAGTTAACAATTAAAATACTGGGAAAATAAAAAGGTTTTCTCCTGAAGCCAAAAGGAAAAAAGCAAAAAGTTGGCTGCACGTGAACTTCTCTGGAGAGTGTGTTCCACGATCAGGCGCCACTGCAGACAAGGCCCTCTTCTGGGTAGTCACCCTCTCGATCTCTTTCAAGGACGGCTCCCGGAGGAGTGCCTCTGACTCAGATCTCAAGGGGCAGGCAGGCACACAGGGGAGAAGGTGCTTTCCTTAAAGGAGAGCTTATCTAAATTTAACAGTAGCAAGATCAAAGAACCATGTCCTCCACACAACGGGCATCCAGAAGAAGGTGAACCAGATCTTCCATCTACTGACATCCAACAGATCAAAGCCTGTAATGTTGCTTCCCATCTTCCTTAACTGTCGTCTGGTGCCAGGTGAAGCAGCAGACAGACTGTGGAGGTGGTTCAATGTCAACTAAAACTTCTCAGAGTAACAATCCAAATACGGCTGTATCCTCTATTCTTGGATCCAGCTCTGCAATGCACATAATTTTCTTTTGCATTTTTGTTGCTAGTCATTATTATATCATCATTTCTGTAAAGCTAGATTTCTGTTGGGCTTTGTTAAATTGTATCACATTATTAGCAGTTTTAAAAGCCTGCAGCTGGATTACAAGCACTGGAGTTTGGCTATTGCAGATTAAGGTTACACATTGGATCAATTAGAAATTCCACTTTTCTGCCTTCAATCATTTGCAAGACTCTTTAAATAAATATGATATCCCTTGAGCACTGCTGGGGAGTGGTAATGTGAGATGACTGAAGTCAGTTATAGTTTTATTGATATGATTTTTAATTATTATTATTATGATGATTATTTGGTCTTTAAAGCATATGAGCACCTAGGGTACATTGTTGACATAATCGTGTTATTCTCATTTAAGATTAGAGCATATGAAAACTAGGAATGGAGCAAAGGTTGTTGGTGTGAGAAAAAATTCTTTGAGGAGACCCAAAATGCTGCCCCCAGAGAATGGCTCACCAGCCTTCAAGCACAACAAAAAATACGACCACATTCTGTCCTCTTGATCTTTGGCAGGGTGGAGTTAGCAAGTCGGATAGACTTGGTCAGCTGGTGTCATCATGGAACAAAGCCCCTGCATTGCCCCCACTCCAAACCGAGGAAGGAATAAGGAAGAAGACGACGGAAACATAGAAACATAGAAACAGAGCGAGTCAGAAGGGGCCTCCTGGGCCATCTAGTCTGACCTCCAGCACCAGCCGGCTCCGCTCACGACATGCCCACCATGTGCATGTCCAGCCTGTCTTTGAACACCCTCACCGATGGGATAGAAACATAGAACATAGACGGAAGACTTGCCGCAATCTCATTTAGCCCAGACTTCGATAGATCCTGAATACATATTCATTCTCCTTCAAATAAACATTCCATTTTGGGGTAACTTTGATGAATGGACAGCAGAATTCACACTTAAAGGGTTTGTACACCAACAATGTAAATTTTCACAGTGTGTTGGTACAGTATAGTGTCAGAATCCTGGAATCTCAATTTGAGAAGAGGAAATAAAACTCAGGTTCATAGTAAAGACCAAACGTCCAGACCATCTTGGCTTTATTGCATTACCCAGGTTCCTCACAGGTCCGTACTCACGATAATGCATTACCGGGCAGGCAGAGGTGAACTCTGCTGCAAAGCTTCAGTACCATTACAGGGCATTTATACTCTCTTGGTCACGTACACAGGTACAGGGCCATTGACGACAGAATGCAATCATTACAATAAGATTCTGAGATCATCACATACAGAACAGATAAAGGAATGTCAGTCAATCATACAGTGACAATGAGATTACAATATTTCTAATTGCAGTGTATTGACACTTTAGTTGAGTAACTTGAACCCAACTCCAGGTCTGCTTAGACATGTAAATTCAAGCTACTGAGGAACTCAGACCCTTATCTAGAATCTAGACATTCTGAATGACAAGGATACATGAAGCACTCTGGGCTAGGAAGATACTTCCTTGTAAACTGTGAATTCCAACAATGATTATTTACAATGTATATTTGAACTAAATGGCCTGTTTACTGCAGCTTACAGCTAAAGGTGAGAGAAAGGAACGGGGGGGGGGGGGGAGGAATGCCATTTTAAACAGTGACAGCTTGGTTTGAGAAGGAGTACAGGATTTGATCCCACAATACAAAAGCACACAGAACTAGTGTTTTTCTGACAGGATTTATCCAAATTTTCCCAACAACAGCTATGACATATGTATGATGTACATACAAGGGCACTAGTAAATTTCGCATGCACAGTGAGGTTGCTTTTCTAACTTTCAGTTCAAATTTGGGAGACACAGTGAAATTCACCATGGAATCTTTTTGCAAAGATTTCCATGATTGAGGTAAAATGCAATTAAAAAGTGTTGGGAAGGGGCTAAACATTACTAACAGATGTGGAGATAACTGAGTTGTCATTCAGGAGCCCACGCACACAAGCATTCCATGTATACATGCACAATGCCCCCAGATAGCATTATTCAGCAGGATTGTTGTGGCTGGGGGGTGGGGGCAGAAGAGAGGTGCAAAAAATGGGGGAGGAATTTGCAACAGTGCTACCTGACCCCCTTCAAAAATACCCCTCTCGACTTTAAAAGTCTGTTGCTAATTTCCATTCTCAGTCTGTATTGAATTGGTCTGTATCATTTCTTAACTACGTCACCTATCTTGAAATAAGGTGTTTTACTTCAGCTAGATTGATGAAGATGAGATGAAATCCTCTTGGAAGAAAATAAAATCACTCACCATCTTGCTTTCTCCAGAAAGTCCTTTTTGAAGGTGTTTTTGACCATGCTGCTGCCACCCCTTGGCCTCCCATGGTGTGTGTGTGTGTGGAGGGGGGAATTGCAACTGGGAGCCATTGAATATGTACCTTGGCCCATGATAATATCAGCTCAAAACTCTCCTTTGCAGAGTGGACAGGTCATTCCTCTAACACCATATTATACTTAGGAAATGCAACATGCACTATACTATCCAAAAGAAGGGACAATGATTGAGACAGACCTCTTGGCAACGTAAAGACAGTGTTCTGTTCTATGAAGTCCTATTTAAAGCAGATCTATTAGGAAGAAAAAATGTGAAAAATGTTTGCATCTCTCCCACCTTTTTACATAAGAACTGAAAGTAATCCAATGCTGCTTTATTCAAGAAGAGATCCACATGTGCAAAACAGAACCCATGCTTGAGGAGAGGCAGAACCAGACAGTCACAGTCCAGTTCTGTGCATTACTAATCAAGAAGAAGCCCCACTGAATTCAATGGGACTTACTTCCAAGACAATGTGATGAAAGATTAGTGAAACCTTCCAGAGTGGGGTGCTCCAACTCGTGCAGCCCCTGAGGTGTTGTTCTGTGGCCCACTTGCTGTTTGGAGCCCCCATCTCCCAATTAGATCACATGGACATGGTTGCAATGAGCTCTCCTGAGGCCAAAAAGTCACATGGGAGGATCCCTTGTTGGGGGCGAGGGACAGGGAAGAAGGGATGGGCTGTCCCCTAACCCCAGAAGAGAAGTGATTGTGCTTGGGCTGTGGTTGGAGAAGGAGCTAAAGCTATCTTACAGTAAATTCTACTTCATGTAACAGTTAATTAAAGATGTTATTTGTGTATATTAAATTAAATAAATATACTACAAACCTTTACGATATAGACATTTAATTCATGGTGCAGGCCCTGGATTCCGTGTTGAAGTTCTCATGTAGCTGCTGAGGTATGAAAAGTTGGACTGTCATGATCTAGAGCAGTGATGGCGAACCTTTTAGAGACCAAGTGCCCAAACTGCAACTCAAAACCCACTTACTTATCGCAAAGTGCCAACACTGCAATAAAACCTGAATATTGAGGTTTTAGTTTAGAAAAAACATCTCACAGCCAGTCCAAGCAAATAGATATATCTCCTTGGCAGCACACTGACTGGCCATGCAAAAGCTCGGACAAGGTGCGGCTAATGAGTCGCATCTCATGATGTCATTGCCTGGTGCTGCTACTCCTTTCCGAGCATGTGTATAGCCCCTATGTGCACTGTCATCTGATGCTTGGCTGCTGAAGCAATGCTGTGGCAAGTGGCTCGCGTGCCAACAGAGAGGGCTCTGTGTGCCCACTGTGGCACACATGCCATGGGTTCTCCATCACTGATCTAGAGAAAGAAAAGACCTTTCTGTGTGAAGCTGGTACTTGCTGTATCTACTTTCAGTTTTGTTACAGAACTGAGATATTTAGTTGATATGCTAAAGTGGAATAAGACTTATGCCAAAGTAGGAAATATGCTTTCTTCAATTTAAATAATAATAGCCTTTTTTCCCCCAACTCCACCCCAAGAAAGTATTCCTTAAAGACAAATAAACTGGAGCATCTTGACATCCACATTCAGCTGCATGCACTGGAGGCTTGTTTAAGGAAAGGACAACTTGCCTTTGTCGTACCGTCCTGCTCCCTACCACTCCATGAGTTCAACAAACACATATATTGAACAAGGGAAGTGAAGTCGCCTAAAGGGGAAAGATTTTTAAAAATCTGTTTTGTCTACTCTAAGTGGCTTTCATTTTGTTTGTCCATTACTTGTTATGTTTTCAAATGCCCCAGTGAAGCTCTCCCCCCACCATAATTGTGCTCCTTGAGATTATTTAAGTGGAAATGCTACAAATTACATCTGGGGCCCTTCACTTACAGAATGAATGCTCCCCCAATGGATTGTGCCTCAAATTGTCCCCCACAAAAACAGTGCATATTTCTGAAAATTGTGTATACAAGCATGAGAATTCAGGGGGAAAATAATTTAAATCCTAGAGACAGACATTTGAATGCATTTAATCTTCCCAGCTTTTCTTGTAAATTTCACACAAGCTTGGCTCCAGGTAGACTTAAGATAGATTTGAGATGCAGTTGGCAGTAAAGGCTGTTTATTGTGTTGCACATGATTTCCTTGCATTCATCGCATCTTGCAAGAAAATAACAACTAATAGAACTGAAAGGCTACCAGGTCATTACTTGGAAATTCTCAGTAGGAGACCCTGGACTACTAAGGAAACATTACCTGTTTTTATAATAGCTGATCAGACAGTTCTGCAATAAAGTATTGTCCTATAGAATGAAAAGAATAAAGAACAATAACTGGGCCAACCAATTTAGTGCTCTCGGCTTTTAATTCATAGCTGTCTAGGGGGAAATGCATACAATGGAATATTATCAGATGAAATTCCCTTTTTCTCCCCTTTCCTTCTCCCTGCAATTTGTACCTTCATTCATTTTTTACTGAAAACCAAGAGGGACATCCAAATTAGCAAAGCCAACTGAGTTTCTCTGAATTCCACCTTGAACTCATTCTGATTCATTCTCCCATCACTTTTAGAACTTTGGTTTTGGTTTTCTGCATAAGAATTATTTGTATGTGTGTTTTTCCAAATCTATGCATCATGTGTACTTTTTGAAATGAACATTTGTTTCCCCACAAAAAAAAGGGGATGTTTTCATGCATTTTTGCCCCTCATCGTCATTGTCAACCATTCAGTCATGATCAACCCTTGGCCACTCTATGGATCATTGCTCTCCACGCTTCTCTGTCTTGCACTCCTTCCTTCAAGACCGCCATGTCCATCCCAGTATCTTTATTGATGGTGTCCAGCCAACAGGTGCTAGGGTGGCCCCTTCTTTTCCTGCTAAGCATTCCCTCCCATGAGAGAGTCAGCTGTCATGCCATGGCCAAAGTATGACAATCTTGCTTGGTGATCTTGGCTTCAAGTGATTTTTTGCAGAGGCTTGTTCTAGGACTTCTTGGCTTGTGATTTTTGCATATATTTGTGAATGCATTTCTGCTGTTGCTGTTCTTGTTCTTGGAATTCTACTGGAAGCTCAGAACACTACAGAATTCAATCACAGCTTGCATTTAAGTCTGTACTTGGTTCCAGGTTGTACCGTTTGGCAAACATTGAAATGAGTTTCTTATAGATGAGCATACTTAGTTCTCAGGTCTAGATGAAATCATGAGCCTAGTAGCCTAAGAGAGCACATCAGAGTATTTCTGCTTTTGGGAAATGGTGCTGTGAAATATGTAAAGGAAATATTTATATGCATGGTTTGCTTCTCAGCTCTAATTATAATAGGAGGTAAGTACCATACTTCCTAGAGGGATTAGATTCAAAGTAATGATGCAGACATTTGAGCTATGTATGACCTCACTCACCCCTGCTCCTTCGCTGTCATCTTGGCAGCTGCAACTCAACTCTGCATTATGGATTTGAATTGCATCCATGATGAGCTCTTCCAAGCTTATGGCCATGTGGGAATCCAAAACCATAAATACATTCTATAACCAAGACACTTTACACATTTCTACTTCAATGAAGGATGGTGTTCATGTAGCTTTTATACGAGCACACACAGCTGGGGGATTATCCTCCCCTCCCCCAATCCACACAGAGAGACATCTTTGTCCAGCTGTCATTGAGACAGGATTCATTTATTTATTGTAAAATCTACTCTGCTGTTCATGCTGCTCCTGTGAAGTACCATGGTAGCCACACAACTGCTTTGTGTAGGAGATGCATCCACACTGACCTGGTGGCATGACCACTTTCATGGGAATGTAGGTGAACTACTTGCGTAGCACTTGATGTAACACAGAAAGCTTAAAAGGAATAAACAGGGTTGAATGGCTACGTGGGGAACCATAACATGCAAGGCACAATTCAATTCTATAGAGGCTTGATGAAAGCTGATTATAAAACAGTAAGATTTCAAACAGTTTGACAGATGTTAGATTGTGACTAGCCCTATTCAAGCATTCTCCTCATATTGTTAACTATATATATGTGAGGTCAGGGAATGCTCCAGCTCCGTACTGCATCCCTTCCCTCTCTTGTGCTCTCTTAATTACCTTCTATCTGTCAGGCATAAATGCCTGCAAAGGAGGCCTCTCCTCTTTTCTCATGAAGTCTCTTGCTGAAATTTTAGAATTCATTAATCTGCCTGAATCTGGGCTAAAGGATTCAACAGATGTTGGATTCCCACTGATCTAATAGATACTAGATCAGACCAAGAAATCTTGTTTTTCCCCGTTCAAACAGCAATATATGGTCTTCACCAAAGCAGGCTTTGGGCTTCAGAAACTGTGCACCTTGAACTGGGGACCTATTCCATAGGTACACACTATCTTTGTCTAGCTAGAAAATGCATTCTTCAGGAACAGATTGGTATCAGCATTTATAAATGGTCCATGAAGAAAACTCTCCATGAAAGAATAGTTTGACACAATTTCTCTACCGGCTGTTATTATGTTACCTTGTTTCATATTGTCCCACTTGGGTGACTCTTGCAAGGAGAAAGATGAAATATATTCAGATAAAAAAGAATATTTGAAATCACAACACACACATTGCAGTCACAGATAGAAAAAGGAAAGTCCCAGTTTACATATGGAATTGGCTGTATAATTGGCTATTATACAAGGATAATTTGATCTTGGCCACTGGCATTAACATAATGATCCAGCTATTTTTCTGTGATTTAGTGTGCTGGCAAATATTGAGTGCTGGACTTGCGCTGGGGAGACAGGAACTGTCCTTACACATGAAATTCTCACCGGGGCAGGATAGGCCTAGATGCCTTGCACCAAACTACCTCCTACAGGATGTTCATCTATTTCCATGGGTACCAACCTACATCCCTGTATCCTTCCATGGTGGTTAGCCCTGCCTATCCAATCCAGGATAGGGAACTAGAAAATGCCATTCTGATTTCCCACAATTGACTGATTGTATTCAGATTCCAGAATATATACCCCATTCTTCAGTCAGAAAGAATCCCAGAGAGGATTACAGATCGTCAAAAACCAGACAAACCCTGACTGCAGGGTTGACATTAGAAACATAGAAACATAGCAAGTCAGAAGGGACTTCACAGGCCATCTTGACTGACTGCCCAGCACAGGCTGACTCCGCTCATATAATACCTAACATGTGGGTGTCCAATCTTTCCTTGAACACCCTCACTGATTGGTTCTCCACCACCTCCCATGGAAGCCCATTCCATATCTTAGGGTTCCTAACCATCAGAAAGTACTTCCTGACATCCAACCTGAATCCTGATTTCTTCAGCTTTGCCCCATTGGAATACATCTTTTCTTCCCCCCCATCTGATCCTTCCTTGCAGGCTATCTTGCTCAGATAGATACTTATACAAACCTATCATAGATAATTTACCAAATGATTTAAATATAAATCTACGTTCTAACTACATGCATCAGCCACACAATATAATCAGCAACCATGAAATACAATCCAAAGGACCAAATACATATTTGCTGCAATTGACTTTGCATGAAGAATTCTCTATCAGCAACATCTTGCCATTCCAACTGCAGGGAATTGTCTGCATGAGGGTAGCTGAATACCAGCAATGAGAACAACCAAGGAGATAGCTACTCAATGTTCATAGCTCCCAGGCAGATCTGACAACCACTGGATGAATCAAAGCTACACTTAACCAGGAACAAGTCCTAAGTCTTCCAGAAGGGTTTAATTCTGAATGAGCACACTTCGGAATTGCACTGCATGACAATAATACTGCACACACCAGATTCAGTTGCACTGAACTCAGTGGGACTTACTTCCCAGTAAAGGTGCATGGTAAGAATCTAATCAATTGCTGCACAATTTGGCTCACCGGTTGGAATGTAAGATTGTGTGCATGAATTTGGGTAATAAACATATAGTTCTTAAAACTGCTCTTCATTTTCCCGCTATTGAATTCTGAAGAACCTAATCAGCAATAAGAGGTCAATTTTGAAACTTTGCTTGTCAGCAAAAGGGATTTGTTTTGCATTTATGAATGGATAATGAGCCAGCATCTTCTCTCCTCCAAGCTGAAAAGTCTCATTTCCCTCAATCTCACCTGATATGTCATCCCCGCAATCTGGCTATCAACCTTGTGACACTGTGCTGAACTGATTCTAGCTTTGCTATGTCTCTTGTGATGTGGAGTCCAGAACTGCGCACAGTACTCTAATTGTGGGCATGCTAGAGTCTTAGAAAGCAGGGCTAACACCTTTCTGATCAGGAAGCCACACTTCTGGCTATACATCCAAGGGTTACCTTCACCTTCTTAACTGCCACGTAACACTGCTGGCTTGCGTTTAGCTGTTGTTGTCAGCTACCCTGAGATCCCTTCCACAAGTGCTGATTTTCAGCCACTTGTCCCTCATCCTGTACCTGTGGCACTTATTCATGATTTGAAGTGCAAGACTTTGCACTTATGTGCACTGAATGCCATCCTGTTGTTCTTCACCCTCTTCCAGTCCGCCCAGATCCTTTTGGATCTGGAGTATCTTCTCCTCCATTGTGCCCATCACCCCCACTTTGGTATTGTCTGTGGATTTAGTTGGCAGACTGGTTATGCCCTCCTCCAGGTCATTGATAAAAAGGACAGAGTCGTAGGGGACTCCACTCATCACTGGCTGCCATCCTGATGATTCCCTTCTGCTTGTGGTCTATCAAACATGCCCTAATCCATCGGACAGTGTAACAATGTATCCCAAAGCTCATCAATTTCTCATCCAGGACATCATGTGAAACCTTGTCAATGACCCTGAAGAAATCCAAGTAAACCACATTCACCACGTCCTTGCCGCCTAGCCTCCTTGAAACCTTGTCACAGAACTCCACAAGGTTCATCTGGCAAGACCTAAGCTTGCAGGGCTGCCAACCTCCCTTCCCTATCCAGGGTTTCTAGAGCTTTCCCTATTACGAGCTTTTCCATTATCTTTCCTAGAATGGACAACACTTGCCACTCCCGCCATGGTCCTCTCCTGGTCTGGTATGGCCCACCCGCCAGCCAGCCTTATGCCTATTCAGTCCCGCCTTGTCCTGATCAAGCCTGGATACCCTCTTCCCTCAGGGGAAGCAAAGTCTCTGGGGAAGAGAGCCCCCGGGCAACCCATGCCACCACTAAGGGACACATACAAGGGACAATGCACTTGGCACATTGCCCTTAGTGCGTTGCTTGTCAGCACTGCCAAGGGCTGCTCCAGCCTTGTCATAGGCCTGGTGGGGGCCGAGCCCACCCCTCGCCTCACCATTCCCTGGTTGCCTGGCCTTTCTCTTGCATGCCCTGCACTCCCTCAGCTCCTCCAGCCCAACTCTCAGCCCTAAAGCAACTCCTGCTGTGCCACCACCGCAGGGATCTTAAAAGCATCGCAATCCAAATAATGAGTCACTTCTTGCATCCAGCTTTGCAGTGTACATTACCTTATTTTGCATTTTGATGTTAGCCATTATTATACCACCATTTCAGTAAAGCTAGATTTCTGCTGGGTTTAGTTACATTAGAGGACTGGACTCTGGCATAGCAGACCAGGGATCCAGTTTCTACTTGGCTGTGAAGCTCAACGGTTGTCTTTGGGCTACACAATGACACTCAATCTAATCGACCTCCTGCAGTCATTGTAAATGATCAAATGGATAAGAGAAGGATCCTGGATACCATCATGGATTCATTGGATAAAGAGGCACATACTGGAGCACATTTTTCAAAAGAATATATTTTCATCCACATACTTCAAAGGGACCCATGCTTCTTAATGCATTCTTTTGGTCAGTAAATCACAATGCAAGCTCAGAAATTTATGGACTTCAACTATAGTTTGTGTCCAAGCATGTGTCCAGGGTGCAAACTTGGTAAATCCTGATAAAAAAGAGCTGAAAAATATTCTCATGTAGAGAATGAACCTTAAGAATTACCCATCCAAAGAACCTGGACAGAAGACTAAACAAAGCATACTCAGCCTTACTGACTTCAGGGAGATGTACTGCATTCCTTGGGAGATGTGTGTGCATGCGTGTGTGCATGCACATATACAACATTTGTGCTGAAAGCTATCTTCTCTTGTCTTTTGTGATTTGCATGCCACCCAAATCTGGCAGGTCACAAATGGACACCCTAACACACATGCCATCAATTTAATCCCAGTTTTGCAAGTGGATTTTGTACTAAACTAAACTGGATCTTTCCGTTTGTTCTGCAGATTATAACATACAAATACTCAGATGCTATTTTGTGTTATCCTATTGGTGATTCTATGCAGATGGAAAAGCAGACAAAGATGTGAACTAAAGCTTTATCAGATAGCCTAATCTAGCTCAATAATTTAAGCAGATGTTAAAAGAGACAGAGAGAGAAAGAGATGACCACTTCTTTAGCATATCTACCAAAGTCAAATCTTTCTGATTCAATAAATAGTCTCAAAGCTCTCATTTAAAGTTCATCTTAATTTTGGAGAGATTAAAACTGTGGCAACTTCAAAAGCAACACAAAGAGTCTAGAGCACAAAGCAGGGTAGACTGGAGGAGGGGAAGCGAAAGCTCCAAAGGGTGACAGAACAGTGGAAAAGGCACCGCTGTATCTGTGACTTGGTCATTGAACTAGTTCAATGAATAGCACTGCAGTTTTTCTGCTTCATTGAAACCACAACAGTTTCTGACAAATCCCTTTATATGCTGAAGTGAAAAAAGCAGGGAGGGGTATTCTTATACATGTTTCCTTCAAGGAGGAATTTCAGCACAGCTCTTTAAAACTACATCAAAGGTATAAAATAATTGTAGGGCCTCCTCATTCAAATTAGTTATTAGTAGACTAAAAATATCCCATCTTCCTCTCTCTAACAAATTCCTGTTACATTTCAAGGGCCACACATGCATTCTGAGGACTCTTATTTATTCTTGTGTGTATTAGTATAAATGGGAAAATAGCCAATGGCTATTGCAAGTGCATGTATCTCATGAGAAGAGGAATGAACCATGAATGCAGAGAATAATAATGATCAGAAACAACGAATAAGAATATAACTTGAAAGCTTCCAATGCTTATTCCATTACATGAAACAAAGGTTCTTAATTGTAGCTTTAGAGCAGGCATTGGTAACCTCTGGCCCTATGGCCACAAGTAGCCCTTGGCCTAATTTCAAAAGCCCACTGCAAGTGATCAGTTGAGACACATGACAGTAGTGATCTGTCTCTCCCCTCACAGCCCAGTGGGCAAGGAGGAGAGGTGGAGAAATTAGAGAGACACAGAGAGAGAAAATGCAGCAGGAGCAGGGAAAGCGGATTCACCACATTTGATTGTGGCCCTGGCCAGATTATCCTTGCAGAAATTCAGCCTGCAAGAGAAATACATTTAGAGGCAAAGTTCTCAGAAGCTGGCAATTTGAGGGGTGATATATGGCACGTTCTCAGAATGAGACTATCTGCAGTGGGAGTCAGGAAGATGCATGCAACAATATCTGCTTATGGACAAATGGTGCACGTGTGTACTATTCTAAGTTGGGAATAATAGTTAGGCCAAACTAAATGTTGAGTGCAACTCTAAGCAGACCTGATTGAGATTTGAGCAGTGATTTATGCTTCATGGTGATCTGAGCGGTGGATTTATGGTTACCTCCATCCCATCTTCATGTACTTGGAGTCCAGGAGGATGCTCTCTTCTTATTCTTCTAAATAAATAAATATCCAACCTACTGTAGTTGCCATGAATCATAGCCACACATCCACATGAAAAAGCCAATGCCTGCTCACCGGAAGGTTTGGTCTGGCCCCGTATTGACCAGTTTTGAATTAAATGTAAACTGAGCGCAACAGAAACATGTGATGCTTTATTCTTTTTGGTGTCGGGCAAAAAGCTTTTTATTTCCCCATTATTTTAATGTCTGGTTGTTTTTAACTTGCGTTTTGTCATACTGAGCTGTCGGATGCTGTGCTTTGTTTTATTTGTTCTGTTGTAAGCCGTCCTGAGACATCAGTAGTGGACAGGTTAGAAAAGCTTTAAATAAACAGAAATATGCACAATTTTTAGACCAAATTATATACATGGGCAGAAATGGGCATTCACAGAGTTGATCTTCATTCCATATAGAGATTATCTTATTCTAGGAATAGTCTCAGCTGTGTAACTGTCTCTTCAGAGCCAACACTGCTGGCATTTGCCCTGAAATGGGCTCAGTCCTTTGCTTGCAACCCAGACATGCAAGCCCAAAGGATCAGTGCCCATGCATGATGCGTACAACTGCCAAGCCATGCTTCATGCTTTTTTCCTCCTCTTCCAGAACAGGAGAAGGCAGAATCGGCAGAGATTATTGGCAGAGACATTCTGGCCTCCCAGTATCCCCAGAGGTAAATGACACAGTGCAGGTTTCCATTAAGGAGAGGCCCAGTAGTGGTGGAGGCCTGTTTAAAGGCTGCTTCAGTTGGGCTTCAAGCAAGGCCCTGCTTGTCTTAGCCTTACTTTCTGGGAAATCCGACAGTGTTGTTTGCTCTTTCCCCTGCTCTTGCCCTGGGAAGGGGAATGAAACAAAAGGGAGACTGGGCAAAACGCAAAATTTTCTAGAGCCACTTCCTTATAAAACAGCATAGCACCAATGAACAAGGAGTGGAAGAAGATGGGTGAGCTTTTCTTCTCTTTGAGCAATGGATATACATGCTGTCAAGTATGTTGACTGATCCTGAGGCTTCATTCTAGGAGTATAATAAAGAGCATTCTTTATGGAGCAATTATGGAGGGAGTTCATGGTAAAGATGGTCAGACTAGCCTATTTACTGCCTCTGTCAACTTCGCATGTGCTACCTGATAAGTCAGCTGAGTCCCATTTCCGCATCTATCTGCAATTTTCAAAAAAGTATGAAAATGTGCATATTTTAAATATTGTCTCACAAAATACACTTGTTTGTATGAATTTTAAATTTCTAGGTGCTTTTTAAAACATTTTTCAAACCAAAACACAGATTTTATGTGCATTTTGGCACTTTGTTGAACCAAGATACCTATTGCAAATATCAGAGAATACAAACCTAAAGTTAACCGCTGTCCAATTTGTGTATAATCTATGTGCAAAATGCAGATCAGGCAAATTCCTTATGCACCCCTAGCCCATGTGTCAGAATATAATGGTATGGAGAGATCTCACCTGGTTAAATACAGAAGGAGCAGAAGTAACAGGAACCACATTAAGGTATTTAACAATTTTTACTGACACTCTGGAGGAACAGTTCTCAAAATGCTTCTTCCATTGTGGAAGAGATAGCAGCTGACTGAGCCAAGTCTTTCTCGCTACACTCAAGTATATGCAGATTTTGGAATTATTTATTTATTACATGTATACACCACTCCTATAGCCCTCCAGGGCTATCTGAGCAGTGTACAGTCCAGCTCTTAGGCTTAGGAATGTTTTCTACCATGTTAAAAATATGGGATGGGAAGAAGAACTTAAACTGACCTTATCTAGGAGGATAATCTTAGAATATCATTTGGGGGCAATCTGAATCATCCATGAGCTATGTGACTTCTACATTTGCTAATTACATTTCAGCCAGACAGTCGGTTTACAAAAGTTTCTGGATGAAACTGTTTCAATAGCCATCATGTCATTTTGGGTTGTGGTTGACATGGGCAGTATATCTTAGAAAGTGTGATATTTCATGCTATCGATCAATGAGTGATTCTGGCCAAAGTAGACAAATCTCAGACGTTGGTTAGTGTTGTTTTCTGTGGCATCTTGAGTTATCAGGTCACCTGTCAAAAAGAGGGCTTCAAATTCCTAATTATCCTAAAAATGTGTCAGTTGACAGTGAACTCTTTAGGAAGCTAGAGTGCCAAAATGTCATTCTGTCACTTTAGGTTCCCCCTAAATCATTTTAAGTGATATCAGGACTGTATCTGTGGCATAAACATGCAAACACATTCACACCTCACGACCTTTTCTGCTGATTCAGTCATGAGTCAAAGGAAGAACTGCTGATGGTCACCAAACCAGGTAGTTCTACCATTAAGAGGAAAGAGGGCTGCCTCAGGTGACACCTGCAGCAGTGTGTGGGATGGGCATTGTGGACACCATGTTTATGACTTCCAGTCATTCCTTTGCCTGACAGCCTGTCCTCCATTCTCAAAGTTTGTCTGATGCCCTGAGCTGTGCTGGAGATAATTGTCTTATTGTCAGTGATGACGAACGATTGAACTCCTGATCTGATCGGCCTCTGACTACTGAAAGCACGTGGGTACCATCTTCTTCTTCTTGGACTCAGGCTGCAAACTATTTGGACCCCAAGTAGTGAGGCCCTTTCATGAGGGAAGCACTTCAGACATTGATGGGAATCCAAACGAGAAAACTACCAAGATGCCAGCCATACCTCTGCACAATCTGTGATACACCAAACTGAGCACAAACACGTATGGTGTCCTGCAAGATCATTTACACCTGGCTCGTAGCTTTTCTTTATAGTAAAAAAAAATCCTTCCAGAAACGGGACATCACAACTGAGTTACATTCAGTAGCAATTGTGCAGACTTTGAATTAGACTATTAAATAGGCTTCAGAAAGAGTATGCACTGCAAAGTTTTTCTGAAACAGGATACACAGAACAAACCGTTCCTTTGCTGGTATAAGGTAAAATCCATCCGGATCATTCAGTGAAAATGCCTAGTTTCTTATCTATAGAATGAGGAAATAGGAGTGACATGAGGCTGGGCAGAAAGCAGAAAGAGAAAAAAACAAAGAATTTGGATAATGAAGATCACAGTATACTTTCAAATTGTGGTATACTTCTCATGGGTGTTTAAAAACATACACATTAGAAAAAGAGCATTGCTTCAAGTAATTTCTGCCCTTGTTATTTAATTCTCTAGTCTGGTTCCTTGAGCTTGATCAGGATATATTATATAGTAAGAGGTTGCAGGAAGCCTCTTTATCTTTGAGAGGAATTAAATTAGTGCTTGAAGAAGGATATTCCTCCACCTCCAAATCTTCATAGAGTTAAAGGCCTCTTTATGTCCATGATATTTCAGCAAGAAATGTTGTCTACAGTTGTCTACAGAATGCTGTAAGCCAAATGCTATAGATTAGGCAACTGCATTGGAAGGAAACATTTAGTAGAAAATACATGCATAATTTAGGATAATGAAATTAGATTATGCCTACCTGTAGGACTAAGATAGGGCTAAAACATTTTCTAATAACATCCTCTATCATGATGACCTAAAATCAACAGATATTTTTCTTCTCTCTATCAAGCATTATCCTCAGAATATGGGAATATCCTCAAACATAACTATCTTTTAAAGAGCAAGGACAGGCTGAGAAAAGAAAAGTGCAATTTAACATATGCTAAACAAGTCAATAAGAATGGTAGCTTAATGAAACTTAAGGGGCTGATTAACCACCTTGCTGTTGATTCATATTTAGACATAAATTGGTTTTGTATGAATGGGTTCCCAAACATAAACTCTGTGTTTCGGGAATGAGTTTCAGAGGGACATAAAGCTTACTAGCCTGGCCATGTTGGGCTAAATAACATTTAAGATCTAACATAACAGATGTAATATGGAAGATTCATGACTGGATCACCAGTTGGCTTTTTAAGCTTAAAAACATTGGAGGATTAGATTTGCATTGTAGCATTGAAAGAGGGAGTGTTAAACTGCCTACCTAGATTTATCTTCCCAAGTTTGTTCCACTTGGGCAAAGCACAAACACAATACAGACACCAAGTGCCTGTCTCCCAAATAGAGCTACTAGCATCTTTGGTTTCAGTTGACAGAAGAGCCATCAGTTTGGTGCAATCAGAGACCAAGAGTTCAATCTTGAATCATACCAGAACTGCAGTTCAGACATACCTGAACCACAGATTCAGGAGGCAATGCATGCATGCTTCTATACATACTTCTGCTATACAGGCATGACTCTTACTTTCCCACCTTCCTACAGGCTCTGGACAGGATCAAATGCATCCGGACAAAGAGCTGCCTGCCCTTTTAAGGAATTTAGTGACTGGGATTGCAAGAGCTTCTAAGTAATCTTTCTTCAAGCTGGAGTTCTATGGGGTCAGAGGTGCAAGCCTTTGGTGGAAATTCAGGGTTGAGAGCTAATTGTTTCCTACCCTATGGCTTTTAGCTGAGGACTGTAGGAGACAGAGAACGATTCACCAAGCTGCAAGAACAATCTGCCTTTGGCATCAGAGGACTATAAGAAGCTAGTTGATGCCCAGCAGCAGCAGATTGTGACAGAGGACCCTAGGAAAACTGGAGAGCAGTGAACATCTATCAGGAGAGAGGTTTTGCCTTCCAGCCCTTTCTGGCTCACAAAGTCTATTGCAGAACAGTGACACTGTCTTTGGGGTGAGAGTATGGGAATCTGGGAATGAGATTCTATCTTAATCAGAGTCCATTGAGATGGGTAGAGAACCCATGGCCAGCAAGAAGCATTTAAATCCAGGTGGACACTCCAGAACCCTCCAGTCACATCAGCTTTGTTTTCATCAGGAGATTAGGCATCTCCAAGCCACCCACTTGGTGATTGGTTTGTGTGTTCATCAGTAGCTGTGATGACTACTAGAGCTGATGAACCTGCGGCAGTCTAGGAAAGATCAGCCAGGTGGATGACATGTTTGCTTCTGAATGTCAGAGAACAGAAGCTTCTTAATTTCTGAGGATGCTGGGCAATTAAGCACCTGGGTAGATGAATGGAGCAACTGTGGAGAAAGGTGAGGGCTGCAAAGAAGTTGCATCACCACTTCATCATGTACTGAAGTTATTTCAAGTTATTCAATTTTATATATTTCTATAACTTCATATATGGGATGCAGGTGGCGCAGTGGTTTAAACCGCTGTGCTGCTGGGGCTGGTTGATCGAAAGGTTGCCGGTTCGAATCTGCACAATGGGGTGAGTTCCCATTGCTCCATCCCAGCTCCTGCCAACCTTGCAGTTCAAAAGCATGCAAACGCAAGTAGATAAAAAGGTACCACTTTGGTGGGAAGGTAACAGCACTCCATGCACCTTGGTGTTTAGTCATGCCAGCCACATGACCGTGGAGATTGTCTGCGGACAAACGCTGTCTCCCTCGGCTAGGAAACGGAGAGGAGCACAGCCTTAAGAGTCAAACATGACTGGACTTAATGTCAAGGGGAAACTGTTACCTTTATCATATCATATATATTTCAAATTATTAGGGACCCCAAGCTGTTTGCAAATTCATCAAAATATGAAACCTACTGTCATTAGTTTGCAAAACACTTGACTTGTAAACCACTTTGCAGATCAAATCACTTGCATCACTTTGCAAGGTAGATTCAAAAGAGAGAATTGAGGCAATGTCTTAGCCAGTTTTGATAGGCGAGTTTCACTTGGTTCAGTCTGATGACATGAACATTAGAGCCATATACTTTCTGGTTGATAAGTGATTCCAGGAGAGAGTTTGCAAATTGGGTGGAAGGTGGTGCAAATGCTTCTTTGAAAATGGGCTATGTTCCAAACCCTGTTAAAGAAACCTATGCACCAAAGACCCCTTTTTGGTAAAGAAGTCTTCATGGGCTCCTACTAACATAGATAACTGTCCCCCAGTTTTTAACTCTTCCTATTAAAAGCAAAATTGAGTGAGTGGTGGTAGCAAAACTCTTTTCATTATTGGATGGATCTAATTATCTAATTGGACTAATTTTGGCCTTGCTAGATAAGTGGAATCTAGACAAGGGGAGTACGTCCTTGTTGCTTTGGTTAAAATTTGCATTGTCATTTGATATATTAATTAATGGTATCAATTAATGTTACCTTTCTTGGGAGTCTGGTAGATGTAAGACCTTGGTATTTTGCCCCACCTAACCAGTTCTTTAATTAGCGAAACTATAGTGCATACAGGCAGTCACTGTCTTATGAATATCCAGGTTATGAACATCTGTACTTACAAATGAACTGTCATAAAGCCTAATAATTTAAAAATTCAAATTAAAGACAAACAGTTCATAGTAACAAATGAGAATTTGCTGGGGTGCCACTGCCAAAAAGGCCCTGGGTTGCTACCCTCCTAATTTCCTTCAAAGAGGGCTCCTGAAGAAGGACCTCTGCCTCAAGGGGCAGGCAGGCACATAGGGAAGAAGGTGCTTCTTCAGGTATCCAGAATCCAAGCCATTTAGGGCTTTATAGGTCATTACCAGTTGGATTACTGCAACACGGTCTATATGGGGCTGCCCTTGAAAATGGTCCAGATACTGAAACTGGTACAGAACAGAGCTTCCAGGCTGCTGACGGGGACTGGCCATTACGCTCACATAACACCAGTCCCTCCTTCATGGATCACTGCCTTGTCATGGTGAAGGGGCTTGTGTAGCTCAATGAAGCTATGAGCTATGTCGTGCAGTGCCACCCAAGATGAACAGCTCATAGCAGAGAGCTCTGAAAAAACGTGATCCACTGGAGAAGGAAATGGCAACCCACTGCAGTATCTTTGCCATGAAAACCCCATGGACAGTACCAAAAGGCAAAAAGATATGACACTGGAAGATGAGCCCCTCAGGTCGGAAGGTGTCCAATATGCTACTGGGGAAGAGCAGAGGGCTAGTACTAGTAGCGCCAGAAAGAATGAAGTGACTGGGTTAAAGCCGAAAGGAGACTCAGTTGCTGATGTATCTGGTGGTGAAAGGAGAGTCCGATGCTGCAAAGATCTATACTCCATAGGAACCTGGAATGTAAGATCTATGAATCAAGGCAAGCTGGATGTGGTCAAACAAGAGATGACAAGACTGAACATCGACATCTTAGGAATCAGTGAACTAAACTGGACAGGAATGGGTGAATTTAATTCAGATGACCATCAGATATACTACTGCAGGCAAGAATCCCTCAGAAGAAATGGAGTAGCCTTCATAGTCAATAAAAGAGTAAGAAAAGCAGTACTGGGATACACTCTCCAAAATGACAGAATGATCTCTGTTTGAATCCAAGGCAAACCATTCAACATCACAGTAGTCCAAGTCTATGCCCCAACCACTGGTGCTGAAGAGGCTGAGGTTGACCAGTTCTATGAAGGCCTACAACACCTTCTAGAATTAACACCAAAAATGATGTTCTTATCATCATGGGGGATTGGAATGCTAAAGTAGGAAGCCAAAAGATTACTGGAATATCAGGAAAGTTTGGCCTTGGAGTACAAAATGAAGCAGGGCACAAGCTGGTAGAATTTTGTCAAGAGAATACGATGGTCATAGCAAACACTCTTTTCCAACAACTCAAGAGACGACTCTACACATGGACATCACCAGACGGTCAACACGGAAATCAGATTGACTATGTGCTCTGCAGCCAAAGATGGAGAAGCTCTATACAGTCAGTAAAAACTAGACCAGGAGCTGACTGTGGCTCAGCTTATGAGCTTCTTGTTGCAAAATTTAAGCTTAAATTGAAGAAAGTAGGGAAAAGCACTAGGCCACTCAGGTATGACCTAAATCATATCCCTGATGAATATACAGTGGAGGTGACAAGTAGATTTAAGGAATTAAATCTGATAGACAGAGTGCCTGAAGAACTATGGACAGAGGTTCACAACATTGTACAAGAGGTAGCAACTAAAACCATCCCAAAGAAAAAGAAATGCAAGAAAGCAAAATGGCTGACTATGGAAGCTTTACAAATAGCTGAGGAAAGAAGGGAAGCAAAAGGCAAGGGAAAAAGAGAAAGATACACCCAATTGCATGCAGAATTCCAAAGACTAGCTAGAACAGATAAGAATGCCTTCTTAAATGAACAGTGCAAAGAAATAGAAGAAAACAATAGAATAGGAAGGACCAGAGATCTCTTCAAGAAAATTGGAGATATGAAGGGAACGTTTCATGCAAAGATGGGCATGATAAAGGACCATAATGGCAGGGACCTAACAGAGGCAGAAGAGATTAAGAAGAGGTGGCAAGATTACACAGAGGAACTATACAAGAAAGCTTAATGTCCCTGATAACCACAATGGGGTGGTCACTGACCTTGAGCCAGACATCCTGGAATGTGAAGTCAAATGGGCCTTAGGAAGTCTGAGCAACAACAAAGCTAGTGGAGGTGACAGCATTCCAGCTGAGCTATTCAAAATTTTAAAAGATGATGCAGTAAAAGTGCTACACTCAATATGCCAGCAAATAGTTTTTAAGTTTAGTCGCTCTTTTGTTTTGTTCTGTTATTATTTATTGAAATAGTTGTTTTAATTGTCTTTTTAAATATTGTAAGTCATCCTGAGATCTTGTATAATAGGACGGCATACAAAAGCTTTTGATAAGTAAATAATACAATAAATTACCAGCACCCTACATTGGCAGTCACTGTAGATGATATAGGACCAGCATGATATGGGAGTATCTGCCTGTCCCCATCAATAACCTGGCAGCTGTAACCTGGACCAATTTGAAGTATCCAGATGGTCTTCAGGACTGGCCTGATCACCACCTCTTTCAAAGGGGAGGGGACCCAACCCTCTCTCAAAGAGGAGTTGATGACCTCCTGGACCCCGGTACATATCCTGTTCTTGGATCTGACAAGCGGCCATGAGGGGCAATGGTCGATCAGACAAGTAGTCCAAGCACCTTGTCTACATCCTCAGGCTGCAGCAATTGAAACCTATCCAGTAAGAGTGGACCAGATGCAGCTCTGGACACCTCCTGGTCCAAAGCCAGATCAAGCATGCAGTCCAGCTCGTGATGAATCTGAGCGATTTTATCCCTAAAGTGAAGCCATCACAGCAGGCTACTGATGGTGCAATAGCATCCTTTTTGGGCCCAGGGTGTAATAGGCCCTGCACCACCCAAAAGACCTCTTCTGGACAGGACTGTGAGGGTGCAATGGGAGTGGAGAAGAATTCCTTCTTTGCTGGGAGACGATGCTTAGGAGCGATCATGTCGATTGCCCTGACCATTGCCCCATTCCACAAATCGACCAGGGCATTGACAGGAGCACCCACTCGATTAACCAGGAAATTCTCCAGAGCCCTCAGGAAACCATCAGGATCCATGAAGTGGCCATCTTAATAGGGTCCACACCCTTACAGAGGAGGAAACTGGCCCTGAGCTCAAACCTCACAAAGAAGTGATCTGACCATGACAAAGGGGTTAAGGTCAAACCCCTCACTTCCAGATCACCATCTTTCTGCCCCATCAAGAAAACCAAGTCCAGAGTGTGAACATTTTCATGCATTGGGCCAGTGACACATTGAGACAGCACCATGGCTGTCATAGTGGCCATGAAGTCCTGAGCTGACCTGGACAAACCAGTCTCGGCATGGAGATTGAAGTCCCCCAGGACCAACATCCAATGGGTCCTCAACACCAGATCGGAGACAATCTCTGTCAGGGAGAAAGTCTGTTGAGCAGAAGGGTGCACAGTACACCAACAGAATCCCTAGTCCAGAGGTCTTCAAACTTTTGCACCAGGAAGCCAGTTGAAAGCTGCCAGTGCTGGGCGCGGGCCAGAGGGGGGACAGCTCATGAGGGTGTGTGCATGGAGGTGCAGGCAGAGTGTGTGGCGAAGCAAGGTGAGGTGCGGCACAGGCGGGGCAGGCATGCACCACAAGGCGGGTGCACGAGGCAGTGGCTTGCTTGCTTGGAGATTGTTTCCTTCGAGAAAGCAACTGCTGCCTCCCCACGCATGGGGCGAGGTGGGTGGCAGGTCCAAGTGGGCATGTCGGGCCAGATAAATGGGCATGGCAGGCTGGATCCGGCCCCCAGTTTGAGGACTCATGCCCTAGTCTGTCTTGATCACCCAGTGCCAGGTACAAACACTCTAGACCTGGACTCAAAGGGACAGGAAGCCCCATGATGAAGATTGCATCTTGGAAAATTAGAGCCACACCCCTTCCCTTTCCCCCAAGGTGAGGTTGGTGCTGCAACTGATAACCAGGCTGGCACAGTGAGGTGAGTGAAATGTCCCCTGCCCCTCTCCTCAGTAAGGCATGCCAGGTTGGCCCTCTCATCCATGATCATTTGGCTTCCTGATGCTAAATACATACGTGATCCAAGTTACATACAAATTCCAGTTAAAGATGTTCTCAGGAGCAGAACTTGTTGTAACCTGGGGACTGCCTGTGTATGAGAATGTCCTTAGGTTAAAGAGATTTAGGGGAAGCTCTGACATAATATTTGTCATACTTGAGATTAACCTGAGAATGAGCCCTTTTAATGATACAGTGACCCTCCCTTTAGAAAAAAGACTGGCAAACAGGATCATGAGTTTCTTTTTAGAAGTCTGTTACTGGCTGCCTAGATTGTTGTAAAACACTGGAAATCTAATGGACCACTGAATAATATGAAACACTGACAAAAATATTATCAATGTCTGAAATGGCTCTATTAACTGGCTTGATACTACCTCAGAAAGGAAACAGATAATGTGATGAATTGTCCCTTTTGTTGAGTATTGGACTAATTACTGAGAGTGCACTCAATTAGGCAAATACATTTTACTATTTTGCTGGTGTATAATTTTAATGTTTGTAAAAAGTAATGGTTGTTATTAAAATATATTTAAACAAGGCACATCTATTTACACATTATATTAACATTACCCTGCAATAGCAAGAAGTTATTACTGACTTGTAATTGACATTCAAGAAAGCATCCTCCACTGAGTCTTTACATTCCGCATTTCCCATGTATGCTGCATCCTTTGAACTGGGTTGGGGTTTACCTGGGCAGGCATATGTTAAGCATGCATGTTGTCTTCTGGGAGAGGAATTTGCATTAAAAGGGACTTGGAGCTCAGTTCATTTAGCCCAGGGACTGGCAACACAGTGCCTGTGGCCACCAAAGTGCTCCCAACCTCATTCCTTGCTGCCCACCCAAGAACTCTGCTCCCCCACTTTTTTAAATCAATTGTTTATTTTCTTAATGGCAGCTGAGATAGCTACAAAATGAAATAGGAACCTATAATTGCAGCCATCTTAATTTCTCATTAACAAGTTTACTCATTCTTCATTCCCCACATAGCAGCCATTTTAAGGTGTTTTCATGACAGTTTCTGGAACTCCCAGATGTTTCCATGGGGTAAAGGCAACCCTTAATATACTGAAGGTAGCTACTTTTACTAATGGACAAGCCCTGTTGGACCACTGCTCTAAAAGTTTCACTGTAAACCAGAGTGAATGACATATCCAGATCTTTATCAGTGCAACTCTGTAGGTATAGCTGAACAAATGTTTCCTCATTTAGGGTTTTGGTTTTTCTGCATGAAATATGTGCATGAATGATGCCAAGCACCTGTCACTGCAGAAGAGATCTGGACAGATTACATCCTAAAACCTTAGCCAGTCGTTCCCGTCTGAGAACTGCCTGCATACTGACTGCTGCCTTTTAAAATATACCTATCAGAATAAATCCTCCCAGAAGGCATTTTTACATGCACAAGAAATAGCCATGTGTCATACAGTCAGAGAAAGAAGTATGACACGTGTCAGAAAGACAATAGGAGAAAGTACAATTAGTTAGAGTAAAGTTTATTTCTCTACTAGCTGTCTGTACTCTCTATCTCTACTTCCATAACTATTGTATTTCCCAAGGATATCTCCTGAATGCTTGCTGCTCCATTTTGAGCAGGGAGAAAAAGGGATGACTCTTGCCTGGGTCCACAACTGAGGCAGTTCTGAGCCAGATGGCCTACCTTGGATGCCTCTTCTGTTAGAGACCTTTCCCTTGGCCCGCCTTGCAGCAAACAGAGCAAGCAGCAACAGAGCAAGCAGCAATCTGAGTGGCACCACATGTGGGAACAAGGCAAGCACAGACAGTGAGCCCCGCTTGGAGTGCTGGTGCTCACCCTGGCTGGATGCGCCCCTGGCTTTGAGAAGCACGGAGGTGGTAGCAGCGGTCTCAGTTCAGGGTCCAGTGCATTGGGGAAGATGAGAGCGTCTTCAGGACTCTCTTCCTTTCAACATTTGTCTGGACTGCCTCCAGCTCTTGGTGGGCTTGCAGGCAAGGAAGCTAAACCTCAATTCCAAGCATGACCTCTGTCTCTTCTTCATGGACCCACCACTGTGTGCATCAATTTTAATATGGCAAAGGAGGAAGGCATCTTCTGCTGACATTAATGGGCCATTTAGCTCAGTATTATCTATATTAATGGACAGTGGCTCCCCAGAGATACTCACTGGTCTCCCAAGTGCTGAGAGAGCAACAAAGTATTAGTGAGGTATTGTGGGCAGTCCAGGACCTCCTCTTCCTTCCTTCCTTAGATCCTAAGCAGCTGTCTGATTTTGCCAGCTACAGCCAGCAGCCATGCAATCGACTGGCAGAATCTCAGTTGAGAAATTTCAGCTTTAAAATATCATCAACAATACTAAACTTAAAAACCAACCATTAACAGTTGGTAAAGGAGGTAAAGAAGGTGGAGAATAGAAGAGTATCCTTCTCAGAGGTTGCACTCTACCTGTGGAATGGCCTCCTGAGAGCAGCTCTCCAGTGGTTCTCTGCAATATTTCTGGTGCCAGACAAAAACAACTTTATTCTCCCAACATTTTAATAATTGATTTTATACTGTGTATTTTTAAAAGGAATTTAATTTTACTATTTAACCTATTCACACCTACTGTATTTTTTGCTCTGTAAGACTCACCTGACCATAAGACGCACCTAGTTTTTAGAGGAGGAAAACAAGAAAAAAATATTCTGAATCAAATGGGCACATAATCACAGGCACATTCCCCATCACTTCCCCATGGGCTGCACATGAGACAGACTTACTGCACACACATATTCGCTCTATAAGACGCACAGACATTTCCCTTACTTTTGAGGGGGAAAAAAGTGAGTCTTATAGAGCAAAAAATACGGGTAACTCTTAGCTGTATATTGTCACTGTATATTCCTGTTTTTGTATTGTTTGCTTTATTGTTATTATTTGATTGATATATCGTGTGTATATTCTATTTCTACTGTTATAAATTGTTTTGCTGTAATCCATTTAGAGAGACCTATGGGATTAGTAATGTGGGATAGAAGTTTAATAAATAAATAAGCAAGCAAGCAGTTGATTTAAAAAACCCAAAATACTAATCAAGAGAACAAATACTCTCCTTAAAAGCCAATGACACATTGCCAGAACAATCCTAATGATGTTTACCTGGAAATAAGACCCACTGATTTCACCCAAACATTCCCAAGGCCTGGCATGCTGAAATTCAGAATCAACAGTATGATGTCTTGGAAAGCTCTCCGACCTCCTCCCTTGCAGCTGTTCTGCTCATGTCTCTACAATCATAAAACCTATTTAGGGAGTCAAGCAAGAACAAATTTCACTTAACAAGCACTGAATTACAGATGGTTTCATTAGTCAATTATGCAGAAATTCCAAGAACTTCAAGCAACCTGTCTCTGCACAGGTGTCATACAGGAGAATTGGTGAAAGGAAGATGAAATCACCTTGTCAAACTAACAGCAGGATTAATGGCAAAAAATATCAGCATGTTTGCTGTGAAACCCAACAAGGACCCTATCCAAATCCAAGTGATGCAACCAGGCATTTATTTCCCCAGTAACTTTACATCAGGATTTTAGGCACAGCTACAGAATCTAAGCAGGAGCAATTGTAACGTTACACCTGCAGAGTCAACAGTATTTAACTTTTACTTTTGGCCTTCAAGACTGTTTAAAATAATTAGAAAGTAAACAAGCCCAAAATAACAACATATAAAATCTTAGTAATAAAACTCAGACAGATGCATAGTTTTTTCATAGAAACAGCAGTGAAATAATTCATACAGTAATGAGGGAAACAATGCACCTGTGTCTGCCCAGAAAGGCCTTGTAGGATTGAAATTGAATGTCTCATTCTTTTTCTGGGACATTAAGAAAGAGACTGTTCAGTCCTCCTGAGCAGGACTACTGGCAGTAGCACAGACACTCAAGCTGTTGCTGGACTCCTATGTCCCAGTATAGGCCCCACCAGGGGAGCACCATGTCCCATCTGAACCCTCAGCATCACTTCAACTGACTGTATCCCTACCCAGCATTGCCACCAGCACAACCAGAAACATCACAGCTGTTAAACTATACTGCACCAAATGAGCTCCCTTAGAGCTGGTTGCAAGGGCAGGTATGGGCCCAGTGACCTCGCTCCTCCTCAGCATCATTTAGCGGGAATCATTGGGATGGCAGCCAGTGACAAGCGGGGTCCCCCAGGGCTCTGTCCTGGGGCCGATCGTTTAATCTTTTCATTAACGACATGGAAGAAGGGGTGAACAGTCTGCTGATCAAATTCGCAGATGACACTAAAACTGGAGCAGTGGTCACAGCTGAGGAGCAGGTACTCCAGATCCAAAAGGATCTGGACAGACTATGGAAGTGGGCAGGAGACAACAGGATGGCGTTCAATGTGGATAAGTGCAAGGTCTTGCACTTGGGGCATAGGAATAGCTGTCATAAGTGCAGGTTAGGTGACAAGTGGCTGGAGAGCAGCACTTGTGAAAGGGACCTCGGGGGGCTGGTTGACCGCAGGCTAAACATGAGTCAGCAGTGTGATGAGGTGGTCAAGAGGGCAAATGCCAGCCTTGGTTGCATAGCCAGAAGTGTGGCTTCTAGATCAAGAGAGGTATTACTACCACTCTACACGACTCTGGTGCACCCGCAACTGGAGTATTGTGTTCAGTTTTGGGCCCCTCATTACAGAAAGGCTATAGCCACGTTGGAGTCAGTGCAGCATAGGGCCACAAGGTTGGTGGCTGGTTTGCAAGGGATACCATATGAGGCAAGACTGAGGGAACTGGGTCTCTTCAGCCTGGAGAAGAGGAGTCTCAGAGGGGATATGTTGGCGACGTACAGGTATGTGAGGGGGTGTCACATGGAGATGGGTAGAGACCTGTTCTCCCCTGCAGAGGAAGGCAGGACGTGCTCCAATGGAGCAAAGCTCAGGGAACCCAGGTTCCATTTGGATGCCAGGAAGCACTTCCTGACAGTTGGGACCCCGAGGGCGTGGAATGGGCTTCCACGAGAGGTCGTTGAGGCCCCATCAGTGAGGATTTTCAAAGACAGGCTGGACATGCACATGGTGAGCATGTCGTGAGTGGAGCTGGCTGGTGCCAGAGGTCAGACTAGATGGCCCGGGAGGCCCCTTCTGACTAGCTCTGTTTCTATGTTTCTATGTTTCTAACCTGAATAGGTATCCATATGATCTTGTTGGTTGTAGGGGATGTATTCAAATGTACTTATAAGCTCTTTAGCTCATTGAATGATAGGTGATTTCGTCCCTCTTCCCAGCTTATTTAAAAGCCTATTTGTGGCAGTGAAAGTTTCAACAGATGGACAGCAAAAGTGGCTAGTGGATCTCCATATCACAGTGATGTGGCTTGAAAGTGCATATATTTTATTTATTTATTTAAAACTTTTCTAGACTCTCCCATTACTGAAGTCTTAGTCATATGCATCTACATCCACCATATACCTTGTTTGAGAGCAAACTGACATGAGGAATGACTTCCAAAGAGAAAGAAGCTACCCAAGAGATACCCACATCATATGCTCCAATGAGCCATTATCTCAGGTTAAGCTTTAAAGGCTATAGCAAAGCCTTTGCCTGTGTGGTTGATCCGGAGAGTAATCAGGCTGTCTCAGCAAAACTGACAGGATTGAATTTGCCATACTTCAGGTGCATCGTGAGAAAGCAAGGCTCACTGGAGAAGACAACAATGCCAAGGAAAGTAGAAGGGAAAGACCAGCTATGATCTGGATATGGTTTGATTTCATAGAGGAAATCACAGTGTTTGGTTTGCAAGAGCTGAGCAGGACTGTCAAGGATAGGACACTGTGCAGGGCACTCAGTCACAGGATCGCCAGAAGTCCGAGGTGACCTGACAACAACAACAACACCACATAGGCTACAGGAACCCATGATTTTCAAGTTCACCAAAATTTTCCAAAACACAGTTTCAAGTCTGGGGCTCAATCAAATAGGAAAAGTGCACATTTTTGGCATATTTTTCAAGTGTGTGCACGTTGCTCCATTAGAATGAAATATAAACATAAACATTTTAAAAATGCAGCTTGAACTGATGTTAAAATTTTCAGTAATTTGTTAACATTTCCTGGAAAAGGTAACTATTGTTTGAGCTCACATTTGGGATTTGCAACCTTTTTTTTGTATGACTTAGGAACATAAGCAACCTTTATTTACATTCCTGGTGTAAGTACACCTTACTTTTAGGTGACGTGTTTCACTTCCAGACTTACTTTCAACTAGCTTAGATCTTCATTAGAAGTTATACTGAGTATGAATAACTTGGTCAATAAAAATGTATATCAGATTTGATTAACAGTGAATCACCATGAACATACTTGTAGGTTTTCTTTGCATAGACAACCAAATAATGCATGGCCAGCAAAACTAGTGTGAGTAGCACTATGCAGGTGTTATAACTTGCTCACGTGAGAACTGAAGCTGGAGAGAGGAGATGGGGGTGTATGTATCAGGATCTGAACTGCTCTGTGGTGCCATTTGCTGCTGGAACCATCCAGCAGTGAATGCAGGATGAGGGCCCCACTCTGCTGGCACTTTCGGACCTTAAGGAGCAGCTGCTGAGAGACCTGGTGGAGGAGCTATGTAAGAACAGGCACTTCCCTCCATTCCTTGCTGTGGCAGTGAAGGTCTTGCTGGCTTGCAGAGGTGTTTGGTGTTTGCCGGTGTTGTTTGTGCTCTTGCTGGCTGGATTGCTGCCCTGTCATGGGACCCTGCCTGCCACCTTGCCCTGTTCCTGGATCCTTCCAGTCCTACCTCACTCAGGTGGCTGTGTGTATCCAAACTGTTTTGTGTTCCTGTTCCTTCCTTGCTCTTGCCTTTCTCGTATTTGACTCTGGACTATTCCTTCAGCTCATCTGTGCTTTGGGCCCCTTGCTGGACCCTGGGCTGTCCTTGGACAATGGCTTTTCCTCTGGCCTTTCTGCTGGACTCTGCCTGGTCTCTTGCTCTGGCACCTGGGCCCTGGTGCCCTGCCCTGATCCCTGCTGCCTGTGCCCTGGACTTTGACTGCATGCAAGACAGAAGAGCATAACAAGATCCATGCTGGATCAAGCCAGTGGTTGATCTAGTCCAGTGTTTTGTTCGCACAGTGGCTAACCACTCCATCAATCAAATATGGACTAATGTAGTCTATGGGGAAAAGTCGCCTATGTTTAGGAAATTTGTGCCTATCTAACAGAAGCACATGTTTGTCAATTTATTAATATTTCAAAACTACCCAGACAGCAACTTACAAAAACACAAATCACAGATACAATAAAATATAACATAAAATTTAAGTATACAATTTAACAGCTAGAATCAATTTCAATAGAGTACAAGACCTGTTAAAACCAGCTGCCATAAATGCTTCATGAGATGCCTGCTCGTAGAAGGCAGTCTTAATCTGGCACCAAAGTTGACAGCGTTAGCTCTGGGTGGACATTAGTAGGGAGATAACTCAATGGGAAAAGAAAGGGGATGCCACTGAGAAGGTTTCTCAATGGCACTCAAAGGAAGGCCTTAGATGTTGCTCCCAGTGCCTGTGTAGATCAGGAACAGGAGAGATGCTTCACCAGCTATTGCAGGCTAAAGTCATGAAAAGCTTTACAGGTCAAAATCAGCATTTCTGATGTGGCCTGAAAGCATACAGACAACTAGTACAAACAAGCTTTCCAGGCCTTGTCAGTCAGCATGCTGCCATTAGGGACAGCTGGGGTGGGACCAGCCTGTGCAGTTACATGGGGGATGGCATGGCCATTGTCCTCATCCTGTCATCCTTTGAGCCCTTATATGTGCAGGATGAGTGCCTGTGGTGGCACTTGCCTCTGCCACCCAACTTGCTCCAAATAACGAATGGACAGAGATAGCAGATGTCCAGGGTTGTCTGCATTACAGAAAAAGAAATAATGAGGTGGGGAGTGGGGGAAGGAGAGAGAACTGTGACAGTCCTGTGTAGTTAGTTCATTAACAGTGAAGAGCTTAGTTGGACATGACATAAGTGCTTGTCCCATTAGCATGCTTGCCTCTGACACACAGAACACACATGACCTTAACACTGACAAGAACTAAATGGATGTCTCATTAATCCAGTCTAGGTTAAGACAGCTTTTTTCACATTGAAATTTTTCAGAAAAGAGAGAAAGAACAAGAGAACGTGACCCCAAAAGTCTTCTTTTATGGAAGATGCTAACATCACATGGAGCCATCCTGATCCTGTGATCTTTAATTAACTTGTCTGAAGCCCATTCATGCTTTAGTCTTGAGCTAGGCATGTCAGACTGGAGTTAGTGCCAGTTTTGAATATGTGCTTCTCTAACAAAAAGACTACAAGGTTTGTTGCACCTCTCCCTCTCCCTCCCCTCCCACCCTTTTAGCATCCAGCTGAGAGAACAAGGGTGTATTGGGAGCACATCCTATAGAGTAATATCAACCTTACCTTCTAAGCATAGATTTTATATAGCCTAACCAGCATCACCTTTTGATAAGAGTAGAGATATCAGACTCAGAGAAGCTGCAAGGTTTGCAGAAGTACAAGATATGTTTAGAAAAAACACACACAAACAACACACACACACACACAGAGCAGCTCAATGGGAACTCATCATATTCTGCCTGACTTTTGGACATGGGATGGGGGACAAAACAAGGAGAAAGAAAATAGAATGGAGTATTCTGAAATAGGCATGGCTGACTAGAACTCTCAAAAGGAGTACTTGTTACTATAGTAATTGGAAGCTTTTTGAAGACTGATTTCCTGAAATCTTAAACATGACAAACTTGAGGACACCCCCTCCTTTGTTGAAGCTTAACCTTAATTTCTGACTTCTAAGCTTAATTATTGGGCCTTTCTATCTGCATATCATAACTTTCTCCTTTTGAAGGGTGTGTTTTGTTTTTCTTTTTACTATAACAGATCTGTGAAAATATTGTTTGAGGAAAAGGGCAGGGTAGGAGAGCTGCAGCGCTCATGGCCTGCAAGCAAGCTAGACAGCTGATTGGGCCATCGATGTCTGGCACTGTGGGCAAGAAAAGAAGGGGGCTGGGGCTGTGCCAGAAAATGTCATAGCCCTGTGGCACAGGCCTGATCCCCGTCCTGCCTACCAGAACACTCCTTTTCTTCTTTTCCACAGCTGTTTCTTTACCTTACATGAAGTGCCTGCGAGTTCAGTGGCACTTAGTCATCCACGGGACTGCTGGCTTAGTTGTGGCCGTTTCAAAGAAAATCCTTTGAACTATGCTTTTAACTCCCTCCCTGAGAAGAGGAACAACTGTTACAATATTTTCATAATCTAGGATAGCTATGAATGTACGTATGCCTGTATCCTTGGATTTTAAAGCACATGTGACAAGGGAAGTAGCATGTATAATCTCTTGTTGCTGCAGGTATGTGGTGCTGAGCTGGGGACCAGAATGTGCAGAGAAAGAGGAGGCAAAGCAGCCTCCATCTTTCCTTTTGGGTCCTGCCATCCTTTCCTCTCTCAGTGCAAGATCAACCAGTCACTTACCTTGGGATCAACAGTAAGTGGACATTTGGAGCTGGTCAAAGTTTGGTTTACATGCAGGTTTTCTGTCCACAATGCTCTGTGCTCAAATTGGTTTCACAGGTGGAGCTGGTTAAAATTGTTAATTGGCAGGGATTTGTTAATTAACTGGCAGGGACTGGTGAGCAGGACTGTGTGGCCACTCAAGGCACAGTTAATGGTGACTGACTAGTCCAGAGACCTGCAGCTCCAGGCAGTGGGGTCAGAACCCAGGATATTAGTTTGTTTTTAAGAGCAACCTGTCACACCCAGCCTGGATTGTGAGGAAATTGGAGGAGGTGACTCAGAAGAGCCTACCCTTATACATACTTATATGCAACTAAGGACGGGAAGATCAGGCTGGAATGCATTTATTTTGTGCTCACCAGGCTTCTTTCGCATGCTCAGAGAGTTAGCCAAGCCCAGATCATATCTGTGAATGTTCAGGAATGCTGGCATCTTCTTTGTGCAAAGTACACACAGAGACACACTTGTCCTATTTATCAAATGCTTTTTTCTCCTCTTAAGGAACTCAAGGCAGCTTATGTAATTCTCCTCCTGCTCTCAATGTTATGGTCACAACAACAGTTTTGTGAGGTGAGTTGGCCCAGCATCACCCAGTGAGCTCCACGCTGAGTGGCGACTAGAGCCCAGATTGCCTGAGTCCCAGTCATGACACCACATTGGCTCTCACATAATGGTTTGTGCAAAGTACACAAAGCACATGTGTGGAAGCAGAGCTCCACTCACACAGTGGGCACCACAGTGGGTGGTGTATGCTCAGCAGGTCTCACTGACTCGCTTGGACTCACTACCTGCTGGAGTCCTCTGTGAACACTTGGTGCAAGGGGGACTTAAGGCAGAGAGGAAGTGGGCCAGAGCCTGTGGAGCTGAGCCAAGAAAACTCAGTGGATTCCCATCCCCAAACCAGGTTCCTCTGTGTGATCTGCTCTGTGTGATCTTGGGGAGTGGCATAATCTGCACAGTAGCTAGCTGCCGGCAGGTCCCTTTGGTTATAGCCCCCATGTGTACATCCAGCTCCTGGGAAGGAAGCATTTCCTGATTTAAATAAAGAAGCTCTAGCTCACTGAAGCTGTGGTCTATGCATCCTTATTTTTTCTGCATCCTTCTCCAAATTCCAGAAGGCAAAGCAAAGCAATGAAAATCATAGGGCTAGCATTGCTACGAAGCTGTGTCACCCTTAGAAAAATAAGACAGTGCTAAAAGAAGTTGTTATGGTTTATGCTCATGTGGATGCCTCTGCAAGACATCATTTCTTCCAATGCTGCAGAGGATCAGTTCACATCAATTTCTCTATTTTCTGCTCTCGGTTTCCCCCCTTCTTCTTTCTTTTGGCTTGTTTCAATTTGGAGGGAGGTTGATTTGAATTCTCCTTTGACAGTTTTGCATTAGTGCACTGTGACCTGTTATGTTATAATAAGACTCACCCCCACACACACTCTTATCAAAGCAGGCTCCAGAATTTTGTAGTTCTCGTGGGAAAGATCTGTTTGCAGCCAATTCCCTCGGTTCTGCTTAAGAAGGAGATGCATAGTTGAAACATGATGCTGGTTTCCTCAAAAATTACTCTTCTGTATTCCTAGGACTGCAGTGTGGATAAGTTTTCTGGGAAGAACTATCCCTACTAAGCCACTCTGCTTCTGCCGCCATTGATATGATAGAAGGAATTATGATTTTCATAATTATGGGTGAGGGTATTAATAAGAAGTAAACCTGTGTTTAGGCTGTACCACTCCTGCTTTTGGGTGGGGTTCACATGCTCCTTCATACAAAATGAATTGCCTTCACATAAATCATGAGCACATAAAAGAGAAGAGTTATATCCTAGCCAGAAAGCCCTGGCAACCCATACTGAGCAAATGGGATAGAGAGCCTGGAACTACCTGTATGCCATCCAGTAAGATTCATGGCTGGGCCAGGCCTGAGCCTATGGCTTTCCAGGGCAAGGTAACACTTGACTGACAGTTCCTCAGGGCACTTTCACATGCATCTGCCCTTACTCATACATAAAAGCGCCACATAGAATCCTAGAATAGTGGAGTTGGAAGGAGCCATGAAGGCCAACTGGATGTGCTGTTATAGGACACCACATTACACCATCCCACTCAGATGGCTGTCCAGTTTCTTTTTGAATGTCTTCAGTGTGGGAGAGCCCATCAACTCTCCAGGCAGCTGGTCCTACTGTTGTATTGCTCTGACAGTGAGGAAACTTTTCCTGATGTCCAGCCTGAATCTGGGTCATCGTAACTTGAATTGATTCTTCTGTGTCCTACACTCTGGCAGCAACAAGATATTGACCTTCCTCTTTGTGACATCCTTTGAGGTACTTATAGAGGGATATTATGTCCCCCTCAGTCTTCTCTTCTCAAGGCTGAACATGCCCTGTTCTCTCAGTCTTTCCTCACAGTGCAGTGTTTCCAAACCCTGGATCATTTCTGTTGCCCTCCTCTGGAACCTTTATACATTTTCTGCATCTTTCCTAAATATTGGTGCCCAGAACTGGACACAGTATTTCAGATGAGCTCTCACTAGTGAGGAGTATAGGGGAACTACTACTTCATATGATTTGGAAGTAATATTTCTGTTCATGCATCCCAAAATAGCATTTGCCCTTTTGGCAGCTGCATCACATTGTTGGTTCATGTTTAGCCTTGTATCCACAATTACTCCAAGAGCTTTTTCTTTTTCAGGTCTGTTGAGCCACATATTCTCCATCTTGTATTGATGCATTTGGTTTCTTTTTCCTAGGTGGAGGATTTGGCACTTGTCCTAACTGGATCTCATTCTGTTGCTTTCAGCCCAGTTTTCATGTTTATCAAGATCACACTGGATCTTCCTTCTGTTTTCCAGGGTGTTTGCTATCCTACCCAGTTTTGTATCATCTGCAAATCTGATGATCTTTCCTTGTATTTCCTCATTCAAATCATTAATAAAGATGTTGAAGAGCACTGGGCCCAGGACTGAATCCTGTGCCTTACTTATCTACACAATGAAGCATTAAGGGAGGATGCATAGTCTACTTCTGGACACTACGTTTGTATGGAGCAGGTCCCAGATTCAGTCCCAAGTTAAAACAATCCCAGGTGACAAGCTGAGCTCACGTGACAAGACAGAACCCAACTGGTGGAGTGGACCAGGGACCTGACCCCACTTCTGTGGTGTCTATCAGCCTTCTATGCCCTTTCCATTCTACATGTGCTGGTGTGCTCTACTGCATGAAAGCTTATGCCATCATGGAAATTTTAGTCTCTTAGCAAGCAGTGCAACTCCCTGTCCTGTTTGCCTCACTGATTCCTGTAGGAATAGCTGTGTGCATAACACCTGATGCCAACTGCCATTCTCAGGTGAGTAAGAGTGGCACACAACTCTGTCTTTGCTGGCTTGAGTGTGTCTGCTTAAGGGGCTTTGGCCTATAGAACTGCTTTGTCTTTTCCATTAAGGACCTCTCCACTGCATGCACCTGTTGATTGTCAGTTGGTATTCAAGCCTGTTCATATAATTATCTATAGTTGTGGTCTTATTTTTAGCAGTTTAGTTTTTTACCAATTCTTGCATGTTTTATATGCAGTCATATAATTAATTTATGCTTAATTATTTCAGAGTTTTAATTATTGTGTCTTCATGGAAAGCAGTTGAGAGACAGATGGAAGACCTTTGCACAATAAAGCACTTGAACTCACTCATAGTATCTAACAGACAGGGGGATGCTCAGGTACCTGAATAAGCTTTGAAAGGTTAATTACCATTAATCATTGCAAGATGCAGGCTTATTATCCATTCATAAATGCAAAACAAATCCCTTTTGCTGACAAGCAAAGTTTCAAAATTGACCTCTTATTGCTGATTAGGTTCTACAGAATTCAATAGCGGGAAAATGAAGAGCAGTTTTAAGAACTATATGTTTATTATCCAAATTCACGCACACAATCTTACATTCCAACCAGTGAGCCAAATTGTGCAGCAATTGATTAGATTCTTACCATGCACCTTTACTGGGAAGTAAGTCCCACTGAGTTCAGTGCAACTGAATCTGGTGTGTGCAGTATTATTGTCATGCAGTGCAATTCCGAAGTGTGCTCATTCAGAATTAAACCCTTCTGGAAGACTTAGGACTTGTTCCTGGTTAAGTGTAGCTTTGATTCATCCAGTGGTTGTCAGATCTGCCTGGGAGCTATGAACATTGAGTAGCTATCCCCTTGGTTGTTCTCATCACTGGTATTCAGCTACCCTCAATACAGACAATTCCCTGCAGTTGGAATGGCAAGATGTTGCTGATAGAGTATTCTTCATGCAAAGTCAATTGCAGCAAATCTATCTTCGGTCCTTTGGATTTTATCTCATGGTTGCTGATTATATTGTGTGACTGATGCTTGTAGTTAGAACATATTTAAATTATTGGGTATGTTAACTATGACAGGTTTGTATAAGTATCCATCTGAGCAAGATAGCCTGCAAGGAAGGATCAGATGGATATAAATGCCTGTTTACAACTCACCACTTTGTCTGGATGGGAGAGGAATTTGCTCATCAGTTTAATACATACTCATTTTTCACATTAGAACCAATAGATAAGCTTTTCCCTCAAAAGTCACACTTCTTTGACCATTACAGTAGAGTTCTCCAGAAAGAAAGAAAGAAAGAAAGAAAGAAAGAAAGAAAGAAAGAAAGAAAGAAAGAAAGAAAGAAAGATAGCTATATGATATAGGAATATATATATGTTAGGAAAAAATTCACACAAATTCATCATTAGTGAAAATAATGCTATCTATTTATTTCAAAACTTTTCTAGACTGTCACTGAAGTCTCAGGATGATTTCCCAATGCAATGCAAAATGTAAAAAAATATTTATTTATTTTTTGTTCACATGCGTAGCACTGGGAAAACTGTTTTTAAAATCTGTGCATTCACCAAATTTTTGTGCAAAACTGCAAGTACAAGGAGAAATGCATGAAAAACATGCAGGATACAGCACAAATGACCTAAGAACAGCACTCGTGAAAGGTATCTCAGGGTACTTGTCAATAGAAGTTAAACATGAGCCAAAAGTGTGATAGGGCAGTTAAGAAGGCGAATGCCACCCTTGGATGTATAGCTGGAAGCACAGTTTCCAGACCAAGAGAAGTTCTGTTACCACTCTATAGGACTCTGCTGCACCCACAACTGGAGTACTGTGTCTAAATCTGGACTCCACATTATAAGAGAGACATAGAAAGGTTAGATTTAGTTTAGTGCAGGGTCACAAGGATGGTTGCCAGATTGAGAGAAGTGGGGATGACAAATGAGATGAAATTAAGGAAACCAGGACTTTTCAGCTTGGAAAAGAGGAGACTCAATGGGGATCTTATACAGACATACAGGTATGCGAAAAGGGTTGTGACCTGTTCTCCCCTGCAGGGGAACAAAGGATGATGTCCAATGGGACAAAGGTAAAGGAACCAGGTTTCAGGTTGGATATCAGGAAGTACTTTCTGATGGCTAGAACCCCTAAGATATGGGCTTTCATGGGAGGTGGTGGAGAACCAATTAGTGAGGGCGTTCAAGGAAAGATTGGATACCCACATGTTGGACATTATATAAGCAGAGCAGACTTGTGCCAGGGGCCAGACTAGATGGCCTGGGAGACTCCTTCTGACTTGCTTGCTATCTGTGTTTCTAAAAATGCAGAGCTATTTTCATAGAGAAAATAATCTGTCAAAATTTGGCATGAATTAAGCTTAAGGTTTTGGGAGAGGGAAAGGTAAATTTGAGGACATCTACAGTACAACCCTTCTCATTCATGAGGGAGCACAACCTTGATATTTATGCAAAACACATATATCACATTTGGGGAATGTGCTAGTAAACAGAGCACAGTGTTGAGAAGGTGCCTTTGTGTCACACACAAATGGAACTGTAAGAAAAGTAAGAAGAGTTGGAAGGAAAGTATGCAGGGGAATGGACCTTCACAGTCCTTTTGTTTGTGTGTAATTGTTTTAGCTCAATTAGCTATGTGCATATTCAGAAAAGGTAAGCAGAGGAGGTGTTTTTATTTATTTATTTGTTTAAAAATATTATATGCCATCCTTTATGTATAACATCTCAGGATGGCTTACAGCTTTAAAAAGGGAGAAAATGGCAGCTCTTCCCACCTGCTGCCTAAAATAAATAAATAAATTGATAAATAAAAATTGAGGAAAGAAAGAAGAGGAAGAAATACTGCTACTCACAACTGTTTTCTTACTTCCCAGGTGAAACCAGAAGGATTCACATCTCCGTTCCCCTCTGCCCAAAAGTAATCCTCATTGAAGTTTATGCAATTTACTTCTGAGTAAGGCCACTGAAAATAGTGTGATTTACCTTTGAGTAGACATTTATTTATTTATTTGTTTAGAAAGCTTCTATGCCACTCCATTTGCCAAAGCCTCGGGGCAGTTCACAATAATAAATAAATAATAACAATATAAAAACAATATAATATAATTGGAGATGTCCTGGCCAGGGATGTAAATAAATAAATAATATTAACAATTAAAATGATGCTTAAATAAAAAGGACATGCATTCCTCCTTCATGGATCACTGCCTTGTCATGGCAAAGCGGCTTGCGTAGCTCAATGAAGCTATGATTTATGCCATGCGGGGCCACCCAAGACGGACAGGTCATAGCAGAGAGCTCTGACAAAACGTGATCCACTGGAGAAGGAAATGGCAACCCACTCCAGTATCTTTGCCATGAAAACCCAAGGACAGTACTAAAAGGAAAAAAGATATGACTCCGGAAGATGAGACCCTCAGGTCGGAAGGTGTCCAATATGCTACTGGGGAAGAGCAGAGGGCTAGTACTAGTCGTGCCAGAAAGAATGAAGCAACTGGGTCAAAGCCGAAAGGACACTTAGTTGCAGATGTATCTGGTGGTGAAAGGAGAGTCCGATGCTGCAAAGATCTATACTCCATAGGAACCTGGAATGTAAGATCCATGAATCAAGGCAAGCTGGATGTGGTCAAACAAGAGATGACAAGACTGAACATTGACATCTTAGGAATCAGTGAACTAAAACCATCCCAAAGAAAAACAAATGCAAGAAAGCAAAATGGCTGACTGTGGAAGCTTTACAAATTGCTGAGGAAAGAAGGGAAGCAAAAGGCAAGGGAGAAAGAGAAAGATACACCCAATTGAATGCAGAATTCCAAAGAATAGCTAGAAGAGATAAGAATGCCTTCTTAAATGAGCAGTGCAAAGAAATAGAAGAAAACAATAGAATAGGGAGGACCAGAGATCTCTTCAAGAAAATTGGAGATCTGAAGGGAACGTTTCATGCAAAGTTGGGCATGATAAAGGACCAAAACAGAGGCAGAAGAACTGTACAAGAAAGAGCATAATATCCCTGATAACCACGATGGCGTGGTCACTGACCTCGAGTCAGACATCCTGGAATGTGAAGTCAAATGGCCTTAGGAAGTCTGAGCAACAACAAAGCTAGTGGAGGTGACAGTATTCCAGCTGAGCTACTCAAAGACGATGAGCTCTGCTGGAATACTGTCACCTCAAAATCTTAAAAGACGATGCAGTAAAAGTGCTGTACCCAATATGCCCGCAAATTTGGAAAACTCAATAGTGTCTGCAGAATTGGAAAAGGTCAGTTTACATTCCGATCCCAAAAAAGGGCAATGCCAAAGAATGTTCAAACTACCACACCATTGTTTCACATGCTACCGAAGTGATGCTCAAATTCGTACAAGCTAGGCTCCAGCAGTATGTAGACTGAGAACTACCAGAAGTACTGGCAGGATTTCGAAGAGGGAGAGGAACTAGAGATCAAATTGCCAACATATGCTGGATCATGGAGAAAGCTAGGGAGTTCTAAAAAACATCTACTTCTGCTTCATTGACTACGCTAAACTCTTTGATTGTGTGGATCACAACAAATTGTGGCAAGTTCTTAAAGAGATGGGAGTACCAGACCATCTTATTTGTCTCTTGAGAAACCTATATGAGGGACAAGAAGCAACAGTGAGAACTGGATATGGAATCACTGATTGGTTCAAAATTGAGAAAGGAGTTCGGTAAGGCTGTATACTGTCACCCTGCCTATTTAATTTATATGCAGAGCACATCATGAGAAAGGCAGGGCTAGATGAATCACCAGTTGGAATTAAGATTGCTGGGAGAAATATCAACAACCTCAGATATGCAGATGATACCACTCTCATGGCAGAAAGTGAAGTGGAACTAAGGAGCCTCTTGATGTGGGTGAAGGAGGAGAGTGCAAAAGTTGGCTTGAAACTCAATATTAAGAAAACTAAGATCATGGCATCTGGTCCTCTCACTTCCTGGCAAATAGATGGGGAAGAAATGGAGGTAGTGAGAGATTTTATTTTCCTGGGCTCCAAGATCACCGCAGATGGGAACTGCAGCCAAGAAATTAAAAGACGCTTGCTCCTGGGGAGGAAAGCTATGGCAAATCTAGACAGCATACTAAAAAGCAGAGACATCACCCTTCCAACAAAAGTACGTATAGTCCAGGCTATGGTTTTCCCACTTGCAATGTATGGCTGTGAAAGTTGGACCATAAGGAAGGCTGAGCATAAAAGGACTGAGGCCTTTGAATTGTGGTGCTGGAGGAGACTCCTGAGAGTCCCCTGAACTGCAGGACGATCAAACCAGTCAGTCCTAGAAAAGGTCAACCGTGACTGCTCTTTAGAAGGCCAGATAGTGAAGATGAAACTCAAATACTTTGGCCACCTAATGAGAAGGAAGGACTCCCTGGAGAAGAGCCTGATGCTGGGAACAATAGATGGCAAAAGAAGAAGGGGATGGCAGAGGATGTGGTGGCTGGATGGAGTCACTGAAGCAGTTGGTGTGAGCCTAAGCGGACTCTTGGGGATGGTGGAGGACAGGAAGGCCTGGAGGAGTGTTGCCCATGGGGTCGTGATGGGTCGCACAAGACTTCATGACTACCAACAACAAGACATGCATTCAGGCTTGAACTGATTTCAATTTTTTCCAAAGATCGGGGGAAAAGGAGCGGAGAAGCAGCATGGCATTTATTTTCCAGTTCACTAGGCCTGGCAAAGGTAAAGAAGGAAGTCACGTGGTGGGAGCAAGCAAGTCAGGAAAGCAGAGAAGAATCTCCTCAGAGTTGCTCCTGTTTTTGAGAAAGAGTCAGTGGGACACTTTCTCTTCTCCAGCCCCATGAAGCTGCTCCTTCTCCTCCCAGAACAGTACCACATGTTTAGCACACACTGAGACACACATACGCTCATGCATATGCATGCACACACACCTGGGAGGGACCCATAACATATTAAAACTGTGCACTAACTGGTCTGAAAAAAATCCCTGATATAATGGTAAAAATAGCATGAGGAAAAAGATGGGTGAGCTTATGTGACTCACCAGTGAATTGAAAGTCAATAAAAATGCCCAATGTAGATTGTCCCTAAGAGAGACAGAAATTGTGGTGGCAATAATCTCTCTCTCTCATTCTCTTATCAGTGGGAACTGGTTTGAACGATAATATTTGCGAGGAAAGTGGGATAGAAATGTAGTAAAATAAACAAATGAGACTTCAGGGGGATACATATCAGAACAACAGTAGTGGAAATACTAGAAATCTATTTCAGCCGGGAAGGCGGGTAACTTTTAGTCTGTGGAATACCACACCCATTGCAGTGGTTTCTTTCAGATGCTCCATGGCTCTGAACATGAACGATTTGCTATTAAACTCAAGGGAAACATTGCAATGGATGGGAAGCGGCCTGATATAGGAGTCCCCAGCCTTCCCTGCGCTCAAATCATTTCATTCAAACTTGTTGAGGAATTGCAGTGCATTAAGAAAGGGGTGAGCGACTGCTTCCCAGAATGCAACAGGGCCTCCCCATGGCACCCAGACCACAATCACCCTCTCTTATGCAGACACTGCCACTGAAATGGCACCACTGAGTGGTCCCTTAACTGAAGTGGCAGTGCCGAGGCAGCAAGGACTCCACATCTTGTCTTTAAAACAAGGACTTTTCTTGGCTTTAATGTAAATGCACACACTCCCTGAGAATGTCTGGGGTGTCAAAATACATTTAAGAAGGTGCCCAGTACCTTGTTTTGAAGCAAGAATGCAGTGCTTTTGCTGTCCCTGCATGTTACTGAGATGCTTCAACATCTCCGTTTTGTGGGTGATTTCTGGGCAGTGTGGGGGACAGGTGGCTGCATCAGGATCACATCAATTGACATTCTGCAGCATTTAATTTACCAGGATGTGTTTTCCCATTCCAGCACTTTTTGATGCATCCTCCCTCCCATCCCAGTGTAGCAAAGTTTGCCTCCACCCCCAGTAATGGCATTTTAATTGTAATTGCTTCATTAATCAAAATGTATTATACTGGCGATTTTCCTACTCCCCATCCTGGGGGTGTGGGGGGACAAAGCCCTTATAATCACCCTATGTATTTGGGCCATGAATAAATGTGGAAAATTGATGTTAGTTAAAACTGAGATTTGTTTCACCCCTTAAGATCTCTGTAGGTTGTCAAGAAATTGCTCATTTCCCATCAGGAAGGACAGTTTTCTTCCAGGTTTCCTCCAAAGTGAGCTGCTTCTAAGGTGACTGTCATTGCATCTTCTTCTTGTGAGGCTGCCATGAGAGCAGATAAGATTGATGTGATTACAGTGTCATCCATATGCCCATAATGAGGGAGACTATTTTTTCTTCTCCTTTTTGCTGTATCCACTGTCTCAAATGTGAGATATTCAACTAGGGGAGGTTTTTGCTTCATTGTTCTCAGAGTGGAAAAGAGTTCTCACACCTTTTCAGATTTTACGTATTTTATTTATTCATTTTACACAAGTTATAACCTTAAAAAAGATTCTGCAGTGAGGAAAAACAGTCAAACTATGCAATAATAAAAATATTTAAAATTAAATGATTCTACCACCAAGGCTGCTCATTGAAGAAATGCTGAATCTTTTTATTTCCAGCTGTGATTTCGTCTCTCGGTTTTATCTCTTGGTTAGCATGATCTCCTGGAGTTCTCTATATGGTCACACAATTCCAAATCTAAGTGGCAGCATCACTAGATATTACATGCCTTAATATTTTATCAGATTCAAATGCCTCTGCTAGAGTAGGCATCAGCACACCTGACTTGTCTTTGGCCACTAAGCTAGATGATCTCATGCAATCCAAATTTTGGAATGAACTGGCTTGCCTCATACTTCCTGAAGTAATAGGCACATGGTAATTTTTTTAATACTATTTCTATGCTACTTCACATTCAAACATTCTGGCATGCTGAACTGGATGTGAATAAAACAGGTGAAAGTATAAAAGCAATACATGAAAAACATTGAAAACCAAATAACATTAAGACCTTGGCTGGTCAACAGGAAAAGTCTTCCTGAAACAAGATTGTACCTAGGAAGCACCAAAGACAGCACAGTGTTGGCACATACCTGTATGGAAATGGGGCTGCCACACTGAAAGCTCTTCCACTGATGAATCCTAATCAGGCCATGAGTCTATGTGGATTCACCAGGAGGATGTTCTTCAATGACCTGAGCTGACTGGCTAGATCGGGATGAGGAAGGCACTCTTTCAGGTATCCTGGTCTCAAGCTGTTCAGGGCCTAGTCCACCAGGACTAAATCCTTAAACCTTGCCTAGCAGTAATTGGTAACTAGAGTTGTTCCTCCAGCAAAGGAGTTGCACAATGATTTTCTGTAGAATGGACAATTTCATCTGAAACTGTGAGGGTTGTGTTCTTTTTAAAGTTTGAATGAAATGTGTTCACAGCCTTGTATGTAATTTTGCCCAATATACACTTTTTTTTTCTTGGCAGTCAGTTTCTTAATATGCATGTTAATGCTATTTTCACTAATGAGTACATTTTTGTATGCATTATTTGGAGAACTGCATTGCAAGATTCAGAAGAGTACATGATTTGAAGGCTAATTGAGTTTCTGTTTGCATATTGATTCAAATGTGTGACATGAGTTACATTTGCATTCAAATATGTACTGAATGAACTTTTTGGCTGTGTGTGGGTATGTGTTTAATGAAGAACTTAATTCACTCTTTTACTGTTCTAACTGCATTCAACTGTGGCAGCTTTGGGGAAGAAGGATAGAAAATAAATAAAGGCTTCACATGTGATATTATACTGATTGAGATTTTTTGCAGGAGGATTACACAGGGCAGCTTTGTCTGATTGTGTGGAAAATCCTTTAGTTGCTCCCATCTATCATAAACAGGTAATACATTTTTATCTGTTCTGAGGAGCTATCCGCTGTAAGGTGACACAGTACAAAGGGAAATTATTGTAGATTCTCATTATAATGTTACATCCATGGCTCAACTCTGGATCTGCCTTTGTGTTCATGTTATTCATGTAAGTCTAATACCTACAGTATATTTATTTTCCAGTCTCATTATCTTACGTTCCATAGCCTGAACTCCATGATCTTATTATCTGCTAATAGCTAAGTCTTTCTGGCTCATGCTGAATATATTTGCTGATTGCTCCCTATTTTCTACCCATAATTCTATCAAAGGTTTCTAAATCCTTCAAAGGCTTGACTTTTCTCTCTTTATTTTGACATGGGAAAGTCACCATGGCCATCCATTTTGTTTGGTAAACATTTCCTCCAAATGTACACCCCCATTGTATGACCTGAATTTTGCCAAGGTCTGCAGGTTGCTTTTCTTTTCTTTTTCAAACAAGAAAAAATTAGAACAAAATTTTTAATATAGAGGGCAGGAAAAAAATCTCTAGGTGAAAAGGTAGATCAACATTTAACAGCAGTAACAAAAGTTTATTCCACCCACCAGTAGATTAGGTTGCTGATGGTTGGTGTGGGGGGGAGGGATAGATTTTCTCATGTCATCTCTGTTCTGCAACTGCAAAGTTTTGGTCAGAGCCATATCCCCAGAGGCAACGTGTTCTTTCATTCAATTCAGTGTATGTATTTTCCATGTGACTCCAATATGCTGGGGTCCTGATAAAGCAGATTCTAAAAACTTGAAGTCTGCTTACCCCTGGAAAAGAGGATATCTGCAAATAGAGAACTGGTCTTTGTAAAAGAAAATATGAGGTCACCCAAGTCCCTACTGAATATGCTTCTACAGATACTGGCCAAAGTGTCAAACTAGGCATTGTATTAATCACATAGCATGGAGTTGATCCATCTCTCTTTCTCTCTCTCTCTTTTTAAACTCTAGTTATAAGTGTGCATGGCACTGATTTGTATTGGGGCTACAGTGCAACCAAAGAGGAGAATTAAACCTTTTTCCCCACCCACCATCAGTGCTAACAGAAACCCACCCACAAGTAGGTCAGCTGGCCACTAAATAACAAGACACGTCGTTTAGCTCTGAGGTAGGCCTCAGATGTTTTTGATCAGGTTGATGAAAGAAGGAATGGTTCTTCAGATGCTTTGTCTTAAAACATTTTGAAGTTCATACACAATAACTAGTACTTTGACTTGTGGATCTTGGTTCTACTAAAACAACAACAACAATGACAACATTGTTCCCAACGGCTGTGATCAGTTCATCCCTATTGTAGTATGTTCATTCCTACTTCAACATGCTTGAAGTGGCATTCATCTTAGTGTTAGATCTCATGCTTTGTGTATAGAAAAGCACAGGTCCAATCCATTTTTATCTCTAGTTCAACAGTTTTCCAGTGGAAGACCTATGAAGGACTTCTGCAAAGGTCCCTCAGCCAGTCAGAGCAGCCAGTCTTGGGCTAGGTGGCTCAACAGTTTCATACGTTCAGCAGTGATGTGCAAATAGTCTTCCAGCTGAAGGATGTTATTAATCTCACTGAACATTTGCTTTACCACAAGTATCCTCAGATGTTCTGTGCAAGTGCCACTGTACAAATTCATTTTAGAAGTAATGTGCTGGCAGCCAATATGTACTTTGAAAATAAAGCATTATAAGTGGTAGCCATACCAAACTGTGTTGAAGGTTCATCCATATGTCCACCACCTGATAACTAGCATAGGAGAATCACAGACTTGAAAGTGGGCATTTAAGTCCATGCTCCTGCTCCATCCAGAAATCTAGTTTAAAGCATCCCTGGCAGATGAATATTCAGGCTTTGTTTGAGCATCTCCAGCAATGCAGATTCCACCATCTTCCAAGGTAGCAGGTTAGGAAGGTTTAGTTCTGTTCTTTCCCCCAGATGTTGTCAAACTCTTCTTTCCTGGAACTTAAATCAATTATTTTGTGCCTTATAGTCTTGGATGATATTAATAACTTACAGCCTTCTTCTCTGTAATGACTCTTTAGGTACTCTTCATCTATCAGAGCTGGAACTTGCACATTCCATGACACACCAAGCTGTTCAGCCATGTCAAGCTGAACACTGATCTGAAATCGAGGCAGAAGAAAAATGTAATGACGACCATGAGTCTTACTGATGGTCTCTGCCCACCCTGAAGAGTTTGCCGTATACTAACATAGCTGTACTAATAAAAGAGGATGATTTATAGGATCAGGAACCATAAAAGAGAATATTGACTAGAATTCCTCAGTCTTTTATTGCACCCATTATTGTGCATGCAACTCAAGTACTGCAAATAGAGTACACTATGGATTCAGCGACAGTAAATCAACTGAGAGGTGATCATTAAATAGATTAAAATGCATGAAAATTACCTAAATGGAAACCATTAGATTAAATGAAGCAGCTACAGTATAATATCCTGACGACTCTTTGAAACCTTCAGTGGATTAGAACTGCCCAGTGTTGTGCATATCACATGATTAAAGGGAGAACATTACCACCCCCCCTCACCCCAGATCCCTTGAAAAAAAGGGCTTGCAATTTAAATTCTTCCAAGGCTTAATAAACTGTTACCTCTGTGAAGCCACTCTTATGCATTCAGCGCCAATCTGCATTTTGATGTGGTGAAGCACAGAAAGCTTATCGCGGACTGGCATGTTTGCCGAAATAACAATGCTTATATAATGCTTGAAATGGAGCATAAAAATCTTTTGTAACTCCAGTGGACATATTGAGGAGGCTTAAAGCTTCTGCTCTCCTTTCGACTTTGATATTGCTTTTTCTGGGGCTAGCATTCATACATCCTATCAGGCATGAGACTTCACTTCTAGACCACCATGCAAATTGAGCTCTTCCATCATTATCCTCCTGTATCATTCCTATTTTTAGACTTAATTCCTTAACAGATTACACCAACATTCATAATAATGTGCTATATACTCCCCTGCTTAGCTGCTCGCTTGAGGCTAACAATGAGCAGCCTTTGGAAAGGAGCAAAGGTCACCCAGGAATGCAAATCACAGAGGAGGAGGGATGACACTGGTCTCCTGAAGAAACAGTCTTTAGGCCAAGAAACAAAAAATTAGTCCTGAGTAAGTTACAAATCCTGAGGGCACATGAATCCACTGGAATGATCCAAACTCTTTTTCCAAGCTCAAGTCCGACTTTCTCCCATTTCGTTTGCAATCTACTTTTTGGCCATTTTGCATGTGAAAAGTGCACATCACATATTTCTGTGTGCATCACACACACACACACACACACACACACTCTTTCACTTTCAACCCAAGTTTGAAAATGCATTTAAAATTCATATTTCAAATGCTATGGGACTTTTAAAATGCATTTTTCAAATATAGTAATAAGTTTGGGAATGTTCAGACATTTGTTACAGGAAAAAGTGCACTCCCGTTTGTGGTAAATGAAGTAAGTTTGGTTTTTTGTGCACTGAAGCAGAATCCTTGTATATCCCTAATTCTCTTCAGGAGTCCGTGTTATATGTGCGCGCGTACACACAGGCATGCATGCACGCACGTGTGATTTGCTGGCATTTATAGATGGTGAGTGTGATCAGCAGGCGTCCTGCATCCTACCACTGAAGGTGTATGAGAAGACAAGGATCATCCTGACAGCTACATGAGCATGCTGACCTTGTTCCCAGCTCCAGACAAAGGGTCCTGACCAAATCATGGCAGGACAGGAAGGTGGGGCAGCCTTTGCTAGAATGCAGCAGAAGCAGTTTGCTGAGAGAAAAGCAGCAAGATCTGTACCTCTCTCTCCTCCAGTCTGGTTTAAAGACTGAAAGCCACTGGTAAACCACATCCAGGTCTACCACATCCACTGCATCCCCTCCATCTACCCACCTCGAAACCTTGTCGTGGAATTCCACAAGGTTTGTCTGGCAGGACCTGTTATTGCGGAAGCCGTGTTGTGTGGCCGCCAGCCTCCCTTCCCTATCTAGCATCACTAGATCTCTCTCTATTATGAGCCTTTCCATTGTTTTCCCTACAATGGACAGAAAGCTAATTAGTCTGTAATTTCCCATGTCTACCGCCCTTTTTGAAAATTGGGACTGCTGACACCACCCTCCAGTCCTCTGGAACTTCACCCGTTCTCCACGAGGCCTCAAAAATGGAGGCCTGTGGGTATGAGCGAACCCCTGCCAACTCTTGAAGTGCTCTCCAGTGTAACCCGTCAGGGCCTGTCACTTTTGTAACATCCAGTGCCCTGAGGAGCCCCTCGACTTACAGGGGGGTGACTAATCTGTGCCCCTAAGTCCTGGGGTTGATCTAATCTCCTATACGGATATCCCCCGTCCTGCTTTGGGGAGAACACAGAGGTAAAACAGTCATTTAGCATCTGTGCCTGTTTCCTCACATCAGTCACTGGATCCCCTTCCTCCTTATTTAGCAGTCCCACTACCTGTCTCCCTCTTGCTATTTACATGCTGATGGAAGTCCTTTCTGTTGCTCTTGCGAAGAATCCTTCTGCAACAGGCATCCTGCTCCCACTATACCCTTTTGTCTATTTGCCGTGGTACATATTTTCTTTGGAGGTTCTTCTTCTGTCTAATCCCTCTAACCACCTCCTTTCACATCCATGACGGCACTGTCCTTCCCCTCCCCGCCTTACTAACTAGAGGTATCATCAAGGCTTGCGCCTCCAAAATCTCCCTTTTGAGTGCCATCCACCCCTCCTCTTTGCCTTGCCTTCCAGTAACCTATCCCAGGAGACTTTCCCCAGTCTGGCCTTCAGTGGCCAAAGTCGGTCCCCTTGAAGTCCTTCTCAGTTGGCTTCTAATGCTTGACCTGCTGCATGTCCCCATTCCCCTGATCTCAAAGCAAAGGATGGAATGATCACTTGTATCCAGAGTGGATGTATCTCATCTAATTTGTATCTCATCTATCAGCTCCTACCTGTTGGTCAAAACCAAGTCAAGGATCCCCCCTCCCCCCCCCCCGTTGCCTCTTGGACCTTCTGAGGCACCCTCTCTCTATAGCGACGTGACCTGGCCAGTTGGGAGAGTGAGTTTCCCAACTAATATCTGGAAGATTGAAATCTCCCATAACTACTGTGTCCCTCTGCAGAGATATTCTTAGAATCTGGCTTGTCAGGACATCATCCAGGGTCTCAAGTTGACCTGGAGGGCGATAACATACCCCCACTGTCAGGTCTCTTTCCCTGTCAAAACCCCTAAGTTTCACCCAGACTGCCTCTATCAAATCCCCATCTGTGCTGCATTCTATCTCACTGCATCCTATCCCTTCCCTGATGTATAAAGCCACGTCCCCACCCATCTTTCCCTTCCTGTCCTTTCTAAAAAGGTGATACCCTTCTATGTTCACATTCCAGACTTGCCTTTCATCCCACCAAGTTTCTGTGATTCCCACCACATCATACCCTCCTATTCCCAGGAGAGCTTCAAGCTCTTCCTGCTTATTACCCATGCTCCTAGCATTGGTGTACATGCACCTCAACTCCTTCCCACCTCTTCTTTTCTTTGGAGTCCCCAGCCTCCGACTTCCTCCCATTTTCCCTGATACTGTCCCCCTCTTCGTAGGAGTCCTGTCATCCCCTGTAGTATATCAAAAGTCTAAACAAAGCAATTAGGCTTTTAGCTGAGAATGTGACTGTTTGACCTTGGGCAGGTTATTTCTCTCTTTAGCTATATTCTCAGAATTATTGAATGGATAAGTAATATGAGGAAAGTAAGTGATTCTCTGTGCTAAGAAACTGTTGTGCAAAGTAGAAATGATAATAAAACTATCAGAGACTGGAAGACTATGTGATTGAGGGAGCATATGGGGCTGGTGTCGGCATTCTCTCCCATGCTATGGCCTGCCTTGCTAGTTTTCATTCCAATGGCTTTCTAGGGTATTTATTTAGCACGCTTTAGGGCTAGTCAGTCCTCTTTTAGTCCTCTTTTAAAGAGGACCATTTTCAGTTTGATGGGCTATCCTCTTGTTTAAATGTTGCCTCCATCTGATGTTCTCCAGTCCAAGAGCATGAGGAATTTATTGAGTACTCTCATTTCCTACTTGCATTGTTTATGGTTTAGGCAGCATCAAGCTCGATTTTTAAAAATCAGTTTTAGTGGGTCTGTTTAGAGCATGCAGAAAGGGTATTACTTGTGAAAATGCTTTTCTCACTTGTAAAATCACTCTGTTCTGCTATACCATATTGCCACCTAGACGTTACGTAGCAGAAAAGTAGGAAAAGAACAGTTCTTTGTGTAGAGGCTGGATCTCAGTTCTACTCCAAGACCAAAGTAAATTCAGAGGATTAACAGCTTCATGTTGAAAAGCTTCACGATCACTGTAAAACTGAAGAGCCACCAGAAAGAAAAGCTTGGTCTTCATGTGGCAGCTGGAAAGAAGACTAAGCAAGACACACGGTCATCTAGTCACCGTCTTTCAGACTATTTTGCTATTTGAATGATAATAGTGATTTCTAAATTTGCACCTATACAAGTGCATTTGCTTAAGCAAATTGTATGCAAATATGTGCTCTATTCCTTGAGGGAAATACCATCCTCTTTGTGATGCATGTTCCTCTCTTTGACAATCATGAATGGCCATCCTAATTCACATTCCTTCATAATGGTGTATGAATGAGGCTGTTGTGAGAAAGGCTACCCATTGGCAATGGCAGAGGCTAGGCTGAGACATCCAGGAGGCACTTTCTTGCTAAAACCACAAGGATGTTGCTGCTAAGTGCCCACGTAGGCCAGCCAGCTGCAGTCATGATGGTCTGTGTCTGCAGTGTCAGGTGAACAGTGCCTTTGGGTAGCACTAACAACAGCTGGAGACTCAACGTTCATTGCTCTGCATCAAACTCATAGGTGGACAGACATCTGTTGAATATGCTTCAACATTTTCTTTTTTCCTTAGCTAGATCTCCAGGTCAATCCCTTGAAATCCCCATCCCTCTCAGGAAGCACCAGAGTAGAAGATGAAATTAACTAGTTCTTCAACAAGTAAGGAATATGGCTTACAGGTGTAGAAGAAGTATTTGCTGAAGAGATGAAAGTGACGAGAATAGGTACGAGAGGGGTTACGCTTCTGTAGAGTTACATAGTGGGCAGCTAGATTTGTGATCATGTGTGATGTGTGCTCACATAAGATCAACAGAATAATAATGATACTAATAATAACCTTTTTGATCAAATTCCAAGATCCCAAAAAGTGAAAAAGAACAATCAAATTGGGATTTGAATAAGGTTCAAGTTGGATGCCAGGAAGTACTTCCTGACACTTGGGACCCCTAGGTTATGGCATGGACTTCCGCAGGTGGTGGTTGAAGCCCCATCAGCAAGGGTGTTCAAGGATAGGCTGGACATGCACATGGTAGGCATGTCAAGAGCAGAGCCAGCTGGAGCTGGGGGTCAGACTTCATGACCTGGAGACCACTTCTGACTCGCTCTGTTTCTCTGTTTCTAAATTTGCACAAATTGCTATTTAAAAAAGCTACCAGTATCTGCACATGGGATCAACTCACTAAAAAAATGGATTAATGCCAGTGAAGAGAAATGGAACAGAATCCACTCAGGCTGAACTGTGGAAACGCACTGAGATCTTGCCCTCTACCAGATGGAATTCTCATCTAACCTGAGTCCCATGTTCCACCCCTCACTTTTCTAAGTGAGATTGGAAAAACTTATGCTTGAAACCTTGGTGAACCATTGATGCCAGTCATTGTTGGTAATACTGGGGTAGATGAGCAAGCAAATTGCCAATAGTCTCCAAACACCTTGAAACTCAACTCATTTCTTCCTATGTTCAAATTTGCTCATTTTCCATTTTATATAAGCAGGAAAAAATGTGCATTTCAAAAACGAAACAAAACGAATTGAGACAACCTTGGACCAATATGCTCTGTTTCCACTCATCAAGTTCTAAATAGTTTGTTTCCTCTTGTGAATGCAAGGTCAAGATGCATGAAAGAGGCATTTAGACAGTCATCTGACTGGGGTGGTGTAACTGGCACTCTGCACTAGCAGGGGATTGGATTTGGCCTTCCTGATCCCTTCTGACCTGGCTGTTCTGTGAACCTGTAAATTTGCAAGTATTTTTTGGAGAACCTCTTTTCCTCTTTACATTTGTGGTTCAGAATGGGACACATCTGCATGATTTGCAAAAATAAGCCTTTTTTTCTTGTTTACATCTTTATTTTTACTCTATACCTCAGTCACAACAGATTACCTCCAAATCTGACCAGAAAAACTTGACAATGTTTTGGTTAAAGGCAACTAATTAATATTCAGTTTTTACAGGCAAGGAATACTTCAGCTGACAGATGAGCGATTAGCATAAGCAGAGAATTTTGCTTGCTACTGCTAACCCATTAACCCCAATTCTGTGTCAAACAGCTAAGAAAAGCAGTGCATATGAGAAGTGGATCTTAAACTAGAGCTTCCGACCTGAATAGCAAAGCAGCACCTCAGAGCCTGAGAGTTTGTATTCAGGGGAGCTAAGCGGAATTGATGGAAGGGGTAAGGAGGGATGTTTGCAGAAAACTCAGCAAATGAAGACAGGTGCTGAAAGCATTATCTTCCCACATGCAGAGGTCATGGCTATTCTCAAGCTACCTATGAATTTCCTTTCAATTTGTATGTTTTTAGCTGAGAGAATCAATTTGAAAAACTTCATTCTCACCTTCAGTGGCTAACAGTTCTTTTATATTTTTATTAGTGCAAAACACCTAGTCCAATATCCATCTAATCAATACAGTACCAAAACCATGCTTGCATAGACCCACTCCTGCATTATTTCACATCTCTTTCATATCACAGCACCTCATTTAGAAATCATTTATTTCTCATCTGTGGAGCAATCTTGCCTAATTTCTAGATTTGTTTACACCTTAGAGTTATATCCATCAGAACAGTGTCAATAAAACAATTACAGTTTAACCTTGTTAGAAGCTTATTTATAGTGCCATCCTTCATGCCAATCTTTAGCAGCAATCATGAAAGGATGATATACTTTCATGGATCACAGCACCAACATGTTCTGCAACATGAGGGCAAGCATGTGTATAAGCACCAATGCCTGCCCAGTTCAGCAACCCCAGGTCTGGTCTAGTTCAAAGAAATTGGAAGCAGAGTGCAGTACTAGCTTTGTATGTGGAAATTCCCTGGCCCAAAACTAGAAGAGGAACATATATAAGAAGGGGAACTGAGTTGAGATATTTTTGACCATACCTTCCTTCACATGGATAAACACATGGTTTGAGGAACAGGACATCCGAAATCTATTATGACGAATGCAGAAAGAAATTGAGCCTAACATTTTATTTTTTGCTTTTTCATTGTTAACTACAGCCCTGCACAATTTCATTAGCTGATATTATGAAGAATGATCTGAGAAGACCCTTGCCTTTTTGTGTAAGATTTTTTTCCCCCCATTGTTATTACACCAGTGTTGGGGAGGGATGTGTGAGAAAGCCATTTTGAGGGAGGAAATTCATCACATCCCCAGGTCTCAGATCCTCAGACGTGGCCCACTTTGACACACGCATCCGGCTGAGTTCCTGGGGAGACCCCCCAGCATTTGCACTGCCCTCAATAAGAACTGAGCCTCATGAACTTTGCAAGCAGCGTCCTGTTCTGAACCATGCACAGCAGACTTTGTTTGCATTGCTGCATATGATGTGGAGGAAGTTTTGCCACACATCCTTCATGCTAGAAGAGCAGATTCATTAGAGCTTTGATGCATCACTAGGTTGAGATCTGCTTTCAGGGAAAAAAGGATTAAGAATTTTAGGGTTTCCTTTCTTAGTTCTAAAATGAGCCATTCTCAAGGTTTTTTAGGAGTCTAAGTTTCATATTTTGTGTTCAGAGATTTTTATTTCATACATAATGTCTTGCTATAACTTAGGGATGTGGATAAACACAGTTCAAACTCACTGAAGTTCTTCCACTTCTGTCTCAAAGCTCATTCTGATTCAAGTCAGTATCAGAATTATTATCCAGGCCCACTTATCCAGTACCATAAAAATATTTTTTTTCATACATTTGTACATATTATGATGCTTTGGTTTAGTCTGCTCTGCACCATTTTCCCCATAGCTGCTGCTTTTACTTGGTTTTATTTCATTTTTATTTATTATTGATTTATTTTGGTTTTATGTCTTATGCTTTCGTTTTCTAATATACTTAAACAATACCCAACGAACTTTGGTTACAGGGTAATCTGAAACTGTGAATAAATGAACAGGCTTAATGGAAAGTAGAAGAGAAAGGTAGCCAAAAAAGAAAAAAAGGAGAGAGATTACAAGCAAGGCATAAAGGCAATAGTTCTCCCCTGTTGTTTTGTGTCCCCAGCATCTGGTACCCAGATGTCTGCTCCATCTAGAGCATAGTATACATCACAGCTAATGCCAGGCCAACCCTACCATTAGGCTGGCATGTCTTGCTGGAGAATGCTGGGAACTGTAGAACTTCTTGTTTCTAAATGTGTAGATTGCACCCTAAATATAGCATTGTTTTATTTTACTGCCAGGGCAAGAGAGAGGTTTGCCTGAGGAATTTTCTGCAACAGGAGCTAAAATATTTTGACCAACTTTGGATACTTAGGAGACAACATCATTGGATGCTCAACCTCAGACATCTTGAGGTTGAACAAAAGATCTTGGTATAATCCCTGGCTCAGAGACCTCTCTTTTATGAATGGCTTTAATTCATCATTGTGAATTCTGATCCAGACTTGCCTCACCTATAGTTCTTAGTGTTCAAACTGCAATTTGGCTATCCATCAATGTATATACTTCATGAATTTTCAACACAGCATCAATATATGCCTCAAAGCACATTTTAAACATCTGCGCTTTGAAAGAAAAGTCATTGAGGGACACATGCTTAGCAATAAAATATGATTTGAAAATGTGCATTTAAATACAATTTTCATACAGAGTTTTTAAAAATCTCAGATTCATGCTAATATGGGGCAGAATAGACTTTGGAATACAATACTAAAATGACTCAGACCAGCACCGGATTGATCCATCCATCAGTAGACAGTGAAGAGGACCTTTGAACCCCTCTAAGTTGAAAAAAGTGTGATTATATTACGTCCTGTGATTCTACAAGACAAAACAGGAGACACACTTAAGGCAGCATGCTGAATGTACAATTGGTGGTTCTGCTCTCTGCAAAGGGGCTGCTGATTTATTTATCACTTCACCAAGTACAAAAGTAAGTTCCTCCAGGCAGCCTTTAGTCCTGCTCCACAGAATGAGTTATTTGCTCAGGTTGGCAGCCAGAACTGACACACTGTGGTGTTCCTTGGATGTTCCTTAGCTGCCAAAGGACTCTTATAATGCTCATCAGAAGAATAACAGCTGTTTTGTAGGTGGCTACATGGCTCTCCAATGCCATTCCACTTGATGTAGTAGAAAACCTGCTGAGTCTAAATGACTTGTGCTCACAACCTGAGCAACACACACAGCGAACTTCTCCTTTAGGAATTCTTGTTTGCCTTTTTTATGAAAGAATGTGTGACTGCTTTATGTCAGGGTGTTATTCATGATAGCTAAAAGAGTGGTCTCTGTGTGCCTGTGTGCAAATATATGTGTGAAGGTAGCGAGCTGGAAGCCAGATATAAAGCCCTTCAGGAACGCTCTCTCAATCATCCAGGACTCAGAATAGAACACAGGTCTGGAAGCATCTGAGCGACACTGGCTATGCCAAGAAAGAACATAGCTGTGCTGGGAAGCCAAGAGGTGCATCTTCTCTATCCCAGGAGCTGGGAGCCAAGGAACAAAGCACCATGGATCCTAATACTGCTAGCAGGCCCGGTTTCTCCAAGGACTGGTTGCCAGCGGCAAAATCTCATTCTTTTCTTTACCTGAAGAGATTTCTGGACAATCATAACAACTATAAGGTCATTGGTAGCTGACAAGGTAGGTCTCAGCACCTCCGACAATGCACTTGTGAGTTCCTGTGTTTTGTTATTTCTTGCTTGTTTAATCTTACATTCTGTACTAAACCAGAGGTCCGGGAAAATTAGCAGTATACTGCTAAAACAATATCTCTGCTTTCACTTCCCTTTTTCTAGCCATCAAATGGATGCACGCAGAACATCTCCATCTAGCATGTAAGATCCCTGGAAACTAAAAGGTGTTTCATAGCTATCCTTTATTTGTACTGCATTGAGAAGACGTGAAAAGTAAGGAAATAAATATAACTGGAACTTTAATAGCTAATATAATAATCTGTATTATCTGTGTAGAAAAGCAAATAGATCCTAACTATGGGACAAGTTCCGCATTATTGGATTGTTGCATGTAATAAAACCCTGACATATAGTTCATTGTAAAGCACCTTAAGAAAATAATGTTTTAATAGAATAAAGCAGCAAAGGGGAAGGACATCCTTTGCCTATTCCATCTCCTGCTATTCCATTTTCTCTTGAAGCTGCTCTTTCAAAGAATAATTTTATTTCTCTGGACCTATACATGGTAGAATGAGAAAATGAATTACATTAAAACAAAATTTTTTTTCTCTCCCCTCCACCCCCAGCCTCCTCTTTTTTCATTCCTTGTTATGCACTCTCCTTTACTGGCAGGGCTCTGTTGTTAGCCACCAGAGAAAATGAAGAAAACACAAATTGTCATAACAGAACTCAAAGGTTATATTAAAAAGCTAGCAGAAAGTATGGACTGAGAAGACTCTGCAGTGGTGGTGACCTGCAAAAGTTTGCATGATGTTTGTTCTCATGCCTGAGACTGGCATGGACTACTTGCAATCAGCTGCAAGTAGCCCTGTTAGAAGAAAAGGTGAGAGAACTAGAGCCACAAGTGTCCACCCTCAAGGTAATACAATAAGGTGAAGAGATTTTAGATACAGCAGTGGAACTGCAACAGTTAAGAGTAGTATCAAAGTTAGACATTCAACTGCAAGGTGAGGCAGAAAAAGAGACTCTTGAGGAAGGGAAAATGAAGAGGAAACTCCCTGGAAAAGAGTGACAGGTGAAGAAAACCAGAAGACACTCTGCACCAGTGGAAGCAGTGGGATTCTTGAACTGCTTTCAGTTACTTCAGGATGAGACTGGGGTGGGGGCAGCCTGCAGTGGAAGAACGACAAGTCATTCCTAGCAACACTGAACAAGAGCCTGACCATCAATCTACTTGGTGATGCAATGATACCAATTCTTGCCAAAACAAGATAAGAGAAGTGTTAGTTGTGTGAGAGTCCCTGTTGCCTGGATGGAAACACACGTATGTCAAGATGACCGGTGGACTCATCAGGTATGCTTTCTCCCCAGAGGACAGATTAGTGATATAACTGAATGGTTGCCAGGACTCATAAAGCCCACTGACATGTATTCTTTTCTTCATAAACATGTGGAAACAAATGACATTGCCAAGCAGAGCTTTGCAGAAATGCCACACATTGAAGCATTAAGGAGGAATTTTCAGATAGTTTTCTCTTTAATTCTTCCAGTTTTTGGAAAAGGAATAGACAGAGAAATCAAACTACTCCAAGTGAATGCTTAACTATGAAGGTGGTGCCAACATGAGGAATTTCGAATCTGGGACCACAGGTGATACTTTCTGGAATATGGAATATGGACTGCTGGTAAGGGATGGATTGTATGTTACAAGGAAAGGAACAAACATGCTTGGCTACAGCATGAAGAATTTTGTCAATCAGAAGCTTTAAACTGAATACTAGAAGGGAGGGAGGAGTGCACATGGTTGTAACAACAAACCAAGACTTCTGCACTGCAACTTAAAGAACAACTTTAACAGCGCCCAATAATTGACTTGCAAAACTGTAGGAAGAAAGTTAAAGTATGCTGTCTATATACTAATGCCTGGAGTATGGGAAGCAAACAACATGAACTTGAACTTCTAGAACAGAAGGAAGAATATGACTTGATAGGTGTAACCAAAACTTGGTGGGATGACTCCCATGCCTGGAATTCAACAATTGGAGGATATAACCTGTTTAAGAAGAAAAGAAGAAATGGAAAAGGAGGTGAAGTTATGTTATATGTTAAAGATGCATATCTCTGCACAGAAATGCAAGAGAATGCATTTAGTAGCCCCACGGAGAGCATCTCGAGTAATATAAATGGAATGAGGCATAAAAGGAACACAGCAGCTGGAGTCTCTTACTTACCTCTCAGTTATGGAGCAAGCAAGGATGACACTTTTGAAAAGCAAATTGCCAGTGTTTCAAGGAAGCATGATGTTGAAGTTATGAAGGACTTCAGTTTAAGCCATATCTGTTGGGAGAAACATTCTGCTAAACATGGCCCCTCCAAGAGATTCCAAACATGTGTTGCAGATAACTTCCTCCAACATACAGTGAAGGAAGAAATTAGAGGAACTGACCTGATGCCATCCAACAGGGAAGATCTAGTGGGCAAAGCAGCTACAGGAAATCTGGAAGAAAGTGACAGTGCCATACTTGAATTCTTGATTCTAAAGGAAGCAAAAGTCAAGTGTTGCCAAATACATGCCCTGGATTTTAGGAAAGCCATTTTTACTAAACTCAGAACAATCATAAACAACTACCCAGGCAAGTGACTCTATTGAGAAAAGCGCCCCTCCTGAGATGGGTGGGATTTTTTTTTTATTCTAAAGGCACAATTGCACACAATCCCAACAAGGAAAAAGAGAAGATGACAGCAGAAAGCCCACAAGCCTTCATTAAAAAGTGTAGAGATGATCTGAAAGCAAAGCCAGACATGTATAGGAAATGGAAGGAAGGCCAGACTAAAAGGGAAAAGAAACAGAGAGGTATCAAGGAATTTCAGGGATGCTTTCATGAAGGCTAAACCTTGAAATGAACTGAGGTTAGTGAGGTATGTGAAAAGCAACAAAAATCTTCTTTAAATATGTCCACAGTAAAAGACAGAGGAAAGAAATGGGGGCTCAGCTACTCAGTCTGGATGGAAGAAAGATAACAGGCAGAAGATGAGAGGGGTGGGGAAAGGCAGAAGTGCTCAATTGCTATTTTGGCTCAGTCATCTCCTAAAAGAAGATCCATGACCTTCCTGATGAAGGGGAGGTACAAGGAATAGGATGGAAGCTCAAGATTGATAGGCAAATGGTCAAGGATCATCTCATTGTATTGAATGAGTTCAAATCCTCAGGGTCCAATGAACTCTGTCCTAAAGTCATAAAAGAGTAACTCTCAGAATCATTATCTTGAAGAAATCATGGAAGACAGAGGAGGTACTAAATGACTGGAGAAAGGGCTAATGTTGTCTCATCTTCAAGAAAGGAAAGAAGAAGAACCTAGGAACTACAGACCAGTCAGTCTGACATCAATTCCTGGGAAAATTCTGCAGCAAATAATAAAACAGCCACTCTGCAAAAATCTTGAAAATATTGCAATGGTTATTAGAAACTAACATGGATTTATCAAGAACAATATCTGCTAGATGTATCTGATTACATTTTTTTGATTGGCTAATCTCCATGGTAGACTGTGGGAATGCTGTGGACGTAATCTATCTTGTGACAGATTATAATTATCTCTTGATTAACAAACTATCTAAAGTGGGCAAGGTGGAACAAGAATCAGGTGGATTCACAGCTGACTACAGAAACAGAATCAAAGAGTGTGCCTCAGTGGCTTATTCTCAAACTGGGGAGAGGTAACAAGGGGGTTACCACAAGATTTAACTATGGACCCAGTGTCCTTTTTATTAATGATCTGGATGAGGAAGTGCAGGGAATGATTATCAGATTTGCAGATCACATACAACTGGGTGGGTTAGCTAATACCCTGGGAGGCAGAGAGAAGATCCAAGGTGATCTTGATAGGTTGGAATATTGGACTGAAAACAACAGAATGGAATTCAGTAGGGACAAATGCCAAATCTGTGCCTAGGAAAAACAACCCAAATGCATTGTCAGAAGGTAGGGAATACTCCACAATATCACAAGTGAGAAGGATCTTGGAATTGTAGTTCACAAGTAGAATACAAGCCAGCAGTGTCATATGGCTACAAGAAGGGCAAATGCTATTTTGGGCTTCATACATTGAAATATTACTTCCAAATCATGTGAAGTAATAGCACTGGTTAGGCCTCATCTGGAGAACTGTGCCAAGTTCTGGACCACAGTTTAAGATGCAGACAAGCTGGAAAGAGTTCAGAGGAGGACAGCAAGGATAATCTGGGGATTGGAAACAAAGCCCTATGCAGGGAGATTGACATGTTTAGTCTTGAAAAAGGAAGGCTGAGTGCAGATATGATAATTCTTTTCAAATACTTGAAAGGCAGTCACCCACAGGAGGACCAGAATCTCAGTTCAATCTTCCCAGAGTGCAGGACACAGAATAACATGGTCAAGCTACAGGATGCCAGGTTCCGGCCAAACATCAAGAAGAATTTCATGACTGTTAGAGCAGTATGACAATGGAATCTGAGGAATTTGTGGGCTTTCCTGATGGTCCTCTGTCCTCTTCCTACTCTACTCTATTCTACTCTACTATGAAAGCAGCTTGAGGGAGAAGATTCAGGTGAAAGATTCTAGAAGGGCCTAATTTAAGCATCACTTCCCTCTGTTTCTTCTCCTTTTTGATTTTTCCCTTCATGCAGCACTTTGCAAAGAAAAAGAGAAAGAGAGGATTTTGTGACAACAGGATTTTGTGAATAGGTGCAGAAATACCTCTAATTGCCTTGTTCTTCTACTCTTGCCACTGGCCTGTTCTGAGCCCAAAGAAATAGAGCAAGTGGATAGCAGTGACAATGTGATCATACCCATTGGATGTAGTGCCAGGAGCTGCTGGAATGTGTCCTGTGTGGTAACATGTTAATGAATTGCCCTCATGTAAGCCGTCCAGAGACTTTTAGTATTCGGATGGCATATAAAAACTTCCATCCACTCCTTGATCCTGATTGCTAACTTGTCCTTTGCTATCTGGTACTTGGTTCATCTCAGACTGTTGCCCATGGTCCAGCTACTATGTGGGGCCCACAAACAGCATCTTGCCTAACCTCTGCTCCTCCGCCAGGTTCACCTAGGGATTCCTCGGATTGCCTTGGAAGTTTTTGGAAGGCCTAGAAAAAGCCTAGCACAACTGAACCATGTTCAGTTAATTTTGCGCAATGTTTCTTTCGCTCCTGAAGCAGACAATGACACCAGGAAAGGCCCAAATGTCACCATCCTGCCCAACTGGCAGGAAGAAGTCTGTTCCAACTTGTGTCTTCCCTGTCAGTAAAGAGAAACAGTTTGTCTTCATCTGGCATATGAGTTGCCATAGAGAACTGACGGTACAAAGTGAACTGCAGCTGACAGTGTTAGCAGTACAACTAAAACTGTGGATGATCTTTAACACCGATATGAACACACACACACAGAGCCAACTGCAAGCAAGAAGGTTCTTTTTCAGGAGAAATATATCCCTCCTAAATAATTTATCTGAGCAGGCAGTAGTTTTGTTATTCTCTCTCTCTCTCTCTCTCTCTCTCTCTCTCTCTCTCTCTCTCTCTCTCTCTCTCTCTCTCTCTCATAAAGGAAAGTGAGAGAAACTGTAAATGGTAAATTCATACTTCTTTCAGCCTTAGGATCTTGCTCAGGGAATGAAGCTTAAGAAAATCAAATAAGAATATCTGTTCCCTCCTTGTTTCCCCACATTCTCTCATTCTATATGGTGAGGTGGGGGACATGGCTACGTAGAGAAATGGAGGAAAGACACATGCATATACAGAGAGAAGAGGGAAAGAGAGAGAGAAAGAGAGAAAGATGGAAAGTAAGTTTCCTTAATTGCTTCCATTTTCTTAAGCTACATTTCCTGGGCAAAGAACAAAAGAAATAACCCAAGGCTGAAAGAAGTAAGAATTTAGCATTTGCAGTATTTTCTGTTTTCCCTTTCCATTCTTTCAAGAACAAATATAACCAAACTGATCCTTCACTCGGTTTCTTTGATATCTTATGACTGGAGGTTTGTGGGCTGGGGCACCCGTCTATACTCTAAGAATTTAGTATAAAGGTAAAGGTAAAGGTTTCCCCTTGACGTTACGTCCAGTCATGCCTGACTCTAGGGGGCAGTGCTCATCTCCGTTTCCTGGCCAAGGGAGCCAGTGTTTGTCCGCAGACAGTCTCCATGGTCATGTGGCCAGCATGACTAAACACTGAAGTGCACAGAACACTGTTACCTGCCCACCGAAGTGGTACCTTTTTATCTCTAGTGGTACTTGCATTTGCATGCTTTCGAACTGCAAGGTTGGCAGGAGCTGGGACGGCGCATGGGAGCTCACCCCTTGTGCAGATTCGAACCGGCGACCTTTCGATCAACCAGCCCAGCAGCACAGCGGTTTAAACCACTGCGTCACCTGCAGTCCCTAAGAATTTAGTACAGAGCCAGAGAATTCAATATTTGTGAAATACTGAACAATTATATGACACAGAATTGTTTATTTGATTTTATTTTATTTGATTTGATTTTGTTTATTTTATTATTAGATTTATATCCTGCCTATCCTGCCTAAAGAAGGCAAGGATAAAGGTGTTCCTAAAGGTATTTTGTCTAAGAATGTGTGCAATTATGGTCCCAGTTCAAATATCTGTCTTGCTACTGCCTTCTGGGTTGGGAGTGCAATAGTGATGCTAGCAGAATCTAGCAATGTCTATAGAATCTAGCAATGTCTTTCAGCTTTTAGGAGTCTATGGAGTGAATTAAGCTATTGAAATATAGTTTTGTTTAATTCAATGGGATTTTTTTCCAGACAAGAAACAGCATCCATCTTTTCTTAAATTTCACTATAGTTTGTATATATTTTCTATCCCCACCAGCCATTTCAATTTGAAGTAGCTGTTTATGTAGATTGCTGCTGTTTTGGAAGTTTTAAAATGAATCATAAACAAGCAAAGAAGCTTGCTAATCTTCTCAGAGGTTGGGATCCAGTGTACAATGGATTTCCAAGGCATTAGAGTATCAGCAAGTTCCAAATCGGGCAGATGCAACAATCAAGCAACTAGTATCTCTGCTGCCCCATCACTGGGTACCTGCAAAAGGAAGACGCACACACTGGATGGGTCGGTTTGTATTGGAAGTCAGAGCAATGCAATTCTAATTCTCTTAAATCACGCTTATTTTAAATAATTGATTGTCCAACTTTGGAGATTAAACAAACAAGAAATCTAGAGTCTGGAACAACTTGAAAGACAGAATTGGTTAGTTGTTTATTCTGTAGATGGTTACACTGTGGTCTAACCAAGCCACATGTATGATTTTACATGATAGCATAATATGATCCAAAATGTCATTTTGCTCCCCGACTCTGCAAAAAGAGCAAGTCAGTTTGGATACTTGTTGACAATTCTCCATGGAGCAGAATGCCATATATCTTTCCTTACAAGAATTAGCTATTAGTTTTTAACATGATTAAAGTTTTCCAATGTGGAAACAATGTTGGAAGTGTTCCGATATCCCCCATTCTAAAGTGGCAGATTAATATATTATTCTTCGCAATGGAAAAGAATGCTTGTAGGCCATTCAAATCGGTCTACATGTGAGTGAGGGAGAGAGAAAGTAATTTCCCTGACAAGCTGTGATAGATACACCTCACCCTTCCTTTGTGCTTGCTTTATTTATTACATGCTGATATAAATGTACATGTCAGTGAAATAAAGCTAAAAAGAAGAAGACGCTAACGCACACTTAGCTCTGGCATTGAAAACAGAAATTCTGAATCAATTTGTGCTTTCCATTCAGAAAGACTTGGCAACTGTGCAGATGACGACATTTGCAAATTGTTCTGTATACTTGCTGTCAAGGGCTTCCTGCAGCTGGAATATGAACAATTGCTGGACCAGTATGCACCATACATCTCTTTCGCCCCATATGAGCATCGGCATGGAGAGATGCAAACACATGAATGGGCAGATTGTGGTTATTGCCAGCAATCTGGCTGGTAAGTGCTGCTGTGAGAGGTGCTGCTGACTATATCCACACTCCACTACACAGACTGCGTGACTAACTGCTGAACAGCTTAAAGATCAACACAACCCACTTCATTAGATGCACGAAGCACAAAAGTTCATGCATTTGTTAGCATGGCTGCAACAACAAGCAATGCAGCTGCCCAGCACATTTCACAGGTACTGCTCTGGAAAATGCTAGTCTGGGTTAGATCAGGGTGTGATCATGCTTCCATGGGGACCTGGAAGGTCTGATTCTTGTCTGTACTTGGCCATGAAATTCACTGACTGAGTTGGTACCAGTCATTCACCTTCCCCACGGGGCTGTTAGGATACAAGGAAATACGTAAAGGAAATTTTGAAAGGGTAGAGAACACTGGGAATGGCCTGCTCAACACCTGAAAGGGCAAGAATGTATACTGCCTCCTCTTTGGTGCCCTGCTCTGCCTTTCTCCCATCCTTGGTGCTTTCAAATTGCGCTTCTGGGTTCCTCCTTCCTGTTACTATTATTCTTCCTTCTGTCCTTCATGACTGTGCAGATTTGCCTATCTGCAGCCTCCTCTTGTCAGTTCCCTGGAAATGTAACCTAGTCCAATTTGGAGCTCTGTTTGACACCTGAAACAGGCATCACTGCTGATGAGGCAAGACAGGCCAAAGAGCTCTCTTGCACACAGGCAGGAGTAGATGGGACTAACGCTACTAAAAATAATACAAACCCACTTGTGCTCTTGAGGGGCTCTGAAGAAAACTCAAAGGTGGCAAGTGAGCAGGTGTAGTGATCTGGGAGGGAAGGGCCTGGAAGGAAGGAGACAAATTGGGTTCTGCCACAAAAGTGTCTGGAAAATGTGCAAGAGTCAGATGAGGGAAGAGGAGAGAGAGCAAGCCACACAGACTTGATTGTTTTTTGGGATTACCATGGGTCGTTCAGAGGACAACAAATCAGCTTTACTTAATGCAATATGCAAACTGCCCAAGTTGTGAGAAGTGGCTGTGCAAAGAAGCCATAGGCCTCCTGTGATTTAGATTTAGATTTAGAGTTGGTTTGGTTTGTTTGTTTGTTTGTTTTAACTGTATCCTTCCTGGACTGTGTCTCACTAAAATGGTTCAAATCAAGTAAATAATAAGTGTACCATTAGTAAGCTCTTAACTGTCAGAATGCAATCCATATTTTCCAGGGAGTAAGTCCCATTGCACTTAATGCTACTTAAATCAGAGGAGACATGCATAGCAATGCACTGGGCAGAGGTGCAATCAGACATGTTTGGAAAATGCTGGGAGAGTCTGAAATTCACCATCCTTGTCTCCTCTTGAGAAATTAGAATGCCTCATTTGCAGCAAAATGAAACATCTTGCTGAAGACCAGACATTTTCCTGGCTACATATAGACCATTTTAAATGTCTTGCATCTAATGAAGAAATTGATGCAAGCATATTGTGCAATAATTTACATATAAATTTGACTGAAATATACTGGGTTAAAAAAAGAGAGAGAAAACATAATGGTAAAGTGACTAATACTGCTTCCTTGAACTCTATATAACACTCTTCAGAGTTTCCCGTAAATCATGAGAGAATTTATTTTCTCATTATGTACCTATTCCAAGTTCACTGATTTCTCTAGAAAGAATCCTATTCCATCTGGGCTCACTCTGTTCTATTACTAAAAATGTATATACTGATAGCCTTCTTAGGGACTGACGTTCTGTTCTCAGGCATAATGCAAATTATGGCATCCCCAGCGAGAAGGTGTGGTTAATCTTAGGGTTAAGTGTATTTCCTCTATTCTGCTCCTTTGTCGCTGTGGGCTCATCTTGTCCTGTGTTCCAGTCCTCCTCAATTGCAGTTAAATTAGGAGATTTTCTATAATCACTTCAGGAACTGGGCCATGTATGTAGATGGCTGCATTTTTGAACTCTGCATCTACCCTACATAAATAATATACATCTTCATAAAACATTAGCAAAAATAAAATAATAAAATAAAATAAAAGCGACTTTGATATGATCATATGTAGGAGTTCATATATTTACTTTCCTCCTATTCTTCAGCAACCCCGCAAGAAAAGGGAGGCCACAACTGATCACTAAGATAAGGTACCTCCTGGCCTGGGGATTACAGTCTAAACAGGCATAGCATTCAAGAAAAAGGGATCAGAAAGGAAGAAGAAAAAATAAGTTGGCCCTTTTGTCCTTCTTATCTCTTGAGAAAGAGGGAATTCCAATTGGAATAAGTCTTGATGTCCCCTTTGCCTCCTGTCGTCCCTCTCACTTCTTTTCTGTGGGCCCAATGGTGTCAGTTAGCCCTGGGCTGGGGTGGGAGAACCAGTGCAGGCCCTGGCGTTCCCTTTGTCTGCTTTGGTTTCCCTCACTCATTTGGGTCAGTGGATGCTAGTTCATTTCTGCATGCCTTTTGCACAGCATTTGAGTGAGGTGCACATCAGCCACATCCCGGCCAGATCAATAGAGCTCTGCCAGAAGAGAAACCTGTGCATAGATGCTGGTAGAGGAGACATGGCCATGCACAGTGTGGCAAGCTTTTCATGCAGAGCACACTGCAAAACACGGGCACCAAACAAATCAGACGATGGGAAATATGTAATGTCTAATTCTGTTTTGAACTGCGGCCTGAGCTCGATAATGGACCAGATGCGAGCCAACAAACTGAAGCTCAATCCATATAAGATGGAGGTGCTGTTGTTGGGTGATCTGTCTGCCCAGAGGGTGGGCCTTCAACCTGTCCTGGACTTGGTGGCCAGGAGCACCTTCTTTCAACTATGATTGATTTACCAACTGCAGCCCTATCTGGACAGCCAGAGCCTAGCCACAGTTGTACATGCCCTGGAAACTTCTCGACTGGACTATTGCAAAATGCTCTATGTGAGGCTGCCCTTGAAGACAGTCCAGAAATTCTATCTGGTACAGAGCAGGGCAACGCGATTGCTAGTGCAAGCAGGACCATGTGCCCCGTGTGACTCCAATATTATATCATCTTCACTAGCTACCAGTTGAGCTCCAGGCCCAATTTAAGGTCCTTGTTTTAACATATAAAGCCCTAAACAACTTGGGATCAGGGTACCTGAAGAACTACCTATCTCCATATGTACTTACCTTAGTCTGATGGATCCTGAAGTTTTCCAAGGAGCTCTGGGGGATTATCTCTGTCTGTCTCTCTGTCAGTCCTGGGCCAAACATCAAATGTTGGAAGTGTTTAAATTCACTGGTTTTTGTTATGCTTTTCACTATTGGCCACCATTTTATTTTCCCAGATACCCCCTTGGAGCATGGCATATGGCCAGAAACTCCCCAAAGAACTATCCTTCTCTCAACATGGTATTACAAATCATTTTAAAAATCCATTGAGCAAAACACGGTTACTTCTGAGTACTCATGATAAAAGTTGCTCAGTTAATCTTTACTGGTCCTGCCCAGAAACTGACACCATACAGGAGGGGTTGGGGTTATGTAGTCCTGAGGAAGAGAGAAACTGTCTCATGAGTGTGTGTGTGTTTCCCTTCAGAAGGATTCATAGCAGGAAGTCTGCTAGGCTGAGGCTGACAAATATTGTGTGATAGGAGGGTTTGAAAATGATGAGACTGATCTCTGTGATGACAAATGGCAAAACAACAACAACATATGAATGGTTCAGATGATGGGCTGTTAACATCGACCAAATTAAATATATGAGGAATAACAAGAGTGGTGGTGAGAGAGAAGGGAAAGCCAACTAAATTCAAATGGATTTCATTCTTTCAGGTGCAAATCCAGTAAGTGGAAAATACTGTTTAGTGTCTAATGCAGACGAATGTGAAATAATCAATGTGTAGGCAATGAACCAAAGTAAAGAGCATCTATATAAACGGAACAGCTCGGCAGCATAATGACAAGACAAGGATAGAAAAGGCTATTATGGACAAATCCATGAAGATATTAGCATAGTGTGTGCAAGTAGTTGGGGTACAGATGAAGCACTTATGAAACCGAGATGAATAAACTAACAATATACAACACATACCAGTATGTGAATTCTCTGATTACACTGAACGAAACCTATCACTACTCAAAGAACTGTGACTGATGGATTGAAAAACATTCTGTGTGTGTGTGTGTGTGTGAGAGAGAGAGAGAGAGAGACGAGAGCACGAGAGCACGAGAGCACGAGAGCACCTAGTTAGACATCTCTGACTTCTGGCAACCTTTGCATGAACACCCTCCGAAATTCCCCCATCAATCCTTATAAACGCAAGGCTGTGGCTCCCTGCGGGGAATCAGTCCATCTCACAGTGTCAGGGTCAGAGCCTGCGTCACCTGCAAGCAGCTGCAGAACCACGCCTACCCTTGCTGTGGGCAATTACACAGTGCACCTGGAAGCCCAGGGAGCTGCAAAAAAGCTTCACTGCACTTCAGTGGCTGCTGATACAGCAGCATGAGCTGGCCTGCCGGGTGCCTTGTGCCCTGGTTTCTATCATTGCCTCCCCTGAATCCTTGTTCCTGTCTGCCCACCTGCCGACTTGACTCCTGCCCAGCTCCAGCTGTTCTTGGCTTTTCCTGCTTCTGTCTTTGCCTCCACCCTGGCCCTGTCTTACTAGGTACCTATACCCATCCTTCTGAAAGTCTCTCCAGTACTTGGCCTTTGGGCTGTGCATTTGTGTGAGTTTTATTGTCCTACCTTGGTGTCCTCACCATAGTTGTTTGCTGCCCATGCCATGGATCTTTCACAGAGTTGGTCTTCTTCCTTTTCTGACTTTGACGTTCCCTAGCATGATTGTCTTCTCCAGTGAGCTTGATGTGCTTGAATAAGACAGTCTCAGTTTTGTCAGTTTTTGATGGATGAATGGAAATGGTTGTTGTTACATACTACCACTTGATTTCTTCATCTAGCCTAGTATTAACAAGACGGATTGTGAACTGTTTTTTGTGGCCTTAGCAGAAGCTTTTCAACCTTCTTTTACATGAGCCTCCCAAACAGAGATGGCAAGAATTGAACCTAGGAGTTTTTTTGTATGCAACACAACTACTTTGCCATTGAACTAGAAAACATCCCTTGAGATAATATGGAGGGAATGTATGGGAAGAACACACCATGTGGATTACTCATCCTCCCAGCACTGAGAATGTATGTAAAGGTAAAGGTAAAGGTTTCCCCTTGACATTAGTCCAGTCATGCCTGACTCTAGGGGGCGGTGCTCATCTCCGTTTCCTAGCCGAGGGAGCCAGCGTTTGTCCGCAGACAGTCTCCGTGATCATGTGGCCGGCATGACTAAACACCGAGGTGCACGGAACGCTGTTACCTGCCCACCGAAGTGGTACCTTTTTATCTACTTGCATTTGCATGCTTTCGAACTGCAAGGTTGGCAGGAGCTGGGACGGAGCAAGGGAGCTCACCCCGTGTGCAGATTCGAACCGGTGACCTTTCGATCAACCAGCCCAGCAGCACAGCGGTTTAAACCACTGCGCCACCTGCAGTCCCTCTGAGAATGTATATATTGAAGCTAATTATTTCTGAGATCATAACAAGGACAACAACAAAGCTATTATATTTTGGACCAGATCAGGTTACTCTGAGATCCCTGATGTCATTTTTAAAAATATGTTTGTGTAAAGAATTCAGAATTCTTTAGACTCTCTTGAAAATGACAAATAATATATGAGACTTGCATGTAGGTTTTCTGTGTTGGAAAGGGAGTTGATCCACATGGTGAACTGCTCTTTGACATTAAGGTTGCCAGATGGATGCCTGTTTTTATATACTAGCATCACAGGAACATTTCCAGGAGCTTGAATAATTGAATGTGGATTTTCACATGGAATTTACCAGTGGCCAAGGAATGACATCCTATGTAGATATTTTTGAAAGCAAATAACTATTTTATTATTATTATTTATTTATTTTATTAAAACATTTATATGCCGCCCCATCACAACAAAGCCTCGGGGCGGCTTACAACATAAATTAAAATACAATAAACCAATAGAACATATTCATTTATCCCACCCCCCTCGGTGCATCTCGGCATAAACAACTAAATACAATAAATAACTAAACAAATACAATAAATAACTAAACACAAATAAACTATAAACCAACTCAGACTACCAATTAAAATAAATAACTAAATACAATAAATAACTAAATAAATACAATAAATAACTATACACAAACAAACTATAAACAAACTTATACTAACAATTAAAATAGGACTTAAATAAAAAGGTATTCGCCTGGCGTCGAAAAGCATATAACTACGGCGCCAGGCGAACCTCTCCAGGGAGCGCATTCCATAGTTGGGGCGCCACCGCCGAGAAAGCCCTCCTCCAGGTACTCACCCACTTAACCTCCCTCAAAGAGGGCTCCCGGAGGAGGGCCGCTGTTGCAGATCTTAGGGGGCGGGAGGGCATGTAGGGGCATAGGCTCCATTTTAGTTAGGGATTTGTGGCTCCAATGAAGGAATTGAGATCACTGGGGCTTGGCAAGTCCAAACAAAAAAGAAAGCTGTAATTCCCTTTCAAGGCTCTGATTAGCCTAAGTCCAGCTTTCCCAAAGGAAGGAAGGAAGGGAAGGAAGGAAGGAAGGAAGGAAAGAAAGATGTATACCAGCTGTTTTACTTCAATAGCAGCTAGCTCAGAGTTGTAGGCCCAGATCATGCCACAGTGCCATAATTACATGATGAAATTCTCTTCCTGTGTTTGCCATCATTACTCTGCCTCTGGACCTTATTAGCAATCCTTCACTTTCATGCTTACCAAAGTCTTGAAAATGAACCCATAGAAGAAAATGGAAAAGAAACAAAGAATGAAAGAAAAAAGCTTTCAGTTTGTCTTTTGGACAAATAGTATCTTTCTATCTCCATAGTCTAAACAAATGTGACTTTTTGTTCTATTGCACATTCTATGGGTAGCATGCATGAAATACACAAAATGGATTTGAAGCCAGATAAAGTAAGACTTCAGATGCAGTCCTATGCATAATTAGGCAGAAGAATCCTACAACTTCCAGTATTTCCCAGCTGGCATGATCTGCTTCGCAATACTAGAAGCTGCTTCTGCTTCTATTATTGTTGTTGATGATGATGATCATGCAATCTGGCTGGTGGTTACCAAAGCTGCACACAGACTTAAGGTGCAGTCCTATGTGCACAACTCTCAGCATTCCTCAGGCAGACATATTGGCTGGGCATGCTGGGAATTTTGGGATTTTTTTTCCTGTCCAGTCATACATCATTTGTGGCCTTAACTGCTTTTCTTTGTTTATGGAAAAAGGAGTAATGTAAGAAAACCCAGCCATTATGAAGAGAGAATAATTAGATTCTCACATTCTTGGAGGGAAATTCTAGACTTTGATACCATTGCCCACAAGCAGAGGGATGCTTGAGAACTCGGTATTTGTGAATTCCAAAACAAAATGGCCTTCTCCAATGATGGGATAATAAAATTGTTGCTTAAACAGCGGAGTGTTTAATGTTGCAACATAGTTCATGTCAATTTTTATGTACTAGCATACATATTTTGATAGGTGTTTTCTGTTTTCTGCTGCTGTTTCTAAATGCAGAAAAGGAAATATGACAGATTGAGGGTATTTTTTTCCCTTCACCATATAAACAATACTAGTGGGTGAATATTCTCATGATGGAATTTGGTGGAATTTTACTCCAGTGGAAATCTGCCCTGGAATCCTGATTGGGATTGAATAAGTTCCAGAACAGACTGAAACACTCCACTTTCTGAAGGGATCCAGTTCTGTTTTAATAGTATGGCTTTTTATGGACAGGCAATCCCATGTCTGGAAAAATCTAGTATAATAAGAGGATAGTGTCAACAGGCTCATAACCTCCTCAGAATGACTGAACTAAAACAATGGATCATCCAGAAACTGCCTCCCTCCCCAGCCTCTCAGGGGCTAGGGGAGACCATTCTTGTACTACGCACAAAGGGAGCTTGCTTCACTGGTCAGAAGCAACTCACTACTCTGACTGCCAGTTCCCTGGGACTGCAGGCTCAGGGCCAGTGGGAGGTTACTCTTCCTGCCTTCCATGGAAAACCCACAGGAAGTAGGAAACTAACATAGCCATGTACATCTGCCAGAGTTGCAGGAAGCTTATTTCTCCCTACCCTGCCAGAACTTAGAAGAACTTTGAAACTAAGAATTGGCTTTATTTATTTTATTTATTTATTTATTTAAATATTGATATGCCACCCCTTGCAACAGCCTCGGGGCGGCTCACAATACAAAAAACAAATACAATATTAAAAACATATACAATATTTAAAAACTGGCCCATCTCAGGTTAAATATAAAAACATACAGCAAAAATAAATAACAAATTTAAAATAATCTTAAATTAAACATAAATTAAACATAAACATAAATTAAACATAAATTAAACATAATATTAACAATTAAAATATTGTCTAAATAAAAAGGTCTTTTTATTTTTACACCTTTTTAAAATCTCATCCCGTCCAACTCCTCCTATTGTGTCATACACTTCCAAAATTGGAAGCCTGAAGGTAAGGGATACCATCATGCTGTCTAAGCTACGCAAGTAGACTTACTTGGCTGAAGATCAAGGCAACAGAACAAGGTAAAAAAAAGCAAAGGAAACTAAAATGGTAGAACTGTTGAAAAACAACAACTGAATTCCAGAGTTGGATGGAATTTGGAGATCATCTGGTCCAATTCTGCATTCCATGCAGGATCTGCAGAACAGGACGGCATTTTGGAATCCCACAACATCCTTGAGAGAGGCTTGCTCAGCGAGTGCTGAATGTTTCCTGAGTTTTGTGATGCTGGGAGGATGGGGAAATGTAAAATAGGAATGAAACAGAGTTTCTCAAAAGTGACATGGCTGGCAGGGGTCTTAGGCAGGAGAATTCATGGTGCAAATACAGCATCTTACTACAAAAGAGGGGCGGAGAACCCACCCTTGGAAACAAAATATGTTCAAATGGGTTGAAAGCAACAGCACAATACAGTTAATCTCTGTGTTGTCAGCTCTTTACTGGTCATGAACTGGTAGAGGAAGATGAATCATATGAGCTCTGAATAATGTACAGGATTCTGTTCTATGATGAGCTTGTCAAGAGTTGAAGCCAGTAGCACCTAAGCACCTCCGGATGCTGAAACCACAGCCATATCCTTCAGGATAAGCAAGCGATGCCAAAACAGAATGGCTTCCTTAGGAGACATAAAGATGCTTTGAAGCTCATCTGACTCAGTTTGTTTTTGTTGCGTTATCTAGAGTGGCCTGGAAACATTTGTCCAGAGGACTTTTATCTACTTCAAAGGGATGAGACTTCAATGTGTGATAAAAAAAAAAAATTGACTGGGAAGTCTTGAGTCTTAACTAACACAGATGGCCAGTCTAGAATCTTGCCTGGTAGATTATTAAATGTGTTTACAGGAAGAGAAGAGCAGTCTGCAAAGTGGATTCAGAGCTGCTTTGCTGCCTGCCTCATCAGCTGTGGGAGTGAATGCAATGCACTGCCTAAATTGATGTGATGCACCTCCAAAAGCATACTCTCCTTAGTGTACACTTTAATTCCTCTAAAACATACTCTCCTTAGCTGTTTTGGTTTGCATGCTTGCTGTGAGCAAGGGACTAACACTTATGCATGCAGAAGCGTGTATTGGTCCAGTTCTGGTTAGTGAAAGAGGATGAAGCATTTGGATGATGAAGAACAATTTTTCTTGGCCCCTTCATGTGCAACACTTTTTCTATAATGGGAAAGATGCATTCACAGTTACTTCCACAGTGCAATTTGAAATAAGTGCAGTTACTTCCAAAGTGCAATATGCCGTAAGTACCAGAGTAAATATGTGGTTGCATGAAATGGGTTTTTTTGTCAAAAGTGGGTGCTCTGCAAATCACAAATTAAGGGTACCCTGTTTTTCCTACATCTATGCAATTGTGGGAAGTGGTATAATGACCTAATAAAGAACTGTATCTGAATCAAATCAAAAGCATGGACATTTTTATACTTAAAGAAATCAGACTAAAAACATTTCCTAAATTTCAGATTGATGGGTTCTGGGGGAAAATTTAGGGAGTTGAACTAAACCCACATCCTAATCAAGCATCTGAGCGTTTTAGGCACAGACCCAGTCCATATATTAAAATGCTGCTCTCTGCTACCTTTCCTGCTGCACTGCTGAGAGTCTGATGGCGCTGGGCCACGGTGACCACATGCATCCTTTCATGCCAGGTGTGCACATCCATATTTTGCTGCTGATGGTGGCATGGGAAGAAACCACCCAACTCCCATGAATTTAAAAGTAGTCCCTTGCTCTCTGCAATAAACATGGTAATTATCTCAGTCAAGAGTCCATACAAAAGTGATTGTGCAACACTTATCCAGACTTTTAAGACTGTAGGGAAAGGGCCAAGTTTTGAACATTGTTCTGCATCAAGCTTTCTTTCCTGCCTTGGCCAAGGCAGAATTGCCAAAAGGAATAGCAGATTCTGGGCCCTTTTGAGGTTAAGGGTGGTAGTGGGGGGTGAAATGTGAGACCCTAGTTTGGAAGGGCAAAAATTCAATACCAGCCCCAGACATATTGATCCAAATGTTTCCAGCAATAAACAAATAAAGATAAAAGCTGCAGGAAAGAGTAGGTGACAATAATTAGTTTGTTGGTTTTAAATTAAGCAGGTCTCTTGGGCCAGATGTCACTTGTCAGAGCATGATGCCCCCCTCCTGGAAACTTAATGACATCTACATAGCCATGGGCCAGAGTGGTTTTGGCAGGGGGGAGCTCTATTTAGGGATGCAAATTTTATTACAATGCTCTTACTTACCACTACCTGAAATCTTGTATGACTGGCAGCAGCAGGGGAAAGAAAGAATGTCTGAATTGCTGGAAGAAATGTCACTCTGGCATTTGTATTCAATCCTAAATATGGACATTGGAGAATTTCGACTTCTAATTAGCATAAGGAAGGAGGAGAGAACCTGGCTTCTCCAAACTACCAGTAGGAAGGGAAGGACTTAGGATGGCCCTAAAGCAGGTCCACAAAAATTAGGAAATGCTGGTGACAAGAATACAGAACACAGTGAAATGCAGCTTCTTTTCTTTACTACTATCCCTCTGTTTAGTTTTTGTTGTTGTTCAGTCACAAAGTCATGCCTGACTCTCCATGACCCCATGGACAACATTCCTCCAAGTTCTCCTGTCCTCCACCATCCCCCAGAGTCCACCCAACCCCATACCCACCTCCCCAGTGACCCCATCCAGCCACCTCAACCTCTGCTGCCCCCTTCTCCTTTTGCCTTCAATTGTTCCCAGCAACTGTTTAGTTAAGCATCAGTTAAGCCTCAGCTTGAGTATTCTGTCCAGTTCTGGGCACCACACTTGAGAAAGATGCAGACAAACTGAAGAGTTCAGGGAGGGGCAACAAAGGTGATTAGGGGAGTGGAAACAAAGCCCCATGATTGGGCATGTTTGAAATGATGGAAAGAATTGGGCATGATGAACAGGAAGAGAAGACAGAGGGAAGATAAGATTGCACTTTGCAAGTACTTGAAAGGCTGCCATGCAAAGAGGGCCCAGATCCCTTCTTGATCATCCCAGATTACAGGGCATGGAATAGTGGGCTCAATTTACAGGAAGCCAGATTCCAGTTGAATATCAGGAAGAGCTTCCTGGCTGTTAGAGCAGTATGGCGATGGAACCAATTACTATCCCATACCAGAGGCATTCAAGAAGCAGTTGGACAGCCACCTGTCAGGAATGCTTTAACTTGAACTGCATTGAAAAGGGGTTGGACTAGATGGCCCTTTCCAACTCTACTATTCTATGATCCAAGGAAATGCCCAGCCTCTGTGGCTTTCCCATAGAAATCTCTTTGGTGCATTCCTTTGGGGATTCTTGCTGATGTCCATAGGAACAGAGGAGGAGCCTTGGTGAATTGGAATGAGAGTTCATCTAGTCTGCATCCTGTTTTCCACAGTAGCCAAGCAGATGTTGCTGTAAAACCCAAATTCAGGGTGTTTAATAGTCCTGCCTCACTGTTGATGCCTGGCTGCCAGCTTATAGAGGGTTTCTGTTCCTGAACTTGATGATGCCATGAAACTAGGGTAGCTTATACATTTTGAAAGATCTGATCACCATGAATTTGTCCAGTCACCACTTGAACCCCTCAAAACCAGCAGGCATCATCACCATAAATTACATTGCACTTTCTGGCTCCTCCTCTGTGATTTTAGAGCGAATGTCATCATGGTTCCAGAAGTGCACAAAAGCTCTCAAGAAGCAATGGAAAGAATCAAAGCTCAGAACAGTTGTGGAACTGTGCACTTTAGAGTGTGAAATGTCCCATCAGTTGCCCTCTGTTCTTTCCACAATAGTGATCACATCACCACTCAGTGCACAAGGCACAGAGGTTTTCTGTCTGGTCAACCATGCCAGAAGCCCTGCAGTAACATCCAGGCATGTTTATGTTCACCCACCCCACTAAACAGAGGACGAATAGAGGAGCTCTTTCAAGCCAAGAGTCACTTTACAGTACTGGGTACGGCTGTAGGCAATAGATGCCAGGAGAAAAAGGACAGCACAGTGCATTTTAAAGCTCTTATTGTCACGAACCAAGTCCTAGGAGAGGCATTCCAACCTTTTTAGACAGGTAGCAAGCTGCACAAAAGCTGAGAAGGTATCAAAGGATCAGCAGTTGGAAGAAGGCTGCGGTTGGGGCAGAGGATACAACATCAGAGGAACTCCAGAGGGCCAAATTGAAATCCTTGGAGAGTTGGATTTATACCCCCGGACTTAAGGTTAGTCACCCCCACCCCAGGTGCAGTCCCTGAACCAGGCCCACACCACCTTCTCTGGGCTGTACTGTTTCTCATCATTTAGCTCCCCCACTGGCCCACACACTTTAGATGTTTTAAAAATGAATGGGTTAGAGGTGCCCATAAGGTGCATATTTTACAAGAAGAGAAGCGTGTGCCAGAAACATTGTGCATATTAACAACATCTAACTCTTTTAAATAAAACATAATCCGCATTTATGGAGCTTCACAGCATGAGCATCATAGCACACTAGGTTGAACAGCTGCTTCCTTTTCATCAAATGACAGTTTAAGCATCACCCTTGGAATGGATGGGGAAGCTAGAGATCTAAGGAGCTGCAAGACACTGATCTGTTCCACAGGACCAGGGGATGCTGCTTTTCCAGGGCTCTGCTCTTCTATGAGGTAGTTGAGGCTGCAGAGCATTAATGCACGAGCAAAGCTAATATGTCAAGCTGAGGGTATGTGGTGGGGCAGGGCAGGGCAGGGCAGGGCAGGGAGGGTTCCAGTAAATTGGTCTTCTTGGCTTGCTGATTTTCTATGCCTTTTCTCATGGCACAGCATTCAAGCAACTTCCCAGCCACTGCTTTGAGCAGTGCAGCCCAGTAAATACTTACCAATGCGCTAGTTGATTATAAACAGGGAATTATTCATTTTTATCATGGGAAAACGTTTTTTAAAATCACCCTGCAGTCTGACTGTGATAGACATCATCAGGCATCATATTCTGTCTAATGTGCAGAATGAATTTTAACCTGTCTTCAAGTAGGTCCTCCATTCTCTTGAGACTCAGGCTGAAAACAGATGTCACATTCTAACATGTGGAAATGGTTTCAACACATATCTGGTGCATTCCAAGGCAGGGCAGCCCACCCCTCAAATGGACTTTACAAAGGTTGCTTGCACACAATAAAAAGATAGCAAGTACAATCAAATAGAGAACATTGCAACAAACAAAATTTTTAAGCAGAACATTAAATCCATGTGTGCACATGTGCACGCATGCACACACAGAACCAGCTTAGAATTTACCAATCAGTTTAGGCTTTAGGATAAATGGGGGGGGGGGGGTTGGCTTTAAAGCCTGTAGAGATGCTTTTAAGTTCTTTCCTGGTGCTGCAGGGATGGCAGAAAAGGTGTCAGGAGAGATTTGCTGAAACTCATTCAGTAGATGAGGTGCCTCCACTGAGGTTTCTTCACCATGAGAGCAGTAAATGCTCACACTGATCTGGGGTCAAGTAACTCTGTGTTTGCCCTGCTCCCAACCTGCCTGGGGCTTGGAGGGACAATATTTTTAGTTGTTCCCAAAGGGAAAAAAGGAAGAAAACAAATCAGAAGTTGCTGCAATGAGCTAGCACATTCAAAGTCACAGACCTTTCTTGCAACTATTGTTTATTGATCAAAGCCCAAACACTCGAAAGGAATCTCTGAGCATGCACATTCATTGAACCCAATCAAATATTTACTTCTAGGAACTCTCCTTATGAGTATGTTTAGGCACCCTCCTTTGGGAGGGGACCTCTGTCAATGAACATGCCTTTTCACTGCACACCGATCCTCTAACTGGACTCCCCTCCTCTGCCAATGTCATGTCACAGGGTCAAGACCCATGCTTGACTCCGACAAACTCCCTACCCCAACCCCACTCCCAATAGCTTTACATCTTGGTTACTCTCCGAGGCTGCCTACCTGCCCTTGTTGTCTGGTCATGAGCTAAGCATCTCTGCTACTCTCATCTCAGTCTCTGGAGATAAGAGAAGGCCCCTTCTCTTCTCCCTCCTCCTGTAAATTCCAGGCCTTGAGAAGGTGCCGAGAGCAACTGTCATTCTCAATCCCAACAGCTGAGGTGCTAGCCCCAGATTTTGCTGCTTCAGGTAGTGATGCCACCATCCTGCCAAAGTGCACAGTACCATGACCAACCAAGCCACTTTGGAATCTTAAGCAGTTAATACCACAAGAATGTCTTCCTCAGCCTAGCCCTAACCCTAACCCCAAAAGTACCACCACATGAATAACCCAATGCCTAAAATGTTACTACATTGTAATGGTTAGGAAAGCCTGCCTAAAGGTACAGCTCGTTCTGGCAGCTCGTGTGCTTAAACAATGCTCATTCCCTTTTCAAGGTGACACCTTCATGCTCATCAAGCCAAATAGACCCACCAGCCTGACCAGACAGACCTTTCAGCTTCTTCTGCTTGACCCCATTGAGAACCACATGGTCGCCTTGGGCATCTTTCCAGGCATGCCAGAATTCCACCTTGGTGTGTTCTGATGCAAATTGGCCCAACTCACATTGCCTGGACTAAAATGCAGACTGTGACTTAGTGATTTGCCAGTTTTGGCACCCTGTGAATGTTCTGATGCAGTTCCTGACTCAAATGTAGCTAGTTAGAAATGAATATTTTGAGAAAACATACACTAAGAACTTTTTTACACTGTGTGCTTGCAATTCCTTATCATCGATTGTTTAGGAAGTCTTTTGCTGACATGGCTCTCCAGTATTAGTTTTATTTACAATTGGGGGCATGTGGGGAGAGGAGTTTCAGTCAGAGAAAAAGTGATTATTTTTTCTAAAGGCAAAAGAAAAGGTATTTTCCTAGTATGTGATTGTGATGTTCTGCTATAGCAGAATAGCATCTATTATTTATTTATTTAAAACTTTTATATGCCATCACCACATGCCTCAGCATCTCGGGATGGCTCACAGCACATAAAATCAAAAGCAATAAAACAATAACACATTCCATAAAATTATATAAAACCAAAAAAACCAAAAAAGTGACTGTTAATGATAAAATATTAATTTTTAAAATAGCAATTAGATAAAAAGGTTTTAACCTGGCGCCAAAAAGAATATAAACCCGGCGCCAGGCAGACCTCTCCAGGCAGCACATTCCATTCTACAGCAAACAGAAAAGAAGGACCTCTTTGGGTAAACCTTGAATCTCAGTTCTGTCACAAAACAAAAGCACATGCAGCAGATTAACAGCATCATGTGGAAACACTTTTCAAAAGTCATGTTTATATCTGTATTTTAATGAAAATGTTTATGCAGGAGATTCTCTAAAAATGCATAAATTGTCATATATTAATGCAGAACTGGAATTAATTTTGAACACATATGAGGCACAGATCTGAAAGTGGCTGGTTTTCCCTGTAGCTTTGCCCAATCTGTAAAAAGCGGTTGATTCTCAGCAAAAAGCTCTCCTTTGCTCACAGGTAATGGCATTTTGCAATGCCAGGATGAACTCACTGAGCTTTGCACCGTGATTGATTAGAAAATCCAGCTTATTGATATTGCTATTTAGCCATGGTCATATTCAATTAGGAGAAATAACACAGTTTCCAATTAACCATCCAACAGTGCAGAATAAGTGTTGTAGAAGACTGTTTAAGCCTTGCAGACATAACTGGAAGAATCAGCCATGGATGCTAAGTCAATGATCCTACCTTACAATCACTTAGTAAACAGCCTATTTTATTTAATTAAGAAGATCCAGCATTGTGGGTTTTAATTAAACTTTCAAGCTTATTGGTCAACTGTACACAATGAAGTGTGTTGCAAAGTCTCTACTATACATGGAAGTTTCTGGAATCTATTTGGACATCTCTAAAACATTGCTTGGTGCTACACATCTGCAAATATGTGACTAACTTCATTGAGCAACACTGCAATGTAGGAACACTTGAAAACTTGTCGGTGGTATTGGGTCTATGATTCCTTATTTGTGCATGCAAATGATCCCTTGATGTTGATGCTGCATCTGCTGCATGGCAAAAACTTGTGGGAACTGAGGGGCTTTCTGCAAGAATGATATGCTTTCTTTATGATTTCCCTGTGGATCTGAGTTGGAATTAAAAGGAGGACATCTCACAGCCGGCTGCAGCAAAGTATGGCACTGCTGTTGCCCTCAGTCTGCAGGTAAAGATAATCTGGTCCCATGCCCCTGATGCATACAGGTGGAGCTTCTAAAGGTCTTTTGCCAGGCCTACAACAGGCAGCCAGCCTTGACCGTCTGTTTCATGTTTCATTTCTTGGTCATGCTAGGTGGTGACAAGGCAGCACCTGACTTCTCTCTGTATGATGATTTTATTAGACTCCAAGGAAAAATTCTCCATGTTCTTATACCCCTTGTCTCCTTGAGTGGGTGATGGTGAGAAAATAATTGAAATATATAAGGCGGGTGACTGAAAACCTCGTTCTTATCTTGTGTGAGGGATTAGCTGCCAAGTCACAGTCTAAAGTCATGGACGAGCTTTTTCAATACAGTAAGGAAAGCCAAGCCAACAAAAAAGCATGCTTTCACCACTTCATAATATTAGCAAGCCCCTGCCTGAAATTCCCCTCACCCCACTGAAAAGTCCAGACGACTACAAAGGCCTTCGGAGCTCCTGCTTGAAACCTTTGCATTTTTAACTGGCTTGAACATCTGGATCAGCCTTCAACTTTTTCTGATACAGCTGCATCACTTCATTTGCTGTGCTGTTCAGTCCTGCAACTTTTCCATGATAGAGTGTAAACATGAACACTTCATATTTATAGCATCCTTTGCATTTGTTTCCAAAAGAAAGTCCTACCTTGTTATTCTTCTTTAATTTGACCTCTTGCTACCACACTTCCACCTACTCTGCTTGTAGTTTCCTTTTCCTTGTTTTATGTTGACTTTCATTCCACTTTCCTTTTATTTTTGTTTTTTTAATATGGTGCCTGTCACAATAATAAACAGATAGACTGGAAGATATTTTCTTTACATATTAAGAGCAAAAGCACATCATAAAACTAATGGGGACTTTTTAATGCTGTTTCAGTTCTTCTGGAGACATTTCCAAGTTCTTCCTAGACAGAATCTTTCACTTCCCCACTCTGTCCCCATCAACTCACTGTAGCTTTTGTATGTCTGGCACTGTAATGGATGAAACTTTGGCTAATGTGAACCATTTCTAGGAAAGCTGGAGAAATTTGTTCAATATGCATTTTTAAGCAAACAGACCTATTTTTCATTTATTGCACTAATGTTTGGAACAGAACACTTCTTCAAATGTTGCATTTCTCCAAATGTTGTAGTGTAGTTTCTGGTTCAATATGCAATATTGTATATGAAAAAGCATACAGAAATAATATCTCAGGGGTACAGTCATACCATGTACACAAAAGTGTTTGTGTGTGCATGAGTACATAAGTACATTTAAAGCCCAGAAGAGAGAACAGACTCCTGACAACACACATGCACAGAATATAAGCACCGAGTCCCTTCCAAATTGAGATGCTGTCCAGCTCCTGATAACTTCATTAGGGTAGCTCCTTATGAACTTCCAAAAAATGAGGGCACACATCACTCAAGAAAGAGGACTGCTATTTACATATGTTAATGTATATTGTATATATACATTTAGAAATAATTGCTATAATTTAATTAGAACTCACTATAATGCGGAACATTGTAACCAGTCTGCTACCCAGGTGTTTTTTATGGCCAACTTCATGGCCCTGAACTCCCCCCACCCCACCAATAGTTCTTCAGTTTTCAAATGGCTATGGATGGGAGGGTCCTCAGGAATTGCGATCTCTTCTCATATGATCCAGCCTTCAGAGGTTGTTGGTTCAGGTTCAGAACCAGAACTAGAAGAGTTTCCTTTGGAAACTCAGTTGAACATTCAGAGATGGATGTGTGTATTACATATGATGAGTCCAGTTGTATATCATTCAGTGAAATAGGCTGGCCAACTGAGGAGACATTCTTAGCATTTGGTCCATAAACAGCAAGAACTATCTTCAAGGTGCAGATACCTACTTCTGGTTTGTGAGGAGAAGCATTTGGTTTGGAATTGAAAGCCCCATTTTCTTAAAAGCCGGCATCCTAACTTTGCTTGTGTCTATGGTTACTGACATCTACAAAATTCTTCATTTGTGTTACCAAGCCAGGCTTCCATCTTCCTTTCCTCCAAAACACACCTAGTTGGGAAGGCTTCACTGCTGCTTGGTGCCTGAGATGTGTTATTATCCACGTTGTCTGAGTGTTTAGTAGGGCTGTCTTATGGCAGGTTCCAGAATTCCTCAGACCAATAATAATGCTATTTCAGTGTTCTTGAGGTACCAAGCAGCTTTGAGCAACCCATTAGACGAATCCCCCACTGCTGAAACAGCTTACAGGGTTATTTTGGAGAAGGAAAGCGGCATGACTTAGTGGGGAGTGAAAGTACCTCTCTTGGTGACCCACCGAACAAAAGAACTGCAGTATGAGAGCACTCAGTTTGAGGGGAGATCTATGCATCTTTTTATCATCATCCCAATAATGCACAATACTAGAAACATGTCAGCTGTTTCCATTTTACAGCCAGCATCCTGCAATGAAAGGCAGATCACTTGCCCAGCAATAGAGCAGAGACTGCAGGCTCTGGGCAGGCGACTCCAGTCCTGCTGTTCTGATAGACTGCACTGGGGCACTGCATCATGAGAACACCCAGCACACCTACATCACTTTCTCTTGGTTTGTGTCGTCAGCCTTTTTCTGTTTGGAACAACTTTTCCCTGTTAACTAAGCCTTCAGCTGTGGCATTGTGCGAAAACTGGATGAACCCACTCTGCTTGATCGCTAAGTCCCAGGTTGCTGGACTCCCCAGCACTTGTTAAATCAGAGCATTATCATGAAGCAGCAGGAGCGGGACGGGGAGCTTTTCCAGTGGCTGAAAATGTCACCCAGCTTCTTGGACGTTCCTCAGCTTGCAGAGTCAGTCCTAATTTTGGGAGGCCTGTTGGCAAAGAAAGTGGAGCATATCCCCACCACATTCAAGACTGACATCCTTACTATATTGTGCTGACACAAGCTGTACATCAGCCAACCTTACAGAATGGAGGTTTCCCCACCTGCTGCATGCACATAAACTCCTTCACAACCTTAGAGATGTGTGTGTGTAGAGAGAGAGAGGTCATGCACCTGAATTTTATAGTAAATAAGCCAGAGAAACAAACACTAGCATTGCCTTATTGTATGAAGATACATAACCAGGTGTATGATACAGAATAAATAAATAAGCAAGCAACCAAGAAATCAACCCTCCCAGCATGGAGACTTAACTTTCTTTAGTTATGTATTAATTGCTTCTATAGTGCATGTGTTCTTTACACATTTAAGTACACTTTACCCTTTAAAATCCAAGCTGTGATTTCTCCCTCCCTCCCTCCCTCCCTCCCTCTTTCTTTCTTTCTTTCTTTCTTTCTTTCTTTCTTTCGAGAAAGCAGCCTTACTGGAGCATCCACTCTGGGTTTCCTTGGGACTCACCGAGAGTCAGTGCTGCCATGAGGCTCTGCTTGGCCCATGGCCCTTGGACCCACTAAGTGGAACCATGGCACAACAAGGGAGGAGGACATGTCACAAGTTCCCACACACGCTGTGTGTAACATGGAATACTGAATAGTGTTGCATCATGATCTAGCATCATTCCAGCTGCACTGTCCAGGAAGACAAATATGGCATTCTCCATGGAAAAGTTTTGCCTAGATCTAGAATGAACAGAAGGATGTACATTCATGTCCTCTGGGATTCCCACTAGGGATATTTGAACTCTATGAAGCTCACATTCTGGTTTGTGGCAATTTTGTTGGTTTGTCTGTTTAAATAGGAAAAATGATGTGCACCCCTTTCTTCCACTGACTAAAATGTGAAAGCATGTTTTTTAAACAATCTGCCCCCCCGCAACACATAATTCAAAGAGGATTTATTTTCAGTAAAAATATGTACTTTGAGATACAATCAAAAATTCAGAAATGTGTGAACTTTATCTGGGAAAAAAAGAGTGAGCTCAGTTGCTTTTGAAGTTTCATGGTGGGGGCTGGCGATTTGCAAGCTGAAACTAAATTATCATAGATTCCTGCCTCTGAAATGCTCCAAACACGCTTTGGCAAGTGACCTTAGCAGGGCACAAAGAATGTGTGTGTATAAGTGAGCAATGTTTCATCATGTCACCTTCAATTATTTGAAAAATTATCATCTGCATACCCAGCAGAAGTGTCTTCTGTACCAGGAATCCACCCTGTGCGTGAAGAACCCAGCACTAGGGGAGGATTAGAATGCAGAGTTCAGTGTTCTTACCACTTAACACGCTGCCTTGCTGAGGCCGTTACCCATTCTTTAATCGAACCAGACATCCTGCTTTGGGGACTGCAAAATGCTCTTGTGGATGGTGGAGGCCTTGTCACTTGAAGACATTTCAAACCAGTTGCTGAGAAGCACTTGGGAATGGTCTCCAGGGATGGCAGCAATCCTGCAGTGACAGAAAGATGGATGAAATTATGATCACGCCTTTTGCTATCTTCTTTTTTCTAATCAGTCTGCAATTCAGATTGGCACCTCCTTTTGTAGTGAGGGAACACAGGAAAAAGGCTGTGTCAATAACCTGCAGCCATATCTAATTATTATGGGCAGGCTTCTGAGAATTAAGGCCCAGAAGTGCCTTGTGGAGTTGAAGTGAGATTTTCACCCTCCAGCACAGTCTCACTTTTAGCACTGAAATTGCTCTATCTTTCAGGCTTCTGTTTTGTGTGATGTCAACACGTTTCTCACACAGATGCTTGTAGCAGTAGGGAAGAAGACTCCTGCATACCTTGGGTGCCAGTGAGCCAGAACATTCATTCACAAGATCACAAATCCTAATTAAGGCAGAAACCAAATACACGGCGTAGAATTCCAGAGGCCACCAGACATGCTGACCAATGTGCCAGTATTGCACTCGGTCTGTGCATGAAACACACGGGCAGGGGTGGGGGGTAAAGGAAGACAGGTGGGCAGTGTGAGCAGGTGGCTCCCCAGGACTACAGCCATTCTTTCAGTGGGAGCCCTCCAAAATAAAGGCACAGAAGACCCCCATTACCTCTGATCTGCCTGGGTGAGCTGGCTTTTTACCTGCCTTTTAACCCATGAATCCCTTTTAACAAAGAGGGGCATATACAGTCCTTTTAAAATCTGAGGGTCTGTGTGTGTTGACATGACTCGTGTGCGCACACAAAGAGAGAGAGAGAGAGTGGGAGGGGGAGAGAGAGAACTTAAGAGACGTTGGAGCATATCTAAATTGGCTCATGCACATTTGTGCCTTTTTTTTTTAATCCATCCAGGTCTGAGCTTTGGAACCTTTTGGTGCCTGTGGAAGCCAGACCTTCTACTTTCTGCAATGATCTCATTAGCTATTGTTTAGAAGGCCTGGGGATCAGGACTTGGCTAAATCTGTTATAATGCAAGGAATGGGACTTCTTGATTTTGCTAAGGTCATTGAAAACTCAGCAACTCAGAAAGCCTCGGCAATTATAGTTGGCCTATAAATATATGTAAACAAACAAAGAAGCAAAAATCCTGCTCGTTCCACTAGAGCACTAGTGCCTATACATGGGCTGAACCAAGACAGACCTCCTTATTTCATCACACTGCTGGTGAAATGGGCAAGTCTATTTCAGCTAATTTTCAGGACAGCAGGAACAGCAGTGGTGCAAGTGGGCAGTGTGAGCAGGTGGCTCCCCAGGACTACTTATTTATGTAAGCCGTCCTGAGGCTATGAGAAAGGACAGCATACAAATACTCTAAATAAATAAATAAATAAATAAATAAATGTGATTAAAAGCACCGCTTTAAAGGCCTGGATTTAAAGGCTGAACTCCAGAGGCAGGTAGCTCAGCAGCTTCTCAAAGGACCAGCAAATGACTGGCAGATGATTAAGGTATCAAGGCAATAGCTGAAGTCATGATGGCACTCTGCTCTTTACATGAAGGCTGGCAAGCAGCACATTTGGAATGTGGGAACTGTGGCAGAGCACTGAATGATATGGACTATTGGATGGCATACAAATGGAAATAAGAAAGAATGAAAGAACGATAGCCAGCCAGCCAGCCAGCCAGCCAGCCAGTGGACGGAGAAGAGAAAATACTGAGAGGTGGGAAGGAAAAACAGAGGCAGAAGTGAAAGAGAGTATCCTAGTGGATGGCATGGTTGGCAAGCTGAAATCTTGAACAAGAGTGTTTCTGACTGAAACAGCCAAGTTTAGGTTCAACTTACCATTTCCCAGCTGTGAAAATGGGTGCATGAACAAGTGTCTGCACATTTGTTCTCCTCTGAATTCTGGTGCCACATAAAAAATAGAGTTCACTAACTGGTTGTAACCAGTGTGAATTACTCTGGAATTAGTGCTTCCTACTGCAAACTGCAGATGCCTATAGAACTAATTTTTTTAAAGGTGGGGTGAAACCCTGTGCTTTTGTAAAGTATTCCCAAATTCCCATTATAGGATGGTTTTCATTCTCAATAAAAGACAGGAAAGGAACTGCAGAATTGTATGGTGCTATACTCTTGTAAATTGCTTGGAACTCATGGGTAGTTCACAACTTCTATCAGATTCCTAACATTATTACTGATGGGGAACTCAGTCTTCATGAAGTATAATGTAATTGGAGTATATTTCCATGATGAAAGATAGGAAAAGTCAAGGAAGGCAATTTATTGGGAGCTGTGGAGCTTCTCAGTGAATTGTGATGGATCTGGCAAAAATATTGTTATCCAACTTGTTTGTACACTAGGCAGCAGGTAATTAGAGTACAATTTCCATATTCTCTGTTTTGTTATTAAATAGGAAGAACCTGCTTAGTTAGTCTGGAGTACTGAGAATGGTGTATTTTTAGCTACACACAGGAAGAGAAAAAACTAATTATGTGGCTCCCATTTCAGTATTTCAAAAATGAAAAGGGTTTTGTCAAGGTACCAGCTGCATGGCTCATTCTAAACAAACCTTTCTCCCTTTTTGTGCAATCATTTCCCATTGACAACCAAGCCAAGCAAAGGGATGTGAGTCCTTTTCAGACATCAGAGGCACGTGGAATGAACACAAAGGTAGGTCTAGGGGAATCCCACCTTGTATTGTAGAGCACTGAGATGGAGACAGACTCAGGGGCTCAACTCAAGAGTTCTGATGAGTGCTGCAGCCTGAGGCAAAACCACCTTATATCGGCACTGCTTTGCCTCCACCCACCCCAGGGCATACAATGCCTGAAAGGGAACGTGGATAGGGCCCTACTGCTAGATCATATGAGGTAAAAATAAGAGTGCCTCTGAGCACGTAAACAGTTGCTTGGCCTGCAAACTGAGTGACCATCAGCAGCTTGCACATGGAGCAAGAGAGTGAGAGAGAGGAGACTCCTAATATGGGCACAGCATGCTTAGTATCTCAGACTTATTGCAGCTGCAGACCAAGCCTGAACAACCTACCCAGTCCCTGGTGGGGCTGGTGTCAGGCCATGTCATAGTGGTGCAGCTGACATCTCAGTCACAATCCCTTTGAGACAGACACAAGTCCAACAATCAAGTTGCAGGAAGCAGTGCAGGACATGGCAAAGGACCAAGCCGTAACTTACCACATCATGCGTGCAGCCTTTTGCGTTTGGGTACTTAACTTTTCTGCCCCAATGAAAGTATTTGGCACCTTGACCAGACTGAGTATCTTGCGTTCATGAAGTGGTAACGATGCCAATGAAATCCATTTCACCTGCAGGTTGTAACACAACAAAATGTGCGAAAGAGCGGCGCTGGGGATACTTCTGCAAGTACTGCAAGTAGTTCTATTTGATCGCCCTTTGCTGAAATGTTGGCATTGTTGATACGGTTATATTTATGCACATGTGCACGCACACGCATGCACACACGTGCAAATATAAGTTGGATTGACCCTGTCAAAAAAGCCATATCCTTGAATGTACAAGAGATGAGCAGGGCCATCATGGACAGCACATTTTGGAAAACTTTCACTCACAGGGTTGCCATAAATTGGAAATGACTGGATTGCACATAACAACAACAGCATACATACATACTGTAGGCTTTATTTTATTTTATTTTTTTATTTTTGTGTGTGAAACTCAATAAACAAACACTGGCCTAGATGAGAGACTTCCACTGATGGGGTTTAGGGTCTGCTGCCACTCAGAGTAGTTCCCACAACTCTAAATACCAAACAGACTGACATGGTATAAAGTTCTTCCTTTTCAGCAGATTTTAGAAATTATTCACTGCGCTACATGGCAAATGACACAGCACACCGTTGCCCCACTAGAAGGGAGAAATACTACAAATGCCTTTATTTAGGGTTGCTGGGCTGAATCTGAACCATTTTCTGAGAGTGCCTCAAGTTATTGTCCAGATTATGTATGTTTTAAAAAAGAAAAAGAAATCATGAACAACAGGAGCTTATTTGAAACTGCAAGAGCTAATTGTATAACTGAAAAAGTAACTTTGACTAATGATGCCCTTTGAGGTAATTTATTCCTCAACTGTCAGGCCCCTGAACCTGGGCCCGGGGGGATTGCCATGAAGTGCTCTAGGGCACAATTTCGCAGCCAAGGCCCTACAAAGAACTCCAACACAACTGCAAGTAAAAATAATTGATATTTCAAAGAGCTCCACTCTCTCCTTCTCAGGAAGCTTTGTCATCAAAATTCTGTTTAGAGTTTTAGCATTAAAATAGAGAGCAGAATGAAAACAGCTCAGCTTAAACATTTGGATAATTATTTCCTCTCAGAGTTCTGAAAGGAGTGCAACAGGGCTCCTGTGGGGAAAGTCAGGAATTAAATTTAGGCACGGCACCGTTTTGCCCTTTTACAATCATGCATTTGGATTTAACCCCACACCACGTGGTTTGCATACTCTACACCTGCTGTGGGGGTGTCTAAAAGGATTTAGTTTGTGTGAACTCTTTCCACTGAACACAGTGAGCCCAGGAATGATTTTGGATACAGAAAGCAGCCATCCTTCGTATCGCCGGCCAGAACATTAAGTGAAGAGGTCCCCCTGCCACGTGCTGTGGCTCCTTGCTGGTTCCCAGAGCCATGGGATGTGGGTGATTTTCCAGAATGCCTGGTTCAGCAGCATGAGAAAGCCATGGTTTTTCCATGGTGTGAGTGACCACGCATGTGCCTCAGTCTCTTGCATGTTCCTTTCCTCCCTTTGGAACACCAGGGGCATTGGAAGCATCCTCCTGAGCTTTTCAACTAGACTTTTTTTTAAATTTTATTTTATTTTATTTTATTTTATTTTATTTTATTTTGGAAAGAATGAAATTCTGGAGCAGTGCTTTGTTTGAAGTACAGTTGGTAGAAACTGGCTAGGCTTAAATCCTGCTTTGTTCTGAAACCGCTATGCAAACAGCAGTTATTTAAGTTAGCTGTCATGGGGAAGTTTTGTTTGCTTAAAAATGGAAGGTTAGATAGTCCTCTTATGCTTTGGAAGAGGAAGGGGCTGAACAGCAGAGACCATGAAGAAGGAGTTGCTTGATTCAGGTGCAAAAGGCCAATCACAAAGTGTCTGGAGTTCCTACTGTCTCAGCTTCAGGTAGTAAGAGCCACCCTGAGGATGAAATCAGATGCTTTTCTGAAACAGAAGAAGGAGGTAATGTTTCAGCTGGATTGATCTCTTTACATGGGCAGAGGTTTCTCCGACCTCTAAGGTGACTGCTATTTGACTCATGCTATTTTGCCACCTGTTAAGCTTTAATAAAAGCTCTGTACTTCTCAAGTCTCATCTGAATTTGCTGGAGAGGAAAGGAGGGAGGGAGAGACCTGTCGAAGCAGTCCTAGTCCTACTCTAGCTATTACCCTGTACTCATTTGGCATTGTTTTGCTTGCTTGCTTGGATTTTTTGAAAGACTGCCTTGTGTCACACTTGACCTTTTGACAGCTTCCCAGGTTGGTTTACAAAAAAGTTAAAATTCTAGTAAATAAAATTAAACCAAACCCATTAAGCAAGAAATTGAAATGCCAATATTGCAGGAGTAAGAAAAAGAAGTCAGTAAATACCCTGGAGATTCCTGGCCATTTAGCAGAGACTATATTGGCAATGCTCTTCTCCAGGATAATGAGGAGAGGAAAATGAGATCCCCCTCCAGGGTTGTTCTGGTTCATTCATGGCTATTTGGGCCATGTTTTAAGACAAATAATATCCAAACCATAGTTTAGACTAAACCATCCTCATCCAATGCAAAAAAGCAAAGCTGCAGATGACCAGATGTGACTGGTCAGATAGAGGAGAATGTGTGTTCTCTTCCCATCATTACTAATATAATTTCCACCATCACTTTCTATGCCTCACCTTCCAATTCCTTTAGACACATTTCAGATGTTGTAGAGTAAGAAATGATGTAGTGCATAAGCTTCACAGGTATGAATGAGAACCTGGCTCCAGGTTCTTTCTGATTAAAATAAGTCAAATTGGACAAATAAATGTGGAAGAAATTAAACTGGGGCCTTTTACCAATAAAGTTATTTTCACAATTACCAATTTTATCAATTTTGGAATTTAGATTTCAGAGATCATGAGGAAGCCTGTCACAAGCCTGTCCTTTATTATGACAGTGTTTCCTTTTCCTCCAATTGAAAACTCCCTGAAGGAAACAGTGGAAAGCCCTCTAAGCATCATGCCCTGTAAGCCATCAGAGGAAGGGAAGGCAGGAGACATTCCACAGCATTTAGATCTAATACCATGACCTGCTGAAGTCTGCACCAATTAATCTAGTGCCTGAACAACTTCCTTTGCTTCTCCTGCCCAGGCCCCTTTCCTTAGGTGCCAAATCTTTCAAATTGCAAAGGCCCTGGACAGAGACTGTCTTATTTCTCATCACTGTGAGCTGTGCTGAGGACTTAAGTTGAAAAGGATAAAATGCTTTGGACAAACAGTGAAAGGAAAGGAAAGTTCTGCTTCCAAGCTGCTGTGTTTAATCTGGAGATGAGGAATTGTCACTGCTCAACAGCAGAGTTCATGCTTTATAAGAGGGTGAGTCCAGTTTCAACCCCCATCAGACAATCCAGTCTAGCATTGTATGAGAAATTTGTTGCAAGAATTTATCCAGTTTGGATGTCCCAGAACTGAATGTAGACCAATACAGAAACAAATGTAGTCTGAAAGCAAAGTCTACAAACCTTTGCACTTTTAACACACTATGCAGACCAAAATCTATTTTCAGTAAATGTGTACCTTTGGGGAAAGTGCAAGGAAAAGTCTAATTTTCAAAAGTGCATAGCATATGTTTTAATTAATTGGAAGGAAATGTATGCATTTTAAAAATGTGAGCAAAAATACATACATATGATACAGATGTAAAATGGAACAAGTTTTGAGATTGAATTTGGAGAATCTCAAAAAGCTTGGGTTTTTCTAATTTGTACAATCCTACAGTGCAGAGGAACTAAAGAGCCTCTTGATGTGGGTGAAAGGGAAGACAGCAAAATTTGGCTTGAAACTCAACATTAAGAAAACTAAGATCATGGCATTTGCTCCTATCACTTCCTGGCAAATAGATGAGGAAGAAATGGTGGTAGTGACAGATTTTATTTTCCTGGGCTCCAAGATCACCACAGACTGCAGCCAAGAGATTAAAAGACACTTGCTCCTTGGGAGGAGAGCTACAGCAAATCTAGACAGCATACTAAACAGCAGAGACATCACCCTGCCGACAAAAGTACATATAGTCAAGGCTACGGTTTTCCCAGTTGTAATGTATGGCTGTGAGAGCTGGACCATAAGGAAGGCTGAGCACCGAAGAATTGAGGCCTTTGAATTGTGGTGCTGGAGGAGATTCCTGTGAGTCCCTTGGACTGTGAGGAATCAAACCAGTCAGTCCTAGAGGAGCTCAACCCCAACTGCTCTTTAGAAGGCCAGATGCTAAAGATGAAACTCAAATACTTCGGTCACCCAATGAGAAGAAGGACTCCCTAGAGAAGAGCCTAATGCTGGGAACAATAAATGGCAAAAGAAGAAGGGGACGGCAGAGAATGAGGTGGCTGGATGGAGTCACTGAAGCAGTTGGTGTGAGCTGAAGTGGAGTCCGGGGGATGGTGGAGGACAAGAGGGCCTGGAGGAGTATTGTCCATGGGGTTGCGATGGGTTGGACATGACTTCACAACTAACAACAAGAACACACCTGGCAGGACTGGAAAACACTCTGACTGGAACTTGGAGAATCACTGTCATTCAGTATAATCACTACTGAGCTGGATGAATGGATGATTTGACTTCACATAAGGCAGTTTCCAATGAAATAATTCAGTTAGTAATCATCAACATTTTCCTAATCAGCCAATGTAATGAAGGAACACTGCATTAGAAGACAGGCATATTCCTGGATAACTTCTCCCAGCTGTATTTGGAATTTGAATCCCAGCAGAACGACAAGATAGATTTGATCTAGGAATCACTCCCTTTCATATCTCAATCTGCCCTTTTCAAAAAGTCCCAACTGTATCCAAAGCCTACCTTCTTGAGGCAACTCTATTCATTTATTTATTACATTTCTATATTGCCCCAAACTTTTTGGACAGTTCACAACAATAAGCAGCATAAACAAACAAGAGGATTAAATAGAATATATAGAATTACAAAGTCTCAAGTTTAAAATAATCCTGTTGCACACTCTGTGTGTGTGTGTGTGTGTGTGAGAGAGAGAGAGAGAGAGAGAGAGAGAGAGAGCGTGCAACAGGATTATTGCAAAGATTTAAATTTCTGTACTAGATTTAAAACGGAAACTGGCAAAATAAAATGTCTGAGAAAATCTTTAAAAAGGTCCTCCCATGGCACCAAAAAGAGCACAATGCAGGTGTCATGTGAGCCCTTCCTAGAAACTCATTTTGCAACTGATCAGCTGACTATTCCCTGAAGTCACCTTCCACTTGCCTCAGTCCACCACTGCATAGCTTTATTGGAATTTGGTTTTCCTCCAAGGCTACCCACTGAGCAACACAGCTGCAAAGAAATTTAGATGCAGATCCACCCCAGGCTTTGTTTTCCCTAATATGATATGGACTGCTTAAAAGTCCTTTTGGAAACATCACAAATAGGATAATGGAGAACTAAACTGTAACAAAAACATGACAAGGACATTGGATATTGTTGAAGTATCTGAAAGTTTATCCAAAAAATGCAGAGTTAGGTTCTTCATTATCATCACCATCAGCATCATTATTGCTGCCACCTTGCATTTAGGTACATTATATGCATTTCATATTGATGGTCAAAGTTACCCCAAGTTACCTGTGGAGAGGTATATATGACATTTAATTGTTATTATTCATCCTACCATTAACAGACACGTGTGCGTGTGTGTTTAAAGACATGTACTTTAATATTTGTGTCAGAAAAAGAGTAACATAGAAACATGGAAACAGAGCAAGTCAGAAGGGGCCTCCCGGACCATCTAATCTGACCCCCAACTCCAGCCGGCTCCACTCAGGGTATGCCTACCATGTGCATGCTCAGTCTATCCTTGAACACACTCAATGATGGGGCTTCCACCACCTCCCGTGGAAACCCATTCCATATCCTTGGGGTCCTGAGTTTCAGGAAGTACTTCCTGGCATCCAAATTGAACTTTGGTTCCCTGAGCTTTGCTCCATTGGAAAGCATCCTGCCCTCCACTGCAGGAGAAAACAGATCTCTACCTACCTCCACGTGACACTCCCTTCACGTTCCTATATGTCACCAACAGGTTCCCTAGAATCTCCTCTTCTCCAGGATGAAAAGACCCAGTTCCCATAATCTCACCTCATATGGCTTTCCCTGCAATCCAGCCACCATCCTTGTGGCCCTACGCTGCACCGATTCCAACCCAGCTATATCCTTCCCATAATGTGGAGCCCAGAACTGAACACAATACTCCAGTTGCAGGTGCACCAGTAATATTGGAAAGAGTCCCTCTCCAGAGATACAGGACTACAGTTTTGAAAATCTGCACTGGCACAGGTGGAAATAGCACAGCAGCAGTCTGAAAAATATCACGTGACTGGGCCCAGAGTGCCATCTCAGCTTGCCACAATTTCCCGGGTCAATACTATTCTGGAAATGTTGGGTAGTGTCCTATTGTGCCCATGGACCTTTGGGACCCATCACTCATGCAGTGAGGCTTTGGCGTTAATGAATCACCCATTTATGGAATGGGTAGGTCAGTAGAGCTTGTAGAGGACAGCATTGCAAACGTATCCCAATCTAGAAATGAGCATTTCTGCTTGCTTCTAGGTTTACTTTTCGAAGTGTCAAAGCTGCTCTGTGCAAGTTGTAGACCTTAAACTACAACAGCACCAGTGGAGGAGCCCTACTGCCCGTTGTGTAGAATTGTAAATGATGGTTCTGACTTCCATGATCCACCTGTCACACACTGACTCACACACATGGCAGGGGTCTTAAAGGGAAGTCTAGGATAGGTGTTGAGTCCTTGGTAGTTTCCTAAAGAGGCCAACCACTTTCATTGGGTCTGTGTAAAAAGGAAGGTTATGCATCATGACATGAACACACTAAGCATCTGTGTTCTCATGGGGTTAAATGAAAAACTGGTTTTATAAAGCAGATGTGCAGTCTGGTAGAAACTCTATACAAATGTTGGTGAAAGTGGTGTGAAGGCCAAGAAATTGATATGTAGCCATTCAGTACTTTCTCTGCCTCATGGAGAATTCAAGCAAGAGCTTGGGGCAGTCCTAATGGGCAATGTCACAATAATAGGGCCCCAAAAGCACTTGTGTGCTGTTAATAATACAAGAACATAAGAAAAGCCATGATGGATCAGACCAATGGTCAGTTCTGCTCTCCATTCACAGCTGCCCACAGTAGCCCTTAAAGAGATGGCTGCAAGATTTATCCTGCCCAAGCTCCTCAGAAACTTGGGTACACAGGCAAACTGCCTCTGATGACAGAGTTAGCACACAGCCATCAACACTAGTGGCCATTGAGAGATTTCTCCTTCATGGATTTATCCAATCCCCATTTAAAGCCACCTGAACTAGTGGCCATTGCAGTATTTTGTGGAAGTAGATTCTATGGCTTAAATTCTGAATGAGCAGCTTTTCATGAACAACTTTGGAGTATGAAGAAAAATAATATTAAACACCAACCATTGCTAAGCCTGGCATTCAAAGTTCTTTTTTTTTAATTACCAAAATCATGGCAAGGCCCCTGATGTCTGGAAATAAACAGGATATTAAAGACACGACTGCAAAGGCACTTCGTGAAAATCAACAGGATTAGAAATTCTCAAGCAATCCAGTTCGCTACTGATGGTAACAGCATTCAGAAAATCCATCCCATCATCCTTTCTTTGTGCATTCTTTTTCTTCTGCATCTATATGTTTATAAGCACATCTTTTACAGAGATATTGCTGCACATTTCAAGATGCAATATCTGTTTGTTCCATTCTTTCCTAGTTCCCCCAAGTTATTTTCAGACAAATGTCCTGGGGATAGTCTGGCACTTTAAAACATCTCTTTCTATTTTTTATCCATCCATCCATCCATCCATCCATCCGTCCGTCCGTCCGTCCGTCCATACACACACACACACGCACGCACTTCAAAGGCCATGGCCCCGTAAAAGAAAAAGATGGATCAGCAGCTACATTTTATGGTGCCTCACTTCTGCTTGCAGGGAAGCAGATGGCTGGTTCAGACATACACATGCTCACACATATGGGGTAGGCATTGTATTATTTATCCATAGCTTCCCAGGACAGATTCTATGCTGCTGAATTTCTGTTAAAGTTTTAGTGGGATTTAATGGCTGTGTTAACCAGCAGAGCCTCATCGACATTCAAATAGGTCAAGTACAAATATTAAAAATAAAGTAAAATAAAATCTGGCATATCCAGTACAAAAGCACACCAGGAGCAGAGAAATTAGCTCATTTTCTTCTCTCTGAGAGATTGCTGTTATTCAGAATGGACAGAAGAGAAGAAAAGAGGACTGGGAAGATTTTAAGAAAATATTTCAAGGAAAGAAAATGGTGGAGCTTCTTTGTGCTGTACTTATACACAGAGAAACGCTAGGATTTCTTCTCAGTCATGCCAGAGTGTAGGACACAGAGTAATGAGCTAAAATTACCAGAAGCCAGATTCTGGCTGGATATTATGAAGAACTTCTTGATTGTTACAGCAGTATGATAATGAAACCAATTACCCAGGGAGGTTGTGGACTCCCCCATACTACAGAGATTCAAGATGCCTCTGGGCAGGCATCTGTCTGGAATGCTTTAATGTGTAGTCCTGTGACTCAATGGCCTTCTTGACCATTTCCAACTCTACCATTCTATGGTTCTATAACAAGACTCTAGTCCTGTTAGTTTTTAAACCTATAAACATTGACCTATGAGTAGTTCACACTGAAGCCTAAGACTTTATAACTAAGTAGACTTGTAACAGATTGCATTGCAAGAGATGCTGAAGGCCTTTAGCAACATTGGAAACCACCTTACATTCAAGCAAACCACTCAGCACCACCTGTATTGACTGACAGAACCTACCAGATATTGAACTTGGGGCCTTCAGCATGCCAAGGATATGTTCTGCCTCAAAGCTGCAACACTATCTCCTAGTTTGGCTCTGGTTTATTCAAGCACTATTTTGGCTGTTCTCAAAGCTTCTGTAGTGGGAAAAAACCTCACATGAACCTAATGTACCCATTGAAACCAATGAAGGAACAATGGGTCACCAATACCAATAGGTATGTATAAATCTGCTTAAGATCCAAAAGGGTTTGTTGGAGCAACAAGAGACCCTGCACTGAAGACCTTGGTGGCACAGACGTTTGGATGGCATACAGCTTTTCTGCCTTATGGCGTGAATGGATTGGCAGCTGCCAAGGACACTGACAGCAATGTTGATGTCTCTTATCTCAGACGTCATCACTACAGCACATCTTTGTGAAAATGCGAGAGATGGCAGCTGTGGTTGCAGCAACATGAGATGAGCATTTGTTCTTGGAGAAGGAATAGTGGAAATAAGGACCCAGATAAATCAGGGCCTTTTCAAAAGCAGAGTTCAACTCACCCCTCCCAGGATCTGCATGTGCAAGTGTCGAAATATAAATGCATTTTCACTGCATGGATCTAACTGCAATGTGGGTGAGACATTCTTCCTGGTTGAAGCAGGGAGCATTCAAGTCCCTTTATTCCAAGTCTCAAGTCATGTCTCAAGTCTCTACCTTCAAGTCCAAGCTGAGTCTCAAGTCATTGCAAGAAAGGTTCGAGTCAAGCCTCAAGTCTCTTTTCAAGTCTTAAGAACCAACTTTGACAGAAAAAGGGAGGTGGAGGTGGAGGTGGGGTGTGTGGGAGAGTTGTAACCTTTCCCCTGCACCCGACATGAGCTGACACATCCCCTATACAGGTAGTCCCTGGGTTATGAAGAGTTCCCTTCATGAGAATGTATTTCAGTCAAATTTGTATCTAAGTCGATCACTGAGTAAGCCAAATGTTAGTATATGAATATATTTCACCTTTCTATGCATATAAAACACTTAAGAAACACTTCCATATTCACTAAAATATCTTAAACACAACACAGCATCATAATAATGATAATAATACAGTAATAATAAAATAACTGCAGGTACTGGAGAGAGAGAGAATCTGTATGTATGTATAGCTATACAGTATTGTAAAAAATAGATTAAAAAAATAGTCCTTAAAACTATCTAGAACACTTTTTCAAATCAGTGCCATATAGAGTTAAGCTAGCTCACTATCCTTCTTGAATAGATTATAACAAGTTCATGAATATGAAGCATTTTGAGGACTTTAAAGTACTGTATGTTGCCTGTTCTTTTTGTTGGTTCATTTTCCAAATACGTTTCTGAAATGCTCTGCTATTTTATAATAAACCATAAGAATAATAATAAGCCACAGTTCTGAACAAAACCAAAGCAACAAACCTAAAACAAAATGGAGAAAATAATCAGAACCGTTTTCTTTTTATAGAAATGGGGAATATTTCAGGTCTGTTAGCCATTTTGGAGGGGATCAAGCCTGCCAAATTCTATTCAGACAGGTTCTGGTTCTGTCTCCCTCTCTCTCACCTCCCCCACCCCCATGAGTGTGTGAATGTGTGCACACATGCTGTCAATTCAGCATCATTTCCCCATCTGTAGTACAGACGTGTTAATTCTGATCTGGTTCCCCTTCAGCATTCACCCTTGTAACCAAGCCCCCAGCCGCTACAAAGTCATTTATGATGAGAAAAAGAAAATGGCTGTACAAACAAGCCTTGAGGCCTATTTCAAGGAAGCGACTTCAGCACTAACCCCACTTCGCCCCTCCAGCACCAGGTCCATTCCCTTATCATTGGTTACTGTTGGGCTTAATATTACCTCATGGATTAGGAAGTAATGAATAAAGACTGGATTTCAAGCTTTAAAGGAACAACAACAGGGGAACAGGGAGACGGGCACCTCTGCTTCTGCCCATCCCAGAAACTGTTTTGCCATGGTTCTGCTTCCTTCTTGAGGCCGTACATGTGTCCTGAAACCCACTGACTTGGGTACACTTGAGCCTATGCTGTAGAAAGAAAAGCCATGTATATCTCCAGGGAATCGCTATCTCTACAAAAACCTTGAATATCTCTAGGGAACTATGCACCTGCTGACAAGGTGTTGCCAAATGCATTGCCTAGTTTCCTAGAGACATTTACGGTTTTTCATTGCACATATTCATATAAGGGCTTATGGCAATCCATGCATTCATAGCTGGCAATCGAGAGACTACCTCTATTTCAACCCCTGCCCTGCCTCCTTATCTCTCCCTCTTACCACCTCCCTCATGCCAAGAAGTGATCCAGTCATAAGAACAACAGAAATCTTAAACTGAATCAAGTTGAGCCACTTGCTCATTCCTTTAGAGTCAAGTCCCAGTCAAGCTGATGCAAGTTGTTGATGCAACAAGTTGTTTGGCTCAAGTCCCCAACACCAAGTTTAGGAGGCAGTCCGAGGCCTGTTACCTTTCTCTAAACTGCACATGAATGTGAGGAGGGACTCCCTTTGTCACCTCCACCTGGTGCCAGACAACTCCAAGTGAATGAGACAGATTGGTTTGTCAAAAAGTTTGTCAAAAAGGCAAAACTTATCCTGGCTCACAAGCTACACAGCCCACAAGAACTAGGTATCCAGATTTGCAAATTACCATGAAGGTTTTGTGAATGCCAACTGTGGAGATGGCATTGAGGGATGGCCCACTGGAGCTGGAGCTTTGAAATTTTTCATTTCATTGGAACTTCTCATCTCTGGGGAGTTGTCTGCTCCAGTATCCTGTTGTTCATGAGCATTTACTGAAATAGAGGCCTGATGGTCATTGCCGCATCTGATTCCCCTTGGATAAACTGGCTTAACTTCCTGCTGCCCCACTCTTGAATCTTTCTGCCCTAGGGTTGTCATTTTCATTTTGGTTTTTTGTTTGGTAACTCTAATTGAAACTTAATCCAGACAAGATGGGGGTGTTGTTGGTGGGTGGGTCCTTTGTTCAGATGTATGTACCCCTGTCCTAGATGGGGTAGTATTCCACTAAATGACGGAGCCTGGAGCCTGTGGTGCTTCTGGACCAGAAGCTATTTCTAGAATACCAGGTGAGCTCCATGGCTAGAAGTTCCTTTTATCATGCTTATCTGGAGAGGCAGAACCTGGCAGCAGTGATGCATGCCCTGGTAAGCTCTCATTTGGACTACTGTAACACTCTTAAGGTGAGGCTGCCTTAAGAATGGTCCAGAAACTGCAATTGGTTCAAAATAGGGCAACTTACTCTTAACAAGAACTGTGAGACATGAACATATTATACCAGTCTTATATCATCTGAACTGGTTGCCTGTTGAAGTCCAGGCTTGCCTTAAGGTGCTTACATTGATATATGAAGCCCCAAATGGTTTAGGACCTGGATGGGACATCTCCATACATGCCTGCCCCAAGCTTATTTATATATTGATTCATAATCAGAGGTCCTTCTCCAAGAGCTACCTGTAAGAAAACAAGGAAGGTGGCTACTGAGAGAAGGACCTTTTTGGCTGTGGTGCCCCATTTCAGAACCAGTTGTTCAGAGGTGTGCTTGGCACTAATGTGCTATGCCTTTCAGCAACAGGCAAAACCCTTTTATTTTCTCAGTATTTTAATTGTTGGAATTCTATATTGTATTTTGTAGTGTCACTATGGATCAATTATTTAATTACTATTTGTTTATTTATTATTGGCATTGGTTTCATATTCTGTTCTTTACTGTAATTGGTTGTATACTATGTTTTTGGGTCATTGGGCTTTGTTTTATATTTTATATGTTTTTAAACCATCCAGAGAGCTGACTCTCTGCAGGCATGATATAGAAATGTTTTAAATAAATAAATAGGGACAGAGAGTTTGTTTGGCATGACTTATTCCTCACAAGCTCATGTTGCCTCCTTTTCAGTAATGTTTAGATGTTCACTGAACAATTACTTAAGGTGTTCTAGAATTTTGCTGGGTATCCATGTCAGACTGACTTGTCTCTACTTTTCTGGAACCAATTTGCCATATTTCATGAAAATGAGAACATATGCTAATTTGCCCACCTCCAATCTTCTGGCCCCTCACCTGAAAGTTGGTCCTAGAGAAAATCGAGCCAGAGCTTTCCTAAAAAGCAAAAATGACATAGAGGCTGCCAAACTTACACACATCATGAGAAGGCAAGACTCACTGGAGAAGATGATCACATTAGGGAACTCAAAGGCAGAAGAAGAATAGGAATCAGAGAAGCATAGTAGCATATAATAGTAACATTGGAAGGGGCCAGAGGGCCATTGGGTCCAACCCCCTTGCTCAGTGCAGGACTCCCAATTAAACCATCCCTCTCAGATGGCTGTCCAGTTGTATCTTGAATGCCTCCAGTGTGGAAGAACCCACAACCTCCCTAGGTCATTTGTTCCATTGTCATACTCTTCTACAGTCAGGAAATTCCCGTTTCCAGAATGTGGCTTCCTGTAACACAAGGCCATTATTCCACATCCTGGGATGATCAAGAAGAGATCCTGTCCTTCCTCTCTGAGACAGCCTTTCAAGTACTTGTAGAGTGCTATTAAGTCTTCCGTCAGTCTTCTCTTCTCAAAGCTAAACATGTTCTTTTCACCTCTTGTCATACGTCTTTGTTTCCAGTCCACGGATCATCCTTGTTGCCTTCCTCCAGACCCTTTCCAGCTTATCTGCATCTTTCTTAAACTGTGGTGCCCCGAACTGGACTCAGTACTCCAGAGGAGTTCTAAGCAGTGCTAAATAAAGAGAACTAGTAATTCACATGGTTTGGAAATGATACTTCTGTTAATGCAGCCCAAAATTACATTTGCCCTTTTTGGAACCATATCACATGGTTGATTCATATTCGGCATGTGATCTATAACAATTCCAAGACCCTTCTCACTTGCAGTATTATTGAGTCAAGCATGCTCATCTTGTAATGATGCATTTGAGTTCTTTTTCCTAGGTGCACAAATTGGGATTTGTCTCTGCTGAATTTCATTCTGTTATTTTCATCCCAGTACTGCAAACTATCAAGATCACCTTGAATCCTCTTTCTGTCTTCCAGGGTATTAGCTATCATGCCCAACCAAATTTGCTTCACCAGTTTTATGCCATCTGCAAATCTGGTGAACCAAATTGAAGATGGATTGACTCCATAAAGAAAGCCACAGCCTTGGATTTAGAACAGCTAGAACGGAAGTCATGGATAGGACATTTTGGAAAACTTCATTCAAAGTGTTGCCAAAAGTCAGAAATGACTTGACAGCACATAACAACATTTTATCGAGAAGGCAGGTCCTCAGGCTCAAGAGTCTTCTGCAATATTTGCTTCATTCTGACAATAATTAAAAGCTTGTTAGTTTTAGAATCAGCCAGTTGATTTTATCGCTTCTCAGATCAATACAGTTGAGGAAATGATGTTGAATTGCTCCTTAATCTGTCTATGGCTGTTCCTTCCCAGGGTGTGCACTGTGAGATAATTAAATTAATAATTTATTTTTGGTTTTTATGTTATTTGCACTAGTGAAACACTGCTGCTCTTCTTTACCATTAAGAAAATGAAGGAAAATCAGAGGGAAAAGAGTAATTTCCCACAGAACACTCAGCCTGGGTAGAAAACTGAAAAAATAAGAACAAATAAAACTGAATAAATAAGAACAATTCAGGGCCTATTCATGCTTGTGGATGAAGAAAGTACTGGTGTGGGAAGCATTTGCCAACAGGAAGCTTTTCATTTAAAGGAGCAGTTCCTTCTAAAATCCCATATAAAGCCTGAAGAAGCTTCTGTCTACTCACGCAGGACTACTTGTTGCAATTATGTTTCATATTGCAAAAAGCACTACAGTCAGGCTCTTGAAAGTTAAAAAGGAAAGAGAAAGATTCTGCTAAAATTCATGCTATTATCCTAGTTCTCTAAAGACATTGTGTCCCTTTTACCATCCACCAAAATAAAGTTTAAGGCTATACTAAAATTTGCTATAATCAAATTATGTGTTCTTTTGCCAAGCAATTACTTAGCACCAAATTGTCTCATGAGGAGGCAAAGTATCTTGTAGTTTTGAAGTTGCTTAAGGAGGAATAATAGCCTTTTTCTTGCAGAAGCCAGACATAAGTCCAAGCCCTTTTGTTCAAGCCTAGCCTGAAATATTGCAATTATTAAGCTTAACTCATGTCTTATTGTGAATGTAAAATGCATCTGACAATGTGAAACACTTTGAATGGAATTATATTAAAATGTATTCTAACTCTAGGCACTAATTTGCAGCATTCTATTCTGAGTTTTACTACTTAAAACAAAACCAAAACAAAATCTCTAAACAGTTGATTTATATATGATCAACCTTCAGTGCTTCAGTTGAACTTTTACTGGGTCTTCTTTCTAAAGGGTGACTTTCCAGAAATAGAAAATGAAGGTTGTCTTTGAAATTGCCTTTTATACATTAACTACTAAGAGAACTCTAAGTGAAGGAAAGGGACATTTAAGTAGTGTGCATGTAACAGACTTTTAGTTTGCTGAACATGGTTCAAAAGTGGGATGGCAAGTACTCTATGTTGCCTCTGGTCAAATAGATTTTGCCTGTTCCTGTACTGTCTCAAAACTCTGGCGACAGTGATACAAAAGAAATACAGTTGCACAAAGTCCTCTTGCTCTCTTAGAAGTGATTACCTGCCCCACCTTTGGTTGACACAATAGATGGATGAAGATGGAATTGCGATAGCAGTACGCAGGCTGGTTATGCTACATACAGCTGCTGATTGGGGCATTTCCTTTGTCACCAAGTGATCCTCTATCACTAAACTCCTTACAGGATTCCTCTGTTTCATTCATCTTCTTTTTGGGCTTAGAGCATGTGCTGAGAAGCACAAGGCATTTGCCATAAAAACCTGAAGGTATCTGGGACATTCCTCCATAGCTGAACAAACAGAGAGTGAGAAGAAATAATCAGTGGAACAATTACTTTTTTAAAATATGAGTTAGAAAGATGCCCCCCGCCACAATACTGGGGTATAGGGAGCAGACATTCATCATTACAATGCATGTTGTGAGTGGAGCCGGCTAGAGCTGGGGGTCAGACTAGATGGCCCAGGAGGCCCCTTCTGTCTTTCTCTGTTTCTATGTTTCAGTTCTGATTTTCCTTTCTGCAAAGTCTAGTCAAAAGCTGTTGTTTAAAATGTCCTGACTACTATTTTACAAGTTATTGAAAGAGAGGACCAAAGTGAGATGTTGTGAGACCATAATCAGATCTCTGGATGTTTCAGTTGTAACAACTTAAAAGCATTCAAATGGCCACCAAATTGAACCAGGTCACTAGTACATGTGTACTAGTATACTCCTTCTAAAACCATTCAACTAAAGCTCATATTATCCCGAATGGAAAAGTATTCTGTCTTTTTTTCTTCTACTGTAGGATTAAAAAGAGCCACAAGTCTGAATTATTTGGACTTGGAATTAGGAATGAATGAGAAATTATTTCTAGTTCAGTTTTGATCAGGATTTCAGTCAGTTCACACCTTCCAGACTAAACATGGACTCATATTGAAATTGTGGTAAAAATCCATACATTTTCAACTTTTCAGTGGGATTTACAGATGTATGCCACCCAATCAAAAAAAGCAAAATCATTTGACAGCTTGTGTATATTTCAAAAATGACTATATTCAAACACGTACACAGTTTGACATATTTGTATTTAGAAAAAATGATATAAACATGGCTTTTCATGAGAAAGGAGGGAAGAGTTCACAATTTGATGTGGACTTCAGTTGGAACTTGCTTCAAGATGAAATTCAGAGGAACTTGGTTTGAATATCAGTCTCAGAGATCCCTGCTTGGAATATGCAGGAAACAATTCCCACCTAGGCAGAGGTGACTGCTTTATACTGCCAGCTAGGGATGGATTGTACTGCAAGGAGATCAACCCTGACTGCTCTTTAGAAGGCCAGATACTGAAGATGAAACTCAAATACTTTGGCCACCTAATGAGAAGGAAGGACTCCCTGGAGAAGAGTCTAATGCTGGGAACAATAGACAGACAAAAGAAGAAGTGGATGGCAGAGGATGAGGTGGCTAGATGGAGTCACTGAAGTAGTTGGTGTAAGCTTAAATGGACTCCGGGGGATGGTGGAGGACAGGAAGGTCTGGAGGAATGTTGTCCATGGGGTTGCGATGGATAGGACGCAACTTGGCGACTACCAACAACAGGGATGGATTAATCACTGTTTGGTTTTGCTCATCTTCTCATTTTTCTGAATACATGCATTCTGTCACATTTCTCTATCAGTTTGCATATTTTAAGAAGCCCACATGAAGATGCATTCAGTCATTGTCTGCGTCTTTAAAAATATCTGTTTGAAAATGTCTGTGTGTTCCAAATCAAAGTTCATTTTGTTGTTTCTTCACTGACTTGTTTCTTTTTAACATGCTGCACGAAAATTTATACACATTTTCATATATGTTTTCTGAATTATTTTACTACATGTAAAACTTTTAAATTGTATTTAAACTAAAATATGCAATTTTGGGAGAATTTTCCATTAACAGATGCATTCACATAGACATTTCTTGATTGGCAAACTACATTGTAATATTCAGAATGTTACATATATTGAAGTATAACTGGGTTTTGGTTCAGAAAATGAACAATATGTGTGTTCAATCAAAATGGAGAGCAAGAGAATTTCTCACCTATCCCTACAGTTATTTTAGTATTTCTATACCGGCAACCAGAAACTCTCTTGGGTTCCATGTACCTCCCAGGGGCCTTCTTTATGCAAAGCATATATTCCATGATTGAACATAGCAGTTTCCCAGTAGGAAAATGAAAACATTAAAGACATAATTATTTTTATTAGCCTGTGAGTTGTCTCACATTTTCTTAGCATATCTCACACACAGATATATAGCAGTTTTGGTCATATTTATGTCAATTTTGATTAATTGATTTCTTTTGTTAAAAGACAAATGATGAATCAATAGAAACATCTTTGAGCATCTGACAGCCTGAGAAATAAACAAGAAACAGATGTGGGCAACCTAAATGGGAAAGAAGGACAGACTAGGAAAATATCATTGAGAAAGAAGGCAGCATATAATTTGCATGCAGTTAGCAGGATTTGCTTTTTATTCATGGCCAACAGAAATGTCAAATGACAGTTGTTCACAAATATGCTTATGGTTACCCTCAAATGCAAGAGGCTTGAGGCTTCCCCATCTCTTGAAAGGAGACTCAATATATGGAAATAAGGAGATCAGTGTGGGTGAGTAACAGGCTTAGCTGTTTTTGCTTATATTCCTATTTCCCTGAATGCTGTGAAAAAGTAATTATAAATAATTGTTTCCTAAGCTTGCAAGGCTCAATTCAATATCAGTAACCTAAATCTTGTGATTTTCTGCATCCCATCATTTTAAACATATTGACTCTTCTTAACCTTGCATAGATGCTTCTGTCAACGGATCAAAAAATTATCCCAAATATCTGAAGGAGAAGATACATAAACAGTTAAGATTACAACAAGGAAATGCAGCAAAAAGAAATATTCTTGCTAATATGGGACTGTCATTTGTGTAACACACCTGTCCTGAAATTCTGCATAAACTTATTCATGGTCTTTGGACTGTCCTTAAAATTACTTAGACATTTTGCTGAAGGAGCAACTTTTGTATTTTGTTTCAGATTATATCCAGTGACCAACAATGGTGAAGTGAAACCCTACAAAAGAATAGGTTACTGGAACTAATTCAGGATATCACTTCCCACAGTGGCCAGCAAGATGCCCCTAGAAGCCAACAAGCACGAGCCCTCTAGAAACCTCTTGGGATCAATGGTAAAAATCAGGGGCCTCATGGCCCCAAACATGCCATCTCCATGTAGCTATCATAGCCACTATTATTAATTGAGCACTCCTTCTTGAATTAATATCATCATTTTTAAAGCTTCCTTCTCTTCTGTCAGCATCCAGGGCATGGGGAGCTAGCAGATAGGGGCACTGGGGCCCAGGCCAGCCAGGGTGGGCACAAGAGTTGACCCAAAAGCAATCAAACAGCCCAAAGGTTGAGCCAGGAGCAGAAGCACCAGGCAGAGTACCTTCACTGAACCCTGGGACGCCACAGGATTCGGTGCTGGGCCCAGTGCTCTCCAACATCTTTATTATTGATTTAGGTGAGTAAGCCCAAGGAAAGGTAATCAAATTTGCAGTGATACAGAACTGGGTAGAATAGCAAACACCCTATAAGACAGAATGAAGATTTACAGTGATCTTGATAAACTTGAACACTGGGCTGAAAGCAACAGAATGATATTCAGTAAGGACTAGCGCCAAGTCCTCCACCTAAGAAAAAGAAACCAAATGCATTGATACAAGATGGGAATCCATGGCTCAACAGAACCGAAAAAGATCTTGGAGTAATTGTGGACACTAGGCTAAGCATGAGCTAACAATGTGATGCAGCCACCAAAAGTGCAAATGCTATTTTGGAATGCATTAACAGAAGTGTTACTTCCAAATCATGAGAAGCAGTAGTTCCTCTATACTCCTCACTAGTCAGACCTCACCTGGAATTCTGTGTCCAGTTCTGGGCACCAAGATTTAAGAAAGATGCAGGAAAATTAGAAAGGATCCAGTGGAGGGCAACAAAAATGATCCAGGGTTTGGATACACTGGTTATAAGGAAAGACAGAGAACTGGGCATATTCAGCCTTGGGAAGAGAAGACTGAGGGGGACATAATATCCCTCTAGAAGTACCTCAAGGCTGTTACAAAGAGGAAGGTCAAGATCTCTTCTTGCTGCTGCCAGAGTGTAGGACATGGAAGAATCAATTCAAGTTGTGACAACCCAGATTCAGGCTGGACATCAGGAAAAGTTTCCTCACTGTCAGAGCAATACGACAGTGGGACCAGCTGCCTAGACAGGTGATAGGTTCTTTCACACTAGAGACATTCAGAAAGAAACTGGACAGCCATCTGAGTGGGATGGTGTAACTTGGTGTCCTGCAACAACATGGGGTTGGACTCGATGGCCTTCATGGCCCCTTCCGACTCTACTATTCTATGATTCTATGGAACAGATACAAAAATGCTCACTTCCCACTTTGGCTCAGTCTTCTCCCAAAACAGGGTTTATATCTTTCCTGATATTCCTAACATGCATTGCTGATAACTTCATCCAAGAGAAAGTGGACGAAGGAACGACAGCCACAGCTATCCCTGATTTGATACTAACCAACAGGAAAGACCTAGTGGACAAAGCAGCTGTCATGGGAACTCTGGGGCAAAGTGTCCATGCTGTAGTTTCACTATTGTTTCTAAAGGAAGAAAAAATGAATCTAGCCAAACACATACCTTGGATTTTAGGAAAACCAATTTTAATAAACTTGGAACAATGATAAGTGGAGTCCCATGGCAAGTGACTCTAATGAGAAAAGGAGTCCAGGATGGATGGGCATTTTGAAGAAAGGAATTTCTAATGGCACAATTGCAAACAAATCCAACAAGGGAAAAGGGAACAAGACAACAGAAGAAGCCCACATGGCTTCGCAGAACGCTTAGCATTTATCCAAACTGGCTGATCTTTTGTTTTAACAGGGTTCTTTTTACACTATGCACTATATGCATAAAGACATTTGATTTGATGTGTACAAGGTACTGATCAAAACCAAGGATGTTTCCTGGAGGGACTGATAATGCCACAATATCGTATTTTGTACAAGATTTGTTTTTGACAAAGGTTGCTTATTTGATATATCAGAGTTGTAATTGCTTCAGTAAACTGCTTCTGCCAAATTAAAGATCCATTGTAGCGCAGGTTACTGTAATCTAATTCACCGGCACATCACATGACAAAAATGCCTGCCTAAGTTTTAATGAAGGGAGGATAAAGAATCATTCTGTGAGATACAGCATCATCTGTATCTTTTGATCGACACGGCAAGGATTACTCTTGCTCAAAACTGTCAGGTTTCTCACTTTACAGGTCCAAAGGGGCCTCTAAATAATCACCATGGAAATACTGAGGTTGGAAGCACGTTTGCCTCATGCTAGTGAACTATCTAGATTTCACCAAAAAATGCCAAATTTCCCATATTTTTCAGCATCATTTATGCAAAAGATGAGAAACTAACACTTCTGTTCTGAAGCGCAAAATAGGCCTCTTTGACTCACATCTTAGACATGCTAATCTGATTGCATGAACATTGTGACATTGTTATGAACCCACTTAGAGGTTTCCAGTACAAAAACGGTGGCACTCTTCAGTAACATTGCACAACCAGCTTTCTACACTAAGCATTCAGCAGACATGAACTGCAGTTCAAACACAGTCTGCTGTTGAGTTGGTTATTCATAGCATCACTCTTAAGATCTAACTTACTGAACTGGATCCAGGCTAGAGTTCCATTTCCGTATTCGCTTACCTCAGTGAATGTCACTTAATTCAGTGGGACTTACTTCTGAGTAGGCACAGGTAGTTTAGATGAATTTAGTTCTCATTGGTTTCATTGAACATGAAGGAAACCTGAATCAAACCCACTGCATTTCGAGAAAAAAAATTGTTTTGAAATTGTAGTTAACATTTGCACTACAAATTTGCAAATAACAGAGTTCTTCCTTAATTGGAAGTCATTCGAATTTGCTTTGCAAAACATTTGACCACTATTATTACATGATGCCTAAAGAAATTATTTAGATTCGGTGTCAGTGGTAGATGTCTCCTACATTCATGCCTTGACTGCTTGTTCCCCCAAATGCATGGCTGAAATGCCCTTCTGCATGAATTTCTGATCAGATCTGTTGGGACTCTTCTTTATTTAAAGATCCCACCCCCGCTCTTCACACCAAAAATCAGATTATGCACAATCAGTACAAGGAAACTGTCCCTGTCTGCATGCTTGCTATGTAAAAGCCACAATATAAAGACTCATGAGGAAAGAAGAGAAAAGCAAGATTATTTCTTAAAATGACCGTCAGAAACCATTCAGGGAGAGGGCAGCCCAATGGAGCTGTATAGAATCACTTCCATTCTTCTCTTTCCTGTTCTTAGTTAGATCAGCTGATTTGCATCAAGATAGCAAGGATAGAAACTCATCATTCAATGACATATTTTCAGTTACCTTGTTTTATACTGAAATGTTGCAATTGTTTTGTGCATGGTCATTTTGCTAGCAAGCTGGATGTAGCATGCCAAAAAAAGGTGAAATATCAATCTACAAAAATGTAGTATTACTTGACTACAAAAATTGTACAAGTTATTTTCAAATATTGAATAATGTCTACATTACCTTTCAAGCAAATATTTCCCCAAGATTACATCATAAAACATATATTGCACAACCAGTATGTAAAAATATTTAATAAAAAAGCATTAGCTAATTTTCAATAAGAACATTAGCTGTCAAAATCAGAGGTACAACATTTAAAATACAGTTTATCATTTCAGGAACCAGTGACCTGAAATAATAGCAATAATAATAATACATTTTATGCACTCCCAATACTACCACTGCATTAAGTCAGAATGCAGTCATGCTTAAGTCTGAATTCATTCTCTCTTCCACCCATGCACATTTGGATTTACCCTTAGGGATCTGGGAATAAGCATCAGAGAGATACAGAAGTCCTTAATCTGGCAATTACATCAAGTAGCACTTGAATAGAAACACTTAACATTTTTCCCACTCATCATCGGTATATAAGAGGCATACTTCAAATGTTGTTGTTGAAACATTTCATTTCAAAATCTCAACATGCTGTTGACATACATTATTAACTCTCCCTAACCCAGGAAGCTACACTAAAGACACAAACATGGCAAGTTTAAATGAGAAAAGGGTCTACTACTTCCAGCATGCCCTGGTCAGCATAGGTAAATCTTGGAAGCAATAAACTTTGGACATTTTAGGATGCAATCATGGCTGGCTGAAGCATACTGGGATCTGAAGGGCTTTTTTCTGTCTAAACATGTTTGGCATTCTGGTTTTAAAAAGTTTTCTTTCCGGACTTCTAACCATCAGTCACAGCACTTTGAAATTCCTTTTGTTATAGAAATGACCTTGACCATCACCAGCCTCAGTTCTCATCTCAGTGATTCTGCCCAGAATCCTTATTTTTTGTAATTGTAATTCTCACTTCCTTCGAAGGTGTGTCAGTTGGGAATTGCTTTGGGTTTGTATATATGAAACAATTGTATGAAAACAAATTGCCCATCAACTGGTTCATTGATGATACTTGAAGCAGAAATTGGATGAAAACAAGGTCTGATTTAGTGGATTGCCATCAAGCAAATTATATGGATATTCCTTTTCAGCCAAGTATTTTCTTGGATATGTTTAAGTGGGAATGATTTTGCAAAGTAGCCCATGGGCGCAGAATGTTATACAAAAGGTTGTCTTCTACTGCTACAGCCTCCTCCGTCTGAATTCACTGAGGCATCCCAATCTGTTTACAGGCACAGTTAAAATTATTGGTAGCAGTCTCTAAAGTCCTAAAAGAGTGATCCTGTAGCTCCTGGACAGCATCTGGAGGCAACAGAATATTTCAGATTCCCACACCTAAAACATAGCTATGACCTCAGAGTTGAGGATTGGCATTCCTCCACCTAACCCAGCATTAACACACACCCACATGACTGCCTCTTTGCAATGGAGAAAATTATCTCCAAGAGGAACTAGAGGAGACATTCTGTGGTTTGGGAAGGAAAGCAGCTGGGCTGGTCAAGACAGAAGATATTCTGATGCTCATCCAGCCTTCTCCCCACTCCAAAAGCCCCTCAGCTCAGTGCTGAGTGAGTAGGGTGGGGAGGCAGAGAACACCTCTGCTGTGCTTCTCCTTCCTCAGTGAATGCTTGCAAGCATTCAGGTTTGGAATCTCACCAGCAAGGCCACACTTAACAGAACTGAGTCCAAAATGGTGTAGATCCTATTAACTTAAGGACTGGATCCTCCAGTGCAAGGCTGATTAGAATTTGACCAGAAGAGACAAAAGTATTTCTATTCTATCTGTTGCATATGTCTTTTAAAAATTACATCCTTGCTCCTCCACCCACCTCAGTGCTTTGGTATACTCTGTGTCAGTGAAGGTGGCAAAGAGGTCCCTTTTTACCACCTCCATTGCATTCTCAGGGTGTCATCCAGGGGAGATCTTCCAAGTGGTTCAGACTGGTGCAGGTGGTTACATTCTGGTCCAAGACATTGAACACTCAGAGGACCCCTGTGACAAATTTGCTGAACACTTTGAGAATAAAGTCTCAGATTTGTCTTGAGTTGGACACCACAGTCATCTCAATACCATCGGCAGAGGGATCCAGTGTACTGTCTGGCCCCATCTTACTGGATGAGCTTCACTTACTGCAACCCGAGGATGTGGAAAAGGTGCTGGGTCTTGTATGTGCCACAACTTGTTCACTTCACCCTTTCCCATCTTGGCTAATTGAGAGGTTGAAGGAGGGGACTTGACCCGGGATCCAAAAGATGGTGAATACTTCCTTGAGAGAGAGAGTTGTATATGACCTGCTAAAGAAGGCAGTAGTTATACCACTCCTCAAAAAACACATATAGATCCAGATGATGTTAATAATTATTGTCCTATAATCAATATTCCCTTCCTGGGCAAGGTGTTTGAGCAGGTTGTGGCCAGACAGCTCCAAAGTCTCTTGGAGAAAATGCATTCTCTAGATCCATTTCAAACAGACTTTAGAACTGGGTTTGGAATGGAAACTTGCCAGGAGTGAGACAGGAAGACTGTGACCCTGTTGATTCTCTTGGACCTCACAGCAACTTTCAATACCATCAACCCAGAATGGGAGTTGTGGGGAGGGCATTTTGTGGTGGTTCGGCTCCTACCTGTCTGACTGTCTCCAGTAGGTGGATGTGAGGGACTGCTGCTCTGCATGATGGCACATTTATCATGGAGTTCCGCATCGCTCCACTCTGACCTCTGTCCTAGAAACTGCTGGGAGGGTTCATCCAGAGGTTTGAGCTGAAGTGTCACCAGCATGCTATTGACATTCAGCTCGACCTCTCATTTTCATCCCATCCAGGTGAGACAGTGATGGCCTTGGCTTGATAATGGACAGGATGAGGGTCAATAAGTTGAAGTACAATCCAGATAAGACAGAAGTACTGTTGATGGGAAAGCCATTCATCCAACTGGGAAATTCTCAACCTATCCTGGATGGGGTTTTGCTCTCCCTACAGGATAAGGTTGGTAACTTGGATCCTGAGCTCTCACATGTTTTGCAGGTGACCTCAGGGGCCAGGAGCACCTTCCATCAGTTTAGGCTGATTCTCCAGCTATGCTCCTACATGAATGAGTGGAGCCTTGTTATACTTATCCATGCACTGGTAACCTGGATTACAGTAATGCACTCTGTGTGGGGCTGCCTTTGAAGATTGTCCAGGCATTTCAGCTAATTCAAAACTTAGCGGCATGGTTATTAACAAGAAAATAAAGAAAACATCACACCAGTCCTCCACCAACTGCATTGGCTGCCTATTACTGCCCAGGTCCAATTCAAAGTGCTTACACTACACCTAAATGGCTTGGAACTGGGATATCTAAAGAAATGCCTGTCTTCATATATCCCTGCCAGACCACTCAGATCATCAATGGAGGCCCTCCTTCACGACCCCCCCGAATGAAGTGGTGGAGGAACTTAGCAAGGAAATGGGCCTTCTCTGTTGTTGCACCTCACCTTTGCAATCTCCTTCTGAAAGAGGTGTGACTGGCACCCACGTTATCAAGTACAGACATTTCTATTTAGTATTTGTTTTTAGAATTATGCTTTGCTGTTTTTCATTTTTTGCCGCTGGTTTTATTGTTGCTTATATTATTGTTTATCTTCCTGATCTTGCACTTTCATGGGGTTGTTAGCTGTTGTTGCTTTATTTATGTCAGCTGCTGTGCTACATATGCCATGTGTACCATCCAGAGAGCCCTTGAGCTGTGGGGAGGCATAGAAATGCAATAAGTATGAGACGTAAATAAATTGTTGCTAGCAGCTCTGAGTACTGCATAAGCTGCATATGGAATTTAATAGAAATAAATATAATGTTATACCTACAGATTTTTTTCACATCACAGTATTCTTCTACTTCCAATGTGGCAGAAGTTAAACTGGGATCAGTGGGTTCATCTGTACATGATTTACGGTAAACAGGCAATTTTTCCTGACTCTCAATAGTAGCAACAAACAAGGCTTTTTTCCCTAACTAGCTGAGGCTGCTGAACTGAAGCAAGCTTGTTGTAGCCAGTACTGGACAGTTGTGTGAATGGACTAAGAGCTTAATACAGTTCTGGTGTTGATTCCAAGTGAATGTCTTTTCCACCAGACTTTGGTTGGTGCATCTTGAGGTTATGGGTGGGTGGGGGAAGAATGCTCAAAAAGGTAGAGGTATGTTCATCCCATCCAATTACAGAGTTATAGAATGGAAAGTCACATTTTTCTTCTACTCTACTCTTGAAATAATTTTTTTAATAATTTAAAATAATTTCTTGAAATATTTGCAGCCAAGAAATTAAAAGACGCTTGCTCCTGGGGAGGAAAGCTATGGAAAATCTAAACAGCATACTAAAAAGCAGAGATATCACCCTGCCAAGAAAAGTGCATATAGTCAAGGCTTTGGTTTTCCCAGTTGCAATGCATGACTGTGAAAGCTGGACCATAAGGAAGACTGAGCACTGAAGAATTGAGGCCTTCGAATTGTGGTGCTGGAGGAGTCTCCTGCGAGTCCCTTGGACCGCAAGGCGATCAAACCAGTCAGTCCTAGAGGAGATCAACCCTGACTGCTCTTTAGAAGGCCAGTTACTGAAGATGAAACTCAAATTCTTTGGCCACCTAATGAGAAGGAAGCACTCCCTGGAGAAGAGCCAGGGAACAATAGATGGCAAAAGAAGAAGGGGACAGCAGAGAATTATTATTATTACTCACTTTGTATTGCAAAGACATCCTAGTTCAATAAAAGACTATATTTGAGAAGCCTTTTGCCTTGATCTAGTGAAAAGGAAGAAGGGATGCAGGTGGTGCAGTGGTTTAAACCACTGAGCTGCTGGGCAGATGGATCGAAAGGTCGCTGGTTCGAATCTGCACAACGGAGTGAGTTCCCATTGCTCTGTCCCAGCTCCTGTCAACCTTGCAGTTCGAAAGCATGCAAACACAAGTAGATAAAAAGGTACTTTGGTGGACAGGTAACAGCGTTCTGTGCACCTTGGTGTTTAGTCATGCCGGCCACATGACCACAGAGACTGTCTGCGGACAAACGCTGGCTCCCTTGGCCAGGAAACGGAGATGAGCACCGCCCCTGAGAGTCAGGCATGACTGGACTTTAATGTCAAGGGGAAACCTTTAGCTTTGTTTTGGTGAAAAGGAAGACCATCTTTTGGAATTTGTATTATGACTGTACCTTTATTAGCCAAGTCAAAGTTTGCATAACAGTGTGCAGGCTAAAGCATCTCTGGGTCTATTTGTCAGGCAAAGCACTAGATAAAGTGGTGGGGGAAGGGAGTGAGATAAGGCAGAGGAAAGGCTGATTTTAAGAGGAAGTCATGAAGCATCCATAATAAAAATTTTAAGGTAGTATGCAGGATAACCCTCAGATGTCAAAATGGGGCTCTTCCAGGTACTGTGAGTATTTCAGGTTTCATACAGGACTATCCGTACTGCAAAAATGGATTACTTTTGAAAAAAGGACATGATGTTTTCTGCTCCTGTTGCTGATCTCCTCCTGATCCATGGAATTGTCTCCCTTTTTAAGTGAAACAGGCACAAAAGAATAAGTATGAAGGAAATTTGAAGAAGTAATACAAGACAAAAAGGGAGGAAACTACAGCCCTTTTGTATCTACCACGTTTGTAGGGCCTTTTAATAAGGCAAAGTGAATCAAACACCTTAGGTGTTGGATTCTGGGTGGTGGCAGCAAGATGCTAGTAAGGAATGCTAGGAAGTTGTACTGTGCCTTCTTCACTAGCTTGCTGCTTTCATGTCTGATGGAGGATGCTCTCTCATTGTCAGAACTGAACAAAAAAGATTTCTCCACCAGCCCAAATAGCTATGTACCTAGAATGTGAGAGGAAATCATCTTTCCCCACGTAGCAAAATGTCTTGGATGAACCTTCCAGACTTGATTTGGTCATCAATTCTTTCATAGCCCTAAATAGTGCAGTCAGATCCAGACCTAAGAACAGAAGCAACAAATTCCATTCAATTAGTTATTTCCAGAAGACACGGATATTGAATTGTAACACCATGTCTTACATTTATTCTCTTTAGTTTGAAACAGCTAGTTTTTGCTTTGTTTTGAGAAACCTATTTTCTTCCAAGGGTATATTAATTTCCCTTCCTTCATTGTGTCAGATTTTTGTGTAATATTCACCAGGGAGAGCAAGCATCTGAGGCAGAGTCAATCTTTCAAAGCCATTATATCCCCGTGAATTTTAAAAATATGCAAAACATGTTTGCCCAGCTTCTAATTTAGACTTATGCTCCGCATGCAAATCCTCTAGAAATATATCAATGTACAGACAGGTTACTCACATGGAGTATTTCAAAGATTTATTGTCCAGGAGTTAATTTACCTAATATGTCACCTGCAAAGTGCAGAGTCCTTCTGTGAGGGCTTGCTACTTACTTTTAAAAGAAGATGCATTATACTGCATAAAGCATTGATATGATTATGATGTTCATTTCTAGTTTAGGCAGCCTGACCCATTGAGGAGTCAAAATGGGTGTTTTCAAATCTTCTGAGATGGGAAGACCAACAAATTTCAGTTCTGGAATGAGTTTTAGCAGAATAGGCAGTTTTAGCAACGGTACCACATGTTTTAAAACTTACTGAAGTAAAATGACTATGCGGCTTGAGAGGTGAAGATGTCATGCATATGACACATGATCTTAAAATTTTTGAAAACTTGCAATTCGTTCAGAAAATTCCTCCTGAGGAAACATTAATGAGGGTTGAAATGTTTGTTGGGTTCCTATTTTAATGCAAACTTTCTAAATTTAGATTTCCTGAAGTGATACATGAACTGTAAAACATAACATTAGTATTTTCCAAAATTTTGAGATGAAATTCCCAGAGAATATAGAAACAGAGCTAGTCCGAAGGGGCATCCTGGGCCATCTAGTTTGACCCCTGGTTCCAGCCAGCTGCATTCATGACATGCCTATCATGTGCATGTCTAGCCTATCCTTGAACACCCTCACCGATGGGGCCTCAACCACCTCCCATGGAAGCCCATTCCATACCCCTGGGGCCCTAACTGTCAGGAAGTGCTTCTTGGCATCCAAGTTGAACCTTGGTTACCTGAGCTGGATCCGTTGAAGCAGGTCCTACCTTCCTCTGCAGGGGAAAACAGATCTCTACTCACCTCCATGTGATACCCCCTCACATACCTCCATGTTGCCAACAGAGCCCCTCAGAGTCTCCTCTTCTCCAGTATGAAAAGACCCAGTTCCCCCAGTCTCACCTCGTATAGCTTTCCCTGCAATCGAGCCACCAGCCTTGTGGCCCTATGCTGCACTGATTCCAACCTGGCTATATCCTTCCTGTAATGTGGAGCACAGAACTGAACACAAAACTCCATTTGTGGGCACACCAGAGTCTTATAGAGTAGCACTAATACATCTCTCAATCAAGAAGCGTTTGCCTCTTTGCATCACACTTCTGACTCATATTTAGCCTGCAGTCAACCAACAGCCCAAGATCCCTTTCAAAAGTGCTGCTCTCCAGCCACTTGTCACCTAACCTGTGACAAGCTATTCCTTATGACAGCTATTCCTATGTCCCAAGTGCAAGACCTTGCACTCATCCACATTGAACACCATCCTGTCATCCCCTGCCCATTTTCTTCTGGATCTGGAGTACCTGCTCCTCAGTTGTGGCCACCACCCCCATTTTAGTATTTTCTGTGAATCCGATCAACAGACATATCACTCCCTCTTCCTGGTCATTGATGAAAAGAATGTACAGGATTGGTCAAAGGACAGAGCCCAGGGGGACCCCACTTGTCACTGGCCAACATCCCAAAGATTCCCCACTAATGGTTACCGTCTGCTTTCAGTCAGTCAACCATGTCCTAATCCATCAGACAGTGTATTGGGCTATCTCAAAACTCCACAATTTCTCAAACAGGCTATCACTTCGTCAAAGGCCTTTCTGAAATCCAGGTAAACCACATTGACTGTGTCCCCTCCATCTAGCCAACTCAAAACCTTGTCATAGAATTCCACAAGCATCATCCGGCAGGACCAATTTTTGCAAAAGCCATGTTGCTTGACTGCCAACCTCCGTTCCCTGTCTAGGGTTACTAGATCTCTTGCTATTATAAGCCTTTCCCTTGTCTTTCCTAGAATGGACATAAGGCTAAACAGTCTGTAATTCCCCATGTCCTTCCTACTACCCTTTTTGAAAACTGAGAGCACTGACACCTCCCTCCAGTCCTCTGGAACCTCACCCGTTCTCCATGAGGCCTCAAAAATGGAGGCCAATGGGCACAAGAATACCCCTGCCAATTCCTGCCCATGGGTAGAACCCGTCAGGACCCCACACCTTTGAAATGTCCAGTGCCCTGAGGAACTCCTCCAGGGTGACTCTAATCTGTGCCCCTAAATTCCCAGCTGCATCATTCCCCCGTGTAGATCTCCCTTGTCCTGCTTTGGGGAGAACACAGATGCAAAATAGTCATTGAGCATCTGTGCCTGTTCCCTCACATCAGTCACCAAATCCCCTTCCTCCTTATTAAGCAGTCCCACCACCTGTCTTCCCTTCCTCTTGCTATTTATATGCTGATAGAAGCCCTTTTGTTGCTCTTGGTATTCTTTGCAAGTTGCAGCTCATGATCAGCCTTAGCCTTGTGAAGAATCCCTCTGCAATGAACCTCCTCCTCCTGGAATACCCTTTTGGCTACTTGTCCCGGTGCCCATTTCCTATGGAGGTTTAAATGCATAGAAACACACACACACACTTAAATCTAGGGAAACGAACATTCCTATGATATGAAAAGGGTGCCCCAAATTTAGATAGGCAGCAGTGTTTTGCTTCTGTGTACTGACATGTAAAATAATAACTACAGAAATGATTTCAGAAAGGAAACAGGTATATAGCACCAAGGACCCAGTAGGCAGAGAGTTCAAGCAAGATATCATTAGCTAGATTTCCATGTAGTAGTCTATTAGGTATAGACATGGAAGCATCAGGCTATACAAGAGGGAACAAAATAGGCTTCTGTATTAACTGTAGGCTTTGTCAAACAGATTCCTGATGCTCCCTTTTTATACACTTTGCTGCAACAAAGATGAATTAGTAGAGCCACATCTTAGAACTGGATAGATTTTACACTGGAATGGACCACCAGTTCAATGGGAATTCCAATTCCAGGGGTGTAAACTTAGAAATAATTTCACTGTAATAGACCAGCTATTCATGATCCACTTTTCATCAGAAAGGTGAAATTGGAAGAGAGAGAGAGAAAGTGCAAGATCCTGTATTTCAGTGGCCAGTATGTATATAAGGGATGGATATAACAGTCCAAAGCAAGCCAAAAGGGAACAAATGGTGTCTGGCCAGCCAGCTTTTCACAGCCCTCATTGGACAACAGCCTGACATAACATGGGGTTACTCTCAAAGGATCAGTTAACTGGAGAGATATTAAAAAATTTTAGGTTTCTTTTCAGTACAGAATGTGCATTCTGCCCAAATTTACTGAAGAAGCAATATATGATAAAATGCACACTGATGGCACAGGCCTATGAATTATTACATATAGTCACACATAGGTCTTGTTGTATGCATTTCAGTACAGTTGGATGTAGATAACTTGTTATCCAACAACTTGAGAACCAGTGTGGTTTAGTGGTTAAGAGTGGAGGACTGGGACTCAGACGATCTGGGTTCTAGTCCCTGCTCAGCTATGGAGTCAACTGGGTGACTTTGGGCCAGTCACAGATTCTCAGCCCAACCTACCTCACAGGGTTGTTGTTGTGGGGATAAGATGGAGGAGGAGAATGATGTAAGCTGCCTTGAGCCCTTTGTAGGAAAAAGGCAGGATATAAATCAATCAATCAATCAATCAATCAATAAAATCGTTTGCTTCGTAAATTAGTCCTCCATTCCTCTTCTGTTGCACAAAAGAAGCCCCATCATCAGAATGTCCTTCTGCAGGAAGCTGAAGAACTACATCCTTACATGTTCTGCAATCTGTCACTGCTCTATTTCATAGCAAGAGGGTGCACTTAACTGACAGTGGTGCAAACTAATAAGCTGAGTTTCTGTGGCTCTGAAATGACCAAACACCTTCAGTGTCCTGATAAATAACCACTGAGGAGAATGGCACCCTGCTGGATTGACCTTCAAGTTGTACAGGCTTTAAGATGCCAAGTGTCACTGGACCTGAAGCATGGTCTCCCGGCATGTGCCTGGCTTTGCCTGGAGTTCATAGGTCTCCATGGGGAAGAAAGGCAACCGCTCCAGACAGCTGTTTTCTGTGGACCTCTACTGGGTGTGCGCTCTCTGTTGAACAAGTCTTGAAGTTGGCTGTGTTTTCATAGAATGGACCTCCTCCTCACGCATGCTGCTTGACCTTCTTGCATGAAAGGTAGGCTAACAATTACACACAATGCTGAGTGACTGCTCAGAAGCCAAGGATGTGTGGGTGGCTGAGTAGAAAATTGGTGGTCAGGGTGTGCAGTAAAGTATAACAAAAGCCACTCTTTACATAGCGATTTCTTTTTGATACCTCCCAACAGCAGAATCTCTCTGAGCAGTTCGCAGAAATTATAAGCCACAAATTGAAGGTAATAAAATATAATAGAAAATCTGTAACATATAATATTAAACAAATAAAGCAGTTACAATAAGTTACTAGACCTAACTGAAAACAGATGACATGAATGCCCCATCGCACTCTGTCGAATTTGCATGATTCCCCTTTCCTGGGCTGACTGCACTGGACACAGGGACCCATCTGCTGAAACAAGTTGGATGACTGCAGTCCTCTTTAAAGCAAACAGTGATGAAATTGACCCAGTCCATATACTAAATCATATACTGAGGCATAATTATTGTGCATTTTAAATTTCTTGCACACAGTGCACCCTTCCCATTGTATGTACCACAGTCCCCTGTTGGAGCAGAACAGTAGCAGCTGGCACAAAGCATGATTTTAGAGCCTGAGCCATGCTCATGCCCCTGCCCCCTTGGCAGGTAGGGTTAATTTCCTTTAGGACTGACTGATTTGATCTCTTTGCAGGCCAAGGGACTCGCAGGAGTCTCCTCCAACACCACAATTCAAAAGCATCGATTCTTTGGCACTCAGCCTTCATTATGGTCCAACTCTGACAGCCCATACATTATAACTGGGAAAACCATAGCTTTAACTGTATGAACTTTTGTCAGCAGGATGATGTCTCTGCTTTTTAGTACACATCCCAAAAAGGAAGACCAAAAGATCAAAGGTGTATGGGCATAAGATTTACACATGCTAATTCTGAAGGTAGAGAAGAATGTAGAAATTATTATTATTTATATTATCCTTCAAATAGAAGTGCAATGCTTTCCACCATAGTGAAGAAGACGGTAGCCCATATGCATGCCAACATCACACTCCAGCATCACTGCACACATTCACTCTCCCATCCCGTCAAGGTCCTTTCCATCAAACTTGGCTAGGATTGGTCAGCCTTTCAAATAGAAGTCACTTTCAAGTGTTGGGCTTTGGGATTGAACATCAGATATAAGAATAAACCAATGAAATGCTTATCCCTTCCCTCCACAGAAAAGCCTGGTAGCCAAGCAGCACCAAATGAGTACTGAACAGGCAGTGTCCTTTGACACCACCCTTTAGCTGCTGCCTGAGGCCGTGGCCTCAGACACAAGTCCGTTGATGTGGGTGCCACTGCTGCTGGTCACTGGTGCTTCTCAGCCAGCCCCTGCCATGAAGAGGGAAAACATCCATCCAGGCCACAAGGATGTTTTCATTTCTTTCCATGACTGAAATTATTAGGAAAGAAGTTGAAAACAAAAGTGACACCATCATAATGCCTTTATAAAAGGGGTGGCTGTTTTTGGAATGCTTTTTCCACAAGCTAATCTTGACCTATTTATCATTTTGTTACCATTACTTCCTTTCTTTTTCCACAGTTTCTGATGCAGGAGGGCTACGGAGGGCAATACGGGACTGTTTCTTTAAGGAGGAAACCACATGGTTCATTGTGATTACTATATAATTACCATATTTTTTGCTCTATAAGACTCACTTTTTTCCCCCTCAAAAGTAAGGGGAAATGTCTGTGCATCTTACAGAGCGAATACGTGTGTGCAGCAAGTCTGTCAGATGTGCAGCCCATGGGGAAGTGATGGGGAATGTGCCTTGATGATGTGTGCCCATTTGATTCAGAATATTTTTTTTCTTGTTTTCCTCCTCTAAAAACTAGGTGCGTCTTATGGTCAGGCGCGTCTTATAAAACAAAAAATGCGGTATCTATTGCAGGATGGAAGGGACTGTGATTTAACTATCAATTCCACAACCAGCAAAGAACCTGCATGGCATATTCTTACAATACAAGGCCAGCCTATCCCCCTGCCCTTCAACAATTTTTCTTCTTTCTGATACATACACAGACATGCATGATTTGAAGAGCAGGTCTCTTTAGAGAGGTATTTCTGAATCATTTCTCCTAATCTGCCAAACTCACACAAAATACCTCTTTGGCAAATCAGAGTCTGATAATTTATGAGCGAAGAATCTGTACTCATAAGTGCTGGCATGCTGAGAAAAAACATGTGCAGATATTCAATTCAGTTTGATGATAGTGGACCATTCTGTATTGTTTGTCCTATCACTTCGATTGCTCATTTGACTTCCCAAATCCTCCTACATCTTAGGCTGAATGTACAGCTGATGACTGATTGTTGTTCTGTTTGCTACCAGGTACTATCATGCAGTAAGTTGTTTCTGGAAGTTCTAGGATTGCCAGGTATACTAATTTTGCCAGCACAAAGGATAGTCCTTTGAAGGCATCTGGTATTTGAAGGGTTGGATGTTAATGTCCAGGCAGAATTGTAACAAATTTGTAGGTGGATGGCATTGGGCTGGATCCAAATCAGAGGAGAAATGAATATAGGCCTCCTCCCTAACAAGGACGAAGTTGATGCCTGGCAATGAGGTCAGGGGCTGCAAGCAAACACCACTCTCAGGGTCGCAGGAAATCATGCAACTGGCACAATTGACTCCTGGTGAAACATCTCCTCCTTACGAGGCCACCCAGCACACAAACAGACTGCCTGTTTACGGGATCCCTCGATCCTTCCATATGCCATGGATGCTGTGTTTTAATTGATTTTTCTTTTCTTACATTTTAATGTTAAACCATCCTGAGACTTGGGTAATGGGATGGTCTTCAAAAGTCTTAAATAAATAAAATAATTAAATAAATGTCAAACTGTAAGCTGTAATCCATATTGTTGCAGTCAAGTTAAAACCCAACACTGTCTTTGTATGTTGCATGTTTGACATTGCTAGAAGGGCTACCCAAGTGGGCACTCCTGGCATGAGTTTGTGCTCGAAGGCAGTGGTCTCCAACCTTCTGGGACATGGGGACTGCATTAGCGTGTCAAATGCCTAAAGAGAGGCAGAGTAAAATGTCACAAATTTATTAACCTACCTCTTTAGATCAAAAGCAAACATTCACTCAATGAAAAAATGTTAACTTGAATGCAAAGCATTTTGGCACAATATTTCACTGTGGAATCCTTTTATTTAGCTACATATGCTTACCCAGTCAGTGTGATTTTAGTAGCTGTTTTCTGTTAGCCAAGGCATCAATGTCTAAGCCAAGGTTGGTGACAGATGCTCTTAAAATGACATGTCAATGTTCATCTATAAGTCTTGACCTAAACCTGGATTTCACCATTTTTATCTTGGAAAAAGTTTGTTTACAGATGTATGTGGTTTCAGAGATTGGACATTCCTGCAGCAAATTCCTTTAGGATGATAAAAATATTCGGTAGACCACGATAGAAGTCTAACAGACTTTTTTTTTTTTTTTTTGGTAAATGTCTCTAAATGTTCACAAATCGATTTGACCCATCTGAAAAAGTTGCTTGCAACTTCTGGTGCTACTTCAAATGGATCTGTGCAGCTCCTACCTTGCCTTTGCCATTTCCCTGGCCACCCTCTGCACACTCTTGCAGCCTCTGCCAAGAGGCAAGAGATATCAACGAATATCTCTTTGTTGATTCTTGCAACTACACCAGTTTTACTTCCCACCATATTTCTGGCCAAATTTTGCAAAAGCCACACAGCAGCTTCATCTTCTGCACACACACATGGGGCCATCAGCATGGCGATGCACGGAGAGGGGCTGGGAAAAGCTGAGCGGTACGTGTACCTGAGCTATGCTCAGGCCAAAATGCTAGTATGGACAATAAGACAAAGAGGGGGCTGACAGAAGGAACCATGGAGACCAACTGCTATTGTGTTTTTTGTAAGCAAGAGACAGGAAAAACAGCAGCAGATGGTGCTGCTTGAGACAGGAAGAACAGGGTTGCCTGAGAGGAAATGCTGAGAGTGATAGCAGTAACCAAGCCAGTTGTAGGGCTGCACAGGAAGAGCTTGGGGGCTGCATGTGGTCCTCAGGCCACAGGTTGCAGACCCCTGCACTAAGGCATAGCCAGCATACTCTGAATTGCTCTGGCTTTTCTCCCTTTCCCTCCTTGCAAATGGCCTGTGCCACTTCCAAATGATTCTGTGCATTAGTGCTTTACTTTGAGTGATGCCTCTGCCTGATGCTCTTGAGAGGGTCTAGTGGCTGAGCAATCTCCAAGTGCAGCAAAGCCATGGTGCCTGTCAGAGATAGATACATGGCATCACTCTGCGACTGATGTGGTTGCTGGAATCACCTCAAGTCATTCAGTCTGAAAAGAGGAGAGATGGAGGAGATTGTTGCTGCCTGGAATCTTTCATGTTCATTTAATTGTGCCTCTCTCTCAAGGCTGAAACATTATGCTACTGGGACTTGTGATTTCACTTTGATTTCCTTTGCTTCTGTTTCCCCAGACACACCAACAAACAACACTGCTTTTGTTGAGAGATATCGATACACAGGGTGACAAAGCAGATGGGGAAGCAAAGGGCAGTTTTGTCTCCTCAAAGGAGAATCCCTCAAGCAGTAAAACAGAGATGAAGGAAATTGCTCTTGACCCTCAGAGTTGTCCTTCATCCTTTTCCACTATCAATGTCTTATTCTTTATCTTTGTAGCACCAATTGCTTCACAGTGGCAGCAACTGCCTCCCCCACTCCACCACACACAACATTTAAGATAAACCTACATTTATGGAAATGTAGCTCAGTGAGAGGGATAGAAGAGAGTATGAGTCTGTCTGTCTGTCTGTCTATCCATATTGATCTGTCTGATGCCTGCTGTAATAATATTTGATAGGCACATCCAGGATCAAATCTTATGCATCCGCTGGGATTTACAAGTCCACTGTTATAGCTGGTAAATCAGTTAAGGTATTCAGACCCCTGCCTTGTCCCATTTCCTTGGATAACTTCCAAATGGAACAGCTCGGAGACATTGACAACATGTTTTGAGGGTTCTTGGAGCCACTACTATGTTGGATCCTTTTTACTATTGCTACTTTTTTAGCAATTATATACCACTGATGGTAATAAAATCCTGCCCCTCTTCTGTGATTTCAGTTGTCTTTATACAAAATGGCGGAGAGGGAAGAGCAGTGCCAGGGAGGTGAGAAGGAATAATGTAGGACACCCAGAAAAGGTAGTGCTGAGACCAATAAAATCTTAATAATTTTATAGAGGAGGTTCCTGGGCATATTCTTGGGCAGGTGGATCTCATGACTGTTTCAAAGGTAGGCACCCAGAGAAAAGTCTCTATAGACAAGATGTGGGCACAAAGTGGGCATTTCTGCATGTTTTGGACTTCAACTCCCAGAAGCCCCTGCTAGTATGGCCAATGATGAGGAATGCTGGAAAGTGAATTCCAAACTGTTTGGAGTTCTGCTTTCTTCCCACCCCTACAATAGCTTATTTTAACATACAAAGTAGAAATAACCAATATGTGTGAAAATGACCAGAGGAGATGCATAATGTTATTATACTGTTAAACTTCATCTGGGTTCATCCTAGTTGTTGAATATGAGGATTTGCTATCTGGAGATTATTGCAATCAATAAATGGAAGCAAATTCTACCATAATTATTATCATCACAAAAACCTCATATGGTTTTGGAATCTTTATCTGAGGAAATGAATACTAAAAACCACTTCATTGTGTAATTGAATGTTTTTTTTTTAATCGATAACAAACACATGCAACCTTTTTCCCCAATGACAAAACTGCTGAAGTGTTTGTTTCTTATCTGGAAGGAAGTCTATTGATATATAAACAAACATTTTGGCTAATATCATGTAACTCAGAGTCCTTGTAGCATAAGGAAGAGAACAGAGCCAGGTTGTTTGGTGGATAACAGCCAAACGTCTCCAGATGATTTTTGTAATCCAAACTCACAGACTAAAATTATGCCATGCTGGATCAGAGCATTGATCCATCTAGCCCTGACCTTGGTCAATCACAAGGAGTCCTGCAGGAATGTCAAGAAGTCAGTACCAGGTCTGCCTTCCAGCAACTGGCAATAAGGGACACACTTTCACGAAAAATGGAAGTTACACTTCAGGTGTCCTAAGTATAGCAAGTGCTAGATCCCCCTGTTCGGCTGGCCCAAAACTTTGGTTATTAGAGACAAAAAACAAGACAGCACCATCCTTCCCATTGCGTGTAGGAAGTCCACTGAAATGGGGGCTGAATCTTACCTCATAGGTGATGATAGGGCAGCAGCTACCATTGTAGCGTAGAAACAGAGCAAGTCAGAAGGGGCCTCCCGGGCCATCTAGTCTAACCCTCAGCTCCAGCCAGCTCTGCTCACAACATGCCCACCATGTGCATGTCTAGCCTATCCTTGAACACCCACACAGATGGGGCCTCAACCATCTTCCATGGAAGCCCATTCCATACCCTCAGTGTCCTAACTGTCAGGAAGTACTTCCTGGCATCCAAATTGAACCTTGGTTCCCTGAGCTTCACTCTGTTGGAGTATGTCCTACCCTGCTCTGCAGGGGGTAACAGGTTTCTATCCGCATCCATGTGACACCCCCTCATTTACCTACAGTATATGTTGCCAACAGATCTCCTCTGAGTCTCCTCTTCTCCAGGTTAAAGAGACCCAGTTCCCCCAGTCTCACCTCATACGGCTTTCCCTGCAAACCAGCCACCAACCTTGTGGCCCTATGCTGCACTGACTCTAACCTGGCTATATCCTCCCTGTAATGAGGGGCCCAAAACTGAACATAATACTCCAGTTGCAGGCACACCAGAGTCATATAGAGTGGTAGTAATATTTATTTATTTATTTAGAATATTTATATGCCTCAGGATGGGTTACATAAATAAATAAAAATTATATAAAACATAATACAAATGAATTTCAGATCCACCCTGGCTGCAGATTAAAAACATATTAAATCAATATTAAAAGTTATTAAAATATTGTTGGAATAAAAAGGTCTTAACCTGGCACTGAAAAACAAATAACGACGGTGCCAGGCGGACATCTCTGGGGAGCGCATTCCATAGGTGGGACACCATCGCAGAGAAAGCTCTCCTATACCTCTCTTGATCTAGCCACACTTCTGACTATGCATCAAGGGTGGTGTTTGCCGTCTTGACCACCGCATCACACTGCTGACTCATGTTTAGCCTGCAGTCAACCAGCACCCCGAGGTCCCTTTCACAAGTGCTGCTCTCCAGCCTGATTGTACCTGATCATAGCCAGCTTGTTTCATGGGGTGCAGGGCATGCTATCTGCTAAGCCCCTGCTGCCCCTGGGCATCTGTTCCCTGAGGCAAATGCCTATTTCCAATGGCAGGGCCATCCTTTCTTCATATCTACAATGGTGCATCCATCCAACAACAGGATTACATGCACTGCGGGTAGTGATAATACCAAGACTTTTCTGGAGATGAAAAAGAACTAAATGCAGCTCCCTGCTCCAACCCAGACCCAATGCCATAAACAAAAGGTGGGCTATTGATGATCGCCTGCTTGGAGTGATATCTGTGTAGCACCAGCTGTTCAGTTAAACCACACACAATCTATGAAAAACCTGTTCATACACACAATTGTTCCTTCAGCTAGGGGTATGTATGTTGAAACCTCTATCCAGGTTCATATTCTTCTAACTGCATTAGAATAGTTATATTTGTATTTCCTTTAAAAATGGTTGAATGATGAAATATATACAGGAATACTCACTTTTCCTAGAGTATAAAGCATGTGTTGTTCAGTCTATATCCTAACTCCCAGAGTTCATTAGATTAGTAGCAGTAGTAGCTGTTTGTTTGTTTAGGCCATTTCTAGTTGTTGTTGTTGAAGTGATGCTCTCCCCACATGAGCAAGTGGGAATGGAGAACTGGGAACCCCATGTCTGCCTGACAGGGAGGAGCTCCACACATTCTGTCCCATCTATGTTTTGGCCAATCAGGGTGAGTATTATCAGAACAGGTCATATATGGTAATTACACATGAAGCATACATTTGCAAGTTTAGGAGCTGATTAGAACTGGAACGTCATCAAGGAGGAACATCCTTGATAACCATAGGATCTAGTATTTAACATTTTCCTGAAAGCCTCCAAGGAAAGATTTCTGTCGAAGTTCCCTACCAAACAAGATGACATATGGCTTGGTGCTTGACTTTGGCTTTCCTTGCCTTTCTCCTTTTTGATGTATTCATATGTTCTCAACTAAAAGTTTCCCAGAATGACTTACATATACTCAATTAAACAAAACAGCCCCTGTCTCCCAGTGTACAATCCAAAGGGGAAAAAGATACAACACAAGGAAAGAGGAATGAGAATGGAAGAGGATTCTTCCCGGTGGAATGCTCCCACTTCCTCATGACCCTAAGCTCTACCTGATAGAATGGCTGGTGGTGGTAACAGTGGAGAGAGGAAAGCCTTCACAGGAGAGGCCTTTCGGCAGGGATGGTGAAATTATTTAATGAAAGCACCACCAAGAAATTCATCTTCGATTGCTTGGTGCAAGAATGGGCTGGGGGTAGGGGGAGGAACTTGCGCATGAATGACTTAAAGTCTCCAATTTATGCATTTCATGCTGGGTGCCCCCATGTGTGGAACTAGTCACCCAGTGCTGACTGTGGAAGATGGAAACTGTCATATAAGATGCCTGAAGGGCAGAAGCTTGGGGAAGGCAGATTTAAGACTTAATTAGATGGTTCTTCAAAAAGTTTCTGCACTTTTAAAAACTCTATTTGTTAAGAATTTCAAAAACAAATTGCATCACTTTTCTCCATAGTCACCTTCCTTTGCCAGCATCTTACCAACCTTTTAATGTCATCAGCAAAAATATATAAAATATATTTTTAAAATATAAAATATACAACTGCGGAAACTTTTTGAAGACCCCTCGTATTTGTATTTTATTTCCAAACATGGAAAGTGCCTTGCATGCATCCTTCAGTGGAAATCCTAACGCTCTTCTCTAATCTGCTTTGGTCTGGATGTGCTGGGCTAGGACCCCCGGAGAGCTACATCCCCCCATCCCCAAAAGTTGACTGTGTACCATTTTATTGAAGAGCCACTGGCACAGTATTGACAATTCTGGCTATTGGAATAGCATCCACTTTGCATTTCTCCCTTGGGGCTAAGCAGCCTGCATTTTATATTCACGAACAAACCTTTAATATTTCTCATCTGGACTTGCTTTGCCATTGTCAGCAAAAATAAAAAACAACAAACAAGAGCCTACGCATGTGGTTGTTTATTTATGGGTGAGATTTTATCTCTAAACAGATTTGTAACTAAAAACAGGAATATCTTTTTATGGGAGACAGCTGGTTGGGAGATTAAAGAAATTCAGTAAGAGAGAGGAGTTTGAACCAACACACATTCCTAGACAAGGAATGCCTGGGAGCATTAGCAAGCTTTTAGCTCGCGACCTAAAAACATATCTAATCTCATCCACGGGCATGTACTGATGGATTTCGCTTTGTTATTTCATGATAACTATCTTGAAAAAGCCTTGAACTGGGGCCGCTGCATTAGTGCCTCTCTAGATATTGGAAAGAGAGCCTGGAAATCATGTTTTCTCTCTGTTTGACATGCTGCTCTAGCGGTGGAGGTCTTCCAAAATAAACCTTAAAGGACAGTTAACATTAGGAGCTGTAAAACAGGCATTAAGGCTCCATCCAGTGTGTTGTTTTACAAGCATGGAATGGCCCAGCATTTTGAAAAGAAGCTTAGCCAAAACCAGTAAGATGCCGCCTAAGTGCTACATGGCACAGAAATGTTTCATCAGCAGAACATTGTTAGGATGGGTCCTGAGACCCTCCCATGTCCTCCCAAACCTAAAGGCACTTCTGCAAATCATGGGGTTTCCCACAGGATTGTTATGATGTCCAGCTCCAGGTTTTTGAGGGCCCTTGGATAAGTCATCCTCAAAGGGGTTCCCTCCTGCAATGGGACCACAATCAAACTGTGGATGAGGGAGATCTTGCTTTGAACCGACCAGGCACACAACAGCAGCACCCAGCCTGAAGACAGACTCATAGGGTTGTCTGGATTCCCTTGGCTGGGGTAAAAACTTAAGAAAAAATATTTCCAAACCCACAATTCCAGCCTGAGACACACCAAGGGATGCTGCACTGGCACCAAATAGGAGATGTTCTCTGGGTGCCACCCAAGGCTGCAACTCAAGGTGGCATCTTCAGTAAAAAGGACTGGGTGTCAGAAGCTCCAACTAAGGAGCCAGATATGAAGTCCTTCCCAGTTCGGCTCCTTCCTCACTCCTCCTTCCTCTCTCTCCTTACCTCTTCAGTTCCTTGCTTGATAGCCAGAGAGCCAGTGAGCAAGCAGGTTCTTCCGTCAACGGTTCCTCCTTTCTACCACCACAACCATCACTTGTTCTGAGTCTAGAACAGGAGACAGATAGACAAGTGGCATGTTGCAAGTCTGTGCTGTCATCAGTGGTGCCCTGCCTCCTCTGGAGAAAAGGGGCGGGTCTGAATTCCAGGCTGAAGAAATAGGTTTACTCCAAGAAGGCCTAACATTAGAAGTAACTATGGTGACTTTGCTATATAGTTCTTTACCTAATTGCTTAGCTGTCATGCAGTGGGTTATCCTACTCATCCTCCAGACCGCTATTTGAATGATAGTTCATAAGGCGTAGTGTTGTTCCAGGCCATATTTATTTAGGCCATAAATAAATAAATAACACCCCCCTACCCCCGTATTTTCCCACCATCAGTGAAACAATGTCCTGCTGTAACATCATGCAAACTCAGGCTTTGCGGAGGAGAGTGGGAGGCTGACACTAACAGTTAGCTTGTTGCAAGAAGCTGTGAACCAATCCGTTGAAGACAGAACTCCTTGCCACTGCTTCTGTCACAATCACTACTTGTCAGGGTACCCTCCTTTCCCCTCATTCTTGAGATGAGATGAGATGAGATGAGAATTACTTCTGCCTCCCTGAAATTCAAGATGAAAATTCTACCCTACTTTCATGGCTTGCTAAGTGGTCATGAAATTAGGTGGCATTTTTATTTTTAAGCTCTCTCCCTTGCTCTCTCCTAAATAGCCAGTCCAGCTGTGGAGAGAGGTCAGCTTGGACTAGAATCATGGTGCCAGGGAAGTGTACTTTAATCCTTCCCTATCCAATGTTCTGCCTGAAATCACATCCCCATCCCACCAGCCCCAAATTTATTTGCCCCATGTGGCATGGAATGGGTACCATATGCATAGTTGAATGCTCTGTCCAGTTGTAAACAAGAAAGCAGCACATGAGAAGGAGGAAAGGTTAAGAACAGCATTAATAATATCTCCCAATATCATGGTCCAAGATGGAATCAGATTTGGAATTCTCCTTTAAGCTGCATTAGCTTTAAAAAAAATGTACGAAGTTTTTCTGTCCTAAGTCACAGCCAGCTATGTAGAATTTCACATGAAACCTCGTTCGTCCCTCAGAAGAAACTTGAAAATACTTTCCAAAATAGCTCTTTTTTAAGAGCTATATATTACTGCTTCTTTCTGTGAGATGGCATATGTATCTCAAACACATTTATTCCAAAAATCTCAGCTGTCATAAGGTTTCAAGTGCATGAATCATGGGTAGAAGAGGTGGTGTGTATGTGTGTGTGTTTAATTACCCATCCCATGGAAAAGGGATATTACAGAGACAACCTATATAAAATTTCAGTTCAAATAAAGGTAAAGGTTTCCCCTTGACGTTACGTCCAGTCATGCCTGACTCTAGGGGCGGTACTCATCTCCGTTTCCTAGCCGAGGGAGCCAGCGTTTGTCCGCAGACAGTCTCCGTGGTCATGTGGCTGGCATGACTAAACACTGAAGTGCACGGAACGCTGTTACCTGCCCACCAGAGTGGTACCTTTTTATCTACTTGCATTTGCATGCTTTCGAACTGCAAGGTTGGCAGGAGCTGGGACGGAGCACGGGAGCTCACCCCATGTGCAGATTCGAACCGGCGACCTTTCGATCAACCAGCCCAGCAGCACAGCGGTTTAAACCACTGCGCCACCTGCAGTCCCTCAGTTCAAATGGATCAGTACAAATATTCATTAAAAAAAGCTTGCCAGTTTAATACCAGATTTCAGGTTAACTCAGTTTGGCTCCAACTCCATAAAGCAGAGGAATAAGAAGCTCTTAACCAATGTACCCCATGATTAATAATGTACCCACACTTTTCCTGTGCCCCATTTTCACCCACACTTTTCCTGGGATGACTCCATCCTCCTCCGCCAACCTGCTGTATCTCTCTCCTTGACGTACAGGCGGCCAAATGACTTTGCAAGCATCCGGCACAGAACTGCAAAACATTAGTGATGAAGACATGGAATGCTTTGTCCCTTCAACAGCATCCTGCCATGTATTCATTGCCTGCTTTACACTGAGCACAGAAGCATCACGCAATGGCAGTGGAGGCAAGCGGGACTCCTCTCAGTAGCCTTCAGTAGCCCTCTCAGTTGCTACGCCTTTCTCATAGGAGAAAGATTTACCCCTGTGTATCCCATATGGGAACACAGTGGGCTGCTGGACTGGGGTTTTCTTTACTGGCTGAAGTTCTTAATTGCTTATCATGACCAGGCAAGTGACGAAAAACAAGGCTTGACTCCACAGGCAGTTTGCTGTCATGATGCTTCTGTTAAAACACAGTGCTCTGGAAATGCTCAGAGTTTTTTCAATATAACAGGGTGCTTTTTCCTTGCCCCCCGATATATCAGGAATTTGTAATATCAGCTATAATTTTGGAAAAGGGGAAGGTTTTATTTAGTAGATGAATACATGCACTTTCTATTTAAAGTAGGTGAAGCAAAACATTGTAGCACTGAAAACCCTTCCCCTGTAAGACATTAAGACCAGAGACTAGAACTGCCTTACAGCATCAGTGCATGAACAGCCACCTGTAAAAGCACGTGCACACACCTTGACATGTTTGTACCAAGACAGGTAAAGATGATTCAGTTTCAAAGATTATTTGCCAGTGATTTTTGATGTTGATTTTATCAGTCCTGCTGCTACCCTTTTCAATTTTGATTTTGTACTGGGATTTTTCTGTTTCTTCAATGAATATAGTCTGGATTACTTTGGCTTTAGAAAAACCAGTATAACTTAAAATAAACAAATAAATAAAATATTGTTGTTAGTCACAAAGTCGTGTCCGACCCATCGCGACCCCATGGACAACATTCCTCCAGGCCCTCCTGTCCTCCACCATCCCCCGGAGTCCACTCAAGATCACACCAACCGCCTCTGTGACTCCATCTAGCCACCTCATCCTCTGCCGTCCCCTTCTTCTTTTGACATCTATTGTTCCCAGCATTAGGCTCTTCTCCAGGGAGTCCTTCCTTCTCATTAGGTGGCCAAAGTATTTGAGTTTCATCTTCACTATCTGGCCTTCTAAAGAGCAGTCAGGGTTGATCTCCTCTAGGAAAATAAAATATTAATGATTATTTAATCCAGAAATAATGTCTTTTGCATAAAACTAGCAGTATTGGCATAGGAAGGATATTAAAGCAAAACAAAAATGGACATACACCCCACCCCAATTAAAGACCAATTAATTTGAGTATCATGATAAACTATGGTTTATTACAACAGGAACTAGGTTTGCCTACACTTGATTCTTGCACTTCCCCTCTCCTCTTCTCCCTGAGGGTGGCCATGAAGGAAAATATCAAGAATTTTGCTTGGATCTAAAAAAACCCCCAAAAAACAAAACCCCAGTTTGTCATTACATGTGAGTGCTATCTATCTCAATTATGGTTTGTCGGAACATGCCAGCTCCATAACCAAAGATTACTTATTTTAAACCATCTATAGATGAGATAAACTACAATTCGTCATGTTCAAGCAACACCCCAGTCAAACACTCAGGGAGAGGATCCTACTCCGAAGGTAGGATGTGAGATGCTAGGGCTATTCCTGTCACGATCAACTATTATTGTGACATGTGAATGCAGCCTCCATATTCAGAAACTGAATTTTCATGATTCCTTCACCTCCCAGTGTCCTTAAGAAAAACTTGATCACCCTCCATTTATATCCAACAACTTTTAAGGTAATGAAAAGGTAGTTTAAGAATGAAAAGGTAGTTTAGGATAAAGAAATAATGAAATATTAAATTTAAAATGAAAGCTTTTATGCCCAGATTGGCACGTCAGATTCTTTGTATATTATTATTAGAGTTCATATTTCTTTCTACCCATCTACAATAAAATTGTAAAGTATAACACTGGACAAGTAGAGAAATGAAGTGCTTTCATGTGGTTAGTTTAAAGGTCCTCTGCTGGTGTCCACATGTCTGACGCATCTGTTTTACTGATTAAGACTAGGCTACCATCTCGGAAAACAAAACAAAAAGGAAAAGAAGACTTCAGGAAGATAAATTTATTTTTCCTTCAGCGGATGGCAGGAATGTTTGGCTTTGATGTTGCATTAAGACAGAGCTTAAAAGTGTAGGTTCATGATGGTGATGGTTATATTTATTTATTTTTCCCAGAAGGCTGAGAGAATCTGTTTCTTATCTAATTTAATTTGCATTGGTTTTAGTAGTGGACAGTTTTTGTATACATAGATAAAATATCTGAAAAACAACAACAAAGTCTTCCAGGCAAAAAGGATTGTAATAATCCTTTCTGTATTAAACATTATATGTGGTCATGCACATAAATATCAGATTCTAGAAACCGGGTATACATAATATTTTATAACAAACTTTTTTTAAAGTAACAAAAGAATAGGAAATGATAGATTGAACTTTGGGGAAGAAGTTCAAGGGTTCACTCAACAAAAGAGAAAGAAGAGGGACCAATGCAGAAGGGCTGCTTAACTATATTTTAGTAAGTGGGGGCAGAACTTTTCTAAACAAAGTCATGCATATTACTGTGAAAGGGCCTCTCCCCAGAACCCATAAGGCCATTAAAAGTGTGGTGCCGTGCATATTTAGGCAGAAGACAGTTCTGCCATTTCCAGCAATCTCCAGACATGCCGGAGAATGCTGGGAATCTTAGGAATTTTTTGATTGTGAAAACATGCATGGAATTTCACTCTATATCATCTAAATTTAAGTAAATGGATCTGCTGGATTCTTGTTCCAAACGTTGCTTGTTCTAATCTTTGATTGGGTAGATTATAGAGGACTGGAAGTGCTAAGGACATGCGCTTCCCATGTCCACGTGTCTTTGTCATGTTTAAGCTTTCCGTGTCTACTCTGGTAGGGCTGACTCCAAGTTTTTGAGAACCTTGGCCAAGGCCCCTCTAAGAGCTTCACCCACACTGAGTCTATCTTCCAGCTCCCATGGCAGCAGCTGTTCTGTTTCTCCACTTTCTCTGTCTTACCACAACTGCCACTTGCTTGTTGGACAGGGAGCACACCAGTAAAGAAGTAAGAAGGGGACCCTGGAGCAGCTCCTTCTTGCTGCCTGGCCCACGTGAGAGGTAGGTGGACAAGTGAGCTGCAAGGTTTGCTGCAATCCTTAAGCAGAGGGCATTACAGGCAGTCCCCAGCTTATGAGCAAGCTCTGCTCCTTGAAATTTGTATTTAAGTTAAATATGTATGTAAGTCAGGTCATGTATAGTCAGCCCTCCACATTTGCGGGGAAAATGCCTGAGAAATGAGTGGGGCAGGAAAACCTGCTATGGAGGCCTCCTTCTCTCCCCTCTCACTTCCTCCTTGTCTAGGGTGATGATGATTCTCTGCTGTGTGTTTTTTACTGCCATAAAATTAGCAGGCTTTATGGCAGTTTGTTCATAAGTACGGGTGGTTTGTAACTCGGACATTTGTAATGTGGGCACTGCTTGCACTGCACTCATACCCTGTGTGTGAGCTTCCCCAGACAGCTGGATCCTGAGTGCTGCACTGGATGGAGCCTTGGCCTGATCCAGCGGGGCTCCAGCTTCTCAAGGGTGGAGAGGAAGAGCCGCCCCAAGGGTTCTTGTCAGTGCAGTGTGGGCCTTGGCACATGACCCACAACACCTCCTTTTGGTTCCAGCCCTGTCCTCCTTCAGTGACATGTTTGCTTTTACCAAGAAATCCCCATCCCCATTTGGAGATGTAACTTGAAGCAATTAATTACAGGTTTGTTTTATCATTGCTATCCTGGTTCTCGCCATCAAAGACAGGTACAGAAGCAGCCCAGAATTATAACCCACATTATAACTTACCAAAATCCATTGACAAAATGGATTTTGTCAATGGATCAGAAAGTCAAAGGGGAGCCTTTGGGATGGGGAGTGTAAATCTGGTGTGCTTCCTGCTTCTCCACATCTCTACGTGTCAAAAGATATCCAAGAAAGTTACTGTGCATTTCTTTAAAATATGTCATTTTGCTTCTGTTCCTTAAGCAGATCAACTTGGGGACACATGCAAGAGTCACTTACAAGAGTGCCGGTCTGTTTTAAATGTACCCTTAAGAGTCTCTTTTCAGAAGCTTCTTATGGAGACAGATAGTGTTTGATGTGGATCAGGTAAGCTTTGCAGCACTATAAATCTCCCCAAAGGAACTAGAGAGACCGAGAGAGAGGGGGCATGAGAGATCTTATTCATATACTAACCTACTATTTTCAGTAATTTGAAGAGCTTCACTGAATATGTAGAACTACGTAGAGCTTGCCTCTGAGAAATCTTGCAAAGCTTATTGACTTTTTTGCGGGGACCAACATTTGCTTTGAAGGATTCAACTAAAAATAGAAAGTCTCATTTTTAACAGAGGAGAGAGATTTGCATATCTATTGTGATATGCCTGCCTAGTAGCCAAGTGTGTGTATCCCTCTGTGTCTCCACATGGCTCTTTATTGGAAATTTTCTATGGAAGGCTGTATTATCTACAGTTTCATTGCAATACTGTGATCCAAATACAGCACAGTGCTTCTCTTTCCATTTTTCCACTGTGTAGCCTCTAGGTGGCGCTGTGGCATAGAAGAATAGTGCAATTACATAAGTGGGGATGTTTACTTTTGCTTTAGAAATAATACCTAATTTTCTCTGTTCTGAAAGAAAATGCTGTTTAAAAACAGAGGCAAAACTGGAGGGCCATGCTGTCATCTAAAGAACTGTGAATAACTGCATGAAAAAGCTCTTGGATGGATGTTCAGAATGCTGCTCATAGTCTATCTCACTGCTGCATAAGAAAGAATATTCAAAGCAGATACATATACAAATGAGTGATTCAATCGCACTTGAATCACTTCCTGAACTTGTGCCCTCCAGGTATGTTGCTCATCTCCAGCTTTATTTTCTGATCCACATAGCCAGCTTACTTTACCCACCCCTCTGGCCACCACTGTATTGAGATGGATATATTCAGTAAAAAGTATGTTTTTTAAGCATTATTTAATTTATAATTGAAATTTCTGCATGTATGGCAAAATAATTGTATTTTCTTCATAAGTCCACAAAACACATTAGCTAATACTACCATACATGGAAAATTCATTTATTTTTTGTTGCTTGATAATAAAATTGTCTTACCAATTCTCCCTCCCCGCCCCCCAACCCAGTCTGTCCTACATAATTCTAAGTTAGGGACAACAATTTTCCAATGTACACAAAACTATACAAAACATTAAGTAATGTAACTTGTTTCTAATGGACTGAGACAGTTTTGATGCAATGCTCATTTTCTCTCTTTAAAGAAAAATGTAATGGAAATATATTCCTGATGTACTTCAAGCCATGGTACATAACAGATATGAAAAGTAAAGTGTAGGAGAATTAAACATATAAGCTGAAATCTTAAGTACACTTACCTTAAGGTAAGTCTCATTGAATTCAGTGAAGCTTACATCTGAGTAAGCATTTACAGGGTAACTCAGATAGTGCTGAACAGGACAACACTGTCAATAAATGCAGCTTCACTTATGCAGGAGGAAAGACTCAAATCAGTCCCCAGGGCTGACCTGTGAACTCGATGAATCTTGAGCTGAACCTGTAAATAAAGCTGGAACTGATGCCCAGCTCTGCCCCTGCAAAAAATCTACTTAATAAAATTAATTAGTGCAGGTACAGTAACAATAGCAGCAAACGATGAGGTACTCATTCTTAATATGCTGGAAGCATAAAGAGCAAGCTGTTGCGTTAATGTATTTAATACTGCTAAGCATCTGAAGGTTGCAGGAGAGCAAAAGGGAAGTGCAGAAACAGAAAAGGGAAACGCAAGCCCACACAGGAAGAGGTAGAAATATAGATAGAATTAACACTGGCTTGCCAACTTTCAGTTTGCCTAAATTTGCCCTTCATTTTCATTTGTTTGAATTATCCATGCTCATGTTTCTGTTAGTTTGAGGAATCTCTTTGGGTCATATGTGTGATCTTGCCTATGATTAACTCTCTATATTATACTTTTCCTACCTCTTTTCCCTCCAGAAGAAGAAATGAAGAAGAAAACGAGTGTATTATCCTCACTAATTCTGCTTCAGGCCTCCTGGTTCTTCTTTGACCTTCTGGTTCTCCCTCTTCTTTGACCTGAGCAAAGACTTTTTCCAGCATGTGTCCACCCATAATGGGGATTCTTATGTATTTCCCTAAAATCCATGACTGAGAGAAGTCACAGATCAGCAGGTGAAGAGTTGCCACAGATTTCACTGAACTAGAAATTTTCTAAGGACTTCTGTTTTCCTCATGGAATGTAAAAGAGAATGTAAGAAAAAAGGCAGAAGAAATATTTGGTAAGAGTTATTTATTGATAGCGGGGCATGATCTTTTGCCTGGTCTGCTCTTTTTGAAGGACCACTAGGTCCACCACTATGTTTGATCAAATTTGCAGATCACAGGGACATAGCCTATTTACTGGTGGTCCAATATATTCTGAATTCTCTTCCCTAAGAAGTATACTTGGCTCCCTTTCTTGCAGCCTGCAAGCCGACCCATTATCAATTCTTCTGAAGTTTCATCTGGCATCATGGTAGCAGTGAAGACATGGAAAGGAGGGCCACTCCATCAGCTCATTCTGAAAGCCAGCGGCTTTTGATGTTTCCTTTCCTTGAATTACATCTGTCCTAGACGATCATTGTAAAACTGCTCTAACTAAAAAGTAATGCCTGAGTTTACTCCCCTTCCCCTTCTTCCTTCTGATTCCTGTTTTGTTTTCTGTCATGTCTTCTAAATCGTAAGCCTTAAGGCAGGGAATGTCTTATTACAAGTCTTTGTCTGGGAATCCATTTTGGACAGAAGAGCAGGAGGGAAAATGATTCAGGTAAATAAATATAAAATTCTGCAACTTGGTGTTTATAGAGCAAATAGCCTCCAAAAGACCAAGAAGATTAGAATTAATGATCAGGAGAGGAAGCCTTAAATCAAGCAGAGAACTTTGCCACTTCCCATTTATTTTACTTTCTTTTAATTTAGGAAGTTTGACTTTTGTGTTTCTTCCTTGAAACATGCCAGAAGACGCTTGGATAAAATCCTCTTTTGTCTTTGCCTCAGTCCCACTCAGTTAGGCCCTTCCAATTTGACCCTCTCCTTTTGTCTCCCATGGTGGAGATGAGAGGTCTCCCCTCTGTTCTAACTTCCCTTGCTCCCTTATCTATAATTCTATCTCCAATCCACAAAAGAAACTTGTCCCTCCATTGACCTTGCTTCTGATGACATTCTTCTCCAACCCCTAACTAATCCCCTAAACTATGGTAATTTCTTTTCCTATGCTCATCTCTAAAAATAAATAAATCATTGCAGTCTGGAAAAAGGGGCAACACAAACAACCTGCAACTCCTCCTCGTCCAGGAGTTAAATTCACCTTTACAGATAGCAGTCCCCTTTCCTGCAAACAACACCCTCTGTTCTCCACAATAATTATGTTTATTTTATATTGTATATTCTATTTTCATATTGTAGTTTAAAACTTTTATATTGTACCTCATATCGTTTTTATGGCCTGAATTGCGATGTACCAGTTCAGCATACCTTGGCTCAGCCATCAGTTCAAAAGGAGACTGCAGTCAAGATGTTCAAAGAAGACTGAGGCTTGGAAGGCAGCAATGAAGCAACTAAAAAAGATAATCAAGTGTAAAGATATTTTACTGGAGACCAAGGTCAAGATCATGCAAACTATTGTACAAGCAAGAAAATTAGGGACACTATACACCATCAACACATGGACTCTTACAAAACATCCAGTCAGCAAAAAGATTGTTGCCTGAACGTGGGTTTTTAAAACCAGGCAGGGTGCAGAAGTGGGGTGAGGGTGTGGGGGAGACAACACATTTCTAAGCTTGTTGGCAAAGGCAAGAAATATGGTGACGACTACGGTGAGACTTTTGTACTAGTTAAGCCTAGCTGTTTCAAGAAACTTGCACAGACAAAACTATGATAAAAGGACTGAATGTTTGCTTAGAAAAATAGAAGGCCCCAGGATTTACAATACTCTTGTATAAGCTGGAGAAAGGGAGCCAAGCCATGAAAAACTGGGCAAGATGCTTCCCAGCCAACACTTTATGGAAAGGTAAAGCAGTGTTTGTACAGTGTTTATGCACACCATAGAGAGGATAGATGGACATGTATTATTTAACTATGTTGAGGAACTAATTAAATGGCATGTCAATCAAAGGGTCAAGGTAGAAATTGTACTCCATTTATGCAAGGAACTAGATATCTAGCATCATAGAATAGGAGAGTTGAAAGGGGCCAATAAGGCTGTTGGGACCAACTCCGTGCTCAGTACAGGACTCCAAGTTGTCCATCTGCATCTTGGTTCCTACTGGAAGAATTAGGCTTGGGAAGCCCGTGCCTATTTGGACGTATTAGGCCAATCAAAGTTGCGATAAAACTCCATCAGAAAAAATAGCACACCCACCAAATACCTCATAGAATAAGAGATCTAGCACAGCAGGGACATGTTCAGTTACACTGTCATCCTGTGGAAAACATCACTACGGACTAAGCCATTGACATAAGGCACCAGGGCCTGTGAAAAAAAACTAGGTCATGTGGACTCTGAAACATGCCAAATTGAGAATCAAAACATTGGTAATTGGAGCAACTGCACACGCTCCCAAAGCTATGCAGTGCTAGTGAATATATTGTGCTAACAGCCACTGATCTCATTCATAACCCTTGTTGCTACTATTGTGTGACTGGTTCCTTGCTTCTTTTCCCTATCCTTCTATTCCTCCTTGTCTCTACAATGGGTAACATGGTTCCATCCTAGAAGGCGAGAAAACGTATCTCATGCTTTCAGTCACTTACACTCAAACCTCCAGCTTTGGGGGGTGCTTGTAGTTAAACAGTAAGTGATAGCTTTCTTTGATGATATGTATAAAATCAGTAAAAAAGTTCATTTGACTTCTTAACTGGCTATAGCTTGTGCTTATTCCCTCTAACACACAATGTTGGGACACCCAGCTTTCTCCTTAGAAGACAGCTTTGCTGTAAGCCACACTTGACTTTCCAACAAGAAGCACATATTCCTTGTCCCTGGACCTGATCAACAGTATTTGCACCAGCTGAAGTTCCTGATCCCTTTTCAAAAGTACGCTCACATAGAACCTGTTCACAGTTGTCCAGATGGGATGTGATTGTGAAGATAAAATCTTTAGAGCCAATTGAAGACCTAGAAATCCTGCTTGCCTCCCTATCCTCACGTTGTTCTATTTGTTCTTGGAAAGATGCAGGGGGAGAATTGGAGATAGAGTCATGTGAACTGCTGTTGCCAAAAAGAGAGGTGTTTGATGTAAAATGAAGCCAACGGTGAAGCTGTATTTAAAAAAAAAACCCTCCCACAAAGCAACCTGTGACTTCTTTTACTTAAGTTACAAAGTGTATCTAGCAGCTATCAGAACAGTTTCCCACACTGTAAGGTCTGGATGGTTTCAGAGTGTTGTGCGCTTGTTCTGTTGGATTCCCCCTGTGCAGCTGGTTCAGAGCACAGATTGCCCTTGCATTCATTTCTTATTGCTACCTTGCCTAGGGCAGCCCCTGTGCCTTTATTAGCTGCATGACAAGCAAAAATACACTCAAAGAGATTCATGGACAGCTTCATTGGTTGACTTTCTACCTGCTCTACTCCCATATTTCAAAGCATTTTGTTCAAGAGGCTCCCATAGTTAGGAGGTGGGATGTCTGCGCTGTACATCAGGGGTGAACAGAAGATAATTTTACTGGTACAACTCTGAATGATTTGTAATAAATTAAAAGGGTTCAGACATCCGTTAATGTTAACAAGATAAAGCAAAATAGTAAAGTAAAAATATCTGCCATGATTCCTTTAGGCGAATCATTTATTTCTCCACATCAGTGTTCCTCATCTGTAAAACAGAAGTACCTTTTGGCTTCCTTTAACCAGCTCTCTGTGCACCTTGGCTAACCAGCCTTACACTGATGTGTTTTTCAGTAGCAGAGAGATACTGTACATGCACATGCAAGTTAAATATAGTTCATGAAGTATCAAGGTAACTGGCTTCATCCTGTAACCCACCATTTTTGTATCTGCCATCATGTACTAAGCCTCTGCTTTGTACTTGGTCCCATCTCTGAGTCAGTATTTTTCCCTGGCCTTGCTTGAAATGTTGAAAAAAAAAAAAAAAAAAAGCAGATCCTGCAAGTGTGACATTTGAAATAGCACATCTAGTTCTGAAATTTAGAACCTTTGCAAAGTGATCTTAGGGCTCATTCACACAGATGTATGCATGGTCTGCAATCCAGGGTGCAATTACAATACAAGAACACAAAGGCCAAGCTGGATGGGAGTAAAGTTTGTCTTTAGACCAGTTCACTGAGCAGTCCAGCAGTTGCCACAGGAAATCCACAAGTCGGGGTTAGACTGCAACAGCATCCATCTGACCAAGTTCTCCAGCAGCTGGTGTACATAAGCATATTTCCACTCATACTAGTGGTAGCATATTGCTGTTGGGACTAGAAGATACTGATAGTTTCTCCTCCGTAAATCTCTTTCCCAAGCCAACCAAATCGGGGGCCACAACTATATCTTAAAATAACTAATTCTATAGTTTAACTATCAAGTTGTGAAGAAGTACTTTCATTTATCTACCCTGAATCTCCCACAAGTCAGCATCATGGGATGAGCTCAGGTTCTAGCATTATGAGAGAAATGTCTTCCTACTGCTTTCTCCACATCATTCATAGTTCTGTTCACTTCTATAGTGTCTCTCCTCACTCACCTCTCTAAGCTAATCAGTCCGACATGTTGCAATGTTTTCTTACAGGTAAGTAGCTCCAGCCCTTTGATCATTCCAGTTGCTTTCTTCTGCACTTTCCCCAGGTCTACAATATCCTTTTTAGTGCAGCTACCAGACCTGCACAAGGTATTCTAAGTGCAGTTGCATGATAGATTTGCACTTCCTTGACAGACAGCCATCCAGCAAGGTTCCAGTTTTCTTGGCAGCTGGTTTGTGGTTCTACTAGAGTTCTGGATTGTCAACTGGCTAATATGCAATGGATGCCCAACTTTTGATCTGTGTATTTGGAAAAGGCTATCTGACTTTCACCACCACCATCATTATTATTATTATGCAGTACTGATCAGGTCATGGAGGACCTCACACAGTGGACGAATCAAAGGAATTCATCTTACAAGTATTTATCGACCTCGGTGCTAACCAGAATTTGTGTCACAGTGTCGGTTCCAGGAATGTTCCAATGTTGGTGGAGGACATTCGAACACCTAGGAGACTAAACATGACCCAATCGGTATGGTATACATGCTTTTGGCCCACCTGTATATGAACATCCACTAGCGAGGAAAAGTGTTCTTTAAATACAACACATGGTTATATATTTTTATTATTATTGATATGTCCTTAGTGGTCCTATTCCTTGCCATCAATTGCATCTGTGGTGGTTGATCTGACAACAGCAGGTGGGTTATGAACCCTGCAATCACTCAATACAGTACCATTGGCCTGATTGTTCGCTTAAAATCACAGTTGTTTGTGCCTCCTGATGTTCTGTGGGATAATGGTGATGACTGACAAACCAGGACACCTTCTGGTTTATTACTCCACAGTTAGCATTTGTAATATTTTGCTGCACAATGACTCAATTAATTTCTTCTTTCTCGATCTCAGTCTCCTTCATCGATCAATTAGGTTTCATGTTTTTTAACGGCAAAACTGCAATGATTAAATACTAGCTGTCATTATGACAAAAAGCATCTTTCATGTTTCCCCATGTGCCTCGTAAGTTCATTCTGTGATGTCTAGAGCAGAATTTTCGTGTCCACAGAGGTGTCCATCAGGGCTGTCACAAGATTTGAAGCAGCTCTCAAAAAGATGCCCTGTAGTACATTAAAACTGCAGCATTCTGGGAACTTCATCTGGGAGTTGCCATTTCAATTTCCCACAATGCCTCAACAGTAGCATTCTGAGAAAACCTGGCATACTCTTTGCCCAGTTAACTGATGTTTACTGGAGCTCTACAAAACTGAAAATGGAAGGGAAGCCCAGGCAGCTGACTTGAGGTTCTGGGTCCTGAACAACACCTGGGGGCCTGGGAACTGGTTCATGATGCCCTCTACTGATGCCAGGCCTAGTCTCTATCTGTTAATTTGCTTTATGCCACTACTGTGTGACTTTTCATTTGCTTTTCTCTCCAATATGCATTTAGTTATGTCTCTGAATAGTGAATGTAAATGAATATTTGGCTTACAAAACTTGGATTGGTTAGAAAAGTCACCTTTAGTTCCTTCACCACATCAAACAGGCAACTGACAGCAAGGCCTGCAGCTCAGGGCTGTTTTGCACATCAGGAGGAAGTAGCAAGTACGTCTCCCTGATCAGTGTGGAATTCCCCAGAGACTCATCAAAAACCGAAAAGTGGGCTTTCATGCTACTAAGAAGGAGTGAGTGAGAGGATAAATGTGTGAATTGCACATCTTCCCTCTTTTCTCTGGATTTCATATAAATTGTAAAGATGGAAACTGGGCATATTCGCCTTGCAGAGATGCTCTGCACTCTAAACAAGTAAAATGTACACGTGCAAATGTACCCTTTTTATAGTGCCCAGGAGCATGCAAAAGGAAGCCAGGCACCCAGTATTTCTAGCTCTAGGCAGAACTGGCTGGCTCCAGAAGGCAGCACCATTAGGCCTTTGCTAGGGCCACAACATCAGCAGGGAAGACAGGCATTGCAGGCTCAAGCTGTGTAGGGCTTTATAGTTTAAGGCCAGCACCTGGAATTGGGACCAAGAGCATATAGGCAGCCAGTGCAGGCAGGCCAGAACTGGTCTTCTATGTTCAGACCTCCAGGGCACAGTTATTAATTCGGCTGCCACATTCCATATCAGCTGCAACTTCTGAACTAGCTTCAAGGGCAGCCCCACATAGAGTGTGTTGCAGTAATCTAGTCTAGAGATTACCAGAGCATAGATTACTGAAGCCAGGCTATCCTTGTTCAGCTTGGGGTGCAGCTGGGCCACCAGCTGAAGCTGGTAGAAACCACTCCGAGCCATGGCAAAGCCAAATCATGCAGCACTCTCAACCAACCAACCTGCTCTTTTTTTGGGGTGGGGGGTGGGGGGAAGGGCTCAGCCCCATCTAGAACAGGTTGAACATCTGCCCCATCCAGTCAATGGAATCACCTACCAACATTTGTTCAGTCTTTTGTAATTAGCCCCAGATAACCTTGTGAAGTGCCACTGAGTGGCACAGAGAAGGAATAGAGACAGTGAGGTAGCATTGCTTTGCTGCTCTCACTCCCTCAAAACATGCCCCGTGTAGGCACAGACCAGGTTTCCATTGCATTTCCTGGGAGTGCATCCACCTGCTTTCCAGCCATCTCCTAAATTGTTTTCTCACTCTTAGCTCCAGGATATACCACAAAGCTGTGTGAGTCCTGCAACAGAGGGGGTGCCCAGGGATGATCATGCCAACTGCCAACGACTTTCATTCTGCACTGATCTGGCATTTAGAGGCAGTGTCCAGAGACCTGAGGGCCAGCTGACATCAAACCTGCAGGTGGGGGCAGGACCAGAAGATGGCACAGCTGTTAGCTGTCTGGGCTGCATCCCCCTTACCTGACCAGTCCTCTTCCCAGTGCTACATCTCCCTCTACCCATCACTACTGTAATAGGGACCCCCACCGCCTTCCCACTTGGCTCTGTAGATGCCCTCCCAGCTATGGCCCCAAGCATAGGCCCACAAGGGCAGGGGAGCAGTGGGGGACAACCAGAAAGGCACGCTCTTGTAGCATCCTGAAGGGGCATCCCAATGGGGCATACTTTGATGTTGCCCCCTTTGGGGATGGTCCTGCCTGAGCAGGACCATAAAGGCTCGCTTTTATGCTGAGGTGGGGCGGCTGGAATGACCAGGCCAGGTACAGGGGGAAAGTTGCAAAGCTGGAAACTGGAAGGCGGCAGAAGCGGCAGTTGCAGCGACAGGTCTTATAGTGCCCCACAGCAGCCCAGTTCCCCCGCCATCCCCAAGCTGCCTCACCATTCCCAGTCTTGCGGTACAGAGTGCCCTGGCCAGAGTCTTCTCAAGCCCTGACTAGATGGGCATTTGGTCCAATCCAGCATGACTTTTCTTACATTCTAATGGCCTGATGTGTTGTTCTAGCTGTGCGACTGTAATCCCGCACTTCTGGAGAGTACCAGGTGCCCATCCTGGATCTAAGCCATTGGCCTAAAGGGCTAAAGGTGGTTTCCAGGTGTGAAACAGCTGTAGGTTATGGTGAAATTCTACATATCCACAGGGTCTCTGAGGCTGTTCCCCCACCCCAGCAGCAGTGCCAAGCCCCAAGGTAAAGCTACTTTTGAAACTAAGGGTACTTTGAAAAATGGGTTGATTTTCTGTCCAAAGAGTGATGAAGGATTAAAAAAAAAATCTTTCTTCACATGCCAAATTCCTGGGTATATATAACCCTCTTTTGATTCAAGGCTATAGATGTCAGAAACAGAAGGAGGATGTTGGAGGAGTTGGTGTATAACAGAGATGTAGAGTTGGATACCTTGTGTCCTTCTAAATGTTGTTGACTACAGCTCTTGTAGTACAGCTCTTCTGTGTTCCCCACAATGAACACAGTAAATGCTGAGAGTTGAGGGGCAGTCTAAAAACATTGCTCACTGTTGGTGTATAATAAACAGGCAGTTCATTAGTTGTTTTCTGAGTCAGAGGTTTTAAATATCTGTCCACCTGTCTATCAGCCCTCTGAACAATGGCTTTCCCCCTGCCCCATTCTCTTCCATGCAAACATGCACCTGACATTTGGATTGCGTGTGTTTCATTTCTAAGGGTATCTGGTGCCTTTAGCATGCAAAGCCTTTACAACATTTTCATGCCACCATGTTCAGTCTGCCAGCTGAATCAGGCAGTCCACTGCCCAAAACTGAGATATTAAGCACAGCCCTGCAAAAGAAAGATGGAAGCAACCTTCCCTCCACTTTACATTCACACAGCTTTCCAGTATTTGGTTATATAACATTTTCTAGTGAGCATCATTTTGATCTTCTCTACTCATTTAAGAGACACTGTATTTTCCCCCTATTTGCTTTCAAGGACTTTGATTACAGATACAGTATTTTGATGGTCAAGGAGGCTTGCATGGCCTTCCATGCAGAAAATGCATAATGGTGTGGTAACCTTGTTATCTTTGACGTCATTCCATCTCTAATAGAACTCTCCTTAACTGTTCCCATCAATCTCCACACTTCATTGGCACTGCACGATGAAGACATGAACATTTGTTTTCAGATTTGACTGTGCTATAACAAATGTTTGGTTTATACTACAGAAGCACCAACCACTGCGTGTTCCCCATGTTTACTGGGACTGCTTCTTTACAAACAATACACATCTATATACAAAACTATGTAAAGCATGAATGCAGCCAGCACATGTTTGCAGATGCGTTTATCAGGCAGTGCGCACAGCAAGGAGGCAGTATTATTTGTGGCTGTACGTTGAGCATCAAACATGCATTTTTTGTTGCAGATTGTGTGAAACATTTTACAAACTGTAGGGAGCAAGATGGCATTGCTGCTGTCTCCTCTTGCAACTTCCCCAAGAGACTGCTGCCTGCTCTGAGTTCCAGGAAAGGCAGGATATGAAGGAACAATACATAAAATACTACTTATAGCAGATGGAGCATAATAGTGGGAGGATGGATGGATGGATGGAGCAAGACCTGACCACTGAAGAACAGGGCAAAAATAACTGAGGAGGAGGAGGAGGAGGACTCTATTTCTGTACTACCCTTTAGACTAAGTTTTCTGAGTGGTTTATGAGATATATTTTAAAACCATAAATCCAATAACTTGGTAAAACAATATAAATTGTAAGTTTCAAGCAGAATAAAACCAAAGTTGTGAACAAAATTAAAGTAATGCAGTGATCAAAAAGCATACAAGATCTTCACCTGATGCTGAAAAGAGCACAGCGTAAGCATTACGCTATCCTTTCTTGGGACCATCACCATGGGTGCCACCACAGAAACAAGCTGTCCGTAGTACCTTGACCTTAGTAGATATCTATGGAAGACAGGTAACCTAGACTCAAGCTGGTTAGGGCTTTGTAAGTTAATACCAAATCTTTAGATTTGGCCCAGAGGCAGCCAGTGCAGATCATCCAGTACTGGCTTAAATAGATCACACCATCTAGCTGCACTGAAGATGATCCTGTTGCCTTGTTTTGGTCCAGTAAATTTCCTAAATTAACAAATAAGCCAGAGAGTTCATACAAATCCAGAACATTAGAGTTGGAAGAGAACTCAAAGATTATCTATTCCAACACTCGGCTCTGTGAAAGGATCTTGCAAATATAGTATCCCTAACAGATGGCTGCCCACACTCTGCTCAAATACCTCCAGCAAATAAGAGGCCTCCACCTTGCCAGGCTGTCTGCTCCACTATCAAACAAGCCTCACCATTTGGAAGTTCTTTCTAATGTTTAGTCTGTGTCAGGAAGAGCCATTTGGTTCCCCAGCCTGTTAACCTGGCCCCCTAGTAATCACCTGTAAAATCCCTTGGGGTTAGCATGGACATGCCAATTTCTAGTTTTACACTTTCCAGTGAAACATGTGCTTTGGTACTTTGCTGAATAATGACTTAAAAGGCAAGCTGCCATCAACGTATCTAAAAAAATAAGCGTCAATGAAACATACACATCGAAGAACAAAGCAAAGACTCATAAATATCTTCTCTGCATTCCATGCGTTTGGAGCAGATTACCTTTCATCTCACTAGTGTATTCATTCCATCACACCCTCATGTCCGCCTGCCAACTTCTCAGATGCCTAAAACAGGTCCTTTTGGCAGCTGCAAAGCTCCTGTTTACCAACAGGAACAGCATTTGAAATTCAGCCAAGTCTCCTATGTCTGAAAAATCTTGCAAATTGAAAAACCATGGATCTTGAGGAAAAATCCTGTTTAAGATCATGTTTAACCTTGTCCTAATATTGTCTCAGTGCTTGAGATCCTGATCTTGCTTACTAATATCCATGGAAACTCAAGAGTAACCAATTCATATCAGTATGAAATATTCACAAGCCAATTTCTAATTTACATATATATAAGAAAATAAATTTAGAATGATTTAATTGACCTTTAAAAGAAGGTGAAAAAAACTTCTTTATCCTGCTTTGTCCAAGAATGAATCCGTGAATGCATGGGTGCATGAATCTATGCTATGTGCTTGTGTGTATAATATGATATATAATAACACAGAAAGGTGCCTTATACCATGGCGGTTTTTCTTCTTTCTTTCCTTCCTACCCAGAATTGGCAATGCTGACTGGTGGTTGCTTTCCAGCCGAGGTCTTTCATTCATTTTGCTACCTGGTACTTTTAAGAAGAGATCCCAGGGGTTGGGTGTGGACCCTTTTGTATGCAAACCACGCACTCCGGTATTCAGCTATGGCCCATTAAATGTGTGTGTAGGAATGGCATAATATCAGGAACAGACATGGAAAATTATTTTTAAATTACATGTTTATGTTGCTGACTGTTTTGTAAAAGAAAAAGGCAGAAATAAACCCTGAAAACTATTATTGCCTCTTTGCATGATTCACGATAAACACCAGCTCCCTTCACATGCTATTTATGCACATCATGAAGCAGTGCATAAATGCCCAGTAGACACCGACATTCTTTGAAAGCTGGGTGAATCATAGGCTAGGAGAGTGGGAAGGGGCCAAGAAGGCTGCCGGGTCCAACCCTCTGATGTTCCAGAGCATGGATTTACACCATCCCACCCAGATGGCTCTCCAGTCTCTCCTGGAATGTCTCCAGCGTGGGAGAGCCCACCACCTCTGTAGGCAACTGGTTCCACTGTTGCATTGTTCTGACAGTGAGGAAACATTTCCTGGTATCTAGCCTGAACCTGGGTTGTTGCAACTCGAGTAAATTATCTCATGTCCTACATTCTGGTATCAGCAAGAAGAGATCACACCTTCCTCTTCAGCCCAGTGTTCTAGGAGCTTCCTTTATATTTTATCCCTGCCTGGAGCATCATAGGTTTAATCATTTTAATTTCTTACAATGAATTCAAGTACATGGGTCACAGGAGCAGCTACAATCTGGCCTATGAGGAAGAGTGGGGATCAAGCCAAAGAGAGCGCACCACTCCTGTTTGCCCTTTAAGGCTCTGTCCATATTGGGCTTAAGCAAGCCTTTATTTTTGGGGGGCTGCTCACCATTTATAAAAGCATTGTGTAAGGATTTGTGACCAATCTGAGAAGCTTTCAGACAACTTCTACAAAAGATATTACTATTAGGCAAATAGGTTAGAAATAATTCAGTCCTGCTGTAGTGTTCTTAACACCTGCCTTGAATCTAAACTAATACATGCATTGGTATTACTGGTCTAGGCTTTTGGGTTCAGGAGCATTATGCTCTGAAGAGATGTTGGACCAATTGATAACAGCTATCAAGTTTTCTTGATGAAATCCTGACATTGTTCAAGGTGTCAAATCAGGAAGCCATTCGAACTTCTGAATCTGAAGAATGAAAAGGCAAATCGTTAGCTGAGTCAGTAGATCCCCTCTTGTAACATGATGTATGCTTTCTCAGCAACTATAGTCAATCAAGCAAAGCATACCCAAGAAGCACCATGTTGGCAACTGAAAAAGAGCTTTATGATAAATTAAAAACTTGATATATTCTCAGGCAGAGTTCAAGTGTTGTCTGTGAAATCAGAGCAAATTTTACTTAGTAATCAAAGGAGAAGCATAATTCAGCAGCTCTCTGAATCATTGTTCTGTTTTTACTTGGAAATTAGATGCCAATACAACAGTTTCTCAACTGCACAGTCCTTAATGGAATAAGCCAAGATCACAAATCCCAAACATTTCATTTGCAAGTACAGGCATGAAGGCAGACTTTCCATGCTGGCAATCACATGAGTGGCTTCTTAGTCACACATACTCCTCCCTTCCCAACCTTAAGTCATCAAGTTTTCCATCATAGCACAAACATCCTCCCATGCAGAAGGTTATTCCATGTTATCTCTCTTTAGGAAATCTAGCAGGAGCCAAACTCACCCCTTGCCTCAAGAAATGGACTATGTCCTTTGCATTCCCCTCTCCTCAAGTCAAAAATTGAGCCTGATGTTGTCACTGCTTCTAGCATTGAGGTTATGGGCATGCCATATTAAGAAGGCAGCAACTACTTGGTAGTAAGTGGTTCCCTAAGCAAGCTGCTTATTGCTGAATAAGGAATAGAACACAAATCTCATCAGTAGCACACCACACTGGTTGTTAGCATTTTCCCATTCTTGATTATGTTTGGCCTTTTTGAAGCACACTACCCTTTTCAGGTGAGGATCCAAAGAATAGTAACTAGCTGCATGCCACCATGTGAATAACCCCACATCTACTTGGACCTCAGGATAATGGTTGGTCATCTCTCAGTATTTATACATGCAGCATGAGTAGAAGAGCTATAAAAAAGAGGCCCATAGCTGTGTTCTAGAGCACATGGTTTGCATGCAAAGGATCCTAGGCTCAGTGCCTGGTTTCTCCTGGTAGAGCTAGGAAGGAGGCCTGCCAGAAAGCCTGGACAGTCATTGCCAGTCCTTGGCTAAGTGTACCAAGGACTCTGTTCAGTATAAGGCAGCTTCTGTGTTTCTAAGAGGCAGATTTAAGGCCTTTAGTCTCCCTACCAGCTTCAGGGCAAAGCATGAAGGTTTAATTATGCATGCTTCATTAGATCCACCATGCTGAAACCTTCTATGGGCTTGAATACAGTAGAAACATAGAAACACAGAAACAGTGAGTCAGGAGGAGCCTCCCGGGCCATCTAGTCTGACCCCCGGCTCCAGCCGGCTCCACCCACGACATGCCCACCATGTGCATGTCCAGCCTATCTTTGAACACCCTCACCGATGGGGCCTCAATGACCTCTCGTGGAAGTAGTAGATCCTACTACTTGCCTAGGCATGGATCCTGAGGGAACAATGCCTACCATGTATTCACAGCAGAGGCAGGGTGAGAGCCAGTGGCAGAACAGTCCTCATCGATGGAATTGGGCTGCCCTAGGGCAGCACCCTTCTGAAACTGGGTCAAGGAAGCACAAGCACGTTGGACTCCTATCCTCACCTGTGCTGCTGGAAGAACATGTATACCAACAGAGCTTTCCAATAGCATCCAGGAGAAGGCATAAGTGTCATCCCATCAGCATGTGCCCATGGGCAACAGCAGAACAACTTTGATGACATTTCTTATTGTCCCTCAAGAGGCTTTCTAGTGAGGCTTTGGATATTTAAGACTGCAATTCCATTTCTGTTCATCTGGGAATAAATGTAATTGGGAATTCATTGGGATGTATCATGGAATACACATAAATAAAGGATCTTGCTGTAAGTTTTTATAAGTTTTTAGCATTTTCCTTACTTTGTTCCCAAGCTTAGACCCCTAAAAATCTAGTTTTTTATTGCTGCTATTAAAAACAATTTATTTATTTATTATTTTATTTAAAACATTTGAATGCTGTCCTTTACAACATCTCAGGACAGCTTACAACATTAAATATATATGTTGTCTAAAATTAAATAAAACCACCAGGTTACTAATCATCATGTTATGCAAATCTAGTCATCAACTGAACTGAAGTTCCTCATTTTGGCATACACCAGAAGAAATTAATCATGTTTAGTGCTGAAACGCTATGCAGACTGACTTGGGAGTAAGTCTCAATCAAAGAAATGTTACTTGCACTGCAGCAAGCATGAGTAGGACTAGGCTGAAGATCCCACGGGCTGTAGTGGCAGAAATGTATATTTACAAATTAATTCAGTGAGATTTAAAAGGGCTTAATTTACGGTATATCATAATCATAATACAGACCTTTAAAATACAAAATACCATTATTTCTATTGAAACATAATAGAATTTTAATTGTATTTGTTTAGTATATTATTAAATACAGTAAATACCCTTTCTTCCTCTTGATAATTCAAAAGTAGATTCACAAGGGAGAGCTTGCTCTCGGTGTCTTCATTTCCCGCTTGCTCCATTCTCCCAAATCCCCTTTTTCTTTGTATCAGAACAGCTCCATTTATCATTATTTCCAAGGGGAGAGAGAGCTGCATCTGGGGCAGTGACTGACCTCCGGGATTGGTGCAAACAGCCATTCATGCAGCAACGATAACAGTGCCTCTGATTATGGCCTTGGACAGGTAGATAAGTAGCTATTGACTCATAGTGGTAGCCAGTGGCAGAAGGACTTGCACAAAAATCACAAATAATAATAAAAACCAAAGCTAAAATGCTTCAGGTGCATGCTGGGCATGATTGACTGTCTCAAGCTGTGGGCATTAAATGAAGAAAGATCTTTGCGCCGGATAAGTGTGACTGCCTGGTGTTCATCAGCACAAAGGGGTTAGCAGCAACATCCTTCCCTCGTAAATCTATTTTGCACGCATTTGGGGCCATTTGCAACCTGAAATCAGATGTAACTGAAAGACAGAACAAAATATAGCTGAAATATATGCTTCTAGGGAAAGCAAAAGTCAGCTTTTTTAAAAGGAAAGCCCACACAGAATGGAGCAGTGTAGAAATGGGAGATTTTAAACATCCCTTTGTTATGTGCTTGAGCAAGCAAAGCCATTAATTATACAGCACAACTTCTACAATAGAAGTGACATTCAGATTACAGAGAAATTAGAACTAGAGTTTTCATAGCAGGGAATTTCAGAGGCACTGCGTTTCTTATTAAAACGCTATTTTGTGCAAAATACTAGTAATTCTGTAAACTGGGTAGCTTTGCACCTCCAGCCTTTGAAAGCTGTAGCTTAGTCTCACAGCAGCTTTTGCAGGGTTACCATCTGCAACTGGCATCCTTGGGCAGGACCCATTACTGCTGGTGGCCCTGGAGCTTTCTTTAATATTTTCCTGCTGGCCTAGGCAGCCAGGTCTAGTCACCATTTTAAGGCCCCACAATGCCTCAAACACACGAGGATATTGTGTGAAAATGCAAAGGGGACTACTCTAGGTCACCCATTACTACCCATATGCTGCTGAGCATCACCGGAGCTCCCTGTGGGTGCCCATGATCCTGGAGCCTGCTGAGCTTCTAGGAAGAAAGACCACCTCTCTGTTGAGATGCCCCCAGGGGATGGAACATGTGCCTGCCCTCTCTGCATATACTGCCCCATACAGTCCCATCATGACATTACTCACCACTAGTATGAACAAGAGATGCAAACTAAGATATTTGTTAAGGAAATTATATACAGAAGGGAATAGAATGGAATAGAGAACAGGATGGGGCTGCTTAAATGAACTTATATTACATATCCTTGGTTACCCTGGCTACAAAGTAGAAGTCTTCCCTAGCTGGTAAACTTTTCCCTCAAACTGGAGCAAAACCCCTGGCAGTCCCTCACAACCAGGAGCTAATGATGTACAGCCATCTTCTGCCTCAAACTCTTCTTCTTACTACTGGCTTCCAGGATGGCTATATTCCATGGGCTACCTGCCAAAGTTCCCTCTGGTCTGTTCTCTAGAACTCTTTGCTGCTGGCTTCTGTCGCTTGCCTGAATCTTCACACCACACATGGCAGTTGCTCTGTTCATCTTAGCCACCATCTCTGGCATTCAGAACATTCAGATAAGTTCCCTGAAATCAAGATTTCCCTTTCAGCCAACAACCATGAAAATGTCTAACACTTCTACCAGAGCATACTTTTTCACATTTCCTAGGACCCCTTAATTTTCAAGTTAGCCTGCATAGTGCTTCAGCTTTTTATCTTTATGGGACACCGACTGCCATTTGCCTGAGTTGACCTACCTAACTGAACAAAGGCAGTTTAAATATTTTCAGTTCCAGTCCTCCTTCCTTCCTTCCTTCCTTCACAGCAAACATAACCAGTACAGCCACCAGTATTTTACTTAGAGACAGAGTAGCAAAGTTGCAAAGGTATCCTGAATCCCACTTCGGGAGGCTGGGGCTGATGAGGCCTTGGGGGACCAGCAGGACCCCCAGCCTGGGACAACAAGCAGCAAGAAGGCCGCTGCAGGAGAGACGAGGGCCAGGGCACGGCCGCCCACCACCACCAGGAAGACATGGCGGCGGGTGATTGTTATTGGGGACTCCCTGCTGAGGGGCACTGAGGCAGCGGCATGCCTCCCCAACCTGGAGACAAAGGAGGTTTGCTGCCTGCCGGGCGCACACATCTGGCATGTGAAGGACAGAGTGGAGCGTCTTGTTTGCTCCGGGGGTCACCAGCTGCTCCTGGTGATCCATGTGGGCACAAACAACGTGGCCAGGCAGGGTGTGGTCGAGATCACCAGGGAATTCGAGGCCTTGGAGAAGAAACTCAGGGCTCTAAAGGTCCAAGTGGCCTTTTCGTCGATCTTACCTGTCCGGGGATCCGGGCCAGGAAGGGACAGGAGGGTCTCCGATGTGAACGACTGGCTTAGGGTGTGATGCCAGAATGAACACTTCAGGTTCCTTGGCCACAGCACTTGGTTTCTTGCCAATGGCAAGGGATGGGTTACACCTCACGAGGAAGTACAGATGAAGTACAGATTAGGGGAGCTCTGGATGCGAGTGATCACTCCATGCTTTGCTTTGAGATCGGGGACTGGGGACGTGCAGCAGGGCAAGCACTAGAAGCTGGGACTTCAAGAGGGCCAACTTTGGCCAACTGAAGGTCAGAATGGGGAAAGTCTCCTGGGATAGGTTACTGGAAGGTAAGCGAGTTGAGGAGGGGTGGATAGCACTCAAAAGGGAGGTTTTGGAGGTGCAAGCCTTGATGATACCTCTAGTCAGTAAGGTGGGGAGGCGGAGGAGAGTGCTGCCATGGATGCGAAAGGAGGTGGTTGGAAGGATTAGACAAAAGAGGAACCTCTGTAGGAAATGGGTACTGGGGCAAATAGACAAAAGGGTATACCGGGAGGAGGAGGCCTGTTGCAGAAGGATTCTTCGCAAGGCTAAGGCTGATTACGAGCTGAGACTTGCCAAGAATATCAAGAGCAACAAAAAGGGCTTCTTTCAGCATGTAAATAGGAAGAGGAAGGGGAGACAAGTGGTGGGACCACTAAATAAGGAGGAAGGAGATCCAGTGACTGATATGAGGGAACAGGCACAGATGCTAAATGACCATTTTGCCTCTGTGTTCTCCCCAAAGCAGGACGGGGGATATCCGCATAGGAGATTAGATGAGGCTGGGGATTTAGGGGCACAGATTAGAGTCACCCCCCTTGAAGTCGGGTGGCTCCTCAGGGCATTGGACATTACAAAGGTGCCAGGCCCTGACAGGTTACACCCGAGAGTACTTAGAGAGTTGGCAGGGGTTCTCTCACACCCGCTGGCCTCCATTTTTGAGGCCTTGTGGAGAATGGGTGAAGTTCCAGAGGACTGGAGGGTGGCATCAGTGGTCCCAATTTTCAAAAAGGGTAGTAGAGGGGACATGGGGAATTACAGACCTGTTAGCCTTACGTCCATTGTAGGAAAAACAATGGAAAGGCTCATAATAGAGAGACATCTAGTGATGCTAGATAGGGAAGGGAGGCTGACAGCCACACAACACGGCTTCCGCAAAAACAGGTCCTGCCAGACAAACCTTGTGGAATTCTATGACAAGGTTTCGAGATGGCTAGATGGAGGGGATGCAGTGGATTTGGTATACCTGGATTTCGGCAAGGCCTTTGACACAGTGCCCCATGATATCCTGGTGAAGAAACTGAGGAGTTTTGGGATACACCAAAGCACTGTCCAGTGGATTAGGGCATGGTTGACTGACCGAAAGCAGAAGGTAACCATTAGCGGGGAATCATCAAGATGGCAGCCAGTGAAAAGTGGGGTCCCCCAGGGCTCTGTCCTGGGGTCAATCCTGTTTAATCTTTTCATTAATGACATGGAAGAAGGGGTGAACAGTCTGCTGATCAAATTCGCAGACGACACTAAAACTGGAGCAGTGGTCACAACTGAGGAGCAGGTACTCCAGATCCAAAAGGATCTGGACAGATTATGGAAGTGGGCAGGAGACAACAGGGTGGCGTTCCATGTGAGTAAGTGCAAGGTCTTGCCCTTGGGGCATGGGAATGCGTGTCATAAGTGCAGGTTAGGTGACAAGTGGCTGGAGAGCAGCACTTGTGAAAGGGACCTCAGGGTACTGGTTGACTGCAGGCTTAACATGAGTCAGCAGTGTGATGCGGTGGTCAAGAGGGCGAATACCACCCTTGGTTGCACAGCCAGAAGTGTGGCTTCTAGATCAAGAGAGGTATTACTACCACTCTACACAACTCTTGTGCGCCCGCAACTGGAGTATTGTGTTCAATTTCAGGCCCCTCATTACAGAAAGGATATAGCCAGGTTAGAGTCAGTGCAGCGTAGGGCCACAAGGTTGGTGGCCGGTTTGCAGGGGATGCCATATGAGGCAAGACTGAGGGAACTGGGTCTCTTCAGCCTGGAGAAGAGAAGACTCAGAGGGGATATGTTGGCGACATACAGGTATGTGAGGGGATGTCACATGGAGATGGGTAGAGACCTGTTCTCCCCTGCAGAAGAAGGCAGGGCACGCTCCAACAAAGCAAAGCTCAGGGAACCCAGGTTCCATTTGGATGCCAGGAAGCACTTCCTGACAGTTAGGACCCCGAGGGTATGGAATGGGCTTCCACAAGAGGTCGTTGAGGCCCCATCGGTATGAGTGTTCAAGAATAGGCTGGACGTGCACATGGTGGGCATGTCGTGAGCAGAGCCAGCTGGTGCCGGAGGTCAGACTAGATGGCCCGGGAGGCCCCTTCTGACTAGCTCTGTTTCTATGTTTCTATGAATTACCTCAGAAATCATCATGATCATTTTGGTCAAGATACTAAAAACATCAAGTGAGAATCCAGCATTTCTACAGAGAAGCTTAAAGTCAAACAATATGAACAAACATGGTTTCCCCAAGTCTATGTTTGCTAAGGAAACGTGCACTCAGACTGCAGACACCCATATTCTCACTCAGCCATGAAGTTTACAGGGTGAACTTGGCCCATTCCTTATATCTCAACTGAACTTCCTAGGGCTATTGTGAGAGTGAAATGCAGGGCCATGTGCAGTGTCTTGAGCTTCATGGAATAAGTAACAACAACAACAAAACATACTCTTAGGTAAGTGTGTTAGGTTGCAACCTTGAATTGAATGGGGCTTACTTATGTGCAAATATGCATAGGATTACACTGTTAATGGGGTAAGAACAGTACTGGATTTTATTACACTAACCAGTATCATGATTTTGTCCCAGTTATAATTCATTTTGTGTTTGGCACTACTTTCATGCTGCTTTTGGCTCTCCTTTTAATCTGTTTCATTTACTCTTCTTGAAATCTGTTTTAAAAACTTATATTATAAGGTAGAATATAAGTACAGAATACATAAACAAATACCTAGAGATTTAAACAACACAAAACATTCTGACTACTTGTGTGCAGGTCAGTTAAGAAGAAACTTCGTATTTTCCATGTAAATAAAATTGTTTTATTACTGTGGTTTCTTAATATCTGTATTTCAAAAGCTCAGTGTCAAGACTGAATTAACCTCAAGTTTCTAACTGTATCTAAATAGGAAATCTAGCTTTATGATCCATGTCATAAAAAGTTTATGAGATGCACAATACAATATACCACTTCAGGTTTTCTTTTTAATTCTACAGCATTTTTTTAATAATAGGTTATCAGCATATTACAGATATTGTTACAGACAAGTCAGGCATCTGAAACTGGTATCTTCAACAATGAATATGAGAATGAGAGTAAGAGAGAGAGAGAGGGAAGAAAGAGAGAGGTGAGGTTGGAGCTGCATCTTGCCCTGACAGGTTGGGGTGGAAGGGAGGGTTCTACCCTTAAAAATGACCTGAACAAATGTAAATTAAATAACAACGAGTGGGTAACAAATCTTTCTGCTTGATACAAGGACAGATGGCCCCTGTCACCATTCCACATAGAGGAGCCTGCTGGAGTGGCAACTGAACCTTACCTGAGTGGTTATGATGGGATTGCATCTGCCACCATCTTGATGCAGCAGGCTAGTTCCCAGGGCTCAGGACAGACTGTATGGCAAACAAAGCTCAGTCTTGCCGCAAAGGCACCTAGCCAAGGTGTTCAGGGCGAAAACTCTGAAGCTGTCCCTTTTCTCTCCACATTTGCACTTACTGACCCTGCAGGACAGAGTTCAGTCCCAGTATAAATTTTCCTTTGAAGCTGCGGCTTCCATCTGGAACCTCCATTTGTGGGGATGGCCCAAGATGTTTTGCTGCCTGAGGACTACTGAAAGATGGCTTGCTTGCTTTATTTATTTAGACAGCTTATATGCCGCCCCATCGCATAAGCCTCGGGGGGGGGGGGGGCTTACAATCATAAAATCACACATATAAATACAAAAAAAATCATCAAATAAATACAGTACAATACAATACAATACAATACAATAATGGAAACAGTCTGGTCAGTTTAAAATCAGCAAATCAACCTTAACAGTTAAAATAGCATTTAAATAAAAAGGTCTTGGCCTGGTGCCGAAAAACAAATAACGATGGCTTTCCTTCCATTCCACACACAAAAGCTAACTTGGCCAGCAGTTCAGTACTAAGGATGGGACACAACCATCAAATGTAGACTCGTACACCCCTTGGAAAGTCTAAATCTGATGGCACCTTGCAGTCTACAAGGGGTCCACTTATTTTTCAGTGACCAAGATGTGTGAAAAACCAGATCTGTCTGAAGTCAAAAAGTCTGATAAGAAGAAATGAAAGAAAACTAATATGGAAGAGTAGAACTCACTTCCTTCCAAGGAGACCATCAGACAGGAGAAAGAGGATATGAGGACCTCCCAGAGATGCCCTCTCTCCATCGAAGTGTCAACATTTTCCCTTTTTTGTCTTTCTGTTTTAGAATTGACTGGATTTTTTAAATGCCATGTCTACTGAGGATGTTGTATCCTTCTTTTGCAACCATCTCTGCTTTGCTTCTTAGCGTCCCTCCATAGTTTGATTACAGCTGCCTTCCTTTGATTTGACTACCTTCTTCAATAACTGTTGATGCTTGACATGATAAGAGAAGAGTAAATTACACAGAAACGGGCTTCCAATGCATCAGTTCTCTCTCCCCACCATCCCACCAAGCCAAATCCCTTTTCTTCCTTCCCTTCCCCTTCCTGCCAGATGGGGTAATGCCAGTATCTGAGGCCCACCAGATCCATTGGCTTATCATTGTTTATGCAGCTGTGCCCTCAATTGCACCTGAAGGCAGCTGGACAGCTTATGGGATACAGGACAACCTACCTGGCAAGCAGCTGTCTCCTTCGACACCCTGCTGCCACCTCCCAGCATCTGCCACCTGAGCTGGCTGCCTCACACTGCTGAATGCTGGAGCCAGCCCGCCTGTTGGCACCAGGGGGCACTTCCCTTTTGATGCAAGCAGCAGCTTCAGATGGGCAATGCTCAGAAAGACCAGTGCAAGGAGAAAGCAGTTTCATTCTCCCACAGCCCCTGTGATAACAAATGCTGCTTGCCCCTTCTGCAACTGCCAGTTACTTCTCCTTCTTGTTTAAAGATTGCATTAAATCATGTGAATTAAGTGAATTCATGAAATGATTGGATATTGCGAAGAACAAATCAAGGATTGATGTTTACCCTGGTATCATTCATCCAGTTCAGAATGGTATGTTTTTAGCTATGTACCCCATGGATGAGTCCTAAGCATGAAGAGGCAGGAAAAACCTCCAGTCCCGAGTTTTCCACAGCCAGCAAGTAGAACCGTGTTCTGCTTAAACATGCATGGGATTATGCCCCATGACACTTAGTGCAGCTGATTCTCACTGAATTTCTCCACTCCTCAAATTTAAATGTGCATTTAATGCCAGGCCAAGATAGGATGTGTTAGCATGAAAACAAAGTACATTCTGCATGCCATTTCAGAACAAAGCCACATTTCTTTCTTTTACCCTTGGGCTAGCATGAGGAAGAGCTTGTGCAGTACATAATATAGATTAGTGAGTCATCCCAAAGATTTTTCTCCATCTTTGTAAGAACTAATGTTGCTATTGCTTGTGTTATTTTACTTTAGAGTCAAGCAAGCTACCAAAAATGCAAAATCTTTTTAGGTAAAATCAGAAGAAAAATGCTTGCAGGATCAAATTTGTTATTCCAGAAATGGCTTGCCTTATTGCATTGTTTTTCCCCATTTAACATTCCTAAAAAAGGTACTTCTTTCCTCCTTTATTTTATGTCTCTGTTTCTTCCCATCCCCACCAACTCTGTAACTAAGGTCACATATTCTATCCCTTAGCCACCAAAGAAACCTCACTCTTCAAATGGATTCTTCTTTTTAAAAATTTCATTCCTTGTTTTTGGGATTTCACAGCAGCTGCCAGTTGAAGTTTTTGCCATTTGTAGCAGCAGCATAAAATTCCTTACCCGAGAGGATGAGAGAGAGAGAGGGGGGCAGCCTGCTAATGGAGAGCCCTACCTCTAAGAAATAGCTGAGCAGTCCTTGTCCCAATTTCTCTGCCCACAAATAGGGAAGAGATTTTGAAGAGGACATTTGTCCCTAACTCAAAAAATAAATAATACTTTATAACTTCATAAAATGAACAGGAACATAATAAGCTGTCCTTTCCAGGGTCAGGCTCCGTGTCCAGGTAGCTCCGTATTACCTCTCTGACTCTTCTGGATCTTTCACATCACAGGCCAGAGCCTGAGATCTTTTGTATTTGGAATGCCAGTGACTGAACCTGGACATTTGGAGTGTACGGGCTGTACTCCACCACTGAGCTATGGCTGTTTCCCAGGAGAAAATCCAAAGACTACCTCTCCCTGAAAAGTTAAAATGAACCCCTCCAGTTCCTGCAGTGCAGCCTCACCACCAACAGAGGCACAGTTAGAGGTAAGTTAACCAAGAATCCACTAGGGGAAATGCTGCAGCCTGCCTCCACTGCTGTGTACCTCTAGAGGCCCACAGATGTTTTGGGGAAATGGCATCATCATCAAGCAAATGCTAAAATTTCCCACACTCTCTGCATCATTTTATGCACTGTTTGGGTGACATAAAGTTTAGACAAAAACATGGGATATTTAAACATACTTTTAACATTATATATGTATGTATGTCAATACATTTAAGTTAGGAACATCTGTGATAAAAGATTGGCAAAATTTAAAGAGAAAGGCAATTTGTTCTGGGTCTTACATTTGGGCAAACTGGATAACATCTAAAAGATCTGCTGGTTGTTTCCCAAATTAACAGTAGTATCATTTTTAGAAATCCAAAATCTATTAAATTAATAAAAGCAGAAAACAATAACAGCTGGCTGTATTTCAGCATCTGAAAGCCTCAGGGTAGCTAATTTTTCTTATGTAGTTTGTTAGCTTTTTCCCCCACAAAAATCTTGAATCCTTGTTTGGTGGAGGGGAAAAATAGATTTAATTTCAAATGAGAAAATGAACTCCTGATTTGTATACCTATTAGTGATATGATTGACTATAATTTAAATGCCACTTTTCCACAAAGCAAACTGTGTTCAAGGCAGTGCGTGTTATATACTCGTAACATAAGCAAGCACAAAAGCAAAGTGAAACAATCAATAAAACATGCAATAACTCATTAACAATTCATAATTTAAAAGAAACACAAACCAAATTCTATGCATTGATATTAAAATATAACTATACAAAGATACAGCTGAGAAATGGGAGTGGCCAAAACCCAACAAGCAGCTTTTGCAGGCTACCTGCATCACCTGAGGTGACATGGTTCAATGTACTTTCCTTCATACGGCAGGGCAGTCTAACAGTATTCCTCATGGACCTTCCCTGCTGAGGACGGCAGGGGACCTTGCTGACCGAATGCCGTGCCTCTTGTTCTGAGAGCCCAACTCCTTTTACTTGGCCTAATGATGCCTTCCACACTATCCACAGGGGGCTTTGGTCATTTGAAGTTTAGGTCGTCACCTTTGCCATGGAGCATAAAGTGTCACAGTTTCCTTTTCCCCACTCTCACCTTCTGCTGCTGTTGTCACAAGCAGGCATTCCAACTGGTGCTCCTTGCTTGCAGAAGGCAAGAAATAGAGATAAGTGCCTGGTGGTTCAGCTGACTCAATGACTTCAAGACAATGAAGACTCAGCTGGATCTTGTTCACATAGAAGGTCAATTACCGGGTGCTAGCCAAGGTGCAGTTTCTGATCCTACATAATCCAAAATTCTGAACTCAAGCTCAAATAGCATTTTTGACACCTTTCATCTCCCATAGCTTTTGTAGCGAGGCCTGTGTTTGGATCAGTACTAGTGCTTCCCATGTGCAAAAACACATGTCAAGTTGTGTTTTAAATTTTGTGAATGTTGTTGATTCAGCTGGACATGGTGCCTTCAAACTGAGGCTATTGATTTTGAAATGAAATTTTGCTTGAGTATAGTCTCCTGTGTTCTATTTTCAAATTTATAACTTCTTAAGGAAGTGGAGCTGACAAGACAAATGGGAATGATGGGGATGAGCCCTGATTAGTTTCTACCTTGGAGTTTCCAGCTCAGAAAGTTGCAGAAAATTCCAGTCTTTCCACTCATACCTGATCAAATGGTAGCACACTCATCTATTCTTGAAAGGAGTTAGTGAAAACTTTAATTAGAGATTACTAACTGATCCTTGACTTCAGGGGAATACAGGCACCGATTTTCACTTTGTACAATGACACTGGAATTGTTTTGGCATTTCTTCCCTCATTCCTGTCCCACAATTCAATCTGAGTTGTGCTTAGCTATAAATAAGTGACTGTATCAAAATTTAGACCAACATATGCTCATTTGATGTACATCCATTTGGAAGAATGAAAGCTAGATAGGTAATGTATGTGCTGAGAAATGCATTTGGGGGCCTGTCCAAAGGACAGTGATAGGCAGATGAAAGGCTGCTCTGTCCTCAGTCTTCCAAGGAATAAAGTGAGTGGTCTCTAATGGCACACCCTTGAAAGGACACAAAACTTGCTCATAGATTCATCTCAGTCAGGTTGATCTATTACCCAACACAGACCCCAGCGAATGATTATAATTATCCGAAATGGGAGCTCCAACAAAATGTTGTGGTGTGATTGGGTGTCAGTCAGCCCATAAGCCATTCTTTTATCCAGGTTTCTCTATCCCAAAGAAGGGAGGTGCTTTAACTCAGTGGTGGTGTCCATGTTTTTCATCCAGGTCCCAAGTTCAATCCCCAGCATCTCCAGATAAGTCTGGAAAAAATCCCCTCTAAACTGCAGCTAGTATCAATGATGGATGCATCCATGGTCTGATGTAATATGCACACGATTTCCCTTCCCCTTCCCCTTCCCCTTCCCCTTCTCCCCTTCGTCAGTATCCCCTAGTCATCAGAACAGCCATGCTGGATCAGACCAAGTGTTCATCTTACCCAGCATTTTCTTCATAAATTGCCAAGCAGTTGCTCATAAGATCCCACAAGCAGGGTATCAGTGCAACAGCTTCCATCCACCTAAACTGGATGCATTGGATGCCACTGATAGCCTTCTCCTTGGTGACATCTTGTGCCCTTTATAACCATCCAAATCGGTGGATATGCTGTTTGAACAAGTACTTCCTCTCTGTCCTGAATCTCCCACCTGAATCCTCCTGAATCTGATCAGCTTCATGGAATGACCTCTAGAATTATGGGAGGGAGAGAAAAATCTCTCCCTCTCTATCTTCTCCACAGCATGCATAGCTCTGAACACCTCTATCATGTCTCTCCTTATATATTTTTTTCCTAAGTTGAACATTCTCAGCTATTGCAGCCACTCATCATTAGGGGAACTGCTTGAAACCCTGGATCCTTTTAGTGGCTCTTTTCCACAGTTTCCATCTCTACAATATCCATGTTTAAGGTGTGGTGAGCAGAACTGTACACAATATTCCAAGTGCAGTCACGCCATCAATTTATATAAGGGCAGCATGACACCGACAACATTATTTTCAATGCCGTTCCTAATTATGTCTAACAAGGAGTTTGCATTTTTCACAGCAGCCACACATTTAGTTGACATTTTCATTCAGCTGTTCCCACAACCCCAACTCCCTTTCTTGATCTTCCTGAGAGTACAGATCCCACCCACTTGTACTCAAGCTTAGGATTTTTTGCCCTGACATGCATTACTGTATAGATTTGATCAGTATACATTACTGATCCGCATTTGTTATTTTGTCCATTCTTCCTGTTTGGAGAGATTCCTTTGGAGTTCCTCAAACTCTTTTCTTTTTAACCCCTTAAATAGTTTGATGTCATCAGCAAACTTGGCCACTTCACTGTTCACTCCTATTTCTAGATGATTTTTGAATAAGCAGAAAAGCATCGGTCCTTATACATGTCCCACTATTTCCCACTCATCATCAGTAGAAAATATTTATTTCCAAATGTAGCTTTCTATTGTTTAACCAGTAATTGATCCTCAAGAAGATCTCCCCTTTATTGCATGACTGCTAAAATTTCTCAGAACTTTACAAAAATCCTTTAGAAGCCCAAATGAACAATGTCCAGCAGATCTCCCATCTCCCTGTGTTTATTAACACTCTCAAAGAATTCTAAGAGATTAGAACTTATTATGGCAGAAGCCATGATGGTTTTTGTTTTGTTTTGTTTTGTTTCAGCAGCCCATGGCCTTCTATTCACTTTCGAACTTTATCTTTACACATTTTAAACACTTTCTGCACTTTCAACCAACTTACCTGAAATAAATGTTATACTAACCCCCCCCCCCAATTTCCTAGAGCCCTTTAAAAATGGTATTGCCCATTCTCCTGTCCTGCAGTACAAAGGCTGTTCTTAGGGACATGTTCCATATTGTTGTAAGAAGATCAGCAAATTTTATATGTAAGATGCTTAAGAAGGATTCTAGGATGGATATCTTCCGAGTAAAGTAACTTTTGGTTTGTGAATATGGTTGGTAATGTATTATTATTTATTAATTTCTATAGTACCCAACTGCCATGGCTCTCTGGAAAGTTCACAACAACGTATTTTAAAAAACAATATAAAATATACTATTAAAACCTATTGAACATCATAAAAGCTAGCAATACATAATTTAAAACCAAATACAAACAGAAAAACAAAATTGTACATTAAAAGTCCCTCTTAAAACCTGTCTAACAATCAGCAGGCCCAGTAACTGTCTTGCAATAGAGAACAGTTTTTACTGAAACCTAAGAGATAGGACTGCAGGTGGTGCAGTGGTTTAAACCGCTGTGCTGCTGGGCTGGTGGATCAAAAGGTCACCGGTTCGAATCTGCACATGGGGTGAGCTGCCGTGCGCCGTCCCAGCTCCTGCTAACCTTGCAGTTCGAAAGCATGCAAACGCAAGTAGATAAAAAGGTGCCACTTCAGTGGGCAGGTAACAGCATTCTGTGCACCTCGGTGTTTAGTCATGCCTGCCACATGACCACGGAGACTGTCTGCGGACAAGCGCTGGCTCCCTCGGCTAGGAAACGGAGATGAGCACCGCCCCCTAGAGTCAGGCATGACTGGACGTAAGGTCAAGGGGAAACCTTTACCTTTAAGAAATAGTAAAGTTGTTGTCAGGAGGGTGGTCTCAGTGGAAAGTTTACTCCATAACTGGGAGGCTACCACTGAAAATCCTGTTTTCCTTGGTGCCACCATCCAAACCTCCCTCTGAGGTAGCAGTTGGAGAAAGGCCCAGAACCTGGCCGTAATATCAGGATAGAAGAGCCCAGAGAGGTTTTCTATCAGGTGATCATGATCCTAAGCCATGCATACCTTCATAGGTCAAAATAAGCACTTTGAGTTGGGCTTAGAAGAATATAGGCCAGTGCAAGTGGGCCAGAATTGGTGTAACATGATCAGACACACCTGATCCCTGCTATTAATCTGGCTGCCACATTTTGCACAAGCTGCAGGTTCTGAACAGTCTTCAAGGACAGCCACAGGCAGAGTGCATTGCAGTAGTCTAACTTAGAGATTAGCAGAGCTTAGAAGACTGATAGCAGCTATCTTTGTCCAGATAGGGGTGCAGGTGAGCCACTGGAGCCACCTTGGTTTGAAGTGACAGAGATGGCTCAAGAAGCACCCCCAAGCTATAAGGTTTCTTCAAGGGAAGTGCAACCCTATCTAGAACAAATTGGCTGTAGTAAGTGAAGAGCGGAGCTCTAGTTTCGTGCACAGCTACTAACAGTTCTGCATCTTCTGCACTGGAGCAGATGGAATCAATTCATTCTGTTTCTCTACAATCTCCTTTCCCTCCTTCAATACTCCTTTAACCCTATTTTCATCTAATGCTTCAACTGCCTCTCTGCCTGGTTCCTGCTTCTGATATATTTAAATAATTCTTTGTGATTGGAATTTAAGTTGTACCAACATGCCCCACAAAATGTTTCTTTACATCCCTTACCATCTGTTTGCGTGTCCTTTGTGCTAGCTTGTGCTCTCTTTTGTCTTTCTCATTTGGGCATGCCATGGAACATACCCAGCACTCATTAGCTGTTTTGGGATGCCCTTTACTTACGTATTCATTTTTGTCCAATATATCCTCACACCTTTCTGCAAACCTTCAGGTTCTCACTTCAAACCAACATGCTGACACCTTTTGGGCTTTATTGGCTGAAGTGGCATGAAGTGGTGACAGCAGCAGTGGCTCCTGCTTCTCTTAAAAAGAAAGAACATTTTTTATTCTTAAAAAGATGGAGAACATTTTTATTATCCCTATCAGTATATACCTGTGTGGTTATGGTCCAACAGTGCATACTCTGCTGGAAATGAAAATGCCCGACTCTAAGCAGGTCTGCTTTTGGATACATCATTCTGTCCCAGGAGCAAAATACTTAGTGAGCAGAAGAGAGGGGACTGAGATGAGTGCTCTCTTTCCAAAGGCTAATGAAAACTTGTCACCACGTTTCTTGTCACTGAGGCTTTTTTTTGCAAGGGGGTGGCATATAAATTTGGAAATAAATAAATAAAGTTTCTGCAGAATGCCCTTCCTTCAATTTTAGAATCCCTCCTGCACAATGTAACTCCAGTTCCATGGTTTCAAGGAATCCATTGAGTACACTCTTTCATGCCTTGATGGCACAAGCTTAGTCGATGGGGAATACTGTCAAAACTTTCTGCTTGGCTAACCTTCAAGATGGCAGCAGGCATCCAGGCTGCTCCCAAATATTCTGCTGCAAGGAACAAGATGGGGCTTACTTCAATTTCATGTACAAAGCGAACTGGACTAGCAGTCGAATAGTTCTTTGACCATGTGCCTAAAGATTGCAAGCATATCCCAGCATCTGCCACCTGTGGAGAACTTTCTCACTCTGCCTCATGGCAGGGCTAGTCTCGGTTACTAGCTATGGAAGCAATACTTCTTTTGTACACAGAACTGTGCTACATGGTACAAAATCAGGCAAACAAAAGTTATCACATTTCACTTAGAGTCCACGTTCTTGAGTGTCCTGTTACTCAATGGGAGAAGGGAAAGCTTTAAAAATATGAGTGTCCTCTAAAAATCCACAACACAATAGCTGCTTCAAACATTCCAGGAGGAACACCACCAGCCAAATACAGAACCAACTGATGTACTTTTTAGCAAAATTTGAATAGCCCTACATCCTCTCTGTCATCAGGTGCATAGCTTTTCTGTGTCTGTGGGTCTTGCATATCCAGCCACATAGGAAGATACATGAGTCTGCCTTTGAGCATTACAAAATCTCCATCAGCCACTTACTGAAATAAGTGCCAGATTAAGCTGGCAGCAGCTAGAACTGGTCACTAAGCATGAATGGGAAATAGGTCTCCCTCTCCCTCTCCCTCTCCCCACTCCCAGTCCTTCTCCTCATTACTCTTTTCTCCCTTGCACAACTCTTCATCCTTTAACTTTCAACCTATCTGTGCTGTGAGACCAAAATTCTCAAATCAGAAAAAGCCATACAGATTCAGTATACTCATGCAAATGTCTCTGATCTGCATAATTTATTCTACCCTTTGACTTTGGAATGTTTATTTTATTTCATTTTGGCACAGAATGAGCAGGGTCCTTTCCTGTGTGTTTTGCGTGTTCATGTGTTTCTGTGTGTATATTTAGCCTGTGGTGAGGTTATGGGGAAAACTCATTTAAATTTTAGTGGCAATGGCATCAGACAGAAAGCATCAGACACTGTCTGCTTTCAATAAGGCACACATACTTAGGCAGTTTTATGTGCAAACTTACTTTATGAACCATCAGAGAGACCCCTATCAGTATTTTGTAGTTCTAACTGACCAACTCCTTTAAAACAAAGTTCTTCCTTCTTTCCCAGAAGATAAAATGCATTAAATAAAAACTGCTTTCTGGACACATTCCTTCCTTCCACAGTGAACTCCCTTAAGCACTTTCCTCTCATTTAAAGAATAAACATCTGGACCTCCCATATCTGTTTATATCTGTGCACTAAATTATGTTCTTCTTTTCCCCTCCCCCTAACTTGGAATGCCCTAATAATAGCCTCACTGTCAAGGAAGGCTGTGCTCAGAATACAGAAATAACAACTGATGCCTTACATATATATTACACATGTAAGTAATATGCATATTACATATATTGCCTTTGTTGTTGCACCATTCCAAGACTTCTATGTATAGGATGGGGTATAAAAGTTTTAAATTAATCAATCAATAAACAGAATCTGAAATTCAGAAGAATCCCTTGTCCTTTTATATTTTTAGTTAGCAATATTTCTAGTCCTCAAGCTAATAGTTTAAACTGTGAAAATAAAAGAGAGGCCTCACATAAGTGCAGAAGGCTTGGATTATCTCCACCCAGTTTTTAAATATTCTGTATTCTACTCTTCCTGAATTCTAGTTTGACTAAAAAAAGTATATCCCCCTGTTCTACGTGACACTAATAAATACTGAAAAAATAATGTGATGGTATGTGTAATTTCATCAGTATGGTCATGCAGAGAGTGAGTGAGTGAGTTCTACCAGTGCATGCATGCACATCAGTAAAACACTGGATGGAAGGATTCATGATGCAATCAAAAATATAAATGTGTAATTTGGCATTCCAAATCCAAAAAGAGATTGGAAGCATCCTGGAAAATGCATTGCTTAAGGATGCCAGTGCCTGGGAATAGCTGGGTCCAGGCAAGGAATATGGGGCACCAACAGTGCCCAGTAAGCAGACAACTTAGAAACCGAGGCTGGTGAGGAAGCAGTGGCCAAAGCTGAAGCAGCCTGAGACGGAGCAGGCCTCCCTCAAGCCCATGGTGGACTACGACTGCCCAGGAGGTGAGTCCAAATCTTCCAACCTCTTCCTCAAAAAGGGCAGCATCCACAAATGCTCTCCCAAACTTTCTTCCAGCAGTGCCGGCAATCCACATGAGTACATGCACTAGCCCAGGAAGGAGCTGGAATTGTGCAAACACAGTACGGAGCTGGGTGGACAGAGTGCAGGGGATGGTGCCAGTCAACTCTCCCAGTAGGTTCAGCGAGCTGCCATACAAGCCCCATGCCACCCACTTTGAAGGACTGTCCCCCAACCCCCAGCAGTCACTGCAGCAGCAGAAGAAGCAGCCACTCATAATGAGGTCAATGGAGGCCGGTCCTTTCAGCCTGGGAAAGAGGGGAATCTGAGGAGCTCTTATAGTGACACGTAGGTATGTGAAGCGGTGTTCCACAGGGAATGTCTGGCTATGAAGGTGCTTATGTGAGGATTTGGATTCGGGGACAATGGGCTATGCTTCCTGGAAGATGCACTGCTGGCAGGGGTGGATTGAACCTTACAGGGATTGGAAAGGAATGTGTTTGGCCACAGCATGAAGATGTTTAAAGGAAGGCTTTAAACTGATCCTAGAGCAGAGGGAGAAGTTCAGACTAAGTGTAACAACAGACTAAGGCTTATGCATCACAACAGAGGGAGCAGCTCTAAGAGTGCCCAGTGATGGTCTTCCAAAAAATGTGCGAAGAAAGCTAGAGTATAAAACACATGGTCTTAATGTCTATATGCCAACACCCAGAGTATGGTAAATAAACAGCATGAACTTGAACTCTTAGTACCGGAGGGTGAATATAATCTTAGAGGTATAACTGAGCCTTGGCAGGATGACTCCCATGGCTGGAATTCAACAACTGGTGAATATAACCTTTTCAAGAAGAACAGAAGGAACAGAAAAGGAGGCAGAGTTACACTGTAAGTTAAAGATACATATTTCCGCACAAAAATGCAGGAGAATGTGCTTAGTAGACCCAATGGGAGACTAATATAAATGAAGCAAGGAATAAAAGGAGCACAGTGGTTGGAGTCTCTTAGCGATCTCCCAGTCATGGAGAAAATGAGGATGAAACTTTCAAAAAGCAAATTGGCAGTGTTTCAAGCAGGTATGTTGTCATACTCATGGGGGCTTCAATTTCCCCAGTATCTGTTGGGAGACGAAGGAAAAATGCAGGCTGATAGCAAGGAATTGCAGAGATGGTGACAGGAAGGTTAAAGCTAGGAATGAACTGAGGCTAGTGAAGGATGCTAGAAGCACATAAAAGGTTTCTTCAGATATGTCCCAAGTAAAACACAGAGGAAAGAAATGGGGGTTCAGCTACTCAGTGTGGATGGCATGATAATAACAGATGTCAAAGAAAAGGTAGAAATGCTCAACTCCTACTTTGCCTCCGGCTTCTCCCAAAAGACGATCTATGGCCTTCCTGGTAATGGGAGATACGAGCTGAAGGAACAGGATGGAAACTCAAGATTGAAACTCAAGGCAGATTTTCAAGGATCATCTTATTGGGCAAGATCTCTTCTTGATCATCCCAGAAAGCAGAACATGAAATAATGAGCTCAAGTTACAGGAAGCCAGATTCCAACTGGATATCAGGAAGAAAGTTTTTGACTGTTAAAGTGGTATGACAATAGAACCAATGATCTAGGGACATTGCAGGCTGTCCCACATTAGTAGCATTCAAGGTGCAGATGTCAGGGATGCTCTAACTTAGAATCCCGCACTGAGCAGGGGGTTGGACCAGGTGGCCCTCTGGTCCCTGCCAACTCTACTCTTCTCTGATCTGATGATTATATCAAAGCAAGTGCAACATGTCAACACATTTTTGACATATTAAAGCATCTAAGAGATATTGCTAACTCTATGACATAGATCAGCTCACCATATCTTAGCATCATAGACAAATACAGCCGAAAGTGATCTTGGTTGAGCTAATTTGACCAAATGTCAGCAGGAGTGTTAAGATGAATTTGTCATTGGTAGTTTAGATCTTCAATTCATTGTGTGGCTGAGAAAGATTGTTTTTCGATCCCCATAATAAGAGTCTCTCAGCCACCATGAGGACTTCTGGAGTTGGTGTGTACCTAAATGGTTGTTCAAAGAGACAATGTGCTAGTCAGGAAATTTATTTGGGGAGACTCCCTGCCATGCTTCTCAATCACACAATTCAACTGCTCATGGAGGAGGGATCTGTTCTGAATGTGCATCACAAAACACACCACCTGTCATATGCCATGGAATGTTCCATTACCTGTTTGACCCCTTGGGCATGCCTAGAATCGGCATATCTGACACCAATTCCCCAGTAGGGGGCACTGAGCACCACACACTTAAGAGCCCTCTCATACATTTTGACCCTCTCATACACCAAACAATTTGGTGTGCTGCAAGTGTGTGGATTGCTGGACATCCTTTCCTCCGGAAGCAGGGAAAGGGGGAGGTATCCTAACTTTAGGTCAGCTAATAGGCAAAAGAGTATGAATTCCTTTCCTTCAAGCATTAACAGAGGACATATCAACAAACACTGGCAACTCCTTCAAATAAAACATATGCTCCATTCCCTATATGGCATGGCAGCATTCACATCCTCCGAATCCCCAACATTATTGGAGGATTTGGAGGAAGCCCATCAATGGATGCTTCCTTGTATTAAGGAGATACTTAGCAAATACAAATCAATCATTCTTTAGAGAAGATTTCATCATAGGCTAATATGCTAGGTTTGAAACATTCGATTGGCCTTATGAAAGGGCAGCATTCCATCAAGAGTCCCTTCGTAGCACAGTTTGGGAAGAGATCAAGTCATGAAAAGATGCTGCATGTTTGCTCCCTAAGTCCTAAGCACCTTTAAAACAGAGTCAGTGTGAGGATGTTTCACAGGAGAAAAAACTCCTTCTCAGAAAAATAAGCCTTTTGACAAGGACCCCGCTGGTTTGCCACAGTGCGTTTGGAATGCTGAACTAGATGGGCCCTCGGTTTGATCAAACATGTTCTTCTGTTCTTACTATGACTCCTACCTCCATAAAAAAGTAGGACTAATTACTATTAGAGTCGTGAGATTTGGTGACGTGTGCCCCAACTGTGTCTCACAGATTGTAAGGAATCTTTCAATTAGGTGTGCATGTGTGACAATCATGTTTGTTTACAAACATGCACATGTGCTCATGATCATTTGTGGTAACAAACACTAGCAATAATGCATATTAGCACATGTGCACGTTCGAAAATGAACAAAACTGCTCAAAGCACCACAGAGGTTTATTTATTATTTATTATTTATACAAGCATTTGTATCTCGTCCTTCCGCACAAGTGCTCAGAACGGCTTACATAATATAACATTCCAAAATACAATAATAAAACCACAATTATTAAAACATCTAAAATTGAACATTGAAGTTGATTGATGATGATGTTGTTTGATGATGATGATGATGATGATGATAGTCTGTAAGTCTGTGGAATCAATATAGTTTGGAAGAAGTTGGCCTGCTGCAGGATCTGCAGGCTCGATACATAGAAATCTGTGTTCTTTTAATTCCATTACAGATTTCTCCAGCATTGCAGTTTTAAATATTGCTGGGGAATGGGTAGAGAGGGTCAAGGCCTCTCAGGAACAATACTGTTGAAACCTTAACATTGGCCTGATCTCCCAGGTTCAGTCATTTGTTTTGAAAGAGAAGATCCTATCCTATCTCTGCTGTACAGAAGAAGCAAGAGACTGGAATGCTTACCTCATCAAGCACAATATTGTGAACACCAGTATTTCCCAACCCAGCTGCCACTGGCTTTGGCTGGGGATACTGGAGGTTGCTGTCCAGCCCATCTGGAGGGTACCTGGCCAAGGAAGCCTGCTCCACAGATGGGTTACAGCTCTCCAGAAGTTCCGATGGAAATCATTACCATCTGGATGTGGAAATACCAGGGGCTGACCTGGGGACCTTTGCTGTGGGAAGCATCTTATCCACCCCCAGCCATTTTGGTGGCTATTGGCAGGCTAGCTGGGCAGCAGCAGGTCCCTGGAGATGCCATAGATCCCTTCCGCCCCCAACATCTCTTGCTAAGAGACAGGAAGAGTCCCAAACTCACACATATGCTTGATCCCTGACGTCTTTTTCATATTGATGTGTTGGCTAAGATGTCTCGCCTCTGCTGCATTGCTTCTCCCATCAGATCGAGGGTAGCTGGCATTTCCCCAAAAGCAAGAAGTGGGAAGGGGAAGAAAAAAGCAGGGGACAGAAGGGAAGCCTCATGGAAAGGGAAGGGGAAATCTGAGGCCTCCCCGCCTCTTTCTGCCAGAACAAGACAAGCCAGAGCCTCCAGCTTCTCCTCCTGCCTGCCTGCCTGCCTGCCTCCTCCTCCTCCCCTCCCCCCTTTCTTCCTCGGTCCTCCCCCCACCCCGCTTCGCCTCCCTCCTCGCGCTCGCTCGCTCGCTCGCTCCCTCCTGTTTCTAATTCCTTCCACTTGCTCGGAGCCTCATTCAGCTGCCGTTGCCAGCGGAGTGGAATTAGGTTGGAGAGATGCTGCCGCTGCGGCTCTAGTTGTGAATGGAACTTGTCTGCCCGCCTTCCTCCAGAGGTGACCCGGGGAGAAGCGGCCGCCGGACTCGCAGGTAGGGCTGGCGGTCCGCCTGCCTCCGTTTTCCCTGGATTCGGGGGGGGGGGGTGTCTCTGAACTGGAAAGCTTCTCTTTGCTGTTTGGCAAGGAATTTGGCAGGGCTTGTGCGCGAAGGACTGGCGGCGAAAGGGCGTCAGGTCTTGAAGTGATAGCTGCTGGAAAGAGGGCGATCCTGGGCGTGACACGGAGGGGTTCTGCCGAGGGGGTGGAAAGGGCAGGAGGAAGCGGGGCGACGCGTGAGGAAGACGCGGGGGGGGGTTGAAATTGACCTGCAGCCAAAGCAAAGCTTGGCGAGATAGTCGCCAAGAAAAGTGGGGGTGCGCATCGAGCGATCTCGGCGTACACATCAAATCTGCCCTCCGAGATCTCCGGCGTCAGGACTCGCTTCCCTTGTACGTGCCCCCGAAAGTGCGAGCTGAGGCTTCGTTTCTTGTTCATTACGCAACCGGAGACCCGGAGTAACTCAGTCCCACTGCTGGCTACTCCAGGGCACGGCGATCTCGCCATCGGAGGCGAGCAGATCAAGACATAATCGATGCCTCGGATGGATGTCTGCATCACCCAGCGAGCGTCGTTAGGCTTCTCGGGGTTGCTCTTCTCCTTCACCCCCACCTTCCCAATATTTTTCTCCCCAAATGAAGGCAGAGTAAAAACATGCCTTGGAGGGGCTCTATATAGCGTTATTTCGTGCCTGCATCTTCCGCGGCATCTCTATATTGCGCGTGTCGGTGGATATTCTTCAAACGGGTGCAGGGAAAGTGATTAAGTCCGGGTTGTTGCTCTGCTGCCTTCGGTAGGGTTATGAGAAACAAAAGCAAGCGAAAGCCATGGGGAAGGGTGCAGGTAAGGGGCGGGGGACCCTTTACAAAATACACTCGCGGAGGTTCCGCTAGAGAGAGTTTACTGTTGCTTGTTATCCTCCGGGATCCTGCAGCAACATTCAGAAGGTGCCCAACAGAGGGAAGCGCCTCTCTTCCAAAATCACGGGCTGGAAAATTGTGATGCTTTTTGGATGATCTATAGGTAATTGCAGCCTCAGGGAAGGTGGAATAAAACAGACTTTAGAGCTGCTAGTACATCTACATAACGGTCACTTTTTGAATAAAACCTCTTCCTGTGGGATCCTCCCAAGGGCCCATATTGCAATCTGACATCACCAGGCAAACAACTTTACCTTCTGGAGAGATGCCCATTTATCATCGGTGCCTTTAAATATTTCTTTGGCCAGCACCAAGCTGAGAGAAGCCAGTTGGCAGATAGGGACTGGGGAAACCCTTCCTTCTTTTTTTGTACCATTGCTGCTTTCTTTCTTTCTTTAAATGAAATTAAAATAATGGGGCATGTCACAGCGATGTAGTATTTACTCAGCAAGTACAAAGGAATCCCTTCAGCAAAACAGGTCACTAGTTCAGACAAGAAAAAAAAATGCTCTAATTTTGGGGTGAATAGAACATTTGCTTTCCCACTTCCACATTCCCATGGCTCGGAACTCCGTTGGGAAGGACATGCTTCCTGTTAATTCATTTTGATGACACAATAAGAATTTTCACGGACCATTGATCCACTGTTAAGAAATCAAATAATTTTAATGGGTTCATAATGAAAACTGCTAAGTAAAAAAGGCTGCCACAGACCTACTTGGGTTGTCTGAGCCAGGAATATTAGGATTCATTCCCCTTCCCTCTTTCTCGCCCCCACCTACTTACCCACTTATTCAGTTCTGAACTATTCTCATGAGCATTTAGAAAGCATACAGTGCTCATTAGAAGTCTCTCTGGATCCTCAGCTCTTCCAGACCTGCTAAAATTTCCCAGTGAAATAAGTTCTGGATTTCACTGGGAGTCTTGTGCAACAATGGAGATGGAATATGGCTGGATGAACACCACCAGACTGGGGCAGCGAGTGCTGCTCTTTCCAGAATGGCGCCAGGGAGGTGGGGGAGGTAGCAAAGAGGTGTCCTTATGTCCCACAATTCCTCAGCACAGCATCCACATCTAGCATGCTACTGGGAGAGGCAAGAAGACAGAGGAACAGCTTCAATGTATGCAAAAGCATTGCAGTGGAGTTCCCTTTTTCTAACAAACTAAAACAAAATGGCTGTTTCAGCACATTTAAAGAAGGTGCTACACGCCAGGAATGTAAGTTTGAGTACAGTTTGCCTCACTGCTGGCTGAGAGAAAAATAAATTGGAAAGGAGAGGACTTTGGTCCACAAGTTTAAGCAAACACCCTCTTACTTCAAGAATACTTCTTTTCCCTCCACACACTGTATGATTAATTTTTTTCTGGACATTATTTTGCAGTGTAGAATTTATTTTGCATTGTAGAGTTTCTACCTGCATCCCAATCCTAATATTGCAATCAGAAGAAAAGGGTGACACTTCTGCACTTATAACAGGCTTCTTATGAGTCTCATCTTTATAGAAATGCACAAAATTTGCACATTTGGGCAAGTTCATTTGCATAGGAGCTGTTGCCATAAGGGATGTCAATAGCCAGGATAAGAAGTTTCATGTGTAGTTGTGATGGGTGATTTCTCATCAGTGCCTGGGAGAAAGGCCAATCCAGAGATAGCCTGACAAAACAAAATGCTTTCTGTCATAAAATTAAATATGGAGGAAGAGATAAATATGGAATGACAGAGGGAGAAGGTTCTTGGGACTTTCCACCTGAAAAATTATGGCTTTTGTTTTGTTCATTTCATATGCCTGTACAATTAATGCATCAGTTTTCAGCTGCATAGAAGGGGCTTCTTTTCAGCAAATTGAAGCCTTGTGTTCAGAGTTCAAGCAACTTACAAATTTAGGTAATTCGACTGAAAGGAAAAGGGTCTTATAACAAATGCATAATTATCAGGAAGATAGTTCCATAACTTTTTTAATGTGGATGTTTTAGAGAGATCTTTGTAACTCAGTAAAAGGATTTGTGAAAATGAAAAAAAAATCAGACTTCTTTTATAAAACAATGCCCCTCCCATGAAATTAATTTTATATGGAGCATTTGATGAAACTTCCTGCTTGTGAGAAAAGCAACCATTTTTCATTGAACAATGTTTGGTCTTCATAAATTATCACAATGCCAAATACAACAAACCTCTCTCGCTCTCTCTCTTTCGTGGCAAGTCCAATGTCTGTATTGCAATCTAAGAGAGCCAGTGGTGTGGTATAGAGGTTAAGAGCATGGAACTGGGACTCAGACTATGTAGGTTCTGGTCCCCATTCAGCCATGGAGCTGGGGGGGGGGGTTGGAGCAGTCACAGACTTTCATCCCAACCCACCTTACACTGTTGTTATTGTGAGGATAATATTGAGAGCAGGAGGTCAAGAATTATGTGAGTCGCATTGAGCTCTCGGTAAGAAAAAAAGCAGGGTATTAAAAAATATATATTTTATTTATACATTTATACATATTTATTTATACATATTAAATAAATAAAATATGTATAAATAAAATATGTAAAAAACGGTACCACCGTTTTAAAATGCTAATGTTTCCTTTGCTCAATTGTTCATTCTATCACTCAGTTCCAGTTAATATTTTCTGTAGATACTTTCCTGGAATAATCACCACCTGAATTTTAAGTAATAATGCTTTGCTGATCTGATTGATAGGAGAGTGCCATGCCAAATTACAATTACCAGGGCTGAAAGAAGTATTGCAACTCCAAAACATAAATCGAATTGTCCAGTCATATAGGAATCTCTAATATTACAGCCCAGTGCTCCTTTACTGCAGAGCAAGCCCTAACGAACTAAGTGAGACTTGTTCCTAGGTGGGTATACAGAGAACCAGCCTGAACATAACAAAGTAGATTTTGAAACCTAAAATGGAGCCTTCGAGTGACGGTGATGGTTATTTCAGTCACTTAAAAATGTCCATGGCTCTTAGTGTCCCTGCAATATTTATGAATCCTCCTGAAGTTGCTTTCATGAAGGGCCTCATGTTTTTGGAAGGTACTGCTAGACATGTCATGCCTTTAGGCTATATTAACAGGAAATCTGTAGCCCTGTCTATATTTAGTACGCCTCTCTCTGCAAGCAGAGGGTTGTGGGCACTAGAGGGCGCTGGTGCTCTTTTCTAAGTCAATGCTTGTGGCCCATCTGCTTTTCAGGCCATTGAAAAGCTGTTTTGTTACCACCGGCCTTGCTTGCCCTCTCAGGGGAGAATGAATTCAATCTCACTGTGGTTCTGGCTAACGCTCAGGCAGTTTGTCAGGATTAACATCTTTCTAGTCAGCCATTCTAATGTTACCTCTAGCATCATATTACTACCTTGGAGTTCTCTGTAAACTTCTGGAATTCTGTAACCCCAGACTGCCGGAGGAAAGAAGATGCTGGCATCAGCTCTGTTCATATCTTCAGTACATTTCCTTATTCTGGAACAAGTATTTCCTGACGAATTAGAGGGCTGTTCTGCTTTAGTCATCCTCATCACCCAATCAGGATTATTGTCAACGTGCAACGACTCTAGAACAAAGGCAGACAATCTAGTGCCCTCCAAAAGCTTTGGACTACACATTCTATAAGCCCTGGCTAGCATGGAACCATGGGAGCATAATCCAAAACATCTGGAAGGCACCATTTAGCCTATACAGGCTCTTTGTTATTGGGTGGGATAGAAATACTGCATCCTGCTTCTTCTCCTCCTGTGTGGAGCACATGTTTGCTTGGAAATGGACTGATGTTCAGTCCCTGGGCTCTCCAGCTAAACAAATAGGATCAGGTAGCATATGGTGGGTAAGACTGATCTGTTTTGATTCTCTGGAGTGACTGTTGAAGCAAACAACATTAGGCTAGGTCAGGGTGGGCTGCCTGTGGCCTCCAGAAGTTATGACCTACAATTCTTATGACCCTTCACCATTGCTAAATGTTGGCTAAGACTGGTGAGGATTGCAGCCTGAACCTTGGACCCTGTGACATTAGCAGACCCTGGCATCAGGCAGCTTTCTGTGTGTATCTGAAAAGCACCTTTTGGGGGCAGAACTCTGCCAATGTCATGTCTGCCATTAGCCTTCAGAATCAAAGCAAACAACAAGAAGCCCTCTCAGCTCAAAATATGGCTTTTCTTCCCTTATCTTGTGACTGGGACACTTTAACCGTGTCTTCACTTGCTGGAGAAAGTCAGAATCACAGTTGGCCAAGAAGCATGAGATGGCTTCTGAGCCTCGTACTGAAAAATAGATGCAGGCCAAATTCTCCTGAGATGCACCTGCAGTCATGACCCAACAAAAATTCCCTCTGAGATTTTCATTTTCATAACATCTTTCATTTTACATTACATTTCAATACATTATAAAATAGATATTAATACATAATATTTTAATTTTCTCCCTCTACCTCCCAATTAAATTAAATGGAAGGTACCAAGTGCTAAGTGATTGATTGATTCATTTAATGACTAATTGATTTAACGTATTGGTAGGCCACATTTCAGGGTGGTGCTTTCACAAAATATACATAAATAAAATCACACACATTTTGTGCCTCTGGCTTTGTTTGATTCTGAATGGTACATTTTGTTTATTGGAGGGTTATGGCAGCCTTCTGAAGTCGAGCGCCTTTCAGATAAATGCAACTCTCAGTCTTCCTAACCATTGGCCATGCTAGCTGGGGCTGATGATACTTGAAGTGGAAAGCATCTAGAGACCACCAGACCACAAGGCTGCCCCATGATATTGTTCAGAGTGGTTCCTAACCTCGATTCCTCAGATATGTTTCACCTACAATTCCCATGATCTTTTCTGTTTGCCATGTTGGCTTCATTAATGGAATGTGTAGTTCAAAGCATCTGGAAGATTCCAGGTTGCTGATTCCTTGTCTAGCTTATCAGTGAAGATGTCTATTTCAGTTGGCCATACCATGATATGCCCACCACAGTGGCTTTTTAATCACCTGTATGCAGCAGCTCTTTCCCATAGCACTTCATCTGCTGATAAAGTTCTGTCCCTTTGTACAGAGCTGCTTTGTATTGTACTGAATTCTGGGGCTACTCTGAAGGCACAAATTCACTTCCTATAAGGTCCAGAGCAGATCTGTTGGGCTTCATTGTTGCAACTCTACAGGAAGTGGAATACTCCACAACTCTCCTGCAACTGTTCAGGAGAAGAACAGATGTTGGTAGCTGTGGACAGGCTGGATTTCAGATATGTTCATCTGCCCTTTGAAATCCTTCCACTGAGAAAACTCTAACAGCTTCCAAGGAATTCCTGGATATTCTGGGTCATCTTTGATCAGCACAAATATATATTTGGATGGCTCTATATCACGGCCACACATTTTGCACTTCTGCTGCAGACAACAGCACTGACATTGGATTTGGGTGTCACTATCTTGGGGCATATTGTGTGGACACTGCACATGCCAGATGGTGCCAGATAGAAGCCATGAGAGAACATGCTGAGATCTTGCTTTCTTCAACCTAACCTCCTTCAGGATCTGCAAAAGGTATACTTAACTACACTGGCAAGGATATTCTGCTTCAGTAGCAGAAATCAATGTGTACAGATTATAGGAGACAGTCCTAAGCTGACTTGGTGAAAGGGGAAAACATGTACCCTTTGAAGCTTGGTCTTCAGAGAAAATTAATACCTTACTGCTGTGGTGGAATCCTCCTTATTGCAGGAAGAAAAGGCATTAGGTGGAAGGCCCAGTTCTCACATCACTGGAGCGGTGTGGTGCTCGTTGAGGCACTCACTAATATGGAGGGTTCATTCTGTGGGGAATCCTATATGTCAGGGATGCGCAACTCCAGATGTGTTAGCCTACAGCCCTGATCAGTCCTAGCAAACATGCATAGCCCATGATGAGGGAAGGCAAAAGTTACAGGCCAAGACATCAGCAGTGCCAGAAGTTTCCCATCCTTGGTGTGCTTGAACCAACTTGCAAAATAGAACAATTTTAACCACATGAAGAAAACTACTCCTTTACAATGGTTTACCTTGTTTTGCTGAGTCTGGTCATGGGTGCTTTAGGGTCTGGGTTCCTATCAACTTTTAGAACATTATGAAGAGGACAGTGTGCTTCTACTGAGTTTCACTTTTCATTGCAATACCAAGAAATTAGTTGTAAAATGACGGTTTATGTCACTGGCAGTTGTAGACAATGCAGATCATATCGTATGATGAACATCTGCCCATCTGGATATCTGGATATAGCCAGCCAAACAAAAAATCTTGATGGAGGTGGTTAATACCTGCCGGCTTGAGGTAGTGGACTGAATGCATGGATGAGTTCTCACAGTTAGATCAGCAAATGGAACTGTTGCACTTGTGGCACCTGAATTCTGATGCTGTGCAGTGGAAAAAGCTTTCAGTGAAGTGGGCAGAACTAAAGTTGATTCTACCACATGCAATCCTGCCCTCAACTACAGAGCTAATGTTAACACAGTCACATAATTTAAAGAAGTTAATAGAACTACATTTGACTATTTGCCAATCTAGCTCTGAATAACCTATTTTGGGGCTGAGAAAGGGTAAATCTCCGGGTGATTTGCAGCAGGCTGACTGACAAGGATGTCTGATTCCCAAGCGTTGTGGTGGACAACTTCCTGGATCTGACTTGTTTCTTTTGAGTGCATGTCTTTGCTCCAGGCTCCAGTTGATTAATCTCTGATTTCTAGGATGGGGGTGGGGAACCAAGATTCCATAAGTCTGAAGTATGTCTCTTCTTGTCTTGCTTCTAGCATTCACTCTTTCTCGTCCCTCTCCCCTTCATCTCAGTTTCACTCCCCGTCCACACCAGCATTTAGCTTCACAATTTCTCTCATTTATCATCACAGCTTTAGCTTGCTTCTGACTAGCCAGGACCTCACAGCAGCCATTACATGACTAGACACTCCATTTATGAAAACTATTTTGTTTTGCTGCCTGCAGCAGTTTCTCAGATTCTCAAATATGTCTCCAAGTCCACAAAGGTTGGGGACCCCAATGCACATGCTCACAAAAGTCATCTGTGCTCACGAGAGTCATCTCAGGTTCACGTGAGAGCAAACAATATCAATGCGCAGCAAACCCCATGAAATGGATTCATGGTCCATCTAACCCAGTGATGTAGTGAAAGGGAATGTGGGGCCCAGAGCTCCAGGACTGACTGCTAGAACTTCAACTTCCAGAGCAGCAGGGCAATTGGCTGAGCCTCTTTGCTATGGCAAAGAAGTGTGGTAATAATAAGGCATTTGAATTTTACTATTGTTTGCAATGGTGTAACACTAAAAGGAGGTCCTCATCATGACAGTCCCCATAGTCACTCCCTCACCCCAAGGAGAACCCCAAATGCAGGCAGCTGTTTCAATCCATGGCAACAAACCAGTTTGAGAATGTCCCATCTTCATCCGAGCAGGTCTTTTGGGGAGCGAATGGGTCTTAATTGATCTTGATGACCAACCTTCTTGAAAAAACAGGGAAACAGATTTATTCAATCTATTTTTCCTCTGCTACTGTGATGTTGTAATCAAACCCAGAGAGAACAAGGCATCTTGCAGGGGGTGACAAATGACATTAGCGTCTCCACTAACGAAATAGGGCTGGGGCTGCACCCCTGTGAGCCTGGTGCTGTTATGGCACTGATTGCTTAGAGCAGATTGGCACAGAGAAGCCAGAGAATAAGGAAAGTAACCAAGCAGAGACTGGATGCCTCTTTCCTTTCTGATTGGGTTCCTGGTCCACATTAGCAGTTCAAAGGGTAACACTCCTTTGCAATATGGCCGGCATTTTTAATTAAAAGCTAAAAGCAGCATCTCTGCTGGCCAAAGACTTTTGGTTAGAGAGCAATGTGCTTTGCAAGTTGAGCCAGTGCAGTCAGAAGTAAGCAGTGCCGAATTCAGTGGAGTTCACTCCCAGGTCAGTTCACACAGGGTTGCTGTTCTAAGACATTTGAGGACATGCTATGGACTCCTGCTTTTTGTTACCTGTGCACACGTTGACATACTTACTGTCATAAAAAGGCCCTGCTCATCAAAAGCAACCACTACAGTATAGATTGAAATTAAATGTTAGTATTACACCCCACAGACATATGCAATACTACTTAGTCACGCCTTCATCGAGTGTTCTCTGTGGATTCAGAATGCTTAAACGGAGCTGCTGCACACGTGTGTTTCTTCATGCATTTCAGTGGAGGAAGAAACCTCATTTGCACAATTCTTTGCACGAGTGAAGCTGCTTCTGAATAGAAATTGGAATAGTCAGTGGAGGTTTGAGATAATATGGCATGGATCCAACCTAGGTCATACCTCAAGTGCACCTATTGAAATATATGGGATTTAAATAGTAGTGATTAATTTGTCCCACAGACTTCAGCAGATCTATTCTAAACATGACCAAGAGATAATATACACTAGGCATCTTGGCTGGCCTTGTAAAGCCTGATTCACTGTCATTTAATATCACTCCTTATTTCTGACCATTGGAAAAATCCAAAACATCAGACACCTTTCCCAACATGTATCCTTCAAGATGTTTTGAATTAGAGTGGCCATCAACCCTGCTCATTCACCCTGCTCATTCATTAGCCCAAGTGCATTTGGAAGGACCTACCTTGCAGAAAGCTGACAAGTGGCTGTAACAGCCTTATGGCAATCCTTAATGCCCAGCACATGTATGTATTTATCTGTCATCTATTGACTGTCTATCCATCTACACACCCACAGAAGCTCCTCTTATTATTATTTGAATTATAGTGTGATTTGATCCTCAGCAGAAACAATAATCTTCCATCATACGCTCTCCCCCATTCCTTGCAAGATTTCCATTCCAAGATCTCAGCACTACTGCTTGCTTCACTGCTCACCATAAAAAATAAAATCCATCATGCTCTACCCTTGCTCAGGAGATTTAACTATGAGATAGCAGCACGCCTAGTTTAAAATAGAATGGGAGGGAACCCAGAACATCTCAAGGCAGTCCGGAAATATAGCAAAAAGGAAGAAAAATGCCAGTTCTAAAATGGATGGAGAGAACTCTTTTCACTTAGCATTTTCTTCAGGAAAAAGTAGAAAATAAGAAAAGTTGTTCGCTCAAGTTCAGTTTCAAGCCCTTTATACATTTTGCAAATATTTTACCTCTGCCACCTCAGTAGATTAATGTATCATATATACTTATGTGCTTGGAAAGTCCAATTATATAGACATAATAGTTTTCCACTGCCAGTAAGCAGAGAAGAGACCTGAAAGAGATGAGGCAGTGCAGTTCAGGATCAAGGCATTCATAGCACCCGCTGAGACTGGAATACTTTCCTTCCATATATCAGCCATAATATGAATTATTCTAGTTAATTTCTTCAGAATTATTCCAGCTAATAACACTGCCACCCCTCTAGATTTCTAGTTAATTTAAAGGCAAAGGGGGTTTTGTTTTGGCATTTGCAAACTATGTTGAATTCAAATAGGATTGAGCCTGTTTTGCCAAAGGCAAAAGGTTCTTTTTGGATCCAGAAGCAATGTGCACAAAGGTGGATTAAAGTCTAAAGATTTTATTCTAAAACAGGCACTACAATGTAAACCGATATAATAACATGGAAAAGGAACTTCAATACCAAGTTAGCTGGCTTTCCTCTATCAGCCATCAGGACGGCCCCCCTTGCAAGCGACAGGGGAAAAAAGTCCCAACTCTTGGCCGGGGTGCATCACCTTCCTTGCTTGGCTAAATCTCACTCTGGAACTTGCTCAGGCAGGGTCACGAGGCTTCTCTCTCTACCCTAAATCTAAGAGTCAAAAAAGTTAACTAGCCACATCTAGTGTTCCCGGCTCTCACAGTGATAAGCTTCGCTGTTTACTTTCCTGCATTCTAATGCTGTACCATCCCAATTAGCAAGAGACTTCCCTTGCATGCCGAAGGGCCTCAACTGAGTCTCCACAGGTGAGGCAGGGATACAAGGGCAATTGTGGTACAACACCTATTGCCTGGGTATACAATAGTCTTCCAGAAATTTGCCTCTACACAGCCCTAGCTAGCACCCCCCTTTGCTAATATGTAGGCCTAAATTTTGTGCCAAAACAGACTTTTGGAATATATTGCATTAAGCATGCAATCTGCATACTTGCATATGTGAGAAATGGCTCTAATGTACATTTAATTTTCCAATCAAATTGGAACAGAAATGAGCTTGGCTGAAATAATCACCTCAATAGCAAAAATGTCAAGACCAATACTTGCGAAGAGATGACAGATGCCTGTTATCATGACCTTGGTGCTTTAAAGACTTTTGTGTTGGAACTTGTAAAGGGTTCCATCTTCAGTTACTCAGTGCAAATTTTGTAGGCCAGTTTGGGTTTCAGATGGGTGCAATCGTCCCTAATCTAGATCATAAAATAAATACACAAACAAGCAAATATATGCCCAGTGCAATCTTCTGAAAATTGACAGAAAGCCTAGTGTTGGAGGGCATCCCACAGATTACAGCACTTAGCATTCCCAAGCTTCCCAAGAACTTCTAGTATATACCTAACAACCATGCACTAGAACTCATTGGCATTATTCTCATGGTTCAAGTGGAAGAGGTGAGTCAGGTACAATAGCATGATTCAGGTCTTCTAGATCTCCACGTAGATTCTCCTGAAGGTGGACATGCTTTTCAGATGCTGAAGGGGAAACATCTGAGGCAGGAGTTGTTTTAAAGTTGCCGTGCTACTTTAAAAGCTCAATTTAGAGTGGTGATTTTACTGGGTTCTAAAACACCAAGGAGAGACTACACCTGGCTTCTCCAACATGGTGACCCAGGTACTTCCCTTCAGATCCAGCAGGTTCTCTGCCCCTCTTGACTTTTATTTTATACACGAGATCATAAAAAGGAGGCAAAGTGGAATTCCAACCTGCGGAGCTGCCTACATTTCCCAGAATGCCTCTGGACTGCACTTGGCATTCTGGGTCAGGTTTTTCATCTCTGGACATCATCAGTAGCTTTCTGTCAAATGAATGTCATGGTAGAAAACGGTGGGTTCACAAGTCTATCCTGACTTGTCACAAAAGGCAACATAAATGCTTAAATAAATGCAGGTAGAAAAATCTGCTTATCTAACTTCAAATAGGCAAGGGACTTCAGAAAGGGAATTTGGATTCAGATACTTTTATCAGTAGTCTAGATGAAAATCTACATTTTTTAAAAAAATCTCAACTAAAAATCTAGAATAAAAGTCTAAAAATGTGTGGCATGGAGAAAGGGAATAGGGAGACATTTCCCCTTCTTATAATCCTAAAACCCAAAGGGATGATTCCATGAAACTGACTGGCAGGAAATTCGGGACTAATAAAGGGAAGAACTTCTTCATACAGCTTATTGTTAAACTATTGAATTCACTTCCACAAGTGATGGCTGCTAGTTTGGGTAGTCAAAGAAGGAGAAGAAGAAATAAACAGAGGATGAGGCTCTAAAATGGCTATTTGTTCTGATAGCTATACGCTACATTCTGTATCAGAGGCAATCTGCCTTGATGCACTACACAGGAAGCCTGGGTGGGTGGGGCCTGCTGCCCTGCTTGGGGGTTTCCCACAGGCAGCTGATTGGCTTAGTGAGCAGAAGGCTGGACCAAATGGACCTTGGCCTGATCCTGCTTGGCTGTTTGTATATCATTATATATTATGTTTGCAACTACCCTAAGAAGTTGGCTGGGCTGAGAGAGTGATTACATCAAGATCATTTAGTTAATTTCATGGATGAGTAGGGATTTGAGCTGAGGCATCTCTAGACTATGTGTCCTGACTAAAGAAGCCATATGCACGATTTTTCAGGAAAAAGCCATTTTGGCCCCAGTTCTTGGGAGCTTTTCACAGAAACTCACACTTCTTCCCTGATCGACTGGTAATGTTGTGAAATAGGCTTAGCTGGAAATGTTGATGTTTCCCTCCCCATCCTCCTTCACACATTCAAGCAAATCTTTCTCTTCCAGTCATCAGGCCAGCAAACCCCACTTGCTCCTCACCTTGGATCAATGGTCTTCTCGCTTTTGAGAACCATCTGCTCTTCATGCTGTTGCAAAACTTGAGCCCCGATGCAAACTGCTGTCCTGCACATTCAATTTTCCCTCTGGCACCTGCACTGGTTGTGAGGACTGGGATGTGGGTAGCTGACAGAGGTGGACAGAATGCACTAATGAGGGTGGGCCTCATAGTTAGATGCTGGTAGTGTGGTCCATGGTCAGAACAAGGCAACTGTGCACTATTGTACAAGAGATGGCACAGTTCAGAAACAGTACTGTGGTCCAAGACCTGTGGTAGGGAAGCAGTCACACAAAGGTGGTTGAGGCCACAGGGACAGAGTGGGACCAAACTGGAACAACGCAGGGACTAACCAGAGCTAGGCAGGAGCAAATGGAGCAAGCAAGAACACACAGGAACAGAGCAGGAACAGACTGGAGCATGTAGGGTTGAGCAGGAGCAAACAACAACAAATGGGAACAAGGCAGGAGCAAGCTTCAAGGTGTGGTGATGCGGAAGGCCAGAGTCATGGAAACAACATGCATTGCTATGGCCTTCCAGGACCCCAGCTTCACTGCATGATTGCCTTTCAGATGCTTGCAGGGTGGCCAGGCTCTCATCCTGACATTGATCCACTGGAATAAGCCAATCACATTGCTCCTTTTCTCTTGTGCTTCTTGCCCATCACAGCTCATGATTCCCTACCTCTGATGTCTCCTCTGGAAGCCCAAAATCACAGCACTAGTTCAAGGGAGAAAAGGAAGGGAGGGAGGGAGGGCATGAACATGAAGTTATAGAGCTCCTGTTCAGAGTGAGTTTCTGCTGCAAAAGAACTTGCAACTCTGCTGCAAGAGTTGGAAAACCACCACATTGGAACCAACCAGGAAGTGCCCTTGCCCTCAGGTCTTGCAGTGAAGAATGCTGCACTAGATGAAAATTGGTTGGCGTGATGCCTCTGGAATTGTAGTAGGGATTGATATGGCATACTTTAATTAATTGCTTAGTTCTAAATGTTGGGACTAAAACAGGCAGTTGCTCTTGGCACACATCCCCAGGGCATTCTGATCTGGACTCAGAAGGAGAAGAAGAGGAATGGTGGGAGATGATTCTGAATGTGGGCCAACTCCATGTTTGAGATGAGAGAAATGGAGGTGCTTATCTCAAAGCCAGGCTCCCCAGGTATTCCAGCAGTTTCTGAGAATTACCAGATGTGCAGCTATTGGGAGTGGGATTGGGACAGGGGAGTTTCTTAGAGACAGACGGACCAGGTATGGCTCTCAACCCCATGACACAATGTTGGCAAAGGAGGTCTATTCGATTAGAGGGTTCGTGTGCAGAGAGGTGTGCTTGTTCCCAAAAGCCCCCTCCCAAAGGATTGGGCCCCAACAGACTTATAGGGAGTGCTCCTAGAAATAAATGCTTGACTGGGTTCAATGAACAACTCCATGCATGCTCGGAGATTCCTTCTGGGTGATGGTGCTTCTTGAAAACACTTTGTGAAGAAATAACTTTTTGCAGATAAAGGTCTGTGGCTTTGAATGTGCAAAAGGAGGAAACCTAGCTCACATTTATTTATTATTCATTTATTATTTGCATTTAGATGCCACCCTAATAGCCCAGAGGGCTCTCTGGGTGGTTTACAACGTTAAAACCCACCGATCCTAAACAAATAAATAAATTGGCTATACCACGACTGTATTACAACTCACAACACCATCTTTCTTTCTTACATTTATTCACTATCCCACATCTAAAAGGTTTCCAGAGCAGTGAACAATACAAGATTTGAAACAACAAAAAGATATTGTTGTTTTAGATATGAAAAATCAGTAAAAACAGTGAAATCAAAATAGTTTCTAGGGACTGTTATGAGAACAGATTGATCCTTATTCTCCCATTTTGCACTCACTTTTTCCCAGTTCCTTGCCAAACCTCCTCCTGCTGTTCAGTGATATTTCAGTGACATTGGCAGACTTTATATGCAAGAAGGTCTTTCCTGGAATGAGGAAAGGCATTGGCTTTTCAGCCTTTTCCTTTCTCTTCACATGTCTATGATGGTGTTTTCGTTCTCCTTGGATGTGTGCCTGCCAAAGAAGGAAGGAAGGAAGGAAGGAAGGAAGGAAGGAAGGAAGGAAGGAAGGAAGGAAGAAGGAAGGAAGGAAGGAAGAAAGAAAGAAAGAAAGAAAGAAAGAAAGAAAGAAAGAAAGAAAGAAAGAAAGAAAGAAAGAAAGAAAGAAAGAAAGAGAGTTTTCCCTATACAGGACAGGACACCTGGGGCCTCCTAGCTATATATTTCAGTAGGGAATAGAAATGGAAGTTGCAGGACTTATATCACTAGTCACAGGATATAAATGTTGCAACATGTGGTGAAAATGCCTTTGAAAATGAAGACAAAGTCATAACATACATGGCATAAATGAAATTGTTGGGCTTTTCTCACCAGGTCTCATTTATCATGAAACTGATACAATTGAGTCAGGTTTTTGATTTCACAAAGGCTTTGTCTAAGCTATTGGTATATGAGAGACAGGGGGAGGAGAAAAGAAAACATCGGCAGTCTCTGTACTTTATAAGATTACTTGTTTGGGAGTTTATGTGAGGAGGAAATAAATGGCCGTGGTAGGGGCAGTGCAGGATCCCAGTTTTGGTGGGCTCTTGCGTAAGAGACCCTCCAAGGGCCCCCACCTTAAGTGAGTCTACTTCTCATCACCAGGGCCACTGGCTCCTCCACCACTTTGTCTTTCCCATCAGTGATCCACCTGCTTGCTCGAAAGACAGAGCAACTGTGGGCAAGAAGGCAGGAGCAACTTCAAGTAGGGGCTCCCCTCTGTCTGGCACTGGCCCACTCAGCTGCACTGTGTTTAGTCTCCAAGCAACTGTGGCACCAGAAGGATGAGCTGCCTTCTGCTTGGCCCCTCTCCAGTCAGCAGAGCTGATCTTTAGCCTGAGTTGCAGCTGTCAGCCCAAAGGGGTTGGTCATGGCTGGGCAGGATGGGTGCCAGCACAACCAGCTGCCAGAAGCACTTGGCTGACAGGCTCTTGGAAAGAGTGACAAGGGTTTCTTGCCATTCTTGCTGAGCAGCTCTTCAGCAGTTGGGCCATTGCATGGCTTGTCATGTTGCCAAGGATCAGTTAAAAGAGCAAACCCTGGGGTGACTCAGACAAAGCCATGCCCTGCTGGGGTGGCTTATAGGTCCACCCTGAGTTTACTGAATAGAACAAGCCCTTCTGGTTTATGAGCTTGTTGGGTTATGTGAACCCAGGCCCCGTGTTTCCAATTCATGAGTGCAATTCATAGGAGCAAGAAAGGATCAAGGACATTTAGGGAATCCTGAAGACTCGGAATCAAAAGCTGTACACAAGTAGCCTGGATGGTCAGCCTGGAACAAGTTTGAATACTGTTACAGAAGTACCCAAGGAGCAGGAGGAAGTGCAGGGGGAAATAATGAGCAATAATGTACTTTATTAACAGTCTACTTTCTCTATTATTGTGATTGTGACTCTTCCTTTAAAAAGAAACAAAAATTAAACAGAAAATGTTTCATTTCAGCTTAATCAATCTAATGTGTTAACATATACATAATTTTCCCTTTCTTCATTTACACTGGCAGCAAGGTGATGATGATGGTGGTGGTGGTGGTGGCGGCGGCGGCGGTAACTTCATTGTCAGCATAGTTTATAATCAAAGAGTTAATGCTACAAAGTTTTCATTTATTGCCTAGGTGTCGAATTTACATGAGGGGGAGATGAACTTCTTCCTTTCCTTCTCACTCATTTAGATTATATCATATTATAATATAATTTTTATATCTGCCAGCCTAGCGGATCAGTATGATCAACACCTCTTGGTAATAAACAGATGCAAACTGTTGATAAAAAGAAGAAAAAGATGAGCATGCAGAACCTTCACTCCACCCCTTTTTGCAAGAACGTAAGAAGTGCACTCTTGGTTCAGGCTGGCCCTCCTCTGCTTGCCCTGGGCTCCAAGACACCAGGCAGTCTTTTGCAAGCACTTCACAACTAACAAGAAGGTGCAGCGCTAAAAGCCCCCTAGCAAGCTGAACTGTAGCCTCTGCATACGTAAAAAGTTGTTGAGTGTCGAACCCAATCTAAAGACTTCCCTCTGACCCTTCCCTTCCGTTCCTGCTCTGGACTGCACCCTCCAAGTGGTTCCTGCTGATGGTGAGCCAGCCTGCTGGACCCACAAGCAGCAGCTCATCTCTCCTGACATCCCATCCTGGGGTCAGGGGCTGGGCCTGGTCACAGCTCCCCTCCTCTTCTGAGCCCCCTTTCCCAAAATATGACTGCTCTCATGAACACCCTGGGAAGCTGCAGACAACAACCTGGATGGAGGATCTGTACTCCATAGTTTAGGGGTTCCCATTTCTCAAAATATCCAACAATCTTTTATTGTGCTCTCATTGGAGCTGCACTGAATTGTGCTTAAGGTACCCTAAGTGAAGTATGAGGAACTTAAGGTTATCAGAAGTCCTGGTTAATTTCCTCATTGATTCCAGGGAATATACTTTTCTTCCACTTTAGCCATGATTGCTACAGTCCCCATTAATTCTGGGACTGAGTTGCTAGAAAAACCCTGTTCTCCTCACAGAGCTGCAATTCCCAGAATGGTTTGTCAGTCCATCCTCTTCCCCAGGAACTCTGGAAACTGTACGGCTGTGTGAGGAATAGGAGTCCACCGATGGCACTCCGTACCCTGGCAACCGAAGGTCCCCAGGATCCCTTGGGGAAGGAATGGCTGTTGGAAGTGGGATAAAAGTGCTCTAAATGTGGGTGCGGGGGGGCAGTTTGGGGGCAGCAAGGGCAGAGGCTGAGGAGCAGAAGCTGACCGTGAAGGAAAGGGTCGCAGAAGACACGTGTGTATGCCTGGTGGGCCTCTCCATCTAGGGAGTTCCCTGGAACTGCTGGGAACTCTTGGCAAAGCACCCCTGTTCTGAATGCATCAATTCAGGACTCCAGTACAGCCGAACTCACCACCCCCAAAGCAGCGGAATTAAGTCTCTTGTGAGGCGGTGGGGAAGGACTGTGGCTCCGGCTTCAGGGATCCAGCAATCCACTTGAGGGCTCCCTTTAAAAAAGTGGGGGTGTGCCAACCCCCTGAGGGCCTCCTCCACTACATCCTTGATCAGGCTACCTGAAAGAACACCTTCACCCATATGAGAATTCCTAAGTCTTAAGAACTTTGGGAAAGACCTTTCTTGTGATGCTGTCAGTTTCAGGGGAATTGTTGGTGGCAACAAAACAGAAAGCCTTTTTGTTGGCTGCCCCGGCAGTGGAACTCCGTGCCAAGGATGCTAGATTAGCAAAAGGCAAAGACATTTTTATTCAAGACCTGTGCTGTGGATATTCTGTTCCTAATCATGCTTTAATTTTTTGGTTTATTTTGTTAATCAAATTTTATGTATTATTGTAAACCTCCTCAAGATCCATCTTTTTCAGGCGAGACAGATCAACCAATCGTTACATTTTTTTAAATTTTTGTAGACATGCATAAGATTATATGGTTAATTCTGTGAAAGGGTTTGTGCATTGGAAATAGTAGTTTTTCATTAGACACCACATGTAAAAAGGTTATAGTATTGGTGTTTTTTTTTAAGTAAGGAAAAGGGTTCTGGAATACTTTACAGCATGAGGCCACCATGGATTCCCTCATGTGGCCTGTAGAAGAGCTTACCTAGTAGTTAAATTGACCAGATGGATTTGGATGGCTCAGACCTGAACTGATCAGCCTTCAAACACTGCATTGGAAGCTGGCTTTCTGACTTCCTTGTTCTGCTGATCAGCAGAATTCTACCCTGGATTATAAATAAGATACTCAGAAGTAAGCATCACAGAATTCAGTAGGACATCTTCCAAGGTGAACATGTGTTGGTTTGCCAGCTGAAAGAATATCCTGTTGGCTGTGTGAACCAGTGACAGCTATTTACATAAAGCAGTGTGTACATCAGGTGACAGGACCAACACTTCTGTTATATTACAGTTTCAAGGAGAGAGAGATATATATAACAATGTGTGAAATGAGTAACAGAATATAATGAAATGGTCACTGATATTTCCCATTCTTTGCTTTACCTATTAAGGTCAAATTGTGCTTTTTAAAAGATAGCAAATGCTTAACAAGACTCCTGGTAGACTTTTCAGCTACTGTTAAGTTAAATGCAAGATTCTTGATAAAAGCTGTTGTGGATGAAATGGGTTATAGGTACAGATCAGCATAATCCATCCATGGGCCTGTTTGTGGATAATCACAAATCCAACCAGAGTATGACACTTGTAGTTTGGATCTCTGAATTAGAGCAAATATATAACAGCGCAGGGGGTTAGTTAGCTGTCTTTCTTTTTGCATTTTAAAGCAATGGAGGAAAGGTTTGCAAAAAGGAATTATTGCAATTGCCAGAGTGGTATATATTGTTCAAACACATCAATACATTCATGGGGTATGCATCCACTTTATTAACTTAAACTAATCTGGGAGACTACCCAGGAATTCTAATGGCCTGGGGGCCATCCTGAATTTTCTAGCCAAGCCTGGATCTGCACCCAATCCAACATCCTTCCTAATTAATACCAAAACCAATAAAAAATACCAAATGCTGGGTTGGGAGAGGTGGGATTATATTAGCAATTTTCCTATGCTTGCATTGATTCCTTATGTGGCATGCACAAGGTTTGTGCATTTCACTCAATCAATCATCTTGTGGTTGGAATAATGGAAATCCCTTCTGGGCATCTTGCTGTCACAATTGTAAGGCGTACTTAGAAGTGGGCATTTGTGATACTTGACGGTGTAATGATGTATGAAAGGATTGGTGGGGACTGCAGTCAGTTTTCAAATAAAATTCAGTGGATGAGAACAAGATTTGTTTTGTTGTGCATGCACCACGTGTGTGTGTGTGTGTTCTCTCATTCTATTTAGATTGATGGGGAAGAAAGCATATGAATCTAGCAGGTTAGAGATGCATGTAGCACCTATGTCTTTTCTGCTTTAGAGCAGCCATCTTCAGTCAGATGTGCTGAAATGATAGACACTGTAGCTCAATCAATCTAGGAGGCATAAGGCTGAAGAAGGCTCCTCCAGAGAAAACACAAGGGTCTCAGTCCAGGTCAGGTGCCTATCGTGGGGCATAGGTGGGCTTGAAACTTTCCCTGCCCTTGCTGCAGTCCCAGACAATACCACCCCCTGTGCTGTGATCCTGATCATTCTCTACTGATCACACTGGTTTCTAGTTTCATTGTTTTAAATGTCTATTAAAGGCAAGGGCACTTTTAATTTCAATGCAAGTTTGGTCCTACATCCCCTGGGATGAGACGATGATGATGGTCTGTCCTCATTTGTGCCTTTTGGAAATGCCTCGTCAAACTGTAGTCAGGGTGAATTCCTAAATTTGACATTCTCCAGAATTCAGCTCAGAAATCCAAGAATTCAGGATGTCTAGAAGATAAATCTTGAAAGGACAGGAGTTATGCATCATGTTCCTAGCCTCTGTGCACAGATATGCGAATTGTGCAATCCTGTGTTTTTGCCCAGAAGAAAGTCCAGCTGAGTTCAGCAGACTTACTCCTATGGAAGTGGGAAGAACATTGCATGGAGTGCATTAGCAAGTCTGCCATTGCCTGTATTGAGTCCTCCAGCGCATTACATTTTATAAGGCACTCTGGTTCCAAAGTTCACTGCTCTGGTTCCAAAGTTCACTGGTTCCAAAGTTCACTCTGGTTCCAAAGTTCACACACATAGCCATGCCCTACCTTGGCAGCTTACCTCAGTCCTCTCATTCCAGTTCATGGTCATAAAACCCATTCTGCTCTGGCTGAGTCTTGTCTCCCACTTTTCAGACCACATAGCCAATCATTCCTGCTATGCTAGTCCTTCTCAGCATAAAGCAGCAACAACAGTGCTGATAAACTACTAGTGACTGGATCGCATTTTTATTTGTGTACTTCTTACCTCTTCCACTAGGTTGACCTTTGTAAAACTCCAAATTGAGTGTACATATGCACATATACACCCTCTCGTCTTCTCCCTACCCACTGAAAATAGCATTTCATGTGTGAGATAAAGAAGGCTGTGACAAAGGAAAACTTAGGGTGTGATACATACCTTAGATTTTCAGTGACACACACAAACACACAAATCTTTGGCTTTTCTTTGACCAAACTGAAAAGTGCTAAACTTACACTGAGCCATATGAAAGTGACAAAGGGATATACTATAGTTTTATTTAATCTTACAGATCAATTGAAAATGCCCCATTCTGGAATACAAAAGTGAATTGGAGTACACATTCTCCAAAAATGATCACAAATTCCCAAACATGCATTCAAGATTTTTAAAAAAAAAATAATGTTCACAGGCCATCGGCCTGAGGGACTGATAAGGCTGTGCTCAGCCGTTGGCAGTGCCAACGGTGCCACATTAAGTGCGACACGGCAAGGGCATCGTCCCTTGTCTGCGTCCCTTAGCTGCGACCCGGGCTGTCCAGAGCCTCCCTGAGACACAGAGGTTTGTTTGTTTTGTTTGTGCTTTGCTGTGCTGTGCTTTGTTTTTCTTCCAATTTAAATTTAAGTTTACTTTACCTTGTGTGTGTGTGTGCAAGTGGGTTTTTGTCTGGGAGAACTCGACAAGTGAGAGAAACTGCAGGACAGACAAGGCAGGGGAGCAAGGTCAGGTCTCGGAAGGGATCCCAGTGGCGGACCAGGAGATGGCCTTGGCGGGAGTCATGGGTGTTGCTGTCCGCTGCGAGAGCTGCGACATGTTCACCCTTCTCCCCCAGGAGAGGCAGGGATACACTTGCCCTCAGTGGAAGATGGTGACCCTGCTAGAAGAGGAGGTGAGGTGCCTGAGGGCCGAGAGAGCTCTCCAGGCCCCCCCAGAGCAGCCCTCCTCTGGACAGAGGGTTGAGGGAGAGACCATGGGAGGAACAGCTGCAGAGACATGGAGGTATGTCACCCACAGGAGGAGGAAGCCAGCACGGCCTCCTCCTCCTCCTGGCACCAATCTGGAGCTGGGAAGCAGGTTCTCTCCGCTTGAGGGGCTGGGGCTGAGGACTCGGGGGACCAGCAGGACCCCCAGCCTGGGACATTAGGAGGCAAGGGGGGCGCTGCAGGAGAGGCGAGGATCAGGGCACGGCTGCCCACCAGCACCGGGAAGGTATGGCGGCGGGTGATTGTTGTTGGGGACCCCCTGCTGAGTGTGCCGCCCCAACCTGGAGACAAGACAGGTTTGCTGCCTGGCAGGCACACGCATCCGGCATGTGAAGGACAGAGTGCAGTGTCTTGTTCACTCCAGGGGTCACCAGCTGCTCCTGGTGATCCATGTGGGCACAAATGATGTGGCCAGGCAGGGTGTGGTTGGGAGCACCAGGGACTTTGAGGCCTTGGGGAAGAAACTCAGGGAGCAGAAGGCCCAAGTGGCCTTCTCGTCAATCTTACCTGTCCGGGGATTTGGGCCAGGAAGGGACAGGAGGGCCTCCAAGGTGAACGACTGGCTTAGGGTGTGGTGCCAGAAGGAACGCTTCGGGTTCCTTGACCACGGCACTCATTTTCTTGCCAATGCACTTCTGGCAAGGGACGGGTTACACCTCACGAGGATGGGGAAAAGGTCCTTTGGAGATGCTCTAGCGAGCTACGTCCGTAAGACTTTAAACTGAGCCGGGGGGGGGTTCAGGCCCCCCAGTAACGTATCTGCACTGGACAAGTGTCGGGGGAGGATCAGGGCTCTGGGAGCAGGGCTTTAGAGATACTGCAGGGACTGACAGGACTCCTACAGAGAGGGGCCAGGTATCAGGGAGGATGCGAGGAAGAAGGAGGCTGGGAACCCAAGGAAAGGAAGCGGTGGGAAGGAGTTGGGGTGCATGTACACCAATGCTAGGAGCACGGGTAATAAGCAGGAACAGCTTGACGCTCTCCTGGGAAAAGGAGGGTATGACCTGGTGGGAATCACAGAAACCTGGTGGGATGAAAGGCAAGTCTGGAATGTGAACATAGAAGGGTATCACCTTTTCAGAAAGGACAGGAAGGGAAAGAGAGGTGGGGGCGTGGCTTTATATGTCAGGGAAGGGATAGGATGCAGTGAGATAGAATGCAGCACAGATGGGGATTCGGTAGAGGCAGTCTGGGTGTAACTTAGGGGTTTTGACAGGGAAAGAGACCTGACAGTGGGGGTATGTTATCGCCCTCCAGGTCAACTTGAGACCCTGGATGGTGTCCTGATAGGGCAGATTCTAAGGATATCTCTGTGGAGGGACATAGTAATTCTGGGAGATTTCAATCTCCCGGATATTACTTGGGAGACACACTTGGCGGTGACAGCCAGGCAGGTCACATTGCTTCCTAGAAGCTATAGAGGGAGGGTTTTTCACACAGAGGGTCCGAGAGGCGACGAGTGAGGGAAACATCCTTGACTTGGTCTTGACCAATAGGGAGGAGCTGATAGATGAAGTACAGATTAGGGGAGCTCTGGATGTGAGTGATCACTCCTTCCTTTGCTTTGAGATCAGGGGACTGGGAATGTGCAGCAGGGCGAGCACTAGAAGCTGGGACTTCAAGAGGGCCAACTTTGGCCAACTGAAGGCCAGACTGTGGAAAGTCTCCTGGGATAGGTTACTGGAGGGTAAGCAAGTTGAGGAGGGGTGGATAGCACTCAAAAGGGAGGTTTTGGAGGTGCAAGCCTTGATGATACCTCTAGTCAGTAAGGTAGGGAGGCGGAGGAGAGTGCCGCCATGGATGCGAAAGGAGGTGGTTAGAGGGATTAGATGAAAGAGGAACCTTCGTAGGAAATGGGTACTGGGGCAAATAGACAAAAGGGTATACCGGGGGGAGGAGGCCCGTTGCAGAAGGATTCTTCACAAGGCTAAGGCTGATTACGAGCTGAGACTCGCCAAGAATATCAAGAGCAACAAAAAGGGCTTCTTTCAGCATGTAAATAGGAAAAGGAAGGGGAGACAAGTGGTGGGACCACTAAATAAGGAGGAAGGAGATCCAGTGACTGATATGAGGGAACAGGCACAGATGCTAAATGACTATTTTGCCTCTGTGTTCTCCCCAAAGCAGGATGGGGGATATCCGCATAGGAGATTAGATGAGGCTGGGGACTTAGGGGCACAGATCAGAGTCACCCCCCTTGAAGTCGAGGGGCTCCTCAGGGCATTGGACATTACAAAGGCGCCAGGCCCTGACGGGTTACACCCGAGAGTACTTAGAGAGTTGGCAGGGGTTCTCTCACGCCCGCTGGCCTCCATTTTTGAGGCCTCGTGGAGAACGGGTGAAGTTCCAGAGGACTGGAGGGTGGCATCGGTGGCCCCAATTTTCAAAAAGGGTAGTAGGAAGGACATGGGGAATTATAGACCGGTTAGCCTTACGTGCATTGTAGGAAAAACAATGGAAAGGCTCAAAATAGAGAGAGATCTAGTGATGAGATAGGGAAGGGAGGCTGACAGCCACACAACATGGCTTCCGCAAAAACAGGTCCTGCCAGACAAACCTTGTGGAATTCTATGACAAGGTTTCAAGATGGAGGGGATGCAGTGGATGTGGTATACCTGGATTTCAGCAAGGCCTTTGACAAAGTGCCCCATGATATCCTGGTGGAGAAACTGAGGCGTTTTGGGATACATCAAAGCACTGTCCGGTGGATTAGGGCATGGTTGATTGACCAAAAGCAGAAGGTAACCATTAGTGGGGAATCATCAGGATGGCAGCCAGTGACAAGCAGGGTCCCCCAGGGCTCTGTCCTGGGGCCGATCCTGTTTAATCTTTTCATTAACGACATGGAAGAAGGGGTGAACAGTCTGCTGATCAAATTTGTAGATGACACTAAAGCTGGAGCAGTGGCCCCAACTGAGGAGCAGATACTCCAAAAGGATCTGGACAGACTATGGAATTGGGCAGGACACAAGATGGCGTTCAATGTGGATAAGTGCAAGGTCTTGCACTTGGGGCATAAGAAAAGCTGTCATAAGTACAGGTTAGGTGACAAGTGGCTGGAGAGCAGCACTTGTGAAAGGGACCTCGGGGTGCTGGTTGACTGCAGGCTAAACGTGAGTCAGCAGTGTGATGCGGTGGTCAAGAGGGTGAATGCCACCCTTGGTTGCATAGCCAGAAGTGTGGCTTCTAGATCAAAAGAGGTATTACTATCACTCTACATAACTCTGGTGCACCCGCTACTGGAGTATTGTGTTCAGTTCTGGGCCCCTCTTTACAGAAAGGATATAGCCAGGTTAGAGTCAGTGCAGCGTAGGGTCACAAGGATGGTGGCCAGTTTGCAGGGGATGGGGTATGAGGCAAGACTGAGGGAACTGGGTCTCTTCAGCCTGGAGAAGAGGAGACTCAGAGGGGATCTGTTGGCGACATACAGGTATGTGCGGGGATGTCACATGCAGATGGGTATAGACCTGTTCTCCCCTGCAGAGGAAGGCAGGACGCGCTCCAACGGAGCAAAGCTCAGGGAATCAAGGTTCAACTTGGATGCCAGGAAGCACTTCCTGACAGTCAGGACCCCGAGGGTGTGGAATGGGCTTCTACGGGAGGTCGTTGAGGCCCCATTGGTGCGAGTGTGCAAGGATAGGCTGGATGTGCACATGGTGGGCATGACGTAAGTGGAGCCAGCTGGTGCCTGATGTCAGACTAGATGTCCTGGGAGGCCGCTTCTGACTTGCTCTGTTTCTATGTTTTTTTAAAAATGTACTTTTTCATGCTTTGTTCAAAAGAAGAAAATGGTTTTTGTTTGGGAAAAAAATGGACACTTTTCCCATTCAAAGGAACCAAAAGCACGGGAAGGATTTTGGGGGTTGGGGAGAAAAAGAGGGGATGAGTCAGATAAAGCGTCAATATGACACTTGGAGAATGTTGGTGAATGTGAGCATGCCAGGTTCTAACCATAGAGGATGTTGGCTGTAGTGAGAGCAGTGTTCCAATAGCTTGGGGGAACCAGTGGCCTTCACAATGCCCTGGCCTACCTTAAAGTTGAAGTGATAAGGCCATTGAGTATTGCCAGAGTATTCTTACATTAAGCTGCTGCATTTGTACTTGAAGCCAACGCAAGTTTGTACTCAGAAAGCCAAAGCAGTCTTAGCATCTCTGGCCAAATTTCACTTGCTCTCTACGTCAGTGAAAGTCGAATGTGTACTTATTCAACAAAAGATTCCCTCTGTGCTTAAATAGGTCATGAGAATCTCAGACTGTTCAACCATGATTTCATGTTCTCCCTCAACTGTAGGGATACCAGCTCTTTCTGACAAGCTTCAGGGCTGTTCCCAGCAATGCCACAGTTCAGAAATAACATGCCAGGAAAGGATGAAGTATACAGGGGCTTTGAGGCAGATGATAAACAGTAAATTTTAACTGGGTGGTTGAGTTTTATAGAGCCTGCATTTTTAAGCAAGCCTAAAAGGCTTTGGCTTATTTCCAGCTCTTCCAAACTGAGCCCTCGAACACACTTTATCAACTAAGCCTTAAGGTGAAACTGCTTCTACCAAACAGAGCCTTCCAAGAGAATTATGTTGTGTGATGGTTTTCTTTCTACTGTTGTTACATTTCATAAATAGATAACCACAATTCAAGAATGTTCTTTCCTTTTCCTTGGCCAGAAAATCACACCAGAGTTGTTTATATAGCTGATTCCAAGGCAAATAAAAAAAAAATTCTAAACATATCTAATCAAAATAATAAGGGTTATAAGAGTATTGAATCACCTTTTGGACTTTGCTAATACCTTGAAGTATTAGCCAGGAAGGAGTTTTCCTCTTCACCTTCTACCTAATCCTTTTTAAAGCAGGGCTCATACCTGCAATACATAGAAACAGAGTGAATCAGAAGGGGTCTCCTGGGCCATCTATTCTGACCCCCAGCGCCAGTCGACTCCACTCATGAAGTACCTACCATGAGTATGTTTTCTGTCACTGAACTACGGACCAACCTCTGCTTCAGTAGTAGACAACATGGTGTCCTTGGACATGTTTCTTGGTGTCTTTCAAGGTGTTCTGCACCTCCTATTTTTATGATTATAATTAATTAGTAATATGATTAATGTGCTGCACTTCTTACTGGCAGCTGGGATCACTTGAAAGCAAAGCACAATCTTCTAGATGTCCCTGCTTTTCCCTTGAATACCTCTGGGCCCCACACCCTTCAGAAATAAAATGGGGGCAGCTACAGGATGGCACATTGGTGCATGTCCATTCTGAGGAGGTCCATTGTCATTTCTCAAATGGCCACATAGGCAGGCAGCCCAATAAAGGTTGCCTATAAGCTCTCTGATTTGATTTCCAGCTCAACAACTAGCTTGCTGGTGGAGAACTGCTTTTTCTGAAAGAGAGAAAAGAATTAAAGATATTAATGATAATTTAAATTGGAGATGCCATGGATTACAGAGTGGCTTTTTTGTGCTCCACCACTGAGCCACACCTCATCTTCCATAAGACTAACATAGGGAGAAGGTCTTAGGAGAGGGAGAATCAGGGCAGATCAAAAAATAAAATGAATAAAATAAATAAAAGGCAACAAGAGAGAAAGCCTATAGTTTAATGGCAGAATTTAGAAGTGGGGTGATTTAAAAGGAAGCACCCTGTTGTTCTTGGGACCAATGCATAGGGCTATTTCAATATTCTATAGTCACCTGCATCCACATTTTATAGCAGGAATGTGCAAATATTGGCTTTTGGACTCCAACATGCACAATTCTTTTTTTAAGCAAGTAACCATGACTTAAAGGAATGCTGTCATCTTGAAAATGATTATATCTGAAGATGGTGTACTTACAGCTTCTATTGATTAATGTAACTGACAGATGTTGGAGAAATCTATTTCCACAGGCTGTTTATTTTGTAGTGTAGACTCTCATTATGGCATTACACTGATAGCCTGGAGCTCCTCTATTTGTTTCTGAAGTATGGATGTTTTCAATTGACTGGAAACCCCATGATACTGCTTTAAAAATTGAGCAAGTGATGGCTACATCTCATGGGGATGTGGTATTCTGCAGTCTCCAGTGACACAGTTAAGCCCACCCTTCAAGTCCCTTTGCAATACTGAAAAAACAGTTGCATCAAAATACTGTAGCTAGAAGCTCCACATGACCAGCTTTTCATGTGATATCAAATCATGGAAAATGGGAAGCTGTTTTACAATGAATCAGACCACTGCTTCCTTCAATGTAATATTCTTTACAGCAGCCTGCCCCGCCCTGTAGCCCTAAAATTTTCAGCATTTCTTGGTGGTTGGGCTTGACTTATGTTGTGGCTACCAGGTTGAGAAAGACCCACACTGGTTCTCCAGAATGTCAAACATAATCTTTCCCCAGTGAAACTGGAATATTGAAGAGAGCCTGAGATCCTTTTTAACACTAAGCACATGGTCTATAGTAGCCCATAGTAAAATTCTGGGATCTGTAAGGTGACTCTCAGGGAGAATTCCCACTAGAGCACTTTCGTACATATTAAGATTAATACCAGACAGAATGAACAAGACAGGACAGGCTGTAAAATTCGTCAGAAGAGATCCAGGCTACGAAGGCAGAACCAGTGTGAAGAGGACAGTTTGGGGAGCCTGCCATGTGCTGCATGAGTGAACTAGGCATGACAATGATGTGGAGAAGAAACCTTGTGTGGGAGAAGAGACTCAAATATCCAGCAGGCTTCCAACACTTCATTAGGAAGCTCCCTAGAGGAGCATGCAACTTCTGCGCTATCTTGTCTCTCACCACAGTACTGGGACACCTTCATGAGATGAAAAAGAGCGACTTTGCCAGAGATGCATGGGAAAAACATCTGCCTTCCCAGCTGAACACCCATGTGGGCTGTGGAGATGAAAGAATATCCAGTTCTTGAAATGAACCAACTACAGACATGCCCTAGCAAGTCCTGGAAGTCTCACACATACCTCAATTAAAAACAAGAACAAATCCATGTGGAGACTGAGAAAACTCACCTTGTTTAAAATCAAACAATTGCTTCATAGCTTAGGCTATAATGACACAAACCAGTTGTTGTTCTTTTGTTCTTTTAAAGAAAAAAATAGTTGAAAATGTGCAAGCTAGAAGTCCCAAACAGCTCCTGATGGAACCACTGATTCTACCTTCATCCTGTTTCAATTTAGGAAGCACACCAATCTTCCACATTTAATAGGTTTTCAGAGAGCTGTTGCTTTTAAAAGAAAGAAGGACCAGGGATATGACTGGCACTACCTACTCTGGAAGAACAAAAGTAAAATAAAATAATGAAATGTCATGTAACTAAATGAAGCACTGCCGATCTGTGTAAGACAATTCATATACAGTTCCCAGCACAATTAGATTTCATATAAATAGCTAAGGGTGAACAGAGGATGGCCCTTCCTCTCAGTCTTGCAGTACAGTCAAAGGGGTTTGCTTTGTGTTCTCTGAAAAACAATGGTGGCAGCAGCTAACAACATCATTGGCATCTGGGGCATCTTTCATATTATTATTTTCACCGCACTGACTCTGGGCTTACAAGATAATTATCTATCAGATTTCCTGTGCTTCAGTGAATGCAGGTCATGCAGCAGAGTGAAATTTGCACCCAATGTGTTTGTGACAGTGGTTAATTTCAAAAACAAATGAAGGGAAGGAGGGAGGGGGACCAAGAATATCCTGCTCAATCAATAATGCTCAGTTCAGGCAATGTAATATTACAGCAATGCTTGCTACGGTTTGTTTCTTCAGTGTGCCAAGCACTGAATCTGGAGGCAGCTCATAAAAGCAACATGCAGAATCACAGATCCGGTTGATAATGATGATGGAGACCTGAGATAAGATTATACGCAGACTTGATTTACACATAATTAATTAACCCATCAATTAATATATTTAATTAATTAACCCATGATTTGGCCCAGTTACATGCCATTGCCATTTTGAATGTGCATCCTCTGAGCTGTCCAATTGGAGGTCATAACCAGACACTGTGGATACTCATGGGGGAAATAACCCTCCACTGACCTAGGGACTAGTAAGTACAGCTGTATGTCAGCTATATATCATGATACATGCCATATAACAGTCCAAGATTTATTTTTTTTAATTTATTTTACAAATTTGTATGCTGCCCCCTCGCAAACAAGCAAACAAGTTGTTATGTGGCTAACAACATATGAAAATACAAATTGCAAATACAATTTAAAAACAATACACAATTTAAAACTGGCCCGTCTAAAAAGTAAAAATATATAAATATCAAATTAATAATTTAACAATTAAAATATGTCTTAAATAAAAAGGTCTTCGCCTGGCGCCGAAAAACAAATAATGACGGCGCCAGGCAAGCCTCTCTGGGGATGAGGCACTTACACTTTTGTTGGATGCAAATCAGTGGTTAGCCTGACAATCAGGGCTGATCTGTTTGTTTTTTGACACATTTGGAAGAAGCAATCTATAAAGGGCCCAGTATTTGTTTCTGCATTTTTGACTTTATCAAGTTAGAGATCTGTTAACTTAAGCAGAACAGTCTAATTAAAACACTGAGTTTCTGGGTCACTGATAGAAGAAGGCTTTTGCTTCATGAATGGGTTTTGGCTGGATAAAACCAGAGTGACCATCTTTATTCTATTAGCATGACTTAATGTTGTATGCTTTCTGTAGAACCTGTCTTTGTTTTGAGGATTCCATAGAAGTGAAAGTTGTCCCACTATAAGGTAGTGGGATAAAGGCATTCTTCAACTGCTCAAGGCACCCTTTCCTCTTTGACATTACTTCACTATGTTGCATATAGTGTAGGTTGCAGAGTTTCATTTAGAAAGAAGAGGAGCTTTGTTCCTTTCTGTTTATGGACTGAAAACTGTAATGGAAGGGCATTGTGCTCATGCTTAGAAACATACCTTTCTATTCACTCTCTCTTTCTCTGAGCTATTGTGCTTTCTTGAGAGAAAGCAAGAGAGAGATAGGGAATCAGAGCAAGAATTTGCAATTTGCAGGCTGGGTGTACAAAACTCCCAAGGATTTACTGCCTGAACCACTGGCAGATACAACAGAAATACAAAAAGCAAAGCGAAGTGAAGCGAAGCAAAGCACTTTCCCCTTCGGGTGGAATTACCACATGTAATGGGAAGCCCCTCAAGAAATTTTAATAAGAATCTATCCTGGAAAGTATTTGGTACCTGCTTGCAAAGTAGGTGCTCTATTTTGGGATGCTGTTTTGACTGAAGATGTAAAACCAGAAATGTAAAACCAGCAGACAGCAACATCTCAAATTGTAACCTCAGCATTACCCCCAACAAAATATCTGCCTACCCCTTAAAGAGATTTAGGTGCAACCCCTAAGTACATGCACACATGGGGGGGGGGCAAGAGAGAGCGATCTCCTCCCATTCCATATCCAAACAGTTTCCCACTACCACCAAAATGCAACAAGCTCAGATCAAATGTTCTCATCTTCTGAGGAAGGGAAGCTCTTGCAGCCTCTTGAGGATCTCAGATGTGGCAGCTGCCAGGAAGGTTAATGAAGAAGATTTGAATTATTTATGCAGGAATATTAAAGAGGTATTAAGCCCAAGGAGATGTCAGGAGAATGCCTATTGCTGAGTGATCAAGATAAAGCTTTTCCAACATTTTCCATTATATGCTGGGTAATTACAAAAACCTGAACTGATCCTCTGGCACATTTTTTCACATAATATTGGGAAACCTAGGAAGCCTCAGCTCTTGAAAAAGTGCAAGAGTGCAGTAGAGCTTCAAAAACATTTTATCAAAGGATGGAAAGCACGGAGATCTCGTATCCTAACGTCTACTCATTTGGTAAGGGACCCTTTGGGAGCATGCCAACAGATCTCCTGATAGAAAAATGAATTATTTACAATGTAAACCTAGATCATTGTATATATATCAACTATAGAGGCACATTTTATCCAATATTTTTGGAAGCAGCACATGTTAAGTTAGGGCACTGACCATCCTAAAGTTCAAGAACTCATCTGAATCCATCATCCCTTGACTAAGCTATATCCAGCATGGAGTGGACTATCTGGTGCCTGTCTATCATGCAGCTGCTGAAGATAAGACATTGCTAAAGGCTTCTGCATGATGCCTTTCCAAGCTGTTCCTTTGGGCAACTTCCACAATGGTTTCATTGTTCCACTCTAGTAATGGTGTAACTTGTGTGTTTCCCTTTCTCCAATATTTGGGTTTTTAAAGTCTCAAATTCTTTCTTTGCTAAATGTGAAAAATGTGCCATCCTTTTAGCAAATACTTATCAAAAAGAAGCAGAAATCCAGTTCTCACCCATGTGCACCAGATTCAATAGGTATAGTTACAGATTATGGACTTTGCTATATCCATTCCATCTATATTTTGCAGATTATAAGATGTCTTTTGTTTAATCCTCTGGTCATTAACAAGATTAGATCTTTTTGGGTTTCCAAAATTTAAATGCATGCACACTTGTGCAAGCTTGTATTTCCAAAAATGCATAAATCTGCCCAATACAAAAATCTCTTCCAAATGAAGATTTTCATGCTTTGGTCTATGGGGGAGGGTTGCACATTTTTGGTAGCTGCTGCTGCTGCTGCTGCTTCTTGTATTTTTCTATAAATAAATTAACATCAAATTCCAGAAAGTTAAAAAAAGTCAACAGATCTGTGAAATCTGTGAGACTTGGTCACGCTGCAGAATTTATAGGTCAGTTTCATAAAAATCAAAACTTTTTTGAATCTGGCATCCCTAGATACTGCGATATCCAGCACAGATTAGAGCTGCCTGCCATGCCTGTTTGTCATATAGCTGCTAAAGATAAAGAACTTGTCAGAAAAAGTAAGTGGTATCAACTGTAACTCAGTACTAACCTGGCCGAATGTATTTGGATCAAAACTAAGAATTCTAAGAGCACTCAAAACTCTGGACTTGGAAGGACAAATGTTTCCATTTCAGTTTCACTCTGAATTCAGCTTTCAATTGAAAGTCTATTCTGACTGAGATGAAACATGTGAATTTTGGTAAAGTGTCATCAAAACCAACTGCAATCAAATTCTTCCCTATCTCATTCATCTTAATAGGTCTTAATCCTGCATTAAGCTAGCAATATACCTTAACTAAAAATGCACAGAAAGTTAGTATGTCAGAAACAGGAGGTTTTTATTCTCTTTCTCCCTGATATGCCACACTGATGTGTTTATTGTTTTTTAACAATAACAATATTGTTATTGTTATTCTTCATGTTGATTAACTCCTAAACACATACCTGAAATTGGATGTAGTATAGGCCATCTGTACCAAGGAGATTGTTCTGATTGTATAGGATGGAAGTTTAACTGTGTGGAACAATTTAAACTTTAAACTGTTGTTTATCTGTAGAGGAAACACTTGCTTATTGATTGTTATAAGAAGGTTAAGCCAAAACGTTGTATCCGATGGTGGCTTTTCTCTAGCAAAAGACAATTCTATTCAAAAAGATGAAGTGCCTGATTTTCACTTGTCTTCCCTTTTTACGGAAACGTCCCTGAGAAGTTGCTTTGGATTCTTGCTGGACACAGCGAGAAAGTGTGGGAAGTGATTCAAAAGAGTACAGTAGTTAGGGAAAATTAGGAAAGTTCAGATGGCCTGGCTTGTGTAAATGGAAGAACTTTTTGAACACACAAAGCCTCCATTGGATGAAGTGCAAGCTGTATTTTGATCTTGCATGCATGCATGCATACAAGGAGCCTATCCCAGAAAATATGCCAGTAAATGGTTTGCTATTCTTCCCTGTATTCTTTTAATTCCATCTTTTTATGGTGAAGACAACCTCCCTGGGATGGTTCCAACAGAGGGGAAAAATGCCCTTCAGAATATCAGATCAAGGGTCCACCTAATCTAACATTCTGTTCTACCTGCATGCAGAACAGGTTAACATTCAGTAGTCAACCTGCTGCCTATGGGAAGTCCACAAGCATGGCATGGATGCAATTGGACCCTTCCCCTTGGCAGTGAATTCTATAGTTTAACCAGGTACTTTGTGAATAAGTACTTCTTTTATATATCCTGAATGATCAATCAGCATCACAGGATGACCCCATAGGGTCAAGTTTTAGGAGTGAAGAGAGAGATACCTCCCTCTCTACTTTCTCCACACCAAACATCTTCAGACTTCTATCTAGGCTCCCCTCACTTGCCTTTTCTTTAAGCTAAACAGTCTCTGAAGTGGTAGCCTTCATGGGGTAGTTGTTCCAGCCCCCTGAATATTTTAGTTCCCCTATTCTGCACTTTTTCCAATTTATAGTGACCAGAACTGTACACAATATTCTAAGTGTGTTCACATCTTAAATTGGTATATAGGCTGCATGATATTGGCAGTTTTATTTTCAGTATCTAATTATGCCTGTAATGGAATTTGCCTTTTTCATAGCTGCTGCAAACTAAGAATGTCATGTGTTAATAATGTCTTTCTATTGTAACTGTTCTATGCTATTATTGTTTTACTATTTTATTGTTTATATTGAATTATTTAATTGGTGTTGTATTGTTTCCATTGTAAGCCACTCAGAGAGCCTTTAGCTAAGAGGTATTGCATATCAGTGCAATAAATTAAATAAATATCAAAGTCATGTGGATGATCATACTGTCTGACACCCTTCTTGCTGACCACAGACTCAGACATTACAGTCCTCTTGGTCTTCTGACACTTTGTCATTTTGTTTGAAAATGTTTTCATTATCTGAGATTGATTACTAGTTTATGGTGTCCACTGTCCTTCTGCATAATGAATTTGCAAGCTGAAAGAAGGAAGCAGCAAGTACCTCCTGGCAGTGGAGAGGGCCTGGTGCTGAAGCAGCAACATATAGGAAAACAGAAAGCAGTATCCATTGGCCCTGTCACTGATTGAATTGCACAGGCGGGACTGACCACCTGCTCAGTAGAGAGGTAATGTTTCCTACAGGAGGCCCCAAAATAAGTGGAAGCTCATGGTTTTGGATTGGGTGGGTCAGGCCAGCAGAGCTCACTCATGCAAATTTTACAGACCAACTCCATCCCAGAAACAACTGTTTTCACTCACTTCTGGTTCCCTGCAGAAGCATTCAATCTCCACTGAACATGAGTCTTGCCTGCAGAATAGAATTTGTGGGCACATGATAGCCTGCTGAATGCTGCTCAGAATTCCTAAACAGGATTGAAGAAAATGGAAAATCTTTGCAATGAATGTGAGGAGAAATATTTCTATCTCCCTGAAATGGATATTTTTATCCTGAGAATTGACACAGGTAAATATTTGGCACAAATAGCACTGTTAAGGCAATACCTCTTGTGGCACTGGTAGTAATATTAGGGAAGCTGATCTGTGAATGTAAAGTTCATGATATAAATTGACTAAAAGCAGAAGCAGAAAAGCAGCACAATGGCTGTTCCAGTGGTGTTCAACTCTCAAGAGCAATTCAGCTGACTTATGGGTAATCCTCGGATCACACTGGAAGTGAGGAAATGACCATCTTTCATTAGGACTAAATCTTCCAGTTTTCATGCCTGTGAATGGATTGAGATATTTCATTTTAGGAGATTAAAGAAAGGTAATGTAATTTTATCTAGTTAAGGGAATTAGAATCAGCATAACCTTCCCCCTTCAGAATAGTATGAACTGTTTTTCAATTAGTAGATTCTTCCTGGAGAGCTTTCATGACTCCTGGGCTGGCATTTCCTTTTGTCCCATTTTTCTGTTGCTATCCTGAAATTCTCATCTGGAACAACAGAAGGATGCTCTAAATGCATTTAGCTGGAAGGAAATGCCATTGAATTTAATGGAGTTTATGTCTTAGACATATACAGGGCAGAGCTGCACATTTGAGGTGTTGCATTTCATAAGCTAGTTAACAGAAATATGACATGCATAGACTTATGGGTCTATTAAAAGTTAGCATATTTTGATATTATTATGCAATGGTCTGAGGTTGTTTGCTTTGTTGATGGGTATTTAGATATTGAGAGTGAATATGTCATATTTTACTTAGGGGAAAAAGTGAAGGAAAATTATTTGATTGGAGTGGATAATGTTTACATTTCTATTTTATAAATGATTGTCTGTTGAAGAATTCAATTGTTTGCATTGTTAGCTTTAAATTTAACACTGATGTATAATTCCAGAAAATGTTAGTCATAACCAGCTGATGTTTCACTGATTTAAGCCAATGCATATGTAGTGAGTAACCCAGCAACCCAGACATTTGCTAAAATCTGAAAAGGAACTGCTTGCATCTTGTCTACAATATTCATTCTCCAGTTAAGATTATTTAGACTGAGGAATGTAGTTTGCTTCTCTCTTCAGTTCCACCATGGATGAGGTGGACATGGCAGTTCATCAAAATCACACAACATGAGGGAAGGTTTTGCTGGTTTCAAACTGGTGCCATCCATCACCTGGCTGATTTACAAATCAGCCAGCAGCCCACTACCCACTCAGCCCGTCTAGAAGACTTGTTCAGTGTGGGCTTTGCTGGTGCATCAGGGCCAGCTAGGAGTTTTTTTGCCCACCATTCAGATGGATCTAGTACACTGGTGCATTTGCAGGAAGAAGGTTGCCCGCTCTTGAACCACTTGGGAGCCAATTGGCAGTTAGAAGGGTTGCCATTTTTAATATGTAGCAGAGGTCACAGTTGGCCGGCACTGCAGGCACTGTACCCCTTAGAGATGCCAAAACTGATGAGCACCCCAAGGTCCTTTTAAGTCAAAAATGGAGTTCCTTGGTCCCACTGCATAGGGTCATAAGATACTGGGCAGGGAAGGAACCCCTTTGTGTTGTTCCTTAGAATGTTGGAAGTTGAGCGACTGGGACCCAGGGTGTTCCCCTCAATCCCGTAGACTCTCAGATGTTCCAGGCTTGGTCCAGGGACTCACTTGCTCATATTAACTACATGATAGGACCCACACAACAGACAACCTTTCCACACGTATTGTTAACTTTAGAAGAAGTTGTAGTTTTTGCTTCAATTGTTCCTCCTTATCTGTTCCTCCTTATCTATAGAAGGTTGGTTGCAATTTTAGTTGTCTTTTTAAAAAATGTGCCATTTTCTGGCTTTGAATTAACTGTTTTCAGATGTGAATGAGAATTTCAGAGATTGGCATAACAGTTTGGAAAAATCACAGGATAATGTATATCAAAGTTGAGAAGAAGATCTGATATGCCTGCACTGTGTGAATGCAATGTTTCTTATCAAAGGGAGGCCAGTTGTCATATGGATTATTTAAAAATGTTTTATATTCATTGCTATTCTTCAAACAAGCACAATATGAATTTCTTGTTATGGCTAGCAGGAGTATGAGTAAAATCTTGCTCAGAGCATGAGCTTGGTCTTTGAATTTGGAACAAAATATGGTAGCATGTGCAATTAAATAATGGTATGAAAAGAAGTATCAAAAGCAAGAGAGAGGAACACCTGTAGTGTGTACTGATTCATTATCTTGTAGAAGATCAAAGTGTTCCATTCTGAGATAATGAACAACAAGAGAAATGTGTGTGTTAGAGAGTACTGAGTTAAATGGAAATTATTTTGTTCTGTTTGTAAATATTAATCAAATGTTGCTATTTTCATTTTAGGTATCCTTATGCACTGTGGGCATGGTATTTAAAATTAATCAGCTTTGTGTGTGGTGGGGAGTATATTAATGCATAATATCTTCATACATAGATTTGTCAGTGTCTGCATCTTATCCTTATGATTGCAAAGGCAGGGTTGGTTTGTGGCAAGAAATCCTGAAGATCAAGTTCAGCCATGAAGCTTGCTGTGGTTGGCCTTCGGTGGTCTTTGAGTCTTGGCCTTCGGTGGTCTTTGAGCCCAGCCTGATACATTGAGTAGTGAGTTTAAGATGGGAGAAGCCTTTTTATGTTCTTTTCTGGAATCCTCACAAAATAAAAATAGAAGAGAAAATAGAAGAGGCACATATACGAGAGACAAATAAGAATATATTTTATTAGGGGCATACATTTGATTCAAACTAATCACCAGATTCTCCATAGTTAAGAATGCCTTAAAACAACAAAAAGAGTATTATTAAAACAAGACAGAATTACGATCCTATAATTTCGGTAGCTGCTCCCCAAGGCTATCCATGATGGCTACATCTCTAGAATGCCTCAATATACCAGCTGCTGAAGATGAACGAGATGGTGCTATTGTATTCATGTTTTGCTTGTGGGCTTCCCATACACATCTCATCAACCACAGCATGAACAGAATGCTGGACTACATACACCTCTGGTCTGATCCAGCACAAATTAATTTTGAATGGCATTTATCTGTTCATCTCCATAAAGCGTTTGGAGTCATGTTATCACAGTATGGTTGCTTGTAAATTTCTAAGAAGGAAAATACTCTTTATGTCTCTTTATATCTTGCAAAAGTAATGTCTGTAGGTTACACCCAAATTACATTATTCTGAATCATTGTATAAGTATGGTAACCTGATCAAACATTTAAAAACAAAGGGATGGACCTGAGATGTGATTTATCCAACAAGAAATGCATTGGAGGAGCCAACATTTGGCAAAAAGGAGCTGCTTTGTGGGCTTGCACTTCAGAGAGGTTCCGATAGAGTGGGCTCTCCCCGTCTGTTCCAATAAGCGAAGGGATTACCACACTCTGTTGGCAGTCTTAGTCATTTAAACTGGGGGCAGTTCTTTTGCACTTTTCTGCATAACAGCCATGGGGGCTTGTCCAGGGGCTTGTGACAGATCCGCTGTTGACTCATCCGGCAGCCTACTGAGGCAGTGCGCACCCTGCTGAATTGGTGGACCCTGAGGGAGGCTGTCTGTTTGGGGTGGGCGCAATCGGAGACCCGAGACTTTGTTTAACAACTCCCACAAAGTGACGCCCCAGGAACACTGGCTGGAGCCGAACACTCCAGAGAATCTGAAAAGGGGGACAGGCCCCCCTACAGGCAAGGAGAGAGGGAAAGCCCCTGACACCCCAGATCGGACTCCTCTGGGGAGAGTGTTCAGGTTCTGGGATAGTCTTCCCCCTGGGAGGGGACTGGAAAAGGAGGAAATGGTGCACTCCTGTGGATTTGTACGGCCAAAATACACTCTAGTCAGCATTATTTAGGAATTATTAGAGTATATTGCCAGTATATGGTCAAGGGAATGAAAGAAGCAGTACCTCCATCTCTTAATGCACACAAGACTTTGTGTTTGGATCAAAAGATGAAGCTCCATCTGTGTGTGTGGAGGGTGCAGATGCAGAAAAATGGGCATCTGAATTTGGGAAGTCCAGGCCATATGATTATTGTGAGCTGCCCCGAGGATTCAGTGAATGGGGGGCATAGAAGCCTCCAAAATAAAATAAAATAAAATAAAATAAAATAAAATAAAATAAAATAAAATAAAATATGGGGTTGGGGGAAACATCCATAGTCATTTACCTGGGTATAAGCCACACTGAACTCAATGAGATGTACCTCTGATGAGACAAACAGAAGATTCCATTCTAAATGATTTTTTAAAAATGAAGTTAACTCACTGATGACAGGAAGATGACCATTCCACAGTGGAACAAAGATCGTGGCTACAGCATTTTGTTGCCTTAACAGTACTTCATAATTACTCTAATTATTATCCTTATCTGCTTCCCTAAATGATAAAAAGCTGCAAAAATGTTTATTCCACCAGTAAAAATGAAATGCTAGACTTAACCATGGTCAATAAGTCAGCTTCTTTCTCAAATCTCCTCCTGCTTCCCCCTCCTACCCTGCCTTGTCATGCCCCTAAGTCATCCTTAAAGATAGGTTGTGTAGGCATGCGATTTAGAAATCATGACTTATTAAACTGCCAATTGTTTGCTTTAAAAAGAATCACTGGAGACACCAGGTTTACTGAACTTCCCGGGAACTTCAATTAAAATCAATGAGAAGTGTGTGACTAATATCCCCTGGGGAATTCTTTGAGAATTTAAGGGTTATTTTTAATTTGCTCATAAGCAGACTACTTTATCCACTTTAGGGAACAGCCTTGTCTGCTGACTTCAGTGACTTTATGGCTGTTTTCCCACTGAAGCTTCAGCAGCCTGTGTTATTCAGTGTGCATCATTTTTTGCTGTTCCTGCTTGTTTTCTACATCTATCCACTTGAAATTTAGGCTGGATACTGTGCTGGGTTACATTATTAACATTCAACCTTTGTTTCAAATAATTGACAATGAAGAAATAACTGCATGAACCCATCAAATGATGTTTAACAACACAAGCCCCCCATCAAGCCCTTGGTCCATTTCTTCCAGTATTATTGACTCTGAATGGCAGAATTTATTTCTAGCCCTACCTGAATTGAATTGAAGCTGAGCCCTTGAAGTTGGGAATTGAAGCTGAGCCCTTCTACATACAAAACAAAGGTTCTCCCATCAAACTACAACCTTTCACTTGATTTCCACAGGGGAGTTAAGCATATTATTAAAACTTTTCTATTGAAATTAGCAAGGGCATTGTGCAGGCCTTGCTGGGGGTTTTCTTGTCATGTAAGGATTTGGTAGATGTTTTAAATGGAGGTTCTGCTTCAAAAAATTAGTAGGACTATAGCTTTCAAAGGATAATTGTATTTAACTTCACAAATTGGTTCAAAAGTGCAAGATTCAGTATGTTTCCATTAAAATACCAAGTTAAGGAATTACTCCCCCAGTGCTAATACTGAAAGAGTTATCAGCTTGGAATACCTCCTGTGTTTAGAAATCTTCTAACTAGAAAACTAGAACAGGGCTAGAACTCCTCTTTCTGGCACATGTTGATTTTCTATTTGCCAAGATTAGAAACAGGTGTGTGAGAGAGACAACATTCAAAACAAGAGAAGAAAGTCTGCAGATGGGGGCACTTAATCTCACACAGTATTCCTTCCATTAAGCTACAGATTTTATGTAAGGTAGAAACAAAGAAGCATAGAAACAGAATGAGTCGGAAGGGCCCTCCTGACTCCTGGTTCCAGCTGGCTTCACTCATGACATGGCTACCATTTTCATGTCCAGCCTTTTCTTGAACACCCTCACTGATGGGGCTTCAACCACCTCCCATGGAAGCCCATACCTTATTCTAGGGGTGGTAACTGTCAGGAAGTACTTCCTGGCATCCAAATTGAACCTGGGTCCCTGAGCTTTGCTCCATTGGAAAACATCCTACCCTATTCTGCAGGGGAGAACAGGCCACCTCTGTGTGAAACCTCCTCATGTACATTTCCAACAGGTCCCCTTGGAGTCTCCTTTTCTCCAGGCTAAAAAGACCTAGTTTCCTCAGTCTTGCCTCATGTGGCTTTCCCTGCAATCCAGCCACCATTCTTGTGGCCCTGCACTGCACTGATTCCAACCTGGCTATATCCTGCCTGTAACGTGGAGCCCAGAACTGAACACAATACTCCAGTTGCGGGTGCACCAGAGTCATATAGAGTGGTAGCAATTCTTCTCTCAGTTTAGAAGCCACATTATGCATCCAAGGGTAGCATTTGCCCTCTAGACTGCTGTGTCATACTGCTGACTCATGTTTAGCCTGCAGTCAACCAGTGCCCTGAGATCCCTTTCACAAGTGCTTCTTCTCAGCCATTTTTCCCCTAACCTATACTTATGACACCCATTCCTATGCCCCAAGTGCAAGACCTTACAGTTATCTGCACTGAACACCATCCTCTTGCCCACCATCCACTTCCACAGTCTATCCAGATCCTTCTACATCCAGTACCTGCTCCTCAATTGTGACCACTGCCCCCATTTTAATATTGTCTGTGAATTTGATAGACAGACTGGTCACCCCCTTTTCCAGGTCATTGATGAAAAGATTGAACAAGATTGGTCCCAGGACAGAACCCTGGAGGACCCCACTCATCACTGGCTGCCATCCTGATGATTCCCCACTAATAGTTACCCCCTGTTTTCAGTCTGTCAACCATGCCTTAATCAATCAGACAGTGCATTGGTCTATCCCAAAACACTTCAATTTCTCCACCAGGATATCATGTGGCACTTTGTCAAAGCCTTGCTAAAATCCAGGTAAACCACATCGACTGTGCCCCCTCCATCTAGCCACCTTAAAACCTTGTCATATAGTTGCACAAGGTTCATCTTGTTTTTGCAGAAGCCATGTTGCATAGCTGCCAACCTACCTTCCCTATCTAGGGTTACTAGTTCTCTTGATAGTGTGAGCCTTTCCATTGTCTTTCCTAGATTGAATGTAATGCTAACTGGTCTGTAATTCCCCATGTCCCCTCTACTACCCATTTTGAAAATTGGGACCACTGATGCCACTCTCCAGTCCTCTAGATCTTCACCTGTTCTCCGTGAGGCCTCAAAAATGGAGGTCAATGGGTGCAAGAGCACACCCCGCCAACTCCCAAAATATCCTTGGGTGTAACTGGTCAGGGCCTGACACCTTTGTAACAGCCAGTTCCTTGAGAAGCTCCTCAACTTCTAGTTGGGTGATGCTAATCTGTGCCCCTAAATCCCCTGGCCTCATCTAGTCCCCCATGTAGATCTCCCCAGTCCTGCTTTGGAAAGAACACTGAAGCAAAATAATAATTTAGCATCAATGCCTGTTCCCTCACATCAGTCACTGAATCCCCTTTCTCCTTATTAAGTGGTCCTACAGTGGGGTAATCAATCCACCTGAAGGTACCCAACACACCATAGACTAATTTCTACTTCATACATTTTTATTCACACTCTGCCATATATTCCTAGTTGTTGCAATTTCACACTGAAACCATAAACAAAAATGTGTTGTCATCAGAGAAGACAAAGATATGACTGTAATGCTCAAAGGTAGATAGATCAATGGCTTCATTGGTTTCATGCCACTTAGCCCTACTTCTGGCTTGGCATTTGTCTAGCTGTTGAGCTGGGAGGGATTCAGTTTAGTGCTTAACAATTCTCACAGAACATCCTAATAGGCTTGACATCAGATGTTCCTTATTCATTTAGGCCTCACAGCCTTCCTTATCTGGCTGTCTTTTGGTTCCTGCCTGCACACCCACCTTAAACCATGTATTATTTTTCACCACCCAGAGAGTCCTATTTAGGACTATTGGCATGTTTTATACATTCTATACATAAATAACCCTCTTGTTTAACATATTATTGTACTCCAGGAGGGAAATCCAGGGGTAGGGAATGTGGACATGCACAGGAACACCAGGAAATGTGAACTTGCTTCAAAAAGGACTAGTACCAGGGTGAGTCAGGATAGTTGGGTAGCAGCCCTGCATTTTACAGGGAACTCACTGGTAAGAGTCTCTGGTCTTGCTGCTGCTGCTCTTCTTCACTGTTGTCAGTAATGGTGTTTCCTCAGACTCATTGATCATCCCTTTCTTGGCAACTGGCAATGGTGGTGAAGAGAATGAGACCCAGAAATAGAGGAAGTCACACTAAGGGCTTTGTTTTGGAATTAACTGCCCTGCCAGCATGATCTTGGAAAGATAATGGCTTACTCTTTATCATCACTTAAGGTATCCCCTACACTGTAAACAAACCTCAGGAGTTCCATATAGATGCTCTGGGGAAATGAATTTCTAATTTCTTTGCTATGGTAAAGACTCTTTTGAAACTCTTTGTTTATGCAGTTCAACTTGGTAATCATGCACAATCTCTTTAGTTTCTCTATTTGTCACTTTTGTTTGTTTTGCTTGACACACTGCCATATTATGGATTCATTGCAAATGTATCAACAGAAACGATCGTCTTAGAATCAATTTTGGCTTGGGCATATTGTTATCCCAAACCAATTTGGAAGTGCTTTTTCTTTTCTCCCCCACCCCCATCAGGATTAACAAATATAAATCTTCTTTTCTCCAGCATCCCTGAGAGGCACACTTTAAAGGGAGAGTCAATTCAAAATTCTGCAGCATGCTTCAAATCCTATCAAAGATACCCTCAATCCTTAGATTAGCTCTTGATGAAGTATCCACCGTAACCGATTGCTGAGACCAGTGGCTTGCATACACATCCCTCTGACTCTTCTGCCAGCCAGGATTTTATTCTCAAGAATATATCTTTCCCCCCTTCTTTCAGAAGGCACCATCATTCAAGAATAAAACAGCAAAAGTGCATACATCTAGAAGGGCTGCATCGCAGACTCCATTGAACATGTCCCCCACCCTTGCACCCATATAAAGCCCTATGCTGCTAGTCAGATATACAGAGTCCTATCTACTGCTTCTGTATGATGGAACAGAGAGAAAGAGAGGACTGGATACTTTTTTTTCTATTGTCAAGAGTAACAATATAACAGAAAGACACAGACAATCTTGGTTTATTTTAACAACCATTTTATGAGTCTGGAAGGCACATAGCTATATGAACAAAATAGGTCTTCGAAAGAGCAACAGCATTCCATAACAACCTGCACTGAATGGGAATTTACCATTAAACTGGCTCCCCAATATATTCTCATGAAGACTAAATGGAATTGGGTTTCTGTAGCAACAGAGTGAGCCATCTTCTGGTTCTTGGGCTCCTGGGATTAGTACAGCTATAGTCTGTGTGCGATGAAGAATATTTTAGTCAAGTAGGATGTCCACAGGGCTTGGTATTTGCATGTATGACTCACCCAGGAATTGGGAGCTGTGAAAAAGATCCATTTTGGATCCTGGCTGTTAATGAGGTAGGCCTAGTTCATACATGCCATTCAGTTTCTCAGACTTTGATTACTGTACACATGAGATAGTGACCTTAGCACAATAGTGAAATACATGTTGTGCATGTAGGAAGTTCCAAATGTGATCTCTGGTGCCTCTAGTTTTGAGAGATCTTGGGTCCTGGAAATTATGTCTGATCACAGAGACTTCTTGTCAGTTAAAGTTGACATGGCTGAGCATGGTGGTTCAGTAGCCTGATTCAGTCCTAGACATCTTTAAAGAGAGCTAGACATGGATGAGGTAGAAACAGTGATGGATGGCTAGACAAGGATATACACTGGTCATCACTTAGAAGGTTCCAGGTTCAATCCTTGTATCTTTAGTTAATGGATCAGGAAGCAGATGATAGATCTTTCTGTCTCTGTCATATCCCACCTTCCTTCCATCATGGAAGTCAAGGTTGCTATGTGCAGTTTTCGTCTCCTATCCAAACACAGACCAGACACAGATCTGCTTAGTTTCAGCATGGTAGCTGCCTCATGTGCCCCACAACATGGCACCACCCATGGAGTTCAGTATAGGTAATTGTAAACTGATGTTCACTAGAACCACACATTCACATATACAGTGATGTACATACACTGCAAGTTGTAGTGACTGCTACCAGTTTAGATTGCTTTAGGATTAGGTCACACTGCGGATTATTATAGAGCATAGGAATACAGGAAACCACTGAGCTGACTTACATTATGAAACTCTCAGTGTGTGTCTACGTGCAGTTTGATATACTATCTCAGTGATGGCGAACATTTTAGAGACTGAGTGCACAAACTGCAACCCACTTATTTATCACAATGTGGCAACACTGCAATAAAACCTGAATATTGAGGTTTTAGTTTAGAAAAAACAACTCATACATTAACATCTTTTGTCTTAAAAGAAAAACAAAATAACAGAGCTTTCAGTGATACAAGCAGCTTTTTATTGAAAGGTAAAAGTTTGCATTTGGTGTGCTTTTGCACAATTTTGTACAATTTTGCACAACAGCGTAATGAGATCTTTGCTGTTGTATGCATGCTGATAATTTGTCAAACCTTGGCTCAAATATGCCAAGGGGGGCAGCACAACCTTAAAAGAATCTCAGTCTCTTAATTAGAACACCTCTTTGCTAAATCTTAGATATTAAATTTAAATTTCAATTGTTCATAAGAAAACTCAAAGCTAAAATCTTGTGTTAATAAAAATGAATTTATTAAGTCATGTCCTTGGCAGCGCGCTGACTAGCTATGTGAAAGCTCAGACAAGTTGCGGCTAATGAGTCGCGGCTCCTGATGTCATTGTCTGGCACTGCTACTCCTTTCTGAGCATGCACATGGCCCCTATGTGCACTGTTATCCAATGCTCAGCTGCTGGGGCAATGCTGGGGTGACTTGGCTCATGTGCCGACAGAGAGGGCTCTGCGTGTCCACTGCGGCACACTTGCCATAGGTTCACCACCATCTGAACCTTGGTGGTATGGCTTATTGGAACCTTGTAACAGTCTGAGTTATTTGAGGGTAGTGTCCTTCTCAAATAAGGCAGGCTGCCCAGGTTTGTATGACACAGTAAACTGCACTGAAGCAGACAATTAGGTCAATGGCTTATGCTGTGCACCAGAATGCACTGGGATTTAAACAAGCCATAATGGCTTGTTTTGATCATGCAAACCAGGTCACTGAGTCACACCATGGATCCATCTAACCCAGTGTTATAACAGGAGATGCTGAGAATGCAGTCTGGGACCTTCTGCTCACAAAACAGGGGCTCTAGCCACTAAACTATGACTCTCTGTATGATACAAGTTCTGACAATAGCCACCAGTCAAATGCCTGTATACTGCTTTCAGGGTCAGAGGCAGCATGGCTTTGAATATCAGCAGAAGGCTGCTACTGCTGATAAGCCTTGCTTCTGGGCTTCCTAGAGACATCTGGTTTGCCATTATGGGAAACAGGATGCTGGACTACACAGGTCTTTGGCCTGATCCAATTGAGTTCTTAAAACTTCCTTATGGGAAGGAGGACTGGGAGTCCGGAACACTCTTGCCAGTTAGAGTACACATTACAATGCTTATTAAGTAGCCTCACTCCATAAAAGAACATTACAGTTAAGGTGACATGAAGCCACAGCATCAAATGCCAGCTAGTATGTGTGAGTATGAGACCTGTCACCACAAATACAGCTTTCATAGCACCAACAGGTCGATACTTTTCAATTGGGTCACACATTTTAACAGATGGTCATCGACTGGGGTCTGTTCTGTCTTTGGGAAGCAATTGTCCCTTCAACTCGTAGCAGTTTACTTCTTCATTTTTCTGAAGAAGAAATTTAAATTTAATAGATATTGATCAGTGCATTTGCAGAGACAGAGTTATATGGCTGCAAAATATTTTTTTTTGCTATTCATAACATGCAATGCCTGGATTTATTCCCATCATTGAAGGCAACTCAGTAACTTTTGCCCAGTGAAATTGTTGGCCATGTTGAAGTAATTGTTGTGCTATGAAGCTGAAATGCTTTTATCTCTTCACATGGCAGGCTCATAACCATGACCTAAAAGAAAAGTAAACAAATGTTTAGGAATGCCCTGAAAACACCCATTCATGCTTCTGCTGAGGCTGAGTACAAATGGCAGGAACGAGATTTCCTTCCAACTACATCGACAACAAAAGATGCACAAAGATAGAGAGAAACATGGATTAATTTTAGGTAGAACAGCCCAAGTCTTTCTACTTCTTGAAGTAGCAAAGTTCCTTTCCCTTATACCCTCTGAAGATACATTACAAGTTAGTTTGGCACCTAAGACAGAAACCCCCACAGGTCGTATTCCCTGGAAATAATGTAACAACCTAAATAATTAACCATGCTTCCAAGATCAGTTATCTTAGGTGGCTAACTCACTCTGTCCTGTGGCAGGGCAACTTTCATGGGATTGTTGGTGAAAGTTTCCAAGATCCCTTTCTCATTTTACAGAAGCACAGACTAGATCATGCTAGGCTAAAACACACACACACACACACAAGCCACACACACACTTCCCTTTTGGGGAAGCAAATGTTCTACAATTACAAATAATCTTGTTTGTAGAAAGCATCTCTCCTCAATTGTATGTATTTGAAAAGCCAATATTCTTTACCTGGTGGAAGGAAGGTTCAAAAGTAGGGGCAATGCTGAAAGAAGATTTTTTTTTTTTTTTACTAAGCTGTACATAGCTAAATATACAGAAGGGGAAATGGACTAGGATACATATTTGGCAAGCTTTGACAAATCTGGATAGGGAAGCAGCGGTTTTTATTCAACTTCATGAAGCTCATGTGGATTCACATTTGTAACTAAAAAGGGGCTGGAGGTTTTTCCTTCATCTTTTAGGAAATGGTCTTGCTTTCCTTGAGACTCTACAGTGCTTTGGCACTCAGTCAGTTGTCTGTTATCTCTGATGCAATGATGAATTCAGATGAATTCCTTGCAATGTATTGCTTGATGAATCTGATGCAACTTGAGAGGTTTGGAGTTAAGATCATCAGAGCACTGTTTGGGCTGATGTGGGGAATCTGGATTTTCTATTGGACTATAAATCCCATCATCATTGACCATTTGTAAAACTGATAACACCTGAAGGTCTAATCGCACCTTCTGTATATCCTAAGTCCCCAGAGGACTACTGAATGTCCTTGACAAATAGTTGTTTCTCCATCATTCCCTTCCATTAATGTACACAGCCTTCTAGATATCTCTGAAATGCTAGGCCTCAAAATTACAAGGTTCTGGGAACCCACACTGAGAGAGGGCTGTTATTTTCTGTTTTGCTTGTGGCATTAGAGGAAAAGAGAAAAGAATCTGGACTAGGTGAGACATCTGACTCAGAAGAACTCCTTTTCTTGCATTCTTCTGTAAAGCAAGAAAATTAGTGTCTATTACTGTGCTGTACCTAATGACATTATTTGTTTGTTTATATTACACTTTACAAATGAACAAATAACAACATAATGTAGCAACATCAACACAATAGTTAAAGAGCAGAGGAAGATAATTAAATGAATGATGGATTGTGTGAAGAATACTTTGTTTTCTCACAACACAGCATTCATTTTATTTTTAAAACACCTTCATTACATTGGCCCATGACTTCATCATATTGGCTAGGGCAGACTCTGAACCTTTTTAGTCAGGCTCAAAAGCATTAGAGCTTCAACTCTGATACACTTTTGCCATCCCAGAATCTACACATGTCATCCTAGACCTTCATAATAAGCCTGAGGGAGTTTTCATGGCATTCAGGGTCCATTCAATCCAGCCTGAAAGTAATTAGTTGGCTGCTGCCAAGCATGGAAGCAGCCAAATGGTTTTGTGGAGATCGTCCAAATGAAAACTAGACCAGGGCTGTGAATATCTGAGAAAGGAAAGAAACTGAAAGGGAGAAAGGAACAAAGAAAGGAAAGTTGAACAAAGTTGTGGGCTGTACAAGACAGCAAGATGGGCAAGATTTTCAGGGATTTCTACACATTCCAAACTGCTTTTCTGGTACATCATATATCATATAAGCTTTCAATATGAGGCTTCCCCTTCTTACGATTTCAGAGCACATTAACATGTTCTGTGTGGATCATGTTTGAAAGTTAAGAACTTTGTTTATTATCACTGTTGATTTTGTTATTGCAACTGCAATTATATTAAAATGTCCAGATATTTTACATTGTACTAAATAAGATCATATAGCATATCATCTGACCATTGTTGACATACATCTATTATTATTATTATAATTATAATACTAGGTTTGTTACTGTTTATTAAAAGGTTGTTGTATTTAACTTTAATATTGCTTTATTTTTATTTCCAATTTGATTAGTTTTTATTTAATTTGATTTTATTTTTTTAACTTCTGTTGTGGAAATTTGTTAAATTGGAGGTTGAAATACCTATATTTAAATCCATTTAATAAGCTGAACTAAGCATAAATGCTATCAAGCTGAACATCATTGAATCATGATGATAATTTTATATAATGTTTTGGGGAAATAAATAATTGGGCCTTAGGCCATGTCCCATGAAGTAAGATCTCTCAACAGATTAAGCATTGGAGAGATTATCATGAGCAACTGATCTGCATGATTTGTATCAGGGATTTGCAACCCAAAGCTTTGTGATGGTCATGTTCACTCATTCATTTATTTAAAGGATGCCCTCCAAGTGCAAGTTGCTCTATGAACCTCTGTGTGGCAAAAATGTGCCAGAGCAATTTTTGACATAGTACTAGTTATTAGGAATGCTTTGACTATTTGAGGAAGGAAGTCTGAAGTGGATTAGCTGCTCTCATCTGCACCAGGCACAACACTGTACTCAGTAAGATGTGTGCAAGAGGCTGGAATTTCAGCATCGACAATTTTTGGTAACCATCCACTGTAATTTACCTGTGTCATTAAATGTTCACATGCAACATTTCAAATCATACCAGTTAGGGAGATGTGACTCTTGTTCTGTGTGAGTCAGTATCATATTGTTTCTTTTCTCCCTTTTGCATGAACATTTTCATGCAACAAATGTGCATTTTTCAAAGGTACACAATATGTCACACACATTTTTGGCAAGTCTACAAATCACATTGACAATGCATGGACTTTGACCATAGATTGCATCCAAGTCCATGTTTGGAAGATGTAAACTGGGCAAAATCTGATCCAAAGTGAACTGAAACTAATTTTTCACCCATTCCCTAATGGGATCGCTATGTAGATTAAAGGTAGATGTTAACAAAACACAACACTGAGCACCAAAACATAACATGATCACAAAGCAAAACATCTATAAATAGCACAACAAAAATCTTGGCCAGAGGTGTGAGTAAAGGAAGGATGAATTGGTCACTCAGTCCAGGCTCAGGTTGCAAGTGCTTGGGCAATATGCCTTCAGAGTGGGCCCACCTCTTCATGCCATTGCTTCTGCTCCCCACTCTGCCCCGTGTGCGTGGATGTTGCAGGCAGGGCAGGTAACCAAGCATCAGTGGGAAAGAAGAGAGGAGCAGAGTCAGGAAACAGCTGTGATCTGGCTGCATTCATTAGTGAGAAAGAACAAGTATTCATATGGGTACTTTACATATACTGATTCATATGTCTGTATGGATTTTTTTTAAATATTACAGTTAAAATAAAAATGCAGTACAGCTAGTTGTGTTGTAATGCTGCTACACGGTGTGCTTTCTCCTGTCCACTGTTGATAGGCAACTGCAGTGCCCAGTTCTTCTAGGGTTCTATATTTTTATACTAGACTTGAACAGAACAGTCATGCAGATAGAGGACACCTTCAAAATACACAACTGTGCTCCAGCTGCCCTTCAAATATAGCACTGCCCTCTGTAAAAGAGGACACATGGACATACGAACGGCCAGTAATATTGACCCCAGAGGCATGAACACGGTGAACAGTTTGGTTCTGCATCACTGCTGAGAAAAATACATATATATTGCACAATTCTGAAGGCAGAATTTTTCCCTGATTCAGGGGAATGAAACTCCTAAATGGACGCACCCCTCCTCTTGAACTTTACAATCATTCAATTCCAAACTTGGGGGAAATGGAGTTTGGCAGTTTCTTGGGGCAGACAAGTGAGTGCACTGTATCAAAATTGCTTACGCACACCTCACGTTATAGACTCAGAGCAGGTGTGAGAGCACCATGGGTTATTTAGTTCAACTTTGTTTCCTTATTTTCCAACTCTTAAACATTGACAATAATTCCGTTGAATTCCTGGTGCATCTTAGACTGTTCTGGATAGTAAAACGGAGAGCAATATTGCATGAAAGCATATACATTTGGTACACAGAGTAATGATAAATGGATGCCTAAAAAAAGGAAAGAAAACCAAAGGACTCACATTTTCCCTGCTCCTTTTTTATTGGTGCATTCATGCTAGCAAATTTACCACAAAGCTGTTAATATTTATTTAGTTCTACTCATAATACATTTTCTAATAGGGAATTATTGGGGGACAATGGAAGACATTTGTAAATTAAGCAGATAAGCCCTTGGGCAGACAAGGAGTGTTTTGTTCAAAACAAGAATTCTATTGTCCATTGCTTTAGTTGTCAAGAGCCCAGGGAGCTGAGGATTTATGAGGATGCTACAATGGTCCTTTCACTCTGCCGCCTAAGAAGCTGTGAGATTTGGTTCCTCTGCTTTTCAGCTTCTAATCTTTTTATCATGCAGGAACAATGCAGGATTCAGCTGGTTCTTGGGATCCAAAACTGTCCATTTAACATCAGGCACTGTGAAGGAATTACCATGGGGACAATGGGCTTTTTTGGGCCACCTCCTCTTTTTTTTTTTAAATTCTAAATTACCAAAATTGCTATGGTTGTCACTTCATATAAAGTGTTTCCTTAGGACATGGCTTGCATTCCAAGGTAAATGGATAATCTTGTTATGAGTTGGGGTAAAACTACCACTATGTCAGTTGAGAGCAAGTGCTGTTTTGTGCTGATTTATTGATATATCTGCACAACCACACCCATGCCATTTGTAATCTGAAAATGTTCTACATTTGTGGCCTATGAAAGAGAGAGAAGAGAGAGAGAGAGAGAGAGAGAGAGAGAGAGAGAGAGAGAGAGAGGGAACACATTTATTCAAAAATCTGCTAATAAGTATTTCCAATCTGTTGCTTGGAAGGCACAATAAGCAAGACTTTTTAAAATAACATATGTATTAAATCACAATATAATATTAAAGACATGGATGTCATTTCTTCAGAGGTTTATATTGAAGAAGTGGCAACTGTTACAAATGTCTTCCATTTCCTCTCAAAACTAAATGCTTCAAAAAATCTTCCCTGCATTGCCATACAAATGAAATTCAATGAAAAGAATGTCTCAGAAGCAGAGTGAAGGTACAGTTTTCAGTAATGCTTATCATGCTAAATACTTTTCCTTTGCTTTTAGAAAAATCCTAAGCGTTTTGGTTTGATTAATTTTTAAGGATGGTCAGTACTTGTAATGAAGATCCAAAGCAGGATTTCGCTAAACCCTGGGCACATCACAGTAAATATGTTAGAATGAAGAGAAACTGCAAATGTAGAGAATTAACTCTGAAATATCCCCCCTCCCCCCACATTTTCTGACTAAATAAGAGGATTGTGTCCAGTCAAGGAGAAAAAAAAAGAAGCATCTTGGATGGATCATCCTTCCCAATCATCAATCAAAGTCAAAGAAGCTGTCTTTTTCCTGCTTTGCATCTCATCATCAGAAGTGTAAAGCGAATATGGCACATGGTCTTCTCAAAGACCCATGAATGGAACGCTGATATTTAGAAAAAAAGAAATGAAATTCTCTCTCTGCTTTACATTTCATTCAAGATTTCTTCTGTTAGGTTGTTTATCTAACAGAAGAAATTCTGAATTAATTTTGTGTTTAGTGTTCTTTTTTCCCTTTTTCATTTTTTGAAAATACAGAAGAAAAAAAACCATAAATACAACACAATACAACAACAATAATATTACATACAAAAACTCAATTAATAATTAGAAAAGTAAATGATGAAGAGCCCCACCACCCCAGAGACCAATACTACCTCTACTTAATTCACATATTATAACAATTAATAATATCTAAGATACTTCAATTATATCCATATCCCCTCCAGAAATTCATATAATCTTGATTAGGTTTGCAACCTTTGCCTTCTAGGTTTAGTGTTTAGTGTTCTTGTGTTGGACAAAGCACTCTTTGTCCGCCCAAGGGCTCATCGCTTAATTTACAAATTTCTTCCATTGTCCCCAAATACATTAATTTAGTTTAATTTATTTATCTAGTTTGTTTATTACTTTAAGTTGTTTCAAGGGCCCATGTTTGTGGGATAAGGGGAGGGATGTAAATATTTTAAGACATATGTAACAATATTAGTCTACAGTACAGATCTGAAAGGAAGCACACCATTCCTTTAATCCAGATCTTCCTCAGAACTATTGTTCCAAGAACCCCATTGTGTGTGTGTGTGTGGGGGGGGTCACTGGCATTACTAGCAGATATGTCAGGCATCTCAACAAACTACAGTTTTCAAATTATTTTGAGAAGAACATTATAAGATCTGATGAAGCAAACCATGTCTTGATGCACATCAGTGACTTAACACTGCAGTCAAGGGCATGCATGCCCACGTAGGAGCCATCCCAGTGATTTCAATGGGACACCATTTCAGGAAAGTATGATAAGATCACAACCCAAATGACTCTGTGTGTGTGTGTGTGTGTGTGTGTGTGTGTGATAATACTTGAAGCCTAGTTAAACATATAGTGGGTTGAATTTTGTGATGTAAATTCAACAGGTTTCGAATACATATTTTCTATGCTTGGCCTGTGCTATTCCAAACGTCACTTTCCTCAGAATGCTGAAATGTAAATTGCACTTGTTTTACCTTGTACTTGTACAGTCTACATTCATCATATTGATGAAGCACTCAAAGACAGCCCGCAGTCTTAGTTAGCACTGGTCAGACTGGTCGTTCATCTCAGCCAGTAGTATCTGCTTTCACTGCCATCACCTCTCCAAGGTCTCAGTCAGAGAATGTCTTCCTTATATCCGGATCTGCAACTGTAGGGATCAGTGGACCCATTTAGGATTTTGAGAGACTCTTAAAACTCCAAATTGCTCTCACAAAATGGCTACCTAATGTGTGCATCCCGTATCATAAAAGGGCCACCATGTTATGCATGGGCTGTCAAAGAAGGCCTGTTCTCAAAGGAGAGTTGGAGAGCTTAAAAGAAAAAGATAAAGAATGTGTCCGATAGCCTAAGTACAAGGTGTGGATGAAGCTTCAAATCACAAAATGCACAGCTCATTGTCCCAACGTCTATTTCACAAAAAGCAAAGTGATGAGACTCGGGCACAAATGAATTCATCAAGTTAGAGTTGAACTCTGAGCCCTGAATGCCAAATCCCATATTGCCCATACAAAGCAGAACAGAAGGCTATTGCAAAGAAGGCAACTGGTCATGCTGTGACATCACATGCATATATGCACAAACTAGCAAAACACATGCTTCATCAAAACAAGCAAATAAGTCAGCTAATCCCACCTCCAACAGGCACACAGCACTAACAAAGTGCATGGCCTTGCTCTCTGCTATCCTTTCCTCCAAGATGCTTCCTACAACTCCGAGCCTTCCAGGATTCTCAATTACCTTCATCCATTCCCCCTTCTGTGTTCCTCCTGCCCCCAGCTGTTGGATACACTACAAAATCAAGTGCCAGGTTCCCTCTGTCTACTAATTTTATTTCATGAATCGCAGAATAACAGAATAGTAGAGTTGGAAGGGGCCATGAAGGCCATCATGTCCAACCGCCTGCTGTTGCAGGACTCCATGTTACACCATCCCACTCAGATGGCTGTCCAGGTTCTGTTTGAATGTCTCCAGTGTGGGAAAGACCATCACGTCTCCAGGCAGCTGGTTCCCCTGTTGCATTGTTCTGACAGTGAGGAAGCTTTTCCTGATGTCCAGCCTGAATCTGGTTTGTCACAACTTGAATTGATTATTCCGTGTCCTACACTCTGGCATCAACAGGAAGAGATATTGACTTTCCTCTTTGTGATAGCCTTTGAGGTACTTATAGAGGGATATCTTGCACACCTCAATCTTCTCTTCTCAAGGCTGAACATGCCTAGTTCTCTCAGCCTCTCCTCATAGGGCAGTGTTCTCAAACCCTGGATCATTTTTGTTGCCCTCCTCTGGACCTTTCTAATTTTCCTGCATCTTTCTTAAATCTTGGTGCTCAGAACTGGACACAGTATTCCAGGTGAGGTCTGACTAGTGAGGAGTATAGAGGAACTATTACTTCTCATGATTGAGTTATTCTACAAAATAAAGAGTAATCTTTGTAGCATGCCAACCATCAAGTTAACACATTATCCAAAAAAAAAAAAAAGGAGGAGGCGGGCAGGGACCCTAGAGGAATCATAGCAGCTAGAGTCAATGGTAATGAGAAGGTAGATTCACTGAGCATAGGCACCGATTGAGGGTCTCTTTCCCAAGGCCCCTACAGAGTCTGGAGCTTGCACTGCTGTGCATTTATGCAGCTGCACTCTATGGCATTGGCTGGTAGGCTGAGAACATCATAACATGACATAGAGTACATTATATTAAATGTTACAAGGGAAGAAGGCAGCACATGGCTGTCATTTTTGTAGCAGCTCTCTCTCTCTCTCTCTCTCTCTCTCTCTCTCTCTCTCTCTCTCTCTCTCTGTGTGTGTGTGTGGGTTTAATAAAGTTTAGAAACACTTTGTCATAGAGCGGAAGGGGCCTTATAAGTCTTCTAGTTCAATCCCTTGCCCCTTGTTCATTATGGGAAAACTAAAACTAGAATATGCCCATTAGCAGACATATCCCACCCTTGCTTGAAGGCCTCCAATGAAGAACAGCCCGCTATCCCTCCAGGTAATTGATTCTATTCTCAATCTGCTGTTAGCATGAAGATATTTCTGATAATGTTCAACCACAATCTATCTTCCTATAACTTAATCACATTGGATCATACCTGGATATCTGAGACAGCTGAGAAAAAGTCTGTGCCTTCATTTTTACATTTGAAGGGCATTCAAGTTTCCTTCAATGCTGCGTTTCTTCCCTGATAGCCAGGATCCAAGTTCATTACTCTAAATCAGGAGTCTCAAACTCAACTTACCTGGGGGCCGCTGGAAGTAGAGTCTGGGCCGCATCAAGTATTCCACCGCGGTGGTGGTGGGCCGCTCATCCCACGTTGCTACTGGAGGCTGTCCCGGGCACCACCAGCACACTATCACTAAACTTTGATATCAAGTGGGGGCCACAAAATATCATCTTGTGGCCCACGGGCCGCAAGTTTGAGACCCCTGCTCTAAATGTTACACTACATTAATTCTTGCACATCAACTCTGCCTTCAGTGAACATATCTGATCTTTCAAATTTGTCTAAAAATGCTGAAAAATGCCAAGTTGATGGAACCTCCTAACCGATTATCAAATCCAGTGATGTTTTCTATTGTTAATTTTCATACATTATCTCTTTCACATGCTAATGCTTCCAGACAGAACATATTTTCTTTCATGGGATTCTGTTTTTGTCTTGAAGATATTGGGATATTTTAACACTCCCCCAATAATTTATCTGCATTGATTATTCATGGCATAGTATATATTGTCACACAGATGCTCTTCCTTCTGCATATTCCTTCTAGGATCTGAAAGCAGGATCATTTTAAAAGCTGTCTTGTCTTGTTTCCTTTATTTGTTGGACCTACAGAGCCAATGTGGCCAGTGTGGCATAGTGGTTAAGAGCAAGGGACTGGGACTCAGACGATCTGGGTTCTAGTCCCCACTCAGCCATGGAGCCAACTGGGTGACTTTGGGCCAGTCACAGACTCTCAGCCCAGCCTACCTCACAGGGTTGTTGTTGTGGGAATATGATGGAGGGGGAGAATGATGTAAGCTGCCTTGAGCCCTTCGTAGGAAAAAGGCAGGATAGAAATCGATAAATAAATAAATACATACATACATACATACATACATACAGTATATTATCATTGTGGATTTCAACTGAATTGCATTGTTTGTTTTTTTACAGAGACAGTTGGGAGATGCTGTGCACAGTAAGACTGAACTAGCAAAACAAAAAACAAAAACTTTCCCTGGCAGTGCAGACTTGCTGAAATGAGTGGAATATGCTTCTTCAGTTGGCAACAGCTTTCCAATGGATGAAGGTAAGTTGTCTCATTACAAAATATGCTGATTTTGAAATAGTAGCTTGTTCCTATCCTAGCCTATCTTATCCTCTCCTTTCTTGTTTGTTTGTTTGTTTGTTTAAAGCCTTTCTACACCATTCATTCAACAGAGAACACTCTATAAACTATTTACATGAGAGTAAAAACCATATAAAAATGTGTGGCATTCGACATAAGAAAAGAGCACCTGGCAAACATATCTGGAACATTGTTGTGTTCTGCTGCACAACAGAACTGTCACCTCAAGGCCTTATAAGGGCTCAACCTTTCTGTGGCCCCAAGGCCTCATGAGGGCTCAACCAAACTCTCATAAGCCTTACGGAAGCCCCATAACTGGAAAGGGAAACAAGATGGGAGTGAACAGGTGGGCAGGTGAAGTGGAGGGCACCTTTGCAAGCACAGAGAAAGTTACCTAGGGAGCTGGGTTCCATAAACACCCTGTTGCCTCTTCCTAGACTCCAAACCTGGACACAAACCATGAATTGCCAATTGCCCATCTCTTAGCTAAAAGGTTGCATTTTAAAGTACTTAAAGTATTTCCCAGTAATGATAGTTCATCATTCCTTAACTAGATATTATGCCAAATATGTGACATTCTCACTCAAAAAATCATACCTATAATAGAGTACTAAGCATATAACACTGAGCAATAGCCTCTCTGCAACAACATACCAAAGGACACAGAAGCATCTCTCTTGCACATAGTGAGCATGGCGCAGATCTCTCAGAAGTGCATAAAACTGCACTAGACAGCTATGCGTGCTCTTTCTACTTCTTTCCAGTTTCATTTTTATCCTTTTCTCATTTTTCACTGAGGCATCGCTAACACATGCCATGGAGAGCCATCCATCTCCAAGCCATCTGCACTTCTTTGAACAATCAATATGCTGATTATCTTCATTGTCACAGGGTAGCATCAGAAGAGCACTGCCAGAGTGTGAAGATCATAGGACAGGAAGGACTGTCATGTCCCCATGAGGACATAGAGCATTCTTATGACGTACAGCCTTTCTCCACTCAGTGGTGCTGGCATTATGCATTATTTGGTTGAAAAACATGTTTGTCTCTGGAAATGTATGATACTTCACCACTGAATGTGTATTTCTTAAAATGTAAGCATTTTAGCATTTGCACATACCCACTCATTATACATTGTCTGCAACAGATATCATGCTAGGAACAGACTTCTTAGCAGCATTTGATGTTCAATTCCCAACTGAATTGTGATACTCATAATACAGTGTGCAGGCCTCTGACATTACAGCTTACTGCTTAGCTGACTCATTCATACTGTTTTACAGTCAGGGTAGCCGTGTTCTGCTTGACAGCTGCTTCATTTCTGTGCAAAATGTCCTTGAGTGCTGATAATCTTACTTCTGGCAGCTAAATTGTCTGTGCGCTGTGACATCCCTTAGGAGGGCTGTTCTGGAGAGGGAAATGTAGGCAACATTCATTTTCCAGTTAAGGCAGGCTGCAACAATTAGTCAATAGTCAATAAACTGGATTTGCCACTTAAAGACACAGTCATCCTTTTAATATGTTCAAGCGAATCTATCTCTGAGCCAATGGACTTAATTGGACGAGTCAGGATAACTAGGCAAAGTTCCACTTCAAAATAGTGAGTGTGCATGCCTGGGTATGTAGGAAAAGCAGTGTGTTCGGTCTCTGCATTTATCTGTTAAAGTCAACCCATCTCTGGTTGTTTTTGGGCTAGGGCTAGGGCTGAAACGCTGAGCATAGCAGCATTGTCAGAGAAACCCTTCCATTGTTCTACTCCCAAATACCTTTCTTTCAGCTAGATCAAGTCTGGAAATATGGCTAGGGAAACAGCTAGCAGAGATTGACTTGCCGAGCACACAAGCATTGCCTAGGTTTGGATGCATCTGCTTGGTCCACTTTGTATAAATTTGCATTTATTTCCAACAGTTCTGGAACAGTTTGAAACATGTGTTTTCAATTCCTGAAGGAAAGTACAAACCCACTTTCAGCTGCATTTATGTACATGCAAAAAGCCATTGTTTTATGTATTTTGGTTATATGTGCATTTTTAGTAAAATCCTTTATTTTCTCCACACTTGCATGAAAAGTTTTGTATGAACTTTCCCCTAACATGTGCATTTTTCTGTACATTTGTAAAAATAGAATGGCACTGCACAATCTGAAGAACTATGAACCCTGAAAGATAATTGCATTCCTGTCCGCACAGTTCAAGAAATGCAAATTAGGTTTATTCGCGTTAAAATATGAATGCAACCAATATTTTTCCCATTCCTAGTGCTGATTATCAGGAACTCTTATTTCTTCAACAATTATAATTAATCAAGGACCACACCTGCAGTTACAAAGGACAAGTGGAGAGAAATAGAGAGCTATCATCAATGATTGTGACCTCTGTAACGCAAAACAATATGCACAGATGCATTTTTATTATCTCAACCTTTTGCTTTCTTTCATAGTGACCTTGGTGACAATCTATTTTAGTCAGCAGGGGAAAGACTGAAACATGATCACTGCCCTGAAATACCAATATCTGAAGAACTGAAGAATATTATGAGGTTTCCATAGGTACATGGATACCTAGCTGAACAAAGATTTTGTTATTCCATAGTGTAGCAAAGCCAATAACTGAGCCTTGCTACCATTTTTGTTGCTTTCTTACAGCACACAAAATGATACAACAGAAGCTTGGTCAAGACATTTCCCTGCTGAGATTCAATTCCTCTTTCTGTTCATCTGTGACCCCACACTAAGCAGTTGGATTTGAAAGAGGCTTGTTTATCTTTCATAAACAAATGGACTTACTGCAAAGTCTTCTTGGATGCATGAAAGATGAATCAGCTTGGAATTTTACGGGATTGACTCAGGGCTCAAGCAATTGGTGCTGCTCGGTGCAAAAAGTAATTTATTTATACGAGGAAAAGAAAACTGGGGGACAAAATCCTGAGGGAAACTTTTAGAGCAGAAATACATAGCTTGTGATTTCCAGGTGTTGTTGGACTACAACTTCCACCAACACTGCCAGTGGGTAAGATGATGGGAACTGCAGTTCTGTAATGTCTGGATATCTATCCTAATTATGGCTGAGAATATTTATGTAAACATATTTTCTTGTTCATATGTATCTGTGTGGTGTTTTCAGGTATTATGTCTTGTAAAATTTGCAGGAGTCTATCTGTAACTTGAACAAAAAAGCAACAAAGTTTGAACATACAAATGCACAAGAAAAGGACTGTTCAATTTATTTCTAACAAGATGACTGCTGAAGCAAAGCATCTTATGGGTCTCTTTTGTCACAATCATAAGGTTTCATCTGAGAGAGCTATCAGTGAGACAACATTTCTCCTGCTGTCTTAAGTCCAGGAAGATATGATTAGCATTTTCCCCCACTCAAGAAGTGCATAGAAGAGGTTAACTAAACACAAGATTTTGTGGAAAGAATCATTTGCAGATGGCTTCTTGATTTTTTTCTACCCTGAAAGAGAAATTGAACTTCTCATTGAATTTCTCTAGTGGAGGAAGTTCTTTAATAGGTTCTTGGAGGTTGGGCTCACTCATCCCAAGATGAATATGAGATGAGTCTAGAGCACCATGGTGCATAAAGAATTGTCATCTCTCATTTCACCTTCTGAATTCCCCATAAACACATAAATTTATTTATTTATTTATTTATTTATTTATTTATTTATTTATTTATTTGAAAATCTTGATTCACCTTTATCTCTAACATATGAAACTTACGGCTGTGACAAAGAGACCCGGAGGTCAAGTGGTGTTTTTTCTATTTAGAAGCCTTCTGAAGAAAAGTCAAGCACTTATAATATTATAGAAAGTGTTCATTTTCTTACTTTCATTTGAACCTTTGCCAACATCCTTTCTAACGCAGCATTAGCTTCTTCCAATCATAATATCTTTGCTTGGACTGATGAGAGGCATTGCAGTTTTGCATTCCAAAATGTGCAAACTGTGTAATATTGAAATGTTGCCTACCCTAACTGTGAAGAACCAATTAATTTTCACAGAGTTTAATTAATCTTCACTTAATAGGTAAACATTTTGTGCATATGTTTGCCTTTGCACATCCTCATTTCCCAAAATACAAAGGGTATGGGAATTATGCTCGGCACTTTGCAATTACCCTTTCTAGTGGCTTCATATCAAAATGCACTGGAGGAGAAGGCGATCAATGCTGGATGCTCCCATATACTGTCACATACTGGCAAATGTGTTTGGAGGTCAGGAAGTTGTTTTCTGCCATCAGAGCAACCTTGCTTAGAAACATGGATTTGAGATGGAACCTGTGGGATCCTCCAAGTGTTCCCCTGAAGCTCTCCATTCTCTTACTAGATCGATAGATAGATAGATAGATAGATAGATAGATAGATAGATAGAGATGAGATGGATGGATGGATGGATGGATGAACAGACAATATAAAACTTGAATGTTAGGACACCAATTTTTTTTTCCCATGTGCTTGAGCCTACTGTTGATCAGCTGTTCACTGGGCAGAAAAAGAACAAAAGAGTTTCTTTTTGGCCACATCCAGGTCTCTTCCATCTCCCTTGGTTCTTCCCCTCTGCTCTTCTGTCTTTCTACTCTCAGATGATTGTCCTGCTATTTCTGTCCACTCAACTCCTTACCTGGCTATTTTTGTCTATTCCCTGTCACGATCCTTCCTACTTCTGCCCCTTTCTAGCCTCTAGCTTTGCTTTTCTTCCCCCACTGATCCCTTTGTCTTGCTTCTTTCCTCCAGCTCCAGCTTCTGTCCTAGTTACACACCTCTTTATTTCATTATTTCTTTCTCATTATTACCTCCCCTAACCTTCTTTCCCCTTGTCCCTTTTGCCTTTCTCTGTTCTCTCTCTCCCAGCCTCACTAGTTTTCCCTCCATCATAACTTCTTTTGAGAGAACAGACCCCACAGCATCATTATGTGATCACATCTTCCATGGGACTGATTCTTTGGTGGGCTCCACAGTAACTTTTAATTTACAAATGTGCCCACAGAACTAAACATTTGGGGAATGCTTTGTTGGGATGCTTCTTTTTGGTCTAAATATTTGACTGTGAAGCACATGGATAAATATCTGTGAAACGTATGGATAAACACACACACACTTAGAAGACTAATTGTAGACTTAGAAGGGGCCTTTAAGGCCATCAAGTCCAACTCCTGCTCTGGTTCCACCTCCGGTCACCCATCCAGCTGAATGCCCATGGCTTTTCAGCTTAGGAAAGTAACATGCCAACCTTGTCGTTCATGTAAAAGATCTCTGCTTTACATCCCACCAAAAGGGGAAAGAGAGATTAGTGACAGTTCTCCTGCAGTTCTGCTAGACTACCTGGCCACTACATTGAAAGCCATGGCATCAGCGTATTATGTCTAAGGATGAGACAATTAGTTTATTTTTAAAAATTAATTTTCAATCTAAAATACAACTGATAACACTACATTTTAAAACAAAAGCATAAAATTAAACATGCAATTAAAATAATTCATACATTATGGTGCCCCTTGCAACCAGGACCAATGACACATGTTACAAATAAAATTTCAGAAACCTTATTCAAACATACATTTGTTTATTTATTTGTTGCTTTTATGTACCACCCCAATAGCCCAGAGAGCTCTCTGGGTGGTTTGCAAACATTTCAGGACATTTCCCTCCTTCTAAAACTATGATGATTCTTTTGACAGCTCAGATCCTTTCACCTTTTTAAAGACAGGGGAATACACCCCAAATATAATTAAACTCAATGAATACTCACTGAATACACCTCAAATATGATTATTTTTCTTTATAAACCCCATTCTCACTTTAATCTCACATGTTGTCATTGATGAGAGAATTAAATTCACCAAGGACCTACAAGCTCCACCTGGAGTTTTGATCTGCCTTGTTTCTGCTCTTGGTTACAAGTTTTGTTGTGATGGTGGTTGTTTGAACAGGAAATGCATACAATTTTGTACACGTTTTTAAAGTGTGCCTCAAATCAATAATTCCCCACGTTGGCTAAATCAGGAGGGGACATAATTTTTAAAAGATACACTTCTAAAAGATAACACTTTTCCAAAATAGTTTTTGAACCAGCTTCACAGTGTTGGGAAAATATATATACATGCTGCAAATACTCCAGGAAGACTGTCTATGCCCACTTTGCTCCCAAAATAACACATGTAGATGCACTCGGGCAACTTCCGATCACAAATGGACCAAAACATGGGTCTCATATATTCCTGACTCTGTCTGGGAGGAAGGATTGGCCTGCCATAAATATTATTCTGAACAAATACACAAAATAAAAGATATGTAAAGATTAATAACCAGAAAATCGACAGCAAAGTCTGCATATTTTCACTGTGTGTCTGGTTTATCTTTTCTCATTTTAAATTATTTTTTGGAAGATTTTGAAATTGAAACTCTTTCTTAAAGTGGATGTATACACTCTTCTGCATGTTTAGGCAGAAAAGGGGGATATGAATTTGGGGGGTATGCTGGGAAATTCAGGCATCTTTTTCAGTTTCACCATGCATGAGATTATATCTTAAAGCATACTATAGATCTGCTACATGTTTCACTGCTTTGCGGATGTGAAATTTAATGTACTGCTTTTTGTTACAAGTCAGCAAAGAAAGAAGAGGTCAAGGGTCAAGTCTCGCCTCTTTACATTTGAGGTTTTCAGGGAGGGCTTAAAATGTGAACACGACATACAATAATTGGCATTTTCTTGACTTTAATCATTTCATCCTCAGGGCTCCATCTCCAAATACTCACTTAAAAAACAGCAAGACTATTTTATGTATATGGGCAAAGGTACTGGATTCTGAGCACACAGTAAATTATGAATTATATACTTAGTTCTAAGTTGCACAAGTACTCAATTATTATATAAAAATAAACTGTTCCAAGAGCTTAGTCATTATTTTAAATAGTACTTTCCATCATAAAAAGGCTACTTTTCATATACTAGTTGTCCTCCTGTCCTTGCACAATTTACGCTTAGAAAGAAGACAGACTGCACCAGATTTATCTCAAGTGCGTCTCCCCAAGGGCAGCAAAATAGCATAAAACTCCTTTTACAATCTCCCATACCTGCTCAACCCTCCCCCATACCCTCCCCCACCATTTCCTGCACCTTTTAGTCTTACTCTTTCTCTCAGAACTATTTCTATGTCCTTCTGTCTGAGGGCTGTTCATGTTTTCTTTGCACTTCTACACTGCCCTTGTGGTCAATATATACTGCCTCTTTTGCGAATTAAAATGCATTCAAAGAATCAGAACCTCCATCATAGCTCTGCTAAACTAGTAATGTGTCATCCCTTTAAGACAAAACCATGTAACAGGCCTATTCAGAAGCCCCCCAAATATTCAGTGAACACATGAGGGAAGGCCAGGAACATGTTTCCTAGCCATCCTTGCAGCACTGATGTGCCCAAGGATCCCATTCACATTGCATGCACCAATACATGTAGAGTTTAGATGGGTAGAGACCTGTTCTCCCCTGCGGAAGAAGGCAGGACGTGATCCAACAGAGCAAAGCTCAGGGAGCCATGGTTGCATTTGGATGCCAGGAAGCACTTCCTGACAGTTAGGACCCCGAGGGTGTGGAATGGGCTTCCACAGGAGGTCATTGAGGCCCCATCAGTGAGGATGTTCAAAGATAGGCTGGATGTGCACATGGCGGGCATGTCATGAATGGAGCTGGCTGAAGCTGGGGGTCAGACTAGATGGCTCAGGAGGACCCTTCTGACTCGCTCTGTTTCTATGTTTCTATGTGCAGTCCCAATCCATGCTGAAGCCAGTGGACACACTGTCATTGGCACCACCACCTCTGAGTGCATTCCAACTGCTCACATATGCATTAAGCATGTGCATGATCTCATATGAACAGTCCTATAATCTCCCATCATTGTTCGCAGTCAGGAATGGAGAAAGAACCCAGTGTCTACTCATCATATTGAAAACATTTTGCTACTTACACTGCATTAAAAAAGGCACATTTCCCTTTCCCATGCCTGTTTTTGTACCAGATATCCTCTGTCTCCAAAATGCAAATATGTTAAGGACTGGGCCACACGTTACATAGAGTCGGATGTACTAGAATTTCATTTCTGTTGAGCAATCATTTTGCCATTTCTCATCTTCAGTTCCAGTTGAGAATATGACCAGAGGTCCTTTTTAAAAGAAATGTTTGCAAATTCCGAATTTTGTGTTTGCATTAAAAGCACACATTTTTTTTAAAAAGTGCACTTGAAATGCACCTTAGAAAACAATACCCATTTCACACTTTAGACACTGGGATAGATACTTTAGATACTTTAGAGAAATATGCAAAGAAATATGCCCTTTTTCCTGTTTGAACAAGCCAAAAAAGCAGGCTAAAAATGAAAATAGGTAGAAACCAACACAAGCCCTGCAATGATTTTCAGATAACTTAGGCATCCTCAAAAATCCCAGGTTCTCCTAGCACAAATAAAAAAAGTGGAAATCAATCCATCTTAGAGAAAAAATTGCCTCCTGATTCATATCTGTGGTGGTGACCTGGAAATTCAAACCTTAATAGCGTCATCATATGAACAGTATACCCAGTGCATCCACCCTGGGCATGCATGCTCAGGATAAAGGCAAGTGGTATTACTTAACCTCTCACCCAAATGTCATGTTGTTATGTAAATCCCCCAAGCAAATCACATGTATAGCATGAACCCCTACCAAATATATTTACTTTTAATCAAGTACCTAATCAGTTGGGTTGCATACTTATATAAGAATGTAAGAAAAGCCTTCCTGGATCAGCACAAGGGTCCACCTAGTCCAGCACCCCAGATGCATGGTGGCAAAATGGCTGATCACAAAAGTGTGCAGCCACAAGAAGAACCAAATGTTGGTTGCATGAGAGGAGGTGGCCGGAGCCAGGGGTCAGGTTAGATGACCCAGAAGGCCCCTTCTGACTCGCTATGTTTCTATTGCTCAAGCAGAATGGGTGAAAGGCCTCCTCCTGCCTAGGTCCTCAGCAACTTGTGTATGCAGGCATGCCACCTCTGATGAAGGAGGTAGCACATAGCCCATGATGCAAGTAGCCACTGATACCCTTCTCCTTGAAACTGTCCAGTCCCTTTTTAAAGCCATCCAGATTGGAGGCCATCACTCCTTCCCATGGCAGCAAATGCCATATATTAACTATAAGTCGTGTGAAGAACTAATTCCTCCATTCTGTCCTGAACCTTCCTCCAGTCGGCTTCAAGGGGTGCCCCTGGGCTTGAGGGTTATGGGAAAGGGCCTCTTCATTTTGTGCATAAATTTAAGCACCTCTATCATGGCTCTTACTCACTTTTTCCCCAAGATGAACAATCTTAGCTGTTGCAGCCTCTCCTTCAAGGAGAGATGATCCAGCCCCCTGATCATCTCCCTTGTCCTCTATACTTTTTCCAATAAGTCCTCATTTCCTCATTCCAATAAGTCCTTCAATAATGTCCTCATTCAAGCGAAGTGATCAGAACTGAACACATTATTCCAAGTGCAATTGCACCAAAGGTTTGCATAAGACAGTAAGATCTAATTTGTATTCCTTTCCTAATTATGCCTAGCATGAATTTGCTTTTTTAACAGCAGCCATGCACTGGGCTGACATTTTCATTGAGCTCTCTGTTACCACCTCAAGATGACATGGAATTTAATGGGGTTACCTCTGAGTAAACATGTACAGGCTATGCTGTTAATCAGTGAAGTCAGATATTATCAGCTTGATGTTCTTCATAAACATTTCACCCGTAAAGCATCTTTTCCAAGAAGCTCCTGTGCTTCTGATGATACAAAATCAGCCGTTATTCAAATCACCTCTTATTCTATCAGTTTCATGTACAAAATATCTAACCAGTCACAGGGGTAAAATGGAGTACAAGCACTGTTTGCCGTAACAGCTGGAGATTACTAGATTTAAACATCTATCTAATACCAAGCCAAGGGAGATAATTCTTAAATACATGGGATTAGGGGCTTTTATTCATAATTTGCACAGAGTGGGGTTTTTTAAACTGTCTCAAGATATTTTCAATGAAAAAGGTTAATAGAAAGGGACTGCAATTGATATAATGTGCATGGATGTAGGTGAACACATAAAGCACATACAATTTCATGACTATCTGAAGCACCATAGAAGGCCTCAGTGGAGAAATGACGATAGGAAAAGTTTTCAGTTGCAGTGGGCTGTGGATCAATTTCTCAATATTCTCCATTTCAGTTCTTTGGTGTGTGCACTCACTTTGGCTTCTAGCCATCCTATCCTTTATAACATGGGATTATATAAGTGAGTTTCAAACTCCCCCTCCATACACTTTAATTCATTTAATGATTTTGTTGTTGTTGTTGTTGTTGTTGCTCTACATATGATAACTCATACTGCCATATTTTCCTTCTTCAGGGCCATCATATTCCAAATCAGTGCCATGTTATGAACATCACATGCTCTGAACCAAGGCCCAGTTACCCTGCCTTATAATCCAGTCCCTGTCAAAATGGCCTTGATTTTCATCATCAAGGAAAAAAAATAAGGAAGGGACAGAGCCAAGTAGATGCATTCACAATTGTTTTGCAGTCTTTCCATGGAGTTCACTGTACACAGTTTGGAAGGCTTTAGGGCAAATAATATACATTTCAGCAACAGGAGACCTATTACTTCCAAGCAAACGCACTAGGTCACACCGCACAAGGATGTCATTCTCATAGGAGTGACGGGGAGACTGAAGTGACATTGTAATACAAGTCAGTTACAATCATTTACCACTCTGCGGGGAGGTTTTTTTTTGGGGGGGGGCAGAAAGACAGGGTGAAATATTGTAAATAAATTCAGATGTAGAGTGGCTGTCCAGCGCACACTTGCTTGACTGGAAATCCCACTGCCTTACTTCATGTAAGCTTCAGTATAGAAGCAACAGGTCTTAACAATTGGAGCACCAGGACCAGAGGTGATGGAGATCCAGGCAAGATGCAATAGGGCCAGGAGAAAAGTGAAACCAGGTACAAGCAAGTGGTGAGGAAAGACATGGGTCAGATACTAGCATAGATACTAGCAAGATAAGGCAGGTCAGGAAGTGAAGGCAGAGTTAGAAACATGAAGGAGTCAAAGCACAAATTAAAGCACTGTAAAACTGGAGGCAGAAGCCAATTCAGATACACAAAGCAGCCACCACAACGTTGCAGAGGCAAAACCAGAGAGGGCTGAGCAGCCTTTTTATAGACTTTCCAGTGGCTTCCAACCAGTTTCCATAACTGGAGTGTTTCCCATTCCTGCAAATGCCTTAATCTGTACTTGAAGCAAACGTTTATTTATATATATTTTTTCAGCCGAACAATTCATTTAAAGCTTCTGCTGAACTTGGCTTAGTGATCAGCAGTGCTGCCAGCTCTGACTTGGCACTGCACAAGCTGCCCTCTGAGAGATTCCAGCACCATCCTGGCAGCTCTCCCCCATCATACTTTCCCTCCCCGCTGGCAGTGTCAGGGTTTGTTTCACACTGCCCTCAAAGCAACAGCACCTTTTCTCCTCACCTAGCTCCTTAAGTGACCCACTGCCAATGTGAAAATGGCCCTGAAGAAGTAGGAAGGGAGCTACATGATACAGACAATCAGATAATGCGTAGGTTCCCTTTCTGCTCTCTTTCCATACTGAAAAGCAATCGGTTGCCCTGGGTGCAGCTGTTCCTGCAAGGAAGATCTCAGTAAAGTCAATGTTAAGTCCATCTTGGTGGCCTGGAAGTGCATTTCCCCCTTTGCATTTGCAGCCCAAGTAATGGTTTTCCTCAGAGCAGAGGCTGTGGGGTCTTGAAGGTGTGCCCACTCTCCAATTCTAGCAATGCTACTGCAGCAAACTCTTAAAAATCAGGTTAGTGGTTCACAAAATGTACCTATCTATTTCTTTAAAGCATTTATATACCATTTGATTAGCATAATGCTTTCAAAATGGTTTACGCAATATTAACAGTTCACATAAATTCACAATTAATAGATAGATGTAAACATAACCAAAGTACCCCAATGTGTTTTGGGTGTTAGTGGTAAATGTAAATGCCAAAGCAGCTTGTAAAACTAATGCTAAGAGCACTTTTAAATGTGTTTCATGCAAGTTTCATGGGTTATGACTGGTATTTAGTTGCATGAAGTTAGATCTTCTAACCTTCTCTATCCCACCTTGCAAATTAGCATCACTGTGTGAATCATATTAAGATTTCCCACTTACCAATTGCAGAAGTGTGGTGAACCAGTTCTTAAACATTTATTGGCTTCAACTAGAACCAAGGCAGAATAATTTCAAAGCTAAATTAGAACATTTAATGATTTGACTACCCAATTTCATTCCATTCAGGCTGAGGTTGCTTGAAGTGTAAGAGAATTCTTGAATTAGCAGAGAAATGAAAATCTGTTAATAGCTAACTTGATTGAAGCCACTGTTTTTACTTTACCTCATAAAAATTCTCAGCAGGAGGCAAGCTTGCTTAAACACCATTCCATAATATTTCAGTTCATTGAGATATCTGATGGAAATAAAGATACTGGCTTATGCTGCTGTGGAGAAGGTTTGAGCTGAATTATGTGATTTATTTAGGCACAGTCAACTATTTGCAAATGCTTTTTCATGTAATTATCAATCCTCAGCATTCAGTAACCATGACTTTTAATGGCTTCATGAAAGCCTAGACATGTCTACTCATGCATAGGTGCCATTGAGTTCAATGGGGCTTAGGCACCAGGTAAGTGTGCCTTAGAATTGCAGCTTGTGGTATCAAAGGGTATCCAGCCCAATTTTTACAATGGGAGGAAAATGTTTAATTAAAAAAACTGCAAAAGCAAGGGAAGGAAGAAATAAAATATTGCTACATCCTACAAGGGCATCAGGTCTGGGATGGTGTGGACTGTCTGTGCTCATATATCCCACTATGGGTTGTATACCTGTTTTGCAAGGCAACAATCCTATGCTAACTTTTCTGGAAGTGTGCTCTATTGAAGTCAACGAGACTTGCTTTTGAGTGGACATGGTTATGATCGTGCTGTAATTGTGAGGGAGGGAGAGGGAGAGGGAGGAATCATATCCTACCGCTGAGATGCTATGGACTGAGCCTGGGACATCAGTAGCAAGGCAAACATGTGCTCTCCTACTGAGCTGCAATCCTCCGTTGTTTATTTATCTAACTGTGGGGGAGTTTAAGGAATGTGGACTGTGCATTTCCTCGAAAAGAACACTCTCCTTACGTCTACAGACTGTGTCAAAATTATGTTATCCATCATAATGTCATTATATAGCGCAGTCTAAAAATGTGTCTTGTTAAATCTGTGTCCCTGCAGAAAAAATACTATTTTAACTTATCTTGTAGATGTGCTAGTTAGGCAATAACAAAATGTTTACTCTTTTGAGTGCCAGTTCACAATGTTTGAAGAAAGAAATGGAAATTTGTTTTCCTCCAATATGTGTGTGCCCACATTGGTGCATGCACATACATGTACACATGCATTGGGTATTTGATTTATAGAGAGCATGTTTGAGTACCATTGGCCGGACATTGTTTCCTCTATTGTAGAACTGCTACTGAATTATAATCCCTCTTGTTTTTGTCTGTGGTTCATTTGTTACCATTTTCCTGACTAAATACCTTTAAACTGGAAGGTTTACAATGTATAGAAAAATTATATATATTTGAAAGAAGGGGAAACAGGGAAAGGTTTTGCCAAGTTTGAAGTTACTTAATCTCAGTATTGTGGACTCTATAACACACCTTCCCAATTGATGGAGGATAAGGTGATTCCTGGCTACTAATAGTGATGGCTGTATATTACCTCCAGTTTTAGAGGCAGTGTGTCTCTGAATGCTAATTTCTGAGAAACATGAGAAGAAAGATACAATTGCGCTTGTGTTCTGTCCCTGGTTGGTCACGGTGGACACAGAATGCCGGACCTTTGATCTGTTCCAGCATGACCTAACTTCTACCACACGAGAGGTCCCACTGCCATCTTCCCTTAGAGTGGTCCCCAACCTTCTGGGACACAGGGGCTGCATTAGCATACCCAATACCTAAAAAGTGCCACATCTTAAATCAAAATGTCACAAAACAATTAAGCTACTGACTTAGATAAAAAGTAAATACTTAGAGGTCAATAAAGAAATGTTAACTTGAATGTAAGCCATTTTGGAACAATATTTTTCTGTGGAATCCTTTTATTTAGCCACACATGTTTTCCTAGTTAGCGTGATTTTTATAGCTGTTTTCTGTTAGCCAAAGCTTTGATGTCTAAGCCAAGTTTGGTGACAGATGCTGTAAAAATGTTGTGTCAATGTTCATCTGTAAGTCTTGACCTACACTTGGATTTCACAATTTTCATCTTGGAAAACATTTTGTTCACAGATGTGGTTCCAAAGACTGAACACTTCTGCAGCAAACTTCCTTAGGATGATAAAAATATTAGACCACAATAGAAGTCTAACAGACTGTTTTCTTTGTAAATGTCTCTAAATGTTCACAAAATTTGCTCCATCTGAAAAAAGTTACCTTCAACTTCTGGTGCTACTTCAAATGGATTCCAAAACATTCTTATTTCCTTTCCATGCTTGCAAGAATCAGTGAATCTCTTCTGGAATCCGACCTGCAATAGGTTCAGTGCTTTGATGTGTCTTTCGACACTGAATTGTAAATTCCAGTGCTTCTGAAATTTCAGTTCATTGCAGCAGGAGAAGTTTGAAAAGCTACTTTCAGTGACTTGCATCACAAAAAGGTTTCGTTTTGCCTCAGAAACTTTCCACTCAGAATTCATGCCACACTCAAGCGTTCCTTTTCCCTGCAAGTTTAGATTCAATGTGTTCAGATGCTCTATGATATCAGTTATGAAAGCCAAATCAAAAATCCATCCGGGGACAGAACGTGTTTCTTGACCTTTTCCTTTTTCCTTGAGAAAGACATCAACTTCATGATGAAGTGAAAAATGGTTTGAGGATTTAACTCTGCTAAGCCTGACTTCAGTATAGTATATAGTACACCTGCATATTTTGCCTCTATTTCTGAGAGAAAATTTTGAAATGGACAATACATAAGGTCCAGATATAATTAATGCTGCATACAATAATGCACATCACACTTTCCCACTGAAGCCTCTTACTACACAAGACTTCCTGATGGGTGATAAATGAAATTGCATGGGAAGTGTTCCATTTAATTTCAATGTCTCTTCACTGAGTCTTGCAAGTACACCAGCTTTACTTTCCACCATATTTCTTCTACCATCAGTTGTCATGCTTTTCAGTTCATTCCAATTCAGACCAAGATTTTCTGCTGATTCACATACCTTAAGGAATATGTTTTCTGCAGTTCTGGTGCCTTCAAACTCTGCAGCGCACACAATTTTTCTGTAATTCTGGAGTCTAAGAATAATGTATAAACCAGGGCTTAAAATTTCAAGTCTAGACCTACTAGCCAGGCAAAAGCCTTACTCTCCACCTGGAGCGTGCAACCTCGCGGGGCAGAGACATCTCCCCAGATCCTCTGCCACGCCCCACCATTGCATCCTCTGGCTCCTTCCAGCTTTCCTGTGCACTGGAATGGCGGGATGTGGGGTGGGGGGGGAGGAAAAGCTCTCCCAATTCACATTGCTTGGCCCCTCCAGGAAGGTGGAGACCCCCAGCCTCGCTTTGTCTCCGTTCAGGCCAAGAAGCAGCTGCCGGGCTTGCCTTAGGGGGCGAGCAGAGGATGCCAGAGCCCCACCACCTGCTCCGCACCCTCCCACCTCCAACCACCTGCAATAAGCATGGGAGGGGTGGGGTTCTTCATGGCCCATCTAAGGGTTAAAGCAAGAGAGGGCTGCTTACTAGAAGGGCCAGTGGAGAGACAGGCCCGAGGATCACGGAAAGCAGATGCTCCCGGGCGAATGTACACGTGCGTCGAAGTCTCTGCCTGTGCGGTCCGTGTGGGTTTGCTTCCCAGTTAGGGTTCCATTTGCAAATAGGGATGCCGGGAATTACTGTGTTCGCCAGAAAGGAATTTACACTCACATTTGGCGAGCAGGCGAGCGGAATTTTCAAGCCCTGGTATAAATTATTCTCCTGTAATGTATAAGCAGTGTCTATAAAGTCTTTGTTCTCATTTAATGCCAAAGAGAAAAAATAATAGCTTTTTGCCTTGACAGTCAGTAACATATCCTTCTTCTCCTGTGCTCTTCTAGTGATTGCAAATGTAGATAAAGTGACACAACCAACACCCGATACCCTGTCAGGGCACATTTCCTCCATTACTGTAACCATGCACTTCTTAGAAAGTTCACCATCTGTGAATGGCCTGCCACTCTCAGCAATACATTTAGCAACATAAAAGGTGGCCTGGAGAGTCTACAGGTTCTCCTCAATGTGCTTTCTAAAAATACGTTGCAGCAGAAACATTGATTTTTTAAAAGGGATTTTCTCTTGTTCACTCACACATCACCTTGATCTATTGAGTAGCTCTTGTGACAGCATTCAAAGTGCCTTTTAACATTGTACTCCTTGAATACTGAGGCACTTTCAAGACATATTAGGCAAACTGCTTTATGCTTGCTTAACACAAAGAAGTACTCAGTAGACCATTTGTCGTTAAAGACACAACACAAGCAGACTGCTTCTTACAGAATTTTCAGCAGAGCAGCAGTTGCAGAGTTTCAATATTTTCCTTGGATAAATCAAAATATGAGAAGTACAATTTTAGGGCTCTAACTCTTCCCTTTCCCACCAAATCCACCCCACTCTGGCTGCTGTTAGCTGGGGATTTTCATTTGGACCATGGCAAAGAAGAGAAGCGAGCCCCTCCTCTGCAGTTCTCAGGAATCCTGGGCCATATGCACAGGCTAGGAAGAACTTTTAAAAAATGGATTATGAATCTGGCCCACCAGATGTCAAAGTTGCAATACTAAACTATGAGATTTATTTCTTAATAAAGGCACTGCCTTGAGGTTTACATCTATGCATGCTAATGCTTTAACGATCGTGGGCCCTCCAAAAAGGGGCAGGTGGGAAGGAAGAAGAGCGAATGAAAGGGCAGACATCACCTGGAGCAGAGGATATGCCATTGAGCTGGCTTTGAACTATAGGCAGGGCATTGGCTCAGCTGGGGGGAAGGGGACTTCCTGGAGGAAGAGGCGGAAAGAGGAAGCTCATGGTGCTGCTTGAGGCAGGAAGAACAGGGTGGGTCTGAGTGGAAATGCTGAGGGCAAAGCTGGTGGGCTGCTTGTGCCCATGAACCACACTTTGGGGACCCCTGTTCTATAAGAATGCTTGCAGAAGCATTCAGATATATATATATTAAGCTTAGAAGGGTTCATCTATTGCTCATCAGAAAAGTCCATGGGATTAGGACTGAGTTTAGGACTTAATCTGTACTGTTTCAAACCAAAAAGATCAATCTGTTTTATTTGTTAAAAGACTTTCGGGTATGGTTGTCAGGTCAACAAGGTCCAATAAAACAGGACTGCAGAAGACATAGACCCTTCCCCTATGCAGAGACATTTAAAACTAAAGCAATTTCAGGCAATTACTGCTTTAAGACCTAATTACTAAATAAAGGATAATGACTTAGATGTGTGGTTAATGTTTTGTGTTTAGTTCTTCATGCCTGAATAACCAATAGTAAACATTTTCATACATTTGTGTAGCTATTGTTTTATTCTGAAGTTTCCTGGTAATTGCTTAATAATCCCAGTACATTCTGGATGTTACTGTAAATATTTGATGATTTTCTTATAGCTATCGCTGATCAAATCTATTGCAATTAACAATCTGTGGAAAAAAATCTCTTGTATATTTCATTTGTCTTTTTTAAATTTACTGTCATTTCCTTCTTCAATAAAAGGAAGATAATAAAGCAACACCCAAGCCTTCCCTTTGTATGCCCTTAGCATCTTCTTACCAATGCTGTATAAGATTTCAGGAGTAGACCTATGCTGGTGTTGGTCTGCACCCTACATTGGGCTAAAGTGAAGATGGGTCATGTTAGTACTCTGGCTTGACAAGTCTGCCTATCTGAATAGGGCTACCCTTCCCCAGAAAGGCAATGATGACATTTTCAGTGTTACACTGGAACAGACAATGGAATCATGCTTATTTTAAGTTGTTGCTTATGTTTTAATATGCAGATGAGTCTAGAATTGGCACATGACAACTAATTTGGTCCTCTGTTCTTTCTCTTTCTCTCTTTTCTTCTTTCTAAGGAATAATTTAGAAGTCCATACAGAATAAAAGTGATGTGGTTAAGGAACTACAACATTTCAGTGACGGATTGCTACATCTGAAATTTCTAAAGGATTATATTATTCCCTTTTTACTCTTCTGGTGGACCTGAAAGAGAAAGTGTTAGATTTGGAAAAACGCTGGTGCCTATACATTAACCAAAAATGAAGGACAAAAACTATATACATGCTGCCCTTATATGCCTGGGAATGTTATGCTACAGCCTTGCCATGGTGACAGAAAAACTGAACCATCCGAGGTCATCACTCCATGGTCACCACGAAAAAGGAAAGGAAGGGCAAGTTCTCCACCGTTCAAAAAGAGGATGGGTTTGGAATCAGTTCTTTGTAATAGAGGAATATACGGGACCAGATCCTGTGCTGGTGGGCAGGGTAAGAATGCTTTATATCATTTAGTTGCATTTCACTTTTTATCAATGTTAAGTATGCTTATTTAAATACTTCATTTTTATTGTTTATTGCCCTTGTTAGCAATTTGATGTGGTTTAAGATACTGATTCCTAAGAACCTACACATCCAACTTGGTTCAGGGAAAGCATGACTTAGTTTTAGCAGCAAAACCACTCAAGCAGAAATCTACACTGCATGCAGGATAGAGAGCCAGTTCTGTGTAATTCCTTGAAAGTTGTCCTAGCTGGGGGAAGACTGAGGATGAACTTCCCATTCAACCATGAAGCTCGTGGGATACCTCTGGGTGGGTCAGCATTTCTTATTCGAATCTATCTCACAGGATTGTTTTGGAACTGAAGGGTGAGTGGCCAGGAGATATAAACATGCTTCTCTGAGCTCTTTCAGTTAATATATAATTCACAAATAGATAAATGGCTATTAAATATGGAATAGATGCATTGTTAGAGACAGTACATTGTCATCTTTCTTGGTTCAGTTTCAGATGAGGGGAAGGAATAAAAAATGTCCAGGGAACATAGTAAACTGTCAAATGTTGGTAAATAACATCTATGGTCACATATAACAAAGAGCCCCCATAAATGAATTTTCCCATAGGACTTTTGTTGTGGGAGTAGCTGCTATTTTGTATATTCAAGCCACTGCCAGGGTACACCATATCTTTTTCTTATATATGAATCTGGCAAGGGTGGTTAATAAGCCACTTGAACCCTAAAAGAGGTCATGAATTCTGAGTTGCTTGACAGTCACCCCAACAATCCACCCTTGCCAGGTTTGCACATAACAAAGCTTGGCATGCCTCCACTGTAGCTGAAATACTTTATGGTGATCAATGTTGTGACAAGAAGTGCCACCAGTGTAGCTCTTCTTGTCACCTGCACTGGTAGTAAAAACCAAACCAAACAAAACTTTAGCAAAAAGAGAGAAAATGAAGCCAAGCTACAGTTCCCATAAAGGTGATCCCAACCTGAAAGCTTTACTGGTAATTTTGTTCAATGGTTATTGTGGTAATTTTTCCATGTTTTCCAGCTACATTTTCTCCTATGCACAAGGAGCACAAGAAGTGGTAATTCTTGAGAGCATGTAGCACAGGGAATACAGACAGACACAAATTTGTTTGGTTTGCATTTTAATGTAACTTAATTTCATGCTTTCAAAACAGGCTATGAACTAAAACTCAGTTATTCTTCAAAATGTGCATTTCTCAAAATTTGAAGTCAAATTCTCCAGTAAACACACACACATATGAGTTTATATTGGGGAACATGTACTTCAAAATGCATATTAATCAGAAAAACACTCAAATGCATTGTATATGTATATTACAAAAAGCTGAATCCTACAGGGGGAGGTGAAGGAAGCTTGGAGAGAACAGTGGGCAAAGGGGCATATACCACAACAGTGAGAGAAGCTTTAATATTTGTAAATTTTTCTCCAAAATGGTAGTAGGAGGTTAGCCTTTAAAGCATGTGATCCTAGATGCCTGTATTAGGGATGGCAAGGTATCTGTTTGGGGCTGGGAATCCATTGGAACTCCTGAGCTCAGCTTGATAGACTGCCATCTGCTTTGTAGAAGTCCAGAGCACAAGTTCCTGGGGAGTGCCCTGAATGTTTGTGAAGAACTCACCAGGAATTGAGCCCCCCGTGCTGTATAAGTGGTGCCCTTCTTCCATGCCCTGTGTTGCTATTATGGGTAGACATGGGCAGGAAGGACATTGAGAATGGTCCCTGGCATGCCTGGTATCCTGCAGCAGCTGTTTCGGCAGCTGCACATAACAGGAAAGGTTGCTGAGTGTACAGCTGGGGTCTGTGTGCATTCATGGACTTCTTGGCTCAGCTCACTTTGGAAGACAAGACTGAGAACAAAAGAAAGTATGTGGATTATAGAGGAATGGATTCTGAAAGAGATCATCTATACACTAAAGGCTGGAATATGGGTAGCAGATTGCAGTAATGTGAACTCTTGATACAGGAAGGTGAATAAAACTTGATTGGAATAGCTAAAACTTGAGGGGATGACTCCATGACTGGAATTCAGCAGACTAAGAGTACAACTTGTTCAAGTTATGCTATGTCATGTTATGGTCAGCTGTTCAGTCATGTCCGACTATAAGCGATCATATGGGCCAAAGCTCACCACACTTTTCGATCCAGTGCCACTTCTTTCAGAACTATGCTCTGGCCCACATCTTCTTTGATGGAGTCTAATCACCTCACTCTTTGGCAACCTAGTTTTCTCTTGCTGCTGAGATGTCCAAGCATTATATCTTTTTCTAATGAGCTTGATCACGTGATGTGGCCAAAATATGCGAGTCTCAGCCTTGTTATCTTGCCAACCAGGGACGAGTCTGGTTTAATATGCTCCAGCACCTGCTTTTTTGTCACCACCACTGACCATGGAATGCAGAAGAGCTCTGCCAAGACCACAGTTGATTTTCCTCTTGTCTAACTTTCATTGTCCAACTTTCACAACTGTAGGTTGAGATAGGAAAAGCGATCACTCAGACCAATCTGCACTTGGTTACCCAGCTGATGCTCTTGTTTTTCCACACTTGATTCATGCTTGTCATTGCCATACAACCTAATGAAATTAGTTGCTTTATTTCTGGACTACATTCACTGCTGAGAGTAATCAGTGATTCCAGGAAAATGAATTCCTCTCCACATTCAATTTCCACATAATCAACTGCTATTTTGGTGACTTCATTCTTTGCAGTCATCAAGAGCTTTGTCTTTTTGATGTTCAGAAGAGGGACAAACTTCTCACTTTCTTCTTTGATTCCTTGGATCAATAGCTTCAGACCTTCATGGGCTTCTGAGAGGAAGGTTGTGTCATCAGCATGTCAAAGGTTGTTGATGGCCCTTCCTCCAATCTTTATCTCAACTTTTGATTCTTCAAGTTCCATCCTCCTCATGATTATTTCAGCATACAAGTTGAACAGAAAAGGGGAGAGAATACATCCTTGTCGGACTCCTTTCTCTACCTGAAAGCAGTCAATGTCCCCATGTGGTGTTCCTACAGCTGCTTGCTGGTTTGTATATAATGACTGCAGCAATCTGACCAGACGTGCTGGTACCCCCTGGTCTTTTAGTGCTTTCCACAACTTGTCATGATCAATGCAGTCAAAGACTTTCTTATAGTCAACAAAGCTCAGGTAAATGTTCTTTTGATATTCTTGATATTTCCCCATAATCCAGCACAAATTTGCAATATGGTCATGAGTGCCCTGGCATCTCTGAAAGCCTGCTTGAACTTCAGGTAGTTCCATGGCATATAGATGCCAGGTGTTGTTGTATAATTTTAAGGAGAATTTTGCTAGCATGAGGGAGGAGGGCAATTGTGCAGTAATTAGAACAGTCCTTTGAGTTGCCATTATTTTGGAATGGAAATGGAGATTGGGTGCTTCCAGTTCTCTGGCCATGTGCTGGTTTCCCAGATCTTCCAGCATAAGACTGTCATGGTTCTGTTTGGTACCTGCTTCAGCAACTTTGCAGGGATGTTGTCAATGCCTCGTGCTTTTGTTTGGAAGCTGACATTGCCTATGCTACTTCCTCCTCAAGAATGTCTGGTTCTATTTCTATTTTGGTTTCGTTTTCTGAATTATCCCGATGCAGTTCAGTCCCACTGCTTTTGGTGTATTGTTCTTCAGCGTATTCTCACCATCTGTTCTTGATATTTTGTTGATCAAGCAGTTCTTTTCCTTCTTCATTTTTTATGATTGCTTTTCAAGCACTAAAAGATATTTGAATTCATTTAACTTGTGCATATGCATTCCTGGTATAACCCTTCTGAACTTGTTCAAGTACAGAAAGAACAAAAAGAATGACAGAGTCACTCTCTTTGTTAAAGATACCTCTACAGAAAAATAACGGATGATGAGCTTAATAGCTGCATTTATAGCATCTGGATTCAAATAAATGGAGCAAGAATAAAAGGAACATAGTGGACAGCTTCTATGACCAACCACCCAGTTGAGGAAAAGACAAAAATGAAATTTTTGAAAAGAAAATTGCTAATGTTCCAAGGAGGTATGATATTGTAGTAATAGGAGACAAATTCTGCCAAACATAGATCCTCCAATTGATTCCTGAATTGTGTCATTTATAACTTCCTCCTACAGAAAGTGGAGGAAAGAACAAGAGGATGGGCGATCCTTGAATTTATTCTAAACCACAGAGATGAGCTAGTGGATGACATGGCAGTTAGAGGAACTCTGGGGAAAAGTGACCATGTCATGCTTGAATTCTTGATTCTTGATTCTAAAGGAAGCAAAAGCTGAATGTAGCCAAACATGTACCCTGGACTTTAGGAAAGCCAATTTCAATAACGTTTCCATGGCAAGTAACTCTACTAAGAAAAGGAATCCAAGATGGATGGATTTTTTTTTTTTTTTTTAAGGGCAATCCAAAAGTTTTTTTAAGGGCAATCCAATAGCAGACAATTATAATAATAAGAAAATATAGAAGCTAATATAGCTTTGCAAAAAGATTAGATGTGTCCTAAAAACAAACAAAAAGGACATGCATAGGAAGTGGAAGGAAGACCAGGTTGCAAAAGAAGAATAGAGGTAATATGGAATTGCAGGAATGGTTTCAGGAAGGGTAAAAAGAAAATGAGCTGAGGCTAATGAAGGATGCCAAAAGCTTCATCAAATGCATGCATAGTAAAAGACAGAAGAAAGAAATAATAGTTATCATTTTGCCTACTCAATGGATACCTGAAGGAACGCCTGCAGCCAAATTTGCCCTCCCGCCCCTTGAGATTGGCAGCAGGGGCTCTCCTCCAGGAGCCTTCCGTAAGAGATATCAGGAAGCAAAGTACCCAGAGGAGGGCTTTCTCTGCGGCGGCGCCCCATCTGTGGAATGTGCTCCCCAGAGAGGTCCACCTGGCGCCATCGTTATTTGTTTTTCGGCGCCAGGCCAAGACCTTTTTATTCAAACAGTATTTTAATAATCTTTAATATTTATAGTTTTAATTATGCAGCCAGTGTGTTTCCAAGTTTTAATTGTAATTTTATTTATTTTATTTATTTGTTATTGTGAGCTGTCCTGAGGCTCTGTAGCAATGGGGATGGCATATAAAAATGTTAAATAAATAAATAAATAAATGAGGATGTAAAAATGATAACAGGGGCAGAAGTGCTCAATTCCTACTTGGGCTCAATCTGCTTTGGTCTATGACCTCTGCAGGATTTCAGTCCGAGATTGCTAGGCAAATGATTGAAAACACCTCTCTTTTCAACACTTTCAATGAGTTGAAATGTGTCAACTCCACCCTTGCACAGCCTATTGTCCTTAAGAATCAAGGAGAATAGATCAACTGGCAGATGAGTGGTGGAAGGTTAATGTTGTTCCTATCTTCAAAAGGGGGAAAAGGAGGAAACAAAGCTACATGCCAATCAGTCTGACATCTATCCTTTTGACAATTCTGGAACAGATCATAAAATAGTCAGTCTGCAGAAAGCTTGATAGAAATGCAGTAATTAGAAGATGCCAACATGGATTGATAAGGAATAGATTTTGTCAGACAAATTTGATCTCATTTTTTGATAGCATAACTTGCCTGGTGGACAGTGGGAAAGCTGAGGACATAAGATATCTTGACTTCATGACGTTTTTGGCAAAGTGTCCCATGATACCCTGATTAGCAAATTAACTAATAGTGGGCTACATGGATCAACTATCATATGGATCTACAGTTGGCTACAGAATCAAACTCAATGGATGTTTATGAATGGCACCATCTGATTCTGGGTAGACATAATGAGTAGGGTACAACTGGATTTAGTCCTGGGTTCAGTGCACTTCAACATTTTTATTAATGTCTTAGAGGACATGCAAGGTATGCTTATCTAATTTGCAATTGCATAAAATAGATTTGAATGCTGGGCTGAAAACAGAGTGAAATTCAGTAAAGACAAATGCCTAGAAAAAAATATATAATACAAGATGCAAGGTACCTGGCTCAGATACGGGAAGTGAGAAGGATCTTTGAATTGCTGTAGATCACAAGCTCAATATGAGTTAACAATGTGACGTGGATCAAAAAAAGGTAAATGCAATTTTGGCCTGTATTAATAGAAACATCACTTTCAAATCACAGGAAATATTAGTTCTCTGTATTTCTAATAGTATTTTTATTTTATAATATGAAATACACTATTAAAATAAAATACAAATATAAAAGTACAACATAAAGAAAATGTTTATGTTGGAATAACATAATACTATGGAATAACACATAATACTATGGAATACTAAGGAATAACACAAAATACTATATATGCATATGTATAGAACAGCTAGTGCACCCCTCCACCAGGACCATGGCTACATAGTAATTATTCATTCATGTCCTTCTTCTTCCATATTCCTTCTTCTAAATTTCCTCTCTTTCAGGAATACTCCCTTCTGTCCAAAATTTCATTGAGTCATCTGAAGATTCTTCCCTTTTATTAATATATGTTCAGTAAACAAGCCCCATATATGATTAAAATCAGTCTTATTTGTCAACCCCCCTTTTCATTTTAATTCTACACATCATGAAATTCAAAATTCCTTTATACCATTATATATTCAAAATTCCTTTATACCATTCAGTTAACTGGCAATCCCATTTCTCTTTCCAGTTCTTTGCTACTATTAATCTTGCTGCTGTTACCAAGTTTATTAATAATTCTTTAGTATTCCATTTCCATTTCTTTTCATAGAATAATAACTATATGTAGTTTCTGGATCTGCTTTAATTTTTGAGTTCAACAGTTTGCTAATCATTATTCAAAATGTCCCAATACTTTCAATTTCACACTTCATGTGGAAATATGTACCCCCTTTTTGTCCAAATCTCCAACATAGTTTGAATTATTTATCCATAATAATTTTAGTAGCATCAGGTACCATTTCAATACTAATTTATAAAAAATGCTTAATTCTGGTTAACATACTTTTTAATATTCTCTTATCCCATACGTTCCCCATTCTTCCCTGTTTATATCCTTCTCTAAATCTATTTCCCATGACTTTTTAAGAAAATCATATTGGTCTACCATATCTATTAGACTCTTTTAAACCTCACATATGTTCCTGCTTGTTTGCATAGTGGCTTGAGTTTCCTTATGTAAGACAATCTCTTCAAATTTGGTTAGATCTCTACATTTACCAGTTTTCTTCATCCATTTGTTAGTCCATTGTTCTAATTGTATAACATTAAACCAAATTATTATTTTTTCTAGTAATGCCATTTTCCTTTCTTTGTCTCATTTTCTCCAACCAATCTTTCAACCTAAGTATTTGTTTTCTTGCCTCCTCAGCACTGGTTAGGCTTAATCCCAAATATTGCATCCTAAATACTGCATACTGTATCACAGTTTAAGAAAACTGTAGGTAGACGGGAGAAGATACAAATACAAGCAACTACAATGATCAGTGGACTGAAAACAAAATCCTGTGAAGAGAAACTGAAAGAATTTGGTATGTTTAGCCCTGAGAAGAGAAGATTTGGCTAGTGGCAGGGGGAGTGGAGAAGTGATAACACTCTTCAATTACTTGAAAGGCTGTCAAAAAAAGGAAGGGCCAGGAACTCTTCTTGATCAGCCCAGAATGCAACACAAGAAATAATGGATTCAAGTTGCAGGAAGCCAGATTCTGGCAGAACATTAGGAAAAATGTCTTGAGTATTAGAGCAATGCAGCAATGGAATCTGTGGCTTGAGAAGGTTGTGGGCTTTCCCACACTGGAGGTATTTATGATGCAGAAGGACAGCCATCTTTCTGAAATGTTCTCTTTTGGAGACCTACAGTGAGCAGGGGGTTGCACCTGATGGCATCATTGCCATTTCAGCTCTACTACTCCGTGGTTCCTTGACTGTGTGATTGTTTCCAGGAAACCTCACAAATCCTGAACAGTAGATGCAGATACAGACTGATAAATTTCCATAAAGATCTTCAGACATGATATCCAGTCTGGTGGTGCTATATGAGTTTTCACTTTTTTGTTTGCAAAACATGCAACTATGCCCCCTTCAAAACTCTGAATGCAAGAATGAGCATGTGCCTACCAAGATTTGCAAAAATCTATTGCTGCTCATCTTATTCCCAATTCCCAGGTTGATTTGCACAAATTTTCCCAGCAGACTGATTCAGCCTTGCTTTAAACTTTGGAAAATGTGGAGAGTTTGGCCCAGACCATTTGGTGACTGTTTGCTTCAGGTCAATTTCCTATTCATGAAGGGTGAGCAGCATTCACAAGTGTGAACAGGAATCTGGCAAGGTGATGCACTGATGATCCCCACAAACTTGAACATTCTGCAGTTGCCTATCCCGGCTTGGCTTGGCTTGGCTTGGCTTGGCATGGCTTGGCTTTTGTTGGTTTGTCTTTGATTTGTCATGTTCATGGGGTTCAAATCTGAGCTGAAAAGCCTGGATCTAAAGTCCAGCTAAATTTTACTCACCCAGCTCACCTCTCACTTGGGTCCTGATTTCCGGCTATTTCTTTAGTTTGAATTTAAAGGCTATGCTCTGTTTGAACAAAATACATTTCTAGTACAGAACTCATTAACAATAAAATGAGAGAGTGAAAGAGAAATTAAAAAAATGATATAGAAGGCACTTCCCCCTTTTGTATGGGCAAGATTCTGATTAAGAATGTCAATTTTTAATATACAATGAGAGAGCTACAATGAATGTCAATTTACACTTTGTGAAGTGCACTTGTAATATGTAAACCAAAATTCAGTATAACTCATCCAATACTGTCTGATGACATAGCATTCCTATCCAAAAACTGGTTTGTCCCCAGAAAAGGAGGAACATGCATCTTACCCAGAACAATATTTGTTGTTGTAGTTAGTCGCAAAGTCGTGTCCGACCCATCGCGACCCCATGGACAACCTTCTTCCAGGCCTTCCTGTCCTCCACCATCCCCCGGAGTCCACTCAAGCTCACACCAACTGCTTCAGTGACTCCATCCAGCCACCTCATCATCTGCCATCCCCTTCTTCTTTTGCCATCTATTGTTCCCAGAATTAGGATCTTCTCCTGTCCATTTTAGTTCGCTGATTCCTAAGATGTCGATGTTCAGTCTTGTCATCTCTTGTTTGACCACATCCAGCTTGCCTTGATTCATGGATCTCCAGAACAATATACCATTCCTTAAATTACCTTTCTATTATATAAATACTAGAATATAATTCTATAATTATTCCTAAATATTAACTCTAGGCATTTTTACCAGCATTGTCATGACTGACTCACTGTCATTTCATATGATACACAACTAAACGAATCCTTGAAGTATTTTTCCTATTATGTATTATATTACATAATTTTTCAAATCCTCTATATCACAACTTTTACTTTTTGCATGACTGATGTTGCATTTTTTCCTGAGAGTCATAAAAGAGCTAGTGAACTCTCAGAACCACTGACAATTATCTTCAATAAATCTTGGAAAACAGAAGTGCCAGATGACTGAAGGAGGGCTAATGTTGTCTCCATCTTCAAAAGATGAACCTGGGAACTACAGACTAGTTAGTCTGATGCCAATCCCTGCAAAATTCTGAAGCAACTTATTTAAAAAGTATGCAAGCATCTCAAAGAAAATGAAGTGATTAATAGAAGCCAGCATGGATTTATTAAAAATAAATCCTGTCAGACTAATTTAATCTCATTGTTTGAATGGTAAACTCCCAAATGGACAGAGGGTTATTGGCCATACTGTGGACTTAATTTACTTGGACTTCAGCAAAGCTTTTGACATAGTCCCTCATGACATCCTTATAAGCAAACTAGCGAAAAATGAACTATACATAAACACTTTTACATGGGTCCAATATTGGAGCATAAATCAGGCAGAAAGAATGCTCATGAATAGCACCTTCTCAACCTGGAGGGAGGTAACTAGTGAGGTGCTGCAGGGTTCAGTCCTGGGCCCAGATCTCTTCAACATTTAATTAATGATTTAGATGAGGAAGTATAAAGAAAGCTAATCAAATTTGCAGCTGATACCAAAACTGAGTAGAATAGCAAAAATCCTAGAAAACAGGAACAGAATGAAGATCCAGCATGAATTTGATAAACTTGAGTGATGGGCTGAAAGCAACAGAATGAGATTCAACAAGGGGTGGGGGGGGCAGACATGATATCCCTCTATCAGTACCTCCAAGACTGTCACAAAGAGGAAGATCAAGATCTCTTCTTGCTGATGCCAGAGTGTAGGACACAGAATAATCAAGTCAGGTTGCAACAACCGAGAGTCAGGAAAACTTTCCTCACTGTCAGAGCAATGCAACAGTGAAACCAGCTGCCTAGACATTCAGAAAGAACCTGGACAGCCATCTGAGTGGGATGGTGTAAATTCGTGTCCTGCAACAACAGGGGGTTTGACTCGATGGCCTCCATGGTCCATTCCAACTCTACTATTTTATGTGATGTGGCTGCAAAAGGGGCAAATGCTATTTTAGGCTGCATTCCCAGAAATATCACTTCCAAATCATGTGAAGACTCATCATCTGGAGTCCTGTGTCCAATTTTGGGCAGCACAGTTTAAGAAAGATGTAGACAAGCTGGAAAGGGTTCAGAGGAGGGCAACAAGGATGATCCAGGGACAGGAGGCAAAGTCTTATGAGATCAGATGGAAAGAACTGGGCATGTTTAGCTTTGATTAGAAATGACTGAGGGGAGATGATAGGACTGTTTAAGTACTTGAAAGGCTGTCACGAAGAGAAAAGACAGTCTCTCTTCTTGATCATCGTAAAGTGCAGGACACAGAGTAACATTCTCAATTTACCGGAAGTCAGATTCTGACTAGATATCAGGATACAGAACCAATTGCCTAGGTTGTACAGTCACCTATACTGGAGGCATTCAAGATGCAACTGGACAGCCATCTGAGAGGGATGGTCTTCTGTCTACTTCCAACTCTACTATTCTAAAATGATTCAGTGGTTACTCCAGAAAGTCAGCACAGAAGAGGTGCTGCACTTGTTTACATTAATTGCTATCGGGTGGTGGGGAATGGGGATACTGATCTGATTCGACTGACCAGATAATTTGACCCCATGGGAGATGGCAGAATAGCAGTAAGAAGAATCATACACACCACATTTTGTGTAGCTTAATGGATGGATAACAGATTCCTTCTCCTTGGCCCATTTCTCTTCACACATCCTCATTCCAGGTAGTCCAACGGTTGCGTTTGTGTATTATGCAAGATCATATTTTCTAACACTCTGGGAATAACACTCTAACACTCCCATAGCTGAATACCAGTGAAAGTGTTTTGATACATAGTAGCCCATCACTCCCTCATAAAGAGCAGGGGGTAGAGCACAGATCAACCCTAGGTTCCTGTGGAGTGTCCTCAGGTTGGGGAAGGAGCTTGATCTTGCTGTAGCAGAATGCACTTCCCTTTTCCAAGATTGGCATGTAGTGCACAAAGAACCCTGAAGTGCTGCTTCTTCTGCATCAGCTGTGATAAATGAGACTTATCTAAGGAACAATTTATCACCAGTGTGTGAGATTTAAAGGATAAAATGTAAGAAAGCAGGAAGGGTACCAATACTCTATATTGCATATTCATGGAGCTAATGTTCTGGCATTATAGAACTTGGGGAAGTGGGGCTGATTTCACTTCATATATTAATTGCTTTAATACTATGCATCAACATTTCACAATGGGTATTAGTAACTAAGAAATTGGAAATTAGTTGGAAGCCAATGAGTGGTTCTTTTGTTGTCAATCCATGATTTGCAGAACTACTTTTATATTTTTTTGAAAGGCAGCTTATAAAAGAATCTGATGAATATAAAATCTTCCATAAAAGATAGTCTAGTTTCTGCTTTTAATCTCAACAACTACTAATCAGTTTTACTTTCCACAATTGTTAAAAAAATCAAAGTGCATATTCAAATAATCCTCAATGTACTTTGTGAATTCTCTCTTTAGAATATCTATTCAAATTACTTGCTAGTTACATCGAATGCCAATAAGCCCAGAGGTGTCATGGCAGAGTAGTTTCTGTACAGGAAAAAAAAAATCTGAGTAAAATTTTGCTTCTTTTCTGTTTGATGAGTCTACAATCTCAGGAGAAGAAGGGCAGCATTTGAAAACCCCAGAAAATATATTAACATTTTTAAAATAATGCTTTGACAAATGCTATTCTTTGGCTGTGAAAACTTATTTATTTTATTTGCATTTACAGCTTCATTCCGATATTGATTCTGGTGATGGGAACATCAAATACATTCTCTCAGGTGAAGGAGCAGGCATCATTTTTGTTATTGATGACAAATCAGGGAATATCCATGCAACAAAGACACTGGATCGGGAAGAAAGAGCTCAATACACATTAACAGCCCAGGCTGTGGACAGGAATACCAACCGACCCCTGGAACCACCCTCAGAATTCATTGTGAAAGTTCAAGATATCAATGACAACCCTCCAGAATTCTTACAAGAAAATTACCATGCCAATGTACCAGAGAGGTCCAATGTAGGTATGTGACAGAAGAATCTACTACCATTGTCATGACAACAAATGATGGGCCACAACAATTTACTTTGTCTTGTACTCTTGTGCAAACTGTCCTTATAACTTTGGCTATTTGGTAATATAAACATGTAAATAATAATTATTATTTCTATGTTAGGGATTATACATAGGATAGAGGGATTATACTTAGGATAGATAACATTAGTCCAAGCCTCATTCTTGCCTATAGCATGTAAGAAAGCTCTCTCTCTCTCTCTCTCTCTCCCCCCCCCCAGTGCCACTTAAGGTCACAGGTAAAGGTTCCCAGTTAAGACTCTCTGTTTAAAGAAAATTAACTTGGAGAATGACAGACTACCATACATCTCTTTGAAGTGGCTATTTTTCTTGCTGTTTTAAGCATTTCATCGCACCTGAAATCTCAAGTGGCACAATCCAACCAGAGATTTACTATTTCTTTTCAATCTCTGTGTGATTTTCTAGATAATGGTTCTGATCCACCACACTGTGATCCAACAAGTAGGCTCAGATGGAGACAGGACCCCCAGCATCACAGAGTTCAAAGGGACCAATGAACATCCATGTTTGCTTATACATCTGTATCGCTTGTGAATTTGTATCTCCTTTGTCTTCTTCAGCTAAGATTGGAAAGTATTAGTATAATCTGTTTGCCAACAAATATGTTACATGTACTGTGTATATATGCAGCTCCTACCAATGCCATTGGCAGTTTAAGACAAATTCAGGATATGAAATCGTAGCCAACATATCTTGGGATGGCCCAGAGTGATCCCTGACCTTGCAGCCATGCAGATCTTAAGTGCGCACTTCCTTTGATGCTCACCATGATCTACCATATAGACCTCTTGTTCCTGTTACTGCACTAAATCAGAACATTTAGTTTACATTTACAAGAGAAACTGAAGGCCACTACATGGACCCAATGATTAAGCATCTGAGACTCACAAGAGCATTCAAGCTGGTAGCTGCTGGTTAGTGGGTCAGAACAGCATGTGACTTCCAGTCATTTGCCTACTCATAATAGAAAGTGAGGATCAGAGGACTATCCTCTTAGTAACTGAATTACAGTCAAAGGCCATAAATTATGCTTTAGATTGCTTTTTCCTTCCTTAAATGCAGGCCAACACCATGTCAATTACCTTTGGAAATCTCTGAGCAGCCCTAAATGTAGTTTCTGGTAGTGTTGCCCTGAAAAAGACATTGCTTTTGAAAACATGTTCCAAGGAGGATGAACAAAGTGAAGAAATTGTCATGGGTGAGGTTTGGGGTCCCTTACTGATGAGGTACCTGAGGGACCACTCCAACTGCCTAGGCTCCCTACTTTCATCACCCTCCTCTATTTATTACTGATTTCTATTTACTGCTTAATATCAACAAGCCCTATTAAAAGTCGGGGGAGAATATCGTGAGGGAACTGTCTGCCCAAAGGTAATATTACCCCTAGATCTATAAAGACCTCTTCTTAGCTAAACCCCGGATTGTGTTTTTGGTCACAGTAGAATGTTTGCAATGGGTTGCTTCTGAGCATTTTTACTTACCTTCTTGTTTAAATGCAACCAAAGGAATTTTCCACCTACAGAGAGAAAAAGGGTGATATCACAGGCAGTGTATAAAGACTATCGCAAATAATAATATTAAACAATTGCTGGGGGAGGGGATATTTAGTGAATTTAATTTAATTTATTAAACTGTTTGCTCTAAGAAATGAATTGGTCCAATCTCTCATAGACCCTGGCACAGCTGGTGGGTCAGTGTTGATGAAACCAGACCCACAGAAATGAGACTTGAGTTTTCCAGTGCTTTATTAGTAAACACGATAATAAACAATACCTTTATTTGATGTCTGTTGAAAAAAATAATAAAAGCGCATTCCCAAAACATTATCAGTGTTACCAGATACGTGGTTTTACATACATATTTAATCAATGTACCTCCTTCACTTTCTATTTTTAGGCACATCTGTTATTCAGGTGACTGCCTCTGATGCTGACGACCCAACTTATGGAAACAGTGCCAAACTAGTATACAGCATTCTTGAAGGTCAGCCGTACTTCTCTGTGGAAGCCCAAACAGGTACTATTGCATAAGGACTGGAAAACTTCAGATGTTGTTGGAATACCGATGTCATTATTCCTGATAATAGACCTTGCTGACTGGTTCTGATGGGAGTTGAACAACCTATGAGAGTCACAGCTTCCCCATATCTGTAAAGGGTGAGGAACTTTGGGCTATTTGAGGTCACTTCCTGCTACAACTCCTGAGGGCTGCGCTCCTACCTCTTTGCCAAAATGAAGTAGTACAGCAGTGACAAACCAGAACACTCTTCTCTCATTTGCGTTCTCTCTCTCTCTCTCGCTCTCGCTCTCTCTCTCTCTCTCTCTCTCTCTCTCTCTCTCTCTCTCTCACACCACACACACACCAGCCTTTGCTCTAGAATTTTATTGACAAAATACAGTGAGGTTTACTAGTGCCAAGTTTGTTTTATTTTCAGGTGAATGTGTCCACATCTCAACCTCATAGCAGTTTGCAAGCAAGCACCAAAGGCCAAGCACACTTTCAGGAATGGGCAAAGATGTTGAGACAGCAGGAGCTTTATCAGTAGTTCCTTGGACTTACCCACAATGTTATCTCCCTCACACAGCCATAACAGAATTTAAAAGAGTGCTGTGCTGTGAACCTGCTAGTGGAGAGTACTACCTATGAGAATATGTTGGAGAACTTCTCCTGCTTAAGAAATTCAGTAAACTTGCTCACCCCACATCAATTCATCCCTCTGAAGATATGAGGCAGGATTTTGCAAGGCCATTTGTGCACAGCTTTGACAAAAATATAAGGCTTTTCAACCTTTTCGGAAAGTTTATCAAGCTGCATTCTGTTTGGTGGGCCACAACATGGGCAACTCCACTCTAAATCAAGTCTGTTTCACCTATACTGAGCATCCATTTTCTGGAGGAATGTGGGCCAGTGTTTGTGGAAATTAATATCCATGTTACTAAGATGGATTCTAAGTGTGAACTGAAAATTTTAAATAATGCTTTCTAATCCCTTTACCTCCCATGTGATTTGCCTAAAGGTATTATTCGAACTGCTCTTCCCAACATGGACCGAGAAGCAAAAGAAGAATATCATGTTGTCATACAAGCAAAGGACATGGGAGGACACATGGGAGGACTCTCAGGGACAACCAAAGTCACCATTACGCTTACCGATGTCAACGACAACCCACCGAAGTTCCCACAGAGTAAGTGAAAAACATGAAGACAGCCAAGTGTTTTCAACAGTGAACAACTAGATGTTCATGGAATACCCACAAGGACAGCATAAAAGCAATAAACCTTCCCTTCTGTTGCTGCTGCCACAGATAGGGGGGCAACATAGTTCTCAATGGCTGATAGCCATTGATCGACCCATTGTTCATGCAACTTCCCTTCTCTCGGGTTTTCTGTGGCACACAACCGAAGATGGAAGTGTAAGTGCCCTGGAAAATATTGCAGTATTTTTAGTATTTATTAATTGTCTGAGCAATCTACTTTAGTATTACAGCACATATGGATTTTGTACTTCTAGTCTTAGAGAAAAGAAAAGAGACCAAAACTGAGCAGTTAGCTGTAAAGCATAAATGAATAAGCCTCTTGTCTATAAAGTTGATTTCCTTGGAGGCACTGATGACATGACATTGCATAAGCAATCCTACAGAACATATAGACTTTTATTTTAGCATCCAATATCCCTTTTTTCTTCATCAGACTCACCCAAGCAGCTCACACAATAAAGCAGTTTTTTTGCCCTCCTCTAGACCTTTCTAATTTTCCTGCATCTTTCTTAAATCTTGGTGTCCAGAACTGGACACAGTATTCCAGATGGGGTCTGGAATTTTCCCTTTTGGATACTGCCTCACATTGTTGACTTACGTTTCGTCTACTGTCCACAATTACTCCAAAATCTTTTTCTTTTTCAGTTCTGTTGAGCTATGTATTCCCCATCTTGTATTGATGTGTTTGGTTTCTTTTTCCTAGGTGGGGAACTTGGCACTTGTCCTTGTTGAATTTCATTCTGCTGCTTTCAGCCCAGCTTTCAGGTTCATCAAGATTGTCCTGGATCATCATTCTGCCTTCTAGGGTGTTTGCTATCCCACCCAGTTTTGTATCATCTGCAAATTTTGATTAGCTTTCCTTGTACTTCCTCACCTAAATCATTAATAAAGATGTTGAAGAGCACTGGACCCAGGACCGAACCCTGTGGCACCACACTAATTCCTCCATCCAATTTGAAAAGGTGCCATTGATGAGCAGTCTTTGTGTCCAATTTAGCAGCCAAATTTGGATTCCACCTAATAGTTTTTCCATCTAGTTCAGTTTTTGCTAATTTGCTTATCAGAACGTAGAGGGGCACTATGTTGAAAGCTTTGCTAAAGTCTAGGTAGATGATGTCCACAGTGTTCCCTTTTTCCATTTGGGAAGTTACCCAGTCAAAAAATGGCATTAAATTAGTCTGACAGGTTTTATTTTTGATAAATCCATGCTGGCTTCTATTAATCACTGCATTTTCTTCAAGATGCTTGCAGATGGATTTTTAAATAATTTGCTCCAGAATTTTTCCAGGATAGAAGTCAGACTAACTGGTCTATAGTTCCCAGGCTCATCTTTTTCCCATTTTTGAAGATAGGGACAATGTTAGCCCTTCTCCAGTTGTCTGGCACTTGTCCTGCTTTCCAAGATTTCTGGAAGATAATAGCAAGTTGTTCTAAGATTTCCTCCACTAGCTCTTTTATAACTCTGGGATGAAGTTCATCAGGCCCTGTTTATTCCAACTAGGTATTCCTTGACCATTTGTCTGTCAATCTTGGGCTGCCATCTCTCACTTCCAACTTGTACTTCCTCTTGATTGAAGAGTTCCTTGTAGGGAAGACTGAGGCAAAATGTCTCCAGGTTGGTTGTCTCTAGGGCATCATCCATCACTAGCTGCTTTGAGGAAAAGGGTTTCTTCAAGAAGGGCATGTCAGAGGCACACCTTTGCAACAAGGATCTTTTTCTATGCTTGCAGTGCCCCTGTGTGATTTTTCCAGAGTTCTGTTATGCAAAAATGTATCTATTTGATGAAAAGAAAATGTGCATTTGAATGTGCACCGGGTAATCGATAGGAATTTTCATGCAGACTTAAACAAAATTAAAATACTTAAGGAAAACATAAACAAAAACAAAATGGTCTTTTCAAACAGATATGGAAATGAAAGGGACCAAACGTTTACTTGAAAAAATGTAAACACTATGGAGCTTGAAGAAGACCTATTTATGCATTCCTAATCAAATTGTGTTTGGGATCAGTTATTACGTAGCATACCTGACAATAGAAACCTGAAGAACTGGGCAAACTGATGCATAAAGGGGTTAAACTATTTCCCAGTGGCGTACTGTGAACCATTTCCAAAGACAGGATTAAGACACAGGGGGAGGTTTGGGCTTGTGTGCCTCACTTTCAAAACATACTGGATGATGATGTTTTAAAAACATACCCCTGCTGAGATCAATGGGATGTGGTCTAGACTTTTGGTTGGAAATGCTGGAAAGCCTGTTAACTGAGACAGTTGAGACTACACTAAATCAAAGCAATAAAAATGCACTTCAGAGAGAAAATTTATGCATTGTAACAAGAGAATCCAAAGAAATGGTATCACACTTCTCCCAGATCTTATTTTTATGAATTCATGCACACTGTGAAACTGACAAGGACTCTATTCTTAAAAGCAATTTCTGTTTATATTTCTTTTTTTCTCAGAGGGCCACAACAATGACAAAACCTGTTTGTGAGTTGCTTTTCAGTGGATTTATCTGTTTCATTGAGACTTTATTTCCACTTATTTTGAGGGTTGGAGGCACTTTCTGTACTTGGTATCCTGTGTGGTGCATCATGCACAGTTTTTCAACATGTTTTTTTATCCCTGCTTCTTTTAAAAATGCAGGTAGAAAAAGGGATATTGCCATACACATCTCTTTAAGGGAGAAACTGAGAAATCTGCATATTTCCACTCAGTTATACATCTTTCCATCCAAACTGTGAATTTAAAAGCTTTGCAAGGAAATTGCATCAGATACATATTTAAATATTATTTGTCAATATATTTTCTCAACATATGCATTTCTAAACATATTTTCCTGCTTGCATTGTATCTCATATATTTTGATGCCTCTTTGGAATGACAACTGTCTTGGAAAATGGACTTTTTGGTAGATAACTAAGTACCAATCCAGACATTTTTATTTATTCATTTATTTATTAAAACATTTCTATGCCGCCTCATCACAATGAAGCCTCGGGGCGGCTTACAACAGTAAAAATTGAAACATATAACTTCAGTTAAAAACCCACCCACCCCCATTGATTGATCTGGAATGTGTGACCTGGGAAAGTTTATATGAGAATTCAGAAAGACATTCCCCATTTTGTTTTGAAGGGAAAAATACAAAGGGTTTTGTATGTCCAAAGTTCAAAAATATGAGCAGATTATTGTCAGCATTCGTTTTACTAATTGATATTTATTTATTTAAGAAAATGTATATATCATTTTTATTTACAATACTACTAATAATCCCACCATCATAGAGATTTACAGGATAAAATCATGATAGAATACAATAAAGTCCCATTAAAATGATCATTGGTTGTTAACAATGCTAGGAGTAGTTTGCTTGGCTACTTCTGTTGTTGGTGGAAGCACTCCATGCTAGGAACCTGTCTAATCTCATTGGTGAGATCCAGCATTCCACATGATGGGTGCCACAATTTGAAAAGCCCTTCTATGCACCCTGGCCAAATGAACCTCAGTGGGCCACAGTATGATAAGTAGGCTCCAGCCCTACAAACCTAGAGACTGTTGTGGCCTATGCAAGAGGATGGTCAGCATGTGTGAGCACTGATACTTCTGATACCACAATTGACTCTCGGCATGGCACCATCAGGCTATACACAGCTCAGATATCTACCGTATTTTTCGCTCTATAAGACGCACCTGACCATAAGACGCACCTAGTTTTTCGAGGAGGAAAACAAGAAAAAAAATATTCTGAATCAAATGGGCACATAATCACAGGCACATTCCCCATCACTTCCCCACGGGCTGCACAGACTTACTGCACACACATATTCGCTCTATAAGACGCACAGACATTTCCCCTTTTGAGGGGGGAAAAAGTGAGTCTTATAGAGCAAAAAATACGGTACCCATTAGGCCACAGAGACTAAGCACATTGACAATTTTCACATTTGCAACTTCAGAAATTTAAATCCCAATGTCATGCATTACTGAAATCAGGTTGTCCCTGACCAGGAAGGGGTGTAGCTGGGCCACCAGCTGAAGCTGGTAAAAAGCATTCTATGCCACTGAAGTCATCTGAGCTTCAAGTGATGAAAATGTATCAAGGAACACCCCCAGAGCTGCGAACCTGCACTTCCAGGGAAGTGCAAACTCATCCAGAACAGATTGATCAGTCGCCATTTGGTCAGCGGAACCATCCACTGATAACTGCTGTTGCCTTATGATAACTGCATTTTTTACATGGTACCCAGTTGGTTAAGATCACTTGGTGATTAAAAAAATGGTACTAAAGCAGAAACAAAGGGAGAAGGGGAACAAGTGCAAACAATGACCATTCATAATAGATTTTGAATGGGTGAGGGGAAAATGCTTTTAGACTTCTTCAATCCCATCCCCTTTTCATCCTAGAAAGATTCATGAGCAAACCTTAACTATGCTCTAATACTCCTTCAAAATTTAGCCAGGGCAAGGGAATCCTTTTTGACCCAAAGGCTACATCAAATCTAGGCAACCTTCTGCAGCTCTGTGTGCATGAACCTGCAACTCAAAACATGGGTAGTGGTCAAAGCTAAAGAGGGGTATTCTTTCCATTCATTCCTATGCTCTTCAGACACTCATAACCACATGCATATATATTTGTGTACATCTGCACATAAGGCATGGCCATTTATTCATATAGGACATTTGCAGTTTTATTATTTATGTGTTGATTCATTCAAAATTTATCCATTACCCTCTTTCTGAAATCCTCCAAGTAAAATACAAATCAAAATAATCAGATAAAATATAATAAAACAATAAACTCATTTAAAAACATCATGGCAACTCTGAAATCCAAACCAAAAAAAAAAAAAAATGCTAGATGACGTCTCCTTGAATGCAAGGAGAGAAGGGACCAGTCACACCTGCAGCTTTCGGTGCTTGAAACACCCAAAGAAGCCCTTTCCACATCTGCCTGACAAGTAGGCCCCTGGAAACAGGGATATCTTTGAAAGGACCTCTCCAGTTATCTTAATAACTTGTCAAGTGTGAGTCCTCATAGCAGTTCCTCATTCTCTTTCACGGACATACGCCATGAATATCCATACACTGATGCCCAACTCTATTCTGACTCTCACACATTTCATGCACACATACATACGCATGCAAAGATTGTGCTGCCACCCCATCTCTGCATATGTTGTAGTTGATTTCCAATTACTAGATGAGCAATGGACAGGAGGTGGGCATTGTACATGAGGAGGTTAAAATGATTCTCCCCATCTACAGTTTTCCATGCTGCATTTAGCGGGGGAAAGGTATCATTCACACTATTGCCACCGTATTTGTGTTTTAAGAAAACTCCAGGTTCAGCATTTACAATTTTAAAATGTGCAGACAAAGGGAACTAAAATGTAGTTTTAAGGTACAATGTTTTCTACATGCAAATTAGATTAGTCTATTTTAAATTCCTTCCTGAGACAGCTGACACTCCTGCTATGGTAATCCATCATTTCTACAACTACTGTTACTACTACTATGATTACTTTTATTTGGTAGCAGAGTAAAAAATATTACCCATTCTGTGTGCTGTGCCATTTCACATAAACAGACGAAAAGTCATAAACAATTAACTAGGAGGACAAGATAACTGAAGTGGGAAGTAATGCCTTTCCACTGGTGCAAATGTACATTTCTGCAGATCCCTTCCATCAAATTATGTTATGTTTAATGGCCTGCAAGTCTGCACAACCTGGAAAAAGCCAATCTTCTGAGGAATACAAAGGTCAGATTCATTGAAATCAGAACTTGTTGGACCTACTAACCATATGTCCCATTTATTAAAGTGAGTGTACTCTAAATATCCACTCTAACTCACATTTCCAATTTTCAATGGTTGGAAATACCTCAATGCACCACTGTATTTAAATATATGTGCATATGTATACATATACATATTGGTGACTAGTTAATTCCTTCTTGGATTTAGTGTGGGTTTTGCTTTGTTGTGGCTTTCTCTCCTTTCATTATAGTGGGCTTAATCTGTCCCAACATACGGTGGTACCTCGGCACACGAACACCTCAGTTCACGACCAAATTGGGTCACAAACAGAAATATCATAAAAATTTTGCCGCAAGTCACAAATTCTGCATCTGGTGATGGTTGTGAGCACATCCGCCTTCCCTGCAAGTCAAAATAATGCACGTAAAGAAACTAACCATAATGGCTCATTTACCAATAATCACTCTTTCGGTAGGTGTTTACCAGTTGTCTATATCAGAAGCATCTATCCCAGGGGAGGAAGCTGGAAGAGTGAGGGCCAAAGATCCAGATATTGGAGAAAATGGCCTAGTAACTTACAACATTATTGATGGAGATGGAATAGAGATGTTTGAAATTACAACAGATTATGAGACTCAGGAAGGGGTTGTGAAGCTTAAGAAGGTAAGCAATGCTGTCCTTTCATTCCTGTAAATGGATAATATACTTCATTTTCTTTCCATGCCTCACAGAAAATATAATAGCCATAGATTATCACTTATGGTAGGAAAATCACAGCAAATGCAGTTTTGGATAATTTGTTTATGAAGCTATGATTAACTTCCAGCATCCCATTTTACTGTTATCAGTTAATGCCTGCAGCCAGAATGGAAGGAAAGTGATTATGAAAAGGAAGCATTGATGCTTAGAAGCTTCTTAACATCTTTTTAAAGTGAAGAAAGTACATTATTCTTTTACTGATCTTCCACTTGAGAAATCAACACCATTCGCTCTTCAAAGCATATTGCATATTAACTTGGAAATAAATGATGGGATTGCTTCGGTTATAAATCAGGCATTCATTTTCAAGTTGGCAGTACAGTGTGAATTTTCGGATTATGTGAAAATTACAAGGGATTTCTCTTTATGCCTGCTTTTTTGATGAGAACGTAATTTCAGCTGTCAGTATTCCTTCCAGATGCATTCTGTAGTGAGAGAAAGATACAGTAAAAGAAGAGAAAATAAACCAAACATAGGCTGAATTGCACTATGGCCCCATCAAGAGGATCATCCTGCCTAAGCCACTTATTGGGGTTCTGCCTGCAGCAGGAAAATAGGCTGTCTTTCCTTATACAGCTGAAGCCACCAGCAGAACCAAGCTCAGCATCGAATGTGAAGCACCAAATGGAAGCATAAACATTCTGCTTCATTAGTTACTGTGTTTTAAGCAATGCTGCAAATTGGTTGTCCTTTCTCTACATTTTATTTCAACAAACAATGTCAAAGGACATCCTAAACAATGAGTGTGAAAGCATTCAGTGAAGAAAGCTCAAAGCACATGATGACATCACCACGAAAAAAGTGAAGCTGCTGATTAGATGGAAGGCTGTGGATTATTTTCTGTCCACTTAGGATTCCTCCCCAGATGTTGCCACAGAATGGAGTTTGGAGGAAGGATTTGAATTGAGTTTTGGAGAAGTGTTTCCAGAATATTTGAGAGTTAAGGGTAATCTGTAAAGTCCTATTGTTTGGAAATAATAGTTTGTTTAATTTTTCAGCATTTTTTTAATAAGCAAAATAATAGAATAATGCAGTACTGCAGTTGGAAGCAATAATGGAAGATTGCCTAGCAACAGTAACACATGCAATGGTTACTTCCCGGTTGGACTTCTGTAACGAACTTTTTTATTTATTTATTTTATTTATTTAAATATTTATATGCCGCCCCTTGCAGCAGCCTCGGGGCGGCTCACATTTTTTACATGGGGCTGCCCTTGAAGACAGTCTGGATACTTCAGGTGGTGCAAAGCAGAGCTGCCAGGATGCTGTCAGGGACTGGGAATTACTCTCATACAACCCCAGTCTTCTATCAGCTCCATTGGCTTCCCATCGAAGTCTGGGCTCAATTCAAGGTGCTGGTTATTATCTATAAAGCCCTAAACGGCTTGGGGCCAGGATACCTAAAGGAACACCTTCTTCCCTATTTGCCCTCCTGCGCCCTGAGATCGGCAGCAGAAGCCCTCCCCCAGGAACCCTCTGTGAAAGATATTAGGAGACAGAGTATCCAGAGGAGGGCCTTCTCTGCGTTGGCATCCCGTCTATGGAATGCGCTCCCCAGAGAGGTACGCTTGGCACAGTCATTATATGTTTTTTCGGTGCCAGGTTAAGACCTTTTTATTTAATCAATATTTTAACAAGTTTTAATATTGAATTTTATTATCATATTTTATTTGCAGCCAGAGTGGGTCGTTTATTTATGCTATACTTTTATGTATATGTATTTTATTTGTGTAAGCCGTCCTGAGGCTCTTGCAAAGGACGGCATACAAATACCTTAAATAAATAAATATAAATAAATAATGAGAGCCTCCAGATCTGCAGATGCTTGCTGAGCAGTAACTGCTTGAAGGCCCACTTCTCCTGATGTTTTCATGAGTGAATCGCTTTCTGACCCTTCTCAATCATATGTAGGTTGCAGCCTTTTTCAATCTCCTTTACTGCAATGAAGGCATCATTAATGTATTTTAATGATGTCAAATTGCACACCTACATAAACTTGCTTTTAAGTAAATGGCACAACTGCAGAGTTAGATCATCCAGATTTCCATGTGGAACTTGGATACAAGCAATGAAATGTCACAACTGCTAAAAACTGCAAACAGAAGTGTTCCAGTCTTCTCACTGAATGAGGGATACTTTCAGTGTTGCAACCAGGATTTTGAGCACCCACTGAGAGCCCGTTTAATCTAGTATAGATAAAGCATGCAAATCAAGAATTAGTTCATGCCCTCTCCCTCTCCCTCCCCACTCGCATGCAAAATGTTAGGAACTGTTTTGTTGGTGGTTTCTTTGACGGTCTTGAGGCATTGATAATGTCTAAACTTTGTCTACTCTTTACTATTAGCAAGAAAATTTTTAAAATAGCTATTTCCAGAACTACTTACTTTGTCTTGAAGATAAAGAGCAGAGTGTGAAACAACAGGGATCCTTGCTCTTTTATTTCTTTGAACTTAAGTTCTTAAATTCTAACATTTTGAAGGCTGCAGAGGGCATAGCATTCCACAGGATGTTACATACAAACCTCCCTAAGTCATGGTATGTGTGGTTACATAATTGTGCTCATATGGGAAATATGCATAGAAGTAACAATAAGCTTAGGACTTAGTCCTATAGATTGGTGCCTCACCCTTCTGTTACTTCTGTTCATAAGTCCTCATCCCTGGACAATTGTGAACATACCATGCTGATTGAGAGGAGCACCAAAAGCATTCTGTACCTCTCAGTCTTTTTGCTAGACAGCTATTTTAAACCATCTAACTGGGGTGCTTCAAAGACAGAGGAATATTGACCTTAAAAGGCAAAAGACAAAAGCTTTTTCAGTCTCCTCCCGGCTCACCAGAATTCTCATTTTATGTCCTTTCCACAGTTGAGTTCTGAATATTAAAAAGGTAGCTAGCATGCTTCTTTCCATGCTAATTATGATGTAAGGAGAGGAATTGGAGCACCATTTTACAGCTCAGAATACTGTCTCCTATATCAGATCAAAGAATGCCAAGTATCCTACGGCCACTTATGCCACAGGAACGCTTCCTTGAGTTTCATTTGTAAAAGCAGCCTTAGCATTGATTTTGAGAGATGGCATCTTGTTTCTTTCAGCATGTTGATTATGAAACCAAAAGGACGTACAGTCTGAAGGTAGAGGCAGCCAATGTACATATTGACCCAAAGTTCATCAGCAATGGACCATTCAAGGATACTGTAACTGTGAAAATTAACGTGGAGGATGCGGATGAGCCACCAGTGTTTTTAGCACCAACTTACATTTTTGAAGTGGAAGAGAATGCAAGCCCTGATGCTCCAGTTGGAAGGGTTCATGCCAAAGACCCTGATGCTAAAAACAGCCCTATCAGGTATGTTTGCAAAATAGGAAGGGTGGTTTTAGAGGTAAAATTAATGCTGTGATGAACATTTCTCCTAACTCTTTGGTGACCATTCACATCCAAGTTAACCAAAAAGAAATTGCTTTCAAAAAGAAATGCAAAGACATTTTTGCAGGGGGAAAATCATAGGTTGGGTTGAGTGGTCTGGTGCCAACCTTATGGTGACACAGCTGAGGAACATGCACAACACTCCTGTCTTTCATTGTATGATCATCTCTCTGCATCTGTGTTAAAAATAAGATGCATGCATAATCACTCCTCAGAAATTGTATTCATCTGAAGATCCTGGGGAATGTGTGAAGCCCAACAACTAAAAAAGAACCAACATTTCTGAAAAATGTTCTGAGATTATCCTTTTCTTTCCTCACTTGCAGAATTTCTCTAAATTCTCATTTTTAGTGGGTTTCACCTTTCTTCTTCCCACCCATCACACAATGCTCCAAAACAATGCTCGGTATGAACTTGTGGAGAATGAAGAATAGGGACATGGCTGCCAACACAGCTGCTACAAAATCTCTCAGCAAAAAGAAAAGAAAGAGGTGGTGCGCTCGCCCTTGCCAATGCTAAGCACTACCTGTGAACAATGGTTGGTGAAAGTCAGCTTTGGATAGAATTAAGCAGTGGTAAATTAAAATCTCTGAACTAGAAATGTATAGGGTTTTTTTTAAGCCATTGTGCCTCTGTTTAATGGATTGTCATGTGTCTTTCATTCCATCGTGCATTCATTGATGGAATCAGATATTTTTCTCTTTCAGAAAATTACACAGAGAACTTCAGTACAATTTATCTGTTTTGCTAGCACATAACATTTTGCATAGGGATGCAGGTGGCGCACTGGTTTAAATTGCTGTGCTGCTGGGCTGGTTGATCGGAAGGTCGCCGGTTCAAATCTGCACAACGGGGTGAGTTCCTCCTTGCTCTGTCCCAGCTCCTGCCAACCTTGCAGTTCAAAAGCATGCAAATGCATGTAGATAAAAAGGTTCCACTTCAGTGGGCAGGTAGCAGCGTTCTGTGCTCTTCGGTGTTTAGTCACGCCAGCCACATGAACAACGGAGACTGTCTGAGGATAAACACTGGCTTCCTCAGCCAGGAAACGGAGATGAGCACCGCCCCCTAGAGTCAGGCATGACTGGACCTTAATGTCAAGGGGAAACCTTTAGCTTTTTTTTAGTGAAAAGGAAGGCCATCTTTTAGAATTTGTATTATGACTGTACCTTGATTAGCCAAGTCAAAGTTTACATAACAGTGTGCAGGCTAAAGCACACTTTAAAACGTTCTGTTGTGCAGGTGATTGCCCATTATGCTTACTTAACGTGTTGTTGTACAAATGAGTTACATTAGCATAAAGAACAGCACCTCTGCAACCACACTGACCGTAGTTGAAGACTCTTCTTGCCCACAGTTCTAAACTTAGTTTCCACTATGTCAACATCATTTCTACTAGCAGAATGGCACAGTTGGCTATTGCATATACTAAGGATTTAGGTGCCCTAGCAAATATTAATTTCCCAGAGGTCATGGTGCCTGGGATGCTACCATAAGACCCAGGATGGGTGAAAAAAGTGTAGGGAACTGGGGTTCAGTTTTAGACAGAATGGAAAAAAAAAAACTTTTGGGTATTATCACTTCATAATGCAGCCCAGAATAATGAACAGGCCTAGTTCTCTTTATGAGTCAGAGAACTGCACACTTCAATTACATCACTCTATGTATTGCATCATGCGAGGTACACAAAGCATTCCTGTATTATGTAATAAAAAACAACTTAGAAGGAATGGCAGGTGCCACCCAACGTTCAATTTTATTATTATTTTTATATGCAACTGGTTCAAATTTTGAATACTAATATTTTTCCAAGACCTCAGCGCAGCTTTCATAACTACTGCAAGAGGTATACTGTAGATAAATTTGTAGTAAATGAACTAGAAACACCAATAAGCTAGCAAACCATGAAGCATAGAATGATTCAGAGTAAGCTCATGCTAGATGTTCTAAAATGACTTAACATGAATTGTTAAAATGTATGTGAAATAATACCTCTAGGTGAATGCAAAAGGAATGGATGGACTTTTTACACAATACATTTAAGGATAGAATAAAATGTTACTGGTAGAGCAGGTTTTCTAATAAAACCGTCATCTCCCTGTCTAAGTTTATCTCCCTGAAATATGCTGATCATGTCCTCTTTTGTTCTTATCACCACTTGTGATAATCCAAGATGTACAGCAGGTGACAAGAAGACTCAAAGCATAGCAATATCACAGTATTCGGGATTTGGAAAGAACTTGGCACAGCAGGCCACTTTCAGTGGCAGACTGAGCCCTGTTCGATGCCCTTAATCACAGAACTGCAACTGTATGTAGAACAGAGCTCCAGTACCTGCTGTCCAATAGACTGTGGGAAGGGCTGAAGAGGGAAACTTTTTCTGCATGCTTGGAAGTGTGCCTTGATTTGGGAATTTGACCATGCAAGGTTCGAAATTATGGGGCAGCCTATGTGCATGAAGCAGGCTCCCAATTTCAGATCCTCCTGATGTGGTAGTGGTGGTGGGAGGGCAGGAAAATGAATATGAGACCCTTGAAGACAATGTGGGACACATTTCCAACCTGACAGCCAAAGTGGGCCAAGTCACAGGGTTGTGTTTTCCTCAAATTTCTTCAATTTCTTGGGCAGATTTGGAGTGGAGAAGAGGGACTCTCCAGTGTAATTTAGGCAAATTGCATAAACTGAACAAATTTGGGCTTGCTTGTTGGAGTCATGATGTTGCTGTCATTCTTGTTTATAGCATTTGACATGAGATGTATGGAGGCATCTTTTCTCGCTGCACATGCACACACTGCACCTTGGCCACCTTGAATTTGCTGACTGCTACATTCAGATTTGAATGCTAAATTTGGATATCTCTGAAAATTGTGCACATTTATGTAAATTATGGAAGAGAAGCCTGACTTCTGTGGAAATTTTGTGGCAGAAGAAAAAAAAGATGGAGACGCATAAAAACAGACGTCCACATGCCTCAACTTGCATCAAATTGATTCAGCAAAAGTGTAGATATGACGGAACAGAATCCATGGTTTAAGAAAACCCTTCAGATTATCATCTTCTTATCAGAGTCCTCATGCATCCCCAGGCAGGAACAGCAGAGGTTGCAGCATTGGTGACATGGCTAACAGACCCCATTCCTACCCACTCTCCATGTTGCTATGCTTACTCAGTAATCTTCAGATAATCTTCAGAATCTGTGCCCTGACAAGGGATCATTCCATCCTAAAATATGGTCCTCAGCAGCAGCAGCAGCAACACACACTGATATGGAACAGTTTTCCTCACATGTCTGTTGAAATAAGCAATGTGAATCTATTTCTATCCAGAAGTGATTTAGTGCATCTAAATTAATATTTTTATCTTGCTAAGCATACTGCTGCAAAGTTATTTTTAAAGCAATATGCCATACAATGTTTGGGAGACATTAAATGAGCTGAGGCCACTGAATAATTCTCCTCTAATTACTTCATTTGCATCCTCTTTTAGATATTCAATTGATCGTCACACTGACCTCGACAGATATTTCAGCATCAGCCCAGAAGACGGTTCAATTGTGACCACAAAAAAACTAGATAGGGAAGAAATGGCCTGGCATAATATATCTGTATTAGCATCAGAAGTCCGTAAGTTTTTAACGGAAAATTGTACTTTAACAGGAATGAAATTCTGCATTTCCTCCTTTAGCAAAATATTAGTGCTATAGAAGGCCACATATTGGAACCCACTCTGATCCAAAATATCCTGACTGATACATGTATGAAAAATCATGTTAGAAGCTACTTCAGTGCTTTTGTTAGGGGATTCTTTTGGTTTATTTCCCCCCAAAGCTTTGGATACTCCCTGTTACATGGCTGTAAAGCAGTTGCTGCTATGTACATAAGCAGACATTGCTCTGCAGTCATATATTGGGAACATTGTTGTAAGTATCCAGGGACACTGCTCTCTTGATTGAATTACAGAAATTCCAGGAGAAATTTCACTAGTCTTGTTGGAGTTTCTTTTCCTTCCAATTTCTCATATATTTCCCTAAAATTCAGAAGGTCTAGGATCTATTCTCAGAACTATTAATTTTGTCCACTGATGTTTCTCAGTCAGACATCTGCTGCAGAAGGGACAGATGACCTTCACAACCTATTTTGACTAACAGCCTGAGACCATCTTTTCTTTGAACTCTAGATATTAGTAGCAATAGTATTATTGATACAAATGGTTTAAGGCATTCAGGGTACTAAACAAGCCTGTGCTAGTACAGAAAGCCCATCCAGCAAGCTTTGTGACAGTGCAAGGATTTCAATCTCTCTAAAATGTGACCATTGTATCACTGTTGTTGTTGTTGTTAGTCACGAAGTCGAGTCCGACCCATCGCGACCCCATGGACAACATTCCTCCAGGCCCTCCTGTCCTCCACCATTCCCCGGAGTCCACTCAAGCTCACACCAACCGCCTCTGTGACTCCATCCAGCCACCTCATCCTCTGTCGTCCCCTTCTTCTTTTGCCATCTATTGTTCCCAGCATTAGGCTCTTCTCCAGGGAGTCCTTCCTTCTCATTAGGTGGCCAAAGTATTTGAGTTTCATCTTCACTATCTGGCCTTCTAAAGAGCAGTCAGGGTTGATCTCCTCTAGGACTGACTGGTTTGATCGCCTTGCGGTCCAAGGGACTCGCAGGAGTCTCCTCCAGCACCACAACTCAAAGGCCTCAATTGTATCACTATTTCAATTAAAAGGACCAAGGGCTGGGCCATTCTTAACTACCTTGAGGGTCCTGGTTACTTTGCTGAGAACAGCAAGTGAAAGGAGGCTCTGTATTAGTTGCCAACCCTATAACAAACTGCCATTAAATTTAGTATGTTTCCTTTGAATGTCCCCAAACCTTTCTCCCAAGCAGGAACTTACAGATTTACCTTGAAATATATTTCTAGGCAAAATTCAGCGGGGAAAGGAAGACATGCCTTCTGTGCACACACGGACTGTAGCTAAGTTTCTCTACCCATAAGATCATGTATGCAGTTCCACAGGGACCAGCTGAACACCACCCAGTGTAATCCAGACTGGTTCATATTGTCATGGATGGATGTGCTTTAATTCCCCCATCCATTTCCTGGTGCAGAATGGCTCCAGATTCCTCTTGAGTTACTAATTTCAGAGCTGGCACCAGCCTTGATGAGTCGGGGGCCAAGTGCCCTTGGGTGGTCCATCAGCTATTGAAGTCAGCTCCCTGGTGGGCTTACCTGGTGGTGGTAGAGCACAGGAGAGCTGCAGGTTAAATTTCCAACAGTGTTTCCTTATGCAGCTTCACTCAGGAACACCAAAGGAAACTTAAATGGCTGATGTTGAGTTGCCTAGTACTAGGGATTGGTGGGAATGGAATGAGAAAGCAGTGCCAAGATTTTAGTCCCTTGACAGCTGTCCAAGGATGCAGAGTGGCGGTGCTATATGATTATGCTGCATGCAGTCCTGTGGCAGTTCACCTACCTATGAAACAGGATCAGTTTTTACATTATCCAGTACAAACCTCAGTGTCTTTTTTGTATCTCAGTAAAATAAATGTTAAAATATTCAATGATTTCATTTTTTAAATTAATATCATGTAACCAATTCCATGTTTGCCATCAATATATCTGTCAAGAGCTAATTGTCATGAGTTCCAATTATTATTAAAATATTTACAGGAATTAAATACCATTCTACATCCAATAAAATTCCTGAGTGGTAAAAAATAAAAAGGAAAAGTGGAAGAATTGTTCAAATTTTTGTAATTAGTTATCCTAATCTTTCTTGTTAGGGAAGGCTTGTTTAGCTAATTTTGTTTTTCAACTGACACTGAAGAAGCAACATTTGTCTGTAAGGCTTGGTGGAGAAACGGTTCAACGCACACCATCCATAGTTCTATCTGTAGTGGGTGTTTAATTTATTAATTCTGTGGCGAGTTCAGTTTTTAGTCAATAGTTAGACATGTGGAATATGGTATACATCATATTACAGACTGAAAATTAGTCTGCCTTTTTGGTTGAACTGACAATAGACCTCTTTATCTGTATGCAGCCCAAATGTGCATTGAATTTGCTATGCAGGCAGGCTTCAGCTTCAAACTGTGAAGTTCAAATACTCATGTATAGTACCTTGAAATATAGTCAAAGTGGCATGAATCCATTAGGGGGAGGTTGGGAAGTCCTATGTAGTTGTGTTTATTAAAATTATTGACTTCCTAGTAATACCAGAGGAAGGTAATGAGGTCAAAAAGAGTTCTCATTTCTGATATGAATGCTAAAAATCTGAGATTTTATCTTGATAACACTAAATTTGTATTTATACTTTTATTCTATGGTGTGTTTCTTTCTCTTCAATAACTTGTAGATAACCGGCACCAGGAAGCCAAAGTTCCAGTTGCTATCAAGGTCCTTGATGTAAATGACAATGCCCCCAAATTCCCAACACCCTATGAAACACGAATATGTGAAAAAACACAGACCATTGAGGTAACTTCTGCCATACAGGTCTGATTTGTGGATTCTGGAGAGAAAGTCAATGCTGTTGAATTTTCTTAAGTATAGAGTCTTGGAAAAAATTCATTTGAGCATAGGTTTTTCCATTTACTGTAGTGCATATATAGCATAGTTTAATTGTAGGGTTGAAACACATAAATTAACTACTTTGAAAAGAGTTAGAAGTCAATTTCCTTTGAAGTGGCAACCCAGAAAAGTATTACTTTCAAATACGCTTCAGATCCTTGAAAGCCGTCTTGAGGCTTTTTTGCGAATAGGACGGCATATAAATATTTTAAATAAATAAATAAAAGAGGAAGGCCAGGATCTCTTCTTGATCATCCCAGACAGCAGGACTCAGAATAACAGGGTCAGGTTACAGTAAGCCAGATTCTGGCTAGATATCAGGAAAAGCTTGGTGTCTTGCACTGAGCAGGGGATTGGACCTGATGACCCTCTGGCCCCTTCCAACTCTAGTATTCGATGATTCCATGTTTAAAACATTGTATTTTGCATTTGCTTTTTTCCTCTTTATTATTTGGCCTTTCCTAGCATGAGGTAGAGCAAGGCAGCTGCATCAGGCAGATTGGATCATCACCATGGAATCCAGATTTCTTGCAGACCTTGCTCAGGCCTTTTCCCATTTTCTGAGGAAGCTAAAGCATAAATGTCCAGCTCCTGGAGGTCTACCTGTAATTGCAGAAACTCTAGTTCACACATTCTTTCTTCTACAGAGCTGCAGGGCCATGATGTGTGGAATTTGTACCAATACTTGTCCTGGTAATTAGGTTCATTTCAGAAGTATATGTGTATATATATAAAGAAAGTATATATATATAAAGAAAAGTATACATATATATACATATACATATACATATATATATATATATATATATATATAGTGTGTGTGTGTGTGTGTGTGTGTATGTGTGTATATATATATATATAAAGAAAGTATACTTCTTTCCAAAGTAGGGGCATTATGCCTGGTTCTCTACAAGCCAGATCTATAATATAATAAATTAGATGAAATGTTCTCCCATCCTGACCACTGCTGCTGTGAGATTTAGGGTGCTCCTCTTACCAATGAGACTGAGGATCTGTCCCACAGGACAAGTAGAATGTCCATGGAAAAGTTACTGAAGCAGCAAAGAAGTTGCATCTGAGCTAGTACAAAAGTACTAGGAATGGAGGGATCTGTCAAAATTAGCTGCACTGAGACTGACAATCTTTGAAGTCAACCCTGTACTATCCTATTTCTACATGGCCTTGATTTTTTTTAAACCTTCTATATTCATTTTTTGCATTTTTAAACATACACACTTTAGACACATGCATGCATCTATTATTGTGCAAGGGAAATTGTTCTTTCCACATTTTTCAATGTGTTCATGTTGTGACACCTTTTTTTTTCTTTTGTAGAATGCATTGTAAGCTTGGAAATTTAGATTTCCAACCACGTATTATGTTCATGTCTGTGTGCCAGCCCAGAAACTGGGTAAATACCAAAATAAACAAACAAACAAATAAATAAATCCTGCTAGAACAAATATCAACCACATCCCTAAAAAGATGTCTGAAAGTTAAGCCAAATGAGACATTTTATCAGCAGCAAGAAAGTGAAAGTTTTTATAGCTGCCATTTTCCCTCCATCTCTTCCTGGAGTTTCAGTGATCCAGGTTATGCTTTGGTTCAGGGTTCAACTTTTTTAAACGTGTAAATTTTGGACTCACAGACAGAAGATCTTATACTGCTAGATGTTCACTGTATCACTGGATTAGAGTTTGATGGAGATTCAGTGCACTAACCCTGGGATAATTGTTTTGAAAAGTCAGGGTACACCAGATATGGCAGACCTGTAGATTCCTCAAATGGTACCATGATGGATGGTGTATTGTGTAAGGATGTACATGAATTGTGTTTCATTTTGCAAATATCAGAACTTGCTGCTTTCATATCCTTGAAGACAAACACAAATAGAAAAACATTTTTCCAGAAAATGTTTGCACATTCCCATTTATGCACTTGCATTCAATAAGTACATTCCTTTTCACAAATGCAAAGAAATAGATTCAGCAATGAAAAGTCATCTACCAAGCCAAGCAGATTTTGTGAACTCTTTTTGCTTTCTGGAATCATGTGCAGATTTTGTTGTTGTTGTTAGTCGCAAAGTCGAGTCTGACCCATTGCGACTCCATGGACAACATTCCTCCAGGCTTTCCTGTCCTCCACCATCTCCCGGAGTCCACTAAGCTCACACCAACCGCCTCAGTGACTGCATCCAGCCACTTCATCCTCTGCTGTCCCCTTCTTCTTTTGCCATCTATTGTTCCCAGCATTAGACTCTTCTCCAGGGAGTCCTTCCTTCTCATTAGGTGGCCAAAGTATTTGAGTTTCATCTGCAGAATCTGGCCTTCTAAAGAGCAGTCAGGGTTGATCTCCTCTAGGACTGACCGGTTTGATCGCCTTGCAGTCCCATGTGCATTTATCTGTATGCAAATATGAAAATTGCTGGAAACTACATATAATATAGATTTTTTGGTAATCTCTTTCCCCAAAATGTTTTATACATCTCTGAGCATTTTTGATCTCTCTACAGCCTTGATTATGTAGCAGTTGTTTTTTTTTTTGTAAAATTTTATTAACATTTTAAGCTACAAATGTAAAATAATTCAATCATCAAATACATCAGACAAGCTGGGTCAGCCCCCTATAATATATCTTTTGACATTCTGTGATCATAACCAAATCAATTTATAAAAGTTTAAAAACATCTTTAAGTCTATGCCAAGTCCCGTTTCTCTAGCCAGTCGTAAAAAAAGTTCCAGGTTTGATAATAGTCCGTGTCATCCTTTTCCTTCAATGATAGAGTCAGTCTATCCATTTCTGCACAATCCAGAATCTTTTTCAAAGTCAGCTCCTCAGTGGGTAATTCCTCACTCTTCCAGTATTGAGCAAGCGCGATCCTCGCCGCTGTGATTCAATGTAATATCAAATACATTTCTTGTTTATTAACATTTTCCGGTATAATGCCTACCAAAAAAACTTCGAGTTTAAAGGCTAAAGATTTTTTTAGCATTTCCTCAAGCCATTTGTGTATTTTAATCCAATACTTTTTCACATAATCACAGGTGATTATGTAGCAGTTTCGTTGTGTGCGCGCATTCTGCTCATTGATTTCATGCAGAGCAAAGAAAAATCTCACGAGTGTTATATGCAGGAACAGTTCCATAAACTGTGGCATATTCTTCACATACTTTTCACATGAACAGGACAAAAATCTCAGTCCATAAATGAGAAATAATGAAACAAATAATTTTGCCTTGGACACAAAGGCAAAATGGATTTCACTAAAGCTGTGTGTCCCTACTTACAGAGGGTTGACCCTGGCAGGAAGGCTGCAGTTGTTGATGATGATGATGATGATGACACCTATTTATCCACCAGATTCCTTGAAAGCACATCCTGTGCCAAAGTTCAGTCTCCTTCCTGTATGGCACGTTTTCCCTTGATGCATCAAAGCATGATGCTTCACACTTGCTCTGAAGTTGGATAGGACAAATCATGGAAGGCAAATCTATCCACGGCTGCAGGTTGGATATGAGGCCATAAACTCTCATATGATTTAGAGGCTACATGCCTCTGACGTAACAGTTGCTGGGGAACACCAGTGAAAGGTGGCTGGTGCCTTCTTATCCTCCTTGCAATGTTCCCAGGTGCATTTTACTGGCCACAGTGGGAAGAGGCCATTCCACACGTTCATGTTGTACTAGAGGAGAATCTGTAACATATATGAACTTATATTCTGTTGGCAACTACAAAATATTCCTTCTTGGGTAAATTTACCAAAATAAGGAAACACTTTACAAATGCAGGGCAGGCTTACTTGTGTCTTTCTTTTACAGCCATTAATTACAATTACTGCAGAAGACAAAGATGATACAGCCAATGGCCCGAGATTTATCTTCGGTTTGCCACCAGAAATGTTGCAGAAACCTAATTTCACTCTCCGAGACAATCGAGGTTTGTACTGAAATTCACTATACTGGATGGACACAGACTAATTACTTATACCATGTCATTCAGCAATATTTTAGTTATCCATGAATGCCTCTCCAGGGCACGGGCTATCTCAGGATGAAAGCTTAGCAAAGGTTCATGAGTTATAACAGATTAGGGCTATTCCTGTAGTATTTCACCACTAGTATTGATTCTGATCAGTAAAAGCAATATAACATCTATACAGAAAATGTTTTGCAATTGTAAGAATTAGAGAGGAAGATGTAATGTGCAAAGTCCTTCTGTATCAATGCTCAGCTGTGGTCTGGAGAGCTCAGGAGTGGTGATCAGCATGTCAGCTGTAAGCCCTATTAGATTAAATAAATAAGATGGAGAGAGCGCAGTCTTTTGATTTCTCCCTGCTTCTCAGTGGCAGAATGGCACATGTGTAATATTAAAAAATGGATCTATGAACAATGCTAAATCCTGCCCAATTCCCATTCAAAATTCTTTGCAGTAAGACTTTTTACTTTAACGTTATTGGAAAATGCCAGTACCTATACCATGGCCATCCAGAATAGCCAAAGTCTTGTTAGCAGTCAATATCAAAATAGAATATAAATAATATACATTTATACAGTGCTTTTTTTGTAAAAAAAAAAAAAAAAAGTGCCGGAACTCACGTCTCCGCTGGCAGTAAGCACACAGATCAATCCCAAGCCGAGCAGCAAGCAGCAGAGTCCCAAGCAGCTGTCTCTCACTATCAGATAGCAGATAGCAGACAATAGCAGCCTGCAGACACTATGTTAATGATGTTTTCTGCTGATCTGCTATGCCTTTCAAAATCACTTCATAAAATCCATCGAAAAAAAGGTGCCGGAACACCATTCCGGTGCATTCTATGACAAAAAAAAGCCCTGCATTTATATAATAATATAAATTTCTATCTCACCAGAAATATAGCACCATTGATGCACATATGGCTAAAGAGTCTTATGGCACCTAAAGGCTAATTACTACTACTATTACTAGAGAATAACGGACAGTCCAACACATTTATTATGGCATAAGTTTTCATGGCAAATTCTCATCAGTTACGTGGGCAGACAAGAGGGGGAGGAAATAATTAAATATAGTGCAGAATGTAAGCTGTGAGGTCAGAAAAAAATGCAGAAAGTGTGGGCAGTGATAAGTGCAATATTAATTATTGTCGTTCACATACATACCCAAATGTTAGCTATAACACAGACATTGGTAAGCTAATTAATACATAGAGTGTAATAAGAAAACTTTATCCTGATTTAAGCCATAGGTGATAGAAATGAGTCTCTTAATGTCAATTTAGCTTGTTCATGTTATTTGTTTGCTTATATATTTATTTTATTGAAAACATTTTTATCCCAAGATGGCTCTCTAGAAGGATTTCAAATCTTCCTTCAAAATTCTTTTGTCAAAGGATAGTCAGCAGGAGGTTAAATGTAATGGGGAAACGCCTCTGAATTGAAGAAAAATTATAACAGAAATACTTCATAATACTGTATTATTTTTTTTAGCAGATAATGCATTGGTAGGTTTGATTTTTCTCTTGCTAACATTTTAAATCCATTGGGTTTATCTTTCCCATCTTTTCTTTTACTAGTGCTCCAACTACTTGACCAGTTTCTTAATATGTCAATGAAATTTTCATGAGGGGGAAAGCCCCACAACATGGTTAATTTCTGTGTCTTTGTGTATCTATAAAAGACTAAGCTGGAGAGCCAAAGTGAAAAGAATGAATTCAAAAGGCTTCCAGCGAGTAACCTTTTTCCTGTGTCAGTCTGTCTTCCAATTTGCAAGTCAAATAGCTTGAAGTATTCTTTTATTTCCCCCACCCTTTCCTCCCCATGTGTAAATTGGAGGAATCTTTATAACATGCCACAACACTCTTAGGGTATTTGCTGAAAATATATCTTTATTTTTTTGAGTGAATAGAACTCCAATGTTTAGCCCCCTGCCAAAATTGTTAAAGTGAATGTGATCCAAAGATGTTTATTCAATAGTATTTCTCCTGCCCATCTCCTAGAAATAATTACACATTTAAATAAAAAGCCATATTTCACATCCTGCTTATAGTCAATGGTGTCATCAGTGTTTTCAGCCCATTTGCAACAGAAAAGAGGCAACAATGGGTGATTTAATGGTGTATTGCTTTCATTGGGAGTGTTTACTCATGCTGTGCCTTACTAATGGACAAGAGTCTTACCTCGTACTCCTTATATGCATTTGGCATCCATTCTAATCACATGATGGCTTTGGAAATATTCTAATCCTGCAGGAAGATCAGACGCATGTGATTTGAAATGGCTTCTGCACACCTGAACTGCTTAATAGGAATCCTTTCTCCACCTTAACATATGGTCAGGACCACGGGAAGAGGGTCTCGTGGTGCCACAGAGGTGTCCTGCAGCATTTCATGATAAAACGCATTGCATTGTTAGCTCTGGGCCGGAATGCACAGCTCCCCCAACTAGGAAAGAGCAAAACAGTCTCTCTCTGTGTTGGTGGTGTCCTTATACATCTCTTGACTCCTATATGTGTGTCCAGTAAAAACATTGCAGTCATTAAATGACATTATTCCAGTAGTAGTATGAATCGCCTTACTTCTTTTTCAAAAGGTGCATTTTCTGTTGGAGTATAGTCGAGAATATTGGCTCTTTTCTTCTGAGTTACAGTTCCCTTCTAGTACGCCTGGTAGTAAATGTTAATCTATACCACAATTTCACGTCCAGGAAGAAGTAAATATGAACATAAATGTTGCTTTACCCTCTTGTAACAAGTCATTCTTGTTATCACAAACAGGCCATAGAAGAAATATCAGTCACCCAACAGTCCCCAAATAGAAGTAGAAAGGGTTTGCAAGACAGTGAAGCAACTGTCCAAGTCTACATCTGTGGAAAAATTTAGGTGCAACCTGTAATTCCTTTTAACCTTGGGAGTAAGCAGACTAAATGGGATACTTGGTGAAAAACTGAATTAGAACTGTTCACCATTCTACTTTAATGGAAAAGCATGATAAAACTCAAATAAATCAGCACATAAAAACTATGAACATGCAAGAAGTGTTCTGAAAAACTCTTGTAGAAGGACATGCAAATGCATCTGATAAACAGAAGATTGTCTTATTGATATCCCAGGATTGCTAGTGTGACATTTTGGTTTTCTGTATTTTATGGATCCAAAATGGTTCGATTGTACTGGTACTCTTGTCAACTTGGTCAGTTAGAAAATGCATCATAAAAATAATAAAAACTCAAGATCTGTGTGCTTCACTTTGGCAACTACCCAAACCTCCCTAAGGGAGAATTCTTTAGTTCTGCTTCAGATAATTACTTCATCTGTACCAGTCGTTTTGTATTTTTCATTTGGTACTATAATAGTTGTAGTCATATACTATAGTGCAATGACTTTCACCAATGTAGTTGAAAATTATGCCACCTTTTTGGTTCATAAATTTACAAAAAGCAAAAACAAAAAAAAAAAACCCAAAAACAAAAATGCATGCTAAATTGCTACTTTGGCAATAAAAATCATACCTGCTTGAAGCTAAATAAAACTTTAATGTCAACTTGGAATCTAGTAAGAAACCATATTTGTGCTGTTTATAAGTATTTTCCAATACAAGATGTGCATGGGGTGCATTTGTACTGTTTATCTCTCTTTAAAAATAGAAAACTACTAAACAAGATACAGGAAAAAGTAATGAGCTTTTTCTGAAAAGAAGGCTGTCTCTCCATGATATGGGAAGTTCACATTAATATTCTGAAGAGACCCTTTCCCTAGAGTGGTCAGTTAAACTCACATTCCAAGAGGAGAAATTCACAAGCGTTTAAGAGCTGTCCTGCTTCTGATTAAAACAATCAAACATCTACATATGATTATATTGAGAGGCATAGAGTGGAAAGTATTGCAGTAGTGATTGGCTTGCACACACCTACTTAAAGCAGTAAATAACATCTAAGGAAATGATAGCATTAGGAATTAGTTTCTATGTAGAGCCAAATTTAGTTCCAAGGCTGACTTCACTGGAATTAAGCCCAGTGACATTATGTCTGAATATATGCCATTTCTTTCAAGTGCTTGGAAACTATGGTGTCTGCCAAGGCAATAAACTGAAAATATAAAGACATAGAAAATTGTTTTGACAACTAAATTCAAATAGATGCTTAGCTCCGTTTAGAAGTATCACATAAGTCATTATCATTTAAACCAATTTTTATCAAACAGTGAATGACTTAACAGATGACACTGTTGAAACTGAAAATGTAGCCCAGAGCAGTGTTTTCCCAGGGTTCCCCTTCATTTCAACAGGACAAGTCTAAAATAGTGGTTTGGCTTTAAAATGCCTGAATGTTAAATGACTTTGCCATAATTTCCTGTTTGCCTTAGCCTTGGCAAAGATTTCACAAAGAAACCACAGGCATGGTTGCCAAATTTTGGTGGTGTCCGCAGTGCCTGCCGCCTTACCACCGAGCATCTTGTTAGCAAGCAGGGGAAGATTTTTTTAATCTTCTTCCTTTTCCTTTCCCCATTTTTTCTTTTTCTTTTTGGCCACAGATCTGCTACATTGTTGCTTACATATTGAAAATCAGGGCATATTATCCAGGCAATAAAATACAAATATCAGCAACATGAGATTCTGAGCCAAAATTGGCTGGTGTTTCACCAAACAAAAGAAAAATAAGACTCCCCCACAAAAAATAGCCGTCAGCAGTTATGCAGAAATACGCTGCTTCTAAGCTTTTAGCATGATCTGTGCTGCATCTATCCATGTGACCAGAAGAGGAAGCATTACTCTTGTTCTGAATGGACCTCACTTGTCCTTACTGAGCCTAGCAAATGAGAGTGGCTATTCAACAGTTTGATTTTCTCAAAATGTGTGATTCCTGTTGGGTGGGACTACTCACAACAGTTTGAAATGTGGGGTTTATAAGTGTATAATAGAAACAGCCCAAGAATTCAACACTTGCTGTGAGCAGTGGCTGCAGCAGAGCTGCAGGCATCTCTGAAAAAGAGAGCTTTAAGCGTAGGGCTGTGCATTTTCTGCTATCATGCCAAGGTAAAAAATTGAATCTAGGAGAACTATGAATCCAGAAGAACAATTGGCTGTTTCTTACTTTCAACCAATCCATGTTCTTTCAACACTGTATTCCTTTCTTAAGTAACTGACAAAAGCAATGGAATGTATAGTAGTTTGTATGTGAAAGGGAAATGCTATTTCTTCTTCAAAAGAGCTGACACCAGAAGATAAATAATCACTATCTTATTTAAAATAGATAACACGGCAGGTATTTACGCTAAACGCACAAGCTTCAATCGACAGATGCAAGATTTCTACATTTTGCCTATTGTGATAAGTGACGGTGGCAGCCCTCCACAAAGCAGCACCAACACACTCACCATTAGGATTTGTGGCTGCGACAGAAAAGGTGAAATGGTCTCCTGCAACCCAGAAGCCTACACCCTGAATGCTGGACTCAGTACTGGGGCCTTAATTGCAATCCTTGCCTGCATTGTGATTTTACTAGGTAAGGATATCTCAACTTCCTCTTCCTTTCTTTCCCATCCTCTTCTTCCCTTTGAATATGAGTACAATCTAACAATGGATGGAAACTATCTCAATTAGTTCAATTTGTAGGTTGTTGTAATGATACCCCCTTTGGGAAAGCATGCACTAAACTAGAACACTGGGAGAATCAAACGTTCTCCTCTGACTTCTAGTTTTCTCTCTGTAGGATTTATTTTATTTTATATGATGCTACTCAAAGATATGATCCTAAAACTGTTGTCTAGTAGAACACAGATGTTATTTATGACAAACAAACATGAGTTGAAGAACTAACCAAGAAGGAGAAAATATTCTGAGATTTTTTTCTGAGAATCCCACCCCATGGAAAGGGAACTATTTTACTGAATATTCCCTACATATTCTCTACTAAAGTGTAAGTGTGTGAGTTTTTCTGGTGGCTACCATGTTTCCCCAAAATGTCCTGACAGAAAATGTCCAGGGTATTGTATGGAATACAAGATGGCTGCCTGACAGTCACCCAGGAATCCTGTTGATACTTGCAGTGGTGGTGCCAGGTGGGGAGAAGGAGGTATACCTCTACTCCTGCCAATATTCATAGCTTCCCTATTATCTGAAGTGCCTGATCTGACCTAATCTTGGAAGCCAAACATGGTTGGCCAGGTTGAAATCTGGATGGATGACTTAATGTTGTGAACAGCCCAAAGAGCTTTGGTTAGAAGTGTATAGAAATGTAAATAATAAAAATGACAGCAACAACAAAACCTCCCTTCAGAATTTGTCACAAGAGAGAATATTTAATGAACCCTTACCCCAGCGATAGATAAGATGGAGAATTGAAGAAATCTGGTTTTGCCAAGGCAAAGTCCTTAACAGAACTTTCCTGAAACTAGTCTAGAGTCACTGCAATTAATGTGGTTAGAAAATGTGGTAGGGACTTCCAGCAACCTGTGCAAATTTGCTATCCAGCAATAGCAGCATAACTTGTCAAGTGTTCAGCTGAGCACAGCCTGCCAGCCACATGTTTTGCCTGCTACGTCCATGACAATCCCAGTTTTGCAGTCCCATGTGGTAACAAAAACTAAAATATAAATGCATCAGAAAATTATTGGCCTACTGGTTTTTCATATTCAGCTTCTTCTGTGGGCCGGAGAGGCCACATTCCTTAATGTTCATAACCTGGCCAGCAGTCTCACCCTTGTCCTTAATCCACTAAATTGTACAAAGGAAGGTACGCTGTAATTCCCTAAGAATATCATATCAGGATAGAAGAACCTGAATGCAGGCACAATCTGCCTGAGAGAGATTTATTTTCAGTATCCAAAAAACAGTCAACGTCATCCTGTTACCTCTAGATTAAATTTGATCTGTGTTCTGAACATCACTATTCAAAATGGGCTGGATCCAAATATTCCATTAACAGAATAAATGTTCATTCATGAAATGAACATTTATTCCATGTGTGCATGAAATCTTTTCATTCAACCCAATGTCTCTACATCTCTACAATCTAAGTACTTCTACATTCCTAGATTTACCCAAATCACAAGGAGATAGTTCATTTCATCATGCTTTTAAAGCAAATAATAAAATAAACCTCCTTATTTCTCCCATCAGTGATTGTAGTGTTATTTGTAACACTAAAACGGCAAAAGAAAGAACCTCTCATTGTTTTTGAAGAAGAGGATGTACGAGAAAATATTATTACTTATGATGATGAAGGTGGTGGGGAAGAAGATACAGAAGCTTTTGACATTGCTACTTTGCAAAACCCAGATGGCATCAATGGATTTATTCCTCGAAAAGACATAAAGCCAGAGTACCAATACTTGCCACGGCCAGGGCTTCGGCCAGCTTCAAACAGTGTTGATGTTGATGACTTTATCAACACGAGAATACAAGAAGCAGATAATGACCCGACAGCTCCTCCGTATGACTCCATCCAGATCTATGGCTATGAAGGAAGAGGCTCGGTGGCTGGTTCACTTAGCTCATTAGAGTCAGCAACAACAGATTCTGATTTGGATTATGACTATCTACAAAACTGGGGACCTCGTTTTAAGAAACTAGCAGACTTATATGGCTCCAAAGACACTTTTGAAGATGATTCTTAACAATAAAGTTACAAATTTGGCCTTAAGAACTGTCTCTAATGTTCTGGAAAAAAATTCAGAGGAAATGTAAGCAGGTATTTTTTAAAATAAAATAAGGAAAGGCTCATACAAAGCATTTAGATTTGGGAGAGGGACTCTAATTAAAATGGACAAAAAGTGGTAAATACTGTGAAGTTCCTTTTCATGCAAAAGGCAGAGATAGGAGTTGATTATCAACTTCACTAGAAGTGGGGGGTGGGCAAATGGGGGAATGACCACTTGTGAAATACAAATATTTAAGAGAAGGGAAATTCTAAAAGTCATCCTAGAATTGAAGGCAATCTTTTAATGTATAATGAACAGCTAAGTCTTTTATGTCAAAGAAGCTTCCACAAATTAGAAAGGATAACAGTTCTGAGCTGTAATTTCGCCTTAAACTATGGACACTCCCTACGTAGTGCATTTTTAAACTTGAAATATATAATATTCAGCCAGCTTAAACACATATGATGTATGTACAGGACAATGTACAATTATAATGTCTCTTGAGCATCCAACTTGTTTCTGCTGACTCTTGTAAATCTTTTTGCTTATACTTTCATCTTAATCTAATACGTGCCAGATATAAAACTCTGTCTTGTTGCAGTGGGAGGCGCCCTATTTCTATGTCATTTTTAAATGTATCTATTTGTACAATTTTAAAGTTCTTATTTTTAGTATACATACAAATATCAGTATTCTGACATGTAAGAAATGTTACATCACACTTATATTTTATGAACATTGTAATGTTGCTTTAATATGTGCTTCGATATATGAAGCAGACTTTGAAATAAAAGGATTCTTTTTTAATTCTTGTTTTGCTTATTATATGTGCAAAGTAAAAGCATCATTTATGATATCCCATTTACCGATGTATATCCTGACAATTCTAGATACCAATCTGGCCTTTTAATTATTAGTTATTATTAATACTTTTATTACACATTTGTTGTCAAAGCTGTCTTTTTAAATGACTATTTAAAATCATATATAAGGTTTTTTAAAAGAAAAATAGGAACAGTTTAAATAGTGGTTGCTTTGGCAGTACGTACTTTTTATTACAAAGTAAGTGTGCTTTAGTGGAATTTTAATTCTTACTCCAAATATTACAATTTTATATGCATTTATCTTACCTCTTGGCAATTCTGCAGGCTTCCTCAAATGAGTTTAGAAATGTGCAGGAATCTACACTAGATAGATGTCAATTTTGCCTTTTCCTTCACTTCAGCTTTTATACTCTCCTATTCTTTCTATCTCATATATGATTAAATTTAAGGATGTGCATAGGTTACAATAAAAAAATCTGAACCTTCCAAATAAAATTCTTCTCCATCCTATGCAGGAGTAAATTCTAAATATCAGTTAGGATGCTATAAAGGAGTGCTTCATTTTGTGAGAACTGAAAGCACTACTCATTATTCTTCTGAGGATTCTTCCGTTCAAACAGGATGGAAAGCGGGGGAAAAATTGCACCAGCCACCACCATGAAGAGGACCAAATGTCAGGTAGAAAAGGGCATTTTTGGTGAAGGTTGGATACCAAGGATCAATGCAGAAATAGTTTTAACTGGCCAAGGTGTTTTTCTAAGCAATTATAACTTATTACCAAGCTCAATAGTGGACAATTTTCATATCTATTCCCAGTAATGTTAACATCTCAACAAGAGGAGAACTGTGTAGGTGCAGAATGAAGGAAGGTGCAAATAAAAATTACGGAGTTTGTCTTCTGAGACAAAGACTTTCAAACTTTGGTGACATTGCTAGTATTTATTTTGAAATTCAAGTATGTGGCACTGTAGTTGACTACATCCTAAAAAAAGTGCTGTTAACATACATTCTCACCACACTCTTTGCATCTTTCTTTCCTGTGCTTAGCTTTTTTCTGTCATGTCATATTGCAGAGTTGGATAGAAAATGAAGCAACATTCATCAGATTTATTGTGATCTCTTTCTCACCACCGATATACATGCTGACTGTATCTGAATGACAGCCAGTCATCTCTTACCAGAAGGATCACCTAAAAGTGTTCTGGAAAAATACTTTATAAGCAACCAAAAGTGAATCTCAAGGCCAAAGACAAGAACAATGTCTGATTAGATTACTAACTAATGAAATCAGAGACCAAAAGCATTCATACTAGTTGTAGGAAAAAATAAAGCCAACAATTGCAACATTATTTACAAACAGAAAATTCTTTGAGATTCTTGTTTGTGGTCGTTGAGGCCCCATCGGTGAGGGTGTTCAAAGACAGGCTGGACATGCACATGGTGGGCATGTCATGAGCGGAGCCGGCTGGTGCTGGAGGTCAGACTAGATGGCCCGGGAGGTCCCTTCTGACTCGCTCTTTTTCTATGTTTCTATGTTTCTATCCCAAACACTCATTGTCCAAGGTTACAGCAAAATAATATATGGGAAATGTTTTGACTCTAAGGCTTCAATTCTTTATAGATTGAAGTTGCAGCGGAAGTCACTTCGGAGCAAATATGTATAAGATAGTGCCATAGAGTTTTACATAGTGGTAGGATCCACTAAGGAACTCAAGAACTAGTGCTTTGAACCTAAAGGCCTTCTTAGACAACAGGCAGCAATCACACTTGCCTAAAAATGTGAAGACCCAGAAATAAAAGTTGGACACTTCATTTTCTTGAAAGCATTGGGAACTAGAAATACATCTTACAACGTATTTTATTTACGAATAGTGAGTAAAATACTTTTTAATGTAATTTTAAAATAAGGTAAGTCTAATTCAGCTTGCTAGAAATCTCTTTGATTCACAATTTATTCTTTGACAACACTCCTAGTGCTCAATGTTGGAAAAAACAGATGTTCCAGAATATCTTCAGTTACGTGGTGCAATATGAATGTCTACCAAACATGTTTCTCTTGCAATGGTGCCAAAATCTCATGTAACACGTCTGCATATGTTTCTCTGTTTGTCCCATATTGCTTCCATACTCCACATCAAGTGGAATGAAAGTTAAGTTGACCATTACAGATTAGATCAAATTACCATGTGAAAAAGCTGAGTAAATTGTTCACTTCTTGCAAACATACAATTTGACTCAGAGCTGAGAAGATCAGAGGAAGCTGCCCCAGCTGGTCTAGGGATTCCGGGACACAATCAGCCAAGCTGCCAGGGAGAGAGTGAAGAACAAATAGGACTTTGACAGAAGAGTTTGGGCAGGGAGGGTACATACCTTTTTTTTTTCAACATTTCCTTCTTTTTTTCCTTTTCCTTATTATGTTTTGCTCTTTTCTCCATTAGCCACACCCACCAACATTTTCTTCCTTGTAGCATGCTCCCATTTATTAGTAGGACTCTGCTCTTAACCTCCAGGGAAGACAGGAGAAAGCAGTAGTTGTTCCAACAGGCCAATAAAAGCTAGAATCAAAAAGGCAGCGGGAGGAATGGATCAAGAAGAATCCACACTGGTGGTGACTTGCAACATCTGTGCAATGTTTGTTATCATGCCTGAGGGGAAAACAGCCTACACATGCAACAAGTGCAAGCTTCTGGCCCTACTAAGGGAAAAGATGAGAGCACTATAGCAGAAAGTGTCCATTCTCAAGGACAAGCTTTTGGGGGATTCCTTTGTTGTCTACTAGGTTGTGAGCCGCCCCGAGGCTGCTGCAAGGGGCAGCATATAAATATTTAAATAAAAATAAATAAATAAATAAATACTACTCTTTTTCCTTGTTGGAATTGTTTGTAGTCATGCCTTAAGAATTTCTTTTTTTAAGATACCCCACCCTTTTTTGCTCCTCTTCTCTTTAGAGTGGATTACCATGGGAGTTCGTTTCTCATTCCCCTGAATTTGTTAAAGTTGGCTTTTTTGAAATCCAGGGTATGTGTTTGGCTACATTTAGTTTTCGTTTCCTGTATTATTGTGAATGTTTTGATACTTTCCTGAAACCAACCAAAAGGAAATGATTAATATAATAAGCAGTAGAAAGGGACTTCTACTGCAGAAAAAGGGAAAGAGAAAGAGGCAAAACAGAGACTCCCATTTCAAGAAAACAATGAGAATATAAACAACAACATGCCTAAAAACAGATGGGATCCTTCAGTGTCAAAAAAAGGAAAGCCTAGGACCAGAGTTAGAACTTCTGTACTTCTGAGAGATGAATAAGTCTTTTATTCACTTGTTAAGGTATAGGATACAAAACTAAATATTATCAGCTGATATGAATGATCTAACTACCTGCTGGTGCCTGGCTTAGATACCCACTTAAAACAAATGGTTCTCCAATCAGGACCATGGAAGTGGATTTGGAGATAACATTTCAATTGCCCAGAGCAACACTGCATCAAAGCATTGTGGGAAATTCACTCCAAATTACCTAGACTAGAACAGAACACTGCTTCGCATCAAGCTGCCATCAAGGTAACTCAATGAAATCCACCAACATAGGCTGAGACACTAGAGGGCACCTTGCTGAGAGTTCCCTCAAATATGGAGCTAACCATGCCAAAAGCTGTAGCTCAGTGGTGAACCACATGATTTCCAGGTGGAAGGAACATTTCCAGATAGGGCTAAGAAACACCCTGTCTGGAAACCCAGCTTTGTCAATACTGAGCTAGACAGACCTTGGGTCATACTCAGAATGAGGCAATTCCCCATGTACCAATGACACAGAGATGACAGACTTAATTCTTCCCAGATGTTACACACCTTATTGTGGCTGCCCCTATTAACAGCTGTAACATGTTCTGTCTTCCAACCTCCAACCTTCATTCCCAACTCCTGTGAGAAGGCAGATCATCATCAATCAAGTGAAAAGACATTTATCACAATTTCATCTTTTATGAAAAATTCATAACCACCATCCTGTTTCTTGAAAATACAATTTTAATGTGCTAGGTAGCTAATCATAGATGCTTTACTTGGTTTTTTTTAATTCCACTTATTTTGCTGGGCATTTCAGCAGCAACATTTTCAGAGTCTGTGTAAGGGTATATATTACGATATAATAACAATAATAATAGCAGTTGCTTAACCTTAATGGAAAAACAATTAATTAATGGTAAATTTTAGGCCTTGTTAAAACTGTGTTGTAAAGGTGCTATATCACAATTATTCAGATCAAGTAGGTCCTTTCCATTAACAATGAAATTGCTGCAAAGGACAGGGCCAAGCAGAAAAAGGTTGTGCATTTCAACAGACCAAACACATCTCTGTGGTTTTCCCTTTGAAGTCAATGAAATTGCACCAGGGATGAAGTTGGCCATATGTAGAATTAATGCACTGTAGTCTTATACTGCCAAAAATCATAGGAGCTTCACAGGCTGCCAGTGCTTATTATTCAACTTTCATTAATTCAAGTAAGAACAAACCAATGGATTTAATTTAGATTCTTGATAGAACTGACTGCAGACCATCTGTTTTCCATCCTCAAAAATGGGTAGGCCAACTTTTTAGATGATAATTTTGTTCAAAAAAGAAACCTGGAAAATGCTAACACATGGAGACTGAAAATCTTGGTGGCTCTTTTAGCAATAAAAGGGTCCTTGAAGTGCAGACTTCTTGCATCAGTTTTATTCCAACATTGATAGTTGAATTAGCTATTCCCCCCATGTTAGATATGAATGAATGATTTTGCTTGATGAACTGTTGCTGTGCTCTGAGGCCCATATGGCTTCTTCTGGAATGTGTAAAGGTCATTGCTTCTGTTAATACAATGATTGCAAATAGCTCTTTGCCATATGACAATGTTCCTCCTTACTCAGATTGGCAGCTTTTTTCTTTGACAATCTGGAATTTCTTTTCTATGTGGGTGTTTGATGTAGGTGTGAATTACAACCTGATTCTCAAAAGTTCTGTTCTGACACATGTCCCTTCTCAAGTGAATGAAATTCTGTGCTGCTGAATTTAATGCTGTGCCACCATTTTAAAAATTAAATCAAAGGCAGACTATATTTCTTCAAGTGGGTGTGAAGAATATATTTCCAATGCCCTGGAATATAAGAGGAAAGCATCCTTAATGAAAAACATATACTTTTGAATCAATACTAGAGAATAATGTACATGGAACTATTGGTGTTTTCATATTTTTGTATATACTGGATACTCTGGTGGTCTGGAAAATGTAACCGAAATATGTGGAAGAGGAAATGTGAAATGTAATGATACATCTTGAAATGATTTCGTTCCTGAAATATAGAAGATGGGCCATTGACTGAGCATGGGAGCTTCAAACAACACAACTACCAGGACCCTGCTGAAGAATCTGCATGTCCCTGAGGATCCAGATCACAGGTGATGCCACTTTCTGTCAAGCCCACAGGATAAGGAATGTTTCTGGATGGGGTGGGGGGAGCCAGCAGTTGTTCTGATACATCCAGAGGCTAGCAGGTTGATTCAGAGCAGGCAAGATTAAAATTCTGTAAATAGGAGCTCAGATAGCCAGAAAAGCAGAGTAATCCCAGGCAGAAAGGAGTCTGCATTCCGAAGGCAGTGGTGTCCTAGATGGAAACCAGGCAAGGCCCTTAACAGTGCAATGCACTAAGCAAGAGGTCAGTAGTCAGTCAGAACAGTTTGGATCCTTTCACTTTTCACATTTTCAGAACAAGTGAAAGTGGGAGAGGAGTACTGCTCACTGGCATTAAACCCATCCAAAGATCATTAGATTCCTCTCTGCCTTTCTGGTCAATGACTGGGGATGCAAAATTTCATTTCATTGAGATGGGCAGTTTGGTCCAGCATTTGTGTCCTCACCTGTAGGACAAGTTGTTTCCAAATGATATAATGTACCTTGAGGGTTATTTTCACTAATATTCAAATTGTATCTGCACATTTCCCTATTATCTACATTTCCCATATATTTCAATTCAAATTAAAATGGAGAATAACTACATTTCAGTTCACATATAAGTTAGAATGTGGAAAAGATAAGTTTTCATTAAAATGGAAACCAAACAATTTTTTCTCCATCCTTCTTCCAAACACAGGTTTTCTCTTATGTATCAGACATCTGCTTCCTGTGAAGTAAAACTTTTAAATTTGATATAGGTGGCACCTAGTCCTGAGTCTTAATTAAAGACTCATATGCTTGTCATTGGAGAAGAGCACTTTGTACCTAAGTTTCAACACCCTTCCAGTTTGCTAGCCTAAGTTTCCCTTAAACTTTCTGCACCAAACATTTAATTGTTCACTCACACACATATTCCCTGGACATATGGTAACCTTAGTTAGAAGCCTCATTGTTTCCTTCCAAACATTTTCCCAGCTTCACCACTGTTCACCAGATGCATCTAAGCACAATCCCTCAGGATGCTCATTAGGCAATGTTAATTATGGCAATCAGCCTACCCAGTCTGACCTAATTAAAACTAATTAGCTTATTCCCTTTATTTCCAAATTCCTCCTCTCTAGTGAGACTTTTACAACTTTTAAGTCTTTCTTTTAAGAAGTGAAACCTACCTCCAATGCTGCTTGATACCAGGAAAGAGGAAGACTACAAGACTTAGATCTGTAGATTCTGAGAAAAGAATCAGAGGGCAATGCAGAGAGCTCACAAATTTTGCAGTATATTTTTCTATAAATATAATGTTTAAAATATAAGATGGACAAATTGCACCCCACCATCTTCTTCCAAGTTGAGAGCATTGAATTGCAGCAACCAGGTGCTTTCTGCAAGCTATTCACAATTTTTATATTTGCTTGGCTCAGATCACAAACGTGCCTGGCATATAATGCTTGTTTGAACTACAGATTGGGATGCTTGAGGAATTCAGACTGATAATTCTGACCCTTGGGTCTACCATAGGTTTGCCACTGTTGCAGTGGTGGAAAACTTAGCCTCCATCACTCGGTTACTATTTTGAGAACAGTAAGTAGAAAAGGGGATGGTGGAAGCATGCTCAGTGCATCAATGGAGACCTTTCTTTTCCTTCAACTTACCTTGAAGCAGCTCAGAAACTACAGCTGTCCTAGAGCTGGCACACCATCCAGCGTTGCTGTAAGAAGGGATTTTTAAAGGCCGCCCCTTCCACCCACCATAGCGGCAATGAGCAGCCAGGCCATATGAAGGGGTGGAAGCTATATTACGGGTTTGTCTGTCCCCAGACATGCTCTGTCCATTTCCTGATATCCCACAAAGCCTTCTCATGAAATAAATATAATCAGTGTCTTCTAATTTAAGTGTGCAGGAATCCAACTCGTATGCACCATACTGGAGACTTCAGAAATTAATATTTATTTATTTAGTTATGGTTTTTCTAAATCATTGTCTCAGCACATGCTCCCAGAACAGTTGACCAATAGTTGTTGCAACTTCCTCCCTTTAACATTTTTTCATATGCTTTCTTTCATCTGTGAATACAAAACAATCACATCATAAAACTCTGGTTATCATAAAAGTTGTCATAAAAAGTTGTCTTAAAAATCAAGACAACTATGGTTCCCAGTTGCTTTGTTGTTGCTTATAAACCAGCTATGGTTTATATTTTTATTATTCCTTGACAAATAACTTCAGTTTCTATGGCCTGTGGCCATTTACTTTCATGCTTTATTGTTCTGCTTTTGCTCCAGTAATGCAGTATTTCTAATTAGAATGGAAATAGGATTTATCTTTCATGGTTCCTAGCTTTTTGGTTGTTTTCTCGTCCCAGGGAGGTATGCTATATGGATCCCACATCACACCATCCTTTTACACAACTGTGCTTACTTGTTTTTCATGTGTGGTCCATGGGGTAAGGGCTTCATGGTTGGCTATAGTCCATGAAGAGAAACCTGATTGCACTGAAAGAAAGAAAAAGAAAGAGAGAGAGAGAGAAAGAGAGAGAGAGATTTTAATAGTAGGCCGAGTTTTCCACATAACACAGCTGATGAAGCCAAAGCTGGTGATGGGTGAACTTATTCTAAGTAAATTTGTTATTTACTCAGAAAGTAGCAGATTAGTCTGTTTGAGACCAGATGAGAGTTCTCCTTCCATCTTGTTCCATACATATGAGCTTTTGTGCATTCACCACATCAAGGTGCAAGTTGGCAACTGTACTTTCAAATTGTGTATTTATTTATTATATTTATATCCTGCCTTTCTTTCTTTCAAGGAACCCAAGGTAGCATAAATAATTCCCCCTCCTCTCAATCTTCTCACAACAACAAGCCTTTGAGGTAGAATTAAAGAACATGTATATAAAGTGATAGGGAGATGGTGCTTAACACCAGTTAAGTTAAATCAAATTGATGATAAATATTCCAATATATGTTGTAGATGTGGGAAAGGAATTGAAACTTACAAACATATGTGGTGGGATTGTAATAATATACAAAAGATCTGGATTAAGGTGTTTAATGAAATTAGAGAAATTTTAGAGATAAATTTAGAAATGTCACCGAGAATTGTGTTATTGCTGTTGATTGAAAAACAAGATATAAATGAAGTTGAAATAAATATTTTGGATGGCATATATTTGTATTTCAGATTTTTTTTCTCTGTATTTTGAAAAAGAAATTAAAATGTGGGGGGAAAGAGAAAGGAACTTTGAAACATTACATGGCACTTCACTGCAGTGGGTTTTAGGGTGTGGCCCATGAGGTCTGGAGTCCTGAATCTTTCATTTGGAGCTGGGATGCCCTCTGCCTTACCAACCTGCTGTCAACGGGTACTTGCTGAAATCAAGGCACTGGGACCCTGATGACCTTGGCTGCATCTGATTCCTCCAGATGATCTGGCTTTTTTCTGCAGATGCTTTTTGTCCTGCTATTCGTGCCCCCCCCCGCCTCACTTTTGGCCCCATAAAACACCCTAAGGTGTTTTCTCCTCCCACCATTCTAATATTCTCCTCTACGTTATTCTTGGCTCCTTTTTTCAAACATGGGAGTCCTTATGAATCATAGTCCTTTAAGGACATACGCAGAGATAATTTGCAGAACTGGAGAATTACCATATGCTTGAATCCTGGAGCTTTTTGATATCTAGCACTGCCACTACAATTTATAGCTCATTGTGGCAGAAGATTACCTAGAACATGAAACTGTGGAAGAGTGACACTAACATTCTAGAACATTTTTCAGGGTGTGTTTGACTTGTTGACAGAGGATCATGGAAGCAGATCCAGTCCGCATTGTCATGCTGCCAAGAAAAGGACAGGCAAGCAGGCAAGGATGCTGCTCCTTGGCATTTGCTTGCTTACCCGCTTGGGTGGGAGGAGTAAGCAGCAATCACAGCACAGAGCACAGCACATGTTCCCCTGTGCCCTCACACCCTTGCATCCAATTTCTACCTTTGCCCTTGGGAGAAAGGTCTGACCATAAGTGGCCACTTCAGGCAACTGATGCTTGCTGTCCTGCCTGGGTGTACAACAGAGTACCTAAGACTGTGTCCCCTAACTCCAGTTAAGAGAAGGAAGAAAGGTCAGTGCAGTGCAAAAGGAGAGGACTTCCCCCTCAGCTGGGCCAAGCAACAAAGGGACAGGATTTCCAAATTAAGAGTTGTGCCTGCAGCTTCTCAGAATCCACTTCTTAGGGATCTTGGTTGGTGGGCCCACTTGAGGTGCTGTACCTTCAACAACACGTCAGTCACAATGATGTCCCACTGTTGCCGGTGGCCCTAATTAGAACCCTAAAAAGAACTATATAAGTATCCTGTTTTGCTACTTAGGAGAAACAGCAACTGGTGTGTGCCAAGCTTCCAGCCAGATGACCTGTTGTGTTGATCTGTTATAAATGAAAATATATTATACAAGAGCAAAATATTTTTGTATATAGCCCAGTTCCGTCTGCTGTGGCAATCAAGAGTCTCAGACAGGTAATTGGCAGAAGCCTAAATGATAATGCCATGGAAGGAACCAGGAGCCTCCTGCATACAAAGATGGTGCTTTGCCACCATTGCTGCCAATGTAAGACAGTAAGAAAAAGTACAGAACTGGCACCCTTTGGCATTTTTTTGGACTGACATAAGTAAGGTGCATTGATTAATGATTTAAAACCAAAGAATCCAGAAATGTGCATTTGCTACAGCCAACTTTGCTTTTCACCTTTGACAGATTAAGGCCTACTTTCAATAGGCTTGGGGAAAGCCCTTCCCATTCCTGACATAGGTTAAGTTTCATTTCTCTGTGGATTCTTTATTCTTGTTTTACTCTCACCCTTTAGCATCATCTGTCTTGTCTTTGGTTTTTGCCTGAGTACTACAAAACGATCTTTCACTCTCTTACTAGCCTTTGCAGGCCATTATCCTGCCCCAGAGGAAAGTCTATGTCTAATGTTTCCCTCTAGAATTCTACAGTGCTTCTAACCTTTTGGCTTGCTTCTATAAAGCAATGCAGTCTGGCAGACTCTCACTGTCTCTTATCTTACCAATCCATATAAAGGTGTCAGAATGTCCTAGGGACCCATTAATCAACAGACCTGTTCTGACATCAGCTGCTTAGAAGCCTTCTGTATATCTTTAATACATCTAGAGGGAGATAGGAGAAGCTTTCCAATGGCAAGATAACTTTTCATAGATCAACTCACCTGATGACCAGATTTAGAATTAAACATTTATGCCTCAGAAGGCTGTAGAGTGAAATTTGCAATTTCAGTTTCCAGGGGAAGTACAGTTGCAATGACTTTGTTGTCCTCAACAAGACATCTTAGGGGGAAGATCTTAGGCTGCAACCCGTTACATTATTTTCATCAAAGTTCATCCTCAAAACACTGAAATAGGTAAATAGAAAAAAGGCAGTCAAGAGAAATATCCTTCTTCTTATGTGTGTAATCTTGCTCAAAATGAGAATCTACATTTTCTCCACTCTTTAGAATTGCATGTTTATAGGGGGGGAAATGCCGGGAACAGCCTTAAAAGTCAGTAGTACAGTAAAATACATTAATACTCCCCACTACAGGTTTTATAGACAGTGTCTTCTATCATGTCAGACTCCTAAGCCCACTAGTGCCTGTCTGAACTGTGCAGGGTCTCAGTCAGGGGCCTCTTCATCACATTCTACTTGTATTTCAACTGGAGATACCAAGGTGTTTCACTACTGAACTTCTGCATCTACCAGAAGTTCATTTCCAATTCATCTCACTGCATGTGTATGCCAGAACAATGAGTGCTCCTACGATAAGTCTTAGATTTTTAAAATGTGCACTTAGAAATTCACTTTCCTCTGACATAGCACCTAAACCCAGGGCAGAAGCTGAATCATATCAATTGTTTGAGGAACTGGCAAGAGGAAAATGTGTGATTGACTCATGACTTTTCTCCCAATATTCCAAGTTTCATATCAATATTAATTCAAATTATTTTAAGCTGAGTTTCATCCACCAAAGTGATATGTGATATGAAAGGTTATGTCAGCATAATTTCTGCATGTCTATGCATGCTATCATCATTTATGGGAGAATGTGCATTCATCCTGGGAATGAAACCCTGAAGTACAAAGAATGGAAGCAACAGACATTCACACTTCATGCCTAGTCCCTTTCTAAGAACAGCAGTTAAATGACCTTGGTTGAAGTGATGCATGTGAGAAAGAAGGGCAGGCCAATCGTTGTATTTTTGTCTGTGTGCACTTGTTTGCTATCAGTCAAACAAAACTTCTGAATTAGATTGGAATGAGGTGGTAGGGCTCTGAGATGGTAGAATGATAACTACCACATTGACTTTCAACTGAAAGGGCCATGGATTTTAAAGTTTGCGTTAAGACTAAAAACCTTGCAGAAGGAGAAGGAAAGGGAAGGAGCAAGATAACACAGTAGAAAGTAAGCTAGGCTGCCACCTTTCTTCCCAGTATACAAAATTCTCAGGAAGGTTTATTTTCTGTGGGACCTTCAGAGAAGGCATCCCCTTTACTGCAATATGAACTGTCTTCTCCACCACTTTATGATACTGCTCTACCAAGGCAATGCAGGATTCTAAAGCACAAACTTAAATCCTGGGTCTTGTGCAAATTCATGTGCCTCCTCTCTTTCTCCTTATCCTCTCTTTCCTGAAAATGTTGGAGACTCAAGGCTTGTAGGTTTTATTATTTAAAATTTTTGGATAAGGCCAAAAGAGGGAAATCCAGTTTTTCTGAGTTCCATGAACTAACTATCCACTTCTGATCCAATGGCAGAAAGTGGATCAGGTATTCATAGAATTGTAGAATCAAAGAATAGTAGAGTTGGAAGGGACCACAAGGAGTTGAAAGGAGTCCAATCCCAGCTAAATTACACCATCCCATTCAGATGACTGGCCAGACACTTTTTGAATGTTTCCAGCCAGAGAGAGCCCACAACTTCCCCATTTAATCAGTTCCATTCTCATACTGCTCTGACAGTGAGGAAATTCTTCCTGGTGTCTAATCTAAATCTGGTTTCTTTTAACATAAATTCATTATTCTGGAATGAATGAGAAGCAATCTTGTCCTTCCTCTTTCTCACAACCTTTCGGGTACTTGTAGAGTATCATATCTCCCCTCAATCTTCTCTTCTTGAGGCTGAACATTTCCAGTTCTCTCAATCCTTCCTCACAGGACTTCTCTCCCAGACCCAGAATCATCCTTGTTGACCTCTTCTGTACCCTTTCTGGCTTTTCTGCATCTTTTTAAAACTTACGTGCCCAGAACTGGAGACAGTACTCCAGGAGTGGATTGACCAGTACTGAAAATAATGGAATTAGTATTTCAGAGGTTTTAGAAGTGAAGTTTCTGTTAATGAAGCCCAATATAGCATTTGCCCATTTTACAGCTGTATTACACTGTTGGCTCATATGTGGCTTGTGATCTACAACGATGCCAAAATCCTTCTCATGTACAGTATTGTTGAGCCAAGTATTCCCCATTTTTAGTGAAACATTTGGTTTCTTGGCACTTTTCCCAGTTGAACTTCATTCTGTTGCTCTCTGTCCGGCATTCTAACCTATCAAGATCACCATGACTCTTATCTCTGTTTTCCCGAGTATGTCGTGCATGAGGCCATGACAGGAGCTACTACTCACAAGGAGGACCTGACCTTGACAGCCGGAGTTCAAGAGACCTCACCACGGCTCGATGTAAACACAAACCAGCCTGTTGCTGAGAGCTCCTCTAGTCTACAACCCACTGAACAGATGCCTGGCCCTTTAAGTCAGCCAGACAGCGAGAAGGAGGAGAACGCCAGAACAGAAAAGAAACATGACAACTCCTCCTCTTCTGAGGCAGAGCTGACAGGACCGGAGGCCGAAGGTATCATGGGATATGTGGACATCAAGGCAGCAAAGAACAGAGGAATTATAAAAACTTATCAAGTGAAAACCAAAAGTGAACAGGAAAGGAGGGAGGAACGAATGATGGGGAGGATATGACGTAGAGGGGAGAGGCTATCACCATTCAGAGGCGAACATCTGTTCACCAAAGACTATCATTAAGAAGCTCTTCAGTAGAATCGTAAATCTTGTAGATAACTAGCAATAAATAGATTTAGTTTTATTGCTCTTGCAAGTGTGGTTAATTACGACCAGAGCTATTGGGCCTCTGGCCCCCTTGACAGAGTATTAGCTATTCCACCCAGCTTTGTGTGATCAGAAAATTATCTTTCCTTGTACTTCCACATCTAAATCACTAATACAAATGCGGAAGAGCACCGGTTCTAAGATGGAACCCCGAAGCACCCAACTTGTCACCTCTCCCCAGTTTTAGAATTTGCAATTGATGAGTATTCTTTGAATCTGATTTTGTAGTCAATTGTGGATCCACCTAATCGGTTGCACTATCTAGCCCACTTTTTGCTTTTTGGCGATCCAGACTCCATAGGGCTGGAGTCTAGATAGATTATGTCCACAGCATTCCCACAGTCCGTTTGGGAGGTTACCCGGTCAAAAAATGAAATTAGATTAATCCGGCAGGATATGTTCTTGAGAAATCCATCTTGGCTTCTAGTAATTAGAGCACAGTCTTCAAGGTGTTTGCAGATTGTATTTTTATATTTTGCTCTAGAATTTTTCCAGGGATGTGTCTCATACTGACTGGTCCATAGTTCCCAGATTCATCTTTTCTTTTCCTTTCTTGTAGATATGGACAGCATTAGCCCCTCTCCAGTCATCTGGCACTTTTTCTCTCTTCCATGAATGCTCAAAGATGAGAGAGAGAGCGGTTCTGAGAGTTCTTCTGTTAGCTCTTTTATGACTCAGGGAGTTCATCAAGTTCTGGAGTTTTGAACTTATTTGGCTCAATTAGAAGATCCTTGACTACCTCTATTCTTTTGTAACAAACTGCCATCTCTATGATAGGATGCTATTTGCACATTAAACATGATACTAAGGAAATCAGCCTAAAATTGGCTGATTTGCACAGAATAGAACCTGAAAAGCATATGGTCCTGGTGTGTGTTGCACAAAATCAGCTGCTTTGTGCAAAAACTAATGTGCAGATCACAGTCCATCTTAGAGAAGGAAGACTGCAAGCTGACCCAACTTGCTCCAGAATGAGTTGGTACCAGTATGGAGGGAGCGAAGCAGAATTTGGAGAAAGGAATCATGGAAATCTGTCAGATTTTTATTCTCCCAATAGTTTCCCCCACTCATCTGTAATTAATATGCAGCAGACTACAGTTGGCAAGTCAGAACTGGCATGTGGCTCAGGCTGTCCATAGAGCCTAGCAGTATTTTTCAGCTGCTGTTTATCTTTCCTATCTGTAGTCTGTACTATAAATGGAGGCTGCAGTTTTGCCCATCCTTTACCTTCTACCCTCTTGATTCACATAATCCCTTTGCCATGACAACATCCTGTGGTGATGAGAGTTGCAGCTAACCTCAGCCCTTTTCAAAATTGCATTTTCAGCAAGAAATGTTGGAAGGAAGACAACAACCAGAACCCCAAGCTCTTGTTCAAACATTTTGCTCTCATATACACATGCACAGGTCTGTTTCCAGGAAACCATTTATAGAAGACAAATAAATCAAAGCTCTCTTCCTGACTTGAAGCCACTTTGAAGAAGCTACATTGTAAATCATATCTCTGCCCACATTCACATGTAACGGTAATGTAGATAACTTTCCAATAGGCCTGTCAGGAAAACATACTTGTCATAGACAGAACCACCTGCCTGAAGTATTCCACATTTCCCTATCTTAGAAGAATCACAAGCTTGCAATTTAGAAAGGTTAGCTGTTGTGATTTACTGCATATGAGGAAGAAAGATGGGTCAGAAAGGTCCATGGGTTTAGAAAAGAATAAGCAACCCTGGGGATTTAAAACAAAAAGCTGCAGTCTGAAGTGCTCCATTCCATTAACCCATTTTTTTTTTCTGGATTTCTGACCCCAACAGTCCTACAACAGTCATGCCATGACCAGTAAACATGATCTGTCTTCATTGAGACATGCAGTTTTAAAGTCTTGCTCTGCTGTAAATCTTGGTGTTTCCCCACCCCACTGTCCACAAGCACTCAAGTGTTTCAGCCTGAGATGCACAAAGTATCCGCATCTGTGTGTGCATGCATGCGTGCATGCATATATGGCTTATACCTTTGCCTTTCCACCAAAATGGCAATACAATAAAATAGAATAAAATGAAGGAAAAAGAAGGATTTTTAAAAAGCATTACCATTAACACAGGCAAAAGCCATAAACAATGCTCTGCTTATATCGCATCAAGACATTTGTCAATAGGGCACCCTTCACCTGACACATGGAATAATGCTCTCCACCCCCCCACAGCCCCAGGTATACATTTGAGCATTCTGGAATGCCACAACATAAGTCCTTGCCCCTGGTAACCATCCAGTGCAGCTCGCAGCATGATCAAACCATTCCTAGGTGGTTGCACCATCTGTCTTCTCTCCTCATGTAATTTTTCCTTCCCCAATTCTTATTTTGTATCATTCAGCTTACTTGCAAATGCTCTAACAAAGTGGATCTTTTATTGATGTGAGAGGTACCTACATATCCTCAGTGCAATGCACAATAATTGAGAAGCATCATGTTCTTCTCCAATTACCTTCATTCAGCATTGCTCTTTTCATTAATCACATAGCTTCTTTTTATTGTGTTAACATTCTCCATTGGTATTTTCTTTTTAATATGGCATTTGCTTCTTCTCCTTCATCAGTTCGTGTTTGATAGCAACTATGCATTTACATTTCCAGGCTTTTAAGAAAATACTTATGATTTCCAAAAAGGAAAAGTGGGATGGAGGGGAAACCCTTTATAGTGAACCATTAAAGTAAAAGGAAATTGGTGTCATGGGGGAATTAACATCCAGGCTGTATTTATAGAGAAATCTGGCTGTTTGTGCTTCAGTGGGAATGGCTGGTTAAATATTACATAATCACCCTTCTCAACTAGTTCATCATTTGGAGTAGTTTAGAACATTCTGTTATCAGCAGCGCTAGGCTGCTGTTTGAAGCCTAGTTATTTTTTTGAGCATTGTGGAGGTGGGTAAAAATGCCCAATGACGTTTATAGAAACAGAGCAAGCCAGAAGGGGTCTCCTTGGCCATCTAATCTGACCCCCAAATCCAGCCAGCTCCACCCATGACATCCCTAACATGTGCACACCCTTTCCTTGAACACTCTCACCAATGGGGCTTCCACCACCTCCCGTCGAATCCCAAACCATGCCATAGGGGTCCCAGCTGTTAGGAAGTACTTCCTGGCATCCAAATTGAACCTTGGTTCCCTGAGTTTGGCTCCATTGGACCACATCCTCTCCTCCTCTGCAGGGAAGAACATGTCTCTCCCCATCTCCATGTGACAGCCCCTCACATACCTGTATGTCACCAGCAGGTCCCCTCTGAGTCTCCTCTTCTCCAGGCTGAAAAGACAAAGTTTCCTCAGTCTTACCTCATACAGTTTCCCCTGCAATCCTGCCACAATTGTTGTGGCCCTATATTGCACAGATTCCAATCTGGCTATATGTTTCCCATAATATGGACCCCAGAAATGAACACAATACTCCAGTTGTGGGTGCACCAGAGTCATATAGAGTGGCAGTAATACCTCTCTCATTCTAGAAGCCACTCTGACTCATGTTTAGCCAGCTGTTGACTAGTATCCCGAAATCCTTTTCAGAAGTGCTGTTCTCCAGCCATTTGACTTCTAACCTGTACTTATGATGCCTATTCCTATGCCCCAAGTGCAAGACCTTGCATTTATTGAACACCATCTTGTTGTCCCCCAGTTTATATTAAACTTCAGGCGCTAACTCAGTTTTGGTAAATGATGGTGACAGTGGTGTCTTACCGTTACAATATGGCTATGGGTTTCTTTTACTTTCTTCCAATTAAAAAGTGGAAATTGGTCACTTTGAGAATGCTCCCTGGATAATTCTGTGCAATTCTCTCTTGGGAGCACAATTGAACTTCTGTGAGTGCCAGAATTCTTGCTTCTTTCTGTGATATGCTTTTGCAAATGACATCCACTTCCTGCTGTGAATCATTTTTGTTTTGTCTTGTTTTGTTTTCCCACCACCACAGAAGTAAGAATGCCTTTACAGAAATAAGATGTCTTTGCTACCTTGCAAGACCTGTGTAGATCATTGAATCTGCCTGCGAATTCTAGCCAGCCTGGTTTTTCCAACAGACTGCCTATTGAGCCTGTGAGGTACACCTATGTTTGTGGTGCATCCATGTATTTATTTGGCTTGGAGCAGCTTGGGTGCTTCCACATGTTTTAGACTATGGATCCCACCTGCTCCAGTCAGCAGATTCAATGGCCAGAAGTACCTGTTTGGAGAATTTTAGCTTAGTGTGTCACCAGTTGTGAGGCCTTCTCCAGATAAGATAAAATAATTAAATGTTAGTGTGGTGTGAAATCTGCCCTGTTATGAAACTCTTCCTTGCACAAGAATGCTTCTCAGGTCAATGAAAATCAACCTATTAACTCTCTATATGGACAAATGAACCTGTCTATTCTGAGACAGACTTTAGAAAGATGCCTGGTGGAGAAGACCAAAGGTCAGTCTTGTCCAAAGGTTCATCCTGATTACCACTGTTGCCATCTAGGTGCTTTGTGGAAGGTCAAAAAGGCAGTAGCTCTATCTTGCCATTTTTTCCCTTGCAACTGTAAACAGAGCAGTCGAATTCCATCAAAACCTGGAAGCAGACTCATCATGACTAATTGCCAGTGTTAACTCCAAGAACATCCTTTGAAAAAGCAGCCTGAGGAAGGGCTTCTCTAAACTTCTGATAACAATGAATGCTCCAAGTTGACACCCTTCAGTCTTCAGTGAAGACTGAACAAGCACAGCAGAAAGTGTGTGTCTGGTATCTACACATTTCTGTGTTTATATGTGTGAAACTGGGAAGGGAAGGGAAGGGAAGGGAAGGGAAGGGAAGGGAAGGGAAGGGAAGGGTGTCTGTCTGGCTGGAACCTTGAAATAGAGAACTGTACACTGCCACGTTTTGTGGCAGAGGTCCCATTTCTGAATATGTCTACTGCTCCTTGAAGGGGCTACTATCACATCTTGCAGCAACAGATTCCACACACACAATTGTGCCCTATATGAAGAATTACTTCCTTTAGCCTGTCCTGAATATCCTACCAATTGTTTCAATTAGATGATCGAAATTCTACCATCAAGAGGAGTGGAGAATGCTTCCTTTCTTTTTACTTTCTTCATTCAGTGCACAATTTAATCAATGTCTAACATGTTGGTCTCATCTCACTCAATGAGGCTCATGTGAGGCTAATACAGTGATCTTTATCTGAGCCACATTGTCTGGAGATACCAGTGCTACACAGGGGGCTGCTCTATGTACTAACTGGATGGGAGAGGAACTATTTTCTCTTTAATGATTAAATGCAGCAGACACAGCGGTAAGAGATGGTCACTAGGGGTGGTGCCTCAAATCATGCATTTGGAGCCTTGAATTCCTGGGAGGGCACTATGCTCTTCATGGGCATTTGCTGAAATGAAAGGTACAGAGTTCTGATGATCTGATGAGCTAATGCCCTAGATTACCTGGATTTTTGTCCTCCTCCTGCCCCTCTCTTGAATCCTTTTGGCTAAGGTCATTTTCTGACATTAAAAGCCCTCCTCCCCCTTATCCTTACATACCTTATTACAAGTAGGGGTGTCCTTAGCATGCACACACACATATGTTTGGACAGACATTAGAACATATATAAATGAAATACAAAAATGAGCTCTATAATTTGGGCTCCCCCCACCCCTGCATGGCCTTAACTCTGGATATTTTCACTACCTAGCACCATCCCTGAAATTCCGGAACTGCACAAATCCTATGAAGTGACTCAGTTGCATTTCCAAACCATCATGGGCATTCCTTCTTGCACACTCTTTCTTATGGGGACTCTATTCAAAAAAGAGAACACCATGTAACTATTACAGACCCTTCAGGGCAGAGTCTCCCCCTGACAATTCTTTATAAATGACATGCAATTTTAAAATGAAATATGTTCTGCTCCAAATTGTTGTAAGCCGCCCCAAGGGGCAGCATAGAAATGCTTTAATAAATAAATAAATACCCCATTCCTGCAAATGATTACATATGAATGAGCAAAAGGATGCAGCCATAATGTGTAATAAGTCAGACTATATCCATTCACACGGTAGGGATGCACATGTAAATAATCTTAGCCAGTTTAAAAGTATTTTACATTTTCCAGACACTTCTGGAATAGGATTGTTTGGCTCCCTAATAGTAAACTCAGTGCCAACAAAAGAAGCAAAATAGGACTACTGAGAAACAAATTTGGTAGCAGAATATTCAGAGGGACCTGAGTTATTTAATTTTATTATGTATTTGTTTCTGTATATCTTGAGTTGTTAACATGCTTGTGAAAACATGGGTTACTTGATAGAAGTAATTATTAGAACAACTTTAAGGCCTTACCTTCTTTCAATTTAGCCTTGGTTTGCAAAATGAATTGATTATTATACTATAATGTTAAGCTCCAGTGGTGGCTAAAAATGCTGGGTCAGAAAATTGAAGTGTGATTAATTATTTTATTGAATGCCCACCTCTCTGTTATACAGTTTAAATAGCTGAATAGAGGTGAATGATATGCAGGTCATGAGAAAATTTGGAAAAGGTTCTTCTGAGGGGATGAGGGGAAAAGATAGGGATGGAGGGGAAAAAAAGCAGGAGCGTGCATATAAAAGTATCCCCATAATATATAACTGGAAAGGAAGTGAGAATAGTAGACTAGGAGTGGGTGACCCAGGTGGAAATCCTCATTCAGTCATGAAGCCCAATGGCTGACCATGGGCCAGTCAGCCTCTCTTAGCCTCATCTATGTAATAAGAATGTTGGGGGAGAGCCAATAATGCCAAGGTTGAGGATCAGTTGCTATCTTCTAGCATAGATTTTCATAGGCAAGAGACCTCACATATCAGGAGAGATATGGACCTTTCTTTTTTCTTTTTTGTGGGTAGCTTTCACACTACCACTTTTTTATTGGTTTTCACAACAATAATAAAACATCCATCATTACAAACATCAAAACTACTGAGTCAGCCCCTTATTACATTTTAACATTCTGTGATCATTTCAAATCCATTTAAAAGGTCTTAAAAATTCTTTTTAGATCTAATCCCAGTCCCATTTTCCCAGTCAATAACAAACAGAATTCCCAAACTTGATGGAAGTCATGTTCTTCTTCTTCTTTCTATAGTAGAATAAGTTCATCTATTTCCTGTTCTTCATATTAGAAAAGGGACTCTCCATGTTTTGTAAAAGTTAATATCTTCTTTCTTTTCAGATAAGAGGTTTCCACCTAACCAGCACTACGCAATTCCAAATCTTTTCTTTTAACTGTTATTAAACAAATAGACTCCTCCTAAAAACAATTACAAATACAATCAGATACATTTTTTGCTTACAGGTATTCCAGTCTAATATCTACTAAAAAGAGAATGCAATAGTAAAGAAAATTCATGTTCATATATCTCTTCATCATCTTTAAGAACATCTTTTCTAGCCTATTTAACAACAATCCAAAAACTGGAGAGTTATACAGTTAAGCTCTTAGTCAATCATCTTTAAACTTTAAAACAATCTACGAAAATGAAAGATAAGAAGGAAGAATAAAAGGAAAGGATCCTTCTTACCATCAAAACTAATACATCAGCCCCTTATTACACATCCTTTAACATTCTATAATCATTTCTAAGCCATTTAAAAAGTCTTAAAAATTCTTTTTTGGATCTCAGCCCAGTCTCGTTTTTCAGATAAGAGGTTTCAGCCTAACCAGCACTACACAATTCCAAATCTTTCCTTTTTACTGATATTAAACAAATAGACTCCTCCTAATAGCAATTACACATACATTCAGATATCTTTATTTTTGCTTACAGATATTCCAGTCTGGTATCTACTAAAAAAAGAGGATACAATAGCCAAAAAATACATCTTATCTAGCTTATTTAACAACAGTCCAAAAACCGGAGAGTCATACAATTTAGCTCTTAGTCAATCATCTTTAAACTTTAAAACAGTCCAAGAAAGCGAAAGAGAGGAAGGAAGGAAGAGAGGAAAAAGGTCCTTCTTCCCTTAACACCTTCAGAATCATGTATCTACTATGATGGATATATATATTTTTTAACGCTTCTGCCATGCCATTTGTCCAGGATTTGTGTCCTCTGTTGCAAAACATTAATCATTCGCAATGACTTCATTTCTTGCTGTAAAATCTTCACTCCCTTCTGCAAGTCAATTGTAGTTACTACAAAGTTCATCCATCCGTCAAAGAAAATAACCACACCTTCCTGCCAAAGTTGCCGTTCATCAGACAAACTTGATAACAGGTTATTTATTGATTTTACTGATTTTGAGTCTTTATCTACCATTTTGGTTTTTTCACATAGTTGTTGCTGGATACTCTGTTCTGTTTCAGTTTGAACAATAGTTTTTCCCTCCCACATGAGAGAAGCCTCTATCTTATCAAATCTTTTTTCCTGTTCGATCAAAAAGATTTGTTCTTTAATCAAAAACACTTCTTGAGAAAATTTCAAATTTAGCATTAACTGGTTAATTCTTAGGAGAGATTCCTGGAGTGAAGCCATGATCTCAATAACACAAGCAGACCAAGGGTTGGCAGGTTACCAAATGCTTTGACAGTGGTCCCAAAAATGCAGGAGAATAAATAAAGATTCCTTACTTCACCTCTTCCTTCCCTTCTTCTTCTCAAATCAAGTCTTCGTACTTCTGTCTGATAACAGTTGATTAATTGTTAAAAAAGAGTCTTATAAAGAGATCATAATTCCAATAGCACGAACAGACAAAGGGTTGGCAGGCTGCCAAATATTTTAGCAATGGTCCCAGAAACACAGACGAGAAAATGGAGATTCCTTCCTCCACCTCTCCCTTCCCCCTCTTTTCTTCTTTTCAGTCAAATCTTCATACTTCTATCAAGTTGCACCATATATTTTTAATAAAGTTAAACCCTAGAGACACTCACAAAAAGGCTTGAGTTTAACTTACACAGAAGTTCCGAAGTCTCTGTATTTTCATTCAGTTCTTCATGCCAAATACTGCTTTCCCATGGGTGATTGTTGCAGAGAAAAGATAACCTAATAAAAATATTTACTCAGCAGTTCCGATGTTTATCTGGCTTATAAAAATTTCTACACTAATCTAATAAGATGCCGTGAACTTGCAGAGGCTAAAAAAACCTCCTGTATTATCCAGCTGAGACACCTGAATTGTTCTTGACTGATATGGGATCGCCACCCCACGTCCAGCCAAAACATTCCCAGGTAATCTGTCTTCACCCCAACAGGGTTTGATTGGGTCTGCTGACCCCACTGCCAGGATAATACCAGAGTAATTAGCAGAGATAGCTAATCACATCCGTCTTGTTCCGACGCCATCTTGGAATCGAGATACGGACCTTCCTTAATGCAAGAAACTCCACTGCATTTCAACATGTCTTTACAAGGAAAAACTGGTTCTTGACTCAGGCCTTACAATAAAGTTTCTCATAAGAGGAATCTTCTAGATCAAGTTTGGGAACCCATGGTCCTCAGATGTTGCTGGATTCCAGTTATAGCCATCCCCAGTCAGTCAAGCTAATAGTTAGGCTTGAAAGTTGGAGTCCAGAAATATCTGGAAGCCACATACTCTGCATCCCTGCTGTAGAAATCAGTTTTCAGATGTAACCATAATGACTGATAACATTGAAAATACTGGAGATTCTTACATTAGGGTATGCATAGCAATCAACAGTTAAGAACTACAATGAAATATGAGAGCCAGTGTGGTGCAGTGGTTCAGAGCCTGGGACTGGGACTCAGGCGATCTGGGTTCTAGTCCCTGTTCAGCCATGGAGCCAACTGGGTGACTTTGGGCCAGTCACAGACTCTCAGCCCAACCTACCTCACAGGGTTGTTGTTGTGGGGATATGATGGAGGAGGAGATGTAAGCTATCTTGAGCCCTTTGTAGGAAAAAGGCAGGATATAAATCGAAAAATATAAATAAATAAATAAATTCAAGTTTTTAGCACTGCAGTTTTCCAGTTCACCTTCCATTTTGTTCCTTGATGATCTGCCTGCATGCTGCCATTTTGGCTGCATAAGGATCTACTCAGTGATCATGAGATACAGGAGAGTTTCAGACTCAGTAGGTATATGCAGTTCTTGTATGATTAGACCTGTAACAGGAATGTGGGCTAGCTCATTCTGACATTTCCATGAAGCTGCTGTTGGCCTCCATACATCGGAAGGCAAATGTCTGCACTAGAGAAAGGTCTGGACTCATTTAGCCACTGCTGCTGATGCTTTCCCTTAAATAAACACAGAGACCAGTGTTTCTGCATTCCACTTGCACAATTCTAAGTGGCCTGATGTACATGGCATAACAGCTTACCATGACTGAATTTATCTATAGGGGCTAATTCATTGTACTGAGCTGCATGGGTGCCACCTTTGCATGGTGCCTACCAGTGTTCAGCTTGCCTTCTCAGTTCTGCAAACCCACTGGCAGGGGTTGCCTGAGAATTAAAGAAGCCTCAAAGACAGAGAAACATACCACAGGATGTTGCTCAGTGGGTAGTCAGCCACCCGGTCTGCTTTCCTTTTGGATGGTTTAGCATGTTATGCCAACAACCTTCTCCCTGGAATGGCAATCCTGATGTTGTATCATCTTAGATTTTGGCAATCCATGTCCTGTTCATAAAAAAAGGGGGTGGCAGAGAAAGGAGTGCTAATCCTAACATGCTAACCTTCTGTGCACTGATGATTTTTTTCCTTCTGTATGAGGAAACATCACACCAAGTGAACCCCGTCTGCCATATCAAGCAACACAGCCCAGCCTAAGATTTGCCTTCTCAGTAGGTGCTAAGCCTTTATGGAAGGTTTTCCTTTAAAAAAAAGCACCCTGTCTGCAGAAATGTGAAACTGCCCATTTCTTGCTAGCCTAAATTAATTAAAGAAAATGCTATATTGTCTGATGTTTTAGACAGCTTAAAAGGTTAGAAAGGCTAAATTGGAGAGCTTCGGGGCAATGGATGAAGCATGAAGTAAACCGTAACCTCAATCAATTTACTTTTACAGCTAGAATTTAGAGCAGTGCTGCAAGATCAAACATGAATTTGAACAGCACAGATGTAAAGCAAAATATATGCCTTCTTCATCTAGTTACATTGGATTTTATTTACATTTTTTCCACCTAAAAAATCTACATATTCATCAAGCACAGGGATATTACAAATCAGGTGTATAATTTCAGTCTTAATGCATTTTGACTCTGTTAAATTTACTCTTATTTTCTGTTTGCAAGAGCAAAAATAAAAGCAAAATGAATTATGCTTTAAGGTATCAATACTGTATAGGTCTTCTTATAAGCCAGTGTTTCAGTGTAGACATCAGAGTCATCTATTCTGTCTTGGATATTGAAACACATATAATAATGGTCCAGACTGTTCATAGTGTACATGGACAGGTTAACACCAGTACATTCTGTGTTTACTATCTTCTGCTCAAGACTGCTAATTCAATTGAAAAGAACATCTTTACCTTCTGTCATTTTGGAACTTCCTCATTGTGGCTCTTATTAAGCCATACATTCTTTATATCTGAAAACCTCAACCACTCCTCAGAAATACATCCTGTAACTCTGCCATAAAACAACACAGTGCCTGATGTAACACCTCTATGATACATTGTAAGAAAATATTTGTTGCTGTTGTTAGTCGTGAAGTCATGTCTGACCCATCACGACCCCATGGACAACACTCCTCCAGGCCTTCCTGTCCTCTACCATCCCCCGGAGTCCACCTAAGCTCACGCCGACTGCTTCAGTGACTCCATCCAGCCACCTCATCCTCTGCCATCCCCTTCTTTTGCCATCTATTGTTCCCAGCATTAGGCTCTTCTCCAGGGAGTCCTTCCTTCTCATTAGGTGGCCAAAATATTTGAGTTTCATCTTTAGTATCTGGCCTTCTAAAGAGCAGTCAGGGTTGATCACCTCTAGGACTGTCCAGTTAGATCAACTTGCGGTCCAAGGAACTCACAGGAGTCTCCTCCAGCACCACAACTCAAAGGCTTCAATTCTTCAGTGGCTCAGCCTTCCTTATGGTCCAGCTTTCACAGCCATACATTGCAACTGAAAAAACCATAGCCTTGACTATACACACTTGTGTTGGCAGAGTGATGTCTCTGCTTTTTAGTATGCTGTCTAGATTTGCCATGGCTTTCCTCCCCAGTAGCAAGCATCTTTTAATTTCTTGGCTGCAGTCCCCATCTGTGGTGATCTTGGAGCCCAGGAAAATATTACGAGGGTCATAGCTACTTGCCACCCAGCAAGGGTCCCAGAGCAATGGATGCTAATATGACTGACCCCGCTGGGGCCCCAGCAGTCACCTAAAGATATGAGATACTGATGGCTGTCATGGTACTCTGCTGTTACCATGGGAAGTAGAAGGCATGGAGTAACAGCTACCATTAGGATTGCCAACATTTTAAGGGTAAACATGCCTAATAGCTGTGTCATTGGAGACAGGGAAGCTGGATAAATCCACAATGGATTCAAATAAGTTTAGATTTCTATGAACCTGACCAATGGATCCCACAATGGACTGCCTTTTCTTCAGCTGTGTGGATCCTATATATGTGTGGGCCTTTTTCCTTGTTATTTTTACTTTTTGAAATTTTATACACAGTTTGTCATAGGAAAATAAGAAAAACCTGATTCTACAAATGAGGAGACAATAAATCAACCCCCCCCACACACACATACACAGGTGGAACTATATATCCCTACATGGAGGTGGGATCCAGTGGGGTCAAAAGGTAGAATTTGTGACCTGTGGAAGAGCCCCAGGTAAATATAGCAGCCAACCAAGGTGTGCAGGCCTGGCATTTGCTTACATCTCCCCTGCTAATAACCAAGGCTTCATGTTTTCAGATGGTACTGATCAGCTGAATGCATTCAGACAATATGCTACAAACAGAAACCAGAACTATATTCATATGTAGCAGCCACTCTCACATTCTCTATACACATACATAAACACACACATCCATGCATACATACATATATGTGCAAGGAACGCATTTAAAGTAATGTGTATTTTTGACCTAAAAGTCAATGTTACAAGTGGGTGATCTCAGATGAGGATTATATATGTGACAAATGATCCCAGTCATTTTTCATTAGTCAGTGACAGACAATGTACCAAAATTTGAACACATCAGCCATTTTGCTGACCTTTAAGGTATTGATCCCTATGATTTTTGAAAGGCACATTCATTCATTTTCTGTGTGGGAAATGCACACTCTATAAGTTTCCAATCCAAGTGACTACTTTAATGCACTTACTTTAATGCACTTTAAGTGGAATACACATTGCAGATGCACAATTATATATCCCCATCCAAATGCAGAGGTAAATAATAACCATTATACATGACTTGGCCCATTGGCATGCACATTCCGTTTTCAGCCCATGGTTCCCAATCATCTTTATTTTGATCACCATAAATTATTGTCTCTAGGTATCACATTTACAACTGAGTGGCTGGTTCCATGCATTGTCCTTCTCAGGCCAAGGACCAGAATATTTCAACTGATATAAGAAATTGCACAGAGCTTCCATGAAGTTCATAAAGGCCAGACTTTGCATTGAAAGTCACAGGATCAGTTTAGGAAATGATAACCATCCTTGTTTTCAGCCCAGAAGGACTTGAACTTTTATAAGCTTTCCAAGGGAAACTCTTGCAGTGGATCTGCCCAAGAACTTATCCTGGGGCAGAGAAGAGGAATGCAGAAGGGTCAGTAGGCAACATCCAAGCCACGGCAGCATGTCTTCTCCCACTGGAACGGAGACAGATAGTACCAGCACATCCAGCAGATTGCTGTGCGTGCCATTCTCCTACAAAAAGCATCCTCCTCTTCAGCCTTCAAAAACCACCCTGCTACAGCTGTTGGAGGGCCGTTGAAACTCAGGTGTGCAGAAGATGAGTTTCATGGAGATGCTGGAGAGAACATGTGACCTCAGCCTTAGTTTAGAGTAACCATAAACACTGAGGACCATGACATTCAGACTTATTTTAATCTTTCCTTAAGAATTCTAAACTAAATTTTAGTTTTCCAGGTATGGTATCACCACTATCCCTAGGACCAAACTGGTAGGCATAAACTGAGGGGACCTGAAATAACTGTAGCAGCATGGAACAAATAGTCTTTCCAGGAGGAGAAGGAGAAGTTGTTTTCCCAGGAAGTTCCCTGAGTAGTACACTTCAGCCACACCCACCATTTTCATAGGCCCAGGGTGTCTCTGGTCCATAGAGTTGGCAGCTGTGCTTGGAGCTTCAGTTCTCAGTGTACCGACTATGAAAATTTTAAAAAGGAATGAAGGAGGGAAGACAGGAAGGGGGGTAAACTGTTACCACATGATGCTGCCACCAATCGACTTGACCTCCCCTATCCCTGAACAGTTGGTAGTAACAGCTGAATGATGGAAGCTTCCTCTTCCTCCGCCTCCCTTTATACCACAGTTGTGTTGCAGAGCAAAGCTCCAACAATGCCAACAGCTCTGGCTGGCTGAGCATCTATGGAGCTTGTTTTGCAACAGGTCTGAAAAAGTGGGTGGGGAAAAGAAAAAATAAAGCTGGCTCTGCTCAGTTCCAGAGCTACTGTGGGGTCAATGATGTGCATATGTGTGTGTATGTACAGAACAAGTGGGATAATGAATGGAACCAACTGGCTGAAAAGTAGCATGTTAACCCTTCCTTGGATATGGATATATGCAACGTTTTCAGGGATCCCTGGCCAATCTGGCCACCACCCTTCCATAGAGGTAGGCTGCTCCTATTTACTCCTATTTACCTGCCGTCTCCCATCACACACACCTGCAAGTGATTCCACTTTCTCCTGCCCACTACTTGTCAGTCATGATCAGGCTGTCCAGTGTTCTGGACAACCGCAGTATCATCCGTAAAAGGAGGCAGGCAGGAAGGATGCATTTATTGTCTCCTTCCCACAAGCTGGTCAGTAATAGAAGGGGTGAGAATGTGCAATCAAATGCAAGTGTGTGTTCTTTTCTGGATATGCAAAAATCCAGATACTCAAGTTACAATAAAAGAGAGCTTCAAAAATATTGGTTGAAAAGGTATGTCTTTGAGAGCCATTATCATTTTATCATTGCCTTAAGCAAAAAAAAATCACTAGCTTTGAGACAACCCAATGGATAATATTTTATAGAAATTGAATGTTAAAATTCTTTTTTTTTAAATGTAGGGCAGCTAAAAAGGGGAAAGTGGTTGTAGCTGCCTAATTGGGAGAGTATTATTTTTAGTCTTTCTAAAGGACCAGTGGCAAGAAAACAATTAGGATCTTTTGTCAAGTTAATTAAATTTTACTAAGTGTAGTAATCTCGATGGGTTTAGTTCACCAGAGGAAATGCTAATTAAAAACTCAGATTCTTTGTAGCCTAATAAGGAGCTCTAACTCTGATGGTAGATGAAAGTTTTGCCTACTGGTATTAGAGCAGTAATTTAAAGAAAAGCCATGATGCATGCTTTAAGTCTCATTTCCAGAAAATGAAAGGAAAAGTCACTTGAGAACACCAGTGTGCATGGTGGATCTGAACAAACTATCTCTGAAGTATCAAAATGATACTTTGTTTCTTTTTGTACTGAAAATGTTGTTAGGACTGCTACTGCTACATTGATCCAGTGGAAAAGAAGAGCAAAGTAATTGAATGAAATGTGGATGTGTGTTTTAATTGGAGTTTTAAAAGCCCACAAGTCACCTTGTTTGGATTGCTTCCTCTGGGGACAATGTCTCATCATCATCACCATCACCACCACCGTCTCCACAATGAATTGCTTGAAAGTCTGAACATATTTTAAAGTGTGTTGTACTGTGTGTTTTCTGTTGGCAAAATCTATTGCAAAAGTCAACAATATGCAGCCTCCACACAGCCAGTTAGAGCATGGAATAAATGCATGTAAGATGAATGGATTAACCCTTGTATGACTCCAAATTAGAAATGAATGGATATGATTCAATTCATCACACCCATCCTTGCCTATCTTCTTCATGTGAGTCCCCTTCTTTCAAAAACTACAAAATCAAATGTATTTTAAATCCTGTTACTGGCTTGGAGAAGCTTTCTTTCTTTTCTTTAATATGATTACAGGTTCCTGATGTTAGGAATACGCACATTAGCAAATTAGCAAAACTCGAGCTTGACAAAATTCTCTGAATTCTGCCTGAAAGCTCATTCCAATTAAGGTCTGTATCAAATTGCAAGCATTTTTTTCTTTCTATTTTTTCTATTTCACTTATTTTTAGATTTGCTAACCAAATGTACACATCACTTGTGTGCATCTTTGAAATGTATGCATTCTGCACAATTTTCCAACATACATTTTTTGTATGTGAATTCCAAATTTGGAAGTGTACAAACTTGAGTTGCAGATTCTTCTTGAGTGTAAAATGAATTTCTCATCCAAACCTAACTGAAGGAGGATGACTCCTTGGAAATGAATATTGCTTTAGAAATTAGCACCACTACAGGTGCAATCCTATGCCTCTTTATGCAGAAAAAGTCTTGGAACCCCCATTGTTCACCGGCCATCATGTTTACTGGTTATATACACATAGGATCGCACCCTGAAGTAATCTGATTTTTAAAAAATTTCACCTTTGCCATATTATCTATGCCATCCAAAATGTACCTGATTTGAATCTGTTCCTGGATTTATGGGTCTAAATAATTTGGTAAAGGTAAAGGTTTCCCCTTGACATTAAGGTCCAGTCATGTCTGACTCTTGGAGGTGGTGCTCATCTCCGTTTCCTGGCTGAGGGAGCCAGCGTTTGTCCGCAGACAGTCTCTGTGGTCATGTGGCCAGCACGACTAAACACCAAAGTGCACGGAACGCTGTTACCTTCCCACTGAAGTGAAACCATTTTATCTACTTGCATTTTCATGCTTTCGAACTGCAAGGTTGGCAGGAGCTGGGATGGAGCAACAGGAACTCACTTCATTATGCAGATTCGAACCGGAGACCTTTCGATCAACCAGCCCAGCAGTTTAAACCACTGCGCCACCTGCATCCCAAAATAACTTGGTATTCTTACCAAATTACTACTACTACTTCTATTATTATACATTTATACCCCACTTTACTTCAGTTAGCAAGGAACCTGGGTGGCTTTCCTCCTCCTTTCCATTTCATCTTAACAATAACAACTTTGCAAAGTAGGCTAGGCTGAAAGTCTTTGGCCCAAAGTCACCCAATGAGTTCAATGGCTGAGCGGGGACTAAAACCTGGATCTCTTGGGTCCCCAGTTCAACACTGCAACAATTACACCACACCAAGAATTAAAAAGATCTTTTGCTCATCCATTTTTATTAGCAGAACTTCAAAAAGCAATTTAGATGCACATGGCTGTATTTAATTGTAGCCTTCTATGCACCACTGGAGTGCACTGTTGTTGCTCCATCACTGCCTGCAGCACAGCAACCAGGTTTATCAAATTATACTGTTTGATGAATAATAAGCATGCCACAACTCCTGCTTTCCTGGTAAACCATTCTCCATTCCCCTATCTATTATTTCTCATTATCTTTCTTTCCAATTTGTTGTCATAGAAAACTCTTTATGAGAGGGAAAAAAGGAGTTCTGCACCAGAGTGAACACACAGAAAAATAAGGAATACCATATGGACAATCCATTCAACTTGGGGCCACTTCAGATTCTTGTGGCTGCTTCAAACCCTTTTGGAGGCACTGGGTTCATGCAGAATTTCCAGAAGCTGCTCAAATTATATGCAACTTCTCCCATGTGGTTAAGCAGCAAACCATAGATGGTAGCTTCTCAGTGCAGTGCCTTCCAGCATTCTTATTCCTCTTCCTCCTCCTCCTCCTCCTGGAGTCCCACATTGTACCAACATGAATGTCTTCTGCCAGGCTGACCAGGTTTGAATCAATCTTGTTTATTAATTGATGATCGTTTTAAATAGTATTTTAATTGCATCACATTTTATCTTACCTTTTCTTTCCTCCCATGAAAGATCCAGGATGGCGTGCATAGCTCCATTTTATATACATAGCAATAACCCTGTGAGGTCATTAGGCTCAGAGTGAGTGACTGGTCCAAAGTCACCCAGTGAGATTCATGGATGCATAGTCACTAGAACCCAGATCTGCTGGGTCCACAGGCAAACTCTGAACACCACACCACACTATACTGGCTCTCTTTAAATAGCCTAATTCATATGTTAAGTTTGAAATTGTTTGTACAGATATTAGAGTGAGGCACTCATGTATGAGCTTTGCATCTTGGGATATCTCACATCTCTAAATACAATGAATAGTTAGCATGACTATTAAACAGCCAGTAGGGGTAGTGGTAAGAGTGCTGGACTGGGACTAGGAAGACAAATGTTCAAGTCCTGATTCAGCAATGAAAACTCACTGGGTGACTTTGGACCAGTCACTGATTCTCAGCCATTGTCATGAGAACAAAGTGGAGAGTAGAGAGGATGAATTATGGAAGTAGCCTTGGGTTCCTTGCAAGTAAAAAGCAAGGAATATGGATATAATATGGAATATGAATATAATAAATGAATAAAATGTCTTACTTTAATGGTTCACTGCACCATAAGTAGGCATAAGCTTTTCTTTTAACAGCTTGGTGGCAGGGAAAGGAAAGCAGACTGATTGCTCATGTTGTGTAGTAGTTAAAGTGTTTATTTATTTATTTATTAAAATATTTCTATGCTGCCCCATCACAAGGGGGTTTTAATCCTTGCCTGAACTTAAATCTCATTGAGTGTCTTTCTGCCTAAGCTATTTCACAGGATTATTGTGAGGAACGGAGCAAGATTATTCAGACACACCTTGAGTTTCTTACAGAAATAGGTAGGCTGTTGATATAATATCTCTGCTGGACTGTGGCATCATAACTGGACTGTCATAAGTACAGGTTAGGTGACAGATGGCTGGAGAGCAGCACTTGTGAAAGGGACCTCGGGGTGCTGGTTGACTGCAGGCTAAACATGAGTCAGCAGTGTGATGCGGTGGTCAAGAGGGCGAACGCCACCCTTGGTTGCATAGCCAGAAGTGTGACTTCTAGATCAAGAGAGGTATTACTACCACTCTACACGACTCTGGTGCTCCTGCAACTGGAGTATTGTGTTCAGTTTTCGGCCCCTCTTTACAGAAAGGATATAGCCAGGTTGGAGTCAGTGCAGCGTAGGGCCACAAGGTTGGTGGCCGGTTTGCAGGGGATGGGGTATGAGGCGAGACTGAGGGAACTGGGTCTCTTCAGCCTGGAGAAGAGGAGACTCAGAGGGGATATGTTGGCGACATACAGGTATGTGAGGGGATGTCACATGGAGGTGGGGAGAGGCCTGTTCTCGCCTACAGAGGAAGGCAGGATGCACTCCAATGGAGCAAAGCTCAGGGAGCCAAGGTTTCATTTGGATGCCAGGAAGCACTTCCTGACAGTTAGGACCCCGAGGACATGGAATGGACTTCCATGAGACGTCGTTGAGGCCCCATCGGTGCGGGTGTTCAAGGACAGGCTGGACGTCCACGTGGTGGGCATGTCGTGAGCGGAGATGGCTGGTGCCGGAGGTCAGACTAGATGGCCCGGAAGACCCCTTCTGACTCGCTCTGTTTCTATGTTTCTATCACCGTGGACATGATACACCTTCACTGCAGCAAAGCTTTAGACAAAGTGCCTAATGTCATTCTGATCAGCAAACTGTCTAAGGGAGAGTTAGAGGGAATGATCAGGTGGATCCATGGTTGGCTACAGAATTGGACTCAAAGAGTGCTCATCAATGGCACCTTCTCAAACTAGGGAGGTAACAAGTGGGGTGCCATAGTGTTCAGTCCTGGGCCAATGCTTCTCAACATTTTTATTAATGATATGGCTGAGTAAGTGCAGGGAACAATGATCACATCTGCAGACAACTCAAAACTGGGTGGCATAGGTAATATCCTTGAAGATAGAAAGAAGATTCAAGGTGATCTTGATAGGTTGGAGTAATTTGCTGAAAACAACGGGATGAAATTCTGTTGTTTTTCACTGAAATGCCAGACTTCAGTCACTTCATGGGCCAGGCGAAGGCATCCATGAGGCCATGTTTCAGCCTTGCTATGCCCAGTTCTAGTGTATATATCAGCCTTCCCAACATGGTGCACTCCAGGCATGCTGGTCTCTGATCACAATCAGAACTCCCATGATCCCTGGTCAGCACAGCCTGTGACCATATTGTCTAAAGTTATTGGGAGTTCTCATGTAGGTCCAACAGATAGTACTATGTTTGGGTCTACACAAACTAGAACTGATGATGGTAAACACATGATTTTAAGGATGCTATTCTTTATTTGGAGGGGGGGCAATTTGAAAAAAATTCTGCATAATTTTGGGCACCCAGTTTTTGCAGGGGGTCACAATCATAAGGAGAGCTCTGCACAAACACATCTATTTATCTGCATTAGAGCATCTGTATGGACAAATGTTATGGTCCCACATAGTTTCATAAGCTGTTTCATCCCACATACTTCCTGTGGGTTCATTAGAATATCTGAAAAATGTATGGGAGTCCCCAAATAAAACACTTCCATTTCATTTACCCAGGAAAAAGAGAAAGAGAGTGTGGGACGTTAATGTTAATGTTCAATGAGGCCATGTAACCAGACCCCAGGGGATGGTCTTCAGCAGCCTGCTTCTTTTATCTCTGGCTTCAGACTAATTACATACACAAAAGTAGAGTCTTGAGAAGTTTAGACACAGTGCATCATCCTCTGCCTGTTCCCAGGTGACTAAGCAGACTGAAAAGTCACATGGAATCCAGTTTCCCCCTTGAGTGATGGAACTTTTATGCCTGTATTTTTCTGCTATTCGATGGAGGTGTCAGCTAAATTTGTGAGAATTTCATGCTCTATGAGGTTCTTTGGAGTGTGATTATGGCAACTTCCCTTGATGATACATTCTAAGGAAACTAATTGTTCTAATTACTGGAGGGGGCGGGGATATGAATGAATCTTACTTTTTTTAAAGGACCATGCATCACAATGTGTGCTGTTCTACTACTCTGATAACTGCACTCAAATATGATGGGTGGTTAAGTGTTACTTGTCATAATGGGGCACATTGTGCAATCTTAATTAGGTCCTGGTAACAGAGAAAGGTTATATTCCACCATCTATTTCTGTCACAGTACTTCTAAGGAAGAATTAGGCCTACTCTGGAGTAAAGACATTTTGGATTGCAGCCAAAGGTCTTGCAGACAACAATACCTAACATTTATGGGACTGCATTCTAATTTTAGAAAGCATACTTACATGTGTAAATGTGTGAGATTGGATTATAAAATAAATTACTAAGGGCACTGCCCTCCTCAGGCAAGGTCTCCATAACTTGGTGAGTAATGGAAGGGAAGATTGGTGGCAGTAGGGAAAACCTAGGCAAAATATTGATCAGAAAGTGACTTCTCAGCTTCTCGGCCCTGTTCTTGGGGAGGAAGCTTCTGGGAATGTCAAAGAAACCTGCACCAGATTGACATGAATTTGGATTTCTGTGCTCTGACCTGCAGTAGACAGGACTTGATTGGCAAAAAATCAAGTAGATACAGCAGTTTTCACTTTTGTGGGAGGTTTGCACTGATGCTCATTAGTGTTGGCTTGTGTTAGCAGATGATCTGCATTAGCAGATTTGTGTGCAAGTGTCATTCCCTCAAGGAATAGACAATGGACAGTATATGGTTGACAATCCAATAAATACAAATAGAGTGGAATTTGCAAATCTATACGTACAGTTTCTGCAAACTGGGAGATTAACTAAAGAAATTCAGAAGATTTGGTCAGGTAAGGGACTTATATTTTGAGCCATCAGGATACTGACAGTCTGAGGCCTTTGTTTCTTTAAAAAAAATGCCCTTCCATCTGCCATTCCTTCCTCTCTCTCTTTTAGTGTTTTGCTGCTGTTTTCCTATATTGGTTATAGTTCTCCTGCATTCAAAATTACTCTCTCAGGCACTAATCTTAGATCCAGATGGACCCACAGTAGCAGTGATCTTCATCCTTCAGGGCACATCTTGCTCCAGAAAGGACATCAGATGCAATGCCACCTGGGAAAGCGATGGCAAGAGCTCTTTAATGCAAAAAAGGATTGAGGGTGTGTTTTTTTTAAGCCTCTGGGAGCTATTGAGTATCTGCCCACTAAAAAAAATTTTTTGCAGGAAGCACCCTTGGTCACTAGTCAGGCTCCTTGTTGGCAAGTCTGCATAACTTTTAGATGTTTAGATTTTATTCTAAAAGACTAAAAATGAGAGGAGAGGAGAGGCACCGCACCCTATTTAGTGTACACATCAAGATAAAAATTAAAGTTGAGAGCTCTTTTACTTAAAAAGATCCATAACAGTAGCAAGTGATGATGACTGATTTGATTAATATACTAAAACTTTGGAAGGATACTGAACTGTCTAATACATTCAGTTATAATCAAATGATTATAGATAGATTATTTCATAATATACCATTTACTCAGTTTCTTTAGATTATTCTATCCGCATCTGAAGAAAATAAGATAAAAAAAATAAAATAAACTCTAAATAAGATTGAAATGAAAGAAGTAAGAACTTTCCTTATGCAGTCAGCCCAACTCATTCTGCAAGCAGGGATAACGTGACCTCTCTGGAGACTCTACCTGCAGTTTCATCTAGAGGTCCTTAGAGTGTAAAAGCCCTGCCCTGTTTCACCAGCTTCTACAAGGTGAACACAGAGCATAAATCTACAGAGTGATGTTTGGAAAAGGATCTAGTCAATGAGAAAACCGGGTCAAATTAGAAAAGCTTGATAGAATACAACAAGGTTATAGATATCCAACCAATGTAAATGTACTTGTGCATGTGTGACACAAATCCCCGGCAGTAGGTGGAAGCACACCAAGATGATGGCTTTCTTTTGCAAATTATTTTTAGCAAAGCTAGGGCTGATTCAGCCAAGCAAAACTCTTGTACTATAATTAAGTGGCAATTACATTACCAGAAACAGGAAAAGGTGGATGAGTTCCAGGCAAACTAGAGTCCCATGGATGGATAATCATAGACTCCAGCTTTTCAGTCTCCCAAGGGGAACAAATCCAGACCGGATGATGACAAGAGTTTTATTATAGGTTCCTGAGTGAATTTCCCCTGCCAGATAATGCTGTTTCAGCAGTAGTAGTAGTAGTAGTTGTTGTTGTTATAGGAGCAAAAGGATTTATGCCCAAATGATTACTTTAGCATTATCCTTCTAGCATAGCCCTCTAATTACGCCTGTAGCTGTTTTGCATTATTAGATGATGCATTGCTTTTTACTAGAGCAAACAGTTTATTTGTCTGGCAGCTGTTTTACAACATCCACTATGATTCCTAAGACACCGGCTCTCATTCACTAACTTTGTTTCAGATGTCATATGAACCTATCCAAAGAGTTGCTGCCTGGCCATTGAGTCGGGCTTCCCCTGTGCTTCCACTGTCACTCCAGTTAAAACAAATGAGTCAGTCCAAGTTTCAGGAAGCACAAGGAAAAGGGATAATCTCATATCTGTTACTAACATGCTCAGCAGTGAACAACTAAAAATTGCTGCAGCTCTGCATTTAGCAGAAACACTGAAGAAAAATGGTTCAAAGGTGATGAGTTTCCATTTACAAAGCTATTTCTATTCAGTGATGAGTTTCAGTTCATAGCAGTTCATGGAAGCGTTACTCACCGAGCTTTTAATTTGAAATCAGGAGAAGAACCATGCACACAGGGGGAGAGAGAGAGAGAATGTGTTTTCAATTATTTGACATGCTGGATAATGAGACTAACACTGAATTTCAGTATATTGCTTTGGTGTTCTCAAGTCATATTGAATTATTGTTTAGGTTTCCATAAACAAAAAGAAGACAGGTAAAGGTAAGCTTTAAAATTAGGCCTTTGATCCAGAGGGCCATATGTGAAATAGGACATCTACTACAGGATCTTGGGGGCTTCCATCTAACTAAACCACATCCCAACGTAGGGAAATTTTGAATTGCTCTGGATCCTTCCAGAAAAGACAGGAAGAGACATACTGAGAGGCCCTATTGCACCGCACATGGAATGGCGCTTTCTTATACTGCTTATATTCTAGATCACATTAGTATAAAGTACTAAATCATACACAAAAGATGAGGAGCATCATCAAAGACTAACTGCTCTGGACTTAGCCCATCCTGCTGATAAAAACGTAAGAGCCTTATAATCATAGGATTTTAATTAAATCTAATCACAAAATCTGGAAGCTAAAACTTCAGAGTGCCAGAAGATATTCTGAATGCAGGCTGTGCTTTATTAAGCCAAAGGGACTGCTTGCTAAGTACCTATTCCATCTGTACCTCAATGCCTCCTCTTGCATTGCCATGAACAAACAGCTCCACATAAGCAATGAATAACTGCAGCACGAGCTTGATGTTCAGTTATATTAACACTAACTAAAAGTGAGACAACCACTTTCCAAGCCTAGGGTTCTGGGATCCCCATAGGTGATTGCCACATAGGAGCTGGCTAAAGGTCAAGGCACCTATTTGGCAACCTGAAGTTACCCCTGAGGTGGTCAACAATCAATCTAGGAGCTGCATGCAGCCCCTGGTGCCATCCAATGCCAACTCTACCATCCTCCTACTGCCTGGCTGTTGTTGTTTTCCCTAACCAGGGAAAAAAAGGAGGGAAAGTCATGAAATCTGGTGTAAATTACAGGATTATAATGCACAATTACTATCATTATTATTATTGCATTGCATTTCTATACCACCTGCAGCCAAAGCTGCCTGGGGTGTTTCAAATGCCGCTTGTTTCCTCTGTAGTAGTGTCTTCCTGCATGTTTGTTATTTGCATTCATGGCCAAACTCTGTTCTTTATCTTTAACTCAGACTGGACAGTCCTGAAAATAGAGGCTGTCTTCAGTAAAGTATGGCACATGGCAACCCAATTAGAGCAATACATATTCATGTCTCCGTTGTCACATTACTGGATATTTTCAAAGTGTGTCTTCCTGATTATTTCATGTATTATATGCTCATAGAGCATTACTGCGAGGAACTTTTAAAAGGGCAATGCCAGTGCAAGATAAAAGATTGAATCCTATGCTTCTATTTGCAGGTAGACATCATATTTCGTACATGGGAGAGAGAGTAAAAGCAGGAAAGTATAGAAATATATTCTGTGATCCTTCCCTCCATCCCTACAATGAAATGTTCATACATAACCTCTCAGTTTGTTCAACTCAGAATAACTAGTTCTGCTATATTAGATGATAAGAACCCCATACACTCTACTCTTCTAAAGGTACAGTTTTGTGTTTTCAGTGTCCTTTTGGTTCAAGCCTGTAGGAATGCAGCTTTTGGGGTGGGGTATCCTTGTGCCTGTGTATTATAACCTTGTCATTTAAAATGTTGGCAGGCATTCAGATGCTCCATATATTCACAGTAGTAGGCTTTACCATAAAGGAAAAAAAAACAGCCTGAAAAAAGACAAGGCAGTTTGGTTTAAGAGTTTGGCAGTAAAAACAAAGGAATGCAAGCAATGTCTTCAATAGCAGGCATTTGGTGATGCTTTGGTGTCCTGAAGGACAGGGAAAGAAGCTGTACCACCCTTGCTCTTTATAGTTCTAGGAGGCCCTCTTCTGAGGCATCATAGCACAAAACAAGGTCTATCTATGCACGTGGTGGGCATGTCATAAGCGGGGCCGGCTGGAGCCAGGGGTCAGACTAGATGTCCCAGGAGGTCCCTTCTGACTCACTCTGTTTCTATGTTTCTATCTAGTCCTGTTTTCTTTTCCAAACTGTGGCCAGTGGCCTTCAAGAACAAACAAGAGTAGCTAAAGTTATTTTCTTCCCAACTACAGTATCCAATCTGCATTGATATACTGCCTGTATATTAGATGTTTCATTTAGGCAGGATAATACCAGAATAAAATTTGTATATGCATTTAAGGAGCCATCTAAATCCATCATCACTTCTTGTGGTACAAAAAGCCCTGGTCAGGCCGTGTCTTAAAGAGAGAACAGTGACATATTCAGGAGGGTGGGAAAATGTCTGCTGGCCCAGCACCCCATGGCCCTTGTCTGCATTGAAGCTCTGTGTTTAGTTTCAACACTGCACAAAACAATACAATAGGATACCATTAAAATATTTCCAAAATGGAAACTGCAACATCCAAAAGTTAAAAAGAACTAAAGAAACATATGATACAGGACAGTCATTTCAGGCTTTTAAATATCCTTCCGTTCCTTTAAATATCTTGGCATAGACGCTGTCTTAACTTGAAACTGAAAGGAAGACCAGGCATGAGGCATTCACAGCAGTTGGGGAGCTACCACAAAGAAGGCCTCCCATTTGTTGCTACCCTCTGAGCCGCCATCAGAACTGACATGAGGAGGAGGGCCCTGGATGTGTCTTTCTAGCTTCTAGGTTGTACCTGAAGATGCTTCCAAATGTTCTTAATAAGTGCCCAGCTTCTGGAGTCTTTTGTATGATATCATTTGATGGATTGCTAATGAAGTAAAATGTAATTTAAAAATGACTTAATTAAAATGATTTAACTGAATTATGATTTCATTCATAGATTAGTTTTAATGCAGCATTGCTGGCTGAATCATATGAGCTTCTCTGCAACCCTAAAATTGCCACACAGAGGGACAGGTCACCTTGCTACACAACAGGGAGCTGTGATGAGGGGATGGGTTCAGACTCCCCAAAAGCCTGTCCTGATTGGATAAGTGAGGGGAGGGGATCAGAGTTTCAGGGCCAGGGTATTGATGGTAATGCATTGACAGGTGGAACTCCTGCAATGAGGGTTCTGGTACCAGGGAAGAAGGGAAGAACAAGGAGGCCGGGGCACCCAAAGAGAGTGGGTTGTGGGAGGGAGCTGAGATGCATATATACGAACTCTAGAAGCATGGGAAACAAGCAGGAAGAGCTTGAGGCTCTCCTGGGTATAGGAGGGTAGGACCTGGAGGGGATCACAGAAACATGTAGAAATGTAAACATAGAGTGATATGACCTATTCAGAAAGGACAGGAAGGGAAAGAGAAGAGGGGGCAAAGCCTATAGAGCCTTCCCTATATATCAGGGAAGGGATAGGATGCAATGAGATAGAGGGTGGTGTGGATGCGGATCTGGTAGAGATGGTCTGGGTAAAACCAGAGTCTTGATGGGGAAAGGGACCTTACAGTGGGGGCATCTTATCACCCTCCAGGTCAACCTGAGACCCTGGATGATGCCCAGACAGACCAGATTCGAAGAATATCTAAGGGCAGGGACATGATAATTATGGGAAATTTAAAACTCCCAGATATTAGTTAGGAGACTCACTCAGTGGCAATGGTCAGGTCACATCACTTCCTAGATGCTATAGAAGGAAAGTTTTTCATGCAGAGGGTCCGGGAGGCAACAAGGGGAGCTGGGGATCAGACTGAATTGCCCAGGAGGCCCCCTCTGACTCACTCTGTTTCTATGTTTCTATATTTGTATGTGATATGGAAGAAAGGGGGATCCTATGAAATTAGGTCAAGGGTTGTTCTATGAATGGAACTCTTCCTCCCACAGGAATCTGTTCCTGGACCTAAGCCTAAATATATAGAGAAGCCTCCACATTCTGGTTGATCCGACTCATTTTCCTAAATACTATGAACAGAAGCACAGAATGCAGTTGCGTTTTCTCATGCCTTCTGTGATGTAAAACCAGGACTGCTGAATTGGTATCACTGGAAGCTGGTGGTGTCAATGTCAGTTAGGCTATATAAGACCTCCGGATTTCACTCTGAGGTTTTAATACCGTAACCAGGGCACAGAAGCTGTTTTGGGATACCTTATAGTTCCCTGTGTAGCCCCTTCAATGTTCAGACTAAAACTCAGAGTCGATGCATATTTCTGGTGACATTGGAGTCACCAACTGGTACTTTAGTGGAAACTCTTGTCTGGTTTTAAGCATCATGAAACCAGAGGAAATAAGAGGAAAACCTTCTAGCTATCTGGCATTATAGTAGTTGACTGAGCTGGTGGACTTTTCAAGCACAGAGATATGTTTTTATTTACTCTGTGTTCAGATGAAATGCATGATATCCTGTATGATAAAAGGGGATTAGTAAGAAACATGGTACAATGTCAACTGGTTTTTGTGTCTCTCAACATAATCCCTTGATGGAACAAGATTAAGGAGCACAGGGCCCTGCTCCTGGTGGACAGCTTCCTCTCCCAGGAGTTTTGAGGGTGAGCTGAGCATTCCAACCACCCATCCCATCCCATCCCATTCTTTTCCCTATTATGTCTGCAGCCAGGTACTATATTGTTTCACTGATCAAAAAGTAGTTGAAGGGTGAATGAAATACAACACAAATTAATTAAACATTCATATGAATAGCACACACTGATCCTTCCCCAGGGCAATCTGATGAAAAACTTTCATGATGCTTAGGCACACCAGAAGGTCACACTAAGATGTGGTTCACATGTAACAACAACCTATCTGTTTTTCAACTAATGGGTTGCCATGCTTGGGTGGGAGAAAGCAGGCTCTGTCCCTGAAGCATGCCCACCTCTACTGCTTCTTCCTGGCTCTACAGAATGTGACATCTGAACCCATAAAAAAAAGCTAAAACACAGACCAAGTTGTTGTTGGATTAATCCCTGTGTTGTTAACATCTAAATGACCCAGTGGTTTAGTTCTTGATGTCATGTTCAGCTGAAACCAATTGTAGGTTGCTGAGAAGACTGTAGGGAAAACAGAATAGAGAAGCACACAGACAGCAAGCACACTAAACAAAGCAGCAGCATCATAACCAAGAAACTATGAGCTTGTTGATGAACATTTCACAGAACCCCATTCAATCCATCATTACTAAATGGAAAAAATTGGCTGAGCCATGACTATGAGAAAGCCATTCACCAAAATTTAATGTCTGGGTGGGAAGGGTTAAATCAGAAAAATAACCAAGAGGCAGAGGTAACCTGGAAGGATCTGGAAAGATACACAGCCTAGATGGAACAAATGTCAGCCAAGCAGGAGCATTATTATTTTTAATTTTATTTCCTTACTGCCCAATAGTTGAAGTTCTCTGGGCATTTTACAATTATTACCAGGATATTTCATAAATCTGGGTTTAAATTATCAGGAAGGATGCCATTGCTGCAACCAATCTCAACATGTTCTCTGGTCTGATGAAGAGGAGCAAATATTTTTGTAAGATACTGTCAGCAAATACACAAATCTGTCTTTCCTATTCATTCTCATCTCCATATACATTAGTTGACAGTGTATTAAGCACCCTGAATTTATGCAATAATATTGCCCCATCAGTTTTAATACAAAGCTCATGCCGATGAAAATGCATGGTATTGTGGTCAATGAAATTTACTTCTGAGCAAAAATGCACCAGACGGGGATCCAGTTCTGCAGCACTTTTCATTGACTTGCCTGTAAACCTTCTTCCTGAAATCATCTGAGTTAATTTCTGCTCAGTTATAAATATCCCTGGGCTAGTCATTCTTTCTAAGCCTAACATACATCACAGAGATGTTGGAAGGGTGCAAGGCCATGTATCCCACCCTGGATTTCTTGAAGGATGGGCATGATATAAATGTAATAAATAATAATCCAGCAGGTTTATACATTTCTAAGCAGAGAGGCTAGCTTAAACCTGCATATTTCCATTTGACCTTATCTGCTTTATTATACTTGAAGTTAAAAGCTTTTTGTCTTGAGCCATAATTTCTGCTTCCCCACTCCCATGCCAACTTATTCACTATTCTGATTGCTTTTTACCACCTCAAAATTCACCCTTTATTCCAAACTAAATCACAGTCATTTTAGCCTCACTTTTTAACTTCTCCAGAGAAGGAAGATCATCTGTTTTCTCTTAAATAAAAAGATTTACCATGTTCTGTGTTTCTCTGCCAATTTTTGACTATGTGGTAATATTTCATACATGGTGTGTCATACAAGTAGCCTGAAGCCAATATAAGAATTTATATAAGCATGGAAATAAGCTGCTGCATGAATGAGGATGAGATCCACTTTAAGCTTAGACTGCTTGTGTGTGTAAATAAATCAGCATTTAATGTTTGTAAACATTCCATGAATCTCCTAAGTGCTGCATGTAGTGAAAAAAAATTATAGCAGAGTTCTGCCTATGAGATCGATCTAAATAATAACATCAGAGAAGAAGAAAGAGAACTTGAAAAGAAAATGAAAGCTTTACTATTTCAGAATGAGCTTAATAAGGAAAAACTGTGTGATAATTAATCTGAGTACAAGAATAAAATGAAGAGGCTAACAGAATAATTTCAAGTCCAGAATATAACACTTTTCTATTATCAAGGGAATATAAAACTGTTAGGCAGGATGTGCCTCCGAGGTTTCCATTATCCAAAATCCTGGTACAGGAGATTTCAGGTTTGCAAGAAGTTTATAAACATCTTCAGCTTAATGCCTATACAAACCCCTCTTTGGAATTCACAAAGACCTAACTGGTAGGAATGTGTCAATCAGTAAGTCCTAGGCTCAGAAAAGTCATCCAAATTCCATGAAGCTTTTCAGACCTGAGTCCATTATCACATTTTGAGTTTGTTTTTGTTTAAACATGAAAACCTGTGAAAATCACCATCAGGATCATTTAACACTGTATGTCCAAGAACATTACCATTTTTCCCTCTTGATAACAAATGCTATTTAAGACTGCTAGTTTAGAAAGAGGGGAGGGGCGAACGAAGCTAGGAAGCCACTTTAGAACTGTGAAAGCTACTGAACAGATGCAATTCTAATGAAAGGGTTGGCAGACGGAGCACCTCTGCATAGTATACCTTTTCACTGCTCTCTATTGTACAACTTTTTTTTTCCATGTGGAAGTTTATTGTCTGTCCTCCATGTAAAAAGGAGTCCAAAAATATTCTGAACATGAGAAGCATCCTGCAGTATGTGTACCAAAGTTCCATCTTGCTCAGTACCCTTTCCTGCAGTGATCAGTTTGCTGTCTAAACCAGCAGTACTGAAAGTCAGTATTAGCCATGTGACTAGTAGCCATTGATAGCCCTAACCTCCATGAATTTAGCGTAATCACCAAGCCTTGGGAAACCCACACATTTTAAAATGGACCAGTCACTGATTCTCAGCCATTGTCATGAGAATAAAGTGGAGAGTAGAGAGGATGAATTATGGAAGTAGCCTTGGGTTCCTTGCAAGTAAAAAGCAAGGAATATGGATATAATATGGAATATGAATATAATAAATGAATACAATGTCTTACTTTAATGGTTCACTGCACCATAAGTAGGCATAAGCTTTTCTTTTACCAGCTTGGTGGCAGGGAAAGGAAAGCAGACTGATTGCTCATGTTGTGTAGTAGTTAAAGTGTTTATTTATTTATTAATTAAAATATTTCTATGCTGCCCCATCGCAACAAAGTCTCGGGGCGGCTCACAACAAAGTGTTGCACTGAGACTCGGGAGACGAGGGTTCTAATCCTTGCCTGAACTTAAATCTCATTGAGTGTCTTTCTGCCTAAGCTATTTCACAGGATTATTGTGAGGAACGGAGCAAGATTATGCAGACACACCTTGAGTTTCTTACAGAAATAAGTAGGCTGTTGATATAATATCTCTGCTGGACTGTGGCATCATAACTGGACTGTCATAAGTACAGGTTAGGTGACAAGTGGCTGGAGAGCAGCACTTGTGAAAGGGACCAGATTAGATGTTTAAGAACTTCCAAATTTGGTCTGTCTTTCAAACCCAACTGACTTGATCTGAGCATACTGAACTAATGTTCAGATTGAAATGCAGTTATAGTTTGGATTTTGTGCTTCGGCAAAGTTCTTGATAAATTCCTAAAGTGAAGAAATAGAGGGGAAAAAACCCACCCACTTTCAGATAAAAGAAATTTTGGTTACAATCCAATAGCTTCCCGATATTTTGTATCTGTGTGTATATAGGATAGGTCAGACTCCCAGCTGCAACTTCGGAGCTTTGACTTTGACCTTTGATGGCAGCCAGTGTGGCTGCCAGTGTGGTTCTTTCCAAAGCTGGAAGACAGTCTTGCAGCCAGAACAGAGGGGCATTCTGGAGGCTGTGAAGGAGTGAGGCACCGCACCACCTTCTTCTGAAGAATCCTGGCATTGTTTACACCTTTGCCCAATTGGATGGTCAAAATTAGCCAGCCAAATGGTTCTAACCTCTGTTAAATTTAGCCTCTGTCCTTGTCTCACTTTGGAAGGTGGGGGACGGCCACATTGGATGGCACTGCTAGGAATGTATACTTAAGGAGAAAATGTTTTTAGCTTTGTATATTTTAAGAATAAATATACAAAGCTATTTGGAGCAGTGGCCACAACTGAGGAGCAGGTACTTCAGTTCCAAAAGGATCTGGACAGACTATGGAAGTGGGCAGGAGACAACAGGATGCCGTTCAATGTGGAGAAGTGCAAGGTCTTGCACTTGGGGCATAGAAATAGCTGTCATAAGTACAGGTTAGGTGACAAGTGGCTGGAGAACAGTACTTGTGAAAGGGACCTTGGGGTACTGGTTGACTGCAGGCTAAACATGAGTCAGCAGTGTGATGCAGTGGTCAAGAGGGCGAATGCCACCCTTGGTTGCATAGCCAGAAGTGTGGCTTCCAGATCAAGAGAGGTATTACTACCACTCTACACGACTCTGGTGCGCCCGCAACTGGAGTATTGTGTTCAGTTTTGGGCCCTTCATTACAGAAAGGATAAAGCCAGGTTGGAGCCAGTGCAGCGTAGGACCACAAGGATGGTGGCTGGTTTGCAGGGAATGGGGTATGAGACGAGACTGAGGGGACTGGGTCTCTTCAGCTTGGAGAAGAGGAGACTCAGAGGGGATATGTTGGTGACATACAGGTATGTGAGGGGGTGTCACATGCAGATGGGTAGAGACCTGTTCTCCCCTGCAGAGGAAGGCAGGATGTACTCCAATGGAGCAAAGCTCAGGGAGCCAAGGTTTCATTTGGATGCCAGGAAGCACTTCCTGACAGTTAGGACCCCGAGGGCGTGGAATGGGCTTCCACGAGAGGTCGTTTAGGCCCCATCGGTGAGGGTGTTCAAAGGCAGGCTGGACATGCACATGGTGGGCATGTTGTGAGTGGAGCCGGCTGGTGCCGGAGGTCAGACTAGATGGCCCGGGAGACCCCTTCTGACTCGCTCTTTTTCTATGTTTCTAAGAAATACTTGAGAGATATGTTTAAATGCTTTGCAAAAAGATGCCATATTGAAGGAAATGGGATTACTTTTGGGGTTACATATCTTCCAGCTTCATAAATTAGGAACGGAAACATGCAGTTAATAATGGGAAGCAGTAATGTATCTATGCCTTCTTGCTGAGAACTAGGCCATCCTGGAAGCAATGTGCACTCTCAAGTACTTTGTGAAGTTTTAATTTGGGGGAGGTGTCTGCTGTACTGTTAGGGGTGGATGTCAAGGGCATATGTCTCTATTCTAAGTAAAGAAGAAGAAAGGCCTGATTGATGGGGAATGCTATTTTATACCCAAAGCTGGCTTTATCCATTATCTGCTTTCATGTTCAAATATGTCCACCCAACTTGCTATCAAGGTGATTTCTCTTGTAAAGCTGTATGTATAAAAATCTTGGGTGCACTGAACAAAATTACTGTACAGATGCCAGGTTGCAAGGAAGGCTAATAAAAAGAAAACATTGCCTGAAAACAGATGTTTGGATTTTGAAGCACAAATATAGCTGTCTCTTGGCAGATGTCCAGATTTCACTAAGCCTGAAGAACCAAACATGTAATCTTTAATCTGATCTCTTTTTACTCCCCAGCATTGATAGATCCCTTCCTTTTTATGCCTTTTATACTTTGAATTATTAAACAACTATCTTATATCTGTATATCTAAATCTCTACTGAGATTCATAGATATTCTGCAAAAATAAATAATTTTTACATCTTCTGTGTTTCATAGGAATACTGTGATTTTTTAAATATATTTTTACCTATCTAATCTCAAAATCACAGTGGGAATAGCAATTAAAATTACTACTAAAGCAATGAAAACTTGGATTTATGAAGGGGTCAGGGGACCCCCATATGTTCAATGGAATCCAACATGTGTGGAATGTTTACTTCTGAAAATAACTAATGAGTGAATGCTTCCAATGCCTATATAGAAACATAATGTGTCAGAAGGGGTCTCCCTGGCCATCTGGTATGACCCCAGGCTCCAGTCGGCTCCACTCATGTAATCCCCAGCATGTGGTTACCCAATCTTTGCTTGAACACCCTCACCAATGGGGTCTCAAACACCTCCCTTGATAGTCCATTCCATATCCAAGGGCTTCTAACCATCAGGAAGCTCTTCCGGACATCCAGCCTGATCAACTCTTCAGCACAAATGGTATCTTTAACGTGTAGATGTTGGAACAGAGCCTACAGGGGCAATTTTGATCTCTTCCTTCTGCAAATACATAAATAAATGCCAGCACAACACTCTAAAAAGAAACTATAGCTTTCCACAAGAATTATATTTAAGGGATGTTGATGTACAGTTTCAAACAAACAGTCTTCATTGAAATTCTGAGGTGGCAAGATACACAATTTCCTGAAATATTTTATTCAGTTCCAAAAGATTGCAATCTGATAGTGAAGAAAAAGCACTATTCTCCATTCTGGTATTTAACTCAGGTTTATTTATTTATTATTTATTTATTTCATTCCAACTGTATGCATACAGTTCAACCTTAGGGCTAATTTCATTACTATTTTGGACTCTAGAAAACAGAAGATAAGGATGGTGCCTATTAACTAATATCTAACCTAGACAAGTAATAAACAAACAAGCTAGAGGTGGTCTCATGGAGAGATCCATTACTGATACAAGGGCATGATACTTGAGCCTTAATGATCTAGAGAGCCATTGTGGTGTAGTCGTTAAGAGCATGGGACTGGGACTCAGAGGATCTGGGTTCTAGTCCCCGTTCAGCCATGGAGCCAACTGGGTGACTTTGGGCCAGTCACAGACTCTCAGCCTAACCTACCTCACAGGGTTGTTGTGGGGATAAGATGGAGGAAGAGAGATGATGTAAGCTGCCTTGAGCCTTTGTAGGAAAAAGGCAGGATATAAATTGCAATATAAATATAGAAATAAATAAATCTACAGGGAGTTTGGGTCCCCTGGAGCTAATGCCAAGCACACCATACCCTGGAATGCTTCAGGTCCAGTGCTTCCACTGCAGGCTATATTATGCACACTTAACATTCTTTACTGCTGGTGTTAAGGGGTGTGGAGATGCTCCAAGATATTTTATTTCTTCTAGCCAGAGGTTCTAGTGTTTAAGATTCCACTTGAATCTATATACACAAACTGAATATAGTTTTATGCTTCTTTTGGTGGTACAACAGAAATCAAAATTAACCCAGGGTGGGATAGACCTATAATCTCTCCTGAACTAAAAGCAAAACTTTAATTGGAGCAACTTCCACTGAAGTTTCTGAAAAACATGCTTAGAATTATGTACTGTGTGATTTGTTTCTGTGTCTGAGATTATAAAGAAATATACTTGCAAGTTAAATGCGTACTAATATCAAAGCTGCTAGCTTGTTTGTCTTTTCCTTTCAATTGGCATATCTGTCCTAGCAGAAGGAGAACTATTATCACAAGTGCACAGTATTCACATTAGATGCTGGAAGTATCAATACTAAGCAGGCCCAGTGACATGATATCTTGAGCCTAACCTTAACAATTAGGAGTAAGCAGGATGACAGCACCTGCTGATTCACTGCCTCTATTAAAATAAATTGGAAAAACAAACCAGTCCACACACATAACTTTTCCCTTGGAGTGGTAAGCAGAAAATAAGTTGTACAAAGAAGGGAAATAAAAGCCATGGTTGAGGTTGCAGCGTGTGTACAGTGTATGTTTCTCGGCAAAAGCACAATGTTCACAATTTGAAATCACCTGTTCTGGTAAGAGGTTCATTACTTATTGTTGATGGGGGTCTAACTGGAACTGTGGAACATTTACGATTTGGGGTATGCTTTAAATTCTGGTAAACACAGCCAATGTGGCAGGCATACAGACACATTGGGAACTCCACAGGGTAAAGGACAAGATGGCATAATCATTTTCACATTAAAGGAGGTGGTCAAATGTTTCTTCCACAGCAGGAAACATTGGCATGCACAGTAAAGGATCAGTTCAGCATGCAGACGGCATCCATTGGTGCATGGCCTCTCGTGTTTTGTACAAAAAGTGGCACAAAGACACTGCCCAGCAGGAGTGGAAGTCATTATAGTCCTAAATAGTGAATATACTGGAGGGCTGAACGTCATTATAGTGCAAGGTACCAGTGGACTATGGTAATAGAGCCCAGAAACTTTAACTCCAGTGCCAGCCATAATACTACAAAAATAACTACAGCTCATCAGTCCACTTAGGTTGGAAATGAAAAAGTGGATGGCTTGATCAACATGACTAGCACATCAGGACATCACTCTGAACATGGAACTCTCTGGATGCTACAGTTTTCATCTAAGGCTTCCATTTCATAACTTTGTTGAGAGAGCTTGTACAAGAGAAAGGGACTTCTAAATGCTGCCCCAGGGAAGGCCCACCCAGTGCCAATACTCATCTTTTTGGTGACACAGTGAGACAGCATTTGATGGTATATGAGGAGACTTTTATGTCAATTGTTTTCATCAGGTCCAGTATCTTCTTGCAACTATTTTACCTTTTAAATTGTTTTTAAATGCTGTATCTTGAATATGTTTATTATGTTTTTTATCATCTTGTATTTGTGGTTTGTAATTTTTGTGACCCACCCAGGGAGCTTCAGCTATTGCATGGTTTGTTTGATTGATTTGTTTAAAAGCCACCTGTTAGCTTCATGCTGTCTGGGTGGCCATTACAATAAAAATGTCACTAATAACATTAAATAAAATAGTACAGTTAAAACAGCATACAAAATACAACATACAAAAATAATATATATAATGAAGTAAAAACACAAATTAATAAATTAAAAACCAGTGTTGACAATATAGATGGTTAAAAAAAGTGCCATAGGTGCACCGAAAGTTTTTGTCAAAACTCAGTAAGGTGGGTAGAGCATTCTGCAATTATGTTATGTTAGTCGTGAAATCGTGTCTGACCCATCATGACCCCATGGACAACCTTCCTCCAGGCTCTTCTGTCCTCACCATCCCCCAGAGTCCACCTAAACTCACACTGACCGCTTCACTGACTCAATCTGCAATTGGGTGCCACCAATTGGAAAATGTCCTTGTCCTTGTTACCTCCTTGGTATAAAGCCAACCAACCACCCAACCAAAAAACACATTCAACTAAGTAGCAAGGCAGACTCTCCCTCTCCTTTCAAATCCCAATTTCTTTTTCCTGGCCCTTTGTTCTTGAGATAGAAGTAGACTGAGCTTCGAATGCTGCAAGGCAGGACCTACAGCTATGTACTTTCTCTTTTATTTGTCATCAGTGTGACTAATGATAATGCTTGACTTGAACACATTCCAGTTCAGAACTCTGGCTTCTTCCTGTGGAAAAAGTTCAACCCTTTTGCTGAAAAAAATCAACAAAAAATGTTATTATGTAGAAGGTATGGATTCTTCTTTTTCAGAGTTTGAATTCACACACACACACACACACACAAACAAACATATACATCAGAGAATATTAATATGTACTTGCTTAAAAAAACATTTTAACATGAAATAAAAGTTTAAGCGCCAATGCAAGAAGGGAGAATCAATAAACGAGATAAAACTAGGGACCCATTCGTCTTTATTATGAAATCACACGAAGGCTTGAGGGTAAATCATCTCGTTTCTCCTCCATGCATAGCACACAGAATCAATGTCAACCAGACACATTTATTTCCATGTAGAGCAGACACTCATATTTTGCCTCACAGGCCAGCAAAAACGGTGAAGGCCATCAACAGTTCGATGCAGATTTTGCAAGAAAGATGATCATAGGTGGAAAAACACAAGGAGTTCTTAAAAGAGTTTTGAGCAATGCTATTTCATTGCTTAAAATATTATCCTCCTTTCCATTGTGTCCATAACAAATATCTCACAACATCAAGACAACAGACATCATAAAGTTTGATAATAAACATTATTTAATAGTTTAATAAGACGAATCCTTGTAAGGGAAAGAAATGTACTGCAGTAGTGTGATGCAGATCTCACTTGTAGCTAGAGGAAGGTAAAATGAACGAAACAGAAAATGCAGTGTCTCAGTACAAGATCGAAACATACACACACACACACACACACACACACATATGTATATGTATATATGTATATGTATATTGTTGTTGTTGTTAGTCGTGAAGTCGAGTCCGACCCATCGCGACCCCATGGACAACATTCCTCCAGGCCCTCCTGTCCTCCACCATCCCCCGGAGTCCACTCAAGCTCACACCAACCACCTCAGTGACTCCATCCAGCCACCTCATCCTCTGCCGTCCCCTTCTTCTTTTGCCATCTATTGTTCCCAGCATTAGACTCTTCTCCAGGGAGTCCTTCCTTCTCATTAGGTGGCCAAAGTATTTGAGTTTCATCTTCACTATCTGGCCTTCTAAAGAGCAGTCAGGGTTGATCTCCTCTAGGACTGACTGGTTTGATCGCCTTGCGGTCCAAGGGACTCGCAGGAGTCTTCTCCAGCACCACAACTCAAAGGCCTCAATCCTTTTGCGCTCAGCCTTCCTTATTGTCCAGCTTTCACAGCCATACATTGCAACTGGGAAAACCATAGCCTTGACTATATGCACTTTTGTTGGCAGGGTGATGTCTCTGCTTTTTAGTATGCTATCTAGATTTGCCATAGCTTTCCTCCCCAGAAGCAAGCGTCTTTTAATTTCTTGGCTGCAGTCCCCGTCTGCGGTGATCTTGGAGCCCAGGAAAATAAAATCTGTCACTACCTCCATTTCTTCCTCATCTATTTGCCAGGAAGTGAGAGGACCAGATGCCATGATCTTAGTTTTCTTAATGTTGAGTTTCAAGCCAACTTTTGCGCTCTCCCCCTTTACCCGCATCAAGAGGCTCTTTAGTTCCTCTTCACTTTCTGCCATGAGAGTGGTATCATCTGCATATCTGAGGTTGTTGATATTTCTCCCAGCAATCTTGATTCCAACTGGTGATTCATCTAGCCCTGCCTTTCTCATGATGTGCTCTGCATATAAGTTAAATAGGCAGGGTGACAGTATACAGCCTTGCCGAACTCCTTTCTCAATTTTGAACCAATCAGTGGTTCCGTGTGTATATATATGTGTGTGTATATATATATATATATATATATATATATGTGTGTGTGTGTGTGTGTGTGTGTGTATAAATTTTTTCCTGCAAGGAGCCTAGGAAGCTTGCTTGAGTCCCCATTTTTCCATTTTCTCTTCACAGTGGCCCAGTGCTCTGAAGAAAGTTTGGCACGGTGTGCCATGCTCCTTCCTGGTCTGGTGCCCACCAGCCAGGCAATCCTTTGGTGGTTTTCCACATGGTGATTAAATGGTGTTCTTCTATTTTGGACTTCATAGAGACTGCAGTTTAATAAATCTCAGAAACATTGTTTTAAGTGCATAAGAAAAGGGAGAGTAATGGAGAAAGTGCATGGGTAAAGTATGGTCTGATAAACCATAGTCTGTTATACAGATTATTGGACTGAAGGGGATTACATCTGGATTGTTCCACGGAAAAGCCTTTGAGTCTGTTGCCAAAGTTATTTCTGTGCTATTACAGCAAGTAATAGCTGTATTCTAAGAAGAGCAATGCAAAGTCTAAATGGGAAAATGTATGCTTCACCTCCGTCTTTTTATATTACATAGAAAAGAGCTGATAATGGATTACCTCCTTTGATTTTTGAATTCCTGCTACCTTTGTCTATTTTTTCCTAAAGGGGATTACTTGAAATGTTACCTAAATGTAGCTCTTGATGCTTAATTTCCTTCAAAATATCTCCCAAAGAAGAACATCAAAAAGCCCTTCTTCTCTTTGTAACCTCAACTACAAGCTTTAAGAACAGAGCAAATCACATTTTTAAAGGTGTGCATTACTCATTAAAACCAAGGTTGCACAAGGATATAAAATGGATTGCTGCAAGGATGGATCATTACTAAGGAGCCATTAAAATTCTGCAGCTCTGTCCTGCATGGATTCCTGCACTTTCTCTTGTGCCCAGTCCTGTCTTGGAAGTAAGCCAAATGTTCACATAATGAAGGTTGCACAACTGGCAGGATTCTGCCACATCATGCGCAGCAGCACAAGGCTGTTGCAATTGGCATAGATGTGGGATGTTGCTTGAAAAGCGTTCATGTGGGCCTCCTTTTCTGGTGAGCACTGTGCAAACAGCCTTCTCCTTTGTCATATGTGGCAGTATAAACAGAGGATATTGCACATGGTACAGAAGAACAAATAGCATGTGAATGCTAAGCGCACTCTTCAGGAGCTTGGACTCTCAGCCACATCAAAGCGGACTAGAATCCAGGGAACTGAGGCCAGAGAATCAAATGAATTCCTACCCTTTGAACTGATACCTCAAATATTCCTAGTTGTTACCCAGCAGTATGATCTGCTTTATGGACAAAGTGCCTATAAGAGTACCAAGCCAGGGTTCCAAGACTAGCAAAAGTCTAAGCATTAGCAGCTGGACAGTCCCTTATTTGCTTAAGTAGTATTATCATGATTTAACATTGACCCAGTAAAGTGGAAACCCATTAAATTTGATGCTTCTTTTCAACTTTCTTTCAGACAAGCAAAATCAGCAAGTTCAGGACAAATGAAGTGTTACAGATGACTTTGGATGCTCACAGATTGGTGTCACCTCAAATTCTGGACCACTTTAAAAAACAAATTAGTTTTCATGTAGGTACAGACATAAAAAAGGAACTCCAGGGAACACCCTCCTGAATTTAGCTGACTGGCTCCCCAGAACCAGCTGCAATCAAGGAAAACCAGTGTGCCAAACCAGCAAAGGTGCAAGGAGGCATTCTTGGGTCAATAGAGTGCAAATCTACATTGTATATGATGCCATCTTTTCCAGAGAGGTGAGATTTCTTGCATCTCTATCTTTGCAGAACCTAGAAACAGTTCCAACACACTTCAGGTGACTTCTTTTTGCAGCTCATCATGCATCTGACTTGTTACTCCTTTCAGCTCCAAACAGCAATTCATAGTACTCCCAGCATTTTCCTCATGTCTAATGCAGTCATATCTGCCTTGGATTCCTCTGTGAGCCAATCATTAAGAAACCATGAGGCAGTAATAGCAATGAAACCAAATACCAGCTTTTGGATCTCACTGAAGTTGAGCCAGAACGTAAAACCTGCACAGTATATGCTGATGTCTGAAACATTGTGATCGCCTCATTCTATTGTTCACTCATTCATGGAACCAATTTTTCAGTGTTGCCAAAAAGTCTCTAGCAAATTGAAATGAGTCCAGATTGTTATGGTTTCACTTTAGTTTTGCTTTTTCCAAGTCACAGAGTTTCCACAGTCTTCTTTTAAAAATCTGCTTACTGGGATTTCTACAAAAAGAGAGCCAGACAAAATATGAAACGGGGGGAACCAAAATGTGTATTTTTCTCTTACTGCCAAAAGTGCCAAAATGAGAATGTAGGCATGATTTGTGCATGTTTACTTTTGAAAAGGTTAGCTGAAGTGCACATTAATCAATCCACTTTAGTTAAGCCACCAATCCAACAAAACTTTCCCTTTCTCTAGTTGGGCGATCCTGTAAATGAAGTTTCACTCATGAGCCATCCGGATCCAATAAATCAATTCTTCAGAATCAAACAAAATACACTAATTTGCAGCTAAGGTGAAATTACACTGCAGAGTTTGTGTTTCTTAAGGGCTAAAAGATCATAACAGCGTACACTGTCCATAAAACATATGATTAAAATACAATAAAAAAATCAGAAAATCAGAAAAAAGTTGCAACTGCTAAAATAGATGATTAAAAACAAGCAACAAAAAGGGAAATGCAAAAGAGTGACTCTGCTAAACATCCAGGGCCTCCCTCAAGCCCATGGATGGCAGAGGAAATCCTTTAAAGCCTCAGAAAGGGGGTTGTATTAACCCAGCACGAAAGGGATATCGTACTTTGTCACAATTTTCATTGCTTTCAGTTCATTTGCATCACCTGGGGAAAAGGTTTAGCCTTTCTTCCCCAGAGTGGTGTGGTCTTGAATTAGAGCCCTATAAGCTTATCTTATCTTATATGGGAAGTTGTCTTATAGGGAAAGAAAGGAGCATCAGTGAACCTCTGATCTTTGGAAATGATACACTAGAAAGGAAAAAAAAACCCCAATAAACACAGCACAAAGTTCATGAGTGGACAAAAGGGAGAAAAATGCATCAATAAGTACATCTCCATTCACTAGCATAGTGACAATTTCATCCAAAAGTGCTCAGAGCACAAACATTTTGCTTGACAATTAGAGGGAAAATCTGATGACTACTGGAGCTAGAAGTCTTTTGTATAGAAAAGCATGAAGATCTAGTCTGTATAGTTTTTCTGATACACAAACACACACACACCATGTGAATTTGTTGTTAGTCGCAAAGTTGTGCCCAACCCATCATGATACCACGGACAACATTCCTCCAGGCTCTCCTGTCCTCCACCATCCCTTGGAGTCCACCCAAGCTCATACCCACACCTCAGCCACCTCATCCTCTGCCGTCCCTTTTTCCTTTTGCTGTCAATTGTTACCAGCATCAGGGTCTTCTCCAGTGAAGTGAATTTGTAACTCAGTGATGTAAACTCAGAAGTTCCTCCTTTTTTTGCTTTATCACTATAAATATGTGCACCAGAAATTCAGATAGTAAAAATAAAATAAAATAAAAATGGAAATGAATTAATGAACTTAAAACTTTAGTGAAAAACTAATGCATTGGTACTATTTCAAGATCAGGATAATCCAAAACTCAAAAAACAAGGGAGAAATGTATCTGATAGGAAATTCAGAAGAAACCTTACCCATAAGGACAAAATTCAACTGAACACAGAATAGTCAAATCTCATGTAACATTGGATGAAGAGCAATATAACCAAACTGACAAAGTCACAAATGCGAAGTGAAAATTATGGTCAAAATAGAGTTGATAAAACTACATGATGAAAAATTAAACATTTTAAATACATTCTTTTCAGGTTTAAAGAATGAATCTATGCAATCCACATGCTTTATGGTTTCTTTGTCACCATGCAACTTACAATGCAAAGTGGTCATTCTATTCTTTACACTCTCTGAGTCTTGTATTCCTCATTTTTATATCAGCCGGAGTGGAGAAAATATGGTTTACTTTTGTATGAAAGTGAAATGCACTTGCTTAACTCGTTAAAGTAATTGTCTTGCAATGATTGATCAAGTTGTGTCAAGATAATAAGGTTTTTATGGCCCTGAGGAGGCATAAATCTAATTTGGGGATGGATTTTGATCTCACTGTTGCTGCTTTATCACTTTTAATTTCAACATTTGGATTTGAATTTGCTTGGCAAAATCCAATACACTTTCAATTGACAGCTCAAGACACCTTTTTTTTTTACAGTACATTTTCTTGTGTCAACATCATGTTTTAAATCATGTTATCACTACTGTGAACAAATCCAATTAAGGAGTTATTCTGCCAGTCTATTATAACCTGGAATTGCCTGGTATAATTCCCTCAACATGGTAAAATGTATTGCTTAAAAAATGTAAGTAGTAAATTGAATGTGAACTAGCTGGATATTTGATCCTGTGGAAAAAGGAAATTAAAAATAGCATTATAGCAAAATGAATTTTGATTCATTTGGGCAAAATGAATATTCTAGAATCTTTAACCATCCATGATGTATCCTTTCAGTACTCCAGCGTGAAGCCTTTCTGATCAAACATTCCCTGTGAATGATGATTTTTGGTGGAAGAGCTAAAGATTAAAACAGAGATGGAATTAAATGGAACTCGGAAAGGTAGCTCAGATGGTGCTGGAGTTTGAGGAGGTGCAAGTGGAGGAGAGTGTTTGACAGATTCTACCTAGGATGATTATGGAGAATATGAACATTATATTTATGTTGAATGTCACCAATATTATTAAAATTAGATAGGCTCTAATAAAGTTTTTTATTAATTAAAAAAGTTTTAATTAAAAAATATTCTTAACTCAAAGCATTATTGACCGTCATATGAATGAGAGGACAAATGGAGAGAGAAGAAAACAAGGAAATGCAGATAGGAATGGGTGGTTTCAAAATTTTATGTAACTGGTTTTTTAGTGATTGGCCAAAATGGCACAGAAGAGACATTTCCTTACAGCAAAGAAAAGTGGCACCCAGCCATGGAAACGGAACTGTTCATGCTGTCCCTTTCCCCCCTTTAATGCAATCAAGTAGAAATTGCTTCTAATGCAAACAGATCCTGAAAAGAAAAGGTCAAATCATTGTTGGTCTCAGTCGGACTCCTGGAGTCTCACTTCCATTTCCATCTATAGGTTGATCAAGATCCAAGGAGGCTGGGCTTCCATACCAACAGCTTCTGGCAGAATCCTGGCAAGTGCAGCCTCTCCTATCCCTACCACAATGACCTTTTCTACGTATCTGTTAAAACTAAAGAACTGGTGCCCTCAGTTGTAAGACATCTGCCTTCATTTCATGAAGGCTGCACATGGAAGATTACCACATTGCAGAGGGCAGGGAAGGGCCCTGGCTAAGGTCTCCAGCATGCAGCTTCAGCTTCTATGCACAGACCCTGTGTTTACAAGATTCAGCTGGTGCACAGAGGTTGGGGATGCCGCCAATGAGCACCTCTACGAGTGATCGAAACCAGCTGAGAGTCATCACCACAAACACGTTTTCCTTTTTCTTTAACAGCAACAACTGCAATGGCTGGAGTCAAGGTAGACGAGGCTGAAGGTTGAAACCCGGCCACTCACAGGTAGAGACCCATTTCCTTTCAACATTATGTTTTATGCAAAACTGGGGGAAATTGTCTTTAGAGTCTCCTTGCTCTGCTGTTCTTTAACTAAATTGAATCCATGGTGTAGAGATTTTATTGTTCGATGGTATCATTATCCTATTTATACATATTCCTTAATACAACACATCCTTTTTAACATTGCACTTTCCCCGCTGTAGCACATGCTTATTACCACACAATTTTCTTTTCAGACAACCTCTGTACAAGCCTGTCTGTGCATGTGTATGAGTTTGTGTGTTTAGTATACCCTTGATTATTTTCGTTCCTTAAGCATATTACTTAAGACTTCTGGTGTGACTTAACTGAATAAGCTACTTAGCAGTTCTCTAAGCTACCTCTAAGCAGTTCCCAGATCATTTTGAACACATTTCCTCAACTTCTTTGTATTTGCTTTATCCTCTTTCCTTAATTTGATGTCACAGCCAAATTTAGGTCATGGTATTGTGAAATAAAGAAAGAGGGTTCTCATTCTGCCCTCCACTTAATAGTCTTCTAAAACTCTCACAAAAGTGGCTCCCTGTTGTTCAAAATCCAAGCCCAGCCACACCAAACCCATTCCTTCTTCTACATGCACAAACATGACATGGGGAGAAGCAAATTTGGACCAGGTGAGCTATAAATTTATGAATAAAAAATATAAATCAATAGCTCTTACAAGAAGATAAGTGAAAAATGCCATTGTTAAACTATATCAGGGAAAAGACAATAATTTATACAATTAAAACAATATGATCAGAAACAGTGAACAAAAAGACATGTTTTCTCATCATCGTAGAAAGTGGAATGATTCATTTAATTGATTGGCATTAGCTCCAGGAAATAATTTTACTTCCAAATAAAACACACTTAGAGTGTACAATTAATGTATTGAATTCATCTTTATGAGATGCTATAATATTTGGTTTACTTCTGCCTCCATGTTGTTCCTTCCCACTGCTTTTGACTACAGCTTTCATCATCTCCAGCCACTATGATCAATGGGCAGAAATGATGAGACTTATAATAAAAATAGTTAGAGTGGGGCAATTTCCAGAAGGGGGTCTCTGTGAGCTTTATCAGCTTAATGGTATTCCTGATTTTGTCTGATTGTGGAGAAATTGGACTCCTAAGAAACTTATAGATTTCTAACATATACTGAGGCAGTGGTGCAGTGGTTTAATGATGCTGGAACTGTTGGCCAGAAATGATCAGCACTCCAGCAGCGTAAGCCCAGCCTCTGTCAGGTGGAGTGAGTTCCAGTCAAGTTCCAGTCACTTGCAGAAGTCAAAAGCATGTAATGGGTAGATGGACAGGTATCACCATAGTGGGAGGGCAACAGTGCTGCCTGGCTTCATGCTGGCCACATGACCATGGGGTCATCTTTGGACAGTGCTGGCTCCTGGCCTTAGAACCGCCCCAATCAGCCACTGGCCAAGTGGAGTAAAATCTGCAGGGACTCCTTTAATAGATACTGAAGATGAAATCCAAAAAATAAACAAACAGTATTTCTACCCATCTTGCCCAGTACAATATAAAATTCACGATTTCCAATGTTCCTGCCTTCTCCTCTGCCATCACTGGTAAGTTCAAAAGCACTGAAATGACTTAATGAACAAAGCTTTTATTTGAAAATGTTGTACACATACAATATTTACTGCAGGAAGGTAACTGGAAACATATTACACTAGTTGCATTTCCTTTTTACACTAGTTGCATTTCCAGTGTGCCATGCAGGGCTAAGCCCAGGTCTGAGTTGTATGACTCCATCATAACTCTTCCACTCATGTTGACTTGAATAGCTTTGAGGAGCCCACACACATGCATGAAGAGGCTGGTTTAGAGGCACAAAACCCCCAAGGTGGCATCATGCCTCAAAGCCAAGAACATTTATTCTATTAGTATTTTATAAGTGTCTTTCGAGATTCTAATTAGCAGTGATGGATTCAATCCCTTTATTCCAAGTCTCAAGTCATTGCCAGAAATTTCAAGTCAAGTCTCAAGTCTCTTTTCAAGTCTCTGTAACCAACTTTAACAGAAAAAGGGGAGGTGGTGTGGGGTGTGTGGGGGGATGGGAGAGTTGTAACCCCCCCCCCGATGTTCCCATCCTATGCCTTGCCTTCCCTTACTCCCATTGCTACCCCCTCCTTCCTATCGTGCCCCTGACCCTTGAAACTAGCTCCTCCCCACACCTTTGCTGTGTTCACGTCTGCCTTCCAGCCTATCCCAGATGCCTTCCATGGAAATTGCCCCAAGATATCCTGCCTCATGTCAGATGTGGATGGTAAGCCCTGGAGCAGCTCAGACATAAAAACAGTAGAAATCTCTAGTCAAGTCTAGTCTATCATTCATTGTTCCAGAGTCAGGCTCAAGATGAGTCACTGACATGACTTGATTCAGACCGTGGAACAAGTTGCTCAAGCCAACACATCAATCAGTTAGTTTTAGTTGTAGTTACTGATAAAGACTTTGGCTTGGCTATGAATATGTGCTAGTTACCTTGTTTATCCCATGCAGCTTCTACTTTTAAAAGCAGAGAAAGAAAACATGCAGTTCACATCTAGACAATTTTGAGAGGTTCTAACCATAAAAGCAGTCTATTTTTTAAAAATATATATATTTAAAATGTATTTTTCTAAAATCACTCTTATAAACATCTAGAAAGTAAAAAGCAAGTCCACACCATCCTAGAAACCTTGGAGGGCTGGGAGAGAGCTGTTGCAGTATCTATGGGCTAGGTTAATAGGAATCAGAAATCATTTGATGTTTTTGATGATTCTTCTGACATCCCTAAGGTGATCAAGAGGTCCGAGTAATCAAAGTCCCCAGTGCCTGCAAAGCCATTGCTGCCTTAGTCTGATCCAAAGAACCTGACTTTGGATCATGATGTAAGCCACTTCAAATTCTTTAAAAGAAAAGTTCTTTAAAGGGTGAGATAGACCTCTAGTAACAAACAAACAAGCAAACATTCTAAGAATTGTTTAACAGTGGAAAAGACTGCCTTCTGAGGAGAAGATGGAAGTCCTCTTTCAAAGATGGTGCAGTTGCTTCTCACATCAGAGAGAATGCACTGAGCAGGATATCTGTTCTGAAGATTAAGACCTGGTTCAGCCAAGGTGCCCTGCTTTAAATCTGAGGATTTCTAGGAAGAAATATGTCAAAGAGGTTATTGAGTTCATTGAATATAATGATGGAATATAGTTGCAGGTTATTACTAAACAAGGAAAAGAAACTTTATACTCCTCTTCTCTGTGGCCTATTGAAAAAGCAAGGTGAAGCTTCGTGGGAAACAGATCAGTGAAATGATGAAAAGTAATGCCAATTGCCATGGATATTATAAGGTTCCCCTCACCCAGGCCACAAGAAGAGGCAGCTGAACAAGTTCATTGCAGAGCTGGGGGTACAGCTTGGAAGAATCCCAAGTGATGTGGCCCTTGGAGCATTAATGCTGTGAAATATGAGGCAAATGTATCTGTTCCTTTGTGGTTTATTGCCATTTATCCCCATCAACAACTTGTGAGGTAGGTTAGGATGAGAGAAATAAAATGTGACCAATATTCCTTTTTTAAAAGGATTTAGGCTAAATCTTTCTCCCATCTAGTTATTTTAAATATTTTTATAATATAATTTTAACTGCACTTTTATATTCTGGTTGTTTTGAGTGTATTCATTTTAAGTTGGACTGGTTTTCAATTTTTACAAATCATCTTACTCTTTTATTAAATGGCTCCATACATCTGTTTATATAAAAACAATGCCTCCAGATGGACTTGGATTCTTGACCTTAGTTTTAACCACTACACTACTGACACTCAGTGTGTGGATGCTCAGTGAGGCATGTATTTTAATTAATTAATTAATTAATTTATCAATTTATATCCTACCTTTTTCCTACAAAGGGCTCAAGGCAGCTTACATCTCCTCCTTCATCTTATCCCCACAACAACAACCCTGTGAGGTAGGTTGGGCTGAGAGTCTGTGACTGGCGCAAAGTCACCCACTTGGCTCCATGGCTGAGTGGCGACTAGAATCCAGGTTGTCTGAGTCCCAGTCCCAGGCTCTTGACCACTACACCACACTGGCTCTCATGTGTGAGCTTTATTTTGTCCATCATGAATTTATAAGAATCCCAGCTGTTTCTCATGAACATGTAATATAGGTAGTTTCTAAAGAATGGTATCAGTGACCACGTTTCTTTAGTAGAAGACAAAGAGTGTCACTGATCTTGCCTTTGCAGATGATGAACGGGGCACAAGAGGCACAGCAGTGGTGGGGAATGATCTCCAACATACTGAAGGGAGAAACTTCTCCCCACAGTGCCATGCAATGCAAGTTTTGACAGAGTCTTAAATAACTTTTATTTTTATCCCTCTAGTTGTGTGCTTTTTAAAAAGATGAAAATCTGTTAAGAGCTCAAGTCACAAGAAAATGTAAATGCAGCATATTTGCTACTGACATTTCAAAAGACTTTGGCCCCAGAAGCAGCCATCAGGCTTCTGTCAGCCTCGTTGATTAAAACTGAAAAACAGTTCACAGCAAGCCACTTGGGGAGAGGGAAGACAAAGAGAATACAACTTACTTGAAAGACACCATATTCCCTGGAGAAGACAGGAATGGGGGAGAAACAAGCATAGATATAGTTGTATGTCACCTTTGAACCTTCAGCAACTTCCTAGTGAGTTTTCGGTACAAGTGTTAGTGTGCAACTCAGCCAAATGCACTTAACTGCAGCTGCAGCCTGATTGCATCAAACTGTGCAGTGGAGGAAAACTAGTTTCTTTTCATTCCCCAGATACTTCCATTTTGGTAAAGGAAGAAGCGGCTTTCCTCCCATGTTTGTGTGTGCAGTTAGGGGGGCGGCTCAATTCGTTTGAAAAGAGTGCACAACCTGGAGATGATGCAAGCTACACAGCAACAAAGTTCCTGAAGAACAAGCACAGCGCTCAGGAGCGAAGTCAGTGTAAGACTTTTTCAGAGTGGAACCTGATGACATGGGAAAAGGGCCACCTTACAGTCACATACTTGTCCACCACAGGACACAGTAATAGACATCCAATTCTGCAACCTGGCTTTTTAGGCATCAAACATGCATTGCTTTTAGATCAATAGGTTAAAAAAATGTAGCATTCACACAAATACATACATGCACACACAGCTAGGAAATGCCTTATGTGCATCAACAGTTAATAATTAAAAACAAACACACATAATTAATGAATAAATCAATGTAGGATTAATCACATGGGTCAGAGATTGTATGAACAACTATATTATTTTTACTTTTTAAAATAGAAATGCATATCAATAATTAATAAACATAATTCGGTAGGCTGCAGCAATGGATTGATGACCCAGCTGTTTCTGCCTTACTCCAAGAATCCAAATGCCAGGAAAATAACCAGACTGATTAAAATCCATGGTGACTTAAATAAGGCTTAGTCTGCCCATACAATCTGAAGAGATGGAGCAACCAGAAATTCTGAGTGAAGCTTGGTGTCAGAATCTAGGCAGTTTCAGGGCTCCTCCTGCTGGCCAAGCACGAGGATAACAACCCTGATAGTTGCAGCATTGATCTCACAGTCTGCTGCAGCTGCCAGGGCACCCTTGAGCACCACCTGGGAGCCCTTGAGGAATAGCTATTTAAGAATTGACTCTCTCTCCCCACCCTCCACCCCAGAAGCTGCTTCAGCAATATTGGTGTCCAGTGTATTGAAGCCCTTGCTCCTGTATTTATTTATTATTTGTTTATTTAAAACTTTTGTATGCTGTCCCATGCTTAAAAGTCTCTGGACGGTTTACAGCAAATTAGTCAAAATATAAAATAAATAAAAGGTACCTGCTCCTTGATGCTGTCTCCCTAGGTCCTGACTTCTGCCTTTGTTTGACTGCTCCCTTGCTTCCCGGAGTGTGCCACAACAGACTCCTGGTTTGACTTTGGCCAGTTGGACTGCAATTTGGACAAATGGCTTGGACTGGCAATTGGATTCTGGCTTTGAGCACCTTGCCTTCTTTCCTGGGTCCTGCGCGTTATCTGTCATCCGTCCTTGCTCTGGATCCTTGCACTTGATTTGCATCAGTAATTCAAAACCCTGATGCATAAACTTAATTTCCTGAGTTTACCATATAGCCATATGTTTCCTATAGTTGAAGATCTGGAGAATAAAGTACAGTACAAATACATGTCTCCAAAATGCATTAAACAAAGGCAGATCAAAAAGCTGAAACAGTGTTCTCTCTCAAAACTTTGTTGTTGTTAGTCGCGAAGTCGAGTCCGACCCATCGCGACCCCATGGACAACATTCCTCCAGGCCCTCCTGTCCTCCACCATCCCCCGGAGTCCACTCAAGCTCACACCAACCACCTCAGTGACTCCATCCAGCCACCTCATCCTCTGCCGTCCCCTTCTTCTTTTGCCATCTATTGTTCCCAGCATTAGACTCTTCTCCAGGGAGTCCTTCCTTCTCATTAGGTGGCCAAAGCATTTGAGTTTCATCTTCACTATCTGGCCTTCTAAAGAGCAGTCAGGGTTGATCTCCTCTAGGACTGACTGGTTTGATCGCCTTGCGGTCCAAGGGACTCGCAGGAGTCTTCTCCAGCACCACAACTCAAAGGCCTCAATCCTTTTGCGCTCAGCCTTCCTTATTGTCCAGCTTTCACAGCCATACATTGCAACTGGGAAAACCATAGCCTTGACTATATGCACTTTTGTTGGCAGGGTGATGTCTCTGCTTTTTAGTATGCTATCTAGATTTGCCATAGCTTTCCTCCCCAGAAGCAAGCGTCTTTTAATTTCTTGGCTGCAGTCCCTGTCTGCGGTGATCTTGGAGCCCAGGAAAATAAAATCTGTCACTACCTCCATTTCTTCCCCATCTATTTGCCAGGAAGTGAGAGGACCAGATGCCATGATCTTAGTTTTCTTAATGTTGAGTTTCAAGCCAACTTTTGCGCTCTCCCCCTTTACCCGCATCAAGAGGCTCTTTAGTTCCTCTTCACTTTCTGCCATGAGAGTGGTATCATCTGCATATCTGAGGTTGTTGATATTTCTCCCAGCAATCTTGATTCCAACTGGTGATTCATCTAGCCCTGCCTTTCTCATGATGTGCTCTGCATATAAGTTAAATAGGCAGGGTGACAGTATACAGCCTTGCCGAACTCCTTTCTCAATTTTGAACCAATCAGTGGTTCCATGTCCGGTTCTCACTGTTGCTTCTTGACCTGCATATAGGTTTCTCAAGAGACAAGTAAGATGGTCTGGTACTCCCATCTCTTTAAGAACTTGCCACAATTTGTTGTGATCCACACAATCAAAGGCTTTAGCGTAGTCAATGAAGCAGAAGTAGATCTTTTTCTGGAACTCCCTGGCTTTCTCCATGATCCAGCGTATGTTGGCAATTTGATCTCTAGTTCCTCTCCCTCTTCGAAATCCTGCCTGTACTTCTGGTAGTTCTTGGTCCACATACTGCTGGAGCCTAGCTTGTAGGATTTTGAGCATCACTTTGCTAGCATGTGAAATGAGTGCAATGGTGCGGTAGTTTGAACATTCTTTGGCATTGCCCTTCTTGGGGATCGGAATGTAAACTGACCTTTTCCAATCCTGTGGCCACTGTTGAGTTTTCCAAATTTGCTGGCATATTGAGTGTAGCACTTTAACTGCATTGTCTTTCAGGATTTTGAATAGCTCAGCTGGAATGCTGTCACCTCCACTAGCTTTGTTGTTGCTCAGACTTCCTAAGGCCCATTTCACTTCACATTCCAAGATGTCTGGCTCGAGGTCAGTGACCACCCCATCGTGGTTATCAGGGATGTTAAGCTCTTTCTTGTATAGTTCTTCTGTGTAATCTTGCCACCTCTTCTTAATCTCTTCTGCCTCTGTTAGGTCCCTGCCATTTTGGTCCTTTATCATGCCCATCTTTGCATGAAATGTTCCCTTCATATCTCTAATTTTCTTGAAGAGATCTCTGGTCCTCCCTATTCTATTGTTTTCTTCTATTTCTTTGCACTGTTCATTTAGGAAGGCATTCTTATCTCTTCTAGCTGTTCTCTGGAATTCTGCATTCAATTGTTTGTATCTTTCTCTTTCTCCCTTGCCTTTCGCTTCCCTTCTTTCCTCAGCTATTTGTAAAGCTTCCTCAGACAGCCATTTTGCTTTCTTGCATTTCTTTTTCTTTGGGATGGTTTTAGTTGCTGCCTCTTGTACAATGTTGCGAATCTCCATCCATAGTTCTTCAGGCACTCTATCAGATCTAATTCCTTAAATCTATTTGTCACCTCTACTGTATATTCATCAGGGATATGATTTAGGTCATACCTGAGTGGCCTAGTGCTTTTCCCTACTTTCTTCAACTTAAGCCTAAATTTTGCCACCAGAAGCTCATGATCTGAGCCACAGTCAGCTCCTGGTCTAGTTTTTACTGACTGTATAGAACTTCTCCATCTTTGGCTGCAGAGCACATAGTCAATCTGATTTCTGTGTTGACCGTCTGGTGATGTCCATGTGTAGAGACGTCTCTTGGGTTGTTGGAAAAGAGTGTTTGTTATGACCATCGTATTCTCTTGACAAAATTCTACCAGCCTGTGTCCTGCTTCATTTTGTACTCCAAGGCCAAACTTGCCTGTTATTCCGGTTATCTTTTGGTTTCCTACTTTAGCATTCCAATCCCCCATGATGATAAGGACATCATTTTTTGGAGTTAATACTAGCAGGTGTTGTAGGCCTTCATAGAACCGGTCAACTTCAGCCTCTTCAGCACCAGTGGTTGGGGCATAGACTTGGACTATTGAGGCTATAATGTTATTATTATAAACATAATAAGAATGTAAGATGTCAGTACAAAAACCTCTTTCAGAACATTAGTGCACAGTGCTACTGCACCTGTCCTTGGTGCAGACAAACCTCTGAATATTTCCTAGGTAAGGCAGAATATGCCCCCAATGTTATGTTTCAGTTGGTTATAAGGATGTATGTGGAGGTGAGGTGAGGTGAGGGCGCAGGGGATGAGACAAGTGAGAGAAATCAAATTTATGTATTATTATTTATTTATTAAAAGCTTTTATATGCCGTCCTATTATATAGAAATCTCAGGACAGCTTACAGTGCTTTAAAAGAACAATTTAAAACAACAACTTCCAGTAAACGAATTAAAACAGAATAATATATAAAACAATAAACAGTAAATCACAAAACAAAACAAAACAAAACAAAACAAAACAAAACAAAACAAAACAAGAGTGACTGAACATTAAAAGCTATTGATTTTAAAATGCTGTTTAAATAAAAAGGTTTTTACCTGGTGCCAAAAAGAGTATAAGGTCAGCACTGGGGGTACCTCTCTGGGGAGTACATTCCAGAGTCTGGGTGCCACTGCAGAGAAGGCCCTACTTCGAGCTGATGACCATTTTACCTCTTTTAAAGAAGGTCCCAGAGCAGGGCTTCTCCCACAGATCTTAAGCAACATGAGGCCATATGAGGAAGGAGATGTTCCTTCAGGTATCCTGGTACCAAGCCATTGAGGGCTTTATAGATCAAAACCAGCACCTTGAATTGGACCCAGACATTAACTGGAAGACAGTGGAGCTGGTAGAGGACTGGTGTCATGTGAGAGTAACAGCAGTAAATATGGAGAGAATTGTCTATCCCTAAATTTGGTTCATCTTAATAGTTTTTTTTAATACTTGCATTACATTTCATCTTGTGTCTAATGCATGCATCTAACACAATTTAGAAAGTATTGTGCTTAATATAATGCAATTTTGAAATATTTTTCCTATGTACATACATACACTTTGGGCTTGAAATTTTGCTTGGCTTCAGCAGAATTGAGAGTTCTGCTGAAAGATTTGCACATGTGGAAGTATAACTGCATTTTATAGGTTCAAAAGCATAAAGTTAGACAAAGTCAGCATCACTTAATTCAGTAACTTATTGCTAATCTTGTTTGTATACAGATCAAGAAAATTGCTCTCAAATGTAAATCAAATGAATCCAGTCCCTATTCCCCAGGGACAACGTGTCAGCAGAACAATGGATTGGCAGTGTCTTGGTTCAGCTACTATCTCCCTTAGACAGAGAAATGTCACTTTGGCTGCATTGTCATTCATGCTGAGACAGTGCAAAAGCTGCTTACAATTTTCAGCATTCACCAGCCAGCATGCTGGGACTTGTAGGCCTTTTTTCTGTAAACACTGCATAAATGTGCACCCGAAGAAACTTCCATGGAGATAGTTGGCATAACGCCAATCAATAATCCCCTCATTTGGAATCAGACAAATCAATGTTTATCTATGTGGCAACTCTATTCCCCTCTATCTTTGGAATGAATATAATATGATATATTGAATTTTCTAAAAGCAAGCAACTAACTCAGTAAGGCAGCTTAAAGTGCAGCTAACATACCAGCTCTTATGAAGAGCACCTTGAGTGTTCAAAAGCAATTATAGCACTGATTACTTCAGATGAAATGAAGCAAAATGTTCAGAATTTATCTTCATGTTCAGTTTTCTACATAATAAAATAGCCTCCATTTATCTTCGTTCATTTTCTGTTAGGCTGATTAGTTAACTGGATTCAAAAGCAAAATATGAACTAACTGACAAATTGTTCCTTTTGACTCCTGTGCTGTCCATGAGTTAATATGAATGTCATCATTAATCATGTAAACCAACGACTCCTGCTACAGATGAATAAACTGAATCCAGTTTGCTTGTTTAGAACATTTGTAGAGGAAGAGGTTGTTTTAAAAATATTTTATATCTGTTAATTAGATAAAAGTAAATGTTATGGTCATGTCCCTGCTAAGCAGGCTCCTTCACCAGGAAGGATGATCTGCCAATAGATCCAGACAAGCCCAGAGCATGAGACTGGTCCCCTTGGTTGGTAGGAGCATCAGCTGTGGAGGACAAGACCGCTGCTTCAAAGGTGAAGGCAGAGAAAGCTGGAAGTGCCCAGAAAATATATCACCTAAAACGACAGGAAATCAGAAGGAGTACTAGACAGGCCAAGGGACTCATTGTGAGAAAAGGCCGATTAGCATGTAAAAGCTGAGAATTTTTTCGGCTATAATCATTAACAGCTCACAATGAAGCACTCATTGAAATGAGTGCACTATGAGTGCACAGTGAAATGAAGCATTTCTGACAGCATCTGCAGTTGAAGACTGAAAGAGCTGCTACAGCCTCAGCACTCCTGAATGTGGCTTCCCTTGTGTGCTCATCTGTCATGTGAATCCTTCACCTCTGCCTTGTTGCCTTTGGAACTCTGGAACTTGCACAGCTGAGAACTTCCCTTTCTCTGATCCTTCTTTGTGCTGACCACCTTGGAACTCTTGGGTCCTGAACCTGCAATGGCTAGGTTTGGATTTTGGAACTGTGGCAATTAATTTAAATATCTAAATGCTACTTCAGAGGTTAATTTTCATCAAGGCAAGTCTCAAAAATGAGAACAAGGAATCATAGAACTGCAGCTAACATTCTGCAGTGGGAATGGGAGTAAAGTGGGCTATTCCTTTATTTTCTTGTCCAACCTTCATTTCTTTTTTGTTTGTTTAGCTTAGGGAATCATTTCCATGTTATAGTAAGCAGCAACTAAATGCAACAACCACAGCGACCAACAAAGCTGTCTGCACTGATGTAGTTTTCCCTGGAAATACTGCAGTGGACAAAAGTACAGTTTCAATAACACTTTGCAGAACTATAAGTCTGTTACTCTGTGAACTGAATTTTATATTTTAAATGAGCTAATTATACTTTAAATGCAGAGAGAAAATATTCCACTCTCATGATATTCAGGTTTTGAATGTAAAATGCTAGAGAAAGTTGGAAAGCTCTATCCAAAGTCATTGCGTATAACCATCAGAGCATTATGGGTACCTGTCACAATCTGTGCTTCCTGCTCCAAGCATTCCCACCAGTGCATTTTAATTATCTTGTCTCTGAAAATACACAAAGTGAAGTGTTGAACTCCCTGTACTGTTCATTTCCTGAGGATCTCTTTTTAGCCCTTCTGTGTCTCAACCCTACCAGGGGAACATTGTGAAAATGGTCATGCCTCTGCTTCTCTTGTTGTATCCCTAATTTGGCTTCACTCCAGTGAATTGGGTCTACTTCTTCTGGAAGCAGGATTTCCCCATCAAAGATACTTCTCATTTCAGGCTATAATTCTTCAATATTCCCATGGCTGAGTTGACTGATCTTCCTACCTGCTCTTGCACTAATCTCTCCCACTGCTTCCTTCCAATGGGTTTTGGGACCTCAAACCTCAGCTGGAGTGTGAATCATTTCAAAAACAGTCTCATACTCCAAATTGAAATCTGAATCATCCGCAGAAACAGCCCTTGGAAACTCCCATGAACACACCTGAAGTTTGACAGAATGTACCCCATGGAGAGGGAAGGGCAGCAGAGGCAAAGATTACCTCTGCACTTCTCCCAATCTGCAAAAGATTTAGATAGCTGATTTCATGAGGACAAGCTGAGGAACTGCCATGATCTATCATAACAAGGCAAAGCCTCATTCCTTCACTCCCTGCCCCCTGGAATGCCCTCAGTTTTCTTCCTCCAAGGTTGGTCTCCTGACTTCAGTGCTTTAGTCACTGTGGGAAGGACTGTGGAAGCTCTGAGGGCAGAAAGAAGCTCTCCAAGGTCCCACCGCAGTCTTGCTGGAGGAGAAAGAATAAGTTGCCTATGACAGATCTATACTCATTTACTTGGGAGTAAGCCCACTGAATTTATTTATTTATTTATTTAAAGCTTTTGTATGCCATCCCGTATGTCTTGGCATCTCGAGATGGCTCACAATCCATAAAATTGAAATACAATAATACAATAATAATAAAATCACATGTATAAAAACATACTCCTTCATGGATCACTGCCTTGTCATGGCGAAGGAGCTTGCGTAGCTCAATGAAGCTATGAGCTATGCCGTGCAGGGTCACGCAAGACGGACAGGTCATAGCAGAGAGCTCTGACAAAACGTGATTCAGTGGAGAAGGAAATGGCAATCCACTCCAGTATCTTTGCCATGAAAATCCCATGGACAGTACCAAAAGGCAAAAAGATATGACGCCGGAAGATGAGCCCCACAGGTCGGAAGCTGTCCAATATGCTACTGGGGAAGAGCAGAGGGCTAGTACTAGTAGCGCCAGAAAGAATGAAACGACTGAGTCAAAGCCGAAAGGACACTCAGTTGCTGATGTATCTGGTGGTGAAAAGAGAGTCCGATGCTGCAAAGATCTATACTCCGTAGGTACCTGGAATGTAATATCCATGAATCAAGGCAAGCTGGATGTGATCAAACAAGAGATGACAAGACTGAACATCGACATCTTAGGAGTCAGTGAACTAAAATGGACAGAAATTGATGAATTTAATTCAGATGACCATCAGGTATACTACTGCAGGCAAGAATCCATCAGAAGAAATGGAGTAGCCTTCACAGTCAATAAAAGAGTAGGAAAAGCAGTACTGGGATACAATCTCCAAAATGACAGAATGATCTCAGTTCGAATCCAAGGCAAACCATTCAACATCACAATAGTCCAAATCTATGCCGCAACCACTGGTGCTGAAGAGGCTGAGGTTGACCGGTTCTATGAAGGCCTACAACACCTTCTAGAATTAACTCCAAAAAATGATGTCCTTATCATCATGGGGGATTGGAATGCTAAAGCAGGAAGCCAAAAGATATCCGGAATAACAGGCAAGTTTGGCCTGGGAGTACAAAATGAAGCAGGGCACAGGCTGGTAGAATTTTGTCAAGAGAATACGATGGTCATAGCAAACATTCTTTTCCAACAACCCAAGAGACGACTCTACACATGGACTTCACCAGACGGTCAACACAGAAATCAGATTGACTATGTGCTCTGCAGCCAAAGATGGAGAAGTTCTATACAGTCAGTAAAAACTAGACCAGGAGCTGACTGTGGCTCAGATAATGAGCTTCTAGTTGCAAAATTTAGGCTTAAATTGAAGAAAGTAGGGAAAAGCACCAGGCCACTCAGGTATGACCTAAATCATGTCCCTGATGAATATACAGTGGAGGTGACAAATAGATTTAAGGAATTAGATCTGATAGACAGAGTGCCTGAAGAACTATGGATGGAGGTTCACAACATTGTACAAGAGGCAGCAACTAAAACCACCCCAAAGAAAAAGAAATGCAAGAAAGCAAAATGGCTGTCTGAGGAAGCTTTACAAATAGCTGAGGAAAGAAGGGAAGCGAAAGGCAAGGGAGAAAGAGAAAGATACACCCAATTGAATGCAGACTTCCAGAGAACAGCTGGAAGAGATAAGAATGCCTTCTAAAATGAAAAGTGCAGAGAAATAGAAGAAAGCAATAGAATATGGAGGACCAGAGATCTCTTCAAGAAAATTGGAGATATGAAGGGAACATTTCATGCAAAGATGGGCATGCTAATGGACCAAAATGGCAGGGACTTAACAGAGGCAGAAGAGATTAAGAAGAGGTGGCAAGATTACACAGAAGAACTATACAAGAAAGAGCTTAACATCCCTGATAACCACGATGGGGTGGTCACTGACCTCAAGCCAGACATCCTGGAATGTGAAGTCAAATGGGCCTTAGGAAGTCTGAGCAACAACAAAGCTAGTGGAGGTGACAGCATTCCAGCTGAGCTATTCAAAATCTTAAAAGATGATGCAGTAAAAGTGCTACACTCAATATGTCAGCAAATTTGGAAAACAACAGTGGCCACAGGATTGGAAAAGTTCAGTTTACTTTCAGATCCCAAAGGGCAATGCCAAAGAATGTTCAAACTAGCGCAGCATTGCACTCATTTCACATGCTAGCAAAGTGATGCTCAAAATCCTACAAGCTAGGCTCAAGCAGTATGTGGACCAAGAACTACCGGAAGTACAGGCAGGATTTCGAAGAGGGAGAGGAACTAGAGATCAAATTGCCAACATATGCTGGATCATGGAGAAAGCTAAGGAGTTCCAGAAAAACATCTACTTCTGCTTCATTGACTACGTTAAAGCCTTTGATTGTGTGGATCACAACAAATTGTGGCAAGTTCTTAAAGAGATGGGAATACCTGACCATCTTATTTGTCTCTTGAGAAACCTATATGTGGGTCAAGAAGCAACAGTGAGAACTGGACACGGAACCACTGATTGGTTCAAAATTGAGAAAGGAGTTCGGCAAGGCTGTATACTGTTGCCCAGCCTATTTAATTTATATGCAGAGCACATCATGAGAAAGGTGGGGCTAGATGAATCACCAGTTGGAATAAAGATTGCCGGGAGAAATATCAACAATCTCAGATATGCAGATACCACTCTCATGGCAGAAAGTGAAGAGGAACTAAAGAGCCTCTTGATGCGGATGAAGGAGGAGAGTGCAAAAGTTAGCTTGAAACTCAACATTAAGAAAACTAAGATCATGGCATCCAGTTGTCTCACTTCCTGGCAAATAGATGAGGAAGAAATGGAGGTAGTGACAGATTTTATTTTCCTGGGCTCCAAGATCACTGCAGGTGGGGACTGCAGCCAAGAAATTAAAAGATGCTTACTCCTGGGGAGGAGAGCTATGGCAAATCTAGACAGCATACTAAAAAGCAGAGACATCACCCTGCCAACCAAAGTGCGTATAGTCAAGGCTATGGTTTTCACAGTTGCAATGTATGGCTGTGAAAGCTGGACCATAAGGAAGGCTGAGCGCCGAAGGATTGAGGCCTTTGAGTTGTGGTGCTGGAGGAGACTCCTGTGAGTCCCTTGGACCGCAAGGCGATCAAACCAGTCAGTCCTAGAGGAGATCAACCCTGACTGCTCTTTATGGCAAAAGAAGAAGGGGACGGCAGAGAATGTGGTGGCTAGATGGAGTCACTGAGGCTCTTGGTGTGAGTGTGAGTGGATTCTGGGGGATGGTGGAGGACAGGAAGGGCTGGAGGAATGTTGTCCATGAGATCATGATGGGTTGGACACGACTTCATGACTAACAACAACAAATAAAAACATAATTCAATAAAAAGTTACATAAAAGACAAAATCAAAGCAACTGTTTGACACAATTAAAATATTAATTTTTAACATAGTGATTAAATAAAAAGGTTTTGACCTGGTGCTGAAAAAAATAGAAACTCGGCGCCAAGCACACCTCTCCAGGGAGCGCATTCCATAATCTGGGTACCACCACAGAGAAGGCCCAGCTCCGAGTAGTTGTTCTTTTCATCTCCTTTAAAGAGGGCTCCCGGAACAAAGCCTCTCCCTCAGATCTTAAGGGTCATGAGGGCATGTAAGGGAAGAGGTGCTCCTACAGGTATCCTGATCCCAAGCTGTATAGGTTAAAACCAGCACCTTGAATTGTGCCCTTCGTGGAGTTTATTTTCGGGAAGACATGCATAGGCTTGCACTGTACTGGGCCAATATGGCCATTCTTTGTTTCAACAAATTTCAGTGCTGTTAACATCAAATGATTATGTATCATGCGTTTTTGATAATATAGAGTAATTAAAATTCTTTGGCAATTCCCTAGAAGCTGCTTATCAGCTTATTTAAATTTAAAAGTTCATAATAAATCTACTTATTTAAATCTTTTTAGAATCAGGAACATACATTTTGTCCCTGATTCCAAAAGGTGCAGTTTTTCTTTTTGGGTTTTTCTGCACTCTTATAATTCAAAATTATGTGTGACATTGTATTCCCACAATTGTTATGTAATAGAGGAACAGCTTAGTGTATTGATAATGGCATAATGGAAATTTTACACTCTAGTCATCCCAGATAATGCATTCGGAGTTTTGGAAAAAAACAATGGGATATCATAACAATAGAAAGCACTACCATTTGAAGATCACTGTATCTGCATACCAGGGTCACTAAGTGATTAAAAGTGAAATAGGAGATGAAGTGCAGAAATGAAGGCTCACATTCTGATAGTGATACGGTAGCTGAAATTCTTAAGGGAGAACTTAGTTAAGGTGCTCCTATTCACTTCTAGAAAGGCAACAATCAAGTACTATTAAAGTCAGAGCATCTCAAGGCTTTATAAAAGAATATTAGCAATGGTATCTCAAAGAAATTGAATATTCCCCAATCTGAAACTCCAGTACGAAGAATGAGCACATTATATTATTTTCTCTTTCTTCCTTTCTTATTCTTATACCTAAGGACACATGAAAACTGAGGCTACTGCCACAGTCATTTCCACTAATATTTCACCTCAAATGGAATTGGGATTGAATTGGGATGACTCCTTAGAAGGCAGGAACATTGGAGGAATTTGAAGAAGACTCGAGATGAGTTTTGATAAGACTTACAACGTATCTCATTAACTTAGGATACTTTCTACATTCCTGAACATTGACATCACATCTTTGTGCTATTGTTCATCATCCCACATTGGAAACATCCATTAGAGAACTTATTTCATCTTCAGTTATTTCTCATCAGTTACCCATTAAAACATAGTAAGTGTGGATAGTTCATGCAGCCAGTTGTAGGATATTCCATTGTCTGGATCAGTCATTTAATTTTTCTTAATTGCAGTACAAATGGAAGTGCCTGGTTATTTCACGTGGTGATAAGCCAGTTCTTTTCCTGCAGGAAAGATGACCAGCTGTACACACATACAGGCATGTATGTGTCCATGGCCAAGCTCAGTGAGAGAGCCAAATGAGCAGGAAAAAAAAGGGAGGAGAAAGCAGCAGCAGCAGTGAGCTAAAATAAAGTGGCGTCAGCGGGCACCACCAAGAACCCTGTTTGCCAGACCATCATCATTCTTGGTTTCTTGAGAATAGCTGTTCGGCTGTTCCTTGAGATCTCGGGCACTGGGCCTCTTTCCAGGTCTTTTGTGTCCTTAGGGGAGCATAGCTTAGGTTGCAGGCTTTGCTTAGAATATTGGGTACAATCTGATTGCTGAATCAGCATTAGCACAGTGAATAATGTGCTGAACTCCTGTGACCCTCCCTGTTACAGAGCAATAAGTGGCCTAAAGTGGCAATTTGGTGGCAAATTGGAAATGAAAGAAAAAAGGCACAGTTTATTACTTCCAGCCCTGTGTTAAGTGCCCCCCCCCGCCCAGTTCCTTGAAGGCTCCTGGTCTCTGTGGAACCTCTCATGTCTAGGACACACCCTTGTTTGGCATTCAGCTGGGGACTTTGCATCTCAGCGCCAGAGTCCAGTTTCCACGGCATTTAGCAGACTGCATCTGGTTTCAAAATGGGGATTTCTTCTTCTTGGACCTCTATAATATGGAATCAGGATGGTCTGACTGAATGTGCTGCTCGAGACCAACCAGAACAGCTATATAATGTGTTTTATTATCCTGCTGACACATCAGTGCATGTTGGTGATTTTATGCAGTTCTTTTACGCTATCCATATAACCTTATCTGTCTGGGCAATAATAAGGAAGTGGGACAGATGAAGCCAAGCAAAACTGTGTTATTATATTAGGTAGACACTTTCCAGCACTCTTCAGAATATCTGGGCATTAATAGCCCAGCAAATATTGAGCAAATTTCTCAATTAAAGTATGTTCCAATGATTAAATAATTTTAAGCAACTGAAGACATGGAAAAGTGACTTGCTCCCTTGAATGAGTAAGACGGCAACTATTAACTTTTGTTCAAACAATGAATAATTTTATTTTACAGATTTTCTACAAAGTTTGCAGATTATCTGAGGACTTGGCAAGTATTCCTCAGTAGTAACTGGAAAGAGTTAATAGAAAGGCAAGAACAGGCCTAAACCGAAAGATTGTGTCATTAAGGCTGTAATCCTCCTGGTGCTGTCATTATATGTTTTTCCATGCCAGGTCAAGACCTTTTTTATTTAATCAATATGTTAATATGCTTTAATGGGAATTGGATTTTATTGTTTGTATTTTATTAATTGCAGCCAGAGTGGAAGTGTCAATTTACCTATTTTATTTTGATCTATGTTGTAAGCCGTCCAGAGACGCAAGTCATGGATGGCATACAAATTTTATAAAATAAATAAATAAATAGTATACCCACTTACTTGAGAGCAAACTTCATTGATATACATTTGAGTAGGCTTGAATATATACACTATAAGAGGCTTAATTGTTCTAAGATTATTATAGCATATCTCTGAAACAAAACGCCTTGATGCAGAATTCTATGACAAGATTTCGAGGTGGCTAGGCAGAGGGGATGCAGTGGATGTGGTTTACCTGGATTTCAGCAGGACCTTTGACAGGGTGCTGCAAGATATCATGGTTGAAAAATTGAGGAGTTTGGGGATAGATCAATGCACTGTCCAATGGATTAGGGCATGGGTGGCAGACTATAAGCAGAGGGTAACTATTAGTGGGGAGTCATCAGGATGGTGGCCAGTGATGAGCTTGGTCCCCAGGGCTCTGTCCTGGGACCAATCCTGTTCAATCTTGGACAGATCTCAACATTTTTGCTATACCAAAATTAAGTGGGCTGGTGGCTCACAAACCACCTTGTTAAAAGAACACAGAGTTTGTATTTAAACTTCAAAATGATGGTTGTTTCTATGAAACCATCTCTGCCAAATAATAAAAATAAACATCCATGAAATTTTATGCAGTTGTATATTTCAGGACAGTATGTCAAAACAGTGTAATAAACAGAATTTTCTTATCAATCCAGGCTGACTTTGGCTCCCTGCAGGAACTAAAAAGAAAAATAGCTGTATTGTAACAATCTCAGATTAGAGTTTACAGTAATTCATTTCCATATAATTTTGCTTATTATCAAGTTTACAAAATGGCCACCCTGAAAATAAATTTCTCTTCTAATACAAAGGAAGAGTTACTGATTTATCAGAACAGGATGGGTTACAAAAGAAAATTGGGGGCAGGGGCATTAATTTGTACTTGCAGATTTTTTTTTCTCTTTGGTTTCAGCTCATTTGCATGAAAATCAAACAATCAGATCTTTCACAGAGTTCATCCACCATGCACCACAGATACCTTTAATATGAACAATAAGTATCAGAAGACAAGAACAGATTTTCCTAAAACAAATATATTCCACTCAGTAGTACAGTTTCGTTCATTCTTATTCAGAGACATCTGCTCTTTTATTTGTGATGTATCCTTTTTGCAGGGAAAGAGTGAACAGGGCAGAGAAAGATGATATCGTAAGTGTATCAATGAAACAGAAGACTGCAAAATTCAGCATACTGAGGGTGAAGAAGCCTTCAAAAGTCCATATATGCCCTCCCGCCCCCTACAATCAGCAGCGGATGCCCTTCTCCGGGAACCCTCCGTGAAGGATATTAGGAGGGTGAGTACCCGGAGGAGGGCCTTTTCTGTGGTGGTGCCCCACCTATGGAATGCGCTCCCCAGAGAGGTCTGCCTGGTGCCATCATTATTTGCTTTTTAGTGCCGGGCAAAGACCTTTTTATTTAAAAGTTATTTTAACTGTTAATTTATTATTATTGTATTTATAGATTTCAATATATATAGCCAAGATGGTACCAGTTTTTAAATTATTGATTGTATTTTTATGGTATTTGCAGTCCATTGCAGTGTTTGGAAAGGAGCCAACCAAATGCTACTGGAAAGCCCACAAATTTGACCCCAATTCAACAGCACCTTCCCTTTCATGTTTTCCAGCAACAGGCATCCCTGTGAATACAGCCTCTGAGACTGCTCAAAATTTATGGTGTTAGCAATGCTGAGGCTTGTCCTCCTGGTATGTGTCCAATCCCCATTTAAAATTGTTCTTGTTGCTGCTCATTATTACAACCTGCAGAAGTGAATTCTGCAGTTTAACCACGTGCGAAGAAATACTTCCTCTCATCTCTCCTACTTCAGCTGGATTGGGTGACCCTGAGTTACTCCCCTTGTCCACTCCATGAATCATTTTATGCCCCTTTATCATGCCCTGTAGTCCCTTACCTCCAATTCCCTCCCTTATAGTCTTGGGTGCTCTTTTTGTTACTCATTTTTGCATTTACAAATCCTTTCTGAGGTGGTGGCCCTAAGTATGCACAGTACCCCAAATCATCCCACCACAGATTTCTCTGAAGGCATTAAGATATTGACAGGGTGTTGCTGAGGATGGTTCCATAAAGGAAGCAAGGAACGGATTTTGACTTTTTCACAGTAGCCCTACAGTGGATAAATTTCTTCACATCTGTCCCCCAGGACCCCAAGAAATCATGGGTGGTGCTCTGGTTTGGAGTACACTCCCCATTGAATGTTGTCTGTTTCCCACTGTGGTGTCTTTCAAAATCTGGAAACATTAAAAAAAGCTTTGTGATATCTTCTTACTGCTGCTAGGTTACTTTGCTCTTTACTTTAAACACTCTTTTAAGACTATCGCTTTCATTTATATTTTGCTACAATTATTAATTGCTTTTAACTGTAGTGTGTATGTGAGTGTGAGAGAGAGAGGTGGTCATATGAGGTGTTCTTTTGAGGCTTACATTAAAATTCATGTTGAGAAGGAACTCGGGGCCCATAATGAAGCATTATCAGCCAACACTATTAGTATTCAAAGCCAATAAGCTTTAGCATTTCTAATTCTAATAGGCAAATACTTAGGAAAGCTGGGCCTCTCTCATGCAGCTTTATACGTCAAATACCACATTGAAATAGATCTGGAAACCAAGGAGAAACATGCACAAGATCCAGAAAACTTATCTCACATAAGTTTTCTCACATCCTTGATTCATTTTATTAATTAATTTATTAAAAGCTTTTCTACCCCATCCCCTACAGAACGTCTTGGGATGGCTTAAAATAAACAGGATGGCTTACAATAATGTAATTGATGGATAATGTATCTATACCACATGCATTCTTTAATTAGTCAGTTTGGATCAACACTATCATTAATCCTGTAAAAGTATTCCAAAATTGTGACCAAAAGCACAGCTCCAAAACATGGAAATATTTAAACATCAGTTAGCATTTCTGAAGAGCTGACTCGATGTAGATTACGCAGAAATGTGTCTTGCAGAACCATCTGCTGCTCTAACCTGAAAAGCAATGCTTTTGTTGCAAATAAAATTGTTCAATCTACGCCGCCATTCTTCTTCTTCTATCTTGTGGCAGAAGCAGCTACTTTCTGGAATGGTCTCCTCCTAGAAGGTGACATTTTGAAAGAATTGTCCTTAGTTGCTGAAGAGTATATAGTTGTCTTAGTTGCTGTGGTCATTAAAACAAAAGCAATCAAACAACCAAAACCCAAACTATTTAGATTAGATGTCCTTTACATTGCTTCTCATTTTTGAGAGCTTCCATGTCTATTAGAAACCTATTACATTACGGGTATTACTGAGAAGCATGATGGATTTAATTTTAATTTTAATATTTTTGGCATGATCCTAGAATCTTTTCTAAGAGTTTTATTGATCACAATATATATTTGTGATATTATTTATTTATTTATTTATTTTGCACATTTCTATGCCGCCCCATCGCCGAAGCCTCGGGGCGGCTCACATACATAAAAAAATAATAATTCAAAATTAACAATAAATAATTCAATATTAATACATATAAAAATAGTCTGAGTCACCCTGGCCAAAAATTAAAACTAATAAAAAATATTAATTAAAATAGCATTTGAATAAAAAGCTCTTCAACTGGCATGATGATAGACTTCATCACCCAAAGTCTTGATAGTAATACACTAACTGGTTGCATCTATTCTAATTGAAGTTCATGTCCTAGATTACCTGTACTCAAAGTGCAAAGAATTCTCACCATAAGAATAATGGGAATTCGGAATAAATGTAAACACATTTCCAACTACCAAGTCACTACTCTAGGCCAGCAAACTGAGATAGTAACTTTAAGCTGGGCATTTAACCTTGCTGCCTTCCATACTCAGATAGAGGTACGCATCTTGTCATAAAGCAACCTCCAGTTTTTACATGCAGCTGCATTCATGGGCTGTAGATTCTGAGGCTATGCATCTTGTACAGTTGCACCAGCCCAGCCAGCACACAAGTCATCACATGTGCGCATGGTGGTCCCAAGCCCAGAAAAATGGGGAGGGTTGAGGAAAGACCTGGCATACCTACCTTAGAAAAATTTACCAAGAAAATCCTATGGAGCAGTTGTCAAACAATGTCAATGTGGTGCCCAGTGGTGTGATCCCCAGACCAAAGGTACTCAATATGCATTTGGGGAAGAGCAAGGACATTTAGCAAGTAGTCCTTGTTTTTATGGTGCATCTGGGGGCAAACCCATCAGGAACCTCAGATGTTGATGCTGCCAATGGCAAAAGCAAGGGTCTGCACTGCACAAAGATATTGGAATGGCGACTTGAAACATCAGAAGAATGAGCCAAGGCAAATTGGGCATTGTCAAATGGGAAATGGTCAGATTAAAAATTGACCTCCTTGGCATTAGTGAATTAGATTGGACAGATGATGGATATTTCTGGTCCAGGGACTTCAACATCTATTACTCAGGACATGAAACGTGAAAAGGACTGGAGTGGCCTTCATCCCATGTAAGAAACTGGTCTAAGCTGTGGTAAGTTTTTCAGTCATAAATGATTGTATAATGTCCATACCTCAGGATTTCTGCTGGAAGTCCCGATAGGATATGTCATTAAATATTCAGCATGTGCATAAGAATTCAAACTACCATGCTTTTCAAATACCTAAAATCATATTATAAATCCCATTCAAAAAAGAGCACCCAAGTGCTCTTGGCTAGAAAATCAACCAATGGTCTTGATATGCAGGCTAGAATAGGTGATTACAATTGCACTGGGGGACAGGGTGTGTATCCATATGTTAAATGAAGGATGAAAAGAAGATTGTTGCAGATGGAATTATACACCATACGGGTTTACACATTTTCCAGTTCCATAACCCACCTTTCTTCTTCCTGAAAAGAACCCAGGACAACCTACAAGTTTCTTCTTCATTTTACCTCACAACAACCCAGTGAAAACACATGTAACTTTTAATGAAGTGTATTCAGCATGTCATGCCTATGTGGCGAATATTTCATTTGCAACCAGAATGCAAACTGGTCCTTGCCACTGTAGTATTGTCTTGAGACTTTGGTATTATTTTATTTATTAATTGAAGTATTTATACCCCACTTTTCCCTGTCAAAACAAAAAATCATGTGTAGCACTTTGCAAAATACAAGATGCATATAAGTAACATCCTATCATTAAAATACATTATCAACAAGTTAAAAGCAACAGCAAGATGAACAACAACAATAATGAAAATCAAAAGTAGCAGTCAGCAAATAACATTACTCATAGGCAAATGTTATTTAAAAAGAATGTTCATCTGCTCAGGTAAAGAGAAAGATGATCTAATCTTGGGCATGGAGTTTCACAGATGGGTCACCATCAACAGGAAAGCCCTGTAGTGTGATGAAGCATGCAGCAAACGGGATGGCACATGCAAGAGGGACGCAACAGAAGATCTTATAGGATTCTATACCACAAAGGGTCACATGATCCTGGACCTTTACCCCAATCAAATTCTAGCAGTGCTGTTGCTGCTCCTGGTGGTAATTTCGTGTTTATACCATCCAGTGGCTGATGCTCTTTGGGTGGTTTACAACAGCACATAAAAATGATACAATGGAATACAATTGGAATACCATAGAATTTTATCAAAAGAAATATTAAAACTTTAAAAAGTTAACATACAATGAAGAATATTCAACATACCTTGAACCTGTGTACTCCACTTGTTGAAGCTTCCAAGTGATTTTAAGGAGCAGCCTTAATATATGCCCAGGTCATGCTACCGTTGTCCAATCAAGATGGAATTGATGCATATTTCAGTACAGCCAGATCTGATCATGTCAGGAATGGAAGCCTTTGGTGCACCTGCCAAAGCTGGGCAGAAAAACCCTTAGTCTTGGCTGTTACCTTGGCTTGGTCCAGGAGAACTCTGGAAGGTCAAACTACCATGTCAGGAGACTACAATTCATCCAGAAAAGGCTGATATTCCATGATTTTACTAGCAGACTTCCTAGACAATGGCACATCTGTCTTGGTTGAATTTATCTCCCAGGGTGTTTACATTGATGTTGAAACACATTCCGGGTTCCTGAAATGTGTCCCCAATTTCCTGAACGATTTAGAGTATTACCATGAGGGAAAAAACTTTATTTTTTCTGAATCATTCTCAGAGTATTTTAGAATTTCTTGGGTGCTATTTTTGAGCATAACTTATAATTGCAATACAAACAGGGGAGCTGAGAATTTGGTGAGCTCAAGGTTTGCTGATGTGTAGTTCTCTCAGTATCAGGGATTTATCAGTAGCTTATAAGTATCTTAAATCAAGTGTAATATCAGGTGTTGATATTTTATTTTTAATTGTTCTTCGCTGTATAACAGGGTTTTTTTTGGAACATGTGTTCCCTAAATTGCCTCATTTTCTGAAAACCTGCCTAAGAAATAAAAAATAATAGCACAAAATTTGTTCAGAACACAGTAATGTAATATTGGCTTGAGGATTTTCAGTTGGTCTCCCTGTGCAGCTAACCCCGATCTTTAAGATCAAGCTTTAGATTTATTACGTACACCAACAACAAATTACCTTCTTGTAAGTGTGCAAATACCTTTCCAGTTATTAAATATTTGCATATGCAGTTTGAGGAATCTCATAGGGATCCTTCATTTACTAGATTTGTTTTTTGTTCATCTAAAATGGGATTTAGAGGTTCATGATAGAATTTAGATAGTCATAATATTTCCATTTACACAACACTCTTGCTACTGATTTATTATATGAATTTCCCATTGAATTTTTATGTGACACTAGAACAACCCTGTGGGACTTGTTCAGTTCTGATTGGGTAATGTACATTTCCAATGGAGATTAAGCACAAATGAGCTTGAAATTGATTTATTATAATAAGTAAAATTGAGGTCAAAAGTCTTCCTTTGCTTTTTGAATTTTAACCAAGTCTGTCAGATGAAGGTTTCTGTAATATTTTGCCAACAATGAACAAAAGAAAATTAAGGATACATTCTCAATTACTGAAAATTAGATATGGGATATTGTTCCAATCTCGCATGATTCTGTGTGCACAAGAGAATTGTAATAAGGAATAACATCTGAACCATTACTTCCTTGCAGATATGTTGTGGTATCCAGCAAGGGTGAATTTTGCACATTCTGAATTTCCTGAGATAAGGTCTGTGACTTTGATATACTGAGTGAATGCCATGCCTGAGTATGTTAAAAACTATATTCAAATCATTTACCACATAATAGATATATCACCAAATTTCTACCAAACAGGGTAGATATATCTACCCTACCCTATTTCTGTGCAGAATATACAATGCAGCTTCCAGTTATAGATGACTCTACAGCATCTGCTTCAATATCTCCGTCAGAAAAGATTCCACTACATCTCAAGGTAGTCTGCTACATTGTTTAGAACCTCTTACATTGTTTAGAAGAAGGGGATGGCAGAGAATGAGGTGGCTAGATGGAGTCACTGAAGCAGTAGGCGTGAGCTTCAGTGGACTCTGGGGGATGGTGGAGGACTGGGGTGGGGCTGGAGAAATGTTGTCCATGGGGGTCGTGATGGGTCGGATGTGACTTTGCAACTAACAACAACTTTTAGGAGAGTTCTCCTACTGTTCAGCCAGACTCTTCTTCCCTGAAATTTCTATCCAGGTTACAATCTAGTCCTGTCTATACCGAGCTTTTTCACTGGACTTTGTTTTCTCCAACTTTCTGCTTACCCTCCTGCTAGAGTTTGTCCATGTCCTTCTTAAATATATTGCCCAGGAATGGGCACAAATTTCCTTAAGGAAGGAACTCCATAACATGTATGTCCCAATTCAAAATGTTATCTTTCTGTTCACCACCTGCCTCACCTTAATGATGAGATTGTCATGGGACACCTGAATTTAGGTCTATATGTGCCAATTCATGTTTTAAAAGTAAGTTATGGAAGATGAAACTCAAATACTTTGGCCACCTAATGAGAAGGAAGGACTCCCTGGAGAAGAGTCTGATGCTGGGGACAATAGATGGCAAAAGAAGAAGGGGACAGCAGAGGATGAGGTGGCTAGATGGAGTCACTGAGGCAGTTGGTGTGAGCTGAAGTAGAGTCCAGGGCATGGTGGAGGACAGGAGGGCCTGGAGGAATGTTGTCCATGGGGTCGTGATGGATCGGACACAACTTTGCAACTAACAACAACAAATGGAAAGAATTTTCAGAACAATACCATACTTTTATTCTTCCTTTCAATAATACTTCACAATCAATACAGACATCCATGTATGTAACAGACATGGATGGCTGGAGAAGGGGGAGGAGGCGATAGCAAAGCAAAGTCCTTAATCACCACTGTGGAATTTTAAACACTCCACAGTGAAGTTTTAAAGGATTTCAAGGGGTGTTTTTGCAACACTCACAAAAGTTAGGCCAGAAGAAGTCAAAGTAATTTAGATCCAATCTCTTTTCAAAAATGAAATGAACAGAAGTTTTATTAACAGGAAATGAAGGGGAAATTGAACTTTCATATTTCATGGTGCAATTGTGATGACAGAAAACAATATTCATTGAAAGAAAGTTTAGGTGATAGTTATTTATATATATTTTTCTGTTGTTATTCAGCTGCACCCTTTCACAATAGAGGGCAGGATATTTTCAATATTGTGGACTTGCTGGAATTTTATTGTCACAAGGAACTAAGGCTATAATAACATTTCTTAAGTCCCTTGTTCTGAACACAAGAGTTAATTGAAATCTGTCAGTGTAAATTGTGGAGTACATACTCAAGTAAATATATTTTATCAGAATGAATTACATATTTGCTTTGTGTGTATAGCACATGGAAGTAAACCATCTAGAATTTAGCTGGCAAACATATGCCTCTCACTGGGAAACAACCTGTCTTATTTCTGGTTAAACGTGCACTGAATTTTAGCCTTAGGATGCATTACTATATTTACTTACCTGTGAGAAAACCTTATTGAATTTAATATCTGAGCAAGCATATGTAGGTTTAGGCTGCGTTCTAAAAGTGACCAAGCAAAGGTAATATACAATATCTTATGGGATGTGGCATAAAGCCACAATATCTTTGATGTGGCATTGCATTTTTCCAAGAAATTTCAAGTTTTACACAATCTGTCTGGATCTCCCCCACAAAAACTGAAAGATGTTGAGATTGTTATGCTGCATGTCTCCATCTGTGTTTTCTTTTGTTGCCCCTCCACCAAATCAGCATCCTGAGGAATAGATGGGTAGAGTCTGGATTAGGATTTTCTTTTTTCTTTTTTATACAACTTTTTATTAACTTTCAAAACAATACTAAAACATCCATTACCACAAACATCGAAAATACTGAGTCAGCCACTTATTACACATCTTTTAACATTCTGTGATCATTTCAAATCCATTTAAAAAGTCTGGGGGAAAAAGAAACCTTTTTGGAACTAAGCCAGGTCCCATTTCTCCAGCCATTAATAAACAAAAGTCCCAAATTTGATAGAAGTCACTATCTTCTTTCTCCTTCTGCGATAGGATCAGTTCATCCATTTCTTACAAAGTCCTGTTTTTCATATTAGAAGAAAGACTCTCCATGTTTTGTAAAAGTCAGTATCTTCTTGATATCTTCAGTTATTTATTGGCTTTGCTAATTTTGTTTCATTATCTGCAATTTCAAACTTTTTAAGCTTTCCACATAGCTGTTGTATTTCCTGCATACTCTGTTCTGTTTTAATTGGAACAGTAATTTTTCCCTCCAGCACGAAAGAAGTATCAGTTTTATCAAAACTCTTTTTCTGTTCAGTTAAAAAGGTTCCTTCTTTTCTCAAAAACATTTCTTGAGATGATTTTATATCTGATATTAATTGCATAATTGTTAATAAAGATTCTTGTATGGATGCCATGGTCAGTCCAAATAATCCAAATAACACAAGCAGTCAAAGAGTTGGCAAATTGCCAGATACTTTGGCAGTGGTCCCAAAAACGCAGGAGAGAAAATGAAGATTCCTTCCTCCACCTCTCCCTTCCCCTTCGTCTTCTCAATCAAAGTTTCGTGCTTCTATCTAGTTGCACTGTATAGATTTGATAAAATTAAACCCTAGAGACGTTCGTGAAAGAGCTTACTTTCAACTTACACAAGAGTCACAAACTCTCTCTGATCTCAGCCGCCGCCTAATGATCCAGAGGGTTCTCCATTTCTTCGTGTCAAATAATAAACGGGGCTTTCCCACGGGTATTGTTGCAGAAGAATGATAAAATAAAAAATATTTACTCAGCAGTTCCAATGCTTATATGGCTTATAAAAATTCTACGCTAATCTTTAAGATGCCAAGAACTGGCAGAGGCTAAACACCTCCTATGTTACTCAGTTGAGAACACCTGAATTGTTCCTAGCTGATATGGAATCGCCATCCCAGATCCAGCCAAAAACATGCCAAGGTAATCTGTCTTCACCCCGACAGGGCTTAGCTGAGTCTCCCATGACTCACTACTGAGTAATAACAGCGTGTTAGCAGAGATAGCTAATCATGTCTATGTTTCAATGACGTTGAAACAACATGTTTCAACGTCATCTTGGAATCGCCAGGATTTTCCTCGCAGAAGTAGTTTCACTGCCCCACATCTTCCAGGAAGTGGAGAAGAGCCTGTCTGCATACTGGCAGCCTCTGAAACCGGGGAAAGAGGAATCTTTAAAATTCATGGCAAGGGGTATGGTGTGTTGTGTTCAGCTTGTGAAGAGGCATCAACCACCTCAGTCTCTTTGTTTCCCCTGCTTATTTGTCTCCTTCCTAACGTCTCCTTCCTTATATGCCTTCATGCCCCTTAAGATCTATGGGAGAAGATCTATGGGAGAAGTTCCCTTCTCTGGGAACCCTCTCTAAGAGAGGTAAAAAGGTCATCAACTCAGAGTAGGGTCTTCTCTGCTGTGGTGCCCAGACTCTGGAATGTACTCCTCAGAGAGGTACGCCTGGTGCCAAGTTTATACTCTTCAGTGCCAGGCCAAAACCTTTTTATTTAAACAGTACTTTAAACTCTAATAGTTTTTTAGTTTAGTTCTGTTTGGTTTATTGCTTTGTTCTGTTTTATTATTGATATTGTTGTTTAATTGTCCTTTTAAAAATTGTAAGCCATCCTGAGATCTTGTATAATAGGACGGCATACAAAACTTTTAATAAATAAATAATAAATAAATCTGGGGAAACAATGCAACTACCAAGAAAGGGATTACAAGCTTTTCCTCAAAAGTACTGCCAGATTGTGCTGCCTTGTGCTGGACCAGGTCCCTGGAGTTAAAGCAGTGATGCTGGAGATGAAGCTATGTTCCTTAACATCTGCCCAGTAATTGTTATTTGGGTGGGGGGCTAAGTAGAAGACAATGTGCTGTGAAGAAGGATAAACCCCACTTCCTTCACCATTGTCTGAAACAACATTGCTCACCCAGCCAAGGGAGACTGTTCAGCAGTGAGTGAAAGACAGAGACACACAAAATCATGTTTTGTGTCACATCTCATGTTGTCCTTAACTGAAGGCTGAAGCAATACTGGGATGCAGGAACTTACTTTGGGAATGCCAGTGGTCTAGCATGCAGAATGACTTCTTTGCAATTGCTGTGTCCCAAAGACTTTTCTTAGTGACCACCAAGTGGCCACCCTTCTACTGTGCTTTCAGTTAACACATTATCTTATTGGAAGCTAGCATTTCTGTGGAATAAACTTCTGCTGGTCACTCTTTCATTTATTACATTTCTGTGCCTCTGTCAGGAAATCCTGCAATTGCAGAATGGAAGAATGCATGCTTGGATCTATGCAGAAGACACCATGTTTGAACCTCAGCAGTTTATTGACACACCCAGGAGCCCTCTCAGCAGCGCATGAGCAGCAGAGCAGCAGAGGCAAAGGCTGGGAGAGAGCTCTGAGTGGCCAGGGGACTGGTGAAGGCAAGGCAGGAGCTGGGCAGGGGAGCAGAGGGCCAGGAGCAGCAGAGAGGAAGGGGACGGGGCCAGAGGGGCCAGGAGTAAGCAGACAGGTGGCGACACCGGCCTGAGGGACTGATAAGGCATCATCCCTTTTCTGCGTCCCTTAGCTGTGGCCTGGGCTGTCCCTTCCCTGGGAAGCAGAAGTTGTTGTTCTCTTTCCTTTCCTTTCCTTTCCTTTCCTTTCCTTTCCTTTCCTTTCCTTTCCTTTCCTTTCCTTTCCTTTCCTTTCCTTTCCGTCTGTCTTTCTTTTTTGGTTTTGGTTTTGGTTTTGGTTTTGGTTTTGTTTTGGTTTCGTGCTGTGCTGTGCTTTGCTTTGTTTTTCCTCCAATTTAAATTTAAGTTTATTTTATAAATTTAAGTTTATTTTATCCTTCTGTGTAAGTGCAAGTGGGTTTTTGTCTGGGAGAACTCGGTGAGTGAGAGGATCTGCAGGACAAACACGGCAGGGGACCAAGGTAAGGTCTCGGAAGGGTTACAGATGGCAGGCCAGGAGATGGCCTTGGCGGGAGTCACGGGTGTTGCTGTCCGCTGCGAGAGCTGTGACATGTTCGCCCTTCTCCCCCAGGAGAGGCAGGGATACACTTGCCCTCGGTGCAAGATGGTGACACTGCTAGAAGAGGAGGTAAGGTGCCGGAGGGCCAAGAGACATCTTAAGGCCCCCCGAGAGCAGCCCCCCTCTGGACAGAGGGTTGAGAGAAAGACAACGGGAGAAGCAGCAATGGAGACATGGAAGTATGTCACCCACAGGAGGAGGAGGCCAGCACTGCCTCCTCCTTCTCCTGGCACCAATCTGAAGCTGGGAAACAAGTTCTCTCCACTTGGGGAGGCTGGGGCTGATGAGACCTCGGGGGACCAGCAGGACCCCCAGCCTGGGACATCAGGAGGCAAGGGGGCCACTGCAGGAGAGGCGAGGGCCAGGGCACAGCAGCCCAACACCACCAGGAAGACATGGCGGAGGGGAATTGTTGCTGGGGACCTCCTGCTGAGGGACACTGAGGCGGTGGTTTGCTGCCTGGGAGGCACACGCATCCGGCATGTGAAGGACAGAGTGGAACATCTTGTTCATTCCAGGGGTCACCAGCCGCTCCTGGTGATCCATATGGGCACAAATGATGTGGCCAGGCAGGGTGTGGTTGGGATCATCAGGGACTTCGAGGCCTTGGGCAAGAAACTCAGGGAGCTGAAGGCCCAAGTGGCCTTCTCGTCCATCTTACCGGCCCGGGAATTAGAGACAAGAGGGCCTCCGAGGTGAACGACTGGCTTAGGGTGTGATGCCAGAATGAACGCTTCAGGTTCCTCGACCACAGCACTCGTTTTCTTGCCAATGGACTTCTGGCAAGGGAGGGGTTACACTTCACAAGGATGGGGAAAAGGTCCTTTGGAGATGCTCTAGCAAGCTTCGTCCGGAAGACTTTAGACTGAGCAGGGGGGGGGGGGTTCAGGCCCTCCAGAAACATGTCTGCACTGGCAAAGTGTGGGGAGAGGATCAGGGCTCTGGGAGCAGGGTTTTAGAGATACTGCAGGGACTGACAGGACTCCTACAGAGAGGGCCAGGTACCAGGGAGGATGGGAGGAAGGAGGATGCTGGGCACTCCAAGGAAAGGAAGCGGTGGGAAGGAGTTGAGGTGCATGTACACCAATGCTAGGAGCATGGGTAATAAGCAGGAAGAGCTTGTAGCTCTCCTGGGAAAAGGAGGGTATGACCTGGTGGGAATCACAGAAACCTGGTGGGATGAAAGGCAAGTCTGGAATGTGAACATAGAAGGGTATCACCTTTTCAGAAAGGACAGGAAGGGAAAGAGAGGTGGGGGCGTGGCTTTATATGTCAGGGAAGGGATAGGATGCAGTGAGATAGAATGCAGCACAGATGGGGATTCGGTAGAGGAAGTCTGGGTGTAACTTAGGGGTTTTGACAGGGAAAGAGACCTGACAGTGGGGGTATGTTATCGCCCTCCAGGTCAACTTGAGACCCTGGATGGTGTCCTGATAGGGCAGATTCTAAGGATATCTCTGTGGAGGACATAGTAATTCTGGGAGATTTCAATCTCCCGGATATTACTTGGGAGACACACTTGGCGGTGACAGCCAGGCAGGTCACATTGCTTCCTAGAAGCTATAGAGGGAGGGTTTTTCACACAGAGGGTCCGAGAGGCGACGAGTGAGGGAAACATCCTTGACTTGGTCTTGACCAATAGGGAGGAGCTGATAGATGAAGTACAGATTAGGGGAGCTCTGGATGTGAGTGATCACTCCTTCCTTTGCTTTGAGATCAGGGGACTGGGAATGTGCAGCAGGGCGAGCACTAGAAGCTGGGACTTCAAGAGGGCCAACTTTGGCCAACTGAAGGCCAGACTGGGGAAAGTCTCCTGGGATAGGTTACTGGAGGGTAAGCAAGTTGAGGAGGGGTAGATAGCACTCAAAAGGGAGGTTTTGGAGGCGCAAGCCTTGACGATACCTCTAGTCAGTAAGGTAGGGAGGCAGAGGAGAGTGCCGCCATGGATGCGAAAGGAGGTGGTTAGAGGGATTAGATGAAAGAGGAACCTTCGTAGGAAATGGGTACTGGGGCAAATAGACAAAAGGGTATACCGGGGGGAGGAGGCCCGTTGCAGAAGGATTCTTCACAAGGCTAAGGCTGATTACGAGCTGAGACTTGCCAAGAATATCAAGAGCAACAAAAAGGGCTTCTTTCAGCATGTAAATAGGAAAAGGAAGGGGAGACAAGTGGAGGCTAAATAAGAAGGAAGGAGATCCAGTGACTGATATGAGGGAACAGGCACAGATGCTAAATGACTATTTTGCCTCTGTGTTCTCCCCAAAGCAGGATGGGGGATATCCGCATAGGAGATTAGATGAGGCTGGGGACTTAGGGGCACAGATTAGAGTCAACCCCCTTGAAGTCGAGGGGCTCCTCAGAGCATTGGACATTACAACGATGCCAGGCCCTGGCAGGTAACACTCGAGAGTACTTAGAGAGTTGGCAGGGGTTCTCTCACGCCCGCTGGCCTCCATTATTGAGGCCTCGTGGATAACGGGTGACGTTCCAGAGGACTGGATGGTGGCATCAGTGGTCCCAATTTTCAAAAAGGGTAGTAGAAGGGACATGGGGAATTACAGACCTGTTAGCCTTATGTCCATTGTAGGAAAAACAATGCAAAGGCTCATAATAGAGAGAGATCTAGTGATGCTAGATAGGGAAGGGATGCTGACAGCCTCACAACACGGCTTCCACAAAAACAGGTCCTGCCAGACAAACCTTGTGGAATTCTATCACAAGGTTTCGAGATGGCTAGATGGAGGGGATGCAGTGGATGTGGTATACCTGGATTTCAGCAAGGCCTTTGACAAAGTGCCCCATGATATCCTGCTGGAGAAACTGAGGAGTTTTGGGATACATCAAAGCACTGTCCGGTGGATTAGGGCATGGTTGACTGACCAAAAGCAGAAGGTAACCATTAGTGAGGAATCATCAGGATGGCGGCCAGTGGCAAGCAGGGTCCCCCAGGGCTATGTCCTGGGGTCAATCCTGTTTAATCTTTTCATTAACAACATGGAAGAAGTGGTGAACAGTCTGCTCATCAAATTCGCAGACGACACTAAAACTGGAGCAGTGGTCACAGCTGAGGAGCAGGTACTCCAGATCCAAAAGGATCTGGACAGACCATGGAAGTGGGCTGGAGACAACAGGCTGGTGTTCAATGTGGATAAGTGCAAGGTCTTGCACTTGGGGCATAGGAATAGCTGTCATAAGTACAGGTTAGTGACAAGTGGCTGGAGAGCAGCACTTGTGAAAGGGACCTCGGGGTACTGGTTGACCGCAGGCTAAACATGAGTCAGGAGTGTGATGCGGTGGTCAAGAGGGCGAACGCCACCCTTGGTTGCATAGCCAGAAGTGTGGCTTCTAGATCAAGAGAGGTATTATTACCACTCTATATGACTCTGGTGCACCCACAACTGGAGTATTGTGCTCAGTTTTGGGCCCCTCATTACAGAAAGGATGTAGCCAGGTTAGAGTCAGTGCAGTGTAGGGCCACAGGGTTGATGGCCGGTTTGCACGGTATGGGGTATGAGGTGAGACTGAGGGAACTGGGTCTCTTCAGCTTGGAGAAGAGGAGACTCAGAGGGGATCTGTTGGCGACATGCAGGTATGTGAGGGGATGTCACATGGAGATGGGTAGAGACCTGTTCTCCCCTGCAGAGGAAGGCAGGACATGCTCCAAAGGAGCAAAGCTCAGGGAGCCAAGGTTCCATTTGGATGCCAGGAAGCACTTCCTGACAGTCAGGACCCCGAGGGTATGGAATGGGCTTCCATGAGAGGTCGTTGAGGCCCCATCGGTGTTGGTGTTCAAGGATAGCCTGGAAATGCACATGGTGGGCATGTCATGAGCGGAGACGGCTGGTGTTGGAGGTCAGACTAGATGGCCCGGGAGGTCCCTTCTGACTCTCTCTGTTTCTATGTTAAGCGTGTGTTGTCATGGCACTTCAATTATCATTTTTTCTGAGTTCATTAAGGTTTTCTTTCTTGACTTCCAGGATGTTTGTTTGGCTCCAGTTACCCTTTATCTTCTTTATAATTGAGAATTCAAGTATCGTACAGTCACTTTCCCCCAGAATTCCCATGGCTGTTATTTTGTCCACCAGGCCATCCCTGTTAGTTTTCATTAAGTAGAGGATAACTGATTCTCACATACATTCCTCTACTTTGTGCTGGAGAAAGTTGTTGGCAACACATGTCAGGAATCTCTTGGAGGGGCCATGCTTGGCAGATAGTTTGTCTCCCAGCATTATATCAGGGAAATTGAAGTCCCCCATGATGGCTGCATCATTCTTCTTGGAAATGCTGGAAATCTGCTTTTTGAAAGTTTCATCCTTGCCCCCTTTTTGATTGGGTGGATGGTAATATATGCCATTAACTATGTTCTTCTTTTTGCTCCCTTTACATTTGGCCAGATCCTTCCCATGGGACTACTAAGCATTTCTGTGCAGATATAAGTGTCTCTCACATATAGTGCAACTCCACCTCCCTTTTTGGCCTTTCTATTTTTCTTGAACAGGTTGTCATCAATTGTAGAGTTCCAGTCAAGGGAGTCATCCCACCAAGTTTCCGTTATTCCTATAAGATCATAATTGCTCAAGTTATTGTTACAGTTACTGTTATTGTTCATCATTTCTATATCCATTTTTTCTTTGCAAAGAATCAAAGGTGGCTTGGCCCTTTACTTCTTTATTCTGTCCTAAGAAGAAGCCTGGCATGTAAATTTTGGTGAGAGTCAGTAACTGACCATTTCATGGTTAAATGGGGATTAGAACTAAATTTCAGCCACTACATCGCAGTGACTCTGCCATAAGTAGAATATACAGGATTGTCTGCATTGTCTTTAGCTAGCAATCCCTCAAGACATAAAGTACATCAGAAAAGTATGTGCAGGAACAATTATGCAATATAGAGAGAACTAGCCACTTATTTTAGTTGTGAAGCTGACCATTATTTGTTGCATAGAAAAATAAAAGTGACTCAGGAATTGTTGTTGCTGAAAATTAAGCTAATAAATAATATTTGAAAATGATTATTTATTTATTTATTTATGAAATTTGTATGCTGTCCAATTCCCAGCATCTCTGAACAGATAATCCCCTCTACTACTTCAGCAATCCAGAAATTAAAGCGAAAGCAATATTCCAAAGGTAAAAAATGAGAGATGTTAGAAATTCTACATAAAAAGCATCTGAATATTGTAATTACAAGATATACAAACACAGCATTTTAGAAATTACAGTTTTGTACACTGCAACAAATATTCACTCCTTTCCTTTCCAAAACTACTATTAGCAATATTTTATTATTTATTAGATTTCTATTCCACCTTTTTTTCTTTTTAAAAACCTCAAAATAGCTTACATCATTCTCTTCCTGCTGCTCTCATTCTTATCCCCACAATAGCAACTCCATGAAGTTGGTTGGCCTGAAAGTCTGTGATTGGCCTAAAGTCATCCAGGTGGCTGTACTGCTATGGGGGACTAGAAACCAGACTGCCTGATTCCCAGCTAGCACACCAAGGACACCACACATGCCTTCAGGGAAACTGTGACCAATCCCTCTTTGAAGGAGGAGTTCACAACCTCCTGAGGTTCAGGTGTGTATCTGCTCCTTAGATTTCTTGATCAGGCAAGACTGGCAAGGGTCAGGAAAGCAGGCTGTAGACCCAACCTGACCAAGCACCTTTCTCACTTCCTCAGGCCGCAATAGCTGAAATGTATTTTGCAAAGTGGAGCCAGATGGTGCTCTGGATGCCTCATCCAATGGAACTGAGCTATCTGTGGTGTCCAACTCATAATGAATCTGAGAGACTTTATGCTTGCAGTATCATGCAGATTTGTCACATAATGCTTCCAAGGGTTCAGTGGGATCTCTTTTTGGGCCAGGCCCCAAAGCACTTGAAAAACAACACTAAAAGATACTGCAAGATCCACTCAAGTGGACCAGAAACCTATTGAGGGGGATTACATCCCTATGGACCACAGCCACCCTCCCTCCCTGGCCCTTGATGTAATGTTGGTGCTCCACTGAGTGCCGGGGGTGGGGGGACACACCTGGAAGAGGGTCTCTCCCCTGTCCCCTGCACCAAGGTTTTGGTGATACAGGCCAGGTCAGTCCCTCATCAGGATTAAATGGCAGATGAGAGAGGTCCTACCATGTGCTGACCTGGCATTCAGCAGCAGCACCAAAAGGTCCAAGGGCCGTTGCCAGGAATTGTCCAGTTGGGAGAGAGGCCAGAAGAGGAGACAGCAATGAGACATCTGTCACCTCTTCTCCTTTGCTGCCTTGTCTACCCCCTAACTCCGTGTCCCCCCCTCCCAATACAACCATGATGGGAATAGCCTCATTCTTCACTGTACAATCCAGGTGAATGTTGAATCAGCACAAAGGTTAGAGCTGTGTACCAGTGGCTGCCAAGAAGAGAAAGGAGAGGCAGAGGCAGAATCCTGCCTGCAACCTGTCCCCTATTCCTTCCCATTAGTTTCCTTCCTTTTTCTCCCTTCACACTCTGATTACCTTTCCGTATCTTTTTCCTCTTCACCTTCTGCTTCCTACTTCCTTCCACCTTTCTCAACAACTTCTCTTTCCTTCTACTCTACTTCCTTTACCTTCATCTCCTTCTATTTCTTCCAACTCCCCTTATAAATAAATACATAAGTAAGTAAGTAAGGGTAGGAGAGAAGAATCCTGTCTCTGAGTGGCACTGAGCAGGCACCAAGTGCGTACAGAATGGGCAATGCCCTGTGGTTTCACCCTTCAGCAGCTGCCCAAAGGCACCACCACCCTTTAAGCAGCTGGCTAAATAGGGCCCATGACGAGGGTTCCACCCATGGGTGCCCCCTGCTTCCGTCTCCACTCCATGCTGGTGAGGAGGTCCACAGCCTGGTTCCTTTCCCAAAGCAGGCCTGAACCAGATGAAGGAAGCAGAGGTACAGGGTGGCAGTGACGGTGGCGGCAGCATCTGCAGGACAGGTCAGTCGGCAGGCTGCCATCTGGGGGTTCCAGGGTTGAGGGGTGGCCAAAATGGAGCAGGCCACCTAAGTAGGCCACATTAACAGAGTAATGCATAATATCTGCTTTTGATTGAATCACAGAATTAAGATCCAAATACTAATTCTTTTCCTGCTTTTCTGCCACACAACCTGTAGTTGGCACTGTGGTGTACCAGAATAACCCAACTACACAAGTCTTTCTTACTACTACTTTTCTTTTATGAATGATACAATCTTTCCTCCCGCTCTCCCTAAAATAGAAAGTATGTCTAAATGGACTCAAAAGTGAATGGTTTCATTATCACCTAAAGTGCCTATAAACAACCCAGAGTAGGGAATGACAACTGCACAGATAAAGCTTTGCATAGAAAAGCTCCAAATAAAATAACTGACAGTAAGTAGAAAACATTGGCATACCTTTTGTGCTGGCTTCATAAGTGCCCACAGGTGATTGTATTGCTTTGCTTGGCTCCTGCAAAAGTAAGATACATGCTCATTAAAAGCACTGCAAGTTCCTGCCCTGTGATTTTGAAGCTTCGTTCTGTAATAGATCCACTCTTCAGGAAATATTTCTAATCAGCTGCAACAGTCACTGGGAAATATTCTAATTAGCTAGCTGATGGAACAGACTTTTAAACGTGTGTATATGAGTACACTAGATGAAAGTCTTGCAGGCTAATTCTACATAACTGCATTTTGTAATGAATTAAAATGTCTACAAAAAATAACTGTTTTGTTTAAACAAGAACTGGGTCTGTTTAGAAGTCTGTCCATGTGATTCCCTTTCAAAAAATGTGTGCTTTAAATAGGACCTATGTTTGATGAGCCAATCTGAATTGCACAAACCTTGCTCCAACCCCATTCTCCTTGATAGCTTATACTGATTAAAATTACTCAGAATAGCACAATTTCCTGAAACATTACCAAGGTGAGGGCCCAGTAATGACTGTGACAAGAGATGCTGGTGCACCTCTTTCTCCTGAAACCCTGTCATTACTATTAAATTCATGAAGTCCATCAGATGAATGTTAACACTGAGATAGGACGGGGTTTGTTAATTGTGCGCCATGAAATAATTCTGTATATATCTTCTCAAAGGAAAGCAAGAAAAACCACTGCCTTGCTTAAATCTTCTTCCTGCAAACGCAAGCTTTCTGGCAAACTATTTAGTGTCACTGCACCCACCATGTGCCAATGACAGCATAACCAAAAGAGCATGGAACACTTACAGGGTTTTTTCAGGTGCACCATGACACTCTTCTTTTGAGAGGTGCATTGCGCATGGGCAATCTGCCTGAGCTCACAGGTTAGTGGAAAGCAGGCTCAACAGTACATGTGGGGGGATTGTTCCTTGTCCACTTATCATTCTGCAGATCTATTTGCTTTCTCTGCCCTCCCTTTTCTTTTTCTTTATACGCCCCTTCCCGTGCTGCAGGCTGCCAAGGGAAGACCAGGTTTCTGTTACCAGAACTATGGACTTGACAGATGCAGAAAGATTTGGAAATTAAGTGGAGGACTGCATGTGGCCCTTGTCCATAGATTATCCAGCCCTAGTCTATGAAGTGAACTAGAAAATAAGAACTGACAGGGCCATTTAGCTTGGAAAGGGGAAGCTGCCCCAAGTCTCAAACCAATCAAGGAGCAGCAGTATTCAGATCTAGACATTCTTGTTCAGAAATGTGTGGTTAGCACTAAGAAATGAAAATCAGCACACCAAAGGTCCCACTTTATCCTTTTTTCTGTTTGTCACATGCAAGGGTAGGAAATTTGGATTCCCAGAATCATAGAATCATAGAACTGAATTGTTGGAAGGGGCCAGAGGGCCATGGTGCAGGACTCCCAAGTTAAAGCAACCCCGCTCAGTGCAGGACTCCCAAGTTAAAGCAACCCTGACATGTGGCTGCCTGGTTGCCTCCTGAAGGCCTCTAGTGTGGAGGGCCCACAACTTCCCCAGGCCATCGATTCCATTGCCATACTGCTGTAACAGTCAGGACGTTTTTCCAGATATCTAGCCAGAATCAGGCTTCCTGCAACTTGAGCCTGTTCTTCCATACTCAGCACCACGGGATAACGGAGAAGAGATCCTGGCCTGTCTCTTTGTGACAGCCTTTCAAATACTTGTAGAGTGCTATCATATCACTCCTCAGTCTTCTTGAAGCTAAATGTGTCGAGTTCTTTCAATAAGTCTCTCCACATAAGGCTTTCTTTCCCGTACCTGGATCGTCCTTGCTGTCCTCCTCTAAGCCATATCTAGCTTGTCAGCATCTTTCTTAAACTGTGGTGCCCACAACTGGACACAGGACTCCAGATGAGGCCCAACCAGTGCAAAGCAAAGGGGACTTGGTACTTCACATGATTTGGAAGTGATACGTCTATTACTGCAACCTACAATAGCATTTGCACTTTTCGCAGTCACACCACATTGTTGACTTATATCCAGCTTGTGATCTACAACAATTCCAAATTCCTACACACATTATAAGAACAGTAAGAAGAACTAGAAAGAGGCCAATAGGGATTGGTTTATGGAAATTAGGGGAAACAGTCTCACACCACTTGAGTGGTCCTACTTTTTACCACCACAGTTCTTACTTCACGTTTAGGTGACAGTTGAAGCCTGAGCAAAATGGATCTAGATAAAATAGCCTGATAAAACTTGATCAAAATGGATCTAGATAGTCTGTGTTATTCAAGAGTGCCTGGAGCTGTTCAGACACTGCCCACTCAAGCACCTTGCCCGGGAAGGGGACTTTGGCTCCTGACCCATAGTTATTAGCATCCTCTGGGTCCAGGTTCAGCTTTTTCAGGAGTGGCTTAATCTTTTAGAGAGGGTGGCACCACTCCCTCTCTCAAGGAGGCATTCATAGCCTTGTGGAACCAGGTAGAAATTGCTATAAGGAACCATGAGGGGCAAGGGCAAGCACACAAGTAGTGGGCCAGACTTGACCAGGCCCCTCGTCCACATTCTCAGTCCTCAGTAACTGAAGCAGATCCAATTAACTGGACCAGATGGGGTTCTGGATGCCTCTGCTAGTGCAACCACATCAATTGTGTTTTCCAACTCATGCTGAATCTGAGCAATCTGTATCTTCAATGTGCTGTGCAACTTCATCACAGTGAAGGCTCTGAAATGTCTTTTTCTGCCATGTATCACCAGAAAAACACTGCAGGATGGCGCTGAGAAGACACAAAGCTGGTGAAAAAGAATTGCTTCCATGCCACCATCTCCACCACAGAGTAAGCTCAATAACAAGCTGCTTCTAACCCATGTTCAGGTGGATTCAGCATGAGACTCGATGGCCTAGGAGGCCCCTTCTGACTTGCTATGTTTCCTCCACTTGTGCTCTAGCCATCACCCCTCTTGCTGCATTGCCCGCAACTCAGGTGTGTACCAAGGAGCTGTTTGGGCCTGGCTCAGGGGAAGAGGGCAGTTAAGAACATTGCGTCAACTGCCTGAGCCATCTCTGGATTCCACAGAGTGACAACAGGAATACCAGCCAGAGTCATCTGGAAACAATCAGGATTCCTCAGCCTCCAGGAGTGCACCATTTTAAGAAGTCCCCCACCCTTACTGAGGGGGAAGGAAGCTGAAGATCTAAACTCAGATCTGACCATGACAAAGGGGGATGATGTTACAGCCCTCCCCCCTCCATTTCCGGAATATCCTCCTCCTGCCTAGTCAAGAAAGTCAGATCAAGTCTCTGTCCTTTTTACATCCTTGTACACCTTGTATAATTAAAATTTACATGGTAAAAAACCAGAAAAGCGAACCACCAGCTGATCAATATCAATTGTTGTAAGAGTGCTTCTTCCCACAGTAGCCCTGAAGCAGCCAGCAAATAGGCACCAAATGGGCAATGCCCTTCTGGCCACTGCCCAAGCCTGCTGCCTTGGTCTTCATACCACAGGTAGGGTGCTGGCCCTGCCTCCAGAGCACAGTTGCACCTCTCTAGCCAGGGGCAGGCAGCCACTCCACAGGGAGGGTGGGCAAGCAGGGCAGGGAAAGCAGTCCTCTCTGTGAAGATAACATGGGAAAATGTACCCATCTACATCTTTCCTAGATGTTTCTCCTGCTTAATCCAAATCCTCACAATGCAGCAGTTTCTTTGAATGTGTCTTAATCTTTTGGCAATGCAGCTTCTTGCCCTTTGACTTTCAACACAACTTCTTCCATTCCTGGACTCTGGTCCTCAGCAACATTTTCCCTCTTGGTGTTTTCTTTCTGATTTCTAGCTCTCTTGCTGCCAGTTCCTCAGCTTCATCCCAACTTCCCCTTTCATCTTCTTAGCCAATTAGAAGAGAACTTGTATTTACAGAGTTTCTGTTTCCCATAGTAATTGCAATTCTCAACTCCCCAACCCTCACCACAATATTCTGTGGACATTACGTGAACCTCAGGAGCCTTTAACCTCCATGTAACCCAGTATCTAAATGGAAGGAAACAGTTCTATAAATAAAGTAGTCCACTCCTATAAATAAAAATGGCTTAGCTTTCATTCCTTCATGGTATGCTGTGTGTGTCAAATGGTCGATGCACAATGTAGCCGCAGCTGCAGCAAAACAAGAAGCTGGGTTTTATTGTACGTTTATAACCAGTTTCCAGTATTTCATATAGTACTGGATCTCCTTGGCATCCTAGCTGTCAATCTGCTTGTCTTCCAAAAGAGAAAGAGTGGAAGGCAATCCTGCTCCTTCTTTTCAATGTTTGTCACTTCTTCCATACCTGAGAAAGTAAGCATTCTTGAAGAAATCAGCTGCAGAAGGGAAAAGTGTGTGTGTGTGTGAGAGCTGGGTGCTTTAGGCCATGGTCCTCTGCAGGCTGTGGGCCTCAGAAGTAGCTAATACCTGGGACCAGCTCTGAATCAACTGTGAAAGTGATTTTGGCTTCTGAAGTAGGCGTATTTTGGCTTCCTCTGACTCTCCTGGTGCCCAGTACTGTGGTCTTACTCTTAACTGGGGCACACGAAGGCTACTACCTTTTACAAATCAATTATAACAAGATTGGATTTTCCTTCAGCAGCACTATTGTGCCATTGAGTGTGGCCCTGACTGAAAACCAGTGTGTTGCAGTGGCTACAGAACTGAACACAACACTTCAGCTACAGGGTGGTATAGAAAAGAAACAAGCAAGCAAATGGGGACTCAGGATATCTGGATTCTGGTCCCTACTCAGCCATGAAGCTTACTGAGTGGCTGTAGACCAATATCTGGCTCATAGGCTGCTGTGGGGGGAAAATGAAGAAGAGGAAGACTGTGTAAGTTGCCTTGGGTTTCTTCCGGGAAATCAAAACAGATGGACACAAATGCAATAATAAAAAATAGAAAAAATAGCATTTATATTCTTAGAGGGTGGAGGGAATACTTTTGGACTTAGAAATACAGAGTATTTGCTATCAACAAAAAAAACAAAATCCCCAATATTTTATTCATGTGGATTTCAGAATGCAAGCTGAATAACTTTATTGCTTCTAGTGCATGTGCATCACGGTCTTGTTCATGCCCCATTTTAAGAGTCAGTTATAATTTCAAATTAAGTTCCAAAACCAAAATGTGTTTTCTTCCACCCAGTAAACTTTTACTTTAAAGCAAAATACTTTCCATTTGTGAACACAATTGAAGGTTAAGAGTGGAACCAATAAAATCAAATTAGTTTTTCATCTTTTAATAACAGAGATTAACCCTCAAAGGTAAGGAAGCACTTATTGGTAAAGGTAAGAATTCATTACATATGGCCCTTTTCAATCCAAATCTAAAATATCATTCTGAAATAGTAGCTTTGCTTATGAGTATAAGATGGGGAAAAAACTGCTCTCTTCCCCATTCATATTGCTCTTCTCATAACAATTCCAAAAATGTTTATGTTTAGTCCAATGCATATCCTTTAAAGTTTCAGAGATGAAAACAGGAGGATGCTTGGATTACTTTGCCTGCACCCCATTACACATTGCAGGATGGTTCCACTGCTTAGCTTGATTTGCTTAGCTTAAAAAAGTTTGTAGTGTGTTGCTTAAAAGCCAAAACGGGAATGGTTCTTTGGTTTAAGCATATATTAAAAATATGTTATCGGGGATTTGTGTTTGAACAACAGGAAGGAGCTTAAAAATTTGAAATGCACTTCTTGTACATGGCATGTCATCCGAAGTGCAATGTTATGCGCAACTGTGTTCAATGGCACTTAGTTTCCTAGAACATGTGCACTAACCTACATGTGTACAATCAACATTCTGCTGTCCATGCACTTACTCTGATATTTAATTTTAGAGACTGAGGTGACAAACTAAGCCCTGCTAGCAACTCACCCAAACACAGTTTTAACAAGGTATTTCCAGAAGGCAAAACAAAACAAAAGATGGGCAATGAATTTCCTAGAAAAGGATCCTTACAGCGGGGACTGTCCCTGGTAACAGAGATAGATAGAATGTATGGTTGATTGCCTTCTAAATAAAAGCCATACTTCTAAATGTATGAACTGTGCAACAAATATATAAAGTGAAAATTATATGTTATAACCTTTCCAAAACCTGCCTTGTACTATTAACAAAGCCTTAGGTGATGGGAAAAGCACTATCTGTGCCAAAAATGTGTATTGAATACTTTCATGCATTGATGGTACATCCAAGCTGATTGGACATGAGATTTCCAAGGGGCACTCTGCAGATCCCTAAAATAAATCTTTGGAAAGCTTTAGAAAGAAAACTTTTTGATCTATTTGCAAATTAGGGAAATGTAAAAGAATGTGAAGTAGTCAGAGTTACATTGAAAATATACCACATTGTGCAACAAAGGGATACCCCTAGAGAATTCAATGCAGTTCCCATTGGCTTGCCACTGATTGCACACTTGAATAGCAGTCTGATTATAAAGGATGCAAATTATAGTTATTTATTGTGTGGAGTTCAGTTGCTGTGGGGCCATCAAAGATGGATGAAAAGAACCTAAGCTTTAATTTTTATTTTTGGTAGTCATCTGCAGCATTTGAATTGTTCAGTCTTGCAGCTTACATGGTCATAGAAACAGCATTAAATTATTGCTTAGTACTGTCATATTTTTAGATTATAAAGGAACAAGAACCTACTCCATTGAGTGCTTTGTAAGGCTTCCCCTCCCCATTGTTTTATTATACAAATTCATTCACCTTTTAAAATATACAATATATTAAGTCAAGAGCTTAAAACATTCCACTGGAAAGATACAGTCAAGGGAGATCCAGGAATCATCATCATCATCATCATCATCATCATCAGTGGAGATCCAAGCATCTCATTTAAAACATTCTCACAATAAATAGCTCATTTGGAATGTGCATGCATTCTGAATTTGTTATTACACAAGCGGTTCTTTGTCAGGCTCAATGCTGTATTATTTATGCATCTAATAAGAATTTCAAACTATGCAACAAGAAACACAAAATCAAGTCTGCATCACTAGGAAACAAAGTGTTTCTGCCATGAATGACAGGAAACAGATGGGATACATCATGGTGGCAAACTCATCCCAACCTAGATTCCTTAGGAAGCATTCACTGTAAACCATACAAGTTTTCTCCACATATTCTAGAAGAATCTTATTTTTTCTAGTCCCCAGTCCCCACACAGACTTCATTTATATCCTAACTTTTCTCCAAGGAGCTCAGAGATGGCAGACGTCTTCCTCTCTGCACATGTGCATACTTAGATCACCACCACCACAGTTTTAACATCTTGCTGGTGCACTGAAATATTCAGCAGCCATCCATCCCCATGCATTGACATTCCAGGAGGTGCACTATGCCAGTACAAAACAGTAAGTTTTATCTGAGATAATATCCTGAATTTCTATTGTTCTCCTAAAGGAAAGCAAGATTGACACCAAACCTGTGTTATTTTCAGCACCAAATTAATATGTGCCTCTTTGTTCAAGCATTTAGAGAAGGAAATGGAATAAAATTGACAGTCTAAGGGTTGCATGGGGTAAAGCTAGGACTTGCAGGACATCTTTTTATGTCTAAACATGCACAGAATTATATCCTAAATTCATTATAGACTGATTGGGGTTTTGTTTGTTTGTTTTTTATGTGCTGGTATTTTGCTTTTGTAATTATTTTTATAATTTTATGTACACCACTCTGAGATTGCTTCTGGAAACAAACAACATACTTCTTAAAGTGTGTGTGTGTGTGTGTGTGTGTGAGAGAGAGAGAGAGAGAGAGAGAGAGAGAGAGAGAGAGAGAGAGAGAGAGAGAGAGAGAGAGAGAGAGAGAGTATTCCTTACAAAAACTTAGGAGATAGGCTAGGCTGAAAGATAGTAAGTGGCTCATGAACTCTCACTGAACTCACGGCCAGATGGAGACTTGACCTGGGCCTCCCCACTCCTAGCTTTACTTGCAATATACCAGACAGGCTACCAAAATGCAGATAATCCTTTGCATGTACAGTTGTACATGTGGGGTTCCCTTTACACTTTACAATGAATGAGCGTCATTTGAGAGTGTCATATGCTACCTATATGAGTCAGTGATCTGATGCTAATTGGCTTGATCCATAACCTGCTTGATTTAATCAAGGCCCAACCATTCCACCCTGTTGCAACTTGACAAGTCTGGCTTCATCTGCCTGACTCTGGCTTCCTGTTCCTGGGTTGGAGACTTTTTGAACCCAAATGATTGTAACTCCACGTGAAAACTCATGGCTGCCTCATTCCTCATAAACCATTTGCAAGTCATCTTGCTTTGATTTCCTGTTTGGTGGAACTGTAATATGCAGGATTCTCAGCTCTGTCTTCAGAATTTAAAAGCATTGGAATTCTCGCAAACCCTGTTTTCCCACCCATTTCCTAGTATTCATGAGCCTCCAGATGGTGAACTCATTTGCAGAAAAATTTGTCTTGTAAGGCTTGTCACCAACTGTGTTATGTAAACCACTGAAGTGTTTCAAAAGCATCCATTTACATGCATTTTGTTACATCTGCAAACATCAGAGCTTTTAAAATCTTTTTTTTATTATTGACAAGTTGAAGTCGAGGATGTGAAAAGCAGCAGGTACAGAAAGATTCACTTATACATAATAAAAAAGTATCTAAAGAAATGTAGAGTTAGGCCTATCACTAGCCAGAGTGCAGCAGCTGCTTTGGCCAGCAGAGAGGGGCTGAGGGGCTGGAGAACAGAGCTCTCGTGTGCTAGTCCTGAGTCCCCTGTTGACTTCAGGCATGATATAGGATGCTGTCCCATTTCCAGTGTTCCTGGAAGATTCCATTGCTAAACCATGTGGCCCCTTTCTATGAAAGGGTATGTGCTTGCATGCATTAAAGGGAGCCATGATTGGGCACAGGTTGAGGACTCACATCTCTGAAGAGACAACTGACAAGAGTCCCTTGGACCTTCTCATCTTTGCAGCCTGCTTGTTCACTAACTTCTTGGTCCAGAATCATAAAATAATGAAAGTATAGAGGAGGTGGAGTAGATACAGCTGCATCCTGGGTCAATGGCTCACTGCCTGCCAAACAAGTGAGTGTTAGTAAGGACAAGAAAGAGGATGCCCTTAAGAGGACAAACACTTAAATGAGCAAACAAGCATAAAAAAAAACTAATAACAAGGGGAAGCTCTCATGAACTGAGCCAGACCATCCAGCTAGCCAGCCCACCCCGTGCTTTTGGTGCCGATGGGAAGCATCTCTCTATGGTTCCACCAGGATTCTTCTCCAGCCCAACCTGGGAAGGCGGAGGGTTCTGTCTGGGAATTTTATATGCAGGAAACAAGTCCTTTGCTCCCTGGCTTTGATGTCCCTTTGATACCATTGGTAAACCAAAGGGAAGAGAAGGAAGATTTAAAAATTCTATCTTGTCTGTGTGTGTGTTTGTGGAGGGGTTTGTTGTTTTTTCAGGGTAAGGGTAATGATTTGACCCCCCCACAAAAAAAGAAAAGAAAAGAGATTGGGGGGGGGGAGAAAGAGGATAAATATTGAAATATAGCAGAGAAGATTTTAAAAAAATAAAAATAAAAGAATTCTCAGAGTTCAAATGCTCAAGGATAAAGGAGAACTTCCCAAGGCATCAGTGAAAATGACTGATGGAAAACTGAGGATACGGGCAGAAGCTCCTCCCATTTATAACAGACACTTGAATTCAGAGGTGGGAAGGAGAGAAATTGGTATCTACTGAAAGCTTCCTGTAGTAGATCAGCAATGGTCTCTGAGTCCCCAGTGTTTAACAAATAGCAATACTAAAATGGGTTTTCCTTCATCTTTCTACACTATGTTGCTCTAATTACAAAGGTTTAGACAAGAACCCCAGGGACTTTCTTGAGAGCTCACTTATGGTTTGAAAACAATGTGGACACTTAAAATATGCTTAGAAGTACCCTATTCCTGAATGCTAAAAGTATGTCTGTCTTCTTACCCTTACACCACCCATAAACCTGGTGCCAGTTGGTGGAACTTGAGATTGCATGGGTGAAACCAATAGATCCTGGAAGTATGAAGTTTGCTTTCTGCTCTATTTACCCCTCGCTGAAGAGCAACATTTATGTATAGATTGTAAGAGAGAAGTTGTTTTATAGGAATATTATTACTACAAATAATACATTATTTTTTATTGTTATTATCTGTAGGCTGATCTGGAAATGCGAAATGAGTGGATGATGGCATGAACTGTGGACATTCTAAAATCTCTGAAAGTAGTTAGTTGTTTATGGAGGGTGGGATAGAGAAAAAAGAACAGAAGGAAATCTGTGTTCATGAGTAGGGTTTGAGGAAACAACACTGAAGCAGAGAATAACAGCAGGGCGCTTATGCCTGGGTTTATGAAGACAAGCTGCAGCCCAAAAGATATAACTGAAGGTTATGAAAAAAGATGATATTTAACTGAGCTTAAATGTTGGTCTAGCTGTATAAGATTATGGAGGCATCTGTGTTTCCTTTAATTTTTAACAAAAGTCTCCAGGGAAAAAAAGGGCAAATTTGTGCATGCATTTCATATACTCAAACATCTGTGCATGGACTTCTTTTTGAGAGAGCCTTTCAACAAATAGCAATACCACTAGCAAAGTATTACACAACTGCTAACCTTATGAAACTACACTCTTAGTAGAATTTTCTTGATGCTTCAGAGAGATAGACATTTCAAAAGGAACAGTGCATTTTTATAAGTGCTCCATTTTTTAATTTCTGCCTAGAATCTGTTATAAAGAAAGATACAAAGTTCACACAGGGCCGAAGTTGATCTAGCCCTGGGGAGGAGGAAGTTGATTGGCAAAGCTATGATATCTGAATCTGTAATTATTGTGAAGAATGTAGAGAGAGATCTATATCTACAAAGAAAGAAGCATTTGGGAATCCAATACCGAACACAGTGTGAAATCGTATATGAACATTAATCAGAAGAAATTCTGAGGCATGCATCCAGCAACACTCTACTGGAATTGATATACAATGTGAACGCAGATCCCTTTGAATACAAACAAATTTGAGTCAATTCAGCACCTCAGAAATTTCTAAGCCCTGCCATTCTTCCTCCTGGGATTGCATGCTGTGTTTATTGAATCATGACGAAAATCCATTGAAGTGCAATGTCATAAATTCCATTTTATTTGAGCTAAATTGAAATACTTCCTTCTATTTCCAGAATATAGAAATCATATTTTCAGTGGTCAAAAGGTTTGGCTAAAATAATTGCTGATTTATTTTATCTATTGGTTAATGATATTTATATTCTTCTTTTCTTCCAGAGAATATACTGTACCATTTTAGAACAGAATGCAGAATGTAGCGCACCATATACCGTACCTTTGTGTGTGTGTAATTTCCTATCAAGATGCTTAAAAGAGTGAGATCTGCTTAACTTTAGCCCTGTTGCTACATTCTATGCTTCTGGTACAGATAGGCTCAAGAACACACTGAACTTCACCTCAAATGGTAGGCATGCTTTCTAAACTCGGCAAGTCTTGATATCAGATTGAAATCTGACAAGGATAATAATTTCTGGCATCCTTCGCTTCTTATTGTAAATTTCATCTATTTGATATATTTCACCTATTTCATCTTTAATCTTCCAGGAGAACTTCTAGCTGGAGGACTTTTCTTGGCCTTGGTTTTTGCCTCCCCCAGCAACCTCCAGTGCAATGAAGCTCTATGGAGCAGGTGGTGGTCTTTGGCAGTGGGTGGGAGGCTTTGATGGTGGTGAAAGGGATGGGTGGACAGATGCTATGTCAGCAGGGGCGGCTTGGCAGGATGGCAGTGTGGGGAAGGCAGGGGGCTGCAGCAGGAGCCCTTTTGCAGTATTATATCAAGGGCCACTGGGTCTGCTGCTCGCCCCTGTTCCCACTTCTTCTCTGTGATAGTTCCAGAGTCTCATATAAAGACTGTTTGTTCTACCATCTCTTCAGAGACAGAAAAAAGCCTTTTAATTGCTAAGATTCATTTGGGAACTTCTCCCATCATCATCATCATCATCATCATCACCATCATCATCATCATCATCATCATCATCATCACCACAAGAGTTCTTCAAAATGTTTTCACTTTTTAAAACTCTATTAAGAATGTCAAATCACATCACTTTTCTACATAGTCACCTTCCTTTGTGATGCATTTTCCCAACATCATACCAAATTTTTAATGCCATCAACAAAACATATATAAAATATATAAACTTTTTAAAGACCATTATTATTATTATTTCCTTTCATGGCCTGGTTAAGCTCTTATTCACTAAGGCATTTGGCAGCATTTGAGAGAGTTTTAAGGAAGTTCTGGTTTCTGCTTCTTGTTGGTTGTTTAAAATTGTTTAAATAAACCTTTCCCGATGAATAAAATGTATAATGGGTTTTAATGGTTTTAATGGTTTGTGAACTGCCCAGAGAATTTTGCCTGTTTGGTGTGCTCGGAATGTCCCAATAAATCTTTTTAGAGAAAGGTTACTTGTGTGTGTCTTTTTGTGGATATTAAATTGGGCAGCAGTGTCTCTGCATCTCTTCTCCAGAGAGGATTAGATCTTTCAGCCAGGCTCCCTGGGCAAACTGGCAGTGCTGCGGTTCCATTATTCATCTGTTTCTTCCAAAGGCTTGGGCTCACCATCCAGGAAAGGTGGCCACTGCAAGGTTACAAAATAAATCCTCTCTGAAATGCTTGCGTGTGGCTCTTGTTATCAGCTCCAGCAGCTCGCTGCATTCCTCAGCTTCCCTGTTATGACATCGAAACATTAGAAACATAGAAACAGAGCGAGTCAGAAGGGGCCACCCAGGCCATCTAGTCTGACTTCCGGCACCAGCCGGTTCCACTCTGGACATGCCCACCATGTGCACGTACAGCCTATCCTTGAATACCCGCACCGGTGGGGCCTCAACGACCTCTCGTGGAAGCCCATTCCACACCCTTCTGGTCCTGACTGTCAGGAAGTGCTTCCTGGCATCCAAATGGAACCTTGGCTCCCTGAGCTTTGCTGCATTGGAGTGCATCCTGCCTTCCTTTGCAGGGGAGAACAGGTCTCTACCCATCTCCGTGTGACACCCCCTCACATACCTGTATGTCGCCAACATATCCCCTCTGAGTCTCTTCTTCTCCAGGCTGAAGAGACCCTGTTCCCTCAGTCTTGCCTCATACCCCATCCCCTGCAAACCGGCCACCAACCTTGTGGCCCTACGCTGCACTGACTCTAACCTGGCTATATCCTTTCTGTAATGAGGGGCCCAAAACTGAACACAATACTCCAGTAGCGGGTGCACCAGAGTTATATAGAGTGGTAGTAATACCTCTCTTGATCTAGAAGCCACACTTCTGGCTATGCAACCAAGAGTGGCATTCGCCCTCTTGACCACCGCATCACACTGCTGACTCATGTTTAGCCTGCAGTCAACCAGTACCCCAAGGTCCCTTTCACAAGTGCTGCTCTCCAGCCACTTGTCACCTAACCTGCACTTATGACAGCTATTCCTATGTCCCAAGTGCAAGACCTTGCACTTATCCACATTGAACACCATCCTGTTGTCTCCTGCCCACTTCCATAGTCTGTCCAGATCCTTTTGGATCTGGAGTACCTGCTCCTCAGTTGTGGCCACTGCTCCAGTTTTAGTGTCGTCTGCGAATTTAATCAGCAGAATGTTCACCCCTTCTTCCACATCGTTAATGAAAAGATTAAACAGAATTGGCCCCAAGACAGAGCCCTGGGGGACCCCACTTGTCACTGGCCACTATCCCAATGATTCCTCACTAATGGTTACCTTCTGCTTTTGGTCAGTCAACCATGCCCTAATCCACCGGACAGTGCTTTGATGTCTCCCAAAACTCCTCAGTTTCTCCACCAGGATATCATGGGGCACTTTGTCAAAGGCCTTGCTGAAATCCAGGTATACCACATCCACTGCATCCCCTCCATCTAGCCATCTTGAAACCTTGTGATAGAATTCCACAAGGTTTGTCTGGCAGGACCTGTTTTTGTGGAAGCTGCGTTGTGAGGCTGTCAGCATCCCTTCCCTATCTAGCATCACTAGATCTCTCTCTATTATGAGCCTTTGCATTGTTTTTCCTACAATGGACATAAGGCTAACAGGTCTGTAATTCCCCATGTCCCTTCTACTACCCTTTTTGAAAATTGGGACCACTGATGCCACCCTCCAGTCCTCTGGAACTTCACCCATTCTCCCCAAGTTCTCAAAAATGGAGGCCAGAGGGTGTGAGAGAACCCCTGCTAACTCTCTAAGTACTCTCAGGTGTAACCTGTAAGGGCCTGGTGCCTTTGTAATGTCCAATGCCCTGAGGAGCCCCCTGACTTCAAGGGGGATGACTCTAATATGTGCCCCTAAGTCCCCAGCCTCATCTAATCTATGTGGATATCCCCCGTCCTGCTTTGGGGAGAACACAGAGGCAAAATAGTCATTTAACATCTGTGCCTGTTCCCTCACATCAGTCACTGGATCTCCTTCCTCCTTATTTAGTGGTCCCACCACTTGCCTCCCCTTCCTTTTCCTAATTACATGCTGATAGAAGCCCTTTTTGTTGCTCTTGATATTCTTGGCAAGTCTCAGCTTGTAATCAGCCTTAGCCTTGCGAAGAATTCTTCTGCAACGGGCCTCCTCCCCTGGGTATACCCTTTTGTCTATTTCCCCCAGTACCCATTTCCTATGGAGGTTCCTCTTTTGTCTAATCCCTCTAACCACCTCCTTTCGCATCCATGGCGGCACTCTCCTCTGCCTCCCCACCTTACTGACTAGAGGTATCGTCAAGGCTTGCACCTTCAAAACCTCCCTTTTGAGTGCTATCCACCCCTCCTCAACTCACTTACCGTATTTTTTGCTCTATAAGACTCACTTTTTCCCCCCTCAAAAGTAAGGGGAAATGTCTGTGCGTCTTATAGAGCGAATATGTGTGTGCAGTAGGTCTGTCAGATGTGCAGCCCATGGGGAAGTGATGGGGAATGTGCCTGGGATTATGTGCCCATTTGATTCAGAATATTTTTTTTCTTGTTTTCCTCCTCTAAAAACTAGGTGCGTCTTATGGTCAGGTGCGTCTTATAGAGCGAAAAATACGGTACCTTCCAGTAACCTATCCCAGGACACTTTCCCCAGTCTGGCCTTCAGTTGGCCAAAGTTGGCCCTCTTGAAGTCCCAGTTTCTACTGCTCGCCCTGCTGCACGTCCCCAGTCCCCTGATCTCAAAGCAAAGGATGGAGTGATCACTCGCATCCAGAGCTCCCCTAATCTGTACTTCATCTATCAACTCCTCCCTATTGGTCAAGACCAAGTGAAGAATGTTTCCCCCTCTCATTGCCTCTCGGACCCTCTGTGTGAAAAACCCTCCCTCTATAGCTTCTAGAAAGCGATGTGACCTGGCTGTCACCTCCGAGTGAGTCTTCCATAATTGAAATCTCCCATAATTACTGTGTCTCTCCCCCGAGATATCCTTAGAATCTGGTCTGTCAGGGCATCATCCAGGGTCTCAAGTTGACCTGGTGGGCGATAACATACCCCCACTGTCAGGTCTCTTTCCCTGTCAAAACCCCTAAGTTTCACCCAGACTGCCTCTACCAAATTCCCATCAGTGCTGCATTCTGTCTCACTGCATCCTATTCCTTCCCTGACATATAAAGCCACTCCCCCACCTCTCTTTCCCTTCCTGTCCTTTCTAAAAAGGTGATACCCTTCTATGTTCACATTCCAGACTTGCCTTTCATCCCACCAAGTTTCTGTGATTCCCACAAGGTCATACCCTCCTTTTCCCAGGAGAGCTACAAGCTCTTCCTGCTTATTATGCATGCTCCTAGCATTGGTGTACATGCACCTCAACTCCTTCCCACTGCTTCCTTTCCATGGAGTTCCCAGCCTCCTCCTTCCTCCCATCCTCCCTTATACCTGGCCCCTCTCAGTAGGTCCCTGCAGTACCTCTAAAACCCTGCTCCCAGAGCCCTGCACCTCTCCCCACATTTGTCCAGTGCAGACATGTTTCTGGGGGGCCTGAACCCCCCCCCAGCTCAGTCTAAAGTCTTCGGGATGAAGCTCACTAGAGCATCTCCAAAGGACCTTTTCCCCATTCTTGTGAAGTGTAACCCCTCCCTTGCCAGAAGTCCATTGGCAAGAAACTGAGTGTTGTGGTTGAGGAACCCGAAGCATTCCTTCTGGCACCACACCCTAAGCCAGTCGTTCACCTTGGAGACCCTCCTGTCCCTTCCTGTCCCAAATCCCCGGACCGGTAAATTAAACAAGAAGGCCACTTGGGCCTTTAGCTCCCTGAGTTTCTTCCCCAAGGCCTTGAAATCCCTGGTGATCCTGACCACACCCTGCCTGGCCACGTCATTTGTGCTGACATGGATCACCAGGAGTGGCTGGTGACCCCTGGAGCGAACAAGACGCTCCACTCTGTCCTTCACATGCTGGATGCGTGCGCCCAGCAGGCAGCAAACCTCCCTTGTCTCCAGTTTGGGGCGGCACACTGCCACCTCAGTGCCCCTCAGCAGGGAGTCCCCAACAACCATCACCCGCCGCCGTACCTTCCCGGTGCTGGTGGGCAGCCGTGCCCTGGCCCTCGCTTCTCCTGCAGCAGCACCCTTGCTGCCTGATGTCCCAGGCTGGGGGTCCTGCTGGTCCCCCGAGGCCTCATCAGTCCCAGCATCCCCAAGCAGAGAGAACCTGTTTCCCAGCTCCAGATTGGTGCCAGGAGAAGGAGGAGGCCGTGCTGGCCTCTTCCTCCTGTGGGTGACATACCTCCAAGTCTCCGCAGCTGCTCCTCCCGTGGTCTCTCCCTGAACCCTCTGTCCAGAGGGGGGCTGCTCTGGGGGGGCCTGGAGAGCTCTCTTGGCCCTCAGGCACCTCACCTCTCCTTCTAGCAGGGTCACCATCTTGCACCGAGGGCAAGTGTATCCCTGCTTCTCCAGGGAGAGAAGGGTGAACATGTCGCAGCTCTCGCAGTGGACAGCAACACCCGTGACTCCCGCCAAGGCCATCTCCTTGTCTGCCATCGGTATCCCTTCTGAGACCTTATCTTGGTCCCCTGCCTTGTCTGTCATGCAGTTCTTCTCATTCGCCCAGTTCTCCCAGACAAAAACTATTAGGTGGAATCCAAAATTGGCTGATAAATCAGACACAAAGAGTGCTCATCAATGGCACCTTCTCAAATTGGATGGACGTAACTAGTGTGGCACCACAGGGTTCAGTCCTGGATCCAGTGCTCTTCAACATCTTTATTAATTATTTTGATGAGGAAGTACAAGGAAAGCTAATCAAATTTGCAGATGATACAAAACTGGGTGGGATAGCAAACACCCTAGAAGACAGAAAAAATCCAGGGCAATCTTGATAAATTTTGAACACTGGGCTCAAAGCAACAGAATGAGATTCAAGAAGAACAAGTGCCAAGTCCTCCACCTGGGAAAAAGAAACCAAAGGAATTGATACAAGATGGGGAATACATGGCTCAACAGAACTGAAAAAGAAAAAGATTTTGGAGTAATTGTGAACAATAGGCTAAAAATGAGCCAATAATACCATGCAGCCACCAAAAGGGCTAATGATCTTTCGGGATGCATTAACAGAAGTATTACTTCCAATTCATGAGAAGTAGTAGTTCCTCTATATTCCTTACTAGTCAGGCCTCACCTGGAATATTGTGTCCAGTTCTGGGCACCAAGATATAAGACAAATGCAGAATAATTAGCAAGGGTCCAGAGGAGGGCAATGAAAAGGAACTGGGCATGATCTTCCTTGAGTAGAGAAGATTGAGTGGGGACATGATATCCCTTTAGAAGTACCTCAAGGCTGTCACAAAGAGGAAGGTCAAGATCTCTTCTTGCTGATACCAGAGTGCAGGAAACAGAAGAATCAATTCGAGTTGTGACAACCCAGATTCAGGCTGGACATCAGGAAAAGCTTCCCTCACTGTCAGAACAAGACGACAGTGGAACCAGCTGCCTAGAGAGGTGGTGGGCTCTCCCATAGTTATAGACATTCTCTAGTATTCTGTGATTCTATGATTCTAACAATAACAATAACAGACAGGACTATTTGTTACTATTTTGTCTTTGCCAAGATAATGCAGCAGAACCAGCAAGGAATTGAGCAGCAGTGCTGGAAAAGGTGTCAGCCCCAGTAAGGCAGACACACAAATTCTGTCATGTTAGCCAATCTTCCCTTGTTTAACGCATCATAGGAAGTATAAGATGTCCTTCAAATGACCACCGCAAACTCTGGAAAGATGCCAGTTTTTGGAAGTTTTCTCAGCATGAAAAAGAAAGCGGATCAGAGTGGGTGGTGGGAGCAGAGAATCTTCTGCTATCTCACTGTGTGGTAAAGACAAAAGAGTTTTGGAAAAGCAGAATTGGTCCAGATGTGTTTGCTCAGATAAATTTCAATTCTCACCTAACATTCAAACTGATGAAATGTGCCAGCTCTTACAGGTCTGGTTTTTAGAACTGTTCTCATTATAGAAACAGTTCTAAATTTTGTATACTAGGATATTACAATGAATTGGAATCTATTTGTATTTATTGTCATCTATTATAGTCCCTGTGTATACAAATGGCTGTGAACCACCCGGAGAGCTTCAGGTATTGAGTGGTTTTAAATAATAAACAAATAAAGGAAAACTGTCCAAAAACTAGTTTTTCTTCATTTTCCCTTTGTCTACATCAGACAGCAGCATCATCAGCATCAGCATCTCTATACTGGGCAATAGCTAAAGACTTCTGGTGGTTCAAAATGATTCACAAACACATCACATGCAATACATCATAAAATACAGGCAACAATATAAACAAAACAAAGTTGACGATGAAGATGAAAGGCATATGAGAGTGCCACGTCATAGGGGTACTGATGCTTGATACTCAAGTATCAAGTATCCCCCAGGGACCATGGCCATACAAGTGGGAGCAGAACCACTGCAGTGCATTTACCCCCTGCTCCACACTCAGAGAGTCACCCCAGAAGCATTCTATGATCAGTGGCTATTGAAAGCTGTGAGAGATCCAGGAATACCACCAGTGTCACACTCCCCATGCATGTCTCACAGCACAGTCATCATACAGCAAGATCAGAGCTGTTTCTGTGCCAAAACCAGGCCTGAACTTCAGTTGAACTGGATCAATTTCATCATTTTTGACACACAGTGAAGTGAAGTGACAATTTTGTTGTTTAACTTTGAAAGCTGAGTATATTTTATAGATCAAGGTTTATCATATCATCAATGGCCTTCTCATCTTGTTTCCGCTGCTGCTAATAATAGTCCAATAGGATTATTAAAGTTTTTCCTGATGTGTCTGTTTCACCACAGTAGTGCATATTCAAAATAAATACTTATATCACATATCCATTATAATTAAAATGACCCTTCAGTGATTTTGTTTAGGAAAAACTGGTAGTATTTGTTTTCTAAGAATTTAAAGATAAAATGGAAAATAAGTAATAATATATTCTGCAGCCAGCATTAGGGTAACTCTTCAATAATTAGGAAGGGAGGGAGGGAGGGATAGAGAAAACATGACAAAAGAAATAATTTCAATAGCAATTTAATGACTTAGTGGATGGAGGACTTAGTGAGTGCTTAAATGAGATCAAAACAGGGTCCAGGTGAGGGTCCCCTGGGAACAAAATTAAAAATGGGGTGCCACCACTGAAAATGCCCTTTCTGTAATTTCCATCTGTTTCACCTTAAGAAGCTGGAGACTCCTGGGGGACCATCTTTTGAAAACTTCTGTGCTCAAGACAGATTGTTGTGGAAAATAGGTGCCAAACTGTATAGAGTTTTTAAGTACTTCATGATTGGAAGTGGTGGACTGGGCACTGAAGAGCATTTTAGAAATGTCAAGATATGATTAACAACACCTAACCCAACTTAGCAGCCTAATGGCTGTGGTTTGAACTAGCTGCATCTTCCATCTACTGTGTTCAAGGGCAAGTACACAGAGAACATATTACAGTAAATAATAACAACTGTATAAGCATGAATAACTGTAAAAGCATGAATAACTGTGGCCTAATTTCTATTGAGGAAGAAATGCAAGCTGGTGCATCAGCTTTAGCTAGTGAATGGTGTTCCAATTAACTGAAGCCACATTTGATTTAAGTAACAAAGCTGGATGAATGACTCACATAACCCTTCATATATTTAACGACGCTTTTTATCTTTGGAAAATATCCTTACATTGGATGGCACAGAACCCTTCCCCCAAATTTGTACAACTGTTTTCATGGGCTAAGTAGAAAGAAAAAGAGGCTGGCCCAAGGTTATCCACTGAGGTTCATGGATGATGGAAGATTCTAAGTATGGTATCTCCACTCATATCCCAGGCCCCTAACAGCTCTTTAGACCAAGCTGGGTGAAACCTCCCAGTTACAGTAACTATACTGAACAAGAGAGGCTCAAACAGCTCCTGCTTCTGCCAGCAAGCTGATTTTTTGTTTGTTTGTTTGTTCAAAACGGGCTCATTTTGATTGCTGCATTTATGTGCTGAGTTTTTGAAAAGCATGCCAACTTTCTACCAATTGATTATAGAATGGAAATGAGTATTTTCTGCAAAAACTGCATTTGAAAGTGTTCATATTTTGAACAAAGGCATTCCTCTTAGAATTTGGGGCTGGCAAAATTTGGAATATTTGTGAAGTACATTTAATTCTTGCGCATCAACTACTCAGTTCCTTTTTGAGAGACCTTTTTGAAATCCTAAATATGCTGTAGTGGAGTTCCCTGCAAGACAGATGAGAGAGAAATGATTTTTTTAAAAAAAATTGAAGATGTTTTTCCTCATTATGCATTTAAATAGAGATGGCTGAATCAATTTATTTTCTTCCCCTGGCATATTAGCATATGTCATCTAGTAAGTTCATTCAGTTCCATAATCAATGACCACATCACACTGTTTCCTGTTGCTTCAAATTATGCCGAGTGGCTAGGATAAAGTAAAGATTAAAGTTTCACTAATCTACAAACATTTTTATCTGCATGGAAATGTGCCTACGAATTTGTATTTCAGTACATAGTTTAACAAGTTTTGTTTTTCTAAAAATGCTTATATTTAAATGTAGCTTGATATTTTTGTTTAAATGGATTTAATACCTGCACAGTCTTCTGGTAGAATTAGAGGAAAACATTAAGTTGATTTGCCACAAGATAAATAAATATGGAAAAATGTCACACTTAGCAAATAACTAAAGAAACTGTGTTTTTAGTTCCCTTGTGTGAGGGATAACTAAGTTATATTCAATTAATACATTCTGGAAAAACATGCTAAAAGCACTTCTCAGTAGTAAAACCAGACATGTCTGCTTTTACTGAATTTGACTCTTATTCTGCATAACACAATGGTGGTTTTTCTGTCTTGCTGACTCCAATACACATGCACATCCCAATTAAACTTGGCCATATTTAAGTACTGTACTTTCATAAACACTCTTAATGTATTCATATCATGTTAGTTGTATTACATTCCTGCCTTTCATACTTTCATACTTGAATAGGAGCCAGAATTAGTCACAGTTAGAGTAGACCCATTAAATCAATCATGATTTCATTGGGTCCTTTTAAATCATGACTAAGTCTGCAACCTTGTAACACTGTATACCACTCCATAAGTATTAACACTTGCCTTAACACTAAGAAATCAAGTTCATCCTTGGTTCCTCTACTATTGGAAGTGAAACAGGTGGTGACTCAAGACAGGCCCTTTCCAGTAGTGGTACTAGTCCTGCAGAATAGTCTCCTCAGAAGGGCTACCTGGGTTCTACCCCAGGTCCTACTGTTGCATAATTTGGTGCCAGGTGAAACCCTTTACACGATGATGTAGGCCTTTAAAATCTCAGTTTTTGTCTGAGCTACTTTATGCTGCATTAACAATGCAATTGTCATTTTATTACATTTTGATATATTTTCATATATTTTGCAAGCAGCTCTTGGAATATTGGAAGCTGGCTTCTGTAAACTATTTCTAAGGTGTCTCCATCTTCATTTCAAGGGAAGCTCTCACTGACCAAAGTACCTACCTTGAAAATGCAAACAGCAGCTTTTGAGAAACAACCTGTATTGGGACCAGTGAGAAAACAGAAAGAGTTAAACCTGGGAAAAAGCCACTGGGGTCAACATCCAGGGAATGGCCCAGCATGGGCCCCTGGAGGGTGGCCTGTTTACCCAACATTGATGCAAGTAAGTCAAGGCAGCATGCAGCCTTCTGTCCTTTGAGTGGACTTCCATTTGCTTCTTTTGCTTCTTTTTGCCCCCCCACCCCCCCACGCCACCCTTTTCTTTTCTTTTCTTTTCTTTTCTTTTCTTTTCTTTTCTTTTCTTTTCTTTGGCAGAGATGTTTGTGCAAACTGAAGTCACAATTTGCACAATAAACAAAGAGAGCGAGCGAGCTGCAATTTATATGCATTATCTCCATATTTTGCAAAAATTACACAAACAGTGACCTTATTCATACAAGCACGCCTCATTTAAAAAATAAATACACAAGTTAACCCATGTTAAAAGCAGAGGTGGCATAAATAAAGGCTTTGCCCTTGAGTCAGCAAAGTGTGCCAGAGTTACCTGAGTACAAGTGGGTTGAGTTCTCCAGGGTCTCCTGTTCGTAGTTACTCCCTGTCCTCACTCCCTGCAACCCCGTAATCGTAAGGCTGCTCAGACCTATCAAAGCTGTTCTTTATAGAACATGAAGTATGCCTCTTAGTGAGCAACCCTGTACATCCTGCAGCTATGCTGGGAGATGCTAGACTTTTTCCTGTCTAAAAGCACAATCCTCTGGCTGTGGTACGGAGGTTAGAGGGTTATAAGACTTTCTAAGAAGCTTGCTCTGAGACTGGAGCTGGGATTTCAAGCTTGGAGTGCTTTCTCCCTTTCCTGCAGCTGACATGGAAAAATTGTGCTGGCCGTGGCTCCAGGGTCATAAGAGCAACCTTGAAAATGGGCTTTTGGGTGTGGAGAGCAATGAAAACAGACTCTGCCAACACATGAACTATCCTGGTGGCATTTAACACCCCTTCCTACCTGTTTTGTATGGCAGGAGGAATGCAGAGGGCACTGGCAGACAACCTTATTGGATTGCACCTTAATTATAAGAAAGCATCCTGAGGCTGTCTTCTCTGAGGACAAAAGGCTTTCTAAGTGAAATCTTTGTTATGCTAAATCTGACCAACCAGGCTGGCATTGCGATATGAAACAGGGGTATTGCAGAGGTTAAAAAACAAAACCAAAAGAAGTTTCATAGAATAGTAGTGTTGGAAGGGGCCAGAAGGCCATTGGGTCCAACCCCCTGCTAAATTACACCATCCAAACACTTTTTGAATGTCTCTAGCAAGGAAGAGCCCACAACTTCCCCACGTAATAGGCTCCATTGTCATACAGCTCTGACAGCAAAGAGATTCTTCTTGGTGTCTAGTCTAGATCTGATTTCCTTTAACTTAAGTCCATTATTCTGTGACTTGCACTCTAGAATGAATGAGAAGAGATCTGGTTCTTCCTTTTTGTTACAGCCTTTCAGGAACTTGTAGAGTGCTATCATAATCCCCCTCAGTCTTCTCTTCCTCAAGCTGAACATGCCTAGTTTTCCCAATCTTTCCTTATAGGGCTTTGTTTCCAGTCTCTGGATCATCCTTGTTGCTTTCCTCTGAACTATCTCCAGCTTGTCAGAATCTTTCTTACACTATGGTGCTCAGAACTCAACACAGTACTGCAAGTGAGGTCCAACTGGTGCTGAGTGTAGTGGAATTATTTACAGTGGTACCTTGGATCACGAACACCTCAGTTCACGACCAAATCGGGGAGCGATCAGAAATTCCAGAAAAAAATTACCTCAATTTGCGAACTCTACATTGAGTGACAACCACGATCACAGCCATGTTGCTGCATGAACATGATTGTGATCATGGCCATCTTCCCTGAATGAGTGCAAGTGCGAGTGCAAGTGCGAGTGCAAAAGCAGAATCACGATCACTACCATCTTCCCTGCCTGAGCTCGATTGTGACTGTGGCCATCTCTCCACCCCTGCTCACAAGCGCTATTGCATGATTATCATTTGGACTCTCCTCCAAACAATAACCTCCCCACCCCCGCCACTACGGTTAGTGTTCTCTACTGTACTGTACTTTGTTACTTTGTTTCAAATTTTTGTGATTAAAAAAATATTTACAGAATGGATTAAACTTATTTACATTGAACCTTATGGGGAAATTTGGCTTGACTCGTGACCAATTTGGGTCATGACCAGAGTCGTGGGATGGATTAAGTTCATGAGCCAAGGTACCACGAATATTGTTAGAATATTGTTCATAAGGGAAAGACATTTTAAGATAGGAAGATGATTCCGAATTGAATACTTCTCCTTTCTTCCATACCAAAAAAGACTTATTTCTACTTTTGAGGTGAATTGTGGATGTTGCTTATGGGCTAATGGCCCAGAATGTCTGACATACCTAAATTGGCCTGCCCTCTGAACCCGATGACCTATGATTGGACTATTGATATTAAGTCTGGTCCCTCCCATCTCAGCTTGCTCACTAGAATTTCCCTCTGAACTTTGAAGTGTTCAATTCTCAGTGACTGCCTGGCTTATCTATGAACATATTGGCCTTGGCATTTCAGCTGTGACTTCTACCCACTCCAGCCCCTTCACATCTACATTAGAATTCAAGTCAACAAACTTTAAACCTGTGCCATAGGAGAAGTAGGCCCAATTCCTTCAGGGATTGCATTAATGACATATCTAGTTTGGTCTCAAAAATGGATTTTTAAATGCATTCATGTCAATTGACTAGAAGCCATAATTAGGAATGGAACAGCATTCTTGAATGTTAAATAGCAGTTAATCCTCTAGGCCACAAGCATTTACACTAAATAGAATCATCAACTCATCGAATCATAGCATAGTAGAGTTGGAAGGGGCCAAGGAGGCCATTAGGTCCAACCACCTGCTGTTGCAGGACACCTTGTTACACCATCCCACACAGAAGGCTGTCCAGTTTCTTTTTGAATGTCTCCAGTGTGGAAGAGCTCACCACCTCTCTAGACAGCAAGAAAGATGAATAATACATCTATGAAAAACTGAATGCTTAAAGGAAGTCTGCCAGTAATGTCAGAGGGTATTAAATCCTCGCCTTTAAATGGGCAGAATCCATACCCCCTACTTCAACATTTAAGAATTATGCCAATCACTCAGCTTTTGTGTTTTTAAGGTATAACACATTCTCTCCCTGCATCATTTTCTTCAGAAAGCATCATTTAAGTCTGGGACAAAGGATATCATGTAATGCAGAGGGGATTGTCTGGTCTGCTGATGGGCACTGAGCCAGAGGTTCTTCCCACCAAACAGGAAACTCTTTTTCTCAGGAAAGAAAAAAAGTGTTATTGAATTCTGCACAGATGATGGCTGTAGAGACACAGGCAACACTGTGCACATTAAAGGTCATGCTGGCACTTACAGCAGGCAGAAGAAAAGCAATAATAGATAGAAGCATGAATTGCATGTGCAATTAGGTGAGATAAAATAAGGCACAAACAAAAAGCCACAAATATTTTGCATGGCTCTGCTCCAGAGGCCTCATGAACACAGCTAAAAAATAAAAACAAAACTGGTTTCCATTACTGCCACCACAGTAAGGTCACAGTTTATCCATCCAGAAATGTTCTGCACTGATCACAGAGACTTTGCAAGGCACATCATGACGTGCAAACATTCTGCTGTAATCCTTGCACTCCAGGATTTCAGATTGCTCTGTCACACACCAGGTCTTTACTATCAGCAGAGCTGGGAGGCCATGAAGAAAATGACCTTAGTGGAACCACTCCCCACCCACTTTTGTCCTCCCCCTCTTGGCCTATGACAGGATACATGATATATGACATGCTTGCATCTACCAGATCCTGAGGACCAGGAAAGGAGGAGGTCTTGCATCCATCCTGCTTGAGCGATTCTGTGGGCAGCTGGCTTTCCACTGTGTCTAGGAAGTGCTGGACTAGGTAGGCCGTTGGTTTGATCCAGCATGGCTTATCTTCTTAGGTTCCTGTTTGTGCTCTTATGATCCCTGACAGGTGCACAGTAGGGGCTCGCTGACTGGGTGCAGCAGCATGAAGATTCTGCACCAGTGACTGGTGCTGTCACCGAGCTCCACACTCTGTATTCCAGGACCCGAGGGTCTCTTAGAAGTCACAGAAACTCTCTTTTCTTCTCCTAAGAGGAGGATTACTGTCGCAATCCTTTCACTGTTCAGCTGTATTTACCTGGTTCTTTCTCCACCAGTCTCTTGCATCCTATAGGAAAAATTCAGGTTCCATCTCTCCTCATCCATGTTCTCTGCTTTCAGCAGCTAGGTCTGTGTACCTAGCTTGGCTTCATTCCTGATTAAAAGAATGCATTCCTTCATTTTATTACCTACGACTGTTATATTGGTGGCATGTCTGAAATCAAAGAGTGTAGTGCATTAGGGAGGAATTTTAGTAAGTGTCATTCAACTCTATCAACATTGACTTAGTTGTTTATATGGTCCAACAGTCACACACTTATTGAATTCTGCTATGATAACAGGATCTTGGGCTGCAGCTAAATGTGTTAGTGAGAGATCTATGATCTCTGGAGAACAATGGGATTAATTCTTTCTGTCATGATATTTTTCTGATCCAAATCTCTCCCTTTCACTGGATGTTCGAGTGATGTTGATTGCCTCACAGGGCTAGCTGCTGCTCCAGAGACAAGTTGGATAATAAATAATGCTACATTGCTCTCATTCAACAGAGTGGGGGTGGGAGTCCTTTCTTTCTTTGTGCGTGTTTGTGTGTGTTCTGTTTTAGAATATCCTAATCTGGAAGATAACCATACTCTCTGGATTTTCTTTCTAAACAAACAAACAAATAAAAATAGACATGCGTATGTGCATACCACTCAGACAGTCATGCTTGGAACTATGGGGTGCTGTTCTAGAAATCAAGTAAATAAATAGATAAATGTGCTAGACTTTGAAGAATGCATCTGTCCTGGTTTTTGAAACTATCATCTTGGCTCCACGTACTCCTCTAAAATCCCTGTTGTGTTGCCATGAAAAGTAAAAGCTGAAGCATTTTAACTAAGCAGTCTTAAAGCCCACCTCTGTGAACACAGACAGACACAGGGAAAAGGGGCTAAGAATAGGTGATTTTTTGTTTAAGAATAAAAGGCAATCAAATCTGCCTTCTCAAGAGATAACAGCAGTAATGCAAAACAGACATTTTTCTTCTTAATGCAAATTCAATATCTTTCATTCAACTGATCCTAAGACCAGGCCTTTTCATTAAGGATTATCTGTCTCCTTTGCACAGGCATTGTTGAAGATTAATGTGTTTAATAAAAAAACCACATGTAAAGATCAAACCAAGAATTGTGTTTCTAAGACAGGGCAACCAACTTCTTTTATACGGTATAGCAATGTTTCCATATGCTTCTAATCCAAAACAGGTGATTGCATTGTTTAACAGATAGCTGTTTGTTATACTGGAGCCATAAGCTCATAAAAGATGAGGCCTGTGTGCTTCCTGGGACGTCAAGCCAGATATTTACAGAATTGCTCTCATCTCCATCCCAGAACAAGTTTTTGTTATGTTTTTAAAAAGTGAGGCAAAATGTGGGATTTTCATGATATAATGTCCATAGAGGACAATAGTCACTTATCAGCAATCCTGTTTTCTTCCACACTGTGCTGCTCATACATAACAAAACAACACAGGAAGAGCCATCCTGGATCAGACCAATGGCCCATCTAGTCCAGCATTCTGTTCACACACAGATGGGTTGCTCCAACATCTTGCTAATCTTAGTTGCACCTTTCTGTACATTTGCCAACTCTGCAATAACTTTTCTTAGGCTTGAAGGACAGAACAGAACAGCATACTATTTTCTAAGTGCCGTTGCATCATAACTTTGTATGACAGTTGGCATTTCATGTTCAATGACTTTGCTAATTATGCCTAACACAATGTTTGCTTTGTTCACCGCAACCATAAACTGGGTTGACATCTCACGTAGCTGTACAGCAAAAACCCCAAGATCCCCTTTTTGTACAGACTCTGCTAAGTCAGATCCCATCAATTATAATCCAACATGCTTATATTGAAATGCGCTTGCTATTTTAATGCCCATCATCCTAGTTTGGAGAGATCCCTTGGGAAGTAGTCATAATACCTTTTGGTTTTAAAAATGCAATAACAAAGGAAAGCCATGCTGGATCTGTCCTCCACCATCCCCCGGAGTCCACTTAAGCTCACACTGACTGCTTCATGACTCCATCTAACCACCTCATCCTCTGCCGTCCCCTTCTTTTGCCATCTATTGTTCCCAGCATTAGGTTCTTCTCCAGGGAGTCCTTCCTTCTCATTAGGTGGCCAAAGTATTTGACTTTCATCTTCAGTCTCTGGCCTTCTAAAGAGCAGTCAGGGTTGATCTCCTCTAGGAAGGACCAGTTTGGTCGCCTTGCGGTCCAAGGGACTGGCAGGAGTCTCCTCCAGCACCACAATTCAAAGGCTTCAATTCTTTGGCACTCAGCCTTCCTTATGGTCCAACTTTCACAGCCATATATCACAACTGGGAAAACCATAGCCTTACTATACACACTTTTGTTGGCACAGTGATTCTCTGCTTTTTAGTATGCTATCTAGATTTTCCATAGCTTTCCTCCCAAGGAGCAAGCTTCTTTTAATTTCTTGGCTGCAGTCCCCGTCTGTGGTGATCTTGGAGCCCAAGAAAATAAAATCTGTCAATACCTCAATTTCTTCCCCATCTACTTGCCAGGAAGTGAGAGGACTGGATGCCATGATCTTAGTTTTCTTAATATTGAGTTTCAAGCCAGCTTTTACACTCTCCTCTTTCACTTGCATCAAGAGGCTCTTTAGTTCCTCTTCACTTTCTGCCATGAGAGTGGTATCATCTGCATATCTGAGGTTGTTGATATTTCTCCCAGCAATCTTAATTCCAATGATTCCATGTCCAGTTCTCACTCTTGCTTCTTGACCCGCATATAGGTTTCTCGAGAGACAAATGAGATGGACTGGAACTCCCATCTCTTTAAGAACTTGCCACAATTTGTTGTGATCCACACAATCAAAGGCTTTAGTGTAGTCAATGAAGCAGAAGTAGATGTTTTTCTGGAACTTCCTAGCTTTCTCCATGATCCAGCGTATGTTGGCAATTTGAACTCTAGTTGCTCTGCCTCTTTGAAACCCTGTCTGTACTTCTGGTAGTTCTCGGTCCACATACTGCTGGATCCTAGCTTGTAGGATTTTGAGCATCACTTTGCTAGCATCCATCTCCCTCTCTCATCTCTATCTTTCTATGAATATCATCATTTTCCTCACTTGGAAGCAAAGGCTCTGGGACTAGAAAGATCACTTTTTCTGCTGTTTTTGATCCATGTGACAACACCAGTTGGGCTCCTGGGAATTGCACCTGTGGACAGATCATTTCCCCCCTCATAGTCCCCAGAATATATACAAGAAGCATTACCCACTGAGTTTCCTGGTGATATGGCAACATGAAAAGTTATCAACATGAAGCCATCAGAGAGAGAAGAATGATTCCTGCCATCAGCCTGGTTCCTTGTAGGGGGGGAAACATGGCACTTGCCACAGGAAGCAGTTGTACCGAGCAGAAAATTTTCAATCCATTAAATTTTAATGGGTGCAAGGTCTGTGATCCAGACCTCCCAAGCCTTGACTATGGTCTTAACAGGTGTCCTGACCCCTCCATTGCTGAATTGTGTCCCCCGTATTTTTCTCACAGAAACAGAGAAGGACAATTCTACATCAGGATCATTAGGCAAAGCATCAGTGAGAACAAATTCCAGTATTTGCCCCAATGAACTAATGCAATGTGTTCCTTCTCTGCTTTTCCCACAAGCAAGAACAAAGTGACCTGTAAAAGGATTGCTAGAATTTGCACTCATGTGTACATTTATTTATTTATTTATTTATTTATTTAGTATTATATTATAGGAACTGCAGGTGGCGCAGTGGTTTAAATCGCTGTGCTGCTGGACTAGTTGACCGAAAGGACGCCGGTTCGAATCTGCACAATGGGGTGAGTTCCTGTTGCTCTGTCCCAGCTCCTGCCAACCTTGCAGTTTGAAAGCATGCAAATGCAAGTAGATAAAAAGGTGCCACTTCGGTGGGCTGGTAACAGCAGCCCGTGCACTTCAGTGTTTAGCCATGCCAGCCACATGACCACGGAGACTGTCTGTGGACAGCGCTGGCTCCCTCGGCTAGGAAACAGAGATGAGCACCGCCCCCTAGAGTCAGGCATGACTGGACATAATGTCAAGGGGAAACCTTTAGCTTTAGCTTTACCTATTATATTATATGCCACCATAAGGCTCTCTTGTGAGCATGTGTGTGAATATGAGTGTGCTTGGGCCTTGTGTGCATGTGCAATCCCATCCATGCCCCCCACCCCTGAGCCACTAATATAGCAAGGCTTTGCAACAAAGGCAATGGTGCACTTCTGGGCTAAACTGCCTGGCACTCCCCAGGATCGCAGGCAGAAGTCAATTTCAGTCTTACCAGGATTGAACTGGAGACATTTTTGCATGCAAAGGATGTGCTTTCCTGAGGAGATGCAGTTCTTTTTCATCTCTCCCAATAACTGGGGAGGTAGCCATCATGTGCAAGCATTCAGTCAGATTTCAGGCACATGCATGGGAAGCTACCCATTCTGGCAGGACTGACAACTCAGAATATGAAGATGAGACCCTTTTTTGTAATGGTTCAAACTCCAGCTACAGTCCAAGGTTCTGAAAACCCACAGGAATTAGCTGTGGGGGAGATTAGTCCAAGGGCAGATGAAGGGACCAGTCAGCCTGGCTGTGGGAATAGGAAGGAGCTGTAGCCTGAAGGATACATCAAAAAGGGTAGTTTTTCTGATGGAAGAACTCCTGCCTCTGAGAGGCAATGCTGATTGCTACACTCCATCACTGGGGAGAGGTCCACCTGGGGGCACAGTGGAAGGAGTGAAGGGATGCCCACTTTTACAACACTCCTCCCTTGGGGATGAGACACAGAAAGTTTTATAAAGGCTGTTTTGGGTAATGAGCATTTCTGCAGGGAGGGCTTCACACTTTGCTTTGTGAATGCTCGGAGACTTCTGTGTAATAATAAAGATTATAAGCAAAGAAACACTGGTGAGACTGATATTTCCATGGAAGGAGAAGCCTAGCTCATGGTGGCAGCAGAGCAGGATGCTGCTGCCTGAAGAGAGACTCCTGCTTGCTGGAATCTTAAGCCTGCTTCCAAACCAGGCTCAACTGGAAGGATTTGAAGAAATGAAAGCAGTTGCTCCCATTCACTGATATGAAGTGAGGGTCAAGGTCTGTTCTAGCATCTGTCCTCACCAACCTTTGCTTGAAGCAAGCAAAATAAGGAAAGCAGCACATTTCAGCACTGGATGGTTTCTAGGCATCTGGAAACTGAGCGGGATGGTGTAACATGGTGTCCTGCAACTGCAGGGGCTTGGACTCGATGCCCTTCATGGCCCCTTCCAACTCTTCTGTTGTATGATTCTATGAAATGTGTCAGACTTGGAATGACAATTTTTGAGCAGCTTTTATGCAGCATGCTTTAGGGAGCATAACCACTGGAAGGTTTGAAGGCTCATATTTGACTGCCTCAATCATTTAATGCCCCAAAAGGAGAGAAAGCCACTAAGAAGGCTACGAACATTTTTCTGGAGTCTATGTCAAGACACATAAGGTTATAGGAGCATCTAGAAAGGCTATTTCCTTTCAGAAAAGAGAAAGGATGATAGGCAATGATTTTGCCTGGCTGTGGTGGATGGACCTTGTTTTAACATTAGGAACAATGTGAGCCAGTTCATCTTGAAGACAAAAGAAGCAGAAGCAGAAGCAGAAGCAGAAGAGGTACCACTACCCTTGCCAGGAAACGAGGATAATCCAGCTCTCAAAAGAGAGGCAGAAATCATCCAGCAGTTTCACGGACGTGAGGTATGATGGAATTTGGGTAACCACACTATTCTGCATGGTATAGAGATGGAATCAGTTAAAATTGAAATTAATAAACCCACCATTCTTTTACTTAATAAACTTGGTCCAGCTTTGCAAAATCATCTTGACATATGCTTATTATTAGTAAGTTAGTTAGTAATTCATACTAATGGCATCTGTTATATAAATGCTGTCTTAGTTTCACAACTTAAAAAAGTACTTCAATAATGCAGTTTTCAACATTGCATTGAAACTAGATATATAGAGAATATATATATCTTATATAAAGATATGCCTTTTTATGTAAATAATTAGAGGAGTAATGTTGCTCTAGCGTAAAAGAAAGATACTTGCAATGTGTAGGTAGTGGACATTATATGTCAGAGGCCTATGAAGACAATAAAAACAGTCTTTAAAAGCAAGCAAACAGCAAATCCATAATTTTCTGCAGTCAGATCATGCACTATTCAGTATTCAAGATCTCAGATGGTTAAGGAACACACAGCTAGCACCTGTGATGCTATGCAGCCTGTTCTGCAAGCCAACATTATTTATGTGAGGAAACTGTAAGGAGTTTCACCTTTCCAAATCCTGTTGAAAATGACAAAGAGCAAGATAAGCCAATTATGTGATTGATTTTGATCTCTGGTGATGACATTGATTCAGCATGCTTATAACAAGCAGATTTGGTGGTATTTTATTTTTTCTTTTTTTAATTTTGCTTTGTTTTAAATACTATTGCTTCCCAATTGTTTCTGAACAGCTGCCATGGGAGGTATGACTGTTCTCCTAGCAATAGGCTATATTTAAGTAAAACTGTTGCTAATTTGGGTGTTTCATTCTGATGTAGGCCACAGCAAAGTTGAAGGAAAAACACATAAGCACTTTGTATAAATAGCATTTTCCCCTCCTTACAAAAATTCCTTTCACCCTTTCCTTATTATCAGAGAAAAGCAGCTAATACCAGCAACTGAACCATGCAGCATGATTTTGTCCAGCTTTCTTCTCCAAACCCTCTCCATATATAGAACACTACTGATGAGCAGATGCTTAGAGTGCAATCCTATGCATTTTCAGACAGGAAAAACTCCTTCAAATACCAAAATGTTTGACATTATATAACCTTTTGGTCTAAAACATGCATAGGATTGCACATTTAATTTTGTTTTCTTCCTGACATTCCCAGTTTTCTGCTATTTGGAGCACCATCACTCTGCCCCAAAATAGGGAAGTATTCAGATCTGTAATTCCTTGCTTAGTTCCTGAAGTTATACAGTTCCAGGGGAATTTATTTTCATTTGTTTGTTTTTGGTATGTGCATGACTTTTGTCACAGTTTTACAAAACTGATCTATTGGTCCAAAGGTAGAATCTTGGAAACAAGATAAATATTTATTTATTTATTAATTTTTTCATTTATATCCTGCCTTTTTCCTACAAAGGGCTCAAGGCAGCTTACATCTCCTCCTCCTCCATCTTATTCCCACAACAACAACCCTGTGGGGTAGGTTGGGCTGAGAGTCTGTGACTGGCCCAAAGCCACCCAGTTGGCTCCATGACTGAGTGGGGACTAGAACCCAGATCGTCTGAGTCCCAGTCCCATGCTCTTCACCACACCTCACTGGCTCTCACCTAAATAGAATTTATTTATTTATCTACATCTAAATAGAATTGTAGGAATATTTTCTTGCCTGAGGTCACAAACATCATGTTGTGGTTCCTGGAATCTACCTAAGAGAAAGCTGCCCCACCTGATTTAGGGACTCTGAGATACAAGCTGCCAAGCTTCCAGGGACTGAGCAACCAGGGAGAACAAACAGGAGATTCGCAGGGAGGGGATGGTTGGTGAGGGAGTCCAAGCAGGTGGTCCCTATTTTTCCTCTTTTTGCCCCCTTTTACTTCTTTAAGTTTTGTTTAATAAAATATTAGAAGGTGGAAATATGCTAGAATCTTGAAAACATTCTATAATAGTTTTGATTCCTAAACCTAATAAGGATTTGACTGACCCAGGATCTTACAGACCTATATTGCTGATACATCAATATGCAATATTTTACAGCAGTATTGGCAAATATAATGAATAATTTTATTGATAAATATATCAAAATGGATCAACATGGCTTTATAGTGGGGAGGTAGATGGCAGATTTGGCCAGAACATATTAGAGCTTATAGGTAAAGGGAAACATGAAAATGATACCATATTCATAGATAGTTTTAAAGCTTTTGATTGTGTGGAATGGCCAACAATAAAAATATTAATAAAAACATTAGGATTTGGAAAATGATTTAAATGTGAGATACAACAACTATACTCAATTAATATAGAAAATGTAATAGTGAATGATGGTATAATAGAGCAAGTATTCCTAGGCCATGATACTAGACAAGGATGTCCTCTTTTTCCAATACTGTTTGTATTAGTTATAGAATTATTAGCAAGTAGGGTTAGGCATGATAATATAATAAAAGGTATAGGTTTCAAAACTAAGATTAAGATCAGTGTATTTGCTGATGGTACTTTACTAGCAACAAGGGATCTATTAGAAGTCATAGATCATCTTAGATTACATTTAGAAGAATACGAAGAGATAGTGGATTTAAGGCTCAATTGAGAGAAATCAGAAATAATGCTATTCTACATAACAGTGATAAAGAAGAGAAGAAAAATAGAAGTAAATTTAAAGTTAAGATATTTAACATTATTAAGTATTTAGGTATTGTTATAACTAAAAAACTAAATTAAAGAGTAATTTTGATAAGGTATAAAAAGAAATGATTGAATTTAGGAAGATTTAATTATCTTGGTTTGGTAGAATAGCATTATGTAAGATAAAATACTGCCTAAGATTAATTTCTTATTTATGTTGTTACCAATCAAGATAATAGATAAAGAATTAAAAGAATGGCAAGATTTGATTAATAAGTTTTGTAATGGGAATAAAAATGGAAGACTACGTTAAAAAAAAAAAAAAAAAGATGATATAAACCACAAAAGACAGGGAGAGTTGGAATCCCTAATGTAAAGTTATATTTTATAGCTAACCAATTGAGGCATATACCAAATATTACATTACAACCTATTAAGTTAATATGATAAAAGTAAAATTTTCTCAATTAGAAGTATCCTTGATGGATTTTATTTTTAATTATGGAAATAAAAAATATAAAAAGGTAGAAAATCCTTTCCTGAAGAATATATTACAAATTTGAAGTAAGTATAAGGAAAAATTTATGCCATCAATCTCATCATTATATTCAATTACTGAGTTAGAAGGGTTTCATTAAACTTAAGGGAGATACAGGGAAAATATTAAGGAATAAAAAAACAGATTAAAAGATTGGTTATAGAAAATGAATAAAAATGGAGAGATAAAAGCAGGATTGGGAAAGAAGTATATAGCCAAGTATAATTGTGATTCAATTAGAATCCTGAACTAGAGAATGGATAAGAATAAAGGATAAATGCAGGGATTTGAAGATATTGTGATAAAAAAGGAAAAGCAAGAGACTATGAAATGAAAGGGATAGTAAGTAAAATTTACAAGATAGTATTAGAAGAACAGGATCAATATGATTCACTTATTTATTTAAGGTTTGTAAACTTAAAGCAACAACAGGAAACAGATTTAAGAAAAAACATTAGTAATGAAGATTGGGAAAATATTTGATGAAGAGGATATAAAAGGATGTTGGTAAGGATATGGGGAATTTTTTACAAAATTGTATGGAGTGGTACCTTTGCTTCTAAATAATTCTGCTATACTCAGCACTAGTCAGACCTCACATACAGTACTGTGTCCAGTTCTGAGCACCACAGTGGAAGAAAGATTCAGACAAGCTGGAGTCAGTTCAGAGAAAGGCAACAAGGATGATCCAGACTGGTAATAAGGCCCTATGTGGAAAGATTGAGAAAGCTAGGCATGTTCAGCCTTAAGAAGAGAAGACTGATGGGTGATGTGATAGCACTCTAGACTAGACACCAAGAAGAATTTCTTCACTGTCAGAACAATATGACAATGGAGCCTATTACCTGGGGAAGTTGTGGGCTCTCACTTTCTGGAGACATTCAAAAAGTGTCTGGACAGTTATCTGAATGGGATGGTGTAAACTGGTGTCCTGCAACAGCAAGGGTTTGGACCTGATGGCCTTCTGGCCACTTCCAACTCTAGCGTTCTGTAATTCTAGGATGTGAAAGTGTTGCTTCCAAAGTGCTAGCCTTTCACAGTAGACCTGGGTTGGCATTGTTCAAAATGGACACCACATTTCATTCAAGAATTTTCCACAATCTCTCTCCCCACTCTCTCCACTCCCTGCCACCCACTGCAGTCCATGAGAATGATGCTAGATGCTTTGAACTGTGGCAGATGCAAAGCAGTGGTGGCTGTAGATTTCCTACACTATGCATTGAAAGTGAGTTGACCAGTAGCTTAGATCTCGGGGCATTTAATATATCCTAAATCCTTTAATGTGGGCATAGAAATAGCTATAGGAAGACACAGGTATTCATATGTGGGAGAGAAAGTGATTAGTTACCTTTTCTTACTACCCTCATCATAATATAATTCTGGTTCTAAGATCATGTTTGCTGCTGCTGCTGCTGCTGCTGAACAGCAGTAGATGAATGTGAGCAGTGACACTCAGATACGCATCTCAGTAGCACTGTGCCCTGTAGGATTAGTCAAATAGGTAGAAGATGAAGGGTATGGTGATGGGCCATCATGACAGTAAGGATCTTCCTACAGGTAGTCAACCTCTAAATGCCAGTTGGAAGGAAACACGTTTTCTTGTGGACTACCAAAACACATCTGTTTGGTCACCATGGGAATCAAAATGTTCAATTAGATAAATCAGGGTAGGGTAGTTGTTAGAATGTTAGACTGGGAATTAGGAGATCTGTGTTCTGGCCCCTGCTGGGTAACTTTGGGCCAGCTGCTGACTCTGACTCTCAGTGCAACTTACCGCACAGGTTTACTGGGAGGATAACATGGAGAGGAGACGATATATGCTACCTTAGCTTCACTGCAATAGGGGGAAAAGAAGGAGATAAACCTAATAATTCTATTAACTGAAAATAAAACTTTTGGTCTAATCTAGCAGGGCCCTTATTTAGGAAAGAACTTGTTCATTCGTAGAATACATGTTTTGCATGATTGGAACTAATGGTACCAATTACCTAGTTGTGGGCTCTCCAACACTAGAAGCATTTAAGAATCAACTAGACAGCCATCTGAGAGGGATGGTTTAACTTGGTGTCAGACCCAATGCTTCTTTTCCCATATAATTTAAATTGTAGAAGAGAAATGAGAAGCCAGTTAATCTCATCATCAAAAGGAGGGAAAACGAACTCAAGATGCAAATGCAGAGTAGAAATAAAACCCAAGGTGCCATCTGGAAGTCAATGCTATTAATATTGTCTATTTTCATTCAAGCATCTCCCTGCTGGTGTGAACTCTCAGGACAGCAAGGCTGGTTTGCAGAGATTAACCAACTGGAATCATGTCAGTCTCTCTGGAATGCTTGCATAAAGGCCAGAGCCATTTCCCTAGCTAATCCATTTATAACATGACTGTAATAAAATGGCTGTCCTGAGAGCAGCTCAGTAATGTTCTTTCACATGTTATAGCTGTTTCCAAGCAACAGAAACATCTTTGCTAGATTAAAAAAAACCTTGTAGAATTTAAAGGCAGAGGTTGGCATATTTCAATTGACAATGATCGGAAGTAGACGACATCGTAACATAGCTTTAAAGAAGAACCTCCACAGAAGTTTAGATAAATTGTCTTCTAGGATTGATCTTCTTTGGGTGAAATGTTTGGTGGACTTTTGCAGCAAAGGCTAAATTTTGATTATAGAACTTCAGGCTACAGATGGGGCTTCACATAATTACAGCCATTCATTTATCGCCTGTTCTACTACTGAAGTTCTGCAGCAGTTTACATGGTTTAAACCAACAAACATACAGTATAACACTATTATTAAATCATAAGGGTCATGCACAGACAGAAAGAAAAAGAAACACACACTGTTTCTGCACTTAGAAAATGAATTGTTGTTGTTGTTGTTGTTAGTCGCGAAGTCGAGTCCGACCCATCGTGACCCCATGGACAACATTCCTCCAGGCCCTCCTGTCCTCCACCATCCCCCGGAGTCCACTCAAGCTCACACCAACCACCTCAGTGACTCCATCCAGCCACCTCATCCTCTGCCGTCCCCTTCTTCTTTTGCCATCTATTGTTCCCAGCATTAGACTCTTCTCCAGGGAGTCCTTCCTTCTCATTAGGTGGCCAAAGTATTTGAGTTTCATCTTCACTATCTGGCCTTCTAAAGAGCAGTCAGGGTTGATCTCCTCTAGGACTGACCGGTTTGATCGCCTTGCGGTCCAAGGGACTCGCAGGAGTCTCCTCCAGCACCACAACTCAAAGGCCTCAATCCTTTTGCGCTCAGCCTTCCTTATTGTCCAGCTTTCACAGCCATACATTGCAACTGGGAAAACCATAGCCTTGACTATACGCACTTTTGTTGGCAGGGTGATGTCTCTGCTTTTTAGTATACTATCTAGATTTGCCATAGCTTTCCTCCCCAGAAGCAAGCGTCTTTTAATTTCTTGGCTGCAGTCCCCGTCTGCGGTGATCTTGGAGCCCAGGAAAATAAAATCTGTCACTACCTCCATTTCTTCCCCATCTATTTGCCAGGAAGTGAGAGGACCAGATGCCATGATCTTAGTTTCTTAATGTTGAGTTTCAAGCCAACTTTTGCGCTCTCCTCCTTCACCCGCATCAAGAGGCTCTTTAGTTCCTCTTCACTTTCTGCCATGAGAGTGGTATCATCTGCATATCTGAGGTTGTTGATATTTCTCCCAGCAATCTTGATTCCAACTGGTGATTCATCTAGCCCTGCCTTTCTCATGATGTGCTCTGCATATAAGTTGAATAGGCAGGGTGACAGTATACAGCCTTGCCGAACTCCTTTCTCAATTTTGAACCAATCAGTGGTTCCGTGTCCGGTTCTCACTGTTGCTTCTTGACCTGCATATAGGTTTCTCAAGAGACAAATAAGATGGTCTGGTACTCCCATCTCTTTAAGAACTTGCCACAATTTGTTGTGATCCACACAATCAAAGGCTTTAGCGTAGTCAATGAAGCAGAAGTAGATCTTTTTCTGGAACTCCCTGGCTTTCTCCATGATCCAGCGTATGTTGGCAATTTGATCTCTAGTTCCTCTCCCTCTTCGAAATCCTGCCTGTACTTCTGGTAGTTCTCGGTCCACATACTGCTGGAGCCTCGCTTGTAGGATTTTGAGCATCACTTTGCTAGCATGTGAAATGAGTGCAATGGTGCGGTAGTTTGAACATTCTTTGGCATTGCCCTTCTTGGGGATCGGAATGTAAACTGACCTTTTCCAATCCTGTGGCCACTGTTGAGTTTTCCAAATTTGCTGGCATATTGAGTGTAGCACTTTAACTGCATTGTCTTTCAGGATTTTGAATAGCTCAGCTGGAATGCTGTCACCTCCACTAGCTTTGTTGTTGCTCAGACTTCCTAAGGCCCATTTCACTTCACATTCCAGGATGTCTGGCTCGAGGTCAGTCACCACCCCATCGTGGTTATCAGGGATGTTAAGCTCGTTCTTGTATAGTTCTTCTGTGTAATCTTGCCACCTCTTCTTAATCTCTTCTGCCTCTGTTAGGTCCCTGCCATTTTGGTCCTTTATTATGCCCATCTTTGCATGAAATGTTCCCTTTATATCTCTAATTTTCTTGAAGAGATCTCTGGTCCTCCCTATTCTATTGTTTTCTTCTATTTCTTTGCACTGTTCATTTAGGAAGGCATTCTTATCTCTTCTAGCTGTTCTCTGGAATTCTGCATTCAATTGTTTGTATGTTTCTCTTTCTCCCTTGCCTTTCGCTTCCCTTCTTTCCTCAGCTATTTGTAAAGCATCCTCAGACAGCCATTTTGCTTTCTTGCATTTCTTTTTCTTTGGGATGGTTTTAGTTGCTGCCTCTTGTACAATGTTGCGAACCTCCGTCCATAGTTCTTCAGGCACTCTGTCTATCAGATTTAATTCCTTAAATCTATTTGTCACCTCTACTGTATATTCATCAGGGATATGATTTAGGTCATACCTGAGTGGCCTAGTGCTTTTCCCTACTTTCTTCAACTTAAGCCTAAATTTTGCCACCAGAAGCTCATGATCTGAGCCACAGTCAGCTCCTGGTCTAGTTTTTACTGACTGTATAGAACTTCTCCATCTTTGGCTGCAGAGCACATAGTCAATCTGATTTCTGTGTTGACCGTCTGGTGATGTCCATGTGTAGAGACGTCTCTTGGGTTGTTGGAAAAGAGTGTTTGTTATGACCATCGTATTCTCTTGACAAAATTCTACCAGCCTGTGTCCTGCTTCATTTTGTACTCCAAGGCCAAACTTGCCTGTTATTCCGGTTATCTTTTGGTTTCCTACTTTAGCATTCCAATCCCCCATAATGATAAGGACATCATTTTTTGGAGTTAATTCTAGCAGGTGTTGTAGGCCTTCATAGAACCGGTCAACTTCAGCCTCTTCAGCACCAGTGGTTGGGGCATAAACTTGGACTATTGTGATGTTGAATGGTTTGCCTTGGATTCGAACTGAGATCATTCTGTCATTTTGGAGATTGTATCCCAGTACTGCTTTTCCTACTCTTTTATTGACTATGAAGGCTACTCCATTTCTTCTGAGGGATTCTTGCCCGCAGTAGTATACCTGATGGTCATCTGAACTAAATTCACCCATGCCTGTCCATTTTAGTTCACTGATTCCTAAGATGTCGATGTTCAGCCTTGTCATCTCTTGTTTGACCACGTCCAGCTTGCCTTGATTCATGGATCTTACATTCCAGGTTCCTATGGAGTAAAGATCTTTGCAGCATCGGACTTTCCTTTCACCTCCAGATACATCGGCAACTGAGTGTCCTTTCGGCTTTGACCCGGTCGCTTAATTCTTTCTGGCGCTACTAGTACTAGCCCTCCGCTCTTCCCTAGTAGCATATTGGACACCTTCCGACCTGAGGGGCTCATCTTCCGGTGTCATATCGTTTTGCCTTTTGGTTTTCATGTCCATGGGGTTTTCATGGCAAAGATACTGGAGTGGGTTGCCATTTCCTTCTCCAGAAAATGAATATAGCTGGGAAAACGCTAGTAAAAATATCTTTTATTCCTGCCATCTCCCTTTCCTTTATGTGGAAGGTTTTGTTTTTTGGTATGCAGTCTCTCCCTGCCACTTGCACAGCAAGAGTTGGCATCTGATTTGTTAAAGTCTAGTCATAGGCTAGCCTGCTCAATGTTAGTTATATTAGCTTCATGTTCTATGTATTATCTGGTACTGCCTGTGAGTAGATAGTGCTATTATGTTGTCTGATCACTAGATGTCCTTGAACATAATTGTATCTAGGTGGAATCAAGAGATGTGTGTGTCCTTGCTTTAGAGAGAATCAGTTTCTAGTGTCTTTTAATCATTCTAGGATAACCTTTATGCTAAATAGGGAGCAATAACATCTTTGATCTAAGAATAATCAGAAAGATTCAAGAGAAAACTCCTAAATAGGGAGTAGAATAATATGAGAAAATCTAAGACCAATTATTGTTGTAGTTGCTTTTATAGTTGATTAAATCCCCAAAGCTAAACAAGCTTACAAGGAAGTAAGTCCCTTTGAACATAGTGGAGCTTCATTCCGAATAACATACCTAGAACTGTTTCCGAAGGGTATAACTTCTAAGCCATATTCCAGTGTTCAGCCTGAGTGTATGAAGACAAAAAAAACCATACAGAGGTCCAGAAATGCATGACAGTTCACTGCCATCAGGCCAGTTCTCCCCTCTCTTACCTGTCACATTTCCACTGTCAAGATCTTCAGGGATACTTTTCTAGGTCCATTCAGCTGAGCATCCATATAAATCTGTGCACAATAAGGATGCTGATAATTCAGTTTCTAAGCACAAGGAAGTAGTTTATCAGTACAGCCTATATCAATCATATTTTGTGATTTTCTGCATTATGATCAAATCTTCTAGTTGTAGGGTGCTTTTTATGTATGGGGCATACAGGTGGGGTATCCCCTATCTGTGCCCTGAAGTACTACATTCACATTCTATGGCATCATCTCATTCCCCTCTCATTCTGCAGCAGAGATAGAAAAGGAAATGTGAGAAATCAAGAGAGGGGATAACCAACATGATGACAGGGATCTTCTGTGCTTCACTTGGACATTGCTTGACTTCACATGAACAGCTAAATAGGGCTTAGAAGTCACACATTTAAAACTCCAGGCCAGGACTTTGCTTGTGTAAACCAGGATTAGCTACCAGGTGTGAATTTCCTTCTCCTCTTACACACTCAACTTCACAGTCAGAAAATATCCCAGTCTAAACCACCATTTGCCATGGTATTGCAACCAAGAAACTATGGTATGAATATTCCCTATAAACCAGGATAACATGGTAGTTAGTAATCCTGGCTTGATGGTGTGATTGAACCAGAGTTTCTCTGTGTTATGGTCAGCCTGGAATAGTCCACTCAGCCAGATTATATTGATTCATCCTTACCTAGGTCCAGGAGATAGAAACTTCCCTTTTCCAAGGCAGGTGATTTGGCTGAGATCATCTGTAGGTCAAGTCCCACCTCTTAATCAGTCTGTTCAGTGGTAAACTATCGAACAGTAAACTGAACAATAAGATTCTTCCAGCATCCATTTCAGAACTGAATAGAAGCTATTAGCACCAGCAAAACTACAGGCAAAGGGGTTTTCTGAATGAGGCAAGAGGAGAATAACAAGATGAGCACCATCCCTACAGTATAGTAGGTCTTTAAGAAACCAGACAGGTGGCTTAGTGCAGTGCAGTGCTAGTCAGGTAGTATTTCCCCCATTTGTTGTCCTTCACACTGTTACTTTGATTCAGTTATTTCTTTGGTCCCAGAATCTGCACATTTTCCAGAATCTTTTACCCATTTTTACAAAAAAACCAAGACTGTATGCTTTGGGGGCAAAGAAGGAAAGGCTCACAAAAAGTGTGAGATGCTTTTGGATGATGCAATGCTTTTTTTTAACACCCCAGTTGCTGGATGAAACCTGCAATCCAGCTGTGCCCTCCTAAAGTGGCTACAAAGAAGCCCTACATAATGGATATCAGTGGACAACATGGCACTTGTTTCCAAGAAAATGAGAGTAAGAATGCGTGAGGAATCATTTGTGGGTGGGATCCATCATATGCCCTAGGCTTGGCTCCCCAGACACTGGTGTACTTTGCAGAGTCTAAGTTTACAATAAGCATGCTCAGAGCTCATGGGGAACTCACTAGAAATTGAAACCTACATGCAGCATTAGTAGTGTCCCTTTCCTCCATGTGCTGCTGTCACCACTACTGTCAGCAGCAGCAAACTGGGAAGAAGGTTGCCCATTGGGAAGAGTGCCTGGCACACCTGCTCACAGTGCCTCTCTCGCACACATGCCACCACCATCAGCTGCAAACAGGGAAGGAAGTTTCTCACCAGAAATGGCAGCTAATGTGCTAGCTTACAGCACTCCTTTTCTGCATCCTGGAGATGGGGAATGTTGCCAGTTGTACAACCAGATCTCTCTGAGCATTCACAGATGTCCCGTTGGTTCAACTCACTTTGCAGGTCCAGACAAAGAACAAGATTCTAGAGGGAGGGCAGTGGTGGCAGCTGTTACCAGTGGGCAGTGCTACCCCAGACCCTCAGATAGTATTGGTCTCAGGCACTAGATCACCATACCTTGATCAGATGTATGTCAGTAGAAAAATTAATCCACTCTGGGTTTTAGTTTGAACTTAGATGGAGCTATCCATGATGCTCAAACATATCTCCAAATAGTTTTAGCACTCTTTAACAGTTGAGACTCCAGTCCAGAGCAGATTAACTGGCCCACTCACATTGGAGCCACAATCCTATTGGAGGTATTTAGATTTCTGATTTCTGTTCTTGCATTTTGCTCTATGGTGTTAAAAGATCTTAAGCTTTCTATGAAGCCAGGTGTGAGAGGTGAACCCTCAGGCTTGCAGTTAATTGCTAATGAAAACATTTTACTGCCAAGGGGGCAGAAATGTGGCATCTGAATTAGATTTTTAAGTCTATTCACTGTAATGGTAATATAATGTAAATGTATAAGAAGTCTGTAGCACTGTCATCATCTAAAACTCAAAGAAATTTGAAATATGTATCACCTTAGCTTTCTCATTGTTTGTCCTTCTGTCATTGCTACTAATATACCTACATTGGACAGTCAAATAGAACTAATTTCAGTTAAATAAATTTGCAAAAAGAAAGCCTCCATTGTGTAACATAATGAAAGCCTGCACAATTAACAAATAAATTATGTATACCTTAAAAACCCTATGGCATATTACTCTACTACAACTTCCTGGTAGAAGGTAATAGCAATGAGAAATGCAAATACTCATTCTCTTGATTAAATAAGACATTTACACTGTGACAAAATAAATTAATTGGTGACCAAGCCCTTGTTGAACTTCAAAAAGTGCTTAATTAAAGATTAATCTGCTCACATTTAATTAGCACCAAATATATAATGGATAAAAATAAGCACAAAGGATATTTGACCTAAATTTTGGAGTCTGAATATGCCCATGTCTTTGATTAGTTTGCTTCTGGTGTTTTTGTGTTTTTCAGCTTACCTGTTATTTCACCTTTATTTCTTTTATGATTTTAACATTCAACGGGAGCATATGGAGAAGTAACATTTGAATGCATCAGAAAATCAAATATTTTATCCTCATAATGTTGTCATTGTCACACTACATTAAGTTTAACAGAAGCTTGTTTTGGAGGCCTGTTCTGTATCTAATGGAGAACTATTCAGCCTGGTATAGATAGGTCCAAAAGGTGCTATAGGTAGCTCCTTATGTACCCTGAGGTGACAAGGTCCAATTCTAGAGAGAGGCATGTCAGGCCAAATCAAATAATGAGTAATGGGACCATATAAAAATGATGCAGAATAATTGGAAACAATTCTGGAAAAGTAGCTTTAAAAAAAGGAGGACAATAAACTAAAAGAAAAAGGTCTGAAAACCAATTAGTTAAACATTAGTTGTGCTATGTGCAGAGCATGCTTGGTGAGGATCTGAGATCATGTTGATTTCATGCTAGTTCCATCTTAAACCACTTAGAAAGAGATTGATGACTGCCAATGAGATTGAACAGTTTTGACCAACAGGTAGGAGAGATGGCAAAAGGGGGTCCTAGCAAAGGAGAAATGGGGAAGGTATAACAGGCTCACAAAGGCAGATTGGAAGAAAGAGTGGCACTGAAATATATAATATTAGAGTCAAACTCAAAATTACAAACAAGATGTGTGAAAACCCTCCTGCCCATTTAAAAACCAAAAGCAGCCTGATGGACTCATCTGAGGGACTGATGGAGACTTTCAACATATGGACAGGGGACAGGGGGCCTTGAGAAAACTGTTGAAACAGGTATAGAATCACATGCATTATGTTGTTGTTGTTTTTTATAAGGAATTTGAATGCATTACTTTATGATTTTATAGTGTATAGTGATTGTCTCTTTTTGGTAGAAAGAGTGAGTACAAATCAATTCAAATAATAAATGAATATACAAATATTGGGCCTGTAAGCTCTCAGTATTTTTATAGGAAAAACAACACAAACAGTGTTTTAGTCTTTTGGAGAAGTTTGATCAAGAAGAACTATGTTTCTCTATGCTGCCAACCAATACAGAGGCTTATAATTAGTTCTGGGCAGGAATTGCACTTGCCCTAAAAGGTGAACCTCAGTTTGTGGAGAGGGGATTCCTGAACTCAACACTATCTACAGAGAAACAGGTGGTGTTGGTGGTTTGCAGTGTCTTTTACCCAAGATAGGTGACAAATTTGCTCCATCGGTGACTTTTTAGAGATGTATCAGCATTCCATTTCAGAACTGAAATATTAATGGATACTACCAGTTCATTGCCTCTCATTGGTGCCAAGTTGATCTACGTATAGCAAGTTGATTCAATACATGGATTTTGGACATAGTATTAATGCATACAAATGGAATACTGTTTCATTGGGGCCCATGATTTGTACAAATTGGATTTATTTTCTATCCTTCTTCTTTTGGTATTGTTATTACTTTTCTGGGTTATTTTTCCTTTTAAATGCAACTGAATTTAAATTTCAGGATGAACCAAAATAAAAATGAAATGGAGAAACTTTTGGAGAAGTTGAACTTAGTTGAACTAAATAATGTGTGATGAGTATAAGATTGACAAAGATATTTATAACAGTAATTTCTTTGTGTGTATTTGTGCATGGCTTTCAATAGTTTTATCAAATTTGGTGAGGTCACATTTGTGGGTACGTTGGTATGAGTGATGCTTTTGTTATTTACATTTTCAAAAGTTGCTTTGTAAGTTGTAGCATAATAAATATTCAGTTGATTTAAAAAGAATATTTTGGATTGAAATGTACCACTTACATATTGGACCACTTAAATGTAGGTAGCTTTTGTAAAAATGGGAATATTTCTTTGCATGTAGGCATGACTGAAGATGAGGTTACCTTTTGCAACCCTTTCATGAATCACTACCTTGCTGTGGTGAAGGGCCTTGCATAGTGCAATGAAGGTATAGTCTATGCCGTGCAGGGGCTAAAAGATGCGACACAAGAAGATGATCCCCTCAGGTTGGGAGGTATCCAGTGTGCTAATGGGGAAGAGCAGAGAGCTAGTACTAGTAGCACCAGAAAGAATGAAGCTACTGGGTCAAAGCTAAAAGGATACTCAGTTGCAGATGTATCTGGTGGTAAAAGGAGAGTCTAATGCTGTAAAGATCTATACTCCATAGGAACCTGGAAAGTAAGATCCATGAATCAAGGCAAGCTGGATGTGGTCAAACAAGAGATGACAAGACTGAACATTGACATCTCAGAAATCAGTGAACTAAAATGATCAGGAATGGGTAAATTTAATTCAGATGACCCACAGTAGTATATGTGGGCAAGAATCCATCAAAAGAAATGGAGTACCATTATAGCCAATAAAAGAGTAGGAAAAGCAGCATTGGGCTAAAATCTCAAAAATGATCTCAGTTTGAATCCAAGGCAAACCATTCAACATCACAATAGTCCAAGTCTATGCCCCAACCACTGGTGCTGAAGAAACCGAAGTTGACCAGTTCTATGAAGGCCTCCAACACCATCTAGAATTAACACCAAAAAGGATGCCCTTATCATCATGGGGGATTGGAATGCTAAGGAAGGAGGGCAAAAGATAACTGGAATAAAAGGCAAGCTTGGCCTTGGAGTACAAAATGAAGCAGGGCACAGGCTGGCAGAGTTTTGTCAAGAGAATACAATGGTCATAGCAGACACTCTTTTCCAACAACCCAAGAGACGAGTCTACACATGGACATCACCAGACGGTCAACACAGAAATCAGATTGACTGTGTGCTCTGCAGCCAAAGATGGAGAAGCTCTATCCAGTCAGTAAAAACTAGACCAGGAGCTGACTGTGGCTCAGATCATGAGCTTCTCATTGCAACATTCAGGCTTAAATTGAAGAAAGTAGGGAAAAGCATGTCGTGCAGGAGGTCACGACAGGGACTACTCCGAGGAGGAAGTAACAGTAGTTAGTAGAGTCCAGGAGGATCAAACACAGCCAGAGATAGAGGCTAATCAGCTTCTGCCTGAAAGCGGCACGAGTCCACAGACCCCCTCCCAAGCACCTTGCCCTTTAGAGCAAACAGTCTGTGAGAGGGAGGAAGGGGAAAACCCCTCCTCCTCTTCTGAAGAGGAAATGACGGGGCCAGAAGCAGAAGGCAGGATGGGATATGTGAATATGACAGATGCTTCCCAGAGACGTATGATCCGTTCATATCAAATCAGGATGAGCAGACTGAAAAGGAGGCGGGAAGAACGGCTGGAGGGGTAGGAGATGACGTGAAGGGGAGTAGAGATCTCCATTCTCAGGCGAACATCTTTCCAGCAAAGAGGCCCCTCTATTTGCTTAACAGTAGAGTCGTAAATCTTGTAGATAACTAGCAATAAACAGATTTAGTTTTATTGCTCACGTCTGTGTGACTAGTTGCAACCAAAGTGCCCAGGCCGGCGGGGCTCCCCCATTCACGACAAAGCATCAGGCCACTCAGGTATGATCTAAATCAGGGGTCCTCAAACTTTTCCACCAGGGGGCCAGTTGAAAGGTCCCAGTGCTGGGCATGGGCTGGAAAGGTGGTGCCGGCGGTGCATGCAGGCCGGGGGCGGGGGGGTGGACACGTGTGGGTGCACGTGCTGAGGCAGGGGTGGGCTGTGAGGTGAGGCAAGGCAAGGCAAGTCACGGGTGGGTGTGCAATGGGAGGCGAGGCGTGGGCAGGTGCATGCAGCAATGGGAGGCAAGGTGGGGGGGCACGCACTGCCAGGCAGGTGCACGAGGCAATGGCTTGCTTGCTTGGAGATTGTTTTCTCTGAATGAGCAAACCGCAGCCTCCACGCATGCGGGACAAGGTGGGCAGCTGCGGGCCGTGCTCAGGTGGGCGCATGTGGTGGGTCCAAATTGGCATGGCGGGCTGGATAAATGGGCATGGCGGGCCAGATCCTGCCTCTGGGACGTGGTTTGAGGATCCATGACCTAAATCATATTCCTTATAAATATACAGAGGAGGTGACAGATACATTTAAAGAATTAGACAGAGTGCCTGAAGAACTATGGAAGGAGGTTGGTAACATTGTACAAGAGGTTGCATTTAAAACCATTCCAAAGAAAATGAAATAAAGAAAGCAAAATGGCTGTCTGAGGAAGCTTTACAAATAGGTGAGGAAAGAAGGGAAGCAAAAGGCAAGGGGAAAAGGGAAAGATACACCCAATTGAATGCAGAATTCCAGAGAATAGCTAGAAGAGATGAGAATGCCTTCTTTAATGAACAGTGCAAAGAAATAGAGGAAAACAATAGAAAGGGAAAGACTAGTGATCTCTTCAAAAAAGAGAGAGAGAGAGATATCAAGGGAATGTTTCATGGAACAACTGACTGGTTCAAAATTGGAAAAGGAGTACAGCAAGGCTGCATATTGTTGCCTCCTCTATTAAACCTCCTGGGAAATAGATGGGGAAGAAATGGAAGTAGTGGCAGATTTTATTTTCCTGGGCTCCAAGATCACTGCAGACGGGGACTGCAGCCAAGAAATCAAAAGACACTTGTTCCTATGGCAAATCTAGACAGCATACTGAAAGGCAGAGACATCACCCTGCCAACAAAAGTTCGTATAGTCAAGGCTATGGTTTTCCCAGTTGCAAAGTATGACTGTGAAAATTGGACCATATGGAAGGCTGAGCACAGAAGAATTGATGCTTTTGAAATGTGGTGCTGGAGAAGACTCCTGAGAGTTCCTTGGATTGCAAAGAGATCAAATCAGTCATCCCTGACAGATACTGTAGCTGAAGCTCAAATACTTTGGTCACCTAATGGGAATGAAGGACTCATTGGAAAAAACTCTGATGCTGAGAATGATTGAAGGCAAAGGGGGATGGCAGAGGTTAAGGTGGCTGGATGGGGTCACTGGAAAGGTGGGTGTGGGGTTAGGTGGATTCCAGAGGATGGTGAAGGACAGAAGAAGCTGGAGGAATCTTGTCTGTGGGGTCACAAAGAGTCAGACATGGCTTTGCAACTGAACAAGGACAATCTTTTGCAAATGGCCTTGTGACAGCATAAGTACATAATAGACTGTAATCTAATCTTATCCCCCACCATGGAAACCAAAAATATCCTGGGAAAATCCAGAAAGAGGCTGGTTTCTTCCAGGCAACTAGCATTCAGTTGGACAGAAACATCTAAGCCACCAGAGACAATGGTGAGAGACTATAGGAATTGTAGTCCTAAATATCTTGAAGCAACCTGGACAAGAGAGAATGATGTAGTCCATCTTTCTGTTTCTCACAGTAGCCAAAGTGACACTATTGTACATAGCCACATATTTTTTTTATTGGATTTTTATCCCACCACATTAGCCAAAAAGGTTTCCTAAGTAGGTTAGAAGGTTAAAATTTGAACCTTGAAAGCAATTGCTCTCTCATCTATGTTTTCCCTCAGCAACTGGTATTCAGTCATACTCATCTTCTGAACATCTTCTGTACCCATCAAAGGCTCAAGTTACCTTCCATGAATTTGCCTAATGCCCTTTTAGAAGTGATTAGCTACTGCATTATGCAACTTCTGTGAGATAATCTCAATCTTATTGTACGAAGAAGTCATTTTTTTTGTTGTTCTTGTTATTTATTCTAAGATCATTAATTCATTGGCAATCTTGTGAGAGGAGACTCTGTGTATGTGCTGGACACAAAATCTAGACCAGTAGAGTCTAGCACTAGTGCTCTAGTAATTCCCTAACATTTACATTTAAAAAAAAGGAAGTCAAACTTCAGTTTATTGGCAAGGATATAAATATTTTTAAGTACTCATTAAAGATTGTGCAATATTATAAAAATATGGCTGAACTTTGATTCTCAAAAGGAACAAAGTGCAGTTTGCTGATGAAGTTAAAATTTTTGATCATATAGAACACAAAGTACATGATTACCATTCAGTAATAATAGCATAGGTCAAAGTAAGGCCTTTCTAAAATCTTAAATCAAGTAGTCATCTCTTCTCATGAAACACTAACCATATTGTCTGGATGGAATTCAAAAGTGACCTAAGCTTTCAAACCTACCAGTTCTCTTAGTGTACCAGACATTGAATCATCAAAAAATCAATACCACAAGGGTTTTCTACGTCAAGTTAAAAGGAAACATCTGAGAAACTCGGTAGAGTCAATTCATCTGTCCAATAAATTAGGAAAACATTGGCCAAACCAAACATAAAATCAGCAAAAAGAGAAAGAGATAAATTCAGACTATGTCATTACTATCCTTCTTGTACAAACAAAAAAGGCTTAAAGGGTTCCAGATATTCCAATAAAATTTAACACCTACAGAATGCTAAAGCTGCAAACTTAAAAAATCAAATCCACAGCTTAGTCCATTCATTGTATCTTGACTAAGTTTAGATTTTAAAAAAAGATCAAGGAAAAGATTACGACATTCCTACCAATCAGTTGCCTCCATCCTGGAAGGGTGAGGTAGAGAAACATATTCCAAGCAAGCATAGTATGTATGTATGTATGTATTTTGTTGTTGTTGTTGTTAGTCGCGAAGTCGAGTCCGACCCATCGCGACCCCATGGACAACATTCCTCCAGGCCCTCCTGTCCTCCACCATCCCCCGGAGTCCACTCAAGCTCACACCAACCACCTCAGTGACTCCATCCAGCCACCTCATCCTCTGCCGTCCCCTTCTTCTTTTGCCATCTATTGTTCCCAGCATTAGACTCTTCTCCAGGGAGTCCTTCCTTCTCATTAGGTGGCCAAAGTATTTGAGTTTCATCTTCACTATCTGGCCTTCTAAAGAGCAGTCAGGGTTGATCTCCTCTAGGACTGACCGGTTTGATCGCCTTGCGGTCCAAGGGACTCGCAGGAGTCTTCTCCAGCACCACAACTCAAAGGCCTCAATCCTTTTGCGCTCAGCCTTCCTTATTGTCCAGCTTTCACAGCCATACATTGCAACTGGGAAAACCATAGCCTTGACTATACGCACTTTTGTTGGCAGAGTGATGTCTCTGCTTTTTAGTATGCTATCTAGATTTGCCATAGCTTTCCTCCCCAGAAGCAAGCGTCTTTTAATTTCTTGGCTGCAGTCCCCGTCTGCGGTGATCTTGGAGCCCAGGAAAATAAAATCTGTCACTACCTCCATTTCTTCCCCATCTATTTGCCAGGAAGTGAGAAGACCAGATGCCATGATCTTAGTTTTCTTAATGTTGAGTTTCAAGCCAACTTTTGCGCTCTCCCCCTTTACCCGCATCAAGAGGCTCTTCAGTTCCTCTTCACTTTCTGCCATGAGAGTGGTATCATCTGCATATCTGAGGTTGTTGATATTTCTCCCAGCAATCTTGATTCCAACTGGTGATTCATCTAGCCCTGCCTTTCTCATGATGTGCTCTGCATATAAGTTAAATAGGCAGGGTGACAGTATACAGCCTTGCCGAACTCCTTTCTCAATTTTGAACCAATCAGTGGTTCCGTGTCCGGTTCTCACTGTTGCTTCTTGACCTGCATATAGGTTTCTCAAGAGACAAATAAGATGGTCTGGTACTCCCATCTCTTTAAGAACTTGCCACAATTTGTTGTGATCCACACAATCAAAGGCTTTAGCGTAGTCAATGAAGCAGAAGTAGATCTTTTTCTGGAACTCCCTGGCTTTCTCCATGATCCAGCGTATGTTGGCAATTTGATCTCTAGTTCCTCTGCCTCTTTGAAATCCTGCCTGTACTTCTGGTAGTTCTCGGTCCACATACTGCTGGAGCCTAGCTTGTAGGATTTTGAGCATCACTTTGCTAGCATGTGAAATGAGTGCAATGGTGCGGTAGTTTGAACATTCTTTGGCATTGCACTTCTTGGGGATCGGAATGTAAACTGACCTTTTCCAATCCTGTGGCCACTGTTGAGTTTTCCAAATTTGCTGGCATATTGAGTGTAGCACTTTAACTGCATCGTCTTTCAGGATTTTGAATAGCTCAGCTGGAATGCTGTCACCTCCACTAGCTTTGTTGTTGCTCAGACTTCCTAAGGCCCATTTCACTTCACATTCCAGGATGTCTGGCTCGAGGTCAGTGACCACCCCATCGTGGTTATCAGGGATGTTAAGCTCTTTCTTGTATAGTTCTTCTGTGTAATCTTGCCACCTCTTCTTAATCTCTTCTGCCTCTGTTAGGTCCCTGCCATTTTGGTCCTTTATTATGCCCATCTTTGCATGAAATATTCCCTTCATATCTCTAATTTTCTTGAAGAGATCCCTGGTCCTCCCTATTCTATTGTTTTCTTCTATTTCTTTGCACTGTTCGTTTAGGAAGGCATTCTTATCTCTTCTAGCTGTTCTCTGGAATTCTGCATTCAATTGTTTGTATCTTTCTCTTTCTCCCTTGCCTTTCGCTTCCCTTCTTTCCTCAGCTATTTGTAAAGCTTCCTCAGACAGCCATTTTGCTTTCTTGCCTTTCTTTTTCTTTGGGATGGTTTTAGTTGCTGCCTCTTGTACGATGTTGCGAACCTCCGTCCATAATTCTTCAGGCACTCTGTCTATCAGATCTAATTCCTTAAATCTATTTGTCACCTCTACTGTATATTCATCAGGGATATGATTTAGGTCATACCTGAGTGGCCTAGTGCTTTTCCCTACTTTCTTCAACTTAAGCCTAAATTTTGCCACCAGAAGCTCATGATCTGAGCCACAGTCAGCTCCTGGTCTAGTTTTTACTGACTGTATAGAACTTCTCCATCTTTGGCTGCAGAGCACATAGTCAATCTGATTTCTGTGTTGACCGTCTGGTGATGTCCATGTGTAGAGACGTCTCTTGGGTTGTTGGAAAAGAGTGTTTGTTATGACCATCGTATTCTCTTGACAAAATTCTACCAGCCTGTGTCCTGCTTCATTTTGTACTCCAAGGCCAAACTTGCCTGTTATTCCGGTTATCTTTTGGCTTCCTACTTTAGCATTCCAATCCCCCATAATGATAAGGACATCATTTTTTGGAGTTAATTCTAGCAGGTGTTGTAGGCCTTCATAGAACCGGTCAACTTCCGCCTCTTCAGCACCAGTGGTTGGGGCATAGACTTGGACTATTGTGATGTCGAATGGTTTGCCTTGGATTCGAACTGAGATCATTCTGTCATTTTGGAGATTGTATCCCAGTACTGCTTTTCCTACTCTTTTATTGACTATGAAGGCTACTCCATTTCTTCTGAGGGATTCTTGCCCGCAGTAGTATACCTGATGGTCATCTGAACTAAATTCACCCATGCCTGTCCATTTTAGTTCACTGATTCCTAAGATGTCGATGTTCAGTCTTGTTATCTCTTGTTTGACCACGTCCAGCTTGCCTTGATTCATGGATCTTACATTCCAGGTTCCTATGGAGTAAAGATCTTTGCAGCATCGGACTTTCCTTTCACCTCCAGATACATCGGCAACTGAGTGTCCTTTCGGCTTTGACCCAGTCGCTTCATTCTTTCTGGCGCTACTAGTACTAGCCCTCCGCTCTTCCCCAGTAGCATATTGGACACCTTCCGACCTGAGGGGCTCATCTTCCGGTGTCATATCGTTTTGCCTTTTGGTTTTCATGTCCATGGGGTTTTCATGGCAAAGATACTGGAGTGGGTTGCCATTTCCTTCTCCATGTATGTATGTATTTATATATTTATAACATTTATATGTCTTCCTTCACTATCACGTCTCAGGACAGCTTACAAGATTAAAACCAATAGCCATAAAAACAGTCAATAAAACAGTACAATTAAATTACTATAAACCAATACAAGTAATTCAAATCAAAAGTGACTGTGAACACTAAAAATGCTAATTTTTAAAATGTCGATTAAATAAAAAGGTTTTAATCCAGCTCTGAAAAGAGTATAGGCTCGGTGCCAGGTGAAACTCTCTGGGGAGCACATTCCATAATCTGGGTGCCACTACAGAGGAGACCCTGTTCTGAGTGGATGTCCTGATTACCTCCTTCAGGGACGGTTCTTTCAGCAGGGCCTCTCCCGTAGATCTTAAGGGGCATGAGAATGTATAAGGAAGGAGATGTTCCTTCCGGTATCCTGGTCCCAAGCCGTTCAGGGCTTTATAGGTCAAACCAGCACCTTGAATTGGGACCGGACTTCATCTGAAAGCCAGTGGAGCTGGTAGAGGATGGATGTTATATGAAAATAATGGCTGGTCCCTGTCAGCAGCCTGGCCACTATTCTGTACCAGCTGAAATATCCAGACCATTTTCAAGGGCAGCACCACATAGAGCACATTGCAGTAATCCAACTGGGAGGTTACCAGAGCATGTATCACCATTGCTAGACAGTGCTCGTATAGGTAGGGATGCAGCTGATGGACCAGCTGAAGCTGTAGGGAAACACTCCTCGCCACTGCCGCCAACTGGGTTTCCAGTGACAGCTCCAGATCAAGGAGTACTCCCAAGCTGCAGACCCTGTCCTTTAGAGGGAGTGCTACCCCGTCCAGAACTGGGTCAAAATCACTTACCTGAAAACTCAAACCACCCACCAACAGGACTTCTGTTGTATCTGGATTGAGGCTGTTTATTGGCCCTTATCTAGCCCATTACCTAGGCCAGGCATCAGTTCAGTACAGCCAGAGAGAGTTGTGGCGGCGGCATTGCCTGGGCACATCCCAGCAGCAGCGGATTGGTGGTGAGGGGCTCAGGTCCAGCCACCCAGTGATGTCTTCATCCCTGGGCCGGTACTGGTAAGCAGTCCTGGGGTCCCCTGGCCAAGTTTTTAGTACATCAATAATTGGTATGTTTGATGGGTACATCTCAAGCAACAACCAGGGAAAGAAAGACATTAACAGCATGACGGTTCAATTAAGTTCATTGTGCCTGTGGTTTTCTACTCAGTTTTATATTTTCAAAACCATTTCCAGTAAGCATGCCATGAAGTTTGGGTAGTGGGGGATTAAAAAATAGCAAATAGCTTCTCTTAATTATTGTCAGGTTTCAGTGAAGATGGAGGCATTTATCAGTTTCCATTTCTCAAATCCCAAATTCTTTTCTGAATATAAATAAATTAATTTATTTTGATCAATGCTTATCAAAACCAAAGTGAGCCAACATTCTCATTCATCTGCTCTAGTCAAATTCAGTAGGAAAAGCCATGTCCAGCATGGAGAGGGCCAAGCCAGGTAGCAGTTTAAGATGTGGGGTAGCAGATGTGATGACTCTAATTTAAAACTAATTTGGTTGAATATAGAGTAAGAACTAAGTTCTAAAATCTGTACCAAATCTATAAGATGAATAACACTTGTTAGGGGTGGGTTCTCCCAGATTCATTAAAAAACAAAACAAAACTTTTCATCTTGAATATAAAGAAATCTTCAGATTTTGGTAAATTTGTATAAAACAAAAGCTGCGAATGAAACAATTATGCATATACAGAACAACAGGATAAAGAAATGGATTTTTTCCAATGGCACTGATCTTTGATATAACTTCTTAAAGAAATTTGCATTATTCCTTAAATATTGTCATTTCATTGCTAGGTTAAACTATATTATTTTCCACAACGTTGGCCTCTCTCTCTTTCTCTCCTGTGTTTGCTTGGTTAAATATATTTTAGGCTAATATTGTTCATAATACAAATTATTCATGAAGCTTTATTTTATTTTTCCAATCTCCAGTATAAACTTGAGGATTTTTTCCTCTATATAACTCTTGCTTGAGGTGAGATAAAGGATGCTTCTTAGGTAGAGAATAAGATGAAGAATTCTTCATTGCCTCATATTGATTCCTCCCCACACTCTTTGAAATCACTCTCACAGATATGCCTTCATCATATCCTAGTGTCAGAATTTCTCAGTGTGAGTAATAGCTTATATGCCACAGCCCTACTATCCTAAAAGAAGAGTATGTTGCAGGTATAATCTCTTTTGCTTTATTCCAGTGGCCCCAACCTTCTGGGACATGGAGGTCACATTAAAGTGCCCAATGCCTAAAGAGGGGCAGCTCTTCAACATGTCACAAAATTATTAACCTACCAATTTTGATCAAAAGTAAACATTTAGAGATCAATGAAAAATGTTACCTTGAATGCAATCCATTTGGAACAATATGAAATCCTTTATCTAGCTTTACAGGTTTACCTAGTCATTGCAATTTTTGTGGCTGTTTTCTGTTAGCCAAGGCATTAATGTCCAAGTCAAGATTTGTGACAGACACCCTTAAAAAATAATGTAAATGTTCAACTGTAAGTCTTTATCGACAGTAAGGATCATTTGCAATTGTTTTATTTCTTGGAAACTGCACTTACTTTTGCAAATATCTTACAGAATTTTCAGCAGAGCAGCAGTTGCAGAGTTTCAATATTGTTGTTAGTCGCAAAGTAGTGTCCAACCCATCATGACCCCATGGACAACATTCCTCTAGGCTCTCTTGTTCTCCACCATCCCTCGGAGTCCATGCTGTCTAGATTTGCCATAGCTTTCCTCCCCAGGAGCAAGCCTCTCTTAATTCCTTGGCTGCAGCCCCCATCTGTGGTGATCTTGGGGCCCAGGAAAATACAATCTGTCAATACCTCAATCTCTTCCCCATCTACTTGCCAGGAAGTGAGAGGACTGGATGCCATGATCTTAGTTTTCTTAATGTTGAGTTTCAAGCCAATTTTTGCACTCTCCTCTTTCACCCGCATCAAGAGGCTCTTAGTTCCTCTTCACTTTCTGCCATTAGAGTGGTATCATCTGCATATCTGAGGTTGCAATCCTAATCCCAACTGGTGATTCATCTAGCCCCACCTTTCTCATGATGTGCTCTGCATATAAGTTAAATAGGCAGGGAGACAGTATACAGCCTTGCCAAACTCCTTTCCCAATTTTGAACCAATCAATGATTCCATGTCCAGTTCTCACTCTTGCTTCTTGACCCTCATATTGGTTTCTCAAGAGACAAATGAGATGGACTGGTACCCCCATCTCTTTAAGAACTTGCCACAATTTGTTGTGATCCACACAATCAAAGGCTTTAGTGTAGTCAATGAAGCAGAAGTAGGTGTTTTTCTGGAACTCCCTAGCTTTCTCCATGATCCAGCGTATGTTGGCAATTTGATCTCCAATTCCTTTGCCTCTTTGAAATCCTGCTTGTACTTCTGGTACTTCTCAGTCCACATACTGCTGGAGTCTAGCTTGTAGGATTTTGAGCATTGCCCTTCTTTGGGATCAGAATGAAAACTGAACTTTGCCAATCCTGTGGCCACTGTGTAGCACTTTAACTGCATCATCTTTTAGGATTTTGAATAGCTCAGCTGGAATACTGTCTCCTCCACTAGCTTTGTTGTTGCTAAGAATTCCTAACGCCCCTTTGACTTCACATTCCAGGATGTCTGGTTTGAGGTCAGTGACCACCCCATTATGGTTATGAGGGGCATTAAGTTCTTTCTTGTATAGTTCTTCTGTGGAATCTTGTCACCTCTTCTGAATCTGTTCTGCCTTTGTTAGGTCTCTGCCATTTTGGTCCTTTATCATGCCCATCTTTGCATGAAATGGTCCCTTCATATCTCCAATTTTCTTGAAGAGATCTCTAGTCCTCCCTATTCTATTGTTTTCTTCTATTTCTTTGCCTTGTTCATTTAAGAAGGCATTCCTATCTCTTCTAGCTGTTCTCTGGAATTTTGCATTCAGTTGGGTGTATCTTTCTCTTTCTCCCTTGCCTTTCACTTCCCTTCTTTCTTCAGCAATTTGTAAAGCTTCCTCAGATGTCCATTTTGGTTTTTTTGCATTTCTTTTTCTTTGGGATGGCTTTAGTTGCTACCTTTTGTACAATGTTGCAAACTTCCATCCATAGTTCAATATTATCCTTGGATAAATCAAAATAAGAGAAGTACAATTCTAGGGCTCTAACTCTTCCCTTTCCCACCAAATCCACCTCACTCTGGCTGCTCTTAGCTGGGGATTTTCATTTGGACTGTGACAAAGAAGAGAAGAGAGAGGTCCACCTCTGCAGTTCTCAGAAACATTGGGCAAGATGCACAGGTTATGAACTTTATAAAAATTAATTATGAATCTGATCTACCAGATGGAAAAGTTGCAATCCTAAGCACATTGAATGCTATGAGAATTCTTAATAAAGGCACTGCCTTGAGGTTTACATCTATGCATGCTAATACTTTAAAGATTGTGGGCCCTCCAAAAAGGGGCAGGTGGGAAGGAAGAAGAGGCTGTTGCATGGGGCGGCATATAAATATTTAAATAAATAAATAGATAGATAGATAGATAGATAGACAATGAAAGGGCAGCCAACACCCAGAGCAAAGGATATGCCATTGAACTGGCAGTGAACTATAGGCAGGCCTGCCAGCCAGCCAAGTTTCAATCATGAGAAGCAAAATGGCAGCCAGCTGGGGGGAAGGGGACTTGGCTGGAGGAAGAGGTGGGAAGGGGAATCCCATGAGCTTCCCTGCTAAGGGACACCTCCTTCACTCTTGACCCAGGGGGCCACTCACTGTTTCTGCCATCGCAGGCACATGAGGAGATGCCAAGCTGGAGTTGGGGCAGGGACAGGAAAGGCAAAAGCAAGCAAGGCACCAAGGCTGGGAAGCTGACTCTGGTCAACGGAGGGAGCATGCCTCTGCCTGAAGCAGCAACCTCCCCAGGAAACTTGGGAACTGCTTGGAGGAGCCTTGCTGGGTGTAGCCTCCAGAAATGCTCCGCATGCAAAGGACTTGGTATCCCCTTTTTTGGGACTTTGCTCTCCTTTTTCTGAATTTTCTGCAAAAGCAGGCCACATCTCAAGCACCAAGCACTGCAGCTTCATCTTCCAAACACACATACAGGGGCCTCAGCATAGCGGTGCATGGAGAGGGGCAGGGAAAAGCTGAGTAGTACTCATAGCTAACCCCTGCTAGCTCACAAAGTACCCAGAATAGCCAAAATGCTAGTACAGAGGATAAGACCAAGAGGGGGCTGATAGAAGGAACTGTGGAGACCAGAGGAAATAATGTTGCTATTGCGTTGTGCTTTTTTTAAAGCAAGGGACAAGAATAACAGTAGTAGATGGTGCCACTTGAGGAAGGTCTGAGGGAAAGTGCCTTGAGGGTGATAGTAGTAAACAATCAAGGCGAGGGCCTCACCGAAAGGACTTGAGGGCCACATTGCCCATGGGCCAGAGGCTGGGGACCCTGCTTTATATTTGGATTTATTTCGCTCTCGATGTTTCCTTCCCATGTTTGAAGAAATGTGTGAACTCTGAAACCAGAAACATTTATTTTAAAAGGAAACTGAAATAAAACCTTACTAATCCAGATAAGCTAAATTATTTAGGCACAGCTATTCTGCTGCAAAGCATCCTGTTGTGCCCTTCTAACCATATAGCACTTAAAGACAGGAAGGCAGGAAGAGAATGAGAGAGATAAGTGGCACCTCAAGATGTAGGAGAAATCTAGGATGGACTCCAATCCACTTAGGTTGGTATGAATTTGACCTGCAGATTCCAGAGTGAACAATCCTGTACCAAATTGCATAGAACAGTTTCCTTATCCTTTGGGGACTCAGTAGCTTATATGCTGCAAATTAGTGATAAAGCATATTTGTGCACATGTGCTCACATGCATGAACTACATGCATGTGGAACAATACAGAAACATGCACATTAGTCAACGCAAATTAGTGTAAACAGACCTAACAGTTAAAAAATCTAGTTCTGTCTGTAAGCAGATGATGGACTATTTTATTTATTTATTTATTCATTCATTCATTCATTCATTCATTCATTAAAACAGTTATATGCCGCCCCATCACAACAAAGCCTCGGGGCGGCTTACAGCATATTAAAATAACAGTAAAATCATTAGCCCTCACTATTTATCCCTAGCTTAAAATTGTGGATTGTCAGAATAAAAGCTTTCTGACAATCCACAAAACAGAAACAGAAGGGATTTAACAAAATCTGTGCCCTCCCACTAGCAAGCTCAACTGAGCACTGATATAGCTGAATATAGAGATAATCACAACCAGCCCATGCTCATAGCCCTTGTCCAGGGTGCAGAATTGTCATTGCTAAGTTAGTTAGATATCCTTTCTCATTCCCATTATGAAGAAATTTACAAATGTTCTAATCAAATCAACAGAGATCAATTTCTCACCCATCCCTACACCCATCCTTCTGTACTTCAACAACAATAGTAGCACCACAATAGCAACATTTATATTCTGCCTTTTCCATCTTGCAAGGAATCCAAGGTGGCTTGAATAGTCATTCCTTCTCCATTTTACCCACACAACTCTGTGATGTAGGTTAGGGTACAATCCAATGACCCACACCCTCAATGCACAGAGAAAGGTCTGGTAGCAGCAGTCTTTGCCACCAGTGCACCTTGCACTTCAGATTCTGACTAGATAGACATTTTTGGCTCTCTAGGTGAAATGGTCCAAAAGAGAAGGAAAGGAGGGCAGGATAACATCTGGATATCTGCCTTCTCCATCCCCTGGCATGCCTTCCCTTTTCCTCTCTGAGGCCAATTTGAAACCTTTGCACTCTGGCTGCGAGGGAGCAGGGCTTGGAGACTGGAACTTCAAATATTTCCCACCCCCTTTAATCCAGTTATTGATGTTTGGGACCCTATAGGATGGTGCCCTTATTCTGAGCAATCTTTGTGACCAAGGACTAGAACCTGGATCTCCTCACTTCCAGTCCAGAACTGTAACCAGAATATCATATACATCTCACAATTTAAATGCTGCAGGACTTACATAGAAATTATTGCACTGATGTTGGAAAAGTAAATTTTTTAAACCATAGTAATTTTAAATATCTCCCAACCTTTCTATTATTCCTCTTATGTAGAACTTGCAACCTTGAACCACAGTATCCTTGGAAACCTCAGAACCTTGACAGGTTAAATTATGAATCTTTCTATGTTTAATAACTGGCAATTGACTTATCACATTCCACAAAAACCAATCTGTCATTTAGGAGCTTTAATCCAGTTGCTGATGTTTAGGAAATGCTTCTTACATCTAAAAGACTTTTGCAAAGGAAAAACCATTGAAGATAGATATTGGCAGGACAGAGGCTTAGTTCTCATGGAGAACAAACCTGTGGCTGGAGTTGTACTTTTTAATAGTTTAGGCTCACTTGGGTGACAGCATATGAAATGAAATCTCCACACACAGAAACAAGAATGTCAGAGAGAAGACTTATTCAGAACCCTTCATGCTGAAATGCTATGTTTTTCTTTAGAGGTTTCTTTGCATCAAGAAACACACACCTTGTGTCAATACCAAGCAGGGACTTTCCAGTTCTGTTTTTGGTCTTCAGGATTACCTCCACTTTTTCACCAAACATCCACAGCATGATTTTAGGTGATCATACAAGTTTTCTTGTCCTTCATCTTGATTTTCAGTGATGTTTACTATTCATGGTGGGGAATTTTTATCTGATCTGTTTAGTCAGATTTGTAACTTTCCTCTAGATGCAGAAAAGCAAGTTAGTCCAGCTAATTTTATAGGATGGAACACAAAAATTAAACATGCACTGCCATTGCATTTATAGGGTGCTTAATATTTAACCAGAAAGCATAATGAATTCTAGTCAAATCAAATCATTATAAAGCATAATATCTCAAGGAATTCCTTGCCCATAGATAAGATAGATTTGAAGCAAAAGTAACTTTTATATCATAAGATCTTTAATCAATGCTGTGGTCACTAGAGGTCAATGTTACAATTTTCAGGATTTTGAAGTTAACTTTTTATTATTTAATCAATTTAATCTGATTTAAAATTTACGTATCTATTTTATTTCTATCCCACCCCATTAGCCAAATGCCTCCCTCTTTAACATTGAATTATCAGTAGGAGAAAACTGTTAAACATTATTGAATGTACAGCTAACTGCAAAGAAGTCTTCATTTAAAGCTTGTGTCTAGGGAAATACATTCCTTTTCTGTTTATGCCATTAGAAAACTTCACCTAAAAGAAACACAAATGGCTCTGGAGACAAAACAGAATATCAAGATGAATTGCATTCTTGAGTCCCAAAGGATGTGTTGGGCTGAGAATGTTCATTCACTCTCTCCAAATTGTGAATCAGATTCAGTCTTTGATTCTTGGAATAATCAGACACTGTCTCATCAGGATTCTGCACCTCAAACTGGAGCTGAGGGCACTGGAAAAGGAGAGAAAATGAGATTGAAGTAGTGAATGTGCCGAGGCACTTTTAAGTATTGTTTGTAGACAACCTTTGTTCAGTGGTGGATATCATTCTAACAAGAAGGTTTACAATATGAAACACAATGGATTGGCTCAATTTGTATATATTAATACTGGGAGGGAGTAAGAAAAAGATTGAGACTCAACAGCACCCAAGCTGGTCCATTTAGCTGGGCGTGTGGGGATCAGTGATGTGGCAGCCTTCTGTTGGGTAAATTATTAAAGTATTTGCCTTTATTTGAGCTAGAATTTAGAATAGTAAGTGCAAGGATTTACGATTGGTTGTAGCTATTATTATTCTAGTTGAGAAGGGAAGAAATAAAGCAAGCAATAGGAAAAGTCCTCCTTTTTTCTTTAGCCTTTTTCAGACAGGGCTGTGCCCAATGATGTTGAGATAGTCAACATCACAACAGCAAGGCAGCCCATGTGATGCAGTGGCTAGAGTGTTGGACTGCAAGTCGGCAGATTCAGGTTCTGTTCCTGGCCAGTTCACAGGGTGACTTTGGACCAGTCTCTGACTCTCAACCTAGCCTATGCCACAGAGTTGTTGTGAGGCTAATGTGGAAAGGAGGACATGACAGATTATATAATGGCATCTTAAGTCTCCTTCCTAATGGCTCTGAAGTGCCTACCTAGGAGACCAAAATGGTTTCTCCTCCCAAATATTTATTATGTTTCTATGCACCCCACCACTCAGAGCTCTTGGAAGCCTTAGAAAAAATCCTTAAGCACCTAATAATAGTATAAGATAGAACAAACTTACAAAAATATAATTATTTTATTTTATTTTTTATTTTGAGAAGGATTTATCCAAGTGAGAGGGAAATGGAAGGGAAGGATGGACACACAGTTCCCCAGTTCTGAGACTGGAGCTGTGTCTCTGACTTCAGATCTGGGGATCTGAAATATCCTAGATGACATAGGCTCTCTCCGTTAGGAAATCTGTACAAATAGCACTTGGAATCAGGAAGAAAAGGAATGTGACATTCAATGATGTGTGGCACTTTCAAGCAGACACATGCTTACAGTTTCAAACAGTAATGCCTACATGATTTGAAGGAAATATTAAATTCTTAACCCTAAGCAAGTACATACCTAAATTGTATTCTTGTATACCTAGGCATTCCATCATGTAATCAGGGATACTGTTTAACCTTAGAAAGCCTAGTTTGGGTATGGTATCTGCTATGCCCATGTATCTTTCCTGCCTATCTCCATTTGTTTCTACAAAAAACAACAATGGACATTTGTGCTGTGCCAAAACATGTGTGATATGTGCCATTTGCCATTCTTCTCTTTGAGGGAGGGGAATTAAATTTCAAAAAGGGTTTGAAAATGTGCATGCAACTTGTATGAGCAAGTTTCTCTCATCCTTTCTTCCTCTTCAGCAGACTTAGACAAGACTTTAGAAACACAGTCCTTTTATTAGAGCTTAGCAGGTTACAAAATAGTATCAATCAAAGTCACATTCTCAATAGGATGTAGAAGCTTCTGCCCATGTAAGGAGTTTAATCCAAACCTGAAACATCCCCTCCTTCCTCCTTCAGGGTAGCTTCTCATGCTTGAAGTGCTGCTTGGAGGAACATGGGGATCCTCACAGTTAGTCAAAGCTCACAGGCTCAAAGAATGCTCCCGCCATCTCCTTCCCACCCAGCTCCACAATGTTTCCTTCTTTTGCATGGGGGGTGATTCTCTCACTCCATCTGAGTATCTTCACTTTGATCCTGAAACACAAGTTGTCTGCTTCTTCCTCTCTGCCTTCTTCTTAGGAACAGAAAAATCTATCTGAACACATGCTATCTGGCCACTTTCTCTATATCAACATTGTCTGCAACTTTTTAATTTTTTTTTTAAACTGAAGTTCCAGAAAAGTCTATTTGGAATATCATGTCTTGATTTCATGCTCTGTTTACCCACAGAGGGGACAGGAGAGCAAATACAGAATTCTTGGGTCTAATACTTGGGTTTAATGGTAGGCATGTCATGAGCAGAGCTGGCTGGAGCCAGGGTTCAGACTAGATAGCCCAGGAGACCCCTTATAACTTGCTCTGTTTTTCTGTTTCCTTGTTTCTAATAGTACCCTTGGTGTCAGTTCAGATATTATTTTAGAACTGTCTTGGCTGTTGTTCTTTCTTTTTTTTCCTCATGAGAACTAGGACAATGTGTGTAAGGTGCATAATGGATCTATATGGAATATATAACTGTGTTCACTGTCTTAGGAATTTTAGGATCACAGAAGTGCCAATATCTTCTGTGAGAATCTCTCATTCTTCTGCATGCACAAGAGATGAGCAGCACACATGAAACAGCTTGCACCAAGAGCCAGTTACTGCTTCTGACAGCTGAATTCTTTCTCTGCGCCTCTGTATGACCTGGGATCTCTCAGCCAGTAGGAAATGCCATATGGGGCCCAGTCTGGCTCCCTCCCTGAGCCCACAGACAATAGAAAGTATTTGGAGCAAAGGAAGTTGTTCTGTTGTTCTGTTTTTCTTATAATCTGCCTTGGGGGCCATGTGCCCATCATTTCTTCCTCGTGGCTGTTTAAGGGTTCTTTACACAATGCCATGACCGTCTGTCCTTGCTTCAGGTTTCAGCAGAACAGATTTGTGGGACAGGGATGTTAGAGTAGGGAAACTGACTATTATTCCTTTAATGTTAGAGCAGGGAAACTGACTACATAACAAAAGTATACAAATAGCATAAATAGCATGATACGTAGACTAAAAAAACATAACAACATAGGCTAAAAATATACAGAACAACATAAACTGAAACTATACATAACAACATAGTGCTCCCATCACCCTTGAGGGTAAAGCTTACAAAAGATCACCAATATACCCCATGTCTCTCCAGTGAATCTTTAGCTGGGTATTTCCCTTTGTGTTTCTCTAATACATATTTAGGACAGGAAGGCCTGGAGGAATGTTGTCCATGGGGTCGTGATGGGTCGGACATGACTTCGCAACTAACAAAACAACAACAACAATACATATTTGTTGTTAGTTGCGAAGTCATGTCCATCGCGACACCATGGACAACTTTCCTGTCCTCCACCATCACCTGGAGTGCACTTAAGCTCATGCCAACTGCTTCCGTGAGTCTATCCAGTCACCTCATCCTCTGCCATCCCCTTCTTCTTTTGCCATCTATTGTCCCCAGCACCAGGCTCTTCTCCAGGGAGTCTTTCCTTCTCATTAGGTGGCCAAAAGATATTCCATATACTTGTAAAATCATTTATTTTTCTTTCCCATCTCCTAATGTTCAAATCACATGTTAGTTTATCATTAATGGCTAAGTTCAACATTTCATTATACCAATCAACAATGTTGATTAAATCTATACCTTTCCAATTTTTAGCCATTAGTAATCTGGTGGAGGTAACCATAGTAATAATCAATTCTTATTGAGCTCTGTCTAATTGCAAATCCAAAAAAGTATTCAAAAGCGCAATAATCGGGCACATCAAAATCTTTCTATCCATGATATCACTAATTTCCTTAAATATCATTGCCCATTCTTTCTGTTTAATTTCGCACAACCACCACATATGATAATAAGTCCCTTGTTCTTTTTCGCACCTCCAACAAAAAAGCATTAATTCAGAATTAATCCTGTTTAACCTTACCGGTGTATTATACCACTCCCAAATTACTTTAAAACAATTCTCCTTTACTCTGATCAACATATTCTTTGTAATTCAATTATTCCATAGTTTCAACCAGTTTACTTGACTAATACCTTTCCTCATATCATCTTGCCAACCTTCCAAAAGTCTACATTGCCCATACTGCCCTTCTATTAGCATTTTATATATTAAACTTGCAATTCCTTTCCTATTAGTACTACCTTCCTTCTCTGTACTCTCTACCAGTTCTTCAAATTTAGTTAATTTTCTTATTTCACCAAGTGTTTTCCTCATTTCCACTGCCCAGTTTTGTAACTGAAACATCTTCCAACCTGAACCCTTCTATTCTACACAAAATTGACCCATTTTGTCTTTATTATCCAAAAATTTTAACCAGTCCTTCATTGTAAATACATTCTGTTCTCTTAGTACTCTCTGTAACTTACCTTTCAAATTCTTGGGAAAATTTTGGTATTAATGGGGAAATTAATGGGGAAATTACCAGGCTTAAAATAATTTCTACTATAACTTCACAGTTCCAACATATTCTTTAGAAAGGGATTTCTATTTTCTTTAAATCTAAAATATTATCCTCTCTAAATAAAATATTTTCCAAATGATTTCTATCCTTTTTTAATTCAACATCACCCCAAAGTAACTCTTTATAGATCATTATATCTAAAATATATCTTATTTGATTTGCTGAATAATATGTTTTAATATTTGGTAAGCCTAATCCTCCTTCCTTTTGGGGTTTATACCTTGAATTTTTATTGATTCTAGCTTCCCCCCCCCTCCATTACTAAAGGAATTAATCATATTTTGCCAACTTTTCAAATCTGAATATGCAATCATAATGGGTAGCATCTGAAAAGCAAATTAATTTTAGGAATATTCTTCATTTGGCACATTGCAATTCTATGAAACCAAGATAGTTTGACCTTATCAAACTCCTTAATATATTCCTCTATTAGTTTTTTAAGATAATCCATATTCAATTGTGCCACTTTGTGTATATCCTATGTAATATAAATTCCCAAATATTTTATTCTATTCCTCCTTTCCCTTCAAATAAGTCTTTCAGTTTGGCCTTATTTTCTTTGCTATAATTAATTAACATAATTTCAGAATTGTCCCAATTAACGTTTAATCCAGTTATTTCCTCAAATTCTTGTAAATACAGCTTAAGTCTGTCTATAACTTTTATAGGGTCTTCTAACATCAATATGGTATCATCAGCAAATTCATTTACCTTAACTTCCTCTTTAAATCCAATTCTTTTCAATTCTGTATCTTTCCTAATTACAATAGCTAATAATTCTACTACTGTTCTGCAGTAGTAGAACAGTACTGTTCTACTACTGCTGACTCAGAGGAGTCTTTGGCACATGTAGGGGAGAAGGAGGCTTCCCATGGGAACCAGAATTCGGTGCAGGAAGATGTATATCTGGTGTCAGTTGCACAAACGCCCCACTCCCTGACAAAGTTTTTCAAAGAGAAGAAGATGCAGGGGAGAACAGAATTCAAGCAGGAGCTAATAGTGAACTGCGGTCGGAGGGCAGTCAGGCGGTTGCTGAGGAAACGGTTGAGCAGGCTGGAGATAATGGCCATGAGAATGCAGCAATTGGCATTATCCCAGAAGGAGGGAGGTGGAAGATGCACTCTCTCACAGATGCATGTGCAGACTAGGACAATTGGAGACAAGGGATTTAGAAAGGAGTAGGGAGAAAGGTTTGTCAGATCTGCCCATGGAGGGGCAGTCCAGGTGAGTTAAAAGCATTTTATAATCTGATCCCTCCCAGAAAGAGAGGACAACTTTGCCATCATCATCATCATCATCATCATCATCATCATCACCATTTCCTGTTAACGTATTTGCAATGTTTCATAGAACGTTAGCTTCAACTGTTTGATTTGTTGGCTTTGTTGGGAAGGAGCACATCAACCTCATGACAATTACCATCACAAATAAAATGGGAGACAACGGACATCCTTGATGTGTTCCCTGGACTAGAGATATTATATCTGTGATTCCATCATTTACCAGGACTTTTGTGGTATTATCTTTATATAATTGATTTATGCAGTGTTTAAACTTGACTCCAAACCCATATTATCTATCACAATTTTTAATGTATCCCATTCCACTGAATCAAATGCCTTAAAAATGTCTAATGCTAAAATCTCAGCTTTTAAACTATTTTTCTTTGCTTAATGTATAATATTCAGAACTCTCCTCAAGACATCTGCCATCTGTCTATCTTTCAGGAAGCCATTTTGATCTTTATTAATATATTTTCCAATAAAGGTGTACAATCTATTAGATAAGATTGCAGAAAAAAATGCATCTTGATTTATCAGGGAGATTGGTCTATAATACAACTTTTTAAATAAATAAATTTAATTTTTTAAAAATTTAAATTTAATAAAATACAAATTTTTAAATAAATAAATAAATAATGTAAGAGCCCTTTTCCAGGCTTCAATATTAAAACAGTCAGAGATTCCTTCCATGATGGGGGAATCTCCTACCTTCTAAAATTTTATGCATCAAAATTTTCAATTTGGGTATCAGTAATTTATGAAAAAACGTATAAAATTCAGGGCCTAGCCCATCTACCCCAGGGGTTTTACAAATTTTCAATTTGTTGATTACCGCTTCAATTACATCATCAGTAATTTCCCTTTCCATTTCTTATTTGTCTTGTATATCAGTCTTCTTTTCCAAGTTATTTTTCGCATATTCTATGATCTTATTTGTATCCACCCCTGTGGCTGTATACACATTTTTATAAAATTCTTGAAATGCTTTTAATTTCTCCTTCATCTTACTACACCTTATTCCTTCTCCATTCTCTATCATCAATATTACCCTTCCTTTTCTTTATCTGTGACGCTCATGCTAATAATTTAGAATTTCTATTACCATACTAAAAAAAATGTCTTTTCAGATACATCAAGTTTCTCTACACCTGTTCCATATGTATACCTTCCAATTCTTTTTTTTTTTTTTTTGGTGTGGGGGGGTGGATTTCTTTTCTAATTAAATTATCTCTAGTCACACTATATTCTCTTTTAAAATTCATTTATTTTCTAATTTGTTTATTCTCTTAGATTGTTGCATCCTTCCCTCATATCCAGCTTTAATTGCTAGACCCTTGATACCGCCTTCATATCATCCCATATCATACTAAATTTCCCCTCTCCCTGTTCATTTCTTTTCCAGATCTCCTCTATGTCTCGCTGCATCTTATTCATAACCTTTTTATATCTGAAAATATTAGTATCTAATCTCCATCTTATGGCTTCCATATAATCTGCTTTAAAATCCAATTCCATTTGAACACTGGCATAATCTGAAATCTGAATTACCCCATGTCTACATTCTTAACTTTACTTATTACATCATTAGATATAAATAAATAATCTATTCTTGAATAAGCTTTATGAACTTTTGAACAAAATGAGTACCTTCTTTCATTTCCACATCATTTGTACTCTTATTCAATATGTTTATTGTTTCATTTATGTTTTCTATGTTGCATGCATTGGTAATGTTAAATGTGGATCACAATACTTGGAAATGAAGCTGCGGTGTTGGGAAAATCAAAATTGTTAAACAGATTAAAATACTAACATGGAATGTGAAAGGCCGAGGGACAAATTTAAAAAGGCATCAAATACAGAATGAAACTGATTATTATTCCTGAAACAAAATATGTTTCCCCTACTTGTGTAATGCTGTTACTCTGCTTTATCACAGTTCTGTCTAGAGTTTATGTAATGGAGAAACAGGAAAGAAAAAGAAACTAAATTTAGATACAGTGGAATAACAGTCTCATGTTGAAAAATGTACAATCTCTGCAGTAGTAATTGAGAAGATGTTAGAGCTACATCTTTAAAAAATGCCACAGGCCTGGGCTGCAAGTTCAATTAGTCAAACCTGAATTTAGACATTTCTGGAAGAATGAAGAGTGATGAAGTTCCATACTGAAGAGAGGGGGGATCTAAATTTAGATTTCTGTTCCCATCCCACATAAACTCTGATGACTTATTAAGTCCTTAGGAATTGTTAAAATGTTGGCATGTTGCAAAGAAGAAGCCATGGGTCTGATTTATTTCTGTTTGGTCAACAGCTGGGCACCCTCAAGCATCAAGTGGTGACAGGTAAAAGAGAATATTCTTATATGAATGCCACCACAAATGCTACACTTCAGCAGATCCAATTCACACATTTGGCAGCTAATGATTAAGTGGAAAGGTAGCACGATAAATCTGAAAATTGTGCAGCTCGAACAAAGAGTTCCTCTCAGTTCACAGAGCCTGACCACCAGTGCCAGGGCCCTTTAAATTTTGATCCTGCTTTAAATGGGATTTCCTGCTGCTGGAAACCTACAAAACAAAGGATGGAAATATTTACTTGTTAGGAGCAAACAACATGCAGGGATAGCTTGCTAAAAGCAAATAGGGCTTGAAGTTTTGGGAGGCAGACAAACCAACACATCTGATACATCTTCAAAGAAATTTGTAAAATAATTATCAGTTAAACAGCAATGGCTTTGCTTTACACAGATTTCCATACTACAGTTACTCTGTTCCCTACTTTACAAGGGTTTCTTTATATTTTCTTGTGACTGGGAATGCTAAGCATCCTTCATTCATTAATCCTCTTACACTTAGGATGTCCTTTACTACTAGGTCAAAATTCTATGTTGTTTAGCCAGAAAAAAGAATTGCAACAGCATTCCTCATTTAACCACATTGGCTAGAAAACTATGGGAGCTGGAGGACTTTTTCCTACTCTCTTCAAACAGCAACAGGATTACACCCTTACTTTGTTTTATATCATCTCCCTGAAGTTTCAATCCTACATGACCCCTTTACAGCATGAGCCTCATGGAACTCAGCATGACTCACACATAAATAGCCTTGATAGGATTGCTCTGTCAAATACTATCCAAGAGTTCAATAGATTTTTCAGGAAAGCTAAAAATAAATAACTTGGATGAGTTGCACAATCATTAGTAGTACATATTCAGGTATTATGAAATCTAGTAATGTAGATACATGATTTTTCTCATTTAGTTTAATAATAAATAAATCTTCTATTTTTATTTATGAATTAAGCCACACTATATTATGTCACAGTTCATTGAGTTTCAGAAAGCTCAGTGATTTGGATGTATATTTAATCCACTGGAAAATCTAGGGCAAAGAGCTAAGTTTAATAACTCAAGAGGCAGCAACCAATCACACACCCTAATGAGAATTCTAGTATAATATATGTTTTTACAAACATGCATTTGTACCATTCACAATTTACATTATAAAGTATTTCCTCTGAAAATCAGTGAGGGACAAGGGACACAATACAATTAGTATCTTTCACTGGGGAAGTTTACACAGCTGCAATTGCATGCAAAGGGACCCAGATGCATGACCCACACTTTTAAAAGATTTCTGCAGACCTGCTAATCACAGGAAACAGGCCATATTGACTCAGAGCATAATTGCAATCACTGTATAGGCACAAAGAGTCAGTTTCATGAGTCATTTATCATCATGTTAATGCATAAAGATATACCCTTTCTAGCTATATTGATGTCCAGTATGGGTAAAACATTTAAAATAATACTAATGATAATAAATGTAAAATAAAGAAGTAAAAAAGAAAGAAGCTATCCTTGGACTCCTTTGATCCAGAGCCAGCTCAGGCTGGCATGATGAGACAGTTTGACCAGATATGGGCCCATCAGTCGCAACAACTCCTTTATCAGAGTGTGAACTCTGAGCCACATCTGGTTCAGCCATCCCTCCTCCTCCACAGAGTCTATCATTCCTACCCAAACCAGCCATCTCTCATGCACACCTGGAATCTCATCAGAGTGCGTATGCATGACAGAGAGCTGTAAAGTCCATGTAAAGCCCACTCCCTCCATGCCTACAGCTGTGGCAAGCAGAGACACTCCAGCTGATGTTTCAACCTTGACAGTGATGACAGCTTGGGGTAGGGAACTTTCCAGAAGGCAGGAGGGGAAGAGTGAAGCTTAGCAGGACACAATATATGCTAGTGGCAGCTCAGCCTGTCCTTCTTGCTGGCATGCAGAAAGTTGGATGCCTGAAACTGACCATATAATCTGTTGCAGAGTGGGAGGAGCTCAGAGACAAGTTTCACTTCCATTCCCTTTCCACCCTCAAGAGAATTTTTTGTATTTTCAAGATAATAGAGCAGGCAGTTAAGAATGGCTTTTAAAGGTGCATTGGTATCTTTTCTACCTTTTATTCTGTTTTATGTGCTGCTGCTTCTAGGTTTTTTGAGTTGTTCTGCACTCCTTTTATATGCTTGATTTTTTATTTTTATGCCATGTTTTTCTTCAACTGAGCACCACACATTTGATTTTGTAGACTGTCTTGGTTAAGACTTTAAGGTGGTACATAAATTTATTTATAAATACACACACACACATGATTTTCCTCATAGTATTCCTATTAGGCAATCACTAGTTTTGAAAAAAAAGGATTGCTGAAGAATGATTTTTTCCTGCTTGCCAAGGATGGCATGCATTCAGAAGGATGATCTCTACACAGACCCAGGGGAAGCCATTAATCTCTCCAAGGTAAGGATATATCCAAGAGCATCATCTTTCAATATAAGCTTTATGCTTTCTCAAGGAACTGCAGAGTATTGCATCCTAGGAAAGGGAAACTGCACTGCCTTGAAATGAGAAAAGGATAATTAGCATGCAATAAAATTATTGCTGTACACATCTGTAATTCATGTAGGATATGGCACTAGCTGCATCAACCATCATTCAAACATGTGTCTGAGTACTGATGGATGATACTCTTGGAGATGCTCCTGGGAATCCCGTTTCCTTGCTGAAATATCTTTTAATCATATAAAGAAGTGAACCTACTTTACTATTCCAAATGCTCCTGAAAAGGAATGTTGATTAGCTCTTAATAATCTAATATGTAACTTATTCCCTATTAAGATAAAACAGAAGCCTCATTTGGCCCTCCCTTGCTCACTGAAAATAGATGAAGCAGATTAAAACAAGGGAAAAATAATGAAGCAAATAAATGGCTTTGAATTTTTGCCTTGAAAATTTCTTTGCTGCACATACTTAACCATCAAGATCAGCCATGTGATTGCTTTTATTTCCTCTGCTTTAGGTGATGAGTTTAGTGATGAGTGAGACAGCACAACTTGAACTTGTCAAGCTAATCCAAATTCCATCTGAAGTTTTGTTCCTCCTTGAGGCTGTATCAAATTGCAAGGTTTTTTTTTTCTTTTTTTAATGTTTTGGGTACATTTCTCTAAATGTATGCATCAGTTGTATACTGGTTTTAAATGCATGTATTTTAACTGTATTTAATACACTGTTGATGCAAGTGTATTTTTCAACCTTAAAAAAAACCCCACATTTTTCATGAACATTCATTTTTAAGTGCATTTTGTTGCTTTGTTTTGTTGTGTTGTGTGAATCATATTGTGTGGGCTTAGATCACTAATCACATATGTATTTGCATTTGGTTCTGCAAGGTATGAACTAGATAAATTCTGCCTCAAAACAAACAATAGGCTAAACATGAGCCTACGATGTGATGCAACTGCCAAAATGGCAGATGCTGTTTGGGATGCATTAACACAAATATTACTTCTAAATCATGACAGGTAGTAGTTGCTCTATACTAGACCTCACCTGGAATACTGTGTCCAGTTCTTGGCACCAAGATTTAAGAAAGATGCAGAAAAATGAGAAAGGGTCCGGGGGAAGGCAACAAAATGATCCAGGGCTTGGAAACACTGCCCTATGAGGAGAGACTAAGAGAACTGGGCATATTCAGCCTTGAGAAGAGAAGACTGAGCTGGGGGGCATGGGACATGGTATCACTCTATAAGTACCTCAAAGGCTGTCACAAAGAGGAAGGTCAAGATCTCTTCTTGCTGATACCAGAGTGCAGGACACGGAAGAATCAATTCAAGTTGCAACAACCCAGATTCAGACTGGACATCAGGAAGAGCTTCCTCACTGTCAGAGCAATACAACATTGGAACCAGCTGCCTAAAGAGGTGGTGGACATTCAACTACCTGGAAAACATTTCATCCCAATCATACACATTGAAATGGTAAATTATCTGCACAGTTCTGCTGTCCCTCAAATTGTTACCATAATTAAAGCATGTCTAGGAACTGTGCCATCAAGCCATGTTGGCACAATCTCCTGGACCAGCTGAGCTGAGATGATGCAGCTGCAGTTTTCTGTGGATCCTGAAATGAGGCTGGCAGTGGTTGACCTGACCTTTGCTTCATTTGACACAGCCAATTCTAGGAATATTCTATCACCCAAGCAAAATGCATGTAAAAACAACCACAGCACCACAACAGGCAGGAAAAATATTGTAGAGAGAAACAAATGAAGATGAAATCTTCAAGAAGAGCAGAAGACTCAAGAATCTACTTTATTTCCTTCCAGGAAGATCACCTTGTGAAATAAAATAGCAATTTAGTTTCCATGTTGGTTTAATCCACAACTGCCAACTGTGTTGTTACATTTTTTATGATGTTTACACCTGAAACTGCCAATTTCCTGCATAAGCCACTGAACATCATGAGACTAATGACTTTCATCTGCTACTGTGCTGACTTGGAACTAAGGTCATGACTGACTTAGTTGCTATATATTCAGCCTGGGTCTGTCCTTCAGGCAGTGCACCCAAGGAGGTGACAGAGGACAAAACAGCTTCTGAACACTTCAGATCTTATTCATTCAGAGAAAATAGAAAAGAGGTGAAGAGGCTTACTAGCCTTCTAGCCCTCCCCCCCACCATGTAAAAAGTGAGAATTCTTTTTTTTTCCCCAAAACAAGGTGTATGCATTTCAAATATAAATTGACAGAGCCTGCCCTTGCTTTAGGCAGCATGAGGGGTCTGCCTCAGACAGTAGATGTTGCAGGGGGAGGAAGCACTAACTGTGCCCTTCTTCTTACTCCTGAACAAATGGAAGAAAGGGTAGCATCTTCAAGCCCAGGAATGAAGACATGGGAGCAAACACGGAGTTGAAAATTGCAACTGTAGGAATCTGCAAGTAGAAATGGACAGAGTCAATATTTCAAAGTTTTCCATTCAAAATATGAAAAAAAATCTGTGAATTACACTAAGTACCAAATATAACTGAAATTATATTCTCACCAATTCCTTTCTGCAACACAAGGAGCAACAACAAAATAAAGTTACAGGAAGCCAGATTCTGACTAGGTATCAGGAAAAAGTTCCTGATTGATGGAGCAGTACGACAATGGAACTAATGACCTAGAGAGGTTGTGGGGTCTCCCACACTAGAGGCATTCAAGATGTAACTAGAAAGCCATCTGAGAGGGATGGTTTAACTGGCAGTCCTGCACTGAGCAGGGGGTTGGATTCAATGACCTCCTAGGCCTTCCATCTCTACTATTCTATGATTCTAACATCATTGTCTAATTCAGTAAACTCAGACCTTAATTTGAAAGAACCTCTTGCTGTCTCTCCAGTTGGGTGGCACCAATTTGATGCCAAGCACATGTCAGTGACTCTGTTCCATTCCAGTCTTGGCCCTAGGCTTAGGCAAGCTGGCTGTGCTGCTCCCCCCACCCCACTGTAATCCAGTGTTCAATCAGGTACTAGTTATCAATAGTGGGACTGTGGTGGTAAGCACAGTTCAGCCTGTTGGGCATGGATGCGCTGCTTGTTGAAGCTCTGCCATTAATCATGAGCCTCTCTAGAGTGGACCAGTTGCTTGGCCATTGAACCGAACATTGCAAATCGTTCAGTAGGAGCTGGAGAATTCTGGAGAGGAGGATGTGTATGTGAAGCCTTTGAAGCTGCTTCAAGGTTGCCTATTGGAGTTTCTCAGGCTGAGCATGAAAATCAGCCTGTTTGGGAGGGATAGAAGGGTTTTCAGGAGGAGAGGGAGATCCAGTGTGAGACCTAGACCTTGACCCAGTGAGGAGGCGTTGGGAGAAATGAGCTGCTCAATTGGAGGAGCTTTGCTGTTTGTGCCAAGCTACCCTCAAGCAGAGAAAGCCACCCTGATTGTGGTTCCAGAACCTTTACTGAAAGGGAGGGAGTGTGGGAAACCCAGTTCAGATTCAGCTCCTTACATGAGCAGGGGCTTCTTTTTCTAGCTTTCTAGTAGAAGGCTATTTCAAGCTCAAACTGTCCTGTTATCTGTTCTGTTAACACTATATTTCAAAGGATTGTTGAGTTTTTGGAACCAGACAGAAGGGACCTTCTCACAGCAGCCTCCATGAAAATTTGGTGTTAGGGCTTGCATCTTAACAGGGTTGCCCAGTGTGTGGATTCATTTGCTGGGCTGCTTCTTAAGAATGATAGTTGCATAGCAGAGGGTACAGGAAGGCTGAAGTAACCTGGAGGGAATGGGCACAGGATACTGGTTCAGGCCTGTTAATGAAGACTGCGCTGAAGTAGTGGTGCTAAGTTCCTGAACAAGGTGTGGTGACAGCTGTGAGAGCAACAGTGTTGGACTCCCTGGAGCTTTGGACTTAGCCCACCATATCAGGGGCTAGAATTTGGTGTGGCTGCTATGACTGTTTTGTAATTTTTGAAAACCTACCATGCTGTGTCACTTGCTTAAATACAGTCTGAGCAAGATATGTGGATGCTACATGTGTTTATAATAAAACTGAAGTGAATGAAAACAAAAAGTTGGTGGAGAGCAAACAAACCAAAAGGTGGTGGAGGGAACAAACAAGGAGGCATAGAAAACACTGAGAATATGCATTTTAGGATATCTAACACATAGATATTTGTTTTGATAAGAAATGCTTTGTTCTGGTTGCTATTTTCTCTCTTCTTTGTGGCTATATTTAAACTCTAGTTCCTAATAAAAAGTGACGCAATTTTAAATGCCTAATTTCAGTTGTCATTAAAGAGCAAAAAAGTATGGTCTGCCAACCAATGAAGCTGTCAGAATGTTAGGCCTTCTCATCCCATTAAAGAAGAGATATCTTAGGTCTTTCTTTAAAGAAAATGCAAAAATAAAACACGGTATTCAAATGGATTGTTAGGTGTATGTAGGGCGCAAGCACGTAAAAGTACTGTAATAATAAATATACAATTGGCAGGTTGTACCAATGCAATCATGGCACCAATGAGTCTCTTAATATTTCTTTTGTTTTTATTTTATCCTGGAATTGTGCCATTTATAACCACTGCAGAAACGAAGTGATATAAAGAGCATCTCTCAGGAATATAGCTTTCTATATAGCTTTCATTTAAGCTGCAATGCTAGGCAGGATTGCACCCTTAATCTATTATTTGTAAAGAACAATTATCTCTTTATTCATCATGATTATACCCTTCAAGTTTATACTCTCTAAGGTTACGAATCCCAAACATATATGAGGAGATGAAGGAAGAGGAGATCACAGAGTTGCAAGAGAAGTGCTCTAGTCCAGTTCTTTGAAAATTCAGGGAATCCATTGCTTACAACATTACTGATAGGTGACTTTCTGGTTCATGCTTTAAAAACCCCAATGAAGGAGAGTCCTCCACCTTCTGAGTCAGTCTTTTCCACTGTCAATATTTCATATCAACAGGACAGTCTCCTTATATTCAGTTAAAATCCCAATGGCACTTTATTTGCACATGCTAGGGAAAAGCCCCTCAGTCAACCCCATCCATGTTAGTCATGCAGACAATTACTGAAGCATGCCTCCCATTAGGTAGGCTCCTGGCACATTTTTCATCACTCTCTGTTTCCTTCTTCCAGCCAGTACTACCTGCACTCCGTGCATGAATAGAATGGCCCCCTATGATAAGGCATAGGGAATGGTTTTCAGGGACAACATAAAATGAAAGATAGAAACTAATCCTAGGCCTTGGATGTGTATCATCAAGGATATGCACAGCAAATCACACACACAACACCCCTTCAGCTGCAGGATTGTGTGAGTTTATTGTATAGCCAGAAAGAGATATTGTGTGCAGACATGAGCAGCTCTGCATTTCATCCAACCTTTCCAAATGTTTTGTGTCAATTTTGCAAACTCGTGTCCCATCTTTGAAGTGAAAGAGGGAAAAGGAGGAAAAGGGGGCACAGTGGTGAATGAGGAAGATAGAGAGTGATGGTGCTGCTTATTTGTATATCTGAGTTCTACAGCTGAGGCATCTAGAAACATAGAAACAGAATGAGTCAGAAGGGCCTCCTGGGCCATCTAGTCTGATCCCTGGCTCCAGCCAGCTCCGCTCACGACATGCCTGCCATGAGCATGTCTGGCCTATCCTTGAACACCCACACTGATGGGGCCTCAACCACCTCCCGTGGAAGCCCATTCCATACCCTTGAAGTCCAAACTGTCAGGAAGTACTTCCTGGCATCTAAATGGATCCTTGGTTCCCTGAGCTTTTCTCCGTTGGAGATTTGCTCCTGCCCTCCTCTGCAGGGAGAACAGGTCTCTACCCACCTCCGTGTGACACTCCCTCACATACTTGTATGTTGCCAACAGATCACCTCTGAGTGTCCTCTTCTCCAGGCTGAAGAGACCCAGCTCCCTCAGTTTCCTCTACTCTGAGCAATAAACACCTACAGCAGGAATGGACACAATCCTCCACATTGAGCCCCCTCCCTGGTGGTCCACAGGCTGACACACATTTTGCACATTTCCTCAAGCTTGTACGTGCTTGGGGAAGTGCACAATCATGGCTCCTAGGGCTAAAGTAAAGGAGGGGAGCAGAAGATTCTCTGCAACTTGTGCACATGCAGCTAAGGAAGAGGAAACATACCTAATTGCATCAATCTTTCTGTGCAAACATTTTTTAAAGTTTCTGCCAGCCACTGCCAGTCCCTCCACAGTGCCTCTTGGGCACTCTGAGCAGGCAGTCAGTGACTCTCAAAACAGGAACTGGAAAAGCCATCCAGCTGGCTTTTCTGATTGCTAAAAGAGGAAGCTTAACTGAAAAAAAGTGTGGGAGAGGTAAAAATCACTGGGGATTTCACAGCAGAGAAGAAGTAGCTCAGTCCTGCAGCAGTTGCTCCTGTGATATTGCCTGGACTGAGTGGGGAAGAAAAGGGTGGGGAAGAATCCCATGTGCCTGGTGTTCTCTCAGGTATACCATGGTCTGTTCATGGAACAACCCACTCCACTCTGCCTTATAGTCAGGGTAGGTTGGCACGACATGCGAACTTGTCCACTGATACTGTACTGCTAAAATTCAAGAAAAATCAATTCCCCCCTAAACTATTATCTGTCCTTCCAAAAGGCAAAATATAATGCACAATAATTTATTTATTTTCAGGATATGCTCTTATTAAGGATGGTTGCTTAGAAACACACAGTCAAAACTCTTGTTCCTCTTTCACGTTCTTATACATTGCCAATATACAACAGAAAGAAGATTGCGTTTATCCCTCCCAAAATCATAGTAAGGTGTTATGGACAGGCTGGAACAGTCAATTAAAGGAAACTCAACTGTCCAATATAATGTGACCTTTGTAAAACTGAATGTTTGGCCTTTACTTTCTAGACTGTTTATTGATGAACCATTAACAGGGAAAGAAAAAGAAAGAGAAGAGTGTGACAGATATTGGTTAGGGTGTTAAACAGATGTTGGAAAGGGAAGCCAAAGATATTATGTTAACATTAAAAGACTTGTGAATAATTTCAGAAGTGAAAGAATTCTATTAAAATACCCTAAACTGCATTAGGACAATATTGAAAGGCTGCATCCTAATACAAAACTTCCAAAGTAATTCTGCAATGCTATGAAATTGACTTGAAGTAACCTTCAATGAAAACAATGAAACTTACTTCTGATTATATATGTACTGAATTCAGAGTAACAGTTAAATTCTATAAAGTCTACTCAGACATAAGCCCTGGTGAGCTGCAAGTTTCGAATTAGTCCCTAAAAAGCATGCTTGGGATTGTAGTTCTTGTTAAAGCTCTTGAAACTAGTGTTCAAACACCAAAACGTGAAAGGTAAAATCCAATTTCTGACTATTCTTTTGCACCCATACCCTCAAAAAAAGAATCAAATGAAACTTTTTGTTCCTTTGTCCCAGTGCCAGGAGGTGGTGTTGTTAGTCACGAAGGGATGTCCGACCCATTGCGACGCCATGGACAACACTCCCCCAGGCCTTCCTGTCCTCCACCATCTCACGGAATCCACCTAAGCTCACACCAACTGATTCAGTGACTCCATCTAGCCACCTCATCCTTTGCCGTCCCCTTCTTCTTTTGCCATCTATTGTTCCCAGCATTAGGCTCTTCTCCAGGAAGTCCTTCCTTCTCATTAGGTGGCCAAAGTATTTGAATTTCATCTTCAGGATCTGGCCTTCTAAAGAGCAGTCAGGGTTGATCTCCTCTAGGACTGACCAGTTTGATTGCCTTGCAGTCCAAGGGACTTGCAGAAGTCTCCTCCAGCACCACAATTCAAAGGCCTCAATCCTTTTGTGCTCAGCCTTCCTTATGGTCCAGCTTTCACAGCCATACTTTGCAACTGGAAAAACCATAGCCTTGACTATACGTACTTTTGCTGACAGGGTGATGTCTCTGCTTTTTAGTACGCTGTCTAGATTTGCCATAGCTTTCCTCCCCAGGATCAAGTGTCTTTTAATTTCTTGGCTGCAGTCCCTGTCTGTGGTGATTTTTGAGCCCAGGAAAATAAAATCTGTCACTACCTCCATTTCTTCCCCATCTATTTGCCAGGAAGTGAGAGGACCGGATGCCATGATCTTAGTTTTCTTATGTTGAGCTTCAAGCCAACTTTTGCACTCTCCTCTTTCACCCGCATCAAGAGGCTCTTTAGTTCCTCTTCACTTTCTGCCAAGAGAGTGGTCTCATCTGCATATGTGAGGTTGTTGATATTTCTCCCAGCAATCTTAATCCCAACTGGTGATTCATCTAGCCCCACCTTTCTCATGATGTGCTCTGCATATAAGTTAAATAGGCAGGGAGACAGTATACAGCCTTGCCAAACTCCTTTCTCAATTTTGAACCAATCAGTGGTTCCGTGTCCAGTTCTCACTGTTGCTTCTTGGCCTGCATATAGGTTTCTCAAGAGACAAATAAGATGGTCTGGTACTCCCATCTCTTAAAGAACTTGCCACAATTTGTTGTGATCCACACATTCAAAGGCTTTAACATAGTCAATGCAGCAGAAGTAGTTTTTCTGGAACTCCCTAGCTTTCTCCATGATCCAGTGCATGTTGGCAATTTGATCTCTAGTTCCTGTCCCTCTTTGAAATCCTGCCTGTACTTCTGGTAGTTCTCTGTCCACATACTGCTGGAGCCTAGCTTATAGGATTTTGAACATAACTTTGCTAGCATGTGAAATGAGTGCAATGGTGCGGTAGTTTGAACATTCTTTGGCATTGCCCTTCTTTGGGATCAGAATGCAAACTGACCTTTTCCAATCCTGTGGCCACTGCTGAGTTTTGTTGCTCAGACTTCCTAAGCCCCGTTTAACTTCACATTCCAGGATGTCTGGCTCGAGGTCAGTGACCACCCCATCATGGTTATCAGGGATGTTAAGCTCTTTCTTGTATAGTTCTGCTGTGTAATCTTGCCACCTCTTCTTAATCACTTCTGCCTCTGTTAGGTCCCTGCCATTTTGGTCCTTTAGCATGCCCATCTTTGCATTAATTTGTATGCAATTGTATGCGATTTGTAAAGCTTCCTCAGACAGCCATTTTGCTTTCTTGCATTTCTTTTTCTTTGGGATGGTTTTAGTTGCTGCCTCTTGTACAATGTTGTGAACCTCCATCCATAGTTCTTCAGGCACTCTGTCTATCAGTTCTAATTCCTTAAATCTATTTGTCACCTCTACTGTATATTCATCAGGGAAAATTTAGGTCATACCTGAGTGGCCTAGCGCTTTTCCCTACTTTCTTCAATTTAAGCCTAAATTTTGCCAGCAGAAGCTCATGATCGGAGCCACAGTCAGCTCCTGGTCTAGTTTTTACTGACTGTATAGAACTTCTCCATCTTTGGCTGCAGAGCACATAGTCAATCTCATTTCTGTGTTGACCGTCTGGTGATGTCCATGTGTAGAGTCGTCTCTTGGGTTGTTGGAAAAGAGTGTTTGCTATAACCATCGTATTCTCTTGACAAAATTCTACCAGCCTATGCTCTGCTTCATTTTGTACTCCAAGGCCAAACTTGCCTGTTATTCCAGTTATCTTTTGGTTTCGCACTTTAGAATTCCAATCCCCCATGATGATAAGGACATTATTTTTTGTAGTTAATTCTAGAAAGTGTTGTAGGCCTTCACAGAACCAGTCAACTTCAGCCTCTTCAGCACCAGTGGTTGGGGCATAGACTTGGACTATTGTGATGTTGAATGGTTTGCCTTGGATTCAAACTGAGCTTCAACAGCAGCTTCCAACAGCAGGTGTACATTTCAAACAATGAATATGTTTCAAAAATGAATATATTTAAAAATCCACACCATCAGTGCATACATTTGGAGAAAACAAAAGTAGACATTTGCACAGTTGTTCATACAGAGAGGAAAAACAAAAGTGAACCTTCTGTTAGTTCAGGTTAGATGATTTCAAGTTACAACTAACTTCAAGACATATTCAAAGAATTTTGATGAAGTTCCATTCACTGGCATACCCCTATGCATATGAGATTACTGAGTGTGGTGACCTCACATTCCATAACTTCGCAGTCCATAAAGCTCCTTTTTAGAAAAAGGAAGGGCATGTCACTTAGCTGAACTCTCTCCCTAATAGAAACATAGAAACAGAGTGAGTCAGAAGGGGTCTCCTGGCCCTTCTAGTCTGACCCCCGGCTCCAGCCCTCTCTACTCATGACATGTCTACCATGTGCATGTCCAGCCTATTCTTAAACACCCTCACCATTGGGGCTTCAACCACGTCCTGTGGAAGCCAAAATGAAGGAATTATGAAGACTGGGGTTATTTTGTAAAAGAGATGATTTAAGGAAAACTCAGGCTCATCTGGCATTTGAACCTAGGACCTCTCACATCCAATGCGAGAATCATACCCATAGACCAACAGGCCAGCTACATTTTTTCTGTGCTTCTAGGGCATTGCAACATTTACATAGAGAGGCCCAACCAATCTTCATGTCCCATGGATATTCCTTCTGCAAAAGGAAGGGCCCCACTAATATAAGTTTCTGGTTTTTTGGAGATGCTTCATCTCCTACCCCATTGTGCTCCATTCAGCAGTGCCTCCTGACTCTCCATTTGCAGAGGCTGCAAGAGAGGGCAAAGGAAGCCCACTTCTGTTTACACAGTTGATCAGCATCCAATCCACACATATCTGAACTGAGGATTGTTCTGGACATACCTCTCATGCCCTGCACAGAATAAATAGCCCTTTTAAAGCAACATGAATGGACTGAAAGATAGCCAACATGACTCTGCCAAATCTGAATTCCACATTTGCATTGCAATTGAATCTACAGCACCTTTTATTGTATGCCACACTTTGAAGAGGGGGAAACCTCATCAAGTAGCAGGACTTCTTGTTTTTTTGCATTTAACAAAATGCAATTACTTGTTGACTTAAGGTGGCAGACATCACATGCTTGATCTCTTAACCTGTCGGGTTTATGAGTAGCGATGTGTGAGGAATTCAGTGGGGAAGGAATTCATCAACCCTGCTCTGATGACAAGGTGAACTGTTTTTAAAATGGGAACTAAAAGAAAAGTCAATTGTAAAATTGAGTCTCTTCTGTGAAACTCCCCTGAAATGCCTCCCCAGTCGCCTCCCCAGCTGTTCCTCTTTTTTGGAATAACATTTTCTATTTTAAAACTAAGACATTGAGCTTGGCATGCAAATATGGCTGGGAATATACCTGTGTTCATTTTGTGGCTTTTTAATTGAGGAAGTATAACTGTGCTTTCTGGTCAGGTCAGACCTCAACACCTTGTTTGAACTGTATTAAGAATTTAATTTGTAAAACTGTTTGATATTATTCAAGAGAGTAATTATGGACATTGCAAACAGACCTTGACTAGGGTTTTGGTGTGGTGGAGGAGAAGGCTGCCTTTCTTTCACTGTACCATTTTTGGAGGGAGTACTTGCTTGAGCTGGGAGATATTTTGTTGCTACTTTTGATCTCATTTACACATGCCTTACTGCAAAGGACAACTACATTTCTCTTGATGGGTTTCACTGGAGTTTGGATTTGGGGAGGCCATGATTTTTCCTGGTTCTTTTTGATCTCCTTGTTTTTGGCTTTGAGACAATAAAGTCATGAGGAAGTGGCAAAGTGAGTTGGAGACTATTACTCTCGTCTGTTGAACTTGGAGAAAAGGGAAGCTAAAGCTCCTCACTATGAAAGCAAGACTGGCACAATATCATCTATTAATAAAATAATAAATTGATTTGAAGACTATTATCGCCACCTGCTGGATTTGGAATAAAGCCTGATCTCCTGATATGGAAGTCATCTTTGAACAATGCCCTTTTTAACTCTACTAATATTGTGATAATGTTACTAGCAAGTATAATATTATAGACGGCTGATTAATTGCTTTTATCTATTTCTGTTTCTTGCTTCTATCTTTTTTGTTGTTTTTTAGTTTTTCCAGTTCTCTGTCTCTCTTTTTAAACTTCTTTTGACTTTTCCTCCTCCTTTTCTGCGTTAGGGTTTTTTGTCAAATTCTAAGCTTATTTACAGCAATGAGATGGCTAGATGGAGTCACTGAAGCATTTGGCATGAGCTTAAGTGGACTCTGGGGGATGGAGGAGGACAGGAACAGCTGGAGGGGTTGTCCATGGGGTTGTGATGGGTCAGACACGACTTCACAACTAACAACAACAAAGAACTCATATGAAGAAAAAAATGCTCATCCTTTGAGTCACAGGTAGCTGGGTAAAGTATATGAAGCTTTAGCTGATTCTAAAAAGAAAGCAGTTGTTATTTACATTAATAATCAAGTTTTAAAAGTTGTAATTGAATTAAAAGACCTAGAAGGAAGATCTATTGTTTTTAAGCTAAGATTTCTGTATGGAAGGATATTTCATTGGGAACAGTATATGCCCCAAATGATGCAAAAGAAACATTTTATGAAAAGTTCTTTCAATTGATATTGGACTTTCAAGCAGGTGAAGTTTTGATTATTGGTGATAAGAATGGAGTCATAGATTCAAACAAGGATAAGTCTAAAACTGCAAGAGGTGGTATATTACCTAACAATGTTTTTTAGTTAAATGGGAATGTTGCTGTTAGAAGATGCATGGAGACTTAAAAATCCTTGAGCTAGAGATTACACCCTTTTTCTGATGGACATAAAACTCTGTCTAAAAGCTCTTCATTTCATTTGAGGGTGGAGACTTGCTGCTCTAGTGCTCTCACCTTTTCTTCTTACCAGGCCACTAGCTTGCACCTGTTGAATGTGTAGGTCATGTTGACCAAAAGCAAGAAAACAATGCATGTCACCACCACTGGGGACTTTTCTTGGTCCATTCTTTCTGCTACCTTTCCCATTCTACCTTGTTGGGTCTGTTGTAACAGCCAGTGCTTTCTCCTGACTTCACTGAAGATCAACAACAAAGTCCTTCCATTAAATGGGAGTGTGTTTCAAGGAAGAAAATAAGGGGGAGGGTTTGAAACTAGGGGGGGGGGAGAAAAAAGTTAGGAACCTCCCCAGCTAACTCTGCTACAAAATACCTGTTAGTCCCTTCTGTTCACTCACTCTGTTCACTCCCTAGAAGCTTGGCTACTTGTATTCAAGAGTCCCTAAACCAGCTGAGGCAGCTCTCTCTGATCTGCTGAACAAGGAATCAGGAATCAGAATGTCAGCATTAAAAAAGTACTTTCATATGGATCCCTTCTTCCCACCCCTTTGGAAAGAATTTGTAGTTTGACAATTGGAGTATTAAAGCAAAACTGGAGTAAATTAAAGCAATAACAACATTATACAGAGCAGATGTTTCAAATCATTCCACACAGCAATGCTCTTTAGAAAAGTGAATGAATCTAATGGAATCTAAGAGACACTGCCAAAGTAGCAATCAGTGATTTAAAATGGATGGAAAGGTCTCACACAAGCAACCTCCCTAAGCAATAAATGAAGGAATGAAATGATTCTAGCAGTTCCACACTTTTAGGAATATCCAGCATACACACATGCACACAGAGTTGTCTTTCTGCACTAAAAACAAACCCATAAGAATTTCTGCATTTGTTGCAAATTGTGTTGCTTTTGAACCAGATACATTTTCCCCCCATATTAATTTCAGTATGATAGAATCTGATTACGCTTGTCTTTAATCTTAACACAAAATCCAAATAATTACTGGAATTTATTTGGTTGACCCTCCTTGACAGTACCATTAACAGGATGTCATCCAGATGTTTTGAACATCATCTTCAATCAGTCACAGTCAACACAGCCAATCAGTCAAGAGTGGTGGGAAAAGCAGTCCATAACATCTGTAGGACACCATCTTGGGAAGGATGTTCCTGAACAATGTATGTGAATGATCTGGATCCATTTCAGGTGGGGTTTGGATGGGGTTTTTATGAAGATACAGCTATGGTTATCATGTGTACCCTGTTGGTACTCCTGGATTTCACAACAGCTTTTGATACATTGAGCATGGTATCTTTTTGCAGCAAGTGACTGAATAGCAGTTGTTCTACTCCTACTTGCACAGCCAACTCCAGAAGGTGATGCTTGGATAATATTGCCAAGTCCCTTGGACTCTTCAGTATGGTGTCCTTCTTGGATCACTACAGTCCCCATGCTATTTAGCTTCTACCTAAAACTGCTGAGTGAGATCATCCAGAATTTTGGAGAGTACACTGGTGACATGAATCTCATTTTTCCTTTTCCTCTTCAGCAAGTCAGACTGTTGATGTGTCATACTAGCGTCTAACTGCAATAATCAACTTGATAAGGGCTAATAAACTGAGGTTTAATCCAGAAGACTGAGGTGCTCTTACAGGATAGTTCTTCTGCTCAGATGAAGGTAATTCAACCAGTTCTAGATGAGGGCCATGCTCCTCTTGAAAGAACAGGTATCCTTTATTACTTGAGGCACAGATGAATGGTAGGTCAGCTATGTACCTATTTAGACAGAATAGCCTGGTTTCAGTAAACTATACTCAAGTAATCTCTAAAATAGATTACTGCAATGAACTCTATGTAGTGCTGATAGTGGCTTGAGAATGGCAGGTTGTGCAAAATGCAGCAGCCAGATAGATGACAGGGACCAGAAGGTCCAAACACATGACACCATTTCCAGTCTCTTGGCATAGTTGCCTATATGCTTCTGAGCCCAGTTCAGGGTCCTAGTTTTAACCTAGAAATTCCTCCATGGTTCAGGACCCAAATACATGATGGAATGCATCTCTCAACCACAGTCTACTCAGACACCATGTTCTTCCTGGGGCTCCATCTGAATGCCACTTCTGAGGGAGGCTTATCTGGTCATAACAAGAAGGCCTGGTCAGCCCCGCTCCCCCAGAACTGCTCACCACTGAGGCCCACATGGCACCAACTCTAAAATCTTTTCAGTGCCATACTGTTTCAATGGGAGGACATTTAATTAGTTTCATATTATATTGGGGCACTCTGTCCGCTTCTGAACAGGTATTGTGATTTAGTCTGTGTGATTTAGTCTGTGTGTGTGTTTTTGCTGATATCCGGTGGATATTGTAGATAATTTCCATCATGAGGAAAACACAGACCTCTTCCTCAGCTCCCTCTTCAGCGATTCAGAGTCCATCTCACCAACCTAAGATGGAAGAGATGGCAAGAAGGTTAAGGGAATTGCAAACAATGACTTTGGCGATACAGGCGGCCTTAACAGCTTTGCAAGCATCTCAAGAGAGCATGCAAGCCTCTCGAGAAGTGATGGTAGCACGGATGGAGAGTTTGTCAAGTGAACAGAAAGAGCGATGGGACAAATTGAACAATTCCATTAAGGAGATTACAACTCAGCTTTCTGATGTTCGACTTAAAGCTGAACAGAATACGCAAACAATACAGAAAACACAGGAAAAGCTAGAGATGGTAGATAAAGAAACACAGTTAATCAAATAAACAAGTAAGTCAACATGGGATGCTGTGACTGTACTAGAGATGGAAAAAGCATCTTATTACTTAAGATTTCAGAATATTTCAGTGGAGAAGAGTGAGAATTTGTGGGAATTGATGACCAATATGCTGGCAGACCTCTTAGGAGTAGATAATGAAGCCATGAATCTGGGGATTGACCTGATATACAGGGTTAATTCAAGCTATACTAGAAGAAACAAACTCATGAGAGAAGTTTATGTCAAATTTTCTCTAAGGTCTATAAGAGATAATGTTTTGAGGGCTGCACGTGAGAAACCGTTCAAGAGAGATGATCATCAAGAAGTGAAGGTTTTGAAACAAATACCATGGAGAGTTAGAGATGGGAGAAAGAAATACCTATTTCTTACTACGAAACTGATTAAGAAAGAGATTACTTTCAAGTGGTTAACACCAGAAGGAATATTTTTCACTTGGAACTCTGTAAGATATAGATTAGATTCAATTCTCAAAGTCCAAGAGTTTTATGAAAAATTTAGGTTGACGCTCAAAGAGGAAGAACCCGGCATTTCAAAAGAAGAAAGAAAAAGTACTGAAGCAATGAAAGTAACAGAATATCACCAGGAAGAAGGAGAAGTAACAAATCTTGACACACAGCAAGAGGCACAAACTTTGGACCCAAAGGGGAAGAGAAAGGATAGAGCTGTAAAGGCAAAAAATAAGTAGATATGTATATATATACATATATATTTATATAATCTTTTTAAAATATGGCTACAAAAAGAGAAGGGAGAATTGAGCTCCTCTCCTTAAATGTTAATGGACTGAATGGACCCACTAAGAGAAGGGTTTTTGCTCAACTTCAAAAATGAAAACTAGATATAATTTGTTTACAAGAAACACACATTAAGAAGCAAAGCGTTAAACTTTTGGAATGTTTAAAACTGGGGAAATTGTATCTTCTACTTCTCAAAAGAAAAGAGGTCCAGCACTCTATGTTAAGGAAAAATTGGAACCTAATTTTATTTTTGCTGATGAGGATGGTAGAATTCTGATGGTCGAAATTACAATTAAAAGGAAAAAAGTACGTTTAGTACTTTATGTTTTATATATATAAACATTGCTGAACTGTTTTATTATCACTGTTCCTAGGCTTAGTACTATTTTGATAAACTCCTGAATTGAATATTAGTATTTAGTGGTTTGATAGTTAGGTGTGATTCAGTCCTCCAGCTTCAGCAGTTAAACTTAGTGATGCCACTTTAAGGTAGAATTGAGGTGAAGCTCCAGTGAATCCACCCCTCTAGAATCTGTGGACTTCTGCCTGTTCTTGGCCCTGTCTTAGAAAGTGAGCTGAACCAGAAACAACCTTCTTCCCCATCATGTGCAGCACAAAGGCGGACACGGGTGTTTGCACAGTGTTCTCCCAGGGCTCAATTTTCGGTGAGCATTGCATGACTTTTGGGCACACTCACCAGGAACTCAGATGAAGGAGACAAGGGGTGAGGGAATCTGATGGTTTCCCATCCCCAAATGCATTCCTCACACATGCCTGCTCTAGGTCTGGATTTTGCTACAGCAGCTGCTGGTCTGACAATAGAACATTTGTATCCAGGAAAATTGTTGTACTCAGTAAAGTGTATCAGTCTGATCCAGAATACAATGTAAGGTATATCAGAAATTATTTATGCAATCTATTCATAAAAGGGGAGAAAGCAGGAAACAAGAAAAGAAGGAAAAACAGAAAACTGTTGGATAATATGTTCTTGATATCATCATCCAGAATGCCAATTCAATGTAATCCTGGGAGAAGGAAGGAAGGAACTTTTCTAAAGAGCTCACTGGAATATTAGGCCAATTCTCGTGACCACTGGCTACATTATCCCTCCTTAAAATTGTTCTACAACTGTAGTTAACTTTGTAAAAGAATAATCTTGCACCTGGGAGTAAATTATGGAATAATAGACAGATAGTGTATTTTATCTTTTGATTTTTACTGAAATGGTCTTCATTTTCTGCTTTCATTTTTAGAAAAAGGTTGATAATTTGCATTTGTATTTTTTCTCATTAACTGCTTCATGTCATCTTTCTACATACGGATAGGTTGTGATCAATGTGAATATGATTAATGTAATATTTAACACAAATTGTAAAATGATACTAGATCATGTTTAACGTGAACCAGAATTTAGTTAATGTGAGGCTAGTGTATGAACCGTTGAATTTACCGAATTGCCATTAGTGTTTTAGACAACACAACTTCAGTGTTGCTGTACTTGTTTCTGAACTCTGTGGTTTATTCATCCTAATTCTCTTTTTACAGAAAACAAAGAAGAGAAAAGGCTTTATCCAGTGCCATTTCATGTGTGTACAGTTATGGAGAAGAAGCTTGTGAAACATTGATAAGGAAGTGGCAGCAAAATAGGGAGGTTCAGGCACAGGCAAAACAGGCCAGTTTTATCCTTCTGACAGTTCATTGCATGGATGAGAAGTGTACCATTAAAGCAATTGTATTTTAACTATATTGATTTATAGTTGACAGTTTGCTGGACCGTGCAAAAACTGTGTCAATGTTATATTATACTGCACAAAGCATCTAGTCCAGTAGTGTGTGTAACAGCAGTGCTTTTTGTAACTACTCTGTGACTTGGTTAACAATAAATTTGAAATGGAAGTATATTCTTATGTTTTATTGTAATATTTCATTAATAAACATATAAAATTCTATTGCTATTTCCATCAGGCTGGAACCAATTACCATGCTTTACATACAGTTGTAACTTTGAATACTGCAAATTCTAATAATGCAACCACTTCTTGGTATTCATTATCTGTACTTATCAAGACCTACTTATATATAAAGAAATATACATTGATTAAATAAATGTGCACTGTTTATACCTGTGCCTGAAAGAACTGTTTGAGAAATATACCAACTATTTTATCTTTTGTATTTCATTGTCTGTTAGTCTCAGTTGAAAAAAAATAAATTAAAATCCCATGCATTTGCATTTAAATGTCTGCTTGTGGGCCTATTTCTGGGTCTAACAACATAGATTTCTAATGAAGTTTCATCTAATGAAATAATATCTGGTCCACAAAATATTTGTCACAAAAATCCTTTTTGTTGTGATTGCAACAGACTCATCAAACAATTCTTCATATATTCACAGATAAGTAATTCTTACTGCATTCAGTGTGTCTCCTTCCCTGATAAACGTGAATAAAATTCCCGCCTATTATGACTACCATTATGGAATTTATCTACTTAAAACCTATTGCCCAGAGGCTATTTTTATTTGCGATTAAATGGGACTAGGGATCTTATATTCCTCATATTTCAACATCAATCCCTTTTGAGAAATGAAATGGCAAATAAAACAAGAAACCGAAAACGAGTCAAATAATAATCAAATGTACACTGATTACAATGGCACGGTGCTTTGTCCCATTGATAAGATTCAAGCCAGCAAATGTAATCAACAATAATATTGTCCAATATTAACCAGAAGTTGCATCTCTAATCAAACATGTTGAAAGATCTGCTTTCTTTTCATTCATTAAAGCAAATTTTCATCTCTCTTTCAGTCATCTCATATAAAATTTGGAAACAAAATCTAGAGCCTTGATTGATATCAAAACAGCTATATCTTGAAACACATTAATCAGGCTCTAATTATTTGCTAAAATATTAACATTACAATGTTAATTGAAACTTAAATTGCCATAATGATCTATTAATCCTAGTTTTCAAATTATTTTTCTCAGTCAAGTGGTGATGGATCATATTCATGATTCAAGTTGCTCTAATAAATCTGTTTTTCATTGGAAAAATGTGACCCTAAGTAAGAGACAGTTCAGAGAAAGAGATACAATGTAGATGGTTTAATACATACATATTTTAATGTTGTATTTGAAACAATGTTGGTGATATGAGATACTTTTTTGGAGGGGAATCTAAGTGTCTCTACTGTCATAAAAAGTCACATTGGATCAGAGGAAACATCCATCTAGTCTTGCACTGATACTATGAAGGTCAATCAGCTGACCATAGAAAATCCACATGATTTTGTGGATGAGTGTAATTGCTCCCTTCCATTTATGTTTCCCAGAAATTTGTATATGAGATGTGCCCAGAAATTAATGAGAATGATATTTTAAAAATTCTTTTATTATTTTTTTTTACAATTGAACATTGTCTCCTTCAAACTATGCACCTTGTGCATGTACATAACCCTCGCAGCGATTTTTCCATTCTTCATAGTATCCCTAGAAGTCTTCAAGTGGGATGGTGTTCAGAGCCTGCACAGTGGTTCTTTGGATGTTATCCACACTACCAAAATGATGTCCTTTCAAACCATTCTTCTTCTTTGGGAAGATGAAAAAGTTTCAAGCAGCCAAGTCAGGCTGTAGGACTTTAGGATGAGGAAGCACCCTGATGTGTTTTTCAGTCAAAAACTCTCTGACAGCCAAAGTACTGTGACTCAGTGCATTGTCATGATGAAGGATCCAAGTTGAGCCAATCTCAGCTTGTGCCATCGGTACACTTGTGTGGATGATAGCATAGCTTCTCCATGAGCTTTCCTCATCATTACCAAAGTTTCTGATGCACTTTTAACCAATTTCACACATACCACTGTACCAAACTCGCATGCATTTTTACTAATATGAGGCACTTGAACAGGATGTCACAAAAAAGAAGGTTTCAACTCTGACAGGGCTGGAATGAATCTGATCAATGTTCTAATGTATACCTGGCACCCCACCCCAAGTGACCTTGGGCTGCTTCTCCCTTCACAGAGCCCTTCTCGAGTGTAGGGACTTTCTCATTACTTTCTGGATACACCTTGTATATAGGAATTTTGTTTTTGCTGTGGAAGGCAGCCTCAGGATTCGTCAACATTGATAGCCTATTTTCCATGAATGTACCAAATTTTGTATTGCTGACGATTTAATATTTAGTTGCTTTTTCTCTTGATAAACAACTTGGCTGATTCATATCGTAAAGTAGGGATGTTAGGGGAAGGAATCCACTGAAATTTCTCAGCTCAGTTTCCCAAACTCTGGCTTGCTTTCTTGGGAATATGAGTTCAACTTGGGTATTTATGAGTTTATATTCTTTTTGGCAACAGGTTAAAACCTTTTTATTTAATTGCTATTTTAAAAACTAACATTTTATCGTTAACAGACACTTTTTGTTTTTGTTTTTATATAATATGTTATGGATTTTGTTATTGTTTTATTATTTTTAATTGTATGTGTTGTGAGCTGCCCCGAGATGCCGAGACATGTGGTGACGGCATATAAAAGTTTTAAATAAATAAATAAATAAATAAATAAACTTGTACAGGCCCCCACTAAAAATTGAGCTCATTTGAACACTGTACAAGCAACATCCCACCTCCATGCATGTGACTTTCAGCCTTGGCTTGCTGCACATGCTGCAGAAGAAGCTTGTTGCCTGCACATCTGGAACTGTGTGCACTTTTGTGATCTTTCTCTCAGCTCTTCATGAGCCAGAGCTGAGCATGAAAAGAATTCCAACAAAGAAAGATTTGTTTCTTTGAGAACCCTGAGAGGAGCGTCACAAAGTACTTGAAAGTTCCTGTCCTGTGGCCAAAGCCTACATTTCAGCGTCACCTCCTAATCTAGAAATATAAATTAATTGTGAGATGCATGTTTATAAATCCATCAGGAATATATAGTGCTTAGAGATGTAATTTCCAGTGAGAAGCACTATGTGGCCATGGGGAATCTGCCAGTAAAGGTCGAGTGTTTCTATATGAATACAAAGCTCATATAGAAACACATTCAGGGGAATATAGAAAATTGGGCGCATTCAGTTAAGCTTTAATCAATTTGGGAATAAATGTACTAAGTACATTGGTCAGAAATAGGTATCGTTTCAGTTCCTGTTCAACTATCAGTGATTCTGAGAGGGAGGAAATATTTACTATTCAGCCTGCATAACATCTAGATAGCATGTCAAGTCACTTTTACTAAGCTGGAAAGGTGAAGCTGAAGTTTGTTTCCAATGCTAGTTTGTTGACAACCAGCCAGATATCTCAGTTGCATAACAATCCCAAAATTCAGAAGGGCTTTAACTTTAGCTAGATTCAATGCTCTCCCAACAGCTGTTACCAAAGAGAGATATCACAAGATTCCCTTCGAATTGAGACTGTGTCCACGTGGGGGAGAAACAATTAAATTGCTGGAACTTGCTGTTCTTTATTGCCTTCTCTTTGTAGGTGCCTGCCAGGAATTGTTATTCCCACTCTTTTCTAAATATCCTGGTCATTTTGATTCTTTTTATTTTAAGATGCTTTTTTCTGATCAATCTGATTTATCTCTTTGACCACAGCCATGTACTGTTCAATAGTCTGTACAGTCCACTGTAGAATTAACTCTAAATGTTGTTAGGCTTTTATTAGAATAATCATCTTTTTCCCTATCTTGATTAACTGTAATTTTAGATTTACTGTATTTCCCTTTTTATTTTACCTAATTGTAATTTTCCTTATTTTACCCAATTAACATTTTGTATTTTATTTGCTTGTCAATGACTGAATAAAGAACTATTGTAATGTATTGCCATTGCAGGTGGTGAAAAGAGGTAAAACGATATGAGAACCAAACATAATGTATATGAAGTAATAATGAAACACTTCAATTGTTACTTTTTCTCCAAAAAGTCTCCAATAATAAAAAGGGATGGAATAAATCTTCACCCCAGCATATATTAATCTAGTGCCACACCCAGCTACTACTGAAAAAAAGCAAAGCAAAGCAAAGCAAAAAGCAAAGCACCGTTGAGAATAGAGGTATCTTCTTTTTGTTATATCCCCCCTTTTTGCAGGGGGAATATAACAAATGCAATTAATTTGTTTCAGACTTGCTGAGATGCAACTGTTTGGTGCAGATTTCAGTACCTTGATCTGTCCAAAATTCAGTGATTGTAGAAAAAAATATGGAATTTAGATTAGTGCTGCTGTTCATAACCCATTTAAAACAATTAGCATTGACCTGGAGGCAATGAGGCTTTGGTATTCATCTCATGAAGAAATTATACATAGCTAGAAAATGTTATTTTTCATTTTGAAAACCTTGCTTCATGGCTATCAAACTCCCCCATGCTTTATTCCATTTTGTCAGTGGTCCATAATAAAGAAAAGAACAGATTAAATTTTATGAATTCAGCCAGCTAAGTGAATAATTCTAGGTTTCAATTATTTCTGACTTAATGCCCGAGTGTGTCTAATTTTCATTCTAATGCCTACAGAGAATCATGACTTTAGCATAATTCATGCTGATGCATTTTGACATTTTCAACCACAGTGGTTTGCTTCCTGGGAATACACAAGCCATCAAAAAATGCAATAACAAAATATCAAAAGAAAATATCTAACAGAACTAAAGAAACTAATTTGAGAATGAGCATAGATAGTCAATACAAAAGGGAATGGACTTGGAGGACTGCATGCAATGAGCAGAGGACTCACATCTGAAAGCACAATGAATTCTTGCAATGCTGGTATTATATTTCTCCTTTACAAGATTAGACAAAATGTTCCTGATTCTTTTAAGGGGATTCGTTTCGAGTTTATAGACTGAGGGGAATAGCATCTTTTCCTCTTTTTTTTTTTTTTTGAAGCAAAGATTAAGGGCCTGTAATCATTGCTAAAACTGCGTTAGCCATTATTCATTGTTTTTTTCATTATTTAGTAACAATACACAGTAATATTACAAAATATACTTTTCTTTCACCAGAAAGCTGGTGCAAACTCATGTTGTCTGGTGTACAAGACTAGCCATATGCATGTCAGTACTGACTGATTTGAGAGAAGTTGTTGCAGATGGGCAGAAAATACCAATGGAAGTGAGGCTGATATTTTTCTCCTTTCTCTGCTATGCTTCTTTTCCAGCCCTTTTCACACCAACTGACTGGAACCTATATGTAACCTATATGAATGTGGCACCTTGTGCCACACAGTGAGTGATAGAAGGTATCATATGAACACCTGAAGCAGTGCCCAAGCTGATGTAGCCTCCTTCATGAGGGACAACGCTTTGAAAAGTCTCACTGTACCAGACAGCAACTTGCTCCTTCATCTATTTCCATCCCGTTCGGGGTGTCAGCAGTTTCACCCTGTTTCATGACAGGGCTAAGTATAGAATGGAACGGCTCCTGCTGTATCTCATACTAAGACATGGATTTAAAAAATGAATGAGAATGAGGAAAACTCATGAATGCCTCACCTTCTGCAGACAACATCTGCTCATAGCATGGAGCTCTTTGAAAGCCCTGGTTTCCTCAGTGGCATATGGAGTATAACATCTTGGCTGGATTGACAGTGATGGGAACACCTATTTCAAAATTGTAGTAGTAGAAGTAATTTGTTTCTTCAGAAAATAAGGAATTTACCTATGTTACCTTGGATGAGAATTCGCTTTTAATACAAACTGTCATACCAAACACACATTTTTTTGTGCATGGACAACTTGAAACTGTGGTTTTGAAATATACAGTGCAACATTGCCCTATTAGGTCTCCACTTCCTAACTGGTTCTTTTCACAATGGCGGTTTACTTGCTATTTCTGATTCCATGTACATGGAAGAGAGAAGACTAAGACTGCACAGAGTCCTCATATTCCACATGGCGCCCAAGTTGTGCAGTGTCATAGCCTGTTGGAAGACGCTGAAGAGATAGAGGAGAAAGACGCCCTGTAGGGAGACAATTCTCATGCCTTGCCAGGCCTGTACCATGACAGAATTCTGAGACCATGGACCAAAGTCCCAGGTGCACTGGAAAAGGGAGGGAGCCCCAAAGTGGCAGGAGTGATGGTGCCAGAGGAGGAAAGCTCAAATCAGGGAACTTTGGATGCTTGGCTGCAGCAAAGGTCTAGTCATAAGTCAAAGGCTGAGGCTGGGGTTGCATGAGGTTCTTTCATTCCAAAAGCCTCTGGCAATGTCTGCTTTTGACTGTAGCTCCAGCCTGCTGCCTGCTTGTGAAGCTTGCAATTTGCTTGGACCACACCTTGTAAGAGATCTTGGCCAACATTTCGCCATCCCCTCTGCCTTACTCCCTTTCTGTACACCACCTGACCTTGCTATCAGGTTGAGGAATATTTGTGGACTCTGACTCAGCCACTTTGTAGGGCCTTTAGATCCAACCCAGCCTGAGTTCCTGTGTGTGTTGTAGGTGGGCAGTAGAACAGGCAGCACCAGCAATGAGAGGAGTGACAGTGGATGCACGAGACTGTTAGAGTGTTAAAACAATGAATTCTCTGAATAAATCCTCTTTATTAAAAAGATTTTTTGATGCCAGGCAAATACCTTTTTATTTTCCTGATATTTTAATTGTTAGAATGGTTTAATGCTTTTAATATTTTATATATAGTGGTTATCTGTTGTTGTGCCTTTCATGATGGTTTTCTATAATCTATGGCTCTGTGAATTTTTTACAATGGCATGCTTTTGTTTGTGGATTGTTAGACTTTATTAATTGCTATTTTTAGTTGTATTGTATTGTATATTTTTAAACTTTGTAATCCACCCAGGGAGACTTATGGCTAAGGGATTGGGATAAAAATTCAATAAACAAACAAACAAACTCAGTGCATACAGGAAATGCCCTTGTTTATATTTAGACTGTGCATATTCCAAGTTTGCAATCAGTTCTAAACTTAATGACAGAATTGTAATATAGCTATTCAGGATAACTACAATGCTAAACATTATGAACCAAGGAATTTTGACCAACAAACCAACTAATTATGAATGTTGGCGGCATCACTATTTTTGGCACTGTATCCCTATTTGCACTATATCCTCCTATCCTTGAATGTATTAAGCTCCCTGCCAACACAGATAATTGCCTGCCTGCAGCCAAGGGAGTGGCGAACATGTGTTTCTGTTTGGTTCCTTATCCAGAAAGGTGCACACATTACTTTGGCAGAACTTTGCTTGAGATAATGTACCCTTGCTTATTTCTCTGTAGACTTACTGTACTGTCCTGGACTTTCTTAGTCAATATGTGGGTACACATCATGTTTTGCTCTTTGGATATTGGAGCATGTGTTCCTGGATGCAAAACTGGATATTGGATCAAGTGTTCCTGGATGGTCCACAACTGCACTTGATCATTTTTTTTCAGTCAACAAATAGGAAAGAGAAAGAAAATCTCTCTGTGGATATGAACCAGCAAGCCAGGAATTAGTCTGGCATATTTGTGCCACATTTGCTGACTGCCCCATGGAGTTCTCTTGCTTATTGTTGCTGTCGGGTTTTGTCTTTCTTCTATTTGGGGCAGGGATAGAGAGATTCAGAGCTTCTGTATATGATCCTACTAATATACAGTATCTGCATTTATTTAATTGCAGAATTCAGATCTGAGCTCTATAGAGTTATTCATTTCTGCTTTTCTGCTACATGAAACTGTACTGTACTGAAATAATTGCACAGCTGGAAAATAAATTTTCTATTGCTATTTTAAAACACACAAACAAAGAGGAAAGGAAGCAGTCTGAAGCAGAAGTAGCAGCAAAGCTGGAGATTCACAAAATTGTCTAAAGAACCTGTAAAAAACTATGAGTTTTGACTCCAGATGACTCCAGAAGGTTTTCCTCCTATTTAGATTCAAACCAGCAATTATCTGGGCATGTTTGTGCTCACTTCAGCAGGCACCAAGCCATGTCCTCTGTTCCTTAGGGGGAGTGCAAAACCCATCCAAAACAGGGCAAATACATTCACAGAGGACAGCAAAATCACCTACCAGCAGAATATCCATCTTATCTGGATTAAGTATCAGTTTGTTGGCATTCATCCAGACCATCACACTATCCAGACTCTGATTCAGAACAGTCACTGCCTCACCTGGATTAGGTGTAAAAGAGAGGTAATGTAGTACTGACACCTCAGCCCAAACCTCCGATGACCTCTGCCAGCAGTTTCATGTAGAAGCTGGATAGCATGGGGGGACAGAATGGAATCTTGTGGAACCCCATGGCATAATTGCCATGGCACAGAACCATAACTCCCAGCACCACCTTCTGGAATCATCCAGCCAAGTAGGAGTGGAACCACTGCAAAGCAGTGCCTCAATCCCCAACTCATCCAGCCTGTCCAGAAGGATACCATGGTTGATGGTATTGAATGCCACTGAGAGATCCAGAGGAATCAACAGGGACACCATTCCCTATGCTTCTCCTGGCAAAGGTCATCCCACAGGGCAACCAAGGCAGCTTTAGTCCCAAAACCAGGCTTGAAACCAGAGTGAAATGGATCCAAATGGTCAGTTTTCTCCAAGAGTTTTCCAGCTACCACCCACTTGAACACTTTGCCCAAGGGCAGAATATTAGTCAGTGGTCTATATTAGGTGGCAACCTCTGGGTCCAGGTTCACCTGCTTTAGGAGAGACTTGATAACCACCTCCTTCAGGAAAGTGAGGACCAGCCCCTCCCTTAGCGAGGCGTTTACAACTTCTTGGATCCAGGTATACATTTTATTTCTTACTTTGGTGATCAACCATGAAAGGCAAGGGTCAAATAAACAGGTGGTGGGTCAGACTTTTCAATATTTTTCTTATCTAAGAAACTGCTAAGTATTACTAAAATCCAATGGTGACCCAGGAAAGACGCTGCTATGCCAAGACATGCATCCATCAAAATGCATTAAGGTTAGAATTCAAAGCGAACTATGATTGGATGTTCATTCTAAGTTAGTCTGGTGACTGCATAGAGTGTTGCAATGAAGGTTGGTGGAACCAGTGTCCCTAGCATTCATGGACTTCCTTTCATGATTGGCCTGGTCTTAATAAGTGAGCCAAACTCAGAGTGAGACTGCAAACATTCACAAAATGAAGGTTGCGCAACTAGCTATGTGTTCTACATCACATACAGCAGCACAAACAAAGGATTCTGCACATAACACAGAATACAGATGCCGCATGCAGCAGTTGTGCAATGCTTGATTCTTTGAGAATGTGCCTTGGACACTGGCCATGCTTGCCAAGAACTACACCAGAGTCTGGGGAGCCAAGCCCAAGCAATCTGATGGTTTCCCACCCTCACACAGATTTGTCACACATCTCTATTCTTCTGTTGCTTAGCCTGTGCAGGTTTTCATGCTGCCTGCCCCTTCCCATGCCATGAATTCACAATGAATTGTTCTAGGAATGTCTTTCTCCCCCATTGGTGGCTGCAGGTATGAGATGGAAAAAGCACAAAGGTAGTGTACTCACCACTCCAGTTAAATGTCCTGGTGCTGAAACTGCTATTCCCTTGAGAAGAATCCATGTATTAGGCATTCACTTGCCTTGGGTTTGGTAGATTGCTTAAAAAAGGATTCCGAGTGACAATACGAAGAGTTTAATTGTTTGTTATTCATTTTCAGGAAAAATATTCTTAACTTACCTCTTACAGAAATTTAGGCTACTGGCCTTAAAAGTGAATCATTGCTTTCATTGTCAACAGTCTAAGTGAAGTTTGGACCTCTGCCATTTTTGTGGTGCACTAAAAATAGTTTTGTAAAAATTGTACAAGATTAAAACTTAATTACCTACCTTAAAATCCAGTCTGCATTCCTTGCAAAAGAGGCAGTCATAGTCATACCAGTCATTCTATTTTTAAAAAACCTGGGCTGCAACGAGTCAGTATTCCTTGTCAAAGCATGCCTGTGGCCTTGATACTTTATCGTTTTTTCTGTTCCAGGAATATTCCCTTTTGTGCCTCTGGAAAGCTCACATGTAGGCCATAAATACAACTATTCTCTTCTGCTTTTTTCCCCCTAGCACTTGATATAAAGTGGATTAGTTTCAACATTCCTCCAGGCCTTCCTGTCCTCCACCATTTCCCAGAGTCCACTTAAGCTCGTACCAACTGCCTCTGTGACCCCATCTAGCCACCTCATCCTCTGCTGTCCCTTCTTCTTTTGCCATCTATTGTTCCCAGCATCAGGCTCTTCTCCAGTGAGTCCTTCCTTGTCATTAGGTGGCCAAAGTATTTCAGCTTCAGTATCTGGCCTTCTAAAGAGCAGTCAGGGTTGATCTCCTCTAGGACTGACCGGTTTGATCGCCTTGCGGTCCAAGGGACTCGCAGGAGTCTCCCCCAGCACCACAATTCGAAGGCCTCAATCTTTTTGTGCTCGGCCTTCCTTATGGTCCAGCTTTTACATCCATACATTGCAACAGGGAAAACCATAACCTTGACTATATGCACTTTGGTTGGCAGGGTGATGTCTCTGCTTTTTAGTATGCTGTCTAGATTTGCCATAGCTTTCCTCCCAAGGAGCAAGCGTCTTTTAATTTCTTGACTGCAGTCCCCATCTGCAGTGATCTTGGAGCCCAAGAAAATAGAAACTGTCACTACCTCCATTTCTTCCCCATCTATTTGCCAGGAAGTGAAAGGACCGGATGCCATTATCTTAGTTTTCTTAATGTTGAGTTTCAAGCCAATTTATGCACTATCCTCTTTCACTCACATTTAGTTCCTCTTCACTTTCTGCCATGAGGGTGGTCTCATCTGCATATCTGAGGTTGTTGATATTTCTCCCAGCAATCTTAATCCCAACTGGTGATTCATCTAGTCCCACCTTTCTCATGTTGTGCTCTGCATATAAGTTAAATAGGCAGGGAGAAAGTATACAGCCTTGTCGAACTCCTTTCTCAATTGTGAACCAATCAGTGGTTCTGTGTCCAGTTCTCACTCTTGCTTTTTGACCTGCATATAGGTTTCTCAAGACACAAATAAGATGGTCTGGTACTGCGATCTCTTTAAGAACTTGCCACAATTTGTTATGATCCACACAATCAAAGGCTTTACTGTAGTCAATGAAGCAGAAGTAGATGTTTTTCTGGAACTCCCTAGCTTTCTCCATGATCCAACATATGTTGGCAATTTGATCTCCAGTTCCTTTCCCTCATTGAAATCCTGCCTGTACTTCTGGTAGTTCTTGGTCCACATACTGCTGGAGCCTAGCTTGTAGAACTTTGAGCATCACTTTGCTAGCATGTGAAATGAGTGCAATGGTGCGGTAGTTTGAACATTCTTTGGCATTGCCCTTCTTTGGGATCAGAATGTAAACTGACATTTTCCAATCCTGTGGCCACTGTTGAGTTTTCCAAATTTGCTGGTATATTGAGTGTAGCACTTGTACTGCATCGTCTTTTAGGATTCTGAATAGCTAAACTGGAATACTGTTGCCTCCACTAGCTTTGTTGTTGCTCAGACTTCCTGAGGCCCATTTGACTTCACATTCCAGGATGTCTGGCTCGAGGTCAGTGACCACCCAATTGTGGGTATCGGGAATGTTAAGCTCTTTCTTGTATAGTTCTTCTGTGTAGTCTTGCCATCTCTTCTTAATCTCTTCTGCCTCTGTTAGGTCCCTGCCATTTTGGTCCATTAGCATGCCCATCTTTGCATGAAATGTTCCCTTCATATCTCCAGTTTTCTTGAAGAGATCTCTGGTCCTCCCTATTCTATTGCTTTCTTCTATTTCTTTGCACTTTTCATTTAAGAAGCCATTCTTATCTCTTCTAGCTATTCTCTGGAATTCTGCATTCAATTGGGTGTATCTTTCTCTTTTTCCCTTGCCTTCCCTTCTTTCCTCAGCTATTTGTAAAGCTTCCTCAGACAGCCATTTTGCTTTCTTGCATTTCTTTTTCTTTGGGATGGTTTTAGTTGCTACCTCTTGTACAGTTTTGCAAACCTCCGTCCATATTTCTTCAGGCACTCTGCCTATCAGATCTAATTCCTTAAATCTATTTGTCACCTCTACTGTATATTCATCAGGGATAAGATTTAGGACATACCTGAGTGGCCTAGTGCTTTTCCCTACTTTCTTCAACTTAAGCCTAAATTTTGCAACTAGAAGCTCATGATCTGAGTCACAGTCAACTCCTGGTCTAGTTTTTACTGACTGTATAGAGCTTCTCCATCTTTGGCTACAGAGCACATAGTCAATCTGATTTCTGTGTTGACCGTCTGGTGATGTCCAGGTGTAGAGTCATCTCTTGGGTTGTTGGAAAAAGTGTTTGCTATGACCATCATATTCTCTTGACAAAATTCTACCAGCCTGTGCCCTGCTTCACTTTGTACTCCAAGGCCAAAATTGTCTGGCATTCCAGTTATCCTTTGGCTTCCTACTTTAGCATTCCAATTCCCCATGATGATAAGGACATTATTTTTTGGTGTTAATTGTAGAAGGTGTTGTAGGTCTTCATAGAACTGGTCAACTTCAGCCTTTTCAGCACCAGTGGTTGGGGCATAGATTTGGACTATTGTGATGTTGAATGGTTTGTCTTGGATTTGAACTGAGATCATCCTGTCATTTTGGAGATTGTATCCCAGTACTGCTTTTCCTACTCTTTTATTGACTATGAAGCTACTCCATTTCTTCTGAGGGATTCTTGCCCGCAGTAGTATACCTGATGGTCATCTCAATTAAATTCACCCATTCCTGTCCATTTTAGTTCACTGATTCCTAAGATGTTGATGTTCTGTCTTGTCATCTCTTGTTTGACTACATCCAGCTTGCCTTGATTTATGGATCTTACATTCCATGTTCCTATGGAGTATAGATCTTTGCAGCATCGGACTGAGTGTCCTTTCGGCTTTGACCCAGTTGCTTCATTCTTTCTGGCGGCACTAGTAATAGCCCTCCACTCTTCCCCAGTAGGATATTGGACACCTTCTGACCTGAGGGGCTCATCTTCTGGCGTCGTATCTTTTTGCCTTTTGGTACTGTCCATGGGGTTTTCATGGCAAAGATACTGGTGTGGGTTGCCATTTCCTTCTCCAGTGGATCACGTTTTGTCAGAGCTCTCTGCTATGACCTGTCCGTCTTGGGTGGCCTTGCATGACATAGCTCATAGCTTCATGGAGCTACACAAGCCCCTTCATCACGACAAGGCAGTGATCCATGAAGGAGGCAGAAAACATAGGAAAGGACATAAGGTATAGGATATAAAGCGCATTATCTGTACAATCAATTCTGACAGAGTTCAAAGAAACTGCAAGAAAATGTTTCACTGTGCTAATAACCAAAGCTATTTGATATGTAACATGAGGATTGCCATCTGACAGTAACCAGTAAATCTTAAGATAAATACCTTTTCCCTGCAAGGATGCCAGAAGCTGTACCAAGGACCTCTCCCCAGGGATTTGGTCTCAAGGGCAACACAATAAGTAATCTGAGATTTCTCTGCAGGTCACATGTTAATATGATTTATATTAAAAAGGAACCCTCTAGCCTGAAAAGTTTCGTCAGCTAGGATGCAACTCAGTGGATGACCAACTTCGGGAGTTGTGAGTATCGTCTTCATTGTGGGAGAAACACTGAGGTGATCTTTGGCTCTCCTCTTCTTCCAACTTGTAAGGCAATCTAGCTGTGACAGTTTGGGTGGAAAATGAGGGAGGCTGGACTGACACACAGATAATTTTATCCTGATGTCCCCAGTCTCCTCCCTGTTCCCTAGAATGCCCCCTCAGGCCTTTCCAAAGTGACTTTTATGAGCTCATGGAAGCAACTGTTATATCCTTTCTGTGAAGCCTATGGTGGGCAGGGGGTAATATTTCCAAACTCTCATAAATCTATCAAGTTACTCTATAGCATGGAGAATGTTCTTCATTTCTATGTCTTATTCATCTATTTTCTAAGTATACAAAAGCACTATCATTTTTAGTTGATCTCTTTAGGGAAAAGATACTCCAATTCCTCCTAACTCAGAACAATGATTGCCTTTGTTTTTCTTACTTTCCACCCTCTTTACTGATCATCTGACCCATAAGCAACATAGAGAAACAAAAATGGGAGGGGAAAAAAGCCAGGTTTCAAGAATATTCTAAAAGTCATAGCTGATTTTCACTGGTAACAGAACCATATTGGATTTATAGTAAATAAATGTTATTTTTGGCTTGCTAACTTCATGCCATGGTGTATCATGCACACACATGTGCACATACACACACAAATAAAATAATGAAGAATTATGGCACTGTGTACTATTCGTCATAATGCAACATCATATCTCAATAATTAATGCAATTCCACACTGTTTTTTCAGAAGATGAACTCTTGAAACGCAATTGAAATCTGATAAAATATAAACTGGTGACAGTAATTCCTCAAGAACATTTAATACGTTAAGCACTGCTCTATGGGAATCAAAGCAAATTCTATGACATTATGAAAATGAATAAATAATTTATATTTAAATATGCCACACTCTGTTTGGTGGGTGATTTGCTATACTTGAAATTACTTAAAGTTTTTCAGTTTCATGTGTTAGAATCACTGAGAATGTTAACATATAAATTTCAAGAACAATTAGAATGGTTATTGCAGAACAAATTTCAACTGCTTGCAGACATGTAACTTTTCTACCTGGTTATTATTTTTATTTCTAAATACAATGTTTATTTGCCACGAAATTATTCCCAATCTAGTTCCCATTATCTAGCTCTGTCTCTCACTTTCCATTTTCAAGATCTGTCATCTTCATTAACTTTCATTAGTTGGCTCCCCTTTTCTGCACTGCCTACTTGGGACCAAGCTAAACATGAGCCTGGAGATTTATACTTAGGAAACAGCAATACCTTATGGCTGTTCAGAAAACTGGGAAGGGAGCCCATGTTTGCAAGCCTTTCCCCCATGCCATCATCCCAATTTAAATCATGCTTCTCTGAGCACTAACCAATCTGCAAAGAATAGAAAATAGGTACCACACACACACACACACATTCTTTTTTAGTATAAAAAGTAAACTACCCTTCATGCTATACTAAACAGGCTTTGTATCTCAAAATCTGTCTGGGTTCAGAAATCTGAACTCAATTTCTTTCACAATAATGAGCAGTTGACCACATGCTCAATTTGTGGTAACAAATTGTTCCAGGACTATTCACACAAGAGGAGATACCCTCATTAAATAAGAATATAAGAAGATAAAAGATTGGAACAAGGTCCATCTAACCCGGCATTCGGTTCCTACAATAAACAATAGCTCTTCACAAAGCAAAGCAAAGCAAAGCCAACAGATGGGACTTCATGAGGACTAACTTACTGAGGGCAGACTGGGAAAATTATCCTGGAAGAAGGTACTGAAAGGCAAGAGAGTCCAGGAGAGGTGGATGGGACGAAAAAGGGAAGTCTTGGAGGTGTAAGTCTTAATGATATCACTGATCAGCAAAGAGGGGAGGCACAGGAGGGCACCACCATGGATGAGAAGAAAGGTGGTAAGACTGATTAGAAGTAAGAGGGACCTCCACAGGAAATGGGCATTGGGGCAAGGGCACAAAAGGGCGTACAAGGAGAAGAAGACTCAGTGCAGAAGGACTCTTTGCAAGGCTAAACCTGGTTATGAGCTGAGACTTGTGAAGAATGTCAAGGGCAACAAAAAGGGCTTCTGTTCCTACGTAAATAGTAAGAGGAAGGGAAGACAGACTGTAGGGCTGTTTAAAAGAGAGGGAAGAAATCTGGTGACAGATGTAAGGGAACAGGCAGAAATGTTAAATGGTTATTTTGCTACTGGATTCTCCCCAAAGCAGGTTGTTTCTGTGGGGATGGGGGAGAGGTGAAATTGGACACCCAGATTAGAGTCACTCCCCTAGAAGTTGAGGAGTTCGTCAGGGCCCTGGACATTACAAAAACATCAAGTCCTGATGGGCTACATGCAACGGTACTTCAGGAATTGGCAGAAGAATTTAGGGGGTGTTCCAGAGGATTGGAGAGTGGCATTAGTGGTCCTGATCTTCAAAAAGGGTAGCAGAAGGAACAAGGAGAATTACAGGCCAGTTAGCTTAATGTCCATTCTGGGAAAGACAATGGAAAGGCTCATAATAGTGAAAGCTCTAGAAACCCTGGATAGGGACGGGAGGTTGGAAGCCAAGCAACACGGCTTCTGCAAAGATAGGTCCTGCCAGACCCTGTGGAGTTCTATGACAAGGTTTTGAGTTGCTTTATGGGGTGCGGGGGATGTTGTGGATGTGGTTTCCCTGGATTTCATCAGTGCCATTGACAAGGTCCCACATGATATCCTGTTTGAAAAATGGATGAGCTTAGATAGAACAATGCACTGTCTGACGGATTAGGGCACTGTTGACAGACTGCAAGGAGAGGGCTGCTATCAGTGGGGAGTCATCAGGATGGCTGATCAGGATCTCCATATTTGTGCATTTTTCAAAAACAACGCACCCACATGATTTGATTCCCTTTTGGCTCAGATTATTTTTTAGCATTGTTATTATAAATGGAATAAGTTTTCCAGTTTTGCCCATCTCTAGTCCCAGCTTCAGTTCCTAGACCTCCAAACAAAATTGCAGATTACCCCTGCCTGAAATCTTGGATAGCTATTGCAGGACAAACAGACTAAATACAGGTAAAATGGACAAGGATTTTAAGTTACTGCAAGTTGCCATGAGGCTGCTTCTTATGTTCCTGTGTCATTTAGGCATGCCTGAGTCTTGCCTTGTGCAAAGGGACTTTATTTCAACCCACAGGTGTACGATGTATTCTTTAATTTGCACATTTGCAGGGGATTAATATTGCTCAATTCCACTGGGGTTTCAAAAGCTCTGTTGCTCATCATATGCTATGCTTTACTAGGCTAGTCTAAGATACTAGATATCCTGGTTTGCAAGTTACCAGGGCCAGGTCTTTCAGCAGGCAGAGTGAGACAGCTATTGCAGGTTGCAGCTTCTCAATTGTTCCTTTTGGACTCCCTGGCGCCATTAAATCTGGACCCATTGGCATTAATGAAGAAAGCTTCAATTTCGAGACTAGGTCTGCTTCTGTTTAGAGTGGAGGAATGGGGTTGCCCTCTTGTTCTTGCCCCAAACTGTTTGGAAATAAGCTGTTTAAATTTGTCGCTTTAATTAAGAACAACAACACTGAAGTATGTAAAATGAAAAATGATCAGCTATGTGCAATTTTAATTTGGTTGGAAAATGGTATGACACCATCTTTATATTAGACTTTTAATACAAATTGGGTAGATTAAGGGTCAAAAAAGGCATGATCAGACTTCAGGCTTGCAGGATATACTTTTTAAGCAGAACCCAGAGATCTACCAATCAAGATCAGGTACAAAAATAGCAGCTGGGGCTAGCTCAGATTCAGTGTAATGTCTTAAGGAGAGGGGGGAAATACCTACAGTACACCCTATGTTATAACTCTTTTAAAAAAGGATCCAGAGGGGATCCAGGAAATTAAAGGTCAGTTAGCTTAACATCTGTTCTGGGTAAACTGCTTGGAAGCATTATTAAAGATAGAATCAGGAAGCACAAAGAGATACAACACCTGCTGGGTGGGGGGACAGCAAGGCTTTTTCAAGGGCAAGACTTGTCCTACCAGAGGTCTTTGAGAGTGCCAATAAGCATGCAGACAGGGCGATCCAGTAGACATTGTTTACTTGGACTTTCAAAAGGCTTTTGACAAAGTTCCTCACCAAAGGCTACTCATCAAGCTAAGCAGTCATGGAATTTTAAAAAATGGCGGCGGCGGGGATTTCCTCTTATGAATCTGTAACTGGTTAAAGAACAGAGGAGAGAGTGGGGGGGGGATAAATGGAAATTTTCCCCAAATTGAGCGATGTCACAAGGGAAGTCTCACACGATTCTGCATTGGGACCAACACTTTTCAAGCTATTCATAAATAATCTGGAATTTGAAGTAAGCAGTGAAGTGACCCAGTTTGATGATGACACTGAGCTTTTTAGGGTAGTTAAAACCAGAAGAGATTATGTGGAGCTCCAAAGGAATCTCTTTAAGCTGGGAGTATGGGCATCAAGATGTCAAAATTTCACTATATTTAAGTGTAAATTAGCATGTTAGGGCAAAGATATCCCAATATCAAGTACATGCTGGGAACTGAGCTAGCAGTGACTGAGCAAGAAAGGAATCTTGGGGTGGGAGCTGGCAATTCAATGAAAATGTCAATCCAGTGTGCAGCTGATGTGAAAAGGGCAAAATCCATGCTGGGCATAATTAGGAAAGGATAAAAAATAGAACTGCAAAACTTTTATGCCCCTTTTGCAAACCTTTCCTACAACTGCACTTGGAATATTGTGCTCAGTTCTGTTTGCCATCCTTGAAAAAGGACATTATTGAGTTGGAGAAAGGGCAGGAAAACTGATCAGGGGCTGAAGCAGCTCTTCTATGTGGTAATGACAACTGGGACTGTTCGACTTAGAAAAAGGCAGGTATGGGGGGACTTGATAATGCATGGTGTGGAGAAAGTGGAAAGGGTTGGGGTTTTCTCTCTCCCCCATAACACTTGAACCCGGGGTCATCTCATGAAGCCCATTGGTGGGAAGTATAGGATACATAAAGGGAATCACTTCTCACATAATCTACAGCTGAACTACGGAGTATATTGTACATTGTTTTAATAATTATGATTTTTATCATTGCATTATTGCAATTTTACATTGTGTAAGCCATCCTGAGTGCTTGTCAGAAGGACGGAATATAAATGTTCACAATCAATCAATCAATCTGCTGCCACCAATAGGATGTCTTTAAAAAGGGATTGGACAGATTTATGAGGGAGGAGGCTATCAGTGGCTTCTATCCTTGCTGGCTATGCGCTACCTTCTTTACTGGAGGTGACATGCCTGCATCTACCAGATCCTGAGGACCAGGATGGGAGGAGATCTTGCACCTACCCTGCTTGAGTGATCCTCTAGGCAGCTGGTTTGCCACTGTGTGTATGGAGTGTTGAACTAGATGGACCTTTGGTCTGATCCAGCATGGCTTTTCTTATGCTTTCACTTTCTTATGTTTATTTATTATTTTATTTATTTAAAACATTTTTATGCCACCCCCATCTCAACGAAGCCTCGGGGAGGCTTACAACAGAAATTTCAGTGCAAACGCAGTCCCCCACTACCACAAATTATGCAGTCAAGTTTCCCGCATTTGGGGAAATCGCAGGGGTCAGCACACCTGGAGTGCAATGGATGAGCCTCACCCTGGGAAAACCTCCTTTGTGATCAAGATGTCTCCCCTGCCAGGTAAGTATGTTCTGTATATGCAAATACAAATCTTCAGGTGAAGGATTCTATGAGCCTTGATTAAGACGGAGATGAAGTTTTTTACACAGTGGGAGTCAGAAACCTTTATCAGTTATTGGAAATCACCCATTTATCCACCAGTAGATCGGCTTTATCTTTCACCCAATGCATAACTAAATAATTAGTTTATATTATTAGTTTAATTGATAAAGAATTCATCATGCATTTCACATAACTATGTTGTTGTTCTTTTAAATGGGAGTGCAAGGTTCTAGTCCCCACTCAGGCATGGTGCTCACTGGGTGATTTGGGCCAGTCACAGGCTCTCAACGCAAAACTATCTCAGATGATTGCTGCTGTGAGCATAGGACTGAGAGGGGGACAAGAGTTATGTAGGCCAGCTTCAGCTCCTTGAAAGGAAAATAAAGCAGGATATATTTATAGAAACATTACGCATTTCACATATCATGTTTGTCCCTGAATTATAAAAATTAAAGCTGCATTTTTATATAAACTTTCAAAAGATCAATTCCATTTAACTCGCCATAATCTGCTAAGCATCCACAGAGTCAAGGTGCGCAGAGTTTTTTGGAAAATGGAACTCAACCAAAATATTCTTCTGCACTATATCAGTAAGCACAACAGAGCAGTGTTATCAAACGTTATCTAGGAAACAGTCTACCCCCCTCCTTTTGAAATCACTCTTTTAGGAGGCAAAGGCAACATCTTCACTGCACACTGGAGACTAAACCAACCATGACTGACAGCAGACACAGGGAGATGAGGGGAAGTTGTAGAGCCCTTCACAGGAAGTTTGTTAATAAAGAATTGCGACAAAGTGGGAGAGGGTTGTTAATGGTGCCATGTCCATTTAAACTTTCATTGCTGTGGCTCAGAGGTTAATTAAATAGGAAAATCATGCACACATCACATCCAGCATTTTCACACATTTGTTGTCTGCTGCATCGCACGGAGGGCATGCACGCTGGAACTGCAGTAGAAGTCATTGCTGGTCTGTCTGACAGAAGCTACTAATAGGCTCCGTACACTCGTGCCAAGTGTAAGCTTTTCTTGACATTTGCTTCTTGTTTATTTATGCATTTAAGCTGCTAGATTAGTATTCCTCCTAATGAATCCTTGGACAGTATACAAGCATTTTCAGCACCAGTTGAAGAAAGCATTTTATGAGGAGGCTTTCAAAGCTATACTTGGATATTCAAGGGTTTAGAGCATTACTCACTCCAGATTTTTTAGAGGGCTATTCTTCGTTTCTTATTTTTAGCTCTTTTTAATTTCTGCTTGACATTGTTTGCATTTTTGATAATATTTATTGCCTTTTATTGTATTTTACTGCATTGTTTTCTGAACTGTTATAAACTTCTCAGAAAGCTTTGGCTGTTGGTTGCTCAATAAGTGATGTAAAAATCAGCAGCATCAGCAGCAAAAATAATACTACAAAGTTAAGAATAAGATTATACCATCATATAACAGGGAGACAACAGAACAATGAAGGCACAGAAAGAAGTAATAAAACCAGTTGTAGAATCTTTAGCAAATATGAAATGTCTTGACCTTGTGCCAGAGAACTTGTGTATTTACATCAGCTTCACCTCTTTCCAAAGTTGTGGAACACGCAGAGAAAAGACCTTCTCCCCTGAGTAAATAGGATATGCTTTATGGATGGATGGTGGTCAGAGAAAGGAATAATCTGAAATCAATGAAATGTGGGCAGGGTTCTATGGGAGAAGGCATAGCCACATCTGATAAAAACATAATTCCAAATCCTCAGCTGGGCTTACCTAAGCACTTTCATGTGCATGAGGAACATACAGGATAAGGTGGAACCTTGCAGGACCCCACAGCCTAAATGCCCTGAGGTCAAAGAAATTCTTAAATATTGCTTTTTAGAACCTACCCTGCAGGTATGAACAGAATTATTACATATACCCTGAAGGTGGTAAAGCGAATGTATACCCTGAGGAGGGCCTTCTCTGCGGACTGTGGAATGTGCTCTCCAGAGAGGTTTGCCTGGCATCAACTTAATATTCTTTTCAGCACCAGGTAAATATCTTTTTATTTACCCATTATTTTAAGGATTGAGGAATTTTAACTTGGTTTTAATATATTCACATTTTGTTTTTTGTTTGTGTATATGTTCTTCATTTATTGTTCTTAGTATAGTAAGCCGTCCTGGGAAGATTTCTGTGTAGGACAGGGTAAAAAATATTTTAAACAAACAAATAAATAAATAACCATGTTCCCTAATGCAAAGTGGAAGAGCTGGTACAATAAAATACCACCAAAAGATTGAGAAAAAAAATCCATCAATGTAATTTAAGCAGTCGTATTTTGCTCAACGGTTACTGGAGCACATTTCCAACTGGACAGGGCTGGAGTATATTCAACCTGACCCATGTGCCTACTTCTGTCATCTGTGGCTGCTTTTGTGGCCTGAGAGCCACCTCCATTCCTGCTCAGCCACGGCCACTAGAAATGGAGCAAAGACATGGGCAGCTTTGTGCAAGCAGCACAGTCATTGTCTCTCTCCCAAGATATCCTGATCTTTCTCCAGACAATATCTATCTATCTATCTATCTATCTATCTATCTATCTAATTAAAACATTTATATGCTGCCCCATCGCAACAAAGCCTTGGGGCAGCTCACAACATTAATTAAAATACAATAAAACAATAAAACATATTCATTTATCCCTCCCCCCTCGGTGCATCTCGGCATAAATAACTAAATACAATAAATAACTAAACAAATACAATAAGTAACAAAACACAAATAAACTATAAACAAACTCAGACTAACAATACCAGTTTCAAGACTGGTGCTGTGCATCGCTGCCTTACTTGTGGGTTCTTCAAGCCAATGGAGAGAATGAAAGGGGAAAGAGGGTGTACCTCTTTCCAGTACCAAGTGCCAGAGCACCAAGGGGACTAAGCCAAGATAAGCTGATGAAAAACAGCATCCCCTTCCATGAAGGAATGCAACCCACCCACAACCTTTCAAAACTCTAGGAAGAGAAGTCAGAAGACTTAGTTCCTCAGAGATTGGAAGAAATATTTCAGGCTTGGCTGTACAATTTCTACACAATAAACTAAGCTGGCCTGGAGCATTCTGGGGAGGAAAATGAGATACTATCCTGCTTCCAGTGTGCAGGCAATGTTTATTTAACTGTGGTGCTGCCAGTACTCCCTTCCCCAAATAGCTTAGGCACAGGCGCCCAGGACAATGAGTAGATAAAATAGTGGGCATCTGGAATGGTCTCAGAAGTAAGCGCTGCTTCCACCATTCCAAGTAATGGCAAACTAAAATGACAAGTTGAAGAAGGAAAACAAAAGTGAACAAAAATGAGTGAAAGAAATATTAATATGCATGCAATGAATGATTCATGAAATCAGTGTGATTTTACCAAATATATTAAGCAATGAAAGCAGGGTTTAATAACAGTAATAAGTAGAATAACACCTTGATCCAAAATCAAGCCTTGGCCATTCCTCTGAGAGAGCATTTTAATAGGACCTAAGATAAACAACTGTGAGAAGTTTCATTTTGTAACATGTCAAGCATGGCTTCTTGCTTTATCATATATTTCCATTCAAATGACACATCCCTTAAAGAGAATTCTCACAACTTTATAACACTTCCTTTCCCCCGTTCCTTGTCTGTTAAAATTAGACTTGTGAAACCACGACATTTTATAGAGCACCAGAATCACAACACACATCCTGAGCATGGGTTCATCATTTCCAGCTGACAAAATGCTGACAGTGGCATCATAGAAGGATGATGGTTCTGTGTCACATTGTGTCACGGGAAATCAAGTACAGAGGGAAAGAACTCTTCTGCATTAGATATTTCGGCATCTTCTCAATGGCAGATTAGCTGGAAAGTAGACCTCCATACTTCTGCACTGCAGATTTACCTCCTTGGGTGGGAAGGTGATACAGTCAAAGAATGGAGATCAGTAATCACAGAAAATAAAATATCTGCACTCTAATTCCCCAAGCTGGCAGATAATAACCCCTAGAACTGATTTTCTTTTTACCCAAACCATAACTAAGCATTTTTTCATGCATTTCACGTAACTGTGTTGTTGTTTTAAATGGGAACACAAGGTTCTAGTCCCCACTCAGCCATAGAGCTAAGTGGGTTAGTTTGGGCAAGCTATATTAGTTGCACACATTGTGTGAGTGGGAAGCTGAGGCCAAAATTTGCATCATACATGCAACCACAAGAAAAAAAAGTTTGTTATCTATTGTGGGAAAAAGTACTGCATGAAAGACACTATGATGCAATAATATGGTCTTTAAAAGTCATACAGAGCTCCTAGACAGTCAAAAGATTCCCGGGAGACATGAAGAATCTTGGAGATCATTTGATATACAGAAAAGGTTGGGCCTTGTGATCCAGCTGTTTCAGTCTGAGTTAGAAATATAGAAACAGAGCGAGTCAGAAGGGGCCTCCTGGGCCATCTAGTCTGACCTCCAGCACCAGCTGGCTCTGCTTACGACATGCACACCATGTGCATGTCCAGCCTGTCTTTGAACACCCTGAGTTCTGTGACCATAGCACACGGGCAACTCCAAATGCTAACATCATCACCATTTAGAGAACTGCCTACATCAGAGGTGCTCAGACTGTTTAAACAGGGGGTCAGTTCACTGTCCCTCAGACTGCTGGGAGGATGGCTATAGTTTGAAAACAATATGAACAAATTCCTATGCACACTGCACATTAAAAATTAATTGAAATAAAAAAAAATAAAAAAAAATGTTTGCTCTGCTGGCTTGGGCTGCAGCAGAAGCCCAAGATGAGGTGAGAAAGAGCATGTCCATATTCAAGGGACATAGCTGCAATGTCCACGATCGTGCTGGGTGGGGGGGAGGAAGATGGATATGATCATGCCCGTGCAGGGAAGATGGGCATGATCACGCGTATGCTCATGCAGGGAAGGCGGGCACCATCACAGCCATCCCCCCCCCCACCCCACAAAGCACAACCACAATCACACCTATCTTCCCTGCACGAGCACAACTGTGATCACAGCCATCTCCCCGCTGAGTACACCTGCGCCGGCTCAGAGCTTTTGGACTTGCTCGGAGATTGTCTGAGAGAGTCCAAAAGCTCTGAGGCGGGCCAGTTAAATCAGCATGGTGGGCCAGATCCGGCATGAGTGCCATAGTATGAGGACCCATGGTCTACATCATGCCACCAGTCTACACATGATGATAGCTGAGAATCATTCATCCATCTGATAAAGACAGATGGAAACAGGAACAAAAATGTGACACTGCCTTTTTGAATATGCTAATGCTCTAGGGATTGTTTCATGGGGACCCCAAGAAACATAAGTCTTAATGGAGATTCATCATGGAAAACCCATAACTCAATGGTTGTTGTTAGTCACGAAGTCGTGTCCGACCCCATGGATGACATTCCTCCAGGCCTTCCTGTCCGCCATCCCCTGGAGTCCACTTAAGCTCACACCAACTGCTTCAGTGACTCCATCTAGCCACCTCATCCTCTGCCGTCTCCTTCTTCTTTTGCCATTCATTGTTCCCAGCATCAGGTTCTTCTCCAGGGAGTCCTTCCTTCTCATTAGGTGGCCAAAGTATTTGAGTTTCATCTTCAGGATCTGGCCTTCTAAAGAGCAGTCAGGGTTGATCTCCTCTAGGACTGACCAGTTTGATCGCCTTGCGGCCCAAGGGACTCGCAGGAGTCCTCCAGCACCACAACTCAAAGGTCTCAATCCTTTTGTGCTCAGCCTTCCTTATGGTCCAGTTTTCACAGCCATACATTGCAACTGGGAAAACCATAACCTTGACTATACACACTTTTGTTGGCAGGGTGATCTCTCTGCTTTTTAGTATGCTGTCTAGATTTGCCATAGCTTTCCTCCCCAGGAGCAAGCGTCTTTTAATTTCTTGACTGCAGTCCCCATCTGCGGTGATCTTGGAGTCCAGGAAAATAAAATCTGTCACTACCTCCATTTCTTCCCCATCTATTTGCCAGGAAGTGAGAGGACCAGAAGCCATTACTTAGTTTTCTTAATGTTGAGTTTCAGGCCAACTTTTGCACTCTCCTCCTTCACTTGCATCAACAGGCTATTTAGTTCCTCTTCAATTTCTGCCATGAGAGTGGTCTCATCTGCATATCTGAGGGTGTTGATATTTCTCCCAGCAATCTTAATCCCAACTGGTGATTCATCTAGCCCCGCCTGTCTCATGATGTGCTCTGCATATAAGTTAAATAGGAAGGGAGACAGTATACAGCCTTGCCGAACTCCTTTCTCAATTTGAACCAATCAGTGGTTCCATGCCCAGTTCTCACTGTTGCTTCTTGACCTGCATATCGGTTTCTCAAGGAACAAATAAGATGGTCAGGTACTCCCATCTCTTTAAGAACTTGCCACAATTTGTTGTGATCCACACAATCAAAGGCTTTTGGAAGTTCTCTGTCCACATACAGCTGGAGCCTAGCTTGTAGGATTTTGAGCATAACTTTGCTCAACTTTGCTCAGCATGTAAAATGAGTGCAATGGTGTGGTAGTTTGAGCATTCTTTGGCATTGCCCTTCTTTGGGATTAGAATGTAAACTGACCTTTTCCAATCCTGTGGCCACTGCTGAGTTTTCCAAATTTGCTGTCTTATTGAGTGTAGCACTTTTACTGCATCGTCTTTTAGGATTTTGAGTAGCTCAGCTGGAATACTGTCACCTCCACTAGCTTTGTTGTTGGTCAGACTTCCTAAGGCCCGTTTGACTTCACATTCCAGGATGTCTGGCTCGAGGTCAGTGACCACCTCATCGTGGTTATCAGGGACGTTAAGCTCTTTCTTGTATAGTTCTTCTGTGTAATCTTGCCACCTCCTCCGCCTCTGTTAGGTCCCTGTCATTTTGGTCCTTTATCATGCCCATCTTTGCATGAAATGTTCCCTTCATATCTCCAATTTTCTTGAAGAGATCTCTGGTCCTCCCTATTCTATTGTTTTCTTCTATTTCTTTGCACTGTTCATTTAAGAAGGCATTCTTATCTCTTCTAGCTGTTCTCTGGAATTCTGCATTCAATTGGGTGTATCTTTCTCTTTCTCCCTTGCCTTTTGCTTCCCTTCTTTCCTCAGCTATTTGTAAAGCTTCCTCAGACAGCCATTTTGCTTTCTTGCATTTCTTTTTCTTTGGGATGGTTTTAGTTGCTGCCTCTTGTACAATGTTGCAAACCTCCGTTCATAGTTCTTCAGGCACTCTGTCTATCAGATCTAATTCCTTAAATCTATTTGTTGCCTCTACTGTATATTCATCAGGGATATGATTTAGGTCATACCTGAGTGGCCTAGTGCTTTTCCCTGCTTTCTTCAATTTAAGCCTAAATTTTGCAACCAGAAGCTCATGATCTGAGTCACAGTCAACTCCTGGTCTAGTTTTTACTGGCTGTATAGAACTTCTCCATCTCTGGCTGCAGAGCACATAGTCAATCTGATTTCTGTGTTGACCGTCTGGTGATGTCCATGTGTAGAGACGTCTCTTGGGTTGTTGGAAAAAGTGTTTGCTATGACCATCATATTCTCTTGACAAAATTCTACCAGCCTGTGCCCTGCTTCATTTTGTACTCCAAGGCCAACTTGCCTGTTATTCCAGTTATCCTTTGGCTTCCTACTTTAGCATTCCAATTCCCCATGATGATAAGGACATTATTTTTTGGTGTTATTTCTAGAAGGTGTTGTAGGCCTTCATAGAACTAGTACTAGCCCACTCTTCCCCAGTAGCATATTGGACACCTTCCAACTTGAGGGGCTCATCTTCCAGCATCATATCTTTTTGCCTTTTGGTACTGTCCATGGGGTTTTTGTGGCAAAGATACTGGAGTGGGTTGCCATTTCTTTCTCCAGTGGATCACGTTTTGTCAGAGCTCTCTGCTATGACCTGTCCGTCTTGGGTGACCCTGCACGGCATAGCTCATAGCTTCATTGAGCTACGCAAGCCCCTTCGCCATGACAAGGCAGTGATCCATGAAGGAGAACTCAGTGGTAGATAACCTTTACTGCCCCAGTTTCAATTCCTAACATCTATTATCAGTTATTAGGTGATGGAAAATGTATATTTTGTAGACCCTGGAGAGCTACTACCAGTCAGAGTAAAAGCTACTGAGATGGAAGAATTAATTGAACCTTTTTTAATGTCTGAGGTGTTCTTAAGCCTATCCTACATGGAATGTTAGGAGCTGTCAGTCTTTTTTTCTCCTGTCTCGGCATATATAGGATTGTGCCATTAGTATGGCTGGTCATGTGGCTTCAATGGAGCAAATAAAATTGCTAAGAGTCTGATTCTGTGCTAAATACTTGGAAGGTGAAGCACTGTAAAATAGTAAAATAGAATATTCATGCAGCTTTATAAAGAAAGTGAATGGAACTGTGTTAACGTAGCATAGAGCAATTTCAGAATTCTTTAATTTTACTTTGTTTTATGCAAGGGTTTAAACATGTGGAAATTACAGAGTCCAAAAGTGTGTCCATTTAGTTAGTGTGCACCTGAACTGATGCAATTGTTAGGCAGGAGAAGGAAGATGGGAATGGAGACGGAGACAGAGAGGCAGTAGTGGCAATGGAGGTGGTGACAGCGGTGGCACTTGTTTTGCTCATTAATAGTTAAGTCTTTGGGGAAGACTGGTGGGTCTTCATTTTCATTTTGCAGAACCTATTGAAGCACGCCAAGTCCTGTTGAAAATATCTGTAGTTAACATGTATATGATTGGTAAAGGAAAATAAGTTCTATCTTCTAAAAGTATTCACACTGGTAAAAAATTATAATCTATACTAGATACTAATACTTCTTACATGGCAATGATTATTGCAATCAAAGAGGGACATTGTGTGACTATCCATCTGAGACAGGAAGTGTATTGTTTATTAATATGAACTCAATGTGTGTGAGTCAGTACTACAAAGTATACTAAAACATAATTGTTTACATCACTTAGATACTTCAGTAGTAACCTGAAGCAACATTGCCAATTAAATATCTCCAGCAGACCATTTCTCCAGAAAGAGGAATGTGTTGACATTTTAATGAATAAATTGCTGGGACTATTAGTAATATGGTCCTGCTAGTCATTAGTGGAGCAACAGAAATTTGCTCCAACAGCATTTAAAAGTACGTGTAACTATGCCATAGTGGTGCTTCATGACTACTCCAGAGCAATGTTACCAAACAATAACTCAAGTTGTAGTTGCAGCAATAGTACGTTGCTTAAGAATGGAAGTACAATTAAATATTCTAGATAACAGACATGTGACATTCAAGAGATATACCCTGCCACTTATCTCTGGGTACACTTTCAAACAGGGGAAGACTAAAGTCTGAAGACCAAACAGAATTGGATCGCCTTGGATGGGTCCTGTTGAGTCATTAGATGAAGCTGACTTCCCTGAAAAGTCAGCAAGGACCTAAGACATTCTAGAATGAGGTTTAATTTCCAAATCATGTTTCCAGTGGTTTGTGTACGCACACACTTAATGCCTCTACATGGGGTTTTTTAGATTTTAGATTTATCTCTGCTGGGAGATCAGTGAAATGTATTTGAAAAGAAATTAATTGGCTCTGTAAATGTATTACAAATGGTAAAGTGGATTAAATTTACTCAGAACAAAAAGTGGACCTGAATACAATTTGTAACTGGAATTAAACGCTTTTATAAGCTTTACCCGTAGATCTAAATCCTGCAGCAAAACCAAACAAGCATCCTGTTTTCTGGAAAAAAAAAATCTTCTGAAATCTTTATTTCATATGTAAATAGTGCACAAAGCATGCTTTAATTAATGGGAGAAAAAGGAATACTTTAAAAATGTGCATTTCCAACAGGAATTAGATATAGAGATATCTGATATTCAGCACTGTAGCTTTCTCTCAGTGTGTATTCATTCCACTCCACTGTTAAAAGTTATGCACATACTCGTAAGTGGAGAGCAGGATCACATCCGGTTGTTGTTGTTGTTGTTAGTCGCAAAGTCATGTCTGACCTATCGTGACCCCATGGACAACATTCCTCCAGGCCTTCCTGTCCTCCACCATCCCCTGGAGTCCACTCAAGCTCACACCAACTGCCTCAGTGACTCCATCCAGCCACCTCATCCTCTGCCATCCCCTTCTTCTTTTGCCATCTATTGTTCCCAGCATTAGACTCTTCTCCAGGGAGTCACATCCAGTAGATATCCTCATATGTACCAATGCACAAAGAACTTTTGGTTGGGTTTGATAATGAAAACCAAACTTGAGAGGTAGAAAGGTGTTTCGGAAGAGTCATTGTATGTTATTTGAGCCCATTGTCGTCAATAGTAGTCATTACAAGTTTAATTGTCATGAAGTTTTTAAAAGCATGTTAAAACATGTTACAGCCTTAATTGCAATTACCAGGGGGCTAAGGATTTCTTGTATTTTCTGCTGTGGTATTATGTTAGATGCTAGACTATTATTTATTTACTTGATTTACATGTCACCTTTTTTTCTTACAAAGAAATCAAAGTGACTGACATCATTCTCTGCCTTCTGCTCTCAGTCTTATCCCTGTGACAAGAACCCTGTGAGGTAGGTTGGGCTGAGAGTCTGTGAATGGCCCAAAGTCACCCAGTTGACTCCATGGCTGAGTGGGGACAAGAACCCAGATTACCTGAGGTCCAGTCCCACACCGTTAACCATTATACCTCCAGACTTGCTCATGCTTAGTCTAGAGCCACAGATACCAATGGGAATTAGGTCATTATGGGTATTTTTTGTCTCATTGATTTCAGTGGGCCAACACTAAGCATGATTAAGTTGGAATTCAACCTGATGATTAGTACTGTGCCAAAAACGTATCCCATGTTACCTTTGACAATTTCTCATACTGGTAGGTAGAAAAGGAACTGCTTTTCAAAATGTTTGGGTTCAGGGATCTTGTGCTTGCCTTACTTTGGAGATAGCTGTGGTGTGTGTACAGTCATCCTGTTGTGGTTGTTTTTTTTAACAGTGTAATCATTTCTCTGCACCTGCATTAGATAAAATAGAAAGAGCCTGAAAAATGTGCAAAATTTCTCAGAATATTTTTTCTCAGAAGTCCTGAGGTCTCCTCTCCTCTCTCTGCCACTAGAAATTTGAATTTCTGCAGTTCTTCGCCAGTTTGGTGGGATTTTCCTCCCACCTACTTCTACAGTACTCTGGAATGTGATAGTGTGGAAAATGCAAAATGGGGACAAGACTGCCAACACAAGGCCCACTTCTCTTAAAATATGGCATCCCATCCTAGAAGATTCTTTCCACAGGAGAAATTCAGTGGTTGTCCCACATTACTATGCCCACAAATAGGATGAAGAATTTCAAGAGGTTATTTCTGCGCAACTTCATTAATTATCCTTATCTTGTACAATTCTTGAATCTCTGATTCTTGTAAAATTGTACAAAATGTATCTAGAATCACTTTTTAACTCTAGCGTGCAATGAGGTATCATCCTTCAGTCATGCCTAAGGGAGAAATGGTGCAGATGTGGTGCTGCCTTGGAAAAGCTTTTGCTCTGGGGATTTGTGGTGATGCTTTTGTGCTCACATTTTCTTCAATGACTTCTGCATCTGTTATTTACTTGAGCATTATTTAAATAAGAGCTTCTAAGTAATTGAAAGGCATTAGCAATTGTGCCTAAAATAAGAACAGGAAAAATACGTGGGTAGGAAAGAGAGACAGAATAGACAGTGTATAGATTTATCGATGATGTGGACCAAAATGGGCTGACTGGTGTTTGTCTCTGTGGATGCAAAGTCTAAGCAGGAGTCTAACAGGATTTACTTACAAGTAAACATGCATAGGTTTTCTTCTTTCTCTTAAACAAGCACTCTCATAATACCAAAACCCAGGATACTCCAGTTAAATTGATTTTTGTTTATTGAATTATTGAATTCACTACAGTAAGATATGGGTGATTTACCTGAGTATAGATGATTTAGAAAGAAGATTAAATAAATCCATGGAGGACTGTTCTGTCAACATACCTGTCCATATTCAGAAGCTACCTGTATACTAGTTATCAGCAAGCCAACATTGACAAGGGTTGTTGACTTCATGTGCATCTTGCAGGCTTCCATGTTGTATTCATAGAAACATAGAAACAGAGCAAGTCAGAAGGGCCGCCTGGGCCATCTAGTCTGACCTCTGGCACCAGACGGCTCCGCTCACGACATGCCCACCATGTGCGTGTCCATGTATCTTTGAACACCCTCACTGATGGGGCCTCATCCATGCAGTATTCAGTTGACTACTGCATGGAACAGGACAATAGACTAAATGGCTCATTTTTCAGAACATGCTACAGATCCCATTTATGATATATCTCACAGAGAGAGAGAGAGAGGGAGAGAGAAAGATTGGGAAGGGGTGGTTCCTTCAGAACCTAACTATAGGCTAATCTGTTCACCTTAAAATTGATCTTCTGCCTTTTTTGCAGAAGGTCACATGTGGAACCATATAAGCAACCTGATTTTTCACACTTGTGGATCAGGCTAAGATATTCCTTTCAGCTCATAGTGCAGATGGCCATAAAAAGAATAAACACGTGAAAAGAACAATCATGTTTTCCTACAAAATGGATAAAGCCACATAAGTGCACCCAACTTATTTCCCCTCTGTAATAAACAGGGGTGGTTCTTCTCTCAGTGAGTTCTTTATTACACTGAGAGTTTTCAAGCTTTCATGAGACACTGTCCTCAGATAGATTGGTTTTCTTCCTCCTGTGTCCACTTATTGATATCCTGTCCATATCTTCAACAAATGATTACTGTAACTCAAAACTTTCTTTAAAATGTGTCTTACCCTTTTAGTATAATGGTTTCCCCACATGATACACTAGGACTGTAAGCATACTGGATTTTCCAGTCTATGCAAGTCCTCAGCTGCTGCCATGGTAATGGAGGAAGTGGTCCTATAACCTGTAGACATTGTTTTGGGCATGGGACGTGGGAGAGGGGGGATATTTGGGATTCCCAGGCCCAATTTCAGAGACAGTGTTCAGACTTCAGTGCTGAGAATGTGTGCTCCATGAATCCATCCACCCAAGTTGTAGCAGGCTTAGTAGGAACCATGCTGATTCCCCCTCCAATACTGGGGAATTGTTTTTGGAGAGGAGGTAAAAGGATTTTAATGTGTGTTGGAGGAAGGAAATTGTTTGAGGCCAGGTCATCCACAAAGTATATGCAAATTCTCAAAGTATATTCTGCAGAGCGATGCATGTTGAATCTGGATTGGCTTTGGGAATCCTTTGGATTTCCTTGGCTCAGCTCTCCCATTGATAATTGATTTCACACTTATGTACTGATCAAAAGTTTTCCACAGTCATGTGGCTGGATACTGTGGCAATAGTTCTCTTTTTGATCTAATTCTTCATGGTCTGCTCACCTTCTAAGGATCTGCAATAACTCATTTTTGTCCTCTTCACTATTGCTCTTGGCTTTGCTGTGGAGGCTGAGTAAGTTCTCCAGCAGCCTACAACGGTCAGAACTGACAGGTGCTACAAGAGCCAGAGACCTAGGCAGGATGGGGACCAGTGCAGAGTTTTATGCAAAGTTGTTCATTTGGCACAAGCAGTCATAATGTATAACCACAATCCTTGTCTAAATGGCTTATAAGCCACATTTAATGAACAAATCTGGGATGAGAGGAAAGGTCAGGGACTGGGGAAAAAAGGATGTGACTTACTACCTGATATCAATCCAAAATTGGGATTTACTTTTTGCTTTTTGGTGGAATTAACATTTTACAGGACTTAGAAAATATTTCTGCATGTTTAGGCACAAATTTCCTATGATGCTCATATTCCTTCCAGCCAGCCATGTCTCAGCATGCCTGGGACTGCACGCTAAGCATCACTTCCTTAGGTATTCTTCAGCTAGCTTGTATCCAAACTACCTCGCCATATGCCTATGGATTAAAAACCTGAGTTCCAGCAGACCCAGCACCTATATGTCATTTGCTTTTTCCAGCTTCATTTCTGAAGAGTGCACTGTTCTTTCTGTCCTATACATAAAAGTCTCAGGATGGTCCAACAGGCACAGCATCACATCTACAATAAAAGCCTGATTAAAGTAGAAATTGGGTCTTAAAATAATAGGTAAATAAAAAGGTTTTGGCCTGATGCCAAAGAGAATAAAGTGTCGGTGCCAAGCATACCTTTCTGGCGAGCATGTTTCACAACAGGGGCACCACCCTGGAGAAGGGGTGGGCAGGCACATACGGAAGGAAACAGTCCTTCAGATATCCAGGACCTAAGCCCTTTATCAGCACCTTAAACTGGTCCTAGACTTCAATTGGTAGCCAGTGTAGATGATAAAGGGACGAAGTTCTATGTATCTGCTCATCCCTGTTAACATCCTGGCTGCTCTACGCTGACCCAACTGAAGTATCTGGACCATCTTCAAGGGGAACTCCATGTAGAACATGTTATAATAGTCCAATTAGGAGGTTACCAGAGCATGGGTCACCATTGCTAGGCTCTGCTGATCCAGGACACAGTTGATGAACCACCCAAAGCTGAATGAAAGTACTTCGCACCACAGCAGCCACTTGGAGTTCCAGGGACAGCTCTGGGGCAAGGAGCTCTCCCAAACTGTGCACCCTATCCTTTAGGGGGAGTGCAACCCCATCCAGAACAGGGCAAAGATCACATACCTGGAAAGCTGAACTCCTACCAACAGGACCTCCATCTTGTCTGGATTAAGCCTCAGTTTAGTGGCCCTTATCCAGCCCATCACAGCAGACAAACACTGGTTAAGGACAGCCACTGCCTCAACTGAATTAGATGTGCATTAGATGTGTTATAAGAAGCCAAACATCAGCGGACATTGCGTGAATGTAGTGACCGCTCAAGGGGCGTTGCTGGTGATGGAAAAAAAGCTGGTAAAACAATGTCTTGTCCCAGATGAAAAGATGTAGTCACTTTTGGGAGAAAAGAAGGATCACGTCTTAGAACAACCTTCTCTTTGTGGAAGTTCAAGTATGGAGGGTCTATCCGGAGTGCACAGAGCTCACTGGCCCTCCGAGCTGAGGTAACGGCAACAAGGAAGGCTGTCTTCCATGATACCAGCCGTAAGTCAACCGTTGCCAATGGCTCAAAAGGAGCTCTTGTTAGAGCCTGTAGGACCACAGAGAGACTCTGAGTAGGCACCACTGTTTGTATTATGGAATTAAGGTTGTGAAGGCCTTTAAGGAACCTCTTAACAACTGGCTGGGCAAAAATGGAGGATCCGTCCACCAGCCCGCAATAATAGGCAATCGCTGCTGTATACACTTTAATTGAAGATGGTTTCAGTCCTGAACGGTGGAGTTCCAGTAAGGACTGAATGATCTGGGGTATGGACAATTCCATTGGAGAGAACAAGCGAGACTCGGCAAAGGTGGAAAAACGTTTCCATTTAGCCGCATAAGACTTCTGTGCCATGTGAGTTCTGCTTGGCAAGGGAGAGTGCTTAGGAGCGATCGTGTCAATCACTGGGGTCAATTATTCCACAAATCAATCAGGTTGTTGACAAGAATGCTTGTCATAACAACCAGAAATTCTGCCAGAGCCTTCAGGAATCCATTAGGAACCATAAGACTCCAGGAGTGGACCAATTTAATAGGACTCACACCTTTACGGAGGGAAAACTGGCCCCAAGCTTGAACCGCATGAGGAAGTGATCTGACCATAACAAAGGGGTGTCCTTCTAACAATCACATTTGGTAGGTTGAAATAATAGATTCAGAGAGATAGAATAAAAGGCAGGCATCTCTTTCCATTTTTCCTGAAAGAAGAAACCTCCTCCTCAAATGCATCTATTGTTTCAAGGAAAGGCCACAAAGCTGTCTTTATCTCAGTTACACTTACAAATGTAGGACTCAGAGAAAGCAATCAAACTCTGAACTCTATGTTTGCTGTTTTTGTAAGAAATTTTTATAACCAAACTCTTAAAGCTGTCAAGGAATTTCATTTTCTTAAACAAAACAGCACAATCAATGGGTTTAGAAATGATAATCCTTCTATTCACATGCATAATTGTACCATATTAAGAATGTTTTGGATCCTGGTGTGGAGGGAACTGACTTTAAACTCCATTCAGTGCGGATTGTTTCAAATGATTTTGTTAGAGCATGCAGATTAAGGTAGCCAAGAGACAGGCCTGGTGTAATTATGATCCACATTTGTATCAATACTGCTTGTGGTTTTATTGCTATGGCAGCACATATTTACAGAGGGCTGCATTGATTTTGCCTCTCTGTAGGAAAATCCCACAGTGCTGACTTGTGGATTCCATATAAGCAATTTACGCAGCTTGCTGCAGTTGGGCTGAGGAAATAGCATTCCACATCTGGTCAGTAATTCATGGTTTTCCACAAAAGCCTAATAAAACCTGAAATTACATAATTTATATTTGTCCTTTCTCTCTTTGTCACATCCAGAGATGGGAGTGGAAAAGGTGTACAGCATTTCTTCAGCATTTCCTTGAGATTTCCTTTCAAAAATACGAAGGAATGAAAGAGAAACTCTAAGATTTGATTAGGAATGGACAAATCTATTTTTAGTCCATGTTGAATTTGCATATATTCAACTGTAGTATATTCTATTCTGTCCTGTTTCAGCATTAGTCTGAGATCTAAATGCAACAAAACTTCATAAAAATAGTATTTAAATATGTATTATTAAATTATGTTCTCTCAAAGTATGGGAAAAGGAGAAATTGGAACCTTTTAACTTCAAAATGTTCTAATTCATATATTCATTTGGAAAATGTGGATCAGTGAATTTGCACTGAAATTAACAAGGGTTTTTTCTTTCTTTCTTATCCTTCAGCTGTTAGGGAAGCCTGGAACCAGGCCCACAGAACTGGAAACAGTCTTCTTATATGCTTTTCCACCACTGAACATTCAATTTGACTATTCAATATGTTCACCTCAGGGCTGTATGTCTGAGGAGCTCTGGAGTGTTTCTACACAAGAACATAAGAAAAGCCCTGCTGGATCAGACCCAAGATCCATCTAGTCTAGCACTTTGCACACATGGAGGCAAACCAGGGGCCACAGGATCCCTCCTGCAGGATGGGGGGCAAGACCTCCTCCTGCCCAAGCTCCCCAGTAACTGGTGCAGGCAGCCAGGCCTAATAAAGGAGGGAGCACTGGCCAGCAAGACTAGTAGCCACAGATAACCTCTTCCCTCTTGAATATGTCCAATGCCCTTTTAAAGCTATCCAGATTGGCAGACACTTCCACTTCCTGTGGCAGCATATTCCACAGTTTAACTATATGTCATGGGAAGAACACTTCCTTTTATCTGTCCGAAACTAAGCAGCTTCATGGGATGACCACAGGTGTTATGAAAGCAGGAAATATTAATAAATGTTCCACCTTCTCCATTCTCCATGGAATGCAGTATTTTGAACTGTCCTGTTTCCCCCTTCTCACCCTTTTTCTAAGACAAATAGATCCAATTATCATAGCTGCTTCTCAAAGGGGAACATTGAACTTAGACAAAGAGTCACTTCAAAAAATGGTGAAAGCATATAATAAGAATTTTAACAGGTCTCGTCATTTTTATTGTTGATTGTATCATTTTTAAAATCATTTTTCATGCAACTTGCTCTATATTCTGTTATTATATTGTATTTTGATAAACTACCCAGAGAACTTTTGCTTTCAAGTGGTATCAAAATGCAATGAATACATGAGTCAAATAGAATTCATTCATGCAATGGGAGTTCGATCTAGAAATGCCATGGACAAATTAAAATATGTGTCAGTTTGAAATGTCCTGGGATTAAATTTTAGCAAAAGATAGCTAAGGCATTTTTTAGTACATTTATGGGGAGACTTTTTGCCTCTGGTAATGGTAAATTGCAGCCAATTAAGAGCCAACCAATTAAAATTATACCATATCCCATTTCCCAACTTCCGTCTTTAAAGGAAATGGCATTGGTACTACTTAGTGACAAAATGTCCAAGACAGATTTGTCTCTATATCCATTTATTTCTACTTAAGGATTCTTCAAGATGATGATGACGATTATTTTGAAATAGCTATGATTAAGAGGTTCTACTTTAATTCAGAAGAACATCATATATGATATTGTGGAAAGGAATTCCACAGAGGAAATGGAATAGCCTTCATAGTCAAAAGAGTAGGAAAAGCAGTACTGGGATACAATCTCCACAATGACAGAATGATCTCAATAGGAATCCAAGACAAACCATTCAGCATCACAGTAGTCCAAGTCTAGGTCCCAACCACTGATGTTGAAGAGGCTTCAGCTTACTGGTTCTATGAAGACCTACAACACCTGCTAGAAGTCACACCATAATATGATTACCTTATCATCATGGGGGACTGGAATGCTAAAGCAGGAAGTGAAAAGATAACTGGAATAATAGGCAAGTTTGGCCTTGGAGTACAAAATGAAACTGGGCAATGGCTGGCAGAGTTTTGTCAAGAAAACATGCTGGTGACAAACTCTGTTTTCCAACAACCCAACAGAAAACTCTACACATGGACATCACCAGACGGTCAACACAGAAATCAGATTGACTATGTGCTCTGCAGCCAAAGATGGAGAAGCTCTATACAGTCAGTAAAAACTAGACCAGGAGCTGACTGTGGCTCAGATCATGAGCTTCTCATTGCAAAATTCAGACTTAATTCAGACTTAATTTGAAGAAAGTAGGGAAAAGCACTAGGCCACTCAGGTACGACCTAAATCATATTCCTGATGAATATACAGTGGAGAAGACAAATAGATCTAAGGAATTAGATCTGATAAAGTGCCTGAAGAACTAAGGTCAGAAGATTGTACAAGAGGTAGCAACTGCAACCATCCCAAAGAAAAAGAAAAGCAAGAAAGCAAAATGGCTGACTGAGGAAGCTTTACAAACAGCTGAGGAAAGAAGGAAAGCGAAAGGCAAGGGAGACAGAGAAAGATACACCCAATTAAATGCAGAATTCCAGAGAACAGCTAGAAGAAAAAAGAATGCCTTCTTAAATGAACAGTGCAGAGAAATAGAAGAATGCAATAGAATAGGGAGGACCAGAGATCTCTTCAAGAAAATTGGAGATATGAAGGGAACGTTTCATGCAAAGATGGGCATGAAAAAGGACCAAAATAGCACGGACCTAACAGAGGCAGAAGAGATTAAGAAGAGGTGGAAAGATTACACAGAAGAACTATACAAGAAAGAACTTAACATCCCTGACCCTGGGGTGGTCACTGATCTGGAATGAGCTAGACATCCTGGAATGTGAAGTCAAATGGGCCTTAGGAAGTCTGAGCAACAGCAAAGCTAGTGGAGGTGACAGTATTCCAGCTGAGCTACTCAAAATCCTAAAAGACGATGCAGTAAAAGTGCTACACTCAATAAGCCAGCAAATTTGGAAAACTCAGCAGTGGCCACAGGATTGGAAAAGGTCAGTTTACATTCTGATCCCAAAGAAGGGCAATGCCAAAGAATGCTCAAACTACCGTGCCATTGCAGTAATTTCACATGCTAGCAAAGTGATGCTCAAAATCCTACAAGCTCCAGCAGTATGTGGGCCGAGAACTACCAGAAGTACAGGCAGGGTTTCAAAAAAGCAGATGAACTAGAGATCAAATTGCCAACATACGCTGGATCATGGAGAAAACTAGGGAGTTCCAGAAAAACATCTACTTCTGCTTCATTGACTACTCTAAAGCCTTTGATTGTGTGCATCACAACAAATTGTGGCAAGTTCTTAAAGAGATGGGAGTATTTGTCTCTTGAGAAACCTGTATGTGAGTCAAGAAGCAACAGTGAGAACTGGACATGGAACCATTAATTGGTTCATAATTGAGAAAGGAGGTTGGCAAGGCTATATACTGTCACCCTGCCTATTTAACTTATATGCAGAGCACATCATGAGAAAGGCAGGGCTAGATGAATCACCAGTTGGAATTAAGATTGCTGGGAGAAATATCAACAACCTCAGATATGCAGATGATACCACTCTCATGGCAGAAAGTGAAGAGGAACTAATGCGGGTGAAATAGGAGAGCGCAAAAGCTTGCTTGAAACTCAACATTAAGAAAACTAAGATCATGGCATCCGGTCCTCTCACTTCCTGGCAAATAGATGGGGAAGAAATTGAGGTATTGACAGATTTTATTTCCTTGGGCTGCAAGATCACTGCAGACGGTGACTGCAGCCAAGAAATTAAAAGACTCTTGATCCTTCGGAGGAACGCTATGGCAAATCTAGATAGCATACTAAAAAGCAAAGACATCACTCTGCTGACAAAAGTTCATAAAGTCAAATCTATGGTTTTCCCAGTTGCAATGTATGGCTGTGAAAGTTGGACAATATTGAAGGCTGAGCACAAAAGGACTGAGGCCTTTGAATTGTGGTGCTGGTGAAGACTCCCAAAAGTCCCTTGGAGTGCAAAGAGATCAAATCAGTCAATCCTAAGGGAAATCAACCCTGACTGCTCTTTAGAAGGCCAGATACTGAAGCTGAAATACTTTGGCCACCTAATGAGAAGGAAGAACTCATTGAGAAAGACCCTGATGCTGGTGGGAATAATTGAAGGCAAAAGGAGAAGGAGATAGCAGAGTTTGAGGTGACTGGATGGGCTCTCTGGGGCAGTGGGTGTGGGCTTGAGTGGACTCTAAGTGAAAGTGAAGGACAGGAGAGCCTGGAGGAATGTTGTCCATAAGAACGTGATGGGTCAGGCACTATTTTGCGATTAAACAGCAAGATATTCTAATAAAATATAGGAAAAGAGCATAAGGTTACCTGTTCAAAGCAATATTCTATTGGAGGAAGAGTCGTCATCGTCTGTGGATGAATGTCATTGTCTCTATACATTGTCCTCATACATTATACATTGTTTATCTCCAGCTTTACTAATATAATGGTGTGAGCAAATTTGCATCAAAAATATGTGTTCTTTTAACAGAAAGATATTGGGTCTATGTGGCGATTCCAGAGTGACTAAAGGCATGTGGAGAGAGGAGCAGAGAGTCCATAGATACTTTGAACAACAGGAGCAAATGTGTCAGCAGTCTAGCCAACATTTTGCATTGTGCATCACAAAAAAGAGAGAGAAAAGTCAAACTTAGCCAAGACTGAAGCTTGTGTGTGCTTTCCTGTGTGCGTGCATGCATAGATTCCTCTCCCTCTCTCTTTCTCCCTCCTCCTCCCCCACCCTCTCCAAACCATTATTTTTTTCTGAAATGCTTTCCTTTGAATTTCTTTTTGAAAGCAATTTCTTTTCTATCCAATTTAATTTGAATAGCCAAAATATGTGGAAGAAATGTTCAGGACAGCACTAGTTTAAACTGTCTATATTGTTCTCCCTTGAGCAGCAAACCTAGAGACACAGGGAGCAGCAAATCAATGACTACCTCCCCCACCCCCCCACCCCGGCCCCAGGATCCTTGGTTTGATCCCTATGATACAGCAAGTAACTAGAGAGAGAAATTCAAAAGATAGTTTTCAAATGGAAACAAAGGCTTGTATGCTTCACCAAGTATATTGCTTAATATACAGTTACCAGTATCAGACCATTTGGCAAAATTCAATGCAACCTAAGGTACAGAGTAAATGACTTCTCTTGAATGCATCCATTACATCTGAATCCAGAATGGGTTTGCCATATAATGTCTCAGCTCGTGGTAAATAATGAGATATCATGCATTCATGCTTGAAATTGAGGGTCACTTTTGATTAAGAAACTTGCACAGCAAATAAGGGCTTGGCATTCTCATTCCAAGTTCCCCATGTATTATGCAAGAGCTTAACATCTAAACTTCAGCTAAACAGTAAAATATGTGTAACTAAGCAAAAGAGGTAAGCAAAACCAACACTCAATCCTCAATTCAAAATCCAGGAAGAGATATCCTGTTTTGGGGACAAAGAAAGGCAACTTCAGGCAATAGGATCATTGTCTGTAATAACAAACTTAGTGTTTCTGCATGGAAATGGAGCCATTGGAAGCTGAAAGAGAAGACTTAGTGTCTATTAAGCACAAAAAAGAATTTTTGAAGCACAAAAAGGAAAAGCAAGAAAAAGAAAGAGAAGAGACATGGGAAACAGGAAATGGGAAAGGAAGGGTGGGAGGAAACCCTAGCAAACAACAGCAAGGGAAAAATCATCCCCATTTCCCTATTAAAATATCCCATTGTATGAAGACTGTGCATGCCCGGTGGAATCAGAATCATAAATTGTTGAGTGCCAGTTGTAAAAGAAAAATTGAAATCTATGTAAGCATGGGGAGATTCCCTTTTTAGAGACTTTAACAGCTTATAGTATCTTGGAGTGTCAGGTTGCACTTACATACAAACCTGGAAGAATACCTCCTCCCAGATCACAACATCATTGTCTGAGGCTCATCTCTGAGTGCCCTTGTTAAATGAGGCAAAAGTTGCAAGAGAAATGGTCTTTTCAGTAGTGACACCTCTTCTGAGGAAAGTCTTTTCCAGGGAAGATCACCTGACACCATATATTATGCTCTTTTCAGAAGCAGTTATCTTCATTTGCTTCTGGCTTTTTTTTTTTTTTTAATATTTAGCTAATGAATAGATGGGTTATGCAAGGTAGCTGAAAGACTGCAGGACATAACTTTTTCCTCAGTATTCCTAATTGCTCTAGATTGCCACAGTTCATCATAGCTGATAGTGTGCATTTAAGTCTTTCCTTTAACAGGCTGGAAATTAAGTCTTTAATTTCATTCAGTTTAACTACCTGGGACTAGTTTTTTTTTTCAGTCAACCTTATCATGAAGTTTTAATGTCAGGGGCCTGCTCCGGTAAGGGACCTCACTGAAAGATACTTAAGAAAGAATGAAACCATCTATATCAAAAATGATATACAGTTTATTGGCTACACATAGTAGACAATATGAATGAATATTATCAAACAAGCTAAAGAAAAGCTTAAAGGTGTCCCTTTAATCACAAGGCTTTCTGAGATGACAAACTATTTCCAGGGAATTAGCTGCTTGGATACCTTGTGAGCTCTTGGATCAAAGTAGAAAGTCAGAGTATTACCACTTGTCATAGATTGCTTACAGTTCCTATTTCCCTTGGTTTCAGAAGCTGTCAGCATGCATAAGCTGTTCCCCTTCCTGGGAAGCAAGTGCAAGGACAGTGAAATACAAACATCCTTCTTTCATTGAAGAAGTGAGAATTCACAACTTCTGTTAGCTGGTGATCTCAAATCTTCACTGAAGCCCTAAAGCTTCTCCCAGCTATTAAACCTAATAAATATCCATAGCTTCACTTTGCAAGGTAGACTGGGAACAGTTCACGCTTAAACCTTTGCCACAGCAGCTTCAGGTTATCAATTCCAATACACATGATCATGTCAAGAGTGTGACCTTGCATTTAAACACAGAAAAAGGAGACTGACTCATACCTGAAGTAGTAAAAGCAGGGCTTTTTTTGTCATAGAAAGCACCAGAACAGCGTTCCGGCACCTTTTTTTCCATGGATTTTACAAAGTGATTCTGGCATAGCAAACGTCATTAACATAGTGCCTGCAGGCTGCTATTGTGTCTGGGATCTGCTATCTGACAGTGAGAGATAGCTGCTCGGGATGCTGCTCCGCTGCTCGGCTTGGGATTGGTGTGTGTGCTTACTGCCGGCGGTGACGTGCGTTCCGGCACCTTTTTTTTTTTTTTTTACAAAAATGCACTGAGTAAAAGTATATAAAATTAAAACAGTTACCAAAATGCTGTCTGGAATGCAATCGTGGATTCTAGCGCTAAATTCTCTTGAGAGAATACAAATGGTTTTTCTGAAAGAAAACTTGTGTCCCAAATGGCATGTATTATGCAGTTTTACAATCAGAAGTGAGAATCTGCTCCCTGGATTAAATTGGATGGTTCTCTGCAAAGGGTGTTGGTTATACTTTTCTGCTTCTATTTTTCTGGCAGATGTCAAACCTTAGATCACGCTGAATGCAGCCAAATATCTAGTTGTGGCAATTAAGACTAGGATGCAACAGCTAAAGCAATGATAAGCGAAGGAGCAATTATATAAACCTGGATGAGCAAGCATCTTCACCAATTTGTGATGATTCCAGAAAGGCCAGAAAAATGTGGATGCCTTAGATTTTTCTGCATCACTTCTCATCTGTCTCTTTGTTTGCTCTTCACTTCCCTCACAGAAGTCACATGCTTGGTCACACATGTTGGAATTCAGGACTCATAGGAAGAAAAATGGCTGATGCAGGGCTTCTGTCTTAAGAGCTCAGGACCTTTTCCTGCTCTTGGGGAAAATAGAATTAAAAAACCCTACGTCTTCCACTTCTCTTTCTCTCCACTCCCTTTCCCTTGTGCATTTTGCATTTTTAGTTCATAAGGCCTCTTTCAATGATGGTGATGATCATGATAGCAGCAGCCACTTCGGAAAATACTTGACTGAAAAGCAAGACAAAAATAAAGGAAATAAACATAACTGAAAATGCCGCTGCCACTGCTGCTTCCAATGGCAAACAACGGAAAAAAGAAAAGGCCACATGGGCCTTTGATTCTTTACTGGAATCAAAACGATTGAATACCTCATCCAATAATTAGGAGCAAACAATTTCCGGCCCCCACCCCCCGGAAAGCATGAAGGAATGTCCTCTTTAGAATTCCCACATGAGTCCATCCAAAAGTATTTGCACATTTCCAGATAAGCATTGATTTATGTAACTTGCCCAGTTCACTTTTGCACAATTTCCCCAATTTGCAAAAATTTCACCCATATATTGAAACAGCCGTGAGTTAGCTTTAGAATTTGCATGAATTTACAAAGCTGCTGCTGTATTTACACACCATTTACCTGTTTGCTCAGGGCAACGAGTGATCACAAACATTAACAAGCGTCAGGCAGAAGACAAACTGCAAAGTGATGCTAATATCTTGGTTATTCACTTACCCTGATCATTCACTTATCATATCAAGATATATCATCTCTGGGTCAAAGAAAGTGGTCACAATCTTTCATAAGGTAGAATCTGGCTATATGTTCTATGTCATACGAGGTAGGCATTGGCATAGCACACCATGCCACTACCTCGCTAGTTCGATGAGTAAATGAACTGGGATATAGTTAATTCCAGGATTTAAAGAAAAATATACCCACATGACTCTTCATTAAATTATGGTATAGTTCTGTGGATGCTTAGAATGAATAAGGTTCTACAATTTCTGCTTGGCTGGTTGGAGAATTCTGGGAGTTGTACGGCTGTTTTCTATTACCGTACCCTTACTGAGTGCAATTTTAAAGCACAGATGAAAAATTTCAGTCCCCTCCTTTCCTCCTCCCTTCCTATCTTGCTATGTCACACAAAAGATCTGTATCTCAATTTATTAAATTGCTAAGTAGTTGCTCTAAGACAGAACACTTCCTTAGATCCCATGTAGCCACCTGTGTTTACACCAGCCAATACAAATCTAGGTGAGTGTGGCAATGCTTAAAGATACTGCCGAGGGCACATTAACAAGGTAAGCTACTAGCAAATGATTTCTATACTTCAAGCTTATCTTTTCTCCCCGGAAATCATCATTATTCTGTCACATCTCATATTAAAATAAAGTCTGACTGCAAACAAAAACTTTGCTCAAGGACAAATTCTAGAGATCAGAAAAGACAATCAGATATTTTATTTACCATTGACACAGTGTAATTATCAGCTGCCCCAAGTCCTCACTGAGACTGACAGGGTTCTTCCCATGTGGCTTCCCCATGCCCAACATCATGTCCAGAACATGACAACACAGACGCGGGGGGGGGGGGGGCAGTTTATTAAAAGACACTAGATAATATAGGGGTGGAGGTCCTAAAATGCTATAACACATAGTACATGAGGGTAGGGAAGGGAACAGGGTCATTAGAGATCAGCAATCTGGCTGAGATCACACTGATCAGCTCCCTGCAAGCCCTTGGACTGGAAATAACCAAGCTAGCTGTTCCTGCCACCAACACAGTATACCATACCCAACATAGGCTTCTTCTAGAAGAACACAGCAGTCTTTCACAACAGGGAGCCTTGCCATGAAGAGAAACCCCAATCTGTCTTGGCTCCCTGCTTTTATCCCATTGGACCAAACAGATGACTCATGGGGTGACATCTCCTGACAATATCCAGGTGAAAACCTTATACCCTTCAGGTCTCCGGCCTTGGGGGAGTGTGAATGGTGCTCTCCTTGGAAGTAATTTAGGACTTCATGCATTCCCATCTCTATCAAACCTCCCAGAGCAATTGTCACATGGCAGAGTCAGCTGGGCCTCCAAGCCCAGGGTTAATCCTGCCATTCCTGGGGAGCCCTTAATGGTTACTCTGTTACAATCAGTAATGCCAACAGGAGGTTTAAAAGATAATAGTTTAACTGTAATAACAAGGTGTATTCTATACCAAAAATGCACTGTACGGTTTGAAAGTGTTGCCCCTGAAGTATTGTGCACCTTGTTATAATGCAAACCCTACTCCTGCAGGGCTACCTGGAATGTGAATTCTCATTAAAACAAGAAAGGGACTTAGTGCAAGCATTGCTTAAAGGGAAAAAGCGGCTTTCCTGTCACTGAAATCTAATGCTAATTCAGTGATGATGATTTCAACTAAGCTAGGAGTTGTTTGTCTTCAGAGAGCTCTATGGGGGTAGAAATTGACGCCCAGAGCATAAGTCAGGCCCTTAAGGTTATATCTACCATTTTCACAATCATTTACACTCATTTTTTTCTCCTCTCTGCTGTTGATATGGTGTAACTTACCCCTGCCCTCTTCCATTTTTAATTCCAGACAACCAGGTATCACATACTGGTTATGATGATGCCATGAAGACAGTCAAAGCTGTATTGAGCATCAATGTCCAAATTATTACTGTAAGTGAAATTTCTCTTATAAAGGTCACATGGACATTCCTAGCCAATGAGGGGTGAAGGATTAGGACACTCCCCAAAAGAAGTCAGGGACACAACTATCATGGGTTGGACTGTGAGAGACTGCAGGGATTTCCCCACCAAGGTACAGCTGTAAGTTCTGGCTTCAGAATCCCCTTAATATCAAAATGACTATAGTTATTTAAATGTTTACTCTCAAGGAGCCTTGATACCGTGAGTTTTGAGATGCCTCTTGTAACTCTGAGTGCCAGTTTGTCAACCTGTAAAACTGCATATGAACAAATCTAATTTTGAACAATGAGCATAAACATATTTTAATCAAGTGCGGAAAATGTGTACATTAAAAATTCACATTGATGATGCATACATTTTGAAATAATTCACAAAACTATACATGAAAAATAACACTTGCAATCTGATATGGATACAGGGTAGAATGCATTTCAAGGTGGATTTCAAAGAGCCATAAAGAGCTCAGGTTTTGCTGATTCGCAGGTCCTTACTTTCCAGTAATGCAGTTCCCCAAAATCTAGCATATATACATTACATTGAAAAGAAAAATCAATCCCTATATCCTGTTACTATTCTTACGGGCAGGGTAAATTCCAGGAAAAAGTTTATACCAACTGCCCTGAAGTTAGTGACACCATCAATAATACAACTCTTTTTGCTGTGGAGAGTTGAAGCAATTTCTGCTCTCAGAGATGGTTCTTCCATTCCCTCTGATTGGCTATTATTTGATCCCTTCTATAAGAAAGACTTTCCTGTTACTGCATTTCTAAGAAACATTGGCTCATCTCCATAACATCTACAAATAGGGGAAAAATACAGTGTGTTAATTCCTGCCCCCTTTGATATATATAGCTCACAGTTACTTTTCTGGTGCTTCTACTTGTTATTTGAGCAAACAAGAAAATATAAATCCTGCCCATTGAATTAAAAAACCTTGTGGATGTTCTAATGATCCATACAATTGAAACTAGGAATTAGAGCCGCCCCGAGGCTTGTGGCAAGGGGCGGCCTATAAATTTCCAAATAAATAAATAAATAAATAAATAATAAAGAAGCAAAGTTTAGAGCAGCTGTAGGCTCAACTCTTTCTTGAGTGTTTTGCCTGTCCTTAGTAACCTTGATATCGGTGACGACTCTGACCAAGAATTGTCCCACTGGTCTCCATAGAATGGCTGTGGAGATCACCTGGAATGCATTCTTTAGCCCTTTGTGATATGCTGAATGTAACATCCTTCATGCAAAACCCTGGAAGTACTCCAGGATATCTAAACTTGCTGGCTACTCAATGGATTCCATTTACTATGGGCCAGTAACATACACCTGTTCAGCTACCACCCACGCAAGGGTGGTAGGCAAGGCTTCTTGATGCTGATATTTTCAGATGTGTCAGATTTGATTGGTACCAAATTAATTGGCAAACATCATCTGGACTCACCTGCGGATGTATGAGGAATTTGTTTTGCAGGTTAGAATTCATTAGATTCCACAGACTTGCTTCCTGGACTCCTGTTCACTTTGTCATAGGCATGCATCCAAGTTCCTAGCAAGAACACCCCACATTCATTCATTCATTCATTCATTCAATTTTTATACCTCCCCACAGTGTGATACTTGACAGGTCTTTCACATCATGTGTAGCAGACTTTGTGCTGCTGTGTGTGATGCAGAAGAAGGTAAGCAATTGGGCAACCTTCGTTATGCAAACATTTGGAGATTTCCTCTTGGTTCAGCTCACTTTCTAAGATTGGGCTGAGCATATGATGAATTCTGTGAACACTAGAGGAACAGAGTCCATGGAGCTTTGTCAAAACACTAGTCTAACTTTAGGGAAACTGGAATGCTCCCCACTCTGTTCTCCAGCATCGTCATACACTCAGCTGCACCCATGAGCGAAGGCCATGTCCTTTCCCTATTCTTGCCTATGGACCACAGTAACCTTGTCCTGATTGCTCAGCTGTACTTTTGGACAGGTTCTCCCTCTTGCCCTTCCTGAGTGCAGCTACATCTCTGCAATGTTTCCTAGCCACATCAGTCTCCAAAGGATTTTTACTAAGTCATAATAAACACTTTTGCTGAGATTCCCCCTTCCACCTCCATGTCTTGTTCCACTTTCTCCCTGTTTCCAAAAGTAAGTTGGGAGATGGACACATACTTGTCAGTAGGAATAATGTGGGTGATGACACATGTATTCCTAGGGAGCTGAAAGTAGTTGAGAGCCAAGGCAAGAAGTTGCCACTTCACAACAACTCTTGCCAGGGGACTCCATGGTGTTTCCATGGTGATCTTGGGCCCAGATGAATGGTGAAGCATGGATACCAAAGGTCAACATCCTTTTCTTGGGCAAGGTGCTAAAGCAGGTGGTGGCGGGACAAATCCAAGCACTCTTGGATGAAACTGATTATCTGGACCCATTTCAGTCCAGCTTCAGACCCGGGTATGGTACTGAATCTGCCTTGGTCGCCCTGTATGGTGACCTGTGCAGGGAGAGAGACAGGGGGAGTGCGTCCCTGTTGGTTCTCCTGGACCTCTCAGCAGCTTTCGATACCATCGACCATGGTATCCTTCTGTATAGGCTTGTGGGATTGGGAGTTGGAGGCACTGCTTTGCAGTGGTTCTGCTTCTATCTCATTGGCTATTTCCAGAAGGTGGTGCTGGGGGACTATGGCTCTGTGCCATGGCAGCTATGCCATGGAGTATCGCAGGGGTCCATTTTGTCCCCCTTGCTATTCAACATCTACATGAAACCGCTGGGAGAAGTCATCAGGAGGTGTGGGCTGCGGAATCATCAGTACGCTGATGATACCCAGCTCTACCTCTCGTTTTCAACTAATCCAGGTGAGGCGGTGGCTGTACTGAACCAGTGCCTGGCCAAGGTAATGGGCTGGATGAGGGCCAATAAACTGAAGCTCAATCCAGACAAGATGGAGGTCTTGTTGGTAGGTGGGTCAGGCTTTGGGATGGGGGACCTGAACCTTGTCCTAAATGGGGTTGCACTCCCTCTTAGGGACAGGGTTCGCAGCTTGGGAGTGCTCCTCGACCCAGAGCTGACGTTAGAAGCACAAATAACAGCAGTGGCGAGGAGCACCTTCCTTCAGCTTCGGCTGATTCATCAGCTGCGTCCCTACCTGGAGAACGACTGCCTTGCGACTGTGACTGATACACTGGTAACTTCCCAATTAGATTTCTGTAACGCGCTTTACGTGGGGCTGCCCTTGAAGATGGTCCGGATACTTCAATTGGTGCAAAATAGAGGTGCCAGTTTGCTGACGGGGACTGGGTGTTGTTCTCATATAACCCCAGTTCTCTGTCAGCTTCACTGGCTCCCTGTTGAAGTCCGGGCCCAATTCAAGGTGCTGGTTATCACCTATAAAGCCCTCAACAACTTGGGACCTGGCTATCTAAAGGAGCGCTTGCGTCCATATATGCCCTCCCGCCCCCTGAGATCAGTGGGGGAGGCCCTTCTCTGGGAGCCCTCTGTGAGGAATATTAGGAGGGTGAGTACCTGGAGGACGGCCTTCTCAGCGGTGGCGCCCCATCTGTGGATTGCGCTCCCCAGAGAGGCTCGCCTGGCTCCATCATTATTTGTTTTTCGGCGCCTGGTCAAGATCTTTTTATATAAACGATATTTTAATTGTGAATGGGGTTTTTATTTAATTGTTTGTACATCTGCAGAGAAAACTCCAAAATAATTTTAATATTATACAAATTGTTTTTTGTAAGCCGCCCCAAGGCTTCGGCGATGGGTGCGGCATAAAAATGCTATAAATAAATACATGCATACATACATACCTTAAAACAGACCAGTGATTCTCAGTGTGGTTTCAGAAAAGTAATTCTACCATGCAGAAATGCTGAATGTGGGACTGAATGATACAAAACAGTTCCACAATGAAAGGGAATCATCCTTTGTGTCATGTGAGCACAGGATGTTCTGTACTGAGGTTCTATTTTGTTTTTGTGCTGGATGGTATGTTTTGTTCTATTTTGTTGTCCTCTGTCTGGCCAGGTCTGTGTCTTCCACCAGGGAAAAGAGACATGTTGGTTGCCATTTCTCTAAGTGTCAATGCTCCCAAGTCCCATTTTTCAGAAAAGTACTTCTACTGAGGGCAAGGTAGCAGCTTTCAGAGGTGCTGCTAGAAAAGAATCCACCATGCTCCCTAACCCCACTGGAAAAGGCTGCAGGTTTCTTCAGGAATCTGAGGGTCCCTCTCTTCTAAAAGAAGTGATTGACTACAAAGGCTCACAAAATGTGGTTGAAAGGGATGGAAAGAAATCAAAATAGATGCAAAGGGTGTTTGAAATTGGAGTGTGTGAGTAGTGCAAGTTCTGGGAAAACTCTAGTTTTCTAGAGTTTAAGGGGGGGAGGGCTTAATTGAATTGTTTTATATGTTTTATATTATGTTGTAAGCCACCCCAAGGCTTTATTGAGATGGGGTGGCATAGAAATGTTTCAATAAATAAATAATAAATAAATAAATAAATAGTTTAATTCTTTGTAAGCTACAGAGAATGAATGCCCACAGACTTCTCTCAAATATCTGAAACCAGGTTTGATACCACAAAAAGGCAGAGCAAAAACTGATTTTCCCATGTTGTTCCTGAATAAACATTTTTAGGTTCATTATCAGTATTATGCCTGTGTTTAACCCAGTGCTATGATGGATGTTTGCCCCACATTGTTTTGATTGTTCTCTTTCAATATGATAAAACAGAAATTTCCTTGGAAAGGAGGAGGAAATGCTGGAAACATTCTCATGAGATCAGCAGCTTCAGATGGATTTATCTTACTTATGAGGGGTATGTGAGCTGTCTTACAGCATGTAATCATCTCTCTGGTAGCTTGTAGTCTCCTTGGTTTCCCTTTAAAGTCACTTCCTTTAAAGTCAAGGAAAAGACATCATAAAGGATTTTTCAAGGTCCTCCGTAAGGTTTTTCAAGTAAGGAAGTGCAGGCAGCCAGGAAAGGGAGACATCGTATATCCTAAAATTAAAACACAAACGGTAGCTTTGGGCACCTCATAGTGACTAGTGATACTCAAGAACACCACCAAACTTAATTCAAAATAAAGAATATGTGTGTGTGAATGAGACAGCAGATGGGAATGGATGGAACTATTTCATGGAGCATGAAAGCTTTCAGAAAAATTGGAGGACAAATTTGTCACAGTACTAGTTCAAACTGCTCCTTGGAGCTGGGCACAACTCCGACCATCCCCATAAGCTTTCTGATGGATGCAAAATCGAGCTTATGTTGCCAACACAGGGTGCCAGGGAAACTATTGAACTTGCCATTGCAGCACAAAACTCAGGACAAAGCGGGGGGGGGGGGGTGGGGGCAGAATGAAAGAAGATGTGCTACAACCAATGCCATTGGTAAGCCCTCCCTGCAATAAATATTGAGGAGTTTTTCCACACTCTGGAGAGGTTTAGTGAAACCAGGGCTTTTTTTGTCATAGAATGCACTGGAACGGCGTTCCGGCACCTTTTTTCCAGTGGATTTTACGAAGTGATTTTGAATCACCTGTCGGCGTAGCAGGTCAGCAGCAAACATCATTAACATAGTGCCTGCGGGCTGCTTGTGTGTCCCAGCTGATAGTGAGGGCACTGCTCGGCTTGGGACGCTGCTCGGCTTGGGATCGGTGCGTGTGGTCATACGCTGAGTGCCTACTGCCGGCGGCGACCATTATGCTTCTGTGTGTGTAGAGTGACTGGCTACATGCAAAAGGTAAATAAGTTCTTTATTTCAAAAAAAGTTGGTAAATTGAAAATCTTTTTTCGTGTAAAAATGTGACCCCAAGAGGTGAGTTCCGGCACCATTTTTTTTTTTTTTTACAAAAAACGCTCTGAGTGAGACTGTTCACCCAATTTCTTTGGCCACAATAGGGTAGAGAATTTCAGAAGACTATCTGAGCACTGTTCTAGTTTAAAATGACATTCTGTCAAGGACTTTCCTCCAATATCTATATGTGCCTTTGAAATTTTGATTTGCAATCAGGAAAATTCCAAAGGATATGTTTTCCAAATACTCCATGTATAACACATCACAGTACAATATCAAACAGGCTCCAAACCAGTGTAAAATTGCAAGGAACCACTTTTAAATGAATGAGCTTCAGGTACTGATGCCCCAGGATGTGAACAAGGTGCTCAGCCAAGTCCAGCCCACCACCTTCATGCCTGACCCTTGGCTCGCATGGTAAGTAAACATGGTTTTGGAATGAAAACTCCTCTGATCTTCCCAAGGGATGACAGTCGCAGGAAGAAAGACAGGGAAGTACCAACTTGCTGATTTTGCTGAATCTCTTAGTGGCTTTCAATACCATCATCCATGGTATCCTTCTGGATAAGCTGGCTGGGCTAGGAGTAGGAGGCACTACATCGCAGTGGTTTTTCTCCTATTTGACTAGCCAATTCCAGCAAGTGGTCCTGGGCATCATTGCTCTGAGTCATGGCAGTTATGCCATGTGGTGCCACCACAGGGCTCTATTTTATCTCCTGTCTTATTTAACATCTACATGGAACAGCTGGGGGAGGATGTCTGGAGGTATGGGCTAAGGCAGCAACAATATGTGGATGACACTCAGCTCTACCCTCTCTTTTTCACTGAACCCAGGTGAGGCAGTGGCTGCTCTAAATCAGTGCTTGAGCATGGTAATGGATTGGATGAGAGCCAATAAACTGAGACTCAGTCCAGAAAAGAGAGAGGTGCTGTTAGTGGGTGGTTGATCTTATCCCTGATTTTAAAAAAAATATCTGATTTTTATTTTCTTTATTTTTTAAAATTATGTTTATTTATCTTGCTATCTGGTGATTCAAAGAGCTAAGAATGATATTGGCAGGGAGATAAAACAATGGGCTAAGAGTATGTAGCAATTTGTAATAATACCCAGACCCGTCTTTGAAGGTGAACCATGAGTTTACACAGACAATTCCAGATGGTCAGATGGAAAACATGATTGACTGTTGTAGTTAGTTGTCAAAGCAGATTAATAGGGTCTATTATGACTTACACAACCCTGGCCTCCAACCAAAAGATTAGTCACAACACAGAATGCTTCATAGTTTGCACTTCAGAACAATTGTATAAGTTTGCAGCTAGAAATAAATACACTGCACAGAAGAAACTAGAAGACATGGATCTGCCAAATGGCATAATGCATTTGGAATGGCAAAATTTGGGCTCCATTTTAAACATTGAATTAATGGGCAACAGCCGCCAGATGAGTGTTAATCAATGAAAAAATAGTTTAGGAAGAAACTGATAAAAAAAAACCAGAAAGAAGACTTTGTTCATTCTAGTAACCTGAAAAAGAGATAGAAAAGAAAAGGGGAGGGAGATAAATGAGCTTGAAAATGCAATCTGGAAAAACATTGTGAGCTCAAAACTTGGTGTTTCATTTACCATAATGTTGCCTCCTGTCCCCCAAATTGCAGACATAATGATCACCACATAGCCAGCATGCCTGCCCTATGACAGACTGTCCAGTAGAAGTTCCCATTTCCACAATACAAACCATCGGCCCAAACCCAGACAGTAAAATTACAGGTAGATAACAGCATATTACTCACTCTGCCTATCTTGGGTGCTGCTAAGGCAGCCTGAGATGGATCGTTTCATTCTGCTTCCCCTCTGCCTCTGTCCACCTGTTTGCAAGGGGTTGTTAACACTGCCATCCAACAGAACTCTTTCAAGTTGTTCCCGTGTTAGTTAACACTTTTTTCATGGAATGGAACACTTTTCAAATGACAGCATCCCTGGAATAAATAAAAATGAGACTACGAGTATTGGGGATCTCTGCATGAAATTCCGATTGTGCTTTTTGGAGTAAAATCTCACCAAGGGAGTGGGCCCAAGGAGAGTGTGCTGTGAGAGGACCTTCAAAAGCCTTGAGCTGGCATTACGAGTAAGTTCAATTACAATGAATGGCGAACATACATGGCACTACAGTGTTTCTAAATGATTGCTGAATAATCTGCCATGTTTCTTAAAGGTATTGAGATTATTCCTTTTGGCACCATTTTTCATGTAAAATAACAGGTTTTTGTTTCTCTTACTCAGGTGAGGGGAGGGATTGTTATGATTTCCAATTTTGGAGACTATACAACTCCTAATCTGATGATATTGCTAGCATACACATACCTAAATGACTGGTCCTAATTGCCTTGCCACACACTCATAGATTCCACTGCTGGAAATGGGGAGAAGAATGACAACACGACATTCCCTTGATAGGCAATGTCTGGAATAAAACAGGACATTGGAGTGGACACTCTGTACTTTGCCACAGGTGACAAGAACTAAATGTGAATAAACATTTTTAAACAGTCAAAGTTTGACTGTTTTAAACAACTACTTTGCAAATAAGATTGCCTCTAATTTTCCAAACTTAAGAACATAAGAAAGGCCATTCTGAACCAGACCAATGGTCCATCCAGTCCAGCATTCTGTTCACATGGGGGCTAACCATCTGCCAAATTTATGAATGCCTGGAGAAAGGATTGTAGAGATGAATGTAGAGTTGGGAGAAACTCTGTCAGAATCTGTCCCTCCAAGCATTCACAGGATTCCTCTAGTGCTTGGCCCGGCACTCCAAAGCGAGTTGACAGCCATACATCCCTAGCTTGTCCAATGCGGAAAAAAATATGTTTGATGTGTGTGAATCTGTTCATAGAAAGACAGATAAACAGATCAGAACCTGGTATTTTGCAAAGAAATTAGAAATGAATTGCTAACAAATCCATCAACAAACTAAAATGGGCAAATCGGGCACTTCATTATCAGGACTTAGGGTTAGGTTACTCACCCATGGATGAGTTTCACTTTTTGACAACAGTAATAAATGATGACAAATTATACCTGAATGAACCATCACAGATTCACTTTCAGACAGGACTTTTATAATTAATTCTCACCACATCAGCAGACATGCTGATGGCCTCTAGCTTAGATGACTTTTAAAGTGTTTTGGATGATAGATCTATCCAATCTATTGTTCAATATGGCTAAATAGTATCTTCATTTCAGAGAAGAGATTGCCTCTGTCTAGCAGGTGATGGCAATACAACACAAATCTAAAAGGCAGTTCACCGATTTAGACAGAACCAAGTGATGAAAGTATCTACTGTTCAAGTATGAGGTGTTGAATCCCACTTTAGTAGGATTTAGAGCTGCATCTACATAATCAATGAGATTTGCATTAGTTTGTGCATTTCCGCTTTACACAGGCATCTCATCATGAAGTGATCCTATTCCTGGACTATACAGATGGCAGGATGGCAGTCGGATGTTTAAGTATCTCTCTGTAAAACAAATTGCATGGTGACCATAATTGATTTCAGTGCAATTTAGCTGAATTCCAGAAATTAATAGGATTTGAGTTGATTTGTATGAAGTCTAGGTAAGCATGTTGAGCCGCACTGTCCGCACTGCGGGTGGGGGAGCTCTGTTGAAATGCTTTTCTGCAAAATAAAAACAATATGCATGATATGTTGACAAAGAAGCGAGAGAGAGATGCTTGTTATCTCCCTGACATCTAGCCACCTATATGGAAATATTGAAGGAGGGAGGGAGGGAGGGAGGCAGGGAGCGGGGACCCAAAAAATATTCAACTATATCCCCCATTTTCAGTTAATAGTTTGATCTACTGAGCTGTATCACATAATGGTGCAATATTTGGAAATGACACACTGAATCTGATTTGCTGCGCAACCTATGAGGTAAATTTTGCTGTTCAGGTTCTCTTGAAGTAAAGGAAGCATGATCTTTCCTGAGGTTTTTTGCTCCTGTACTGGTTCCATATTGATTTTTCCAAACTAACACAGAGAGAATCATGAGGCAGATATACTGTTCTCTCCCTGCACTTAAGTCAAGTTGATTTAAAAGAATCCATGTAAAGCTGTGATTTGGGGGACTCTGAAGTGCAGTTCTGCCACAAGCAGCAGCAGAGTTCTGCTGTATCGTCAACAAAACTGTAATGTACAGAGGAGCTGAAATTCTGCTGACTTAGTTTATCAATGCAGGATTTTACTACTTGTTTACTCCCACAAGTATTGTGAAGCCAACAAAGTTAAGAATAGGGAAAGTAAGAAGGAATAAAAATAGCCAAGTTTGCATTCTCTTCTAACGGCAAGCCAGTTAAGTAGAATGTATATTAGTCAGGGCAAGGAAATGGATTCTCTTTCCTAAGAAAATAACAGGTCTAAATGATGTCTACAGGAAGACACTGTGCACCTACAACACGTATGGAGGAAGTTGCACCTTAGCAAATATGCATACCGGAGAAGTGGAATACACATATCTATGGAAAGAAATATATAAAAGAATATTGTACAACCCTAAGAGGGGTTTATAAAACCAATGCATGTGGTTGCCTGGATACAGAACATGTGCTTATTTATTTATTTAAAACATTTCTATGCCACCTCCATTGCAACAAAGCCTCGGAGCGGCTCACAACGTCTGGATAAAATACAATATATAATACATTTAAAACTAGCCCATCTCGGTTATAAACTAAAATACTATAAATACAATAATAATAACTTAACAATTAAAATAACTTTTGAATAAAAAGGGCTTCACCTGGCGCCGAAAAGCAAATAATGACCGAGCCAGGCGGACCTCTCTGGGGAGCGCATTCCATAGGTGGGGCGCCACCACAGAGAAGGCCCTCCTCCGGGTACTCACCCTCCTTATCTCACTCATGGAGGGTTCCCGGAGGAGGGCATCTGCTGCCACATTGTCTGTTGTCATATGCTTAATGTCTTGATGAGAACACCATATATAAAATTCTCCTTCTGTTTATAAAATATGAGTACAGGTAGAGGAGGAAGAGGGTGAAGCTGCATTTCATTATGAATGCCTGAACTTCATGAATGTTGTGTGCCCCCAACTTCATACCCAGATGCAGATACAGGTTATGTCCGGTCCAGAAATGCACACAGAGTTCAGTGCAAGGAACTGAGGCACAACCCAACTTTCCCCCATGTGATCAGAATGCTCACATTTGAAGTTTTGTGTTGTTCTTCCCCAGACAACAGCATTAGGTGTTATGAACAAAAGTTTCAAAAAAGCAACATTTGCTTGCAGAATATAGTGTTAGCTCTCCTAAGGAAATATTGTTTGAAGAGATCTGAGAGTTCCAACCACTGAATGATATTACAGAATTTGCTGTTGCTGCTGCTACTTTTGCCATTGTTGTCATCGTCATCATTGCTAACCACTTTTTTAACCAAGTAAAAGGCTGAAGACTGCTCTTTCTTTCTAATGAGTGCTTAAAAGTGGAATGGAAGTCAGCCTTTATTCATTTGTCTTAGAATATAACCTGAGATCTGCAATATTTACTATAATTCATCCATTCAGACTGCAGCCTTTCCTTTGAGCACAAGTTCAAACTTCAAAGTTCATAGCTGCTGCTACTGTTTTACTACCACCTAAGCTGCTGAAAAGTTCTGCAGGACTCAAATGGCTGAAAATATTTTGTTTGGTTCTAGCAAAGGTATTGACCAAGTGCAGAAAACCCAAAGGCAGTAACAAAACGGTTTCTGCACACCCTTATTTTACAGTAGTGTCGTGATGAAGCTCCATAGAATCTAACATTCCATGGAGTTCTCCTCATGTTTAGTCTGATCTTAGAAAGTGAGCAGTCATCAATAAGTCAGACTCATGGCTGCAGCACAGCAAACCAGAGTCCATGCAGCTGAGCCCAGTGAATCCATTGGATTTCCATCTCAGTACAGATTCTTCCACATCCCTATTTCACAGTGCCTTAATTACACAGTTGTCTTCCACTGAGATGTTATTCAGAAGTACACAAAAAGATCCATGCAAGATCAGACCCAGGGTTCATCAATTCTGGCATTCTGTTCACATAGTGGTCAAACAGGTGCCCAAGGGAGCACTATATGCAGGTCAGGAGTGACCATGACAACCTCCTCCCTTTCATGTTCCCAGGAGCTGGTGTACGCAGACAGACTGCCTGTGATAATAGCCATAAAATATTTAGACATATCTATAGCATATTCATGGCATTTTGTCAAGGAGTAGCAACCACTGTAGCCTTCTCTTTCAAGAATTTATCTGATTCTCTTCTAAAAGCATCGGGCTGGTGGTCAGTATCCCATCTTGTAAAAGGATTGTATGTGACTGCTTGGTTCAAACAGTCCCACACTTATGCCATTTGTTAGGGAATAAGTTCTGAACATATCAAAGCAGGATATACATGGAATGAATGGGTGAATGAAAGGTACTGAGGCCAGATCATACCACTGAGAGCCACTCACTCACTGTGCAGCAGGGTGAAGTGACCTGCTGGCACTTCTCCCACTTTTATATGGGGTGGTGGGGCGGGGGAGGATAGATAAAGGTACTGATGGCAGAATCAAGGAAGTCTGAGCTCACGGCAATCCTCCAAACTTCATTTCAAAGTTCAGTTCATCTCACTTCCAGTTCTGTTTGCAATCTGTTTTTCAATTTGTTTGAACAGGGAAAGTGCCCATTTTGAACAAGAAAAGTGCCCATTTCTGACAACATTGTTCAACACTGTGCACTTTCCTCCCTGTGGACTAAACTATATATGAAAAAATGGGCATTACAAAGTGCGCTCTAAAAGGAAATGCATTTTAAACATATTTGCAATTTTGGAAATGTGCCAATCAACTCCATTTCATATTCACATTTGAGGCTGTGAATGAAGCAAGTTTAAATAATTTTCAAACAGAAAAGAAAGTATCATATATCCTTAGATAAAGGCAAGACATGGTTTTGTGTAGTAGAACAAGCTTAAGTGGCCCTAGCAAGGAGGGAAGGTAATATTTAGACTATACGTTAGGCAACACAGTGTAACAAACTGCCACTGAGTCCACCAAAAGTGGAACAGAAAATCCAGTAAGGTCTCAAACATAAAAGAGAAAGCATCTAGTTAGGGATGTACAAATCAGTTTTGGACATCTTTGTAATGTTTGTGTTTTTCCATTGAAAAAGGCTTGGTTGCCACATTTTTCAGAAGTATGCATTCTAATATCTATTTTGTTTCACAATTAATTAATTAAAACTGTTTCTTTTGGCAGAAATCCTCTTATCACAAGCTCAGAATTATATTGCAAGATTGCAAATATACAGCTAGTCCCTGGGTTACAAACATCCAGGTTACAGCTCCTACTTACGAATGTACAAACTGTCATAAATTCTGTATGAATAACTCTAAAGAAAAGTCATGAATATCTCTAAGGAACTATGCAACACATTTGGCAACACATGTCTAGTGGCTGCCTAGTTTCCCAAACATACAATATTCACAGGTTTTCATTCAGGGCGTCAGCTCAAGCATACCGAGGCCAGTGTGTTTTAGGGCACATGCAGGGGGCATAGTTCCCCTTTGATTTTGCTTTAGCATTTGCCCTTGTAACCAGGCCCTCAGCTGCCATTTATGGTGAGAAAAAGAAAATGGGTGTAAAAACAACCCCTGAGAACAGGTAACACTTTCAGCAGCACAATCAAACCCAGACTCCAGTACCAAGTCCATCATCAACAGTTAATGTTAGGCTTAGTGTTACCTCAGCAATGTTCTAAATTGTTTTAAGAACTGTGTTTATACATATATTGTTAAACAATACTATACATCTAAACAGATAGATCCATACACACATCCAAATTCTATCTCTCTTCAGTACATGTAGTTACTTAATTATCACTGTACTATTATCATTATTTCATTGCTGTATTGTATTTCAGATGTTTTAGTCAACATGGAAGTGATTAAGTGATTTATGTGCACCAAGAGGTAAAATATATACATACACTAATAAAAATATTTGGCTTACTCATCTGACCCAACTTATGCAAAAATTTGACTTAAGGAAGTTGTCAGGAACAGAACTCATCCATAACCCAGGGGCTGTCTATATATATTTCTAGCACAGATTGCATTAATATCTGAATCCATTTTCATGGTGTGTTCATTGGAACATTCTGGTCAAAAGTGAACTGAAACTATTTCACATGTTAAGTCAAAAGAAGTAGAAATTGTCCCTCAAATTCCTCATTCTGTAATTGTTTGGACTAAAGGACACATTTTTCAAAGCATGTGTAAGAAAAGATATTGTCACCCTGTGAATGCATGTGGCCCCGATTCAGGAGTGATTTAAGCTTCTCCATCCCATTTTTGTCCCAAAATTCCACCCTCATTGGGATGGGCTGTATAGGGAGTGTTAAAGTAGGAATCAATAGAGATTTTCTTTCCCTTATGGGGAGACAACATTGGATTGGTGACATTATAACTGCCGCCCTCTGCAGAACTCCATGACTCAAACTGGATTAGTGCCACACACTTATATTGAAGTAAATTAATTAATGATACATAGCCCTACAAGATTTGAAGACCACACTGCTTTGCCTTCTCTTAGATTGGTATAAATCCTAGAATTTACCTGGCTGGGAGTGTGCTGGGAATAGTAAGACATTTTTCTGTATCACCATGCATAGGAGCGCACCCTCAGTATCTTGGTTCATTTTGGCATGGCTTCTTTCTTGGAAGTCATATACGGGGGGAAATGGATACATGCAAGGAAAAGGCGAGGGGGGGGGATGCAGTGTTCCAACAAACAGAAGGTGTGCTTTGATACTGCTCCAGAATTCCTGAGTGAGTCCAAAACAGGTGAAAAAAGAGAGAATGCAATGTAGAAGTAATGGGCATTGCATAGATATAACATTTATAATGAGAACAAATGCCTAAACAGAGATTGCCTGAGTGAAGTCTGTAGGCAGATGGCAGCCTGCTCTGCAATGGAGTAGATAAACATGCAATTTTCTGCATTGCCTGGATTTTAATTGGTTTGATTGAGCCAATCTTTCTTTTAAAAATATCATGTCCCAGAGGCAGACACCTGGTTTGCTGTTGTCCAAAAACCTTGAATAAAATCAATGCAGCTGTAAATGTGCTTGTATAACTTGGAGACAATATGTGTGCTCCCACATGGGGTTGCTAGAAGCCAGTCTTTGAGCTTTCCCCCCCTTTTATCTCTAAGTAACAAATAATGCAAGTCATTATTTCCGTCAAGGCCTTATTCATCAATGCACTAAAAGAAAAATAAAATTGATATGGGTCCTTACATTTAACCTAGAAAAGTGGAATCTGGTAACATACAGTACAAGAATCTAATGGGGGTAAGCAAGCCAGATGGTTGCTTATCTCAAACTAGGGACATGAAGCATTTACCATACTAGTAAGCAATTTTAAAATAAGTTAAACATAGAAAATTGATACACTTTAGGTACGTGCTGAACAGGGGGATGCTGGGAGTTTTAGGACTCTTTTCAGTCTAAACATGCACAAGATTGTGCTTCTAGGGAAATTAATTCTACCAAGGTTATTCTTACTGATTTACTGGATTCACACCTGTGTGAAGCAACAAGGGTGTTGAACATAATTTGCAGTTTTAATAAATCTGTGTATTTCTGAGCTTTATTCCACCAAAAAAGGTGGCAAAATGGCAGCAGCCACATAATTAAAAACTCTGCAAAGAAAAACATTTTCATGGGTCTCAAATGCTTTAATTGCTTGAAAATTGTGCATGCGAATTGTGCATTATTTCAAAAATGCACAGAATTTCTGTTTGGACAAATGAAGCAGAATGCATCAAACAAGGATGGAGCAAGATTGGAACTGGAAACCCAAGTGTCTTGATAAGATGGAGCTTGATCTATTTATTGATCTCTAGGTTTATGTAAAAAGATTCACTGATAATTGAAAAGCAAAAGAAAAAAAGTAGTGCTACCTGCAACACCCAAAATGTTAACAATGAAATGGCCAGCAAGACCAACCACAGCATAAGAGATGAGATGCAGATGCGAGGTATGTCTGAATCAAACTTCTTTTCAGAGAGGATAGAACTGTAGGTTGCAGCCAGGAACTTCTTGTTTGCAAAATGGGTGAGCGGGGTGTTACTAGTAGCCTCCATATAGGCATGTTCCTGGTTGCCACTGAATACCAGCATTCCACTGATACCAAATCCAACATCTCTAAACTGTCTGACCACATTGCTTCAACCAAAAGAATTGCATATTTTTCTAATCTAGTCATCCTCAAAATCCAGAGTATTTTATATGGATCATGCGACAGTTATAGCACAATCACATACAGATAGTAGAAGCCAGTCTGGATTGCTGTAACCTGCTACATGCTGGGCTGCCCTTGAGCTTTGTCTGGAAGCTGAAGCTAGTGAAAAATGCAGAAACTCAATTGTTCTTGGAAGCTGCCCCCTTCAGAATGTACCGTGTTTCCCCAAAAATAAGACCTAACCGGAAAATAAGCCCTAGCATGATTTTTCAGAATGCTTGTAATATAAGCCCTACCCCCAAAATAAGATCGTCAGCCAGGACAGATGGGAAAAATGGTAGTATGCCTTTTCCAACGCACAATAGATATACTGAATTATAATTAAATACAATTTAAATTTAATTATAATTAAATAATATTATTGATATTATTGATATTGACTTAAAATAAATGATAATATACATTATAATTATTTGTAAATACTGAAGCAGGTGTCTTTTGATGAGAGGTAAACACTTATGTAAACAGATGAATGCGAAACTTATTGCCGTATGACCAATCGGAGTACAGACACAACGCACAAATAACATCAATACGTTGTGTGTTCTAACGGACAAGCTTAATGCGTGGATGCAAAATGCAAGATGGGTGCAAAAAGAAAGAGCTATTCTGTCGAATACAAGAAAGGAATCGTGGAGGACTCTCGGGGCAAGAATCTTACGGCTTTCGTAAGAAAAAATAAGACATCACTTGAAAATAAGCCCTAATGCATCTTGTGGAACAAAAATTAATGTAAGACCTGGTCTTATTTTTGGGGAAACATGGTAATGCCATGACTGAGGGATGTTTGCTACTGGGCCTGGCTTAAATTTGCATTCCTGGTATACCTTTGTCAGTAGACCTAGTCACAAAGAGCCTGATGAGGACATTTTTATTTTAGACAAGCTTTCTCAAACTCAGTCACCATATTTATTGTTCATTGTTCCAATATTTTACTGATTATTGAGTAGCATATAAATTGTGTAAATATCATATGTATAATAAAGGCATTTCTACTCAGACTTGAATCCCACTGAATGCACTTGGCTTTGCTTCTATATGAATGGTATAAGAGTGCGACCTTTTGTGAATGGTGACAATCAGCTTTAGGGAAAAACAAATATTCTTACATGTTGCTTAGATCAATGTGTTATAGGTCTGGGAAGGGGAAGGCTTTCACAACTGGTGACTTCTTTATAATCCCCAGCACTGCAAAATAAGTAAGGGGGAGGGACACAAAGCTTTCTATTCCTTATCCCATTCAAAAATCTGTTTAATTTAAAAAAGAAAAACAAGCAAGAAAGCAAGTTTGGGCACCAAGTTTACTTTCTTGTGCCTACTGTAGATCAGGATTTGGTGGGCAAACAGTGAGGGAAAGAATTGCTTGCTGGACTCACCCAATATGCTGAGACTTCCCCTTTGTTCCCTTCCAGTTCCTAATATCTAACCCAGGGCTTGAAAATTCTGCTCGCCTGCTCGCCAAATGTGAGGGTAAATTCCTTTCACACAGTAAGGGAGCGGGTAGCTTGCAATGAGATCCCCAGGCCCCTTGTTTCAAAAAGTAAAAAAGACACAATCCTATGCACAATCAGCTACAAATTTCATTTAAAATAAAAAAAATATTTTCAATAAAATTGGTAGCTGACTATGCATAGGAACCCATGTGCTGAAGAAGTACTAACTACTTGATATTTTGATTGCACCCTATTGCTATTAAGCTATTGCTGTTATGTTTAAATTGACATAATAAAGCTATGTTATAATTGCTGCTTTTTATATTTTGGACTCTTTATTCTAAAGAAAAATGTAATTTCATAAACTTTAAGGGGGCGTGGTTGGGGGCAGGGCTGGGGACAGGCCTGGGGTGGGGTTGGAGGTGGACCTGGGCAAGGTTTGGTGGGGCAATTGGTGGAGAGTAAGGTTTTTGCCTGGCTAGTAGGTCTAGACTTGAAATTTTAAGCCCTGATCTAACTTTAATATTTCTCTCACACTATGTCTTGCCTTGCTATTTGTATCTATTTTCTATTCCTAGCCCTCTTATTCAGCACCAGAGGAAGCAGTCGGACTCTCAGACTGCTTTCAGTTACTCCAGGATGAGACTACCGTATAAGAACTGCTAGTCAGTCAACAAGGGACAAGATGCTAAAGGTCAACCAAGAGGCAGCCATGATTCTAAACCTTGCAAGAACATGAAGAGAAGAGAAAGCAGCTCCAACAGTGGTCAATAATAGTCTTCCAAAAATATAGGAAGAAAGCTAGATTATTAAGCATGTGGTCTTCAATGTCTATATACTAAACAGCATGGACTTGAACTTGAAGGAGGATGAGTATGACGTGACAGGTATAACTGAACCTTGGTGGGGTAAATCTCATAACTAGAATTCAACAATTGAAAGATATAGCCAATTCAAGAAGAACAGAAGCAACAGAAATGGAGGTGAAGTAGTACTATATGTTACCGATACATATCTCTGTACAGAAATACAGGAGGATGAGTTTAGCATCTCTATCGAGAGCATCTGGATCAATATAAATGGAGCAAGGAATAAAAGGAACACAGTGACTGGAGTCTATTAATGACCATGCTTTTGAGAAGAAGAAGATGAAGCTTTTGAAAAGCAAATTGCCAGTGCTTCAAGTAGAGAACTTCAATTTCAAAACAGGGAATACTTGGCTCAGCAGTACTGCAAGTGAGAAGGATAATGGAGTTATTGGAGACCACAAGATGAATATGAGTCAATACTTTGATGTGGCTGCAAAAGGGACAAATGCTTTTTTAGACTGCATTCACAGAAGTATCACTTCCAAATCATGTGAAGTACCTGTTCCTCTTTACTCAGCACCTGTTAGACCTCACATTGGAATATGATGTCCAGTTCTGGACACCACAATTTAAGAAAGATGCAGAAAAGCTGGAAAGGGTTCAGAGGAGGGCAACAAGCATGATTCATGGATTGTAGACAAAGCCCTATGAGGAGAGATTGAAAGAAATGGGCTTGTTTAGCCTTGAGAAGATAAAACTGAGGAGAGATAACAGCACTATTCAAGTACTTGAAAGGCTGTCACAAAGAGAAGGTCAGAATCCCTTCTCTGTGTTTTCTTCTTTTTAAAATTGATTTATCCTCACAAAGTACATTAGAAAATAAGAAAGGGAATATATGGGGGAAAGATGCCAAGACATAAGGCCCCTTCTTGATCATAGCAGAGTGTGGTACATGGATACGGGTTCAAGTTACAGGAGGCCGGTTCCTGCTACATATCAGGGGGAAAAACCCTGAGTAGAGGAGCAGTACAGAAATGGAAAAAAGTACCCAGGAAGGTTCTGGGCTATCCCACCAAATAGATATTTAAGACACAGCTGGATAACCATCTGAGAGGGATGGTTTAACTGGCTGTCCTGCACTGAGCAGAGGGTTGGACCAGATGGTCCTCTGGCCCCTTTCAACTCTACTGTTCTATGAGTCTATGAATACTTTGCATTGGCATTTGCCAACTTCCTCTCCCACCCTTCTACAATAGCCCCTTTGCAAAATGTCCAATTTACTTCTTAGGAAAGTATGCTTAATATTTGAAATGTCTTCTGAAAAATACTTCAGAAAGGGAAGAAAAAGAAAAGAAAAGGGTGCAAAGTCATGACAATAAAACACTGGAATTGACCATTCCTGAACATGCTTGTGTAAATATCCCTTTGCATAAGCTCATTAATGATCAAATATTAGATTACCCTTTTGTGATATTTTCTGAGCATTAATTTTTATTTAATTGAAACAATATTAACAGCCCAGTAACATTTACAAGAATGGTTGTTGTAAGGTCAGATGCAGATTTCTCCACAAGCACATATTTAATCAGCCAGTCCAGAGCAAGCATCTTCAGCTGTTACACAGCCTGTTTGTTGTACATGTAGCTGATATAAAATGTTGCAGGACAGGCTGCCTTTTATAAATCACATTACAAAATGCTGAAAAGAGTTGTGGACATAGGCTAAATAGAAGCAGTTTTCATTCTCATATGGGAGACGGTAGCAGCTCAGTGGAAAAGGAACATGCTGTGCAATGCCAGAAGGTTTGTGAGTTCCATTCCTGTCATCACCAGGGAAGAACAGGTGGGAAACTCAAAAGAGCCACAACCAAAAGAGCCTCTGTACAAACAGTGCTAAGCTGGATGGGCAACAGACTGTTGTTATAAGGTGGCTTCCTATGTCTCTACACATTTCCAGGGGAACAGCCAGTCAGTGTTGTGTAATTGTCAAAGTGATGGACTGGGACTTAGGATATTCCAGTTCTAGTCCCCAGGTTACTTTGATCAAGTCACTGATTCTAAGTCTAACCTACTTTATCAGAAAAAAGGGAGAGGAGGAATGGAAACATGTACACTGTTTTAGGCTGTTTAGAGGTAAATGTGGGAAAGTTAAGCATAAACATTGACCTACTATTTGCTCACTTATCCAGCAAAAACAAAAGATCCACATAGATGATTCCTTAATATTCTTCTCTCAGTATCTGCTTTTGGACTGGAATTGAGCAAAGGGAAGATGTAAATCAAAACAAAACAAAAAACAGCATCCCCTTCCTTCCTTCATAACATATGCATAGTAATCATAACAATTCAAAAAGAATCAGAACAATTAGCATGAAAAATAATAATACACAAGGAAATAATCCACAGCAAGCAAGCAATTAGCAGCTGAGTAAAGAAAATAACATCAGGTCCATCTATTCAACAATTAAAATAATAGGAGAATAAAAATATTTTGACCTGGTGCTGAAAGGTATACTGTGCTGGTGTTGGGCATATGTCCTTGCAGAGTTGGTTCCATAGATGGAACACCACAACCAAAAAGGCCCTTCTCGTCATAGCCATCTTCCCTACTTATTTTAACAGTGGTTCATGGAGAAGGTCCTCTGTAGATGATCTTAGTCCCAGGTAGCAGTATATAGAAGGAGGCATTCCTTTAGATCTCCAAGGCCCTAGGCCATTTAGGACCGTATACATCAATGTGGACACCTTGAGGTGGGGCCGGACTTCAGTTGGTAACAATGCAGTAAGGACTGCAATCATATGTTCGAACCGGCTCATCCCACTTAGTAGATGGTTTACCCTTTGCTGTACCAACTGAAGTTTCCAGACAATTTTCAAGGGCAGACACACTTAAAGTGTGTTATAGTAATCCAAACATGAGGTTACCAGTGCATGAATTACCATGCTAAGTTAGATAGGTCAACAGTCTGATATTATAAGGCAGCTTTCTATGTCCCTACACAGTGCTATCTTTTGACTCCTGAAGTTTCACTTAATAGAGTTACATTTGAGGAATAAATAAGACATGAGGATGGTCAAATTAAATCTGGGCACAAACAGACATGAGCTAGAAGATCCATGAAGAGGAAACTTGGATTTGGACTAAAGTAAGGGTCTTCGAGAGGTGAGTTAAAATGTTCATTCTTAAATTCCTAATCCAGCCTTCCCGTCTCATTGCTGTGCAAGTTAATTTGAGCAGTACAGAAACAGGGAGGCAAATGAATGGAAAGATGTGGTAAACCGCATTAGCTAATTCTGGAGTTAAGTTTAGACATTCTCCAAATGTAAAACCAGAATTCATGAGGCACCCAGAACACAGTTAACTTATGAAATGAGAGAACTCACTCATTCTCTCCAAGCACAAGCTGCCAAGGTAATCTGATGTCAGCAACACCATCCATGGCTCCCTGCTTCAGCTGAGACCCTCTGAGGAAAGCCCTTTCTCAGTCAGGATGCTTGAACGATGCTTTTCCCATTGATGTTTTATCGCAGTGGATATGTTTCCCTTCCCGTTTTCTGGTGATATGCAAATCGTATGCCTGACTGAAATTCTGACATCTCACCAAGTCTGTTGCCGTTGCACTGAATGTACTGAGGTTCCCAGGAAAGTTGACTTCCTCGCAGGAACTTAATATGCTACCAGATGTTCTGCTCCTTTGCAACACAGTACATGTCGACAATGTGGCTGTGTGCTTGAGAGATCAAACTCAAATGAAAAGGGGGGAAATCTAATTAGGCAGCAAGATATTAATTAATAACACCCAGTTGAGAAGATATAGCTATATATAGATATATCTCCTGTACTGTCATAGAATTGCTCTGACAGCCAAGCACATGCAAGTTCTACAGGCTTCCCACCACTCCAGAGACGCCAGGTCAGCGTTTAATGTGACTTGTTGGTACACAATATAAATGGAGCCTATAACTTCCATTAAAGAAAATCAGAAGAGCTTAACCTTCAATAGACAGATTGATTCCTCATTTAAGACAGACGCAGTCAAGTGAATCTTGTCAGTATCCATTTAAAATATACCTGTAATTACATTACATTTTGTTATATAGGTTCAGTTTACTTACTCTTTTCACATGCTGCAATCAACTAAGTTTGACAAAACTATTTGATCCTATGCTGAGTTAGGTACTTTCGTAAGACCAGACTCTGCATTGGGCATTAAGGAAAATTACAGTCACAATAATTATTAATGATAAAACCAAATCTCATACTTATGACCAAATTCAGAATATTTATTTCAAGGAACACAAGGCAGCTTACATGATTCTTATCTTCCTCCAATCAATCTTATTCTCACAACTACAACCCTGTTGAACCAAGCATGTGTGACTGGGCTCAAGTCACCTAGTTAGCTCCATGGCTGAGCAAGGACTAGAACTCAGATCTCCTGGGTGCCAGTCCTCTACTCTTAAACACTACACCCCAGTGGTATACAGGGTGGAACAACAGTAGGTATAAAGTACTGATTGTGTCATGGAGGACCTTATACAGTGGACAAATTGAAGGGGTTCATCTTGCAAGCATTTATCGATCTTGGTACTAACCAGAATTTGTCACAGTATCAGAGATAGGTCCCAGGAATGTTGCAATGTTGATGGAGGATTTTTGAGCACCTAAAAGACTAAACATGACCTGTTCAGTACTCTTGACCCAACCAGTATATACTCCAGCTCATAATGCCTGTATATGCTATGAATTCACTGCCATTTCTCCCATAAGTTCTCCAGCTCCATCGAAGCTCTGGTTAGAGTTCAGGGCATACATTTATTTATTTATCGATTTATATCCTGCCTTTTTCCTACAAAGGGCTCAAGGCAGCTTACATCATTCTCCTCCTCCATCTTATCCCCACAACAACAACCCTGTGAGGTAGGTTGGGCTGAGAGTCTGTGACTGGCCCAAAGTCTCCCAGTAGGCTCCATGGCTGAGCAGGGACTAGAACCCAGATCATGTGAGTCCCAGTCCCATGCTCTTAACCACTACACCACACTGGCTCACCACATCCACCCAAATTTTGAGTAACAATGGTGTATCAGTCTATTTCTGATAAGTATTAATTTTGCATGTGTTCATTCATAAATCCATGCAATTCTGTTTCAGTATTCATGTTTGTTTCTTTGAAAACAGGCAAAACTGAAGAAACATTTGTATATAACAGGGTGCAGTTTAAAACACTTTTTTCCCAGAAAAGTGCATTTTTAAAAATGCATTTTGGTACACTTTCTGAGCTGAAAATTGTTTCACAAAATTTGTACAAGTGCAAAATCCAACATTTGGATCTGCACATTAGACCAGAATGTTTGGATCAGATCATTTTGCATTGGAATACACAAACTTCAAACTATTCAAGATTCTCTAATTAAGAGCAGATACTTTTTCAGAGAGTTTCGGTGGGGGTGGGGGAGGGATGTAGCCTTAAAAAAGCAAATAGGACTCTTCAAGAAAGCTTATAAATACCAAGCCAATTCCAAAGTGAAATGAGATTAGTTCAACTATCACTAAGGGAAATAATTCCTATTAAGAGGTTTAGTAAGTGTGGATATTCAATATAAGTGAAAGGAGTACTGGACCCCTTTCCCAACTCCAGACTTCTAAATTGTTATGCAAATTAAATAAACTCTGTATACTTCATCAGGGACCCTATTTTGATTTTACTATTTAAGAAGATGAGACCTTTTCCACTTAGGATTGCATCGTAGCCTTGGAGGATATGAGTTTCTGCTGCAGAGGGGAAGGTACAGTGGAGGCAGTCTCCATACACTTCCTGTCAGCCGGATGCCTGGTCTAGGTGGTCCAGCTGCAGAGCTTCAGAGGGAAATGAAAGTGGGCTGGAATGCTGTCCAAATACCTCATATCCTGGTGGCCCCAGTTTTCTCCCTCTGCATGGCCTTTATCCCTTCTCCAAGGATGGTTTTCGGACCCCAAAGTGGTACCTTGCCATGATTTTTCTGCACTAGCCACTAGAGGAAGACAGGACTCAGAGCTCATAAGTTCCACAGTCAGAGTTGTCTCCAGGTTCAGATCTGGGAATCTATACTATTCTATGGTCCTCTACATAGTGTCCAGGAACCTCAGGATCCCTTTCTTAGGCTATGGCATTTCCAATGCAATCCTAAGAGATCACAGTTACTAGATCATAGGATGCTTTCTCTGACCTATCAGCAGAAACCAACCTGGGGTCAGGGGGTGGGAGGAGACAACAGAAAATGTATCCTGTTGCCTTTTGAACTTCACATTTGCAGCTAGATGAGCCTCTTAATTTTATTGTTAGCAGAACAAGCAATGGAGCTCTAAAGATCCTGCCGGATGTGGCCCGTTCTCCTTTCTGCTCTTTATGCCCAGCATCATGTCCTCATACAATCATAGAATAGTAGTTGGAAGGGGACATGAAGGCCATTGAGTCCAACACCCTGATGTTGCAGGACACCAACTTACACTCAGATGGCTGTCCAGATTCTTTTTGAATGTCTCTAGGGTGGGAGAGCCCACCAACTCTCTAGGCAGCTGGTTCCACTGACCATGAGGAAGCTTTTCCTGATGTCCAAGCTGAATCTGGGTTGCCACAACTTAAATTGATTATTCTGTATCCTACATTCTGGCATCAGCAAAAAGAGATCTTGACCTTCCTCTTTGTGACACCCTTTGAGGTACTGATAGAGGGATATCATGACCCCACTCAGTCTTCTCTTCTCAAGGCTAAACATTTCATTTCTGCATCTCCAACTTCTCTTACAAGGTCGCAAATGGAAAGGAATTGGTCAATTGTTCCAGAATAAAGCTGCCAGGTTATTAATGAGGACCAGCAGATACTTCCATTTCATGCCAGTCTTATATCATTTACACTGGCTGCCAATTGAAGTCTGGGCTCAATTTAAAGGTTTGATAATAACCTCTAAGGCCCTAAATGGATGCCTGAAGGAGCGCCTTCTTCCCTATGTGCTGGCCTGCCCCTTGAGATCAAAGGCAGAGGTCATTCTCTGGGAACCCTCTTTGAAGGAAATCAGGAAGGTAGCTACTTGGAGAAGGGCCTTTTCAGCAGTGGCATCCCAACTGTGGAATATGTTTCCCAGGAAGGTTCACCTGGTGCTGTCACTCTATTATTTTCAGTGTCAGGCAAAGACTTTTTTAATTTCCTGACATTTTTACAATTAATTGCTTTTATCCTTGTTTTTATTATTATTCATTGGATGCAGTGTGTTGTGTTGCGTGCTGTTGTTGTTATGGTTCTTTATTCTTTGGTTTTTTGTTCGTTGTAGGCCATCTAGAGACTTCTAGTAATGGGATGGCATAGACAAACTTTAAATAAATAAAAGAGAGGACCTGAATCACATTAGTGAGCTAGTAAGAGATATAGAATTTCATGAGAAACAATCACATATAGAAACATAGAAACAGAGCGAGTCAGAAGGGGTCTCCCAGGATTAAAAAGATTAAACAGGATCGGCCCCAGGACAGAGCCCTGGGGGACCCCACTTGTCACTGGCTGCCATCCCGACGATTCCCCGCTAATGGTTACCTTCTGCTTTCGGTCAGTCAACCATGCCCTAATCCACCGGACAGTGCTTTGGTGTATCCCAAAACTCCGCAGTTTCTCCTCCAGGATATCATGGGGCACTTTGTCAAAGGCCTTGCTGAAATCCAGGTATACCACATCCACTGCATCCCCTCCATCTAGCCATCTTGGAAACCTTGTCATAGAATTCCACAAGGTTTGTCTGGCAGGACCTGTTTTTGCAGAAGCCGTGTTGCGTGGCTGTCAGCCTCCCTTCCCTATCTAGCATCACTAGATCTCTCTCTATTATGAGCCTTTCCATTGTCTTTCCTACAATGGACGTAAGGCTAACCAGTCTATAATTCCCCATGTCCTTCCTACTACCCTTTTTGAAAATTGGGACCACCAATGCCACCCTCCAGTCCTCTGGAACTTCACCCGTTCTCCACGAGGCCTCAAAAATGGAGGCCAGCAGGCATGAGAGTACCCCTGCCAACTCTCTTAGTACTCTTGGGTGTAACCTGTCAGGGCCTGGTGCCTATATAATTTCCAATGCCCTGAGGAGCCCCTCGACTTCAAGGGGGGTAACTCTGATCTGTGCCCCTAAGTCCCCAGACTCATCTAATCTCCTATATGGATATACTCCATCCTGCTTTGGGGAGAACACAGAAGCAAAATAGTCATTTAGCATCTGTGCCTGTTCCCTCATATCAGTCACTGGATCTCCTTCCTCCTTATTTAGTGGTCCCACCACTTGCCTCCCCTTCCTTTTCCTAATTATATGCTGAAAGAAGCCCTTTTTGTTGCTCTTGATATTCTTGGCAAGTCTCAGCTCATAATCAGCCTTAGCCTTGCAAAGAATCCTTCTGCAACGAGCCTCCTCCTCCCGGTAGACCCTTTGGTCTATTTTCCCCAGTATCCATTTCCTACAGAGGCTCCTCTTTCGTCTAATCCCTCTAACCACCTCCTTTCGCATCCATGGCAGCACTCTCCTCCGCCTCCCCACCTTACTGACTAGAGGTATCGTCAAGGCTTGCACCTCCAAAACCTCCCTTTTGAGTGCCATCCACCCCTCCTCAACTCGCTTACCTTCCAGTAACCTATCCCAGGAGACTTTCCCCAGTCTGGCCTTCAGTTGGCCAAAGTTGGCCCTCTTGAAGTTCCGGCTTCTAGTGCTCACCCTGCTGCACGGCCCCAGTCCCCTGATCTCAAAGCAAAGCATGGAGTGATCACTCGCATCTAGAGCTCTCCTAATCTGTACTTCATCTATCAGCTCCTCCCTATTGGTCAAGACCAAGTCAAGGATGTTTCCCTCACTCGTCGCCTCTCGGACCCTCTGTGTGAAAAACCCACCCTGTAGAGCTTCTAGGAAGCGACGTGACCTGGCTGTCACCACTGAGTGAGTCTCCCAAGTAATATCCAGGAGATTGAAATCTCCCATGTGTCTCTCCCCCGAGATATCCTTAGAATCTGGCCTGTCAGGACATCATCCAGGGTTTCAAGTTGACCAGGAGGGCGATAACTTACCCCCACTGTCAGGTCTCTTTCCCTGTCAAAACTCCTAAGTTTCACTCAGACTGCCTCTACCAAATCCCCATCTGTGCTGCATTCTATCTCACTCCATCCTATCCCTTCCCTGATGTATAACGCCACGCCCCCACCTCTCTTTCCCTTCCTGTCCTTTCCAAACAGGTGATACCCTTCTATGTTCACATTCCAGAGTTGCCTTTCATCCCACCATGTTTCTGTCATTCCCATCAGATTGTATCCTCCTATTCCCAGGAGAGCTTCAAGCTCTTCCTGCTTATTACCCATGCTCCTAGCATTGGTGTACATGCACCTCAACTCCTTCCCACCGTTTCCTTTCCTTGGAGTGCCCAACATCCTCCTTCCCCCCATCCTCCCTGTTACCTGGCCCCTCTCCATAGAAGTCCTGTCAGTCCCTGCAGTATCTCTAAAGCCCTGCTCCCAGGGCCCCGATCCTCCCCTCACACTTGTCCAGTGCAGACACGTTACTGGGGGGCCTGATCCCACTCCCCACTGGCTCAGTTTAAAGTCTTCCGGATGAAGCTCGCTAGACCTTTTCCCCATCCTCGTGAGGTGTAACCCGTCCCTTGCCAGAAGTCCATTGGCAAGAAAACAAGTGCCGTGGTTGAGGAACCCAAAGCGTTCCTTCTGACACCACACCCTAAGCCAGTCGTTCACCTCGGAGACCCTCCTGTCCCTGCCTGGCCCAAATCCCCAGACAGGTAAGATTGACGAGAAGGCCACTTGGTCCTTCTGCTCCCTGAGTTTCTTCCCCAAGGCCTCAAAGTCCCTGGTGATCCCGACCACACCCTGCCTGGCCACGTCGTTTGTGCTGACATGGATCACCATATGGATTGAAAGATAGCATTGGAACAAGACACTGCCCCATATCTCTCTGACTTTTCTTCTGCCTAGCTCTACAGTTTAATAAGAATTAATTTTCTGAAATTAATTTTATGCAGCATTTAAATAAGTGGAACCCTGAATAAGGCAGCCTTTGACTTAATTATTCTAAATCATTCCATAACTTTTATGTAACATAATAAATGTGGACTTATTTGCTTCTGGGAAAACAGTTAAATTTTGCATGCAGTCAAAACCAACCAAAGTACAAAGTAATTAAAGCTTTCACTATTTTCTGATAAGCAAAAGCATGACACAGTAATTAAGCCCTCAAAAAAAGTTTATGGTAATACAGAATTTTAAAACTATATTAAGATGTGAACGACTGTTATATTTTGGAACATTGGGCCTATATGTATAATATACTATTTTAATGTGTCCTTAAATGTGTTTAAATTTTAAACCAGAATATGTAGGTTTTTTGAGCCTCATGAAGTAAAGTCTGAGAATATACCTGGTTAAGTACGAATTGTATATTTTTGCAGGTAATGTGATGGAAAGATACATCTGTTCTCTCCTTCTATTTTTTCTTCAATCTATTCAGGGTTAATTCTGTGACCTAAGTAAGGATCACTGTAATGTGCAGAACCCTAACCCTACCCTTCTGAACTCTCAGGAAATAAATATATGACAAAATCTATTCCTTTGCCCAGGATTCCTGAGGCAAAAGGAAGCAGAATCAAATGAAAGGGAATATACTGTGGAAACAGTGCTGGGTTGTTTGCCATGTCATGTAAACCAGCCCGTGACTTTTTTTTTTTTTTTTGGCCATTGTGTTGTTCAAATCCAAAACTTGTATCTTACATAGTAATTGAGTTCTTTAGAAACCATCATAGCAAACAAAACTTTGTTTTATGGTTTCCTTGTACAGTCATGGCTTGTCATGCTGTATGCACCCAGGTTCATGGTTTCTAAGGCATTCAAGTACCACAAAGCTTCTTGGAAATAGCTGCAAATCAGGACCCATTCCAACCATCCAGCTTCTATGTACACACCAATGAGAATAAGGCTGATAATGTGGCAGGGATTGATATAATTGGATTTTGGGCAAGGTGGCGGAAAGGATATGTGCCAACAGTGGGCAGACTGAATGGTTAGAATGGTGACCATGAGAACTACAAAGGGGTGCTTGCCATGTCATGTGAATTTAGCCCATGCTTACTCTAGCAGCAGAAGAGAGTATGCCTACCCGGATTGTCTCATTCAGTTATCCAGGTAATACAGTTCCTTTGGACTGGCCTTCCCTCTATCAAAGTAGGAAAGTATTCTGTGTTCAGTTTATAGAATGGACTCCTCCTGAAACCTTCTTTTCCCACCAAAGGAAAGTAAGAAGAGATGGTAATGAATGCCATGCCTTCATTGTTAGGATTTTTGTGGGAAGTGGAATTAATGAAAGAAGTAGGAATATTCATAGATTTGAAACTAGAAGTGTGTGTGTATGTAATTAAATCCTCTGAAAAGTTTCCATCTGATGAGCCGAAGAACAAAAAATCTCTGAGCTAAGTTTACCAGAATTATTTTCTGTGATTGTATTCTAGTTTTAATTAGATTCTTAGCATATTCAAGTGATGCTCTTTAAGACAGATCATGGCAGCAGAAAAAGAAAATCAGAGCTCAACAGTGAATACAGCTATTATTCTTTGGCAGTAGGCTTTTCCTTTCTTCTCTCCCTTTCTCTCCTTAGCAGCAATAAAGAGAAGAGTGTGTGCATTTTGATGGTGATGGGGTACTCTCTAAGTGACACAGTTGCTTAGGATTTAGGATGAAGATATAAATTTACATAATGCCAGAGTTTTGCAGCAAGTGTAGGCAGCAGGATAAAACATTTCTGAAACTAAAAAGCTACCCCAAAATAGAAGCCTTTCTACTGTGCTCAAACTTTTGAAGAGCACTCCATGGCTACATTAGAATGGAAATTCAGCAAGCAGTGCATTTACATCAAATTTGCACATTCTTTGCCTTATCCAATGACACACCTCCTACCAGCAAGTACTGTGCCTTGGCAAGCATTCCCCATGTCACCCCTATTTTGCAATTCCACGTGGGAAGAAACAAAACAAAATAAGAAGGTTGTCCATTTCCTTGGCAAAGCATGTGAGGCTCATGCTGTAAGTCAGAATTTATGTAGGTCTAATTAAGATCCACTGGCCAGGATATGTCAGAGTAGTTTCATGGTGTGGTTTCTTGAACAGTAATCATCTGTCCTGCATGGCAAAACACCTTGGCAACTGTGGCAGTTTCTAACTGGACAGGAAGCGACAATTCTATTTCACTGTTGACAACATCCAAGCACAAATTAATTTTATCCCATTTCCACTTTGTTTTGTTACTATTTTTAGTGCTGTGCCAAAAAATCTCAGGTTAATAGGAAAGAGATTAAGTCTGGAAAGAAATGTAAGACACAATCCTATTGGACTTTATGACCATCCGAGGGCCCATATGATTATTCAGATTCCCAACTCCAAATTCAGAGACTATGCCCCAACCTTGAAAGCAGGGAATCTGCTCTCTATCCCCATGCCTTCCTCTTCATATCCAGCATAGAAATAACTGCACCAGCATAGAAATAACTGCACCAGGAATGTGACCTGAAGATGGGTAAAATGGAATGGAAAGGGAAGAATACTGGGGGGATCAGGTTATGCAAGGTACCGGAAGCACTGAAGCTCCCTTTTTCCCTTTCCGTATCATCCAAGGCAGGTGGGCAAATAATTCCATCCAGTGAAAAGACATAGTGGGAAGACAGGCAGGAGAGGTACCCTCTGACTTGGCCTATTGGCATCCTGATAGTATTCCATTCTCAAAGAAGACATTTGGAGAAATTCTATCAGGGTGGATTCAGGATTTTTATGCTTGCCATTATGCTTGCAGTAGCTAAGGACTGCATGAGAGTGTCCTGTCTTTCATTACATAGTCAGTTTTCTGGATTTGTACTGGGGACAAGTTCTATCAATCCTCAGAAATGTAACATCTGGACTACCCCAGAGAGAAGGCTGAACCCCAAAGAAATGAAACTGAAACAGCATTTCTCTGTTGTTTGTTGTGTTTTGTGTCCAGAAAAGTCCTAAAATTATCCTCTCCCCATCTTACCCTGCTGCCTGGTGGAACTAAAATGCCACTTTGTAGAATTTTCTTACATGTTCTTCCTCATTTTTGGAGAGTTTTACTTTTCCCTCATCTGATCCCTACCTTCACAATACCCTGGGGCAATGCTAGGAATGCATTATTGGGGAATGTGGAACATGGGGCCAGGCTGCTGACACAGTTACTGCTGCTGCAAGTTGCAGTAGAGTGTGGAAGCAGAAGTAGAAGTAGCAGCATCCATGCCACAACCAGCCATGATGAACCCTACCCGTGAAACATTGTTCGAAGAATTTCTTCTCCCACTAGAGAAATTCGTGACATTCCCACCCCCACTCCCCACCTCTCCACTCCAGTCACGCTATCCACAAATAGAGTCTGGAACTGTAAGACTTGCCAAAATGTAATTTGTGCACAGCTCTGATTTGCAGCTTATTTATTTACTTATTAAAACATTTCTATGCCGCCCCATCGCAATAAATCCTCGGGGCGGCTTACAACAGTTGGGGCTACTGCAACTGTTGAATCTGGCATGCTGAGATTTTTAGTTGTCCCCTCCTTCATTATTATATTTGCATCCTTTTTTTTTCCTCTTGAGCAAGAAGATTGTATCAGGAAGGGAGGATACTCATCAGGATCCAAGGTGCATTCTTGGATATCTGCAAAGTGGCTTGGCTCAATAAGATAGCAATGTATTTTTTTAAAAACATTATGATTATTTTGCATGCCCAAGCAACAACTATAGCAGGGTTGCTGCTATAAGAGGCACATTAACAAGCCCAAAGTGCAGTGCCTTTGGCATGCCGTGCTACCTGTAAGGGTCTATTTAAATGTTTATAGCAATCATCACTCAGTATGTCAATGAGTGGGCAAATGTCGCGGTGCTTCTGCTGAATAATCACATGGGGTGAAACACAGAGGACAACTGTTCCCTTTGCTTTCCCTAAATGAGACACCTGCTCTGGCTTATTACCACCACCTGAGTCAGGAAACAGGCATGTCCTTTCTGAACAACAGAAGCATCTTCTATCTGAGAAGTCTCCAGGTTCTCATTAAGACTGCCAATTGGTCCATTATTCTCACTATACAGGCTTGCTTATTAGTTTGCAACCACCTTTTTCAGGTGCCTGTGAAGAAGGTTTTCTCAATAAGTTCTGAGAGAACAACTTAAATGCTTGACAACCTGAAGAAAAGTAATCTGTAATCCTTCTTTTACCCCTTTTAACTTTGGAAAGCACTATATTATATAAGGAAACCTACCCATATTCTTCCATGCTGCTTCAATGTCATGGAATGCATTTCTGCAACACAAGAGAACTTGGCAGTATTACAGTCCATGTGGTGAATTTGCATTATTGAGACAATCATCTTCTTGATAGGCATGAGTAAATATGAGGGGCATGATTTTACAAGACACATCTCTGTCGTCTGCTTTAGTGCATGCTTTTTTCCTGAAATACCCTAACCCTAAGTACCCCTGTTTTCAAGGCTCAATGATACCAATTCTCTGGTTCGTCATCTAGTACCTGGTGTTCACAGGATTAGTCTTAAGCGCCTTGGCTGGTGGAACGCTTCAGCAGTAAGGCCTCCAACAAGAATTTCTCCTATGTGGTTATGTGTTCTGACACATAAGTGGGGTCAACGGCATCTCTATTGCGTTAAGTCCAGTTTTTTTTTTAAATTGCTCTGTAGGTAGACCTTTGTTTCAAGGAATCATTTCAGCACTAGATAGAACAATCCGTTGGTAAAATAGAATCGGAAGCAAGGCTGGAAAAGTGTAAATGGCATCTTTTTCTGCAGCTCAGTTTTCTTGCAAATACTATACCAAAGATGATCCCTGTATTTGAAGAACTTGAAACTAGTGTCAAAATGCTTAATGCCTTTCAGCACAACCACCAATTTATTTTCAGGGGTTGCATTCCAGTGGAGCTCAGAGCCAAAGGCAAAAAAGGAGTATGAGCAGAACACCAAAAAATGGAATTATATTTTAACTGAAATCCGTTTCTGCCACAAATGCCTTGCACAAAGTATTTCAGTCTTGTAGAATGAATCCAGGAGATCACCGATCACTTGCTGGTTAGTGGTGTGGGAGGATAAACCACTTGCTGATGTGTGGAAAGCATTTTCCAAAATCTGTCTCGATGATTATTCTGACCAGAATTCATGGAAAATTGAAGACTTGCTCCTTTGCTTTGCAGATGAAAATCCATGGGTATTTCCGGCTTCTTAGCTGTATGTCTCTTTGAAAACTGAGCTGGCATCTTCCATTGATTGTACATTTTCAAAAAGTACATTGTTTTCCCAAATACACACACTCTCTTTTTTTTTCGGGGGCGGGGATGTAAATCACACTTCAAGCTCAAAAATATTTGGACTTTGATAGCAAATTGTATTTGAATCTGTGGTTGGTGCAGAACATGGAACTGAGTAAATATTGATAAAAATGAACTGAACCGAAATTCTCATACACCCCTAATCATTAAGCAACAGAAATAAATAATACAAATTCATCTTGGCTTATACAATGGACAGTATTGACCATGTGGCCTGCAATGTGTTAATGCACCATGCAGTTGTTGGAAGACCAGAAACCGGCATGATGGTTAGTGATTGGAAATGAGATTGATGATGATGATTTATTTTATTTCTATACCATCAGATACCCGAAGTACTTGTGATAGTTTACAACAACACATACAATGTGAGAAGAGTTCAGTACTTCTGACAAATTGTGCTTTACATGAAATTTAAGAGAGCCAATGTGGCGTAATGGTTAAGAGCATGGGACTGGGACTCAGACGATCTGGGTGATGGTCCCCGCTCAGCCATGGAGCCAACTGGGTGACTCTGGGCCAGTCACAGACTCTCAGCCCAACCTACCTCACAGGGTTGTTGTTGTGGGGATAAGATGGAGGAGGAGAATGATGTAAGCTGCCTTGAGCCCTTTGTAGGAAAAAGGCAGGATATAAATCGGAAAATAAATAAATAAAGTTGGAGGTAAATGTAAATCAAGGAAGGAAAAGATTGGCCCAGAAGCCACATACACCTCCCTACACCCCCTGCCCCTAAGTAAGAAGCATTCATAAGGACTACAGGAACTCAAAATTGTCATCTTAATATATTTATTTACAGTATTTATATACTCTTTTATAAAGAGTTTTTGGAGTGGTGAACAAAGGATAACAGGAGCAAAATAGAATTATTATATGATCAAAGTAAATGCTGTGTAAATTGCTCATAATTACTGTGGGCTTCTCAAGTTGGGGAAACAAAACAATGCTGAAATCCAGAAACAGGGACTTCCAATGTGAGTGAACCACCACTACAAAAGCTGTGCTCTGGATGGATACCAACAAAGCTATAAGGTGATATGGAACCAACAGGAGAACATCTGATGACCTCAGAGACCAGACAGGTTGAAAAATGGTTTGCAAATTAATTTTGATAACTTTCACAGTGACTAGCTACAATGGGCATCATTTTTTAATGTTTTGTTTAACTCAGGCATGAAGGAGTATGCCTACAGGAGTCCTGTAGTTGCAGACTTCTCCTCTAGAACTTGTACTTATCAACTTGGTCTACTACATGGAGGATCTCCAGTCTTCATGATATAATGCAACAGTCTACAAATCATTCCTAATTTGTAGAAATTTTGCTTCTTTGAATGGCAATGCTATTTTATTTCCTTTAAAGTTTGTTAAGGACACAATTCTATTCCTTCCAAATCTTGTCTGGGAGGCCATAGGATTATTCGCATTCCTGTCTCTAAGGACCTATGCTCTCAGGCCTGAGGCATTGCGAGCTAAGCCCCCAGCCCACTTCAGCTCACCATGCTGCCTGACTGCCCTCCCCCTGTCACTTTCGGGTCCCAGAGAGTAGAAACATAGAAACAGAGCAAGTCAGAAGGGGTCTCCCAGGCCATCTAGTCTGACCCAGGCTCCAACCAGCTCCGCTCACAACATGCCCACCATGTGCATGTCCAGTCTATCTTTGAACACCCTCACCAATGGGGCCTCAACGACCACCCTTGGAAGCCCATTCCACACCCTCAGGGTCCTGACTGTCAGGAAGAACTTCCTGTCATCTAAATGGAACCTTGGATCCCTGAGCTTTGCTCCGTTGGAGCACGTTCTGCCTTCCTCTGCAGGGGAGAACAGGTCTCTACCCATCTCCATGTGACATCCCCTCACATACCTGTATGTTGCCAACATATCCCCTCTGAGTCTCCTCTTCTCCAGGCTGAAGAGACCCAGTTCCTTCAATCTACAAGAAGTGGTGTGTCAAGGAACAGAAAGGGAAGGAGGCGGAGGGCAAGAGCTTATGCCAACTCCAAGCCTTTTCCTTCCCCAACATTGGCATTGTCTCTTGACAGCCAAAAACAACCATCTGGATGACTGGCACTGTGCAAGGCATGCTAGCACTGCAGAGTGCCACCACCATGCCTAATTCCATGTGTAAGAGTTTGGAGGCTTCTGCACAGTCACGGCACTGAACTACGCCCCAAATGTTTTCACCTGGTTAGAAACCTCAACATTTGTCTTAAATTTTCACTTTGGGTAAAATTTAGTGGCTCGTCCAATTTCAAGCTGTGGTGCCCCCTGGAAATGAGAAGGTAACTACTTAAAATCTCTTCAAGCATGTTGTCCTTTGAGACATTAAACCTTTTATCTCCATGTTAGCATCTACTTTGATTACTTGGGGAGTTTGAAGCCGTCTCGTACTCGTATTACATTTTCCTCTTGGAAAGAAAAATTAAAAGTGAGTCTGAAATTTATTAAAGGGAGGGGAGATGACAACAGAGTCCCTTGCAGTGTCATTATGTTTATATTATTTTTGCATTCTCATTACAATCACTGTCAAAATAATAGGTTTGCATTTGTATTATGCTCTTATTACAACCTTGAATGAGGCATCAGAATTTTAATGTCTCATATATTCAAAGAATTAGAGCGGTACGTGGCATCATTTTGACCTTTTCAATATTCTGTAAATGGATGCCATTCTTTCCCTCACCCTGCCCCACTTCCATGCTTGCATCTCCTCATTTCTGAGCTTTTCTTCTTTGTTAATTGGTGGGCAACAGAAAACATCCAGCCAATTAAAACACTGTATTTCATAAAGGTCAAAATGGAATGTTTCAGTCGGTGAGGAAGCTTGGCAACCCAAAAATGCTGCTATAGTTTATGAACATTTGTCACAATAATAAAGTGATATTGATGCCATAATTTTAGCATGCAATGCAAAATGCACACTGTGATAGATAATATAAATGATCTTCGGGGTTTTTTTTTTTCTTTTTTCATTTTTATTACACTCTTTAGTGTGCCTGGATTGGATGGCAATGAAATTAAAGACAATATACATACATACATACATACATACATACATATATATATATATGATTAACCTTAAAAATAGGTGTGCATGTAAGCTCTTACTACTTTTTTGTAAATGTTTTGTACTCTAGATATTCAGCTTAGAAATTGATAAAAGATTTGAAAGGCTCAGTGGTCTGAATCTGAATCTCCATGAAAATATTCTTCAGTAGACCTGCTGGGCGCTTGACAGTTCTTGCTACCCTCATTTTTCAGCAACACAAACAGACGTTTTACTGAGTATTTCACACATGATTTTTCATGCCCAGGAGACCTGCAGACAGCTTTGTAGAATCATAGAATAGGAGATCTGGAAGGGACCATGAAGGCCATCGGGTCTAACCCCCTCCTGTTACAGGTCACCAAGTTACACCATCCCACTCAGATGGCTATCCAGTTCCTTTTTGAATGTCTCCAGTGTGAGAGAGCCCACCACCTCTCTAGGCAACTGGTTCCATTTTCATATTGCTGTGACAGTGAGAAAGCTTTTCCTGATATCAAGCCTGAATCTGGGTTGTTGAGCTTGAATTGATCATTCCGTGTCCTACAATCTGGTATCAGCAAGAAGAGATTTTGAGCTTCCTCTTTGTGACAGTGTTTGAGGTACTTATAGAGGAATATCATGTTCCCACTCAAGTCTTCTATTCTCAAGAATGAACATGCCTGGATCCCTCAGTCTCTCCTCATAGGCCAGTGCTCCCAAACCCTGGACCATTTTTGTTGTCTTCTGATGGACCCTTTCTAATTTACCTGCATCATTCTTAAATCTTGGTGTCCAGAACAGGACACAGTATTCCAGATGCAGTCTGACTAGAGAGGAGTCTAGAAGAACTACTACTTCTCATGACTGTGTTCACAATTACTCCAAGATTTTTTTCTTTTTCAGTTCTGTTGAGTCACATATTCCCCATCTTATATCGATGCCTTTGGTTTCTTTTTCCTAGGAGAAGGACGTGGCACTTGTACTTACTGATTCTCATTCGGTTGCTTTCAGCCCAGTGCTCAAGTTTATCAAAATTGCCCTGGATATTCATTTTGTCTTCTAGGGTATTCAGTATTCAACCCAGTTTTGTATCACCTGCAAATTTGATTATCTTTCCTTGTACCTCCTCATTTAAATCATTAATAAAGATGTTGAAGAGCACTGGGCCCAGCACTGGACCCTGTGGCACCACACTAGTTCCTCCATCCAATTTAACTCCTAAACTACACATTTTCAGTGTAGTTTCAGATGCTGAAGATTTTATTTATTTATCATATGGCACATTGACATCATAGTTCAATTTAAAAAAACAGACATAAAAACATAACATATAAAACATAAGATCCAAAATGTTATAAAAGTATATCTAAATTGCAGATATAACTATTGCTTCATTCATCACAACCCGCAAATCAGCAAATTTATAAGCCTCATTTTGACACTCTGCCGCTACTCAGTGATGGCATTTTGCCATTTATGGATGGGATCTGCACGTCTACCATGGGTTTTGCCCATATCACACAGAGTGGGTCAAATCTGGTTGTTTTTCCAAGAAGCAGGACAGACTTTGATACTGTGGGGGGAGGGGGGCATTTTTCCATCCAGTGTGAATATTAAAAGCATCTTCTACAAGTGCCTTAGAAATAGTAATAGGCGGACGTCTGTAACTCAATCTGTTTCACTCTAGAAAATGGTATCACTCAATATTGGCAACTGGGAGTCATCAGTGATCTTCAAATATTCTCAGGAGGACATTTTTTCATCTTATTTCAGGAGGTCGTATATGACTCAGAGCAGGCAGCCAATATGTGGGAGTGGATCAAATCATCCCACTGACAGTACGCATTGACTTGTGTATGGGCTATTCAGCCATCCTGGGGCACAATCCTCAGCTGCTGAATAAAGCAAGCTAAGTGCGGACATCTGCAGCATGCCCATTGCTGAACCTCATCTGATGTTTCAGTTTGTGCAAACCTGCCTTATCAAGGCAGCTTCCTCCTCCTCCATGCTGCTGAGAGTCTGTGACTGGTCAGTTGGCTCCATTGATACATCTCTGAGTGATGCTCTTAACCACTGATTTCCTCTTCTGCTGAAGATAGGATGGTTGCTCTTGATACATCTATGAATGAACTTGTGATGTGCATGTCCAACTGTCTTTTACTGTGTGGTTTTGCATCTTGAGATCCTTAGATGGGGCAACTTGCATATCCCTCTCTGAAATGGTAATGTGTGACCCGTTTGACTGTTCTATCAAACTGTTGAAAGTGGCTCAAAAAACTGTTAACCATATACAACGTGGTTTCCTCTATCATGTCTAATATTAAAGGAGGAAAATGCATCATTCTTGGAGTATACTCAGAACCTCAATATCAATATAACCATCTTAGGCACCTCAAGAATTCCTAAATGCAAGGGATGGTTTTTGCTTAAGTCCCCTTTGCTTTTATGTGAGCCTAATTAAGGGAAAAGAATGATTGACATGTAGACATCTAGCTGGGATCTGACACACAAGATCCAAATAGAAAAAACTGAATGGCAAATAATAGCTTTTGTGAGATGGGAATGCTTAATTGCTGTCATTCTTGCTTCAGGTATCCCAAAAAGAAAACACTCCCTGTTTTTGGCTTCCAGTGTCCAGAATCCAACTGTCAAATTTCAATTTCATCACTTAGAAAGAAGCAGGAAGAAGATATAATGTCAAAGAATGTCACTTGTTCCAAGAAAGCTTGCCAACTTTTTTTCAGAGGGGACAGATTTCCTGCCTTACCTATTCATTACATGGACGAATCAGGAAAATTATGGATGAGGAACACAGTTAAACATCAATACCTGTATGCCATTTGCGGTCAACATTTGTGTATGTGTACATTACTGAAAAGTGTGCACAAGAATGTGGATATTAAGGAGATAAGCATGCAAGAACACTGTCTCTAATTTTCTAAGGGGAAATTGCCTGCAAAAGGTAATTGAAAAATGTGTACATTTTTCATAAATGTAGGTGGAAATTTATGCATAGATTTTATAAAACAGTAACAGTAGATGTAAAAAGAGGGCAGAACAAAGCTAAATTAGACTGAAATGAGGAAATGAGCAACAATGAATATTACTGATTCATCCACCACTAGTTAACTTAAATCTGCAACAAGATGTCTCAAATTTCTACTCTTACATACTATTCTAGTCCAAAAAAAATAGACCCAGTATTAAGTTTTTCTTCAGGGCAATCTAAGTTTGTGGAATTGATGAATTGATTGATTCTCTTGGACAGTAGGTATTATAAACACCATAAAACATTATGGGATTTATGCAATCAAACAAGAAAGTACTCATGGACATTTTATACACTGCGGAAAGAACAACATACAGTATGTCTGAAAATCAGGAGAGGTGTCATGGCTGACTCATAAGTAGCGAACCAGTTTGGAGCAAAGAATATTCCTGTCTTGGAAAGCTCAGTGACCAGCCTGGGTAGGTGAGGCCAGGGCAGAGCCTGAGAACACTTCACTCCACACACTGGGCAAATGCACACAGCACCAACACTTTCTGGTACTCATCCAAGTTCTTCCTTACAACATATAAACAGTGTACATAGAATACAAAAAAACAGGAAACCCTTCTGATTATTCACTACATATCTGGTTATGAATACTTTTTAAAAACCTGCTTAAATTGGCTCCTTTTATTTTAAAGAGCAAGCAGCTTTGGGACATTGATTTGCCTCTTCCTTAGTTTCCCTTTGCTGCTGGGAGTGATCTTTACTGCAAAAAAAAAAAAAAGGGGGGGGGAGGCTTTGGGACTGTGTGTGTGTGTGTGTGTGTGTGGAAGAAGGTTAATAGCAGCCAGGGAGAAGATTACTTTGAGCCAGAAATTCTCATGACTGCTGCTACTTTTTCTCCCAAATGAAAGCGAATTAATGATTTTGGCCCCTAAATCATACATAAACAGCATGCAGCTTTATCCTCAAATGATCACACTAGTTCAGAGTCAATGTTCTGGGGTTAATGGACAATCACTAAAAGGTATACACATAGTTCTGCAGTGAAATGATGCTATGTAGGTCCTTTAGATATTTACCACATTTCCACAAAGATAAAGTTAACATTCAGTCTCTTATCCTTACCATAACCTGGAAAGACTTCTTTGTAAGTGGCGCCTCATGTGTAAGACAAATTCTTGGGTGTAGGGAATTGAGAATTATTTGAAACCACTCTTAAACCTTACAAAGTGATTACATTATGCATGATTGAATGTGTGTGTTCTCTATCAACTTTGTCAAATGGTTATGAACTTAATATTTATTTATTTAATTTAATTCCAGCTGTGAGAGACTGTCCATTTGATCTCATTCAGTCTATTTGTGGACAGAATCAGAAATAGAGACATGGAACTGAGTAGGTTCAATCATAGTTCCAACTGCTTAAATTCAATTCACAATATTCAAGTTCTGCATAGGTGACTATGTAGGAAACTAACTCACTGGGTCCTACAGTTTCCTGGCTTGCTAGGTTTTCACGGCCCTGCACCTGTCTAAGGAGAGGCACTGTAATTGTTTTCCTTTACTAAAGCTAGTCCTGCTTGGGTCACTCCTTTGCAGAGCTCCAGAATGAGACATTTTAGTCTCAAACATTATCTGTACTATGGAACCTACAGTCCTGAGTCTCAAGCCTTAGAAATCACCTTTACTGAAATGTTGTCCCAGTTACTCACTTAGCATGGTACCTACCTGATAAATCCACACACATTCCTATCTAATGTCCCTGGGTTAACCAAGGAAGCTTTCGCTCAAACACTACACATGTACAGTCCTCCTTCATGGCCAATTCAGTGGTAGGTTTAAAATGCCTACTCAGCACCCAAAGACAACCAACAAAGCTGACTCTAGGAGAAAGTGTTGGAAATTAAAAAAAAAAAAGACTGAAATCAATTGTTTGGGGTATGATTGTTGCTATGATGCCTTGATATGTATCCATGTGTTCTATTGCTCTTGTGCCGTGAGCTGTTTTGGCTCTTTGTCTGATGTGTCTAAATCGTCATGGCCTTGGAAAGTGTGCCAAGAATAACTTTCATTCCCAACACATTTAGATGCTCACCTAATTTTGCACAGTCAACAGATCAATTTTTGTGGCAACACATGATCCAAAGCAAGCAAATCCAGGAACTACACAGGGCACTATGCAAGCTGTAGGAAGTACCCTGAGTGCAGCACACAGTCCACAGGTCACCAGTTGTATACTAAGGATGTACAAGAAATTTGGTTCAGGTCAGTGTTGATCAGTATTTACCCAGTTACACCTGGGCTAAACATCACCATTTGTGGACCAAAAATAGAAAAAACTATTTAAATTGAAATACGTGCATGAAAATGTGTACTTTTGAAAGCACAGAAATACAATTGATGGGACAAGAATGCTTATATTCCAAAGATGTGTACAACTGCTCTGTATATTTAGAAAAAATTCAAGGAAATTTTACTGGATTTTCACAAGAAAATAGCAATAGCATTATTATGGTTATAAGATTTCTAATTATTAATACAAATTATACTAAAATTATAGTATATAGTAGAAGTAGGGATAAGATGGAGGAGGAGACTGATGTAAGCTGCCTTGAGCCCTTTGTAGGAAAAAGGCAGGATATAAATTGAAAAATAAATAAAAATAAATAAATAGTGATAATAATAGCTTAAAATCTTGAACTTGGAATGAACTTGGATTCAGAGAAATTTGTCCAGCTGGCTTGTACATTACTATTTCTTGTACATTTTAAGACCTGAATAGAAGAATTCTGCCTCGTGTGTCTTCTATTCACTGGTGCTAAGAAGGATCGAGGGCTGAGCAGCAAGCTAAATTTCATATACAGGCTTGAATTAACAAAAGGATTCATTGGCTGCACACTACTAGACAACATGTATGGGAATGCTGTTATAATTGAACACATGTACATGGTTGTGCTTTATTACTATGAAATTGATTTTCTGTTCTCCAACTGCAGGAAGGCCCAAGGCAGAGAAGTGCGCTTAGGGAGGTACAAGTTATCTGAATGTGGAATAGACTATGTGGAAGATAAGAAAAGTATAAGGCATAGTAAAAACAAGATTGGAGAGACTTGGAATGACCCAAAAAGAGATAAGATAAAGCTGGCAGATGGTGAGAATGGGGGTATGTAAGCAAACGAAAGATAGCAATGGAACCTGAAACATGTGTGAAGATGCATTATGGAGCATAACCATATTTGTGGAATCTACGTATGAAAGTCAAAGTTTCTGTGTGTTGATGACTATGGAATCCTGTGAGCCACTGCCCTAAACTGAAGAGGAATCTCATACTCAAGGGAGTTTCCAGCTGCCTGAGATATTCCCATAGAAGCATAGCATTACCATACACTTCCCCTGAAGTTTCAGGCTTAGGAGTGGCCATGAGTGTGTTTGCATAGCTAAGTGGCTACAGTACACCCATTCCCAGAGATGTCTGATCTGGTCCTGCATACCTTGGTCACAGCCTATGAGGAGCTACCTTCAAAACTATTCAGAAATGTCAGCTGTTGCAGAATGCTGTGGCCAGAATGTTGACCAGGGCTCGTCATCAGCTGCACATTACTCCTTTGTTGCAGCAACTTTGCTGGCTATGATTCTGTTTACAGTGTGATGGTTATGATCTGTACAGCCTTGTACAGCTTGGGACCAGGCCATCTGAAGGACAGGAAGGACCTGTGTTACTCACCACCCCTTCAGAAGCATGTTTGGTGCTGATGTGAGAAAGGCTGCCCTCAGTCTGTGGGGCTTGTCAGGGAATCTCGGTAAGCAGAACCAGACGAATATATGCTTGGATCTACATGGAAGACGCTATGCTCATACCTCAGCAGTTTATTGGCAGGACACCCCAGGAATCCCCCTCTGACAGAGAAAAAACAACACTGTCAGGTAGCCATTATACCAAACTGGCTACAGGCCTCCAAAGCACAGACATAGTTTTTTCTAAGTTGTGGGTAATGTACACAGTTCAAGGCAGTGATGCGATTCTGAATGAATAAGGCACAGGCAATGGGGAATAATACAGAAACATTGGGAAAACATTGGGAAGATCATGACCCATTGAAAGCTTGAGTAACAGATAAAAAATAAAACAATCAGGAGTTAACAGAAGTCTAACAGGTTTAAAATGTTGTGGTTTTTGCCATCAGAGATACAGAATTACTTAAGACAAAGCATGAGTTGGCTAGGTATTTTTATATTGCAAATGAAGAGCAGCTGCTGATCGGGCTGGCAACATCATTTGCAACACAATGAGACAAGTGCCAAGTCCTTCACCTAGGAAAAAGAAACCAAGTGCATTGATACAAAGTGGGCAATATGTGGCTCAACTGAACTGAATAAGGAAAAGATCTCGAAGTAATTGTGGACAACAGGCTAAATATGAGCCAACAATGCGATGCAGTTGCCAAAAGGGCAAATACAATTTTGGGATACATTAATAGAAGTACTACTTCCAAATCACGAGAAGTAGTAGTTCCCCTGTACTCCTCACTACTCAGACCCTATCAGCATTATTCTGTACATTTCTGAAAACTTGGAAAGGTTCCGCCAGAGGGCAACAAAAATGATCCAGGGTTTGGAAACATTGCCCTATGAGGAGAGATTGAGAGAACTGAGCATGTTAAGCCTTCAGAAGAGAAGACTGAGGGGGGACATGACATCTTTCTATAAGTACCTCCAAGGCTGTCACAAAGAGGGAGGTCAATATCTCTTCTCATACCAAAGTGTAGGTCATGGAATAATCAAGTGAAGTTGTGACAACCCAGATTCAGGCTAGATAGCAGGAGAAATTTTCTCACTGTCAGCAATACAACCTCTTCAGTGACCTAGAGACCATGGCCTAGAGAGGTCATGGTCTCACCCACAGTAGAGACATTCAAAAAGATATTGAGTGGGATGGTGTAAATTGATGTCCTGAGCAGCTGATTGGACCTAACTGCTTTCATAGCCTCTTCCAGCTCTACTATTCTATGATTCTATGCTATCTTGTTGTTGTTGTTGTTAATCGCGAAGTCGTGTCCGACCCATCACGACCCCATGGACAACATTCCTCCAGGCCCTCCTGTCCTCCACCATTCCCCGGAGTCCACTCAAGCTCACACCAACCGCCTCTGTGACTCCATCCAGCCACCTCATCCTCTGCTGTCCCCTTCTTTTGCCATCTATTGTCCAGGGAGTCCTTCCTTCTCATTAGGTGGCCAAAGTATTTGAGTTTCATTTTCACTATCTGGCCTTCTAAAGAGCAGTCAGGGTTGATCTCCTCCAGGACTGACTGATTTGATCGCCTTGCGGTCCAAGGGACTCGCAGGAGTCTCCTCCAGCACCACAACTCAAAGGCCTCAATTCTTTTGCGCTCGGTCTTCCTTATGGTCCAGCTTTCACAGCCATACATTGCAACTGGGAAAACCATCGCCTTGACTATACGCACTTTTGTTGGCAGGGTGATGTCTCTGCTTTTCAGTATGCTATCTAGATTTGCCATAGCTTTCCTCCCCAGGAGCAAGCGTCTTTTAATTTCTTGGCTGCAGTCCCTGTCTGCGGTGATCTTGGAGCCCAGGAAAATAAAATTTCTCACTAAATGCTTCCAAATTTGCAAAATTTGTTTTCACACTTTAGTCAATGGGAGCAAATACTTTTTCAAAAGTATTCACAGAAATGACCATTTTCCTCATTCTCAAATGTGCACTGTCCTTTTTGAATGAGCCCTAAAAAGATGGGAAATGAAAATGGAAACAAGGTGAAACAGACATGAAGCTGTATTTTGACAAGCTCAATATTATTGGTTCTTCTGTCCCTGTTTTCTACTCTGCACAGCAACTTCTTCCTAATCTGGCACAGTTCACTGGACTGCATCCCTTGTTCCCATTGAGGTTTCAGGGTTCTTTAAATTAAAACTGGCAACCCAAACTGCAAAAAGTAAGGTTGCTTTGGAAGAAAAAGGAGCAGGAGTAGGAGTTGCGATTGGTTACCAATATTCTGGGAAAATTGCCTAGGAAACATTTCCCCAAATACTTGCCTGGATGCTTTCCTACATGATTTCATAATTGAATGCAGCGTGACCAACTTAAAATGTATTATTTAATGGAGCATAAGTGAAGATTCTAAATGTAATTTTGAATGAAGTTATACTCTCTGTGTGTGTGTGCTTTTCAATGTGTTATACAAAGCAAAAAAGGTGCTAAAATGTTTTGTGTAACTCATAAAAATGTTATCAAAACATAACATTCTAAAGCCAGGTATGCAGTAGAAGACACGTGAATGCAATTCAATTTTTCAATGTACTATGGGCAGAGACATGGGAAATAACTGGATGGAATTGCCTTTATGACAAACCAGATCTTTTGATTCACCGGATGAATATGTTTTAAGTGAAATGACTCCATGTGTAAGCCTGCATCATATTCATTAACACTGGCATAGATAGATGCATTTATTATAATCATAGATCAGTACACAGAATCATAGAATACTAGAGCTGGGAGGGGCCATGAAGACCATCAGGTCCAATCTTTTTGATTTTCCTTCCTAGAGCTTCAAAGTCTGATGTTAATTCATCAAAGCTTCTCCTGGCAGTGTTGTTAGTTCCTACTTGGAAGAGAAGGAAGGAGTGTTTGTCAGTGGGTTGTATGAGTTGTGTGAACTTGTTGGATATATTTTATTCTTGGCCCCAGGGAGACAGTATACTCGGTGATTCTCTGGGTCATCATGACATACATATTTTTCCATCTTGTGCAACAGGGAATCTCCCACAATGATCACTTTTCTCCTTTTTTGTTGCAAAACTTTGTATTTTTTTCCTTTCTTGATTGGCTTTTTCTCTCTTTTTCAGAGTTACACAGTGTGTCATGTAATTCTTTCACAGGAAAACTTCCTCACTGTCAGAGCAATACAGCAGTGAAACCAGCTGCCTAGAGAACTCTGCCACAATGGAGACAATCAAAAAGAAACTGGACACCCATCAGAGCGGGATGGTGTAATGTGGTGTCCTGCAACAGCAGGGGGTTGGACCCGATGGCCTTCATGGCCCCTTCCAACTCTATCATTTTATGATTCTATGAAACACAGTGGGTTCCTCACACAACTCTTCTTCAAGTAACAAAGCAGTTTGAGAGTTCCACTGCTTCCCCTGATGCAGAGTGTCTTCTAGGTCTTCTGCATCAAATGGTCACTCTGTTCCAGGGAGTTTCCTTATTTTCCCTTTCCCCAGAGTTCTCTCCTTCTGCTTGTTGATGCACCAGAGCAAGTGAACAGGGAGGCCACTCACCATCACTTAATCAGTTAACCAGCTAATCAGGAACTTGTAAGCCATCCTGGGACATCTTGTAAAGGATGAGGTATAAAAATTGTTAATGAATAATAAACAAACTTTCTTTCAATTGTCTCTTCCTGAGCACACAGCCTCTGAGAAAACAAAAGACTGTTTGCTGGGCTAATGCAGGCACCTCTCCACTTTGCTTCTGCCTGCCTAAATCTCCTCTCCACTACAACTCCACCACCTCTTTGTTCTCCCTGTTTGCGTGCTGTGGTTGCTTGCTTCCTAGGAGCTTGGCTGCTTGTATCTCAGAGGCCCCAGATAAACTGTGAGAGCTTGGTCTAATCTCCTCTGTTAGGAGTTAGGGACCAGAAAGGATTATGAAGGATTAATTGTCTGTATTTACTGAGAGCTGGAAGCTGTTTTTATGTTAACTGAAACCTGCTGGGAGAAAATTGAAGTCACAATAAAAGCTATTCATCTGTGGCAGTTTCTCTGCCTGAAATACATGTGTCTGGGGTAAAAAAAGACCCCAGATGTGAATAATGCTAGTTTTGATTGACATGACATTGTAGTAAAGCTGACTGAGAAGCTATAAGGAAGATAAATATTCCTGTACTCCTTTTTTTAAGGAATGGAGTCTAAGTTCTTTCACAGTGGGTTCTCCACATGTCTCTTCCCCCAAGTAATTTAAAGCTGTTCAAGAGTTCCATTGTTTCCCAAAATCAGCAAAACCAATAAATAACCTGTTATCAAGGCTGTCTGATGAACGGCAACTTGGGCAGGAAGGAGTGTTTATTTTCTTTGATGGATGGATGAATTCTGAAATAACTATAATTGGCTCTGAGAAAGAAGTGAAGGTCTTACAGCAAGAATGCTGTCATTGCGAATGATTAATCTTTTGCAACAGAAGATACAAATTCTGGACTTTAAATGGCGTGGCAGGGGCGTTAAACAAAAGTAACGCCCCAAAAGTCTATGGAATGTGCTCCCCAGAGAGGTCTGCCTGGTGCCATAGTTTTTTTTTTTTTTTTGGTGCCAGGTGAAGACTTTTTCATTTAAATCATATTTTGATTGTTAATTTGTTTAATATTGTTAATAGATTGTATTTTTAATGGGTTTCGCCGAGATGCACCAGGGGGGGGGGTTGGTTTTTAAATGGAATTGTATGTTTTTAATTTTACTGTTGTAAGCCGCCCCGAGGCTTTATTGCGATGGGGCGGCATAAAAATGTTTTAATAAATAAGTAAGTAAGTATTTGTCTTAATATAAATGTCTATCGAGGTATGGAATGGCTATGATATGTGATTTTGAAGGTGGAAGTAGGTTTTAAGGGAAGAAGGATCCTTTTCCTCTTTTTCTTCTTCTCTTTCGCTTTCTTAGATTGTCTTAAAGCTTAAAGATGATTAAGAGCTAAATTGTATGACTCTCTGGTTTTTGGACTGTTGTTAAATAAGCTAGATAAGATGTTCTTAAAGATGATGAATGGCTGTGAGATATATGAACATGAATTTTCTTTGCTATTGTATTCTCTTGTTTAGTAGATATTAGACTGGAATACCTGTAAGCAAAAAATGTATCTGATTTTTCACACAGAGGGAAACATCCGTGACTTGGTCTTGACCAATAGGGAGGAGCTGATAGATGAAGTACAGATTAGGAGAGCTCTAGATGCGAGTGATCACTCCATGCTTTGCTTTGAGATCAGGGGACTGGGGCCGTGCAGCAGGGTGAGCACTAGAAGCCGGAACTTCAAGAGGGCCAACTTTGGCCAACTGAAGGCCAGACTGGGGAAAGTCTCCTGGGATAGGTTATTGGAGGGTAAGCGAGTTGAGGAGGGGTGGATAGCACTCAAAAGGCAGGTTTTGGAGGCGCAAGCCTTGATGATACCTCTAGTCAGTAAGGTGGGGAGGCGGAGGAGAGTGCCGCCATGGATGCGAAAGGAGGTGGTTAGAGGGATTAGATGAAAGAGGAGCCTCCGTAGGAAATGGGTACTGGGGGAAATAGACAAAAGGGTATACCGGGGAGGAGGCCAGTTGCAGAAGGATTCTTCACAAGGCTAAGGCTGATTACGAGCTGAGACTTGCCAAGAATATCAAGAGCAACAAAAAGGGCTTCTTTCAGCATGTAAATTGGAAAAGGAAGGGGAGACAAGTGGTAGGACCACTAAATAAGGAGGAAGGAGATCCAGTGACTGATATGAGGGAATAGGCACAGATGCTAAATGACTATTTTGCCTCTGTGTTCTCCCCAAAGCAGGATGGGGGATATCTGTATAGGAGATTAGATGAGGCTGGGGATTTAGGGGCACAGATCAGAGTCACCCCTCCTTGAAGTCGAAGGGCTCCTCAGGGCTTGGACATTACAAAGGCGCCAGGCCCTGACGGGTTACACCCGAGAGTACTTAGAGAGTTGGCAGGGGTTCTCTCACGCCCGCTGGCCTCCATTTTTGAGACCTCGTGGAGAACAGGTGAAGTTCCAGAGGACTGGAGGGTGGCATCGGTGGTCCCAATTTTCAAAAAGGGTAGTAGGAAGGACATGGGGAATTATAGACTGGTTAGCCTTACGTCCATTGTAGGAAAGACAATGGAAAGGCTCATAATAGAGAGAGATCTAGTGATGCTAGATAGGGAAGGGAGGCTGACAGCCACGCAACACGACTTCTGCAAAAACAGGTCCTGCCAGACAAACCTTGTGGAATTCTATGACAAGGTTTCAAGATGGCTAGATGGAGGGGATGCAGTGGATGTGGTATACCTGGATTTCAGCAAGGCCTTTGACAAAGTGCCCCATGATATTCTAGTGGAGAAACTGAGGAGTTTTGGGATACACCAAAGCACTGTCCAGTGGATTAGGGCATGGTTGACTGACCGAAAGCAGAAGGTAACCATTAGTGGGGAATCATTGGGATGACAGCCAGTGACAAGCAAAGTCCCCCAGGGCTCTGTCCTGGGGCTGATCCTGTTTAATCTTTTCATTAACGACATGGAAGAAGGGGTGAACAGTCTGCTGATGAAATTCTCAGATAACACTAAAACTGGAGCAGTGGCCACAACTGAGGAGCAGGTACTCTAGATCCAAAAGGATCTGGACAGACTATGGAAGTGGGCAGGAGACAACAGGATGGACTTCAATGTGGATAAGTGCAAGGTCTTGCACTTGGGGCATAGGAATAGCTGTCATAAGTACAGGTTAGGTGACAAGTGGCTGGAGAACAGCACTTGTGAAAGGAACCTCAGGGTATTGGTTGACTGCAGGCTAAACATGAGTCAGCAGTGTGATGCGGTGGTCAAGAGGGCGAATGCCACCCTTGGTTGCATAGCCAGAAGTGTGGCTTCTAGATCAAGAGAGGTATTACTGCCACTCTACACGACTCTAGTGCGCCCGCAACTGGAGTACTGTGTTCACTTTTGGGTCCCTCATTACAAAAAGGATATAGCCAGGTTGGAGTCAGTGCAGCATAGGGCCACAAGGATGGTGACTGGTTTGCAGGGGATGCCGTATGAGGCAAGACTGAGGGAACTGGGTCTCTTCAGCTTGGAGAAGAGAAGACTCAGAGGGGATATGCTGGCAACATACAGGTATGTGAGGGGGTGTCACATGCAGATGGGTAGAGACCTGTTCTCCCCTGCAGAGGAAGGCAGGACGCAATGGAGCAAAGCTCAGGGAGCCAAGGTTCCATTTGGATGACAGGAAGCACTTCCTGACAGTCAGGACCCTGAGGGCATGGAATGGGCTTCCACGAGAGGTCGTTGAGGCCCCATCAGTGAAGGTGTTCAAAGACAGGCTGGACATGCACATGGTGGGCATGTCGTGAGCGGAGCCGGCTGGTACCAGAGGTCAGACTAGATTGCCCAGGAGGCCCCTTCTGACTCGCTCTGTTTCTATGTTTCTATTATATTTGTAATTGTTGTTAGGAGGAGTCTATTTGTTTAATATCAGTAAAAAGAAAAGATTTGGAATTGCGTAGTGCTGGTTAGGCTGAAACCTCTTATCTGAAAAGAAAGAAGATATTAACTTTTACAAAACGTGGAGAGTCTGTTTTCTAATATGAAAAACAGGACTTTGTAGGAAATGGATGAACTTATTCTATCACAGAAAGAGGAAGAAGATAATGACTTCTATCAAGTTTGGGAATTCTGTTGGCTGGAAAAAATGGACTGGGCTTAGATCTAAAAAAGACTTTTTAAGACTTTTTAAATGGATTTGAAATGATCACAGAATGTTAAAGGATGTGTAATAACAGGCTGACTCAGTAGTTTTGATGTTTGTGATGATGGATGCTTTAATATTGTTGTGAAAACTAATAAAAAAGTGGTAGTGCATTCTACCCCCAAAAAAAGAAAAGCGCTCCATTGTTTCCACTGGTGTAGAGTGTCTTCTAGGTCTTCTGTGTCTATCACCCTGTTCCAGGGAGTTTCCTCATTTTGCCCTCCCTAGTTCCGGGACAAGAACTGCCTTGGTCACCCTATGAGATGACCTATGCTGGGGAAAAGGCAGGTGGAGCTCAACCCAGTGATTCTCCTGGACTTCTCAGCAACATCTGGTACCATCCACCATAATATCCTTCCAAAGAGATTGACCAGACTGGGAGTTGGAGTGACCGCTCTGCAGTGGTTCCACTCCTATCTGGCAGACCACCTTAAGATGGTGGTACTGGGGAACTTTTGCTCTGTGCTATGGTCTTTGTGACATGGAGTTCTGCAGGGCCCCATTTTTAATCCCATGCTCTTTAATATCTACATGGAACTGCTGGGAGAATATTTCAGGAGGTTTTGCCAACCTCAACTCTATATCTTGTTTTCATCTAATCCAGCTGAGACAGTGACTGCTCTGAACCTGTGTCTGAACTCAGAAATGGACTGGATGTGGGCCAATAAGCTGATGCTCAAGCCAAATAAGCTGGAGGTGTAGTTGGTAGGAAGGCCATCTGTTCAAGTGGGGAGTTTTCAACCTGTCCTGTATGGAGTCAAGCCCCCCCTAAAGGACAAAGTTCATATCATGTGCTCCTGGATCCGGTGTTGTCACTTGTTGCTAATGTGAACTCTATCTAGGAAAGCCTTCTATCAGTTTTGGCTGATTTACCAGCTGCGTCCCTACTTGGATGAAAGTCATTTCATGATTAACAGAGTTATCCATGCACTGCTTACCTCCCGCTTGGATTACTACGATGCACTCTACATGGGGCTGCCTGTGAAGATGGTCTGGGCATTGCAACTTGTTCAAACTGGACAACACACATGCTAACAAGGACCAGCATTCATAAGCACATCACACCAGTCCTACACAGCCTATACTAGCTTGGTTGCCAAGTGGGCCCAAACTTACAATAGCATACAAGGTCTAAAAGGCTTGGATCCAGGCTCTCTGTAGGAGAACCTTTCTCCAGACATACCTGCCTGATCATGGTAATTGACATCTGAGGCCTTCCTCTGCATTCTTCCCCTGAAGTGTGGGACTAACTGCCAAAGTGGGGGCATTCTCATGCATTGCACCCCAGTTATCGAAGTTGATCCCTTAAGAAATGAGGCTGGCATCGGCACTGTACTCCTTCACATGCCAGCGGAAGACTTTCTTGTTTCATGCTTCTTTCCAAGGGTGAATCAGAAGTTTTAAAATTTAGTTGCTGCTATCATTTTAACTTTTGTAATTTTATGGTTTTTTACATTTTGGTTGTGACTTACATTGTACGATTGGATAATTACTTTTTATCCCTCTCAGTTTATCAGCTTAGCAGTTTATTAATTTATCATTTAGCTATTTCTTTTACACATACAATTTTATTGTTATTGTTTTATTATTAATTTCATTGATGTTGTTTTATTGTTTTGTTGATTGTATATAAGATGCAGAGAGCCTGTGGCTATTTGGGCAACATATAAATCAAAATAATCAATAATATATCCACAAATGTATGTCCCATGAAGCTGGTGTTTTTTTCTTTCCTTAAAAAACAGAAATACAGTTCCTGTAAATTTGATTATTAATGAAAGAGCAGAGCTTTACTCCCCACTTAAAGTAATAATTGTTTCTCCCAAATATTTTAGGGGTATTGGGTCATATCCATATCATCTATCATATCTGTTTCTCTCTCTGTATGTGTGTATGTTTTGGATATCCATGTACAAGAAAACACTTCCATTTTAAAATGGCCAATAGAAAACTGATTTCTTCTTTCAAAGCCCTACTACTATATTCAGTTCTTATTCCATCATGGCTATATTGAAATAAAACAAACCATTAAGAAATCCATCAGGGTCTCTCATTTCACACAGAGTCTGCATTTTTCTAGGATGTCCCTTGTCATATCTTAATTTCTTCTATTAGCCAATGAAGACCTTTTGGTCATTGGCTCCCTCAAGTCCAGTGGTAGGAATATGTAGATAGGCATTGTGAGCATCTGTTCCCAAGCTTTGGAATATCAGACCTCCCTATCTCTGTCAAAAAATGGCTAGTCATTCTCAGTGCAGAGAGTGAGTGATTTCGAGCATCATCTTCTTTAGAAAACTGAAGACTGTGCTTGCACCTTCCTTTCACAGGAGTTTCCTTAGGCTGCCGCTCTGTGAGAGACAACGTGATGGTTCAGTAGCTTCCAGTCTTTGAAACAAGAATGGCATTGTGTTTCATTCTGCTTCTTTGTGTATTCCATGAAAGCCACTCAAAGACCAGTGGACTGGCCATCTTTTCCCAGTACTGCCATGATAGGATGAGCCTTCCCCAATCTGCTTGCCCAGAGCTAGGAATGCTGGGCAAGTTGTGAATGGCAGCTCCACACATTTGTAAGGCACTAGTTAGAGAATGCTGTGCTTGGTCATTATGTTCCCAATTAGAAAGGAGCATGACTAGACTGAGTAGGAGTTCGGCAGGGAAAATGAGGGTGAACCTTTCCAGGTTTTTAAAGAGATGAACCAGGGCTTCACAAAGCTCAAATATCATTTGGATGAAGGTAATTAGTGGGGTCCCTCAGGGTTCAGTCCGGGGCCCAGTGCTGTTCATCATCTTTCTAGACTAGTATAATTATGACATGTTAAGAAAAGGTAGAAGAGACTCTACAACCTGTCCTGTGTGAAAATCAAAGAAACCTTACTGTAGATTTGAATAAAACATTTGTAGATAATGCAGGTAATTCTCAGTGGAATGTGAATCAGTCTTTTAATAAACCTTAATGGAGAGGAAGTGAGACATAGAGTATTATGAAGTGTTAAAAGCATTGCCTAGCAGTTTAGATAAACAAAAACGAGCACCCACAAATAACAGATGAGAAGACTGACATTTCCTCTGCTTTTAGGAGATGCTAAATTAATAAGGCAAAACTCTAAACAGGAGGAACCAGTGAATTCATTTGTGAATAAGGGCACATCCATTTGTGCTTGTTATTAACACTGAGTGAATATCAGAAACTGGAGCTGTGTGAACTCACAGGGCAAACGCAGAGGAAGCTAGCTTGAAACTGATTACACTTTCCCCCAAAGAAATCTAAATGAGGACTACAATTTTATAATGGTGCAGAAGAATTTTTCATTCGTGCATGTTATCCTCCTTCACAGTTCTCAGGAATCCTTGGCTGGGAGCCATAATGGTGGGGCTGCAATCTTGAGCCCCTAAGGACATTTCCAACTCCTATTATGTATTTCTAAATATGCATGTACTGGATTATGCTCCCCAGGAGGTGTGGTTAGGATCAGGTGTTGTGCTGGTTTAGGAGAAGTTAAACAAGAGCTGTCACATGATTGAAGAAATTTTAGCTGGTTAATCATGCAATCTGTAACCTTGCAATTAAGCCTTTAAATGCACATATAGTATATCAACATATGGGGAAATAAAACATTCTGTGGATGGAAACCATATTTTGGATTGCATTTATTATATTTTAATGATAACTGCAGCACCTAACGAGGTGTATTTCCTTTCCTCTTTCATGCAGAAAAGAATTGTTCAGTTAAGATTATGCTTCCATCTGTGAAGTTTATATGGACTTAAGAAAAACTTTTAAAAATGTCAGCTGAATTATTAGGTGTTCAGGCAACCTGTGCAGGGCAGACGGAGCACTAAGCCAAATGTCACCTCTGAACTCCTCTAGCTCTTCACAGCACTGAGATAGCCCATTTTAGTCAGCTCATTGTGGTGCATTGAAGAGAAAGGGAAGAAAGCTGGATTGCCACAAAGATGCATCTCCTTCCCACTCCTGGAGAGGTCTCTAAAACCCTTCACAGAGCTTGCATTTAAGACTCCAGAGAATAAGCTGTCAGTGTTCTTTCAGCCGTTTGTCTTGAGTGTGGGGGAGGAAGGAATGTGTGGGTGGATCCCCAACTACGAATTTGGAGTGATATTCTGACATCATAGCTAGGTCTGATAACCTTCTAGCAGCCATACATTCAGTCTGCAGGAAGCCTTTGCACTCAACCATTAAAGAGGAAAAGGAGTAACATAACTGATTGACTTGAGGCACTCAAGGAATTTGATCTTTGTGAATTCCAGTGCAAACTGACATGTTCTGAATTTCCTGAACTAAACTGTGATTTGATCCTACATAGCTGCCCCCCTTTTTCAGTTCCCAAATATTTGTCTTTTAATAGTACTAAATAATATCAATTTGTGTTTTAAATATGCATTCTAAGACAAAATATTTATTCAATTTAATTTTATATATAATTTATATATGCATTTTTAAAACTAAAGGTTAATGCAGAAACTTGATAGAACAGAATCATGGTGCAGCAGATCTGAAATTGCAAATAGGAGGCTCCCTCCCTCTTCATGTTTACCTGAACACTGTAGCCTGAAAAAATGTGATTGTGTTTGTCTTCATGGGTGGCATGAACCCTCTTCCAACCAGCAACAGTCTCAAACCATTTTGCTTAATATTTGTTTCACACAAGTGCCTGAGTGACACCAAGTATTATGTTGAATCCTATCTACTACTCTCATTTCCCAAAGCTCCCTTTATGAACCCCCGCCCCCTGTACCTGGAGGAGGAGTGCTGTGGGAATGGACATGCCCCTGTTCCATCCTGTTCCATCCACTGTGCCCCTAGTATGTCTTCTTGCTAGTGGTGGCACTGAGCACTCTCAAGGGAAGCTGATAGATCAAGGTATAGAACTCTGAATCTTTTCTTTGGTTTTTTTCCATTCAAGCAGTAACAAAAATTAAAATTCTGCCAAACATTATTTATTTTGTTTTGGATGATCCCAATCAGGTTTTATGATCAAGAATTAAAGGAAATGCAGAAATTATTGGAGGTCTATTGTAATGGAGGGAAGAGAGCAAGAATAAGTAAAGCACTATGGTGTGAAAAAAAAGGAGGGCTAGGCATTGCAGATGTGCACATGTTAAAAAGTATTGGGTTGCAAACCAATTAAAGGTAGTTTCAGATATTAAAGCCCAAAGCAAATAACTAATATGGAGTACTATTGAATTAAAAGAATTAAGGGAAATAGGCAATCATTTAGAGATATACTGGTTTAAAAAGGATTTTAAAAAGATTACAAAGAGAATTCAAAATCCCTTTTTAAAAAATACGATGGAAGTAGGGGAAAAATGGAGACAACAGTTAATCCCAGCAATTTCTGTGTTAACTCCAGTAGTCGAAATGGAGAAGTTTCCAAAAATAGAACCAAAGGATTGGATTAATAAATTAAAAAATAATCATATATATAAACGAGAAGACTGGAAAAATAAGATAAAAATATAACACAATTAAGGAGTATATTGGCAGAGGCCTAATTAAATTAGTTAAATTTAATTCAATTAGAAAAATTGATAAATATGGAGGATAAATTTAAAGAGGAAGAAAGACAATTAACAACATTTGCAACGATTATAAAAGAATGCAAGATTGAGGAAGAATGCACAAGCAAAGTAAGAATGGCTAAAATTTGTAGGATATTAATGGAATTAGGGGATCTGACAAAAAGTTTAAAATCAATTTGGGAAATGGACATAGGTGAACTAGAAGACAAGGATTGGAAGAATATTTGGAATAGAAGAGTATATAAGAATATGTTTCTTTTTAAATGTCTGGACACAAGATTCCAACAATGCCATGCAGCTGTAAAAAAGGACAAGTGTGATTTTGGTATGCATTAATAGCAGCATTATTTTCAAATCACAAGAAGTAATAGTTCCCCTATACTCCTCACTAGTCAGACCTCATCTGAAATACGGTGTTGAGTTCTGGGCACAATGATTTAAGGAAGATGCAGAAAACTTAGAAAAGGTCCAGAGGAGGGCAACAAAGTTGACCCAGCATTTGGAAACACTGGCCCATGAGAAGACATTGAGAGAACTGGGAATATTCAGCCCTGAGAAGAGAAGACTGAGGGGAGATGTGACATCCCTCTGTAAATTACCCAAATGTCACAAGGAGGAACATCAAATCTGTTCTCACTGATGATAGAGTGCAGGGCATGGAATAATCAGTGCAAGTTGCAACAACCCAGATTCAGGCTGGACATCAGGAAATGTTTCCTCACCATCAGAGCAATTTGACAGTGGAACCAGCTGCCTAGAGAGGTGGTGGGCTCTCCCACACTAGGGACATTCAAAAAGAAACTGGACAGTCATCTGAGTGGGATGGTGTAAATTGGCAGCAGGCTGTTCAGTCTTCTTGGTCTCTTTGGGCCCTAATATTCTATGATTATTGGAATTTATGAGGCTATGCCAAAGAATAAAATCTGCCTATGAGTGCTTGGCCTGTTGCCCTTTTCTTTGCACAAGAACCGTTTGACCTCCTAACTAAAAAAGAAAAAAAATGTAAAGCTTTCTCTCTGTGAACCTATATTCTATTAGCTGGAAGTTTTGCCTAATAATCTTATTTTTGAAAAGGAAAAAATTAATTTGTGTTGATACTTTTTTGTTCTTTGTTCCAGCATATCAAAATCACCTTGGATTTTCTGTCTTCCAAGATATTAGCTTTCCCACCCAGTTTTCTGTCATCTGCAGATTTGACAATTTTTCACTTCACTTCATCATTCAAATCATTAAAATAGAAGTTGAAGAGCACTGTGCTCTGGACCTTTCCACAGTTTGAGAAGCTGCCATGAGCACTCTTTGAGTCCAATTTTGTTGCCAACTGTGAATCCACCTGGTTGTTTTTCCATCTAGTCTGCTTTTATCTAGTTTGCTAATCATGGGACACTTTGTCAAAAGCTTTGCTGAGGTGACTACATACTATTTATATATATATATTCCCACAGTCCATCAGGAAAATAATGATTGCTTCTAGCAATCATTGCATTCTTTTTAAGGTGTTTTCATACTGACTGCTTTGTAGTCTGCTCCAGAATTTTCCCAGGAGTGATGACAGACTGACTGGTCTGTAGTTCCTAGGTCCTTCCCCTGCACACCCTTTCTTGAAGCTAGGGGCAACATTAGCCCTTCTCCGGTCATCTGGCAATTCTCCTGTCCTTGTTCTGGCAGTTCCTTTAGGACTCTGGGGTGGACTTTATCAGACCCTGGAGATTTGAACCCATTCAACCCTGATTCTTGACCATTTGCCTGTCAGTCTTGAGCTGCCGTCCTTGTCCCTCTGCACACACTTCTTCATTTTCAGGAAGGTTATTGTTTTTCTTTTGGGAGGAGACTAAGCCAAAGTAGGAATTGAATACTTCTGCCTTTTCTTTGTCATCTTTTATCATTTTGCCATCCACATTGCGTAGTTGAACAGTCCTTTATTCCTTCTGTCTTTTGTTTTGATCATATTGGAATAAGGCTTTTTTATTGCTTCTAGCAGCCTTGCTAGGTTCAGTTCATGCACAGTCTTCCTGACACTTCTAGTATTGTAGTAACCTCTAAACATTTTGAACAGAATCAAACCTCTTTACTTCCCTTTCAATCATATTTTTCCAACCTGCTCTCTTATTTTAGAAAAGTTTCCTCTTTTGAAGTCACATCCTTGTGTTGTACTATTTTTCAATTCTTTTATAGTCTTTTTAAAGAGTCATCAGAATCCATCCTGGCCTGAGCCTCCTCTTGATACAGATTATGCTTCAGATACTGATGTGTAAACTCTTCCACCTCAACATTCTCTCTCTCTCTCTCTCTCTATATATATATATATGTATATATATTGTATATATATACACACCAATATTATCCTTGATATAATGCTTTTGTTTTGTTTTCTTTTTCAGGGAACAGCATCACAGTTTCTGAGAAATGCCACTGGACATTTGTGTTCCTCTTCCTATGCTGATTTGGGAACTGTGAACTTGGTGGATTCCTATGGAAATTGAACAAAACTATTTAGCCATTCCAATATAAACTGAATTCTTCTCTAGAAAGAACTATGGTTCTATCAAAGGATACAGTTCTTAGGGGATGAAGAATAATGAAATGTATTCCAGTTCGTTTATTGTTGCAATACATTTCAGAGAACATATATGGGGAAGAGCATATGACTGTGAGCAGTTTAACAGTAGAGTACATAGTACTGCCTACAATCAGAAATCCAATTACTTCTGCTTAGTATGTCAGGATCTTCATCAACACCATGCAAAAAAACCCACAAAATGATACTTAGGTGACATTTGCTTAGCTGTAGGCAGATCTGATTATTGAGGCAGGTCCTAAATTAGCTTTTTTTGTTTTTTGCTTCCCTTCCTCCTCTCTCCTTATGTCAAGGCTTTTGTTTTTTGTTTAAGTATTGCAAGATCCTTTTATATAATGTCAGCCACTAAAATTTTAACCACCAGTATGAAATATAATGGACTTCTTAAGCTGCAGTAGCCAGGCATCTATGTCATATTTTTCCCTGAATATATAATGGGATATGATTTGATATTAAAACACTCACATATAATCATTTAAATAACTCTGAAGGCATCCAGGGCTTTAGTTTATACCTTAGCTAGAAAGCTCAAAAGTTTCAAAATAAGTCTGCTAATTACACTCATATGAATTGAGCTTTTGGTTTGCTACAGTTCAGCTTCATCTGGAGGAGGCAGAGGGGAGGGGAGGGGAGGGGAGGGGAGGGGAGGGGGAGGAGGAGGAGTAAATAAATTCGCTATAGGGAGTAATGATGGAGCCCACACACACCTGCCATTTGAAGAACTTAGGCTAAGTCACTGTAATTTCTGGCAAAAGGGCCAGGAGAAAACTTTTTCCTCCCGCGATCTTAGGAGCTACTGTCATTCAGCATAGTATTCACTGAACTAGACTGAATCAGGAACAGGGGAGTATGTAAGCTTCAGTTTTTCCCACACTGTAGCATTTTAAATGTCAGATTTTTTTTCTGTCCAAGATAGGAAGAAGTTGTGGTTTTTGATAAGACTGTACTGAAATTAAATTCTCACCCACCTTCTCACACCAAATTCAGTAGGTGCAGATTCCCAGCATGGAAAGGAACATGTTTTATCTGTCTGCAATAAAGCTATTAAAAATGAAGAGCATGTCTGTGGGAAAAATAACAGTGAAGGGGGGCAAACTCTTTCAGTCCCTCAAACACATTTGAAAACTTAGGGACTCAACCAGATGTTTAAGAGGTAAGCATTTAAAACTCTAAGCATATATGGACAAATCAGTCAGTTCTTTCTGTCCTGTGCATAGATAAATCAGTGTTGGTAAAGTCATACAAAAATGAGCTGAAACAAAATTCTCATACATCCCAATACAGAACAAAGGTCTGATTCAGTAGAAAGAATCTGGAGGAAAATCTCTGAATCAGTGGTTGTGTATTTGCCTTACTGGCTTCTGTGTGATCTTCTGCATGCCTAGCAGTACATATAGAAATACCAGTGAAAGTCAGGAATGTTGGGAGCTTGCAATGCTCACCTTGAAAAAGAGGTAACCTTTTTGTTCTCCAACTCTCAGGTCAAGCTCCACCTTGTGTTCTTCTAATAGAACATATAGAAAAGTAACAAGAAAAATGCCAGGAGAGGAGGAGACATATAAAGAAGTCAGTCTTTTTTAATTTGACAAGAAGTGACTGGAATATTTTTTAAATTCCCTTTAAGCAAAGCAGCAAGCAAGCAAAGTAACAAATGCCCTCTCCCTAAGCCTTCACCATATTCTGAGCATTGAAGCCCATGAGAATTATGCTATGTTACATAACATAATTCCTGTGGGCATTCCTCCCCATTTCCCAAGAAACTCTGGATGAATATCTAAATTTCTCTTGGGCTCCCACAAACATGCAAAAACAAAAATAGGAGAACACTTCATTAGTTGCCTCAAAATGCAACCTTGTTCCTACTGAAGTCATATAAGGAGGTACATAATTTTCCACCTTTAAAAAAAAAAAATCAGCTATTAGAGTAATAAATCAGTTGAAAACATAATTATCTACACTGAGCCCCCAAACACCCTCCAAAATATGCAAAATGATTTCTTCCTTTAATGAGAAAGCTATTTATTTATGTTAGGCTTTGTATTAGCAGGAGCAGCAGTAAATAATACATTTTCCCTTGGAAAATGTTGTTAGATTGTGTCCTATCAATAATGCACCAAGAAAAACCTCTGTGTCTTGATTTAAGCCCTAAAACTCATTTATTATTGACCAGATTGGAGGGTGGAGATGAGATTACCTTTTACTTGAAGTTGTTAAGCACTTCATTTAATATATATATATTCAGTCTCTTGATATTCAAATGACACCAACCATCTACCCCACGGTGATGTACTGTGGTGAAGGCAGGTCAGGCATTTTGCTTTGGGAATTCAAATGTTTCCAACATATGGTACAGCATGCTGAAAAATGTGCTGTTTGTAATTGTCTCGAAGGGGACAAAGTAGCATAGGCAGTCCTTGTAGTGTCATTATTGTTTACATTCTAAAGTGATGATCCCTCAAGAAAGGAGCATATTCAGATTGATGATATGCACCTTGGAGTCTCCTTAATTTGTGCATTGGTGATTCCCTTTGGTTCTGAATGCATCTCTCTGTGTTACAGTTGGCAAAAAAAGAACCGTGGAGAAACTGAGTCTATGTGGCTGCTGCTGAATATTCGTCATCATCACATCAACAATTGACTTTACAAAGTAGAAGACAGGTCCCGACTGCTAGCAGCTTAAATTCAAAATCTTGATAAAACATGAATAGGAAGTAAATGGAGACACAAGTAATTGGAGGGAGAATATGAATTTATTCCATAAAAGGCCAATTCATACAATCAAACAAGCTTAAATGAAAGCCATACTGCCTAAGTTCATATTTATTTATGTATTTTTAAACCCTGTAAAACCCAATGGCCAGAGATTTTGGAGTTGTTTACAACAATCCCTAACACCAACATAATATAAAACAAACACTGCTTTTTTCAATTTTGTGAAAATAGCTAAGAAATAAAATTCTGTTTAGTGTGGAATAGACCTGTTGAATGTACCATCCTTACACATCTTTAAGTGTCTGGTGTAATTAAAGGCTTCCTTAATTAAGATACCAAAATGATAACAATTTTGATACCAGTGGTTGTACAGTGAAGGAGTAAACAAAACTATTGACTGTGTGTCTGATTTTACCCTCGTCCTTCCCTATGCATTCCCTGTGGAAGAATTAAAATGAGAATGGAATTTGTACCCTAACACTAACACATTTAACTATAATGAAAGGTTTTTCTCTCGAACAAAAAGGAATCTTCTTCAAATACCTCATTTTAAACACCAAGGCAAGACATTAAAGTCCCACTGTCCTAATTTCACTCGATGAAGGAGGAACTCCCTTGAGAAATAGAACTAGTCATATTTCAACTCTTGTTGCACTCTGAGAACTCCTTTAGAGTCCACTTCCCAGCTTCAAATCCCCCCAAAACTGGATGTGCATGAAATATATTTCAGTTTAGTAGCTAAGGACAGAAACACCTTAATACAGTTGTTTAGATACAATATCATAGACAACTAAATATTCAGCCTATTATTGGAGTTATAAATCACCTAAAAATGTCATTAAATGATGAATAAAGGCAGGCAAGTGAGATAGTGGGTGGGGAGATGCAGCACTGTTCTGTCAGTACCATTCTGTTCCATTGCGGTATTTGTTTTCTTCATCACTCTTCCCATTGCCTTCCTCCAGGTGGTCTTTTTGCTGACTTGACTTTAACAAATGGTCCCAGCATCTCTGTGTTGCTGTTATGAATACAGAAAGCTCAGGTCTCGCCATGCCAGAACTGCACATTTCACGATAGCAAACGAAAGAATTTATGACTAAAATGAAGACTGTGTTTTGAAGATGATTGCATCTTATTTTTTAATGCACGTTCATTGGGATTCTAAGAAGATTGCTGTGAAAGTGTTGAAGAGATCTTGACCTTTCTCTTTGTGACAGTCTTTGAGGTGCTAATAGAGGGATATCATGTCCCCCATCAGTCTTCTCTTCTCAAGACTGAACATGCTGGTTCTCCCAGTCTCGCCTCATATGGCAGTTTCCAAACCCTTGATCATTTTTGTTGCCCTCCACTGGATCCTTTCTAATTTACCTGCATCTTTCATAAAAACCTTGGTACCCAAAACTGGACACAGAATTCCAGATGAGGTCTGACTAGAGAGGAATCTAGAGGAACTACTACTTCTCGTGATTTGGAAGTAACACTTCTGTTAATGCATCCCAAAACAGCCTTGGCCTTTCTGGCAGCCGCATCACGTTGTTGGTTCATGTTTAGATTATTGTCCACAATTACGCTAAGATTTTTCTCTTTTTCAGTACTGTTGATCCACATATTCCCTACCTTATATCAATGCCCTTGGTTTCTTTTTCCTAGGTGGAGGACTCGGCACTTGTCCTTGTTGAATCTCATTCTGTTGCTTTCAGCCACTGTTCAAGTTTATCAAGGTCTCCTTGGATCTTCATTCTGTCTTCTAGGGTGTTTGCTATTCCACCCAGTTTTGTATCACCTGCAAATTTGGTTATCGTTCCTTGTACTTCCTTATCTAAATCATTAAGAAAGATGTTGAAGAGCACTGGGTCTCACTTCCTCTCCTTTAAGGTTTGTTAAAAGACTGATTCACATTCCACTGAGAATTACCTTGCAGCATCTATAAATGTTTTATTCAAATCTGCAGTAAGGTTTCTTTGGTTTTCACACAGGACAGGTTGTAGAGTCTCTTCTACCTTTTCTTAACATGTCATAATTATACTAGTCTAGAAAGATGATGAACAGCACTGGGCCCAGGACTGAACCCTGAGGGACCCCACTAGTTACCTTCATCCAAATGATATTTGAGCTTTGTGAAGCCCTGGTTCATCTCTTTAAAAACCTGGAAAGGTTCACCCTCATTTTCCCTGCCGAACTCCTACTCAGTCTAGTCATGCTCCTTTCTAATTGGGAACATAATGACCAAGCACAGCATTCTCTAACTAGTGTCTTACAAATGTGTGGAGCTGCCATTCACAACTTGCCCAGCATTCCTAGCTCTGGGGAAGCAGGTTGGGGAAGGCTCATCCTATCATTCCACATGGCGGTACTGGGAAAAGATGGCCAGTCCACTGGTCTTTGAGTGGCTTTCATGGAATACACAAAGAAGCAGAATGAAACACAATGCCATTCTTGTTTCAAAGACTGGAAGCTACTGAACCATCACGTTGTCTCTCACAGAGAGGCAGCCTAAGGAAACTCCTGTGAAAGGAAGGTGCAAGCACAGTCTTCAGTTTTCTAAAGAAGATGATGCTCAAAATCACTCTCAAATTTAGGGAGATTTTGTTCATAATGACAACTTTAAAGTTCTTAAAAATATGAAACTTTCTGATGTTAAACAATATTGCCAATTTTGTTCTTGGGAGTGCTTCTCACTAGCTTAAGAAATATTTTCTTTTTATTTTTCAAGTGGAGAGTTTCATTCATTTTGATTATGCCCATCACCTTACAACCTACACCTACCTATCTAATCTGATTACCATAACATGATGAATGCCATTGCAGGTAAGTATAATGAGTCCTTAACAGCTGGACTTTTTGACCTGGCAAGACGGTAGAGCTTTCTGTTTCATTCTGTGTTATTGTGGCACTTAACACTAAATGGACACAACAGTTAGAAGCAAATTGTGCAAATGTCGTCATACTATCAAAGCTATTTCAAATCCAGTTTTGTTTATTAGTTTGTTTTCTTTTGTTTCTCAGGTGATCCTTTATTAGAATAATTATCAGGTGCAGTGTCCTTGCAGAATACTCTCCTGTTTTTTTGTCCCCTTTAAAAATCTGCACAAAATACATACACCCCAGTGATAAACCTAGACTACAATTCCTGAAACCCATGAGGTTCAATGTGCTGGGGTGAAGTGGATGGCATGAGAGTGCATACATTTGTCTGAGTCCCTGCCTGAAAGCTGAAGTGACACAGCTCAAACACAGATTTATAATGTTACTGAGTACTGGGAGTTGATCATTTATTGGTTGAATATAAATATTTCCACGGGAGGTTGTTGAGGCCCCATCAGTGAGGGTGTTCAAAGATAGGCTAGACATGTACAATGGAGGTCATATCATGAGCGGAGCTGGCTGAAGTTGGGGGTCAGACTATATGGCTTGGGAGGCCCCTTCTGACTTGCTCTATTTCTATGTTTCTATGGTTCTATGACAATGTAAACTATCTCTGTTGAAAAGTATTGCATTTCAAATAGCATCACTGACACCACCTTTCAGGTTGTATCAAACCTGTGACTACTCACTTGCATACACAATAAATTACTTGATGAAATACAATCAATGAATGATAAATATGCATGTGTGGACATGTGATCGCTTCATAAAATTAGTGTGGTTTCTTATGCCTATCAATACAGCAAATGTGTTCCACACCAGAATAAGACAGCGTTCTTTTCTGGGGTTTTCAAAGGCTTACTCAGGCACCCAGGTGTTTTGTAGAGTCGTTCTTTTTCGTCCTTGCTACTGTATGCTTTTTTGACCTGTATTTACCCATGTAAGCTCCTCTGAGAGTACCAGCAGCGAGCAGGAACAGAACCAAATCTGTGCAGGGGAGAGGAAGCCTGCTCTTACCAAAGGTCTAAATGGATCATTTGCAGAGACTTTATGAAATTGGATTGTTTGCTTGTATAGAAATAAATTCTAGTATGCAGACCTAGTAGAATTGTTTCACCAGTTGGGTTGAAGTGAAGCCACTGTGAGCTGAATGGAAGCATTCTTGAGGAAAGAGCATTAAAGCTTAATGAAATATGGAGAATCCAAATGGGAAGGCCTGATAAGTAGGATTCATTTCATTCACACCTTTGGACTAGGAAGTGACTAGAAATCTCATTCTATTTGTTACTCCCTCTCTATCAAAAGCACTGGATAAGAACTAAAATTGAAAAAAAGAATATTTGGTTCTAATTTTCAGTGTGGTGTAGTGGTTAAGAGCATGGGACTGGGACTAGGACTCAGACGATCTGGGTTCTAGTCCCTGCTCAGCCATGGAGCCAACTGGGTGACTTTGGGCCAGTCACAGACTCTCAGCCCAACCTAGCTCACAGGGTTGTTGTTGTGGGGATAAGATGGAGGAGGAGAATGATGTAAGCTGCCTTGAGCAAGCAGACCAGTTACAAAGACTTTGGCAATCCCACCATCTAGCCCTCAAGAGCCGTCCTGACAGTTTAGTCAGAAACTTTACTTAAAAGGGAGGGAAGGAGGAGCAATTTCAATTTCAATTTCAAAAACATCTTCTTATGTGGGAAGATGTTTATCCAACATCTCAAAAAGGACACTAGTTTGTTTTATTAAAATTGTTATTTGAATTTTTAATAAAAGAATGCACTTTACAGTTTCTGAGTCTGTTAGAGAGAAAAGCAGGAGGGATAGACCTGCTCATGACAGATGTCTTCACAAATGACAAACTGATAAAATTGTAGTTGTATTTTGGATGAAAGCATTTGTGATTCAAATGACAGCAGAGTGTTTTGTTGGATAACTGTGATGCAACTATCTCACTGTCCTTCCAGAGCTCTCTTCCTGGCAAGGAATGTAGAACTCAAGTTCCTACAGCTGCCTGTTCTCTGGCATGAGGATGGGGCCTCTTGCTATGGCATTCTTCCTGGAATTCAGAGGGGCTCGATCTTCACTCTTAGCTCTCTGTGTTTTCCTTTTCTTTGCATCTCCAATCTAACGTTGCTTAGATGGAATAATGCAGAACTTAGATCCATGCTTAATCAAAAAAGCACATTAGCTCATTTTGTATAGAATTTTGTGGGTATCTACTGATATGACCCAGATCATTGCTGGAATTAGGCTATGAAAATGTCCCTCCCCCATGTTTTTAAGTTAAAAATTTATAGTGAAATAAGTGAGTCAGTTTGTGGCTTATGGGAAAGCAGTACCAGGAATATCCATTTTTGTCACAGGGAGGGCTAGGAGCAGGCAAGCAGACACCATCTGGAGTAATTATGAAATACACACTCTCTCTCTGTTTCACACACACACACACACACACCCCGTGGTGGAAAGTGAAATTTCCTTGTAACAGGAACTTTCAGCTCCTCTTTAGGTGGAATAGAAATACAATAACAATAAAATGGGATGAATTTGCATTTAGAAACAACAGCAGCAATAACAAACCATTATTCTCAATGGTTCAGCTACATTCTGAAGACAGTATTTAATCCTTCTAGCTTTAACTGTGCTAGTGGTGGACACTGCCACGGGTCAATGAAGGATTTGTACAAGGAAGTGAACTGAGATTAAGAGAAAAAGTTTTGGTTTGTTGAATTTACAAAAGGAATTGATAGTCAAGGCCACCTTTGATGTGTCAGATCAGAATGTTGTAAGGCATTATTTTAAGAGAACTGGCATTCATTGTGTTAAAAGACTTTGTGACCTGGGAAATGACTACCAGCTTTTTAAAAGTTTTTACTTTAGATCCTTCCTCCTTCAGAAATTCTAAGATTTTTTAAATTCTCCAAGGAGCATATCAGAGGGGGGAAATGCTATGTTAGTATGAAAGAAAGGGAAGAGGGGTTTTTTAAACTAAAACTTGAATGACTTTGGTGATAGTCCTCATAGAAGCAGAATTTCTTATGGGAATGAAGGAGGAAATAACAAAGAGGAATCAGCACAGCAAATGGTTTTAGAGAATCATTGTACAGATTGAAATATGCTATAGATATTAATCTTCAAAGAGTGAAGGGCAGATATGTCCATATTGAGGTCAGTATGGGCAGGAATGATAAAAGTTAGTCACATACATTTCAGATGGTTTAGCCTGGCAGCTTCTCTGAATAATGGCTCTATACTCAGCAACTTTCCCTGGTAGAAAGCTGTTCTGCCAGCCTCTAGCTCTACAGATCTCCAGAGACCAGTGGTCCTGATATTCTACCTGCTCCCATCAGCCACCCACATCCCAGTCCTCACATATGGTCAATATCTGAAGACTTCCCAAATGCCACCTCAGAGAGACATTCAGGAGAAAAGAAAAGAGAAATCACATTCAGTGGTCTGTCACTGAATCCTGATTTAGCAGCCCACAATAATGTACCCTCAGATCCACAGGCCTTTGGCATGAACCTCAGCAGTTTTATTCATTAGAACACCCAGGAAAATTCCTCTGCAGAGACAAACCTTACCACAACGCTGTCAGGTGAAGGTGCACAAACTGACTACAAGCTTCCACAGCACAGACAGAACTTTGTATAAGTTCTGACAGTTGCAAGGCAGTGATGAGATTCTGAATGGATGAGAAGGTGAGAACGATGGGGAATAAAAAAACACTGAGAAATCTTTAAGGGCATCAGGAAAAACATCATGATCTATCGGAGACTTGAACAGATAAAACAATCAGGAGCTAAAGAAATCTAACTGGTTTAAAATGTTGTGGTTTTTGCAATCAGAGATATATAATTTCTTAAGACAAAGCATGAGCTGGCTAGGTATTTTTACAGTAGAAAAGAAGCACAGATACCCCAATGACTTTTCTGATTCTCTAAGGAAATGCGTGAATACTGAAGCACCAGGACCGTCTGCTTTTCCCAGGCATGTGGAGCTTGGGCAAGAGAAGCGACACTGCAGTTTGATTTTATATCAAAAATGCACTTATAAGGAACTTTTCTCTACAAAGATTTATTTCCCCAACAGGCTCCAGTTCCTATTAGATTTCAGCTATTAAAAATATTTAATGTTATTTAATGGAGTGATAGCACATGGTCTAGTTGTACTGAAATACAATTTCTACTCCTTTTTTGAGGGGAGGAATTGGACAAATGCTTTTATGTTATGTTGTAACTGTTTTGTGCTACAAAAATATTCATTCATTTGTTTTATGAATCATTGTGAACTGCTTTTAGTCAGGTTTAGCTTTTGAGCCAATAAATAAATAAATGATTACAGTTGCAATATGACACACAATTATACATTGCAATTGAGAATAAAGTTCTGTTACATATGCATGTAAATGATTTGAGGCCATTGTACTCTTTTTTATTTTAGAAACTGTTTTTACTGATCTCAAGTCCAACAGTAATTACTTTTAAGTTCATGGCATTTGTGGGCCTTAAACAGAGTGACAAAAAAGAGAGGAAAGATTAGAAAACTTAGAACAGAAGAGTGAGCCAATTTTGAAAACTTCTTCCACTGATTCTTACTGATTGAGAGATCTGTGACAAGTAGAGGAAGGAAAAAAGAAAAGGCTTTCCCAAAGTACTGTGCCTTTGCCTGAATGCACACTCAGAAGTATCTGTTCAAGGATAGCCTAGACTTGCACATGGTGGGCATGTCATGAGTGGAACCAGCTGGAGCCGGGGGTCAGACTAGATGGCCCAGGAGGCCCCTTCTGACTTGCTCTGTTTCTATGTTTCTAAAAAGACTCCTGTGAGTCCCTTGGCCTGCAAGGCGATCAAACCAGTCAGTCCAAGAGGAGATCAACCCTGACTGCTCTTTAGAAGGCCAGATACTTTGGCCTTCATGAGCACTTCATGATTTTTTTTCAAAGCTATATAAAAAAACACTGACCTCAGAAGATGAGATGGAGAACTGTACTGAAGAAATAGAGCTTGAGAAATTAAGCCGGAGCAGAGGAAAAGATTGAATGATATTATTCTAGAGCTATCATGAGCTATTAACAGATTGAAAAAGATAAAGCACCTGGTCCTGATGGATTTACTGCTATGTACTACAAATGTTTAGAGGAAAAATTAATCTTGCCACTTGAACAAGTAATGAATTAACTCAAAGAAGAGGGAATATTTCCACCAACATAGCAGGCAGCTCATATAGCTTTGATACATAAAGAATGATCCTATGTTACCACACTCTTACCAACCTATTTCATTATTAAATGTTGAATACAAACTTTTACTTCAATGATGGCAGAGAGACTAAAAAAGTTTATAGAAACACAGATTCACAGAAATCAAAGTGGATTTGTTCCTAAAAGGAATATGAAAGACAACATGTTTCATGATTGATGTAACTGAATGGGTTAAGAAGAGGAAGAAAACTGCATTTTTTTGTTTTTTGTTGGTTAGTTTAGGTGTGAAGACCTTTGATGATGTGACTTAGCCTTTTTTAATGAAAACTCTGCAATATTTAGATTGTGGCTCAAGCTTTCTGCACTGGATGCACAAAGTTGGACTTTATTCAAGATTAATAAGTAAAAAATATGGTGGCCCCTTTGACTGATTCAGAGGAATACCAGCATGCTTTTGAGGTTATCAAGGCACATTTGTGTTCTGCCCCCATTTTGTGTGCCCTGGATTTGGGGGCTCCATTTGTCCTCCAAACTGACATCTCAGGTCAAGGCAGTTGTACTGGAGGGGGATCTGGGATATGGGCGATACCTGGTTGTCTACTTAAGCAGAAGTTGCTACCCCAGGAAAGGGTTTTGGCTATGATATGGCTATTGTTTTGGCTACTGCAGTGGGAAAACTTCAACCATTTCAGCTGCAAACAGATCATTCAACACTGTGCTGTTTAGATAGAGTAAAAAGAAAAGTAATCAGAAACTGCTCCAGTGACGTTTGGCCTTCCAGGATTATGATTTTTCAGTCACCCATATCAAAGGATGGGGCAAATTGCTAGCTGATGATCTGACCCTGGCTTATGGGCTAAGCCCCGTTTACATAAAAAGGAGTCTGGGAAGATGAGCTGGAGGGTGATAGAGTTTTCTCCTCAAAGCTCATCTCTGCAAGTGGGAGGATGGAATATGAAATCAGCATCCTAGTTCCTCTGGGTTAAGAAATGGTTAAGACTTCAACTTTAAGTATTAGAATTTCTGCCAACTTGGCAGGATTCTGACAGCCAATGAGCCAGGAGTAATCACTTCCTTTGGCCCAGCTTGTTGAGGGGAGTGAAGAATCCCTGTTGGCTTTCTGTTACACCTACTTTATGCCAATACGATGAGCAATATTACCATCTCCCTGACCGATTTCAGAAATGGAAAAAGTAGGTAAATGCACAGAACCTGAAGGGTAGACGTGCAGCAGAAGTGTTTGTTATAGTTTAAGAATTAACCCTTTGCAGGCTGGAGTGGCTAGAAGGCATTTGCAGAGATGCAGGTACACTGAGGAGGGGGAAGAGACTGGACCTGCATCAGGACCAATCAGGTTTAGGCTGCTGAGGGCCATTGACAACAATAGAGAAAGAAAAGTGGTTTCACTTGCAAGGTCCAGTGAGATATATGACAACACTGGGAGGATGGAGCAGGGACCATGGAAACTGCATCACTGAGGAAACCATGCAATCTTCTGATAAGTTTGTGGGGAAAAACTGCTCATCACAGAAACCAGGTTTGCCATGATGTCTGAACCCAGCCATTATGATTGTCGTACCAGACCTCAAGCTTACCACTTTAGTTGGCAACTGGTGAAGCCTCAGACCAAAGAGGGAGGGTAGAGCTACTGTCATTTGTTCACAGGCTGTGTTTCAGCACTCTCATTCCCACCTCTAAAACGGTATGCGGATAATCAGGAATATCTTCTATCCTGTTGCTGTCATTACAAAAAAGATGATGTCTGCTTAAAAAAAAAAATGCCACTCTAATCATTGACAAACTGTGGAAGATGTGAGAAATTAGACTCCAAGAAAACATTGTTTCACCGTATTATGAATACAAAAGCAAGACTGAGTTTTTGAAGGTGATGCCTACTTGTAAACAAGGATAACAAGGAGAGATGAAAAATTCAGCTTTAGCTGAAGCCTAATTGTTCTAAGTTTTCTGCAGGCAGCCTTTAGTTGACAATTGTTATCATGAGATATTATGATCTTCATAGTTCATAGACCCATGAAAAGGTCAAGTATTGGTATGTTATTTATGAACATTCTGTTGGGTCTCCTTTGCTCACAGTCATTGATCAATGAGCTAGTAGATATTGAGGTACTAGCGGTTCGTTGGTCAGATGGTCCTGATTGAAAGTTTAAGAAAGCTCATTTGCAGCGGCCAGGTGCCACTGTTTCATCTGGATATGCCACATCCCAGGGCCGTTTTGCACAAGCTGACCTGAGAGAAGTGTCTGATTTTTAATGCATTCATCATGCTTATGGTGCTGCTTTGGAAGGGTGTATTTGTCATATTTTATATTCTGGCATATAAATAATTTCAATAATAAATGCATACATAAGTTCTATTAAGATTTTTATGGTGATAGTAGAATTTAAGTCAGAATGAATTTATAAGTCAGCAGAAGGATTGGTAGACTAATTCACAATTTGGGGATGCCTTGATCCAGATTTATAGAAACCAAATCAAGTGTTATTCTACATTTGATGGTATCCCTGAAACTTCCCTTTTAAATATGGAAAATACCACCTTCCTTGATGCAAGGAGGCAATACTGAAAACATGTTGGAGAAGGTGAGCATATGAAGCACTCCACACATACCTGTAGCCCAAAGTGTTATATGGATAGAATCCTGATTTCTTGATTTAGCAGCTTTAGCAACAAACTACTCATAGTTAACAGAAGCACACAAAGATTTCTAAGCTCCCATTGTAACTGATAATGGTTTCTTTGGTGGGAGGGAGTTATAAGAACATGATAAGTGACCTGCAACCAGAACTGAGCACAAACGGTGCAATGCAATATCATTTTACTGCCAAGAAATGTATGTGAGTACAAAAGCAGGTAGATGACTTATTAATAGTGTTCCTTTAACATTTAGATTTTATGAGGATATCAAGAAATTTCAATAGAACGCTCATAAAAGTGAGTTACCTCTGACATATTACAGAACCCTACATGTAAGAGAGTAACATCACATAGAGAAGAAAGGCAATAATCTACATAATAAGTGGGTATAACCCAGAAAATATTCATTGGAGCAAGTAAATGCCTGTGATCATGTGTCCTGAAGAACAATATAAAGAAGTATATCAATAAGTATTTTAGATTTAACTATCTAGAAATAAGACCAAATATATTTTCTATGGCAATGTAGTGTTCTGTAGCCCCCAGGCACCACCTGGTTGTGATTTCTCTGCATGGGGAAGGTTACCAACTAACCTCCCATGGGTCTTCTTTGCCTGAATGGCAGCAGGAGGCATCTCATGTGATCGGAAGGTGGCATGTTAATTTTCCAGAGTTTCGTAAATTGCTTCATGTCATGGACAGATTTTGCAGACCTAGCTGCATGTTTTATGGGAGGCTGAGTCATGTTGCCCCTGAAGCTATCTATAGATGACACATACTGATGGGCTAATTATTTAAACATTAATTTTGTTTCTCTTTTTCTCTCTTTTTTCTTTCCTGGTTAAACATAGGTTTGAATAGTGCCAGACTGAGCATTTGTAGGTTTGGATTGCCCTGACTGAGCATGGGAATGAGAATTCATTTTTGTTTACATGTCTCCTGATACAGTTCATCTATTTTTCATCTATATATGCACACACAAACAGCTGTACCAGGGTAATGCACTTTGGACAGTATTTCCACCAATAAGCATGTTATCAGGTGCATTGTCTCCTAATATATGCACTGTTTTTCCCACCCATTTGTAATGAAAACAGTCCACTGCTAAATTCAGAGAACTGAAAATTTCAATGCATAACTTAGTTTCAGTTCCTGTATTGATTCAGAAGTGCAAATTTATGTGGTTTTACATTAAAATGCAGAGTGAATTAACTTCTTCCCCAACCCTTGTCTTCCCCATAGACAGCCTAATTTCTGAAAGGGTTGTCTGCCTACTAAAGCCAAATACATTAGACCATATTTGCATGCCAATACAAGTGGGTGGAGCTGTGCCACTATGGTCACTGAGTTGGTCACTAATATCCAGTCCCATATTCTTATGGGATTGCTGCTCCAAGTGACCAACTTTCTTTGCTAGGAAGACTGCAGGACTAAAACCACCCATATTTATTTATTTATTTATTTATTTAAATATTTATATGCCGCCCCTTGCAACAGCCTCGGGGCGGCTCACAATACAAAAAAACAAATACAATGTTAAAAACATATACAATATTTAAAAACTGGCCCATCTCAGGTTAAATATAAAAACATACAACAAAAAATAAATAACGAATTTAAATTAATCTTAAATTAAACATAAATTAAACATAATATTAACAATTAAAATATTGTCTAAATAAAAAGGTCTTCGCCTGGCGCCGAAAAGCAAATAACGACGGCGCCAGGCGAGCCTCTCTGGGGAGCGCATTCCACAGATGGGGCACCACCGCCGAGAAGGCCCTCCTCCGGGTACTCACACTCCTAATATCTCGCACGGAGGGTTCCCGGAGGAGAGCCTCTGCCGCTGATCGTAAGGGGCGGGAGGGCATATATGGTCGCAGGCGCTCCTTTAGGTAACCAGGGCCCAAGCCGTTTAGGGCCTTATAGGTAAGAACCAACACCTTGAATTGGGCCCAGACTTCAATGGGAAGCCAGTGGAGCATATAGGTGTGACTTTTGTTGTTTGAGGGCAAGACAGCAGGAAAGGCAAAGTTTCTGCAGCTCATTTCTCCTTAATGGGTCAAGGATTAAGACTCCCAACTGCTTCCCCTTCACTTCTCAAGACCCTTTCCATCCCTTCCAAAGCAGGGCAATTCATACACTTGGCCTGAGAAACTTCACTTTCTGGAGGAGCACTTCTGAGGCTCCTGGAGACACAGCAATTGTTTAGCATTAGCAGTAAGCATGTTGGGACAATAGTTATGATCAGTGCTTTTTTTGTTATGGAACGCACTGGAACAGAGTTCCGGCGCCTTTTTTCGACAAGTTTTAAAAGTAACTTTTGAAAATTTGATGTTTGGTCCATGTGGATTTGAATCGTCCTGTCGAGCATAGCAGGTCAGCGGCAAAATCACTAAAACGGTGCATGCGGGCTGCTTGTGTGTCGAGTCCAATGCATGCATGCTTCGTCCACACTAGTTGTGATGGCGCAGCTTGTGGCACTGCTTGGCTTGCGATTGGTTGTGGGGTCGCTCACTGAGTGCTTACTGTGAGTGGCAACCGTTATGTTTTGTTACACAACTGACGTGTGTGGGTGTGTGTACAGTGATTGACTATGTGTGAAAGGTAAATAATTTCATGAGTTCCAGCATCTTTTTTCTTACAAAAAAAGCACTGGTTATGATACTCCATGTGAAGTGGCAGAACCAATGCATTTCAATACAATGGATATGATGTATGTCTCCACTGTTGTTACAGTGCATTTAAATGGTGCCTGTTTTTCTTTTTGTGAAGAAACCAGGTACCTCACATAGTTCCATTTATGGCAAAGACTGGCCCAAATTCACCCAGGAAGCTCCATGGCTGAATGGGGTCCAGAACCCAGGTCTCCTGGGTTCCCAGTCTAACACTAACCACCCTGCCACACTGGCTCTACAAATGTTCTACTTGTGTATTTGCAAATAAGCCAAAACTATACAACATTCTGAAGTCTCCACTGCTTTCTCTTACCTAAGGTTTGCAAACTAGTTTGCTGGTTGTCTCTACTTCTTTTAGCTTCCCATCCTTCCTTCCATGCTGGTCATCTTTAAAGCAGATTGTTTGGGCAAAAGTGGCAGCAGGGTGGAGAAAGGAATTTTAATGATTCCTGCCCTTCTTCCATTCATGGGAGCACTCCTTGAGTAGAACACTGCTTAGAGAGACAATTACTGTATTTTTCACTCTATAAGACGCACCTGACCATAAGACGCACCTAGTTTTTAGAGGAGGAAAACAAGAAAAAAAATATTCTGAATCAAATGGGCACATGATCGCAGGCACATTTCCCATCACTTCCCCATGGGCTGCACATCTGACAGACTTGCTGCACACACATATTCGCTCTGTAAGACGCACAGACATTTCCCCTTACTTTTGAGGGGGGAAAAAGTGAGTCTTATAGAGCAAAAAATACGGTATATGTGAATTCCATAGTATACAGACTAATTGAATAGTGCATGCAACCAATTGTTTCAGCTCACATCTGCTACAGTAGGTGTATTTGCAAATTCTCATTAAACTTGTTGTTGTTGTTAGTCGCGAAGTCGAGTCCGACCCATCGCGACCCCATGGACAACATTCCTCCAGGCCCTCCTGTCCTCCACCATCCCCCGGAGTCCACTCAAGCTCGCACCAACCGCCTCAGTGACTCCATCTAGCCACCTCATCCTCTGCCGTCCCCTTCTTCTTTTGCCATCTATTGTTCCCAGCATTAGACTCTTCTCCAGGGAGTCCTTCCTTCTCATTAGGTGGCCAAAGTATTTGAGTTTCATCTTCACTATCTGGCCTTCTAAAGAGCAGTCAGGGTTGATCTCCTCTAGGACTGACCGGTTTGATCGCCTTGCGGTCCAAGGGACTCGCAGGAGTAAACTACCTTATGTAATTTCCACATATATCTTTGTAAATGATAATATAAAAAGACTGTATATTTGGCTGAGAGATATCATGGAAGAAGAATACAAATGCATTTGGAAAATATATGATACTAATAAAAACATTAACATACAACATTAATTTAATGAATTTAATAAGTAATGAAATGGTAATAAAAATGTTTAATCATTTGAAGAGGGCTGAATGCCAAGACTGCAAACAGCTGTGCAGCATTGCATAAGGAAGAAAAGAGCAATTTAACATTGCAATATTTATACAGTGACCCAGAGAAAAATGAAATTTGTATTTATGCTGTGAAGCTGAATTAGAGCTGATTTAAATGTTCCTAAGGAGCAAATACTGCAATTCTCCACATTCACTGTAGGGAATTGTGTTCTTCAAACCAATCTCAAACTAAAAACCTGCACAGGAAAGGTTAGAAATACAACTGAGCTGAAATTAGCCACTCCATTCCACATGTTCAATGAACAGATAGAGGAATGAGTACAAATGTTGGAGAAACTGGTCCAGTAACCATTTTTATTTAACTCTATAAATTTTTTCTCTTTTAAAACATTATGTGAACCAAATCTCAGTTATCCTTTGCAATTTAAATTTCTTAAAATTTGCGAAGGATTTCTCCAATCCAAAGATGTATACTAAAAACTAATTAAAATGCTATGTTGGGAACATGATTTAATGGCATGTATCATATTAAGGAAACTGTTTCCACAAATAGGTATATTGGGGAAAATGTATCTAAAATATATTCTTTAAGAATGCAAAAAACAAAACAAAATATGCGCACTATATAGAATATCCAAACAGTGGAATGAATCCGACTGAATACTAGAAAATTCTCTAACTTCATGTTGAGCCTTGAGAAAATGAAAAACACAAACCGACTTCATCCCTAGGAATGAAAGAACAAAATGTCTCAGAGAACAGTCACCACAAAGGGAGCAATGCCATTTCCTAATCTGACCTTTGCTGGACTCTGCCTAACTAATCTCAGGATGCACTGCCAGTACTGCGGCTTGAGTGGTAGATTTTTGTCAACAGGCTGGAACCGATACTAACAAAATCTCCACAGGATAATAAGAGAACATTCAACTGGTATAGAGAACCTGTCTTGTGTATTGGTTAGAATGAAGGAGGATCCCCATTGTAGTCCCAACTCAGCCATGATGTCCACTGAGACATTTTGGGCCAGTCTCGAATTTTGAGGATAAAATGCATAGAAAGAATCATAGAATCATGGAATAATAGAGCTGGAAGGAGATGTGAAGGCTGTTCCCTTGCTGTTGCAGAACACCAATTCACAGCAACTACTCAGATGGCTTTCCAGTTTCTTTTTGAATGTCTCTAGTGTGAGTGAGCCCACCACCTCTCTAGGCAGCTGGTTCCACTGTTGTATTACTTTGGCAGTGAGGAAGCTTTCACTGATGTCGAGTATGAATCTGGGTTGTCACAACTTGATTGTTTTGTGTCCTAAATTTTGGCATCAGCAAGAACACATCATGACCTTCTTTGTGATATCCTTTGAGGTACTTATAGAGGCATATCATGTCCGCCCTCAGTCTTCTCTTCTCAAGGTGGAACATGCCCAGTTTTCTCAATCATTTCTTGTAGGCCAGCCTTTCCAAACCCTGGATCATTCTTGTTGCCCTCTGCTGGACCCTTTCTAATTTTCCTGCATCTTTCTTAAATTTTGGCACCCACAACTGGACACAGTATTCCAGGTGAGTCAGACTAGTGAGGAGTATAGAGGAATTACTACTTCTTGTCATTTTGAAGTAATAACTCTGTGAATGTATCCCAAAATGGCATTTGCCCTTTTGGCAGCTGCATTGCATTGTTGGCTCATGCTTAGCCTATTGTCCACAATTACTCCAAGATCTTTTTCAGTTCAGTAGAGCCACATAGGCTCTTTCTTAGGTGGAGGACTTGGCACTTGTCCTTAACGAATCTCATTCTGTTGCTTTCAGCCCAGTGCTGAAGTTTATCAAGATCACCCTGGATCTTCATTCTGTCTTCTAGGGTGTTTGCTATTCCACCCAGTTTTGTATCATCTGCAAATTTTGATTAGCTTTCCTTGTACTTTCTCACCTAAATCTTTAATAAAGATGTTGAAGAGCACTGAGTCCAGAATTGAACGCTGTGGCACCACACTAGTTCCTCCATCCAATTTGAGAAGGTGCCATTGATGAGGACTCTTTGTGTTCAATTTAGCAGCCAATTTTGGATCCACCTAATAGTTTTTCCATCTAGTCCAGTTTTTGCTAATTTGCTTATCAGAATGTCGTGTGGCACTATGTAAAAAGCTTTGCTAAAGTCTAGGTAGATTATGTCCACAGTGTTCCCTTTGTCCATTTGGGAGGTTACCCAGTCAAAACATGAGATTGCATTACTCTGACAGGATTCATTTTTGATAAATCCATGCTGGCTTGTATTAATCACTGCATTTTCTTCAAGATTCTTGCAGATGGATTTTGATAATTTAATAATTTGCTCTGGAATTTTTCCAGGGATTGATGTCAGACTAACTGGTCTATAGTTCCCAGGTTCATCTTTTTCCTTTCAGCATATATTTCCCTAATGCTACAGAGCCAGGAACAGCACTGGCTCTTCTCCAGGCATCTGTCACTTCTCCTGTTTTTCAAGATTTATGGAAGATGACAGCCAGTAGTTCTGAGAGTTGCTCCACTGGCTCTTTATGACTGTGGGATGGAGTTCATCAGGCCTTGGAGATTTCAACATATTTATTCCTTCTAGATATTCCTTGAGCATTTGTCTGTCAATTTTGGGCTGCCATCTCTCACTTCCAGCTTGTACATCCTCTTGGTTTTAGATTTCCTTGTGTAAGAAGATTGAGGCAAAGTAGGAATTGAACACCTCTGTCTTTTCTTTGTCATCTGTTATCACTTTGCTAGGCATTTTAAGTAGCTCAACACCCTTCCCTTTCCCATGTCTTTTGTTCTGGATGTATCTGAAGAAGATTTTCTTTCTAGTCTTACTTCATTTCCTGCTTTAGCCTTCCTGATGCTATTCCTGCAATTCCTTGCTATTTGTTTCTATTCTTCTTTCATGGCCTAGCCCTGCTTCCGCTTCCTATACATGTTCTTTTTTTTTTGTCTTTTTTTTCAGCCACTTAACTTTTAGTGTATCTACATGAGCTTCTACATAGCAATGGAATTGTTGGAATTGTTCATAGTTGTGCTTGGAGAATTTTCTTTTTCAAGATTTCCCACCCATCTTGGGCTCCTTTTCCTTAAGAGTGCGTTGCCATGGCACTTCACTTATCATTTTTCTGAGTTTGTTAAAATTGGCTGTCTTGAAGTCCAGGATGCCTCTTTGGCTCCAGTTACCCACAATCTCCTTTATGATTGAGAATTTAATTATTGCATGATTACTTTTCCCCAGAGTTCCCATGGTGGTTGTTTTCTCCACCAGGCCATCCCTGTTAGCTTAGTAGTGTTGATATGACTGGTAGTGATGCTCCAGAGTTTTGGAGGGGAGGCTTTCCTGGCCACCTGAAGATGCTGGGTATTGAATCAGGAATTAGAAATGTGTAAAGTTTGGGAATACCTTGGGTTTCTTCAGGAAGGGTCCCTGGACTCCTGCCCACTTTCTGTCTTTCCAAAGTCTTCCTCATTCTGAGCATTTGCATGGGCACCCAGCTGGAACTGTTCTGCTTTCCTACATGTAACTTGTAGGCTCCACGTACTTTGTGAAAAGGACTGTGTAATTGCATATTGTGCAATTTATCTGCTTTCTGTAAAGGATACGCTCATGTTCCTGAGCATTTGCAGACTTGATTTCAGCTTGGCTCACTTCTTGGCCTGAACTGAGTGTGGATTTTGAACAGATCTTTTCATCTTTCCCCAGGACCTTTTCTGCACATCAAACATGCAATCTGCCACTGAGCCACCATTTCTGCTCTAACTGGCTTGTGAAACAAAAAACCTTGTTGGGAAATTACAACTAAATCAACAATATGTAAGGCAGAACTATTAGGAACAAATGCATCTGGCTTAAGTGCACCTGCTGATCCAATAAATTTAACCACAAATGAGATAGTTATGTTGAGCACATTCTTAATGGCTATGATTGTGCAGCAATCCAATAAGGCACTTATCTTAATTGTTATGCTGGTGTAAGTTTAGCTATTAAATGAACCTGTTGGAGAACAAAATAGATTTTCAGGAAGGTGGTCTGATCTCAGCACTTAAGGGTCCAACATTATATAATTTGATTCTCTCTTGTTTTAAAGAGTGGAGAAGGAAGAACAGCCACTAGAATTTTACTGACATTTCAGACACATCTGTGGGTCCCAGAAAGAAAACATTTGAGTTCTAACAAAGGCCAATGATTCTGTGAATTTCTGGATTTCACTGCATTTTCCTTCTGGCATTGCCTCAAAAGACAGCAGTTACACTCGAAAGTCGTCACAGTGTTCTAGTACAGTCTTTCCCAAACTGGTCCCCAATGGAGGTTTTGAAGTTCAGCTCCACTCAGCATGATAAATGGTCAGGAATAATAGGAATTATAGTCCAAAACATCTGGGGGGCACTAGATTGAAGAAAAGCCCTTTAAGACATCTACAGTTCTATGATTTGTGTTACTGTGTTGTATTAATTTCGTTTAATTTCCATTCCATTCAAATGCAAATGGCTCTTATTTCATTACCATATTTACCTATTATTTTTTGTAGAATAGAATGAAACACGAGGACAACAACAACACTACCACCAAGTTTCTTCTTATTGTTAACATAGCAGACACCCTCTCTATTTTCTATGGTGACACTAAAAATGCTGTGTGAGGAATACAGCTTACATCAATACTTGCATCATCCTTCACGGATACATTTGCAAATATGGTGCATGGCAGCAAATATGCAACCATCTGCTGGAGATGTAGGAACAACACATGAGATGAAATTATTTAATCAGTTAAATGCAGTTAGGTATTTTGTTTTGTGTTTGTTCTAGCATAATTACTATGTTAATGTCTGTGTGCCTTGCATATTAAGCTGGATGTATTCTAAGATGCTAATGACTGCTGCATCAGCTTTTTATTATAAAAGCAATAAACATGCAAAAGCTTGCAACTGAAACTAATTAGCTTCCTATTCATATAAAAGAAGGTAAAAATACATCCATTTCTATGCCTTATGAGTGGATGTTGCTCTGTGCCATTTGCTCGGTTCACAGCTCTTCTGATGCCGGGGCAGTTTCCTATATGAACCTCAATGGACGTGTTACAGTATTTATTGCCACATATTATCCTATTCAGGCATTTTGTGTCACCCTTTTCCTTTATCACTTGTTTTGGTGGAGGATGATAGCTGAAGATAAAAGGCCTCTGGTCTGAAGGTTTTCCACATGTGTCAGATACTGATTTTCTGGTATTCTGGACTGCAAGCACAGCCGTCATGATACGAAAACCTTGGCTCTTCTTTCTCCATGGTGAGAGCAATGACTGCATCATAAGTGGATGGAGAGCAAGGCAGCTAAAAAGCTCCCTCTTTCCCCTTCCTCTTTTGTGCCACTTACTCTTCTGCTACCAAAACCTTTTTCTTCAACACAACACTTCCCTGACTGCTTACCAACTCACATACCCAGGGAGGTTTTCAATGGGGTTGCTTGTCTTGACACAATTGAGGTACCTGGAAGCAGCCTTATTATACACCAATGGTGCAAGTTCCTTCTGGCTTTTAGCTGAGTTTTTATGCTATTTTCTGCTGTTCAGGGTAGCATTTTCTAAGGTTATTGTTTAGGAAATTATCTGTTTTTCCCTTCGCACTGCAGCTACATTTTGTCTTGGTTTGTTCCTGTATTTTAAGTTGTGTTTTGTGAACTAGCCAGAAGTCTTCAGCTAGCAGATGGTACAGGGAAAAAGGGAGGTATTTAAAATATATATTTTAATTTATGTATTTAAAATAATTTACATCTAATGTGCTTTTATAATATATGCATTTTACTGCTTTCATATTGTACTTTAAATGTCTCTCTTTCTTTTTTTTTGGATTTATATCCTACCTTTTTCCTACAAAAGGCTCAAGGCAGCTTATATCTCCTCCTCCATCTTATTTCCACAACAACAACCTTGTGAGGTAGGTTGGGCTGAGAGTCTGTGACTGGCCCAAAGTCACCCAGTGGGCTCCATGGCTGAGCGGGGACTTGAACCCAGATCCTCTGAGTCCCAGTCCCATGCTCTTAACCACTACACCACACTGGCTCTGGCTCTTTTCAGTGTACACTGGCTCTTTTCAGTGTAACTACCATCACCAGCTTTACAACAGCTTCTATGTTTGTGTGTGTGTAATGGATTTTCAATGAAAGGAAAAAATAAAAATGGAGTTGCTTAGATTTTAATATCTCTGTTTCAATACATATAGATGAAATGTGCTTATAAATATACAGATTCCTATGACCTAGACCTAAGCTTCAACAAAAGCAGGTCAAGCATTCAAATATGTGCTCATTCACAGGAGCTATCTATTTGCTGTGCATTCAAAAATTGAAAGCACTGTAAGATCTCTTACTGTTGCATTACAGGAGATGAGTTTTATCCTTCTAATGTTGTGATCGCAGTCTTTTATATGTCAGGAGGGCCATGTGTCAGGAAGCAGGTAAATGATTTTCTGCTGCTTCATTCTTGATAATCCTGTCTGGATTTGAAGCACTTTTACTTTTGAATAAGCATCACTTTTCTTATTGTCATTTTTAATAAATAAAACTAAAATAAATTAAATAAAAGAATAAATAAAACTAATAAAGTGTGCATATGGAACTAATTAAGCCTTTTTAAGTATGTACATGAAAGTCCAATTTTTGACATTGGGTCTATTTGCCACTTCTGCCTTCATTCTGCCATTCTGGTGTTCATCCAAAGGTGAAATATTATAGCCCTGGAATGGCTGCACCACTGGCAAAAGGTAGTGGATGGAATGGCTAGATATTTTGCATTAATTGTTTGAAAATCTATGGGAAACTAAAGCTAAAGCAAGCATCTTAATGGAAGCTAGTGTATTACTGTAACCATTTTGCAATCAGAGACAACAAATAATAACTGACTGCTTACCTGCACACAAGGACCTACTGCTCTTGACAACCCTCTGCTAAACAGAAAAAGGAGACATCAATCATATCAAGCTGAATCCTGTTTTGATCTTAATGGTAATAATTTTAGCAAGGACAATGCATTACTACACTCCCAAAGAGGTCAAAGAGTTATTCCACAATATGAGATATGCTAGGTTCTGTGGAAAGCTTGTTTCCACCAAGTCTCATCAGGAAATATTCCCAGAATATGCTTTCAAGCAATAATGAAAGAAGCATAAAAGAAAGCAACAATGGAAAAAAGTAATCATAAAGAAATATCTTTGGGTATGCATAAAATGTCTTTCCTTCATCCTCAAGTATTATAATGGATACATAGACTTCTAGGCTTATACAGAAGGACTTATTTTAGTAAGAAATAATTCTTGAAATTCAGTGATATTAGAAAAATGGAAGAGAAAATACCGAAAGGAAAGGAAAGGAATAGTTTAGCTTTGATTTTACTGAAACAATGATGGGGAACTTGAAGTTTATGGGCCTAATTCAACCTATTGAGATTCCCCTTCTAGAGATAGAAACAGAGCGAGTCAGAAGGGGCCTCCCAGGCCATCTAGTCTGACCTCCGGCACCAGCCAGCTCCGCTCATGACATGCCCACCATGTGCATGTCCAGCCTATCCTTGAACGCCCTCACAGATGGGGCCTCAACGACCTCCCATGGAAGCCCATTCCACGCCCTCGGGGATATTACATATTTAGTTATTAATATTACTTAAAAGTTAGAAGGTTTAAAAAGTTAGAATTGGTTATTTCTGGGTTTAGTCTGGAATTGAGAAATAGGTAAAATCCTGAACAAAACCAAACTGAAATAAATTTCCTGCACGTCTCTACCTCTGTTATCAATGGTTTCACCTACCTGGAACAGCAATCTCCGAAAGGTGAACTGCCTAATGCTTTACATTCTCATATCACACTGCAGGAAGGGTGCTCACCCGCCCTCTGGGAATGGGTAGAAGAGAAGAATTTGTGCAATAAGTCCTGCGTGAGTGGCAGAGCACCTCAGCATGTGCCTTGCCATGCGTGCCACAAGCATAAAAAGGGCTACTCTGCCCCAAACCAGCTCCTGACCTTCCTACACTCCTCCCTTCCCTCATAAGGACACATTGTAAGTTAGCTGGATGCATATGGCCAAGCAGGAACATTTTGCCTTGTAAGCAGATAGGTCTGAGGTTTCTTTCTCTCAATTGTGCGTCCTCTCTCTCTCATTCTCTCTCTCTCTCTCTCTCACACACATACACACTTGTCTGTATGACTAGTGGAGACTTGAAATAGGAATTAGGCTGGTCAGAATTAGGGCATGCAGTGAGGTGCAAGGTGAGAGGAATTTCAGGCAGAACAGGGTGAGCTAATTGTTGTTAAGTTGCAGGGGCCAGCAGTAGATTTTACAAGCTTTAGCTGGTGTGCAAGTTGTGGCCTTTCATATAGGAAACAGTTCTTAGTTCAGTTATGTACACTCTAGTGATACCCATCTTGGATCGCTGTGATGTACTATATGTGGGACTGTCTTTGAAGATGGTCCACAACCTTTGGCCAGCATAGAATGTGTCTGCAGAGCATTGATGGGGATGAGGCAAGCAGACCAGATGAGGTGCACTGGCTGCAAGGATGTTTCCACATCCAGGCTTCAATGGTATAGGAGGAAAGTATATGAAGGGCAACTGCCAACCATATTGCATGCCCATATAGCAGGATCAGCATGTTTTGGATCCATGTTTCACATTGCAAACTAGAAAGGTACAGACTTTGACCACGTATTATGTTTTAGTTTGTGCCCAATCCATAAGTAGTTTGCTGAGTAAATCTTGATTTATAAGGAACTGAAGCAAATTTCTTATGCATCTCTACCTACCACTAGATATTTGAAAAGTGGTTCTGTCAGCATCCAGGTCATAAGTGGCTGACTAACTAGTGCAGACACCAGAACTCAGGCAGACTAGAGTCTAAAGTCCAATCCAAATCTTAACCAACAGTCCAAGGTCAGTGCCAGAAGAGCAAGGTAAGTCCAGCCCAAGAGGCAAAAGCATGGTCAAGCAAGCCAGGGTCCAAGAAACCAGGTAGGGTCCAGGAACTGGAACAAGGTTAAAAAGACCAGGTCATAACAAACAAAGAGCACTACAGCAAATTTTGAAACCTTCATTGCAAAAGCAGTTTCTGGAAGAAAGGGCCAGTTCCCCAGGGCTCCCAGGTGGTGCTCATGAGAGTCCTGTCAGCTACAATGGATTGGGGCAGTAATCCTGCAACTACCAGGGCTGCTATGCTGACCTTTGGCCAGCAGAGGGAGCCCTGAAGCTGCCTCAGATCCTGACAGGACCCCTATACAAAATCCCCACAACACATGTTCCAGAAAACTTTCCTGATCTAATCAGGTGCTAGGCAGCCACTTGAGCATGCCAGGTAATGTTACCATCACTGAATCTTACATGAAAATTGTCAGCCACTGCAGTTCTTTCACATTCATCTGGTGCCATTTGTTTGTACCATCTGAAAATGGACAGCTTGCATTCATTTTCATGAAACTGTCAGTGAATGGCAACTCTGTCTTTTTTTAGTCTGCTGTTCTCTGAGAATTGCAGGCAGGCAATCGTAAGGGCAGGGCTGTCGAGGTGAGGGAAAAAAGGAAATAATCACACATACCCTATTAGATAAAATATAAAGGGAACTAACAAAATGGAGATATGAGGTATGGCTGCAATAGGCACCATGTAATGTCTTCCAGATTTTTTTTTTTTTAACTCTGCAATATCTGGCTTCATATTTAAAATGCAGTATTTTCACTGATAAAGAAAGTGGTTTTGTGGGCAAGTCATGTCCATCTGTTCTCCTTCAGGAAGGATAACTTATAGACCTCTCCATGGACTTAAAGGTGTTGTGTAGCTATAGTGCTATTAACATCAAGAAATATCCCATCTGTTCATTCAAAGAATTCATCATAAAGCAATCCACAAAACACAAACAAGACTTTTTACTGTGCTCTGTGTAGCATTGTGGTAAATTCATTGATTCTCATTCACTAAGTCTCACCACAAAATATCTATGCAATTACATTTAATGTGCTTGCAGGTTATACCAACCACGTGAGTGTTTGTTTTCATGAGTGTGTGTGCACATGCATGCATGTTGTTGTTGTGAAGTCATGTCTGACCCTTTGCGACCCCATGGACAACATTTCTCCAGGTCTTCCTGTCCTCCACCATCCCCTGGAGTCCACCCAAGCTCACACCAACTGCCTCAGTGACTCCATCTAGCCACCTCATCCTCTACTGTCCCCTTCTTCTTTTACCATCTATTGTTCCCAGCATCAGGCTCTTCTCCAGGGAGTTCTTCCTTCTCATTAGGTGGCCAAAGCATTTGAGTTTCATCTTCAGTATCTGGCCTTGTAAAGTGCAGTCAGGGTTGATCTCCTCTAGGACTGACCTAGATCGGTCATCTAGATCGCCTTGCTGTCCAAGGGACTCACAGGAGTCTCCTCCAGCACCACAATTCAAAGCCCCAATCCTTCGGTGCTCAGCCTTCCTTATGGTCCAGCTTTCACAGCCATACATTGCAAATGGGAAAACCATAGACTTGACTATACGCACTTTTGTCAGTTGTCGGCATGGTGATGTCTCTACCTTTTAGTATGCTGTCTAGATTTGCCATAGCTTTCCTCCCACAGGAGCAAGCGTCTTTTAATTTCTTGGCTGCAGTCCCCGTCTGCGGTGATCTTGGAGCCCAGGAAAATAAAATCTGTCACTAGCTCCATTTCTTCCCCATCTATTTGTCAGGAAGTGAGAGGACCAGATGCCATGATCTTAGTTTTCTTAATGTTGAGTTTCAGGCCAACTTTTGCACTCTTCTCTTTCACCTCATCAAGAGGCTCTTTAGTTCCTCTTCACTTTCTGCCATGAGAGTGCTATCACCTGCATATCTGAGGTTGTTGATATTTCTCCCGGCAATCTTAATTCCAACTGGTGATTCATCTGGCCCCGTCTTTCTCATGATGTGCTCTGCATATAAGTTAAATAGGCAGGGCGACAGTATACAGCCTTGCCATACTCCTTTCCCAATTTTGAACCACTCAGTAGTTCCATGTCCAGTTCTCACTGTTGCTTCTTGACTCACATACAGATTTCTCAAGAGAACATGCATGAATACTGACCTCCAAATATATGGCAGGTTTCTGTTCAAATGTTGAAAGTAATTCATAAACGGGGTGTGAGAACTTGAAGAATCCTTAAGTCCAGAGCCTGGGAACTAACCCAGTGGAATAAATGGGACTGCTTGCACACAAAATATGATCCTAATGAAATACATATGCTCAACAAACCTTGCATATGACAGGTAGATTAGAATGGCCAATTTGCACCAAATTGGCCAATTTTTTAATGTGCCATTAAAAAAAAGACACAGATTGTATAGTTTGCATAAAATGTGAAGATCCTAATTTATGTGTATAGTTGCACATTTAGAAATACTGGAAATAATTTACATGCAATACATCTCACTATGAAGGTGAAGATGTTGAGCAGGTGACTGATCTGTGTGCCTGCCCACTCTGCTGACAGGTGTGAGTGCAATGGACAAGTTCGGGTTTTCCATTCTTTAAACCAAATTTGGATGGGGCAGCTCTGCATAGAGGACAATTTCAAAAGAAGCACTGGCCTCTGTCAGATTTTGGTTAGAGGATTGTTCTCTGTAAAGGACACATGGCCACTGTCATGGACCAGTGACTCTATTCCAGCTTTGTCCAAATCCTTTTGACCTTTCCCTTCCTGTTACCTTTTTGCTCCCACTGGATAGAAAGCTCTGCTTTTCAGTGTGGCTTTACCAAGCAGCCTAAAAACATTCTCTTGAAAGCACTTTTATGAAGCATGAGAGCAGGCATGTATTGGGAAGCCAAAAAATTAAAGAGACTATGCCAAGTTTATAGTAACAAAAATTAAAAGTTCATTGAAACATTTATGCTAAGAAGAAAAAAGGCTTTAATATTTGAAGGGATATAACTCCCATAGAGAGAAAAACAGAGCCCGAAGAGATAAAATAGTAAAATAACTAAAGTGAAATGCTAGCTCAACTAGACTGTTTTCCTTAACCAAGTTTTTAGCAACATCTTACTGTCATAAGATCAATATTTTCTTCCAGCTTTCAGATATTTCTTAAGCAGCTCATTGATTCCCTTCCCACCTTCCTTCTGGCCTCTCTCGAAAACTCTCTGCTTGACTTTGGATTTTTTTATGTGTTCAAGATAGTCTGTTCTGTTATAACTTTGACCAATCAGGAGAGTTCACCTTTGCACAAAATCCTCTTTGTAAACTTGCTGCAAGCCCCAAACTTCTTGCAAAACTCAAATATATTTTTCTTTAGCACATTTCATTATCATTATCAAAACAAAACCCCTTTGCAAACTCCTTATCGTTTCTGACCATCTGTTGAATTTCCTGCTCACTCCTCTTAATCAGAGTTTTGGAAATGTGAATTATTGCAAAGATCTTAGCTTCCTGATTATATATCCTGATTCTAACCATCATTAACTCAACCTTTCACCAGTTACGAACTGGAACATGTACCTAAGAATAAGTATTTCATGTACCTCGTAACATACTCATAATACTTCACAATAATTCTATAATACACAAAACGATTGATATACAAAAATGTGACATTTCTTTTCCTTCATAGCTGTTCTACTCAGCCCAGTCTGATATGTATTTTAACCTTTGGTACTTTTACTATCAGAGAAACACTGTCCACAGGAGCTAACCTTGGTTCCATTTCACCTCGAGTCTTCTACTTTGTCTCCACTAACTGACACTTGACTGGGAAATGCACATTCCAGGTCTGAATTCAGTTATAGATGTCCACATGTTCAGTTCAGATAGTTACTTGGACACTATCATCAAGTACCTTTCCACCTGGAACACATGATCAACAATTCTGCCTCTTGAAAATGCATTGTGACACACCTAGGGACTGCATGCACGTTTAGTTATTATTGATACCATTCATTTCTGGATCTGGAGTGCCAGCTCCATAGTTTATTTATTTATTTATTGAAAACATTTGTATGCCATTCTATATATAAATATCTCAGGATGGCTTACAACAATTTAAAAACAATTTTAAACATCTAATAACATCCACCCACAGTAATCCTGTATGAAACAATAAATACACATCAAATAAATCAGAACAGTGCAACCCCATTTAGGACACGGGTCAGGTCCCCCATTCCGGAGCTGGACCCACCCACCAACAGGACCTCCGTCTTGTCAGGATTGAGCTTCAGTTTATTGGCCCTCATCCAGCCCATTACCTCGGCCAGGCACCGGTTCAGCACAGCCACTGCCTCACCTGGATTGGTGGAAAACGAGAGGTAGAGCTGGGTATCATCAGCGTACTGATGATTCTGCAGCCCACACCTCCTGATGACCTCTCCCAGCGGTTTCATGTAGATGTTGAATAGCAAAGGGGACAAAATGGAATCCTGCAGAACCCCATGGCAAAGCTGCCATGGTGCAGAGCCATAGTGCCCCAGCACCACCTTCTGGAATTGGCTGTTGAGATAGGAGCTGAACTACTGCAAAGCAGTGCCCCCAACTCCCAATCCCACTAGCCTATCCAGGAGGATACCATGGTCGATGGTATTGAAAGCCGCCGAGAGGTCCAGGAGAACCAACAGGGATGCACTCCCCCTGTCTCTCCCTGCACAGGTCATCGTACAGGGCAACCAAGGCAGATTCAATACCGTACCCAGGGTCCAGAAAATCTGTTTCATCCAAGAGTGCCTGGAGTTGTCCCACCACCACCCGCTCCAGCACCTTGCCCAAAAGTGGGATGTTGGCCACCGGTCTATAATTGGCGACCACCTCTGGATCCAGGGATGCCTTCTTTAGGACTGGCCGGACTACCACCTCCTTTAAAAGGTCCGGCACCCGGCTGTCTCTTAAAGAGGGGTTGACCATCTACAGGATCCAGGTCACAATCCCATCCTTGGCACTCTTAAGTAGCCAAGATGGGCACAGGTCCAGTAAACAGGTGGTAGGACGTACCTGTCCAAGCACCTTGTCCACATCATCAGGCCGCAGTAACTGAAATTCATCCATCAATGGAGGACTCGATGGCGTCGTTGGCACCTCCCCAGTAGAATCTGAGTCAATAGAAGTCCAGCTCGTGACGAATCTGAGCGATTTTCTCCCTGTAATGCCTGGCAAAGTCATCACAGAGGGCCTTCGAGGGTGGCATCAGATCTTTTGTGGGGCCAGGATCTATCAGCCCCTGCACCACCCAAAAGAGCTCCACCGGACTGCATTGTGAAGAGTCAATGGACGTGGAGAAGAATTTCTTTTTCGCCGCCCTCACTGCCACAACGTAGGCCCGATAGTGGGCTCTTAAGTGTGTTTGGTCAGATTCGTCCCGTGATTTCCTCTACCTATGCTCTAGTCATCTCCCAACCCGCTTCATCGCCCGTAATTCAGGTGTATACCAAGGAGATGACTGGGCTCTGCCCGGTGGGAGAGGGTGCTTAGAAGTGATTATGTCAATAGCCCTGGTCATCTCCCTGTTTCACAGCTCAACCAGGGCATCAACAGGAGCACCAGCCTTATCAACCGGAAAATCCCCCAGAGCCTTCAGGAATCCATCCAGATCCATCCGACTCCGGGGGTGGACCAACACAATCGGGTCTGCACCCTTACAGAGGGAAAGGCCACTTTTGAGCTCAAACCTCACAAGGAAGTGATCTGACCCTTAGATCACCCTCTTCCCGCCCCGTCGAGAAAACCAGGTCCAGAGTGTGTCCACGTTCATGGGTCTGGCCGCTGACATGTTGAGACAGCCCCATGGCCATCATGGAGGCCATGAAGTTCTGAGCCACCCCAGTCAGAACAGTCTCGGTGTGGAGATTGAAGTCCCCCAGGACCAACATCCTGGGAGGCTTCAACACCAGGTCCGAGATTATCTCCGTCAGCTCAGTCAGGGAGTCTGTTGAGCAGAAGGGTGCACGGTACACCAACAAAATCCCCACTCTGTCTCGGTCACCCAACACCAAGTGGAGGCACTCCAGCCCCGGTCTCGAGAGGACAGGAAGCCCCGAGATGGAAAAAGAAACTCGATAAATCAAAGCGACCCCTCCTCCCCTCCAGGCATGGATGGTGCTGGACTAGGTACCCGGGCGGGCACAGTTGCGAGAGGGCAACATCTCTCCCCTCCTCCACCCAGGTCTCCGTGATACAGGCCAGGTCGGCCCTCTCATCCACAATCAGATCGTGGATGAGGGTGGTTTTATTTTGGACTGACCTGGCATTGAGCAACAGCACCGTCAGGCCCAGGGGGCAGTTGACAAGTCTACCTGGCACCTGCCGGCTGGGGGAATAACCAGAAGGAGGGACAGGTGTTAACCATCTGTCCCTCCTTCTTCTAGGTGGACCCGTTAAACCCCCACCGCCATAGTGACCATTGCCCATCACCACCCCTATGGTGGCCCCCATGCGCTCCCCAGGTAACATATCCTAAGCTAAACTCGAGATGGGCCCCTAAAACCAGCTAAAAGGTTAAAACAGCTTAAAAATCCCACCTTCACCTCCTGCCTCCACCCAACAGCCAGCAACCAGCCTGCAAAACCCTGGCCAGAATCCCCGGCCAGCGCAGCCCCCAAATGGCCCTGAATGGACCTTAATGGCTCACCATCCTTAAGCCGTTGCCCTTCAGCCGCCGGACCTTCAGCCCCCGGCCCCAGGGGTCGCCAGCACTTTGAGGCCATGGGGCACCACCGGCCTTGCCTTCGCCCCGCCTGTCTTGGCGCGACTGCCGCTCACACTGAAGGGGCAGGGCCGGAGCAGGGGCCTCGGTGCTGGCACGGTGGTGGGCAGCAGCTGGGCGCAGCAGGCGCAGGTGGTTGGCATGGCAAATGGCGGGCACGGGGCTCTGGCATGGTGGTCAGTGGGTGCGGGCTCCGGTGCTGTGGTCGGCGTGGCGCGGCGGCGGTGAGCCACTTCTGCCGCACTCTCTGGGCCTTCCCGGCCTTCCCAGGGGTCGCAGGCCTTTGAGGCCTCGGGGAGCCACCAGCTTCGCCCTCACCCTGCCCATCTTGGTGCGACTGCCACTCACGCCGAAGGGGCGGAGCTGGAGCAGGGGCCTCGGTGCTGGTGCAGCAGCAGGCAGCAGCTGGGCGCAACGGGCGCAGGTGGTCGGCGCGGCGAACGGCGGGTGCAGGGCTCCGGTGCGGTGGTTGGCGTAGCATGGCGGTGGCGGCGGCAGTGGGCCGCTCCTGTCCCACTCTCCCAGCCTTCCCTAGGTTGAATAGAATCATTTCCTGGGGGAATCCGCTCATCACTGGCTGCCATCCTGATGATTCCCCACTAATTTGCATGTAGCAGAAGTGTATCCAGGCTCGTCCTGGGGGAGGTAGACAAACATGGCACATGTGCCTCAAGTAACTGCAATGCTTACCACTCCTTCCATGGCTTTCTTCTGGTCTGGCATAGGCCACCCCTCAGTAATATTTCTATCTACTCTCCACCACCCCTTGGCTTGTCTTGTTTACACTACCCTTGCTTAAGGCTGGATACTCTGTTCTCTCAGAGAACAGGGAAGAATGTTCCTGGGCAACCTGGGTTGCAACTAAGGGACACAAACAAAGGACAATACCCTTGTCACATCACGTCACCCACTGACAACTCAACATGCACTAACACATGTGCTAATATAAGAGAGTCATTGAACCCCTCATCTTTCATAGGGGGAGGTCAACTGTGTGAATTTTTTTGCTGGTTTTCTGAATCTTTTTATAGGATACAGAAATGTATTAAGTTGCCTTCTGTCTTTCAGTCAAAATATACTCCCATAGTTTTAGCAGATTTATTTTAAGCTATCCAGTATGTTTTGTTTTAACTTACTGGCCTTTACACTAAGCCTGCACAGATTTAGTTGTGTTGTCAATCAATCAAGTCTTTATTTGATCACTGACCAGCAAATAAAACAAAAAATTACAATTAGTTAAGATAAGAAAAATACAGTTCTTTTAAAATTACACTTAAGAAAAAATGCAGCTATTCTAAAAGGAATCTAACAAAGACAGGCTGGACATGCACATGGTAGGCATGTCATGAGTGGAGCCGGCTGGTGCCGGAGGTCAGACTAGATGGCCCGGGAGGCCCCTTCTGACTCGCTCTGTTTCTATGTTTCTAACAGTTACTGTTAAGACTACTGCTGAGTGTACAAACTATTCAGTAGGATGAACAGTTCCTAGCAAAGGTGACCCATGCTCTGGTAACTTCCTGACTGGACTACTCCAACATTCTCTACATAGGGCTGTCCTTGAAGACAGCCCAGATATTTCAATTGGTTCAGAATAGAGCTGCCAGGATATTAAGGGGGCCCGGCATGTACTCTCTTATAATGCCAGTCCTATACCATTTACACTGGCTACCATTTGAAGTCTGGGCCCAATTTGAGGATCTGGTAATGACCTATAAAGCCCTAACTGGCTTGGGTCATGGATACTTAAAGGAACACCCTCTTCCCTATGTGCCCACCTGCCCCTTGTGATCTGAGGCAGAGGTCTTTCTCTGGGAGCCCTCCTTGAAGGAGATTAGGAGGGTAGTTACCTGGAGAAGAGGCTTTTTGGCGGTGGTGCCCCAACTCAGGAATTTGTCCCCCTGGGAAATTCACCTGGTGCCATCACTTCATTCTTTTTGGTGTCAGGCAAAACCCTTTTTATTTTCCCATCATTTTAATGTTGAATTGATTTCATTCTGGGTTTTATTATTGAGGTTGGATGCAGTTTTATATTTTTGGTTCTTTTCCTTGTAAACTGTCCTGAGACACTTGTAGTGGACAGCCTGTACAAGCTTTTAATAAATAAATAAATAAATTGGGATGACCAGGATATTTCAAAAAGAGTGGGGATAAAAAATCCTGGTGAACACCTGCATAGAGGGGACAATAAGCAATAACATGCTACAGCTATTCATTTATTTATCCCCACATGAGCACAGTCTCAGTTGGAAGGGGATTTTTTGGTGTTTTCCTTTGGTAAGAGCTGTGTGGAATCTAGCTAAAAAAAAAGTCCTTCTAAATTTTGGGATCATTATGTGACTGAGATATCTGGCTGGTTAGAGAAGATGTGCAGAACAGTTCAGGAGAGTGTTTCTGGATAGAACTGAATAATCTGCTTATAGATCTAAATCAAGGGCCCACTGTTTAAGTTCTACTCAGTGCTTTTTTTGTAAAAAAAAAAAAAAAAGTGCCGGAACTCATGTTGCTGCCGGCAGTAAGCACTCAGTGCGCGATTACACACACCAATCCCAAGCCGAGCAGCGTCCCAAGCCAGGTGGCGCGGACACAAAAGCAGCCAGCAGGCACTATGTTAATGATGTTTGCGGCTGACCTGCTATGCTGACAGGTGATTCAAAATCACTTCGTAAAATCCATTGGAAAAAAAGGTGCCGGAACGCCATTCCAGTGCGTTCTATGACCAAAAAAGCCCTGGTTCTACTAATGCACAGTCATAGCCCATCAATGTGATAGCTGGCCATGAATAACCATATACTTGCAATTTGACCTGTAGTACCTGGCTCCAGGAACTATGGAAACTATTGGTCATAATTAAAGGGACCAGACCAACTGGAAAAAACAGAGCTTGAGCTAGTAAGAAAAGGTATAAATCCAGACCAAAGTTTCCATTTTAAGAAGGCCAGCCTCTTGTCAAAGGGCTGCATTTGAGACACAGTGAGGTGCTTGAAAGATGCTTCTCAAGAACTTGGACTGTACTCTTTCCAAAGGAAGGAATGATTGTCTCTTTTCCATGAAATGGATTGTTCTATGATATGAAGGAAAGAAAGAGTATAGAACCATTACAATATCAATAGTTAATTGTTATAATGGTTGCCCTGATAAATTCAGTGCAGCTCAGTTTTGACCAGAAGTTACCAGCAGCATTACAAACTCTGTCTTCTACATTTCCAAAACTCTTCTGTCTCCACGGAAGAGGCTTCCCCCTCTCCCCACTACCAACACTTTCCCGGGGGGGGGGAAGCATTTTAAAGAGTATGTTTACTGGGAAAGAGTCCTTGTTTACCTCTTAAATGTGGGTGGGGGAAAGGGATTGAAGTGGTCTTTCTAATTGTTTAACTCTTTGAATCATGCTGCTTTGAACATTCTGGGTTTCATCTCTGCATTGCTTCCTGGAATGTCCAGGAAGTCAATACCATTTTGTGGTGCCCTTTCAATGTACAAGTCTCTCTCCTTACAGTTCCATCCACCTGAAAGTAAAAAAAGGGCTTTTACACCTTCAAAAATGGCAATTTAAATATACATGTTTGCAAAACCAATACATTTGTTGCTTTATTTATTCCTGTCTGTCTTTTGATGATCATTCTTTTCTCTGTCATGCCTTTAATGCCGAGCAAATCAGACAATTTATTGCACAGAGTCACTAGTCCTATTTATTTATTTCAAGCAATTTCATGGAATATCCAAGGTTTTCAGTTAGAAGGGAAACTTACCATATTTTTGCCATCTCAGCACAATGGCTGTGATAGAAGCAGTCAACTAGGTACCCGAGAAAGCGGCTGCTCAGAGGAGAGAGAGAAACAGGGATGCTGTATTCTGGGAAGTGAAACATAGCTGGCTTACAACAGGTGAGACAAATATATTTCCAGCACAGCCTATGCTGACGTTTCTCAGGAATACCTTTCCTCTGAAATGTTTCTCAATCCTTTTAAATGGGAACGTCACAGACTGAACCTGAGACAATCTACATGCAAAGCATGTGCTCTACCAATGAGCTGCAATCCTAATGAACAGAGAAGAAACGGGGATGCCACATTTCATATTGCTTTGACATAGCTAGCCAGAGTTTTGGCTACATGCTTCTGCCATATACAATAGGATAGTTACATTTATATAACTGTGGTATAATTACTGGGGGAAAGGAAAAATAGTATTCTTTATGCAAGACACTTTCCATTCACTTTTATTGCACAGCCTTTGACATTTGAACAAAAAGAAACCCTGTTTAAAATTCACAGGAGAGGCTTTGGTGGTTTTAATCTGTGCTCAGTTGAACTTAGCAGGTATCAAGCTTTTTAGAAACTTCTTGAAAACAGCCCTGGGTGTTGAAAAGTGCTTGTGTATTTCATTAAAAACAACCGCTACCCAACAAAGCAATCACAGTATCAGGCCGCTATTAGCAAATAATCCATTCAGGAACTTTGCTTTACTGCCAAGCATTAAAAAAGCTTTAACTGTTGAACTATTATTCTGTTTTCTTTTCAAGAAGACATCACTGAATGCCATAGAAAGAGAAGAATGTTATAGTAGGCTTAATTACTGACCTCTGTTGCACCACATAAAGATCACCTGCTGCTTCTCATGGACCATTTTCATAATAATATGCAAAGGCAGCAAAGCAGTAAGACAAGAACAGAAATTTGCAATGCAATTTTATTTGTTTTGCAGTTGCAAGTAAGGACAAAGTCAGTTAAATGCAAAGGTTGTGGTCTTGTAGTAGATGCTAAAAAAATCAATGGAATAGTTTAGGACATGTGGACATCTATGTCAAGGAACAATCTGTGTGATCCAGGAATATGTGGATCAGGGGAGGGATCCACAGTACATTTCAGCCATTCTCCTGGTATGGAAGTTCAGTTGATACTGAAGGTCCAAATGGGTGTTACTTAAGATTTGAAAGATTAGACATGTGTAAGAATTTTATTTCATTTCAACGGTCATATGAAGTTAACACATTTGCAAACCCAAATTCATGTTTTTGAAGGAGAAAAGTGCACATTTCTAAACTTGCCAATGTATCAAAAATCACATATTAAAATGCACTTTTAGAACTTGTTTTATTCAATGAGGGAAAAGTATATATTTTGCTCTCCATCCTCAGAGTGCTGCTGATCTCCTTTGGTCTAGGGAACTAGTCAATGAGAAAAGCCATCTGTTTTTCACATGTAGATCCAAATCTGCTTCTAGACTGCTTCTTGCTGTTCCAACTTATATTCTTCCTCTTATCTTCTTCCTTCCTGCTCATCTGCCTCTGCAGAAACTGCCCAAGAGTCTGACCTTGGACTGTGCATTCCTTTTATGGTATATTCATCATAGCAAGAACTCCACAGCCACAAGTACATTTCCTCAAGTTTCAAAAGTCCAAACAACTCTTTGAGAAGACCTTAAACCAAGTGGTCTTGAATGTCTTTTTGGCTGAGGACTGTTCAGAACTGTTTTTGTCCAGTTCAGAAAATGTTCTCAGGAGGTCACAATCCAGTATTAGGCAGAGCCTAGGGAAGAAATGTCCTGAGAGCATTTTTTCCAGGTGAAAGGGTGGGTACAAATCAAATACTTGTATGCCTTTGGTTAAAAGCTCGTCTTGCCAAATACCTAAGCCTTAGGAGAGCCATTTCAATCTTTTATAAAGTAAGAAATCACCAAATGATTGGCAGTTGGGGGAAAGTGACTGGGGATGAGAAATGGACCTGGAAATCCAGGGGAAACCTGAGGGTCAGGTTTAGACCCAGGAAGGTGAAATTTTGCCCTGGAGCCCAGAGTTCTGCACCCCTCCATGAAGGAATGCCTTGTAAGGACAGCCCTTCATGGACCTGATTTTGATGCAACTAATGGCTGGCTTTAGTCTGCAATGGTTTATGTGATTGTTAGCCATCATTACCCGGGGATGCCATTGGCCAGATAGGCAACATATAAATGTTATAAATAAATAAATAGTTTCTGCTATAATACATCCATTAATGTTTAAAGTTTTGGCTTTGCAGTCTATAGTTCTGGTTTGAAAGGGCATCCCTGACTGTACTATTGTCTCCATCCAGGAAAAAATTTGTGATGGAAATACACTTGCTTTTGTGTAACATCACAATGCTTACAATGCTGCAACAAGCATCAGAATGAAGAGGTGGTTGCTGCTGGGGGAACATGGATACTTGTAGGATACCTTCAGGAAAGAGTTACTGCACTTGCTGACTAATCTCTGCCAGCAACCAAATCTTAGAATTCATAAAAACCCATCTGGGAACATCTGTGGGTGGCTAATGGAAACATAATCATAACAAACATTATTGCTTAACCCTGCTGTTTAAGTAACTCTGTGTGATGGAAAGCACAAAACTGTTTACCCTTATGACTGTGCATTCCACGTAGGATCCTCTTTTGACTGTGAATTACCATAATCTTTATACTAAATTAGTTGATGAATACATTTTGGATGCTAATTTATGAATACCCCTTTGGACTGTACATACACTTTGGACTGCATGTCTCTCGTATGTGTCTGTGTATGTGTGTTTCTGTGTATGTGTATGTGTATCTCACAACAGACATAGAAAGGAAGATTTAGGGCATAATCCTATGCATGTTGAGACCAAAAAGAAAAAAGAAAAGAAAAGCAGAGGGAGTGGGGGGGGGGGAGACAGAAGAAGTCCTATAACTCCCAGCATTCATCCAGTTTGAAGAGATTTTTTTCCTTTCCTGTTTAAACATGCATAGAATTGCATCCTAAAATGCTAAGATAAAATTGGCCTTCTGTATCAACTGTATTTCCAGTGTGTCCCCAGTGTAATGGAGGCATTGTACCCCACAAGTCCCATACACATCTTATCTCCGGAAGAGTTCTGTCATCTGTCTTTACTATCTACTGTATTCTGAATCCAACCTTATTAAGAGAAAGCAAGTACCATGACTCTTTAGGAAGGAAACAGCATGAAGGGGATGTAGGCCATTATTCAGTGGAGCTCAAGGTGATACCAAAATAGGAGATGGAAGCGATACAATAAGTTAGACAGACCTGGGGAAGGCAACATTTAGAAGTGATTAACTAACAATGATCACCTCTTCTCCCACTCCTGTGAGCACCCTGTCACAAATGCCTGAGACAAACTGACAGGATGCATTGCAAACAAAAAGAGAAAAGGGTTTGGATAAAAGAATATAAATATAATTCAAAATTATTACAGGTACATAGAATATTTCCTCAGAGTTCAGAAGCTGTCACAGAATAGTCAACAATAGTCTACATTGCAAAAGCCATCACTTTCCCTCATTCAACAGAACAAACAGAATAGAAGCAGTTTGCAGAAGCAGCGGGTCAGGATCCACCCCCCCAGCTCAGTTTAAAGTCTTCTGGACAAAGCTCGCTAGGGCATTTCCAAAGGACTTTTTCCCCATCCTTTTGAGAAGTCCATTGGCAAGAAACCTGGAGCCATGGCCAAGGAACCTGCAGTGTTCCTTCTGATACCACACCCTGAGCTTCAGCAAACCTCCTTTTCCTGGCTGGCTCAAATCCCTGGACTGATAAGATAGAGTAAAAGGCCACTTGGGTCTTTAGGTCTCTGAGTTTTTTCCCAAGTCCTCAAAGTCCCTGCTGATCCCACCCACCCACTGCCTGGCTGTGTCATTCATGGATCACCAGAAGCAGCTAGTGACCCCCGGAGGGAAGAAGACTCTCTACTCTGTACATCACATGCCAGATGCATGCGCCCAGCAGGCAACAGAGCTTCCTTGCCTCAAGGTCAGGGCAGCACACTTCAGTCCCCCTTAGCAAGGAGTCCCCTATGAAATGCGCTCCCCAGAGAGGTCTGCCTGGCGCCATAGTTATTTGTTTTTCGGTGCCAGGCAGACCTCTCTGGGGAGCGCATTTCATAGATTGGGCGCCACTGCAGAGAAAGCCCTCCTCCGGGTACTTATCCTCCTAATATCCTTCACGGAGGATTTCATTTTTGTTTCATTGTTTTCTTCTTTGTACTGCCCTGAATCAATTTTGTTCTTTGCTCAAAAATGCATACATTACAGAAAATAGTAAAGAGAAGATACTCGGGGAAATTGCTTCCAAGAGGTGCTTATTAGGGAAAATGTATACAAAAGATCATAAAAACTTTACAAACATGTGCAAATTAGGGATGGGAGAACCAGGGATGCTCAGAGTCACTGAATTTCTCTCAACTCCATTTCAAAGTTTGGTTCACCTTGCTCACATATTTTGCTCATGACCTGTTTGGCTTGGTTTAGTTTTTGTTAAAACCGGAAAAGTACACTTTTCAGATGGAAAAAGTGCACATGTCCACATATGTGCACCCATGTGTGTGTATGTGTGGGAACACTCTGCAGTCTAATGCCATCTAATTTGTATTTGAACTGGAGAAATGCAAACAAACAAACTAACCCTACCCTATGGGTTCATGTGGTTGCTTTCCCATGTTATATGGGAGTGATTTAAATTATCAGACCACTGTGATGCTGCAGATGTAGATATTTCAAGCATTGGTGAACACATGCATTGTTAGTATTGGTGTTAACATGTCATTTAAAAGAAGAATAAAAATGCTTGGATCCCCCCTGCCCCCACACACACTCACCTCACAGCTGGTGCAGAAAGAACCACAGTGGGTGCTTCACTGAGACTGCAAGCAACTGTGGGGAAGGTGCATAATGGGCATTTTGAGGGGCAGAAAGGGAGGAGAGTGCTGCTACTAAGGTGTGACATATCCTGGCAGCCCCCAGCCTTCTTCCCTCCTCCTCTGAAGTACCACACTGAGTCAGTGGTCCAGCGATCTGGCTGTTTTGCAGGATGGAGGATCACCAAGGCAAGATCTGCCGCTGCATCTTTCCTATTGTACATAGGGTGCTCCAAGTTGGAGGGTTCTGGGAATCCGCATAGGACTGCATCTAAGGAAGCAAATACTTTAAATGAATAATTAAATGGCACAGCTATTGATTTATAACATTTCTATAGCACCGCTAGCCAAAGTTCTGTGTTCACAACCATTGGAAACCATAAAAGCATAACAATGTTAGCAAAGCATAACAATGTTAAAAGTTGAAAATAACAGTAAAAAACCAAAATGAAAAACAGCAACATGTGAAGCTTTGAAATACCATAATATACATCAGACCAATAGAACCTGAAAGACTAAAATCCCTGGAAAGATATGAAGGTCTTCAGCAGGTGTGAAAGGAGCAGAAGATAGGTTCCAGATGAGTCTTTCTGGGAAACACTATAGCCAATTCTATTGCCAGGATGCCACCATGGAAAATGAACTTAGGCTCATAGTATACCTGGAAGTGGATGCTTCTTTAGGTAATGTAGCCTCAAACCATTTAGTGCAGGGGTCCTCAGACTTTTTCAACAGGGGTCCAGTTGAAAGGTGGCGGCGACCAGCATGGGCTGGTGAGGCGGGGGTGCCTGAGCACACAGGCCAGTGAAGCGGCTTCGGGCGTGAGCTAGGCAGTGTCAGGCGTGTGTGGTTGTGGCTTGTCTGCTCAGAGATCTCCCAGAGGGTCCAAAACCATCTCTGAGCGAACAAGCAACCACCTCCCTGCCTGCGCAGCGAGGTGCCGCGTGGGCCAGCAGGCGGTGGGCAGTGGACTGGCCGGCTAAATCGGAATGGTGGGCCAGATCTCTCCCACAGGCCATTGTTTGAGGACCCATGATTTAGAGGTTTAATAGTTATACCAGTACTTTGAATTGGGACCAGTGAAGAAGGAATAGTTTCAGCAGAATATGATGAGAGTGTCTTCCCCCTTAACATCTCTGCTTCCCTATTTTGGACTAGAGCAGGTTTCCTAACTATTTCAGAAGCAGCACCAAATATAACATGTTGCAGCAATACAGGGTTTTTTTAAAAATCACAAAAGAAATGTGGGGTGGATTTTGCTATTCATTCAATATTTTACCATAGCTTTGCTCTGTCCTGTGTTCTCTCCTTATGATTTCTGCTTTATCTTAGAGAATTTATCAAATTAATTCCATAATAGGATGATGCACAGTTTCCTTTAGTTTCCCAATACATTTTCCACAGTTTCCCAATACATTTTCATCTTTTCTCCTTCTGCATTACCAATTTCCATGAGCACATTCACAAAGCCCTGCTTGAAAAATACACATTTCCTGTACAATTGGTAAAACAGAAGTTGAGGAAAGATAAGAATAAATAGAAGCAATTGAAAACTTTGGTGAAGTATGCCTGTGTAGGATTCCTTAACGCTGGGGGAGGTGGGGGAAGAAGCATGCAAACACACAGGGGTGCGGGGTGGAGAAAGGAAGCAAGCAATGCTATCACTTTCTTTTTGCAAACATGTCCAGGTAATTCAGCAATCCAAAAGGCAGGAAGAAATTCTGATAAAGAGAATTTTAGTAGCATCCCTAAGGTAATTTCATTTATTCATAGCATCCAATCCTGCACCAAAGATTTATTATTTTTATTGTAGCTCCAACAATTTTCTCTAAGGAAAATGTACTTTTTATTTGTGATAAAATACAGGGACACTGGCACATTATAATGGGTTCCTGGTAGTTCTTGCTATATCAATGAATCAAGTGAATGATGCTAAGTGTTGCATTAGCATAGTAATGGCCAGCAATATTATGGCTTACATGATGCATTAATGTTGGACCGGCCAGCATGAACAGTACTCTGATAATATATTAAGATGACACCATCTGGCAAGAGCCCATATAGAAGTTTCAATCACAACTATATTAATTGCATCATTCTTAACAAATGAGTATTAGTTGGATGTGGTACTCATGCTACAGAAGCAGAACATACTTTTCACTTGTCAGGACAATGTTAAGGGATTGAAATTTAATTGATATGGGAACCCCTGTAGGAGGTCGCATCCAGGAACTGGCAACCACAATGTCAAGCACCCCTTGGGTAACAGTGATGTGCTTGGAGTTTGTTTTACATCATGGATAGTACATTCCAAAGTGGCTGCCACAACTCTGCAGAGTCAGTCAATTTCATGGTCATCCTATTGAGGATGGGGAAAGTAGGGAGGCAACGGTTGCTTCAGCACCTCTCCTGCCTTGCAAAGCCTGGTAGCTAGCCTGATGTTGTGCCCCTGTTCACAATGAGGAGAGGCCAATGTGCTACTTGGAAGCTTCATTCCTCCATTCCCTGCCCCCTTCCCCACCTCCGCAGTAGCCACTCCAAGGTCAGCCTTATAGCCTTGTAACTGCAGCCAGAGCAGTTCTTCTCATTCTAGCTGTGAGAGCAGAGGCAAGTTGTTCTGAGCCTTCGGCCCCAACTCCTCCTTTGCTGCATATTTCTTAGGTTTCAGCCAGGGCTTTAAATTTTCCTGTATCTGTAAAGATTTTGTCTAGCAGACATAGATTGCCACCTAAATGACAGTGTGTAGAACAGTAAACCAAAGTTCATCTAGCCTCCCCATTTTTCATCAACAACTTTACTTTTCTATTTTTAGATATTGCAATACTACAATTCAATAATAGAAGCAAATTAAAAGCAAGACAGAAACACTGCATAAAGTCCTTAGAAAAGTATGTTTCTTTTAAAAAGTCATAATAGTTGCAACATTTAAAAAAACATTGTCTTGATAGATCTCACAATAAGCAGAAAGAAAATGAGCATCAGAAAACAGAATTCTAAATTGTAAACATAATTTCACAGAGCTTAACGTTAAGGTACCGATTTTATGTATTTGGGTTTGGTGGTCATGATGAATTAAAAAGAATGTATGAGTATGGATGTGGATGAGTTAGCAAATCATATTGGATATTGCATTAATAAACATTGATAACCTCTTCATTTTGCTTTTCAAGGGATGTTTCTTTCATGTGCACAGTTACCTTTATTATTCTGCACTTGATGACATGCAGGTAAAGTATAAGGAGATGGCTTTTTCAGAAGCCCACAAAAGACATGGGTCTTTATTTCTCCATGCCTCTTTTAATTTGCCATACCTGATTCAGTTTGTCAAAGGATGGACATGGCTGTAGAATGCGCCCCTTTGTGAAATGGATTTTTTAGTTTCAGGGAGGGCCAGTTCATATGGCCATTTTGCTGGTGGGCAGTTATATTTATTCACCAATAAGTTCTTATTCACCTCACCAGTGGTCAGAGTGAAATGTCTGTCTTGGGCAGCTGATCTGGGATGTCATGAAAATGCTCCAGTCAGGGGTCTAATGCATTATTTCCATGTTTTTTACAATTGCCAAGGAGGGGAGATTTGCCTGTGGCCTTTTCTGCCTCTAATGTCCAAACAGAGGTTGCACCTTGGTCCAGAGAGCAGCCAAGGCCAGGCTTCACTATGTTATATGAAAAACTATTCCTCAGCAGCCCCACCTGCACAACACAGTCAGAGTGTCACTCCAAAATATGATCTTCCACGATGCTCAATTTCTGGAGCCTTCCTCTGAGTGCAAACTCCAAGGGAGGTGCAGACTCTGGCAACAGGGATGTGGGGTTTCTCAGTGGTGGCCCAGCATCTTTGGAATAACCTCATCACTGAAGCCTGGCTGGTGCCAAATCGGTCATCTTTTTTTTATTATTATTATTTTATTAAAATTTTAAACTAATACAACAAACATCTATCGTCACACACATCAGACTTACTGGGTCAACCTCCTACTACATATCTTTTAACATTCTATGTTCACACTCAAATCCGTTTATAATAGCTTGAAAACATCTTTAGATCAAAACCAAGTCCCGTTTCTCCAGTCAAAAAAAAAAAGAGAAATAATTCCAAATTTGATAGAAGTCACTATCTTCCTTCTCTTTCATCATAAAAACAGTCCATTTCTTACAAAATCCTGTTTCTCTTGACCAATGTTAAAGGGAAGCATCTCCAGGTTAAGTAAAATGCAATATATTCTTTTCTTGTTTAATGATAAGCTCAATCTAAACATTTCTAGACAATTCAGAATCTTTTCATTTTTCTAATGATAGACAGATAACTTCCTCATTACCCAATTACAAATAGCATCAAAAACTTCCATTTAACAACTCTAAAGTCATCTTAGCTACTCTGCTTGGTGGTAGCTAATACCTATGATATCTTTTAAACAAATTTTCTTTAGGCTAAATTACTAATGTTTCATCAAGCTTAAACATCATTTAGTCAAATACAGTTAACTCCATACAAAAACCCATCTATCAAATATATTCATCCCTTATATCACCAGCAACAGTAGCTTGACCTTCCCATATCACATATCAACCTGCCAACCCATTTAAGTCATTGCTTTGTAAAATAATAAATTCTCTTATTTTCAATTAGAAATAAAATCAAAGACGTCCATTTAACATCTTTAAATAAGTCTTAGCTAATCTATTTGGTGGCATTGAATACCCATGATACTTTTTAAACAAAATTTCATTAATCTAAGTTACTAATGTTTCACCAGCCATACTAACTTAGCCTTTCTATGTCACATGTGAACATACCAACCTATCTAAAAAGAAAAAATTCTCTACAGTTACAAATAACATCAAAAACATTTATCACCTCTAAAAACATCTTAGTTATTCTGTTTGGTGGTAATTAATACCTATAATATCTTTTAAACAGGTTTTCAAGATAGTACATTCTCTTATTTTCAGTTACAGATAGAATCATGAATATCCATTTAACATCTTTAAGGACATCTTAACTAGTCTATTTGGTGGCAACTGATACCTATAATACCTTTTAGACAGGATTTTATTAATTTAACTTGCTAGTGTTTCACCAACAATAATAACTTAGCCTTTCTACGTCACATATTAACATACCAGCTTATATGAGTCATCTCTTTCTGACGTAAAAAGAAAAATGTCTCTTATTTTTTCCCAATACCCCTACCATATTTATTTTTTCTTTTTCTTGACACCTCTACCAAAACTAGCCTCTTTATTTATATTAAAGGATGATGCAATAAATTGTGACTGCAATAAATCATGTCCAATCCTTCCTTTTTTGTTTACATTAGAATGTCATGGTGTCTGCAACAGATCATGTGTCTTGGATTGTAGCCAAGCTATCTTCGCCTTCTCCAGCATAACAAGCAAATCCCATGAAGGCTTACTTGTTGAGTTCACTGATTGTGTTAATTTTCCCACTTTTCTTTTAATGACTGGCTTGAGGGGCTTCGCCTGGTGTTTTGCAGTCTCTCTTTCCTTGTGATCCCTTTGTATTGTCCCTGTTACACCTTTTTAGCTGTTTTTTTGTCTGTTTATTTAAATTTAAACTTTTAATTTTAATTTACTTTTATGATCTACTTTATGATTATTTTTATAAAAATAAATAAAATACAAATAAGAAAAGAAAGAAAATATATATACATAGGAAAGAAAAAAATTACCAAGGGTTATCACAGAAATATAGCATATAATGTCAGCATCTGACCTGTTCATATGAAAGAAAAAGTTTCTATCTCCTGTAGCCATGATTAAATCACTAAATTCTTAAAGTTCAACAACAGATTAATCTAATTGATCAAAGCAGATATAATTAATGTTGTAAGTTTAGCATATTTCTAGTACTGTTACAAATTCTCTTTTCCTAAATATTAGTTAAATTGCTCATAATACCCTTTCCATTTTTCATTAAATTCATTGGCAGGTCTCGTATTTATATAATTCGTTAATTTTTCTATGATTGTATATTCAGCAATCTAATTTTTCCAGTCTTCAATAGCTGGACAGTGTCCTGCTTTCCACTTTCATGCTATGGGAACTCTGGCTGCTGTCATCATATATTTAAATAACTCTAGCATATTTGGAAGAGTCTCTGATATAATATTCAGTAACATATGCTTAGGATTAATGGGAAATATTATCTGTTTTTATGGACTGTGTAAACCACTCAGTGAGCTTTGGCTGTGGGAAGCATAGCTCTGTCCATTGTACTGCAGCCTCCCAGTCTGTCTGCTCTTCCTAGGGGAAAGGCCCTACAGGAGAAATTGTCTCATGGTGTTCTCTCTAACTATACAGATAGTTCTGTACACTCCTTGAACATGAAACCCAAGCCATGAAAATTTCTCCCAAAGTTTCTTTGCCACTGACTTTCTTTGTGATAGCAATGTATTTTCTACTAAATTGAAAATAAATGCTGGAGAAATGTTTGGCACAACACTAGCAAAAATGGATACACTGTAAAGCTCAGTACACTGTTTAACATACCTAAATAGTACTATTACAAAATATTAGATTGAAACTCAAATTAAGCACTTTTAGCACAATCCTACACATTTGACTCAGAAGAAATTATCCCTGCATTCCATGAACATTATTCCCAGATAAATGCACCTAGAATTGCATTCCAATGCTTGACTAATTTCAGTGGCACTGAGACTCACTTAATTTTCTTTGGATTGTTCCCTATATGTGTTGTTCAGACAGATATATTGCAAATACTAAATACAAAACATGATTTAAACCATTCCATTATTTCTCTTACTTAGAGTGCAGAACTAGATCCAATCCATTAACTCATCTTGTCCTGTGAGCTCAAAATCAGGAACAATAAGAAATGAATACATGCAGTTTCTTCCATGCATAAAGATAATTGAGAGAGTGACTGTAAACCTGTATTTACACTGAAGGTTCCAAAGAGAAGTCTACTGACCCCAGACATGTAAGTCCTCCTAAACCCAGCCATCCAAAGCACATAATTTAAGGTTGGAAAATCTGTGGCCTGCCAATTACTTTCACCTAAAACTCCTTAGGGAAGTTGTTGGCCAAAACATCAAGCAATCCACTGATATATAGGGTGGAACCATCAATGTGACACACATCCCAGAAATCCAATATGGGGTAGTAAGTTTACTCCTCTTGAAATGCACATTGCCTAGACTGTAGACTGATCATAATGGTTGTTTTACACAACTTAATTTGCTGTGACCTCTGCCAGTTTGTTTCTGTGCCCCTTCAATGTTTTGTTATGCAACACTTACACTATTACTCCTAAGTATTAAGATTAAATATGATGGGATAGCAAGAGACATGTCTATATTCCCTCAGAGGCTTCTCCTTTCACTAGCCTATCACAAAAGAGAAAATCAATCAGTGAGCATATGAGGAATTCCACTTTAGGGGCTAATACAAGTAAAACCATTTGCTTTTAAAACTTATGCAGCCTACATATTTGTGCATGAATCCATTAGTGTTTGCTAGGGAGAATTTGTGTTTTGTATTGAAGGCAGTTCATGTTACACTCAAGGTCTTAATACTCCTTTGAGGTGTCTGGAAACCTCATGGAAGCTCTTGAGAAAAGGCTTTTATTTCTTCAACTTATGTAAAATAGACTGGATAAAGTCAATCTGATTTAAGGCTAGCACCTCTTCATGAACTCAGATAAGACAAAGATTATAATAAATGAAATATGTTGTGAGCCACCCCGAGGCTGGTTGCAATTGGGGGCAGCATATAAATGTGTAAAATAAATAAAAATAAAAGAAAGAAAGAAGAAATACAAATTTCCAGAATCTATTGTATTGCAGCCCTGAAGGTTAGGTGGGTTGAGAATAATATTTATAAAAATTAAAAGTGCATTTATATCATGAAGTCTACATCCATTCCTTTTTTCTTATTGTATTCTAATTTATTTGGTTTGGTCCCCTTCTTTCAAGGGAATTATACAATGAGGTCTACTTGGTGCAAAAATATTAATAGGACTTAATTGGGAACAAATGACTAATCAAGCATCCTATTTATTATCATGATCATGCAGGAGGTGGTTGTATCATGATTTAAACCAAGAATATATAGTAAAGCCTCAATCACTTCTGGACAGGACTTCTTTAAATCTTCTTTTGGGCCAAATTGGCATTTTTCCACTGTCATTTTAAGTTATCTAAGTATTACCTGTTTTTTTTAAAACTGTCTGTTGTTGCTGCTGCTAAATTTATATACTGCCCAATACCCAAATCTCTTTAAGGCAGTTTGCCGGAGTTTCTAAAACAGGACCAAAAAGCTATAGAACCACAAAGTTTTGCCAAATACATTAAAAATAATAACTTGAGCAAAATTTATTGCAAAATAAACCTGTTACCAACAGCAGCACCCCCAAACTCCCCAAAAGTAGTTGGCCAGAGGGTGGCCTGCTTGTACCCCCATCAAGCCATTGAATGATAGTTTCAAATATCTTGTCACAGAGAGTGTCTTACCTGGTGCTGAAAGGTTGAGATTTGCAGCCAGGTGGGCTTCAATGAAGATGTGATAGATAAATCAATAGATTTAAGACTTCGTTGTTGTTGTTGTTAGTCGCGAAGTCATGTCCGACCCATCATGACCCCAAGGACAGCATTCCTCCAGGCGTTCCTGTCCTCCACCATCACCCAGAGTCCACTTAAGCTCACACCAACTGCTTCAGTGACTCCATCTAGCCACCTCATCCTCTGCCGTCCCCTTCTTCTTTTGCCATCTATTGTTCCCAGCATTAGGCTATTCTCCAGGGAGTCCTTCCTTCTCATTAGGTGGCCAAAGTATTTGAGTTTCATCTTCAGTATCTGGCCTTCTAAAGAGCAGTCAGGGTTGATCTCCTCTAGGACATATTAAAGATTAAAGGCATATTTAAAATTAGCCATTGCATTGATATGCATTTATGCTCATTTAACAATGTGTCCCTAGTGGCTACATGTTGCAATGCCACAGTGTTTTTTAAATGGATTTCAAACATTCCTAGTTCAATTGCACATACTCTCATTGTCTATTGCTCCTCACACACTCACTTCATTGACCCACTTTCTGCTCCCAATATTCTTGTTGAATGACTGCTGATTTGGATGGAAGACTACTCTTTTTCTCTGCAGAACCCAATGAATTATCACTGGGTAAAACAGAACCTTCGCAGGCATCGCACATGTGCATTTAGTTCCACATTTCCATATGAGGCTTCTGGCAACTCCTCACATATTGAAAAGAACCTCTGCAGCAAGAAGCCTTTCATCTGTGAAGGCTTTCCCCAGTCAGCTGAGTAGAAGTCTGAAGAAACACATTTGACACCACATTAAAAACTTGGATGCAAGTTCCCTGATCCCTGATGCAGAAGATTCCCCCTTCGTGTGCAAAAGGGGCCTGGAAAAGCCATGTCACCTAAAGGTAGCGCTAGCTTTGCAGACCCCTTTGCTCATGTTGCTTTCTTATACAACTAAGCCCTGCATATGGCTTGTCCAGCCAGCCACAGATGTGAAGTTATCGTGTGTTTAAATGAACCATGGGAGCAACATATGACTCTCCTTTGGCTGTCATCTAATGGGTCTACACACGTTTCTCTTGTGACCAGGATTTGGAGTATGGCTGGACACATGACTGTATAAGGAATATACGAAGAGTAAATCTACCTTGGATACAATCTTAAATTAAAATATGTTGCACTATGGAAGGGATAGCTTGGTGAATTTTATGAAGCTTCTCAGCACAATCCACCTATCAGGTTTACCAGTAATACCATAACTGAAAACTCAAAATCACCATTCCTGAATGTCAACTATTGAAAACTATCAAATTATAATAGCTATTGTAAATCTAACAGAGTCATGTAAAGGCAAATGCACTTTACCTAATGAAGGAATTTTGCTCTTAAATTACAATGCTTTTTCAGAAACAAACCAGCCTTCTCCAAAACATGCAACTTAAACAGCATTTCCAACTATGTGGATACCATAGACACAATACTGACTACAATATTAATTGAGCATTAGTAATATTTAGGGATACCTTCTTTTATGAAGCCAAGGCCAACTCTTTGCAAGAAAAATAAATATTCAATTTGTTATGGACTGCCATTCTGCTGCCCTGACCACCACCCCATAATGAAGAGAGTTCCTCATGTTTTGTGCTTATATAATGCAAACCATTAATTCTCTACCATGCTTCACATTCACTAAGTCATCCTATTTGCCTAAATTGTTAGTTAAAGCAAACTCAGAAAAGATACTTGCAACCTGAAGGAGGTTAGAAGAGTGGGTACCCGGGGAAGGGCCTTTTCTATAGTAGTGTCCCAGCTTTGGAATTTGTTTTAAATTCTTTAAAGGACTGATTATTTTATCCAATAGTTAGAACTATTTTATTGTATACTCTATATATTATATTCATATTTTAATGTGCTGCTATGTGCTGGTTGTAATTCACCTTGAGATCTGTGGGATAAAGACAGGATAGAACTGTCTTAAATAAATAAAATATAGAAACTGCAAAACCATAGAACACTCTGTAAATTATGAAAGGAGCAACAAGAAAAATGAAACTTCTAGAAGCTTTATATATGTCACACAACCTGTGGGGTGGCTCATGTGGTAATGAATATATTAAACAGTGGATTGTGAGAAAGAGCTGTTTTCCTTCTTGTTTGTGCTTTAAATGTGCCTGCACACACACACCCAGGGCTTTGCTAGTTTTAGCTGTGATAAGGCATCTTATAAAGGTATTGCTGCTTTCCATACTGGTGTAATCATGCTGTTCCTCAACTGGATTGTCAGCAATCAGTCACTTGAATTCCTCTCACTGCTCCCTGCCTACTCAGCTTGCTACACAAAGCAGCTCATCTGAATGATGAATGTGCTGAAGCTTGCTGATGAACTGCATGCATAATACTGAGGGGAAAGGTTCTCTCACATTCACAGTCTTCTCTGAGCATAGTTCCCATAGATGCAGTTTTGCATTCCTGGATCCCCACCTTCAAAAGAACAAATGTGTTCAAGTGCATTTTTAAAGGCAGCATGCATATCTTGTGAAAAATTATGCCCCATTTAATTTGTGATCGTTGGTTTTGGTTTTTGGGGAGGGGGGGTAGCTTTCTGTTTCCCATTTCCTGATTCTATTTTTGTTGCTGTTAGTTTGTGTTTTGTATTTTTGTTCTGCTTGATTTAAAAAATTCACTGATTGATGAAGGACTAGGATGGAAGAACAGTATGAATGACCTAATGTGGATGAGAAGTAGACTATTTCTTCTATCCCTATTCTTTTTACACCTGTTTGGGGGATCAGAACAAAAATATCTGTACTGTAGCACCATTTAAATCTGCAGAAATCTAATTCTGCTGGGAGATTAAGTCTGCCATTGCAGACTCCAATTTTTCTGGGCTCTTGGACAAGACTTTTGATGCAGCCCTCTCTGTCTGTAAATCTGTCTTTTCAATGCTATTGCTACCAGTGACTATTGCTCCTCATCTTTGCTATTCCTTACTTAAAGCAAGTTGGTCAGTGAGTAGGTAGACTGGTTTGTATTGCTTCTCATTCTCAACACCTAAGTCTGGTGTCTAGGTCAGAGCAAGAGGCAGACAAACCAGCAGGTAGCAATGATGAAGGAAAGGAGCATGTCCAGGAACTACTGTCAATGGTTTCCCTGGTGGGATCCTAGGCAGAGGTTCAACCATGCTTACATCTGATGCCATCCCTGAAAACTGTTGTTCTAAACATGAGTAATACCCCTTCGATTCAATGGGACTTATTTCTAAGTGGACAGTTGGATTACAGTTTAACAGCTTGATTATCATGCACAGAAGTTTAGTATCCTGCCTTTTCAATCTGCATAGGTGCCATTTTTTAAATGGGAATATCCAAGTTGTTCATAAGAAATGTATCTGCCCATCCACTTGTTTTATTCCATTGAAGAGAATCACCAGACTCTCTCTGTAGCATCACCAAAGGGATAATTGGCGTAGAGAGCCAATTGTGGCGTAGTGGTTAAGAGTGTGGGACTGGGACTCAGAGGATCTGGGTTCTAGTCCCTGCTCAGCCATGGAGCCAACTGGGTGACTCTGGGCCAGTCACAGACTCTCAGCCCAGCCTACCTCACAGGGTTGTTGTTGTGGGGGTAAGATGGAGGAGGAGATGTAAGCTGCCTTGAACCCTTTGTAGGAAAAAGGCAGGATATAAATCCAAAAATAAATAAATAAAATAAAAATAAAATAAATAAAATAAAATAATTGTCTTCCACACACAATATACGCTCAAAGGGATGATCTTCTAGAGAAAAATCTGATAACACAATTAGTCAGCATATGTATGTGGAAATTGCCAGACTGGATTCTAAGTGGGGAGCCACAACAGTTATGAAATGTTTATCTTGGGACTGTGATGTGGGGAACAAAGAAGAGTTGTAGTGGAGAAACAGTATGCTAATGCCTCTGGCCAGACTTTTACAGAAAAAGAGAGAACACAGGAAAGTAGGAGGGCAGCACAAGGCTCTGGGACTGGAAGAAATCCAAGGAGAATAAGGGCCTTGAGAAACATTTGTAGAAGATAACAGCTGATGCAGGAAAGGCCATTCCCACCCACTATCCATGCCTTTCAATTGCTTTCTTCCCTACCTATGCAGTGTCATTAACTGGAAGGCAAATATTTGGGAAAGATAAGTAAGTTGTCAATCCATCTATAAAGAAAATCAATTCTAAACTGTGATGGTTTTCAGTAGAATGCACAGCCACCATCTAGAACCACTGGGAATTGGGTACCAGGTTGCTTTTAGCAGGCTGTTTTGCCTTTCCTGTCCTCTCCTCTCCTAGGGATAAACTGCTTCTGCAGCACTGAGAAGGATTCAGTCCATATAACTAACTGGGGCAGGTAAGGTATCCTTCCAGATGTCATGGTCTGCCATAATCTCTGAGCATTGGTCATGGTGGCTGGGTTTGATTAGAACTGTAGTCCAAACTTTCTGAAGGCACCAAATTGTGTATCAAAGAGTACACAGTGCTAACTTCCTTCTAGTATGGGGTACCATCCTATACTGAAATGTAAAAACAAATTTACTACTGTTCACAAAGAGCAAAAGACCAAGACATCCATGCAGGTTCTTAGGTGTTGCTGCACTGGACACGGACCCTGGAGCAATAACATTTTCTGTTGCAATGTCTATAGACTGCGTGGAATTCAAGAGTCAATGGTGTTTCTTTGATTTACTATATGCTCAGCTTCTGTGTACATAACTTAAGCTTGCAGCACCAAATCTTACCAATACATTTTCAAGGCTTTCACATTTGCAAACCCACTGGACAGCTGAAAGCTCTTTATGTGAGGAGTCTTTTGTATAGAACAGTTTCTGAGATCATGGTCTTGGTCAGGATTGAGATGTATGTTTGTACTGTTCAGCTTTGTTCTCCAAGACAGAAATTGTTACTTTTCCTTTAATATAACTGATCATTTTATTTTATTTTATTTTATTTTATTTTATTTTATTTTATTTTTGCAGTTGAAATACATTACTAGTACTGAAGTCCCATCCATGGAGCTGAACTAGCATGGACAATTTATGAAAGCAGGACAACAGTACCACAGGCCTGTTTCTCACAACATGACAACCTATCATGGCTTGATGTGTCATCAAAACTATGTAGGTCATTGTGTCATGATCTGAAGCATGGACACAACTCCCCTTGATGAAAAGCAGTGCCTTCAGGAGCAGGAGCAGGAGCAGACCTGTTGATACCTGCCAGGTCTGGAACCTGTGGGATCATGCGCCATGGCTGGGTGCTCTGTGTGCTCTATAGCTTGGCCACAGGAATACAGACCCTAATGATGGCTGCACTGTCTTCCTGATACTTCTTCCAGCCTTGCCTTGCCCTTGACAGCCTTATTTCCTGTCTGTTCTTGCTTCTGCTCTTGCCTTCAGCCTTGGTATCTCTTGTTCTCTCTGACTTTCTCTTGCTCCTGGTCTTGACTTGCCTTCCAGGTATCTGATGTAAGCTTGTCTCTGCAGCTTGACTTTGCCTCTGCTTCTGCCATGCCATTTCCATATCTGATCTTTGCTTGTTCCTGAGTCTGCCTTCATCTTTGGTTTTGCCATGCCTGTCAGCATTTGATCTTACTCATTCCTGGGTCTGCTTAGCCTTTAGACCTGCCATGCCTTGCTAGGTATCTGAACACCACATATTCCTGACTTTGGCCCTTCTGAATTCCGCTAAGACCTCCATCGTCCTTGGTCCTGGCACTTATGTCCAGACCTGACACATTCTAGGTTGTTGGGAACAGCTACCAAGCCACCTTGCAAAAGCAGTGAAACTCTCGCTAGTCCTTGCAGTCTCAGAAGTACCATGATCACCTGTCCTCATCTGTTCTTAGTACAGTCTTTCCATGCCACTAAACATACATAAGAAACATCAGTGAAAAGTGCCCTGAATGTGTTCCCAGTTTTTTCTTTTATTCAATGCTGTACAAGGATGCAGCACCAAACGACTAGTGATTGGTTTTGTTTAGTTCTTCAATGTTTGACTCTCTTTACTGCTCTGTCATGAGTCTTGTGCAATTTTAAGCTCTATTTTGCTGTTCTGCTTTATTACTAGGGATGGACGACACTGACACCCCCGCCCCTTATGCTTGGGAAACTTTTAGAATCTCACCTCCTTGAAAGCAGAATGTGGGCCAAACCTGTTTTAAAAGCAGTCCATGTCTTAAATGTTGCTGCTGCTGTTATTTTAAAGCCATGAAAAATTGCTTAAATTCCAGCTTTAATTTTCATACATTGTAGTCACAGTTTGTATTAGTTTTACAAACTGTGGCTAGAATCTACTCAAATGGCACAAATTGCTCCCAAAATTTATGCAAATATTTCTGGCTTTAATGAACACACATGCAGAGCTGACTGGAAAAGCAGAAGGCTACATGTTGAGTAACCTACTGCCAATTGGTTCAAGTAAGAGCTGAGTTGATGGGCAGGATCTCTCTCTCTCTCTCTCTCTCTCTCTCTCTCTCTCTCTCTCTCTCTCTCTCTCTCTCTCTGTCTCTGTGTCTGTGTGGAGGGGGGGGATTAGGCCAATCTGAATGATTTTGACTCACCAGCTGTACATCTGTGCTGCTTTTACTGCTCTGCCTTTACATTTATGCAACATTCACCTGTTTTTTTTTTTTTTACTTTACTAATGTTGAGAATGAAAGGGAAAGATGTTGTGTTCCAAGGCCACATAGATGCAGACTCATTAAGTGAGGGGTCTTGGGAACAAAAATTCTCAGACATTGCAATGGAAGAAGCAGGGGAAAGTATCTCAAGGACACCCTTCCAAGCTGTTCAGGTGGATACTGAGAACAGTCAGGAGTTACAGCTGCAGGGAAGGGACACGGGGAAAGAAGTCCTGTAGCCAGCTGAGCCTGGCACAACTCTTGACCCCATGATGTGACATCAGGAGAAAGGGCCTGACCATATAAATGGGTGACAGCTTGCCCATCTCCAAAAAGGACATCTTGGAAGAACTCAGGCCTACTCAAAAGGAGAATCTTGGGAAGCAGTTTTTAAATTTGGTTCAACAAACCACTCTGTGCATTTTCTGAGACTCATTTTTTGTTGGTTGTGCTTGCTGGAAGTGCATTGGAGAATAAAGAGCTTTTTGAAAGAATGGTCTGTGGTTTAGAAGTGTGAAGTGGGGCAACCTGACTCGTAACAGCTATGAGACTTCTTCATATCAGCATATTGGCTAAATAACAGTGCAATCCTCCCAGTTTCCATTAAAAACAAACAAACAAAAACTTTACATTTGTGGCTGCATGACCTTAAATTAATGTTTCTTGACATGATGTGTGGCCTGCTTAAAAGAAAGAACCACAGCACAGCAGGAGGTGCTGGCCTAGGGACAAAGCATCTAGCATCTAGCATCTTTCTGCAGGAAAGTTAACTTGGATGCATGGCTAAATAAGGCAGCGAGGGGAATCAGAATTTAAATATACTAGAGTTGAATGTAGCTGGATAGTCAAATCCAGAGTTTTAAAAGCAAAAAAAAAAATCAATATTTGGGGCAAAGTATTCTTAAAACCCGACAAATTCTCAAAGATCTGGGACTTGACAAATTAGAAATTTAGAAACACACGCACGCACACACATGAGTGCCTTCTTTCAGCAACAATTAATTTAAAAACTATGGCTCTATCTGGACAGACAGAGCCTAGCCATGGTCTCTCTTGACCTGACTATTGTAATATGCTCTTTGTGGTGCTGCCTTGGAGACGGTCCAGAAACTTCAACTGGTACAGGATGGTGTTACTGCTCGCGCAAGCAGGACCATGTGCCCATGTGATTCCAATGTTATACCATCTCCATTGGTTACCAGTTGATATCCAGGCCCAATTTAAGGTGCTTGTTTAACACATAAAGACCTAAACAGCTTGGGACCAGGTACCTGAAGGACTGTCTGCTCCCAAAGGCATCCTTCCAGCCTCTCAAATCAGGTTTGGAGGCACTTCTGAAAGAGCCATCCTGCAACGAAATAAGGATGCTGACTAGCAGAAAAGGGGCCTTGCTTCCCACTTGCGGAACAGCTTCCCAAAAGCAGGTAGACTGGCACCCCTCATTTCAGTATTTTTGGGTGCCAGGCAAAAACAACTTCATTTTCTAGGCATTTTAATAATTGATTTTATCATTGTAATGTTAGCAATATTGTTTTTGATTTTGGCCCTGTCCTGGATGGGGTGGCAACCCCTCTAATGGACAGGGTCCACAGCTTGGGAGTGCTCCTTGACCCAGAGGTGTCTGTGGAAATCCAGGTGATAGCAGTGGCAAGGAGCACCTTCCTCCACCTTCGGCTGGTCCATCGGCTGTGTCCTTACCTGGACAAGCACTGTCTAGCAACTGCAATACATGCCCTGGTAACTTCCCGGTTGGATTTCTGTAATGAGCTCTACATGGGGCTGACCTTGAAAATGGTCCAGATACTTCAACGAGTACAAAATATAGCTGTCAGGTTGCTGTTGGGGGCCGGTCATTATCTTCATATAAGGCTGGTCCTCTGTCAGCTACACTGGCTCCCAAGTGAAGTCCAGACCCATCCAAGGTGCTGCTATTAACCTATAAAGCCCTAAACGGCTCAGGTCCAGAAAACCTGAAGGATTGCCTCCTTCCCTATATGCCCTTGTGCCCCTTAAGATCAGCGGGGGAGGCCTTGCTCCGGGAACCCTCCTTGAAGGAAGTACGGAGGGTGTCTACCCAGAGGAGAACTTTCTCCGCAGTGGCACCCGGACTATGGAATGCTCTCCCCAGGGTGCTGACATTACACTACTTCTGGTGCCAGGTAAAGACCTTTTTAGTTAGCCATCATTTTAACTATCAAGGGTTTTAGACATTTTAAGATTTTTTGTTTTCTTTTTGTTTTCACAGTTTGTTTTCTGTTTTGTTTTGTTTTTTTCTTTTTCCTTTTTTACTTTATAATGTTCAATTTTAGGTGTTTTAATAATTGTGGTTTTATTATTATATTATTGGAATTTGATACTATGTAAGCCATCCTGAGCAATTGTATGGAAGGACGGAATACAAATGTTTGAAATAAATAAATAAATAAATAAATAAATGGTTTGAAATTATCCCTCAGCCATGTGACATGGCATGTTGTTGTACGTATTGCTTTGCTGTACTGTCTTGTTTATCACTGTGTGTTTTACTTGGTTGTTTTTATTGCTGTAACATGTTTTTATCTCACTCTAATCCACTTAGAGGGCCTTCAGGCCAATATAGCAGAATATAAGTTTAATAATAAATAAATAAATACACACATACACCATGCTGGATCAGACCAATGACCCATCTAGTCCAGCATTCTGTTCACCCAGTGCCCATTCTGTTCACAGAAGCTGCCCACAAGATCCCACAAGTAGGTTATGAGTAGAATACCTCCCTCAAAGTTCAGGGTCTTGATGGATGATGGTGGACATTGATTTCCCCTATGTTCATTATTGTTTTAAATGTATTTTTGATCCAAATATGGAGGACTTTTCAAACTTAGGTAAATTATGTACAGTTGCCACCGAATTGGCTTACCTCAGAAGGCACTTTAAACAACAATGCTATATAGCTAATGAAAATGCCCCCAGGTAGTTCTCCACATTGCTAAATTATTTTGCCCTATCATATCTTGAAATATCTATTCTGAATTGCATTAAGATTCAGGAGTTTGCACATCCCTACATTTCTTCTGAATGTTGTCCAAAGCAAATTTTTTAGATACAAATGCTTCTTGGGTAAATACCTATGGAATCTGGGGCATGAAATTAGTTTTATTTGATCTTTATAAGGGGCCTCATTTACACCTGGTCTACAGCTCAGTGCAATAATCTGGAATTATCTGTTTTAGCCCAGGTGCTAGCTTTGATAGTTTGATTCGTTCAAAATTGAGAAAGGAGTTTGGCAAGGCTGTATACTGTTGCCCTGCCTATTTAACTTATATGCAGAGCACATCATGAGAAAGGTGGGCCTAGATGAATCACCAGTTGGAATTAAGATTGCTGGGAGAAATATCAACAACCTCAGATTTGCAGATGATACCACTCTCATGGCAGAAAGTGAAGAGGAACTAAAGAGCCTCTTGATGCAGGTGAAGGAGGAGAGCGCAAAAGTTGGCTTGAAACTCAACATTAAGAAAACTAAGATCATGGCATCCGGTCCTCTCACTTCCTGGCAAATAGATGGGGAAGAAATGGAGGTAGTGACAGATTTTATATTCCTGGGCTCCAAGATCACCGCATATGGGGACTGCAGCCAAGAAATTAAAAGATGCTTGCTCCTGGGGAGGAAAGCTATGGCAAATCTTGATAGCATCCTAAAAAGCAGAGACATCACCCTGCTGACAAAAGTGCGTATAGTCAAAGCTATGGTTTTCCCAGTTGCAATGTATGGCTGTGAAAGCTGGACCATAAGGAAGGCTGAGCACTGAAGAATTGAGACCTTTGAATTGTGGTGCTGGAGAAGACTCCTGTGAGTTCCTTGGACCACAAGGAGGTCAAACCGGTCAGTCCTAGAAGAAATCAACCCTGACTGCTCTTTAGAAGGCCAGATACTGAAGATGAAACTCAAATACTTTGGCCACCTAATGAGAAGGAAAGACTCACTGGAGAAGAGCCTAATGCTGGGATCAATATATGGCAAATGAAGAAGGTGGCTGGATGGAGTCACTGAAGCAGTTGGTGTGAGCTTGTGTGGACTCTGGGGGATGGTGAACAGGAAGGCCTGGAGGAATGTTGTCCATGGGGTCCTGATGGGTCGGACATGACTTCATGACTAACAACAACAACAACTTGTAAGGTAACTGCATTAAAAATGTTTTCAGTTCTTCCCAGGAAACAGTTTTACAGGGGGTTTCTCTCTACCAAGGGATATAAATGCAATGCTGAATGTCTCTCTTAGTCCTGATTTTGGCATCACTGATGTCCATCTGTTCTCTTTTGTCCTGTAACACAGAGAGGAGCAGATGGGGAATTCTCTGCAGCCTTCTCCAGAAACCCATATCCATTATAACCTAATTTTTATGATGACAGCCTCACTGTCAGAAATGCCAGTCACTACCATCTTCTGAAACAAAAATAGTTCTGCTATTGCTGTTGAGCTGTTAAACTGAAAACTAGCAGTTGGGTACACAAGGCAGTTAACCTGAAGTAGTATTATTTAAGCAAACAGTAATCCCACCAATTTAACTGACTTTATGGAAGAAAGCTGCTAGTTGTAACATATATTTTATTCATTTTATTATTTATTAAAAGCTTTTGTATTCCATCCTATTATACAGAATCTCAGGACAGCTTACAATATTTATAAGAACAATAAAAACAATAATTTCTAATAAATCATACATAAAACAGAACAAACAATAAATCGCATATAGATCCTGGATCTTTGGAAAGAATTCTGTATTGATTCCAAGACTGATATGATATCAGACCAAAATTCCTACCATTTGATGTGTCTCTGACAATATAGTTTGTTACAGTCAGAGGAAGGATGGGATGTCCCTTGCATGTGACTGGTATTTGTGGCAGCATTTGCAAAATCTGAGCAATGTCTGTTCTGCTTTATTTAGCGTGGGAAAAACTGGGCTTAAACCAAAGAGCTTTGGGGCTATTGGGCAGGATAAAATTTATTTAATATGAACAATTAGGGTTGTCACCAAAAAATGTTTGTTTAAGCAAGGTTTGTTTAAGCAAAAATTAAACTGCAGAGATGTGAATTTGGGAATTTCTATTTGCAAAATGTGGAAAGGGAGAAAGGAATAGAGAAGAGAAAAGAAAAGAAAAGAGAGACGAGATGAGACAGAGGTAAAGACAAGCTAAATGAGTGTGGATCCCTTGCAGTGGATTACACATTCTGAACATTGAAAAGCTTTATTTGGTACCTTTGAGCTCCCTTCCTTCTTACCCACACTCACAGGACATGATAATGAATCTATCAGTTTCATTTCTACCATGTTCAGATTTTAAACACTCAGATTCCTTTCAATCTGAATTGAAGGAAGGCTGAGCTCCAAAGAATTGAGGCCTTTGAATTGTGGGTGCTGGATTCCTGTGAGTCCCTTGGACTGCCAGGAGATCAATCCAGTTAGTCTTAGAGATCAACCCTGATTGCTCCTTGGGAGGAAAGCTATGGCAAATCTAGACAGCATACTAAAAAGCAGAGACATCACCCTGCCAACACAAGTGCATATAGTCAAAGCTATGGTTTTTCCAGTTGCAATGCATGGCTGTGAAAGCTGTACTTGTACTTCAGTGCAAACCTATATGAACATTATGCATACTGAGACTCACTTATGCTTTGCAATTTGTACTTTTCTAAATTTTGCACTGAAGTTTTCCAATTAATGAAAAATGTAGAAGTTGTATATTACTAGGAAATATATACGAAAATGCATGTATTGGGAGAGATAAACATTTAATTTTCATTCATTTTTTCAAAGAATGTCAAAATTGGGTCAAAAGGAAATTAAGACTGGAGAAATTCTCCAAATTTGAAATGAACTGAATTTAAGGTAGCAAACATAGAAATTCTTATTTTGAAAGTCCTGAGTTTGGTTGAAAAGATCTCTCAGTTTGGGATCTCTCTTCTTCTCCTATGTATATTTGAAAGAAAACAGAAACCCCAAATTTCTATCGTAAAATTCAATCACAAATTTTAATAAAATCTTATTGGAAAAAATCTACTGAAACAAGATTCTCACTCACTGCTAATATTGGGCTTAGTGACCACCTAGACAAGTGGCCAAGTTAAATTTCTAGATGCAACCCAATATTGCAGCAGTGAATCTCCCACACTAAGGATAAGCTTTGCAGAGACTTAGATTATGAATTTATTACACTGTAATCAGTGCATTTTAGGAACTGAGTAAGGGTTAATCTGTGAAAAAGACTGTGCTTGTTGGAGTGTCATGTTTGAAAACAATTAGGAGAAAGATAGGCAGGAAGGCAATAGCTATTCTTTCTTTGCGGGACTGATAGCTTACCAGTCTAAGCTGACTGGTAAAAAAAACAGGAATAGGGAAACAGGTAGCTCTGTTACAGCAACAGCCTGTTTCAAGATCTCTTCTGAGGAAGATAGTACATAGAAATGAATCCAGATAAATGGTCTGGCAGACAGTAATAAAATGGGAGGCTCTTGTGTGTGCACCCATAATTTGGGCCTCATTGTAAGAGTATTTGCTTGTGATGGAGGTATACAGAATAAGAGAAGTCACATCCTTGTAAATAAAGTGTCTCTTGAGGCCTAAATAACTGCTATTAAGCAGTCTTCTGAAAACCTGAAGTCCATATTAGTAAACACTTATTATTTGTTTAACTGCTCTACTTGCCACTAGTGTTGCTGCCCATTCTGACATAAACTTTTTATACTAATGAATGGGAGGTATTCAGGTATTTTGCAGAAGATAACATATTGTGGACTCTGAATTATACTGACAAGTCATTCCTTATGTCCAGAAATATAAGCACACACCATAAATATGAAAGTCAGAGGTGGGACTGCCCTGGGAAGGAAATGTTTTTCTATAAATGTTGGCTGGAGTGGGAAAAGGAAATCCCCAAAGATGGCATCAAACAAGCATCTCTGGAAAGGCTGGAAAAATGTACTAGTAAAAATCCTTTTCCTCAGTAGTAACTTGGTTTATTTCATTCAGAACAGAGTCTCTGTAAAGGATATTTTGTTCTGTATATCCCACTAATCCTAGCCAGTATATGGTATTGGGAATTTTGGTCAAACATCTGAAGGGTCACAAGTCATCTGCCCTGCTTTAGGAGTTAAATGTAACACTTTAAATCGGCTCCTGTTTTGTTTGTGTTTTTGTTAATTAATTGAGGAGGATTCATACTCCTCTGCTCCTGCCCTGAGCTTACTATAATAGTAATCAAGGTATCACTGGTTAGTTTGCTAACAGCACAACAATGTTTGGATTGCATTATCTTGTTTGTATTACAGGATAGAATAAGGAGTAGTTTTTACAGTACCTCTGTATATGAGTTTTGGTGGTGAAAACAGTATAAACAGAATAACTAGCAAATATTTATTTAAGCAAGAAATAGCCATCATAACTCGCTCTCACTGTGTTGATTTAATGGAGGGTGATACTAAGGCTTGGTTATTCAAGTCTGATTTGCTTGTTCCTTTGGTGAAGCCTGGCTGGACCCGAAAGTGCCTGGGTATTGCTTCTACCTGAAGATGGGAGGAATTGCCATATGTTAATAACTGAAGGCGTCAAAAATACATCCCAAATAAGCCATGTTTGTCTGGTAATTGTCTCTGTTGATCCTTGTGAAGCAAATTTAGTGTGCTAGGAGAAGAATAGAGGTGAATTCCTTTCAGTGGTCTGGATTCCTGTTTCTGGTTAACTATTGAACTGATGTGTATCTAGACCTACAAAACATAGACCTGGAGTTGCAAACTTCATGCATCACTTTCATTCACTTAAAGCGTAACATAAGTGCTTGGATGCTTTGGACTTTAAACAGCCCATTTACAACAGAGCTCATGACTAGAAATGTTGAACGAACCTGTTATGGATTCAAATGGGTTCACATTTCTGTTAATTTAACCTGTGGATTCTACATCAGCCCTCTTTTCCAAATTGGATGGATTCTCTGGCCCTGAGGATGGTGCTTTGTTAAGCTTTGGGGGGATTAGTGAGAGCATTTGCTTGAATTTTCACTAAAGCGCATTATACTTGAATACTTACATGACTGCGCTCTTGTACAAGTGTGTAGTAGTGCAATTGCACATTGCAAACAAATGAACTTCTCATACAAAGAAATCCAATTGCATCAATTAGCACCAAAAACTCCATGAAAAACTCGTGGCAATCTAGAAAACACATGCAGAACAAGTTCATCAGATAGTAGTCTGTATTCTATAACCTTAGATATTGCTTAGCAACTTTTCTGAGTTGAAGTATATTTTTGTACTTTCTGGAGGCACACCCTTTGCCTCTGAATTTTGGCCTATCATCCTCAACCATGGACTTTACATAAAGAGCTATAAATCAGAGTGAAAACCCATATATCTTTCTACCATCTCAGGGACTCTTTTTGTGGGAAGGTAGAGGCTGTAACTTAAGCTGCTTCAACACCACAGTCAAACTTTAATGCCAGCTATTACTGTTGATCTGCACTGCAATTTGCTTTTGGCAGCACGCCCTGCTACAAGATTTCTCGCAGGCATTTGCATCCAGCAATGGAATGCACAGCAGCTCTAAGCTCACCAACTGTACCATCCAAACCCTTGGAGAATGATGCAAGTTGTGATGAAGCAGTTGGCGGACTACAGTGATGACATGGAGATGAATTTTCTTCCCAACTAGTGGTACAGCACCTTAGGTTTTAATTAATTCCCAAGGCAGGGCTTCAGCTCTGCTTCACAGTCTTTGCTCGCTTGTTTGTTTCTTGCAAATGGCCTGGACAACTCACTAGCTTTAGCTTTTCCCCTCCAATTTCCCTACTACAAGGCCAAACTTTCCCATTAGAGTAATATTTGATATTAATATCAAAAATGTTTGGTTAAACTGCAAGAGCAGCTACCAATAAGGCATTCTATGCACAAGAGCTGGTACAACTTCTGTTAGTCTTCTGTTACTTAGAAAAAGCCTTTGGTTCTCCCTTGTCTCAGTGGAAAGAAAATGTGACATGAAATATTAAAATATGTAATGCATCAGTGGTGAAGTTTGGGTCTGCTTTCTATTGTTAATGGTTGGTATGTATGAGAAAGAAGGAGGGGGATTAAAATGACTGTCCCCAGTCTCATTGTCTAAAATGTCAAATCCTCTTCAGCTGTGCATATTTTATTGACCTGTTTCTTGAGGTGGGACATATTTATTCTGTGATCTTGTCAGATAATTCTTCAGTCTAGAATAGACTGCTATTATCAACCATACTGGGGGTTCAACAAAGGTGGTTATTGTATAAATGAAAAAGCACTAAGAGGATTGTCTGCACTACAATCGTAATGCTATTAGAGCCAGCAAACATGCAGGTTTCTTTTGCAGTGAGTGACACTGAGTTACACATTCACGTTCTCCAGCATTTGCACACTTTCTGCCTAACCAGATTCCAGTCCTCTCAATAATTCACTTTCTCCAGATGTCCAGCTGGACAGCTTTCCAATATCATGGTAAGTACAGGATTGTCCTATTGAGCTTGTGTACTTCCAATGTCTGAGGATTTCATTCATTAACCATTACTCCACATGCCTGAGAATTTCCATTAATGAAATGAAAACACCCTTCCAAACCAGTTCTGGACTTACTAGATCAAGCTTGTTCAAAATGCAAAATGAGTGCAAAACCAGCCACTACAACTCTCACTGAAGATCAGCAATTCAATCTGGCTGCTAAACCATACAATAGAAAAAGCACTTTTAAAGTCAATTGACTACAGATTATGGAATTTCAATGAATTGTGAAACTGGTATGATTTACACCTCCCGGGATGATGTGTGGATAATTCATGTAGAGAAATTCATAGATTAAGTATATATACCAAGGTTAAAGAGGGAATTGTGTATTCCAGGAGACATATTTCTGGGCAACTTTTTTTTGTCTTTTTCTCCCCCCCCCCTTCCAAAAAAAAAAGGTCATGCTGCAGAATGCCATGAGCCAGGCTCCCTCTCTCCCAGCAATCACCTGCCACAAGTTGTTTCTTGACAAAATTCTCTTTATTGTTTCTAAATATGAATCATCCAGCTATGTCACTGAGCCTACACAAAGCAGCTAGTTGACCCCATTCTAGGGATCACTTGTCAAAACTCCCCTTATGAGTGTGCTTGTTAAATACATTAAAACTGTCTGAGAGTTCACTGCTTCCATGGGTGCAGAGTGTTTTCTAGGTCTTCTGCGTCGGTCACCCTGTTCCTCATTCCCCTTCCCTCAGGGTTTTCTTCTGCCTCAGCTGATGCTCTTCTTCCTTCTGGACTATACTTAATCTGTTGCAGCTCCTCACTCTGACTAGGAACTCTTTGTTTTCTTTTATTATCTGGAGGGTGGATACTCGCCGCTCCAGTGCTCTCAGCTTTTCTTATAACAGGGCTTCTAGTGTGCAGCTGTTGCAGTTGTTGCAAGCCACATCCACTGTGGAGTCTCCTTGGTCCATTGTTTGTGTAACCTTAGTTATTCTTGCCTGGGGGGGCGAGTGCTGTTGTGACAGCTGGTGCTTTCGAATGTCTTCACTGAGGGTCAACAACACAGTTCCAGGAAATGGGAGTGTGTTACAAGGAAGAAAATGTGTGTGCATGTGTGTGTGTGTGCATGTGTGTGTGTACAAGGTGAGAATTAAGGTGAAATAAAGAAGAGAAACAAAGAGTGAAAATGTTAAGGACCTCCTCCTTGACCTTCTTTGCTGAACTCCTGTTTGCTGTCCCTGTTCCTTCGCTCTGGTGGCTTGCTAGACCAGCTGGGGCAGCTTACTCTGCTCTGCTCTGCTCAGAGTCAGGAACCAGAAAGCTTTCTCCCATAAGCTTTCATTGCTCTCCACTCTGGAGTATTTGAGCACTAGCACAGAAAGGGTGTGCAGGAGCTATTGTGTCATCTCAAGTCATCTCTGTGTTCCAGAGACTGACCAGTGTTTCTACAGTATCAACAACCATGTCAGTCAGGAATGTCTCTAGAGCTCTCTGGAAACCATTTGGATCCATTAGCCTATAGGGAAGATTTAATAGGATTAAAGGGGGGGGGGGAAGCCACCATCAGTCCAAACCTCAGTAGGTGGTACCCTGCTAAATGTGTGGGTTGATGAAATATGACAGTCCTATGGTTGTCATGGAGACCATGAAATCATGAGCTGCTCCCACCAAGGTGCCTTCAGCATGAATATTAATATCCCCCAAAACCAGCAGGCTGGGATATCTCAGCATTACATCTGTAAGCTCAGCTAGAGAGTCTGAGCAGTAGGGTGGGTGGTACCATTGTGCATGAGTGTGTGGTCAAAGCTCGCAGGAAGCTAACTGTGGTATTTTTAATGATTCCGATTCAGAGGATGGAATTGCTTGTGAGACTGTGCAGCCACAAACTGTAGCTTAAGGTCCAGGGACTTAAGGTCTGGGGGAGGCGGCAGAAGAGATTAGCCCAAGGGATGATGGGAATGCAGATCACACTGATCTTGGGAATGATGGGGAGATACAACCCATGGGAAGAGATGCTGACATGGGAGAGCTTTCCAATGAAGACCCTTCATTGGACCCAGTGGCTCAGCACCAACACCAGCACGAAGCCCAACTAAGGACACAACTTTCTCACAGTGCACCTCTCCTGGGTCATGGCACAGACAGGTGCATAAGGAGAGCTTTGGGAGATGAGCGGTAGAGAGGGTTCGACATCCTACTTTGTGTATGCTCAGAGACTTATGTGAAACAATAAAGATTATTAAACAAAGCAGTTTGAGACTGGTGCTGGTCAGAAGGAGAAACAAAGCTCACACCAGGTACACCAAAAGAATATCCAATCTATCCTGCTGACCCAACAAAAGAAACAAATGCTCCAGATGGAAAGAGAGTCTATAAAGAAAAATGTGCCATGAAGTCATATGGTGACCCTATGAATGAAAGAATATCCTTTCTTTGACAGTCCTACTCAGCTCCTGTAAACTCAAAACTGTGGCTGCCTTTATCCATCATCTCATATCCATCACATAATTGATCTTTTTCCTATGCCTCAACTTTCCCTAGCATTATTGTCTTCTCCAGAGAGTCTTGCCTTCGCATGATGTGCCTAAGGTACAACAACTTCACCTTTGTCATTTTTGCTTCCAACAGAGAAAAATACAGTTCTTATAGACCATAGTAACATGTACCTACCTTGTCCTCAAGTCTGCTCCGATGCTGACCCAGGGTGTGAACCTGGTGCACACAACTGAGAGAGACTAGTTTCTTCCTGTTTACCTCCTGCCCCATATACATGTCAGATTAATTATAGTGGTCATGGTTACATATGTTTTATAATCAAGTAACCCTTCCTAAAGAAGTTCGACTGTCCTGCCTTTTGTAGTGATCCTTCTCATGGGAGCCAGGAGCTCAACTGCTGCCAGGGAATCAGAGTCTTTGAGAATGGATATATGTCCATCTCCTCAGAGAAATCAGGTTTTTTCTGCTGTCAGAAATGGGATATTCTATAGTGTTCGATCTCCAATGCGCCTTATCTGAGAGAATTCTTCCAGTGGGGGGCATGGCAGACTGCAAAGAAGCTATAACCAGGGTTGTGCATGCTTTGTTTTACTCAGATGTTTGTCAGTTGAGACAATAACTAAATAGTAATATCATGGGTGACAATAATTTCAGAGGCACAAAGGTTTCACTCCGTGCATTGATTAGGTCTGCATCAGAGTGCAGGAGGAGCTATATTTTAATATCAAACATCTTTCCATGTATCAACTGTAATATAATAATATTTGGAGGAGATAAATGAACAAGCAGACAGCAATGAAGGTCATCAGTAGAGCAAAATATTAAAAACAGCTGCTTCAAACTATACTAAAACTAGAAGCAATGCCATAACATTAAGCTATTTGGTGCTGAGTACAAGACCCATATCTGGATTATAACATGGCAGACTCCTCCAGTTAATTAAATATACTGGTGATATTAAACTACATTGTTCAAAAGCAGCAAACTATTTTCATACAAGAAAGATGAAATTATGTTAATCTTTCATTTACACAGTAGATAGAATTACATGGTACTTCAAAAGTGTTGTGCCTGCAGCAGAGATTTCAGCAAGTTGGTGGTCAAAAGCTCACTTAATGAGACAGATATTTAGAAAATATAGCAAAATAACAAGGGAAATAAATGTATGATTAACCATAAGGAAATGCAGGTGAAAGGCCAATATGAACTTGACAAAATTAAATTCATACCTGGTGCTAAACTCCTAACTGAAGCACACATGATAAATACAATGATCACTATTAAAAGAAAGTTTCGGAGAGATTGAAAAGATCTGTAGCCACTGGATGCTTATAAATACACAAAGTACAGGTTGAAACCATACCGAGTAGCTGGTATGTGGCATTCATGAGGGTTGTATAGCCACACCCACATTAGTTTCCCATATATATGCAACTGTGAGAACCAGTAATGATTAATGTACCATGTGGGTGCATGTGATCAACTCTACATAATTGTAACCAATCCAAGGCTGATTCCACCATATGGCAGCTGCATCAAGGAGCAAAGGTGGAAATGGAAGGGGACAGCAGTGGCTTGGGGGTCCTGGTCCATAATTCCATTGCAGGAGGGAAGGCACCCAGCAATTAACTGAGTGAGAAGGCATGGAGAGAAGGGCCAAGCTGTCATTAGCTGGGTGTTCTCTCCCAAGCAAAACAGTCTCTCCAGCAGTTTGTGTAAGTGTCCTTATTCTACATAGAAAACTCTAAGCATTCACAAACCTTTCAGCACACACGAGAGATGTTGACCCCTCTCTGCTCCGCATTACCCAATGCTTTGCGTAGGAAACTTTCAGGGGCTGTCTGTGGAAGGAGGGGTGCTGTGGAACCGGGCGTACCTATGTTATGCACTCTGGGCCCCTAATTGGGCCAGCCTGTGGCTGTGCTGGTGGGTGCTTGGATCCATGTCTTCAGGAGGGTGACATTCTCCATCCAAGAGACTACCCATTTCCAAATCTCCTCCCTCCTGTCTTTCATCTCCTTCCTTCCCACAGGTGGGAGGGACACTGGGCCCAGGGATGTTCTTGATCTTCTTTCATCCAGAGCAGGCTCAGATTGGTACTGCAGGACTGAGTCTGCAGGTGCAGTTTTGTCTGTTACAACAACAATTTTGTTATCAGAGTGTCAGATCTGAGTCTTCTCTGGTTCAGCCAGCTCCCCATAATTTTCAGAGTCTGAGCTATCAGTCCCACCAAAGCAGGGTGTTTCTTGTGCGTGCCTAGGAATCTTGTCAGAGCACACATGCATGACAGATATGGAATAATCAATTCAAGCTGCAACAACCCAGATTCAGGCCAGATACCAGGAAAATCTTCCTCACTGTCAGAGCAATGTAACAGTGGGACCAGCTGCCTAGAGAGGTGGTGGGCTCTCCACACTACAGACATTCAAGAAGAAACTGGACAGCCATCTGAGTGGGATGGTGCAAACTGGTGTCCTGCAACAGCAAGGGAATGGACCTGATGGCCTTCATGCTGCTTCGAATTCTAGTATTCTATCATTCTATGCAGATGGGGGGAAAATCCTAGTGGATGCATCCAAACCTAGTATATGTGTATATTTAGAATGGGCTGATGATGACAAAGAAACAATACTTCATCTCTGTTAATTCTTCTAGGTGACTCCTAAATGAAACCTTTTAGAGTCATCTGAGGCCTATTACATGCTGGGCTTCAGGAAACTGTAGACCTGCCTGATAACTGCTGTAACGTCTAGGGACTTTGCGAGGGATTTCCAGGATAAAATCTTTTGCTACTGCTAGGACCCAGACTCCAGCATTAGAGCTTGTGAATCTGGTAAGGTACCACTGCACAATCTGGTCCACAGCATGATTTTCAGCTGGTACTGGTCAAGGATGTTGACAAGATATTTGGCCACCTCCATACCTACTCTTGCCCTGTTCCATCATCTCAAAGGCTCTTTGGTTTTCTGTAAGTGACTGCAAAATTTGTCATAGGAAAATATAAACAATTGAAATACTTCAACCAAAAAGGACCATTTTCCACATAGGATAAAGTGTGAAAATATGCAGTTTGCTTATGAATAAATTTGTTACAATAACCAACTAATTCAATGAATGATGCAAATTTGCTAAAACTACCTAACAATACACGAAATGGAGATGGACCATATTTTATAATGGTCTGTACATTCCTAGTCATAACTAAAATTCCAGGTCATTGATGAATAGATTGAACAAGATTGGTCACAGGACAGAGCCTTGGGGAATACTGGCCATCACCTTGCCTTTATCCACATTGAACGCCATCCTGTTGCCCCCTGCCCACTTCCATAGTCTGTCCAGATCCTTCTGGATCTGGATTACCTGCTCCTCAGTTGTAGCCACTGCTCCAGTTTTAGTGTCGTCTGCGAATTGGATCAGCAGAATGTTCACCCCTTCTTCCATGTCATTAATGAAAAGATAAAACAGGATCGGCCCCAGGACAGAGCCCTGGGGGACCCCGCTTGTCACTGGCCGCCATCCCAATGATTCCCCGCGAATGGTTACCTTCTGCTTTTGGTCAGTCAACCATGCCCTAATCCACCGGACTGTTCTTCGGTGTATCCCAAAACTCCTCAGTTTCTCCACCAGGATATCATGTGGCACTTTGTCAAAGGCCTTGCTGAAATCCAGGCAAACCACATCTACCACAACCCCTCCATCTTGCCACCTCAAAATCTGGTCATAGAATTCCACAAGATTCATCTGGCAGGACTTGTTTTTGCAGAAGCCATGTTGCGTGGCAATCAGCCTCCCTTTCCTCTCTAGGGTTACTAGATCTCTTGCTATTATGAACCTTTCCATTGTCTTTCCTAGAATGTATATCCATTCTAACTCGTCTGTAATTCCCCATGTACCCTCTACTACCCTTTTTGAAAATTGGGGCCACTGAGGCCACCACCCTCCAATCCTCTGGAACCACACCCATTCTTCACAATGCCTCAAAAATGGAGGCCAATCAGTGTGTGAGTAGCCCCATATGTATATGCCTTAAGCATCCTTTTCATATATTAATTGTTTGACCTTATCTATGCTGTTTAAAATCCAATGGGATAATTATTCTGTACAGTATTTTTGAATTCTACTTATTTTTTGAACAAATAGCTGTGAAAATCCATTATCTACTCCCTCCCCACATACACACTGCTTAACAATTATGGGTATGACTCATACAAATCAACCTTTCAAATATCTTGTCATAAAAATAAAGGTCAACTCATGGAAAAGTTTAACAAGAAGTGCTTAAAGAATATAAAGGAATAATGTTGTAGCTTTCATTATAGCTTTATCTTTAAATTCTCAGAACTTATTATTAAAGTTAATTTTCAGATGACTGTTTTTTAATTGCTATTTTTGACCTGAATATTCTACAAAGTCTAAAACTGAATATTCAAGGGGGGACTTTATGATGAACTCTAAAAAAGTTTATGGCACTGCTATAATTTTAATCAGTGGCTATCAATCTTCTTGTAGGAAAAGATATTTGGATTTTATATACACTGGCTTTTTATCATCTTGGTTTTGACTGAATGGTGTATTATGTAAAATGGAACATAATGTAGAAAAAGTGAAAGAATGCATCCAGTTTTGCCTATCATTCATTAGCATGATGAAGCTATGATGATGAGAGAACTCCTGGGAGTAATCCATATTGAAACTACTGGAACTTACTTTTGACTACATTTGCATAGAATTGTGTTGTTAAATAAAGGGGCGAGTGCTTGAGGGTTTAATCCTATAGTCCTGTCACATTGACTGGAAGACCAAAAGACTTCTCAGAATCTAAGCACTGAGGTCTTCCAGCCTTGTCTTTTGGATGTCAATGAATCCAAGCCTTCATGATAACCCTATGACAAAACAGAACTGTGTTTCAGATGGCAATTGATGCTAGTTCTTGAGAACCCACTCAGCTTTCTGGAGCTTACCATCCAAGTAGGAAAGAAAGCACTGCAATACCCATATTGCCAAACAATGGTTCCACCAGGATTGACAGTATCACAAAACCACTGACAGATTGTGCCCCATTTTAATGCAAATTATGTTTGGCTAGCCTGATCAGCAACGGGCAGTTAAGACAGATTCATTTTATATTAGACCTGGATTTGTCAGAAACAAAAACTGATCAAATGGATTTATTGACAGGGATCAACAGAGCTGCCTGAAGTTTTGGACTTGCCCTGGCTCATGGCTATGGGCGTTGTCAAGCTGAGTTCCTGCAGTTTGAAATTGAGTACTATACCATGCGCATATTTGTGCTTACTATCAACCTGCCATATCACGATAAGAACTGACCTGATGCTAGCGCAACTAGAGTTCAGCACTGCTTTTCACCAGTATGATGATGGTAGGGCTGTATGAGAAAATCTGTTAATTTAAAAACCCTAATTTTTAAATCAGGATTTACGCACTTCACAGCTTCTGGAGTGAGCATAGATTCAGACATAATGTGCAGGTGCAGTCCATACCCTTCTAGACTTAAAATGCATTCAACAGTGCGACGAAGTTGGATGTTCCTGAAAAAATGCATATTTTTGTAAAATACATAAAACGTTATTTAATCAATGGGAGAAGAATATATACATTACAAAGATCACAACTGGATGTACACATTTGCAAAACTAAATGCAGAAATCTGAATTAATTTTCATGTGCAAAAGAAAGGGAAAAAGCTTTAAAATACTATTTTGAGAGCTTCAGTGAATTCAGTTTTTACTGAATTGCACAGTCTTAGGGAGGGGTGGAGAAACAGCTCCTTGCTGGAAGCTCTTTATCTAAGAAAACAGGAACATCATGTAAAGTCCTACAAATACAACAAATCCGTTTATGTATATTTCTGAGTAGACTGCTCAGGTAAGTTAATCTCTTTTCCAATATACCACAGTAAATTAACATTGCAATTAATCTGATAAGTTCTGTGTTTTTACCCCTTTTTCACTCCAAAAACAGTAATGTTTAGACTATATATGAGATAACTGGTAGCTTCATACGCAACATTTTAACAGGTGGTTAATTACATTATTGTAGCTCTCTAGAAGAAAGGAGAAAGTGTGAAAAGCCATTAAATGATCTAGAATTATATCACTCAATAGACTCTGATTGCTCTAAAACATAAACCTTTCCATAAGACTAATGACAAAAGGTACACAAGTTCCTCCTATAAGTAAAATATATTCATGTAAGCAACATTTATGAGGAAGAATCTAGGGAGGGAGGGTGTGCGCACATAATTTGCAGCACTGCAGCCATCTCCTTGGTCCATAAATCTGTTGAATATAATTCTGGAGGGTTATACTTTCTATTCAGGAACATCATTGCTGCTTCTGCTGACTTAAATCATTAAAAAGAAGCTGGAAGTGAGAGATGGCAAGGCAAAAACATCAACTGAGAAGATTTCTTACCTTTTTGAATTCCGGGAGTAAAACCACCATCTTTAGAATAGAAATAGGATGGTTATTTTGTGCTTGTTTTAGATCCTCCCTTTAGTAGTTCATTGAAGTGTACATAATCACATCCATAATTCAATTATCATTAACAAAGAGACAAAATTTCTTGGAAGGGACTTCCCCACACCTGGGAGTTGGGGTGTGGGGGTGAGCAATAAGGTATTTCTTTTTGATCAATGCTCTAGGACAGAATTCTCTCCAAAATATCTCCACTAAATTTCTGTGACAGATGGCATTGGCCCACCATACAATTACTAGGGACTGATGCTAGATATGGAATATTGGCCAGGAAATATTAGAGTGCCCTTAGAGTGACAGGAAAAACAAACCCAAACCCAAAAACAAACAAACAAACCCCAAAAACAAAAGCAGCAATACAAGCAAATTTTGTTTCAGTTTGAGAATTACTTGAAAATGCTTCATTTTCAACATGTATGAAAGTATACATTCTTTAAAAAAGTAAGTCTGCACATTCCTGACCTTGAAGTCATAATTGAAAAGATGTGCACTTTTGAAAATGTATAATTAAAAGGCATTCTTCCACACATTAAACAATGGGAAGAATGTGCACCGTTAAAATGTGTTCATATGAACCAAGCAGCTTGAAAACAAGAACAAGAGTGAGCCAAACTGAACTTTGAAACTAAATTTGGAGAATGTCAATGGAGCTGACCATCCCTGGTTCTCCCAACTCTAGAAGAAATCTGGAGCGGTGGTGGTGGAGAACCTATTCTACTGTATGTGCTAACAGTGGGCCATGCTCCTAGGAAACATTCAAAGTGGGGAAGTATGTGGGCATAGAATTCCCTAAACCCTTAAATTGTTTGAAATCAGGATGTCAGAGCCTTACAATCTTCCACATGTAGAAGTGTATGTGCCTGTCAGTCCCTACCCCAGACAGCCAACATGGTTGACACCTGCAGAAGTCACAGGTCATATGGGATGTGAGTTCAGAGCTGTCCCTACAGCAGCTTTCTAAACACTTTACCCCGTCATGAGAGTAACATTTGTTGCAAATCCAAAGGCGGGTGGGTTTGTTCTTCGCTCCAAGTGCTATCAATGTCCTCACACCTGAGCAAGACAACAAAGTGGCTTAGAACTAAAATGTGGCTCAAAATAAGATGAAACATCTGATTTTTTAAATAAAACCAGGGAACAGTAGCAGGAGAGATCAGAACTCCATTTATTCTTCTAAAAAGGCTATGTTGAAAGTTATAATCCTACACAGATTGCCAGGGGGATTACTTTCAACAACAGCAACAACAACAATAGGACAGTAAAAATTGATGCAATTAAATGTGCATAACAGCAGGGAAGAGGTGAGAAAATGCTATTCAAATTGAAGGGTCAGTGAAACAATGAATTCTTTGCTACCTGCTAGAGAGATATACACAAGTTCAGGCTGAGCATAGTTATCCAAATTCTATTTCAGAGCTTATTCTATCTCCTGTCCTTATTAGTTTGCAATAATTATTTTTTATTATTATTTTTATTTGGGGTGGGCCCACAATCTATACATTCTTATCTCAGAGTTAAAACATCTGGTATATGATTTTTAAAAATCATAATTTTAATCAAAATTTTTAATTTTTAAAAAACACATTTTCTGCACATTCTAACAATGGCGTATATGCTAATTTATATATTGTTTTGGTATTGGTCTGTGAATCACATTGCAAGTTCAGAAGCATATGGACATTGACCACATTTTGTGCTAGAATATGTATTGTTTGACAAATGTGAACTAGATAAATCCTGGTAAAGATGACTTGACCTTAATTTCTTATACCTGCTTGCTGAAAATACATTTACAAGTTGGACTAAACCAAATGTCATTGTTGATAGGACACATTCCTTATTTTGGAAAGATGGTCATCTGAAGCAAACAAAATATAAAACAAAGCCTCAGATGAAAGAAACCAACTGATGTGAAAGAAGAGGTTTCTTGAAATACCCTGATGATGAAGATTTACAGGTTCATCAGTCCTTGAACAGTGTCCAGAAGCCCCCTGTGCAGAAACCTGATTAATATGCTCTAAAACGGATTCTAGATAGTAACAGGGCATTCAGTATCAGTTAAAGTGTGTAAACACTTTTCAAAGGGAGCCCTCTGAGTGTACATTATGAATGATCTCATCTTAGTATGTCCAAGATCAGTGTGAAAGTGGCTAAAACTGCTGTGTTTCAGGATACAACATGATGGTTGTTTACAGCAGGTCACAATTCATCTTTCAACTCATTTTTCAGGCCCAGCCTAGGCATGGGATGAGACCTTGTGGAATCCACCCTTCTAACATTTCTGGATTTCCTTTTGTGCTTGGTCCACTCTTAGGAAGCAGCTGAGCTGAGCAGGAAGTGCACAAATGCTCAGAATGATGGCTGCACAACTGGCAGTCTTCATCTGCATCAGGTGCAGGGGCAAAAAGGCAGGTGGTATGGGAAGGGGACACTGCCTGAGCAGTGGTTGTTGGGGCTGCATCCCTGGTGAGTCCAATGTGATGTGTCAGGCACAGCAGTGCTGTTGCAAATGGGGTGGAAGAGGGATGTTTCTTGGGCAGCAGTCACGCAGGCATAAATCCCTGGTAAATCCCATGTAAACAACCTGCTTCCATGTCATGTGCAGCCACAAAAAGGGACTCCGTTCCTGCTGAGTGCCCCAACTTGACCTCAGAGTTTGGACAAAGTGGACTGAGTCTGGGGAGCCAAGTCCAGGGAGCCTGATGGATTCCACACCAAAACCCATTGCTCACACATCCCTATCCAGGCCTACATTTTTCTAGAGGGGCCTCAGATGACACAGTCCTAATCTTTGTCTGTAACCCACATTGAATGAATTCTTCCACCTTTAAAGTGAGAAAGATCTTCTTATTGGCTGCATAGATTGGAATCTAAGCTCCCCTACCAATAGATATCTCCTGTCTTAGCATCTTTTTGAGTAGAAGGACGTTTGAGACAGCAGGTTAGAAGCAAGAGAGAATACAAAATCCTATATCAATCAACGCAGAAATCAAATGCCACGAATAACGCTAGAATTTTTTCCCTTTCTCATGTATTCAGCAGGTGTGATTACCCCCCACATGTTAACAGCTTTAATTTTAAAATTCTTCTTCACAAATTAACACATTTCTTTGAAGTGTGAAGCTTTTAAAAAGGATACACAGGGTGCTATAAGACTTACAGATGCCAGCAGTTCACAGATGGGCTCAGAGTTGTTTTCTGGAAAAAGTGGGGGTAGGGGAGGAGGAAACATAACTGCAAGTGTTTGGAGCAAAGCCACATTGCTCTCCACGGGCTTTGTGACTGATTAAGAGACATGAATAGAGGTGAACCTACTGACAAGGTAAGAGCAATCTGTCAGCAAGAAAGTATAGGGTAGTTCTGAGAAAATGTTATTTGAAATGGAAGAGGGTTGCTTCTGAGAGGTTTCTGTTTGAGAGGTTATAAACAAAAAGCCTTTATTGACTGGGGATTTCTTCCTCATACGAGTGAAAGATGAAACGAACTAGATATCACTATGCAAAGGATGGTGATTAAGTGAGACTTGTGCCTGACCAAGACAGGGCATAATTTGAAATGTGGCAAAAAGTCTCCAAGTGTGGGGCAAATATTTTACAGAGGTTCTATTCCAGTTTCTATGACTAGCCAATTTAATAAGGAAAACTTACAGGTACAAGGGATCTGGGTTGGTACCTCAGTGTACCAACAAAGTGAAGACAAAGGCTAAAAGTTTCGAGAACTCCCCATGCTGGATAAGAGCTCCAGCATTTACTTAGAGTAAGAAAGCAACTACATCTTCGAAGTAGAACTACTAAACACAGTAAAATGCACTCACAAGTAAACATGCATTACATCAGTCTTGGTGCTCCTTAACTATTTTCAGGGTCCATGTAGTACGGTATATTCTTCTGAGCTATGATAATTGCAAAACATCTCATACAACATTAACAAGATTCTGAAAGTCAACCAAGTAGTGGCAATAATACGAAGGCCTGCAAGAACAAGAAATGAGGAGTGTTCACTGTGGGAGACTCCTTGTGGCATGGAATGGACACATGTATGTCAGGATGACCCATGGACTCATCAGGTATGCTGTTTCCCTGGAGGACAGATTCATGATATCACTGAAAGATAGCCCACTGACACCTGTCCCTTCCTCCTTATACATGTGGGAACAAATGACATTGACAAGGGGAGCTTTGAAGAAATCATGTCATGCTTTGAAGCTTTGGGCTGAAAGTCAAGAACTTTGGAATGCAGAGAGGGTATTCTCTTCAGTCCTTTGAATTCTTGCAAGAGAAGGGGAAATAAAATACTCCAAGCAAATGCCTGTCTAAGAAGTTGGTACCAATGTGAGAGATTTGGATTCTGGGAGCACAGGCTACACTTTCTGGAAGATGGATTGCTGGCAAGGGATGGACTGCACCTTCAAGGACTGGAAAGAATGTTTTTATCCATGGCATGAAGAAATTTGTCAATCCAGAGGGCTTTAAATGGAATCCTAGATAGGAGGGAGAAGTGTACCTGGGAGTGACAAAAGACCAAGGCTTATGCACGGCAACAGAAACAGCAGCTCTTACAGTGTTCAATGATAGACTTCCAAAAATGTACAAAGAAAGCTAAAGTATACATCACACCATATTTGATGTCTATATACTAATGCCTAGAGTATGTGAAACAAACAGCATGAATTCGAACTCTTAATACAAGAGGGTGAATACAAATGGATAGGTATAAGTGATTCCATCTTGGTGGGATGACTCCCATGACTGGAATGCAATAACTGAAGGATGCAACCTGTTCAAGAACAGAAGAAACAGAAAGAAAGATGGAATCACATTAAATGTTAAAGATGCATATTTCTGCAAAGAGATAAAGGAAGATGTGCTTAGTAGCCCCGTGGAGAGCAGCTAGATCAATATAAATGGAGCAAGTAATAAAAGGAACACAGTGGCTGGAGTCTATTACTGATCATCCAGTCAAGGAGAAAATGAGGATGAAACTTTTGGAATGGAAATTACCAGCATTTCAAGGAGGCATTAGTCATTATTATGGGAGGCTTCAATTTCCCTGATACCTATTGGGATAAAAATTCTGCCAAATACAGCCCCGTCAAGAGATCGCTAACATGTGTTGCTGATTACTTCCTCCAACAGAAGGTGGAGTAAGGAAGAGAAGGAACAGCTATCCTTGACTTGACACTAACCAACAGGAAAGACCTAGCAGACAAAGTGGCAGCTGAAGGGACCCTGGAGGAAAAGGACCACACCAAAATTGAATTCTTGATTCTACAGGAAGCAAAAGCCAAATGCACCTAAACATGTGCCCTGGATTTCAGGAAATCCATGTTAATACACTCAGAAGAATGATAAGTGAAGTCCCATGGCAAGTGATTCTAATAAGAAAAGTTTTCCAAGATGGGTGGACTTTCTTTAAAAAGGAAATTCTAAAAGCACAATTATAAATAATTCCACCAAGGAAAATGGTAAAATGCAACAGAAGTAGCCCTTGTGGCTTCCAACAAGCTTAGAGATTATCTGAAGAAAAAGAAGGGCATGGACAGGAAGTGGAAGGAGGGCCAGGGTACAAAGGAAGAATACAGGCAGGTAGCATAGAATTGTTGGAATGTTATCAGGAAGACTAAATCTAGGAATGAACTGAGCTTCTAGTATTGTGAGGGATACTAGAAGTGATTAAAAAGCCTTCTTCAGATATGTCCAAAGTAAAAGAAAGAGGAAAGAAATGGGTATTCAACTACTCAGTGTGGATAGCTAAATGATGAGAAAGAAAAGGCAGAAGTGCTCAATTCCTACCCTGGCTCAGGCTTCTCCTGAAAGATCTATGACCTTCCTGATGAAAAAGAGAACAGCAACTAAAGATTGATAGGTGAATGGTCAAGGATCATCTAATTGAGTTTAAAGGGTTCAAATCTCCAGGGCCCAACCATCTCCATCCTAGAGTCATAAAGGAGCTGGCAGAAGAACTCTCAGAATCACTGTCTATTAGGTACAGGGGAAGTGCCAGACGACTGGAGAACAGCTAATGTTTTCGCCATCTTTGGGAATGGAAAAAGAAAAGAACCTGGGAACTACAGGCCAGTCATTTTGACATCAATCCCTTAGAAAAATCTGGAGCTGTATGGTCTGCAAAGCAGAATGGGTTTCTCAAGAACAACTCTTGCCAAAATAATCAGATTTCTTTTTTTCCCTTTCTTCCTTTTTATTGGGTAACCCCCTGATGAACTGTGGGAATGCTGTAGACATAACATGCAAATTTCAATGAAATTAATAATTTATTTATTTAAAACTGCTGTATGCCGTCACCACATGCCTTGGCATCTCAGGATGGCTCACAATATATACAATTAAAAACAAAGCACAGTAATCACTAAAGCCTCTTCTTATAAACAGGGCAAAAAAACCCCCAAAACCCCCATACGATAATTCACATGCAAAATGGCTGGTTTGATTGTGACTCTAAATTGCTACAAAAAGAATTACTTCATAACGTGAGACAAGCTAGGCGCAATAGGAAGGCGAATTATCTAACCTTTTATTACGTAGATCTTAGTAAAAACATTGATTAAGCAAAATAAATTGCAACATGCCAAGTTCCTCTGGAGGGAGCTAGTTTGAGCACTTTTTGAAAAAAAAAATGCCTCCTGCTTCTGGGAATTGGTCACAAACAATAAGAATAGTCCCTGTTGTCAGGCTGATTCTTACGTATCAGGTCATGTTTGGTTTTCACACTTTAGTAGTGCTTTTTGGTCTCATTACTTACTAGTGGAAGGGAGTAGTGATTAGCAACAGGGTGAATTCCTGCTGTTCAGGGAGAGATCAGAATGGCCACCAGTCTCAGTTTCTAAAATTAGAGTTTCTGAACTAATTGCTTCTTTGAAACCTGGTGAATCTTTGGGGGAAGGGAGATGCTGCCACCCGATCTATTTAAGGTCTTCCCAGACTGGTGGGCTCCATTACTGGCCAGAGCGTTCTGTCTGATTAACAAAACAGGCCAGATTCCACCCAACTGGAAGGTGAACATTGTTGTACCCATTCACGAAAAAGAGGATAGAACAGACGAATAAGCTGATTGGATGTACCAGCAAAACTTTATAGTAAATATCTGTTGTCAAAACTGGAAGATTGGGTAGATACAGAGTGAGTCATACAGCCAGCACAAGTGGGTTTCAGAAAAGTCCTCAGACCCATTGACCATTGCCAAACATTGCATCAACTGGCTCATTTTGGTATAAATGGACATACGAAAGTGCTTCATGTCATGTTCATCGACTGGGCAGCAGCATTTGATTCCTTCAATAGGTCGCGCTTATGGTCAAAGCTTGCTGCAATGAATATCAATAAGAAGCTTCTTTCTCTGCTCTGAGAGTTCCACAGAGACACAGCCGCACAAATTAGGGTGGGACCTACTAAGACTGTCAGGCTAGAATATATAATCCCAGTCTTTTATCATCTTCACTGGTTACTGATTGAAGTCCAGGCTGAATTTAAGGTGTTAACATTGACATATAAAGCTCTAAATGGTTTAGAAGCTGGATATCTGAAGGAACCTCTCCTTCCATATACACCTGCTCAAACATTAAGATCTTCCACTGAAGTCCTTCTCCGGACTCCTTCTTTGAAATATGCTAGAAGAATGGCTACCCAGAGATGCCCTGGCTGTGGAAGCTGCTCCCCAGACAGGTGCACCTGGTCAATGCTTTACTCATATTGGTGCCAGGCCAAAACCTTTTTATTCACCCAGTATTTTAATAGTTGTTTTTTTACAATATATTTTTATATATCCAAGACAATATTTTATTTAAGAGCTTGTATAGTTTTTAGCATTCTGTAAGCCATCCAGAGATCCAGTTGAGATATAGATGGAATAAAAATGTTTTAAATAAATGAATAATTATATTCCTGTCCTGAGATGCCATGCATAAGGCACAGCATACAAAAGTTTTAAATAAATAAATAAATAAATAAATAAGTAAATTATGTGCTTTGCTGTTACCAGAGGCTGTTGTGACTTTTGACTTAGCTGATTTCAAAAGGAATTTGGGCAAAGTCATGAATGATAAGACTATGGATATTTACTAGTTTTGATGACTCCACAGTTCCTCAACATACAGAGGGAATTATGCTACTGAATTAGGGGACACACACAGCTATAGCGCTGAAAGATACAATACAAAGGGTTTCAAGACCCATGATTGTTGTATTTTTGCCATACAACAGGCAGAGAAGAGCTTTAAGCAATGCATTCTGAAGTGCACATTCCAGTAACACTTGGCTTTGAGAATGACAAGATTATACAAGTGTACAGGAGTTTCCTTATTCTCAGTTGGTGCTATGTATGCTTCCAAGTCAAGGTCCCATGAGCAAGCACATAGCTATCTAAGCACTCCACATAGTCTTACGCAGAAATTATGCTACTATGTCTAGTATCCACTTCCTTGCAGAACAGCATCAAGGTGCAAACAGTGCAAACATACAGGATGACACATGAAGTTGTAACAAGGTTCCAGCTGCATCAAAAGCCAGATTGACCTGTTCTTTGGCCAATGTCTTCTTTATTTATGAAAATAAAGTAACTACGTAACTCAGAGACATTGACAAACAGTGTTTAGGCCAGAGACCCACCTTCACAAACTCTGCGCAAAATGGTACACATTGTCCTTTTCTCTCTCTTTCAATATACTCATCATTCTCCTTTCTATCTTTTTCTACCCTCTCCATTTTTCCTGCATTCTTTAAAAGAAATCCTCCAAACGAAAACAGCCACAGCAGTATGGCTGATTGCTGGTCTACTGGTAAAACCCACCACTTGAAGTCAAATTGTTTAGGCCATTCTTGTGGTCTGTGAATGTCACTCTGTTTAATTACTGATACAGCAAATAAGAAAATATGTAGCACATTTGCATTATGTTGGATGAAAATGATAGAGTCGTGAAATGCTCTTTTATGAACAACATTTAATTTTCCTATATATAGCATTTAAAATGATGTGCAGATGAACTAGAAATGAAAACAAACCGATCCTATAAGAAAAAAACCCACTATTTTTATTAGGGTTATTAATAGAATATTCCTATTAGAAATGACTAATTTTCAAGAGCAGGTGCTCCCTATACCTTTTAAAATGTCTTTCTTATAAAATATAGAAGAAAGAGCAAGATTTCATGTAAAAAAATAATTAGACTACATTTTGTCTCAGTGTTCTTTTTTCATACAAAAGGCTGAGCAGTTGGTTTTACAGGTAATGCATTTATAAATCATGGTAACAAAATGGCCACACTGACTGCACTGCTGTTGGTTTGCTGAGTAATGCCAGCTGCATCCACGCAACACTAATGTCTGAGTCAGGAAAGACCATGTGAGGAATTTGTTTACCTTCTAGAGATGCATTCTCAGTGGTGCTTACAGACTTGGAAAGAACAGGCAATAATACAATAGGGATTTTGTTATTGCAAGTTAATACAGTTCACATCCACTCTGCTCAAGGAGAAAAGGATTAAATTTATGATGGTTGTATGTGTACTTAGAGATTAAAATAATGGGCTGAAGTCAGCAAATAACAGAGAGAGAAAGTGATACACACACACACACACACACGAGAGAGAGAGAGAGAGAGAGAGAGAGAGAGAGAGAGAGAGAGAGAGAGAGAGAGAGAGAGAGAGACTTTTTTGTAAATGGTTATGATAAAACCATAAAAAGCCACACAGTGAATATTCTGAGAAAGTGAAGTGAAATTGCGTCTGGTAGTCTACCCCACTTCAACTGCTACACATGGAGTAGAAGTTGTGAATTACATCCCTCCCATGCAGTGACTGTTCATTTTGAAATCAGTGAATACATGCAGGGCACGGTGATTGTTCTTGGTGCCCTGTGTGTCTTTGTTTAAGAGAACAGAATACAGCTCTTCCAGCAAAGCTCAGTGTAAATCAATGTTGTCTCCATAAATACATTTGGGAACCCTGAACTCATGAGGGTTCCAATCATATGAAACAGTGAGCCCATGCAGATTCACAGTCTATTCATTAGTTATTTTATTAATAGATTTATATGCCACTTTGTTTTCGTCTTGCAAGGAATCCAAGACAGATCCTGTAGTCCTTCTCCTTTTCACTTCATAACAAGGGTAGTTAGTCCATAGACTAGTCCATGGCTGGTCCAAAGTCAACCAATGATTTTCACATCTTGTGGGGACCAGAGCTCAGAGTTCCCAAGTTCTAGTAATCACTGTACCACACTGGCTTTCTCTATATGCTGTATTTTTGCACACTTCTGTTCACACCTTCTGCTATAGATGTGAAAGTTGGATTTAGCAGCTGCATTCCCTGATTATGATTTTAATGCTAGCAGAAACACAGAAACAGAGTGAGTCAGAAGGAGCCTCCTGGGCCATCTAATAGGACCCCCATTTCCAGCCAGCTCTGCTCATGACATGCCTTTCATGTGCACGCCCAGCCGATCCTTGAACACCCACACCAATGGGGCTTCAACCATCTATTGTGGAAGCCCATTCTGTACCATATGGGTCCTAACTGTCAGGAAGTACTTCCTGGCATCCACATTGAACCTTGGTTCCTGAGCTTTGCTCCATGCATCCTGTGCTCCTATGCAGGGGAAAACAGGTCTCTACCCACTTCTGTGTGGCATGGCTGCCAACCTCCCTTGTCCATCTAGGGTTACAGATCTCTTGCTATCATGCATCTTTCCACTGTCTTTCCTAGAATGGACATAAAGCTAACTAGTCTGTAATACCCCATGTCACCTCTACTACCCTTTTCGAAAATTGGGACCACTGAAGCCACCCTCCAGTCCCCTGGAACCTCACCCGTTCTCCACAATGCCTGAAAAACAGAGGCCAATGAGCATGAGAGTACCCCCACCAACTCCCAAAGTACCCTCAGGTGTAACCCATCAGGGCCCAACATATTTGTAATGTCCAGTGCCCTGAGGAGCTCCTTGACTTCTAGGGGAGTGACTCTAATTTGTTCCCCTAAATCCACAGCATCATCCGGTTCCTATGTAGATATCTTTTTCCTGCTTTGGAAAGAATACAGAGGCAAAATAATCATTTAGCATCAGTGCCTGTTCCCTCATATCAATCACCAAATCCCCTTCTTCTTTATTAAGCAGTCCCACTGCCTGTCTCCCCTTCTTCTTACTATGCTGATAGAAGCCCTTTGCAAGTCTCAGCTCATAATCAGCCTTGGTCTTGTGAAGAGTCCTTCTGCAACTAGTACAAGGCTGTTATTTTCCTGATCAAAATCCTTACTATAAACAGGTTTCACACTGATAGCTTTCCAAGACTGGCAGATGTGGATCAACGTCTAACAGTGGGAACCAGTTGCTCCTTCTTTGCCCACAAAGCCAAGAAGTATCTGATGCCTATAGCTCCTCTGATTGCTTAATCCAGTAAGGTTTCTCCTAGACATTAATCACATAGTGCAGCTTAATATATTTCCTTTCTGGCTGTTCACTTGCATGTACTATATCTTCATAATTATGTAATAACCATCACTGATCACTGATGAAGATGGACTCTCAGAATCCTCCTCCTCTTCTTCAGAGCTAGGGATCTGGCTAGAACAACAACAATGAAGAAAGCAGCTAATGAAACTGCCTCAAACTGCCTCAAAACTGCTGTTTTGGAAATCCAGATGAAAGCATGATTAAAAGTTGTCCTTGCTCCCCTCTCATAGGAAGAATGAGTGTACCACTTTACTGCCCATGCTCCAAAGCTTTCAATCAATTCTGAACTTAATAGCAAATTTTATTTATTTATTTACAAATTCGTATGCCGCCCCCTTGCGACCAATACTCAATGCATTGTTCCAAGCTTGTTACAAAAGTGAGCATTATGAACATTTGGGTTTTGACCAACAAGTCAATATGTTACAAAATCTGGAGGCATCACTAGTGAGAAATAAACTATATTATCGGTAAAATAAAACCCTTATGTTTCCTTTCAGCAATAGAGTCAATGAGAGTGAAGGAGTAAGGCAGGTGTGGACTTCAAAATGCATTGGACCACAGTTTGCACAATCCCTGATTTGGCTGGTCCAGGTAATTTTACAGTTTGAACGGGAGCACTTCCTCAGGTCAAGAAATAAAATTCAAACACAGTCAAGATCTGGCACACGAGGTAGAAAATTGGCACTTCTTACCAATTATGAAGGGGACTTCTGAGCTTCTAAACATGGCAGTCAGTACAAAAACAATTGTTATAGAACTAGACCAATTAATGTGTGGTAAAAATATTCAATGGGAGTGTAATGGGATGTACATGGTAAGACAGTAACTTTTTATAACAATGACAGCAGCAACAGCAAGTTGCTTAAGTCAGTTTTCCTAATAAAAAGATAAAAGTAATATAGTTAATTCCCCCGCCCCTTTGTAAGCTCTGTTCCTTTGGCTTAAAAAGAACCGTACATGCTAAGAATGTGCTGTTGCAAAGCATTTAAAAATGAAATATTGTTCAGGAATATGCCAAAGAAAAAACATTACGGGGCATGTCATGAGTGGAGCTGACTGGAGGCAGTGGTCAGACCAGATGGCCTGGAAGATCCCTTCTGACTCACTCTATGTTTTTAAGGTAGGATAAGCCAGAGCAGAGGAGAGATAAGAAACATGGGATCAATAGCAACTTCAGAAATAAAAAGAACTGGAAACTTCTCACATCATTATATATGGGAAGTAAAACAGCTTAAAAGGTTTCTTTGACATCTGTGTATCAAAGAAAGGATATGAGTTCATCCCATTAGAAATATACCTAATATTTCCTTGAATCTTATAGTTTCGTATCAGCTGGTCTGTTAGAGGTTATGTCAGTATTCACTTTTTAAATTTGTAACATGTGCATGGTACACAATGAGCTTCATTCTGCAGAGCCTGGAGTGGAGGTGAAAAGCAAAAGAGCAATTTCGTTAACTAGACATGGGAGAATGGAGAAAACTAACAATTGGACAATGGTGTTTGCACTAGCAAATTGGATTCTACTTTGTTAGTCCATTAAATGAGCTATTAACAACAATAATAAAACTCCCATAAACCTGGAATACTATTACTTTTTAAATGACAGAAATAAAGAGCTGCTTCACTCTTTCTGATTATATCACATGCCTATTGCATGTGTGAGTCAAAGGTCATGACAACATACCTATCATATAGCTGAAGACTTTTTTAAAAAAAGAATAAAATGTAGAAAAAGAGCCATATGTTCAACATGAGGCTGTAAGTACCAGGTTCCTTCAACATACCTAAAAAAATTGATTGAATTTTCTTTGCAGTTGATTGATTTTATGTTTTTATTAAGAAGTCAACTCATGAGCTCCTAAGGTGCCAGTTATAAATTTAGCTCAGATGTTGCTAAATAGGGAGTATTTCAGAAGGTAACTCCTTTGAATGCCTGAATAGGTTTATCCTTTAGCTCACCTGAGGCCTAGATTGCTCAAATGTAGCATATAATGAGGCTTAGAAAGCCACATGTTTTTACAGAGAAGCCTGATACACACACACCTGCTCCCTTTTCTCTACATACACTCACTGAAATGATTGGGATTTAAATTACTAAAATGGCCTACTCTACATTGGATTAACATTGGATAATGCCTAAAGTCACAGCCCCATTCTCTCTCTCTCTCTCGCTCCGCTCACAAACTTAATCCATTCCACAACTCTGGTTGTGACCCAAATTGGTCATGAGCCAAGTCAAATTTCCCCATAAGGTTCAATGTAAATAAGGTTAGTCTGTTCTGTAAATTTTTTTTAATCACAAAAAATTGAAACTAAGTAATAAAGAGTAGCAACGTACAGTACAGTAGAGAACATTAATCTAGGTGGTGGAGAGGTTATTGTTTGGAGGGAAAGTCCAAACCATAATCGTGAAATAGCATGCAGGGCAGCTTGTGCAGGGAAGACAGGTGTGATCGCGGGTGTGCTTGTGTAGGGAAGATGGGCGCGATAGTGATCATCACCCAATGTGGAGTTCACAAACTGAGGCAAATTTTTTCTGAAATTTCTGTTTGCAACCCGATTTAGTCATGAACTAAGGCATTCATGAGCCATTCAATTTCCACATGCATGCATGCAAGAGCTCTGAGAGTTCCCAAGGGCCAAGCATTAGCAATTGCACATACCATCAGACATTCCCATATGGGATTTGGAATTCAAACATCCATTAGTCTTAAACCTAAGGATGAAAAAAAAAAAAAAGTAAATATAAGAGTTTGAGTGCAGGAGCATCTCAGAGGAGAAATGTACATATCTTTGGGGATTCCTTTTCAAATGGAGCTTGCAACTGCAAGCTTCAGGTAGAAGAAACTTGTTACACACTTAACAACTCTCTTGGGTTTTGCTGTTTACCATTAGGCATGATTCCACTTCCATTATGCTATGAAACATTATTTTTTTAGAAGATATTGATGAGGAAGTACAAAACATTATCGACTCCAAGCACCAGTAATGATGTTCACTCAATTACTTTCATTACACATACATAGATGAGTTTGTTCATATCCTGATGGTGCCCAAAGAGGATTAGAATGATTTGACAGTATATATTTAGAGTTGTGGGAGGTGAATATTAAGTTGATCAATTGTACTGTATGAACTACCATTGAGCCAAAAGATCTAGGCTTGAAATCAGGTGTGGAGCTGGGAGTGAAATCTGAGGGTAAAATCACACACTTTTATCATTTTTCCTCCTGAATCAGCTGGTACTACCCCTCTCCTTTGCACACACATATTTTAATTGATTTTTTTCTGAATTTTTGTCCCTATTTTTTCTGTTAATAGATTGAAAAGATAGTTGATGATAATCTCTCTTTCATCACTTCTTTCTTAGTGACCAAAGTCAGATGGTTTGGGCTTGCAAGTGATTAACTTGCCTTGATTTTCCATGCAGTTGAGCAGAAGCTATCATGATAAAGGAACACATTATTAGAGATGCAATTAGGATACCATTTTAGTTTTGACAGCCAAAGGTAAATGTAATCACGCAGCAATTAGCAAGTGATTATAACATTACTAGCTGAATCCATGTTCAGGCACTTCCTATATAGTAAGTCACCTGGACCTAAATCTTTCACAATAAAATCCAGTTGACTAATTAATGACTATTAATGCAATTAAATGGAGCATAGCAGTAGTTTGCCCATTTTTTACAAAAATCAATGTGTGGTATTGAGGCTATTAAAAAGTAGAATGATAGGACTGCACACAATAGCAAGTCCAGCAGCAATCAGAAATCAGTAGTAGTACAGGCATACCTTGGAGATATTGTGTATCCAGTTCCGGACTGCTGCAATAAAGTGAATATTGCAATAAATGCATTTCTTTTTGCGCTTTCTCTCTCTTTTCATTCTTATTTGGTTTTCCAATGCATATAAAAGTTATGTTTACATTATAGTGTATTATATTAAGTGTGCACTAGCATTCTGTCTAAAAATGTAAATACCCTAATCAACAATACTGTATTGCTAAAATTGCTTAACATCACCTGATTTTTTTCTGGTGGAGGTTGTTCATGCTTGGACTCAGTGTTGATGGTTGCTGACTCATCAGGGCAGTAGTTGCTGAAGGCAGGGTTGCTGCAGCTGTTTCCTTAAATAGGACAACAATCAAGCTTGCTGCATTAATTCACTCTTCCTTTCATGGAAGATTTCTCTGTAGCGTGCAATGCCGTTTGATAGCATTTTACCCATAGTAGAATTTCTTTCAAAACTGGGGTCAATCCTCTCAAACCCTGCCATTGCTTTATCAACCAAGTTTATGTAATATTCTAAACACTTAGTTGTCATTTCAACAATCTTCACAGCATCTTTGCCAGGAGTAGATTCCCTCTCAAGAAACAACTGTCTTTGCTCATCCATAAGAAGCAACCCCTCATGCATTAAAGTTTTATCATGGATTGCAGCCATCTTATATGGGCACCGTTTATGGAACCCCAAAACAATTACAATAATAACATCAAAGATCATTGATCATGGACCACCATAACAAAGAGCATAATAATGAAAAAGTTTTAAATGTTATGAGAATTACAATTTATCCTGATGAATGTTGCTGTGTAAATACAGCATGGCATGAGGACTTCTCAATAGCAGTGCCCATATTGTGAAATTGTGATAGAACTGGAGAGACGGTTCTTTAAGAAAAGGAGTCCAATGCCGGTCTTTTTATGTAAAACTAGTTAAATGTCAAGGTGCAACTACATTAAAATAAACTAGTTGATTAACAATATGCAGTTTGATTAATTAATAAATTAATTTATTATATTTACACACTCTTCATACAGGTGTCCCCATCAAATAAGGTGAAGCAAATGGCTACTTAAAGAGTGGGCTTTGTCAATACTGTCCCCCTGGTCATGGGATTTTATTTATTTGTTTATCTCCCACTTTTTTGTCTTTCAAGTAACTCAGAATGACTTACATTAATTCTCCTCTTTCTCCTCCTCTCAATCTTCTCAAGTGGTGCCTTGATTGTGGTCTTTTTGGCATTAGGTTCAAATCTCTAGAACAATTTTAAAAAATCATAGGATTTTTAGAATGTTAATGTCACTTTTAATATATTGTTTGTCTGTCAGTTGTGTGTTTGATATCTGTATCCCTCTGATATCAGTATCTCTGTGTGAATGTTTCCTGATTTTTTTCTCTTTCCTTTGTTTTGTTTTCTTTTATTATTTGTTTTGTTGCATTTTATGATTTGACTTTTTTTACAAACTGTTCAGAGAGCTTCAGCTTTTGGTAAATATAGAAAGCCAATGACCAAATAAGCAGATACGAGAAAAAAAATAAAGCACTTTAGGTTTCCATAATGTTGACATATGCCATAGCTAACAGAATCTTAGAAAAGGCCCTTGTCCCCCTTTCTCTCCTAGAGAAAGAGATTAGCAATGCATCTTTTATGAAATTGCTTGTCATCTGCTGTTTTTCTAAGGATTGGTATGTAAAAACATTTTAAATATATTCCTCCAGATTAATGACAATTATATTAATATGATAAGGTGATATGTGCAATTTAGACATTTAGATTAAAACAAGGTATAATCATAAAAATAGTAATCCATACCTGAAACAAGAAGCTAAGAGAGCAAAGAAGCAGCAAAGACAAAACTCCTCATAAAGATCCAAAACTAACAGTCAATAAATAAATTGATGAACCATTTTAATTGATTAGATTAGATTGTTGCTGCCCTAGTTAGGTGGTTCTTTGGATCTATGCCTAAATTATCTCCATGAATAACATGAGAGGTAAAGTTATTAACTTTTGAAAGGGCCAAAAATACTTCCAATCCATAACCTTGGATCTTTCCCAGTTTTAGAGCCTCTGTTTCCAGTCAGGCTCATCTTTAATTAAGCAATCAGACTTAGGCTACAGCAATATGTCATAACCTCCCCCATCCCCCGGTGTTCATTAATCAACGTGACTGCACAATCTGAAACAGCTTTTTGCAATTATAAAGCAGATACCCTAAATAGCATCAAGCTTACTAATGTCAAAACATGCAGCCTTAAAATAGCTCCTGCCAATTAGGGGTGACAGAATTTGTATGTAAATATGCTTATTCATTACTAATACTTTTGTGCATGATCAAAGTTGGCTATTTTTAAATAACATTTCTGGGAAGACGTCTTCCTTCATGTTTTCATGAAGTGCTTCATGGCAGTGCTTCTTCTCCTCTGTCCTTCATCATTACTTTTACTCTGATAGTTTGAACTCTCTTTTTTATTTGCATGAAAAAAGAGAGAAGGAAAGACCTGGGAATCACATAAACTGGTGTCTAACTGTATTCTGTTCAACATATTATTCCAGTGTGGTGTGGTTGACTGGGACTCAAGTGATCTGGGTTCTAGTCTCTGCTTAGTCATGAACAGACTTTCAGTCCAACCTATCCCAGAGGGTTGTTGTGGGGATAAGATTGGGAGGAGGAGGAGGAGCAGAAAAATTATATAAACCTCTTTGAGTTTGTTATAAGAAAAATGCAGGCTACAAATAGAATGAATGAATATTAGTCCTGGAGGTATCAATAAAATATTTGCACCAGAATTCAGGAGGATGGAATTCCTTAAATTCCTTTAACTGGGTGAGCAAGTGAGCTTGAGGTTCTCACATTCCATGCCAAAGAAAGGCAGAAGAGCCATTCCAATTCTGCCTTCAAGGATCGGTTATGAAGTGAATAAGAGGGATAGGCACAAAAAGCCTTTCTGTGATGTTCATGAACCCCCCTCTGGGACAGTATGTCTAATAGATGTAATGGCAACATAAGTACATTAGAAGGATTTATTGGACTAAAGTTCCCCAAAACAGCCATTCAGATTTCTTTTTCATGTATTATTTTATTTATATAGCTACATTACAGTAGTCCTCTGGATGACTAATAAATCCAACATTAAAATATAAAATGAAACAATTAAAATAACTTAATCATATAGTAAATATGTGCCATTTTACATTAAGTAGTGACCCAGCGTATTTAAAACATCTAGCTGGATAAAATATATTTGCTTGGCCTAAAATAAAATAAAATAAAATAAAATAAAATAAAATAAAATAAAATAGACTATAGAGCTGGGAAAGCTGTTTCACAATACGGGTGAAGATTTTTTTGTTTGAATATTCAAGTTGCTAAGGAATTCTGCTGGATGATGCAAGGGCTATCATTATGGGAAAGGAAAGGAACTTTTCTTCTGTCCACTTTCTCTGGGCCTGAACTGGCATCAAGGTAAGGTATGATGGTACAGCTGTCAAGAGCCCCTATTGCAGTGGGGGCCTGCTGAACAAGTTTTTTCTGTTTATTGTTGCAACTTGCTTGCTCACGTGTATCTTGCTCTGGACCCTACAAGCAGTGATGCTGAGAAGGAGGTGCCGCAGATGCCACTGCCTGTTGAGGCAACCAGTGATACCAATGATAAAAAGAATTAGCTGATATCAAAGTGGTGAGAAAAGGAAGTCTCTGAGGGAAGGACCCATGGAGGGTCTCTTGACTACAATCCTGGAGCCAGCAGACTTGTGCTTTTTCTGTGGAGGTCTTTTGGATCTCTGTGTCACATTGGTTCATTCTGGGTGGATACAGAATACACATTTGCCTTAAACTAGACAACCCGACAAACATTTCCTTGACTTATTGACTGTCATATATCTTCCGTATATGCTTACTTAACTGAGGAACCTGACCAAGTCTGTTACATCTTACTTCTAAAATGTAATTTTAGTCCATTGTAACAGAACAGCCAAGAGTCTTGTGATATCTACAAGACTATCATATTCATTCTGGCATTAGCTTTTGGTGAACATTGTCCCCCTCATCACATGCATGAAGTATTAACCTCAAATGGGCAGATTTATATACATGCTGTATTGTGTGTATATATGGAGATGCGATACACAATATTTGTTGCCAGAGGGAGTTGAAATGCAGGAAGTGCATTTGTTTATACTTATATCTGACAATTTTATATGGCATCAATGCTTTTTAATTATTTTGTAGGGTATGTTAATAAAGTCTGTAATTCATAAATGTCTCAGTCTTCCTGGACTTCACAATTTAATAGCCTATGACCAAGCCAGGGACTGCAGTAATTATGCTTCTTATCAAATTTCTATCACTTATGGAATTTGTTAAGGATCACTTCCTCACTGAAGAAATCAATATTCCAAGGAAGGGGATCCTACAATATATACCATTATAGTATTTATACAGGTTTTGTTTTGTTTTTAGACAAATTTGTATATGCTGGATATCACAATGGGGTTGTATACCACATGGTAATAGAAGCAATTCCCTGAACTGATTTGAATTCACTCAAGGGAATGAGAAACAGACGAAGAAACAAAATCACATTTATTTGAAAGATACATCAGGCAGTCATGGGTTTAAACAGTGATTACAACCAGTACAAAGAGCTAGTCTCTGTAAAATTTCTTTCTAAATTGGAAAACATATTCCTGCAGACTTGCTTGTTGAATTTCTTTCTAAATTATTGGGTAATTTTCTTCACTCTGAGTGATCTATATTATCATATATGGTCAAACATGGTGCTAGGAAGCATAATGGAAATATGTTCAGCTCCATGAGCCTCAAGCAGTTTCAGAAGGTCAGGAAATAAATGGCATATTTATAGACAGAGGCTGAACTTCTTAAAAAGGACAAGAAATCCTCAGTACCCATCCCAATGGATACAGATGGCCTGTGTCAAAATCATTTGCACTGACTTCAGTCCACAAAACAATCATTTTGTATTACTCACGTTTAAGCATGTTAGTATTTCAGTTCATTTGCGACATGATCCAATGTTCTTCTGTGCAGTAGTATTTGAGTTTTCACCAACACTTTGTCTAGCACACAGATTCTGTTCAAACATTTAAAAAATAAGCAAAAATTTGCCAAAAATACAAAACAAGAGCAGAACAACAAGCACATATAAATAAAAAGGGAAAAACAAAACAAAAACACCCCCCCACAAACCATCACAAAAACACCATATAGTCATATAGTAACATTGAACAGGTCTTGAATGTATTTCTGAGAGAGAGAGAGAGAGAGAGAGAGAGAGAGAGAGAGAGAGAGAGAGAGAGTTTTACCAAAAACCCTTAATGAGAATTGAGGAGTTTCCCAATATATATTTTGCCTATCTCTGAGATGCAGAAATGCACAAGTGTCCAGCTGATATAGGGTACATGCTTATTTAACGAAAACCCTCACAAAATTCTCCCACTAGGAGGAAGGCCTCCAGAAGCAGATGCAAAGGAGTGGGACTGTGTCTGGGATAGCTTGAATCATTTTTCTTTTAAATAAGAGGGTGGCACTTTGCTTACTTTGCCACAGGTGATCTCAGGGCAAGAGAACTAGGACCCTGGACACTAGCATATAGCATTAAATATGCTTGCCCCCTTTCCTAGAAGCTTTTTTCTTCCTTTTCCTTTTCCTTTGTATGAGGAAGGAAGAAGACATTGAATGCAAAGTGAATTACTATAGAAGTTAATAGTGCTTGTGTCTAAAGTATCTGTAGGAATAGAACTGCATTTTTATATACAAGAGCACAGACAGGGCCTTGTGTTTTTAAGGGTAAAAAATAGAAGCCAAGAGCAATGCGAGAATATTCTCATTAGGTTGATATCTTACCAGAGTCACCAAAGGCAGAATGGTCAAGACTGAGACATCAGACTAAGTTGCATCAGTAAAAAGAGAATGGATCTCATTAATGATAATGTGAGTGGAGAAACTTTTAATGATTAATGTGAGTGGAGAAGCTATTGGGCAACAGTGGAACTTGAAGCCAACACTGGCAAAGGATCTTTCAGAGAAAACAGGAGTGATACTCAGACTAACCCCAATTAGTACTCTATAGAAGAACAGTGTGATAATTCACTTCTGAATTTTCTTACCTCAAAAACCCTTTGATGAAACAATTCCAAAGGAAACAAGGGATAGTGCCCCACCTCCATGTTAGAAGGCACTTTATGAGCTGCTGGGGAGAGTGAATACAAGTAGTGCTGTCATGAATGGCACTACTAGAGCAAACAGTCCAAAAGGAAGTCTAGTGGCCAGCTGCCCAACAATGCAATTGGGACATGGGAAGTATGAAGCAAGATGAACTGCAAATTGTAGCGCAAGAAATTGAAAGAATGAAAATTGCAGCATTTGGTGTGAATGAACTAAATTAGACTAGAATGGGGCATTTCCAATCAGACAAACACAACATGCTTACTCAGGAAATTACAAACTCGGGAGAAATGGAGAGGCTCTAATACTGGAAGCAAGATACAGCTAAGACTGTGAAAGGCTATAACACACATTCTGTTCAAATAATAACAATCAGATTTGGTGGAAAACCTATCAACATAACCTTCAATCAACTCTATACTCCAGCGACTGATGCTGCAGAAGAAGAAATAAAAAATGTTTATGCAAGTATTCAAGAGGAAATTGATAACACTCCAAAGCAAGACATGCCGCTAATCCCAGATGACTGGAATGCAAAAGTAGGAGCCAGCAGAATCAAAGCTTGTAAGGAAATTTGGCCTAAGTATAAAAAATGAAGCAGGAGCTTTTGGAATTTCATGAAACCAACCACCTGTAATACAATCACTCAGATGATTGTATACAAGGACTTCACCAGATGGCCAATAAAGAAATTAAATAGTTTATGTAATTGGAAGCAGAAAGTGAAGTATCTGTATTCTCACTGCCAAAACAAGACCTTGAACAGACTACTGTAGTGACTATCAGCTCTTAATTACAAAAATCAAGGTCAAGCTAAAAAAGATCACCAATGGAAATACAGAGCCAAAATATAACATGTTGACTTTATTAAATGAAGCAAGTCTGGGAACATGTAATAACACACACCATTATCAGTATTCTGATAAATAGTTAATAAGAAGCATGTGAGACTGGATCATATCAAAGGCTTTACCTTCCAAATAAGAGTATACATGTCAAATAACTGCCAAAATGATCAAGAACATGGCTTAGTAGCCCTGTACTGTATCTGTAAAAGCAACTGCTTTTGCACATCTAAATATTATCCAAAGCAAATACAAATGCTTGTTTTCAGAATGGGGCAGGTCAGTGGAGCACTTTAGCTCATTTCCAAGTTTGAATTTAGAAGCATTCCTCTATAGCATGAGCAGTCACTTTCGCAAATGCAGTGAAACCCATGGAGGTACAGTAAGCTTCTTGGATAGCCCATGAAATCATGAATTTTGCTGGCCATAGGCAAACCAGGTATTGAGTCAGATATGGTAATCTCATCAGTTGGAGATGAAGCCTAAACTGCAACAGGGAGAACAGAAGTTGCTTTGTATACCAGAGGAATGGGAGGCCAAACTCAAAAACTTTATATTAAGACCAGTCCATCCATATGGTCTTATTATCTGAAGTTGTACAGCCATATTCCCTTCTGTGCTTGAAGAGGGTTTTAAGATCCATATAGAATATCCTTTCACAGTAGTTAATAGGCTAGCTCTCTGCCTTAGAACCTGAAAATACATTTGAGACACATTTTCAGATTAGATTCCCTTATTTTTTGTTCATTAAAATATATAATTCCAAGGAATTATAGTTTATTACAAATGGAATTTCCCAAGGCAAATCAGTCACTCATCTTCCAATAATTATGCTAGTACTCACCATATGAGTTACCTACCCTTTCAATGGCATTCTTTTTAATTATGTTAATACTAGCTAATATTATTTAACAAAGATTCTATTCCTGAATGGATTTCAAAAGGCTTTAGTTCTGTACTAAGGAATATATTACCATTTTCCATCAGATAAAATTATAGGGATTGCAATACATTACCCAAATGCTATTCAGCTTGCATTTTGATTGCTAATACATATCCCTAAGACTCCAAAATAATTTGTGATTTGATTTCCATTGTAATTTAGGGGATTTTAACCTCCATCCCCACCCCACTATAAAGCCCTGGCTTCTCTTCATTAGTACCTGAAGTTGACTAGATCTCACAAAATGCAATGATTTTTTTGTACAAAATACATAGACTATCTGAATCCAGGTAGTTCTGACTTCAACTGGAGGATTCTCCCTCCCTCTCTCTCTCCCTCTCTCTCTCACACACACAAACACACACAAATTTTCTCATTCTGTATCCTTTATTACTTCCTTTTTTAACCATGGCATGATTGTATGATTATAACACATTGAAATGTCTTCAAAAACAGCTGTCAGTCCAGAATGAAGAAATAACAATACAAGGGATGTGTTCCAACAGGATCATTCTGCACCTACTATCCTTCAGCAATTTCAGTTGTTGGGAATTTGATTCCAGGTACAATTCAAACTGTTGGCAATCAATCATCTTTAAAATCAAGAATGAGGGGATGCAGGATCCCTGAGGGACTGTTTCCACCCAAACCAACCTTAAAGAAGATACCCTTCCTCCTATCCTACTAAACATGGAGGCATAGTTGATTGGTGACAAGAAATGCAATCTTCTCAGTGCCTGCATTGATATTGTCAAAAATCTTGCCCTGTAAGATTTAAATGACCCCTGGCCCAGTTGTTGTACTTGGGACTTTTCCTTCACCCCAGGTATGAGGCCCACTGCTGAGCCTCCCATATGGAGAGCCACTGTGACCAGGAAGGGGAGTTAGAAATGAAGGAAAGCCTCAGAATGCAGTTGAGATAGCTTTTCCTTGAAGCCTTGAAATATAACTCAGCAAGTTGCCTCACATCTACTGTGGGACTGCAGATTGCAACAAAATCCTAGTTCACTTCCCAGATGGATAGGACAGTCTAGAAGAGTAGCTGGTGCCTCTCACACTTATTTATTTAAAATATTTGGATCCTGTCCTATACAAAAATGGTCCCAGGACAGCTTACAAGAACCATAACAATCAATAAATAAAGTGACAATGAACAACAATGAACAACGTGCATAATACCAACAAAAACAAAATCAAATGAAAATGTGACTGTGAGTATTAAAAGCCAATTAAAATTCCTAATCCTTAAAATACTAGGTAAATAAAAGGTTTTCACCTGGCGCTGAAAGGAATATAAAGTCAGCGCCAAGTGAACTTCTCTGGGGAGCGCATTCCAGAGTCTGGGCGCCACCACAGAGAAGGCCCTCCTCTAGATGGAGACCTTCCTTATCTCCTTCAGGGAGGGTTCCCAGAGCAGAGCCTCTCCTACAGATCTTAGGGAGTACAAGTGCATATATGAAAGGGGATGTTCCTTCAGGTATCCTGGTCCCAAGCCATTTAGGGCTTTATAGGTTAACACCAGCACCTTAAATTGTGCCCAGATTTCAATCGGAACCCAGTGAAGCTGGTAGAGGACCAGCATTATATGAGAAAGATGACCAGTCCCTGTCAGCAATCTGGCAGCTCTGTTTTGAACCAATTGAAGTATCTGGACCATTTTCAAGAGCAGCCCCTTGTAGAGCATGTTACAATAATCCAACCAGGAAGTTACTAGACCATGTGTCACCAGTCTATAGCACAGTGGATCCTCTCCCTGCTCTTGCAGTCTATTAGGAATGTGTGACTTCACCATGGTAATGTACCATATCTGGACTCTGTAGAGAAACAGCAGGTGAAAAATGTAATGAGCCAATTGAGTACAAAATTTTGCTTACCCCTGTATTTTCTCCTGTTCTCAGAATTTGATAATGAAAACAGAAATCTGAAAAGCAAGGAGTTATTAATTGTTGTTTAGTAGCTGGTAAGCTAGAAGCGGCTGCAAACCAGCAAAACATAAGGTAGCCAAATAATCAAGCCAGCAGAAAAGCAGACTGTGGTAGATAGCACTTATGGAAAAATGGTCTAATACAACAAAAGCTTCTAGCAATTATCAATGTGCAAATGACTTTTAAGGTGCATGGAAATAGTTGATTGAGTATATGATTCAATATAAGTAACTTTAGGCACTCTGGAATGATTTGCTAAATTTTCTTGAAAGAATTGATCAGAAACACGTTAGAGTACTTTCTCTCTCTGTGTTCATGCATGCGCATACACAAGCAAATTATCTAAAAATCATATCCTGTATTTTATAAATTGTACTTTTTGAGAAAAACAAGACAATATTTTAAAAAAGAAATTTGAGATTTTTGGTAAGGCTTTATGAAAATGAACTTGGCATTCTAAGCACCTGCCATTCTACTCTTAAAGATTAGAAGCCATTCATATTTTAAACTGGAACGGGGTAGGGTCAGAAAAGAGAGCTGACTGAACAACAGATTCAAATCCAAGTCCTCTCCTTTTCCCAATGGATTATTCTGTCCTTTCTCCCACAGTTTATTTTTAGTCTCAAATTGCATCCTGATTCTAAGAAATTTATGAAGTTTGACAAGTTATCAAAAGATGAAAAAAAAAAAAACCTTCAGCCATCTCTACTTCTATTGAAGAGGAAACCAATACAGCAGGAAGAACCTTCCAAGATGTTTCATTAAGGTAGAACTCAGGCAAGGATCCTTTATACCAGACCTTGTGTGTTATACATAAATCCTTATGTCCCTATTTTCTGTGTGTAATTCTGGAAAGTATGGGCATTATCTTCAAGGACTGCCCAAAATTGAAGACCTGCATTACTTCTACATAATATTTAATGTTTCAGCAGCATTATCTTCTACTTTATGTGGTTACCAACCTTCTGCACAGACCATGGTTAATTCTTCTTTTATTCCTATCTTTAATGTAGGCAGGCAACAGCAGAATCCAGGCTTGCAGCCTAATTTCTGTGGCCAAAAGGAGTCAGTTAAGCCTTGCATCCTAGGAAGCTCTTAAATACTTCTCTCAGTCCACCCCTCTTTCTTTTGGACAAGATATGTGTCTCTCTAAGAAGATTCTGTTCCAAGATTTTACATTCAGCCATATAGATCCTTTGGGCTATAGGGTGGGATAGAAATGTGATAAAAAAATAAATAAATATTTCTCCCAGCACTTCCAATAAAGAATCAAGAATACAAAGAAAGTACATCTTTTGCCACTTCCTTCACTTACAAAATAAAGATCAGTCAAAGCTAACAGAATGAGCAATTAGATAATTGATTCTGAAATATAGGCTTTTAAACCATTTGTGAATCAAAGCCATGGAAGAATAATGAACCAGATCCTGAGTTACTTAGAGTCAATGAGGGTGAATGCAAAAAAGGAATTTGTAGCAAAGTGAAAAGCATTTCTAAACAGTTTAATGAATTAAATGACTTGATGTGCGATGCATAAGTGCCTCGTGCCAAGACAGGAGACATTTTTAATTGATGAAATAATATGTCCCAAACTCCCTTACTAAATATTCATGTCAAGGTCAGTGGAAACACCCCTTTGGCTAATTTTTTCTTCCCCTTATTCTTCTGAAGAATTCCATTTGGATTTTCTTTGCGATGTTCAAGGATGTTAATGATGGTTTCCTCTGGAGTGGCACAGATTGCATAACACAAATATCATCATGGAGTGGAAAAAATACTGGACAACAAACTGGACCTAATTACAACAGCAGACACAACCCATCAAATGCCATTCAATGCCATGTCTGTGAATAGAGGGAAGTTTTAACCTGACGCTGAAAAGCTGACAATGTTGGTGCCTGATGAGCATCAGCATGGAGACCATTCCAGAATTGCAGTGGGGGACCACTGGAAAGGCCTTCCTTCTTGCCACTTTCTGGCCCTCCATTGGAGGTGGCAGTTGGAGGAATGCCCCAGATGCAGATCATAGGCTCCAAGTAGTTTGAGATTGGGAGAGGCGTTCCATCAGATATTGATGTCCCAAGCCATGTAGGGCTTTCTACAGAACAAAAGAACAGTCCTGCTGGGTCAGACCAAAGATCTATCAGTCCAATAGTCCACTTACACAGTGGCAATCCAGCTTCCTGTTGGAAGCCCACAATTAGAACAAGAGTGCAGTAGCACTGTCCCAGTCATAGAAACATAGAAACAGAGTGAGTCAGAAGGGGCCTCCCGGGCCATCTAGTCTGACCTCCGGAACCAGCCGGCTCCGCTCATGACATGCCCACCATGTGCATGTCCAGCCTGTCTTTGAACACCCTCACCAATGGGGCCTCAATGACCTCCCGTGGAAGCCCATTCCACGTCCTCGGTGTCCTAACTGTCAGGAAGTGCTTCCTGGCATCCAAATTGAACCTTGGCTCCCTGAGCTTTGCTCCATTGCAGCGCGTCCTGCCTTCCTCTGCAGGGGAGAACAGGCCTCTCTCCATCTCCATGTGACACCCCCTCACATACCTGTATGTTGCCAACATATCCCCTCTGAGTCTCCTCTTCTCCAAGCTGAAGAGACCCAGTTCCCTCAGTCTTGCCTCATACGGCATCCCCTGCAAAACAGCCACCATCCTTGTGGCCCTATGCTGCACTGACTCCAACCTGGCTATATCCTTTCTGTAATGAGGGGCCCAAAACTGAACACAATACTCCAGTTGCGGGCGCACCAGAGTCGTGTAGAGTGGTAGTAATACCTCTCTTGAGCTAGAAGCTACACTTCTGGCTATGCAACCAAGGGTGGCATTCGCCCTCTTGACCACCGCATCACACTGCTGACTCATGTTTAGCCTGTGGTCAACCAGTACCCCAAGGTCCCTTTCACAAGTGCTGCTCTCCAGCCACTTGTCACCTAACCTGTACTTATGACAGCTATTCTTATGCCCCAAGTGCAAGACCTTGCACTTACCCACATTGAACGCCATCCTGTTGTCTCCTGCCCACTTCCATAGTCTGTCCAGATCCTTTTGGATCTGGTGTATCTGCTCCTCAGTTGTGGGCACTGCTCCAGTTTTAGTGTCGTCTGCGAATTTGATCAGCAGACTGTTCACCCCTTCTTCCATGTCGTTAATGAAAAGATTAAACAGGATCGGCCCCAGGACAGAGCCCTGGGGGACCCCGCTTGTCACTGGCTGCCATCCCGATGATTCCCCGCTAATGGTTACCTTCTGCTTTTGGTCAGTCAACCATGCCCTAATCCACCGGACATTGCTTTGGTCTATCCCAAAACTCCTCAGTTTCTCCAGCAGGATATCATGGGGCACTTTGTCAAAGGCCTTGCTTAAATCCAGGTCTACCACATTCACTGCATCCCCTCCATCTAGCCATCTTGAAACCTTGTCAAAGAATTCCACAAGGTTTGTCTGGCAGGACCTGTTTTTGCGGAAGCCGTGTTGTGTGGCTGTCAGCCTCCCTTCCCTATCTAGCATCACTAGATCTCTCTCTATTATGAGCCTTTCCATTGTTTTTCCTACAATGGATGTAAGGCTAACTGGTCTATAATTCCGCATGTCCTTTCTACTACCCTTTTTGAAAATTGGGACCACTGATGCCACCCTCCAGTCCTCTGGAACTTCAACCATTCTCCACAATGTCTCAAAAATGGAGGCCAGCAGGCATGAGAGTACCTCTGCCAACTCTCTAAGTACTCTTGAGTGTAAACTGTCAGGGCCTGGCGCCTTTGTAATGTCCAATGCCCTGAGGAGCCCCCTGACTTCAAGGGGGATGACTCTAATCTGTGCCCCTAAGTCCCCAGCCTCATCTAATCTCCTATGCGGATATCCCCCATCCTGCTTTGGGGAGAACACAGGGGCAAAATAGTCATTTAGCATCTGTGCCTGTTCCCTCATATCAGTCACTGAATCTCCTTCCTCCTTATTTAGTGATCTCACCACTTGTCTCCCCTTCCTTTTCCTATGTACACGCTGAAAGAAGCCCTTTTTGTTGCTCTTGATATTCTTGGCAAGTCTCAGCTCGTAATCAGCCTTAGTCTTGTGAAGAATCCTTCTGCAATGGGCCTCCTGCTCTCGGTATACTTTTTGTCTATTTTCCCTAGTACCCATTTCCTACGGATGTTCCTCTTTCATCCCTCTAACCACCTCCTTTCGCATCCATGGTGGCACTCTCCTCTGCCTCCCCACCTTACTGACTAGAGGTATTGTCAAGGCTTGCACCTCCAAAACCTCCCTTTTGAGTGCTATCCACCCCTCCTCAACCTGCTTACCTTCCAGTAACCTATCCCAGGAGACTTTCCCCAGTCTGGCCTTCATTTGGCCAAATTTGGCCCTCTAGAAGTCCCAGCTTCTAGTGCTTGGCCTGCTGCACGTCCCCAATCCCCTGGTCTCAAAGCAAAGGATGATCACTTGCATGCAGAGCTCCCCTAATCTGTATTTCATCTATCAGCTCCTCCCTATTGGTCAAGACCAAGTCAAGGATGTTTCACCCCCTCGTCGTCTGTCGGACCCTCTGTGTGAAAAACCCTCCCTCTATAGCTCTATAGTGACATACCTCCATGTCTCCATGGCTGCTCCTCCCGTGGCGTCTCTCTCAACCCTCTGTCCAGAGGGGGGCTGCTCTCGGGGGGTCTGGAGAGCTCTCTCAGTCCTCAGGCACCTCACATCCTCTTCTAGCAGAGTCACCATCTTGCACCGAGAGCAAGTGTATCCCTGCCTCTCCTGGGGGAGAAGGGTAAACATGTTGCAGCTCTCGCAGCGAACAGCAACACCCATGACTCCTGCCAAGGCCATCTCCTGGGCTGCCATTGGTATCCCTTCCAAGACCTTACCTTGGTCCCCTGCCTTGTTAGTCCTGCAGTTCCTCTCACCTGCCCAGTTCTCCCAGACAAAAACCCACTCGCACACACACACACAAGGATAAAGTAAACTTAAATTTAAATTGGAAGCAAAACAAAGCAAAGCACAGCACAGCACAAACAAACCTCTGTGTCTCAGGGAGTCTCTGGACAGCCTGGGCCGCAGCTAAGGGATGCAGACAAGGGACGATGCCAAGAGGCCAGAGCCCAAAGGCTCTGTCATGTTCTCCAGCAACTGGTGTAATGTGGGCATGCTTTCTCTTTCACTAGAAGTAGCATATAATGATCAAAGCTAATATTTCTCTAATTTATACCCTGCCTTTCTATCAAAAAGTTGTATAAGATTGCCTTACAAAAACAATTCAAAATAGATTAAAGCATGAATGAATAAATTAATGCATAAATACATAACCGTTACAGAATAAAATCCCCATCAAAACCAACAGACCACGCCCACTTCTCCCCAAAGCCCTCCTTGAATAAAGAGGTATTTTCTTGCCTGCATAAGGACAGTAGAATGCGAGCAAACTTAGCCTCTCTTTGGAAGGATTCCCACAGCCTGGCACTGGCCATGTAAAATGCTCTCTTGTGCATCAGCACCAATATTTCTTCATGGAAGATTTGGTGTAAGTCCTAGGTTTCTGTGAAATAAACTATAATTTCTGAAGAGGAGTTGATGTATGGTCTCTTCTGTCAGGCAGGGAGGAGTTTCAGAAGAAGGGGGCAAAAGAGAGGGATGAGTGAATGAGGTAGTTGGTTGATGACTCAAGGTGTGTGGGTGCAGTTTGGACATGTGTTAGGAGTGAGAAATATATATAGACATTATGGGTCTGTCAGCAATTAACAGTCAGTTGCGGTCAGTCCATGGTCTGCAAAATCAAAAGAGTCAGCCTCCTCATCAGACTCCCATAGAGTGCTGTGATAGGCATTTGGGATTCATAAGAAAGTAGAATATTCAAAGGACATGTTAGTGACCAGAGAGAGTCAAAACCTGATACTGTCAAGTATTATAAAGGTGTGAGAGATGGAAGCTGTCAGAAACCTGAGTGCAGAAGGGAAGGATTAAACTGAGATAAATAAAATAAAGAAGGGTTGAAGTACATTCAGAAAAGAAATGAGGATTTAAGAGTGAGGACTGTTTCTGAAGGGGAAGAGTGTGATACTTCAGTCAGAAGTTATTAACATACACTGTTTTATTCACCAAGGAAATAAGTTTCAGAATATCTTGAAACCAGTATGCTTTCTGTACAAATAATTTTTTATTTTGTTTATTGTTAACTCAGAGGCTTAGGCTGTTTGATAATCAGTGTCTCATTCTTAGGCCAACAAAGGAGCCTTGCAGCTTGGGCACAGTATTGTGGGAGAGGTTAATTGATAAGATAGGAATGAAATTTCTGGTGCCAGCATTACATACTAAGAGGGAGAATACTTATGAGCAAAATAATTTTGACAGGGACTGTTTCCCTGTTTCCTTGGCAATGTGCATATGATTGCAGCCTAATAGTCCACGCAAAGTGCATGCATGCTTAACATATTGGAGTGTTTGAGCATTTCCATTGGTGTTCAACACACTGAATCCCAATGGGAATACTCTACTCTATGGATTTTAAATGTACCATTGTGTTTATTATATCAGAAGCTACTCTTTAGGACCAAAAGGTGGGTTGCAAATACAAACAAATAGATCTAGAAATATAATAGATGGCTGGATACACAGCAATCTTTCAGAATATAAAACTATTATCAGTGTTTGGGGCCAGCAGAAGGTATGATTCACCAGCTAGGTGCCTGCACTCCGTTTCCACTACTTCAAAGAAGCATCCGGCAGTAGGCAGGTTTCCCCACCCCAGAGTGCTGAGCATCACTGACCCTGTGTAGAAAACATAGGAACATGGGGGGGGGGTACCCAAGTCAAAAGGGGCCTCCTGGGCCATCTGATCTAACCCCTGATTCCAGCCAGCTCTGCTTATTTTATTTATTTTATTTATTTATTTGGAGAACTTCTATGCCACCCCATTCATATAAGCCTTGAGGTGGCTTCCAAACATAAATAAATATAAATGATACAATTACATAAAATATTGGAGACGTTCTGGTGAAAAATTATTAAAATCAATAAATAAAGTTATTCCCAACATGTGGTTGTCCAAATGTTGTGGATTACATGAAACCCTTATATAAAACCATTCTCACAAGCCATTCCTGCTACTAAGTTGATGTTGCTTAATGCTACGTTAAGGGAAAACTGATATCAACATGATACAGGCCTCACTTTGTCATGATGCCTACTTAGAAAAGAGAGAAAGAGCTGGAAATACATATTGTTATCAGTGTATCATCAAATCCATTCTAATTCATCACCTCTGTCACTGAGATATTATTCTATTTGTGCTTTTTCAATCCATTAAAAGAAACTGCATTTCTCTCCACTTTCTACTGATGTTTTCAGTGGCAGAATTGATTTGATTTTCACATATTGGGTTTAGTATTATGCTTAACACTAAAGCATATTTAGCAGAAGGCAAAAGCTTGAAAACTTCATTATAAGATCCTCCAAACAATGCACCAAAGCACAAATAGAACTAATGAAATATGTTGAAGTTTTGAAGGCAAATCTCAGAGATGTGTCAGGCTATTACCTTTTAATTCCAATTTTCTTTTCAGTTAAGTAGCATAGATAATCAAGCTAGCTTTGCTGGTAGATTCCCAAATGTATAGAGGATGAGTAAAATTTCCAAAAAGTTGTTGCTTATACCACAAGTGGTAACTGAACTAATGCAAGAAAACATTTAAATGATAGAGTATACACCACCCAGGAATTAAGTCAGAAGACAGTATGTTCCTGAAGTACAAAAGAAATTAATTCTGAGGCCTCATATATTCTGAGGTGGTGGGATTGACTATAATGCAGGGCATTCACTTTCATGAATGCTTACCTGCATTAATTAATAAATAAAATGACCTTCCAGTAGTTATCTGAGATCATTAAGTGTAAGCTGGGAACAAAACTTTACCACAACATTCTTGTAATTTTAACTTGCTGAGAGATTCATATATTCATGTTAAAGTTTAAGATAAAAATTACATTTCCCATCAGCAGTTTGAAGTGGACAGCCTATTTCAGTCCTTGTTCAGATGTCTGACAGGTCCTTATGATAAAGCTGTAAGTGAATCTATCCCACTGCATAATTATGCTTAGGACTGGCATGAATTCAAGACCAAGGTGTGGTTCAGAGGGCAAGTTTGTGATCATTCATTTAATGCTGCAATCTGATGCACACCTACTTGGCAGTAACACTTCATAAAGCCATCAGGCTTAATTCTGAGTAAATTGCACCACAATTATTTTTACAGCACCTAATATATATACATTGCCAACATACGCTGGATCACGGAGAAAGCTACGGAGTTCCAGAAAAACATCTACCATTGACTATGCTAAAGCCTTTGATTGTGTGGATCACAACAAATTGTGGAAAGTTCTTAAAGAGATGGGAGTACCAAACAACCTTATTTGTCTCTTGAGAAACCTGTATGCAGGTCAAGGAGCAACAGTGAGAACTGGACACGGAACCACTGATTGGTTCAAAATTGAGAAAGGAGTTTGGCAAGGCTGTATACTGTCGCCCTGCCTATTTAAATTATATGCTGAGCACATCATGAGAAAGGCGGGGCTAGATGAATCACCAGTTGGAATTAAGATTGCCAGGAGAAATATCAGCAACCTCAGATATGCAGATGATACCACTCTCATGGCAGAAAGTGAAGAGGAACTAAAGAGCCTCTTGATGTGAGTGAAGGAGGAGAGTGCAAAAGTTGGCTTGAAACTCAACATTAAGAAAACTAAGATCATGGCATCTGGTCCTCTCACTTCCTGGCAAATAGATGGGGAAGAAATGGAGGTAGGGACAGATTCAATACCACTGCAGATGGGGACAGCAGCCAAGAAATGAAAAGATGCTTGCTCCTGGGGAGGAAAGCTATGGCAAATCTAGATAGCATACTAAAAAGCAGAGACATCACACTGCTGGCAAGTTCATATAGTCAAGGCTATGGTTTTCCCAGTTGCAATGTATAGTTGTGAAATTTGGACCATAAGGAAGGCTGACCGCCAAAGAATTCAGGTCTTTGAATTATGGTGCTGGAGAAGACTCCTGTGAGTCCCTTGGACCACAAGGAGCTCAAACCAGTCAGTTTTAGAGGAGATCAACCCAGACACTGAAGAGGAAACTCAAATACTTTGGCCACCTAGTGAGAAGGAAGGACTCACTGGAGAAGACCCTAATTCTGGGAACAATTGACAGCAAAAGAAGAAGGGCATGGCAGAGGTTGAGGTGGCTGGAGTCACTGAAGCAGTTGGTGCAAGCTTAGCTGTACTCCGGGGGATGTGGAGGACAGGAAGGCCAGGAGAAGTGTTGTCCATGGGCTTGTGATGGGTTGGATGGGACTTCGCAACTAGCAAGCAATATATACAAAGAGGAAAGAAAGGGAATTAAACTTCTAAAATAAAAGGTTCATGGAAGATGAATATTAGCTTCACTTTGGTGGGAATAATCTCAGCTCAAAGGCAAGATGTAATAAGAGACTTTGGGTCCAGGAATAGTGTACACCTGCTAAGGCTAACAAAGCAGTAAGAAGAGAGGTAGCAGTGACCTTCAGAATGCCTGCCTCTGCTTATTATCCTCCTTGTGTTTGCTACCTTCTCAGCAGATTTCTCCAATGTTAGTAACACTATTTTCTTTCCCTCGGAAGAGAAGATGCATCAGGCAACAGAAAGTTCTTTGAAACTGTATTGCAATAAAGGGAGTCAGAGGGTTTCCTTCCCCTTGCCAACTCGCCGAGCACATGTTCACATCCCATGCTTGCCCTTTCCCCATCCACTTCATCCCTTCTCCTCTCCCTCATTGGTCAAGGTATTGGGAGGTTACAATCTTTTCCATCCGCCTATTCTGTGCCGCTCCAATACCTGTTCTTCCTTCCCATTTCGTCCCTCCCATGTGCATTCTAATGAAATTATTTCCTATGTAGGGTGTGTTAGTTAGTAGTCATGGCTCACCCTGCATAATTCCTTCATTCTCTCTCATCCTGGCCCCTTGTCCTTATGACTAAAGAGTTTCCCTTTGATACAGATTCCTCTCTGTTTCCTACTGCTGTTTTGCCTTCGTGCCAATTCCCTCCTGCTATCTGATCCCCCACCTCCTATGGGTATGGAGTTTTCTTTGTTACATTTTCACTCTTTCTGTTCCCTTGTTTTAAACCATCCTTTCATCCCTACTATCCAAGCATGCAAGAAATGGCAAGATCAGGAAGAACTACCAAAGTTGCCACTTGCTTTGCCTGCTCCTTTTGCAGTTGAATCACAAAGGAAAGACCAGGCCCTTGGTCACTGGCTAGAAAGTATACCCATTGGGATCATGTTTTCTAATGTCTCTTCAAAGTCTAGACACAACACTCAATAGAGGAATCCATCATTTCTACCAACTTGCTGACTATCAAAAGGGTGCAGGGAATTTCACATCCCCACTCCCCACCACAAGGGAAGGACAAATTCTCCAGCTGTTCCTTTTGTGGTGCAGCTCACCTTTAGCACTGAAAGTTGCAGAACTCTCTGTGTCCCTCTGTCTGTTTCTCTCTCTCTCTCCCCCATGCACACACACAGAGCAACTGACAATAACTGTGCAGGGCAGCCAGGCTAGTATTCTGCATCATCCACAATTTTAACACTGTTTCAAAATGTTAAGGGGAAGAGAATGGCAGGGAGGGGGCATATCAAGGGGGGAAATCTTCAGTGTTATCTTTATTTTCTACTGAGTACACTATGAGGGGCAGAAAAAATAAACATTTTTTTTCTGGAAAAAAATGAGCAATTTTGGATTATCTCTAGAAATACTGCATGTGATGGATTTTGCTGAGATTAGGGATGGTTGAAGAATTCAATCTTTGCAAAATGACTTGATCCCCACTCTCCAGACTGACAAGCTATTAAAAACTAAGTTATCTACCAATTTTCACAATTCCTATATGCTCAAAGTGCTTAGATTTAAAAAAAAATAAAAAGGTAGTATAAAAGGTTTTAAATGCCAATATTTAAATATGTATTTGAATGTGAATTTTTGTATGGATTTTTTCTTTTCAGATTAATGAGATAACATCTGCAAAAGTTATAAAGCTTACAAAAGACTAATTTGGCTATCCCTAACTGAGATTAATACTTAATGCAGGGACCCAAACTTTTTGCACACATGAGCACATTTGGGAATTTGAGAAACTCCTGTGGGTGCCATCACAAAAAGGTCCCCATGCATGTTACTACAGGACTGGTTATTTAGTGGCTGTGCTTGGTGTCTAGGTAGTTGAAAGTGAGATGAAGAGGTGGAATGAGGGAGCGAAAGAACAAACCTAGAACCCAGAAGGGAGGGGAAACTGCAAGGGGAGAGAAAGAACACGGTAAAAGGCTAGCAATGGTGCTAACAAAGAAAGCTAGGGAAGGAGATGGGAGCAAAAGAATGAAGAAAGGGATTTGGGGGAAAATGAGTGAGGTTACTTCAGCAACAGAATTTTAGCTGCTCTTTGCCCACATTTTCCAAGGACATTGAATCAGACAATACCTTGTAAATGTTTAAGGAGTCTGCAGCACTATTTAGCATCCTAAACTCTCATCAACATGCTTTTGATTTATATGACTGGCTTTACAAAGAATTTTAACTCGTTAGAGATCAGTTAGATCTCAAGATGATTATCAGCTGCTCATATCTTTCAGTACTAAGCAGTTTTTGGACTGAACACCATCAGATTAACATAATGGAATTTAAATTTTCAATGATGATCACATCTGCCTCTTCAAATAAAATGAAGCTTTGATGGAAGATTATGGGAATTTTAAAAAATCATTGAAATGAGGCCTCAGGGGAAACTTAAGTAGCAAAAGATTATTATCTTCAAACAACGCTCCTTTAAGAAAATAATGAAATCCAGGAGGGAAAAAGTTACATTTTTTTTCTTAGTATTCTCATGGGAGGTGCAGATAGCCACTGTACAACTGTGGGAAGCAGGTGCAGCTTGTGGAATGTACTGTTAAGACATCTCCAAGAAATAGAAAGATCACAAGTATATATTTTGGACAAGATTCTGGCTACTGAAGATGCTAATAAAAATAGAATATATTTTCCACATAGAATTGTGTTTAATGTTATCCATACTAGAAACAAATACAGTGGTACCTTGGTTTAAAAATGCCTCAGTTCACAACCAAATCGGTTCATGAACAAACACTTTGGAAAACTTTTGTCTCCCTTTGCGAACTCCGCATTGGAGGACAACCACTATCGTGGCCATGTTCCCGCACAAACATGATCACGATCATGGCCATCTTCCCCGCATGAGCATGATCCCAGTGGTGCCCATCTTCCCCACTCACGGTCACAGACAGACCTGTGGACACTTGCTGTGAAGCTTTTGTGTATGCTTTTTAAGACTTACAGTACTGTAAAGTATTATTCAATAATAATATTGAATAATGGCTCCAAAGAACGTGCAGAGCAAGCATGGTGGTAAAACGAACATGCACAGCAGTAATGAAGGTGAGCAGAACATGCAAATTTTTCTCCAGAATTGACCCTGCAGCTAAGAGACAAAGAAGGGAGGAAACTCCTGAAGGAGATCTCCCCGAAGTCCTTATGGAGGGCGGCTCTCTCTCCTAACAATAACCTCCCCTCCACCTAGGTTAGTGTTCTCTACTGTACTTTGCTACTTCGTTGTTCTTTGTTACTTTGTTTCAAATTTTTGTGATTTAAAAAAATATTTACAGAACAGATTAACCTTTTTTACACTGAACCTTATGGGCAAATTTGACTTGATTCGCAACCAAAATCAGTTCGCGACCGCATTCGTAGGGGTCAGAATGGATTAACCTTATTTGCATCGAACCTTATGGGGAAATTTGACTTGGTTCACAACCAATTTGATTTGGTTCACGACCAATACCTATTCTTGAGCTCATTTTTCTAATGCTGTTAAACACTGTTTTGGGAGGTTTTAAATTACATATGAAGCTCAGAAATGTAAAGATTTTACCAGAAATTCTGTTTGAGCCTCTGCTTAATTCAGGTAAGTAAATCCTGATCAAAAACTGAACTGAAAGGAATTTCTCATGCATTCCAATTGGTGCATGATCACTTATCTCAGCATGCTGTGAGCTGCAAAATGCTACATGTAAGACAACTATCCCAAAAATGGTAAGCATTAATGAGGCATTCATCATATGCATAATTGTCCCTACAGTAGCGTTCACCATTGCTATTTTTCAAGCTACAGAGAACCCTGAAGAAATCTCCTTTATTTAACTTAAATAGATCACTGCAGATAAACAAGCTGCCAGAGTACCATTAATGTTAATTTAAAATGCATTAGTATGTTGCACTGGGTAATATCAATTTAAGATGAACACTAAAGCATTGCACCTCCCATGGTTTACATGCTGCTAATTTCTATTATTATTATTATTATTACAACATCATTTAGCAAAAGGTTTAGTTTTGAATGACCTTGGCATTTCCTTAAAAGAGCAATCAATAAAATGAAAATAGCTTAAAGTGTTCAAGTGAAACAGCTCCGCATTCTCCATGCTCTATACACACACGTACCCACAGATTAACAAGTTATTGTGACTTATTTACACGTAAACACACAAAGTGTTATAATAACAGTAAATGAACATCACCCACCCCCACCCCAAGTGGCCTAGTAGGATTCCAATCTTCAGGTAAAGCCAAATAGTACAAAAAGATACGTTCTATTTACATAGACTTATGTTTAGCAAAGGAAAAATTCACTTGCATGAGGCTGCCAAAGTTTATAATTATCTGGACTTATTAAATGAGACCCAGATTATAGTGGTTAAATGCACTCTGAATTGTATCATTTCCCAGAGAAGAGTAAGATTATGTACATTCACTTTCAAAACAGCATTTAGGGTACACAGCTTCCCCAAATCTGGAGAGAGAGGTCCTCCTGGCGCCATCGTTATATTCCTTCCAGTGCCAGGTAAAGACCGTTTTATTTGATCATTATTTTAACAATTAATGTTTTTAGATGTTTTAGGATTTTATTGTGTTTTGTTTTATTTCCCCCCCTTTTTCACAGTCACATTTTATAGTGATGTTTTATATTGTTTTGATAATTAATGTTTTTATAGTAGTTTTATATTTATTGTATTTTTATATTTATTTATTTATTTATTTAAAACATTTGTATGCCGCCTCCATTGCAACAAAGCCTTGGGGCAGCTCACAGCATAAACAAACACAGACACATCTTGTAAGCCGCCCTGAGCTCTTGAAGTGATAGGATGGGGTATACCGTATTTTTCGCTCTATAAGACGCGCCTGACAATAAGACGCACCTAGTTTTTAGAGGCAAAAAACAAGAAAAAAGATATTCTGACTCAAATGGGCACATAATCACAGGCACATTCCCCGTCACTTCCCCATGGGCTGCACATCTGACAGACTTACTGCACACACACATTCACTCTATAAGATGCACAGACATTTCCCCTTACTTTTGAGGGGGGAAAAAGTGAGTCTTATAGAGCAAAAAATACGGTAAATGTAATGAATAAATAAAGAGATGTGGAATTTCACAGTCACTTCTGTCTTAAGTTTGGAACCCCCTTGTCTTGTTTAGAATTCTTCCAACTCAAACCTAAACCCAAAATGTTTAAGAAGACTGTAGTTGTATTCAGCATTCTAAGCTTATATCAACATGCTCTTGATTTATATTACTGACCTTAGAAAGACTTTTAACAAATTAGAAAGTCAGTTTTAGCACCAGATTATTTCAATTTGATGATTATAAAAATGGCGGGTTTCTTTTCTTGACCGAAACATTGGATGGTTTGAAAAACAAATGGGATCACCCAAACATAATGCCATGCTTAATGTAATATGATCCCAGTCTTGTTTCACCATTGCTGTTTGTTTCATGTCAGTAGAACTGGTATTATTAAAGGTACTTATAGTTGAAAGGTATTGTTCTACTATATTTAACCTTTATTGCCAGCACTTAGCATACAGTTCTTCTACTCTCTTTCACCTTCTCTCAGCTAATATTCAGAAGTAGCATGCAATGATCAGGTGAATATCCCTTTAAATTTCAAGGGGATTACAGTATGAATCCTTCTTTAATTTTATTATGCAAGCATAGATCTCACACTTCAAATAAATTCCTCAAATATTGAAAGTGTGGTTCTGCATTTAACATTTGGGACAACTGGGTTCAGATGTTATGCTATACCACAATTTATAAAAAAAATTAATTTATAAAAAAATCATAAATTAAAATTTATAAATAAAAACAAAAAAGGCTTGTTTGCAAGGGGGCAGCATACAAATTTGTTAAATAAATAAATATATGATCCTGCTCCTTCCTACTCTCTTCCTACAGTTTGGCCACAAGGAAATATCTACTTCTACCTTTCTAGAAGAGACTGCAGTGGTGCAGTGGTTTAAACCGCTGTGCTGCTGGGCTGGTTGATTGAAAGGTTGCCGGTTTGAATCTGAACAATGGGGTGAGTTCCTGTTGCTCTGTCCCAGCTCCTGCCAACCTTGCAGTTCGAAAGCATGCAAATGCAAGTAGATAAAAAGGTACCATTTTGGTGAGCAGGTAACAGAGTTCCGTGCACCTCGGTGTTTAGTCATGCCAGCCACATGACCACAGAGACTGTCTGCGGACAAACACTGGCTCCCTTGGCAAGGAAACGGAGATGGGCACCGCCCCCTAGAGTCAAGCATGACTGCACTTTAAGTCAAGGGGAAACCTTAAGCTTTACCTTTTACCTTTCTAGAGCTCTTCCACAGGGAGGACTGTGGGCTGTGGCCACTGAATGCAGCAACAGCAGGGGTCAGGCTAACCGGTGCCTTCTCCCATATATTTTTCCATTGCTTTGGAGGTCATGTACATTTCATTTAAAAAATGAATATACTACTGATGGAAAATAAGAATACATAAAGGCATGTATCATGCAGTTTGAGCCACAATAAAACATGGCAGTATTATTGGCCCAATATTGTTTTGCAGACTATGGCCACATTCAATGTTTATGATAGCTATGGACTTAATGACTGGACTTAATGTCATTCAATCACAGTCATATTTCATATCTGGAATATTAATGGTTATTATTGCCAAGTCCTTCCAGCTTTTAATTTGTGAATGGCCTGTGGCAGTATGTTAAATTTCAGCAGAGGCAGTTGTTTCCACTCATCCCAATGTTTCATTCTTCCTTAATTTAAGCAATGTCATGATTCACATTTTAATCAGCTTATCATTTATAACATATAATCCAAATTATTTCATAGCCAACTGGAAGGTACTGATCTAACTTATCTTCAAAAATAGGAGGAAAGTGTAAAATTGTGACAGAAATTGAAACTACTGTGTATTCTTGTGAGGCACACTTGTAAAAATTCAATGGAAACTGTGAGCCTCTTTGCTCACTCATACAAGTTCCATTATATATTGCAATTTCCACAGATCAGGACATTGGGCTTCACTATATTTCTCTGAGATAGAAATTACCCAACCTCTTTTTCTTTATTTCTTTTTAGAAGATCCTCAGTAGCTAAATGAGAGCCAGGCAAATGATGGTCAATATCTGTAACAATTGAATTTGGCTGGTCAGATGGGTAAACATTTTGTGTCATTGTTCAATAAAAATTATCAGCATTCACAGAACTACTTATATAATATACAGGAGAGAACAAATTCTTCAATTTGAAGAATTCACATGCACAAGAAACAACAGATCTTCCCTTGCTTAGATTCATTGGCCTTCCTCAAAGTCTTACATATGGGATTGAAAATTTTAGAATGAAGATCAATTCTACATTAGCACAGATGCACTGTACCCTTGTGGTGTCCCACTTTTTCTCATGTCATCACTGTTAGTTTGTTAAATTCCTTTAAGGAAGGAATGATACAACCTTCAAAGGGAGATAGCCAGAGAAATGAACTGCTGTCAGCAATACTCAGAAGGAAAAAGCCCAGGTAATTACTACTTAAAAAAAAAATATTAAAATTGTAAACTAACACTAAAAACATCAAACATCACATACATCGGATTTACTGGGTCAACCCCCTACTACATATTTTTTAAAACATTCTAAAGTCAAATTCAAATCAATTTATAATAATTTGAAAACATCTCTAAGTTTATGCCAAGTCCCTTTTCTCCAGCCAGTTATAGAAAGAATCCCAAGTTCAATAGAAGTCAGTGTCCTCTTTCTCCTTCAATGATAAAGTCAATCTATCCATTTCTGCGCAGTCCAAGATCTTTCTTACAATCAATCCATTGGTGGGCACCTCCTCACTTTTCCAATATTGAGCAAATGCAATCCTCACCGCTGTGATTAGGTGCAGCATCAGATACATTTCTTGTCTGTTAACATCTTCCAGTATGATGCCTAACAAGAAAACTTCAGGTTTAAAAGCAAGGGTTTTTTGTAATATTTCCTCCATCCATCTATGTATTTTAATCCAACACTTTTTCGCATTATCACAAGTCCACCACATATGATAGAAAGTAGCCACTTTATGTTTATGTTAACCTGTTCCCCTTCCATTTTCCTGTCAAGTAAAAAATCATATAGTCTTTTAATAATGTTCTCCTCTGTTTTAAGCATCACTTGATCAAACTCTGTTAAGTCTTTGTAAACCCCCCATGTTTTACAGTCTTTAGCATATCTCGATTGCATCTGCACCTTACACCACCAGGAAGTATTAAGTCCCTGTTCTTGTATTTCTTGCTCCATCCTTATCCAAGATACCATCATATATTATGATCTTTTCAAAGTTCAATACATTTGGATATGCAAAAGCTTCCATAGGTGAGAGCCATCTTGGTAATTTATTATACACTTTTAGCTTTAGTTTTTCCCACACTGACATTAAAGATCTTCTAATAAAATGACTCAGAAAAGACCCATGTGCCTTAGCTTTTTCATACCACATATAAGCATGCCATCCCATCTGCAAGTCATGACCTTCTAGATACAAAAATCTCTTATTTTGCAAAGTTATCTATTCTTTTAGCCAAGTTAGAACAGATGCTTGATAATACAACATCCAAACAAGAAGACCAAAACCTCCATTCCTTGTAGCTTCATGAAGCATTTTTAATTTAATCCTTGGTTTCTTTTTTCTCCAGATAAATCTCGAGATATGAAAATTTAGATCATCAAATAATTTTTTATCAATTTTTATGGGAATCATTTGAAACAGAAACAGAAGTTTAGGTAATATATTCATTTTAACAAGTACTATTCTTCCCATCAAAGACAATTGTAAATTGGCCCATTTTTCCAAATCACCTTTAATATCCTTCAATAATTTATCATAATTATCTTCTTTCAAAGTAGTACATTTATCTGTAAGATAGATTCCCAAGTATTTAGCCTTTTTAACAATCTGCAAATCTACTTGTTCCTGGAGTCTTTCTTTTTGTTCTCGCGTAAGGTTTTTAACTAACAAATTTTAACTAACAAATTTTTTTTTCCATCTAGTCCAGTTTTTGCTAATGTGCTTATCAGAATGTCATGTTGCACTATGTCAAAAGCATTGCTAAAGTCTAGGTAGATGATGTCCACAGAACTCTCTCTGTCCATTTAGGAGGTTACCCAGTCAAAAAATGATATTAAATTAGTCTGATAGGATTTATTTTTGATAAATCCATGCTAGCCTCTATTAAGCATTGCATTTTCTTTGAGGAGCATGCAAACAGATTTTTTTTAATAATTTGCTCCAGAATTTTCCCAAGGATTGATGTCAAACTAACTGGTCTATAGTTCCCAGGTTATTCTTTTTCCCCCTTTTTGAAGATAAGGACAACATTAACCCTTCTCCAGTTGTCTGGCACTTCTCCTGTTTTCCAAGATTTATTGAAGACAATAGTCAGTGGTTCTGAGAGTTCTTCTGCTAGCTCTTTTATTACTCTGGGATGGAGTTCATCGGCCCTGGAGATTTGAAAGTGTTTATTCCACCTAGGTATTTCTTGACCATTTGTCTTTCAATCTTGGGTTGCCATCTCTCACTTTCAGCTTGTACCTCCTCTTGGTTGTAGATTTTCTTGTGGGAGAAGACTGAGGCAAAGTAGGAAGTCATGCAAGCCATTCTCTGACAAAGTACAAAATCAGGCAATATGCAGAGAAAATAGGCTGTGTTGAGAAATGAAGAACCTGGCAGGCTATTCCAGGAACCATGCAATCTTACATCCATTGAGGATACCTTTAACCTTTTATTTTTAACCTCCCTTCTTTGATCATTGAATGTTCACACAGTGTACCAGGGCAGAATTAAAGCCACAGATAGTGCCCAGACTCTGTCATCACTAGTGAAACTAAATATTCAGAGATCAGATCTCCAGAACATCAAGATAAACAGCAGTCATCGAGAATAATTTTTTTCCTCTAGTTTTGTTTGTTTTGAAAATCCCCAAATTCTTCTAACAGGTTAATCAGAAGTTAAAGCAAGGAAAGACCACACATTTCTTGATTGAAGAGCCAAAGGCCCAGAATGTTATGGGAATTAGTGGTTAGCCTTTCACAACTGTGCTGTACAAAATACGTTTATTCAATATACAGGTGCAGTTTTATCAGGAAAAAAAGAAAGGTTTTGCAGTAGCACATGTGTTTTCTTGTATCTGATTTGAATGCACTGATTTACAGTAGTTGAGGGGGGGAGGTCTCTGTTTTGAGACTCTTCCATCTGCAACATGTAATACTTTCCAAATTGCCCTGGGGATCCCACAGATCTGAGCTGTATAACCTATTGGTTCATGCGACCTACAATTTGTAGACAGACAAGGTTGCATCCATTTGAACTTTCATCTTAGCTTTTAAGGCATAAGTTTTCAGAGTCAAATAAGAAGTTCTGAGAATTTCCTGTGGAGGAACTGAAACCTACTACAAGATGCTTTACCACCCTAAGAACTCTGATTGTGAAGGAGAGCCAGTCATTACTATTTCAATTAGCCTACTGTGAATATTGCTAAATCTGAATCCAATCCATTATATTAAACATGTATTATGTTGATATTTCATTTAATCAAAATTATTTTTTACTTTTTTGTAGTGCCTATAGGACTATGGAAAGTGGACCTAAAATTATGCTTAATCTTGACTTACCTCTATATTTTACACCTTCTCAATGATGAGTATTTTATGTATATCAAGGGGTACCAGGTTTTAATACAACAAATAAAAACAATAAATAAATAAAAGAGAAATGAATATTTCCACAAGGAAGACAGAGCAGGACTGGCCTCTACACTGCCTGCACCCTAAACAGCCATTTAAGGCCAGGAAACAGGAATTCATTTAGGGCTGGTTCTAAAGATGCTTCTAGAAGAACACATGGATCTTATTGCCTATATATGTGCCTATGTCATCTATGTCAACAGTGCAATGTTGGCAGATGTTGAGACTATTTATTTATTTTCTGATTTATATCCTGCCTTTTTCCTACAAAGGGCTCAAGGCAGCTTACATCATTCACCTCCTCCATCTCATCCCCACAACAACCCTGTGAGGTAGGTTGGGCTGAGAGTCTGTGACTGGCCCAAAGGCACCCAGTTGGCTTCATGGCCTTCACTATGTGCCTGTTGGGCAAGTAGAGGCTATGTATACTTGCTGTCCATGTGTTGGCCCACATGAAATGCTTTGCCTGATCCAGCTCTTTAAAAATATCTGAATCAGTAAGGTCCTAATATTTCCACATTGGATGTACAGAAGAAGCATAGCAAGGCTAGAAGTCAATCAATATTTAGTAAAATAATTTAGAAAACAATAGATAAATTGTTGTACTTGGAGACTGCCTTTGTTGCTTGTCTTGTCATAAAATTAGTTTTGCTGAAAGACCATCATATAGTACATGCCTTGGGGAAATAAAGCAATGCATTTTTTTATTGTCTTCAAATGTATTTTATGCTCTGTTGGAGTCAGCACTAAATTTGAAAAAGAAACCTCATACTATGAGAAGAGTCAATGATCTTGGGAAAATATTCAAATGAAACTTTTGTGATTATGCAGTGAGGCATCTGTTTTTGATGAAATTCAGAGCCATGGGCAAATGGAAGGGAATGATACACTGATAGGACAAAGCTCAGGTTGCCCAAGTACTTGCTTCCCAGTGTCCACTAGGCTAAAGGGATGATGTATGGCTCAATCTGATACATGTCTACTCAGAATAAAGCCCCATTAATTTCAGTTGAATTTATTTTCAAGTAAGGGGGGATAGGTACTGAATATGAACAATAACCAAAGTATCAGAAGTGGATAATGATGAAAAATGCAAAGCAATTAAAACAGAGTCAGAAATGTAAGTCAAAATGGGTAGTCTTGGGTACCCTTCTTTCTTTAACATGAGAATCCTCCTAGATTGGAATACTTTAAGAATGACCAGGTAATTCACCAAAACTTGTCTGTCATCAACTACTGCCTGTTAGCTTTCACTGGTAAATAAAATGTGAATATTCCCTTAACACTCAGCTGAGTTTTCTGGCTAATGTTAAAAAAGATTGCATGTGGAATTGCATGATTAAATTCTTAGAAAGGGATACGGTGGAAGGTTTCTTAATGTCATACAAAGCCGAAATGAGTCCTCCTGAATTTAGTCAGATACCCCACAGCACTCCAGTTAAACCAATGTTTAAAGTCTGTTCTGATAGCTTTAAAAATTGACCATGAACATAAACCCCCAAACTAAGGGGGCAGCCCCTCTCTCTGAAAATCTCATTCATCATCTGCTTAAACTGAATTTGATCCTCCAAGCTGAACATTTATGGAAACTTTCATTTGTCTCATTGCTTTAGGTTCATGCAATCAAGCAAATGACCACAAGAAAGCATGATTGGTAAGGAGGAAAGATGGCAATCTGAAGATGAGCAACTTCTGAGTGCTCTCTACTCTATTTTGCCGACTGGTATTTTATTTACTTCCAAGTGAAGACTAGTCCACCTTTGTGATGAAGACTTGTGACAGGTGACCAATCAGGTGTTATCAGAATAGCTTGAATGCCTGTTCGGTTTTGACATCAAGACAAGTTAAACAAGGAATTGTTTAAAATAACTCTCTCCCTAAGCTAAGGGACTACAACTTACAATCTTTGTCAACAAGGACTTCAAAAAACAATCTTTTGCTTACCCAAATGAAACTTTCGCATGAACAACTACTCTTATCTACTTTCTAATGGGACTATACAGCAATTAGGCCATACAGTTATCTGTTAATTGCACCAAGAAACTAAGAATGACTGATTATGTGTTGATGCTTGTCTGCTTGAGCAGTCTGCATGGATCACTACTGGCTAGTGGGGAGAAGAATAATTAGATGTCACTCCTTTCTTTTTCTCTGGGTTGAAATTCTTCTGAGAGCAAGGCAAAGAAGCCACCATGTTTTAAGTACTGTAGAATATCCTGTAGAATTTGTTTTAAATGTGAATTTGTGATTTCTGGATGATCCAATTTCCAGACAAAGGGAAATTTTTCAGATTTTTTTCTTCTTTGAAAAGTAATGCAGTTAGATTTCTTTAAACAGGTAATTATAATATTGGAGCCATCTGCTGGACAGGGGAAATCAGTCTTCAGAGGGATTTATTTGGAAGAAGAAAAGATTATCTGTCTGACAAATTGACAGGTCCACCAACACCTGCTAGAAATATTGGAAAAATAGAAAAATTCTAGCAAATCCTTCTTCTAATAAGGTAAATTAATTCTTCACTAAGAATAGCTAACAATAGACTAAAATGGAAGTAATCAAGTATTTCTAGGAGTCTAATATATTCAAAACTAATCTCATGTTCCTCATTTCTCTACCCTTTCCATTTTTTTCCCCTCTGTATATAAGTTTGCTTTTTCCTTACCCATTCTCTCAATTATTTTTCTTTAGTGTACCAATATTCACACCAAGAAAGCTGAAGAATTTTAGAAATGTATTCTTTCTTGTATTTTTGTAATTTATTTAAATTGGTATAAGATTAAGAAATGAAGGATGATACACAGAAGAGCATTGAAGATTTTAAGGACATTGTGAAGAAGGGTGAAACTTAAGAAAAAGATAATAAATCTAATCTCTTAGACTGGATGGATGGAACCTGAAAGGTCTTGGAGCATCAAGTCAACCACAAAAAGGTGAAGAAACTATATCAAATAATAATTATAGAATATAAAGCCAAAATGAAAATTTTATGAATAAGTATTAATGGGCTCAATTTCCCAGCTAAATGAACTAACCCTAACTCTAACCTTAAAGTATTTAATTATCCAAGAAACACATATAAAGAAAAATATGCTAATTGTTTAAATTGTTAAGAAATTGGGCAGAATGTACAAAGCCTCAGCAGGCACCAAAAAAGAAAGTGGTTGTAACTTATGTTAATAATGAAAGGGGTTGTAATTTATGTTAATAATCAAATCATTAGAGACGATTTGAGAGACCCAAATGAAAAAAAAATCTTAAAACAAGATTTTCCCATGGAAAGATACATACTCTGGAAAAATATGCCCCAAATGATGCAAAAGAGAAATTTAATGAATGATTTTTTTCAATTGCTTTCTAGACTTTCAGGAAGGTGATATATTTATCTGTGGCTATTTGAATGGAATCTTATACTCTAATAAAGGCAAGTCAATGAAAATGAAAGTATATTTCCTAAAAACGTTTTTAACTATATGGATATTTTACAACTGGAAGATACATGGACATGTCAAAATCCAAAAACCAGGGATTACACCAGACATATTCAAGGATAGATAGGTGTTGGATATCTTAATAGAAAAAGTAAAACTAGCACTAACTATGAAGCTGTTTGAAAGAATTCAAATATTCAAGAACCATGATAAGAAGTCTTTATAAAATCTACTTTAACTAAGCTCAGAAATTAAGAAGCCAACTATAAACCAACACTTTGAACAAGTAAATGAACTTGGAAGATATCTAGCATACTGCCTCAAAAGAGAAATGGACAGGAGATCTATAATGGGTAAAAAAGGGCAATCTGGAGAAAGAAATACACAATCAGTTCAAACCTTTTTTTGAAGTTGTATTTAAAAAGCTTAATTTCAGAAGATGGAACAGAGCAATATGTAGAATATGCTGATATTGACCAGTTCACATCAGGTCAAAGAAAAACACTAAATAGCACAGTTACCATTCAAGAAATTTTGCAAGCTATAAAAGATATAACACCTGGAGCAGATGGTTTTTCTGCAATGCATTATTAGTGCCTAGAGGAAAAATTAAGAGTACTACTTCAAAAAGTAATGGACAAAATTAAAGATGAAAGAGCATTACCCATATCATGGCAAGAAACTCATGTAATATTTACATCTAAAGAAGTCAATGATCCTGCTCTGCCATTGTCTTATAGACCTTTATCACTATTAAATGTTCACTACAAACTTTTTACTTTAATAATGGCTTAAAGAGTAAGAAAATAGCTACAAAAACAAATTCATACAGACCAGAGATTTATGAAAGATAGCATCTGCTTTGTGATTAATGCTATTGAATGTATTAATAAGAAAAAGAAAAATGTGGCACTTATTTTCTTAAGAAAATGAGCACTTCATTTCATTTTATTTTTAGTATGAATAACTAGGTGCCTGAGGTGGGTCAAGCTGCACTCATAAATTGCAACACCCATCATTGCACAGATACTTCAGCCTCTCTGAATTCCACTTCTAACCTCAAGATCACTGCACTCAAGGAAAACAAAGCGAGAGAGAGGGAATCCTTGATGTGTGTGTGTGTGTGTGTTAGAAAGAGAGGGAGAGAGAAGAGACTTGGATTTTAGATACTTAGACATCCTAGGCTGGTTATGCTATGTATGTAATTAACCTCACACGCTATGCAATTCCACTGACCTGTAAGGAGGAGGAGTAGTCCGAGTAGTATGTATTCTCAGTATGTACATTCATTGTTCAGTACACCCACATGTCAAGTCCACTTTATGGTATACCGAGGAGCCACTGTGGGGGAAAAAAATGCAAAGATAAGAGAGTGAAGAAGTGTGTGAGTAGGCAAATGAGTCAGTTAGTCCCACATATATTTATCTTGTTGTTAGTCCAGGAATAATGAGAAAAGAAACATAGCATTGAGTGAAGTAGGGCCACAACTTGGCTGATTAACTTTAACAGGATCACATAGCAGCCCACAGCACACTATGAATGTCTATCAGGTATCCCTACCTTGAATTAGTTTAAGCCATACCCAGCCATGAATTGCACAAAGAGCAATATCTACCTCACTCACACTGGACATACTTCTTCAGGGGTTGAACAACACATCTATAAGCAAAATTAGCCTAGAGGTGAATCAGAGTGCTTCTTCACTTTCTTACTCCTCTGTGATACTTATCATACAGATGTCTGCTTCTGTGGCCAAATAAAAGATAAAATAAAAAACAATAAAATTCTAGTCAGTAATTGTCAAGAAAGGGACAGATGACTCTTGCTAGAGATCTGGTATAATTGCATGCAGGTTGCAAGTTGTCCACATATCCTATACAACATATTGTATATATCATATTAGAAATGTGCTCTCCCACTGAGTCACTGCACATGTAGTGCACTGCACATGCCATATGCATATTACAATATTATCGGACAATGAAGATACAATCTAATGTCATCTGCTCTTGATGTATATAAACCCCCAAGTTTAGAGACTTAGGTGCAACCAATGCTCAGAGCAAAGGACAGTGTCCTCACTCAACGCATGTTCTTTTGATGACAATTTTTTGTAATCTAGAGAAAGCATCGAGGAGCAAAAGGAAGAAGGCAAGGACAGCAGTATTGGTATATGGAGGTGGCCCCAGTGTATTCCTCATCCCAATGTGCATTCGTGTGCCTTGGAGAGGCAGCCACCATGGTTCTTTCTATAGCAGCGGCAAAAGGGGTGTCAGTTCAGATCTCAGCACTGAGGTCAAAGGACCTCAGACCTGTGCCTCTGAAGGGTCCTTTGGCCCACCAGACAAGTTCATAGGGTGGTACCCTTAATGTGTGAACTTAGCTGGATATACCTGCTCACATGATTATACATGGAAGGAGAAGGCAACAGACAGGGGAAAAATATTTTTTTGACCTTTTTACATCAAAGGCACCCTAGAAATTTTATTGTCAATAAAACGCTATGCAATAACAGTGTAACATCAACAGGTCCCTGAGCTGTATGTACAGTATGCTGTCATAATAAAACAAGAATATTGCTCAGAGCACTGCACTGACATTTTTTATTCATTTTCTCACCCTTGTCCTTGTCCAAGAGTTTAATTAACTTTCAGGGCCTCATTATATTTTCATCTCTAGAAAGAAGTGCTGGGACAATGTAAGGGAGAAGTGAATGTGCTTGTCATACTCAAAATCCTTCCAATCAAATTTGAGTTGAGCTAGAACTGATGAAACCGCAGCCCATTTAATTCTTTATCTTAACAGCTTGCTGGTTATGAACTGATAAAAGGATTTACAGGTCAGTACTGTCATATCTTTTCTGCTGATTCAGGGGACTGGGAATCTGAGGGTTGTTCACAGAATTTGCCATCCTTAACACCCTTAAAATGTTCCAGTTAAAAGCAGATAAGAGAGAGAAAGTGTGTGTGTGTGTGTGCGCGCGCGCGAGAGAGAGAGAGAGAGAGAGAGAGAGAGAGAGAGAGAGAGAGAGAGAGAGAGAGATTTTCTGGTCCTGATCTAACAATATGCCCCTTTCTGATTGTTTCTCCTACTCATGAAAGCCAATGCAGCACTGTATTCTCCCACACTGCTCACAGCAAGGTTGGATGATCAAGTCTACATGGAAAAGGTCATGAATGTACTGCTGGGAACTGGAGTCCTGTTTTTGTGGAAGAAGCTATTAGGCTGAATTCTTTCTTGTGATTCAGATGTGGGGAGAAACAGATTGCACTGGTTACCACTGCACTGGTTACACCAATGTAACATGTTCCCAGAGATTCTGATTTCTGCACTGTATTGCTAGTAGGGTATACATGTTAAAAAGCAAACACACACGCATCTCTGTTCATGCAGCAGGGAGTTGACAACCCTCAAAATATACAGAACTTTTTGCATAGGAAGATTGGAACCTCTGGACATTGTAACCTTGCTCAAAGTGATATAGTAGTGGTTGCCTTTATTCCCTGGGAGTTATGTACAGCAGCACCATGAAATGAGTTCTAAGTCCAAACAGTTGAGTTAGTTCAGTATCATCTGGGTGTTTCCAGTTTTGAAGGTATCAGGTCTCGTTGGACTACCTAATTTACTAGCTTGATGTTTAAAACTTGGGGCCATAGCAGACAAGGCCCATGCCTACTTTGGAAAGAATTTTTTGGTTTGTTTTGCTGTGGTTAAAAGCCCTTTCAACAATATAAATAAGGATAAACAGCTCCGCTTTCATGAACTTAACAAGCAGCAGCACTAGGAAGACCCCAGAGCAGAAGAGAGCTTGGCTGTTGGGCAGTACTTATTGGGAAGTAAGAAGGAGAAAATCTCCACGGGCTTTTCCAGAAGCACAAGCAGCCGTAGAGGCTACACAGACAAAACATTGGAAAAAATGGTAAACGAAGAGAACTTCCCAACCCCATCACCTTGCAATGTTTGAGAAATCCAATTTTGTGTTGAAAATCCATCAGATTTTATTTCGTTTGTTTCCTGGACTCTGGACTGCTTTCACTTTGTTCTAAGCCCAACTTACGTCCATGATTTGAGTTAGTATCAAGCAGGAAGCAAATGCAACTGTTGTGCAAGGATACCTAGCAAGCCTGGCTGGCCCACCACTGACATGGTCACTTCTCAAGCATATTTTTCCTGCTCTGCACATGATTCATGGGCTTTGCATACTGAGTGGAAATGAGTTAGCACAAAGAAAGGGCCCACTAGTGTTTGTGGACTTGCTATCAGGTGAGTTCACTTTCTCGTCCTCTACACCAATTGTGGAAAAGAAGCCCAATGAATGCAAGAGAGGTAGATTCCAGGACGATCTCCACATATCTTCACCCACAACCACTTCCTTATAAAAGGTAAGCCCTGAACTCCTGCATGCTGAGAAATTTCTTTGAAATTCTCTCCTCTTCCCACTATTTTTGGATGCAGATTTCTGTGCATCCTCCCATGATGAATGCTCAAAAGGGAATAAATAAATCAGTGCACACACCAAATTGAAACTGCTGGTAATGAATTGCTGTGCAGTCTTTCCAGGAAGCTTAGCTGTGTATGCACATTCGAATAAACACTAATAGTGAACATACTGAGAACGTTCTAGAAATGCAATAAAAGAGAACAGCTTTTGCTAACTGAGAAAATAAATATGCTGCAAGACATGCTGTTATGGCACAACTAAGAATTAGGGCACTGTGCCAGCAAGTCACTAATGTTGAGCCCTCTCTTTGATAATCTAGATAAAAAGTCCCTGCAGTTGAGAGAAATATACACCTTTTGGTAAACAAAGATTTTAAAGAATGCAAACGTACTATGTTCCACTTGGTTTGAGATCAATAATGCATGGGAAGTCAACAGGACAAAAACTGGCTTGAGTGGATGGCTGTTGGTACAGCGATAAAATGAAAAAGCTGAAACCTGCTCTTCGCTTGCTCTTTGACTTAGCTCACATTGATTTTTTTCCTTTAAAAATATTATTTTCATTTAAAAGTAGAATACGTGAAAATAAAAATGATACCAAGGGATCTTACACAAATGTATCAAGATCAAAAAAATTCACAAAAGTAGTTGGTAGCTCTTCTACACCCAGTTAAATTAATTCTTGATACTGACTTATTTTCCATTCCTTTTAAATTGATTTTAAATCATCACTATGTATTTATATTAAAATAATATCTCAATAATGATATTTCACAAGCTCTATTAAGTAAATCATACTTAATAAACTTTATTTATCATTAAATTTTTTAGCTAGTCTATTTATGGAACTTGTTAGCATTGCCATTACTGCTTATTCAGCATATTCTTAAAATTCAGAGGAAAGCTCATTTTCAAAATTTTCTGTATTTCTGTGTCTACTTCTTTCCCAAAAATTCTAACTTTATTACATTTCCACCATATATGGTAAAAAAAATCATGCACTTGTTTACATTTCCAGCACTTTTCTTTATAATTATTATCCATTTTCTCAGTATCTTTTAGTGTAATATTCTAATGCAAAAAAATCCTGTACCAATTTTCTCTTAGTGCTTGACTTAGTAAGTTTCCTCTTAGTGAATTTTATATCCTTTGTCTACAAGCTTTGACAGAAAGCTTTCTTCCTCAAAATTCTGCATTCAACTTATCATACATATTTTAACTTGTTCAGTTTCAGTATCATATTGGAGTAACTGCTTATAAATACATCCTAATACGTGATATTTTTGCTATGTAATCTTTTCAAATTCTGTCAGGTCTCTTATAATACCTTTTGATGTTTGTAATTTCTTTCTCAATTTTGAAACTAAATGGCAGTATGGAAGCCATTCTATCTTTTTTTTCGTTCATCTTTGGTTTTTGCCAAGGCTTGATTCCTCCTTTTTGATCAATCATATCTTCATATATTACACTATTATAGCTCAAATTGATTTTTGTGGGATTTAACAATTAAGCCCATTGCAAGAAATGTTGAGGGAAAAGAAACTGAAGAGGTGTGGAACAATTGAAGAAAACACAGAACATTCTCAAAGTTTGCCAAATATATTTCTGATCAAAGTAGAAGAGAAAGAGGCAAACATATTGTATGTTGGCTTGAACTTAGGCCACAGTTATTTAAACATATCTGAAAATGCTGGGAACAATATGGGTTGCTTCTTTCTTATAATATTATCATAATATTATCAGGCAAATGTCACTCTCCTACCTGCAGGTCAATACCATCATGGCATAGCAAGGCCCACAACTACCTGCTAAATTAGAAAAGATGAATGAAAGCTTATCAGCCTAAAACATGACCCATGCCATTTGACAGAGTGAATTAGATAACAGCAAGCAACTTTGCCTACCAAATATTCCTTCTTGGCCCTAAAAAAATGACCAGACATGCCGACACTAGAGGGAGATGGTGGAGCACTGCAGAATAATAGTGTGTCAAAAGCCCCACCCATCTCCTGATAAGATGTTCTTGCTTAAGGATGTAGCATGGGCCCATCTTCCTGCCATCCATAGTAGCCTCTCATGCCCAGATGTGTTGGGCATACATAGAGGAATTTGTATCAGTTCACAATTAATCTGAACCAAGAGGTAAGACCAAGTTCAATGAAGTTTGAACCAAGAATCAAGTACAATGGAGTTTGTCCCCAGAAAAGAGTATGTAGGATTGCAGACTTATGAGGGGGAAAGACCCTCTGTCTGTCTGACATATTCCTAGGGCAACCTTTTAAGTGTATATCCATTTCACAAAATAAGTTGACCTGAGAGATGTTAATCATATCCTATATTAGGGAAATACAGTTTAAGGATGCAATGCCCTTTAAGGGTGATTGGTCTGCAATTTTGAATGTCATCTGGGCCCAAGTTAGCCTTTTTCAGAAGTGGTCTCATTGCAGCCTCCTTTAATGAGACTGGGACCATTCCCTCGCTCAATGAGATATTCATAGACACAACCTCTTCTTGCTTTGTGCAAGCAATCATGATGGTCAATGGTCATGCAAACAAGTAGTGATAGTAGGCCAAACTAATCCAAGCACTTTGGCCACATAGCAACTGAACCTCACTCAACAAACTTGGGCCAGACAGTGCTCTGAATGCTTCTGTCAATGGAACTGCACTAACTATGGAATCCAATTTGTGATGATCCCAAGTGATTTTTGCCCTCAAAATGCAGTGCAAATTCCTTTCCCTGGCCTAGTTTATAAAAGGCACAGACTACTCAGAAGAGCTCCTACAGGAAAAGGTGCAGAGTTGGGGAGTACTCCTTGACCCAGAGCTATCCCTGGAATCCCTGGTGGCATCTTTGGCAAGGAGTGCTTTCCTTCAGCTGAGGCTGGTCCATCAGCTGCATCCTTACCTGGACAGGCAATTCCTAACAACAGTAACGCACACACTGGTAACATGGTGATTAGGATGTCTCTGTAGAAAGGTTTCTTAGGGCACTGGGTGTGCTAAGGATCTTCCTCTTCAAAGGAGATATAAATTGGGGATAACAGTTTATTTTTGTACATTTTTTATTCCACTCAGTCCCCTGAATTTGAGGTACATGCACAGAATCAGTTCCAGATTTACAAAGTCTGGGCATTCTGCCATAATTCTACCAGAAGAGAACCAGAATAATATCAAAATTGTGGAATCACTGTGTTCACCTGCTACAGCAACTTAACTGTGACTGTGTGTGACAACCACATCCATCTGCTTTCAATAACTGTTTCCATTTGGGCCTGACTGAGAACATCTGCTGGGAACTAAGATCTTAATATTTCTTACCTATGTGGGACCCCCTTTAGAATTAGCAGCTTTGGAAGTACATCCTTCCAAAAATCTCTAGACATTATAATGGGACTTCATTTTCTAACAGAGTTCTGATATTTTTAAATCAAGTGGGCAGACTTAGCAGAAAAGAATTGTTGTGGAAAAAATCAAGTTGAAAGAGGTGAGAAAAAAAACCTTAACAGTTCATACTGGAAGTTTTCCCAGCAACAAGTAAGCATAAATTACAGCACCTTATGGACCATTGAAGTTGTCTGCTCGTTGACCTTTCAAAAACCTTTGTGAAGCTAGCAGTAATAAAATACCTGCCATGTATTTTAGTAATCATTATTTATTTAAAACCCTAAATGCACAATGAAGGTAAAATGTGAAGGGTTTGTTGTAAGGAAAAAACAACAAAACACAGGGTAATGGTCTTCTGACTTAAAAAAAAAATAAAGGAATTGTGTTCAGTTCCAATTCTGCTTCTGATGCTGCAATTTTGTATGCCTTATTTTCAGATCTACTTCAGCTTGAAAAGCAGGGAAGAGCAACCTGTAACTCTACAAATGTTTTGGCCTACAACTTCCCTTTCCACTCACTATTGGCTATTCATGTTATGGCTGGTGTGAGCTGTGCATTTCAAATTATGTGAGTACTTAGAATCAGTGTAGAAACAGAAGACACTAGATGTATGAATAAGCACATGCAAAACTGACATGGTCTGGAAACACATTGCTTGGTAATCGAGATGAAAGACACAATGGAGTGGATCCATTGGTAACTTTTCTATAGTTTCTCTGGAAAGATCCCAGAGTTGGATCCATCTCTGACTGGCAGATGAGCAACAACTCTAGAGCAATTCAATACATCAAACATTTTCTACTTTAACATGATATGAATAGCTGAATTACATTGTCTTTATTGTTCCATTTGTCTAAAATGTAAAGGAAGTGGGAGAGAGGGAAGTTATCGTTTGAGTAGAAGGCTGTTTAGACGGCCTGAGATCTATTAATAATATTGATCATTCTTATTTAGTAAATCTGTTCTCATGGCCCATGAATATTTGAAAGTTGCCCTGAAATACTATATAGTATGACATTTAAAGAACATATCAAAATAACTTACATGACTAATGTAAATGCTGCATTCAGGAAAGCTAATGGTTTACATATTCTAGGTTTGGATATGCCTATGAAAATTATGTTTAAAAGGGAAGGCTGTGTGATAATGCAACCGCCGTACGACCACAAGGCGTGCTATCACTGGGTGCGACATCATCACCCACAGAACATCCAGGGTGGGACAGAGAACACCCAATGCCTAATTGTAACAAGCTGCTTATCTTAGCTTCTGTACCTTCGCTTTTGCCTCCCATTTCCTAGAAACTGTATATATGAATACACCCGCAAAGTTATCGTGCGGGCCCTGCATGGCTTCCACCCTGTCAAAAATTCATATCTAAATATTCCTGGGGGTTCAAAGGGCGTATGCTAAGTGTATAAAAAGGACCAAGAACCTGTACTCAGGACTGCATGATCTGGGTAGGATTGTTGCCCCGTGCAGTTGCTGGCTTTAATAAAGGACTCTGAATTTGGCAGAGATACGTGTCTGGGTGATTCCTGGGTGCTCTCCTGCGACACCATAACAGCTGTGTATATTGGAAGACGGTCTATCTGCAAAAGTTTAATCCTGTTTCTAGTCATGCGATTGGACCCTGGATTTGCAATTTTATCCTTCAGTGCTTTTCATTACTTGTTCACATTTATTGATTGCTGGAAACATTTAGTATTATGAGAGGATATTCCAAAAATGCAGGATCTCATTGCACAGATATGAACCCTGTGGAGAAATATGTAGGGTGTATGGATCACTTGCAAATTGTTGAGGGCATGTTATTATGGAAATGTAATTAACCTTGAATGTTCTGACGTATAGTAACAAAGTTTGGTGTAGTGGCACCATTGTGGTTGCAAATCCTGTGAAATGGAACTTCTTTTAGAGATGTTCATGCAGCATTTTAACTAGTCAGGCCATGGCTGTGACTGAAGCAAGATCTCAAAAATGTATCTTCCTTTAGCCCCTGTAGTCAGACGCTAGACAGGACAGCTTGCGATCCCACATATTTCTAGAACTGAATGGCAGAAATAAGACTGGGACAGCCAGATCTGGGGGCTGGAAAGGAGCATAAGCCCATGCCCCCAAAGTTTATACAAAATCTTGCCAACTGAATGACTTCATACCATCTGGAAGACCCATCAGATTCCCTGGTTTCAGTTTCCTGGATTCTGGTCCACTTTGCAGTGACCCACATTCTGAAGTCCTGGTGAATGTATTCACCATGTTCACCATGAATTGAGCCCCATGCAGGCAGCACCATTCTTCCATGCCCACCACTGCCACCAGCAGCAGTGAATGGGAAGGTAGCCAGCACCCACTCACCATGCCCCTTTTCTGCTACCACCCCCAGCAGCAAGTGAGGAAGACGGTGTGACTCAAGGAACGGCAGCTGGACTGCCCACTTACAGCTTCCCTTTTTTGCATCATACAGCCACTCCTGATAGTAAAGGTTAACGTTACACAACTGCGGGTACATGAACATCTGTAGACTTCCTTTTGGCTTGGCTTACTTTGCAGGACCAGGTCAAGCATGAGAAGAAGTCTGTGGATTCAGAATGGATGGATTCCAAAAAGATTTGTCTCATTCTTACTTTATATGGCTAGCCTGGTGTTAGCCTCATATTACTTTTCCATATTCTGTACCTCAGAAGGTCTGAGCTCACCCAGCCATGTTATGTGTAAAGGTCATTAGGATCGCTTTCAACCCTTGGAGTTCTTAATATTAGTGCCAGGGTAGGGCAATATTTAGAAAGTAGGGATAGATCCAGAGAAACTTGAGTCCTAGACTCCATTCAGCTGTTAATCCTATTATGAAGTCTATATTGTTCTGAAAATACAAAGGGGCAGGTACTCTGGAGGTCCTCAAAGCAGCCTTTCTCAAAGGCTATTGGACTACAACTCTTTATCTCTGACCATTGGCCATACTTGCTGGAGAAGATGGAAATTATATTCCAACAAAATTGGGAAAAGCTACCTTGGAGGAAGGATATGCATATAATACATAAGAAAATCTAATTGTTTCACATTGTGCTTTACATAAACACATGCATTGCTGTAATGGCCCATGAAGATCCTGAGAGAGCCTTTAACCAGAGGCATAATCTTCACTCAGCAGTAACGTGCACCAAGATCTTAATAAAGTATGAGCAGCCACCTGAAAAATGGGGAAATTATCTCAAACTCTTCCAGGTCCTTAAGCATCAACTTCATTTCAGCAGATTTTGTTCTTGAACACACAATTGATACAGAACAGTATATTAAGTGGTTAGTATACCATCTCCTACTAACATGTGGACCAATATACTAGGTCTACTAGTCCTAACAAAGGCAGAAGATGATGAAGATTGGGGAAATTCAGTTAATTCAGTTCCAACTCTTCCTGATCCCATGGACCAAAGCATGCCAAATCCCTCTGTCCTCCACAGCCTCCCAGAGTTTGCTCAAATTCATTGCCTCAACATCATTCAACCTGCAATTGTGCAGTAATTCGAACATTCTTCTGCATTACCCTTCTTTGGGATTGGAACATACACTGACCTTTTCCAGTCCTGTGGCCACTGCTGAATTTTCCAAATTTGCTGGCATATTGAGTGCAGCACTTTAACAGCAACATCTTTTAGGATTTTAAATAGCTTCACTGGAATTCCATCACCTCCACTAGCTCTGTTATTTGTAATGTGTCCTAAGGCCCATTTGACACTCCAGCATGTCTGGTTTGAGGGTTCGCAACCACACTATCTTGGTTCTCTTAAGATTTTAAGAGATTACAATGCTGTTGTAAACTGCCCCGAGGCTTTATTGCGATGGGGCGGCATAAAAATGTTTTAAATAAACAAATAAATAAATAAATAAATTTTGAGATCTTTCTTGTATAGTTCCTCTGAGTATTCTTGGCACCTTATTTTCATTTCTTCTGCTTCTGTTGGGTCTCTACCATTCTTGTCCTTTATCATGCCCATCTTTGCATGAAATATTCCTTTGATATTGCCCATTTTCTTGAAATCTCTAGTCCTTCCCACCCTATTGTTTTCTTCTATTTCTTTTCATTTTTCCTTTTTTTCGTTATACATTTATTTATAGACTGCCTATAATTGCCAAGGCCTTCCTAGGTGGCTTACAATATGTAAAACATGTTAATAAACTAAAACATGTTAAAACCAATTTAAACACAGCAAATTAAAACATCCATTAAAGCATTATTAAAAGGGTCACAGCACTTAGGCTACGTATTAAAAAAAATTCCTATAAAGGTATGACTTCACCTGGCACCAAAAAGAAAATAAAGATGGTGCCAGGTGAATTTCCCTGGGGAGGGAGTTCCAAAGATGAGGAGCATCAGTGAAAAAGGCCCTCCACCTAGTTGCCACCCCTCTCATCTCCCCAAGGGGTGGTTCTCATAGAAGGGCCTCCTGAGCTGTTCTAAGGGGACAGGTTAAGAAGGCCACCTTACCCAAGAGCGAGTGAAAGGTTTACCAACCCAGCAAAGTACCCACTGAGTCTCAAGGCCAGGTTTTTCATTGTATGCATAAGAAAGCAGCTTGATTTGCACCTCCTTGCAAGAACACTACAAACTCTATGTGAGTTGCTGACCTTAAGATATAATTTCGAGAAGTCATGTTAGGGTATTGGGAAACCTCTTGTCAAAAGTCTAATTGAAATGTACTATTTCTGGAAGCCCCATTGGCAAGAAGGTGGTGCTGGGGGACTATGGCTCTGCGCCATGGCAGTTATGCCATGGGGTTCTGCAGGGTTCCATTTTGTCCCCCTTGCTTTTTAACATCTACATGAAACTGCTGGGGGAGGTCATCAGGAGGTGTGGGCTGTGGAATCATCAGTACGCTGATGATACCCAGCTCTACCTCTCGTTCTCCACCGATCCAGGTGAGGCGGTGGCTGTGCTGAACCGGTGCCTAGCCGAGGTAATGGGCTGGATGAGGGCCAATAAACTGAAGCTCAATCCAGACAAGACGGAGGTCCTGTTGGTAGGTGGGTCGGGCTACAGTGTAGGGGACCTGACACTAGTCTTGAATGGGGTTGCACTCCCTCTGAAAGACAGGGTCCGCAGCTTGGGAGTGCTCCTCGACCCGGAGCTGACCTTGACTGCTCAAGTGTCAGCAGTGGCGAGGAGCGCTTTCCAACAGCTTCGGCTGATACATCAGCTGCGTCCCTTCCTGGAGCTCGATTGCCTGGCGACAGTGACACATGCGTTGGTGACTTCCCGGTTGGATAATTGTAACGCGCTCTACGTGGGGCTTCCCTTGAAGATGGTCCAGATACTTCAATTGGTGCAAAATAGAGCTGCCAGGGTACTGACGGGGACTGGGCATGGTTCTCACATCACCCCAGTTCTCCGTCAGCTCCACTGGCTCCCCATTGAAGTCCGGGCCCAATTCAAGGTGTTGGTTCTTACCTATAAGGCCCTAAACGGCTTGGGTCCTGGTTACCTAAAGGAGCGCCTGCGACCATATATGCCCTCCCGCCCCTTACGATCAGCGGCAGAGGCTCTCCTCCGGGAACCCTCCGTGCGAGATATTAGGAGGGTGAGTACCCGGAGGAGGGCTTTCTCTGCGGTGGTGCCCCATCTGTGGAATGCGCTCCCCAGAGAGGCTCGCCTGGCGCCGTCGTTATTTGCTTTTCGGCGCCAGGCGAAGACCTTTTTATTTAGACGGTATTTTAAATGTTAATATTATTTTTAATTTAAGATTAATTTATTGGTTTATTTATTACGTTGTATGTTTTTATATTTAACCTGGAGATGGACCAGTTTTTAATATTGTATATGTTTTTTAGTATTGTGAGCCGCCCCGAGGCTGTTGCAAGGGGCGGCATATAAATATTTAAATGAATGAATGAATGAATGAATGAATGAAGAAAACCTAGTGGCCAGGCTTTTCAAATATTCTATTTCTAACCAAATTATGGTACCTCAACGATCCCTAATAACAGCTCAGCTTCTGTTCCATTTTGCCAAGTACCAATATTGAATAAAATAAATTCAGATTTGAGAATGTTGGTTTTAACAGAAACACAATAGCCATATAAAATATTCATATAAAATTTTAGAAACATGCTTTTAAAAAATGGATAATAACTCAACTTGCTTAATGCACTAAAGAGAGCCAAAGTCCAAAAGGAAATGAATATTCATTGAACCACTTCGAAATAGTAATTGGATAGATAGAAAGAGAGAGAGAGAGAGAGAGAGAGAGAGAAGATGAATATTGTGTAACAGTAATTCAGACAACAGCAGGTAACATCCCATTTTATGGGCAGGGGGAAACATAGAAACAGAGCGAGTCAGAAGGGACCTCCAGGGCCATCTAGTCTGACCTCCGGCACCAGCCGGCTATGCTCACGACATGCCCACCATGTGGATGCCCAGTCTATCCTTGAACACCCACACCGATGGGGCCTCAATGACCTCTCGTGGAAGCCCATTGCAAGCTTTTTGGAAGGATATTGCAAGGGATTCCTTTCAAACAGGTGTCGTCAAACAAGGTGGTCGCTCGTTGGTTAACTGCATTCATCAGAGAGCTTCAGATTTCAAGGACTTCTGACAGTACCCTTATGATCAACGCAGCAGAGCTGGTAGCAGTAGTTGACATGGCGGGGCAATGGCCAGTCGTCTCACTACACAGATGTGTCCATCGATGATGGCCAGACCTGCTCACGTAGTCTTGCCTATAGACTGTCAGTGTTGGTAGCATCTTTTGGCTTTGCAACAAAGCCAGTTTACACCATCCCACTCAGATGGCTGTCTAGTTTCTTTTTGAATGTCTCTAGTGTGGGAGAGCCCACCACCTCTCCAGGCATTCTCTTTGATCATTACTGTCATAATGTTCTGACAGTGAGGAAGCTTTTCCTGATGTCCAGCCTGAATCTTTTTATTTTATTTATGTAAGCCATCCTGAGGCTATGCGATGGGACAGCATACAAATGCTCTAAATAAATAAATAAGTCTAGTTTATCACACCTTGAGTTGATTATTCTGTGTCCTACACTCTGGCATCAGCAAGAAGAGATCTTGACCTTCCCCTTTGTGACAGCCTTGAGGTACTGATAGAGGGATACCATGTCCCCTCTCAGTCTTGTCTTCTCAAGGCTGAGCATGCCCAGTTCTCTCAGTTTCTCCTCATCGGGCAGTGTTTCCAAACCCTAGATCCCTTTTGTTGCCCTCCTTTGGACCCTTTCTAATTTTTCTGTGTCTTCCTTAAATCTTGGTGCCCAGAACTGGACACAGTCAGTATTCCAGGTGAGGTCTGACTAGTGAGGAGTATAGAGGAACTACTACTTCTCATAATTTGGAAGTAATACTTCCGTAAATGAATCCCAAAATATATAAATAAATGAAGATTTAGCTTGAAGAGTCTTTAATCATGTGCTCACTGTTGCTTCCTCATGGTTGTTCACTGTGATATAGAAAATGTTGTCATCTTTCAGTTTCCTTCCTATATTTTCCAGACACTTTCATGAGTGCTTTCATGGTAGAAAAAGGAGCCTTGACATGTTGGATTTAGTCAACTGATTCACAGGTTTTTCCAACCCAAAAGTATAAACATGAGGTCCCATATAATAGATTTAATCCAGCCTGTAGCTGCATACATATGGGCTGCTTTTGCACATGCTCCTACGGTTTCTAAGATTTTTTTTAAATTGGAAATGAAACAAACACAAGCACATGGTCACCATTTGCAAATACTTTGGTGTGCACATTATTTTTGTTATTATATTTGCATTTAGGATTTTGGATTGAGCATGCTCACATATTTTTAAAACAGAACAAAATTCTCTTTGATCCCTAGCCAGATTTAAGGGTAACCAGCAGCATTGTGCCTAGAAATAACCAACCAACCAGCCAGTGCAATTTGATTCTGCAAACTGAATTTTCATAATCAGTGCAATTTGATTCTGTCTGGCCATAATGTTCTGATCTCCAGATATTTTACTAGCTGACGTTTCTAGGACATTTTTGGGTGCAGCCCCATTCTATGCTTTGCAGCAATCCAGTCAGATCTGTTCTAATGTTCTTTGTAATTCATTTTCATGTAGGAGAAGGCTATCAATGGCTACTGCTCCTGATGGCTGCATGTTACTTCTGGATTAGAGACAGTACGCCTATGAACACCAGTTGCTGTGGCACATGGACAGGGTGGAACTATTGCACTCCAGGCCTGCTTGTAGGTTTCTCAGGAGCAGCTGCTTGGTCACTGTGTGGATAGAATCCTGGACTCAATGAGCCTTTGGAATTCATCCTCTGTGCCTGTATGATACCACGTTAGAGCCAGGTTGGCAGGTGGGGCCTGCTTCAATGAATGTTCATGCTAACATCTCGCCAGAGGCACATCAGGAAAAAGACTGGTTAGAAACCTTTCTCTGGAGTGCTAGGAAGATGATGCTTATGATGCAGTATTCAGTTACGTGGGTCTCCAAATACAATTTGAAGTGGTCTTCACAAGAAAAGCTCTGCTAAAAATGCAGTGTGGAATATGCCCAGAATCTTCTGTTCTAAATTCCCCCAACCCCTCTGCAATTTTTCTGAAGGCTGCTCTGAGGGCTGTCACTCTCATGCTCCTGCCTTGCAGTCGATCTTTTCCTCTCACTAATCTCCTCTTCTTCCTCCTCTTTGATGGCATCAGACAGGAAGGTCAGTCTGTATCTGACTGCTGTGGCACCTGCAGAATTGAAAGGAGGGTTTTTCTCTTCTCCCCTTCCACAAGAGCCAGATCATTTGTTTTTCTTGAGATGAGAGAAAGGAATTCAGGAGCTAAGCATTAATTAGTCATTATATTAGTCGTTATATTCCTATTAGTATCATTATCCTTCCGTCACTGGGGTTCATATTCTGTGCCAAGGAATATTACTGATTGTCACTGTACTCCAAAATAAAGAGTGGAATTGGGTTGGGTAAATAACTAACTGAAGTTCTGCAATGGTGAAAGGATGAGTCTGACCCTGGCCCCAGGCTGAATCTGTGTCAGGTGACTTCAGCCATCCTCTGTACCCATCTTTCAGTGCACATTTGGAAAGTAAGCACTCAGATGGGCACTTCAGTATTTGAATAGTGCATCTCCCCTATTTGAAGAAACACAAAACAGGTCACAAATGGAAGTTGTACCTAGATGAATTTAGCTTCCAAGTAAATTCAGCAAGTTCAAATATCATCCCTTCTTCTAGTAAAAATACTTTTAATGAATACTGTGAAGGGTCGGTGGGACTCAACATCTCCTATTTGGTAGCCAGCCAAGGGGTGCCCACCATGGGGAGCAAAGAGCCAATGAAACCAGCATCTGGGGCATCAAGACCATTGGCAATGGGGTGTTGGGTGGGGAAGGCATGTGTGAAGCCCAGCACTGAGCAGCCAGGTGTGCAGGTGCTTCCCCCAGGGAGGGAACCCCTGGAGAAGAGGATGGACACAGTGTGGCTCCACAGGGATAAAGAGGAGAGAGAGTAAAAGGATGAGGAGGTGAACATGGTGTGGAGAGGGAGAGGAAAGTGGCAGCAGGAAGACAAGGTGGAAGGAGAACGGGATTCAGGGAGCAGGAAAGGAGCTTAACCCCTGCAGAGGCAGGGGTCCAAGGGTGGACAAAGCTTACCTTTCCCCCTGGGAAAAGAGGTGTGCCTGCTTGGGGAAGGAACAGCCTGTTGAGAGTTGGCAAAGGACAGAGAAATTGTATGCACACAGGAAACAGCCAGCAGAGAAGGGAGTTGCCAGTGTGAAAGCAACCTCCTAGGGGCTGCAGGCTCTGGAGAAGCTGACTGCAGCCCCTAGGAGCATTGGCAGGCAGTGGGGAAGATGCAGCTCCCTGCTCTAGCGGGGACAGTCAGGAGTGTGCCTGAAATTAAAGAGATGGCTTCCTTTTAAGCCAAGCCTCTGTAAGAGGTGGTCAGATGGCCCTGCTGTTTCTGCACTAAGCATTGTATTAAAGACACCGCACTGCTGACTAAGACTGTTCATGGTGATGGAAGCAATGGAGCATGGGGGTGGGGGTGATGTTCCCCTCCCCACCACACAATCACAAATACATAAATAAAGTCCTGTCAAATGAAATCTTGCCACCATTCTCTCTAGTTGTTATACGGCCTCCAATGAGGGCTAGGCTTGATCCAAACAAGTTCCTCTGCAAAGCAGGACAGTTTTATTTCTTAGTGTGGGGCTCTTGCATCAGTCATTGTGTAAAGCCAGCCCATGCTTATCTGGTTACTAACAACCTAAACTGAAACTATTGACTGATTTCATAAGCCCCAGGAAGGACACAGGAAAACTGTTGTTTGCTTATTAAAAGCTATAATGCTCAACTTTAGTTGAGCTATAGTGCTCAACTTTAGAAGATGAGTGTGTGATTTGACTACTACTGGGAGAAACCAGAAAGTGGAGGTTTCTCCAAGAGCTGTATGCTTTTATTTCCCCAATTTGAGAAAGGCTGGCATTATGATCCTGAATTTCTGACTGCATTTGATATTGTTGATAAGTGGATGGTAATGCCAGGTACTATGCTGTACGTTGTTGATTCTCAAATGGGTTCATGGTTCCAATCTGGTCACACTCTTGAGAATACTAAGTTCATAGTAAACCATTTCAGCTTGACAAGGGATTAGTATCTCCATTTTTGCAGGAGAGAGAAACAAAATATTGAATAGGAAAAAAGTGAAAAGAAAAAAAAAACATATGTGGGTGTTATGTGTGTCTTTCCTAGGAAAGCAAGAACAAGTGATTTTAATTTATGTGTACTGTCTTTCAGTTTGTGTGTGTGTTTCAGGAATCTTTACATAGCCTGTTCGTTTCCAGGCGTACTGGTCCATTCAGACGTACAATTCACATAACCAGCTATAGGATTGCTAAGGATCTCATGGTGTTTTGCCAAGTGCAGAGGATGAGACGTCATTCCCTCTCAAGCAGGTGGGTAAGACCTTTCATCAAACAATAGCAGAGAAGAGGATGCAGTGGAACAAACAGGGATGTGAAGATAGAAAGAGATTGGTAGCCTGAGTGGGGAAGAAATGCAGCCACAAGAAAATAGATTGCTGCTGCGTCTCCCTCTCCCAACCACCTCCGGTCATCTACTCATCATGCAATCCTTAGCTTAGCTTCTCACTTTTCACTCAGCTGGAAGATCTGCATTTCTACCTGTGCATTCTCCTACTGTGAGGGAAAGTGTACCGCCTCTCCTTGCTGGAAAATAGGCTAAGCTTTCTGCCTCTCATAGCTTTTCCTTCTGTCCATAGATTATTCAAATAATATTAGGATGTCTGATGAGTTCCATTAAAATGAGTCAAAGACCACTGCAACACATCCTTGTCAGTCAGTCAATGCTGTTGCATGCCAGGAATATGAATGGCAGAAGAATATATCTCTCAGAAGTTCAATCAAACATAGTTAAATATCTGAAGAGGCCCATTTTAAAGTAGAGGAAATCCTTGAAAATAATTACAACATAAAGAAGTGATTGAATGTATCAAAAATTTATTTTTCTTGACCAGTAAAACTACTGAATTTCATCTGAAGTAGGGATTTTGGAAGAATTACAAAGTTTTAACTAACTGGTTATCTTATTAGAGAAGTATTGTTTTCAAAGCATGTAATAGCCATGCAAGACTTTCCCACACTCCTAAACACCAGAAATTTGGAACTTGTTCTTTGCAAAATTGGATGCAAAATTATTTCATTTGTGTCTCCTGGACTAATGTACAAATAAAAATCTAATTGCCCTTCAGATATTGTTTTCACTTTTCAGAATATATATATTCATTTATTTATCCATATCTATACATTTTAGAATACATCTGCTTAGCTATATCCAATTTGAGAAACTGTGTTCTCAATTGAGAGAATATATTATATATTTGAAGAAAGTTACATAATTATAATGTTTATCATTTTACAGAAACAGGATGGAACTGTCTTGTGAACTATACACAATAATTTTATATGGACTGATCTGTATGTCCCTAGCAACAGCCAAAAATTCTCTTCCCACATTCTCTTCCTACATATGAAAGGTCAAAAATTAAGTATATCTTAATTCCAGAGTAGTAACAGCCATCATGGAGCCAGGCTGTTTAGACTGCCAGATGAACAGTTGTAAATATTATTGTCTTCAAATGCAGGTGGCCAGCACTTATGTCAGCCTTGTCACTTTCCCAGTACACTTCGCATGGCATGCTTGTGTTTTGTGTATTCCATAACTCAAATAGGAATTAATTGGCTTTAGCAGGAAGGTTGTATTTTAAAAATAGATTAATTACATGTAGTATGTTCAGCCGGTATATAAGAGCAAGCAACTAGAGCGGGGTGCTCCCAGGACCTACCAGCTAGGGGCCTGGGGTGGGGAAAGGAACTTGGGTTTTCAGTTAGGGATGTTGGCATAAGTTGTGGCTCAGGGATGGTTGCAGCCTTGGCTGTCTTTGGCCTTATATCAACCATTGCAGAACAGTGACTAATAAAAACCTGGTTCCTGTGGCAAGGAAAAAGGGAAAACATATATTTCTCCTCCACCCTCCTTTGCACCTGTAATTCCGCCATGACAGTGCCAAGCAGGTGAACAGACAGCAATCTGCCTGTTTGATGCCACTGAAAAGGAGAAGGAAGAAGAGATGAAAAAGGAGAAAAGAAGAGTCTCCAAGAAGGCAGAGAGAAATGGTATAACAGCCTTTACAACAAACATTAGAGGGACTATGGATGAACATTTGGAAGGAAAAATTCCACATTCTGTAATAATTGCATGTTCTAAACCAAGCCTGGAGGAATTTGCCAATCAAATGGTGGTGGTGGAGATGATGATGAAGAGGAGAATGAAGATAATGAGGATGATGATTGAACACCTACAATATGGCAAAGCTACATGTTAACTACAAATGTGCAGTCCAAAGAACAATTTAACTGTTTGCTTACAAACAAAATAAGAACTAATTGCAATATTCTTTTTATTAAAGGATGCAAATTCAGTAGGATTTATTTAGTGTGCCTATGTTGGACATTTAATTATGCAGTCTATTTAAGGAGCAGGATGAACAACAGTTTAATTGTAGTATGGCTTAATTCTTGCCTTGGTGCTCCTTCAGTTTTTAGCAAGGTAAGAAGCATTTTACAACATTTATTAGTTAACTCCAGTTAAAGGTAGACACAATATTAAATACTGCCACTCTGGAAACAAGTCATAGGTGGATACTATACTATTTATCATTCATTTTATTGGGGTTTGTTTTTTTTAATTTATATCCTGCCTTTTTCCTACAAAGGGCTCAAAGTAGCTTACATCATTCTCCTCCTCCATCTTATCCCCACAACAACAATCCTGTGAGGTAGGTTGGGCTAAGAGTCTGTGACTGGCCCAAAGTCACCCAGCTGGCTCCATAGCAGAACAGGGACTCGAACCCGGATCACCTGAGTCCCAATCCCATGCTCTTAACCATTGCACCACACTGGCTCTCATTTTGATTTTGTACCTCACCTGGAAATTATATTACTTAAACAGTGGGTGAGGATGCTGATCTTGATTTCTATACCACCCCATTGCTGAAACTGTCCGGGTATTGTGAAATTATGTGGCTATTTATTTATTTATTTATTTATTCATGAAATTTGTATGCCATCGAATTACCAGCATCTCTGGACGGCTAACAGAATAAATAAATTGATGACCCACTCTGGCTGCAAATGCGATATTAAAATTCAATATTAAAACATATTAAAATATTGATTAAATAAAAAGGTCTTAACCTGACTCCGAAAAACATACAATCATGGTGCCAGGCGGACCTCTCTGGGGAGTGTATTCCACAGTTGGGGTGCCACCGCAGAGAAGGCCCTCCTCCGGGTACTCTGTCTCCTAACGTCTTTCACAGAGGGTTCCCAGAGAGGACTTCTGTTGCCAATGTCAGGGGGCAGGAGGGAAAATAGGGGAAAAGGCATTCCTTAAGGTATCCTGGTCCCCAGCCATTTAGGGCTTTATAGGTAATAACCAGCACCTTGAATTGAGCCTGGACTTCAATGGGAAGCCAATGGAGCTGATAGAGGGGTTCTATGAGAATAACGCCCAGTCCCCAACAGCATCCTGGCAGTTCTATTTTGAACTATCTGAAGTATCCTTGAAACCTTGGATAACCTTGAAAATATTAAGAAATTCCCTGACGTGTAAGCAATATGAGAATAACTCCATGTTCACCTTTTCTTCAATCCAGTTGAATTTTTTGTTTCGTTCTCAGCTAGAATTTTCAAGGTTGTCACGAATTCTGAGTGTTGTCCTCTGGTAGCCAGTCACTAGGCAAAATCCTTTCCCTTCAGGCTAAGCACACCAGTGAAGTGTTCCCTCCCTTTCCCAGCGGACTTGGAAATCTGGCAGGGCCAGTAATGGGAGACAAACATTTACAAGAGCATTTGGCAGTACCCTGCATTTACTTTGACTGGCCATGAGTCAAGAAAGCCCTGTTGGTAATTTCAAGGAAGACTTTCTACCACAGGCTTTGTAATTTTACATCAGTCATATTTCCAGCAATTTTTCTGGAACAGACTTTAAAGAGCCTGCAATGTCCTAGATGTCCTCTGGATTCCTGTAATTAGTGTTACATTGTAACACCATATTATAAATTACAATGTAATTAGTGTTACCTTGGCATTCTCCAATTTTTTACTGGATACTGTGATCTTAAGGATATATTAAACTGTTTGTTAGAAAAGCAGCCATTCTACATTTGAAATTGTGAACAATTTCTGTAAGATCCAAGCAATCAAAATAACAATAAAACACTTATACACAAAGGAATGCCATGGGAAAAAAGGCATCAGATAAAAGTAGCAAACTTTATAAGGAAATTAGATAAAAATAAATGAACAAAAGAAAGAGGGCAGAATTTGTTGGCAATCTTTAAAAAGGTAGTAACAAAAATAGTTCCTGGCACTGATGGTTCCAAGCTTTATTGTACCCACAGTGAAGATTTTATCTCCTGGCATCAGCTTGTAAGGTATAGGGAGAAGAATAGATTCTTCCGTGTCCTGCACTCTGGTATCAGTGAGAAGAGATCTTGACCTTCCTCTTTGTGACAGCCTTTCAGGTACTTATAGAGGGATACCATGTCGCCACTCTGTCTTCTCTTCTCAAGGCTGAGCATGCCCAGTTCTCTCAGTCCCATGTAATAGGCCAGTGTTTCTAAACCCTGGATTGCTTTTGTTGCCCTCCTCTGGACCTGTTCTAATTTTCCTGTGTCTTTTGTAACTCTTATTGCCCAGAACTGGACACAGTAGTATTCCAGGAGATGTCCGACTAGTAAGGAGTATAGAGAAACTACTACTACTTGTGATTTGGAAGTACGATACTTCTGTTAATGCATCCCAAAATAGCATTTGCCCTTTTTGGTGGCTGCATAGCAGTGTTGGGTCATATTTAGCCTGCTGTCCACAATTACTCTGAGATCTTTTTCTTTTTCAGTGCTGTTGAGGCACATATTCCCCATCTTGTATTGATGTGTTTGGTTTCCTTTTCCTAGGTGAAGATCTTGACAGGTATTGACACACTTCTTTTGACAGGTGTGGTAACCTCTAAATTCATTTAAGTCTCACAGAGCGGCTTTGACATTCTACTCATGAAATGGGCACTGGGACATATCACTGAGACAGTATTACTGTTCAGTACTGTGGGAATAATGTTTGTGCAATTTGTTGTGCAAAATGTTTGCTTTTGGCTTTGGCCTCTTGGCAGAGCAGCAGAGCAGCAGAGGCACAGGCTGGGAGAGAGGGCTGAGTGGCCAGGGGACGGGCGAAGGTGAGGTAGGAGCTGGGCAGGGGAGCAGAGGGCCAGGAGCAGCAAGGAGGAAGGGGGCGGGGCCAGAGAGGCTAGAGCAGCCAGGAGGGAGCAGAGAGGCGGGGCCACTGGCCTGAGGGGCTAAGGCCGTGCTCAGCCATTGGTGGTGCCAACGGCACCACGTTAAGTGCGACGCGGCAAGGGCGTCATCCCTTGTCTGCGTCCCTTAGCTGTGGTCCGGGCTGTCCAGAGACTCCCTTCTCTGAGACACAGAGGTTTGTTTGTTTGATTGTTTGTTAGTTTTGTTTGTGCTGTGCTGTGCTTTGCTTTGATTTTCTTCCAATTTAAATTTAAGTTTACTTTACCTTGTGTGTGTGTGCAAGTGGGATTTTGTCTGGGAGAACTGGGCGAGTGAGAGGAACTACAGGACTAACAAGGCAGGGGACCAAGGTAAGGTCTCAGAAGGGATACCGATGGCAGACCAGGAGATGGCCTTGGCGGGAGTCACGGGTGTTGCTGTCCGCTGCGAGAGCTGAGACATGTTCGCCCTTCTCCCCCAGGAGAGGCAGGGACTTGGCATAGCTCAATAGCTTCATTGAGCTACACAAGCCCCTTTGCCACAAGAAGGCAGTGATCCATGAAGGGGTGCATAATAGTAACATATACTAATATACATGATCAGGTTCATACCTGAACTTTGTTAAGTGCTTCTGATACTGTTAAGAACTGTTACCAAGTGTTAAGAAATTCTTTTCATGCTTTTAGGTCTTAGCACCCTTTTATTTTTCTAGGTGCTTTATGTTTACAGTTTTATGTACTGTGGTATTCTCTTTATTGTTTGCTCATGGTTTAATCTTGGCTTCTCTATGTTCCTTCTCTGTTCATGGTTGCATTGTTTACATTTTATGTTTTTAAACTATTGTGCACCAGCCAATGTACTTTCAATATTGTTTTAATATAGGCCTTAATATTTTAAGCAAGCTAGCACTGGTTTGGGGATTAGTTTCAGCCCAAAGGAAAAAGGGATGTTTGAGGAGGTCTTTCTTTTCGGATTCTTATGCAAACCAACCTGAGAAATAAACAACTCTTATATGGATTTGTTTTCCTAGTGAAAAACAGTATGGAACTTTGGTGTTGTTTAATACTTGGAGATCAGGCACAGGGCTCAACAACAGCCTACTTCTCTTATCTCTATTTATGGGGTTCTCCAAAAGGACCCACATCCTTTCCTTCCAACAACCAATGTTTTGGTGGTTTCTGTGTTTTCTGTGTTTTTATTTCCTATAGTGATAGGTTGAAATGTTACTTCTAAGGCTTAGATACTACATGTAAGAGCTTTCAGCTCCAATGCACTCTCAAGTTTTTCTGCAAAGAAACTTTGCTCTTGGAAACCATTTTTGAACCCCTCTTTCAATACTTTATCAAGCAAAGAAGAGCACAATACAGTAATAATTAGTCTTTTTACTTTGATTTGTGTTAACTCCACTTTTTACATTTAAAAATCATCTTTAGCATCAACTTCATCTATGGAGTACCCTGAGAACAGTGCCTGAGACCTTTTCAAGCAGTCAGACAACTACAGAAAAGAAAGCTGATGGAACTTGCTCATATTTCTTCTCATCTCTGAGGAATCAAATCCATCTCATATTAGAGGAAGTCAGCATGTTATGGGTGCTGATGACTTGCTTGAGTTAATTAATCTACTGCTTGGATATTAAAGCAAATCTTTATAAGTAAACATAGTTCAGCCTTGAAGGAAGAATCTCTTAAAATAAAATGCAGATCAATATAAAGGCAATTTTGCTTATTTTAGTTAATCAATGGCCTGAAAGCAAAACTAAAGTGAAATCTCCTGATGGGAGAGAAATGGCCCAAATGGTGGGTGGAACTCTTGTGGTAGAAAATCCATCTAAATATATAATAGTTCAATATAAAATGAGAAGTAACCTTAATTCCAGAATGATAACATAAGAAAGAGTTGATCCTCTGACTGCAGGTAGAAAAATATGGCCCTGTGGAGTGAGAACATTGTGAAGTGGAAATCTAAGCTCCATAATTTATCAAACACTGAACAGTTTTGCATTATGCAAGGACTGGTAAAAGATTAACACCTCTGACTTTAAAAAATGTGTTTTGTGTTTTTGTTTTAAAATTCAGCAGAAGAATCTAATCCCTAATTCTAGGTCCCGGGGTATATGCTATTCATACACTGCACCAGTTTTGTGGCTAGTTTTTGTGTCTTTCATATGCATAACATCATTGTAAGTTCCCTGATGGATTAAACCAAAGGTTTCAGTCTTCCCCTACCTGGTACTTTCTAGCCATGTTTTCTAGTCATGCTACCTGGTACTCTTTTGGACTACAACTCATTGTCCATGCCTGATGAGAGCTGAAGTCCAAAATATTTAAAGCTGAAGAGCTGAAGTCCAAAAATATTTGAGGGCTGAAGTCCAAAATATTTGAAGGACACCAGGTTTGAAAACGTATGTCTATCCAGTTCTGTTTTCCTCACTTAGCTTGTAATTTGTTGATGCTACTAAAAAAGGTAGTTTTTAGGCAAGTTTCTAGTTGTTCCTTCCTAGAGAAACATGGCAGTTAAACTGGTTAATCCATGAATGAAAGGTATGCAGCATTATAACCCAGGCACAGCCTTTCCCTTGTTGCTGCACCACAGGAAATCCTTTGCAAAGCCATGGGAATCTGCAGGTTCCATGAAACCATTATAGCACACAGCAATGGAAAAAACCATAATCCCTGTGTATCTAATCCACACATTTTTCTAATCCAGGAGTGAGAAACTTTAGTTCCTCAGGCTAGCTCTTGCTTTCCAGGCTCTCTGGGTGGCCACTTGCCCTGTCCCCACCCCTTTCCTCTAATCACTAATATTGTTGTGGCTTTGGTGCAGATGTGGTTCCCAAGAACTTCACTGAATTTGATTCCATTCCTCAGGCTACAAGAAAATCTCTGTCATTGGCCCAATCCAACTGAAGGGTTATCCTGGCACCTGATGACAGAGAAATCCATAAACAGAGCAAGTCTTTTTCATATTTTACTTGTAGCTCAATCCATAGCCATTTAATCTGAATGGAAAAGTCCAAGTTCTGGAATTATTTATTTATTTAGAATATTTGTATGCTGTTCTTTGCAAAAGCCTCAGGTCAAGGCAAAACCGAAAAACATATAATGATGGCACCAGGCAGACCTCTCTGGGGAGCGCATTCCATATTATATTTCTATACCAGAAATAATTGTATGTATGTCTAAGCTATCATCTAGCAAATTTAGGACAACTACATTTCCCATGCACCCTAAGCTTTGCTGCAGTTTGCAAGTGTCCTCACAGGGTAAAGCAGATGAGGTAAGACTGCATTATATGAAGGTGGATGTCAGGATATGGCACTGGACAATGATTGGGGTGACAGAGGTAGTTTTAGATGAATTGCCAGTGTCCAATCAGAGCTTTCATTTCCTAATTCCAGTCTTATGACCCCTACCCCCATTCCTGTTCCACGAGGGAAGGTTTGCTTGCTTGCTTGCTTGTTCTCCCATGTTCATCTATTGCATCAGTTGCAGCCACAGGACTGTGCCAGTGTGTCCATAAAAATCATTACTAATGTGGGGTTCTGGTTGGAAGCCATATAAAGCAACTGCCAAGTAAAATGAGACAGTAATTTCATTTGTAAGACTGTTTGTTATCTGTTAGTTTTGATAATGAAAAATGAACTACTTTCAGCTTACTAAATAACTTGAATAGATTCTTCCAAAGTAAACTTTTCCTCTGTCTCCTGCCTGTTCCATGTATGCACACACCTTTGTTCTGTTCTGCTCCAGAGGTAGATGTGAAGGAGGCTCATCCCCTCAGCTCTGCTACAGGATGAGCCTTAGTGAGTCCCTTCATACCCTAAACTGCTTCAGTTTCAGTTCATCAGTACAAGAGGTATTTTCTAGAGGAAGTATTGTTATGTACTTGTGATTCCAAACTTGTAATCATTTCTGGGTGCTTTATATTATGACATCATCTGGCCAGGCAACTTCTCTGCTTTCAAAGAATCTCTGCAGGCATGTTTTGGTCAAGGCAAAATCACTGTATTGAGAATGGCAAAATGAAACTTCGGTGCCAAGCAACCTCACACTTGACCAATCACCCTTTTAAAATTTAAAAAATCAAGTTTAATATTTATATATTTCTGACCAGGAAAAAGATGTGGTGACACCATCGGCAGCCTGCTGTGATGACTTCATCCAGCACTTTAAGGAAAAAATTGCTTAGATTCGCCACGATCTGGACTCCACAGAGGCTATGACTCCAGTACGGGAAGTTCTCCAGTACGGGAAGCCATGGAGTTCCGCAGGGGTCTATTCTGTCCCCCTTGCTCTTCAACATCTACATGAAACTGCTGGAAGAGGTCATCAGGAGGTGTGGGCTGCAGAATCATCAGTACGCTGATGATACCCAGCTCTGACTCTCTTTTTCAACCAATCCAGGTAAGGCAGTGGCTGTACTGAACCGGTGCCTGGCCGAGGTAATGGGCAGGATGAGGGCCAATAAACTGAAGCTCAATCCAGACAAGACAGAGGTCCTGTTGGTGGGTGGTTTGGGCTCCGTGGTAGGTGACATGGGCCGTGCCCTGGACGGGGTTGCACTCCCTCTAAAGGACAGGGTCCACAGCTTGGGAGTGCTCCTTGACCCGGAGCTGACTTTGGAAGCTCAAGTGTCGGCGGTGGTGAGGAGCGCCTTCCATCACCTTCGGCTGATCCATCAGCTGCGTCCCTACCTGGAGGACAACTGCCTAGAGACAGTGAAGCATCCATTGGTTACTTCCCGGTTGGATTTCTGTAACACGCTCTACCTGGGGCTACCCTTGAAGACAGTCCAGATACTTCAGATGGTGCAAAATAGAGCAGCCAGGTTGCTGATGAGCACTGGGCGTTATTTTCATATAACCCCAGTCCTCTACCAGCTTCACTGGTTTCCCATTGAAGTCCAGGCTCAATTCAAGGTGTTGGTAATTACTTATAAAGCCCTTAACGGCTTGGGACCTGGATACCTGGTGCCATCGCTATTTGTTTTTTGGTGCCAGGCTAAGACCTTTTTATTTAAAACTTATTTTAATTGTTAATTTATGGTATTTATAAGATTTTAAAATTTTTAAGCTGAGATGTCACCAGGGTTTTTAATGTTAATTGTATAATTGTTATATTTATATGTTTTATTTATGTTGTGAGCTGCCCCGAGGCTTTGTTGTGATGGGGGCGGCGTAGAAGTGTTTTAAATAAATAAATAAATAAATAAACACCTGAAGGAATGCCTGCAGTCATATTTGCCCTCCCTCCCCCTGAGATCGGCAGCAGGGGCTCTCCTCCAGGAGCCTTCCGTAAGAGATATCAGGAAGCAAAGTACCCAGAGGAGGGCTTTCTCTGTGGTGGTGCCCCATCTGTGGAATGCGCTCCCAGAGAGGTCTGCCTGGTGCCATCGTTATTTGTTTTTCGGCACCAGGCGAAGACCTTTTTATTCAAACAGTATTTTAAAAATCTTTAATATTTATTGTTTTAATTGTGCAGCCAGTGTGTTTCCAAGTTTTAATTGTAATTGTAATTGTATTGTTTTATTTATTTGTTGATGTGAGCCATCCCAAGGCTATGTAGTAATGGGGACGGCATATAAAAACTTTAAATAAATAAATAAATAATAAGCCCACATCAGGAAACTTTAGCCACATCTGGTGGAAAACCTGCCCTCCTCTCACATTTTTGTAAAGAGCCAGTGCTGGGTTGAGACTTAAAGGCTTCTCTTATCTGGCTTCTCTTGGAGCCAGTCACCGACTCTGAGACTCATAGGAAAGAAAAGTAAGGAAGGAAGAGAAATCAAACCAAAAAATCCTGTGGGATATAATTATAATAATAAACAGTGCTTTTTTTGTAAGAAAAAAGGTGCTGGAACTCATGAAATTATTTACCGTATTTTTTGCTCTATAAGACGTGCCTGACCATAAGATGCATCTAGTTTTTAGAGGAGGAAAACAAGAAAAAAAATATTCTGAATCAAATAGGCACATAATCACAGGCACATTTCCCATCACTTCCCCATGGGCTGCACATCTGACAGACTTACTGCACACACATATTTGCTCTATAAGATGCACAGACATTTCCCCTTACTTTTGAGGGGGCGAAAGTGAGTTATAGAGCAAAAACTACGGTACCTTGCGCATGTGGTCAAGCACTGTACACACCCCCACACACATCAGTTGTGTAATGAAACATAACAGTCACCGCCCACAGTAAGCATTCAGAGCACAACCACACAACTAATCACAAGCTGAGCAGCGCCTCAAGCCAAGCAGTGCCATCACAACCAACGCGGACGAAGTACGCATGCATTGGATTCAACACACAAGTAGCCTGCATGCACCGTTTTGCTGCTGACCTGCTACACTCAACAGGGTGATTCAAATCCACGTGGACCAAACATCAAATTTTCAAAAGTTATTTTTAAAACTTGGAATATCTGTCGAAAAAAGGTTCCAGAACTCTGTTCCAGTGCGTTCTATGACAAAAAAAGCACTGATAATAAATAACAAATAAAACTCCCTTCATGATATTCTGGCCAACTGTAGCTGACAGCAAAGGTGGGTGGGCCCAACTGGTGAGAGCAAGTGAACTGGCAATAATGATAGAAGCAAGAATTTAAGGAGAGGAGAAACCTGCAGATATCTTCCACAAAGGCCTCCCAAAATCTTCTGGTAGTTTAAACTAGAAATGGTGTGTGTGTGTGTGTGTGTGTGTGCACGAACAAACGAACGCATGATGGATTTTTATTTTCCCTTAAGCACATTGTAGAGACATTAATAGACAAAACCCAGTTTGTATATCTCAAACAGCTTCAAGCAAAAACATTAAAAACTCTTCTACTGCTTGCATTCGGCCGCTGTGTCCTGTTCTTTGCCCCCAAGCATTTCCTGATGGATAGCAGGGGTGCCTGTGAACTAGCTGTCTTCAGTGGGAGCCAACCATTTGTGTTCTTGCTCCAAAGATCTGCACTACATCAGTCCCCCTTTGCCTTTGGCACCTCATGTGTACCTTTTCACAGATGTATAAGATGTACTGTGTAATTGCTCTTCCTATTGCATTAGTCCCAAAACATCAGGAAATGTACTCCAGTTAATTTGTGTTTCTAAAGCTGCTTTGTACTAAAACTCAAAGCAGAGATTCCATTCCCTTCGGAAAGAGAATATGCATTTACAGAGTGGCACAATATACAAGATGTTGTCCTAAATCCAGATGAATATACAGCAATTTCCCTAGCAATAACAACATATTGTAAGCACACTAGGCATCAAACATGTTGTGATGAGCGTTTTTGTTGTGTTAAGTTTTCTTTTTAATAGCTAATAACCATTAAGAGCCAATGATCAACCTTGTCATTGTTGAGAAAGTCCAAAAGTAATCTTCTTAGAGAAAGACTACTTGTATGTGTCTTCTTGTTGATTAAAAAATCAGACAGCAGCTTCTCATCCCGAGAGAGGATTAGATCTTTCAGCCAGGCTCCCTGGGCAAACTGGCAGTGCTGTGGTTCCATTATTCATCTGTTTCTTTCAAAGACTGGAGCTCACCATCCAGGAAAGGCGGCTGCTGCAAGGTTGCAACATCAATCCTCTCTGGAATGCTTGTGCGTGGCTCTTGTTATTAGCTCCAGCAGCTCGCTGCATTCCTCACCTTCCCTGCTATGGCATTGAAACAATGCATCTGGCCAGCTCATGGGCAGCTCTGAATAGATTCGTCTGACCTGATGAAAGCATCTCCCCCTGCATGTTAAAACCCACACCTGTGATCTGTTGTGTTTCATGTCACCCTACAGTTTGCCTTGTCATTACTTGTCACTCATCCATATTGCTGTAACCTTGTGTAATATCCTCTCTGCAGTTAACTTGTTTTGTGTATGCCTGCATTGTTACTGGTGATGCACTCATTCATCCCTCAGCATCAGTCCTGCTGCTGTGTATGTGACCCACAACTTATGAAGCATTCTGTATATGCTCAGGGAGTGGGCCTACTGACTACCCTTCAGCACTGTTGTACTTTTACCTCTGCCAGAGGGACTCCTGGGTAGCCTTGTCAATAAACTGCTGAGGGTCAAATGTGGCATCTTCTGAGTGGATCCAAGCGTATATTCTCGCATTCTGCTAATTCTCCTGACATCATCAAGCTTCCTTGTTACGAGTTCGAGCTACCATGTTTGGAAATGAGGGTCTATTTCTTGGGGTGCATCTTACATACTGATCTGGCAATGATTTGGGTGTGTGCTTTCTCCAGCAAAGTATTGACATGGCAAATTGTTCACACATGGTAACAATTCCAAAGGTAATATTATAACGGTGCATTGTACTTAAGTAGTGGATAGAAGGGGACTTTAGGTATGATGCAGCCAAACAATATTCATTTCAGTTTTAAGAGACTTCAGCATGTGCCTAACCTTAAATGTGCTTTCTCTTAATTCCCATGGACTTTAAAGGGACTCACACTTATCAGATTGCAGCCAAATTCTCTCTTAGAAGCAGGGGAGTTAAATATGCTTTATTTTGCCTGGGTTTGTTTTCACGTATTCAGTTCCTTTAGAATCCTGACTCTCCATGGTTCAAGGGAGCTTACACATTAAAAATCATTACCGCAGTGACTCCACAGTACTACTCCATAGTACCACAGCACCATGGAATTACCATAGTAAGTCAATACAACATTGAAAAAACCCAAGCAAATGCATATTCAATTTAAATTCACAGCCACATATTTGAAGTATTTCATTCTTCTAGTTGTTGTATAATAGATGGGAATATATGATTATTTTATTCTGTCTGCATTATACTGAAACATATTTATACTTTGGATTTTACAATTCTTGGATTTTTGTTAAACACTTCTCAGCTCAAAAAAAAAGAAAAAAGAAAAAAAGGGAAAGCAGAGGCACAGGTGCATTTAAATGAACATTTAGGATTAAAATTCTAACAAAAATGTACATCACATATCACAACTGAGATCATCTTGCCCATTTGCCAGTTAAAATCTGGAACTAGCACTGACTATGCCTGAGACATGTCCTTGTACCTGCAAGAGCAGAATCAGAAGTTCCTGTGATGGTGTCCCATAGTAATTATGGTAGGCATGTCGTGAGTGGAGCTGGCTGGAGCGGGGGGTTAGACTAGATGGCCCAAGAGACTCACTATGTTTCTATGTGTTTCCATTTTCTGCTGGCACACATGGCTTCTCTAAGTTATCACATTCCAATTCTTTTCCACATGTCCATGTTTTGTCCAGGTGTTGGATTTCCTGTTTTGCATTCTATCAAGTGAACTGTTCTGTTCATTTGATTTTTTCAGAGCAGCACACTAGGCTAGGGAAGACTAGTTGAGAAACAAATTTTCCTGATACGTTTGAAATGGTTCACTTTGTTCAACATGAAAACTAACTCTGAAAGCAAGGGTCATAGTCACAGAGAAACCCTGTTTAGCATCAGTGCCCTCTCTACCTCTGCTGTGTTGTGAGCCCTCTCACTACAACATTTACCTTGATTGATTGATTATTTTAATGGCATTTATACCTTCCTTTTTTCCTGCTCAAAGAAGCTGCCATAATCCCCAATGTCAAGTTCAGAGTCATCCAGTGAGCTCTATGACCTCTGGAGTCTAGAAGCCAGATCATCTGAGTCTCATTTCAACATACTAACCACATGAGTTTTGTTAGTGGCCTAAGCAGAGTGCCTACTTTTTATTTATTTAACAAATTTAAATAAATTTTGCATTCCTCCAAAACTAACTAACAAACCAAAAGGGCAGTTTTGCATTCAATGTGCACGCTCTGTATTTATATGCTTAGATGCAAACTTAGAAATAACTGCTATAGCTTAAACATGGATCCAATATCTCTTATAGTGATTGAAAGTCTAAGACCAAATGACCTATGCACCTTCTCAGTTTGCTCTCCAGGTGCTAACTCAATTGACAATACAGTGACATACCCTCCTTTTTAATGATTCTTTATGTTTAAAGCTGTATTGAGCAACCTTTCAAACAGGTCTGTGTAAGATGGACACTTCAGCACTGTAGCCTAAAGCCAAACTTATTCTCCAGTCTGAACTTTTCATGGCAGAAAACGAAGCAGCTCTGTCCGGAGTTCCTCTTTATCTTCACAGTTCAGCTTTCCCTGCCTTCAATTGCCTCCTCAGAATTAGCCAACTAAGAAAGCTCAGATTCATCCTTCCAGGGAACTGCCAGCATGCGTGATACAAGTCCCAAAATGCTACTAGGATCCATAAGAGGCAGACCCTGGCACAGAATTGCAGGCAGAGTATTTTGCTACTTAAAAAGAAAAGAAAATAAATCTTATGACCAGAAGCAATGTAACTTGCATGCTGCCCTAAGCCAATGAGTTGATTTTGGCAAGCAGAGTTTCTGCTGAAAGCCAGTGATGAGGGATATTTGTATAAGAAGGGCTACAACTGAGGACATTTTAAAACAGAATTGAGCCTTATGGATTTCATCCAATTAAGGGAAAAGGAGACTTGCTTATTAACTTTATGACACATTCATTGCCTTTTAAGTTTTGTTTTTACTGCATAGATGAGATTAAAATTTGAAATTAAAATGACCAATCAACAACTATAAACAAAAGCCCATGAGGAGTGTATGTAACACAACCATATGTAAAATGCACTTGCATATTGTTAAACAGCCTTAACATTTCAATGGAGAAATGTGCTTTCAAACGTTTAAGTTCCAAAATTACTTTCTCAGACTCTTGAAATGATTCCACATTTTCCTGTAGCAGTTGTCAATATTAACTGATTTATAGTTTCTACCTCTAAATAAGTATGCATTCATTTTTTTCCCAAAGCACATCACATGATGAGAGATCCCCAAATTTCAATTCATGAAAATGAATTGAGAGATTTTCTGTTTGGAAAGAACTGATGAATAATTTTATTTTACCAATTCGCAATTAACTTCAGTGACTCATTGCTGCAAGACATGAATAGTAATTTAGATTTTGTGTCAGAGGAGACATGCAGGTTTGTCTGTAGCTAAATGGGTCTTTTCTTTAAAGAAGCAGTATTCCTCCAAACTCCAGATTTTGGGAACATACAATGAAAAGCTTTCTTGAACACTTTTTGGAAACATCTGGCTAACAGTATCTGGAAATTTGTGATACAGTGAAGGGAAAGGGACAGTGCCACCCTGATTACTTTTTTTAAGGTATTAAATAAAATAAAACCAAATAAAAATGGTCAAAATGGGACAGAGTAAAAAATAAAGGCCACTATTTGCCTTTTCGGTTTTGCCTTTTATGATGAGGCAAAAATTTACCATAAAAGCAAGCAATATCAAGAAACGTAACTTCTTTATCACCAAAGAAGCATGGTCATTTCCGTGCAGGATCCACTCACTCTCTCAATTAAGATTTGTCATGGATTCCAGACTTGTCCAAAAAGTGGTGGCAACTGATTCTTGTTACCTACCTTGTTTGCAGAATACATGAAGGAGTTACCATGCATGATAGAACTAAGGTAATTTGAGTGGATATGCAAGTGTAGCTGAAAGCTGACCAGGATTCCCCACTCTAGTGTCCACCCGGACTGAACTCCCACCAGAACCTCCCTGGTCCCAGAATCCTGGATCAGACACTCCATTCAGTGTTGGGGAGAATAGCTTTATTGAAAGCATAAAATAAGGGTGGAAGGTACTAAAATGCAGCTAAAATGATTATAAAGCGGAGACGTGGAGCAGAATGGGAGGGGGGATTTGGAACACAGCAAGAACAGGTTTATAACCAAATGCTGCTAGTCGGAAATACACTAATTCTTTATGGTGTGGAACCTGATAATTGCCATGAATATAAAACTAGTTTAGGGTCACATGGTACTCTTTGGGATGTAATCTTTGATATTACTATGAAGATCTTAGTCCAATACTCAGTAGACACTGGGCATGTCCACCATCTATAAGAACAGAAATCTTTTTGGCAACACCCCCTCACCTCCAGTATAGAGGAGAGACAGATTTTGTCACATAGGATGTTTCACAGTATATATCTACCAATATTTTTCCAGTGTGTATTCTCTGATCTATTCAGATATTGAGAGTGAGTTTTTTTAAACTAAAGAGAAGAATTATCTTTTTTCTGAGATTTTTTTTCTAAGGGCTTTCTCCCACTGGATGCATGGTATAGCAAGATTCAACAAACATCAGATAATTTTGTTTGGCACATGGGATGACCTTCTTTCTTATTTTATTTATAAATGTTTATTTGCATAATATACAGAAAACATATAAAATAAATAATAACAGAAACAAATAAGGGTTAGGGTTAGGGATTATGTGTGAGTGCTTTGGAAATGAGCTTAGTAGCCCTATCGAGAGCATATGGATTAATACAAATGGAATGGAGAATGAAAGAAACCACCTGGTCTGTGAGAAGATGAGAATGAAACTTTTGAAGAGCAAATAGCTAGTGTTTCAAGGAGGCATTATGTCATTGTTAGGGGGGATTTCAATTTCCCTGATATCTGTTGAGATATTCTGCCAAACATGCCCCCTCTAACATGTCTTGCTGATAACTTTCTCCTACAGAAAATGGAGGGAGGAACAAAGAACAGCTATCCTTGACTTGATTGTAACCAACAGCAAAGACCAAGTAGACAAAGTGGCACTTACAGGAATTTTATGGGGGAAGGGACCATGCCATACTCAATTTTTTTTTAGTCTAAAAGAATCAAGAGCCAATGTAGTGAAACATGGACCTTGGACTTCCAGGAAGCCAATTTTAATGAACTCAGACCAATGATAAGTCACATACAAGTTTTCAACCAGGATATCATGTGGCAGTTTCTCAGAGGCTTTGCTGAAATCCAGGTAAACTACATCAACTGCATCCCCTCCATCTAACCACCTCAAAACCTTGTCATAGAATTCCACAAGGTTTGTCTGGCAGGACCTGTTTTTGCTGAAGACATGTAGCATGGCCACCAACCTCCTTTCCCTGTCTAGGGTTACTAGATCTATCCCTATTATGAGCCTTTCAATTGTCTTCCCAGAATGAACATAAGGCTAACCAGTCTGTAATTCCCCATGTCGCCTCTACTCCCTTTTTTGAAAATTGGGACCACTGATGTCACCCTCCAATCCTGGAGCTTTACCCATTCTCCATGAGGCTTCAAAAATGGAGGCCAACAGCACAAGATACCCCTGCCAGCTCCCAAAGTACTCTTGGCTGTAACCCATCATGGCCCAGTGCCTTTTTAACATCCAATGCCCTGAGGAGCTCCTTGACATATAGGGGAGTGAGTCTAATCTGTGCCCCTAAATCCTTGGTCTCACCCTCCCCCACACATACACACACACGTAGATCTAAGGACCAGGACATGGGCAGTGGCTGGGACAGGCAGAATGCCAGGTGCTGGTGTGAAGTTATGTCCTATAGCTTAGTAGGGCTAGAGGCTGATAGTGTGGTCAGCTGTCCAGGGTCAGGATCAAGATAGCAGGCAGTCCAATATTATACAGGTGACAGAGAAAGCATAGATCAGAAACAGTCCACTGCTCTGATGTCAGGGAAGCAGTCACATAAAGATGGTCCAGACAAGAGGGAGCTGGAGCAGGGCAGGAACAACTGGAGCAAACTAGAATACACAGGAGCAGGGCTGGAGCACAAGGAGTCACCAAAACAACTTCTGTTGCTGTGGCAAAGAACAGTACTGCCAGAAAGCCTTTTATGGTGCTCTTCAGGACTCCAGCTGCAATGCAGATTTGCTCTTCAGTTGCTCCCTGCAAGAGCCTGCAAGGATGTTCCTGGTTCTGCAGGCACTTGCAAGGTCACTCCGGCCCTGATCCTGACAGGAGATCTACCCCCTCCTGCTTTGGGGAGAACACAGAGGCAAAACAATTATTTATCATCTGTGCCTGTTCCCTCATGTCAGTCACCAAATCCCCTTCCTCCTTATTAAGTAGTCCCACTGCCTGTCTCCCCTTCCTCTTACTATTTCCAAATAAATAAATAAATATATTTTTCTAAGGGAAGATACTAGAACTCTACACACAGCTTCACACTCAAACTAGTATAATTTGCTGTGTTTTGTTATTATCATTCATTCAAAACACATACCTTTTCATCAGGTCATAGAAGAGCAACGGACTATGCTTGTTTAACTTATTAGCACCAGGATGGCAGTTAACGCCATTCATCTGCGGCTGTTATTTCTGTACAAGTAAAGCAGTCCTTTGAAGTATAATCTTCACAGCTTTACAGTGTAGTGGCCCTCTGCTATTCTTACAAGTCTAAATCACAGGCCAGCAGAAATGGTGTCCAAGAAAGAAAATGCCAAACCACCAGCCAGCCAGATGCAGCAAATCACCCACAAAATACTTCTGTGTGAATCTGCCCTTGACCCATAACTATGCTGTGGAATTAAACCACTTTCATTGCCTCCAGATTACTAGGGAGCTAGATTGTCAGTATTCTCTTTTATTCCAGGAATTTATTCTCACAATAATGGCAAAGACTAAGCCCTTCTTAATAGCTAATACAATGGCAAACCCTGGGCAAATATTATCTATCTCTTCTGTGCTGCTCCTTGTTTGTGTTTTTTAGCTGCGAGAATGATAACATAGTCTGTGGGAGACCCTGTTTGATGGGGTTCTCCTGAGTCATGGCCCAGTTTAAGTAGAAATGCTTCTTTGCTGGACTACAGTAAAGCTAACAATTTCATTTTAGCTGGCTTAAAATCTTAAAACCTGTGTATTAAACATTGCTGAATTGGATGCAACTTAGTCCTAGGTAACTCTGCCTTAGAGTGCAGTCATATTGACCATAATCACTTAGCTGTTTATCTGTGTACAGCTTCATTTTGATGTGTGTGTCTGTGATGGAGGGAGAGAGTACACCTACCTACAACACTTTCTCTCTCTCTCTTTCTCTCTCATACACACACAAGAGAGGGGGGTTACATGTCACAACAAGCAACTGTGTGTAGTTATCACAATTTACTTCCTTTCCTCTCCCTTGATGTGCCTGACAATCAGGCTCTTGGAGGCAACTCTCCTCACTCTTGCAATATCCTTACATCTCAGGTGGTATCTCAGGAGACAACACAGGGAAGAATGAGGCTCTCTTTGACAGCCATGACTGAGAGCCAGGTTCAGCTCAGCAAAGCCCTCAGGTGGTCCCTGTTGCACAGGCTGCCTGAAGTACTGCAGAGAGGTTCTCCGAAGAGACTGGAGGGGATGCTTGAATCATGTTCAGGGAAAAGTGGGATTCTTTGTGTCTGCCTTTCAGGAGCTTGTAGAGCTCTAACGTATCTCCCCCCAGTCTTCTTTTCTTGAGGCTGAACCTGCCCAGTTCTCTCCATCTTTCCTCACAGGGCTTGGCCTCCAATCCCTGAATCATCCTTGTTGCCCTCTTCTGTGTTCTTTATAGCTCTTCTGCATCTTTTTAAAACTTAGGTGCCCAGAACTAGACAGAGTGCTCCAGGTGAGGTCTGACCAGAATACAGGAATTAGTACTTCACATGTTTTGGAAGTGATGCTTATGTTAATGCAGCTTGAAATAGCATTTGACCTTTTCCAGCCACAGCATATTATTGAGTCATATTCCAGTTGTGATCTACAAGAACAATGAGATCATTCTCACTTGCAGTATTGCTGAGTTAAGTATTCCCAAACTTTTAATAATGCATTTTGTTTCTTTTTCCTAGGACTTGGTGCTTGTCCCTATTGCATTTCATTCTGTTGTTTTCAGTCCAGTGTTACAAGGTCACATTGAATCTTTTTTCAGTCTGCTAGGGTATTAGCTAGCCCACCCAGTTTTGTGTCATCTGCAAATATGATCATTGTTCCCTGCACATTCTAATCCAAATCAATAAAGACGTTTAAGAGCGCTGGGTCCAGGACTGAACCTGCCACACTCCACTTGCCACTTCTCCCCAGCGTGAGAATGTGCAATTGATGAGCACTCTTTAAGTCTGATTTTTCAGCCAGTTGTGGACTCACCATCTAGCCTGCTTTTTGCCAGTTTGATAATCAGGATGACACAAGGGCCATTGTCAAAAGTCAAGATAGATTATGGCCCCAGCGTTCCCACAGTCCATTTGGGAGGTTACCCAGTCAAAATGAAATTAGACTAGTCTGGCAGGATTTGTTCTTGAGAAAGCAATGCTGGCTTCTAGTAATTACTGCATTGTCTTCAAGGTGTTTGCAGACTGCTGATTTTATTATTTGTTTTACTGTTTTCCCAGGTATTGATGTCAGACTAACTGATCTATAGTTCCCAGGTCCATCTTTTTTTCGCTTTCTTGTAGGTAGGGACATTAGCCCTTTCCTCCTGGAGTCCAAAGAGGGTCAAGCACCTCTTTCCATCTCTGAGGTTATAGCACTTTCTCCAGATAGAAGCTGAGATTCTGAAGTCTACCATGGCTTTTTGAGGAGTATCCTTTAGACAGCAGGTCATGCATAACAACTGAAGTCCTCAGCTGAACTCCTGCCATAAAAGCAGAAAGCTGGGTTGAATTAAAAGCTCATAATAGAATTACTAAATTATCATTAAATAACATTCAAGAGTGGCAAACATAAACATCCTGACAGTTAAAACAAATATGGAACATATCCATTTAAAATCTCTATTGCCTAATATGATTCATATTCAACTTTGAAAATTCTGCCTTCTTACCTCACTCAAGAAAATGCAATCATTTATAAAAGGTTTTGTAAATTAGTGGATAAGAAGCCACACTAATGTATGAGTTCAAAAGAACAAAAAGAAGAGAGTCCATAAGTTCTCACATCTGAGGAGACAGAACATTAAACATCCACTTTTGTTGCCCTCATTTGTTCTGTTCAATGAATATGGATTAGCAATTAACCACAGCTTCACTTGAAGTTAAAATATATTACTGGAATGAATGCAATGTGGCTTATGTGATGAGAACATCTTATTGATCAGTTTGAAGGGGAGAGAGAGAGAGCGAGAGAAAGAGAGAGAATTACCTCAAAAGTCCTGCCAGCTTTCTGTGATGGGATTTGTGGCTTGCTTTACTGTTGTTGTACCCAGTTATGTCAGTTCTGACATTATAAATGGTATACCGTATTTTTTGCTCTATAAGACGCACCTGACCATAAGATGCAACTAGTTTTTAGAGGAGGAAAACAAGAAAAAAAAATATTCTGAATCAAATGGGCACATAATCACAGGCACATTCCCCATCACTTCCCCATGGGCTGCCCATCTGACAGACTTACTGCACACACGTATTCGCTCTATAAGACGCACAGACATTTCCCCTTACTTTTGAGGGGGAAAAAGTGAGTCTTATAGAGCAAAAAATACAGTAGTTTGGCTAGGAAGCAATTTGTACTGGAAAAAAATCAAATAATTTCCTCCACATGGACATCTCAGTTGTTACTCATCTAATGTTGGAATCCATACATCCTCCCATTTCTTTCCTACACCTATAAGCTGAAAAACACTTCCTCTAGGATATTCATAACTCTCATAAACTTTAATTTATGGAAAAAATATTTTCCATCCTCTACAGGCAATTCTGCATTCCCAGAAAAAGCTTTTCTAGAGTTAGGGAGTCTTTTTAGACAATGTAGATCAGGCATGAGGCAGTACTGAAGGTGCATATAGTTTAGGAAATGTTACTTTGGTGAACTTTTTAAGGTCAACTTTTCTTGGGATCCAAACCTGATTTTGAGGCAGTTTAAGAACAGGCCAACATAATTCAATAATTCCATGAATGATTCAGTGCTAGGCCCTCCCATTTCATACAAAAGCCAAGTGACTAGGCAGTTGAGGCTTTCTTCACCACTGACTAAGCAGCAGTGTTTTGTACTGCACCCAGAAATACATGACTGTCATACTGCATGCATGAGAGGCCACATAGTACAAACTTCTCTCCTTTGACATCTAGCTGACACTTTTTGCATCTGCTACCTGTCATTCCACTTGCCATAATGCTAGGGTCTGCCCTGTCCTACCACACACATTGCTCCAGAAAAGTTTGGGGTATAGGTACCTGCAGAAATGAGAAAGTTCAGGGAATAGTATTTCCATGAATGTTCTTAAGTTAATTTGTTATAGGATCCAATCAGTGATATATTTATTTTAAATCCCTCTCATTATACATAGAGTAATTGAATTCAAATTAAATTTTCAGTGAATACTGTGGGCTCTACATCTGCAGGTGCTTTACGTTCATGACAGTCTAATAGTTTTAGCTTGGGGTGTTTGAATCAGCAAAACTCAAGCTTAGAAAATCTCTCCAAACTCCACCTCTGAGCAAGGTTTGACTCATGCCTGTTTAATATTGCAAGTTTTCCTGTTAATGTTGTTGTTTCCACTTTACACAATCATTCATGTATAGTTTTGTATGTATTCTCCAAACTTATACATTATTTGTGTGCATATTTAAATATACATGTTTATGTCATTGCTTAAATCATATTTGTGGTTGTGGTTGTTGTCCTTTGGCCAAAAGTACTCATTTGTGAACACTAATTCTTTTCCATGTGTGTGTGGGGCGGGGAGGGGTTCTGCTGTTTGTTGAAGTGAAATGATTTCTTAAACATTTCTAAAACATTTCAAATAAGCTACAGGTTCCTGTCTTATGTCTGACTAACATTGGTTCCATTTAGGATGGATTCGGCTTGTATATAATTCTTTACTGACTTCATAATGTACACTGCAACTCTAATGAACACTTACCATTTGTTAATCTCCCCCACCAATTATTCTGTTTATATTACATTGGGGATTAAAAGGGACCAAATACTGTGAGAGTCTTAACATTTCCCCAGAATGTTTCATATGTTTCAGATTAAACAGTTCATTACCATGTCAAAATCTGTTCTAAGGTGATTATATGAAATTATTGCCAGATGGTCAGGTGAGTATTTCCAGAATTGTTGAAAAGGTTAGAGTCTTTTAACAGTTCAGGGTAAATCAAATTTTCCAGGTTCTTTGAAAACATCAGGTAAAGCTAATTTGCAAGAATCATGTTATTCCATTTTCAATTGTCTTTAGATTCACAAATGGAACTATTGGTAAAGTTGACATAATTGCTTAAAAATTAAATAGCCAAAATACACATATGGAACAAGTCTAGTTGATAATTTTAATCCTGCTAGATGTGTTACTGTAATACTTAGATTCTTGAGAAAGCCTGAAATATGGTTTTTCACAGAACTTGCCTAAGTACAGTATGTCTAGGGCACAATTCCATGGCATTTAGAGAGCATCTAGATGTTTATAAGAGGAGCTGGGGTCCCAGCTCTAGGCTCACAGCTTTGTTCCTCCTCTTCCATCACAAATGGTGAGGAAAGAACCACACTGGCTGTGTCTCTGAGGTAGGAAGGCCAGTGGTCTCTTGATGTTCTGGAGGGCAGGAACATATTTTAAGATGGTTAATTGAATTGGCAGAGATAGTGAGGACAGAACCTAAGCCATGTTCCCACTTTCTCCATCCTATGTTAAATATACTCTACATGAAAGTCAAAACCAGGAAGAAATTTAAGCCTGCGATTGGTTTTCCGTAGGATAGGCCTTGATCAGTGCTAGAGAATGACTTTGTTATAGAATCATAGAATAGTAGAGTTAGAAGGGGCCATGAAGGCCATTGAGTCCAACCCCCTGCTGTTCCAGGACACCACATTACACCATCCCACTCAGATGGCTGTCCAGTTTCTTTTTGAATGTCTCTAGTGTGGGAGAGCCCACCACCTCTCTAGGCAGCTGGTCCCACTGTTGTGTTCTCTGACAGTAAGGAAGCTTTTCCTGATGTCCAGCCTGAATATGGGTTGCTGCAACTTGATTTGATTATTCCATGTCCTACACTCTGGTATAAGCAAGAAGAGATCTTGACCTCCTTCTTTGTGACAGCCTTTCAGATACTTATAGAGGGTTATCATGTCCCCCCCAAGTCTTCTGTCTCAAGGCTGAACATGCCCAGTTCTCTCAGTCTCTCATGGGCCCCTGTTTCCAAGCCCTGGAACATTTTTGTTTCCTTCATCTTTCTTAAATCTTGGTGCCCAGAACCGGACACAGTATTTCAGAAGAGGTCTGACTAGTGAGGAGTATAGCAGAACTACTACTTCTCATGATTTGGAAGGAATACTTGTACTAATGCATCCCATAATAGCATTTGTTGGCATCACATTGTTGGTTCTTATCAACTGTTTGCAATTACTCTGAGGTCTTTTTCTTTTTCAGTTCCGTTGAGTCACATATTCCCCATTTTGTATTGATTCATTTGAATTATTTTTCCTAGGTGGAGGACTTGGCACTTGTCCCTATTGAATCAAACCAGTTTTCAACCAGTTTTCAAGTTTAACAAAATCACCCTGGATCTTCATTCCATCTTCTAGGGTGTTTGCCATTCCTTCCAGTATTGTATCATCTGCAGATACGGTTATCTTTCCTTGTACTTTCTCATCTAATCATTAAGGAGCCTGTAAGAAGGAAGAAGACTGCAGGTTGAATGAATGATAGTGGTAGTGCAAGAGAGCTGAGGGCCAGAGGAAAAGAATGTGAAACAGTGAGGTGCACGATAAGAACAATCTTGATGAGCACCTCAGACATTTTTAGAGGAGACTCATTGTTAGGTCTATATTTCAAGACTGAAGTTCTTTAGGCAGTGAAGATATAAACTGTATTGGAGGCCCACCTAAATCACCCCCTCAATTTTGTGGGGCTGAGAGTAGTATGAGATGGTCAAACTGGGCTATGAGGGCCATGAGTATGAAGACAACTGCACATATGGACCAGAATAAGAGAATTTTATTTATTTATTTATTTATTTATCAATTTATATCCTGCCTTTTTCCTACACAGGGCTCAAGGCAGCTTACATCTCCTCCTCCATCTTATCCCCACAACAACAACCCTGTGAAGTAGGTTGGGCTGACTGGCCCAAAGTCACCCAGTTGAGCGGGGACTAGAACCCAGACCATCTGTGTCTCAGTCCCATGCTCTTAATCACTACACCACACTGGCTCCCCATTTAAAACTTTTATATGCTGTCCTCTATGTATGGCATCTCAGGATGGCTTACAAACATTAAAATCAAAAATGAATAAACAATTAATACAAATATAAAACAATATACAGCCAATAAAATAAATCAACAGCTACAGATTAAAACTATTAGAATACTAATTTTTAAAATAACACTTAAATAAAAAGGTTTTGACCTGGTGCCGAAAAGAATATAGGCTCGGTGGGAGGCAAAACTCTCCAGGGAGTGCATTCCACAATCTGTGTGCCACCGCAGAGAAGGCCGTATTCTGGGTAGATGTCCTTCTTACCTCCCTCAGGGAGGACTACCAGAGCAGGGCCTTTCCGGCAGACCTTTCCATCAACTGAATACCAAGCAACTTGTTGCTAACTGAATACCAAGCTTTGGACTATAGGCACAGCAGTTACTGCTGTCCCAAACCAGGTATCCTCCAGATGTTTTGATCCAAATTTTCAGCATCCTAACAATTTGCTATGCTGGCTGGTTCTTGCAAGAGTTGTAAGACAACACAGCTGGAGGACACCCACATGAAAAAGGAGTTTCTTGTTAGTCTCTCCCTGTTTGTGGAACTCCCTGTTAAGGAGTTTAGGCTTTTCCCTCCCTCTGCCATCCTTCTGCCTTCAGGCAAAGAACAACACTTTCTAAGTGGGTATTTTGTGCATAACCAGGAGTGTTGAGATTGGTGCTGTTATTACTCCAATTTTGTTTTTAAATGTGTTTAATTATTTCCTTATTGTTGTAATTTTAAATGATGGTAAGCCATCTGGAGTGCCATTTTTGTTAGCAAGGAGGAGGTACAAATCAAATTAATAGAAAGGGCTCAACAATGTTTCAGGATGCCAGCTGTTACACTCCCTCATCCAAAGTGTGGGCTTCTCTTAATTGAAATGTTTCCAAGCTGGTGCTCTCTGGGTGCCCTCCAAACTGGCTAGGGATGGTAAGAGTTCGATTTGGAAGACACCGGGCTGGAGAAGTCTCATTTGTTTGGAAAGGATTTGATCGATGAGGGAAACATTTGTCTTTGTTTCTTATAAGACTAAACCATAAAAGTTATCCCATGAAAGTAAGGGATAGCACAAAGGAACCAAGGGGTTCGCTACCACAGATTGCAGTGATGGACGCAAATCTGAATGGCTTTAAAAGGCTGTAGGATTTGGTGAGGGGAGAGGAACATCAAAACTTCCCCATTCCATGGTATAATGTCCAAGCACCACTCTGGTTCTGTTAATACTTTGGTTTATTGGGGAAGTAGCAACTTGTTGGAGATTAACACTGTTTAAACTCAAAGATGACAGCTAACTGGCTTTATCAGGAGAGACAAACCTACACAGTGCTGTAGTTCAGTCTGGAGCAGAGAGTGATGCCTCTCTGACATTCCCTTTGTGACCTTCTAGTTTCCAGAAGGGTTGAGCACCTGTCTTCCCTCTTTCCCTGCTGGTCCTTTCTCATTTGCACAGGGTGCACTGGCAAAAGTTCCTTTTGGCTCTGCAGCAGCCCTGGTGATAGTTTCAGAAATCTTGCTGGGTAAAGAGCTGTCCTGACTCAGTAGTCACCTTCCTGAGAGGCCAGTGGCAGCTCCGACAACCCAGAGTTCTGTGCCTCTTCCCCAGCCTTGAGATGCCCAACCAGCCCCAGCTTTTGCCTCTTCACCTTCCACGGCTAGCAGCCACGCCACTGGTCCACTTCCCTCTATGCTTCTTGTCCAATTCTTTTCCATTCTTGCCCTGCACTTCTCTCTCCTCCCCTGAGCCTTCTCCCAACCTCGCTTTATCCTCTTCCCCTGCATCTTCCTTTCTACCAAGTGTTCCTCATTGAGTTCAATCTGCATTGCAGTGAGGCATAGGATTTTGCTGGCTGCAGCTGATGCACCTCCCTCTGAAGCCTCTCCCTTTGTTCTGTCAATATTATTCCACATTTCCACTACAAAGGATGTTTGCCAGAAAAGATGCAACTGGAAGAGGGTAAACAGAGACTGGCATCAAATACCCAACTTACTATTCTTTCCTAACTCTACCACACATCATTGTCATTTAACAATCTCTGTCATATACTGGGAACTGGGCATAAAGACACTAAACACAAGTTTTGGTGTGGTGGGAAAAGCAGAACTATCAAGGCGCATCTCACTTTGGGGTATAATACAATACAAGTTGGTTATCATATCTGGTCTGTGCAATGGCTACACTGAGATATTGTCTAATGTCTAATGTCACGTCATTGTATTTATTCATTTTATATTGTTGATTTGGTTGTGATTCTATCTGTATGTTTATTATTAAAAAGGAAAACAGACCTAAGCAATTCTGATTTAGAAGCTGTTGAATAGAGTTTATCATTCACTGCTTGACCATGAGCTCACCGTCCAATCTTATGTATGTTTAGTTACAAGAAGATCCATAATGTCTTATACTTTACAGACAAATACATGCATTTGGATTGAAACTCAGTTTTCACTAAATGCATTTATTGACTGTAAAATATCAGACAAACAAAAATCATGACTAAGAAGAAATACACAACTTTAATGTCAACAAGGAAAAAGGTTGAAATTGTGAAAAATGTTGCATACCTCAACTCTATCGTCAGTTCAAATGGAGACTGCAGTCAAGAATTTCAAAGGAGACTGAGACTGAAAGGGGAGCAATGAAGGAATCATCAAATATATAGATATTTTACTGATCATCAACATTATTGTATGTATATAAAAGCTGGACAGTGGAAAAGCTGACAAGAAATAAATTGATGCATTTGAAATAAGGTGCTAGAGGACAACTTCACAAATACCCTAGGCCAGTTGTGGCAAACCTATGGCACGCATACCGCAGTGGGCATGCAGAGCTCTCTCTGTCAGCACATGAGCAAAGTCACCCCAGCATCACCCCAGAAGCCGAGGATCGAATAATAGTGCACATAGAGGCCATGTGAATGCTCAGAAAGGAGAAGTAGCACCAGGCAATGAGGTCACGAGCCACAACTCATTAGCTGCAACTTGTCCGAGCTTTCGCATGGCCAGTCAGTGCACTGCCAAGGATATATATATATTTGCTAGGACTGGCTGTGAGTTGGTTTTTTTTCTAAACTAACACCTCAGTATTCAGATTTAATTGCACTGTTGGCACTTTGTAAAAAAAAGTTTGGGTTTTGGGTTGCAGTTTGGGCACTCGGCCTCTAAAAGGTTTGCCATCACTGCCCTAGACAGACAGAAAGACAAACAAAAGGGTCCTAGATCAAATCAAACCAGAACTTTCCCTGAAAGCAAATATTATGAAACTAAGGCCAGAATACTTTGGGCTCATTATGACAAACCAAGACTCATTGGAAAAGATAGTAATGCTAGGGAAAGTTAAAGACAGGGAAGACCAATTCTGAAATAAGTTGATTCTATAAACAAAGTAACAACCCTGAGTTTACCAGAGCTGATCAGGGCTGTCAGGAATAGGAGATCTGGAGGGCTTTCATTCATAGAATTGCCATAAGTCAGCAATGTAACAATATACACAGTATTTCTATCAACAGTCACAGTAAAGAAGGAACCAAGTAAGTGCTACAGCAATGCTGAGATTACCTTGTTTGCAAATGGCAGCCTTTCTTTTGCAAGTCTTCCCCAGCAAAGGAAATTGTGCAGCTCTGCGTTATAGCATAATATTTGAGTAAACTCTTCCTGAAATTAAAATTTCTAATGCCACTGGTGATGCTCTGTGTTCAGCAGGGAAAGATTTTAAGTACAGCATGTTTGACATTCAGATTTTTTGCTGAAATTGGATTATTTGCATGCTTTTTCTCTGTTTACCAGGAGAAAGTCTATAAGTGAGCTATGGCACGCTTTCCTTTTTTGATAACTAAAGGGCATGTGTTTCAACCCATTGAGTCAATAGAAAGATAATCTAATATACTTTCATGGGGTTTGGGTGAAAACTTTAAAAGCATATTATGAAAGGATTCTGGTACTGCTTGCTGAGAGAGAACTGTCAAGCAGAAAAGAGGGGTTGAATGTTATATTAGCCTGTAGATAATTAATTAAAAACAATCATCAGTGCAGAGCTAACTTTTTAAATCCATCTTTTGTATGTCAGTGAAAAAAATGGGACCACACTGAATGGTTTTTAGACCATGCAATCATTGTTTTTTTAACAATGGGTAATATCAGAAATTAATTGGAAATAGATAAACTAGATATAGTAAAACTTATGAGAGAGAATAGAAGTAAACAATGAATTGCAAGCATAACCCACTATATACCTATATTTTAATTAAGTCCAAACAATACAAGCCATTATTAATCTCTACTAGCAAATTGTCCTCAGTAAATTTACATTAGGAAGCTGATGTTTGAAAATCATTGCTTCTCCTCCTCAGCATGGCTAATTTGTGTACAGATGCATGTCTTCATTTCCAGATGTTTCTAAGAGTGGTTGGAACTAAGTATATAATGGAGGGAAGCTCAGGAAGCCAAGGTTCAATTTAGATCCCAGGAAGTACTTCCTGACAGTTAAGACACTGAGGGTATGGAATGAGCTTCCATGGGAGGTGGTTGAGGCCCCATCGGTGAGGGTGTTCAAGGATAGGCTAGACATGCACATGGTGGGCATGTCGTGAGCAGAGTCGGCTGGAGCTGGGGGTCAGACTAGATGACCTGGGAGACCCCTTCTGACTTGCTCTGTTTCTGTGTTTCTATATTTTTATATCCTTTTGAATAAAGAATATATAAAATGGCTCCTTTCCAGTTAGTTGTGTTTCAATGCCATTAAATCAATGGAACAAGTACTCCTACCAGAAACTAATGAAGTTTAGACAGGAAAAAAGAAACCCTAACAATTCCCAGCTAGCCCCAACCAACCATTTAGTTGGTTGGACTAGTAGGACTCATTTTCTGCCAAAATATGCATATACCTGTGTCCTAATTAGCTAAGGGTATATGGGTGTTTATGGACTTCCTATGCAGAACAAGAACGGCAGCAGAGAAGATCTTCAGACTAATATTTTCTCCTGACCAGACCTTTTTGCCTGTCTAGCTGGAGGATCTTGAAAGGGGAGGGATGGAGGCTTGAACAGCAGTGGGAAACCTTGTACCCTGGCCTCTCTAGTCTCCTTTCTTGACTTCTCCTCAACACCCTGTTTTACCCTTTCCAAGGTTGCTTTTCTGACCATCATGAACTTCAGTGCCCTGCTCTGAGTTCAGACTGCTGTCTCTAGACCTGGGAATCTCGGATCTGGGAACCTCAGGTGCTGTCTAGGGGCCACAGGATTGCTTCAGATGTACTTCCATTTCAGTGGCATTCAAGAATCACTATCATCCTCCAGATGGCTCTCTGGATGTTTGGAACTACTAGTCTTGTCACCATTGATTATGCTTGCTAGAACTAGGGATGTGCATGGAATCTATTTTGGAGGTAGAAATCTGCTGGATTCCTTGGGCTCAGCTCCCTGGACTCTGAACCATTTTGACCCAGCCATGAATCTGCATTCCTGGCAAGGACAAGCAGTGCTCCTGTCGCACTTGACAGGAATTGAGCCCTGTATGAATCCTGTGCAAGCAGCAACCCTCTTCCACACCATGTGCAGCACTTCTTTGAGCTGCTGCATGTGACATGAAAAAAGGTTGCCAGTTCTACAACCATTGCATTGCATTGCATTGTATTATTTTGCTAGTGTTTGCAGGCTTCTTAGCTCAGCTTACTTTCTAAGACAGGGCCAGGCATGAAAAGTAGTCTGCAAATGGTGGAGGGATAGATTTCATGGAGGAATCCCAAGAGGACAGAAGTGCTATTATGACTGCAAGGTCCAACCTAGGGAAGTCAAACCTGGCCAGTGGAGCCACCTCATATTAGGGTAAGGGTTAGGCTTACGTGCCAGCAGTGGCAAATTATTTGCACAATGGCAGGGGCCCTATGAGAGAATCAGGAATGTAGGGCCCATATATTACGAGGTCCAGCTGAATGATAAGAAACATTCAACTCAAATACATCATGTAAACCTTATCAAGGAACAGCGAGAAAGAGCAAGTGAGGCTCAGCCTCAAAGAAAGTGGACAAGAGTGGTGGGATCTTGGGGAAGAACCAACACAGAACCCTAGCAGCCTTGCTCTGGACCTCCAGTGGAACCCAAACAAGTAGAGTTCTCAGAGGTTTTCCCAGAGTTACAAGGGCACACCCACCTAAATAGCTCATCCTATTCAGACCAGGTCCTAAGGCACTATTTATGGGGGGAGGTATTCACTATTATCACAGACCATGCTGTGCTGCAGTGGTTAGATAAGATGAATGATGACAACCTGTGGTTCACCCATTGGTACTTGGCCTTGCAGCCCTATGCCTTCATCATCAAACACAGGCATGATTGTCAGCATGTTAACACAGATTTCTTCTCCTGATGGGGGCCCTGGGTGGCACATGGAGGTGACAAACTCCTCTTGGCCCAGGGGATGTGTGAAGGGTCAACAGGGCACCCCATCTCCTACTTGAGAGCAAGGCAAGGGAGATGCACTGCAGGGAATGAAGAGATGGTGAAACCGATACCTGGGGCAGTAAGGCCATTGACAACAGGGCATTGGAAAGGGCAGCCATGTGCCCAGCCAGTACTGAGCACCCAGGTGTGCAGGTGCTTTCCCCAGAAAAGCAATGGAGTGGGGGGGTAAAGTTCCCTTCACCCCTGACACAATCACAGGCAGATACCAGTTTGTTATTATATTATACAATGAAGAGATGGCAGCAAGGTCAGGCTTGCCCTCACTGTCCTATGTTGCTTGCCAGTTGCTGGAAGTCTTCAGTATAGATTGAAATAGAATGTATGCCCCTCGTTCACTCAAATATGCTTCACATTCTAGTTGCTCAAAAACAAAATGAAGTATTTTCATAAGTTTATGTGAAGCATCATCTATATCACAGCACCACATTTTGTTATTTTCTTAGTAAATAGCCTTGCCCTTTGTTAAGGAGATTAAAACAACCTCTGAGGATTATACTAGGATTTCATATTCCTAACTGTTTTATTCTATAGTGTTTGCATTAGAAAAGTAGCAGTCCAACCTAACTCTTAACACAAAATGATTCTGCTACTGTTTGAGCTGTATGTGCTCAGAAAAGGTCCTGCAATTCACAAACTTTTCAGTGGCACTTCCAGTAATGCTACAGGATTTGGGGACTATAAATTAAGCTTCAGCCTTTTGGTGAAGGATTCTGTTAAAATATCCCTACATCTTGCAGAGTTGAACTGAAAAAAATCTATGTATATTAAATTTGAAAGTGGTGCCTTAAAAAGCACAAACACACTGATACTTCTGAAATGAAATTTATCCCATGCAACATTTACAGGCTTACTCAGAAGCACAGCATAATATTGATCAGAGTTTGTGACACTGGTAGCCCAAACACAGAGCATATGAACGGTACCTTCCTTCCAGCAGGGTTTCTTTTTGCCCCTTGTGAAGCAGGAGACTGTTTACAATAAATCTCCAAATTCATAAAATGTTTTGCCTAAGCTACCCCACTGCTTTGCTTATTTTATCAAATTCCAGGGCTTCTAATATTCTTAGTTTCCTTTCCATCTTTATATTTTGCTATTGTCTAAATGCTTTTGTAAAGCATTTAAGGAGGAATAGCAAAGAGTTCTTTTCTTGCAGTTTTATATATTGATTACATATAGTTAGCCCTCCACATTTGCCTGGGTTAGGGGTGCAGCACCCTTGTGAAAATGGAAAAAAATCACAGATGTCTCTACCCCCCTCCCCCACCTAAACTCACCAGTGCTTCTTTGTCCAGAGTACAATCCTATAATTTGTTTGGATATGGAGTGTTTTTAACTTTCTTGATTTTCCCCTCTCTTTTTCTGGGTATATAATGCTGCTGATGACCAGATGTGCTATTGTACATGTGCCCAAAATACAGAACAGGGGAAGATTTACTTTTAAAAGATTCATCCATGAGAATAACTGGCTGCCAATGAATCGTTCCAGATGGCACACCTGAGCAGTCTTCAGTTGGCCTTTTTATACATTGGTCGTTAAAGGGTTACACATAACACAGTTAACACTTTCTGATAAGTTACAGAAGTAAAGGTTACATTGGTGTGTTGTTTTTGACCTGAATACTAAAGAAGATGCTTCGGGGTGGGCGGGGGTGGAATGGGTGGTATTACATGACACACAATTGCCCTGATAAAAGCAAACTGAAAACCTGAACAAGGTCAAGCATTCCAGATTAATTTATCCTTATCTGGAAGTTCAAGATCTTAGAGGGGGATAGTTTATTTTCTAATTTGTGATTAATTTGATGAGTATGGGCTAAACCAATAACTGGCTTCTCCGACAGTTGGTGTGCTCAAGTGCTGAGTGAGACCTGGGTTTACTTTGTCATCCAGACATGAAGCTTTTATTAACAACCAAAAAATTAAACATAATTTTCTATTCATTTTTCCAAACTGTCACACACCTTTTCTCTCACCCAGGAATATGTGGTGCTTGTAATTTATAATTGTATAAGCATTTGTGTTAAAATAATTAAATGGATGTCCTCAATTTTTAAATACGTTGCCCAATTAACTGAGGACAGTATTTTACTTAATCAAAATGTTTAAACAAATTAATGGACTCCTTTCTCTCTATCATGCAAAGAATAACTGACTGCTAATTAAATAATAGTAGTATCAGTCAAGTTACCTTAATGTGAATGCTTACATTCAGTATACATGTAGCGATGATACATCTATACATCTAATGGTTAAACCCAAAGAGAATTAATTTCTATTTCAAAGTTATCTTGATTAAGAGCAAATACATATTTGCTAGGTATATTAGTATTCAATTATCTTTCACACATGCATATATAGTTCCAATTTGGTGTAGTAGTTAGAGCTTTGCACTAGAATTGGAGGAACTAAATGCCTGTTCCCACTTGTCAATGAAGCTTATTGGGTGACTTGGCAGAGGCAGAGGCCTCTATCTATCTACCTACCTACCTACCTACCTACCTACCTATCGAGAGCAAATTGGCTGGGAACAGTACTACCTCTAGTTTGGATGATGACCCTTGATTCTCGGCAAAGTATCCTCCGTGGCAGTAAGTCAATTGTAAAATATCTACTGTTAAATATCCTGTGTGCCAGACAACCTTAGGTCTCTTCTCTCACTTCAAAGGACAGGACAAAATTCTGGAGCTGCTCAACATGCTAAGTCTGCACAAACAGTATTACACATGGAGTTTCCCTAAAGTATCTACAGCCTTGTTCCATCACATGCTATCTTTTAAAACAAGAAAAACAGTTCAACTAAACAGCTATCACCCACAAACACACACACATACCCCCAAGTAGCTAGTTTTATAAGCCTGGCATAATTCCCACCCCAAGACTGTGGCCATGCTCACACATAATGCTAAGCCAATTTGCTCAGTTTCTGTTCGGCATGGTTTCTCACCTCGTGTCCTGTGCTCACACATCCATGTGGAAAGTACTCATTAGTAGCTTCCATGCAGCCCCTGCAGCTGGGAATAAATCCCTGGGTGCAACACTCTTGCCTGTCTCACCTGCCTTCTCCCACTGGCCTGCGTGCTCTCCTGGAAATGGCTTCAGCCAGCCAGCCACATCCCCCCCGCCCCCAGCTGCTCCACAGATGGACAGTTTAACAGGCACTGCCTCTCCTTCTTCACAATTGGCATTACTGGCTTGGGCTGAAAGGAGTTGCAGTCCATTGCAGACCTGAAGGGTCACATATACATTACCCTTCTTCTTGAATACTCTGCGAAATTAAAAATACAGCCACCACTGGGGACAGGGAGGAAGACAAGATTCAGTATAGGGAGAAGGGTAGTGGAGAGCCAGTGTGGTATAGTGGTTAAGAGCATAGGAGTGGGACTCAGGTGATCTGGGTTCCAGTCCCAGCTCAGCCATGGAGCCAACTGGGTGACTTTGAGCCAGGCACAAACTTTCAGCCCAACCTGCCTGACAGTGTTACTTTTGACAGAAGAAGATCAAGAAGAGGATGAGGAGAGTTATGTAAGTCACTATGAGTTATTTAAGAAATAAAAAGGTGGGATATGAATCTGATAAATAAGTGAAGAAGCAAGACTTCTCCATTGCTGCTACACTCTGTGCCCATGCAGAAGCAAGGCCAGCCACCCACACATACCAATTCCCCTCCTTCACTGCACATGTGTCCAGTTCTCTACCCCCTTCCGGTAAGTAAGGCATTTAAAGTTTAAATAACTTCATATTCTAGTATTTAGTCCTGCTTTGCATATCAGGAACCAACTGTACTGGACTTATTTAGCCTCACTGAGCAGACATGGATAAATTGAGCAGACATGGATAGAACTAAATTATGCTTGGTGGCAAAGTGTCTGGAGGCATCCAGCATACCCAGATGTTATCCTCAAGATGATGATGATGATGATGATGATGATGATGATGTGTCCATGTTGCAATTCAGGGAAGTTATGAGCAGATCCACTGTTAGGTGTTATCCTAAACCCAACAGTGTGTGTTACTCCCACACACATTTAGTATACAAGAAAGAGCTTAATGTCCCTGATAACCACAATGGGGTGGTCACTGACCTTGAGCCAGACATCCTGGAACGTGAAGTCAAATGGGCCTTAGGAAGTCTGAGCAACAACAAAGCTAGTGGAGGTGACAGCATTCCAGCTGAGCTATTCAAAATCTTAAAAGATGATACAGTAAAAGTGCTACACTCAATATGCCAGCAAATTTGGAAAACTCAGCAGTGGCCACAGGATTGGAAAAGGTCAGTTTACATTCCGATCCCAAAGAAGGGCAATGCCAAAGAATGTTCAAACTACCGTTCCATTGCACTCATTTCACATGCTAGCAAAGTGATGCTCAAAATCCTACAAGCTAGGCTTCAGCAGTATGTGGACCAAGAACTACCAGAAGTACAGGCACGATTTTGAAGAGGGAGAAGAACTAGAGATCAAATTGCCAACATACGCTGGATCATGGAGAAAGCTAGGGAGTTCCAGAAAAACATCTACTTCTGCTTCATTGACTACGCTAAAGCCTTTGATTGTGTGGATCACAACAAATTGTGGCAAGTTCTTAAAGTGATGGGAATACCTAACCATCTTATTTGTCTCTTGAGAAACCTATATGCGAGTCAGGAAGCAACAGTGAGAACTGGACACGGAACCACTGATTGCTTCAAAATTGAGAAAGGATTTTGGCAAGGCTGTATACTGTTGCCCTGCCTATTTAACTTATATGCAGAGCACATCATGAGAAAGGTGGGGCTAGATGAATCACCAGTTGGAATCACAATTGCTGGGAGAAATATCAACAACCTCAGAGAAGCAGATGATACCACTCTCATGGCAGAAAGTGAAGAGGAACTAAAGAGCCTCTTGATGCGGGTGAAGGAGGAGAGTGCAAAAGTTGGCCTGAAACTCAACATTAAGAAAACTAAGATCATGGCATCCAGTCCTCTCACTTCCTGTCAAATAGATGGGGAAGAAATGGAGGTAGTGACAGATTTTATTTTCCTGGGCTCCAAGATCACCACAGATGGGGACTGCAGCCAAGAAATTAAAAGACGCTTGCTCCTGGGGAGGAAAGCTATGGCAAATCTAGACAGCATACTAAAAAGCAGAGACATCACCCTGCCAACAAAAGTGCATGTAGTCAAGGCTATGGTTTTCCCAGTTGCAATCTATGGCTGTGAAAGCTGGACCATAAGGAAGACTGAGAGCAGAAGGATTGAAGCCTTTGAGTTGTGGTGCTGGAGGAGACTCCTGTGAGTCCTTGGACCGCAAGGTGATCAAACCAGTCAGTCCTAGAGGAGATCAACCCTGACTGCTCTTTAGAAGGCCAGATAGTGAAGGTGAAACTCAAATACTTTGGCCACCTAATGAGAAGGAAGGACTCCCTGGAGAAGAGTCTAGTGCTGGGAACAATAGATGGCAAAAGAAGAAGGGGAAGGCAGAGGATGAGGTGGCTAGATGGAGTCACTGAGGCGGTTGGTGTGAGCTTGAGTGGACTCTGGGGGATGGTGGAGTACAGGAATGCCTGGAGGAATATTGTCCATGGGGTTGCAATGGGTCGGACACGACTTTGCGACTAACAACAACAAAATGTTGCCATCAAGCTGGGGTGCTTTGCCTTTGCTTAGTTTCCATAAACTGACATTTCCTACCTTTCAGGTTCTGCCTGCATAATGAAAAGCAGTGGGAATATGATAATTTTATTTTATTTTATTGGTCTCTTAGTATTCTCCACATAAGGAAGAACCATGTCAATGTGTATGTAGGTTACTTCAAAGTTACAATGTCACACAATGCATACAAAGCTGTAAAAAATATGACCTTCAGTGCCTGGGGGATGAAGGCAATCAAATAATGTCTTTTGTTTCAAAGTAATCACTCTTGACAGTATCTACTTCTGTAGCATCATTAAAAACATTGCTTAATCATTTTATTAAACTTTTATAAAATGCTCACACAAAGAGCCATTCTGCAAAGTGTAACCTCAGACTCCAGCAAGTTTACAATTATGCCAGTGTAGACTGGCAAAGAGCAGCATCCATTGGCAGCCTAATTAAAATTTCCCTTCAAGGTCTTATTACCATTTTTCTTTCCAGTTTTAACTAAATCTATATTTTTAATATATTGAGCTAATTGTTCAAGATTTAAATGGACTTAAAATATTGAATTTCAATTAACGAATATATGTGAGGTAGTTTTCTCCCTCTTCTTGGCCAATTTTTTAAAATTAGAAAAAACAGCACTTATTAATGCAGGAGTAGGAATAATGACACAGAAACTGTGTTAATGAGCACATTATCATTTTACCCATATTAATTATTGCTCTTCTCCTTGCTTTAACTTCAAAGTATTTTTACATCAATCGTAATTAATTCAAATGGCCACTACAATTTATCTTTTCAAAGGTGGCAAAATATAGCATTCTAGGGGAAAGTTCAACAAGCAAGGAGACTCTGCCTGCTTTGCATGGGTGGAAGTCGTACTGAGACAGATGTAGATATTCAAAGACCATTATTTTATATGTCATGTTCTCAAAATTCTGTGACTCAGTCTGGTAATGGGGAGAATAGGCTAAGAACATGGGAAGGCATGCTTTATGCACTGGGATCCTTGGGCCCTGGGCCCCAGCATGATTAACGTCAAATGGAAGTGACTCTCCAGGCTTTCAGGAACAGTTCCTCCCTATTCCTACCTTGAGATCCCATGCCAGAAATTGGAACTGGAAATTTCTGAATGGAATGCAAGTGCTCTGTCCCTGAGCCCTAATCCCTGCTGTGAGCATTGATACACTGGTATGCACAGACTTGTTCCTCTCTGCCTGTGCTAAGGCCCTGCTGGCTGTAGCAGTGCTGTTTTCATTCTCCAGTAAGCAGATGGGCACCCCCCATCGGGGTGGTTACGGGCATGGGAAAATATGGCACTGGGGGTTTAATACACCATTACAGAAGGGGGGGATGCCTTGTATCTGCCCCACTTCTGGTTATTCCTCCTACTAGAAGGTTCCTGGCAGTGATATCAGCCAGCACTCAGGCCTGGTGGTGCCATTGCTGAGTGCCATGTTGGTCCAGAAAAAACATTGCTCAGAGGGCTGAATGGCATGCATTACGGAGACCTGGGTGGGAGAAGTGGTGGGGTGTCACTCACTCATTTGTGCCTGCCTGGGTATCAGGTGCAGCACCAGCCCTGCCTTGAGGGAAGGGGAGGGGGCATGGCCCTAATTCACTGAGATTCAATCTCCCTTGCAGGGCTTCCTGTCCCTTTGAAACCAGGTCTGGAGTGTTTGTACTTGGTGCAGGGTGATCACAACAGATTAGGGATTCTGTTGCTGTATCGTGCACCCTTCTGCCCAATAGATTCCTTTCCTGAGCTGATGTAGAATCCTGTCTACCAACTTGTCATTGAAATGCCACAACTGAATGATTGGATGGGAATGAATTAAACTCGTGTGTGTGTGAAAGAGAGAGAGAGAGAGAGAGAGAATTCTTTACCCTAATCCCTATCTCTGAGGCTACTATTTTATCTTTTCTTAACAAGAAGTCCCTCAGCATTAACAATTTTCCCAAATATTTCTGATACACCCTAATCAAGCCCCAAATTCAAAAATAGTGTCCTGGAAACTGCAGGGGGTGTTTTACACAAGCACTCAAAATAAATTTTAAAAAGGACTCAGTTAAGGTGGCCTGCTTTTGCCAAGTCCACCTTCCATACCTAGCCCATGCATGTTGTGGGATAAGGCAGGCAGAAAAACTGCAAATCTTGATTGATGGAGATAGGGAAAAATTTCCCTTATACTAGCCCAATGTTTGCTGTTGGGTGAGCCCATTATTCAAGCCAAGAATGTTTGCAAATAGAAAAGGCAAATGGGCAAAGCACCTCCTTCTAGAATTTTTTTTCATGAACATAGGCATTCACTTCATCCAAATGCCCAAGCATTTGTTTTTAGGTTGAAATGTGTGCCAGTTCAGGTTCAAGATGAGATGGGGCATTCTTCTACCTATGCATGCAGTCCAATACCATCGCTGTAGATGGGAAATCATGGGAAACCTGATTCTCGTTGTCTATAAACTCATCTATAAAGCGAGAGCACGCTTTCCTTTAGACAAGGCATGCAGCAGATTTATGGAGCATCCAATTTCAGCAAAGGTTCCTTTGTCATGTTTCGTGCACTTCATGTTGGCAGGACTGATACAACAACACAGACATTTTGACACTGTGCTAAAGAGAATTGTGCTGGGATAGAGTTAGAATGGCCAGAAAATTTCCATCTTCTTTTCCACCTTTCCACAATTTCTTCCCCAACTAATGTAAGTCTTCAAAATATCTTAATTGCAGGTGAAGTGATCCTCTGTCTACTACAAGCTTCTATGAAGTGTGTAAAGGCCTTTCATTCACCTGCTTTAAGCAGTACTCATCTAGAAACCTGATGAACCATGCCATCCAGTGCAGCTGTGACACTAGCCACATGCACAAACACATCAGAAGAAAGCATCTTCCTTCAGCTCTGGGAGAAAGGTCCATACCACCTCCTCATGTTACAATCAGGCCACCAGGGCTGCAGTGGCAGTGATGGAAGGAGCCAGAAACCGCTGAGTTACAGTGTAAGAAACCTCAGAACCTGCAGAAAATAATCTCAGAGGGCAGGCTGATATGCTGGCAACCTCTCCCCTGTGGGAAAGGCTGATTTTTACTGGAATCCATTTCTGAGTTCAGACTCAATCTTCAAGGAACAAAGAACTATAAACAAACAAACAAACAGCAGGCAAGCTATGGCTCAGTGAGAAAACTTGCAGCCTCAAGTTCAAAGCAAAGAAGACTGAGGAAAGCATGGACAATGAAATTTTGAAGAGTTGCCCAAGAGATGACCCACATGACTGACATGTGCTCCAGATGATTGCCTCCCTTTATTCTGCACCCTGTCTTATAATTCAGTCTCACCCAAGTCTGTTGATCAGAAGGGATAGTGGCCTCAGACACAATATTCATCTCTATGAAGTCCTCAACCCAGACAAGGATGAAATTCTAAAGGCAGAGGGTCAAAGGAGGTGTAGGGAGTGAAAGACACTAGGCCTCAGAAAGACTGGGAACATGACTGCTGGCAGGAGGGAGGAAGGAAGCAAGGTAGAGGAGAGGTAGCTAAATCTTTTGACAGACACTAGAGAGCTGGCTTTAGCCAGGAATTGGCTATTCCTGTCAGTCTGGTTCATGGGCACTGTCTTTGGTGTTTCTTTACCTGGCTATGTTTTACTTGAAGTGCAAGTCAGGAACTGAGCAGGACTATTGTGGTGCAACATCAACTGGCACTGGATTTTCTGCTGACTGAGAGGGACAGGAGGGCTAAGGAACTTCTTTAGAGGATTGGTAATTTGGGGGATTATTATCTTGTGTTAGGACTGTTTTTGCTGCATTGCCAATTGCCTTTTGTACCTCCCTGGGAACTCTCAGGAAACATGCAAGGACTCAAAACTCACACCAGTTCTCTGTAGGTTGGCAACCTTTCCTGGGAATGGAAGCAGCATTTAGAGAAAGAAGAAGACGAAGGAGACAGGCCAAATCATGTTAATTTAAACTTGCTGTTTATGTCACTCAGTGGAAGAGAGGGGATTGTTGGAGTTACCCTAATAAAAGTTTTAAGTTTTACACTTTAGAATATATAAAACTGTCTGCTTCCCTTCCTCCCTACCCCCTCTATTCTGCAGGGGGGTTTTCATTCAGTTTCCTTCAGTGGGAAAAGGTGTCCCACATCTGAAATGCAATGACTGGCAAATCACTCTCAAATGCAGAGCACAACCAGCAGCAGAGGGGGTGCGGGGGTGATACAATGCATCTAGTGCAAATATTCAAATACTGAGCAAGGTCGTCATTGCCTTCCTGCAATGTCCTACTTCTGACTGTAAAAAGCAAACACTGAAGCGTGTTAAATTCTGTAACTCCTGATTGTTTTATCATTATGCAGCATGATGTTATTCCTGATGTCTGAAATGGTTTCTCAATGTTTCTGCATTTTCCTTTTGTGCTTCTATTGTTCTTCCATATCACTCATTCAAGATCTCATTCCCCCTTCCTGCAAAAAAGTATATGTTACTGGTACTCCATAACACTCTGCAAATGTCTTGTTTTCTTATAGCAGTGTGAAATACTATTCATCAGCAATGTTGAAATTTAGCATTCCTGTTGCTGTAAATAAAGTGTTGATTGCTTGATTGTGTGCTTTTACTTGAATCTGGGTATTCATTCCAAGCAGGCCTGATGTGATCACTTGCTGAGTCGAATTCTATAGCCAACTGTGGCTACACCTGATTATTGTTCTCTCCAGAATGTCATGGGGCACTTTGTCAAAAGCTTTGCTGATGTCAAGATATACTATGTCCACAACATTCCCACAGTCCAACAAGGAGGTTACCTAATCAAAACATGAAATCAGACTCATCTGGCAGGATTTGTTCTTAAAAAAGGCTGGTGTCGGGTAATCACTTAGTTGTTTTCAAGGTGTTTACAGACTGATTGCTTTATAAGCTGATCCAGAATTTTCCCAGGGATTGGTTTCAGACTGACTGGTCTGTAGCTCCTAGAATCATCTTCTTTTGCTTTCTTGAAGATAGGGACAGTATTAGCCCTTCTTCCGTCATCTGGCATTTCCCCTGTCCTCTGTCCTCCATGATTTCTCAAAGATAATAGACAATGGTTCTTAGAGTTCTTCTGAAAGTTCCTTTATGAGTCTAGTATGAAGTTTTTAAGTCCTGGAGATCTGAATTCATTCAACCCAATGAGATGATTCTTGACCATTTGCCTATCAATCCTGAGAAGCCATCCTGCTCCTTCAGTTTGTACTTCCCCTCCAGCAGGAAAGTGATAGATCGTCTTTTGGGAGAAGACTGAGCCAGAGAAGGAATTGTATTCCTGTCATGGGAGTCATCCCACCAAGGTTCAAGTTATTCCTATCAGGTCTTATTCACTCTCCTGCATTAAAAATTCAAGTTCACGCTATATATTTCCCATACTCGGCATTAGTATATAGACATTGAAGGCCATGTGCTTTATACTCCAGCTTTCTTTCTGCATCTTTTGGAGCACAATTACAGGGCATTGTTAGAGCTGCTCTCTCTGTTGTGGCACATAAGCCTTTATGTATTGTTACATCCAGGTGAACTTTAAAGCCTGCCTGATAAACCTATTTATGCTGTAGCCAAACACATCCTTTACATATGATTAGAACTTCTAAGTTGCATTCATGGGGATTCCAGCAGATGTTTTCAACAAATCAGAGTGAAACTTCCACCTTCTTTTCCCTGTCCCTTATGGATATATATTGAACACATACGCACAAATGCAAGCACAGCTTTTTCGTCAACAAGGAGTATAGACTATGCTGCGAACAAGAGACATAAGAAACTTTTGCTCATTTTCTTCCGTTTTCAGCTTTTTTCTTTGATATAGGTGAATGGTGAATCAAGGAGCGTAAGGCTATCAACGGTTGCTGCTCAGGGGTGTATGTTACCTCCAGTATCAGAGGATTTATATATTTCCAAACTTGATGATGATGATAGCGATGGCACAGGTGCTCCTCCCTACCCTACAATTAACTTTCGAATGCCCTGTTCTGGGCTATGGGAATTCTGTTTTGCTTCACACAGAACTGATTCCTAACCCCCATCCTTTAAATTAGTTGTACCATTTTCCATATCAGCAAAAATAACCTCTTCTCAGTGTGAAACAGTGTATATTTTGGTGTTCATATTTGAAGTCTCAAATCAATTGGAAAACACAAAGTTGACTCAAAACTGCCTTATCCAAATCATGAAATGCTTTGAAGGTTTGTTTTTACAAACAAAGGAAAGGTGATTAAACAAGTTGTAATTACAGTTAAAAAAGAGATTATGTGTTACATTAATTTAAACTTAAATGGTTATTCAGTCCACAATTCAGGAAACAGTATTTCCTCATCCAGTAAACCGATGCATGGAAGGAACAAATCCTACATACTAAAAGGGAACTTGTTCTCCTAGTGCTGAGCCTTGAGCCTTTTGTACCAGAGCAGAGCAGTCCATGCACTAGTGAAAGTGGTCAGAAACTTCAAAGTACTGATCATATTTGCTGCCCCATATTGTAAAACATGGCATGGGTATTGTATTGATAGATCCTAGAAATACTAAAATCCTGGCTGGAACTCTGATGAGGACTTCACACCACATTTTATTTCGGTTCCCACTTATTTCTGTGTAACAGCACAATGCAGCTTCTATATTTTAAATCAGTTTCTCTAAAATGAAATATTGCATTTACATATGTTGCAGAATGTTCACAAATACCAAGTTTTTTGTTTGTTTGTTAAGGAATGTGTCAGTGGTTAATCTGTGTGAGATATTCTCTCTGAAGATAGTAATAACAGATCTTCTTGTGTTGGTCATTGCCACAACTGACCTTCTGCAGGGGGACTACAAAGCACCAAAATTGGCCTGGGGGGTGGGCATGGTGGTCATCTATAGGAGCATTTTGCCTCTTACTAGGCTTCCTGCTCACTCAAAGACAGGTCTTGTGTGTCTGCACCTGGTGTTGGGCAAGTGAAACAGAGTAGGAGTTCTGCTACTGTACTGCTCACCTTGTTACACAGCAGCCTCCTTCCCTGAGTTCACAGAGGTGGTCTCGGACCTCATGTTGAGGACTCCCAGATTGTTGATTCTGGAGGACTTCAACATCCATGCTGAGGCTGCCTTGTCCATGTCATGGTAACCTTTCACTTGGATGATTGCAATGCACTGTACATGGGTCTGCCCTTCAAAACAGTCAAGAAATTGCAGTTGGTTCAGGACAGAGCAGCTCACCTCCTGTCATGCCTGATGCCTCAACAGACATGGCAACTCATGAGGAAGAGTCAAACGCCCAAAGAGAGAATCAGACATCAGGACAGGAGGACTTATACTTCAGGCCCTGTGGCCAAGTGACCCTTCCACAACCTGGCTTGGGAGTAGCTGAACAGGTAGCCGTCCCTCATCCTGACCCCTTGGGCAAACAGCTAAGCCTCTGTCCGACCAGAAGGGCCCCGAGGGAAAGACACTACAAGTTCTGCCCTGACGAGCATGGGCAGGATACTCCCCTTCCTCCTGACGCTGAGTCTCCTGAACAAGATCCAGAAGATGCAGGAGGCAGGATAGATTTGTCTCGCGCAACTCTTAGACGTAGCTTACGCCGATTGGAAGAAAAGGAGGCTTTGTCCCACCTCAGGGGGAAAAGGTGGGACAAAGAAAGCTAATTCCACATGGGTTTCCTGAGGGACGTCACTAAGAAGATAGCAACTAACTTGTAAAGGTCATTGCGGTAGAGCTTATTCGTAGCATAGTAAATCTTGTAGAAAAGTAGCAATAAAAGAATTTAGTTTTATTGCCTGCATAAGTGTGGGTCATTTATGACTGTGAGCTGACACCTCACAACACCTCCTAATGAGAACATTGTGGCATGAGCATAGAACTCCACAATGTGGGAAGAGGCACTCCTTCAGGTACCAGGGCTCTTGCTGTTAAGGTTAAGCTATTTTGCACATGTTTCTCATACAGGTATCACCTTTCTTTGTCCTTTAGTATGAAGCCTGAAGAAAACTCCTGCAAAACATACAAAGTAGCTTATTGCTTTGTCACTTGTCTTTGGAGTAATGCAGATTTTATAGTAGTTTTCCAAGTTATAGGAGGAAGAGAGCAATCGTGACTAAATCAACTTTCTTCTCCTTCTTACATCTTAAAATTACTGATTGGAATGTTCCACAAATAGACATTAATTAGAATTTGTTTAAAATTCATCACAGCAGATGCCTTGCAGATGGACACACCTATTTTTTCTCTGTTAATACAACACAAATGCCACAATGCATTTGTCAAGATGAGAATATTTTATGCTAATAAAAAGAAGTAGGCAGGTGCAAGAACATTAAAAAGTCAGTTACTTACAATTCTACTTTTCCATAGCATTTTCAGTTTTACCTTAATGACATTTCCATATACTTTTGCTTAAACTTCTCAACAGCAGTGCATGCTCAGAAGAGGTTAAAATTTTGATATCTAACAATTAGATGAATAAGTTTAGAACAATTAGTCAGTAACCAAAGAGGTAGTGAGTCTGGATTTAATCCTTTGTGGTACCTCCCATGTCCTCGTGTAAGATATAAGTGTTGTTGAACATATGGGAAATGATGACCACACTATTGACAGATTCTGTGTGTGTGTGTGTGTGTGTAAACAATTCCAATTCAAAGATTAAATATCTCTCAAATGATTCATCTGGTAAATAAAAAATTACCAGACATTAAAATATTTATCAAGACATTAAATTTCTTCAAAATACTTGGCAGTTATTTGAAGCCACTGCAGTAGAAACTCAGCTGGAATGCATACCACAAGTCAGGAAAAATAGCAAGTGTTGTGTGCATGTGCTCAGAAGAGGTTCTCACGCATGCACAAAGGAGTGGATTATCTGGTGAGAACCAATGCTCCAGAGAAGAAGAGGAGTTAATGATTGTCCCAACAACAGTACAAGGCTCTAACCCTCCTTCCTCAGATGTTTTGACTAGTGTAACAATGGGTGGTATTGTGAACAGTGTTGTGAATACCTTGCAGCTGCTCAGCTTAAAGATTCTTTTGTAGTCATTTGGAATAAAGACTTTTGTAGCATCTGTGGAGTGACGGCATTCATTGGGAAGGGGCACATGGTTCACAACAGCATTCAGTGTGCAAACTAAAAAACTGAAGTTTGGTGTTAAAAAATACACTTTTTATCAATATAAAGTTTTGCCCAGATGAGAACAAAAAACAAATACATAAGCAAAGAAAATAAAGAAATTTTTAAAAAAGGATTTAGAAGATTGTATCACTAATAACATCAAGAACAACAATAGGAAACTATTTAAATACATTAGAAGTAAGAAATTAGGTAGAAAGGCATTTGTGCTGTTTGATGACAAAGGAGTTAAATGATCAAAAATGGGAGGATGATAAGGAAGTTGCAGAAAAGGTGAAAAGAATTCCTTTGTTCTACCTTCACTGCAGGAGATGTAACACAGATGCCCAAAGCTGCACTGATGCTTTCAGGAAGTCAAAGGAGTCTAATGAAGTTAGGCAAATAAGGTTGACAAAGAGATAAAATTCTAATTGTTTTTGAAAGTTGAAAGCACTGGGTTCATACCAAAATTCTTAAAAGACTCAGATATAAAATTGCTAATTATATAAGCTATCTCAGTGCAGTTGCACAGTATGTAGCATAGCCCTAGAATTAAGTTGCATTGAGGTCAATGAGAATTATTAGCAATTGTGTTGAAGTCTTGAACTGCGACCTCAGACACCAAGGTTTCAGAATGGTGTGCATTTTCCTTGATTAAATTTTCATGGAAACTTGATTAATTTTTCATGGAAAACCTGCATCACAAGATGTTCCTTTCAATGGTTACGTAATACTTCCTGAGAGAAAATTCAGTTAATTGTGGCCTTAAGCAACTTCTGTCCAAGCCAGAGTTTCTACAATTTCAGAATTTCTGAAATTTCTACAATTTCAGTTCACTATGATCATTATCTCCTCACTGATGACTTTTTGTAAGATTATTCCATTGGTGCTGAGAGAAATATAGGGATGACATTGTACTTGTATATTTATAAATTTCAATGAAATTCCCCTGAATAAGTCAAAATGAGGGAATTTCTCTATTTGTAGCACAGTCTCTTGCATGCTTCTTCTTAAGGATGCCCTATAGCAAAGTAAGTGACATAACAATTAACATTAGGTTTTTATCTATAGTTTAGCTTGTGCAGTCTATAGAGACTGCCTTTTCATTTCTCAAATTATAAATTAGTTGTTATGAAGATAATAAATATCCTGGGAAGGGAGGACAATTATGGTTCGTTCCTAACCTGCAACCATCTTTTCTAAAGTCTCAGTCTAACTCACTGTCCTTAATATTCAGACGATTTTTTTCTGCACTCTGCATTTCAAACTGCTTGCCATTATCAAAGATCACCAGGATTTCTGACTGGTTCTACATAGCTGGGGCTCTACGTGTTCAGTGCACATGCCTCCCAAAGGGGGCCATTCCAGCAATTCAGGTTTGCATATTCTGATACATGCCTGAAATGCATCCCTGAAAATCATGCATGCAAAGATAGCCTGCAGACATTTCAGGTACACAATTCTCATGCCTAAAGGTATCTACAAATCAATTACCATCTTCAATATGTAGTATCTAGTATCTACTCTGTAGCAGGAAAACAAGTTCATGTCATTTTGGAATTGCTTTTAGGTCAGGTATGTTTGAGTACGTATTAATTTGTTTTTATTAAATTTCCTGCCTTATAATCCCATTGGGACCTTGAAGCACCTTATTAAAACAGGGTTTTTAAAAAGTAAAACTGTCTTATAAAATGAGCATGGCATAACTCATAACTTGGATAAAAATGAGGGCAATAAAATTCATAGCAAGTGTGCCTCAAAGATTATTTTAATGAAAAAAAATGATAAAAAACTTAACATCCTTCTTAAGTCATTGAGTGCAAAATAGCTGCCAATCCCCACATATTAAGAAAAGGTCATGCAGTGCACTCCATGTTTACTCAGAATTTTGCCGCGCGACTATGCATCTACTCAAAAGTCAGCTTCATTGAATTCAATGCAAGTTACTCCCAAGCAAGTACAGACTTGGAGCCTAAGAAAGCAAATCTAGCCATGTTTAAATAGAAGCAGCAGCAGCAAATTCTCAGTCAGCCATTTGGCTCAAATTTGTAGGACTTTTGCACCTAAAGGTGGATAGAATTGTGCTCTGAACTGCACTGAATAAGTGTGGCCTTCTTTAAACCTGATACTTGATCTTTTTTACTGGAGATGCCAGGAACTGGACATGAGGCTTTCTTAATGCAATATTATACTAGTGCTCTGACACTGAGTTAAGAGCCATTTATATGTCTAGTCAATTTGCCTAGGATATATACAGAATCTTTTCCTTTATAACCTTACAGCCTTTTAACCCCAAACTGTCAACATTTCTTTCCATCATTCATAGGCAATGAGATTTTAGGGGGGGAAATTACAATGCACAAATTGTTCTTTCCAACAGACTCAAAAATGCTCCCTGTTCATTAAAGACCTTTAATCTCTGAAGTTCAATTGTGCACAATTATTCGTAGCTGCTGCCTAATTGGCAATCACCACCAGCAACAGGACCTTGGCTACTGCAGTGTGAACTATGGGAACCCAATTTGTAGTCTCCAATTCAACAGTAAATTTACTCCTGCTTTGTCTGAATTTGGTTCTCGATCAATTCTGCTTGTTCCTTGGCAATGAACACAAAAGAGGGACCCAAATATTGTCTTGTCATTACCTCCATGTGAGTCTGCTGTCTTTCTCTCTCATACACACACACACACAGATCAAAACTGCCCTACCTACATCTCTGCCTTGATGAGGAGCTAGATCGTCCCCTATCATTATCCTGTATGGTGCATCAGGTTGTTGTAGAAACAAAACAATCTGGGTTCTAATAAAAGTGTGGTCAACCCTACTTCTGTGTATTGAAAATAAAAATCAGAGGTATGTTTAGCCTTCTATAGTTGGTTGATTGAAATTCTTTAGCACTACTGATATAGCACATTGGCCAACTTCAGATTAGGCTTTTTTTTTTAATTGCTCCAGCTTTCAAATTTTGAAAGTTTAAATTGGAAAGGATTTTATAGATTCATAAAATATTAGGGTTGGAAGGGACCAAGAGGGCCATTGGGTCCAACCCCCTGCTGGTATAGGGTGCCAAGTCACACCATCCCACTGACGACAGTCCAGTGTTGTTTCACTATAGCTTCATTTTTAATATTTCACAAAACTGCTCTCTTCCATGCTTTCCCTTTCAACAGGAATACAGGAAATGAGTTTTAAAAGTATAAAAAAGTCTTAAAACATGTATAGCACCCTAGCTGTTATCTTCAGATAGTAATTCATCTAGGTGGCTCCCTCCATCAAAGTCTACAGCATGTCAGCATTACTAGCCAAGGGCAGAAAGGAACGGAAATAAGATTAAGAAAATCAATGACTGGTAGTTGAAGGAAATTAACATCACTTGGGATTCCATGTAGAGTTCTCTCTTTTGTACACACTTTAAGAGGGAAGGAAAGACTAGTTTTGCATGTACCAAGGAAAAAGGGGGACCTCACAATTGACCATGATTTAAAGATATGTAATAGTAGATTTAGAAAGTACATAGCTTTAGTACTAAATCATGGATCAAAAGTCTTCTTTTTCTTCTTCTAATGATACTTTCAATATAATCAATGTATATATAGCAACTACTGCAACTTTTCAACTGACCAAATACATGAATTGTATAAAAATCCAATTACAATGAACAAAAATCACTGGAGGTTCAGTATATCAATAACCTTATATTTATCAATAGAAATCCATCAGAGTTTAAAATTTAGGTTTATTTAAATGATACATGCTCATGACACACTGCCGCATGCCCCAGGTACCTTGTTTGCTAATCAAGTTAAGAAAATCATATCAAATTTTACAAATGGAGTCATCCCCTTATTAGTTTTTTTAATTTTTCAGTAATAAGTCCAAACAAGAGTTGTACCAATGACTACTGATAGATCTGTAAAATAATTCCAATTCTTTGCTAGTTCATAAGATACTAGCTTAATAAAATTCATCATTTACTTGTCTGGTAAATATTCATTAAATGTTCTGGTAAATGGCATTAAAGTTCAATGATAATGCTAATTTAGGATTCATGTATACCTCTTTTCCTATCATATTACTACATAGAAAAGCTTCCTTCCAGAATCTGTCTTTGTTCACATTTCTATCATATTATTTCATCTACTCCAACAGTTTGGTGATTATATATATATGTATGTATGTATGAATGACTTAGAGTTGAGTTCAATGAGTTTTCTCTTACTTTCGTGAAAAGTGAATGCTATCATTTTAACACATAATTCATTGGATTTCCCCTGTCCTCTGTCTCTTATTGTATCTCACATTCCCCTATTCCATATAGTCCTCCACTTTAAACTCATAATTGCTATCCCATATATTTTGTGTGTGAGGCCTTTGGCTGGGGGTTCAGTTACAAGCATCACTATTCAAATGCTGATGCTTATAGCCTGTCTTTCTTCTGTGGTGAAATTTAAGGCAGCATGGATAGGGTTCCCAGGTAGACTTCAATCCAGGCAGTGATTATACTTGCTTAGCTTTTGAAAGCTTGCTGTTTCATGTATCTATAAAACATGCCCAAAAGGGTCACAGTAGAAGTAAAATGTTCAGGAAAGGGCATCTTTGTCCAGCATTATGAAGTTCTCTGCAATCCCATGTTTGATCATCCTGCTTCTTGGGTGCTCTGGCATGCCCTGGTTCACATTCTGTTGTGCAATTTACACATAGATACACACACAGCCTAGTCCTTAGATAACATTGAGAAAATCTGCTTAACCAAGGAAGTCCAAAATATGAGCCTCCTGCTTTTTACAGTTTTTTCTCTATAACTGTTTTTAACAGCATTTCTGGAGGGAAAAAAGGCCCCAGATGTGCATGAGAATCTTTTTGTAGGGTACTTAACAAAGGCCCACAGAAGCCTCTTAGTCTATTTTGAAAGTTAAGATTCTGAGCTGAAACCTCTGGAAAACAACTAACGTCATTTGAAGGAAAGTTTTTGTATGCTGGTTTAAGTGAGAAAAGAAGAAAAGCCTGGTTGGATCAGAGATGCCTACAGTTCATGACCCAGTGTGGTGTCATTGCTGTTTTCCTGAATACAACATATATGCTGAATTAGACTATGTTACTCAGTGTGTGAACAGCATGTACATGTGAAAAGTCCTCCTTTAGATCACAGGACCATCTGGGCCAACATGCTGCTTCAAAGAGAGGCCAAGCTACAAACAGCAAATTTGGGCACCAGCCAGCCGCACCGTAGGTACATGTCAATTAATCTGACTGTTTCATTCAGCCAAATAGTATGGCATTTTTATATTCAAATTCAAATATATTTATTAATTTATTCAAATTTAATATCACCAAAAAGAAAAAGAAGCAGGGTGGGGGGAGGAGAACTAAATTGCTGTTTTAGAAAGTCAAAGGAAAAAGCAATTTTGGTGAAAGTTCTTATTTCATTTACCAGATTATGGAGGAGCTCTGTGAGCATTCAAGCCTCTCATTCCACAATCGCCTCTCCAACAGTTTGTAGAATTCCCAATGGTAGTGATTGAACTGAACCCTAGTGGAAAATGCCATGAGCTACCTCCTCCCAACATGCATTTTCAGATTGGGAAGTGTGGACAGGTGGGGATGCTGCCAAGATGAAATTAGAAAAATATAGTGAAAAGAAAAACACAGAGTACCCTCAGCCATCTCTTAAATATTTTAAAAGCAACATCAGCCCATTTAAAAACAGAATGAAAAGAAATTATGAAATAGAAACATAGAAATGGAGTGAGTCAGAAGAGGCCTCCTGGGCCATTTAGTCTGACTCCCGGCTCCAGTTGTCTCAGCCTACCATGTGCATGTTCAGCCTACTTTTGTGTGTGTGTATGTGTGAATAAGTTTTATTCTTAATACACCTAACAAAAAGAAACTAAGAAGCATCAATCATCAAAAACGTCAGACTTCTGGTTTGGCATCATGGCGGTATGGCTGTGAAGACTGAGGGCTTCCATTATCACGCTGGTATTTGTTCGACAGTGAGCTGTGGGAGGCTCATCTAAGCCCTGTTGGGGCAAAGATTAGATTGTCTGAGCATTCTTCTAAATGGTGCGGAGCGGCAGCTCCACATTTATTGGGAGAAATTCGGGTTTTTCTCAATCGAACAACACAGGGGAGAGATCAGCTCCCTACAAGCCATCGACAACCAAGACATTAATTAAAAGTCCGGGGCAGGAGAATGCAGGAAAGCAGAAACCTTTAGGATGAAAAGTAAACAGTCCGAAGATGGAGTACCATCTTCCCTCACAGCCAAATTTCCTCTCTCAACAGTTAGTTGAAATCTGCTTTATATCTCCATAAGCTCTAATTTTTATTCAGAGCCTTTAAATAAAATTAGGAGCCTTAACCCAAACGCATGTCCACCCAGTACCCAAGTTAGAGCAAAGGGGTGAGGAGGAAGAAGCCAATGTTTTACGACTCCCTTCTTGTAGCTTTAAAGGAATGCAATTTGCACAACATACAACAGAGTACAAAGAGTATTCCAAACAAATCAGGTCCTAATATCCTTCCCAAAAAAAAGATGTACAACTTCGGACAAATAAGGAAAGAATCCTTACCTCTTTGACGGAATTCCTGAATCATGTTATATCCTTGCTGGGTTTAAAACACTTCCACTTTCTATCATCACAAATGGACTGCAAAAGAATATCCCTAGACTTTAAATCAGCAACTGAGCCCTTACAACTTTTTACTCGGCACTGTATCTGAGGGCGCGTGATATAATCCCTCAGAGAGTCTGCAAAGAGATAGGAGTAAGAGCCCTGCCAGAGCTAGAAGGGTTAACTAGCCTTGACATGAAAGATAAACTGCCAATGAACAGTCACTGTGTGCTGGCTGGTATCCACCCAACCGAGCAGGATGGACTCTTAAAATTAAGGAATAAACTAGAGGAGCTATTAATGCAAATGAGAATCAGACTACATGAAGAAGACCTGGCCTTGGAGAAAGATAGTGATATTTCAGATCCTGACTCTTCCCCTCAGTCAAGCCTAGCCCTGATGAGCTCCCTGGATCTAAATCTGGATACCGTTGCTAACCTCACAGACTGTGCTATGAAGCTAACTGATAATGTCGGACTGGAAAATAGGCCGCTCCACTCCCCACTGATTAAGGAAAACCCTATGATTGCCATAATGGATGACGCAGAAGTGAAGCCAGAGATGAAGACACTGTTGGTTACAAGGGAGTTGACTCCAGGAAGGCCACTGGATGAGACCCAGACCCAGAGACCTCAGAAAGTTACTGTGGAACCCATAGAAGGATTACCAAAATCAATAAGCACCCAGAATAGCATGAGCCAGATGATGCCACAGAAACAATCTGCCATGCCCCTTGGATACTCCAACAGAGTGCCTCTGGTTTTCAAGTGATGCCTGGACACTACCTAAAATTAGGTCTGATATATCCTCAAATTGACCTCTCCCCCATTGAAAGAGAATTGGTTGGACTCTCCTGCTCCCTTAGTTGGACTGGCCCTAGAGTCAACAACTGAGCTGAGTGAAGAAAAAGGGGGAGCCCAGGAGCTGGAAGGTAACATTTCTGAGACCCAGTGACGACCAGACAACCAGCATACAAATTAAGTTGACCTTATAACATGGAACATAAATGGCTGGACTGGAATTCTGCAGGATACTGACTCAAAAGCCTACTTTACTTCCAAGGACATTGTACTCCTACAAGAAACATGGGTCCAGGGTTCCTTGCTACTTAATGGTTTCCAATCACACTCCATTGATGGGGTGGAACATGGAAGACATAAAGAAGGCCCAGGAATTGCCACGTCTTTGCTCGTAAGCACAAGGATACTGCCATCTTACAAAAAACATGCAATGGCTGTCCTTGTACATTTTGCTCAATGAAACCTGCTGATAATAATTTTCTACCTTCCCCACTGAAAGAAGAAATTTCAGAGTAGGGTAACTTGGGCAGAAATTGAAACATATGTAGCAGATCTGCTCCGATCTTACCCAAATACATGTGTGATCCTGGGAGGGGACTTCAATGCCAGGATGGGTCTAAGTGATCATCCCTTATATCCTCAGCAAAAATCTCACCCTCCTAAACTTAGCCTGAATGGCCCCCCTTTTATTAGGCAATCTAAAGACACAAAAATCTAACTATGCTGAACTTTTACTACACCAACCGACCACAAGGCTTAACCTGAACACTCTCAATGGTGCATTTGGGAAAGACCACCTGGAGGAATTCACCTACCTGGTAGAAACCAAAATGAACCAAATAGACTACCTCATTGTTTCAACAAATTTGCTTGCTGTTCTGGAGGAGATGGAGGGTGCCCCAACACTTTACAGTGATCATCTTCCAATCTCATTGATTTGGAAATCCCTGCACCCCTAGCTATGAAGTACCATTCAATACACACTTGTTATATTCCCAGAGAGCAAAGCATATTGCTGTATCAAATGGACTGCAAGAATGGACATGGAATTGTGGGATTTATGTGTGTCAGCATGCAAAACATCAGGGCATCTCTAATGTCCAACACCCAAACAATCAGCCTAGTGGAGTTATAGCAGGAGTTAGCCTGAGAATTGAAACAAGCCTTCACTCGGAGAGCAACAATGCTTCAGCAACAGCACCACCCAGTCTTGAAGCCCTGGTTTGACAGGGACTGTGTTCAAGAAATGAAAGCCTTAAGGAATGCTTATTGAAAGTATAAACTCAGATCTGTTATGAAATAGCCTACAAACAGCTATTGACATGAAAGAAAAAACAGAACACTGTGGAATTAATTCAAGCATCCAAATCCAAGGATCTGTCCATGTTCTGGCAGTTGATAAACATCTCACCAACCCATGGACCAACAATGCCAGACTGCTATATCCACCCAAAGGTTTGGGATATGCATTTTCATGACCTTTACAAAGATCTTGATGCTGCCTACATGACCTGGAACACTGCATTTGAAGGTGTTCCATCTTGACCCCCAGTCCTGATCTCAGAAATTGATGAACTAGCTGCCCAGATAAAAATGAGCAAAGCTCCGGGTAAAGACCTGATTCCTCCAGAGGTGGTCAAAAACAACTTAGAATGGTGGGCCCTGGTTCTAGTATCAGTATTCTCTTATGCTGACATGACCAGGCAGATCCCAGAAGACTAGGTTCTACCATCATTGTTCCCATATTTAATAAAGGAAAGAAAGATGATCCTGCAAATTATAGACCTATCAGTCTATTAAGCATTATCAGTAAACTAGATGCTAGGCACCTTTATGAAGCTCAAACATTGGCTGGAACAGAACATGATATTGGCAGAAGAGCAGGCTGGCTTCAGGGAGGGTCACTCTACTATAGATCAATGCTTGGTGCTACAGCACCTCATTGAGAAATACATCTCAAATAAAGTCACCTCATTTTATGTAGCCTTTACAGACCTCAAGGAAGGTTTCAATTCCATCTTGAGGGTCAAACTATGGAAAAATTATAGGCTTCTAAAATTGATAACCACTTGCTCCTAAATATTCAGACCCTATATAGTATAGAGGCACCTCCCTCAAGGTCAGATGCAACATGCATGGTCACCTTACAAATGCTGTTCCAACCCAAAAAAAGGGTCAAAGAAGGCTGCATTCTTGATCCACTTTTGTTCAACTTTTATATCAACTCACTGGTCAGCCCTTGATCCTCACCCACCCACCCCAATTGCAGGGAGGCATATAGCTATACTTCTATATGCAGATGATGCAACCATTATTTCAAGGACTCCAATCGGGCTCACAAGAGCATTGTGAAAGGTGACTAAATATTGCAAGGAAGAAGGTTCAACAATTAACTATCAAAAAACAAAAATCATGACCTTTGCAAAAAGTCCAAACAAACTCAAGATAAATCAGCACAAGATGGAGCAGTTTTCCCAATTCAAATATTTAGGTATACTTCTACAAGCAAATGGCTCCAAGAAGGCTCAGGGTGAATACGTGGCATTAAATGCCCAGAGAAGCTCTTCAGCTATAATAGAGTTCATGAGATCTAAAGTTTGTTTATTTATTTATTTTATTTATTTATTAACAAATTTATATGCCGCCCCTTGCCACAAGCCTCGGGGTGGCTCACAATATCCTAAAAACATACACAATATTAAAAACTGGCCCATCTCAAGGTCCGAATTAAAACATACAATATAATAATAACTTAAGTTGGCCACTATATCCCCCTAACCCTCCAATTATAACAAGCAAAAGTACTAGCTCAACTAATGTACAGAGCTCAGTTGGAGCCTTTTCCGAATGCCCAACTGCTACAACGTGTTCAATCAAAATTTCTGAGGGCAATACTGGGTGTTCCTAGGGATATCTCCAATGCAAAGATAAGATTAGAAACTGGCCAGATCAAAATTGAAGCTAGGATCTGGGGACCTATCCTTGTGCACTGGCTCAGATTGTTATATTTTCCAGTTGGCCTTGCTCCACTAATTTAGCAAGACAATTTTAAATCCAACTGGATTAAATCAATCGAGCAGAAAATAACTCTCTTGGGCCTTCCTCTGCAGAATGTACTAAATATGGGCTTTAAACAGGCAACAGAAACTATCAAGCAGCACATAGCAGATATTGAGAGACAAAATGATCTCAATAGAGCCCCAGAATTCTATCTTAGGGAAGACTATAGACAAGTTGTGATAGCTGCACCCTATCTCAAACAACTGTTGTGAAGAGGAACTAAAGAGCCTCTTGATGCGGGTGAAAGAGGAGAGTGCAACAGTTGGCTTGAAACTCAACATTAAGAAAACTGAGATCATGGCATCCGCTTCTATCATCTCCTGACAAATAGATGGGGAAGAAATTGAGGTAGTGACAGATTTTATTTTCCTGGGCTCCAAGATCATTGCAGATGAGGGCTGCAGCTGAGAAATTAAAAGATGCTTGCTCCTTGGAAGGAAAGCTATGGCAAATCTAGACAGCATACTAAAAAGCAAAGACATCACCCTGCCAACAAAAGTGCATGTAGTCAAGGCTATGGTTTTCCCAGTTGCATGTATGGCTGTGAAAGCTGGACCATAAGGAAGACTGAGTGCTGAAGAATTGAGGCTTTGAATTGCGGTGCTGGAGAAAACTTCTGCGAGTCCCTTGGACCACAAGGCGATCAAACTGGTCAGTCCTAGAGGAGATCAACCCTGACTGCTCTTTAGAAGGCCGGATAGTGAAGATGAAACTCAACTACTTTGGCCACCTAATGAGAAGAAAGGACTCCCTGGAGAAGAGCCTAATGCTGGGAACAATCGATAGTAAAAGAAGAAGAGGACAGCAGAGAATGAGGTGGCTACATGGAGTCACTGAAGCAGTTGGTGTGAGCTTAATGCTGACTCTGGGAGATGGTGGGAGACAGGAAGGCCTGGAGGAATGTTGTCCATGGGGTTGCAATGGGTCAGATGCGACTTCGCAACTAACAACAACAACAATCTCTAAACCCGATTGCTCCAATGCACTCTACATGGGGCTGCTCTTGAAGACTGTTCAGAAGCAGCAGCTTGTGCAAAATGTGGCAGCCAGACAGGGAACTATTATCTGATCATCTAACACCAATATTGGCCCACTTTCATGAGCTATGCATTTCCTTCCCAGCCCAATTCAAGGTGCTGGTTTTAACCTATAATGCCCTACATGGCATAAGACCACGATCCCTGACAGAATACTTCTCCTAACAGTCTTCTGCACAGACACAGTTCTGGGGCCTCTCTCTGACTGCCACCTCCAAGGGAGGCTCAGTGCATGGCAACAATGAGTACGGCCCTCTTAGTAGTGGCCCCTGTGTTATCAATTGAGTTTCCCACAGAGGTCCTCCTTGCACCAACCTTACTACCTTTTCAGTTCCACATAAAGAGTATCCTCTACTGCAAGTCATTTAAGAAGATTCTGGGCCTGTTCACTGTTAAACCAAGTCTGAATAGTTTCTTTTTTCCCTTGAAGTGAATATTATATATATAGATATATAGAGATACACAGTCACATATATGCATGCACATACACCTATTTAATATGTAGTTTTATATGTTATAAACTTTTCATAGTGTTTGATATGTTTTTAATACAATATATCTTTTATTATTTAGGGTTTTTTAAATATACTTTCTTTACCATCCAGAGAAGTTTGGCTGTTGGGTGGTATAGAAATTTAATGAATGAATGAATGAATTTAAAAGGCACAATTTGAAGTGTTTATTTTTAAAAGATGCTTGTATTGTAAAAAAAGGTCCCCTTTTTGAACTGTAGACTTTTAAACACCCACCTTTCCATGCTTTAATCAGAAAGAAGTGTCTTCTTCTACAATGCACATATTAATAAATGCATTCTTTAAAAAATATATGACTTTAAAATGCCCACTTTTTAAAAGGCACAATTTTAATGTACATATTTAAAATTAAAATCTCCATTTACTCAATGTTTTTAATGAATGGGGGAAGTGCGGTATTTGGAAAACTACTTTTTTTCCCATTTGAAACACCCTCACCCAAAAAGTGCTTGCAAACAGTAACAGACCTAAGTCAAACTGAACTTTGAAGTAATTTCAGTGAACTCTGGTATTCTCCCATTCCTAGTACCATTTATTATAAAATTATAGACATGCTCTTTTGAAATCACAGTTAAAAATTATAGCTAAATCTATCCTCTCTGTGTGTGCGTGGATGTGTGTGGGTATGTGGGTGTATCACTTGTAAAAAAAAATTCAGCAATTTATGCTACTGATAATGTTGGAACAGTAACAAAAAAATCCTGTAAAACACAGATCAAAGGAACCTAGCAAAATGCTACTAAATTAAGTCTTAGGAAGTCTTTTCATTCACTTGTGCTGAAGACAATTGAGAAGAAGGCTTAATAAAATATGAAAGGCTTGTCATGCATATTTCTTTAAAATAATTCTTCAGCTCAGTGAATTACTATCAAATATCTTTAGTATGGATATGGAAACCCATTATCTAGACATGACTATCTATTTCCTTTCCCCATGTAAGCTCAAAACTGCCAATCCAAACTCATGCATTTTAAGATCAGTTCTGTCTCATGTGATATGTGAACTTTGGTCAGTTGATAATACTATGAATTCATTCTCTCTCTCTCTCTTGTGTATAAAATAGCTAGTGGAACAGAAATATCTGCACACACAGTGCTTAATTACCTAAATTAGCTGATCATTTAACACCACATATTAGCAATTCTGACCATGTTAAAGCACAGACTTTAGTCTGACACAGTTTCTCTGAAGTTTCCTTTTTTTTTTTTTTTTTGCTCTGGCTTTCACACATTGATCATTGACTGTTTCAGATGATATCACTGATCAATTTTCTTCTCTTTCAGTTTTTCTAACAATGAGGTATTCCCAGCTATCTATTTGGGCTGTAGCTTGACACATGGCTTTATGTGAAATATACCATGGAATTGCACCAATATCCAAATTCTGATTCAGCTTGTACTTTGTGATTCATATCAGATAGGACTTCATAATGCTTGCTTTCTTTAAGAGAACTTTGCTTTGTTGTTGTGATCGGATCTCTTCCCTGCCCCCATCCCCTGCCTCACCCTGACATGGTGAGACTATGGGAATGAAAACTAAATTGACTAGCCAGCACAATCAAGGCAAATTGATGCATGCATACTTGGGCAATTCATTTCATTATGTCGAATGGGATTTATTCCTTGGTAAAGGATAGCGTGATTGAAATCACCTTCATCAGGTGGGACTTGGGCAAATCTGGTCTTAACACCAAGATTTCCACTAAATAATTCTGCAGAGTAATCACCTCTGAAATATCCTATAATTTGTGTTTTCCCATTTTGGTTTCCCATGCTCCTTTCTATCTTATCTACCTTTGCTTTTATTTCTTATTTATTTATTTTTTAAAACATTTATAGGCCGCCCCATCGCAACAAAGCCTCAGGGTGGCTTACAACATATTAAAACAGCAAAAGTACAAATATTAAAATACTATATCCCACCCCCTCCCTCGGTGCATCTCAGCCAAACTAAATATAAATAAATTAAATACCCCAACACCCCAAATAAATAAACAACCTACCAACATAACAACCCCAACAAACCCAAACCAAATCAAAACAAACATTAAACATATATAACAGCACACAACATAATACAATAAACCATTAACAATTAAAATAAGACTTAAAAAGGTCTTCGCCTGGCGCCGAAAAGCATATAACGATGGCGCCAGGCGAACCTCTCATACATTTTAGAGATGTATGGGAATTGAATTTTGGTTGTAAATCATGTGGACATTCCCATTCAATTTATGACCATAAACATGTTTGTACAATCCCCAATATAATATCATGTTTAAAAATGTGCTAAAACATGCATGCTGAAAGCTGCATTTTCAGAAAATGTGTTTTCCATGCTTCAACAAATGGGAGGGTAGACAAACATGTGTACTTTCACTGTTTCAATGTACTGAAAGGAAGGTTGAAAACAAAAATGGAGCTGAGACAAAACTAGCTTCCAAGTGATGCAGATCATTTTGGTGAGCACGAAAATTGCACGGGGAAAATGAATGGGAGAGCATTTGGAGAAAGCAATCAACTTCATACAAATGTTTGTGATCATTGGAACAATTATTTGTTTAAGGGGCTGAAAGTATAAGGAATAATCAACCATGATAAAGAAAAAATCCAAAAGGAGACCAAGTTCGTATTAGTTAAATGGTTTTTAAAACCTGGATCATTACAGGCCCAGGTAATGGCGGCCGCGAGGAGTGCTTTCCTGCAGCTTCGGTTGGTACATCAGCTGCGTCCCTTCCTAGACCACGACTGCCTGGCAACAGTGACACACACGTTGGTGACTTCTCGACTTGATTTCTGCAATGCCCTCTATGTGGGGCTGCCCTTGAAGATGGTCCGGATACTTCAGTTGGTACAAAATAGAGCTGCCAGGTTGCTGACGGGGGCTGGGCGTTATTCTCATATACCCCAGTCCTCCGTCAGCTCCGTTGGCTCCCAATTGAAGTCCGGGCCCAATTCAAGGTGCTGGTGCTGACCTATAAAGCCCTAAACGGCTTGGGACCTGGATACCTAATGAACCGCTTGCGCCCTTACATGCCCTCCCGCCCCCTAAGATCTGCAATGGCGGTCATCCTCCGGGAGCCCTCTTTGAGGGAGGTTAAGTGGGTGAGTACCCAGAGGAGGGCTTTTTTGGTGGTGGTGCCCCAACTATGGCATGTGCTCCCTGGAGAGGTTTGCCTGGTGCCGTCATTATTTGCTTTTCGGCACCAGGCGAAGACCTTTTTATTTAAGTCTTATTTTAATTGTTAGTTGTAGATTTTGTTTTTAGTTTATTTGTGTTGCTTGTTGCTTGTTTATCTGGTTTATTGTGTATATTTGTTTTAGTTGATTTTGTTTATTTTAATTTATTTAGTTTGTTATGTTTATTTAACTAGATTTTTAGTTGCCGAGATGCACCGTGGGGGGAGGGATAAATTAAAACTGTTTTATTGTTATTGTATTTTAATCATGTTGTTAGCCGCCCCGAGGCTTTGTTGCGATGAGGCGGCCTATAAATGTTTTAATAGAAAAAGAAAAAGAAAAAGAAAAAGAAAGAAAAAGAAAAAGAAAAAGAAAAAGAAGAAAAAGAAAAAGAAAAAGGACAGGACGCTTCCCTGGCATTGATATTATATTTCATGGGTGTCATGCTAGGACCTTTCACTGAAGCCTACATTTGGATTCATTCCAACTATGATAACATAGAAAGCTGCTGTGTTCCAGACCTGGGGTTTGCACATCACAGCCCTGCTGTGAGAGAAACAGCCACAGAGAGAAACAGACAGAGAAACAGCCACATCACTGTTTCTGCAAGTCCTCACATTTTGTCCAGATTGTCAGATTATTATGCAGGTTCACAGGCAACACAGTTTCTGTGCTCCCTGCTCCATTCTCCCTGCTCAACAACACCCAGTGATAACTTCTTCCTTACTTTATTGCTCCCTGGGGACCTCAGCAGCCTTGTTCTGATTGGTTGGCTGAGGTTCTGCAGTTGGTTGTCCCTCTAATTCTCCTGAGACTACCTGCATGTTCACCATGCTTCCCCATGATGATAAGGACATCAATTTTTGGTGTGGGGTCTAGCAAGTGTTGTAGGTCTTCATAGAACTGGTCAACTTCAGCCTCTTCAGCATTGGTGGTTGGACTACTGTGATGCTGAATGGTTTGCCTTGGATTTGAACTGAGATCATTCTGTCATTTTGGGGATTGCTTTTGGAGATTGGAGACTGCTTTTCCTACTTTTTTATTGACTATGAAGGCTACTCCATTTCTTCTGAGGGATTCTTGCCCACAGTAGTATACCTGATGGTCATCTGAATTAAATTGACCCATTCCTATCCATTTTAGTTCACTGATTCCCAAGATGTCAATGTTAGTCTTGTCATCTCATGTTTGATCATATCCAACTTGCCTTGATTCATGGATCTTACATTTCAGGTTCCTATGGAGTATAGATCTTTACAGACTTTCACCACCAGATACATCTGCCTTGTACATCTAAAGTGTCTTTTTGGCTTTGACCCAGTTGCTTCATTCTTTCTGGCGCTACTAGTACTAGCCCTCTGCTCTTCTCTAGAAGCACACTGGACACCTTCTGACCTGAGGGTTTCTCCTCCAGAATCATATCTTTATGATTCTGTCCATGGGGTTTTCCTGGCAAGGGTACTGGAGTGCCATTTCCTTCTCCAGTGGATCACTTTTTGGCAGAGCAATCTGCATGACCTGTCCGTCTTGGGTGCCCCTGCATAGCATAGCTCATAGCTTCATTGTTACACAAGCCCCTTTGCCACAACAAGGCAGTGATTCATGAAGTGGAATTTATTACATTTTAATAAACTTAATATTTATTACAAGTATATAATTTATATTATTGGCTATTTCAACATGGGAATATGGGACATCAGAATCTACCAGTAATACTTTGATGTAAAGATTAGCATTACTAGAGCAATGCACCCAACCTCACAAGAATTTTGACAGAAAGCAGGAACTGATCTACACTGCAGAATCTTTTGTCTATCAGGGAGCAATGTCATAGTATTTATGCAAAACACAGGCACTTCTGCAGGAACTTGCTAATGAATACAATCCAGTAACAACCATACTGAAAATGTGTCCATAAGCCATGCACAATTAAAACTGCAGGAGAAATACAAGGAAAGAGAGAAGGGGGGAAAACTCTTTCAATCTCTCCCTGCTTATGCATACCTTCAAGGGTGTGAAGTTCAGCTTTTTCTTCCTGTCTTTTCTAAAACAGCAATTTACAACACTTCCTGCCACCAAAGATAGAAACAAAAAAAGAAAAAAAGATAATGGAAGAGTGAAGGAGAAAAAGGGGAGGCTGTCCTGCTGCTTCTTGATGCCATCCTCCACATCCAAACTAAACCCCAACCTTGGAATGCTTGGAATGAAGGGATATTGTTTCTGCTCTCCAGTTTTCTGTGCAAGGCAGAAAGAGAGAGGTGGAAAAGTTGCTGATGCACTATTGCTTATCCTGCAAGCCACGGTTGTTTTTCCAAGAGTGCCCATGGATAAATATCTTCACCCTTCACTTGGAGCAATGTGGGAGCTTTGTGCTATTCACAGTTTCAGACCACCACAGGTTCACATAGAAAGACAGAGCGAGTCAGAAGGGGTCACCCAGGCCATCTAGTCTGACCTCCAGCACCAGCCGGCTCCACTCACGACATGCCCACCATGTGGACGTCCAGCCTATCCTTCAACACCCGCACCGATGGGGCCTCAACCACCTCTTGTGGAAGCCCATTCCACACTCTCGGGGTCCTGACTGTCAGGAAGTGCTTCCTGGCATCCAAATGCAACCTTGGTTCCCTGAGCTTTGCTCCATTGGAGCGCATCCTGCCTTCCTCTGCAGGGGAGAACAGGTCTCTACTCACCTCCATGTGACAGCCCCTCACATACCTGTATGTCGCCAACATACCCCTCTGAGTCTCCTCTTCTCCAGGCTGAAGAGACCCAGTTCCCTCAGTCTTGCCTCATACCCCATCCCCTGCAAACTGGCTACCATCCTTGCTGCACTGACTCTAACCTGGCTATATCCTTCCTGTAATGAGGGGCCCAGAACTGAGCACAATACTCCAGTTGCGGGCACACCAGAGTCGTGTAGAGTGGTAGTAATACCTCTCTTGATCTAGAAGCCACACTTCTGGCTATGCAACCAAGGGTGGTATTTGCCCTCTTGACCACCGCATCACACTGCTGACATGTTTAGCCTGCAGTCAACCAGTACCCCGAGGTCCCTTTCACAAGTGCTGCTCTCCAGCCACTTGTCACCTAACCTGTACTTACAACAGCTATTCCTATGCCCCAAGTGCAAGACCTTGCACTTATCCACATTGAACGCCATCCTGTTGTCTCCTGCCCACTTTCATAGTCTGTCCAGATCCTTTTGGATCTGGAGTACCTGCTCCTCAGTTGTGGCCACTGCTCCAGTTTTAGTGTCATCTGCGAATGTGATCAGCAGACTGTTCACCCCTTCTTGCATGTCGTTAATGAAAAGATTAAACAGGATCGGCCCCAGGACAGAGCCCTGGGGGACCCCGCTTGTCACAGGTCGCCATCCTGATGATTCCCCGCTAATGGTTACCTTCTGCTTTCAGTCAGTCAACCATGCCCTAATCCACTGGACAGTGCTTTGGTGTATACAAAACTCCTCAGTTTCTCCACCAGGATATCATGGGGCACTTTGTCAAAGGCCTTGCTGAAATCCAGATATACCACATCCACTGCATCCCCTCCATCTAGCCATCTCGAAACCTTGTCATAGAATTCCACAAGGTTTGTCTGGCAGGACCTGTTCGTCTGGCAGGACATGGGCAAATAGTTTGTGTGTGTGTGCGTGTGTGTGTCCTGATCTTGTTTCCATCACTGGAAAATTTCAAACTGAGTACACTCATGCAGGACAGGGCTTCCTTGCAGTGCCTTCCCCATCATGCTGGTTCCACCTGCAACTCCTATTCCTCACAGAACAGTACCCGAATGTATACTGCATAAAAATGGAGGGATATAAAAAGTCATTACTACCACTCTACACGACTCTGGTGCGCCCGCAACTGGAGTATTGTGTTCAGTTTTGGGCCCCTCATTACAGAAAGGATATAGCCAGGTTGGAGTCAGTGCAGCGTAGGGCCACAAGGATGGTGGCTGGTTTGCAGGGGATGCCGTATGAGGCAAGACTGAGGGAACTGGGTCTCTTCAGCCTGGAGAAGAGGAGACTCAGAGGGGATATGTTGGCAACATACAGGTATGTGAGGGGGTGTCACATGGAGATGGGGAGAGGCCTGCAGAGGAAGGCAGGACGCGCTCCAATGGAGCAAAGCTCAGGGAGCCAAGGTTCAATTTGGATGCCAGGAAGCACTTCCTGACAGTTAGGACCCCGAGGGCATGGAATGGGCTTCCACAGGAGGTCGTTGAGGCCCCATCGGTGAGGGTGTTCAAAGACAGGCTGGACATGCACATGGTGGGCATGTCATGAGCGGAGCCAGCTGGTGCCGGAGGTCAGACTAGATGGCCCGGGAGGCCCCTTCTGACTCGCTCTTTTTCTGTGTTTCTATGTTTCTATGTTTCATTTCCTAAGTGGTCTGTAGAAATCTGGGCTATAAGAAAAAAAAATAGCATAAAGTGGACAGCTTATGGTATGCATCCTTTGGCATGCCACTGAGCCAGCCATTACAATCATCATAAAAATCCAGTATGTAGATTGTCCCCAATTGTACACAGAACTGGGTTAATACAATCTTTGTGCTTTCTGATTTGCATCACAAGTGCGGGAGGTGTTTTCATGTGTTCTCTATGTTGTTATTAACAGTGATCATCAGTTTCCCACTGTCACCAAATCCACAAGACAGAAGTTTCAATGTGACTTCTTGCTGGGAAGGTCAGCACCTCATGTCCCACCAAGATGTTTTCTGAGTAATTAGATGAAAGCCAAATTAGAAAAAGAGAATCTCAAAATTTTCATGAACAGGAAAAACAAGCCATGCTATGTTCAGAGATTGATAGGATGATGCTGAGGCAAAAGTTAAAGTATGTATCTTGTTCTCTCCTCTTGTCAGATAGACAAATCTAATTCTACTATGTCACACCAAATTATTTGCAGATATTGATTTCCTTGGCCTGACACTTCAGATGAGAGAAAGATTGATTTCAGAGACTAGTCTGGAAGAGATGAAGGTGAACAACTTTTGCTTTCTGTGCTCTCTATGATGCTGCAAGTTGACATGCAGCCCTGTGGCTTTCATATTATGTGGTCCAGCACAGTTCCACATGTTAATTTGCATAGTCTGGAAAATGAAAATCAGATCTGTTAATCAGAGATTACCAGACATTTTAAAAACTGCATTCCTTTGGCATCCCAACTAGGAATATATGATAAATTCATTTCAGTTTTATGGCCAGAATTTACCCCGTCACTCTTCTTGAACCTGAATGCAATGCTATCAGTGGTCAGGGGCCAAACAGTTCTATGACTGTGACATGGTTTATGAGGGGGATAGTGGCAGCGGGAGGGAGAAGGGGGAAACTGTTCATTACAAGGTCAACTTTTTAGAAACTGTGTACAAACATGCTTTAGTCAGTGGGAAAATGTGGGGGTGGGAGGAGCTGCTGTGAATATGAATAGGGCCAAATCAGAACTTATAACTTGGAGAACCCTATTGCAAACAAGTGATACTGAATACCATATATCCCTAATCCTAGCATCCATCCTTAGGAGGAGTGACTGTCTATCCAGAATAGGCTGAACATCATCTGTTTGGTCAGAAGAACTACCCAAGACATTTTTCCACCTAAAACAAACTGTCACTCAGCAATAGAGTACATGCTTTTCATGCCCTCAGGTTCAATTGTGAGCCTTACAGGTAGATCTGGAAAATAAACCTTTCTGAAAACCTGAACAGATGATGTAAGTTTTGACAATACCAGTCTAGAAAGTATATGGTCAGTCAGTTTGAGACTGTCCCATTGGTGAGCACTCCTTAAGATGATTGAATTATCAAAAACAAATGGTCACAACCGTAATTCACCTCTCCAGATATCCTGGAGTTCAGCTCTGACCTACCTAATTCATCAGGAATCCTAGAAACTGTATTCCAAAAGATGTGAGTACAGACTAGGGAAAGCTGGGCTTAAGCACCATCAGACCAAGGTCTGTTAGTTTTCTTTTTCTCATATTTGAAATTTGTTATGACAAATTCTTTTAACTGCATTTCTTTTGCTGTTACACTTTATACAAGAACTTGTTACAAGTTCTTATATCAACACAAATGGAAACGAATTTTGAAGTATTCATACTCATTGGAAGCTTATATATTTTCGATAACAGGCAAAATATTATTTAAAAAAAATCAACAATATATGTTTCCAGGACTGTTTGATCATTAATTGAACCTGTTTTTCTTCTAGATGCTCATTTATATATGTATGCCTATATTTCAACCTTTGCTACTTTCAGTATGTTTCTGCTGTTGCATTACATTGCTTTATTGTTTTTACTCTTGTCACTGACTGTTAGTTGCCCTGGGAGTATATTAATACAGAGTTTTCAATAAACAAACATAAATTAAAATAATTTCAGTAACTTTGTGATGTATAGAACATAACCAAACTGAAACATAGAAACATAGAAACAGAGCGAATCAGAAGGGGCCTCCCGGGCCATCTTGTCTGACCTCCAGCACCAGCTGGCTCCGCTCACGACATGCCCACCATGTGGACGTCCAGCCTATCCTTGAACACCCACACCGATGGGACCTCAACGACCCAAAAACAAGATGGGGAGTAAAATGCTCTCACTCTAAAAGCTGTTGAGTAATTTGCCCATCACATCAAAACTTCAGACTTGTTTGAAAATGTTTAACCATCTGATTTCCCTCACCCTCTGCCCTTTAAATCCTATGTTTAGGTATTGCAAGTGCTCCCTCTACTGTTTTTCTTCAATTCATTAACTAACCTATGGTGGGAATTTCATATCCTTTCTATACATGTTTATAAAATTCAACTTTTGTGTTATGCGATAGCATAGAAATAAGTAGATTTCTGCATGGCATTCTGTAGTAGTCTATTAGGACTTTCTTCCCTGTATTCTGCCCTTCTGCTTAATTTCCCACTACCTGTTTGTAGACCTTCTCTGCAGAACTTCTCTGCAGAAGTTATCTGCAGCTTCCAATATCTATGCTTCCAATATCTGTATCTTCCAATATCTATGCATTTGTGTTTTCACACTCCCACACGCCATTACCAATGTTATGTTATTGAGAAAATGCTTGAAAAAAGCAGTGCTATTGTGATTCTATGCATTATTTCCTCTATGTTATTTTTGTGCCATGTATATTCACTTGTATCTGCATAATATATAATAAGAATCCTAAAGTTACCATACTTCAGTCACACCAAGCATTTTTTAAAGAGAGACAGGGAAGGAGGGAGGGAGAGGGAACAAACAAGGCAGAGCTTACTCGGTGGGTTCTAAAGACTTAGAATTTCCTTCCACATGCATCGTGTTTGGTTATTAGGTTTAGACTTTCAAATGAGTCTTGAAATGTATTTCATATTGTAAGTGATTTATGGCTGGGGTTGCCAATATTGTTGTCTATATGTAACAGTGTTTCCACAGACATGTTCTTCCTGATTTAAATTTTATTTCATGCAATTAACATAGACCATACTAAAGTGTGGAAAAATACCAGCAGCAGAAGGAGCTTTTCATGCAATGGGTAGAGCAGCATCATTGTCATGAGCGGAGCTGGCTAGAGTCAGGGGTCAGAGTTGATGGCCCAGGAGGCCCCTTCTGACTCTCTCTTTTTCTATGTTTCTATTCCATCCCTGACATTTTTTTTTTGTTTTGCTTTTAAAATTTTATTAATTTTCAATCTAAAATACAACAAAAACACTACATTTAAAATAAAAAATATAAAATTAAATTGGAATAATTTTAACAATACTGTGGACCCCATTGCCAGGACCAAGGATATACCGTATTTTTTGCTCTATAAGACTCACTTTTCCCCCCTCAAAAGTGAGGGGAAATGTCTGTGCATCTTTTAGAGCAAATATGTGTGCGCAGTAAGTCTGTCAGATGTGCAGCCCATGGGGAAGTGATGGGGAATGTGCCTGTGATGATGTGCCCCTTTGATTCAGAATATTTTTTTTCTTGTTTTCCTCCTCTAAAAACTAGGTGCGTCTTATGGTCAGGCGCGTCTTATAGAGCGAAAAATATGGTATGTTAAATGCAAAAAGAACTCATTCAGTTCTTTCAGGATCCCTTTCCTGAACTGCAGTGATTCTTTTGACAGCTCAAATCCTTTCCTTTTTTACTCAATAAATGCACCACAAATATCATTAAACTTATTTTCTTTATATACCATTTTCTCACTTTAATGTCACATGTTAATTTGTCATTAATAGCTATATTCCAAACTTCTCTTTTACTTTCCAATTCTTGGGTATAATTAATCTCACAGCTGTTATTAAATGTTATTTGTTATTCCAACTTCATTGTTTCTTATCAAATATTGAAAATAATGTAATCATACAGAATATTTTATAATTAGACAAGTTTTTGCTACACTGTTTAAAAATCTCTTTCCAGAATTTCATTGCATATTCACATTCCCACCATATATGGAAATATGTATCCACATCACAATCACATCTCCAGCATAACTTGGAATATTTGCTATCTATACAGTTCAGCTTTACCAGAGTTAGGTACCATTTCCATACAGTTTTATAAAAACAAAATCCCTTCATTTTTACTGACTTATATTTTAATATCTCTTTGTTCAAATATTTTCCCAATCTTCATTACTGATTGACAAATTTGTTTCCCATGCTGCTTTAAATGAATCATATTGAACCTGTTCTTTTGACAGTATCTTATAAATTTTACTTACTATCCCTTTCATCCACATATTTTTCCCTTTCTATAATCATAACTTCAAATTTTGTATAATCCCTGCAACTACCTCTTTTCTTTATCCAATCTCTAGTCCAACATTCTAACTGAATCACGTTATACCAAGTTATTTTGACCTTTCCTAATATTGACCTTTCAATCAACCAGCCCAGCAGCACAGCGGTTTAAACCACTGCACCACCTGCAGTCCTAATATTGCCTGTAACTCCCCATTTTTGTTCATTTTCTCTAGCCAATTAGATTATTTGTTTCTTAAGTAGTTCCCTAAAATGCCCCTCAAATTCAATGGAAATGTAATTTAATTTACTAATTTGACATAATGATTATATTGATGCCAAAGTTTTCCTTATGCGTGTTCCAAATTTTCTACCTTTTTATTAATTTTTTTTAATTTTCATATTTGAAAATAAGATCTATCGAGGATCCTTCTGGTTGAGATAAGCAGAGGAGTGGATGGCAGGTTAGGGACAAAAGTCCTAATATACATTATTAAATGTGTTGCAGAGGAGGGGTCCCATCTGTTTCTGCCATTATACCCTCCCGAATTGCCATGTTCCTAATTTTAATTGGGGCTGTATAGCTCCGCAATATGTTTTTGTTTGAAGAATTTCTAGTTTGCCCCTAAGATGTTAAAGGAGTTTCAATATGACTGTTTCAATTGTAAACTTTTTTACAACCCTAAATTGTAGAGCTAGGAAGTCTTAACAACAACAAAGCTAGTGGAAGTGATGATATTCCAGCTGAGCCATTCAAAATACTAAAGGTGATGCAGTTAAAGTGTTACACTCAATATGCCAGCAAATTTGGAAAACTCAACAGTGGCCGCAGGATTGGAAAAGGTCACTTTACATTCCAATCCCAAAGAAGGGCAATGCCATAGAATGTTCAAACTACCGCACCATTGCACTCATTTCACATGCTAGCAAAGTGATGCTCAAAATCCTACAAGCTAGGCTCCAGCAGTATGTGGACTGAGAACTACCAGAAGTACAGGCAGGATTTTGAAGAGGGAGAGAAACTAGAGATCAAATTGCCAACATACGCTGGATCATGGAGAAAGCTAGGGAGTTGAAACTCAAATACTTTGGCTACCTAATGAGAATGAAGGACTGACTGGAGAAGACCATAATGCTGGGAACAATTGACAACAAAAGGAAAAGGGGACAGCAGAGGTTGAGGTGGCTAGATGGGGTCACTGGGGAGGTGGGTGTGGGCTTGGATGGACTCCAAGCGATGATGGAGGACAGGAGAGCCTGGAGGAATGTTGGCCACAAGGTTGTGAAGGGGTGGTCACAGGTTAGCAACTAAACAGAACAAGTTGCAGAGGGATTCCACCTAAAATAATATTTAAACTGAATTTAGAGGATCCTCTCAAGACCTAAAGAAAACAAACAAAAATAAAAATTGGCATGGACATCCAAAAAATTTGAAAACAAGCAAACAAAAAGGCAAAGAAGAGTTTGGATAAGATTATCAAAATGGTGCAATAATAGTACTGGAAAACACGGAGTGTCTTCTGAATGAAAACCTGGAAAGCTTTGTTTTGGAGGTAGCTATACATTAATACTCTTCACCGTATAACACACTGACAAAGTGAATTGTGACATATATGGAGGCTGCAGGAGCCACACATAACTGTAAAATTTGGTAAAGATATATTTTAAGAGCTCACTTTTTCAACTGTACATTTCAGTAGGCAAGTAACTCTAATGCAGAGTATTCCTGTGACAGCATTAATGATTTTTTTGAAGCACGCTTCTCACCATCTTTCATTTTTCAAGGATAATTTACTAGCAGTGAACAGACAAACTGGTATTCCCTTTGCCAACAACAGCAGCAACAACCAACTTAAAATAAACTTATTTGATATGTGATACATGCAGTCTTCAAAAATTCTCTGTTGTTGGGTTCTTTATTTATTTCAGCCTGTTTTCTGATACTTTTTTGTCAGTTCATATAATGTGGGATGTCAATTCATATTTGTAGCACCTCTCTATCTAGCACTGCTGTGTGTCTCTTTATATAAGTGTTTTAATGTGTTGTTTGGATGATATCAAGCACCACAAAAAACATGCCTGATTTCTTCTCCTCGAAGTTTAGACTATCCAGAAGGCAATCCAGATGGAGATCAGCAGAGGAGCGGATAGCAGTTTTGGGACAAAAGTCCTAACATACACATTGAATGTTTTGCAGAGGAGGGGTATGAACTGTTTCTGCTTGCCACATTTTTCTTCAGTTTGGCTAGGGATAAAAGAACTTTCCCCTTCTTTTCTTTAGTGCTTTCTGGGTTCACTTTAACTGAGGAACAGAAGATGCTGCAATTTACTGAGCCAGACCATGATCCATCTAACCAATTAGCTCTCCAAAGTTTCAGACAGGCGTTTTTCCTGCTCTGCATGGAAAAACTGGGATTTGAATCTGGGCCCTGCATGTCAACCATGTGCTGGCTCACTGAGCCACAGCCTCTCTCCAAGTACAAGAAAATATGATCCTGCATGTTAGTAACACAGCATAGAAAGGAACCCTAACATTTTAATACATATAGTTCATAAAGATCACTCTTTTGCAGTATCTTATCCATATGATAATATGTGGGCATATTAGGTATCTCTGAGGTCATGAATGAGCATGCATAGCTGAGTTGCTTTGCACTGATCTACAGCCTTCCCCAGGAAGAATTACAGTAAAGCAACCATTTACATTAAAAGCAGAAGAGATTCAACCTATGTAGTAAAATAACTTACAAGTTGTCCAAGAGTGCATGCAGTTGTATGCTACATTTGCTTTAATTTATTTGCAAATACACTGCTCCATACCGGAGGTTCCCTGGCCAGCTTACAATAGCAATAAAAATGTTGCAGAGGAGCTACCAATCATAATCAAAGAAGCAAAAATAGAAGACAACCTAAAAACATAATGGCTGCAGAGAACACAATAAAACAAGACTTTCAAAGAACATATGAAAAGATACGTTGGATCAGACCAAAGGTCTGTCTAGTCCAGCACTTCATATACATGATGGCAAACCAGCTGCTTACAGGCTCTCATAGGCCTAAAAGACCTTGTAGGCAAATCAGTTGCCAGAAGACCTCCTCCTGCTCAAGCTCCTGAGCAACTGCAGTATGGTTGCTGGTGTTGGGAAATTCCAAATAAATTCTCAAATTAAATAATACTCTTTTTCATGTCCTTTAATATAAAATCTGGCAGCAGGACCCTCACCCCCACTTCCCATCCACAGGGTTTTTCCTTCCTCAGTCCTCCTCTGGGGAAAAGAAGGAAAAACAGTCCCAAGCTATGCTGATGTCCCATTCACATTCCAATAAGGCAAGCTCCTTTTGTCTGTTCTAAAGCTTCCACCAACCACCTTCATGGCCTGCATGCAAGTGTTCTCCACACCATGCATTACTTTAAACATCTCTGTCATGTCTGCCCCTTTTCACCTTTTTTTCCTAAGCCGAACAGTCCCAGTTGTCATAGCTGCTCCTCATAGGAGAGTTGCTCCAGCCCCATGTGCATTTGTGTTGCCCTTCCCTGTACTTTTTCTAATGAATAATGTCCTTTTTCAGGTATGTTGACCTGAACCAAACACATTATTGCAAGTGCAGTCATACCAGACATTTGTATAATGTCAAGTAAGGTTTTGGCAGTTCCATTTTCTATTCTGTTTCTAATTTTGCCTAGCATGCAGTTTACCTTCTTCACAGCAGCTGAGTTCTGGGCCAACATTTTTATTGAGTTGTTCACCACTATCCAACTGATGGGTTCAAAATTGGGAAAGGGGTTCAGCAAGGCTGTATATTGTCACCTTGCCTATTTAACTTATATGCAATGCACATCATGAGAAAGACTAGTCCACCAAAGTGGAATTAAGTTTGCTGGGAAAAATATCAACAACCTCAAATATGCAGATCATACCACTCTAATGGAAGAAAGTAAAGAGAACCTAAACAGCCTCTTGATGTGGGTGAAGGAGGAGAGTTGAAAAGTTGGCTTGAAACTCAATATTAAGAAAATTAAGATCATGGCATCTGGTCCTATCACTTCCTGGCAAATAGATGGAGAAGAAATGGAGGTAGTGACAGATTTTATTTTCCTGGACTCCAAGATTATCGCAGATGGGGACTGCAGCCAAGAAATTAAAAGACACTTGCTCCTGGGGAGAAAAGCTATGGCATATCTAGACAGCATACTAAAAAGCAGAGACATCACCCTGCCAGCAAAAGTTCATACAGTCAAAGCTATGGTTTTCCTAGCTGCAATGTATGGCTGTGAAAGTTGGACCATAAGGAAGGCTGAGCGACGAAGAATTGAGACCTTTGAATTGTGGTGCTGGAGAAGACTCCTGTGAGTCCCTTGGACTGCAAGGCAATCAAACCAGTCAGTCCTAGAGGAGATCGACCCCGACTGCTCTTTAGAAGGCCAGATAGTGAAGGTGAAACTCAAATACTTTGGCCACCTAATGAGAAGGAAGGACTCACTGGAGAAGAACTTAATGCTAGGAACAATTGAGGGCAAAAGAAGAAGGGGACGGCAGAGAATGAGGTGGCTAGATGGAGTCACTGAAGCAGTTGGCATGAGCTTAAGTGGACTCTGGGGATGGTGGAGGATAGGAAAGTCTGGAGGAATGTTGTCCATGGAGTCACGATGGGTCAGACATGACTTCATAACTAACAACAACTTAGGGCTTTGTTTCCATTCCCTGGATAATCCCTGTTGCCCTCCTTTAAACCCTTTCCAGCTTTTCTGCATCATTTTTAAACCTTGATGGCTGGAGCTGGATGCATTTATTTTGGTGAAGTCAGACTAGTGCTGAATTTAGGGAAACCATTATTTCACATGATTTGGAAGTGATACTTCAATTAATGTAGTCTAAAATAGCATTTGCCCTTTTTTGCAGTCACATCACATTGTTGGCTTATATTCAGCTTGTGACCTACAACAACTCCAAGATTCTTCTCACCTGCAGTATTTTTGAGCCAGGATTCCCCATCGTACAGTGATGCATTTGGTTTCTTTTTCCTAGTTGCAGAACTTGGCATCTGCTCCTATTTAATTTCATTCCATTGTTTTCAGCCCAGCACTCCAACTTATTAAGATCACCTTGAATCTTCTTTCTGTCTTGCAGATATTAGCTATCCCATCCAGTTTTTTGTCATCTGAAAATTGTTCCCTGAAATTCCTTGTCCAATTCATTAATCAAAATTTTGAATAGCACCGAGCCCAGGATTGAACCCTGTGGTAACCCACTTGTCACCTCTTCCCATTTTGAGAATGTCCCATTGGTGAGCACTCCTTAAGTCTGATTTTGCAGCAAATTGGTACATCCACCAGTTCCTTGATCTACGTAGTTCACTCTGCTAGTTTGTCAGTCGTTTGCTTTGGAAGTATCTGAAAAAAGCTTTCTTGTTGCTTCTAGTATCCCTCTCTAGCCTTAATTCATTCATTGTTTTACCCTTCCTGATGCCATTTCTGCAATTTCTTGCTACCTGCCTATATTCTTCCTTTTTAATCTGGCCTTTCTTTCACCTCCTATGCATGTCCATTTTGTTTTCAGATTATTTCTTAGCTTTTTGTGAAACTTCATGGGCTTTCTCTGTTGTCCTCTGCACTTTTTCCTTGATGAAATTGTCCAATTTCTTTAAAAATTCTTTTGTTTTGTTTCCACCCTTTCTGTACTTCTCTTCCCTTTAGAGTGCCTTGCCATGTGTCTTTGCTTATCATTTTTCTGAGTTAGCTGACCCTGGCTTTCTTGAAATCCAGGGTAAATATTTGGCAACATTGGGTTTCAGCTTCCTTTATAATTGAGAATTAAAGTAAGCCATACTTGCTTTCCGCTGAGTTCCTGCAGCTTCTGCTTTGTTCCCTTGGTCTTGCCTGTTGGTCAATAGCAAGGTTAGGATAGCCCTACCACTTGTTCCTTCCTCCATTTTATGTTAGAGGACGTTATCAGCCACACATGTCAGCAATCTCTTGAACAGAATTAGTCTTCCAACAGGTATCAGAGAAATCAATGCCCTCCATAACGGGAATATCATGCTTCACTGATGCAGTGGCAATTTGCTCTTCAAAAATTTCATCCTTGTCTTTCCTTGAATGTCTTTCCACTTAGAACAGCCTCAGCAGGGAATTTGAAGTCCACCAGAAGCAGCATTCTGGGGGTCTTCAACACCAGGTCCAAGGCAATCTACTTCAGCTCAGGTAGGGAGTCTGTTGAGCAGAAGGGTGCATAGTACACCAACAGAATCTCCAATCTGTTTCAATCACCCAACACCAGGTGCAAACATTCAAGACCCATCCTTGAAGGGACTGGAAGTCCCATGAGGGAGATTGAATCCCTGTAAATTAGGGCGATGCCCCCTCCCCATCCTTCCAGGTAAGGTTGGTGCTGCACCAGGTACCCAGATGGACACAGGGTATCATGAGCCCCAAGCACCCCACTTCTCTTACCCAGGTGTCCATGATACATGCCAGATCAGCCCCCTCATCCATTATTAAATTTGACATAGAATCTGGCAGGACCTATTTTTGTGGAAGCCATATTGCATGTGTGCCAAACACTTTCCTTATCTAGGTTTTCTAGAGCTTTCCTTATTATGAGCTTTTCCATCATCTTTCTCAGAAAGGACATTAGACTAGCTGGTCTGCAATTCCCCTTGTCTTCTCTGCTACTCCTTTTGAAGATTTGTACCAGTAACACTACCCTCCAAACCTCCAAAACTTCTCTTGATTTCCACAAGGTCTTAGAAATGAATTAAATTGGCTCAGGGCACTCTACACCTTGTTAGAGCAGGGGAAAATGAGAGGGAATCCCTGTACCCCAGGGATTCAGGTACAGCTTCTGTCTTTGTTTCCACTGCAAGTGGAAATAATATCAACTACATTGGCTACCTAAGTTCAAGTTTTGCATCTTCTGCACTGCAGGTGTGAGGGTGCACGGCTTTGCTTGCTCTAGTGAAAAGGTGGTGTTAATGCTGGGCCAAAACCTGTCCTCCAATTTCCTGATAGCTTTCTTTCCCTGTGAAGAAGGCTGCAATTTTTCTGCCTCATTTTTAGAAACGTAATTTATTTTGATGATGTTTTTAAGCTGATCTAATCAGGAGGCAGCCCAGTGTCTTAATTGCCGTTTTACTATACCTTTTTCCACTGCTCTGCAACTTTCTAGGCTGCCTAGACATGTGGGAGGAATTACCATATCTTCCTCTAGGCTTCTGTTAAAGTGTGGGACATCAAGGAAGCTGTAACCTGCCAGGGGTATGATTGTACAGTGAAGGACAAGGCACAACGTTCATATACTCTTTTCAGCCACCTCACTAGTAAGCTAAGCACATGGACCTAAGACTTAATCCATGGATATTTAACCACAGTTTTCTTCTTGATGTTCTTGTTCAAAATCAGTATTTTGTCTATCAAACTGGCTAGAGATGGTTAAACATGTGGAAGTTTTGCTTCCTTTTGTTTTGTTCTGCACAACGTTAAAATCCAGCACTAATATAATTTCATGGGTGAACATTATAAAAGCAACAAGTGATGCACAAGAATAGATTTGAGAAGAAACTGCATTCAAGATCAGTTCCAATCTAGGTTCCATCTTGGGTGGAAACAGACTTCAACACCCAAATGGATGACTTACATTTGGAAGTGCATGGTGTTTGCAAAACTGTTTTGGTCCCCCTTGACTTCTTATCAGCATCTGACAACTTCAGTCATGGTGTCTTCTTGTCTGACTGGCTGTCCTTGGCTGAGAAGGTAAAGTAACACATTGATCTTGATTCTTTCCAAATGGTCAGGTTCCAATTATATTGTTTTTATCTCCAATTATATTGTTTTTAGGGGACTGCAGGTGGTGCAGTGGTTTAAACCGCTGTGCTGCTGGGCTGGTAGATCAAAAGGTCGCCGGTTCGAATCTGCACATGGGGTGAGCTCCTGTGCGCCGTCCCAGCTCCTGCCAACCTTGCAGTTCGAAAGCATGCAAATGCAAGTAGATAAAAAGGTACCACTTCGGTGGGCAGGTTACAGCGTTCTGTGCACTTCGGTGTTTAGTCATGCCGGCCACATGACCACGGACTGTCTGTGGACAAACGCTGGCTCCCTCGGCTAGGAAACGGAGATGAGCACCGCCCCCTAGAGTCAGGCATGACTGGACGTAACGTCAAGGGGAAACCTTTACCTTTACCTTTACCTATATTGTTTTTATATTGTTATTATTTATTTATTGTTGTGAGCCGCCCTGAGGCTTTGGCGAAGGGGGTGGCATAGAAGCTTTCTAAATAAATAAATAACTGGTCCAAGAGATGGTATAATCCAGGATGTATTGCTATCTGTGGTGCATAGGTAATGGAAATGGCAACTAGCACTTTGGACAAGTTCCACCTTGTATGCTCTCTGAAGCCTCTGTATAGCTGCATGACCTGTAAAAGGTTGCCAAGGGTATGAGGTGTGGGGCAAGTTTCAGTTCTTGCCCTCATGATATAGAGAGTAGAGACAACTGTCTCCATTTTGGGAAACTAACCTTTAAAAAAAATGCAGGGGATTCAGTTGCTTTTGATGGTGAGAGAAAGTTCAGGTGAGACATTTGGGAAGGGGCTAATTTTCCTTTAAACAGGTCATAACTATAGTGACTGACAAAGGAAAATTGACTAATAGTATGTGCAAAGCTAAAATTTGTGATCCAATCTTAGAAGATGGGGGTAGAGAAAACCAGCCATTGCAAGTTCTCCTACTCTAAAGCAGCTGCATGTATTCATGTCAAACAGAAGGTCCCACTGGGCATTTTTCTTATTTTTTTCAAATATCTGTACAATATCTCTATGATAATACTGCAAGTAATTTAAAATCTACAATTTTGAATTTAAGACTGCCTTTTTAAGACACTTACAAGGAGGAAAGCTCCATTAAATACTTACTGTTGCGTATTTAGTTTACTTTTGTAAAAATGCTTGACTCTGAAAGGCATGTATCATCTATGCATATTATTAGAAACATGAGGGAGAGAAACTGAATCTGGCCAATGATAATAATTGATTTTTTTATGTTCTTGTGTAAGCATAACCACATATGTGCTTGTGTGCATGCAGGCACTCTCTCACGAACATTTTAAACAGAGATATTCTTAAAATATACTATTAAATTACACTAATAGCTTTAAGCTGGAAATTTAAAAGATTGTGAATCTGCCCCATTCAACATTGCAGGACACAATTCTGAGTAAAGATGCACAAGGCTCTGTCTGTCTGTGTGTCTGTCTGTCTGTCTCATTCATTCATTCATTTCAATGCAAGTTCTATCAGAATTAAGTCCCACTGAACTGAATGGAGCTTACTTTCAGATACTGTGTGTAGGACTGCAGTCTTAATTTTGTAATTCACCTTGTGTATCCTTCATATGAAAAAGGAATAAATATTATCTAAAGCTGAATAATCTATACTGCAAATATACTGTTTTGGAAGAGCCTGAAGAGCTGAAGCTTAAATCGTTAGACAAGCATAAATGATCACAGAGGGCTAGGGACTCTTGTAAATCTTTTACATCAATGGAGCTCCACTTTCTTGCCTTAAGCTTCTGTAGACATCCATTTTACTCCAAGGTTCACTGCATTTTAAACAGCATTCACTGGTTGATAATGTGGCATATAGACACATTAATTACAGAAATTGTGCAGCACATCTAAATAGCTATTAAGGCCATCTCAATCCTATTAATCTGGAAATGATGGCCAAGAAAAATGGGTCAGTGCCAGCACAAATTAAACTATGACAGGCAATAGATTCGGTGAAATCTGCTAATTTCTCAAACAGGATTTTTTTTTTAAAAAAAGGGAACACTGATTACAGCATTTGAATAGCATAGATGATCTAAGCAGCATTTTTGTGAAGATTTAATATCAGACATCTTGTTTCACTGTCCAAAAGTAACTTCTTTAATTGTGCATATATGGTATTTGGGACCACACTGGAAAAATTCTGAATTACTGGTCCCTTCCTATATAAGATTATTAGGGTCTTATATACACATATGGCCCCTTCATGGATCACTGCCTTGTTGTGGCGAAAGGGCTTGTGTAGCTCAATGAAGCTATGAGCTATGCAGTGCAGGCACCTAAGATGGACAGGTCATTGCAGAGAGCTCTGACAAAATGTGATCCACTGGAGAAGGAAATGGCAACCCCCTTCAGTACCCTTGCCATGAAAGTCCCATGGACAGTGCCAAAAGGCAAAAAGATATGATTCTGGAAGATGAGCTCCTCAGGTCAGAAGTTGTCCAATGTGCTACTGGACTAGTACTAGTAGTGCCAGAAAGAATGAAGCGACTGGGTCAAAGCTGAAAGGACACTCAGTTGAGGATGTATCTGGTGGTGAAAGGAGAGTCCAATGTAAAGATCTATATTCCATAGGAACCTGGAATGTAAGATCTATGAATCAAGGTAAGCACATTGGACACCTTCCTACCACGACAAGGCAGTGATCCATGAAGGGGAAATCCACATTTCAGATGTAAAGTAGTTAAAAACTCCTCAGGGCCCACATTTGCTTCAACTGATTAAAATACATTATTGATTAAAAACTGTGAGAATAAAAAGGTTTTGGTCCAGAGCCAAAATTGATAAGTTTTGGTGCCAGGCACACCTTTCTGGAGAGCAAGTTCCATAGTTGGGGAACTATCAAAGAGAAAGTCCTCCTCCTCATGACCATCTTCCTCACATCTCTCAAGGAGGGCTCTCTGAAGAGGGCTTCTCCTCTCTGAAGAGGACCTTCATATCCAAGGTCTGGGCAGACTCATAGAGAAGGATACATTCCCTTGGATAACCAGGACCTAAACCCTTAGAGCTTTACATGTTACTTTTAGTACTTTACATTGGGCACAAACTTCAACTGGTAGCCAGTGTAGCTCACATAGGACTGGTATGATTTGTTTTCTTTTACTGGTCCCTGTCAACGGTCTGGCAGCTCTATTCTGGACCAATTGCAATGTCTGGATCATCTTCAAGGGCAGCTCCACGCACAGCGTCCAAGGGGGAGGTTACCAGTGCACGAGTTAGTGTTGCTAGGGCCGGCCTAAATAAGGGGCTCTTTTTAGAAAGCTCTGTCTATGATATGCATTGCTGGGAGCAGCCTGTCCTGGCTGGAATACGATGGAGGCAAATTCATCTGTTTCTGCACATTCTCATATAGAAGAGCATCTTGGCTCATCAAGCTGATGAGCAGGATGGGTGATGGAGAGGCTGCAAATCCCAGCCTGGTTCTTGTTTAGGAATTGTAGTATAACATATTTATTATTTTGTTCATTTCTTTGTACGCTTGTATGTGTACAGATAAAACCATTTTAGAGTTTAAAAAACAGCTCTTATCATTTTGCTTATTCCTATTCTTCTACTGGACTGCTTGTGCAAACAAATACACAGCATAATGCTCCAAATGAATTATTGAGATAGAATGCATACAAGCACATCCACAACACTCACTTAAGTGTCTATTACAGGAGTTGTAGGTTTTGGATTAATTTTAGTTTGTGTGTGTGTGTGTGAGACAGAGAGAGAGAGAGAGAGAGAGAGAGAGAGAGAGAGAGAGAGAGAGAGAGAGAGAGAGAGCACATGCATGTGTAGTAGCATCAAAGAGTTACAGAATTAGTTCCTGAATAATTGCTTCATTCACTCTCTGAATGTGAAATCAATTAGAAATTAAATTAGTAGGTAGATCTGGATGTATGTGTTCTCTAAACAGCTTAAATGACTGCCTTAAACAATCTTCCATTTGTTGAAAGTGTTCATATAGTAACTACTATAGTAGTATAATTAAAACCATGTTTTGCAAATTCTTAAATGGCACTGAGTCAATAGAGTGCAAACCACTGGAGTTTGACAGAACTTTGGCAGGAGGGAGGGAAAATAGAATTATCTTTAGCGGTTGTTAGAGGATTTGTTGTGTTGGACTCTTGTATGAACTGGAGAGGTCAGTTTTTCAACATGGTAATTTGGAATATAATATCAAATCAGTTACCTAGAGCATATTTCTAGGAATGTTCATATGTTTCATTATCGTTCCCAAGTTTTTATAACTCCAGTTTCTGGTCTGGTTTGTTTCAATTAGATCTGAGCCAAGCATTTCATTTTGCAATGTTTCTTTTTCAAATTGATTGAAAGGAATAAATAAAGTAAGATACTTACAGGGGTTGGATGCAGCTATTGACATTTTTAGAGAAAATTGGGAAATGGACTTCACCTTTCTTTTGAAAATATAGTTCATTTGTCACTGTTTGCTATTCCAAAGAATAAGTCACTTCTGTCACTTGTCCTGGTAAATTTCATACATACATTTCAATAATTTATTCCGCTCCCCGCCTCCTACAAATACACCCGCTTTCAAAGTCTGCAAAGAGTAGAGACAGGTACATATAATATGAACTATGAATATATAGGAATACTATTTCAGTTAACAAATAACTAGGAAGTGTCCCATTTGCAATCTTGAATGTGACCTGATGTGCACTTTCTCCCACAATGTTTGCAAATTCTCAAATTGGCATTCACGATATTTGTACTTTTGAAATGTGCAACTTTCTAAAAGTGTCCATGCATACCTGCAATGCACAGCTTTCCTAAAATGTAGCATTTGTGGGTTTCCTGTGGTCTCTTGGTTAGGCTACAAACATTTGACTGTACTGAAAAGACATTTTTGCACTGTGATTCACTTATGCTCCTAAGCCATGTGGTTTGGTAAGCAAGCTTTTTATCATGATGATCATCCTTTAATTCTTTTTAAGCAAAAGTGAGACTGCACAAATCAACAGAAGGAACTGAAGACTGAAGCAGTGAATATCTTATATTGTCTGTAGAAACTGTAAAAAACCCCTCCAAAATCTAGGAGGAATTTGTATGAGAAGAATTTGGAAATACAATTATGGATTTTAAGTGCAGTTCACTTCAGTTTTTAATTAAATAAGATATATTCACACTTCAGAGCAGGTACTCTGTAATATGCAAAAAAAATATGCCTAGGAAAAGGCTCGATTAAATGGATGAAAAAATGAAATTAAACTGTCATAGCATTTTAATCACATCATTTGGTTTCATTCATTATAATAACTTATTCTACATATGCTGAGGGGTCTTAAATTAGAATACACTCTATGTGGTTATTTATTTCTTCTCTCTTTTGCAAATTCTCACACATTCATGTTATTTTAGTTTTGCATGCTTTTGTTCAGAAACTGTGCATAGGTAAAAAATATATAACTTGGCCATGGATGCAGGACCTGAGACCATGTCTGAGACCACATCAACTCATTTAGAAAACAAATTTCCCAAGTCCATCAGGTAAGGTGGCACTGCTGGTCTGTTACAGGGATTGGCCCAACTGTGTGATTATTTGTGCTGAATGTGAGACACAAAGAGGTTTCCAATCTACATAATGTCACCTTTCACTGCTATCGCTGGAAAGATCCATAGCAGATTCTGTGGCATCACATGCAAATGAAAGGAGGAGGAGAGGAACATGTTAGAAGATTGTTGATTGTTATTGGTATTTTATATTGTTATTTTATCTTTGTAAGCTGTCCTGAGGCTCCTTCCATAGAAATGTTTAAAGTAAATTAATTAAAGACAATGGAGCACAAATCTCCATTTCATATCATTTACCCAAGCATTCAATGGTAGCAAAATGGTTTAGCTCAAGTTGTGCAACAATAGTAGACCTGGGATGTATCCATGGCATCCATCCTGGAAAATCAAGGTCCAGTTGTGAATAGAAATCAGAAATGAATGGTTCTACCCCAGAAATTTGTTGTGTGGATCACAACAAATTGTGGCAAGTTCTTAAAGAGATGGGAGTACCAGACCATATTATTTGTCTCTTGAGAAACCTATATGCAGGTCAAGAAGCAACAGTGAGAACCGGACACGGAACCACTGATTGGTTCAAAATTGAGAAAGGAGTTCGGCAAGGCTGTATACTGTCACCCTGCCTATTTAACTTATATGCAGAGCACATCATAAGAAAGGCAGGGCTAGATGAATCACCAGTTGGAATCAAGATTGCTGGGAGAAATATCAACAACCTCAGATATGCAGATGATACCACTCTCATGGCAGAAAGTGAAGAGGAACTGAAGAGCCTCTTGATGCGGGTGAAGGGGGAGAGCGCAAAAGTTGGCTTGAAACTCAACATTAAGAAAACTAAGATAATGGCATCTGGTCCTCTCACTTCCTGGCAAATAGATGGGGAAGAAATGGAGGTAGTGACAGATTTTATTTTCCTGGGCTCCAAGATCACCGCAGACGGGGACTGCAGCCAAGAAATTAAAAGACGCTTGCTTCTGTGGAGGAAAGCTATGGCAAATCTAGATAGCATACTAAAAAGCAGAGACATCACTCTGCCAACAAAAGTGCGTATAGTCAAGGCTATGGTTTTCCCAGTTGCAATGTATGGCTGTGAAAGCTGGACAATAAGGAAGGCTGAGCGCAAAAGGATTGAGGCCTTTGAGTTGTGGTGCTGGAGGAGACTCCTGCGAGTCCCTTGGGCCGCAAGGCGATCAAACCGGTCAGTCCTAGAGGAGATCAACCCTGACTGCTCTTTAGAAGGCCAGATAGTGAAGATGAAACTCAAATACTTTGGCCACCTAATGAGAAGGAAGGACTCCCTAGAGAAGAGTCTAATGCTGGGAACAATAGATGGCAAAAGAAGAAGGGGACGGCAGAGGATGAGGTGGCTGGATGGAGTCACTGAAGCAGTTGGTGTGAGCTTGAGTGGACTCCTGGGGATGGTGGAGGACAGGAGAGCCTGGAGGAATGTTGTCCATGGGTTCGCAATGGGTCGGACTCGACTTCGCGACTAACAACAACAACCCCAGAAATCTTCCAGGAACATATGCAAGAAATAACAATAATGCCATTGTTCTTCAGTAGCTGAAGAGTGCCATGATCCAGTTGTCCCTCTCTGACATCAGCAGCTGCCACAGCACTGTTTCTTTATTTAACGTTACATAGAAACATAGAAACAGAGTGAGTCAGAAGGGGCCTCTAGGGCCATCTAGTCTGACCTCCGGCACCAGCCGGCTCCGCTCACAACATGCCCACCATGTGGGCATCCAGCCTATCCTTGAACACCCACACTGATGGGGCCTCAACGACCTCTCGTGGAAACCCATTCCACACCCTCGGGGTCCTGACTGTCAGGAAGTGCTTCCTGGCATCCAAATGGAACCTTGCCTCCCTGAGCTTGGCTCCGTTGGAGTCAGTCCTGCCTTCCTCTGCAGGGGAGAACAGATCTCTACCCATCTCCATGTGACATCCCCTCACATACCTGTATGTCGCCAACATATCCCCTCTGAGTCTCCTCTTTTCCAGGCTGAAGAGACCCAGTTCCCTCAGTCTCGCCTCATACGGCATCCCCTGCAAACCGGCCACCAACCTTGTGGCCCTACACTGCACTGACTCCAACCTGGCTATATCCTTTCTGTATTGAGGGGCCCAAAACTGAACAAAATACTCCAGTTGCGGGTGCACCAGAGTCGTGTAGAGTGGCAGTAATACCTCTCTTGATCTAGAAGCCACACTTCTGGCTATGCAATCAAGGGTGGCATTTGCCCTCTTGACCACCGCATCACACTGCTGACTTATGTTTAGCCTGCTCTCCAGCCACTTGTCACCTAACCTGCACTTATGACAGCTATTCCTATGCCCCAAGTGCAAGACCTTGCACTTATCCACATTGAACGCCATCCTATTGTCTCCTGCCCACTTCCATAGTCTGTCCAGATCCTTTTGGGTCTGGAGTACCTGCTCCTCAATTGTGGCCACTGCTCCAGTTTTAATGTCGTCTGCGAATTTGATCAGCAGACTGCTCACTCCTTCTTCCATGATGTTAATGAAAAGATTAAACAGGATCGGCCCCAGGACAGAGCCCTGGGGGACCCCGCTTGTCACTGGCTGCCATCCCGACGATTCCCCGCTAATGGTTACCTTCTGCTTTCGGTCAGTCAACCATGCCCTAATCCATCGGACAGTGCTTTGATGTATCCCAAAACCCCTCAGTTTCTCCACCAGGATATCATGGGGCACTTTGTCAAAGGCCTTGCTGAAATCCAGGTCTACCACATCCACTGCATCCCCTCCATCTAGCCATCTCGAAACCTTGTCATAGAATTCCATAAGGTTTGACTGGCAGGACCTGTTTTTGCAGAAGCCGTGTTGTGTGGCCGTCAGCCTCCCTTCCCTATCTAGCATCACTAAATCTCTCTCTATTATGAGCCTTTCCATTGTTTTTCCTACAATAGACGTAAGGCTAATCGGTCTATAATTCCCCATGTCCTTCCTACTACCCTTTTTGAAAATTGGGACCACTGATGCCACCCTCCAGTACTCTGGAACTTCAACCGTTCTCCACGAGGTCTCAAAAATGGAGGCCAGCGGGTATGAGAGAACCCCAGCCAACTCTCTAAGTACTCTCGAGTGTAAACTGTCAGGGCCTGGCGCCTTTGTAATGTCCAATGCCCTGAGGAGCCCCTCGACTTCCAGGGGGATGACTCTAATCTGTGCCCCTAAATCCCCAGCCTCATCTAATCTCCTATGTGGATATCCCCCATCCTGCTTTGAGGAGAACACAGAGGCAAAATAGTCATGTAGCATCTGTGCCTGTTCCCTCATATCAGTTACTGGATCTCCTTCCTCCTTATTTAGTGGTCCCACCACTTGTCTCCCCTTCTTCTTCCTATTTACAGCTGAAAGAAGCCCTTTTTGTTGCTCTTGATATTCTTGGCAAGTCTCAGCTCGTAATCAGCCTTAGCCTTGCGAAGAATCCTTCTGCAATGGGCCTCCTCCTCCCAGTATACCCTTTTGCCTATTTCCCCCAGTACCCATTTCCTATGTAGGTTCCTGTTTTGCCTAATCCCTCTAACCACCTCCTTTCGCATCCATGATGGCACTCTCCTCCGCCTCCCCACCTTACTGACTAGAGGTATCGTCAAGGCTTGCACCTCCAAAACCTCCCTTTTGAGTGCCATCCACCCCTCCTCAACTTGCTTACCTTCCAGTAACCTATCCCAGGAGACTTTCCCAGTCTGGCCTTCAGTTGGCCAAAGTTGGCCCTCTTGAAGTCCCAGCTTCTAGTGCTCGCCCTGCTGCCCGTCCCCAGTCCCCTGATGTCAAAGCAAAGGATGGAGTGATCACTCGCATCCAGAGCTCCCCTAATCTGTACTTCATCTATCAGCTCCTCCCTATTGGTCAAGACCAAGTCAAGGATGTCCCCCCCCCTCGTCACCTCTCAGACCCTCTGTGTTAAAAACCCTCCCTCTTTAGCTTCTAGGAAGCAACGTGACCTGGCTGTCACCACTGAGTGAGTCTCCCAAGTAATATCCAGGAGATTGAAATCTCCCATAATTACTGTGTCTCTTCCCCGAGATATCCTTAGAATCTGGCCTGTCAGGACATCATCCAGGGTCCCAAGTTGACCTGGAGGGCGATAACATACCCCCACTGTCAGGTCTCTTTCCCTGTCAAAACCCCTAAGTTTCACCCAGACTGCCTCTACCGAATCCCCATCTGTGCTGCATTCTATCTCACTGTATCCTATCCCTTCCCTGATGTATAAAGCCATACCTCTCTTTCCCTTCCTGTCCTTTCTGAAAAGGTGATACCCTTCTATGTTCACATTCCAGACTTGCCTTTCATCCCACCGAGTTTCTGTGATTCCCACCAGATCATACCCTCCTATTCCCAGGAGAGCTTCAAGCTCTTCCTGCTTATTACCCATGCTCCTAGCATTGGTGTACATGCACCTCAACTATTCCCACCACTTCTTTTTCTTGGAGTTCTCAGCCTCCTCCTTCCTCCCATCCTCCCTGATACCTGACCCCTCTCTGTAGGAGTCCTGTCAGTCCCTGCAGTATCTCTAAAACCCTGCTCCCAGAGCCCTGATCCTCCCCCCCAACACTTGTCCAGTGCAGTCACGTTACTGGGGGGCCTGAACCCACCCACCACCCATCTCAGTTTAAAGTCTTCCCGATGAAGCTTGCTAGAGCATCTCCATAGGACCTTTTCCCCATCCTTGTGAGGTGTAACCTGTCCCTTGCCAGAAGTTCATTGGCAAGAAAACGAGTGCCATGGTCGAGGAACCCGAAACGTTCCTTCTGGCACCACACCCTAAGCCAGTCGTTCACCTCGGAGACCCTCCTGTCCCTTCCTGACCCAAATTCCTGCACAGGTAAGATTGACAAGAAGGCCACTTGGGCCTTCAGCTCCCTGAGTGCTTCCCCAAGGCCTCAAAGTCCCTGGTGATCCCAACCACACCCTGCCTGGCCACGTCGTTTGTGCCCACATGGATCACCAGGACTGGCTGGTGACCCTCGGAGCGAACAAGATGCTCCACTCTGTCCTTCACATGCCGGATGCATGTGCCCAGCAGGTAGCAAACCTCCCTTGTCTCCAGGTTGGGGTGGCACACTGCTGCCTTGGTGCCCCTCAGCTGGGAGTCCCCAACAACAATCACCCACCGCCGTACCTTCACAGTGCTGATGGGTGGCCGTGCCCTGGCCCTTGCCTCTCCTGCAGCGGCCCCCTTGCTGCCTGACGTCCCAGGCTGCAGGTCCTGCTGGTCCCCCTAGGCCTCATCAGCCCCAGCCTCCCCAAGTGGAGAGAACCTGTTTCCCAGCTCCAGATTGGTGCCAGGAGAAGGAGGAGGCCGTGCTGGCCTCCTCCTCCTCCTGTGGGTGACATACCTCCATGTCTCCGCAGCTGCTCCTCCCATGGTCTCTCCCTCAACCCTCTGTCCAGAGGGGGGCTGCTCTGGGGGGGGGGCTGGAGAGCTCTCTCAGCCCTCAGGCACCTCAGCTCCTCTTCTAGCAGGGTCACCATCTTGCACCGAGGGCAAGTGTATCCCTGCCTCTCCTGGGGCAGAAAGGCGAACATGTCTCAGCTCTCGCAGCGGACAGCAACACCCGTGACTCCCGCCAAGACCATCTCCTGGTCTGCCATAGGTATCCCTTCTGAGACCTTACCTTGATCCCCTGCCTTGGTAGTCTTGCAGTTCCTCTCACTCACCCAGTTCTCCCAGACAAAAACCTACTCTTTATTGCTAGTACACGTCTCTGAGTATGCACCAAGTCAAATGCTGAACCCTATCTATTCGTCATTATCCAAACTTTTCCTTATGAACCCTCCTGTGTGTCAACCCAGAAGGAGGGGCACTGCTGAAGTGAGCAAATCAATACTCCTCCCTTTGCACCCCCAACTGGGCTTCACACTGACTTTGGTGCCAAGCCACTGAGTTGATGCTTACAGGCTTCTTGATGGAGAAGCATTTCAGCATCCTTTCCTGTGGGTGACACCTTGACATTTTGCTCAGGCTCAGGTTGCTTTGAGACTGCATCCATTCCTATGTTCCACCCTGAGGGTTGAAACTCTTCAATTTTCACTGGTTGCTCAAATCTCCTTGTACTAATCTCTTCCTCTGGCAACTCTTGTCTGGTCCGAAGACCTTGAGGCTTGTCTTGAGGTTGGTTGACAAGATTGCTTGACAAACTATTGCTTGAGAATTTCCCTTTCAACTTCAGAATCTGAATCTTCATGAAAAAGGCCTCTGAGCAATTTTTACAAACATGGCTGGGCTTTGAACGGATGCATGCACATGACACAGATGCTTTGAAGACATTGGAGAGGTGGTATTCCATTGCCTGAATTCCCATATCCTACAGACCAAAGAGGACTGCAATTCTAAAAAAAGTGCATTCAAAATTCAATACATTAAGCAATGGAATACATTAAGCCTCCACCCAAATAAGGCAGCACCTCTTTAAGGCTATTAGATGTGTGGTTGGATTTTTTATTTCAAAGTAAGCATGCATGGCATAAGTTCAAATCAAGAGGCAGAAGGAGAAGATAATTGAGTGGGGTTTACCTTTTCCTTACAGCACTCTTGGATCTTTTACCCAAGCAACTAGATCAGCCACCAATCTCTGACTCAATACTGATCATTTGCTGGGGTAGTGAAGACCTGTTATTCTTTCTAGGCTGAGCCAGGAGAGGCTGCTACCAGACTTGAACATATTCCTCTGTAGCAGAATCCTGCACAGGGGTTGGCTTCACTGCCTGTGCCTCCTCAGGAATGTGACCCCAGAAGCTGCAGGCAGTGCCTTCAGCCAGCCCTTCTACCTAGTGCTGGTACTGATTCACTCTAATGCAAGTTGAGACAACGTTAGATCTTCTACTTTAACAGCAGGCCACAGTTTTAAAAGAATGTTGTACATTTTATGCAAATTGCACAAATTGCACCTTACTTTAACAACTTGGCTAGGTACATTGAAGTAGGCTAGCCTGCTTCTGAACCTGGTCCACTTTTGGCTCTTGACTTGGCTACATACACTGAAGTTGGCTAGGTGCAAAAAGGGCAAGTTCTCCCCATGCCTAGCAGGAGTTTGACAACCAGCACTCACAAAATGAAACTCCAAATCAACCCCAGAGTTGAAGTTGTCTCAGCATATTGAGCTGTTCCACAGAACAGTCCTAAAAGCCCTAGTAAAAGTACTAAGTGGATTAGTACTTGAGGCCTCTTCAGTCAACTGTGCTATGAATTTCTGGAACAGGTTTTTTTTTTTTTTTAAATCCCAGAGAAATTTCCAGTCTAAGTATAGTTGTAGCCAAATTCCACTAGCTTGAATTTTGACAAGAACATAGCCTGAGGTGATACAGTTGGAAGATAAACAATGTTGAAAGCTGCCTATCCTTTTAAATTAATAAAAGCTAGAACCTAATGCTATACAGAAACAATCAGAACAAATAAAATATAAGAAAGGAGGGAAATGCTAATGAAGAATGACAGGAGATAATATGCATTTAGAAGGCGGGTTAAGGAGGAGGAAGTATTTTATATTAGCTTAAAGCATGCTGACACCAAATTTTCTTCCACTGCTGTGCTCTCGGTTTTAAGCATTATTCAGACGGGAGATGTAGTTTGCACACTTTACTTAGCAATCAGAGAGTAACATCATTGACTGCTTTATCTATGTAGAAGTAGCACTTTCTTCTTTATTGTCTTATGAGACAGGGTGGTGCACTCAGCTGCCTTCAGGGACATGCACCAAATGTGTATAGCACTGGATTGCACAGCCATTCAAGAAGAAATTAATTTTCAAGGGAAATAATTCAGTACACCTGTTGCTGCACTTTCAAAGATACCCATTTTCTGGGCTCGATCACAAATGTTGATTTACTATCCTGTAGCCACTTGGAAAAAAATGAAAAGATGGGAAACATTTGTTCTTCAAATGGAATGTGGAAAAACATCAGGGAAGTATGGTTTGCATACCACAGGACGAGGGTTTTTTCTAGCTAATCGTGTCTGATTTATGCATCTCAAATAAGTTGTCAAGCTGGCTGAATTATTAATTTTAAATCACATTTTGCATGTGAAAGAGCCAGGTCCCTTGTGTCCTCACTGATTTCCTACCCTTGAACTTTTGAAGTCAGTTTGGAGTGTCAAGGAAGTTTGGGCGAAGCGAAAGGAAAGGAAAGGAGATTAAGACTGGTGACTTTTCCCAAAAGGGATCTACCTGGTGCTAAATTGCCTTTAGCCCTGGTTCAAGCAAGAACAGAGTAAATAGAATGGAATAAGTCACCCCAGGCCTGGGGCCAAATGGAACTCCCTTGAGATCACAAGAGGGACATCCACACTTCCCCACTATCACACTTCCATTAGTCTTAACACTGATCATTTGGTGGTTTCTTAGCCCCCTTCTAAAAGGTTGAAATGCTTATCTGGAGACTAAGTTCGTGATAGTAAGAGTTTTAAGCTAGAAATGTGCTTGCCTTTGGTCCAACCCTCAACTAGGATGCAGCCTAGTTAAATTTGCACCCTGATAAATTTTCTAAAATTTAATTTGATCCATACAAAAGCAGAAATGGACACCAGCCACACATGGAAGCCCTACCCTTTCTATCCATTACTTGGTTGATTGGCAAAGTATGAAATGGATGGTGGGGAGGATGTTTACTTGCTTTCATCTGAGCATGAGCAGAATTCCTTAAACGCTTGAAGAACTCTCACTGGACTGTGCTCAAACAAATGTGCGTAGAAGTCACACCAGAGCGACTTTTTCAATGTGGGGACATCAAGAAGCACAGCAGGAACTAAGGGATTTTGGAGTAGGGCCATGCACTTGGCACTTTCTCGCTTACATATGTTTATGCACTCTGTATGAGCATAATGCCTGCACAAGGCTATAGAGTTTTGTCTGCAGAGAAATATAAGATGGATTTGATGGATAATCCTTTGGCAAAACATCCATGGATTTTCAAGGGAAGGGATAAATTTTGGTTGCTGTTTCAGAGAAATGTAGGAAAAATTCAAGGAAAGCAGTGCAAAAGCAGTACAGCTACTAGGTGTTTCTTAGGACCATCTAGTGAAGGTATCACTTCACATTTATTTTGTGGTAATACTCACAACATTTTATTACAAGGTTTGTGGGGCTAGATCTACGCTCACTGTCTTATCATATGCATATAATTCAGTAGACTTACATAAATAAAACAACTTTCCCTGAAAATTTGTCAGTGTGTGTGGTTAAAAAAAACTTTTCTTCACAGAGGTCTTTAAAAACACGTTTTGGCTTCTGTATTAATTTCATTTGGCCATCACACATTTAAGAAAATTCCTTTCCTTCCATTTCATGCAGGACACAGTTTTCCAAAATTTATTTATCCAAAAAGCAAAACATTGGTAGTAATAAGCAAGACTTCATAAATGATACCATGATATCATAAAATTAAAATATGTTCACATATTTTTTGTTCCTTTGCTTTTGACCAAGCACAGCATTTTCCCATTTTTGTTCGACATAATATTCTGCTGAACTATTTCTCCTGTTTGAGATCATCAAAATTTGTCCCAAACCACTAGACCTCTTTCTCTTATGAATAAAACAGTTTTTATTTGGGAATTTGTTTTAATAATATCATTATTGGCAAAAGCACTGTGGGCAGCTGGTATTCCTTCTTTGGCAACACATGTCCCGATCAGTGATTCCAATCCAGACCCACTGAGAATAGAAGCACAGAAGTAACTCAGGTTAGGACAGTACAAGTTGGGCTTGCAGATCAACAAAATTAAAAGAAAGCTTATCTTTCTCTCCCCAGGAGGCCCCTTCTAACTCACTCTGTTTCTATACCCTTTATACCCTTGTTTCTTTTTAAGCAATTCTTCTGTGTTTTCACACTTCCAGCCAGAAAGTGGGTACCTGTATGATCTGTGTGTTTTTTTCAGTGTCTCAGCTTTGTCACAACTGGAAGGAAGGACAGAAAGAAGGAAAGAGGGAGGGAGGGAGAGAGAGAAAAGGCTGCAATATTACAGTAATATTGCAGCCTTTGGATCTGCCATTGGTTTAAGCCATCCAAAATACTACACTATTTTTATGAATAAATTATTATTTCTAATTAGAAACCAATAGCAGTGCAAAACACTGAGAAAGGCAGGTAGACTTGCTCATGGTGACAAACATTCACTCCTTCAGTGGAACAAAGAAGATGTCACCTGGAGCAGGAATGGTCTTGTTTTGCTATTAAAAGGTTTGTTACATGCTAACATTTTGTTAAACTTCCAGCTTACAGGTTTCACTTCCTCTCCACTGCTTAATACACCCAAACTTTGTATTTAGTATTAGACATAGGTTTTCATTTAGTAAAAAATCTCTCTCTCTCTCTCTCTCTCTCTCTCTCTGAAAGCAGCTAAGAAGTAGTGAAGCATCTTGGAAGTGATTGTCCTTGATAATTTCAGCCCACAGGGAATATTATGTAGCTGTGGATTTAAGAACAGGTGAACAAAGAACAAAGAAAGGTTGACTACAACTTTTCTGGGAAACAGCAATGAGCAACTTGTGTGAAATTTAACTACTTTATGGAATATAAAAAAGTAGATGGATATTATCTTTCATCCCCTTGGGTGAGCAACTGCATATGTTCCCATGGTCCTCACTCACCCAAAAGACCACCAGCTTTCTAGATAACTGCTCCCTGGTAACTCACATACCCCACAACATTGCACAAATGAAAATACAACATGTTTGTAATAACCTATTATCATACCCAGGATAAGTGCCTGACTATAAAATTACACATCAATTACGTTTTTACTGAGCCTGCTGAGGCTTTTACTGAGGCTTTACACAGGCTTTTACTGAGCCTGTGTACCCTCATCCTGCAATTACTTCAGTGCAGGGGAAACAATCAAAAGGTTTGTGATTTTGGTTGAAGATAGGAATTCTTGTCTTATGATTAGTTAGCATCCACACCCAATGAGTTTCACCAGCCTTTCTGTTGGTAGGTAGGCAATAGTGTCTTTCTAGAGTTTCAAGCAGGACTTTTTGCAGACCATCTGCTGATGACACTTCCCCACGAAGCGCATGTTTTATCACTGAGCCAGAGCCCCTCCCAAGGGCAGCATCTGCTCCTTGGCCTCCTTGGGTGGATGTTGGGGCCCCAGGTCCTTAGCTGATCCTATCACTAACACCTACTCTGGCCACTCATCTTCAGTAGTCTATTGAGAGTTGGGATATTTCTTTAAATGTCTTATAATGCTTCAGAACAGTGCAGAGTTTGCATTGTTCTGGGATACTGGTGGTTGCCATTTCCAGTTCCCACAATGCTGCAAAGCAATTATATATGGAGGTGGGGCTCCAATGCGCTCTTGAAAATTTAAGTTGTGGTGGCTCTTTCCTGGCCCATAACCATGGGAACACAGCTGTCTCCATCTGCCCATGCTATGGTTTAGGACAGAGTCCCCATACTACTGGGCCAGGGGCACACCCATGGAATTTTGTCAGAAAGTTGTGGCTGCTCTCACAAAATGGCTGACATTGGGTAAGGTCTTTATGTTCATGAAATGGCTGATACGAGGATGGCTGGTCACAAAGCAAACAGAACTCTGTCTAAAAGGCCAACTGGTAGCACTAAAGAAATCTAAGTTAGCCATGAACCAAAGTACAAAGCAGAGATGGAATCTGGCCTCCAAACCAAGCAGGAAAACACAGAAAAACTCTTTTAAAAAGATTTCATTAGGTGGAAGTACCTCATTTTGAAGGGACAGGAAGTCTGGTTAGTGCCAAGAGAAGTCTCTGAAGGCATGTTGGTTCCCAATAGTATTATGTTGGAAAGCCCAGGTTTGAGTTGCTTTCCTGATGAGCCTTAATGTTTAGTGATGAGATGGCAGTTGGTTGGGGTGTTAACAACAGCAATCATGAGCATGTGTGAAGAGGTGTGACAGAAACAAAATGAACTGGCCCATCATGTGCCTCTTGACCAAACGCCAGCACATATATCAGCACTTCCTTCCAGAGACCAACAATAATCTCAGAGACTGCTGAGCTCCAGGTATACATACAACTGCCACTCCAATCTTGTTTGTTTATGTTATATAGCTGTTAGGTTTCATCCCTGCACTTTACAAATGCTCTTAAGATTAAATGCCATCTTTCATTTCTGTGATGTATGAAACGTGTGCATTGCATTTGTAAATGATGATCTGGCTTGACATAGAAACCAGAGTGCTTCAAAGAAAGCTTGTGTAATGCAGGTTGATGTGTTTAATAACAGGAATGTAGCAATAAGTGACAGCAATGTAGTTTCATTTGAAATACTTAACAAATTGGTAGAATGATAGTATGCATCTTGTATGTTTCAGTGCATTTTAAAAAACCTTCAGTTACATACAAAGTAATATTATTCACAGTAGGAAAAAGATCCAACCCAATCACCCATTAAAAAACCCTCCAAAAATAAAACCACCAACAGAAAACCCAAAGAAATGAAATTTGGCCATAACAGGCCTAATTGAAAGCTCATTTGATGTGGGAATAAATTTTGTAACCCATTTCTCTACCCCCAGTCCTGCTGTTTCTGTTTAGTTTGCAGTAATCATGCTGTTGAATTTCAGTTTTGAAATCCATGCCCCTAATCTTTTTCCTGTATAGAAGAACTGAGCAGGGTTGTCAAGGACAGGATAGTTTGGAGAGTATTCAGTGCATAACGGCAACATTTCTCTTACTCAGATGTTAAGCACACATCTAGGATACCGTGAATTCACACATAGCAGGGCCTGTCTAATGTGTGTGGCTGGGGGCGGGGGGATTAGCCCATGTGTCTTCACAACTGCCATTGTCAGGATTGGGCCATAGACATCAGCCTGGTGTGAGTCAGGCCTGAAGAATATAGGGATAAGATGGCAAACCAGAAGAAAGGCTGGGAATAAGACAGGATAATGGTCTACAGTGCAAGAAGAGAAATATAAGACACATGAGAGATCAGGAAGACCTGCTTATTCATGAAAAGTTCCATTGAAGTGAAGAATGCTCCTCTACACCTTCCTGCCCAGGAAACCGATTGGCCAGCTTAGGCTGAGTAAGGCTGGAAGGTTTTTCACACAGAAGCTGCAGCAACAAACTACTCAGCCTCTATGACAGTGTCACTCTGTTATCGACACATACGTACAGGGTGTGACTTTTATTTTCCCCTATTTAGCTCCATAGAACATGCAGATTCCCCCAACAATGGACCACATGAAGAAGATGTGCAGTCTCTAAACTCTTAAAGAGGGACGTTTTCCCTCAGCAAATCTGCTTAGAAGCCTGAATTTCCTTCATAACTCCATCCAGGAAAAAAGTCATTGCTAATCCTGGAGTGTATTGACCAGGATTAATCCAGGCCCTTAAAATAATGAATGCAGCAGCTTCATCAAACAACATTTTTACCTCCTACTGGAAATCAGGGATTCTTCTGCATCAGTGTGGTAGCTTCTGAGGTATCTTGTCAAAAAAATCCTACAATCATAGTATAGGAGACATGGAAGGGGTCAGAGAGTCATTGGGTACAACACTGTACACTTTCAGGTATTGGCCATCCCACCCAGTTTTTTGACATCTGCAAATCATTCCCTGCAGTTCTTCATCTAAAACATTAAACAAGATGTTGAAGAGCACTGGACCAAGGACGGAACTCTGTGGTACCCCACTTGTTACTTCTCCCCAGTTTAAGAAGGTGCCAGATAAACACTCTTTGAGTCCAATGTTGTAAGGTGGATCTACCCTAGAATTGTCCCATCTAGCCCACTTTTAACTAGTTTGCTAATCAGGAGATCATGGGATACATTATGAAAGGCTTTGCTAAAGTTATATGTTAAGTCTACAGAATTCCCACAGTTCATCAGGGAGGTTACACAATCAAAAAATGAAGTCAGTTTAGTCTGGCAGGATTTGTTCTTGTGAAATCCATGTTGGCCTCTCATCATTACTGCATTGTTTTCAAGGTGTTAGCAGACTGACTGCTGTATAACATGCTCCAGAATTTTCCCAGGGATGTATATCGGACTGACTGGTCTGTATTTCCCAGGTTCTTCTTCTTTTCCTGTCTTATAGATAGGGATAACATTAGCCCTTCTCCAGTAATATGACACTTCCCCTGCCCTCCATGATTGCTGTCATGAACTGAGGTTCCTGCTTTGAACAATCACCAGCCACGGGCCATTTTCCTTGCAAAATCTTCTTTATTGCTTCCAAGCACAAATGACCTTGAATGGAGCCCTGAGCAGTTTACTAAACCCAATCTAGTAATTACCTGCAGGCATTCTCCTTCTGCACATATCTGAGCCCCAACCACTCAGGGGAAGGTGGATGGGGTCAAGGCAAACACGCCTCCTGTCCACACTCTGCAAATTCAATTGGGCCTTTTGCCACTGCTGATGCCTTCCTTAGGGTCAAACGTGTGTGTGTGTGTGTGGGGGGGGTGTCTGAGAATTTCTCATCCCCAGTGGCCCCTTCCACTGCCTGTACATCTTGGCCATTCCTAGCTCGGTGAAGCATTGGGCCTAGAGATAAACACCTCCTCCTCTTCCTGTTGCTAATTCATTCCTGATTTTCTGATTTTGAATCAGTTCCTGGGATATGACAGGTTGGCTGGGGGAATGCTTGCACAAGCCCACCCTCCCTCTTGCTCCCAACAATTTCTCAAAGACAATAGACAGTGGTTCTAAGAATTTTCTGCCAGCTCCTTGGTTACTCTATGAAGGAGTTCATTAGGCCCTGGGGATTTCAATTAACCAGATGAATCTTGACAATCTGACACTCAGTATTGAGGTGTCACCCTGCTTCTTCAGCTTATACTACCCTTTCATAGATCTTCTTTTGGAGGAAAACTGGACCAGAGCAGGAATTGAACACTTCTGCCTTTTCCTTCTCATTAGCTATCATCATGCTATTCACATTGAAGAGCTGAATGCCCATTTCTTTTCTCTGTCTATTACTTTGGGCATAGCTGAGAAGGCTTTTAGCATTCCTCACTAAGCTCAGTTCCTTCCCAACTTTAGCCTTCCTGAGGCCATTTCTACAATTCTGTGCTACCTTGTATTTTCCTTTGTAGGCTGACCGTCCTTCCACTTTCTATACATGTCCTTTTTCATTTTTAGATCATCTCAACACTTTTGTGGGCATCTTCTGTTGTCATCTACCATTTTTTCTTGTTGGAATTGTTTGTTATTGTGCCTTTAAAATTTCCTTTAAAAAACCCCCACCCATCTTGGTCTCCTTTTCTCATTAGAGTCACTTGCCATGGGACTTCACTTATCATTCTTCTGAGTTTATTAAAATTAACTTTCCTAAAATCCAGCACACATGTTTCACTACATTTGGGTTTTGCTTCCTTTAGAATCAAGAATTCAAGTATGGCATGTCCCTTTCCCCCAGAGCTCCCATAGCTGCCCCTTTGTCCACTAGGTCTTTCCTGTTAGTTGGAATCAAGTCGAGGATAGCAGTTCCTCTTCTTCCTTTCTCCCCTTTCTCTTGGAGGAAGTCATCAGCAACACATGCTAGGAATTCCTTGTAGGGGCTCTGTTTGACAGAATTTGTCTTCCAACAGTTATCAGAGAAATTGAAGTCCCCCCATAAGGACAGTGTAATGGTTCGTTGAAATACTGGCAACTTCCTTTTCAAATATTTCATCCTCATCTTGACCTTGACTGGGTGGTCATTAATAAACTCCAACCACTGTGTTCCTTTTATTCCTTCCTCCTTTTATATTGATCCAGATGTTTTCCATGTGGCTACTAAGCTTGTATCTGTATATGGAGATATGCATCTTATAATGTGATTCCACCTCCCTTTCTGCTTCTTCCCTTTGGGGAATAGGTTGTATCCTCCAATTGTTGTATTCCAGTCATGGGAGTCATGCCACCAACTTTCAGTTATAGCTATCAGATCTATTTCACTCTCTTGTATTTGGAGCTCACGTTATTTGTTACCCATACTCCAGACATTAGTATAAGTACATCAAAGACCATGTGTTTTTTACTCTAGCTTTCTTGAACACTATTAGAGCTGGTCTCTCTGTTGTGCTGCATAACCCTTTCTCTGTTGTTAAGCCCAGATGTACTTCTTTATGTTGTGGCCAAACACGTTCTTTCCAGTCCTTGTAAGATACAACCCATCCCTTGCCAACAGTCCATCTTACAGGAAGCATAGCCCATGATCCCAGATTTGAAATCTCTCATGTTTTGGCACCAGCTTCATAACTAGGCATTCACTTGGAGTTTTTGCTTTCCCTGTCTATTTCTCTTCCAAGAACTGGAAGGACTGAAGGGTAATCTGTCTGGGCCCAAAGGTCTTGCCTTTCCTCCCTAAAGCTTCAAATTCTGATACGATTTCTTCAGAGCTCTGCTTGGCAATTTGTCATTTGTTCCCATGTGTATAAGAAAAAAGGGATACGTGTCAGTGGGCTTTATGAGCCTTGGCAATCTGTTACATCACTAATCTGTTCTCCAGGAGGACAGCATATGTTACAAGTCCATGGGTCTTCACAACATCCACATATTTCCATCCCATGTGTCCTACCTTTCTTGTTCTTGCAAGCCTTGGTGTCACTGTCACCACTTGGTTGACTTGGTTGGCCTCTTGTTCAGTGTCGATGGAGTGACTTCCACTTCAGTCTGCCCTCTAGTCTCATCCTCAAGTAACTGAAAGTTTTTTCACAGTTCCACTGCTTCTACTGGTCTGGAGTGTCTTCTAGTTCTTATGAACCTAACCGTCACTCTTTTCTTTCTCATTTCCCTTAGCTCAGGAGTCCTCTCTTCTGCCTCAGCTTGTTGTTGCACTTCTACCTCTTCTTCTCTTGTAGCTTTTCCAGTTCCACTTCTCCGTCTAGAAACTGTTCATTTTCTTTTATTCCCTTGAGGGTGGACACATGCTGCTCTAGTGTTCTAAACTTTTCTTCCAGCAGGGCTACGAACTTGCACTTGTTGCATATGTACACAGTGTTGACTGCGGGCAAGAAAAGAATGCATAGATGCCAGCACTGAGGCATCTTTTGCTACCTTTTTGATCCTACCTTTTTGGGTCTCTTGCTACAACCTGTTTTTCCAGCTGTCTTCCCTAATGTTAACAATACAGTCTTACCAGTAAATGAGTGTGTTACAAGGACGAAAATTGAGTGGGAGGAAATACATGGAATAAAGAAAAAGGTGGAAAAAAGAAAAAGGAAGGTAGGGACCTCCCCTTGACCTCCTTCACCAGAATCTACCACCAAACTCCTGTTTGCTTTCTTGTTCGTTCACTCTGTTTGCTCATTCTCCGGAACCATGGCTGCTTGTATCTAATAATCTGTAGATGAGCTGAGACCACTTCCTCTGATCTGATCAACTAGGAGTCAGGAATCAGAATTAGATCATCAACAGATTATTTTCCAGTGCCATTTGTTCACATTGCAGATGAACAAGATTTTTGTTTCTGCTGGAAGACACCAAAACATATTTCATTCACCACCACAAATGCAAGCTGAAGTGAGGTTTTCACTTTCTTTTGTGTTCATAAATTGTGATTGTATTTGAAAAGCATGTGTTTTTCCCTTTAATTTGCACTTTGATATGTATATGTGTGTGTGTGCGTGTGTGTGCACAATAGAAAATGGATATTTTCACCATCTGTTCAATGGTGGGAACGTGCACAATTTGAAAAACAGTACATACAAAAATGTATGTCTTTCCCATCTTAAATTTATACTTTACCTGTTCAAATGATCCAAAGAAAGAAACAAAGGAAAACAAAATAAAAATGGGAGCAAGCCAAACCTAGCTTTGACATGATTGATTATTTTTAAAATTTAGCAAGCTCAAAAATCAAATGTTTGCTAGTCCAGGTGTCAGAGTGACTTCTTATTTTTAATGGAAAGTCCTCCAACCTGCCAACTGAAAAGGAGCAATGGAGGTTTGTTGGCACTGTATAGGAAAGCAGTCACTATAGAGCTTAGACATATTGTATAGTACAAGGGGAGCTTTTAAAACTGGGTTGGGGTTATAAAAAAAAAAATTCTTCTTCAGTGTGAAATAGGTTGCATCCTTTTGTTGTGTAACCATGTGATATACCAATTAACACATGCACACATAATTAGAACCAACATGGAGTAGAGCCCTCTGATCAATCTTCTCCTCTAACCTGTTTGCCATATTAAACAGAGATCTTTACAGATGACCCAACTATGACTCTCTGGGATAAGTTGGCCTGTCAGTTAAACGAAATGGCATAGGAATTATAGGCACAGGTTAAGGCTGTGCAGGGCAACCCAGGAAGCTTCTTGCACTGGGTGGGTGGGTGACACCTGAATTTCTCACCCCCCCCCCTCCACATACACTACTTGGAGAGAAGGAAGTGCCAAAATCAGCTTCTAAGGCAATACAAAGGATGTGATGCTTATTAAAATAATGACAACTGCAGCACAACATCTCTTCTTATTCTATAGAACAGCTGCACAGTATTTTTCTTAACCAGAATTCCCTTACAATAATTTGATGGCTAACCAGATCACAGAAGTGCAGGGCTTTGTCCATGACTACAGAATGCAAGCTGATGTCCTTAACTCCTTGGAGGCACTAATAGTCTACATGCTGATGTCCTTGATGGAGTACAGTCACATGAGAAATTTTGCATCCTCACCTTTCCTTTCCTTTCCTTTCCTTTCCTTTCCTTTCCTTTCCTTTCCTTTCCTTTCCTTTCCTTTCCTTTCCTTTCCTTTCCTTTCCTTTCCTTTCTTTCTGGTAGAACTGGTTTGAGAAACTTGGCCAATATGCAGTGAGATACGATTTTAGCACATGTTTCTTTTTCATGTTTAAAGTGAATCATCACTGCATTGTTTGCTTTTCATACACACACAATGAAAAGAAGCACACATTAAATACATTTTCAAAGGAAATAGAGAGCCGTATATTATTGACCCAGAATGCTGGAAAATTATAGCTGTGAATTAAAGAAATGCCAGCAGTGAAATGAATACTTTTAATACAACATTTAAGAATAGAGAAATGCTGTAGAAAGATAGTGGTATTATGCACAAATTAAATTAAGCCGTACATTATACTGTATATTTCTTCTTAGTTTTGATTCATGGGGTTCCTAACAGTTGCATGGTAGTTGGCAATCTATGTCTTAGGAAAGGATAACCCCTTTAATAGAGTTAGGGAATGAGTGATGTTCAAAATGTCCAGGATCCTCAGAACATCCTCTCACTGCTTGTCTTGTGCCTGATTCCCATGCACAATTGCCACTTGCTATGCATGGATGGGAAATGTGTACACATCTAGACATGATTAAATGGAGATTTGTAAACATTTCTCCCAGTTTGTGCAAAATTCCTAATTTGCAAAACTTACAACTTTCCTCTATAAATTAGTGCTGATTCATTCCACAGAAGAAATGTGCAAAAATTGATTTGGGAAACAAGCATATCACCATATGCTTAACAATTTATTAACATGCTTGTTTGCAGAACTTCCAGCAGTTTGGTGAGAAAAAAATGAAATTTTTACACACATCTATTCCTTGTAAAAACATGCCATGTTGGATCAGAACAATGGCCCATCCAGCCTAGCAATCTATTTGCAGTTACAAACCACCTGCCCATTGGATCCCTCAAGCAGGAGGTCTGTCCAAGTTCCTTAGCAGCCAGTGTATGGGGACATACTGCCTCTGTTAATCGAGGTAGCACATACCCAGCAAAACTAGTAGCCATGGATAGCCTTCTTCGCTATGAAATTATCCATTCCCCTTTTAAAGGTATCCAAATTGATGGCTACCTACTTTCTGTGGCAGCAAATCCTACAGTTTAACTATGCACCATGTGAAAATGTACTATGCACCATGTGGAATTGATCTATCCTGAATGTCCCACCAATCAGCTTACTAGGATCATCCTGGGATCGAGTACTGTGGGAGGAGAAGAAAAATGCCTCTCTCACCACATTTTCCTTGACATACATAATCTTAAACACCCCCCACATGTCTGCCTCTCCTTGCCTTTTTCCTAAGCTAAGTGATCTCATTTGTTGCAACCATTCCTCATAAGGGAGTTAACCCAACTCTGCCATCATTTTAGTTGGATTTTAGTTCCTTCTCTGTGCTTTTTCTTTTTAAAATTTTAATTAAATTTTAATTAATAACTAATATATATATCAATGACAAAAACAACAACCAAAAATAAAAAGAAGATGGCAAGCACGACTGGTGGACCCTCCCCCATCATCACCAGGACCTTGGCTACATACTAATTAATTATTCATTTCCTTCTTCCCCTTCACTGCCTCTTCTATGCTTTATGAATATAAGTAATTAAACAAACCACAAATAAAGCTCAACCTGAACACTTCAAAAGATGTGAAATAACATTCTATATTAATTAAAATATATTACAAATTGAAGTTATATTATAGTCTTATTTTAAAATTTCAAATTCTACATACAGTGGGTTAAATCTGCCCTTAGTCCTACTGAAAGGAGACCCATTGATATTAATGTGTTGCAAATCAGTCATGACTAAGGCCCACTAATTTCGCCTACTCAGAGTATGACTATTCAACTCCATCAACATAATCCAGACACTATTAAGTCTCACTGATTTTAACAGGAGGAATTTGAACTCATTCTTGGCTACTCTGTAAGCTGTAATGGGTTCTGTAACTAAGAATAAATGGATTTTCAGCTTCTTATTTCTTTATTTTTCTACACATTTATTTTATCCTGTTTATGATCCTTCTGAAGTCTAGTTTAACAAGGACAGGGGTTTTAATATATGTAATTAATTCTGGAACTAGAGCATTTGCATCTCTATCCCCTCCATGTCAGTGCTGTATATTGATAAAACACAGTAAACCAAGCTAAAGTCGAAGCCAAAACACTCCATCTTGAACAGTAATGGGTCCTTTCATCAATATTAATTCGATGTGATGGTTTATGATGTGATAGTGAGCTAAACCAGCACACAATAAGCATATGAACCTGGCCCCCACAGACAAAGTGTGAAACAGCACATTGTTAAAATTTGCGCAATTTTAGAATAGAAGTTCAAAGAATTCATTCTCCTGTTCACATTCATATTTGGGGCTATGAATGGGCACATTTGACATGGCTTGTGACCAGAAAAGAATTCTCATAGATTCCTTGTCTCTAACCAGTAAGAAAGAATTGGCAGATTCTGTAAGAATATGACCACAGCACTTATCAAATATGTGCCAACTTCTTGGAATAAAAGCACAAATATACAGAAGTGACTATAATCAGCTGACCATTATAATGGCAGGAAGTAAAACTGTAGCTGCTGATGCAACCGTTCTTTTCCCCATTTTCTGAACTTAGTGTTATCGTCTTTTAAAATTTAGATAATGGATCCATATCCTTCATCTTAGATGTTTCAACTAGCTGGATAGTTTCTCTTACCTATTTCAGGAAAGCTGCCAAAGCTACCTACACATCCCCCTCCCAGTTTATTTGTGTAGTTGGCAGTTCAGAGATAAGCATAAAAGAGACCAAGAGACATGCATCAATATTTCTCTTTTTCTCCTTTTTCCTCATCATTCATCAAGGACATACTAGGAGTTGTCTTCCAAACCTTATAGGCAGTTTTATTGTTCATCTTTTATGATACAGAAAGTGTGTTATGGACCCTTCAAAGTCCTCATTATACTGTTCTTATTTGCATCTATTCTAAATGGTCCTTGCCACGTATTGATACTGAAGGATTTTTAACTGCAACTTCAGAAACAAAAGCTTTTATCTTCCTTCCTTCCTTCCTTCCTTCCTTCCTTCCTTCCTTCCTTCCTTCCTTCCTTCCAGTTTTCTGCACTGGTGTTGGAATGCTTCCCCCCGCCCTCATTTTTATGGATACTTTGTGTCTTATATTTTTCTGACATCTAATCTCCTTTGGGAATACACACACACACACACACACACACACACACACAATATATTATCAGACACAACAGGTTTAGTGAAGTTAGTGTATGATATTTTGCCTATAAAAACTTGGGTATTAAAAGGGCTATTTACAGCAGAATATTTTATTATTTCCCCTTTCTTAGCTTATTTTGAGCTCTTCCTTCCCTGATCTACATTTTATGAATCAATCAATCCATCCATCCATCCATCCATCCATCCATCAGCACTTTTCTGAGTTGATCACAAACAATCATGCATTTCATATTCAGAATGATGACATCCTACATCTTTATTTATTTGCTCAAAATATACCCTCACCTTGTTTAAAAGAAGCAATTTCAAGGCAGCTTATAAGACAATAAAAATTGCACTAAAATGAGACACAACAATAAAAGTACTGCATAAAATAGAATCACACAGACAGTTAACAGCACAAAAAGTAGCAAATATATCAGTTATTAAAAGCTTGAGGGATTGTGTAAGACATTTTGCTTAGAGAGACACACTGAAGGTGAGCTTTATGTTAGTTATAACTAAATTTAGTCTCATTAATTTCATTGGTTCTGCTCTGAACATGAGCTGTTATTCAGTCTATGCAAGTGTCTTGAGACATAGGATCCACTGAGTCCAAGAGGCTGAGTCCCAGATTAATAACTGATCTGAATCTGATATTCAGTTTGGTGATATTTGTATTTTATCTTTGTAAGCTGTCCTGAGGCTTTTGCAAAGGACGGCATATAAATATCCTAAATAAATAAATCTGGATCCATGCCTTAGTCTTTGACTGAGTTTGCACACAACAGTCCACCGTGGACAGCCAGTGGAAAGAAATCCAAACAGAGAAAGGTACTATAAGAGACGTGGCATATTTGAAAATCTAATTACACAGCAAAAAGATCACTTACTAAGACATATTTAGAAGCAATTACTTCAATATGATACAGAGACTGAGCAAGTAAATATATGCATGATAAATTGGATGAAGATTTTTCAGAAAGAAATACCGTTTGTCAATGGGAAACTTTATGGACAAAGGATATAAAATTCAGAGCCAGTCAAGCATTAAGGGAAAACTGGTATAAGATTGTTTTTGGTGGCTTATTAATCCATAAGTTATAGAGAAAATAGACAAGAATTATATTGGAAAGTGTAGAAAATGTAAAAAATTAGTTGGAACTTTCTACCATATGTGATAGTTATGCAGCAAAATCAAAAACTTTGGAAAGAAGTACATGCAGAAATACAAAAAAAATTGAAAATTAATTTTCCCATGGTTGCTATGACTGATGGCAAGCTTAGTACCAGAAACTCTGCCCAAGTATATGGTAGAGTTACTCAAACAGATGATAGCTGTTTGAGCACCTATGGAATGCGCTCCCCAGAGAGGTCTGCCTGGCGCTGTCATTATTTGTTTTTCAGCACCAAGCTAAGACCTTTTTAGTCCAACAATATTTTAATAACTTTTAATATTAGCTATATTTGTTTTAATCTGCAGCCAGGGTGGATCTGGAATTTTATTTGTATCAAGTTTTATATTATTATTCTTATTTATTTATGTAAGCCGTCCTGAGGCTCTGCGAAAGGACGACACATAAATATGCTAAATAAATAAATGAATAAATAAATAACTGCAGTCAGAGTTATAATTGCTTCAAAATGGAAAGCACCATGGACAGTCAGTGATGATGGGTGTTGTCTCATCCAAATTCAGAGCATGTTCAACAAGTAGGGTTATTTATTTATTTATTTATTTATTTATTTTTTATTTCCGGCACAAGCCATCCAAAAACCCCATAGCTTGTTGTAAGGTTATTTTTCCTTGTGATGAGTTTTCATGTCCTCCAAATCCCAGACAACAATTTGAACTTGGATTGCCATGATGGGATCAGTCAGTGATATCCCTTCTTCACATGACGACGTGGCTCTTTGGAAGGATCATCACCAGGGATGTGTGAGGAATACATTTTTTGGATCTGAACAGACAGATCAGGCTACTTAGCCTCCCAACTCTGGCATAAGTTGAGCCAGCACATGGTCTGGCCATGATTTAGTATACCCAATAAACTCAGTCACCACAAAATGTATCTCTAAACATGCACAGAGCAGTTCACTGGACCCAATCTAAACTACTTCTGGCAACCTCTAGTTGACTAGTTCCCTCTCCATTGCCACCTCATGGGCATCCCAGCTTTGCCTGTCTCTGACAGCTCCTCTCTCATGCCTCCACCCAAGAGCTGTTCATCTTGGCTATTCTCAGAGCCTGCCTGAGTGCTTGGGGGGAGCAGCACCTCTGCTTCTCTCATCTCAAAGTCTGGAGTCCCACATTCCCAAGCCCCTCCACTCCCTCCCACTCCTCCTCTGGTTCAGAGTCCAGATTGACATGACCCAAGAGTGCGCATCAGTAGCTGTTTCTCTCCTTCCCAATAAAAGTATAACACTGCAAATTCTCACATTAATACAATTTCATAGAACTATGTATTATATGGGTACCCCACAGGTTCTTTGATAGGAAGTTTTATTCCCAGGTCATTCTAGAAAGAGGATAACAGCAGGAAACTGCTAGAACAAGAAGGCCATCATTTTCTGCTCCATAATTAAGAGAAATTGCAAGCAAGGAAGAACTTCACCACTGGTAAGCAGGCCCAAGTTATTCCTTCTGTTTATTTACTTTGAAAAACTATTTTGGGTTCTTTCACCTCACCCTCACACCCTGCATTTCAAGCTAAATATCCTGCTCATAAATACTATCTATATACCACATTAATTAACTGATTGTTCCATTTTATAATGTCAGAATTGGGGGGTGGATTAGTAAACAAAGATTTGTTTATTTGGAGATATAATTTATAAATGAGTCTATATCTTTCAATATCTCACCAAAAGTGCATGATGATATATTTTGGGAGTTGTTTAAATCTATTCCATCTGGTTTCATACAATGTTGTGCATCTATCTTCCCATCATCTTTCCTACCATTGAGGGAAATGCACACACACACACATATATAATGAGAATTTCAAACATTTGCAACTGAATTAAAAAAGGAAAGTCAGCAGTTCTGCAGAATCCATGTGACTCAGAAAAAGGCAGTCTACTGCACTGTTTACACTTCCCATTCACAGAAATCCAATCTCATTTGGACCTGTTGCAGATTTCTTTGACAGTTGTATTGAGCTGCTTAAACTTGACCTTGCTGTGCTTAAAATGCATTGGCAGTAGTAGGTCTAGTAGAGAGGGGACTTTTTACACTCCCTGAATAATTTCTGGATGCCCACTCACTCCAACTCAATCCAGCTATAGTCCTGGACACCTTTCTCTTCTTCAAAAACCTGCAGTCCATTTCCATTGCATGCTACAATTAATTACGTCTTTCTCTATAAGCATTTTGGATCAATGGGTACAGGAAAACAGGCCAAAATATACAATATTTTTTTTAAAAAAAAATGTTAAAGTTCCCCAAGCAAGCTTCCATAATTCATACAGTACAAAAGGCATTATAGTTCCAATACTTCATCCCTTTTATTAGAATTATAGCAAGGACAGAAAATGTCCACAAATTAATCCATCATTTTGACATGTTCTTAATGAGTAGACATGCCCAAAGAAGATGAAGAACAGGGGAAAATTGTCATAGAATTTAAAAGACTAAAATTGTTTCCATTTTGACTGTAAGCTAAACTAATTTCTTAAATAGGTGTTTTCTTGCCCATAAAATATCTACTTATTCAATAATTAGTTCAACCCTTATTTTATATATATGTTAGATGTATATCTTTGGAAAGGGAAAGGTCCAAACTAAAATATGGAACTTTTTATATAAAGAAATATTTTGAACAAAATGCAATGTGCCATTGCCCTCCAGTGGTTAAAATAGTTCATAAGAAATTCTATTTATTGAAAGAATTGTCCGTAGAACCGAAACTTAGCCATGAGCACGCAAGCAGGTTTTGCCATTTTAACTAAGTCTGAAACATATTAAGCCAGTTTGCTGGGTTTTTAACCTATGCAATTACAACAGATGAGGCTGTAATCCTGCACATGTTTAGACAGGGAGCGGAATCCTACAGTTCCCCACATGCTCCAAACAACCCTGCTGGGGTGCACTGTAAGTTGTAGCATTTTTTTTTTTCATTTTCTGTCTAAACATGAGAAATGTTTTATCACACCCAGTTTTATTCAGCAATTAAAATAATACACATTGATTATTAGCCTTGTGGAAAAGCAACTGATGTTCGGAGGCTACAGCAAGTCCTTTAAAATGCTCGACTTTTCACACTTCTAAAATATTTTGTACCTGTTTGCCACCACTGTGGCCATGATCTGTCACTGACTCTTGGGACCTGCTTGCATGCATGCTAGTTTGTTTGCTGGAGGGATTTTCTAGCCAGCTCAACTAGCTGTGTCAAAGTGAACTCAGCTAACCTTGTTACAAGTCACCCAGGAACCCTACAGCAATCCTTGGGTTCTGGCTAGCTTTTTAACTATGGCAACAAGAGGTTTGCCTGATCTGGCATGACACACCAATGAAGGTGATCATTATCCACTCCTGGAACATGGCCAACATGCCCACAGGACAGATATGCACCTGTGACTTATTTGCTACTGGATGATTATGCAAACACATTTTTGTTTCCTTTCCATGGTCCTCTTTCATCCCCCCGCCCCCTTTTATTTGCTGATATTAATGCTGATGAACAAGATAGTCCCATGCAAAGTTATGCAATAGAACACAATTCTGCAAAAGGGTCTCTAATAGTAACTGCTAAAGTGGGGCTTTTTTCCCTTCATATGGATTACATTTAGTAGGCTTGTTTTAATAAGATCCTAACTACATTTCATGTCCTTAACAAAACACAACCTAAAACTTGGTTTTCTTTCAGCATTCACACCCTTTTGGAGAAAAGGATTCACTAAGGATGCTGAACTAATATGCACATTAGAGCACCGATACCTTTGTATTCTATAGTCCTCTAAAACATGCGTCAAAATGCATACAAAAATGCATCTCATTGGAGGAAGATACACATATTCTTGAGCTGTATATATATCCAAAGGAGGAACGTGAAACAAAACAACAAAACGAAATCCAGTATGTTAGGGAAATGGTTTACAAACATTGGGCAATGGAACATTCAAAATGCATATGAAAGCGTGTGGACGTTTGTGCAGGATTATTTTGTTTTTTGTTTGTTTTTTTGGTAAATAGGAAACTAAATCAAAAATGAACTTAGAATTAGCTAAATGAGAAACTAAGTCTAGGCAAGATTAACAGTTTTGAGCATTGCTATTTCCTCTACTGGCGAGTTTAATCTAAAGGTGACTTGAATTCTGCCATGCCCTTCCCAATGCAGCATTCAGTGCTTTGTCAGTGTTCTGCAGGTCCTCTAAACTTTTCAGGGTCACAAGGAACACAGCATGGTGGGAGGTATGGCAATTTTATTAAGTATTCCAGCCCACATTAGATGTTGCTAAGTCATTACCATAAGATACAAGCTTTTAAGGAACAGCCAGAGTCAGCTTACTAGCAGTTCTGAACTGAGAATGTTGAGTCTTCAAGGGCAGATGCTCAACAATGCCCTGATTCCCCCTTTCTGGATATATCCGTTAACTGAGCTGGGGCATCTTTTTCTACTCTGGACTGAGCTTCAGCCTGATCACATGAGTCAAGTTGAATAGTTACGCTATTAGAAGAAAAGCTTATACTTTATTTCTTTCTGTTTCAGTCCCTCTTACAGGAAAACACCAGAGACATTGTGACTTCAATGTGAAAAATAAGAAACTGAACAAAACTGAACTGGATGTGACGGTTCCTTTCTTAGGGTGGCGTGTTGGTTCCTCTCTGCTGGTTGGGTGAGACTCTGGTTTACCAGGGATTTCTGCTGTGCTCAAGTGAGCAGAAAGCGATCACTCTATTGCAGAAATAGTCCATGGCTGGGGGCAGAAACTCCTCCCCCACCCTAATTTTCCTTTCTTACCAGGAAGATCTGGCAGGGCTGCAGGTGAGGTAGTTCCACCTTGCCACTGCCCACAGGCTTCACTCAGAATTGCTCTGTAAACCCTGAAAAAATAGCATGGGCACAACTGGTTTCAATGGGAGGTGTGTGTTGCATTAAGAGCTTTAAACCATTCTTCACAATAAATTCCCTGTTATAAATAAGCTAGGATGATTTTATAGGTTTCACAGGAACTTTGATTTTCTATTTACAGGGCAAAGCAGCAATAGCTTGCTGTGATTGTAGTAATTTATGAAGCAATCCTGCATCACTATTTAAAATGCAAATAACTTCAAATGTGGGAACATTTCACATGCAATATAATTTAACTGTTACTTTTACAGTGTGATTCTAGTTTTAACAGCATAGGCCTGAACCATGGACAGTACTATCTAGGAATATAGAATTTTAATAAGAATTTTAATTTTCACTTTGAAAAGGACCACATTTTAAGCATCTACCTGATACAAACCTTTAATAATACTACTTGAGAATTTCTATTTTCTCTAAATGATCAAAGGGATCTGTATGTATAATCCCAGACATCAAAGTAACAATCTTGTTAAACAAGTCAGTAATATGATTCCAGTATTATAGAAGGGAAACAGAGAGGTGGAAATGAATATCAATATCATCTTAACATGATTCTACATACACCCTAAAATTACCTGTTGAGACCTTGTTCTATGTCCCCCTACATCTGACATAAGTTGGGCACAGGGACCAGAGCATTATCAGTATTGGCATCAGTATAACCCCCCACCCTAGAAACTTGTCTGATGAGACAAGTGAGGGGAGAGGACCAGGGTTTTGGGACCAGGGTATTAGAGGTGCTTTGGGGGCTGGTGGGACTCCTATGAAGAGGGTGTCAGTATAAGGGAAGATGGGAGGAAGGAGAAGGCTGGGGGGGCGGCAAAGAAAGGGATATGAGGGAAGGAGCTAAGATGCATGCTTACCAATGCTAGAAACATGGGTAACAAGCAGGAAGAGCTTGAGGCTCTCCTAGGAATAAAAGGGTATGGCCTGCTGGGGAATCACAGAACCTTGGATGAAATGCAAGGTAGGAATGAAAACATAGAGGGGGTATGTTCTGTTTAGAAAAGACAAGAAGGGAAAGAGGGAAGGAGGCATAGTGTTATGTGTCAGGGAAGGGAGAGGATGCAATGAGATAGAAGGTGGCACAGATGGGGATCTGGTAGAGGTGGTCTGGGTAAAACTAAGGGATTTTGACAGGGGGAGGGACCTGACAGTGGGGGTATATTATTGTCCTCCAGGTCAACTTGAGACCCTGGAGGAAGCCCTGACAGACCAGATTCAAAGAATATCTCAGGGGATATTGGTGGGGGTACACTTGTGCCCATTGGCCTCTATTTTTGAGGACTCATGGAGAATGGGTGAGGTTTCTGAGGAGTGGAGGGTGGTGTCAGTGGTCCTAATCTTCAAAAAGGGTAGTAAAGGCGACATGGGGAATTGCAGGCCAGTTATGGCCTTATTTCCATTCAAGACAATTGAAAGGCTCATAATAGGAAACACTTTGCAAACCCTAGATAGGGAAGGGAGGTTGGTGGCCATGCCACTCGGCTTCAGCAAAAACAGGTCCTTCCAGACAAACCTTGTGAAATTCTATGACAAGATTTCAAGGTGGAAGGGACACAGTCAATGTGGATTTGCCTGGATTTCAGCAAGGCATTTGCCAAAGTGCTGCATGACATCCTGGTTGAGAAACTGAGGAGCTTTGGGATAGGCCAATGCACTGTCCAATGGATTAGGGTGTGGTTGACAGACCCAAAGCATGATCCCCCAGGGCTCTGTCCTGGGAACGATTTAATCTTTTCATCAATGACCTGGTAGAGGGGGTGACAAGTCTGGTGATCAAATTCTCAGATGATACAAAAATAGGGGTGGTGCCCACAACTATGGAACTGGACAGGTGACAACAGGATGGTGTTCAATGTGGATAAGTGCAAGGTCTTGCACTTGGGGCATAAGAATAGGTGTCATAAGTACAGGTTAGGTGACAAGTAGCTGGAGAGCAGCACTTATGAAACGGACCTCGGGGGGCTGGTTGACTGCAGGCTAAACATGAGTCAGCAGTGTGATGCGGTGGTCAAGAGGGCAAATGCCACCCTTGGTTGCATAGCCAGAAGGGTGGCTTCCAGATCGAGAGAGCTATTACTACCACTCTATATGACTCTGGTGTGCCCACAACTGGAGTATTGTGCTCAGTTTTGGGCCCCTCGTTACAGGATGGATATAGCCAGGTTAGAGTCAGTGTAATGCAGGGCCATAAGCATGGTGGCTGGATTGCAGGGAAAGCCATATGAAGCAAGACTGAGGGAACTGGGTCTTTTCAGCCTTGAGAAGAGGAGACATAGAGGGGACTTGTTAGCAACATATAGGTAGATCAGGGGGTGTCATGTGGAAGTTAGTCATGTCTTTTTTTCCCATGTGGATGAAGGCAGGACACGTTCCAATGAAGCAAAGCTCAGGGAATCAAGGTTCAATTTTGATGCTAGGAAGTACTTCCTGATGGTCAGGACCCCTAAGGTATGGAACAGTTTTCCATAGGAGGTGGTTGAAGCCCCAACGGTCTGGATGTTTTTGGATAGGCTGGAGATGCACATGGTAGGCATGTCATGAGCAGAGCCAGCTGGAGCTGGGGGTCAGACAAGGTGGCCCAGGAGGCCCCTTCTGACTCACTCTGTTTCTATGATGTTTTTGTAAACCAGTTGGTTAAATTCACAATGGCTGTTCATATCAGCTGACTATTCAGCTGTGTCACAGATGCTTCTGTCAAGCCAACTGATCCTGTAACTGTACAACAGAGAAATAATGAGGAGCAAATCTACTGCAAGGGAATTATAGAAGGAAAACTGGTGCAATCAGAGACATCAGTTTTGTTTTATCTATTCATTAAAAATATTTTTAAACCACCTCTCATAAAAAAGTGCTTAATATAATATATACAATGTAACTCAGGAAAGCAACACCAATCAAAATGACAGTCATTAACAACTCATTGAAAGCCAAAGTGACTGAATCCTCACTTTATGAAGAACTGCCACTGGTAACTATCAAATGTGCATTTTTAATATCCAGAATTACAGTCCTATTGGCACTTGATTGTGCATCAAGTCTGAGTCACCCTAATTCTTTTCATTAAGAAAGCAGGCAGCCCTCTCAATTTCTCTAGCTATGGGAGAAGAACCAGCCAGCCATTTTTTTGACTGCAGAAAGTCTCTTGATCACCATGACCAAAGACACCCAGCTCAATGTAATCCTGAACTGTTCAAAAATAGAGGGATAAAGATCAAAGTGCCAACAGTGAATGGAGTTTTATGCACAGCAGGATACATTTCATCCTGGATTCCCAGCTCAAAGCCTTAGTTTAGTGACACTACTAGGACTGCTGCTTCCTCTTCTATCTTCTAATGTTACATGTGTTGTAGAAGGCTCACACTTTACCAAATAGGTCACTTTGTAAGAATATGAATTGTATTAATTTTATTTTATATGCTGTACCACATCTTGCTTTTAGTTGTCATTATTGTTGTTGTTTTTTTCATAATTATTATTATTAGGGAAGTCACTCTGATTTCAGCTATGACTTTCTAGTCAATTGCCCAAATTTTATTTAAAAGTGCCAAGCAGTACACTGACCTAATTAGAGAAAATGTTTCCAATTAATATATTTCCAAAATGTTGCTTCTAAGAAGGAAAATAAAGACTTTAGATTTTGTATCTAAAGTCTGGGTCAACTAGGGATGCAACTAAAGCCTGGCCAAAATTATTTATTAACATTGGGTGGATAAAAATGAGATAATGTCCTTCCAAATTATTGTGTGGGGAGGAATAAATTACACTGAATATTAGGATGGAGCATGCTGGTTGCTGCTTACTTTCCTTAACCTTATGAAAGATTTCATCTTATGAAGATTTTCCATTTTCCATGCTTAAAAAAATATTATCCCTACTGTTCATAGCAGCTGAAGTCTGTCTCTTCAGGTTTTCACTGGCTATGGTTTCTGAAGTAAAATAACCATCATACTACCTAACTAACCATCATATCACTCCCAAAGCTCTCTTCAGGTACCTATGCAGGGACGGTGGATGTACATGCACACTAGTCTTGCAGTCAACATTAACCTCCCCATGTTGAACTCAAAAGAATGAAGAATGGTTGCAACCAGCTGGGGTGTGAGGTGGGGGACACAGATCACTTCACAGCTATGTTTGGTGATGATATAAGCATATGTGTGTGTGTGTGTGTGTGTGTGTGTGTGTGTGTGGAGGCAGTCTTTTCAGTGCCTGTTCTCAGGCAATGAAACTCCATCCCAGAGGAGGCTAATTAGCTTCCTCTGTCATCCTTCTGCAAGCTGCCAAAGACAAACAAACAAACAACACAAAAACAAACAGGCTTTTGGCTTATAAAATGGTCCTTTGAGTTGCATGCTCTTTTCATTTTGTAATTCATTGTGTTATATATCACAATCTCGTCAAACTTAGTAAGGTGTCTACACTTACCATTTTTCTTCAACCATTGCCTAGCCCATTGTTCTAATTGTGTATCGTTAATCCAGGTTATTTTTTCTTTCCCAAATAATACCATTATCCTTTCCTTGTTATCCATTTCTCCATCCAAGCTTTTACTCTAAATATTTGTTTTCCTTGTAATACCTTTCTCAAGCTGTCTCTCAAATTTTCTGGAAATCCTCTCACTTCTGTATTGTTGCTAATAATTCTATAACTAAAGCAATAATATTGGTGAAAGAAGACATCCCTTTTTAGTTCCTCGGCTATATTCTTCCTGTTAAGCCATCATGAACTGTCACAGTTGTGAAGTTTTCTGAATATGATTGATTTATTACACATTTAAATCATGAGCCAAATCCTAATGTCTCAATCAACATCTTTATTGCTGGCCATTCCATGCAATCAAAAGCTTTAAAAATATCTAATGATATTAGATCTGCTTTTAACTGTTCCTTTGATTTAAAGTATATTACAGCTAATACTCTTCTAGTCAGGTTCAACATCCTTTCCCCTACTACAAAACCCACCTGATCTACCCTGATGTATGTATCAATAAAATTATTCCATCTTTTTCAAATATTGCTGCACATATTTTTGCATCTTGATTGATCAAAGATATAGATCAATATGCTCCAGGATCTGTCAAACCCTTATCAGGTTTAGGTATCAAAACTATTGAAGAGTATGTCCAAGTTGTTTGGATCTTTCTACCATCCAGTATGCTATTAAAAAGAGATTTTAATTGTTACCAGCAAGTCTCTAAATGCCTTATAAAACTCTGATCCTAACCCATCTATGACTGGACTTTTTCCTACTTTTAAATATTAATAACCTCTTCTATCTCCTCTTCTCTGACCACCTGTTCCATTTGATCTCTATTTTTCTTCTGCAGTTTATTCCCAACATTCTTTTCTATATATTTATTTATTTAGTAAACTTCTATGCCGCCCCATTCGCTGAAGCCTCGGGGCAGCTTACAACAATAAATAAATACATATAATCATATAAAAACAATATAATTGGAAATGCCCTGGACAAAGATATTAAATCAATAAATAAGCTAACAATTAAAATGCTGTTTAAATAAAAAGGTCTATATATAGATAATATATATCTATTTTTACCCTTTTCATCTTTAACTATTCCTATTAAGTTTCTACTTCCTTTTTGGTGCATAGCTCTATGCAACCTTCTTGAAACCTTGTTGCTAAATTTAAAAAAATCCATTTTCAAAGATATTAAATTTGTCTGGGTTCTTTCTATTTACCTTTTCTGCAGCTCATTCCTTTTAGCTTGAATTCCACCAAAATTTTAATATTCCTATGTGAGGAAGTGAAGGGACTCACCCATTTTCCTGGGGCATCCAGGGAGCAGGGCCAAAGACAATGGCGTATGACTGGGAATCTGTTTGGGCAGAATGATGTCCAAGACTTCAATGGCCAGGATGCATGGGCAGGCACACAGCTGTGCAGAATTGTCAACCAGTGAAGGAACAGCTGGGATGGTGGAGTGGTATGCAGAAGGTGGATGTAAAGGGGAAGCAGAGGGAGGAAATGGGGAGGAGAGACCAGAGACAGCGGGACTAAGGAAGAGATGCGCACATAGATTGTGACAGGATGGCTTTGCCACAGCTTGCAGACAGCTGGACAGGAGTAGTGAGGGGAAACCCTGTGACCAAGACACACAGCTCCCTGTTGCTCCAGTGCTGATGCCGCTTGTTGCCATAGATACAGGAAGGAGGAAGGGCCGAAGCAGGTGAGAGCTTTGGTATTTTAGGCAGCACGAAACCTGTTGTAAAATGGCAATAAAGAAACCTGGTGAGTGAACTTGCTTCCATTGTAAAACACACAAGGAAGCTGAGGAACAAGGGGTCTTTGGCAGACCCCTCCCTCCTGATACAGTCACACTGGTGGAGAATGTGGGCAGGGCAGCAGGGGTCAATACAGGTCATATCCTCCCTGCCCCAGAAAACTCCTGAATGGCTTGGTGGGCTGAGCAGCAAAGGCTCCAGGCCCAAGAGCAGCACACAGCTCCAGAACCAAAGTTCCTTGCTCCAGCTACTGCTGGGAGGACTGCAATGTCCTCAAGGTGGGACCATAGTAGGGGAGACAGGAAGAAAATGTCCAGGCCATAGCCAGATCTCTAAAATGACTGCAGAAGATGACCCTGAAGCCTTTTTAAACACATTTGAAAGGTTTACCCTGGCTGCCAAGTCACCCCAAGACCAGTGGGCAGGCCTCAAGGGTCCTGCCCAAGAAGCAGTGGACACACTTACTCCAGAAGCCGCAAGCCAATACGATGAAGTGCAGGTGGCCATCCTAGGCATCTTGAATGTCTCCAAAGGTGGCAGATGAGAAGGATGGTGTATGCAACCAGCACATCCCCCAGAGCCCTGGGCAGAAGATTTGAGCTAATGGGCTGAGATGGTTGATGCCAGCAGTCTGCAGTTCTGAACAGGTGGCTGAGGTGGTCCTGCTGGTACAGTTCATAATGATCCTGCCTGCCCCAGCCCAAAACTGGGTTAGGTGTCAGAGACCAGAAACCCTGGAGGACGCCATTGTCCTCACAAAGACTTTTGTGGCAGCTGAGGAACTGGAGGAGGGGACAGGCCATGGCCACCCTGGCAGGAAGTCAAAGAGCACCTGTGGGCTGCGGCAGCTGAGGCCCAGAGAGGGCAAGAGCAGCTGAACCATCACCCACCAGAAAGGGCATGATGTTCAAGAAGGTCACCCAACTGGAGGTGCGTACACCTGGGCCCCCTGTGGAAACCCCACACCCTGCAGAGGAGAAAGGAAGAGGATCCCACCTGAAACCAGTTTGCTTTACTTGTGGGAAGGAGGGGCATTTTGGGCAGGAATGCCCTTTGATGGAGTGTGACTTTATGGAGGCCTGGGGGTCAGTCCCGGTGAAGGTCTCACCTCAGCAAATCTGGTGGGTTCAGGCCAGTGTAGATGGGAAGGAAATGGAGGCCATAGCAGACACAGGCTGTGGCCACGCCCTGGTTAGGCAACCTCAGCACCTTGGAGAAGTGCTACAGGTGAAGTGTATCCATGGGAATGTTACCAATGATGCTCCTTCTCTCCCTGACTTAAATTAGCTAAGAGAGTTGCAGTCATATTGCATTTCCTGTCCAGGAGGGAGGAGGGGGAGGCAGGAGAGTAATGAACCATGTGTGAACTCCTGTGACAGGCCAGCTAAATATCAAAGGAGGCAAGTGGGGAGAATCCATGGCACCTGAAACTGGTTGGAATCTCAATAAAAGTAGCAAAATACATTATGAATTACAGTAGGTGAGAAACATGAAGCAGATGAATGGTTTAGAGTCATTTCAATCCATTACTACTTTCTTTCATTAATAGGCCATCATCTCCATGTCTTACATTAATATTGTTTCTTCCACTATTTTGCACTTCTGCTTTCTCTGAGTGTAATCCAGCTTTCCTAATGATACGTTCTGCTTATGCAATGAACAGACAGGGAGAAAAAAGGATGTCCTTGTCTGATAACTTTGCCTGTAGAAAACCATCCCTTTTCTCTATATTCTGTCCTAAAGCAGCTACTTGTCTACCATACATGCTGTGCATTGGGAAATCAAACGCTGCAGCACAGTCATTTCTTGCAGGATCATCAATAGCTTCTTGTGATCCACACAATGAAAGGCTTTGCCTGTTAGTCTATCAAGCATAGACTAATTTTTCCTTTAGATTCTTTGGTGGGTTCCAATAGCCAGTGTATATTTGGCTTATGATCTCACGTATCTCTTCTTTTTTTAATCCAGTTCAATGGTCAGGCATTTCTTGCTCCAAATACAGAAAAAAAGTTGAAATACCTAGAGCAAATTACTTTGTTTGCATGGGATATTAGGGCAATAGTCCTATAGTGGCTGCATTCCTTAACATCTCCATTTTTGGCAATTGGAATGCAAATTGAACATTTCCAGTCTGATTTGTTTCCCATATTTGGTGGTATATTTTTGTTAGGATTTCAACCCATTCATTTTCTAGAGCTTGAAGTAATTCTATCTGTACCTTATCTATTCCAGCTTCTTTAGTCCTTCCAAGTATTTTTGGAGTGGCTTTTCATTTTCTAATGTTCCAGATTTTCCTCATAGACTTCTTGTTTATCTCATCTGTATACTTTTTCCAGATATTGTCTTCACCTTCTCTGTATTTTAGCATTTGTAATCCAGGTTTGAATTTCCCTTAGATTTCTTTCATCTTCTGGAAAAGGTCTCTTGTTGCTCCCTTCTATTTCTTTGCAATGATAATTGTAAAAGTTGTTTTTCTTTCTACACTTTAGTCACTGAAAAGTTGCCTTCAGAATTCTGATCCTATTTGCTTCTTGCCTGCCTTTAATGTTTCTTTCATCATCCATATAGACTTTTTCTCTTTTCCCCCCTTTCCTTCTTTTTCTTTCCTTCTCTTCTGCTATAGGAATCATCTTTTTGCATATCTCTGGTTCCAATCCACAGATCATCTGGTTTATAGTCAACTGAGTTCAATAATGCAAATCTGTTCTTTATGTGGACTTTAAATTCCTCATGAATGTTATTTAAATTGTATTTTGGCTTCCAACTATGCTTCTGTTAGCAATCTTTTGCTAACTTTGGCTTCTAACTATGCTTCTGTTAGCAATCTTTCCCAGCTTTACTCTTTTTTTATATTAAGAGTTCTTTATCTTGCATGATTAGGATGATGATAAATTTCATTTCTATATCTCCCCACAGCCAAAGTTCTCTGGAAAAAACAAATTCTCTCTCTCTTACTTTCAGTTACATAGGCTATTTTATTTCTATATTGACCATCTGGTGATGAACATGCCTATAGTTAACTGAGCGGTTGTCTAAAATATGCATTTGCAAGACAAGATGGTTGGCTTCTATGACTCATTCTCCTGCTTTGCTTCTGGCCCCTTGGCCAAATTCTCCCTCAACATTTGATCCTGCTTCGTTTCCTGCTTTTGATTTCCCATCATTTTTATTTCCTGCTTCTGCATTATGATTATCAGCATACCTTGTTTTGGTGTGTTAATTATTTCTTCTTGAACACCTGCATTCAAGCTGTTGATTTTGTCTTCTTCAACAGCTTTTGTTGGAGTATAGACTTGAATGCTAGTTAAGTTGACAGGTTTTTTTGGGTTTTGTTTTTTTTTTGCATTTTAGTCCCTTATGCTGCCTCTCCTATATAGTACTTCAATATTGAAGGCACCCCATTTATTCTGACTTTGATATTTCCAGAGTAAAGCATTTTCTATTTGTCTTACTGAAAATGTCGTATTTCAGTCCACTTAAGTTTGCTAACACCAAGTATTGTAATGCTTAACTGCTCCATTTCTTGCTTTATGGTTTCCAGTTTGCCTTGATTCATGCATCTATGTGCCATGTTCCAATTATATATGTTGCATTATGCACTGGAGTTTTCCTGTACCTCTGTTTCTGTCAGCCACTAGACCTTCTTTTATCTTGCTCTAGTTGCATCATTAGCAATATTGCTATTCATACTTGTCACAGTAACTGGCTGAATGCCTTCTGACATGGGAGTCTCATCTCATTGTTTCATTTTGAATATTTTTTTCACCATAGGGTTTACAAGGGAAGAAATATTCAGAAGTGGTTCACCATTGACTTCTTCAGCACAGTAACAACCAGAGTTGGCTTGAGCTTCACTTCCATTGTCTGTGAAAGATCCATCACCAATGTCTCATTTAACTGGACTAGATGGAAAACTATTAGGTGGATCCAAAATTCACTTTTAAATCGAGCACAAAGACTGCTCATCAATGTCACCCTCTCAAGCTGGATGGAAGTAACTAGTGGGGTGCCACAGAATTCAGTCCTAGGTTCAGTGCTCTTCAACATCTTGTTTAATGTTTTAGATGAGGAACTACAAGGAATGATAATCAAATTTGCAAATGATCCAGAACTGGGTGGTATAGCTAATACCTGAAAGACAAAATGAAGATCCAGGGTGATCCTATAAGTATGAATGCTGGACTGAAAGCAACAAAATTCAGTGGGACAAATGCTAAGTCCTCCATCTAGGAAAAAGAAACCAAATGTATTAATACAAAATGGGAAATATATGGCTCAACAGAATAGAAAAAGAAAAAGTAATTGTGGGTAACAGGCTGAATATGAGCCATCAATGCCATGCAGCTGCAAAAAAGACAAATGACATTTTGGGATGCATTAACAGAAACATTACTTTCATATCACAAGAAGTAATAGTTGCCCTATACTCTTCACTAGTCAATCCTCATCTAGAATACTGTATCCATTTCTGGACACCAATAATTAAGAAAGACACCAAAAAATTAGAAAAAAATATTCAACAAGAGCAGCTGGCTCTAGGCAGCTGGTCCATTGGACAAGGTCCTCCATTTAGTTGATTTTGTGTTAGGGCTATGAAGATCAAGTTAGGGATCAGCTTTCTTGTGCCTGCTGGACTTCTTTTCTCCACTCAGCCTTGGCCAGGAAACAAGCTGAGCCAAGATCAAGTCTACAAATGCCTGGGAGTGCCCACAGATCTTTGTACAAGATATACAAATTAAGTAATAGTTTGCACAAACTATGTAATTCTTTGCACATAGTATGCAGAAATGAAACTCTACTTACCTGCCAGATTCCCAGGTAAATACTTGATGTAAAGTGGATTTAGGGAAGAGAGAAAGTAGGCTGGAATCCAGAGAGCTGAGCTGAGGAAACCTGACAGATTCCCACTTGCAAACTGGACTGCTCACACATCCCTGTTCTGAGCTATTTAAAACTCTGGGAAGAAATGGCACCATGTCAATAAATCATCTACAGTAAATGTTATAAGCAGTGCATGCTTTTGAAATTCTGGAACAGTGATATAATCAGTCATCTGAAGTGTTGGGACAAATGCATGCAGTTGCTGATTTCCTTGATTGCAGATTTTTGTCCTTTTTTGCTCAAACTGAAGTACAGCAAAATTCAAATTATTTCCTGAGGAGAATGAAAAGAAGATATTCCTCAATATTTCAAGGGGGTAGTTCTGTGAAATGCTCTTCTAGATTCAGGTGAGGGGGTGTCATACAGTTTCCTTCCCCCGCTCTCTCCCCTCCCACTCTCTTTTCAGTGCATCAGCAAAAGAAATTGCTGTCTCTTGAGAAATATTGATCTTGTACCCACAAATATAGCTGTAAATATTGCTTCTCTTTCTTTATCCCTACTGTCAAACACCACAATGTCATAAGAAGTAGCAAATGGGGGAATGGGTTAGGAGTGGGAGTCAACAACTTCCCTGGGCTAGTAATCATGGTTTGTTAGGCCAATGTTATGTGAATAGAAGAGAAGGAAAGATGTTTGCTCCTGGATGGCTGAGCCAGAGTCCAGGTAAAACTAAGGAATTGGCTAACTCTGTATCTAAACTTTCTCCTGAGAAATGTGATCTTTATAGGATGCACTCAGTTGTCATAAGGACATACTTTGGTTCAGGTATCACTGTTACTCATGACTCAGTCACATCTGGTAAGTTGAAAATATCATGTCTCTTCAGGCTATGTGAACTACAATCAATGTTGCAAGTGAGCTTGAAGGGCTTCTTCACCAGAGCTTGAATTATCATTCAGTTCCAAAAATTAGTTGTCATCTCCAGGAGTGGGAGAGATTTCAACAAGTCTTCATATAAATTGTTTTCCGCCTAGTACATCTCAAACATTCAAAGAAGAAGGCCATTAGTATTTTTGATTTGAACATTCAACATCTTATCATGCATGTCTATAGGTTATTTCTTTCCTCCCTTTTCTTTGTTGTCTGCCATGTTAGCTGGAGCAATTGCAAATGCGATTTCAAAGATGATGCACTGTAACATGTGTACAGATTAGAAGTCAGCCAGAGTGGTTATTTGTGATTGAGTCTCTATTTGACTTCCGTTCATGACAGGAAGGAGAGTGCAGCCAAGGCTCAGCCATGGATACTACAGCATTTATAATGTATGCATAAATCATAGCTATAATTTTTAAAAATTTAATATGAATGACTTGCCTGTCAAAGAGGAATAATCCACCCACTCCCCACAAGCTGGCTTTGGTTTCTTGTTTTCTACTAGGGTTTATAGCATTAGGGTTAGCTAATTTTGTGGGTCAAGGCTACTAGATCCATAGAATAGAATAGTAGAGTTGCAAGGAGCCAATCAGGCCATCAAGTCTAAGCCCTTGCTCAATGCAAGACTTCTAATTTAACATGATGGATGCATGGAGTATAACCTGTTGGCGATAACAGAAATTCCTATGGCCAACTTAAGCCTGAGTCACATATCCATATAAGACTCAGAGTAAATTTATGCCTCCATTCACAGGTCATGAAATTTTGGGGTGTTTTCACTTTGCTCAGGGGTGGGGGATGGAAATTCATCTCCTGGGTTATTGATGGTGCTAGCTGCCATTTTTATTTCCCCAGAATATTGCAAAGTGAAGCTATATTAAACATTTCTTTGCTCCATGATAGTTTGAGTAATTAAAAACGGTGGCCAGCAAAGTTGTACTAACAAAAGCATAAGAGATGGGAGCTTCTCCCATTTCCTCTTCTACCATCCACATTCCCAAAGTCAGTCTATGTAAAAGACTGGCTATTTGATGTTATTAACGATATACTTTGGTCTATCACCTGATGACTGCAATTTCACATAATGCCAACCCACCCTGTAGTCAGCCACATTGGGTTGCCTGTTACGGTGCACTCAACAGACATAATTGGGAGACATTCTGGCTTTTTTCAGGAATTGTATTTTGCAGTCCCCACTAGCACTGCTGTGATGTGCTTAAGTTATTAACTCTAGGAGCTCTCAATTTGTCACCCCAATTAAAAATGTTCCCCAATTATGTTAAAAATAATTTTGAAAGCTTTTTAGTCAGAATTGCATGATTCTGGAAGGTGCATTTTGTGCATTTCAGTGGATACAAAAATGGGAAACTTCACCTGGGTAATGTCCTGAGGGAACCTGCTGTCAAAATGTAGCTGTTACCAACAGTGGGCATTGACCAGTGAGGTTTCAAATAGGGAAGATGCTGCACCTTACTTTGTCTTGTCAGCTGTCAAACATTGACTTGTTAAATCAAAGCAAAGACTTGAATGCAACCCCGCCCCCACACACTTTAGGAAAAGTAGATGGAGGGATATATTCTCCATGGCATTATGATTGTCAGGGAGTAGGAAGTTGAGTTCCCTGGATAGGTGTCAGGACCTGCAACTTTTCACCCATTACTAAGACTCTAGATGCTTATGAATATGAAAAACATAGAAACATAGAAACAGAGCAAGTCAGAAGGGGCCTCCCGGGCCATCTAGTCTGACCTCTGGCACCAGCCGGCTCCACTCATGATATGCCCACCATGTGCACGTCCAGGCTATCCTTGAACACCCAACACGATGGGGCCTCAACGACCTCCCGTAGAAGCCCATTCCATACCCTCGGGGTCCTGACTGTCAGGAAGTGCTTCCTGGCATCCAAATGGAACCTGGGCTCCCTGAGCTTTGCTCCATTGGAATGCGTCCTGCCTTCCTCTGCAGGGGAGAACAGGTCTCTACCCACCTTCATGTGACATCCCCTCACATACATGTATGTCGCCAACATATTCCCCCTGAGTCTCCTCTTCCCCAGGCTGAAGAGACCCAGTTCCCTCTTATAAGGGGGAAAAAGTCCTATAAAAAGTAGGGGCCACTCTCTTTTCTAGCTGTCAAAACTCTAGTTCCTAGTTGGTGGTGGTAGTGGTGAAGGCTTTGCTTTGACAGAGCTTCCTGTGACTTTTGCACAGGGACATATGTCTTCATGCTCACATTTTTTTTAAAGCAAAACTATTTGGGATTTTACAAACCAATAAATAAAGGGTGGTAAATCATTGGCTGCCACTCCAATATGCCACTTCTACAGTTCAGACAGTTCAGTTCTACAGTGGTTGTAAATGGTTATCAGAATGGAGATAGGAAGAAGTAAAATTGCAAAAATAAAGGGGGAAAGGAACCACAGTGTTCATGAGTGTAGCAAAGCGGGTGGGCAGCAAACCAGTAATGGTTGCCCCTCCCCCATGTTTCTTGGGTACTACAGGAGTAGTTATCACTGGCTGTAGCTTGCAAGAGTTTGGAAAGAGCAGCAAGAGTTCTTTTGCTGAATGGCTCCTTGCATGAATCTTGATGGGGACATTTATCTGAATGGCATGCCAGCCAACCATTGATGAAATAAACTCTGCTTTGAATCATTGCTTTTCAGAGTTACTTGTTGGGTTTGGGAGGAAAGCATGTTCAGAGTTGGAATGAATCGTATCCAAATCCCTCTGTCCAGCAGTGATGAATTTTCTCTCCTGCTTGGCCCAGTCATGCAAAACAAGCCAAGCCAAGGAAAAATCCACAAGTACTCATGGTATGAAAGCTGTACAACCAGCAACCTTCTTCTACATCAGGTGTAGCAGCCCAAATGGCAGCACACATGGTTCATTAGAGGGACACTGCTAGCAGTCCCACAGGTTCCATTACTAAAGAGTTCTGCATGGGCAACCTTCTTCTGTGTCAGGTCCAGGAACCCATGCTGTTGCTGTGGGTGTTAAATTTAATCTGTGTCTTAGTCCAACCTGAGAACAGTCTAAAGCTAACAATAACAATAGCTGTCTTCCTCCAGAAGATTTTCTCATTCATATCATATAATTATGGCCACAAAATCATCTACAGCAGGCATACAAACAAACATAAGGGTCATAAGGGTCGGGGGTGATAAGGCCAAGCTCGGGCGTCGTCCCTCGTCTGCGTCCTGAGCTGCGGTCCGGGCGGTCCAGGGACTCCCTTCCCTGAGACACAGAGGTTGTTGGTTTGATTGTGTTTGTTTTTTGTTTTTTTGTGTGTTCTTGTTTTGTTTTGTTTTGTTTGCACTTTGCTTTGCTTTCTTGTGCTTTTTTTTTTTTTTTCTTTTTTCTTTCAATTTAAATTTAAGTTTATTTCTCCTGTGTGTGTGTGTGTGCAAGTGGGTTTTTGCCTGGGAGAACTGGGAGAGTGAGAGGAACTGCAGGACTTACAAGACAGGGGACCAAGGTAAGGTCTCGGAAGGGTTACAGATGGAGACCAGGAGATGGCCTTGGCGGGAGTCACGGGTGTTGCTGTCCACTGCGAGAGCTGCGACATGTTCGCCCTTTTCCCCCAGGAGAGGCAGGGATACACTTGCCCTCGGTGCAAGATGGTGACCCTGCTAGAGGAGGAGGTGAGGTGCCTGAGGGCCGAGAGAGCTCTTCAGGCCCCCCCGCAGCAGCCCCCCTCTCGACAGAGGGCTGAGGGAGAGACCACGGGAGGAGCAGCTGCGGAGACATGGAGGTATGTCACCCACAGGAGGAGGCGGCCAGCACGGCCTCCTCCTTCTCCTGGCACCAATCTGGAGCTGGGAAACAGGTTTCTCTCCACTTGGGGAGGCTGGGGCTGAGGAGGCCTCAGGGGACCAGCAGGACCCCCAGCCTGGGACATCAGGAGGCAAGGGAGCCACTGCAGGAGAGGCGAGGACCAGGGCACGGCTGCCCACCAGCACCGAGAAGGTACGGCGGCGGGTGATAGTTGTTGGGGACTCCCTGCTGAGGGGCACTGAGGTGGCGGTGTGCCGCCCCAGCCTTCAGACAAGGGAGGTTTGCTGCCTGCCGGGCGCACGCATCCGGCACGTGAAGGACAGAGTGGAGCGTCTTGTTCGCTCCGGGGGTCACCAGCCACTCCTGGTGATCCATGTGGGCACAAACGACGTGGCCAGGCAGGGGGTGGTCGGGATCACCAGGGACTTTTCGGCCTTGGGGAAGAAACTCAGGGAGCTGAAGGCCCAAGTGGCCTTCTCGTCAATCTTACCTGTCCGGGGATTTGGGCCAGGAAGGGACAGGAGGGCCTCTGAGGTGAACGACTGGCTTAGGGTGTGGTGCCAGAAGGAACGCTTCGGGTTCCTCGACCACAGCACTCGTTTTCTTGCCAATGGACTTCTGGCAAGGGATGGGTTACACCTCCGAGGATGGGGAAAAGGTCCTTTGGAGATGCTCTAGCGAGCTTCATCCGGAAGACTTTAAACTGAGCCAGTGGGGGGTGGGTTCAGGCCCCCCAGTAACATGTCTGCACTGGACAAGTGTGCAGGGAGGATCGGGGCTCTGGGAGCAGGGGTTTTAGAGATACTGCAGGGACTGACAGGACTTCTACAGAGAGGGGCCAGGTACCAGGGAGGATGGGAGGAAGGAGGATGCTGGGCACTCCAAGGAAAGGAAGCAGTGGGAAGGAGTTCAGGTGCATGTATACCAATGCTAGGAGCATGGGTAATAAGCAGGAAGAGCTTGAAGCTCTCCTGGGAAAGGAGGATACGATCTGGTGGGAATCACAGAAAACTTGGTGGGATGAAAGGCAAGTCTGGAATGGAACATAGAAGGGTACACCTTTTTAGAAAGTAAAGGAGGGATAAGAGAGGTGGGGGTGTTGCTTTATATGTCAGGGAAGGGATAGGATGCAGTGAGATAGAGTGCAGCACAGATGGGGATTCGGTAGAGGCAGTCTGGGTGAAACTTAGGGTTTTGACAGAGAAAGAGACCTGACAGTGGGGGTATGTTATCGCCCTCCAGGTCAACTTGAGACCCTGGATGATGTCCTGACAGGCCAGATTCTAAGGATATCTCGGGGAGAGACACAGTAATTATGGGAGATTTCAATCTCCCGGATATTACTTGGGAGACTCACTCGGCGGTGACAGCCAGGTCACGTCGCTTCCTAGAAGCTCTAGAGGTGGGTTTTTCACACAGAGGGTCCGAGAGGCGACGAGGGGGGGAAACATCCTGGACTTGGTCTTGACCAATAGGGATGAGCTGATAGATGAAGTACAGATTAGGGGAGCTCTGGATGCGAGTGATCACTCCATCCTTTGCTTTGAAATCAAGGACTGGGGCCGTGCAGCAGGGCGAGCACTAGAAGCTGGGACTTCAAGAGGGCCAACTTTGGCCAACTGAAGGCCAGGCTGGGAAAGTCTCCTGGGATAGGTTACTGAAGGTAAGCGAGTTGAGGAGGGGTGGATGGCACTCAAAGGGAGGTTTTGCAGGCGCAAGCCCTGACAATACCTCTAGTCAGTAAGGTGGGGAGCGGAGGAGAGTGCCGCCATGGATGCGAAAGGAGGTGGTTAGGGGGATCAGACGAAAGAGAACCTCCATAGGAAATGGGTACTGGGGGAAATAGACAAAAGGGTATACCAGGAGGAGGAGGCCCGTTGCAGAAGGATTCTTCGCAAGGCTAAGGCTGATTATGAGCTGAGACTTGCCAAGAATATCAGAGCAACAAAAGGGCTTCTTCCAGCATGTAATAGGAAAAGGAAGGGGAGACAAGTGGTGGGACCACTAAATAAGGAGGAGGGAGATCCAGTGACTGACATGAGGGAACAGGCACAGATGCTAAATGACTATTTTGCCTCTGTGTTCTCCCCAAGCAGGACGGGGGATATCCGTATAGGAGATTGGATGAGGCTGGGGACTTAGGGGCAGAGATTAGAGTCACCCCCCTTGAAGTCGAGGGGGCTCCTCAGGGCATTGGACATTACAAAGGCGCCAGGCCCTGACGGGTTACACCCGAGAGTACTTAGAGAGTTGGCAGGGGTTCTCGCACGCCCGCTGGCCTCCATTTTTGAGGCCTCGTGGAGAACGGGTGAAGTTCCAGAGGACTGGAGGGTGGCATCGGTCGTCCCAATTTTCAAAAAGGGTAGTAGGAAGGACATGGGGAATTATAGACCGTTAGCCTTACGTCCATTGTAGGAAAACAATGGAAAGGCTCATAATAGAGAGAGATCTAGTGATGCTAGATAGGGAGGGAGGCTGACAGCCACACAACACGGCTTCCGCAGAAACAGGTCCTGCCAGACAACCTTGTGGAATTCTATGACAAGGTTCGAGATGGCTGGATGGAGGGGACGCAGTGGATGTGGTATACCTGGATTTCAGCAAGGCCTTTGACAAAGTGCCCCATGATATCCTGGTGGAGAAACTGAGGGTTTTGGGATACACCAAAGCACTGTCCGGTGGATTAGGGCATGGCTGACTGACCGAAAGCAAAAGGTAACCATTCGGGGAATCGTCTGGATGGCAGCCAGTGACAAGCGGGGTCCCCCAGGGCTCTGTCCTGGGCCGATCCTGTTTAATCTTTTCATTAACGACATGGAAGAAGGGGTGAACAGTCTGCTTATCAAATTCGCAGACGACACTAAAACTGGAGCAGTGCCACAACTGAGAAGCAGGTACTCCAGATCCAAAAGGATCTGGACAGACTATGGAAGTGGGCAGAGACAACAGGATGGCGTTCAATGTGGAGAAGTGCAAGTCTTGCACTTGGGGCATAGGAATAGCTGTCATAAGTACAGGTTAGGGACAAGTGGCTGGAGAGCAGCACTTTGTGAAAGGGACCTCGGGGTACTGGTTGACCGCAGGCTAAACATGAGTCAGCAGTGTGATGCCGTGGTCAAGAGGGCGAATGCCACCCTTGGTTGCATAGCCAGAAGTGTGGCTTCTAGATCAAGAGAGGTACTACTACCACTCTACACACTCTGGTGCTCTGTGCGCCCGCAACTGGAGTATTGTGTTCAGTTTTGGGCCCCTCATTACAGAAAGATATAGCCAGGTTGGAGTCAGTGCAGCGTAGGGCCACAAGGATGGTGGCTGGTTTGCAGGGGATGGGGTATGAGGCGAGACTGAGGGAACTGGGTCTCTTCAGCCTGGAGAAGAGGAGACTCAGAGGGGATATGTTGGCAACATACAGGTATGTGAGGGGGTGTCACATGGAGATGGGGAGAGGCCTGTTCTCCCCTGCAGAGGAAGGCAGGACGCGCTCCAATGGAGCAAAGCTCAGGAGCCAAGGTTCAATTTGGATGCCATGGAAGCACTTCCTGACAGTTAGGACCCCGAGGGCGTGGAATGGGCTTCCACGGGAGGTCGTTGAGGCCCCATCGGTGGGGTGTTCAAAGATAGGCTGGACATGCACATGGTGGGCATGTCATGAGCGGAGCCGGCTGGTGCCGGAGGTCAGACTAGATGGCCCAGGAGGCCCCTTCTGACTCGCTCTGTTTCTATGTTTCTATGTTTCTATGTTTCTTCTATGTCTTTATGGAAATTTGAACTCAAATGCTACACAACTGAACATGACAGTTTTCTTTGCCATTTATATATCATTCAACCATACCTATATGGAGAGGAGAAAGAATTCACAAAGGCATCACTAATTAAAGCTTCACTGAAATCACTGGGATTTGCACTAATGCATAGAAGTGTGCCTGCACAAATCAGTGAGCGTTGCAACAAGATATGTTCCCCGGGGATTGTTGTACCAACAATGTTGCATACCATCTTGCACGACTTCTAGTTAACTTTTCAAAGAAATACTGGCATTTCAATTTTGAAGTCAGTGGGTCTGATTAGGTCAGATGATACTCTGATTAGGTCAGATGATACTGATACCTTAATCAAGGCGACAGCAAACACTAAAAAACACATCGTATTTGTTTTCCAGAGAGCATGACGTATTTGTTCTCTCTAGCCTAACACAGTCTCTCTCATACACACATGTGGGCATACCCTTTCCCTGATCACCACAGCTCCACCAGCAATATTCAAGCTTGCTTTCCAAGCATGTAAAACAGTTAGGAAAGATTTCACATAATCAAAGTTGAATATTTCTAGGGAGATCAAAAGAGTCTGTGAAGTGGAGAGCAGGTGCTACACACATCTTAGAAGATCTGAGAATGCAATTAACCAGCAAATGAGCCCTGGAAAAGCTAGTCTTCCTGAACAGATGAGCACAATAAAAGCTACAGAGAAATTAGATAGTCAAAGCTGAGTAATAACAACAGTGAGCTTATGGATACCTGCCCTGCTTTTTAAACTTTAGAAAAAGCAAGATATTCCAATAAAGTAAATGCAGGATAGTACCATTATGCAAATATGTCGTCCCCTTAGAAGATATGAAAGTTTATTGATTGCTTTAGTAGATGCTTGGTAAAACAGAATCATACCAGCATTTCTTTCATAATTTTATTTTTTTTATTTATTTACATATTTATATGCCGCCCCCTTGCCAACAAGCCTCAGGGCGGCTCACAACAAACAAACAAACAAATGAAATAACAGCAGTATCTCAAATTACTTAAAAACTACTTAAAAACTGGCCCATCTTGAGATAAGAATTAAAAATACAAAAAATACAAAAAATATAATAAATATAAATTAACAATTAAAATAACTTTTAAATAAAAAGGTCTTCGCCTGGCACCGAAAAACAAATAACGACGGCGCCAGGCGAGCCTGTCTGGGGAGCGCATTCCATGTGAAATTCCATCTTAGGGTGGATTGTAACTGGCTTAAAGAAAATTTGAGAAATAAATGGCTTGAATAACATCTCACTGTAGGAAGTATTTTGTTGACCTCACATTCTAAAACTGGGAGATGTCCAGAATGTATGTATTTAGTTAGCACTAAATTTTGCAATTTTGGAGGATTTGAAAGTTCTCCTCATATGAGAAATGCAGTTCTAAGAGTGAACAAAATAGGTTCCATAGGACTAAATATATATTTTCAAGAAGGCAGCCAAAAGATTTCACCTAAAGCCAAATGTAACATGAATTTGGGTATTCAGGCACAGTATCTGAGGAACTTTGAAACATAAAACAAAGTGACAGAGGTGGTCTCTAGTCTGACCTGCGGCTCCAGCTGGCTCCATTCATAAAATACCCAGCATGTGGTTGTCCAATCTTTCCTTGAACACCCTTATGGGGCCTCAACCACCTCCCTTTGAAGCTCATTCCATATCCTAGGGGTCCTAACCATCAGGAAGTACTTCCTGACATCCATCCTGAAGCCTGCTTCCTTGAGCTTTGGAATGCATCCTGCCCTCCACTGCAGGGAAGAACAGGTCACAGCCTTCTCCACATGACATCTGCGCACATACCTATAAGTCACTAAAAGATCCCCTTGCAGTCTCCTCTTTTCCAGGCTGAAAAGTCCCAGTTCCTTCAATTTCTCCTCATATGTCATCTTTCCCAATCTGGCTACCATTCTTGTGACCCTGGGCTGAACCAATTCTAACCTAGCTATGTCTCTCCTATGTTGTGGCACCCAGTAGTGGACAAAGTAGTCCCATTGTGGTCACACTAGGGTCATGTAGAGAGCATCAACATACATCTGGAATGTATACATCTGGCTTCCTATATCTAGAAGCCACACTTCTGACTATACATCCAAGGTGGTGTTTGCCTTCTTAAACACCACATTACACTTCTGGTTCATATTCAGCCTTCAGTCAAGTACCCCGAGATCCCTTGCACAAATGCTGCTTTCCAGTCATTTGTTCCCCAACCTGTACCTGTGACATCTATTCTTGTGTCCCAAGTATAAGACCTTGCACTTATCCACACTGAATGCTATCCTGTTGTCCCCCACCCACTTCCAGACCCTGTCCAGATCCTTCTGGATCTGGATCACCTGCTCCTCAATTGTGGAGGAAGCATAGGCATTGGGCTTCCACGGGAGGTCATTGAGGCCCCATTGGTGAGGGTGTTCAAAGATAGGCTGGACATGCACATGGTGGGCATGTCATGAGCGGAGCCGGCTGGTGCCAGAGGTCAGACTAGATGGCCCGGGAGACCCCTTCTGACTCACTCTGTTTCTATGTTTCTACAACATATATGCAAAAGTTTCTGTTGGGATTTCAACATGCCAGTGTGGTATAGTGATTAAGAGTGGAGGACTGAAATATATGTGAGCTGGGTTCTAGTCCCTGCTCAGTCATGGAACCAGCTGGGATACTTTGGGCCAGTCACAGACTCTCAGTCCAGCCTACCTCACAGGGTTGTTGTTGTGGGGATAAGATGGAGGAGGAGAATGATGTAAGCTGCCTTGAGCCCTTTGTAGGAAAAAGGCAGGGTATAAACTAATAAATAAATAAATATACTACAACTAAAAAAGATTCAGTTGGCTAAATAAAGCTCAACCTGATCACTTCAAAAGCTGTAAAATAACATTTTATATCAATTAAAATATATTACTAATCCAAGTTACATTATAGACTTATATTAAAATTTCAAATTCTGCAAACCCATTGATAATAATGAGTTGCAAGACAGTCTTGACTAAGGCCCACTGATTTAGCCCACTCGGGGTATGATTACTCAACTCCATGGACATAATCTAGCTACTTTTAAGTCCCATTGATTTTATAGAAGGAATTTAAACTCATTTTTTACTATATTGAAAGCAATGAGCTCTGTAACTAGGAATGAATGGATTTTCACCTTCCTATTTCTTTATTTTTCTGTACATTTGTTCTGTCCTGTTTATGTTCCTGCTGAAGTCCAGTTGAAATGGCCAGGGCTTTTTAATATACATAGTTAATTCTGAAATAAGACCATTTTCATCTCCCTCTTCTCCACACAGTGTTGTTGTTGTGAGGGTAAAACTGAGAGAAGGAGAATTATGGTAGCTGTCTTGATTTCCTTGAAAGAGAAGAATGTTGGCTATAAATATAAATATTACTGAAAGCAAGATATGGTGTGAATGTGTATGATAGAAGTTAATAAAGATTTTGTTGCAATCTCACCTTGAATAGGGTTTTGCCATTCTCTTCATGGGAATGGCAGGTCCTTGAGATTGTTGCATGCATGCACAGATGGACTGGAGAAGGACTACTCAAAGCAAACAGGAAAACACTGGAAGAAAACACAGCAGAAAGCGAGTTTTATAACCTAGCTTCCACAGATGTTTTTCTAGGAGAGCACTTTAATTGGAAAATACTTACTTTTGTGCCTTCAAGACTGTTGTACTTTTGGACAATGTTGTTCTTCTCCATCATTTTAACTTTCTATTGTTTTTGTTGCTGCTGTTGCTTCCCCTGAAATAGAATATATGCAGCTAGGCTGACCTCATATTATCCAGGTTTCCACCTCTTCTTATACAGAAGACTCCAGATGCCCCCGCCCCCATTCATTATGTATATGTAAATGTATATGTAGGGAACCATCGTATAGTCCTTTGACAGCATCTGAAGGACAACAGGATGCTTTAGATTCCTAATGTGAGGTCCGACACACAGTTCCAAGCTTGGAAGAGTGAATCCGAGCTCTGACTCCTTCCCCTTTCTAGCCAGTACGGAAAGAACTGTGACAGCTGCTGTCTGAAGTCAGAACAACCACCTTGGGAATGGAAGTAAAATGTGCATTGTTAGCCAGGAAGACGAACAGACTTAGGAAGCCATGATCCAAATCATCTTAAGACTCCCCCTCCCCTCTCAAATGCTGTCACTGGAAGAGCAAAAAAAGCAAACAAACCCCTGCCTAGTGAAAATGAAGGACGGGAGAATGCAGGAGACAAAAATGCCTCTATCGCTCCTCGCATCCTAGTATATTTACAGCAGAAGTGCACACTGGCATATTTTTTAAAGAAGGTATCCTGAATGCATGGATGTACAGTGTGAGACTTTTGAGTACAAAAATACACTCAGTCACAAATAAGAGCAAGTTACAATTCCTTTTATAACTTGAGCCATAACCCATCAGGAACAGACCAAACCTCAGTGAGGGACAAAGTATTAATAATCAGCAATAATCAGTAAGCAGCCAATCAAGTCATGTTAATAATCATCCCACCTTGTTTCATCTGATCCTTTACATTGATAATGGGTTTCAGCTGTGATCAATAAAACATGTTTCCTTAATCTTTCTCCTCTCAGAAGCTCTTTTTGAAGTTTCCTTGCTAGCACGTGTCCACCACAAATGAAGGGTCCAAGGTTTGTTAGTGTGCTGCTTATCAACCAATTGCTTCTTTTCAGGAGAGGTCTTCTAGTTTTGCCAATGTAAGAGGAAACATAGAAACATAGAAACAGAGCGAGTCAGAAGGGGCCTCCTGGGCCATCTAGTCTGACCTCCGGCACCAGCCGGCTCCGCTCATGACATGCCCACCATGTGCATGTCCAGCCTATCTTTGAACACCCTCACCGATGGGGCCTCAACGACCTCCCGTGGAAGCCCATTCCACGCCCTCGGGGTCCTAACTGTCAGGAAGTGCTTCCTGGCATCCAAATTGAACCTTGGCTCCCTGAGCTTTGCTCCATTGGAGCGCGTCCTGCCTTCCTCTGCAGGGGAGAACAGGCCTCTCCCCATCTCCATGTGACACCCCCTCACATACCTGTATGTTGCCAACATATCCCCTCTGAGTCTCCTCTTCTCCAGGCTGAAGAGACCCAGTTCCCTCAGTCTCGCCTCATACCCCATCCCCTGCAAACCAGCCACCATCCTTGTGGCCCTACGCTGCACTGACTCCAACCTGGCTATATCCTTTCTGTAATGGGGGCCCAAAACTGAACACAATACTCCAGTTGCGGGCGCACCAGAGTCATGTAGAGTGGTAGTAGTACCTCTCTTGATCTAGAAGCCACACTTCTGGCTATGCAACCAAGGGTGGCATTCGCCCTCTTGACCACCGCATCACACTGCTGACTCATGTTTAGCCTGCGGTCAACCAGTACCCCCGAGGTCCCTTTCACAAGTGCTGCTCTCCAGCCACTTGTCCCCTAACCTGTACTTATGACAGCTATTCCTATGCCCCAAGTGCAAGACCTTGCACTTCTCCACATTGAACGCCATCCTGTTGTCTCCTGCCCACTTCCATAGTCTGTCCAGATCCTTTTGGATCTGGAGTACCTGCTTCTCAGTTGTGGCCACTGCTCCAGTTTTAGTGTCGTCTGCGAATTTGATAAGCAGACTGTTCACCCCTTCTTCCATGTCGTTAATGAAAAGATTAACAGGATCGGCCCCAGGACAGAGCCCTGGGGGACCCCGCTTGTCACTGGCTGCCATCCCGACGATTCCCCGCTAATGGTTACCTTCTGCTTTCGGTCAGTCAGCCATGCCCTAATCCACCGGACAGTGCTTTGGTGTATCCCAAAACTCCTCAGTTTCTCCACCAGGATATCATGGGGCACTTTGTCAAAGGCCTTGCTGAAATCCAGGTATACCACATCCACTGCATCCCCTCCATCTAGCCATCTTGAAACCTTGTCATAGAATTCCACAAGGTTTGTCTGGCAGGACCTGTTTCTGCGGAAGCCGTGTTGTGTGGCTGTCAGCCTCCCTTCCCTATCTAGCATCACTAGATCTCTCTCTATTATGAGCCTTTCCATTGTTTTTCCTACAATGGACGTAAGGCTAACCGGTCTATAATTCCCCATGTCCTTCCTACTACCCTTTTTGAAAATGGGACGACCGATGCCACCCTCCAGTCCTCTGGAACTTCACCCGTTCTCCACGAGCCTCAAAAGGAGGCAGCGGGCGTGAGAGAACCCCTGCCAACTCTCTAAGTACTCTTGGGTGTAACCCGTCAGGGCCTGGCGCCTTTGTAATGTCCAATGCCCTGAGGAGCCCCTCGACTTCAAGGGGGGTGACTCTAATCTCTGCCCCTAAGTCCCAGCCTCATCCAATCTCCTATACGGATATCCCCCGTCCTGCTTTGGGGAGAACACAGAGGCAAATAGTCATTTAGCATCTGTGCCTGTTCCCTCATGTCAGTCACTGGATCTCCTTCCTCCTTATTTAGTGTCCCACCACTTGTCTCCCCTTCCTTTTCCCATTTACATGCTGGAAGAAGCCCTTTTTGTTGCTCTTGATATTCTTGCAAGTCTCAGCTCATAATCAGCCTTAGCCTTGCGAAGAATCCTTCTGCAACGGGCCTCCTCCTCCCGGTATACCCTTTTGTCTATTTCCCCCAGTACCCATTTCCTATGGAGGTTCCTCTTTCATCTAATCCCTCTAACCACCTCCTTTTGCATCCATGGCGGCACTCTCCTCTGCCTCTCCACCTTACTGACTAGAGGTATTGTCAGGGCTTGCGCCTGCAAAACCTCCCTTTTGAGTGCCATCCACCCCTCCTCAACTCGCTTACCTTCCAGTAACCTATCCCAGAGACTTTCCCCAGCCTGGCCTTCAGTTGGCCAAAGTTGCCCTCTTGAAGTCCCAGCTTCTAGTGCTCGCCCTGCTGCACGGCCCAGTCCTCTGATCTCAAAGCAAAGGATGGAGTGATCACTCGCATCCAGAGCTCCCCTAATCTGTACTTCATCTATCATCTCCTCCCTATTGGTCAGACCAAGTCCAGATGTTTCCCCCCCTCGTCGCCTCTCGGACCCTCTGTGTGAAAACCCACCCTCTAGAGCTTCTAGGAAGCGACTGACCTGGCTGTCACCGCCGAGTGAGTCTCCAGTAATTCCGGGAGATTGAAATCTCCCATAATTACTGTGTCTCTCCCCCCGAGATATCCTTAGAATCTGGCCTGTCAGGACATCATCCAGGGTCTCAAGTTGACCTGGAGGGCGATAACATACCCCCACTGTCATGTCTCTTTCCCTGTCAAAACCCCTAAGTTTCACCCAGACTGCCTCTACCGAATCCCCATCTGTGCTGCACTCTATCTCACTGCATCCTATCCCTTCCCTGACATATAAAGCCACACCCCCACCTCTCTTTCCTTCCTGTCCTTTCTAAAAAGGTGATACCCTTCTATGTTCACATTCCAGACTTGCCTTTCATCCCACAAGTTTTCTGTGATTCCCACAGATCGTATCCTCCTATTCCCAGGAGAGCTTCAAGCTCTTCTGCTTATTACCCATGCTCCTAGCATTGGTGTACATGCACCTCAACTCCTTCCCACTGCTTCCTTTCCTGGAGTGCCCAGCATCCTCCTTCCTCCCATCCTCCCTGGTACCTGGCCCCTCTCTGTAGAAGTCCTGTCAGTCCCTGCAGTATCTCTAAAACCCTGCTCCCGAGCCCCGATCCTCCCTGCACACTTGTCCGTGCAGACATGTTACTGGGGGGCCTGACCCACCCCCCACTGGCTCAGTTTAAAGTCTTCCGGATGAAGCTCGCTAGAGCATCTCCAAAGGACCTTTTCCCCCATCCTCGTGAGTGTGTACCCATCCCTTGCCAGAAGTCCATTGGCAAGAAAACGAGTGCCGTGGTCGAGGAATCCGAAGCGTTCCTTCTGGCACACACCCTAAGCCAGTCGTTCACCTCAGAGGCCCTCCTGTCCCTTCCTGTCCCAAATCCCCCGGGTACGGTAGATTGACGAGAAGGCCACTTGGGCCTTCAGCTCCCTGAGTTTCTTCCCCAAGGCCGAAAAGTCCCTGGTGATCCCGACCACCCCTGCTGGCCACGTCGTTTGTGCCCACATGGATCACCAGGAGTGGCTGGTGACCCCCGGAGCGAACAAGACGCTCCACTCTGTCCTTCACGTGCCGGATGCGTGCGCCCGGCAGGCAGCAAACCTCCCTTGTCTCAAGGCTGGGGCGGCACACCGCCGCCTCAGTGCCCCTCAGCAGAGTCCCCCAACAACTATCACCCGCCGCCGTACCTTCTCGGTGCTGGTGGGCAGCCGTGCCTGGTCCTCGCCTCTCCTGCAGTGGCTCCCTTGCCTGCTGATGTCCCAGGCTGGGGGTCCTGCTGGTCCCCCATGGCTCATCAGCCCCAGCCTCCCCAAGTGGAGAGAACCTGTTTCCCCAGCTCCAGATTGGTGCCAGGAGAAGGAGGAGGCCGTGCTGGCCGCCTCCTCCTGGGGTGACATACCTCCATGTCTCCGCAGCTGCTCCTCCCGTGGTCTCTCCCTCAGCCCTCTGTCGAGAGGGCTGCTGCGGGGGGCCTGGAGAGCTCTCTCGGCCCTCAGGCACCTCACCTCCTCCTCTAGCAGGGTCACCATCTTGCACCGAGGGCAAGTGTATCCCTGCCTCTCCTGGGGAGAAGGGCGAACATGTCGCAGCTCTCGCAGCGGACAGCAACACCCGTGACTCCCGCCAAGGCCATCTCCTGGTCTGCCATCTGTAACCCCTCCGAGACCTTACCTTGGTCCCCTGTCTTGTTAGTCCTGCAGTTCCTCTCACTCTCCCAGTTCTCCCAGGCAAAAACCCCACTTGCACCACACACAAGGAGAAAATAAACTTAAATTTAAATTGAAGAAAAAAAAAAAAAACAAAGCACAACAAAGCAAAGCAAAGGCAAACAAAACAAAACAAAACAAAAACACACAACCAAACAAAAACAAACAAACAATCAAACAAACAACCTCTGTGTCTCAGGGAAGGGAGTCCCGGACCGTCCGGAACGCAGCTCAGGGACGCAGACGAGGGACGACGCCCGAGCTTGGCCTTATCAGTCCCTCAGGCCAGTGGCCCTGCCCCCTGCTTCCCCCTGGCTGCTCTCGCTCTCCTGGCCCGCCCCCTCCCTCTCTGCTGCTCCTGACCTCTGCTCCCACCTGCCCAGCTCCTACCTGCCTGTGCCAGTCCCCTGGCACTCAGCGCTCTCTTCCCAGCCTGTGCCTCTGCTGCTCTGCCACTCTGCCAAGAGGCCAGAGCCAAAAGGGCTTGCAGTGGCTGAGCTTGCCTTATCAGTCCCTCAGGCCAGTGGCCCTGCCCCCTGCTTCCCCTGGCTGCTCTCGCTCTCTGGCCCACCCCTCCCTCTCTGCTGCTCCTGGACCTCTGCTCCCACCTGCCCAGCTCCTACCTTGCCTGTGCCAGTCCCGGCCACTCAGCGCTCTCTCCCAGCCTGTGCCTCTGCTGCTCTGCCACTCTGCCAAGGCCAGAGCCAAAAGCCTCTGGAATTGCCTCCAGGAATTGCACTCCAACCTCCTAGTTTTATAAACAGCACCTTTAGCTGTACATTTTCTACTGAGCAAAACATGTTAGGGAGACTGTCTAGATAGTGTCCCCATGAAGCTGTTCACTAAAGTTATTTTAGACCCCTTCAAACCATCAGAGCCAATCAAGAGAAATACATCTTTTTCCATGGCCAGAAAGGTCATCACTTGAGGGTGATCCAAGGCAATCAATTTGTTTAAAAGCAACCATACAGGCAGCTGACTCTGAATGGCTTTTCTCATCACCAATCAAGCAGCAGTCACAGTGGGAGTCTTCTTGCAATGTGGGTCATAGTTAATACCCATTCCAACCAACCAACTGCCATTCTTGTTCATATTGCAAATATTATTATTTCCAAATCATTTTTCTTATTCTTTTAAGAAGGAAAAGAGGGAAAAGAAGGAGTGTGCCTATGTACTTATTTAAGTTAAAATTTTGAGGTTCAATAACCCTCATATTTTCAAGCAAATTCCAACATGCTGCTGTTTTTTTCCTTAATTGTATGTGGCTAATTCTTTTTAAAAGCAGGGTGAGGTGAATAGGATATGTCTCCTTTGCAAAACTGCTTTTAAAAAGTATTTGTCTTTCAGTGATGGGTTTCCATATTAATTTATTCTCCTTAAGGAAAAGATAAAAATGAACTGACTGGGATGCACCAAATAGAAGAGTTCAAATACTGTGCCAGCTGATTAGCTAAGTGTTACGGCTTTAAAATTAATGTCCCTGGTGGTGGTTTGCCAAATTTTAGGGCTTGGAAAGGGGTGGGGAGTTTGTGTAGTGAACTAGAGTGACTCCACAGCTTTTCCTCTATTGGTCTATCTTCTGCATTAACAGCCACTCAATATCTCAGCTGCCATTGTTGTGAATTCATGTTTATAATATATTGTGGTGTTAGTTTCTTCCAAAGTTATTGGGGAATTAAAGGTTCATTTCAAAATTCCACCACTAACTTAACTGGGACTTCTGCTGTAACCAGATATGTTTTCATCATATTTGTTAAAACTACATTGCATTAAATTGTTTAACTATATTCAGATTTTTTTTCTAGCTTATTCCAAGGATGAAACCTTGATCTCGCTTGGCTACCTGCTACCTCAGACATACTATTAAAAGTAAGATATGGCCATTTGTCATTCAGTATATTTTATTCCCCCACCCCTCTTTTAATATGTCTTGAGGCCAATATTTCCCATCTGGTTGTACTCAGTGGATCCAGTTTGTTCAGTCTGTCATTCTACTCACATCTTTCAGCAATGCCAATGGGAATCAGGGAGGTTAAATAAACATAGAATATTCAAGTGAGATCTACAATGTGCATTGAAGAAGATAATTTTGCCCTTAGGCTATAGAAAATGTCTGAAGCCAGACATGGAAGATACAGAAGCACAAGAAAGACTTGATGGTGGTGTTGATGCTAATGCATTTATACTCTGCCTTTTTCCCATGGAAGCTTTTATGTCCCCATCCACTTCATTTTATTCTCACAACAACAGTCCAGTGAGCTACACTAAGCTGGGAGTGAATTACCGGCTCAAAGTCACCCAACGACCATCATGGCTGAGTGGGAACTATAACTCAGATCTTCCAGTTGTAGCACTCTAACCACCATAACTCACTGACTCTAAAGTTTGGGAAATCCCTGGTTTAGCCCAAATGGATACACTGTCCACTTCTAATATTGTGTTTCTGATCTTTTGTTTCATGATGTTGAACTCTATTTTTCACAATGTAAAAGAACCATTTTTACAGCTGCATTTCAAATCCTTCTTCCTCAGTGTTCACATCCAAAATTATATAGCAAATTGTAGATAATTGCAAATCCTCCATTGCTCCACCTACAGAGTCCTGTGCATGTGTAGCTCACAATGATTGTCATTTCATATCCGCTGATCTGTGTAAATACATTGATTTAAAAATTTGTAAAAGGTATTTGTGATAGGATGTGTCAGAACACATCACATTCATTTTCTGTTGTGTTTTATGAAGGTTCAGGAATGTATGTGCTCTTCCAGAAGACATTACACAAAAGTAATCCTGATGTTTTCATGGTACAATAACTTCTAAATTGCTTTCCAGGAATTCACAATATGCACATGTTCATCAGTAATGCAAGAAGAGAGGTGTAAATGAACTGGAAACTTAGACAAATTTGCATACTCAGATTCTGGAAAGAATGTAAGAAATTTTCCTAGCTATATATGATTCCAAAGATGTGGGATGCAGGACACAGTGAAAACACACAATAAGAAAAGGATGTAGAATCCTATTATTCCTAACATATACCAAGTTCTGCTTTACAGGGACAGATCAGGTTTGGGTAACCAATCTCCAACAACTGGATCCAGAATCGCTTTTTGACCACTAGAAAAACTTATTTTTTTATTTAAAACATTTCTATGCCGCCCCATTGCAACAAAGCCTTGAGGCGGCTCACAACAGATGAGCAATACAAAAAAAAATTACATTAAAATTTCATTAAACCCACCCCCTTAAAAACTTAAGTGGAAACAGCATGAACTAGCTTGTTTTAAGGCAAATACATTTCGATGGGGATAAACATCGGAGTAGATTAGTTTCATTTGGTTCTGGGTAGGGGTGATGAGGAATATGAGGAATTACAAAACCAATGCAGGAAGACTGGAATAATTTGAAACTTATGCAGATGTGAATGAAACCAGATGAGTGAGAGTTAAGCACTTTTCAATCATTTAGCTTTCATAGAGTGTTAAACACATTCTTAGATCTTTCTCATCAAAAACAAGATTTAAGGACTCATGCACCTTCACCTACTTTTTAAAAACTTGAATTCATGCAGTTTAATAGAAAAAAAATGCTTTGGGGAAAAATCAAAGAAGATTATTTTAACATAATTCTCAGGCATTGGGTCTGTCTCTCCTTATTTAGGAGATGGCTGAGGAGTGTGTGAGAATCCCTGTCTTTCATTGTTTCATTTTTCCAGCAGCCTGTATGACTTTCCAGACTTCATTTATAACCAAGGGAAAGACAGCATGTGGCAACTCCTTCCGCAGGGCTTTCTCAGATCAGGAAGTACAGACAGGCTTCAGAGCAACTGAGAGGTACACAACAGAAAGACTGGCAGACAGACACAAAAACCCTAGCTACTCACAGTGAGACTTTCTGCATAATCCATTTTCTAATCTAACTCATTTTCATTGAAGATTTGACATTTAGCATTTTAGCCATGGAGCAGGATAGAAATAAAATAATTGCAATTTAATCACAAGTTCAATCATTCTGCAGTTCCATGACATAAACCCTAGGTGACACTGTGGTATAGCAGAACAGGGCAATTACATAAATGAAAAAGATGTTTTCTTTCATTTTTACAATGGATGCTTCCATTTCCATGCTCTTTAAAAAAAAAGAGGTTAGTGAGTAGAGCAAAAAGCAATGAAAAAGCTTTGTTCAAATATGCCCAAATCAAAATACAGATGAAAGAGAAGGAGTTTAGTGTGGATGGAACAGGCAGAATTGATCAGCTCCTACTTTGACTCAGTAGTCATTAATACAAATGTTGAAGAATACCAGTCACAGAACCAAACCTAGTAGAAGAAGACATAAAACACTCCTGACAGAGGTGTAGTACAAGCTGAAGTGGCAGGATGGCAGCCCAAGATTGACAGGCTAATGGTCAAGGATCTTCTAACTGGGCTAAATGAGTTCAAATTTCCAGGACCCACCCCAAAATTATAAAAAAGCCAGCTAAAGAACATTCAGAAACACTACCTATCATTTTTGAGAATTTATGGAAGACAGGACAAGTGCCAGATGACTGGAGAGAGAAAGAAAGAGAGAGAGAAGAAAGAAGAAAGAAAGAAAGAAAGAGAAGAAAGAAGAAAGAAGAGAGAGAAAGAGAAGAGAGAGAGAGAGAGAGAGAGAGAGAGGAGAAGAGAGAGAGAGAGAGAGAAGAGAGAAAGAAAGAAAGAAAGAAAGAAGAAAGAAGAAAGAAAGAAAGAAAGAAAGAAAGAAAGAAAGAAAGAAAGGCTGGCATCAATCCCTGAGCAAATTCTGGAGCAGATGATAAAGCAAGCAGTCTGCAAACACCTTGAAGACAATGCAGTAATTACTAGCAGCCTGCATGGACTTCTCAAGAACAAATCCTGCAAGATGAATCTAACTTCATTTTTTGACTGAGTAACCTCCTAAATAGACTGTGGGAACACTGTCAACATAACCTATCTAAACTTTAGCAAATCTTTGAAAAAGTGTTCCATGGCATCCTGATTAGCAAGCTAGCAAAAAGTGGACTAGATAGAGCAACCATTAGGTGACAACACAATTGTTTGGAAAATTGGACTCAAAGAGTGCTCATCAATAGCATGTTCTCAGACTGGGAAGGAGGAACTAGTGGGGAGCTGCAGGGTTCCATCCTAGAACTGGTACTCTTCAACATTTATATTAATGATTTGGATGAGGAAATACAAGGAAATATTATTAAATTTGCAGATGACACAATGCTGGGTAGAATAGCAGATAGCCGGTAAGGCAGATAAGATCTCGATAGGTTAGAATGCTGGGCAGAGAGCAACACAATGAAATTCAATAGGGACAAATGCCAAGTCCTCCACTTAGGAACAAGAAACCAAATGTATCGCCACTAAATAGGTCATTCTTGACTCAGCAATACTGCAAGGAAAGGGGTCACAAGGTAAATATGAGCCAACAATGTGATGCAGCTGCAAAAGGGTCAAATGCTATTCTATGCTGCATTACAGAAGCATCACTTCCAAAACACATGAAGTACTAGTTTCATTATAATTAGTACTAGGCAAACCTCTCCTAGAGTCCTGTGTCCAATTCTGGGCACCTAAGTTTTAAAAAGATGCAGAAAAGCTAGCAAGGGTACAGAGGAGGGCAACAAGGATGATGCAGAGACTGGAGGCAAAGCCCTAGGAGGGAAGATTGAGAGAAGACTGAGAGGAGATATGAAAGCAGTTTACAAGTACCTGAAAGGCTGCCACACAGAGAAAGGACAAGATCTCTTCTCATCATTCCAGAGTGCAGGCCATAGAACAACAGACATAAATGAAAAGAAACCAGGTTTAAACTAGACACAAAGAAGTTTAATTGTTTAAATTAGTTAAATTGTACAACTCCTTGAAAACGTGACATAAAAATGAAAGCCTCTTGGAGGAGGGAAGAATTTCAGGAAATTGGAGAAAGATTTGGACATGGCATTTGCTCCATCTCGTCATTGGACACAGGTACACCACTTTTCCTTTCACACATGCAATGTGAAGGATGCAGGCTAGGGGCCAGACAGCCATCCTACTAGATTTCTCCTGAAGACATGGATAAACGTAACATTAAAAACTGCTTTATTGCAGAGCATCTCTCCATAATATCTGTTTTACACAAGCTGCCTATGCCATGAGATCATATTGTACAATTTACCTTCCCCATGCAGTAGCCAATGTTATACAAGAGAAGTTGAGAAATGCATATGTCATCATAATCACAGCATGGGTAAATGTGCCTAAAGTTTTCCATGCTGTGTCAGGAGCCTCCAGGATTACAATCAGAAACCAACACATCTCTCTGTTACTGTCCTATGTTGTGAGCTGCTAGGCTTTCAGACAGGAAGACAATAGATACTTGATTTGAAAGATAATGTTAAGCTTCCTGATTTGGAAAGAGAATACAGACGTCCAAGAAAGCCTCTGACATTGTCTAGGTAAAGACAGATTCCCTGTGTCTGATTCTGGTTTATTTCTCTAGTCTTATAGCTGATATATCTCTGCCTACATGTTCCTAGCTCCAGTTCAGTAGTGTCCCACAGTCTCATACTGAGTATAAGAACAAAAGAACCACCTTGCTGGAGCAGACCAAGGTTTCATTTGGTCTTGTACCCTGTTACCCACAATTGCTGACCAGACACCTCTGGGCTGAAAAGAAGCAAAGAATGGCAGCCTTCCAGTTATTGCTCTGTGGCAAATAGGGCACAGAGGCTTGCTGCTTCTAAAACTTGCATGTACATACAGCTATCATGACTACTGACCATCAGTAGGCACTCTCTCCATGGATCTTTCTGATCCCACTGCCTTTATAGCATTCTAAGTCAATTCACACAACCAGGTCTTGCAGCAGTAAACACCAAGAATGCCTTTCTCAGGACTGCTATTTTCAACAGAAGCCTTGCTTTAAGTATGGCATCCAGTTCTGCCATAAAAAAAGGGTTTTACTTTGGCCAAAGGATGTCTTCAAAAAGACACTATGTATAGCCTCCAGCTTTCTTACAAAAGTACTCTATTTTCAACTGAAAATTGGTTTCAGCCTTTATGAGTATGTGTATCGTCCTTTCTATGAACAATGTGAACCCTGAGGGATCTAAATCATGTTTCCCAATTATTTATTTATTAGGACAAGGGATGTGAACACCGGCAACATTTACTCTGGCAATTAGGAACTCATATTCTCTATACCAGAAGACTTCATGTACAGCTTAGATAGGTTCTGCAATGAGTGAGTTGCTTCAGCTTTGAAGAAATTAATGTGAAGGAAGCAGTTAAGAAAGTGTGAAGGGGAAAAGACTTTTTCTGGAGCTGAGTGATGATTACCTGCATTTGACAACAGTTCAAAAGCTTAGCTGACAAACTGGAAGCTACTGGGGCCAAACTGGCTGCCAATGTCCTCAGCTTTTTAGATCAACTAAAATGCAATTAGTGGAGGTGGGGGAGCATTGGGATCATTTTCCTGTTCCATCCAATCATAAACTGAGATTTAAGTGGAGTGGGGGGCCCTAATTCAGAACTGGACGAAGTATAGTTTTGTCATAGTTCCTTTGTCTTATTCCTTCATTTCCCTTTCAGACACTGCAAAAAAAGTCAGATGTGATGATGTGATGACAGTTATATTGTTCTAATAAAGCAGAAATGTCATTAGAACATTATTACATTAGAACAATAAAGCAGAAATGCCACCATTGAGGTGGTTTTGGGCAATGGTCAATATGGCGTTGGGGGTTTAACATGTCAGCATAGAAGAAGAAAGGACAGATGGTTGACACCTGTTCCCCCTTCTGGTTATTCCCCCAACTGGAAGGTTCTAGGTATGCTTATCAACTGCCTCTCGGGCCTGACGGTGCTGTTGCTTAATGCCAGGTCGGTCCCTAACAAAACATCCCTCATCCACGACTTAATTGTGGATGAGGGGGCCGCCCTGGCTTGCATTACATAGACCTGGGTGGGAGAGGGGGGGATGTGTCCCTCTCTCAACTGTGCCCGCCCAGGTATATGGTCCAGCAACAGCCACACCCAGAGGGGAGGGGAGGGGGGGGAGGGGGGGTCACTTTAATCTATTGAGCTTCAATTTCTCTTGCGGGGCTTCCTGTTCTCTCAAGACCTGATGTAGAGTGTCTTTATCTGGTGTTGGGCAACCGAGACAGATTGGGGATTCTGCTGGTGTACTGTGCACCCTTCTGCCCATCAGACTTCCTGCCTGAGCTGACGGAGATCTTCTCGGACCTGGTGTTGAAGACCCCCAGGATGTTGGTCCTGGGGGACTTCAATCTCCATGCCGAGACTGTTCTGACCAGGGCGGCTCAGGACTTCATGGCCTCCATAACAGCCATGGGGTTGTCTCAACATGTCATAGGTCCTTGGACACATGCTGGACCTGCTTTTCTCAACAGGGCAGGAAGGAGGAGATCTGAGGGTAAGCAATTTGTGTCTGACTCCCTTGTCATGGTCACTTCCTCATGAGGTTTGAGCTCGATGCCGGCCTTTCCCTTTGTAAGGATGCGGACCCTATTGTGTTGGTCTGCCCTCAGAGCCGGATGGATCCAGATGGATTCCTGAAAGCTCTGGGGGAGTTTCCGGTTGATAAAGCTGGCTCTCCTGTTGATGCTCTGGTTGAACTGTGGAATGGGGAAATGGCCAGAGCTATTGACACGATTGCTCCTAAGTGTTCTCTCCTGTCCGGCAGAGCCCATTCATCCCCATTGTATACACCTGAACTACGGGCGATGAAGCGGGTTGGGAGACATCTAGAGTGTAGGTGGAGGAAATCTTGGGATGAATCTGACCGGGCACACTTAGCGCTTATTATCGAGCCTATGCAGTGGCGGTGAGGGCGGCGAAGAAGAAATTCTTCTTCACTTCCATTGCCTCCTCACAGTGCCGTCCAGTGGAGCTCTTTCGAGTGGTACATGGGCTGGTACATTTTTATAAAGCCTATAAGGGAGAAGTTCAAAGAACTCAAAGAACTAAATGGCACAGCAGTCTAGGAATCAACAGTGCTCTCTACAAAATTACCATGAGTTGCTACTAATAGTAGTGGTACTGAGCAAAAGAGGATTATTATTTCTTTTTTTTAATAAAGATTTTTATTAAGATTTTAAACTAAAAACTAAAAAAACATCAATCATCAAATACATCGGACACACTGGGTCAGCCCCCTATAACATATCTTTTTGACATTCTGTAATCATATTCAAATCAATTTATAAAAATTTAAAAACATCTTTAAATCTAAGCCAAGTCTCGTTTCTCCAGCCAATCATAAAAAAGGTCCCAAGTTTGATAGAAGTCAGTATCTTCTTTCTCCTTCAGTAATAGAGTCAATCTGTCCATTTCTGCACAGTCCAGAATCTTTTTTAAAATCAGTTCCTCTGTGGGTAGTTCCTCACTCTTCCAATATTGAGCAAGTGCGATCCTCGCCGCTGTGATTAAATGTAGTATCAAATACATTTCTTGTTTACTAATATTTTCCTGTACAATGCCTAACAAGAAAATTTCAGGTTTAAAAGCTAAGGGTTTTTGTAGCATTTCCTCGAGCCATTTATGTATTTTAATCCAATACTTTTTCACATATTCACAGGTCCACCACATATGGTAAAAAGTACCTACATCATGGTTACATTTCCAACATCCGTTTGACATATTTGGAAACATCTTCGCTAATCGACTTGGTGACAAATATCATCTATAAAACATTTTATATAAATTTTCTTTATATGAAGTTGCTAAAGTTACCTTAATATTTCTCTCCCATAACTTTTGACACTTTTCTAATTCAATATTATATCCAAAATTTTGTGCCCATGTTATCATAGTTTCCTTAACTAGTTTCCCTTCTATTTTCCTGTCAAGTAAGAACTCATAAAGTTGTGCATTTAACTGTAAGATAGATTCCAAAGTATTTAACCTTTTTAACAATCTGCAAGTCCACTTGTTCTTGGAGTCTTTTTCTCTGATCTTGCCATAAGATCTTTAACTAAAAATTTTGTTTTTTCTTTATTTATTTTCACCATCTCACCATATTCTTCTATCTGTTGTAAAAGTTTAGGGATTGTTACAAAAGGTTCCTCTATTATAAAAACCAAATCATCTGCGAATGCTTGCAATTTATAATGTTCATCCCTAATTTTAGTACTTTTAATGTTCTCGTCATCCCTGACATTTCTATTCAAGATCTCTAAAGTCAGAATGAACAATAGGGGTGACAATGGGCATCCTTGCCTTGTGACCTTTTGTATCACTATCGCCCTTTTAAGTTCTCCATTAATTAAAATCTTGGCCGATTGTCTTTGATAGATGCTTGATATCGCATTCATGAATTTTCCCCCAAACTCCATTTGTGCCATCTGTTGCTTCATGAATTGCCAATTAACATTATCAAAGGCTTTCTGGGCATCCAAAAATAGTAGGGCCATTGATTTTTCTGTGTGTGTTTCATAGTATTCTAGAATATCCAAGATAGGTTGTTCTTCATTTGTCTTTTAGGCAGGAAACCATTTTGGTCTGGATGAATAAAGTCTATTAAAAACTTCTTTGATCTTTCTGCCAATATAGAGGCAAAATGTTATAGTCCACATTTAGTAATGATATAGGTCTGTAATTCTGAATCTGTGTTAAGTCCATATCGTCTTTCGGTATTAATGTGATATTTCCTCTGTCCAAGTGTATGGTATTTTAGCATTTAACAATGCTTCATTACATATATCTTTAAGAAATGTAGCAAAAACCCTCAAAAGATTTGTAAAATTCAGCTGGTAGCCCATCCGGACCAGGATTATTATTTCTCAGTTGCACTGTCCAAGGAGAAATAATGCTGAGGAAATGAAAGTGACGTCAAGTGAAAAGAATGAACAAATGTTTGCCAAACTTCAAGAACTCCTTGAAGTTTGAAATAAAGGATGCAAAGAGAAGTGAGGCTGAGAATGAAGAGAACAACCATTTAGTTTTGGGAACCAAATAGAAAATGCAGGGAGGTTCTTAACATGTGACTGACCTGGGGTGCTCAAAGAGTGGTTGGCCTTGCTGACTGATCCAGGAGATGGGAACACTTCTGAACTGCGCCAGGACTGTCCTATTCAATGGAATTCTTGTGAGCTGTTTGGCTGTGAAGTGGCAGGCCAGGCCAGCAGGCTTTGGCGTGATTTCTGTGGTCACAGGGAACAAATTATGAGAAGGATGCAACTATATTCTATTATTCCTATACCACAGAAGTATGTAAGAACCTTACGGATATTTCTGGCAGTTTTTGTATTGTGCTTTCTTGAGCCAATAGTATTGTGAGCTAAGATGTCTAGGTAAGGCATTCCGTGGAGTGAGAGCCAGTACATCTGAAATTCCTCCACCTGTCTGAAACCCTAGAGTGCAATGAGTAGTAACCTGAGGCAATGATAAGCTGAACCAGCCAATATACACTATATAGATTCTTTTCAAAAGTGTGATTGCAGAATTTGCAGCCTTATTTTCATTGCTGTAATTCCATATGCAGATCTGTGACTATTTTCTTCTGTTTCTGTATTTTGTTTCCACTATGAAAGAGACTTTCCTACTGAGCCTTCTCCAACCCTATCCTAAAAAACCTCACCCCATATTTTTAAAAATTAAATTAATTCAGCTGTCCTGAAATTTGCTATAATTTGTTTTTTAAAAATCTAAAAAGTAATATTTTGTGTTTTGTGCCCTATAATTTGCTGAAGCTATATAATATTAGTCCTCAAAGAAAGCAGGTGTGTGAGAGCTTTTGTCCCACCTGTCTTTTTATGTTTACCAATTTGGAACAATTTATCCTATCTCTCAGCATATACATATGCTTTCACACACCAAGTTTACTCCAATCCCTTTTGCTTCATCTGAATCTTTCAGATCTCTCCCTCTGATGAGAAGTACTTCTGAGCAATAGAACATCTGGTGGTTTGCTAAGGTAGAACCACTGGGAAAATCTGAAAATCCCTTGGAGAATGTGCAACATCTGTTTGATAGGCAATGAAAAATAAGCTAGTAATAAGCTTGTTTTTTCAGCAAAAGACACAAAAATGCTTTCTGGAAATGTTTATTTATGCAATGAGGATGGTGTTAGCAGGCTAGATAACCATGAGAAAATGGGTTTTGAAGGGTTTTGTGGCAAGAATGATAAGAATCTGCCTTATCTCAGGTCCGACTCTTTGTCTATCAAGCCAATATTGAGTGGCAGTAGCTTTTCAACAGGGATTTGGGCAGAAGCCAAGAACCTGCTACCTGAACCTTTTCAATTGGTGCTGTTAGGTAATGAACCTGGTACCACCTGCATGCAAAACATCTCCTCCAGTAATCAAATACTTCCCTCCAAAAATACTAAGCGATGATTCAGACGTGTGCACTAGCACTTCATGATTTAGGATATTACACCTCCCAACTAGAGGTGTAAAACATACAGCCATGTACCAAGTGGTAACCTATCACAATGTGTGTGTAACCATTTATTAAATGAGACATCTTTTCCACTATATCAAACACCCACTTTCCTCTGGGAATTGCAAATTCAGTAAAATCATTCACCCTATATCTCATCCATTTTCTGAGGCTGTATTGTACTTAATACTTTCTCTTGCCTGGAGGTAACACTAGATTCCTTCATGCTCTGTTTGTGGGCTTTATCAAACCATCTGGTTGGCCTCTTTTGAAAACAGGATGCTGCACAACAGAGAAGAAAGTAGATAGCCAGACGATTGTGACATCAGCTCCCAAGAGCCTCAACAGGCATGTTCAGGAATATTGGGAGTCTACATCATCTGGAGATTTACTTTCTGAGCACGCTGCTATATCAGTGGGGTCCTTGAACCTATTTATGTATACCTTGCTTTCCTAACAGCAAAAAGAGCACTCAAAGTGGCTTGAAAAACCAATCTGAAATACATTAAACAAACATGTTGTTGTTAGTTGCAAAGTCACATCCAATCCATTGTGACCACATGGACAACATTCCTCCAGGCCTTCCAGTCTGACCTGACCTTCAAATAATATATTTAGGTCCAGGAGGACCACATCTGCAAGCAGTGAATCTTCTCCTTCAAGGAGAGAGCAACCCCATTTCCATCCAGGCAGAACAATCACTGCTAAAAGCATCTCAGCCTGTTGTTGTTGTTGCTATCTGGTATAAGCTTCAGGTCAACAGCCTACACCCAGTTTATTGTTGTCACTAAACACCGATTTATCATGGCCACGGCTTCACCTGCTGAGGATAAAAAGGAGAAGCAGAAGTATGCTGAGGGTAACATGCTCCAAACTTCCAAACCATTTGTATAGTGTTATTCATACTGAATAGCCTGAGGGAAAAACCTAACCTGGGGAAATCCAGGCTGGAGAATCTACAGGGCCAAGCAATATTTGCAAAGTATCACCCCCTGAAGTTAACCATCCATGTTGTAGCAGACAAGCACAATACAGCACCTTCCCACAAGCTCTAAGCTCATCCAATTGCTCCAGAATAATGTATTTTGTGATGGTGTCAAAAGCCATGAAAAGACCTGAAACAGGACTGCCATCTTCCTGTTTTTCTCCCAGCATAGGTCATCATACAGGGGTAACCAAAACCTGTCCTGAATTCTGACTGAAATGGATCCAGATAATCAACTCAATACTTTCCTTGCCTTCTCTTGTTTATTTTCGCTGCCAGAGATGGTGATTTCTTCTATGGTATAAAGCAGAAACAACTAGCCAAAGAAGTAGTCTAGGACAGGGCCTAAGAAATGACACATTTATAGATATCCAGCAGATACTGGGTAACCATCTGTCAGAAGTACTGTAATTGTATTCTGTATTTTAGATCCTAAATTAAGCAAGGGCTGCACTAGGTGACACCAAAGTTACCTTCTTTTTCTATGCTTATAACATCATTACCTTCCCAGCAAAGTGGTACCTATTTATCTATGTGTATTTGCATACTTTTGAACTGCTAGGTTGGCAGAAGCTGGGGCAAAGCAACAGGAGCTCACCCCATCGTGCAGATTCGAACTGCAGACTTTTCAATCAACAAGCCCAGCAGCTCAGTGGTTTCCACCACTGTGCCACCCACATCTCTACTTAGATGATAGGAGGACACCACCACACAAATCTTAGTTTCTAGGGAATAACAAAAGCCATGTGACTTGGAAATTCTACTTCTGGTAGGAGAGGATGGAACAGTGTTGTGATGCTTCTACCAGGTGAATGTAGAAACCACTGATAGCTTTTTCTTCACATGACGCTGCCCTGCTAGAATTGGGCAACTCCACCATGTCAACCATGGTTTTTTGTTAAAGAAAAGCAAAAATGTCTTGCAGGCATTGAAGAGAAACATTTAGATCTATCACGAGTTTTTTTTCCTCCCGTTTGGTTGTTTGTTCTGTTTATTTCCTGCAGGGAGCATTTTTTATGGGTGAGCATTCAAAAGTAACTCCTCACCTGCAATCTGAAGTGATGTAGAACCAAATGCAACCCCCTCCACATTCTGTATGAAGTGTCAATTGGCTGTTAAAAGTGCTTGAGTTTGGCTGAATCGTAACCTAAAAAACTCCCAATACCATTTCCCATGGAAGAGAAAAAAATACATGAGAAATGAGAGGAGGGAAGTAAATGCTCTCATAAATGCTGATTCTTTCCATTGTACTTTTTCAGTCATACAAGAAGTATAGGGAGCTGCTAGCTATTAGCATAGCAATTTAGCTAAGCACAACACTTTGCATGATGGTTATCTTGTCTGAATATAATTGGCTCATTAACCAAAACTCTATCAACTTTTTCTAAAATCAAAGTCAAGAGCAAGTGAAAATGAGGACTTTGACAGAAGTTAGGAGTTTGTATAAACTTGGCCAACTCACCCCATACAGCTGGCTGTATTTCAAACTATGCTCTAAATCAGACGTCATCAGAAACACTCAATTTTTCAGTTGCATGCAGTGAATCCTAGCTCAGTATTATCTGCAATGATGGGTAACAGTTTTCTGTGAATTTTTCCCAGCTCTGCTTGTGGATGTGGATTGAACCAGAGCAAGCTTTTACACAGAGAACATGTGTTACTACAGGTAGAACACTATCTGAAGATGGTTGAAGTATGAAAGGGAAACATCCACGTACCTGCATTCCATCACATGTATGCTTGTTTTATACATTACTGATTAATACCACTATGCATGCAATGGAGCCTAGAGAATATTTAATTCTTTATTTGTCTCTGGGCACCCATGGCTTTCACTAAGCCCTTTCACCATGATTCCATTAAGACCTGTGCCATGGTCTTGTAACAATAGTTCCCTATGAAAAGTTAGGTTTTGTGTATTGCCGTATTTTGCCTATGAAATTTGATTTCCTCAATTTCTACTTTATCTTTCTTCTTTAACTGTGGTGAATTATAATGAAGAAATAAGTCTAGATAGTAAACTGCCCAGACAGCCTTATGGGCTATGGGGTGGTATACTAGGGAAAATAATAAATAAATAAATAGGCGAAACTTTTTCACTTTTTAGATGATATAAGAGAAGCCTTGCTGGAACACACCAAGAGCCCACCTAATCAAGTAGCCCATTCCTACAATAGCCAACCAGATGCATTCTGGAAGCCCACAACCAGCGCATGAAGGCAAGAATGCTCCCTTGTGCTGTTCCCTTGCAACCGGTATTCAGAGACACATTTCCTCTAATCTGGAAGTAGCATGTGGCTACCAGTGGCCTTGTCTTCTATGATTTTGTCTAAAGGTCTCCACATTCGTGGTTATTCCTATATCCCATGGTAGCAAACTCCATAGTTGAGCCAAGTGCTCTGCCCTTTCTTTTCTAAGTCCTGCATCTCCTGACATGTAGCATCTTCATTGGATGAGTCTGGAAATTGTGTGAGAAAGAACAAAAATATTCCCTGTATTCAATTTTTCCATCCCATACATAATTTTAAATACCCTTATCATGTCATTTCCCCCCTAAACATAATATTGTTCTAGATGTGGTAACCTTTCCTCATAATGGAGTTGCTCCCAGCCCTCAGATTAACTTCTCATTTTAGCTTTCAGGTATTTCTTATCAAGAACTAATGGAACATATGGTAGACTTTCATCCTTTGCTATTTTAATAATTTAAAATATAATACAGTCATATTTTCTAATAAAGGAATACAATATGGGACATAAATGAAGAATTAGGCCTTGAATTTATTTTATGCATTTTAGCAGCTGCTAAAATGGATATTGATTTTCATTAGAAAAAGTCATGTAGACCTAAAATCTTTGATTGCTTTATAAGAAATAAAACACGGGCAGAATTAAAGCAACTGCTTTAAAAAAGTAAAGCAGGGAATAAAGAAAAGCAAGCAAACAGCAAGTTTGACTTTCCACATCTGCTTATTTGACTTAACTTTCAGTATTTGCACTTTATATGTGAAAGAATAGAACTGGCATGAGCCTTTAAAAAACCCTCATTTTTCCAAGAGTTCCCTCCCCCTTGTTTCTGTTTTACATAAATTGCTTTTTTCCTCCTGATTTTCAAACTCTTAAGCTGTTCTAAAGCCAATTATCACCTCATCACTTTTTTGGCATGCATATTTTTCTCATAAGACTGCTGCATAATCTTTGTGGCATAATGTAAATGTAGAACTCTTGTTTTGATGTTCAATATAGGACAATTACAAAGTTTATGAATGGTGAACTTCCAAACCTGTTCAAAGAAACTTAACAGAAGTCAAACCAACCCCTCAACAACATTCTAAAAGACACAAGATGACCTTGTCCACTAAGGACTCATCTAGCCTTTCCAGTTTGCAGGGGTTAGTCGTTTTGCTTTTTCTTAGGACTAACCCCAGGACAGCCTAGTTACAAATTGTAAATTAAGCTTTCCTGTGGTTTCGGTGTTGGCTCCCTTTCTATAGAGAACTCACCAGACTTTATACTGAAAACTAGAATGGATGGGGAAAGCCTCTGAAACAGAGATCAGTACACATGCAAATTAATAGAGGGAGGGAATAATTGGTCTCACTGACCCTGAACCAAATTGTTACGTTTTCAAGATTTCTTTTGCACTGGGACCCATGAGCACAACATGCAAATGAAATATACTGACTTATTTTACCTGAACTCTTCATGAACTTGAAGTGTATGTGATGCTGCACCAGCCAGTTGGCTTTCCACTTGTGTCATGCACAGCACTCATGCTTAGCTCCCATGTGTGTATTTGGTGGCAGCATGAAGGGACCTACATACCTACTGACATAAATGCGTAAGACCTCTCCACTTGGAGGGGGCTCCTGACTGGCCCATCATTTCACCTAATGTGGAAAGAATATAATTAGATGTCCAAGAGTAAAGGAAAGGTGTACATCAGTTTGCATGTTGAGACCTGTGAACTCCTACTTGATGAGTATTCAGCAGGGTTAGGGTTAGACTTGCCCACAAATGGGGGTGCAGGATTCTTTGGTGTGACCCTGAAATGCTTTGAATGAACAGGCACATTTGCGTGATGCTTCCTGCAGTAGGCATGAACCCATTCAGATGGGTTCCCATACTGCTTGTACGAATGGGACCTGGACTGATTTGGTATAACCAGAGCGAATGGATGTCCTAGTCATACATTTCTATTGACCTTAATATAGCTTTTGACTCCATAAATAGGAGACTATTGGGGGTGGGGATGTTGGATTCAAACAAAGATCAGAGACTCCTGTATTTAAAGCTTTATATTCAGAAACCTACTTGAGGGACCAGACAGGTTCTAGTTAAGCTCTTTCAGGGCTAATTTCAATCTATAAAGACATCTGACAAGGATGTAGAGTAGACCCTTAATTTTTATATGAATGATATAGCTGATTTTTTTCGTAACCGTAACTATCATATGGTCGAAAAATTAGATAGAACTGTAAATATACTGTTTTATGTAGATGATACAATTGTTTTGTTGACAACTCAATCTGATTTAAGAAGATTACTAAAATGCTTTCATTTTTATTTTATTGTGTAGAAAAACTTGGTAATCAATCGCACTAAATCCAAAGTCATGTTTTTTGGCAAAAAGGGAAAAAAAAGTACATGAATGGTTTATACATGAAAAAGAGCTATAGCAAATAATGATTATTGTTACTTTGGCAAAACTATCTCAACTACAGGATCTTGGGCACTACAAATAGAGAAGTGAATTAAAAGCAGCTGCTGGTTTACAGTCTCTAAACAAGCTATAGAATTTCACTTTCCCTGGGTTGTTATGCCCAATTCGACATATATTCAGGGAAAGGCGTTTCCAGGTGTAAAAGATGTTAAAAAGAAAAAAATTTTCTATGTGTGATCTTAGGAGTTTCAAAATCTATGCCATCCTACAGCAGAAGGATTTCTGGTTCAATATATGTTAGAATGGTAAATTAGTGGTGTATAGTCAGATGTTGGAAAATAGGCTTCCAGAGATCTGCCTAGAGAAACAGAAGGCAATTTTGTATGAACAGTTCTGGCTCCAAAAATTTACAAAATTACTCCCAGATGTTGGATTCTCCATACAGACATTAAATCCATGGGGAAAGGACATTAGCAGGATTTTTAACCTGCCATCACATCCCCTAAAATAGGTTAATGGCTAGCAGAAACAAAACATCAACATCATTATGAAAAAAGTTTGGCATACCTTAGGACACTGGATCAATGGAAACTTTTACTATACTACCTTTTGAACAAATAAAATCAATGGTGAAACAGATTTTATGGCATTCTAGTTCAAAATAGATTGTCCCTTTGTCAGATGTGGAAGATTTGATCCTTTACCTACTATATTGCCAGTTATATACCAACATTTTATGTTGTTAGTCGCGAAGTCGTGTCCAACCCATCGCGACCCCATGGACAACATTCCTGCAGGCCTTCCTGTCCTCCACCATCCCCCAGAGTCCACTCAAGCTCATACCAACTGCCTCAGTGACTCCATTCAGCCACCTCATCCTCTGCCGTCCCCTTCTTCTTTTGCCATCTATTGTTCCCAGCATTAGACTCTTCTCCAGGGAGTCCTTCCTTCTCATTAGGTGGCCAAAGTATCTGAGTTTCATCTTCTGGCCTTCTAAAGAGCAGTCAGGGTTGATCTCCTCTAGGACTGACCGGTTTGATCGCCTTGCAGTCCAAGGGACTCGCAGGAGTCTCCTCCAGCACCACAAATCAAAGACCTCAATCCTTCGGCACTCAGTCTTTCTTATGGTCCAGCATTCACAGCCATACATCGCAACTGGGAAAACCATAGACTTGACTATACACACTTTTGTTGGCAGGGTGATGTCTCTGCTTTTTAGTATGCTGTCTAGATTTGGCATAGCTCTCCTCCGCAGGAGCAAGTATCTTTTAATTTCTTGGCTGCAGTCCCCATCTGCGGTCATCTTGGAGCCCAGGAAAATAAAATCTATCACTACCTCCATTTCTTCCCCATCTATTTGACAGGAAGTGAGAGGACTGGATGCCATGATCATAGTTTTCTTAATGTTGAGTTTCAGGCCAACATTTGTACTCTCCTCCTTCACTCGCATCAAGAGGCTCTTTAGTTCATCTTCACTTTCTGCCATGAGAGTGGTATTATCTGCATATCTGAGGTTGTTGATATTTCTCCCAGCAATCTTAATTCCAACTGGTGATTCATCTAGCCCCGCCTTTCTCATGATGTGCTCTGCATATAAGTTAAATAGGCAAGGCAACAGTACACAGCCTGGCTGAAATGCTTTCTCATTTTTGAACCAATAGTGGTTCTCTGTCTAGTTCTCACTGTTGCTTCTTGACTAGCATATAGGTTTCTCAAGAGACAAATAAGATGGTCAGGTATTCCCATCTCTTTAAGAACTTGCTACAAATTGTTGTGATCCACACAATCAAAAGCTTTAGCGTAGTCAATGAAACAGAAGTAGATATTTTTCTGGAACTCCCTAGCTTTCTCCATGATCCAGCGTATGTTGGCAATTTGATCTCTAGTTCCTCTCCCTCTTCGAAATCCTGCCTGTACTTCTGGTAGTTCTCGGTCCACATACTGCTGGAGCCTAGCTTGTAGGATTTTGAGCATCACTTTGCTAGCATGTGAAATGAGTGCAATGGTGCAGTAGTTTGAACATTCTTTGGCATTGCCCTTCTTTGGGATTGGGATGTAAACTGACCTTTTCCAATCCTGTGGCCACTGCTGAGTTTTCCAAATTTGCTGTCATATTGAGTGTAGCACTTTTACTGCATCATCTTTTAAGATTTTGAATAGCTCAGCTGGAATGCTATCACCTCCACTAGCTTTGTTGTTGCTCAGACTTCCTAAGGCCCATTTCACTTCACATTCTAGGATGTCTGGCTCGAGGTCAGTGACCACCCCATCCTGTTTATCAGGGACATTAAGCTCTTTCTTGTATAGTTCTTCTGAGTAATCTTGCCACATCTTCTTAATCTCTTCTGCCTCTGTTAGGTCCCTGCCATTTTGGTCCTTTATTATGCCCATCTTTGCATGAAATGTTCCCTTCATATCTCCGATTTTCTTGAAGAGATCTCTGGTCCTCCTTATTCTATTGTTTTCTTCTATTTCTTTGCACTGTTAATTTAAGAAGGCATTCTTATCTCTTCTAGCTGTTCTCTGGAATTCTGCATTCAATTGGGTGTATCTTTTTCTTTCTCCCTTGCCTTTCACTTCCCTTCTTTCCTCAGCTATTTGTAAAGCTTCCTCAGACAGCCATTTTGCTTTCTTGCATTTCTTTTTCTTTGGGATGGTTTTAGTTGCTGCCTCTTGTACAATGTTGTGAACCTCCATCCATAGTTCTTCAGGCACTCTGTCTATCAGATCTAATTGCTTAAATCTATTTGTCACCTCCACTGTATATTCATCAGGGATATGATTTAGGTCATACCTGAGTGGCCTACTGCTTTTCCCTACTTTCTTCAACTTAAGCCTAAACTTTGCAACCAGAAGCTCATGATCTGAGCCACAGTCAGCTCCTGGTCTAGTTTTTACTGACTGTATAGAAGTTCTCCATCTTTGGCTGCAGAGCACGTGGTAAATCTGATTTCTGTGTTGACCTTCTGGTGATGTCCATGTGTAGAGTCGTCTCTTGGGTTATTGGAAAAGAGTGTTTGCTATGACCATCGTATTCTCTTGACAACATTCTACCAGCCTGTGCCCTGCTTCATTTTGTACTCCAAGGCCAAACTTGCCTGTTATTCCAGTTATCTTTTGGCTTCCTACTTTAGCATTCCAATCCCCCATGATGATAAGGACATCATTTTTTGGAGTTAATTCTAGAAGGTGTTGTAGACCTTCACAGAACTGGTGAACTTCAGCCTCTTCAGCACCAGTGGTTGGGGCATAGACTTGGACTATTGTGATGTTGAATGGTTTGCCTTGGATTCGAACTGAGATCATTCTGTCATTTTGGAGATTGTATCCCAGTACTGCTTTTCCTACTCTTTTATTGACTATGAAGGCTACTCCATTTCTTCTGAGGGATTCTTGCCCACAGTAGTATACCTGATGGTCATCTGAATTACCTTCATCCATTCCTGTCCATTTCAGTTCACTGATTCCTAAGATGTCGATGTTCTGTCTTGTCATCTCTTGTTTGACCACATCCAGCTTGCCTTGATTCATGGATCTGACATTCCAGGTTCCTATGGAGTATAGATCTTTACAGCATCAGACTTTCCTTTCACCACCAGATACATCTGCGACTGAGTGTCCTTTCGGCTTTGACCCAGTCGCTTCATTCTTTCTGGCGCTACTAGTACTGGCCCTCTGCTCTTCCCCAGTAGCATATTGGACACCTTCCGACCTGAGGGGCTCATCTTCCGGCGTCATATCTTTTTGCCTTTTGGTACTGTCCATGGGGTTTTCATGGCAAAGATACTGGAGTGGGTTGCCATTTCCTTCTCCAGTGGATCACATTTTGTCAGAGCTCTCTGCTATGACCTGTCCGTCTTGGGTGGCCCTGCACGGCATAGCTGATAGCTTCGCAAGCCCCTTCACAAGGCAGTGATCCATGAAGGATATACAACATTAGAAAATATTTATTTCTTCCTAAAGAAAATGAAATTCTGGGAAGACAAAGCAAAGTTGGGTTTCTGCTTCAAGGCACAAATCGACATGTTACAAAAATGCTGTCTTGATTGCAGTAAAGGCTGCCAGATGCATGGAGAAGTGTGTGGAGTGTATCACAGGAAATATGATGGTTGGAGACCATGATTGTGGCTTGACAGCCCTATCGGAACTGAGATTAGCTTATTATATCTGTATGCATCTGAGTAATATGAACCTATTTCAAGTGAGTTTTGCATATTCATTTGAATTAATTTATGTATGATGCTAGAATGCTTCTATCATCTATTGTATGTGCTTTTTGTTTATGTTTTATTATTTAAAACATTGTAGGCCATCCTGAGATGCCTACAATGAGGGGAAGGCATATACAAGTTTTAAAATAAATAAATAAATGAGATATTTTCTTAACATAAACAAGTGCATAGAACGAATATGAAACAAAGCAAACTAAAATGAACGAATATGAAACAAAGCAAACTAAAACTAAGCAGATTAAAATGAATGTGATTTTTTAATGTTGTCATGGTCTAAGGACTTCTTCAATATACAATAAATAGAAATACTGTTGGATTTGCTACTGTGGCCCATATTCATTTGACTTTTAAGGTTCAACTCCAACACTTTGAATTGGGTATGGAAATGGATTGGACATCAAGCTGAAGAAACACTGGCATTCTCAGCAACTTTCCTTCCCGCCAGAGCTCAGTGTGACAAATCTGTTTCTGTCTCTACCTGCTACCACATACACCAATTATTCACACAAGTTACCTCTGAGGTAAGTTAGGTTGAAATAGTATGACTGGGGCAAAATTATGAGCTTCATGACTGAACAGGTATTTTGAGCCCAGGTAAACTGAGTCCTAAAGCTGATCATCTAAAGCTAAATGAAAGCTAAAACTTTCATCATACTGGCTCATCTTTCTAAGTTTGAATATCCCTTCTAATTTTCCTTAACTTTTATGTTTTGACCATCTAACCTTTCTTGGTGCCTCTATCTGAAGCTTTTGAAAGGCGTTTAAATATGAAAATATTTGTTTTATGTTAAATAATACATGAATAATAAATATAAATCAACAGTCACATTTTGTTTTGTTTTTGTTTTGTTGGGGTTATGAATGCTATTTATCATTTTGTTATTTATTGCCTTAATTATGGCAATTATTACTGTTTTATTGTAATTGTCATTATTGTAATTATTATTGTTTTAATTGTAAGTCATCCTGGGATGTTTTTTCATATTGGGTGGGATAAAAATGTTTTAAATAAAATAAATATATTCCACTTAATCAGGAGTATAGCTTTAATAACTAAACAGCATGGCACAGATTTGAAATTACAATATTGTACAGAATTCTATTTGCAAATAAATACATAACTAATAGAAACATTCACCTCAGTTCTTTTACTGACCTCTAGTGATTAGCTGTGGGAATTATTTTCAAGTGATTAGTTTTTATTACCTTCTCGGTAGCCATGGCAACATTGTCCCACCTCAACAGCTCTGGGAAGCACTAATTCTCCAAAGTATCCTTTTCAAATGACACTTTTTACTTCATTCACTTCTTTTCATCCTTAAAGGCTAATTTAAAAGTTTCACAAGTTCAGCTTGCTCTAATATTTTATCTTGATCATTAAGTACAAGATAGCTGAACCCACTTTCAACATTTCTCTTCTGCATAAGGAAAGCGGAGGCATAAGGTTAACCCACTAAAGCAATCATTTGCATTATATTGACATCAAAGATGACAAGAAATCCTCATCCTGCATGGCATGAAATGAACTCAGCAAAGTAGCCACTCTTCAAAAACTATTGTTTTACACAATCACTCATCTTTATGCTGATTAATAACCACAGGAGAATTCACTTCTGAATCTTAAGTACCATTCTCCACTGCAATTGAAGTGTAATTTCTTCTAGGACATGTCAGGTGTATGCACCAAAAACAATATGGATCCCTGTGATAAGCTAGGATGTCTCTCTCCACCTCTGACCAAGAGGTTGGCCAGGCCCTGGAACACACATTTTCTGGTAGGTGTGGACAACATTTATTCTCTCACGAATCTCAGTGTGGCCTTGGCCATTCCTGCTGAGGCCCCACATTGCTGAAATTCAGCACTGTGGCAGCAAAATGTGGTAGGGAACTGCTATGGTGACTCAAAAATGCCAAATTTGGTTTGTTTTCAAGGTAGCTATGACCTATTTGAGTCTCTGCAGTGCTTTGCCATTGGATTCATCTATGTATACCACTTGCTGGGCAACTTGTATAGAAAGATGCCATTGAACTTATATCCTTTTTATAGGAACTTGTGAGCAGTTGTTTCACCAGGAAGTGAACAGAATGCTGGAATAGATAGACCTGGCAGGACTTTTGTTATGCACTTAATTTTGGCAACTCCCATGGTGTTGCTTGGCATAGATACCCTCTCTGTCTAGATAGCCTGTTGCCCATAGAAGCCAATAGACCCTCTGTCTGCAGTTTGTTCTCTCTCCACCTCACTGTTGCCCAAACAGAACTTTTTTCCCCTCTATATCTTTTCCCCTCTAGTTTTAGTTGTATTATGCCATCCATTGTATGGTTTTAAAATTTTGTAAACTACCTGAAAAGCTTTAGCTATTGAATGGTTCAGAAATATTTTGCATGTGTGCATATTAAAATACATGCATGTATGGGAACTAATTTTTGCATGTGTGAATACAATCTTAGCACTTTTTGTTTTTGTTTATTTAACGGGGAGATCGCAGCCATAAGGAAAAAGGAAAAGTGGAACAGCAGCAGACCTTGGTAAATCAAGAGCATGAACATCTCATCATTCAAGTAGTCAGTAACACAAATAACAATTTATGTATTATCAACTTGACGGATATATTCTTGATCTCTTTAACTTGGGAGGAATGATTAAAGAACCAGCTGCATCTCTCTTGGGAGGGAACCCTAACAGCCACAACTGAAACGACCTTCTTTCAAACTCTCCAAATAAACTGGACACTTACACTTGAAGGTTTTAAAAATCAACACCTGTGGAAATTTTGCCCATTCTTCCTGAAAAAGAACCTTCAGCATATGTGGGTACAGATTCTGAAGCCAGCAGAGGAAGGGGAATTGGAATCTGCAGCTTAAATGCCAAGACCAGAGGCCTCAGAGAACAGCCAGGTGATTGTTGAGAATCAGTTTCAAATACTATGGAAAAGCCTAATAAGCTTACTAATAAAGAGGAGAGTACACCACACATCATTAATCTCAGGGTCTTGTAAGAGATAAAGTAAGTAGATTCCTAAAACGTCTCAGATGCTCTGAGCAATTGGCATGAAGCAGAACAATCCACCTTGAAGATGTCACTTGCTCATTTCTGTTTGAGAAGGGGAAGAAATATCCAGTTTGGAATCAAGTTCTCATCTTTGAACCACATTTCCTTAATAGCAAGTGTTTTAACTCTGCTGGTTTCTGATGTTATTTACATCTGCGACACATTTTTTTCCAACTGACTTTGGAACTGTGCTCTATCTCTCTGTGCTAAACTTGGACCCAGATCTGCTGACTTGCCCCAAGCCTCTGGCCCATAGTGAGCTCCAGACTTGGTGTTCTCCCCTTCCTTGCTGCTACCCTCAGCCCAGCCCTCACACCAGGGGACAATTTATCTGATCCCTGGAAAGGAATGCAATCCCTACTAATTCCAATGGCATTCCCTCTATCCAGATTAGAAGGTTTCCCAAACCGAAGTATTTGTTGTTTGTTTGTTCATTTAAAGCTTTTCTATCCCATCCTATTACAAAAAGTCTCAGGATGGTTATACATTAAAATATAAATAAGCACGGCATCACACCTTCAGTAAAACCCTAATTAAAATAGCAATTAAACTTTAAAATACTGGGAAAATAAAAAGGGTTTTGGCCTGCACCAAAAGAATAAAATGTCAGCACCAGGTGCACCGCTTCTTCCAAACTAAGTTGTAGCTTATTCATCAATATCCAGTCCAAAACTGTTTCAAGCAGCTAGTCAGAATGTTCATAGGCTTCTGGTATGAGCAGGTAGTAAACAAAGGTAGAGTTCCACAGATCTGTGACACGGCAGCCCAAATATCTGTAGGGATTTCCCCAGCAGTTTCCAAAAGGGAACTGTGCAGTTTCTCATAGGCCAGTGGCCACAGGCAGAGCAGCGCCAGCTTCTGTGGTCTGATGTTGAGATGTTACGTAAATGTTGAGGTAGAACTGACACAGAATATATGGCCCTAAGCTGAACTGAAAGACAGCAAAGGAGATAAAATGTTGGTCCATACTCATATCTAAGCTCTTAGTTCAGCCCTAAAAATAACTGGAAGAATAATATTTGGTGCCAATGTTGCTGTTCCATTGCAGAACAGCTTCCTCATGAAAGGAGACACATTCAATATTAGATCTGAAAATGCTGTCTGTTGTGATACCCTGTAAAAATAATGAACCATCTGAATTGGTGTGCATATTCCAAGTCATTAGCAGCAGAAAACAAGGAAAACATGCTTAAAGCCAAGTTAAATATTTATTAATGAATTAAAGCAATGTAATTAGCATGAGATTAGGAGATACTTGAAATATGATTAATAGTTAATTAGTTTAACTCTCATGGGAAATCATTGTTTCTGTAAACTTTGTAAAGCTGATGATGGAAGTAGCTTTGCTGTGAATGAGAGGCAGGAGTGTAAATAAAGCTTGTAAATGCTTGGCAGAAATCTGAAATCTCATGATGGAATGTTGTCAATGGAAAGATGGTAGATTCTCCAGGTCTGAGATAACTGCACAATAGGAAGCAGCTACTAGCATCTCTGAATGCCAAAACAGAACTGGATTGCTGACCCTGAATCCCAACGCTCACTGCCTCTGGCTGAGAAACATTCATCAGGAATGTTTGGTGAGGAAAATAACTATGCCTCCAGTCTTGTGTTCTTTGGGGTGTGTGGATGTGCGTGTGTATCCCATTACTGCTCTGTGTACAGCCTTAATCTAAGCTTCATTCTATGTACCTCTTTGTGTTCATGGACACACATGCACACCTACTGCCTCTGGTTTGCCAGCTTGCATTCTGTGTATCGTGTTGCTTCTTGTTGGAGACCATTTACATTAGGCAGGCAGTGCAACTCAACATAATACTTCCGTGAGGAAAAGTGATCAGATGGAATCCAGTTCTTGTTAAATCTTGATTTCTTTGTTTCATATTATCCTTAATTCTATTGAAGAATTAAATACAAATATTATGCACTGGTTTTCTTTCATATGTAGTGGGTGGCACATGCTTTTTCTCCCAAGCCTCCTCCATCTTCTCCACCAACAGAGCACACAACTTCTGGCTGATGTTGTAGCCACAAGAATGTTCCCTTCACATGGCAGTCAACATGGACACCCTTCTGTCTCACCACAGCTTCAAGGGAACCATAGTGATAGGCATGGTGTCCCTGATTTCAACATGCATGTCTGGTTTCACATTGGCAGCCTGGCCAGAGATCCTAAACCTGCATTCATCCTAGGTGCTTGACTGTGGGAATTGCCTTCCCTAAGAGGGCAGTGCTGCAGCGAAGCTGATGGTTTGCAGAAGGAGCTTCAGGACCACCAAGGTAATGAAATGACATCCCACTGATGTTACACAGTAGCCTTGGCATGTCAAAGTTGCTTTGACTTGTGCACCTTCATTCTCTGTTTGCTCTGCTCCATCGTCTATGTGGAATTGTGTCTTATTCCCTTATCTTGGCACATAGAGTGTGTTCTACAACTTTACCTGTTTCTCCAGTAGCAGCCAGCTGCCCTTCACCTAGTGCTGAGAGTAGCCTGTGCTCCTCCAACATAGGTCAACAAAGTGGCAGGCAATGGCACATTGTGGTGCAGTGGTCTTCCTTCCTGCAAAATCCATGAGGAGATGGTGAGAGCTCACAAGCACACTTTTAAATACTGCCCTTATATTCTCCTTGACTTCATTTTCTGACATCCAGGGAGGACTGACTTATGATGGTAAAGGACTCAGCAGCACCTGCATTATACTGCTGGTTTCTGATGGATGAGCTCCAGCAGTTAGGTGAACCCAGTGGATGCCACAGACTATTGGTTTGTCACCCAGGATGGCTAACAAGGATTGGTGGCAGCTCTCCAGGATTTTAGGCTGGAGTTTTCATTTACTAATCATATCTGAAAAAGCTGGCAGGTGAACACAGGACCCTCTGCATGCAAAGTATGCAAAAAGCATTTGAAATTAAGCCAAAAGCTTCATAAAATTAGTTTTAGAGCAGCACTTGTCTGCTCCTTGGTTATATGCTTAGGCAGGGCCCAGGGAGACATAAGAGGATCACTGATGCCTTGGGCTATCTCTCAGTCCATCTCGCAGGGTTGTTGTGAGGACAAAGGGAGAAGCAGAAGAACAATGCCCTCAACTTTTTGTAGGAGAGTCAGGCTAACAGGAAAATACTGGAGCCCTCTTAAATCCTCTCACCATTTTTTTTCCTACTGTGCCTTTCACTTCAGAGAGTTTCCTCCTCCCCATCCATCCGTATTACTTAGATGAGAAACAATAGCTTAGCAGCAATTACTGAGCATCAGTAAGTTACTGAGACATTTCCAGCTTCTTCCTGTGTACCAGCATTTATTCATCATGCTAGTACATGTGAGTTCTTTTTTTAATTGATCTCCATTTATCACCCATTCGTATAGTGCTATTTTTCCCCCAAGGTGTGACTCCCTTGTGAAATAATTAAATCCCAAGTATGCTCTGTTCTCTGGAAGCCACTATGGAGTGGTTTCCAGAGAACAGAGAACTTCAGATGAAGGTTACATCCCATGTATAGTGATATGTCTATTTAGACAAGCCAGATATATTGTAAGAATAAAGACTGTCATTAAGCTTGCAGCTTATGCCATCTAATATTGTGTGAATAAATTTTATTTCCTAAGATTATGGAATAGCCAAGAGTATAATAAATTACCTATTTAAGCCCTTTGAGAATTTTTGAATAATTTACCAAAACGAATTGATTCTAGCAGGAAAGCTGCTAATTTGCATCAGTGGGGTGGGCTTTTCTTAGCATGATGAATTTAATTTCATTTTCCTTTTTTGCATGGATTCTCTGCAGCAATTCATCAATGCTTGAATTAAATAGCAACCGTGTTTTAAGTGAAGAGTCACATATCTTATATGAATGAATGGAAGTAAAGGGATTGAAGAGTAAAATACTCTGGGTGTGAAGATTCAAGGACAAAAAGCAAACAATCACAGTGAGCGTTATTATTGCAGCTTCTAAATGTGATTCAGGTGTCTGGGTGCCTACTGCCCTGGAAGAGAAACCAGACCAGAATTACAGTAATGATTGCTACATCATAAAGGCACTCTGCAGGTACAATGGACGCAAAACCATCAAATTGTCATCCGCTCTCCAGCATCCTACCATCACTGCTGAGACCATTGCAGGATAGAAAGAGCAAAACAAAACAAAGCAAGCTACAGACATTCCATTGTGCTTTGACCCAGTCCTGTGACCTGTCAGACTTTGTAACTTAGAATCCATGACTGTTTGTTTGTTTGTTTGTTTTCACCTCCATTCCAATCCTCTTCCTCTTGTAGTTATACATGTTGATATACAGGAGGTCTTCATGCCAGTCTTCAGGACACCCAGAAGATGCGAGCAGCTGCATTGATGCATGCCAATTTACCAGTTCTAGCAGCTGTCATCTCTACTAGCAGCAGGTCTTTTGTAAAATGAATGGGGCTTCATTGCCTATTCAGGACCAAACCACTAAACAATATAGATTTACAGCACTAAACCCAGAAAGTTCATGGATTTTTGAGTATCCCTTTTAATCAAACAAAGCATCTTCCTCAGCCGTGGCTTCCATAATAGCACACTCTTCATGTTATAAGCCTGAGGGCAAGGAATGCCTTCTTGATGATCTTTGACATTCTCTTGCCTTTTAAAATATGTTCTTTCTGGTTCCTGACTTCTAGCAGAGCAGAGCAAGCTGCCCCCACTGCTCTACAGTCCCTGGGATATAAGCAGCCAAGCTCCCAGGGAGCAAGCAAACAGGAGTTTGGCAGAGGAGTTATGGACAGAAGGAGGCAGAGGCAAAGCAGAGACAGACATTTTGCTTTCTTGCATTTCCTTTTCTTTGGGATGACTTTAGTTGCTGCTTCCTATACAATATTGCAAACCTGTGTCCATAGTTCTTCAGGCAATCTGTCTATAGGATCTAATTCCTTAAATGTATATGTCACCTTGACTGTATATTCAGTGTTTTGGTACTGTCCATGGGGTTTTCATGGCAAAGATACTGGAGTGGGTTGCCATTCCAGTGGATCGTTTTTGTCAGAGCATTCTGCTATGAGACCAGTTCATCTTGGGTGCCCTTTCACAGCACAGCTCATAGCTTCATTGTGCTACAGAACCAATCAACTGGCCAGAAATAGAGGAGCCTCTCAGATATGGTGTGAAATATAGCAAAATTCAGAGAGGGCAAAATTCTGATTCATAATGAAATGATTCTCATACTTTTTGCCAAAATAATGACTTTAACACATCTGGATCTGAGTTTCTGTTCATGATATGATCTAGTAATAACATATTTACTTAATCAATTTGTCAACACAGAGTTAACGTATAAACCTTATTTCTTAAAGAAAAAAAAACACTAAAATTCTCATCCTTGTTTCCCTTAAACCCCTTGAGATTATACATTAAGAGGTTCACACCGCAGAACGCATAATGAAATGAGGTTGCAACCAAGATGCAGAGGGAGTTTTACTGTTCATTTCAGTGAAGTGTGTGAATGGCACCCAAAGTTCACAGCTCTTTGCTTTGTTCTTTATGCATAAATAATTAAACTGGAAGCCTACTCTTTTAAAACATGAGTTGCCTAATCTAATAGTTACATTCTCAGCTACATCTCAAAAATGTACTCAACAGATGTATTATCACCATAGCTTTTATTACCAGCTCCTGTAGTAATCCGTGTGGTTAATGATCCTGATTTTTTTTTAAAAAAAATCATTACAGTTAACAACTACTGAAATTTTACTTTCAGTATCTTGGCAGTCAGAATTGCATTAATAAAGCAACAATCTTTCTAAATGACACGTTTCTCATTATGGCAACCTGTAGGACTTCTACTTTGGTACATTTTGTTCTATTGTAGCCCAGATCCAGTAGTCATTAGCATGGTGTTATAATACCACAAGTCAGAAAGTTAATCAGAAATCTAAGTTTGAGGCTTACCATTGGAACCTTATGATGAGAATCTGCACTCTGTCCTTTCCCCCAGCACAGGATACTGTAATTAGATGCCATGAAACAGCAGTTTCACATTATTTCATGATGCTAATAAAGCTATTGCTTACTTTTAACAACTCTGTCACTTCATTAAACAATTGTTTAATGCAACAGCATATACATGAAGCTAAAGAAGGTTCAATCTAATGTAAAAGTGAAATCTCACATCGTGTCTATCTCTTACCACCACCCCTACTCTTTAGGCATCCCATGAGTCTGCTCTTGGAGGTCTCTAACCATCTGCAGCAGACCTGGAGTTATGGAGGTGAAGGGGTGCATATAGAAGAAATAATTCCTTTTCGCTGGTGGTTGCTGTTTCACCAATGGAATATACCATTCTGTTCTATGTATTAAATGCACAACTCGGCAGACACAAAGGAAAGCTTGTTGGAGTTGCCTGATAGAGGAACACTGAGCTGGAAAGAGTGGAGGGAATTGTTAGACATAAAATTTTAGGGGCCCAGTCCAACAGCACATAAATCTGCATAAATTGTGCATATACTAAAGTATATAGATTCATAATTTTAGAAATAATGACTGGGATTTATTTCACGTCCACATACAGAACAGATTTGCCTTACTGAACAAAATGACCATGAACCAGAACTGTGGATGGAAACCAGTTATTAGAGAAGAATGCAGGAAGATGATTCATGTAACAAAAACAAAGAAAATGCTAGACGGACGACAGAAAGAACAGAATTGCTACGGACAGGAGAGAAGCAAAAACAAATGGTAACAGATATTGAATCAAAACACTCCTCAGGAACTATCACATAGAGACAGAAAGACTATTACTATTATCTATTACCTATTGGAAAAAGAGCAGCAGCAACACAAAAGAGGAAAAGAAAGAAGATGCCTTCCAGAAGATCCAAGAAATCTAATTCAAACCTACGTTAGGAATACTGGAAGAGCTATACTGTTCCTATTCAGACAAAGTGACTTGAATTTAAAAAGGAGAAAGTGGATAGAATATAAGAAAGACGAATACAGAAATGATCAATGGATAACAGACTTCTTCCAAGAGGAATCCTATGAGGAAGAACCAACAATATTAGGAAGTGTAGTGAAAGCTGCTCTGAAAGGACTTGGAAGGAATAAAGCACCTCAAATGGAAAAGTACCAATAAAAAAATCCATGCTGCATAGACTGAATCAGTCCAAATCCTAAAATGAATATGCAACAATTAAGGAAAACAAAACAATGGTGCACAGATTAGAAACATTCAGTATATCTTCCGCTACCAAATTCTAAGGAGTGCAGCAACTATGGAACCATTGCACTAATTTCCCATACAAGCAAAGTGATGCTCAATGTGTTGCAATAAAGAATATTACCATATATATTTATTTATTCAATTTATATGCTGCCTGACTAGCTATAGGTTTTCTGGGTAGCTTACATGATAATAAACAGCATAATAAACAGTACAATAAACAATACAACTCACAATTACAAAAAGATCAATAACAATAACAGTCCATAAATAAACTAAAATTAAATAAGACAAAATGAACAAGATAAAATTGCATAACAAATAAAATGTATATTATATAAAACTCCAAAAATAAAATGTGGACCACTTAAAATTTAAGTTGTATCAATATCTAGCATTTTAAAAATATGATGGCAGTAGGATTTAATAATATAAAATCTTAAACATTAAAAGTCAACAATTAATCTATTAAAATAACAATGGAGCATATGTGTCTTAAGTTGGCATCTAAAAGTCAGAAGAATAGGTGTCAACTGGACCTCTAGTGCAATCGAAATCCAGCGTTGGGCTTCTGTACTTGAAAAGCCCCCTTCCTTGCAATCTCCTCCCTCACCCTGTTAGGGGGCAGAATACAGAGCACGGCTTCAGATGAGGACTGCAGTGATCAGGCTGGGGCATATGAAGAAAGGCACTCCTCAGATAACCTGACCGCAAACCATTTAGAGTGTTGTATGTTGTTGTGAGCACTTGGAGTTGGCCCAGATGACAACCGGCAGCCAATGTAGCCTGCGTAAGACTGATGTGATGTGCTCATGAATGCCAGTCCTTGGCAACAGGGGTGCTGCCCTATTTTGGGGAAGTTGCAAGATCCAGACCATTTTCAAAGGCAGCCCTACACGGAGCACAGTGCAGTAATTCAAGCAAGAGGTTGTGGATAACAGTGGCAAGGCTCTCCCCTTCCAAGTAGGGACACAGTTGATAAATCAGCCAAAGCAGAAAAAAAGCACTCCTGGAAACCAAGTTTGTTTGGGCAATGAGTGACAGCTCAGGATCCAGGAGTACTCTAAGGCTGCAAACTTTATCCTTTAAGGGGAACACAACTCCATCCAGAATATGTGGAAAACCTCCTAGGGCAGAATTCTTAATGAGTGCTGCAATCTCCACAGTTTTCAAAATGGAAGGCACCACTTCCTCTCTAAAAGAAGCATTAACAGCCTCCTGGACCCAGACTTCAGTACCCTCTATGGATTGCCTGACCAACCAAGAAGAGCAAGGATTGAGTGTGCAGGTCATAGGCCAAACATGTCCAAGCACCCTGTCCACCTCCTCAGGCCGCAAGAGCTGAAACTCATCCAGTGGAAAGGAACAAGACAGTGCACAGGATACGTCCAGTGCTGAAACTGGAATAACTGTGGGGTATAAATTGCTATGGATCTGAGTGGTTTTATCCTCAAAGTGCTATGCAAATTCCTCACAGTGGGCGTCCAAGGTTTAACCAGATCTCCCTTGAGGCTACGATGTAGAAGGTGTTGGAATTGCCCTAATAAAAGTTATAAGTTTTATACTTTAGAATATAGAAAACTGCCTGTTTCCCTTCCTCCACCCCCTTGGCAAAACACGGTCAAATTCAGAGCACAGCTAGCAGGGGGGTGATACAATGCTACTAGTGCAAATATTCAAATACTAGGAAAGCTCACCATTGACTTCCTGTAATGTTCTGCCTCTGACTGTAAAAAGCAAACATTGAAACCTGTTAAATTCTGTAACTCCTGATTGTTTCATCGTGATGCAGCATGATGTTTTTCTTGATGTCTGGAATGTTTCTGCATTTTCTTTTGTGCTTCTATTGTTCAAGATCTCATTCCCCCTCCCTGCAAAAAAGCATATGTGACTGGTACTCCATAGAACATTCTGCAGATGTCCTCTTTCCTTGTAGCAGTCTGAACAGTTGTAATTTAGGGATTCCTGTTGCTGTAACTAAACTGTTGAATGTTTGTTTGTATGCTTCCATTGAATCCAGATATTCATTCCAAGCAGATCTGACACCCTGACAAAGACCCTGGACCACCTGGAAAAGCCTGCTGGGCAACACAATGAGGATGCGTTGCTGGCAGAATGGAAATTTCTCTTGGCTCCTTCACCAACCATGGATTAGGCTTGATAATGAGAACTACGCTGTGTCTGGTCAGATTCTTTTCAAGTTCTCCTCTACCTGAGAAGCCATCTTTCCTCTTGCTTCATTTCCCTCAGCTCTGGCATATACAAAGAAGCCAGTTGGGCTCTGTGAGAAAGGGTGAGAGAGGGTGTTCGGGGGTGATCATGTCAATTACCCAGGACATCTCTGTATTCCCCCAGTGACCTGATCGTCAACAGGCATGCTTACCGAGCCACTTGGAAAATCCCTCAGAGCTACCTGGAATCCACTGGGATCTGTCTGCCTCTGGAAACAGACCAACTTAATTGGTCCCACATCCCTGCAGAGGGAGAAAGAGGCCATTAACTCAAACCTCAGGAGGAAGTCATCTGACCATGACAGAGAGTAGATGTTAACCCCTCAAATTCCAGGTTAACACCCTCCTGCCCAGCTGAGAAAATCAGGTCTAGATTGTGACCTTTTATATGTGCTTGGCCAGTGACATATTGAGACAGCCTCATGGCTGTCACAATGTCCCGAGTCATGCTGGATAAAGTAGCCTCCACATGGAGGCTGCTGGGATGCAGGATGAATAGTATGTCAGCATGATCCCTAATCTGTCTTGATTGCCCAACGTAAGGTAAAGACACCTCAAGTCTGCACTCAAGGGAACAGGAAGCCTCATAAGGGAGAAAGAATCATGAACAATGACCACACTGGCTCTTTGGCCCTCCAGGTGATTCCGGAACTGCACCAAGTATCCAGGCTGCACATATACCTGCCTCTCCCTCGAGCTCCCACCTCGAGCTCTTGCGGACAGATGGAAAAGCTGCAGGGAAGAGTGGCAGCAGCATTTGTGTAGGTTGGCGGGGGGTGGGGGGAGTCCAGAAAGTCCCTCAGTCTAGCAATATGGGTGGCTGATGGAGTCAGTCATCTGTATTCTTGCTGATATATGGAGCAAGAAGCACTTGACAGCTAACACAGGCTGCAAGTTGATTCCTTCACTTTGCAAGAACCCGACAGGTTAAAGCTAGATAACTCCTTGGCAAAGCAAGATCAAACTTTAGAGAAAGATGCTGTTTCCATGCATTCCATAAAATGAGCTTTTCGTGTGTTCTAGTAGCCAATGTCTATTTATATTCTTTTAATAAGAATATATATTCTGATTTAAAGTATGTATATGCTACCTATTCCACCAATGGCATCCCTAGGCGACTCACAATACTGAAATAGCACATCCTAAAACTCACAAAGTAAGCTTCATTTTTTCTAGTGGTGAGGGGAGAGCTGGCGTCTTTTGAAGGTTGGCTTGGCTCTTTTTGGGGGGGTATTCGGAAAATGCATTTGTTTGGACAAATAACATATACATTCCAAAAACAAACTCTGTTAGTTTCCTACAAAACCTACTTTGAAGGCATTTGGGGAAAAATGGATTCAGTGTGTAGGAAGCACTCTTAGCAGGAAAATCTTAACATGGAGGGATGGCCTCAGGCTGCAGGTATGAATAACACAAAGGCACACTATGAAGAATGCTTTCCCCCAGAAGGGGAAAACAAAACCAAAATGATGTTTTAGGAGATACCCACTCAGTTCAACATACCAAAAGAATATGATTCTTTTATAGAAGAATTGTATAAAGTCTATGTTTTATAGACTAAGCAAATCTGTGGATCTCAAGAAGCTATGGATGGTTCTGGAAAAATTGATGTTCAGCAACACTTGAGGCATAGTGGACAAGAAACTATTGTGAATACAGAAAATGGACAAACAAAACAGTTTCCTACAGGCAAAGACATCAAATTAGGGTTTCTTTGCTCTCCCTGTCTGTTCAATCTTCATGAAAATAAATCATAATGAACACAGGATCAGGGAAAGAAGGAATGAAAATTGGGGAAGATAATTTAAGATATGCAGATGATACCACAGTAATGGCAGAAAGCAGCAATGACAGTGTAAGAAGAAAGTACAAAAGCAGAACTGCAGGTGAACATTAAGAAAATTAAGAGTTTTAAGAAAACAAAAATCAAAAGAACTCTAATGTCAACAATGAGTAAATTGAAATTGTGAGAAATTTTGCACACCTTTGCTCAGTGGTCATTTCAAACAAAGACTGAAATTAGGGATGAGTGAGACTTGAAAGAACAGCAATGAAAGGGATTAAAAAAGTTCATCGAGTGTAAGGATGTTTCACTGGAGACCAAGGACACCATCATCCACACTATCTGATTCCCAATCAATAAATATGGAGTTGTTTGGAACATGGTACTGAAGGAGAGTTTTGTAAAACTCCAGACTGACTGGAAGATGAAATATTAATTAGGCTAACACTTGCCCCAGAAGCAAAAATGATAAACAGAAGTGGTCATACTGCAGGCAAATCATGAGAAGACAATGGAAAAACAATAATGCTAGAGAAAGAGGAAGGGAGAAGAATAAGGAGACAGCCAAATATGAGATGGATGTATTCTAGAAAGGAATCCACAGTCTTGAGTTTACAAAAGCAAAGAAGGGCTGTGAAGGACAGGACACTTTGAAGGACTTCCATAGTGTCACCATACGTTGGAGAAAACTTGATAGTACATAACCACAACATTGGAGATCTCTTCAATTTTTGTATATGTTGCTGTTTCCCCACATGCAAAACAGAAAGTGACTCTAAGGAAATCCTTTCATTACTTTCCCATTTTCCTTACCCCCTCTTGTCATCTCCCCAACTTGCACAGTGAACTAGAAAATAATTAAAAGCTGCTTCCTTCTACCTCCATTACTCCCTTATCCTTTGGGAAAAATGTTTGCCATGGTTTTTTCAAAATAAAACATATGTACTCAGAAGTAAATCAAATTATCTTCACTACTGCAGACATATGATAAAGTCAGCATTGGAGAGGTGCTACATTTCCTTTTCGGAAATTGCTTTTGGTTGAAGGAGATTGATTTCCATGGGAATCCCATGACTTGACCCATGGGAGATGGAAAGACAGCATCTCTCGTTCTCCTTTTTCTAAAAGAATATATTTAAAATGCATCATAGAATAAAAAGAAACAACATAATGTACTGATACACTCTCTCTCTCTCTCTCTCTCTCTCTCTCTCTCTCTCTCAAAAAGAAACAAACAAATCAACCTCCACACCTCATGCACCCCTCCACCAGAACTATGCCTGTATATTTTTTTCCTTCATTTTTCCCCCTTCATTTCCTTCATTTGTTCTTTGCCTCTGGCTCTAACTTTACTTTTTCAGGACTACCCCTTTCCATCCAAAATCGCATTGCATCCATGGAAGGTTTAATACCCTTCCATTTTATTGTATATATTCAACAAACAAACCCCATATATCATTAAAATCATTCTTCTTTATCTATCCTTTTTTCACCCTCATCCCACACATAGCTTGTTATTAACAGCTATATTCCAAACTTCTTTATGCCATTAAATCAATTGAACATCCTGTTTCTCTTTCCAATTTTTTGCTTTTATCAGTTTTGCTGCTGTTACCAACTGTATTATTAATCCTTTAATATTCCATTTCCATTTGTTTTCATAAAATATAAAAAATGTTATTTCAGGATCTGCTTCAATTTTTAATATCTTACTAATTTCCTCAAAAATCATAATCCAAAATTTCTTAATATTTTCACATATGGAAATAAGTATCCAATTTATGCCTGCAACTCACACATAGATTAGAATATTTATTATCCATAAAGAAAAATTTTACTGGCGTCAGGTACCAGGTCCTTACTAATTTATAAAAGTTTTCCTTAGTTCTAATTGACATACTTTTTAATATTCTCTTATTCCAAGTTTCCCCCATTCTTCCTTGTCTCTATCCTTCCATGAATCAATTTCCCATCAGAAATTTAAACATATATACTCCCTAACTAATAAAATCTTATATCTCCCATATAATCCCCCTTATTTGCATACTACCTTGAGTGTCCCTATATATCACAATCTCATCAAATTTAGCATGGTCTCTACACTTACCATTTTTCTTCAACCATTGCCTAGTCCATTGTTTCAATTGAATAACATTAATCCAGGCTAATTTTTCTTTCCCAAATAATGCCATTATCCTTTCCTTGTTATCCAATTTCTCTATTCAAGCTTTTACTCTGAATATTTGTTTTTCTTTTAATACCTTTCTCAAGGGGTCTCTCAAATATTCTGGAAACTCTCTCATTTCTGTGACTGAAATTGTTGGTGAGATTGTTGCCATAAATTCTCCCCTGCATTTCTCCCAAACTCATACTATATCTTTTAAAAAGGATTTTCTATCACTTTTACAATCTTATCATACTGTTTAAGAAAAAGACTTAAAAGAGATTCCTCAATTTAAAAACATAGAAACAGAGCAAGTCAGAAGGGGTCTCACAGGCCATCCAGTCTGACCCCTGGCTCCAGCTGGATCATGGCACGCCAACCATGAGCATGCCCAGCCTATCTTTGAACAACCTCACTGAAGGGGCTTCAACCACTTCCCATGGAAGCCCATTCCATACTCTTGGGGTCCTAACTATCAGTATCAATTTGATATTATCCTTTCTCTGACCATATTACCTTATCAGGGTGCAATATGATATTTGGTATAAATCTTAAATGATTCATTTCATAATATAATTTAATATTTGGAACACCTAGCCCTCCCTCTTTTTGTGATTTATACCATCTTTTCTATGAATCCTCACATTCGTATCTCCATTACAAAGTGTATTAACCACATTTTGCCAATCTTCTAACACTAAATATCATAATTATCTTAGGAAAATTTTTCATTTTACAAACTGGTATCCTATCAAACCAAGATAATCCCATTTTCTAAGTTGCTGCAATTTCTTCTGTATCTCAGATTTTAATATATCAAAATTATTCTGTTTTAGACATGATTTTAATCATAGCAACATAGAAACAGAGTGAGTCAGAAGGGGCCTCCCGGGCCATCTAGTCTGACCTCCAGCACCAGCCAGCTCCGCTCACGACATGCCCACCATGTGCACATCCAGCCTATCCTTGAACAGGGCACCGATGGGGCATCAACGACCTCTCATGGAAGCCCATTCCACGCCCTCGGGGTCCTAACTGTCAGGAAGTGCTTCCTGGCATCCAAATGGAACCTTGGCTCCCTGAGCTTTGCTCCATTGGAGCGCGTCCTGCCTTCCTCTGCAGGGGAGAACAGGTCTCTACCCATCTCCATGTGACATCCCCTCACATACCTGTATGTTGCCAACATATCCCCTCTGAGTCTTCTCTTCTCCATGGTGAAGAGACCCAGTTCCCTCAGTCTCGCCTCATACCCCATCCCCTGCAAACCAGCCACCAACCTTGTGGCCCTACGCTGCACTGACTCCAACCTGGCTATATCCTTTCTGTAATGCGGGGCCCAAAACTGAACACAATACTCCAGTTGCAGGCACACCAGAGGGAACAAGAGAAGATGACTTAAAATAAAATAAAACATAAAATATAAAATAAAATAAAATAAAGTATCTGCACTCTTTTACTCCTGTGTATAGCTAATTTGGCCAAATTACAACAGTGTAAAGGGCCATTCCCTCTACATCTCCAGGGAAGTTGGAATTTCCAACTCTTCCAACTCTCTCATAATTGCTTGTTCCAGTGTCTGTGTATCAACAGAATACAAACTGTGCAATTTTCATTACCACATGCCCCAACTCTGATAACAGCATTTCACATAAATAGCATGACTGAACTCCCCCCTAAATGGAAGGTGCTTTAATGGCGTTCTTGTCCCAGTTTGTCTTTGGTTCATTTATGATTAGCTCACTCCAGGGTTCATCTTGGAGTGCTACCTGCACTCCAACCCTAATGCTGCAAGGTGAGGATGATGGCCAGCAAAAGGATTATTTCTTTTGGTGTGGCACCTCCATATGGCACTATCTCCATGAGGACAGGTCCCTGGCAGTTGTGATATCTCTGACTGAATGTCAGACTGAAAAATACATGCCAATATTCCAATGCTACAAAGGCATTTGAAATATAGGGAGGAAAAGGAAAAGAGGGAATCAAATTACCCAGGAATTAAAAATGCTTATAACAAGAATATGTTAATTTGCTTGATTATATTCCAAGAGAAACCATGAGAAAAATCTGTTAGGGCAACCTTCCATAGTCTGGGTTCTCATTACATGACAAGCAGAACACTCTCTCTCTCTCTCTCTCTCTCTCTCTCTCTCTCTCTCTCTCTCTCTCTAAACACTTACATCCTGCAGTGACCTTCAAAAAAAGACCTCAGTTTAACTAACAGCTGTGACACAGAGAAGAAATGGCACCATAAAATTAAAATGACTATCAAGAACAACTCAATATAAAACAACAGTAAAGCTTAGACAAAAGGTAAAGACCAAATTGTCCTCAGATACTTTTCTATATAAAAGCTGAATTTCCCAAGCAACTGAGTTCCATATTCAAGGCATCAGTAGCAAAGCCTTATCCATGTTTCCTTCCTCTGAACCTCTCGTAACACAGACATAACATAGAAACATAGAAACAGAGCGAGTCAGAAGCGGCCTCCCGGGCCATCTAGTCTGACCTCTGGCACCAGCTGGCTCCGCTCACGACATGTCCACATGTGCATGTCCAGCCTGTCTTTGAACACCCTCACTGATGGGGCCTCAATGACCTCTTGTGGAAGCCCATTCCACGCCCTCAGGGTCCTAACTGTCAGGAAGTGCTTCCTGGCATCCAAATGGAACCTTGGATCCTTGAGCTTTGCTCCATTGGAGCGCCTCTTGCCTTCCTCTGCAGGGGAGAACAGGTCTCTGCCCATCTCCATGTGACATTCCCTCACATACCTGTATGTCACCAACAGATCCCCTCTGAGTCTCCCCTTCTCCAGGCTGAAGAGACCCAATTCCCTCAGTTTCGCCTCATACCTCATCCCCTGCAAACCAGGCACCAACCTTGTGGCCCTATGCTGCACTGACTCCAACGTGGCTATATCCTTTCTGTAATGAGGGGCCCAAAACTGAACACAATACTCCAGTCGCGGGCGCACCAGAGTCACGTAGAGTAGTAGTAATACCTCTCTTGATCTAGAAGCCACACTTCTGGCTATGCAACCAAGGGTGGCATTCGCCCTCTTGACCACCGCATCACACTGCTGACTCATGTTTAGCCTGCAGTCAACCAGTACCCCAAGGTCCCTTTCACAAGTGCTGCTCTCCAGCCACTTGTCTAACCTTGGGAAAATTGCAGAATAACCACATTGCAGTAATATAGAATGAATTTGTTCATCACAAAGTTCTACTGTCACTGTTTCTAACTATCCTAGAGTATTGAATTAAAATGTTATTGCAACTTGTTTAAAAATGGAGAAATAAATCCCCATTGACTGAACATGCCAAGGAAAAAATGATGGAAAGTATTTCAGATTTGACCTTTTAAAACTCTGATCAAAAATTAAATTGTCTCGTGGAGAAACTATTATATAGTAATTATTTTCTCAAAGGCTTTATGATTATTAGACTAGCTTAAGATTTATCAACAAATAATATTCTAAGAATTAAATGATTACTTTAGACAAGTACCTTGTTTGAAATACAAATGAAATTGGGAAGGGAGGTGTTTATACAAGAATGGAGATAATTTAAATATGTACAACCATTGTTGAAAACTCTTTAACCTGACCACTAAGGAAAATTAAGCTAACTAGCTTACTATCTCTGAGGAACTTAATTATTACCATCAGTCTTTCTAATTAGTCCTTTTCATTTTGTTTTGATTAAGAACACCTTGATGGCTCATGCTTGCACTCTCACCTGATTTTAATTAGGTCCCAGGGAACCCAAATTTGGCCAATCTTAACATTCAGCTCATTAGAAAAGTAGGTAAATGAGCTTAAACAGTGTGCATCATTTAAATGAACCCTTTTTCCCAGCAAAAATCTGGAAGTCATAATTATTACATTACATTTCTATACCACCTGTAGTAGAAGTTCTTAAACAGTTCACAACATGCAAGTCACCCAACCAGATTTCAACCTTGCCTGACCCTGCTTAGCTTTCAAGATTAGGCAAAATCGGGCACGTAAGGCTATTTATTTATTTATTTTTCAATTTATATCCTGCCTTTTTTCCTACAAAGGGCTCAAGGCAGCTTACATCTCCTCCATCTTATCCCCACAACAACCACCCTGTGAGGTAGGTTGGGCTGAGAGTCTGTGACTGGCCCAAAGTCACTCAGTTGGCTCTATGGCTGAGCGGGGACTCGAACCCAGATCCTCTGAGTCCCAGTCCCATGCCGTTAACCACTACACCACACTGGCTTTCTATATGGAAACTAAGTTATTCTTACCTTGTTACTAAATTTTAAAAGGGGCCACTTAAGAGCATATAAATTACTCTTAAATGTGTGGGGCCTGTGTAGATGTACAGGTATCAATAATATTACTAAGTGAGAACTTTAAAAAGAGTCTTCTGCAGGTTGAATTCTGTGCGGTAATTCTAGTTTTCCTGCATTGCACTCATTCTACTTTTTATCAATTGAGCAATAATACAAATACTTCATTCAGCAAACACAATGAAAAAAATATATATACAGGCATAGTTTTTAGGCATGTATACCAGTTCCACATTTGACTCGAACCCCAATTTGGTGCTTCAGAAAATGACTTCATTCTGCTCGGACTAATTCAGGGGCCATCTACTTCAACTTAAGTAATGAACCTCAGTCTGTATTTAGAAATCCAAGGCATTATGACTCCAGTTGAATATCACAGGATTTCTTTTTCTTTCTACATTTTCCCATTATCAAAATTAGATATTATTTACAGGAAGTGATTCTCTCTGTCAAATGTCAGAAAAGAGCTATAGAGCTTTCGGGAAGAGAATCTGGGAAAATGGAGGAAATAGTTGCATGATTTCTTTTCAACTGAACTACTAAAAGTTTTTGAAATCTATTTCCTAACAGAATCAGATAATTGTTGTAGAAATAGATATTTCTTCTTAGAGGATCAAGCATACCAAACATCCACATGGAAAGTGTACAAGAACAGACTCTAAGAAGGCTACTACATCAAATAGGATAATATTGTATGGAAAAAGATCTTAAGATAAATTATGTCAAGAACAAAGTAATGGTCTTTGGGGGAAAAAACCCAAAACTTCATCTTGGAGCATTCTTGGTAACTTAATGCAGCAACATCATTTCTTTAAATACCTGGAGGTTTCTTTTTGGGAAAACTTAAACTGGAAACTCCACTTGGGAATTGTCAATTCACAGCACAATCTTGCCTTTCTTCCATATTAAGGGTGGGCACTGGATAGATCCAGCATTGAAACTATTCAAGATGGAGGTTGTTCTCTGCCTCCTATGTGGAATCAAAATATGGGAATGAAATGTGGGAATTCTATCTGGCCTGGGGATAATCCAACATCTTTTTTAAGGTGTATTCTTGCCCTCTTTAGGGGCACCTCAGATGCCCTGCTAAGAGCAGAAACAGGGCTTCCCTCTGTCAGGGCCCATGCACACCTAGCAAGCATTGGAACAAAAACAGCTCCTTCAGTCTGAATTCTTTAGGGCAAAAATCATTTAATTTGTTACTATCAAAAGATCACAAATGACTCAGGTTTCTTGACTCTGCCATTGATAGATATGCCATTCCTGAAAATCTCCAAGGGGCTGCAGTTGACAAGTCTCTTGTTAGAGACTGGATCTTTTGGTCAGATGCCCTAAGTGATTGATTCTCAGTTTCAAACTGCAAAGTTGCTCCTTGGATTAAATTAATTAAATACGATCATTTTAGATCCAGTTATTCAATTAACATTTAAGTGTAACCTTAGGGTGGTTTTCACAGCCCTTCCATTCCAAGCCTTGACACTGCTCTTTGTCTGGCCAATAGTCTCAAATCCCAACGGAACATCATCTCTGTATCTGTGGATCACTTGAAGTGGAGAATCTCTCTTATTAAATCATTCATTGCTCTCTATATAGTGAATCTGGAGATAAATTTTTGACCTGCCGTTAATACTTAGTCAGACTCTGAGAAAATAATGTTCTTGTTATCAGATTCTGAAGCACATGTCATGTATAGAGTCTCTCTTTTTGCCTTTGCTGCCAGGGAAGCAGATACTGTCCTAATTCATGACTATTCCATTTTTAGTATTATGTTTCACATATATTAGATCTATGGTTTTATCTGCTATATCATTGTTTTGGTTATGTAAATTTGTAGTGGCCTATGGCTAAATACAATAAGCTTACTACTACTACAAGGGCAAACCTAGTATTTTTCAGAGTACAGTGGTACCTCAGCTCACAACCAGTTTGGGTCACAACCAGAGTCCTGAAGCAGATTAAGTTCATGGCCAAGGTACCACTTTGACACCTATATATTTTCATTCAGTGAAGTGCTTCAGAACACTGGAGAACAGTGTTGCTGAGTCAGCTCCTGAAGGAAGTGCTGGCTTTTAAATAGCTCTTCCCTTAGGGTTCCCAGGTGGTGCTCATGAAGGTCCTGGCAGCTGCTCTAGAGTCTGGGATTGGTCCTGTAATTAACAGGGCTGTTATTCTGCTGCAGGAGGAGACCTGAAGCTGCCCAGGTCCTGACAGTTCTAAAGACCAAATGTACCACTCAAGTTCCCTGATTGTGTTTAGTCAATATGACAGACAAACCACAATCTGGAGGAGGGGAGGGTCCTGCCATATCTTGTAAACCCAGCAAGAGAGCAAAGATAAGTACAGGACTCATTGTAAGGATAGACTTCAAACAGAGATGTCAGGTTATTCATTGGTGTTCTTATCCTGTCATCTTATTATATTTGATAGTATTTTTGCTGTTATTTATTTTCAATTCATTTCTGTTATAAACCACCCTGGGAATGCTGATTGACCATGAAAACATGGTGTATACAATTTTAGGAAGAAAATAAGTAAAGCGATTTCCTGGATAGATGGTCTTGTCCATATAAGACAATGATGACGAAACAAGAGCTAGAGTCTCCCAGGTAGGAAGCTTCAGGTGTCTGAGGGTCACCACAGGAGAACGAATGGACACAAATTCAACTGCCAGAAGTTTAGCCAGAAAAAAGGGTTAACTTTAAATGCTGGGTTAATTGTCTTCCCTACCTTGTGTGGCTGAGGCAGAACACTTGATGTTGTTCCAAAAGTTACATTCTCACCCTTAAATAACAGTACAAATAAAAAGAGTAAGACATGAAAGAGTTATGATTAATGCAGGGCAATACCACTAATATCTTCTGAAAGCTGACTTGAAACTGCCTGAAATGATGGCCTTTGAAAATAAATTGCACTTCAATCAGCCAGCTGCAGAGGCTTTTAGTAAAAACATTGCCAAGCTGATATGTGGGTTGATGGTGTTTCCATGGGCTGTGGTTTGCAAACCACCTATTAATTTCCCAGCTGAAGTTGCACAGACATTCATTTTCTGAAAAGCTATTCTATAGATTTATGAAAGTATAATATGAGAATAACACTCATGTTTTATGTTGAGAAGAAAAGAGTCGTTGTGCTCATGGTAGCCTTGATGTAAAATGGAGATCAAATGGGTGCTTGTACCACTTAGGGAAAGATTTCAGTTCCTGGCCCACATTCATGTCTAAAACATGCTACATCTGGGTTTGCAGACAACAGGAAATGTTTGAAAATACCAAGGAAAGTTGTGGGATTAGGGAGACAGTTGTGTATGATTTGTGATAGTCAAAGAAAGATTGGACAACCACCTGTTGGGGATTACATGAGTGGAGCCGGCTGGAGCCAGGGGCCAGACTTGATTCCCTGGGAGGCCCTTTCTGACTTGATTTGTTTCTGTGTGTCAGTCTGATAGGGATAAGGGGCAAGGGAATTGGTCCTTAAGACTAGAAAGGCTGTCACATACTGGAAATCTGCACCATTTTTTAAAAGTTCTTTGAACTGACATATCCTTGTGTAATGTGCTCAAACAAGAGTATAAGTCCTCTTCTAGTATGCCCTTTCTTCCATTCTAAAGGAGAACAATCTCACCACACAGTTCAACAGGACAACTCAAGCCTAAGATCTGCTCCAAATTCTCACTGTGCATACTACTTTGGTAAATAGATAACATCAGGGAGGAATGGCAGCAGGACCATGAGGAACATAAAACCCTTGTTGGAACATGGGGTCTTGGATAATGACCAACAATGCCAAGCCTTGATGACTTCACCCATGGGAATGAATGGCTCCATGAAGGGTGTGTGCGGCAGCACAACTTGAAAGTAGCCTACCCAAGAATTTGCTGACATCCACAATGCCTCTCCCTGAGTGCCACAGGTTGGAGGCTCCTTAATAAGGTCACCCCCTCTTCCAGGTCATTGATGAAAAGATTGAACAGGATTGGTCCCAGGACAGAGCCCTGGGGGACCCCACTCATCACTGGTCACCACCCTGATGACTCCCGACTAATAGTTACCCTCTGCTTTTGGTCCATTAACTATGCCCTAACTTATCAGACAGTGCATTGGTCTATCCCAAAACTCAGTGCAGCACCTTGTCAAAGGTCCTGCTGATGTCCAGGTAAACTAGGACATCATACCTTATTCAGTCTAGCCACCTTGAAACCTTGTCATAGAATGCCACAAGATTCGTCTGGCAGGACATGTTTTTGCAGAATCTGTGTTGCATGGCTGCCAATCTCTATTCCCTGTCTAGGGTTACTAGATATCTCACTATTATGAGACTTTCTATTGTCTTTCCTAGAATGGACATAAGGCTAATTACCCATGTCCCCTTGACTACCCTTTTTGAAAATTGGGAGCACTGACAGCACCATCCAGTCCTCAGAAACTTCACCTGTTCTCCACAAGGCCTCAAAAATGGAGGCCAGTGTGTGCAAGAGTACCCCTGCCAATTCCCAAAGTGTCCTCAGGTATAACCCATCAGGGCCCAGAACCTTTGTGTAATGTCCAGTGCTCTCAGGAGCTCCTTGATTTCTAGGGGGATACTCTAATCTGTACCCCTAAATCCCCAGCCTCATATGGTCCACCTTGTAAATCTTCCCCATCCTGCTTTGGAGAGAACACAGAGTCAAAACAACCATTCAGCATCTGTGCCTGTTCCCTCATATCAGTCACCGAATCCCCTTCTTCCTTATTAAGCTGAACCACCGTCTGTTTCTTCTTCCTTTGCTATTTACATGTTGATCAAAATCTGTTTTTGTTGCCTCTGATATTCTTTGCAAGTCTCAGTTCAAAATCAACCTTAGTCTTGCAAAGAATCCTCCTGCAACTGGCCTCCTTCTCCCAGTATACAGCCCCCCCTGCTTTTTTTTTTTTTACAGAATTCTGTGACCTGCTATCCTTGTAGGTCTTCCTTTTCAACATACAAAAAGAAACAGCCAAGGCCCTCACACTAGCACTGAGCATACATTTGCCTGAATGCTCCAGAGCTTAAAATGAGCAGAGCACTGGTACCTTACAAGTTGTCCCTTCCCCCAGCATCTCTGGATGCATCATCCCTGCCTGCCAAGGGATTCATACCTTGCTATATTAAATCACCAAGATCAGAAAGGAAGCTTTAGTCATATGTATATGAACTTGAATTAAACGCTCTGCATGACTGGAAACTTTGCTACTGCAGTGCCCACAGTTTTGTGGGAATTTCTATTTGTATTCAAACATATTAAAGCAGAACGCACTTTCAGAACTGAATGATGTCCAGAAATGTAGTGGGTGGAGTCAACACACAGAGTTTCTTTCTTCCTAACCCTGTACTTCTCATTGTGGCTATCTGAGACATTAAAAGTGCATTTAGTCCCAGGTAAGCATATGTGACCTAAATATGGATCAGAACCATATTATTGGGGGGTTAGTGAGCTCTTTAATCCTATGTCTCATGCCTTTACTTCAATTATAACAGTTTGCCTTTTTGGTAATGTAAATTAGAAACATGGGGCCTGGCCCAGCTTGGGACAAGAGCAAAGACAAAGGATTCCAGGTCCAGTGTTCCCAGGTTCCAGTCTTTATACCAGCAGGAATTTGTGGCCTTGAGCTGGGTCACCATGACTTTGGAAGCCATTGCTACTTGAGGTTTTAAGGGGGCAAGAACTTTTGAACCACTACTTCTAATTTCCTCAAGCTAACAAGAAGCACAACTCTTTGACAAGCCTGAATGTCAGTGGTTTTTCACCAACTCAAATATACTGCCACATGTTTTGGTAAAACAGCCACCTGTATTATTTTGCAGCACATTTTCACTTTATGCCCTCATGGCAAGCTTCAATTTGTTTGTTTAGTGACCCACCCTAATTAAAGGGGCATGTGCATGCCCATCGAATATCAGTGGCCTCACTATATGTGGCGTGACATGCGCTGTACTGGCACCGCACCTTGGTCTCACACAATTGCATGCATGTGCACTAAAAGCAAGACCCATTCACCTCTCACTTATGGATTAGACTTGCAGAATGCTTGTCATCTGCTTCCCAGCTTATACCAGTAACACATTAATTTTGCATCTCCAGAGTCCACTGCAGTGGCTCTGCTGAGTCAGCTAGATTCTTTTGTTGGTTCTTAAGGCAACTAAGCATCTTCAAGGACTGTTGTCTTAGCTTGTTTTCCTCTTCTCCCCTTAGTTTCGTGTTGCATCTAGATTGGCAAGTCTACGAAATGAAATTCTTTGGTTCAATATCAATTTTATGAAAGCTGTTCAGGGACAAGTTATTTCACTTATTTGGGTAAATAGGGAGAGTTTTAGGATACATTAAAAGATGCAAACTTTCTTTCATGTTGGGCACCAAAGTATTATGGGTGCTATAGTACAATTGTATGATACTAATACGTGACCCCAAAAAAACCAACAACCACCAATTCTTCAATTATCCTATTGAGAATTGTCACTTGTTACCATCATGAATATGCCTCATTTGTGCTTCCTTTTAATAATCATGATAATTATATGGGGGAAAGGAGTTCCCAACAGAAGCTATTATTACTTTGCCCAATAATTATTAATCAGAGAGTTCCATGCCCAATGTGCTCATTGAACAGGATGTGATTCAGTTCTTACTAATTTTCAGCAGGAACCTATACAACAAAACTAAGGATGACAGAACTTGGCCCTTTCTGTTTCCTGAATAAATTACTATTAAACAAGCACTGATTTTAAAATTACATGGGAAAAATTCTATCATGAACAATCTTTATAGGCACTCTGAGGAATAAAACCCCCAGATGTTCATGGTGTGAGTGGGAGTATAATGATAGTTTGATGCTTTAAAAATGGGTTGCTTTGAAGGTTATGCCCTTGAGAATTGAAAAGTAAGTGCTCATTAATATAGTGCTAGAATCCTGTACATGTTGAAAAATAAATTCCTTAAACTTATTTGATAATTTTGTATCCACTCATTAATAATTCAGATTTTTATATTTCAGCACCCTTTGGTTATAATTGTAATAAAAGTTGATTCATCCCCTGCCCCTGAAGCCAGTGTCAAGATCAGGCAAGAGGTGCTGACAGCTGTCCCCTTTCCAGACTTAGAGTATGAGTAGAGGAGAAATTCATTTCTAGGATCCTCCTAAAGCCTTAAAGTGACTGGTCTTGGTGGAAACCCATTCCAGAGGTATAGGCATATTGTGCGAAAGGCTTTCATCCATGTGCTTGCCTTTTTCATTGCCTTCAAAAGAGTGCAAGAAAGAGGAGCCTCCACTGAAGCTCTTAAACTGCATATCTTATGGATGAAGGTCTTCAAGAAATCTAAAACTCAAAGCAGCACTTTAAATTAGTCTTAGAAATGTATTGATTACCAATCAAGGTGGTGCACTAAAGGTGCGTTTCACCAGCATCAACACTCAGGCAGATACATTATGTATGAGTTGGAATTTCCAATTCCACATGCCCCCACATATGATACATACAAGTGATCAATGTTGTAGAATCCTAATCAGTAGGGCATATATAACCAAGGCAAAGTCCATCCTTTCCAGGCATGGTCTTTCTAGGAGACTTCCCAAACTATGCATGTTGTCTCCCATGAAGAGTGCAATCCTACCCAAAACCAGTTGTAAACCTCTGTGAAAGATGGCAGGTTTCCTAACCGACAATGCCTCCATCTTGTCCATATTACTTCACCCCACTCCACCCCAAAACAAACAAACATACAAACACCCTGTTCCTAAATACTAGTTCAAGAGTTCCTTGATGCCTAAAGCCCAACTGACATAAACAAACCAGAAGAATATCATGACTGATGAAGAGCCAGGAGAACCAAGTTGTCCCACTTGCAACTACTTCCTGGTATAAATCACCAACCATGAAAACTATTGCCTTCCTAAGATCAAATCTGACACCTGATGGGTGTAGAACTAAATTATTGTTATCATTCAACACTTTCAGGACTTGAGCAGTCACTATTTCTTTCAGCATATGTATCCAGCGTGGCAAATCCAACACTTGGCAATAGTCACCTGAAACCATAGAATATAGATTTAGTTTCTTCAACAAGACCTCACCACTGATTTCTTCAAAGCTACAGGGAACTCGCCATCCCCCAGAAATCCAGATACTCAATTGATTGCTTGCAGATTTCACAAGCCAAAATGAACAAGGATGTAAACAGCAAGCCTTGAAATTCCAAGCAGTTTGCCCACAGCCTTAATTTGAACATAGTGATTGAAGTCTTGCATATCTTACATTGTTTCTATATGTTATGCATCTGATAAACTAGACCCTTGCCAGGAAAACACTTACATTAATTAATTTGAAACCATAGTTTTCTACTGATGCCTTCCTTCCCCTTGGAAAACAGCACAACTAAACTCAAATAATTTTCACTTAAGTATTATTTGGTTTCCATTTGTAGGAAATTACTCAGTTCTTACTTTTAAATCAATACATTCACCAAGATACAGTTATAATTCTATTTTAATTACTTTTTTAGGTTTTACCCCTTATCATAGTCACACTTTCTTTCAATAAGGATTCTTCACAAGGCTAAGGCTGATTATGAGCTGAGACTTGCAAAGAATATCAGAAGCAACAAAAAGGACTTATTTCAACACATAAATAGCAAGAGGAAGGGGAGACAGGCGGTGGGACAGCTTAATAAGGAAGAAGGAGATTCAGTGACTGATGTGAGGGAACAGACACAGATGCTGAATGATTGTTTTGACTCTGTGTTCTCTCCAAAGCAGGATGGAGGAGATTTACATGGGGGACCAGATGAAGCCAGGGATTTAGGGGCACAGATTAGAGAATCCCCCTAGAAGTCAAGGAGCTCCTGAGGGCACTGGACATTACAAAGGCACTGGGCCCTGATGGGTTATACCTGAGGGTACTTTGGGAATTGGCAGGGGGTCCTCTCATACCATTTGGCCTCATTTTTGAGGCCATATTTTTGAAGCCTCATGGAGAATGGGTGAGGTTCCAGAGGAGGTGATTAGATGGAGGAGATGTGGTGGATTTGAACAGGGTCTTTGACAAAGTGCTGCATGCTATCCTGGTTGAAAAATTGAGTGGTTTTGGGATAGACTGATGCACTGTCTGATGGATTAAGGCATAGCTGATAGACTGAAAGCAGAGGGTAACTATTCATGGAGAATCATGGGAATGGCAGTTAGTGATGAGCTTGGTCCCCCAGGGCTGTGTCCTGAGACTGATCCTGTTCAATCTTTTCATCAATGACCTTGAAGAGTCAGACGATACTAAAATGGGGGTGGTGGCCAAGTCTGATTATCAGGTACTCTGGATCCAGAAGAATCTGGACAGACTGTGGAAGTGAACAAGGGACAACAGGATGCAGTTCAGTATGGATAAGTGCAAGATCTTGCACTTGGGGCATAGGAATATCTATCAAATGGCTGGTTAGGGGGGACAAATGGCTGGAGAGCAGCACTTGTAAGAGGGATCTTGGGGTACTGGTCGACTGCAGGCTAAACATGAGTCAGAACTGTGATGTGGCAGTCAAGAGGGTGAATGACACACTTGGCTGCATAGCCAAAAGCATAGCTTCCAGATCAAGAGAAGTATTACTGCCACTCTCTACATGTCTGGTGCGCCCACAACTGGAACATTATGTTCAGTTCTGGGCTTCACATTACAGGAAGGATATAGCCAGGTTGGAATTGGTTGGAATCTGAGGGGATCTTTTAGTTGCATGAGGGAATGTCATGTGGAGGAGAGCCATCATCTGTATTTCGCTTCAGTGGAGGGCAGGGTACATTCCAATGGGGATGCATGTCAGGAAGTCCCAGAAACTGTAGTTGAGTACAGTATTGTGAATCAAGTGTAATAGATTCTCCGTGCTTAACCACTTATAGATCCAGGGATTCCCTGAGGAGAGGGAACAAAGTCCACAATCATAAACACACTTTTGCAGACTAAGCTGAAAAAAGGTTTCATTTCCCACTTGGTTTCCAAGTGTTCTTGCTCACTGCTTAAAAACTCTTCTCAAGCTTGTTCAAGCAATCTGTAGGAGTACTGGAAAATACCCAAATGCTTTTGAAACAAAGCTGGCAGACAAAGATTCCTCTATCACCAGTTACCTTACAGTGGTTGACATAGAACTTGCTTGCTAGTCGGGAAGTCACGTCCGACCCATCACAACCCATCAGGACAACACTCCTCCTGGCCTTTCTGTCCTCCCAGAGTCCACTTAAGCTCATACCAACTGCTTCAGTGACTGCATCCAGCCACCTCATCCTCTGCCACCCCCTTCTTCTTTTGCCATCTATTCCCAGCATTAGGCTCTTCTCCAGGGAGTCCTTCCTTCTCATTAGGTGGCCAAAATATTTGAGTTTCATCTTCAGTCTCTGGCCTTCTAAAGACCAGTCAGAGTTGATTTCCTCTAGGACTGACTGGTTCGAATGGTTTGCCTTGGATTCAAACTGAGATCATTCTGTCATTTTGGAGATTGTATCCCAGTACTGCTTTTCCTACTCTTTTTTTTTTTTTTTTGACTATGAAGGGAAAGAATCCCATTTCTTCTGAGGGATTCTTGTCTGCAGTATTATACCTGATGGTCATCTGAATGAAATTCACCCATTCCTGTCCATTTTAGTTCACTGATTCCCAAGATGTCGATATTGAGTCTTGTCATCTCATGTTTGAGCACATCCAGCTTGCCTCGGTTCATAGATCTTGCATTCCAGGTTCCTATGCTGCATTGTTCTTTACAGCATCGGTCTCTCCTTTCACCACCAGATACATCTGCATCTACGTGTCCTTTGAGCTTTGACCCAGTTGCTTTATTCTTTCTGGTGCTACTAGTACTAGCCCTCTGCTCTTCCCCAGTAGCATATTGGACACCTTCCAACCTGAGAGGCTCATCTTGCTGCATCATATCTTTTTGCCTTTTGGCACTGTCCATGGCAAAGATACTGGGATAGGTTGCCATTTCCTTCTCCAATGGATCACCTTTTGTCACAGCTCTCTGCTATGACCTTTCCATCTTGGGTGCCCCTATATGGCTTAGCAAATAGCTATTTTGAGCTACACAAGCTCCCTTGCCACACCCATGAAGGGGGAGTTACACAGAACACAGACTATCAAATAAAATAGATTTTGAGGCTTGACAGGTGGAGGTAGCAATATAGTCAGCACAGCCACTTTCTGCATATCCTTGGATCCACCCCCAGTCATTCTTGTCTCATGGGGTCACAAATTGTGCAGATCAAATTTCAGGGAATAGCATTATATTCCTAATGCTAGGCCTTAAAGCTTTCTAAAACAGATTTGGAGAGGGTGTGAAAAATGTATCTGGAAAAATCATATCAATAGCAAATGTTTTAATATTGACTCCCCCCCCCCTATTGTCTAGTGGAGCCCCTGCTGCAAGTCTGATGGCATTTCTGGTTCATTAAAATGCAGTTTTAGAATCTCAGCATCAACAGAAGTATAATCTGTAACTACAGACTGCTTAGAAATCTGCATTGTGCTATCCATCTCCCCCCATGTGATTCACAGAATATAAAGGATATATTCAATTGTCATAGTTCATATAAATATCTAATGCAGAAAGAAAAAAAATTGAGGGGTGGAAGCTGATAGTCCCAGACAACCTTCCTAAAGAGTTTTTCAAAAATCCACAGTGAGTGAAGGTTAAATGGTGTCATACATTATCCAAGACAAGAAAGGAGATTGGCAAGGTCAGTCTATTTCTAGCTGCAGCATTAAGACACTGGTTAGACTGAAACTTGAAAAACCTGGAGAAGTCAAGGGACAATGTACCATAAAAAAGAAAAGGAAATGGGAAAAAATATAATAGAAGGCAGAATAGAATCAAAACAGAAATCCACTTATTTAAGTAATGTATTTCAATGTAACTAGTAAAGCCAAATAATGAACAGCAAACTGGTACTATTACAACACAGGAGAAACCCACTGAAGGAAGAATGAGTTAGGTAATTAGAAATAAGAGAAAGGCAAATCTTTCCAATTGCCACTGTGCTTTTTTTCTGAAATTTTGCCCAAAATTAAGAATATTAGGGAGGGAAGTTCTGTAGATGTTATCAACAGTAAGATTTGAAGTGAATTTTGAAGCTCCTTCCTAGATGAAACATTTGAGGATCTTAAAGGGAAGCCAGCAAAGAAGAGTAAAGCCAAGACTTTTAAGATTTCTGAATAGCTATTACAGAAAGCTGAGCAGAGTGGTTGAAAGAATGTACAGCCACTGTCAGATCTCCCGAGAAGCTGCTGGATAAGGCTCCTCTGACCAGCAGATGTCTTTGGCAATGCGGCCATAGAGGGGCATTCCCTTTGTAATGGGACTTGTAATGACTTTTGCAAGGGCCTGACAGGTCAAAACTGTACAGCTCCTTGCAAAGCAAGATCAAACTTTATATAAAGGCGCTGTTTCCACACTTTTCACAAAATGATCTTCATTTTTTCCATTGGTTGGGAAGATCTGGTGTCTTTTGAAGGTTGGCTTTACTTTTTTTGGATGGGGGGAGGAGTATCTGGAAAATACATTTGTTGGGACAAATCATATGTACATTAAAAAAAAAAACCCTCAGTTAGTTACCTACAAAACCCACTTTGAAGGCATTCCCAAAAAAATGGGTTGGGAGTGTGGGAAGTGCCGTTAGCAGAAAAATCTTAACTTGGAGGGATGGCCTCAGGCTGCAGGTATGACTAACACAAAGGCACAATATGAAGAATACCTTCGCCCAGAAAGGGAAAACAAAACCAAAACTGATGTTTTGGGAGACACCCCTGAAATCCTCTTTCCCAAGCAGGATCTCTGGGTGTTTTGAGGGGGTTTAGTACTCCCTTCTGTTCCTTTTGCCATTGACCTGTAGCACTTGAGCAGGAGGCAAAATTTAAAGGAAATCTCATTGCGGGATAACCCACTTGACATTTGCCAAATGAATCCCAGTGAAAGGAGAAAGAACTTCTCTTGCAGTTTGGCAAGTCTTCCCATGCAAGACATTTGCTAATCTGAAGGGCTGCTTGGATTGCCAGTTCACCCCTTAACAAAACAGAAAGCATTCCTTGTTGCAAAGAATGTTTTTGCTTTTCAGGGAACTGCTTTGGTCCTGGTTCTGGTTTGTGACCATTCAATTAAGTGACAATTCACAGCAGGACATGTTGAAGGTAGACATCAGGAAGAAAGGTGCTACCAAGGTTCAGATACACAGTTCAAGAAAATGATTATTTTAGTTGCACATAATTAGAAGTTTAGTCCTGAGAATTTATAAAACTCTTTTTTCTTTAATTTATTTGTGTTCTGGCTGCATAAAGAAACCATATAAATATGCATACAATACACTATTAAGAAACTAATGTAAAATAATGAATAAGTTACAAATATCATATCATGAGTGGTAAAACAGAGCAGTGTCATGAGCAATTTCAGGTCAGGGAAAGCCTAAGTAAACATGCAATTTTTCTGAGAGTCATTCCAAGCCTGCCCCAATGGGAGACTGTTCTAAACAGTGAATGCTGCTTTTCAAGGAGTCCTTATGTGCCTAGCTTTCATGAGATGCTCCTTAAAGCCTTCCTTTGAAATTCCTGGCTCTTTTTGGAGTCCATCAAGGATGACAGTCATATAGTTTTCCTGATCCTGAGTGGCTTAAGGATTTTAATATCAGCAGCAAAACTCAAATAACTAAATGGGATAAATCGTTCCTTTTTAACACCCACAGACAAGGAGGAGGCAATAAGATAGGCGAATAAGGCCAACATTTCCCATTTTGGCCTAAAATGACCAGCAAGAAAAAGGAAACCAGACCCACGAATGAATGACTGGTAAAAATTATTTGTAAATGTCAAATTAAATTGTGCATTAATTTCTTCTTTGGCCAGTTCATTTTCTTAGGATGCAGTTATCTGTGAGAATGCTCTAGATGGTGCTGATACCACAGGAACCAACACCAATGCAGTTTGCAGCTCTGTGCAAACCTCCATTTATTTGTCTGAGTGGCTGGGGCAATTTACTGAAACTTTGCTCAAATAGATCTAGTTAGATTTTTTTTAAAGTGAAACAAATATGAATAAGTGCAAAGTACAGGGTTTTCTTGTTCATTCAAACATTTGCAACTGAAAACTCTCATATCAAGGTTGCTGTGTGTAGTGAACAGCTACACACTCCCATGACCAACTGGGCTCAATATTCTGCCCAGAAGCCCCTTGGTCCTGGGACCCCATACTAGGCACTGGATTCTACACATGGCAACTCAAGACTTGGGGGAAAATACATTTATTAAAAGGCTAAAAGATAGTGGTGGAAGGTACTAAAACAAGCAAGGATTTATACAAGAAGTGGGGAGGAGGAAATGGCATTTGGAGAGCAGCAGTAATACAACTGACAGCCAACCACAGTCCCCCTGAGTCCCAAGCCTTGTTAGCCACCTTGGATACAAAATAAAAAGGTTCAGACTAACCTTACTACATACACACATTTTTATCAATAGCACAGGGTAGCACAGCGTTCCTTGGCAAAGAGTCTGGTGGCAAGATTGGAACCTCTTCTCAAGGAGGTACTCCAAGCCACTTCAGGCCCTCATCTTTTATTCCACCACAACCTGAGTCAGATGGCCCTTGGGGTGACAACTTGTGATTGTGACAACTTGATCCCAGGTGAGGTCCACTTGCCCTTATTGCCACAAACTCCTGTCATGAGCTTAGGTGTAAATTCTCTCATCCTTGGGTACGATTTACAGTATCACACCCTCCTGCATACCATGACCTTATACAGTACTCCTGTGACCTTGGGCACCAGCATCCCTTTGGGCAATTGTGTCAGTCTGCCCCTTTTGCCAGTTCTTCATCAATGGTTCTTCATCTCCAGGTAGAACCTTTAGCCAGTTCATGTTACAGGATGCATTAGTGATAAGCAGTCCACAGTGCGAAGCGGTTGGGCATGCAGGAGTTCTGTTAATATCCATGCATTTCCATTTGATAGTTACCGCTCTTGAGTAGCCGTCTCATTTTACATTTGTTGTTGTTGTTGTTGCCATCCTCATCCCTACATATTATGTCAGGGTTTTATATATCTTGTTAAACCTATTCTGTCTGCCTTTCATAGATTGTCCGGTATTTTTCATTCCACCATCTGGCCTCTTATGAGATGGGATTGCATTTGTGGGGGGCAGAAGAAATGTACAGAAATTTTGTTCCTCTTTTCAAATGTGCAGTTCTACTAACACACATTTGCATGAATGTGATTAGTGTAAAAGGACAACTCTGGAAATTTTCCCAAGTTAAAAAGAAATCAAGGAAACTGTATGACTAGGGAAAAGCCAGTCTGCTCTAGAATGCATAGGTTAAATTCATAGAACTCTGAAGTAATTTGAACTCAGATTGTAGTTTTCTCTGAGTTCCCCAATTCTGGCAATGGTGACTCCACAAAAATGATGTTACATCATTATGTAAGATTACCCCAAAGAACATTGTAGAGGAGAAATGATTAAACTCTGTATTTGATGTAAAGACCTTCATGTTTCATCCAAGGATTAACCCATTCATCTCAGCACATTGCAGTCACTTTCTAATCCATGGGCAAAGACTTGGCAATTGGGTACCTTACCAAATGAATTACAGCTTTGAAGTCTTCATTCCAGAGCAATAAGAGACAATAAAGGGAATCATGAAAATGCTGACATTTCTCAGAAGCTAGAATTCACTAAGCCAAAAGGTTGCAAAGCTTTATCCTTTCTTTCTTTTGTCTTATTTGTTCATTTCAGACATAACATCCAATTACTTTCCCATTTCTATTGCTGCATGAAAGGAGTATGTGCGATAAATAGGCTGATTCTTCCCCAGCCACCCCCCTCCAACTTTCTCTGATATCTTGGTGTCAGTATTCCATAGTAAGTTGCAATTTTAATCATGATCTAAGAAATAAAAACTGCTTATTGGCTTAGAAAACCCCTTAGGAAACATTCATTTTTATTTTAACAATGTTAGATACTCTGTATGGGTTGTGTGCTTCCTTGCAAGATTTGTTTGCCTTAATTGGATATATAGTGACATAAGAATTGCTTTTACAGCTACAATGTACAACTCTATCCACAACCTCATTACATTGGAAGGCTTTTTTCCTATTATATTTCATTTATATATGAATCAGACTGCAACTTCTGGTCTAGACACATACGAATGAGGCAGAGATTAAACCACACATCAATTGGGAAACTGAAAATTTCACTGAGGTCTACAATTGGTCCTGGTAGGAATACAGGTAAATACATCTTTAATGTATATGTACCTCCTGCCCAAGTTGGGAAAGTCATATATTTCTCCACAATAATTCCCCTAGGAGACAAGTAACTGCAATGCAATGAGAATGAAAATGGTTACTTCATGCCATACGGTTGTTCCCATTGGGCCAGTGTGGGGGAAATGCAAATGGTACTGGACTTCTGACTGCCCCCTTTCCCCCACTTCAAGTGTCAGGAAAGCTTTTTGTTGAGAACGAAGAGGGGGGATACCACTACCTCACCTTCCTGACTGAAAAACCTACCAAATGCATATTAAATGCACATTTTGCAATGAACATTTGATGTTCAAATGTATTTTGATATAAATTTCCATTTGGATAAATAACTATATACTCATGTGGAAATGGAACAGTGCAGGCTTATGAATGAACACAAGTGAAACTGTGATGAATGGTAGGTAGAATTTAATTCACTGCTACTGAAAATATTAACCTCCCCTTGAGAAAACAGCTTTAAAATTCTTCCCTAGACCTCCCATTGGGTTGTATGAGATTCACAAATCAATTGAAAATGCTCCTTTTTCCCTCTTAAATGTGATAGGAGCACATGTTCTCCAAAATTTTTGTGCAAACTCAAAGGCTTCACAAATGTGCATTTTAAATTGTGCATTTTAAAAAATTAACAACTTAAGAAATGCACAAATTTAAAAATGCATGATGTTAAAGATTGGCATTTTCATTGCTTAGTGAGTGTGCTAGTGCAATGTTAAATTTGAAAAATCCAGACTTTTGTGTTTTCAGAAAACAACAAACAGGAAGAAGCTAAACAAATTCAAAGTAAGGTTTGGAAATGTTGCTGAGTATGAGTGTTCCTGGTTCTTCCATCCCCAGGCTTATTCATAGCACTACGCCAGAGGCCCACAGCATGCTATCTCTCCTAAATGTCTCAACAAACCTCTGGCTATCTGCATATAGGAATAGCACTTGTAGCTGTAGGGTCTTACAGGAAGATCATGTTTCTGAGGACAACAAAGAGGAAAGAGAGATGGAGAGAATGGACATCCTTTCACCTCTCACCTTCAGACAAGTATTTTCCATTCAATCTGGCATGTGATTCTATGCTTCTACTCAATATTATTATCAAGATATGGTGGCTCCCATTAGGTATAATACTGCCAGTAGGTTGTGCATATTAATGCAAAGATATTTTACTAATTTATCATAGAGCACATGTTTGGACTCAAAAGCTCCCAGTTTGACTCCCTGGATTCTAGCAATAGGGCTGTTGAAGGCTCCTTTCTGGAAATGCTGGAAATCTACTGATGTTGTAGATAATAGTGAAGTAATAAGACTGGTGTTCTGATTTGGAAATGTTCTGATTTCAAACAATGTTCTGATTATTAGCAATGCATCATTCAAAGATGATTGGGGAAAAAGCCTAGTATATAAAATGAAACCAACTGAAAGACTGCAACAGATAATATAATCACTGTAATATTCCTAGTCTCGCACACTGTAGCAGAAACATATGTTAGTCTGCCACAATATTCATGCAATTCTGTATATTTTAATTTCATGTAATACATTTCTATACTGCCCAAAAGTCAAAGCTATCTGGACAATTTAGAAAGGTTAAAACCTTACAAAATGCAGTGTGAAAATGTGTATACAAACAAAGAAAAATACAGAACACACACACATGCACATTTAAAAACAATTTTGGACAATTGGCAATCAACAATCTAGAAAAATCCATGACAAAATTTGGAGAATAACTATAATTGTATTCCTGTACATTCCTGTTATTTCAGGAAGTGCAAATTAAAATGCACTTCAGCAGCCCTCTTCTTTTCCTCACTTGACTGTATACTGAATAAAAAGTATATCTTCATACATCTGATTGCAATGTATGGAGAAATTACAAGAAATGGTTTTAAAAAATTAATAATGCAAGACCCAGTAGTAGGGTTGCAATCAAAATTTTGCCTACGAACTGTGTTGTTAAATGCATGCCAACTATTTGTGTCTGTAAGAGGGCATCATCTGGGGAATTTTAATATTTCAAGCAATCTTGTATTTATCCACTCACTTGTACAAATTGCCTACTGATTGTGCTATTTGTAGCTTTCCTACTTGTATGGAAATTAGACAACCTACTTCAGCATTCTCTGGTCTTTAACAAAAGGGACTGGGAATTAAGCAATAATCAGTAACGGTTATCTGCCTTTCCTGTTTAAGAACAATAATGATGTTCACTCATCCTGAACAACACTTTTAATAACTCATTCTAGTTATGCAGGTTGAAGTCCCAAAGTTACCGGTAATATAAACTCTTCCTGAAGTGCTTTTATTCTATAAAATAAAACTTCACCTCCATCTCTAATAATTTATTAAAAGTTGGACTCATCCAACATATTGTTTCATTACTGTATTTTAAAACTTACACTTTAAAAGGAGTTTGGAAAAAAAATCCTAAATCCCTTTAAGCTGCTCAAAGCTACAGCTTTCAAAAAATTAAAGTAAGCATTTTGCAAGCATAAACGTACACTTTCTATTTTTATCCAAGTCTGGGGAAAGGAAATTATGTCATGGTATATCTTAAATTCTAAAAGAGGCAATCTCAGTTTACAGTTGACTCCAGATTTTACTTTCAAATCCACAAATTGGAGGAACAGAACAGTACTGAATTATTGTTGGTTAATTAGCTTTATTTCCTATTAGCTGCAGTAAAACATCACAAATATAGAAACTGTGATAATAGTCTGATTACAGAAATTGCAAGCATATTTATACATAGCAGCTGTTTCAATAAGATACTTGCTATACTGTTTAGATTTTGCAAATATTTGTGAGGCAGCAAGGCAGCTCGGACAGACATGCATTTTAGAAATCGTATATGTTGTAAGATTCCTATTTTAATTTGTCCTTAACAAATGCATGGTGAATGGATGGTTATGAACAGTTCTGCTCCTCAGTCCTACTTCTATCTTCCTTTATTCAGCATGGTGTAGTAGTTAAGAATGCAGGGCTGGGATTCAGAAGATCTGGGTTCTAGTTTCCATACAATCATGAAGCTCGCTAGGTGGTTTGGGTCACTTGCAGACTCTGAGCCCAATAGAATCATAGAATAGTAGAGTTGGACGGGACCACGAAGGCCATTGAGTTCAACACCCTGATGTTTCAGGACATCAAGTTACACTCAGATGGCTGTCCAGTTTCTTTTTGAATGTCTCTAGCATGGGAGAGACCACCACCTCTCTAGGCATCTGGTTCCACTGTTGTATTGCTCTGAAAGCTTTTCCTGATGTCAAGCCTGAATCTGGGTTGTCACAACTTAAACTTATTATTCCGTGCCCTACCCTCTGGCATCAGCAAGATGAGATTCCTGTTTGTGACAGCCTTTGAGGTACTTATACAGGGATATCATGCCCCCTTCAGTCTTCTCTTCTCAAGGCTGAACATGCTCGATGCTCTCAGTCTTTCCTCATAGGGCAGTGTTTCCAAACCCTGGATCATATTTGTTGCTCTCTGCTGGAACCTTTCTTATTTACCTGCATCTTTCTTAAATCTTGGTGCCCAGAATTGGACACAGTCAGTATTCCAGCTGAGGTCTGACTAGTGAGGACTATAGAGGAACTACTACTTCTTGTGATTGGGAAGTACTACTTCTGTTAATGCGTCTCAATATAGCATTTTGCATCACATTGTTGGCTCATTTTTAGCCTATTTTCCACAAATACTTGAGATCTTTTTCTTTTTCAGTTTGGTTGAGCCATGTATTCCCCATCTTGCATCAATGCATTTGGTTTCTTTTTCCCAGGTGGAGGACTTGGCACTTGCCCTTCTTGAATCTCATTCTGTGGCTTTCAGCCCAGTGTTCAAGTGTATCAAGATCACCCTGGATCTTAATTCTGTCTTCTAGGGTGTTTGCTATTCCACCCAGTTTTGCATCATCTGCAAATCTGATTATCTTTCCTTGCACTTCCTCATCTAAATCATTAATAAAGATGTTGAAGAGCACTGAGCCCAGGACTGAACCCTGTGGCACCCCACTAGTTACCTTCATCCAATTTGAGAAGTTGCCATTGATTAGCACCCTTTGTGTCCAATTCAGCAGCCAATTTTGGATCGACCTAATAGTTTTTCCATCTTGTCCAGTTTTTGCTGATTTGCTTATCAGAATGTCATGTGGCACTATGTTGAAAGCTTTGCTAACATCTAGGTAGATGATGACCATAGTGTTCCCTTTGTCCATGTCCTTTGATGAACCCACTCAAAACATGAGATTAAATCAGCCTGACAGGGTTTATTTTTTTATAAATCCATGCTGGCCTCTATTAATCACTGCATTTTTTTCAAGATGCTTGCAGATGGATTTTTGAAGTAATTTACTCCAGAATTTTTCCAGGGATAGATGTCAGACTAACGGGTCTATAGTTCTCAGATTCATCTTTCCCCACCTTTTTGAAGATAGGGACAACATTCTCCCGTCATCTGGCACTTCTCCTGTTTTCCAAGATTGATAGAAGATAATAGCCAGCGCATCTGAGGTTTCCTCCACTAGCTCTTTTATGACTCTGGGATGGAGTTCTTTGGGCCCTGGAGATTTGAAAGTGTTTATTCCACCTAGGTATTCCTTGACCATTTGTCTGTCAATCTTGGACTGCCATCTCTCACTTCTAGCTTGTACTTTCTCTTGATTGAAGAGTTCCTTGCAGGAAAAGACTGAGGTGAAGCAGGAAGTAAGTGCCTCTTCATTTTCTTTGTCGTCTGTTATCACTGTAAAGGTAAAGTTTTCCCCATGACATTAAAGTCCAGTCATGCCTGACTCTAGGGGGTGCTGCTCATCTCTGTTTCCTAGCCAAGGGAGCCAGTGTTTTCTGCAGACAGTCTCCGTGGTCGTGTGGCCGGCATGGCTAAACACCGAGGTTCATGGAACGCTGTTACCTTCCCACCAAAATAGTACCTTTTTATCTACTTGCGTTTGCATGCTTTCGAACTGCAAGGTTGGCAGGAGCTGGGATGGAGCAATGGGAACTCACTTCATTGTGCAGATTCGAACCGGCGACCTTTCAATCAACCAGTCCAGCAGCTCAGCGGTTTAACCTGCTGTGCCACCGCATCCCTGTGCCATCCACTTTAAGTAACTAGACACCCTTCTATTTCTCATGCCTTTTGTTCTGAATGTATCTGAAGAAGGCTTTCCTGTTGTGCTTAGCATGCCTTGCTATTCTCATTCTCGTGAACTCATTTCCTGCTTTAGCCTTCCTCATGTTTTTCCTGCAATTCCTTGCTATTTCTTTATATTCCTCTTTTATTGCCTGGCCCTGCTTCCACTTCCTGTACATCTTTTTTCCCCTTCAGATGGTCACTTTACCTTTTCTTAAATGGGCTTGATATGCTGTCTTCTACACTTTTTTCCTTGATGGAATTGTTCATAGTTGTGCTTGGAGAATCTTTTACAGGATTTCCCACCTGTCTTGGACACCTTTCCCCTTAAGAGTGTGTTGTCATGGCACTTTACTTATACTTTTTCTCCATTCATTTAAGTTGGCTTTCTTGAAGCCCATGATGCTTGTTTGTCTCATTATCCTTTGCCTCCTTTATAATTGAGAATTCAAGTATTGCATGGTCACTTTCCCCCAGAGTTCCCGTACTTGTAATTATGTCCACCAGGCCATCCCTGTTAGTTAGTATTAAATCAAGGATAGCTGATCCTCTCATACCTTCCTCTATTTCTGCTGGACAACATTGTTGGGAAGACATGTCAGGACTCTTTTGGAGGGGCCTACTTGGCAGAATTTGTCTCCCAGCATATGGCGGGGACATTAAAGTCCCCCATGATGACTACATCGAAAATTGCCTCCTTGTCCTCTTTTTGACTGGGTGGATGGAAATATATGCCAATAACTATGCTGTTCTGATTGCTTGCTCCCTTAAAATTTAGCCAGATGCTTTCAATGGGGCCAATAAATTCCTCATCTGGTTGTTGTGGGGATAAGATTAAGAGGAAGAAGCGAATGATGTAAGTCACCTTGAACTCCTTGAAAGGTAAAAAGGCAGGATATAATGGAATGGAATGAAATGAATCTGAACTCTGTCATGTCCTCTTTCTTTTGCATGACTATTCAAGAATGAAGTCCTGTTCCCATTTTTCCCACCTGGACAATCTATAGGGGAAGTTCAACAGCAAGATCCCAGAGTAGGGACTAGGGAAAAATCTGCCCTAGATTCAAATGAGATAGGATTTGTATAAATATTTGATGAGGATTCTGCAGCAGACTGGCTTTTTCTGAAACATGCAGAATTCTGAACTTTTTTTTAATGTATTGCAAGGATCCACACTAGATCACACTCCAAGTCATGTAGTTCAATTCAAGTGCACTTATACCTCTGGAATGAATCACTAATTGCATTCCTAAATAAATCAATACATACAAATCTGATTCTGTCAACGAGGGGATGATGCAATGGAAGATATTTCATGCAAAACACAGGTAGAACTAATTTAATAACATCTGTATATCCCTAGCTCAGAGGTGTACAGCACACTTTTGCATGATACAGTAGGTTTGAAAATGCAATTCCTGATCTGGTAGTGAAAGATATTGACCTAAGATGATGAACTGCTGCTGAAAGTCAGATTAAACAAAACAGGGCTAAATGAACAAGTTGACTGAACTGGCATTAGGCAGCTTCATTGTCATTCTCTGTTTTAAACTGACTGCAGACCTGTTTGCCTGACTGCACACATGTTGCTGTTAATAATTGAGTCAATTATTTTTTTCTTTGCTCTTTTCAAATTAAAACAAATCATTTTCTCATTTTGTTCCCTCCACACCTTCAACTTCCCTCTTTTATAGTTTAACTTTTCCAGAAGAGACACAAAGGTAGGTGGGTAAACTGAACTAGGAGGATATCAAAGACTAAATGTCCCTTGTTGCCTTCACTGCATGAAAACTCTCTCTTGTTGCTTTCACTGCATGAAAGCTCTCTCAGTGTATTCCTCTGCTCCTCTTAGTGGTTTGTATAATGAGACTGGTAGAATCAGGGCAGCTGCAAGGAGCTAAAGGATCACTCTGTTATGATAATTATTCTATTTGAAAAGGGAATATTTGTTGCTCTTGCCTTTCTTTTTTTCCGTACATCATATGTTATTCACTGAAAGTGTGCTTCATTTTGTTGCAAGAGAGGCTCAGTCCTTGTCCCCAAGAGCATAATATTTAAAAGCAAGAGAAAAGATCAGACAAAACACAGAAGATTCAGGAAGATGGTGGCCAATTTAGAACTCAAGAATCAAGTACCAAGAGGAATTATGATGACATTAACATACTGTCTGTGAGAATTTTCACAAGAGCGGAACGGAGAAGATACAGCTGTTGATAGCCTGGCTTACATATACAAGAGGTTCTGAGGTTGCAGAATATACTTGGGAACCCCATGCCTCAATGCATTCTGCTATCTGAGCCAAAGGACAAAAATGCTTCCTACCTTCTCATTCCATCTATAAAAGCAAATTGAATCTTACTTCAGCAGTAGTGACAGGAGGGCTTAGGCGTGCGACATGAATCCATGGCACACACAGGTTTGTTCTCCAACAACTTACCCTTACTGTCCACTGGCTCAGCATCCACCTAATGTCTTATTTTTTTACAAAAATGTATACCGCTTTCCATGAACATTTCAAAACAGCAAACATGCAATTTCATCACAACTAAATTATAACAATAAAATGACACAACGTGAAATATTAATTGGCAATTCAACAGTTCTGTAGCCTACTGCAGAGCACAATTGGCCAGATCATGCCAAGTGCAACTCCAGGCTTCTGTGACACTCTCAAAGGGACATTCTCTCAGGGAGTCTCCCTTCTTGAGCCATTGTCATCAGCTTCTCTTACTCCCCTTCCCCTCTCTCATTATCACTAAGGCTGGGTTTCTTGATAAGCAAAGAGTGAGTGAGCAAGTAGACTCTGACATCCGCTGCATCTGTTTCTGGGCAAAGGTGAGAGGCAGGTGAGCAAAGGCTGAAGAGGAGAAAATCCAGGGAACTATGGCTGAAGTGTGGATCCTTTGCATGTGCCCAGTCATGCCTACCTTTAATGCTAGCTTGGCACACTTTAGTGAAAGTTTCTAAGAAGACATTTAAACCTTTAAATCTAAACAGGCACTGAAACATCTAAACAGTGGGTGTCTTTCTCATAACATTTGGCAATTCATTCCAGTAGGCAAGAGCTTCATTTAAATGCTGTGCTACAGTTGCTCCTGAGGTGACCCTTAAGACTTGCCTAAACCTCCAAATACTGCCCCAAGCAAAGGATATCTTGGGTCATTCACTTTATCCCCAGGGGAGCTTCTGATTTTTTTCTCATTTATCTATCTATCTATCTATCTATCTATCTATCTATCTATTTGGATTTATATCCTGCCTCTTTCCTACAAAGGGCTCAAGGCAGCTTACATCTCCTCCTCCATCTTATCCCCACAACAACAACCCTGTGAGGTAGGCTGGGCTGAGAGTCTGTGACTGTCCCAGAGTCACCCAGTTGGCTCCATGGCCGAGCGGGGACTAGAACCCAGATCCTCTGAGTCCCAGTCCCATGCTCTTAACCACTATGCCACACTGGCTCTCATTTATGTTTTTATCTTAGATTTTACTTATTCTAAATTACCTGGTCTACATTTGAATTTGGAACTAATGCATTAGTAATTCTGTCTTTAGTAGTTAGTATCCAAAATTTATTCAATCGAGATGAAGGCAATGTTCCTTTCCATATTTTGTTGAACTTATACTCCTATCAGTCACAATTGTGCATAGCTAATAGTCAGGAAGTCAGGGAGTGCCAAGGTTCCATTCCTGATATACAATGTACTTAATATGTGTGTTTTACAGCAAATTCTGTTTTCTTTGTGCCTTTTCCCACTATTACATAACCAAGTCCATATGTCCATTGACAAAGCACTGCAGTAGGAAAAACAACCATGCTTGTAGCTACTATTACTCAGAGATTCTTCTCTACTGGATGCTACCAATAAGTGACATCTAATCTTGTTACTGCTTTTATAAATAACACCTTCTAAAACTACACAGAAATGAAGTATGCATCTTATTTACATAATCCCAACATTTACAAATAAATTTAAAGTAAAGATAAACAGTGGAGAAAAACACTGCCCTGGGACTGACTAATTTCTCACATCATAAACCTTTTCCAGAAATGTACAGGGTGATGCTTTCCTAGGAAAACAGACAGCTGAATAAAATAGGCATGGCTGTTTCCCAAATGTTGACTGGCAATGGGGCAACAGACTGTCTGTCTCGAGTCTGTATATTCTAGGACACACAAAGAAAATGGCCCATCACTGCCAAATTTCCTAATAGAAGCATAGAAAATCAGAAGGGTATCCTGGCCATCTAGACTGACTCTTGGTTCCAGCCAGCTCTGCTCATGTACTATCCAACATGTGGTTGTCCAACCTTTCCTTGAAACCCTCACTGATGGGGCCTCCACCAGCTCCCTTGGTAGCCCATTCCATATCCTGGGAGTCCTAACCATAGGAAGGACATCCAATCTGAAATCCAGTTCCTTGAGTTTTGTCCCATTGCTTTGAATCCTTTCCTCCACTACCTTCTACCATGTGACACCCTTTCACATATCTACTGTATAAGTCAGTATAATATCCCATCTGAGTCTCCTCTTCTCCAGGCTTATAGAGTGGTACTAACCACTCTTTCAATGTAGAAGCCATGCTTCTGGCTATACCTGTTTGTCCTCCTAACTGCCATGCCACCAATGCTCTCCATTCACTGTTCCCCCATCTTTTACCATGTACTTATTCCTAAATCCCAAGTGCAGGTCCTTGCACTTATCCATATTGAATGCCATTCTCTTTCCCCCTGCCCACCTCCACAGTCTGTCCAGTCACCCACTTTGGTGTCATCTGTGAATTTGGTCCAGGATAGAAAGGTTGAACAGAATTGGTCCCAAAACTTGTCACCAGTTGCCATCATGATAATTCTCTGCAGATAGTAACCCTCTGCTTGTGGTCCATCAACCATGCCCTTAATCCATCACAGTGCATCGATCTATCCTGAAGTTCATCAAATTCTCAACCAGGATATCATGCGACACCTTAAGCCCCAGGTAAAGCACATCCACTGTGTCTCCTCCCTGTAGCCAACTCAAAATCTTGTCATAGAATTCCACAAGGTTCATCTGGCAGGACATATTTTTGCATAAGCCATTTTGTGTTGCTGCCAACCTCCATTTCCAATCTTGGATTTCTAGAGCTTTCCTTATTATGAACTTTTCCATCATCTTTCCCAGAATGGATGTTAGTCTAACTGATCTGTAATTCTCCATGTCTCCTCTGATACCCTTTTTGAAGACTGAGACCACTGACTACTCCTGCCAATTCCCAAAGTACCCTCAGGTGTAGCCCATTAGGACTGGGTGCTTTTGTAACATCCAGGGCCCTGAGGAGCTTAATGCTGAAACATACCTTTCACTGTACATTCTGAAGGATGTGGGAGAAGCAGGCAGTAAGGGGATATGCAACTTTGCAATAATATGGCATGTTCTAGCAATGGATTTCACTCCACTTTGGATGAAGGATTTTGAATTAAATAAAAAAGGTTTTACCAGCTCCCTTGTCTCAGTTGCTAAGTAAATAGTGTGAGCAAATCTGTGGTTCAAAATGAATGGCGGGATGACTTCAGATTCGGCTTATTCATGTTCTCCAACTCTTTTCCTTTCTCTTTTATCAAATACCAAACCAAGCCTTCTCTCAGACTTTTTCTGTACAATATAAATTTTTATTTGATACACTTACATTTGCTGTTGTTTTACTTTCTTCTACTGCATAGTTGTTTCTGTAGAATTTAGGCAGGAAGTCCCTCCTCCTTTCACCTAGTTAGAGAAAAGGAATTATTTATCTGTATTCAGTTTTTGTGTTCTTCAGTTTTTTGTATCTGTGTCTGCTTCATTAATCATCTTACTACAGTAGTAGAATTATTCCCCTCTTTGCCTTGTTTTATTATCATTTGTGCAGAAATTATTGTGAAGTATGCAGTTTAACCAAATAGTCCCTTTCTCCTTATAAATTTTGAATTATTATTATTATCCAGCTCATTTTAGTTCCATTCAGTTACTGTTGCTTTCTTTACTTAATGAATGGTGGATGATAATGATGATGATGAAATGCCTTCCTTTCTCACTCTAAATGTATACATTTCCATTCATTATTCCCTGAAGAACCATTCTCCACATGGCCTTCATTTTTTGTCCCTCACTGTGATGATGTGATTATCCATGCTCACCTCTCATCCCAATTGTCACTGTGATGAAGCTGTGTGTCCACAGTTCTACCCTTTGAGGTAGGACAGACTTCAATGAATCCTTGCTCTATTTTCCTCAGAGAGTAACTGTCAAAACTCCACCAGATATAAATTTGTAATAATCCTATTGATTGTGCCCTCATTCATAGGTTTAGGAACAGTCATTGCAGACGGGAGAGAAGCAGCAGAGGTGATAACCAGTTTCTTTGCATGAAAACATGCACCTTTTTCTATGAAAAAAATACAAAAAATGCAATTTAACACAGCCACAAAATGGAATGATGGGATTCAGTGAATTTAAGCGAGCTTGAGTTTTCCCTATGTCAGGCACAGTTTTTTTGTCTAACTACAAGAGACAACAAATCACCATCAAGATTTAAAAAAAAACCTCTTTATTGAAGCATTCACCCAACGATACAGCATAGACCATTCCTCCTTCTTAAGAAACCAGCAATCAATACCCATTTCCTTTGGTTCCTCAAATACTAGAGCACCTGAGCTGTGCTTGCCTGTTTTCCAGACTTGAACTGTGAGATGCTTAAAATAAAGAGGGCCACACAGGAAAGACCTCTTTTTTTCATGCAAATAGGGGTGTTTTGAATCCTGGATATTCCTTTTGGCCAGTCTGAGGTGTCTGCTGAGATTTTAAAGCGCTTATCAGACTTGTCCTTATGGTGTACTTAGACAACCCTGCATTCAATGAGAAGCTTTTGAGGGCATGTGAGAATAGTGCTTCAATCCTTGCAGGGGAATGATCTCACTTTTCACTTAACTACTTTGAAGTTGTTGGGATATTGGATTTCTACTAGAGGATTACAAATGGATCCTGACAAAGTTCAGGCTGTTTTGTTGTGGAAAGTCCCTCGCTTGAGAAGTGAGTTGCTGAAGTTTTGGGACTTTGCTAACTTCTGCCATCATTTTCTCCCCAATTATGCCCAGATCTCAGCTCCCTGACAGACATGCTCCAGGACAAGGAGAGTCCAGGAGGTGGTGGGGGCCTCTTCACTGAGTGTATGCAAGGAAATATTGGACAACTACATGTTGGTTATTACATGGGTGGAGCTGGGTGGAGCCAGGAGTCAGACAAGATGGTCCAGGAAACCCTGTCTGATTCGCCATGTTTCTATGTTTGTATGATGTTTCTAATTTATGAATTGCCCCAATAGTCTTGTCTTGGACTCTATACTAGGGAGACAGCTGTGCCTCTGCATTCTTTCTTCCAGAGGGAATGGGAGTTGCTCATGATACCCCTTCTTCCAGGCATTTTGGGATTTACAAAACCTTGCATACAGTGACATGTGATTTCTGGTGGTCTTGCATGCACCATGATTTCAAGACCTAGGTCTGTTCCTGCATGATTTCCCAGAATGCTAAATGGTCTCCAGGCAAGCTCACCAAACTGTTCCTTCCTGTGCCCACCGCTCCGCTTTGCATACCATCTCTCTCAATTTTCTCACTTACTTGCCTTTGTCTAAGGAAAAAAATGCAATCCTGATCTTTTCACCAAGATGGTGCATTTCATTATCTATGCCAGACAGTCCCCTCCATGAAGACCACAACATCACTCTTTGTCCATCACATGTGTAGATTGAATGGAAGACTCCAGGCCCTAATCATAGACAGGGGACTGCAGTTCACAATGCATTTTTGAAAGGAACTCCTCCCGCTCCTCCTTCCTCTGGTTGTCCTCAGTCTGATGGCTGAAAGGAATGTCTGAATGCCTCCCTGGAACAGTATCTCCCTAGTCATGTTATCTACTGACAGGATAAATTCACCTACAGAATTCACCCGGCAAAATTCATTCCTAATTCCTCCACCCACCAGACCCCTTTCTTTGTCAAATGTGCTTATCATCCCACCCGCCTCCTCCGACGTGCTGACCCCATTCAACTTTTTTTCCGGAAATGCATTCTGTACATGCTCACCTTAAGAGACAATTGGACTGGGCTAAAGGGTGTGGTGGACTCTTGGACTGGCAGGTGGAGGATGGGTCTGCTTGCATGCTCTGTATTTGCCCTTCCCAACTCCCTCTAGGAAAATAGCAGCACCATGCACTGCCCCCTTTCAGAGACAGCCATCTGCTTGGAAGGGGTACAGTGGCAAATTCCACAACTCCTTGAATCAAGGACAAGTTGCTATACAATACTGAGAAGATAGCATGCTCTCTTTTTGGATTAACTTGGAATAGTTACTATTCCTGAATGTCTCATTCTGCAAGGATGTCAGGACTTGCCTGTTGCTGCCAGTTCATCTGAATATCAAATAGGTTTTCTTTCACTGTTGTTTAAAAGCGTTTTTGATGCATTGTGTCATGATGCAACATGTCACAATAAAAAAGGATCAAACATGGAAATAAATACTTTGGTTGCCACTCATATAACAATCCTAGTCCATCAGTACTTGGATTATTATAGCACTGTTTGATATGTGTACTAAAAAGATGAGACAGGCTGTTTTCTTGCTTTTGCTTGCAGTGCTTCAGCAAACAGAATTACTTAATAGGATTACTATTGAACTGTGCTGCATATTTCTGTTTTGATGATTAGTTGTTGTACATTGTCTTTGTGCTTTATGTTTGTAACCATATTAACTGTTAGTATAACAAGTTACTATATAAAATGCTTTTTCCTGTATGTAATATCAAACAATACGTTGTGTTTTATCCATAACGTTTTAACAAGACACAGTAAATTATATTCTGGAAATGAATGATTAGTAATGTGATATGAATTTAACTATACTAAGCAATTATCATTCCTGCTACATTAAAAAGCGCCTAATGAATATTATTTCCCTACTATGGAACAATGCCCACCCTGAAACATACACCAGATAGTCATAAAAAGTATGCACATCTGAATCTGGTCTGAGCCTATATCCAGTGCAACAGGGCATGTACCAGAATGACTACATGCCAGTACAGCTTGTTTTCCCAGTAGTGCTGGTGAAAGGAAGGGAGTTGCACAGGCTCAGCCCAGCTAGGTGAAAGGTTGTAGTTCCAGCTAGCATGGCCCAAAGATCTGTGTAAGGCTCCAAGGAGCAGAACAGATGGTTGAAGTTAGATAACAGGTCAGTTTTTGGAGAAGACAAAGAAATGTAGGGACAGACTGGTCTGATTGAAGAAGCATATAACACACAGAGAGCCAAATTCCTATTGTTTGAGTAAAGAGACAACACTCCTGATAAGTCATCCGGAAGCAACACAAAAAAGTGGAATGGGTGGTTGAGTTAGCCTCCTGTATTATTTTCTTCCTGCAATGACTCTTTCTTTTAGATTGTAACTCAGACTATTCTTTCTGCTTCTTCATCAGTAAGTGTTCCTTTGTTTGAAAAACAATGCTTGCACTCAACATTATTCTTTCTAATCAGAAACTGCTTTTCCCAGGTGCTGTAATCTGTCCACTCAGTGCTGTTTGCCTTTTAAAATAGCTTTGTGCATGTGCATGCATGCACAAAGCACTTGTCTTGCACCCAATGCATGATGAAATGCACAGCTAAACCATGGTCTGTATTTCTCTGACACAGATGACTTAGGACTCAAGGAGCACCTTCTTTAGATATGGTTTCACATAGGTGCTGCATGACTGGTGGGCAGTGCAGAAAAGGAATGGGTCAATATCTCCTTTGACTTGAGGGCTACATCAGGAGTATAGCATTTGGAACCTGCTGAGTCCCTTGGAGCAACATAGATCTGCAGGCCATTGCAACTGGAAGTTTGTCACAAGAACTGGTGATTCTGCTCATCTTGAATGTCAGGGTAGGATTAGTTCCTGTTACTGGGGAATATACTGTAAAAACTCATAGAGCTGTCTTGAATCAAAGCAGCAGACTTTGGGAAGGGAGACATATTCTGCCTTCTGACTGTTCCCAAAAGAAAGAATGTCTGAGAAAATATTTTAAGTTCATTTTTATCAAAAAATTGCTAGTTAGCACAGTCCAAGCTGAACACAGACTCAGATGCGGGTGAAATCCATACATTTCTGAGCTTGCTGTGTGATACACAAACTCAAAATTGGGTTTGGCACCATGAGTACATTTGAAAAGAATCACATAAAAATGTTTACTAATTTAAAAGAAATAAAGAAATGCATGTAAACACCTTAACAAGGAAAAAAGAATGTGTTCATTTCAAAGATGAGCAGCCTTGATTTGGAAGAATAATCACAAAGTGTGCATAGGTTTTTATGCAAAAAAGTTTTAAACCTCACAATTTCATACAGACTCAAATCAAAATGAGCTTCAAAACACAATTTGGAATTTTTAAAACTCTTTTCTGCCAATTTTATCTATTTTCACAAAGGACATTAGGGGGGAAAAAAGAAAAGAAATATATGGGGGAAAAGATGCCAAGGGATATTTTACAAATATAGCAAATAATTTCAGTATCTGAACATGTTCATTAAAAAGTGAGAATTTCTGTCTGAAGTGGAGAAAAATGCATTTTGAAAAGGGAGAATGCATGCTAAAAATTTCCTTTGGTATGAAGTCTCAGTGGCGAAGAATTGGTGATATTTTGCAGTGAACTGTTCCAGATGGACAGTTCACCACTCTGAGGACCCTGTGCAACTACTCCACCTTGTTCATTTTGACTGATTTTCTGAAATAATGAAATGAAATGTGGAGAGAGAGGGGAGGGGAGGGGAGGGAGAAAAAGTGGTGGAAAAATATGGAAAAGTTAGGACTGGAAAACAATGTTGTCTAATCCTTACCTCTCCTAAAATGTTGTGAATGAAAGTATTTGGGCTTTGTTTTCACCTGCCAGTCAATCACAATAATATTTTAAAAATATTATTAAACCCCATTTGTTCATTAAAACAAAGAAAACACTGAAATAGATCACATATACACCTGGCTGAATAGCATTGATTGTCAAGTATGATAAGATGAATTGCTTGTCATAGTATCTTTCTCATACACACATTAAATGCATACACACAGAATCTTCGGATTCAGAATCCTTTTCAAATCACAAGATCACATTTATATTCCCTGACTGCAAGTCAACCAAGCAATTTGGGAGTAGGAAGGCTGACATATTAATGCCAAATTGAAAGTGAGTAATAGTCAAATCCATTGTGTCATTGTCATGCATTCTGTAAATGACCTTCTCTCCAACTGGGAAGTTACCTCTCTTGTGAGATTTCTGATGTAATTTTCCAAGATTGCATGCTTAACTTAGAGTATCACTTCCTTGTTTAGATACTGAAGTGGGAATCACATTAGCAGAGGAAGAAAGCTTCAAATGCTAGCTCAGTTTTCTAAACGGAAACTGTAATTTCCACTTTAGAAAGTATGGCTTACTATATTCCACCTTCTATGTCCCTTCCATAAAGGTTGAGTGCAGCCAAATGAGTGGCTGAATAAGACTAAGTCTGCCCCTAACTTATATGAACTTACCTGACTGAGGTCATGCATCCTGCTCTGCCTGATGTCTACATACCCCACTGGCTTGGCTCACAATGCAACCACACCAGCATACTTTTCTATTGTGTTCTCCCTGAAGTAGGACGGGGGATATCAGTATAGGAGTTTAGATTAGGCTGGGAACTTAGGGGCACAGATTAGAGTCACCCTGCTTGAAGTCGAGGGGCTCCTCAGGGCATTGGACATTACAAAGATGCCAGGCCCTGATGGATAACACTCAAGAGTACTTAGAGAGTTGGCAGGGGTTCTCTCACACATGCTGGCCTCCATTATTGAGGCCTCGTGGAGAACAGTTGAAGTTCCAGAGGACTGGAGGGTGGCATCAGTGGTCCCAATTTTCAAAAAGGGTAGTAGGAAGGACATGGGGAATTATAGACTGGTTAGCCTTACGTCCATTGTAGGAAAAACAATGGAAAGGCTCATAATAGAGAGAGATCTAGTGATGCTAGATAGGGAAGGGAGGCTGGCAGCCACACAACCTCTCGAATGGCGGTTTTGTGAAGTCCAGCAGAACAACTGACAGACTCCATGTTGGGATGATTGATCAGATCGGAGGGTTTAGGTTTTGCAGCCCTTGTAGGAACCAGTGTGTTAATTAGTGTGAGGACACAGACAAGCCCTCTGTATGTCCTCTATGGCATGAGATAGCTGCAAGATACACCATGATGGAAGAGGGTTTCAGACCCCCTTGGTGTATCAAGAGAAGAAATTACAAAACGTTCTCGATAGTTGCAGAGTCAGGTTAAAAGTTGTTTCTGGCTGTGAAGTATGTAAATTTTCCATTTCGAATCATACGATCGTTGAGTATTTGATTGTAATGCACCGCAAGATGTACTGAATGTCCAGATGCAGGCTTGTTTGTACCAAGCTTGTTGACTGTACCAAGATCAATGTTGGTACTGAGATTGGGGTCTGTACTGAGGTTAATTTAATAGCCACGCCATCAGTTTCAGTGTATGCAGGTCTGGATGTTGAATGCTTCCCTGGTGCTGGGTGAGCAGGTCTGAAATTTCCAGTATGTGGATGTATGTCCTTTGGGACAGATAGAGCAAAGTGTGGAACAATGTTTGACAGTGCCACCACGGAGTATCCAGAATGTCAGTGGCATTGTCCCATCCAATTTAGGATAAACGGATAAAGATAAGAGTAAAGTACAAAGTGTAGAAGTTCATGAGCAGAATCAAAATCAAGATGAGAGAACCTGAGGCACAGTGAGCAGCCGTCGAAAGCAGACTGGCAAGAAGGCAAGGACTCTGCCCATTTATGCAAGGCGGTGGGTGAGAGGAATTTCCACCCAAACTGTGACTAGCTTAAAGAATCTTCCTGAATCCAGGCACTGTGCAGGCGCAGCATCCATATGTGTGATACACAGACCATGATGAAGAACTGCTGCTTGACAAATAATTCCTTGCAGCTGTAGTTGTAATTTTATATGCACAATTAACTGCTAGGTGACATTCTGAAAAATTAGTCATTTTCCACTCTTCTCCTAAAGGTTTTTTTTCCCCTAACACTCAAACAAGATCTATAACATATCCAAATTCGGTGCACTGTATTTTGCCCCTTCCTCATTCCAATAATAGGTAATGTTTTGAGAATAACCATTAGTGTTTCTCAGAATAGCGAGAAACAACCATTAGTTTTATTTACAGCACATGGATATAAATTATATTAAAATACCATGCAAGTAGAGTCATTCACTATTTCCAATTCACTAAAGAGATGGATGTTCTCCACTGTATGGCTGTCACACAAAAGGGAATTTAGTCAGCTGAATACTAGTTTAAGTCCATCATCAAACCAGCTCAACCAAGCTATGGTATGATGAGTTCCTTTGAGGGTCTCAATGGCAGATTTCATTTGTCTGATCCAACTCTAGTGTAATGAGCTACACCTTCCCACCCTTCATTTAGTGTTGTACTGAAAGCTTTCCATTTCCAGGTATTCTTAGAGAACTAAAATGGCTTTTACATTATGTTGCCACAATAACAATCATTTGATTAGTGAAGGCAGAAGTAACCTGCTCTTTAATTCCAGCTGATATCTTTGAGCAATGGCATGATTCTTCAACTTTTCAACATAAAATGTTGAATCTTCTTCAGTTGAAGGCAGATAGATGAAAGAAGTAAATTGTGATCAGAGGGCACATCTGCTCCTCTGAATACTCTAGCACCAACAATAGTAGTTCTCCATCATCTGCTAATGAGATGTAGTTGATTTCATTATAAGTTGTCCCATCAGAAGATCGCCAGGTTTCTTTGTGTATATACTTGTGGGCAAAATAGGTGTTTCAAATACATAAGCCATTCAGTCCCCAAAACTCAACAGGTGATCTCCATTATCATTTGTTTCTGTTGAGGATCCACACATCCTGATCACATGTTCAACACCATGCCTGTCATTATTAATTTGTGCATTAAATTCACCCTTTATCAAGGGAAAATACTCCTTGGACAAGAAGGACATGTGTTGGGTTGAATATTTTAAAGAGACATTAAATCAGCCCCACCCAACAATAACACATAACTTCAGCAGCCCACCTCAAGCTGATCTGGATGTATATATGGGATTAGTTACTCAAGTTGGAGTGGAAGAAGCTATAAGTTCACTGAAAAATAATATGAAATACCAGCTGAGTTTCTAAAATATGATGGTAAGCTTGGTCATCTGCAGGCTTACTAGTTCAATGACTGCTGGCAAAATGAATGAATCCCCAGTGATAGGAGAAAAGGTGTTGCTGTTAAAATACCAAAAAAGGGCAATTTGAGTGTTTGAAAACTGGAGAGGTATTGCACTCCTCTCAGTCCCTGGGAAAGGAAAGGATTTAGTATTGTTCTGTTGAAAAGACTGCAAGATAAGATAGACCAATATTTGCATGAAGAACAAGCTGGATTTGGATAAGACCACTTGTGTAGTGAACAGTTCTTTTCCCTGAAAAATATTATTGAACAAAGCATTGAGCATCAAAAACCACTGTTAATTAATTTTTATATATTTATGAAAGCATTTGACTCAGCAGGAGACCAAGTTCTAAAATTTGTGAAGCAATTTAGTTACCTTGGCAGGTAGTGGGACAGAAGCAGATGTGAAATGCTGAATAGGAAAAGCAACTGCTATTTTCCAAACAGTGTGCTGAACAAAAATTACCCAGAATATCAACATCTTTTAGCAATGTTGCCTTAGAACGATATTATGTATTACATTTTGGGACCACATTATGAATGAAAAACAATTACAAAGATGTGGTACTCGAAGACTCTCTGAGCTGCTAACTTTGTTCTACACATTTTGGGAAATTATCAACCTCTGAGATAAAATGTGTTAATTCTTACATATTTTGATTAGATGAATTTAGAAAACAGGTGATAAAGGTGCTGTTTGGCTAAAGTTTTCAAGATATTTCACAATACAGATTTATATACAGGGAAATATATATGCCTACAAGGGAGGGAGGAGTCTGATGATCCTGATGCCTCATAACTCGACCAAGTACGGTAGAACAATGAAAATGGTACCACACGGAAGTGTATAAATTGATCTTCACTTTGAGACTAAAGATTATTACCCAACTGTAATCTATTGTTTTTTTAATTGCAAGGTGCATTTGTCATGATCAGATCTACTCATCATACAGTTACATCTGAGGGCTTATGAAGGGGTCATTGCCTAACATTTCCAAGGAACAGTTGCATGATATTTTCCCTTAGAAGCCAAAATGCCTCAAAACTGTGTAAACAATGCAGATAACTTCTGCTACATTTGTGGCAAGGTGACATTTGCATCTCAAAAGTGCAGTATGACAGCAGTGGTAAAAAAGCCATATTACCTATATTAGGGAATCAGGACAAAAGTTGGGCCCCTCATTTTATTGTTGCATTACTTATCTGCATCATTGGCTAGACAAGAAGGAAAAAGTCCATGCCTTTCTTATTCCCAGTGGTGTGGAGGGAACCCACCAATCATAGATGCAGTTTCTCAGGAACAGCAAGGCAGATGACTATGAAAAGCACGTGGAAAATTTGCTTAGGTCCTATAAAGCACTTGGTGCAAACATGTCACTGAAAATTCACTTCTTACACTCGCAGTTAGAATATTTGCCTTTGAACTGTGGGGCAGTGAGTGATGAGCATGGCAGAGATTCCGCCAGAAATTGCAGACATGGAGAAAAGATACCAAGGGAAATGGAGTCCATCCATGCTGGAATCTCTACAGGGATGATCCTACTGCAGTTCACAAGAGAAAAGCCAAAAAGCGCAGTTTATATACCAAATGAATATGCAACCTTGTCATTTAATCTGATGCTAGAGCTTGTCAGTTTTTCATGCAAAAAGCATGGGAATCTTACATGAAAAACCAATAAATGAATGGAAAGTTATGTTACTGATATCAATAAAAAGATAAATTTATAATGATTGGCATGGCACCATTCTCATTGCTATATCACATTTTTCAGAAAATTTATGGAGCATAATCATACATCCCCCTTGTCAATTTGAATTATTTTGATGCAATTTTGACCTGAAGCTGTATCTTGGAAACTGGAACCAATTAATACTCAGGACTTAATTTTCCTTTATTAGTGACCCAATTCTGGTAAAATTTGGTTACTTTCATTTCCGAGGCTTTCTCATTGTAGGCCAGTGTAATTGAACAAAGAATGTATTTGCTGGACATGTGCTCTGCATGAATAAACAATGATCCAATAAGACTGAAATTAAGTGGATACCACAAGGAAGACAGGCAGGCCAAAAAAGATGTGCCATCAAACATTCCAGAATGACTGAAGAAGTATCAACCTTGAATGGAAGGATAAAGAAACCATTGCTGTGGATCAAACACAGGACATAAAGAAGAAAAAGGCAGAAGTACAAGAAGGAATCTGTCCTCTTCCTCTTCCTCTTTGGCCAAATAAGTATGATCTTCATTAATACACACCTGATATTTTGGATTATAATTCCCATCAACTACAGCAGAAAGCTGGCTTATACAGGGTTATGTATGTTTCACAAAGAGGAAAGTCAAGATCTCTTTTTGCTAATGCCAGAATGTAGGACATGGAATAATCTATTCAAGTTGCGACAACCCAGATTCAGACTGGACATCAGAAAAAGCTTTCTCACTCTCAGAGCAATACAACAGTGGAACCCACTACCTAGAGAGGTGGTGGGCTCTCCCACAATAGAAACATTCAAGAAGAACTGGACAGCCATCTGAGTGGGATGGTGTAATGTGGTGTCCTGCAACAGCAGGGGGTTGGACTCAATGGCCTTCATGGCCTCTTCCAACTGTAATATTCTATGATTCTATGTCCTTTCTCACTTACCTTTCACAAGTTTGTTTCAGAGTGTCAGTGCAAATATGGATGGGGGATCAGTAAGACATTCTTTACTTGGCCTTCCAAAGGTTTTGACAAAGTCTTTCACCAAACAATTCTGAACAAATATTTCAGAAGAAGATAGTTTATCTCATAGAGAAAGCAGTAATAAAGGGTCAGTTCTTACAAGGAAGGGATGCAAACAGTATGGTCACATGATATTAAATATGAGATACCATGTACAATTAGAATAAGGGATTGCACAAAATTCTAAAGCAATTCTCAAAACAGGAAGAATGAGCATTAAAATGTAGGAAAAGTTTAAAATGATACATAGACAAAAATCTAATATATTCTGGCATGATCTGACTTTGTGGTGAATGGACAAGTTTTGTCAGATCTTGTTTAGCTCAATGAAAGCATCACTCTGTATGTATCTCCTATGAAACCAGTAAAATCAATGTTGACACAATTAGGAAAGAAACAGAAAATAAATGCCACTATTGTAATCTCTCTTCCAAATCTAGAGATTGACCACATTTTGAAAACTCTATGCAGTTCTTGTCACTGCATTCTTAAAAAGGACATTGCACCGCTAGAAAAAATGCAGAAAAAGCTGACTAAATCATCAAAGGAATGAAAGAGCTTTCTTCTGGGGAATGGCAACCAGTCTTCCAGCACCTTGCAATTCTCTGCTACATTATAGAAACAGAAACAAAGCAAGTCAGAAGAGGTCTCCCAGGTCATCTAGTCTGACCCTCAGTTCCAGCCAACTCCACTCATGTGGTTGTCTGATCTTTTCATGAACACCCTCACTGATGGGGCTTCACCTCCCTTGGAAGCTTATTTCATGTCCTTGAGGTCCTAAATGTCAGGATGTACTTCCTGACATCCAATCTGAAGCCTGGTTCCTTGAGCTTTGCCCCATTAGAATGGGCCCTGCTCTCCACTGCAAGGAAGAACAGGTTGCAGCCCTTCTCCACATGTCATCCCCTCACATACCTATAAGTATCTAAAAGATTCCCTCAGACTCTCCTCTTCTCCAGGTTGAAAAGACCCAGTTCCCTCAATCTCTCCTCATATGTCATTCCTTCCAAATCAGCCACCATTCTTGTGACCCTGTGCTGAACCAATTCTAACCTAGCCATGTCATTTCTATGATGTGGCAACCAGGAGTAGATGCAGTACTTCAGTAGTGGGCACACTAGAGTCATGTACAGAGGTATCAATGCCTCCCTAGATCTGGAAGTCACACTTCTGGATATACATCCAAGGGTGGCATTTGCCTTTGTAACTGCCGCGTCACAGTTCTTGCTCATGTTCATCCTGCTGTCAAGAAGTACACCAAGATCCCTTTCACAAATGCTGCTCTCCAGCCACTTGTCCCCCAGCCTGTACCTGTGACACCAGTTTCTGTGTTCATAAAAAAATGCACTTATGCACATTGAATGACATCCTGTTGTCCCCCAACCACTTCCATAGACTGTCCAGATCCTTCTGGATCTGGATCGCCTGCTTCTCAGTTGTGGCCACTGCCCCCACTTTGGTATCAACTGCCAATTTAGTCAGCAGACTGGTTACCCCCTCTCCCAGGACTTTGATAAAAAGGTTGAACAAAACCAGTCCCAAAACCGAGTCCTGAGGGACTCTGCTCATCACCAGCTACCTTCCTGATGATTCTCCACAGTCACCCTCTGCTTACGGTTCATCAACCATGCTCCAATCCATTTCACAGTGCACTGATCTATTCCAAAGCTCAACAATTTCCTGACCAGGATATCATGTGGTACTTTCACAAAGGCCTTCCTGAAATCCAGGTAAACCAGGTAAGACCCACTGTATCTTCTCCATCTAACCACCGCAAAACCTTATAATAGAATTTCACAAGGTTCATCTGGCAAGGATCTTATCAGAGAATTCCTCAAGGTCCATCATCTCTCTTGTTTAGATGTTTATACAACATCAGGGAGAGAATGCTCACATCCCCAACAGAAATTTTATGGCAGGTGAGCTTGAAAATTCTTGAGTCCTGTTCTAATTCCAATGAGATGGCCATATAAGGTAAACTGAAACAAGCTGCAGAGTCGACCCCCACAAACATTATTTCTAAGCTCTTTCTTTTTCTTTTCAGCTCCTATCTATTGTATTTTTGAGCCAAGAGAACATTACTTCAGCTTGCTGCAACTAAGACTTGAAAGACGGTTTTTGTATTTGGAAAGGACCTTGAAATGAAAAGTTTTTTGAGGATTAGCAGTGCTCTATGTGAACGCTAATTCCACTTTAACAGTTGTCAATATTTTATTTATTTATTTAAATATTTATATGCCGCCCCTTGCAGAGATAGTATCTGTTAGCTCTGTTAAGAGGCTAAGAAGGATGCATGGTGAAGACTAACCCTCATACTACTCATGTTTGTATGTGATGAGAAGGAAGGTCATCTCCTTTGGCCTATTTTCTTTCTTTGACCAGAAACTACTGAGAAAGTGAAGTGCATTTCATCCATTGTGGTTCTTCATACTTCTAGATGTATTTGTACATGACTTATTTTGAAGGTAATCTGTACTTCCTTGACAGCTTTATGCTGAGGTAAAGATAATAAAGAACCATGGACGCTTCCTCTTAAATTTTATCAGAGAAGAATGGAGATGTACTGGAATAACAGACTTTCAGGTTTATGATACAGATGTAAAATGAATTGCAGACTAACAGCACCATCTGTTGGATTTGGAAAAATTGGATTTGGGACTAATTTTGAGACAGAAGTACAGAAGTAAAAGTTTTCTGCTTGCTTATAGACTGATAGAAATTGAGAATTTTTGAAAAATTGAGACATTTGCAGAAAATTTTAATTCTTAACAAATTAATTCATACTTATATTCTAACAACAAAAACTAATATTGAAATAGAATGTGACTAATAAATGTAACATCAGTAAAAGTGTGACTTAATGCACTGGTATCAATTTCCCTTCCTTTGTTCCTTTTTTCCTTCTTCTCCCTTTTAAAGTTAAACTGCTAGCTTATTTTATAGTTATGAGGAAATGTGTGAGGTATATAAGCAGAGGAAGTGGTGAAAAATGAAGGATAAATGCAAGAAGGAATGTCTGATTTGGATCGATGAAGAAAATGGGGAAAAAATAGCGATCTGTGAATTAGAAGTTCTGAAGATTTTGATATGAAATTTTTTGGACAAGTTTTTAGACACTATCAAGCTTGAGAAAGGATGGAATTGATCCCCCAAAATAGAACAGAAGAATAGAGATTTATCAATAAAACAAAGTGGAGGAAGATTCAAAAATATCTACAATTAACTAAAATGGACTAAATTTCTATTGTGAAAATGCATGTATTACCCAAATTGAATTTTTATATCAAATGATAACCATTTCTATACAGAGAAAAAAATCTCCAAGAGTGGCAAACACAACTGAACATGTTTATTTGGAATGGTAAATAGTTCATGATTAGATTCAAAATCCTTCAAGATGAAAAGGAGAGGGGAGATACCACAGTAACTAGTTTAAAGCAATACTATTATGCAGCTGGCCTGGTTTAGATTTCAGAATAGATTATAAATGTTAATGATAGGTTAATCTAGAAATAACAGATCTTAAAGAAGGAATACACAATTACTTATAGCCAAAGGGTTAGTTACAAAAGTTTTGACATCAAAAGAATAATCATGTACTAACAGGTGGCTTAAAAAAAATATGGTATTCTATAAGAAGAAATATCCTTTTGATTTCTCCTTTGATGTGCCCAGTTGAAGTATATGGAAAGTATTCAAGGGAAAAAAAAATTGTATAACATATTGGGATCTGATTGATCACTAAGAACAAGTTAAGCCTTGGCAACAACTAAAAGATGTAGAATATGACTCATTTATTACCAAATGGTTTCAAAACTCAAGGAGGAAATCCAGTCAGAGGAATAAACTATAAGAAACTTGATAGAATTTGAAAAGCCAATTACACAACAAAAGGATCATTTGTTGGGAAGACTTTACAAGCAATTACTTCAGTTTGACACAGAAACTCAGCTAGTTAAGAAATGTATTATAATTTGGACACGAGACACAAAAAAATATTGCCCCACTAATGGAAAGCTTTATGTAATAAAGACATTAAATTCACAGACAATCAAGCATGTAGAGAAAATTAGAATAAGAATTGTTCAGTGGTGCACTACCTTGAAAAATATAGAAAAATGGATAAGAATTATAATGGAAAACGTTGGAAATATAAAATGTAGATATAGATCAGTAAACAGCAAACAGTAGATCAATTGAAGAATTTAATGATGAAAAGAAATTTTATTTTATGCAGTTTAATTAATATAGAACAAAAGGAAGCACATTAAAATATTGCTGACAATTTATAATTGATTTGAAGTGTTTGGGAAAACTATAATGATCTTTTTTGAAAGTCTAGTGAAGTACCGATTGACAGAAAGATACAAATTTCTGACCTTGGCAAAATATATGTTATTTTTGTGTAAGACCCCTTGACATTCTTATATTTCTTCTACATTTTTCTTCCTTTCTCTACTCAATTTCCTATGAGAACATCCTATAACTTCTGGAAGTCTTTGCTTTGAAAACTGTAAGTATGGCCAGTTGCATATTGTGAGCATGTTGGTGTACAAAATTATGCATTTTTATCGAGAATGTAGATAGGGAGAAATATTTCTCTTTTTCACTGCACTCCTTGTAGTGATGGTCACCAGCATGAATGAATTTAAGCAGTATTGGGCAGATTCAAGGATATCACAAATCACCATGGGTTATAATGGCTGTATATACAATATTCTGTACCTGTGACAGCATGCCTTTACTGGGCAGTTGCTGGAAAATTGCACAGAAGTTTGTTATTTGTATTCATGGCCAAATTGGGCTTCACACTGGCATCTCGTTGGGCACCATGAGTACAGAAGTCTGACCTGGCTAAGCCTTTGGTATACCAGAAACATGGTTCCTGTGTTTTCTTGTGTTATGAGGATGCCAGGTTGAGGAATGCTTCACCGCAAATACTAATAGAAGATTTGAAGGGATGTTTGTGTGTGTAAAACCTTGCTGAAAATGTTTGCCAACACTACAATCCTGGGTGACATGCTCACAGAAGAACATTTCATTAAGCTGAGTGCAACTTACTCCCAAGTAAGTACATACATGATTGCAGCCAGAGCTCTTTTCCAGTCTTAATGCCATTCTGTTCGTACATGGGATCCTTTAAAGCTCCTTTATTAAATGACCGCTCCATATAGCACAACACTTTATCCCAAGCTCAGAGAACCTCCAGATTCATAATGTGTAGCATTCTGCCATCACAAGAAACATTATTTTGTCCTTTCTATGCAGCACAGGGAGTACACAGGGTTTAGGAGGTCATCCTTTTGTTGAAAGCCGGCTAAATACACCCAAATGAATAGTTTTAAGACAAATTTGAATATGTTGAACTGAGCAAACTAAATGAGCAGAAGGAAGTGCTCATTCCATCTTTTTGTTTACATGTAGGTATGTTTGTTTTGTTTCTATTACTTGTTTTGGTTAGCCCCAGAGAAGACTTACATATTATTAAACGTTACTAATATTTTTTAAAAAATCTATGCATTCCAAAAAGAATTTACCCTGTTCAGTTACCCTACAAGTTAAGGGACCATGGATTCTCTTACTTTCTTTGCCATCTCCTTACTGTAAATATGATCAAGGAAATTGAGGGAGAGCATGGTAAGATTTCATTCACAAAGAGATTTAGAAAATTCTCTAAGGACAGTTTAATAAGCCCTGCTCCTTATTTAATACTAAATATTGATTATTTCTCAGCCAAGCTTTCAGATGCTGACATGACACAAAGTGGAAGTGGCAGCAAATTAGCAGCATGCAAAAACCCAGCATGGAGTTGATCATATACACAGAACCGCAGGGAGTGTTAAGCTTGAAAGTCTCACATCTGATTCAATGTGAGGTTGGAACACAAATTGTTGCTGTTGTTAGTTGCGAAGTGCGTCTGACCCATTGCAACCCCATGGACAACATTCTTCCAGGTCTTCCTGTCCTCCACCATCTCCTGGAGTCCATGGGGATGCCACTTTGTTACTTAAACTTATATGATGGCTGGGGGCTTTCCATTGTTTCCCTTGCTTTTAGACTGTGTATTAAACCCCAAATCACAGCAACTGCAAGTCTCATTTTACAACTAGCAGGATTTTTTTCATGGCCTGTTGGCAACAGAGATCTTGTGCTTCTGCAGAATTGAAACAGAAAATAAACAACAACAACAAAAAAAGAGTTTTGAGAAAGAAAAACCCCTTGCTCTCCTTCCCCACACTGCCTTGCATTTATTTGTCTGTCTGTGAATCTAGACTTCCAAGCAACCAATAGGAAATCAACCTCCATTTTCACATGGAAATAATTTTCCAGGGAAACTCAGGAGGAAACATTGGGCTGAGTTTTATTTTGATAAAATTATCAGCATTTCTCAGCTGGATATTACACAAACATTCTTACTTCAGTGTAAGGAACCAGAAGCTAACAATTTGCCCAGGACACATAGTGACATGATATGACGCTGCAGCTATTTATGCTATTTTAATGTTCCTGCCAAACCAGTACATGAACAGTTGCGTCCCAAAGCAGAGTTCTCACAAAAAGATTACCTGAGCCCTCAAGGATCTTTGAGCTGTATAGAACTGTCAAATTTTTCTGCAAGACTGGGGTACTAGTGTACGTGAGACTTTCAAAAATAACCAAACAGGCTTGGAGAAAAACAGGAGGGATGTGGACCCTCCATATGCGTAATTCAGCAAGGCGAATGTAAGCGGCATGCATGCTTAGTTGCATTGAAATACCCTTGTTTAAGGTTAATAGCTGTGGACACTTAACATAGATTTGCTATAGTCATGTGGCACAGATAGTCAAATAGTGGATGAAGGACGTATGGATGAACATAGATTCCAAATAATCACACAGTAAAATTTTGAGAAATGGTTGTCAATATGTTGACTAGTTTTTACTTTATTTGGGAACTAAACTAACACAAACTGGCCAAGTCTTTGAAAGTCTTTTGTTGTGATTTTGCTAATAGAAATGACACAGGAAAACCTGGGAGGTAAGATAGAATGCCTTCTTTTTGAGCTGTGAACAATGCATTTTTCATCATAAATCATCTGACAGAAAATCCAAGTCTTCCTTTAACTGCCAAGTAATTGTAATTAATCCTGACTCTCTAACCAATGCTGCTTATCATGACTTGCCCTGTCATTTAGCAGGCAGCTACGTTAAAGAAGCATCGGTACAGGCTGCAATTGCTGTCCAAACAGTGCAGCAAGACTTTGAATAATGTTATCCTAGTAAGGTCCATGGGTGGGGGAGGGAGGGAAAGCAAGATGATGGCTATTAACCATGAATATGCACAGTTTTCTAATTTTCCGGGTCCAATTACTCATGGCATGGAAGATCAATTATTACAGTTTTCTATTTTTGGTGACATTGTTGTTTAAAAACTTTTTTTTATTTTCTTTATTTTCTTAATATAAGCAAGTATACAAAAAGAATGTGAAACAGACACACTAAATTGAACAAAGCAAGCTAAAAGTTATCAAGGGAGTTTTAAACAAATACAACCTTTACATTCAACCCCATCCCCAATCTATCTATCTTCCTATCTTTCAACACTGTATTAACAAAATGTTGTGAGCCGTCTCGAGGCTGTGTAGCAATAGGGACGGCATATAAAAACTTTAAATAAATAAATAAATAAATAAATAAAGGGTCATCATTAATTTAGACAACAAATCTTCCAATCACTTCAAATCCTCTACTACTTTTTTATGCCTTTTCCAAACTCCCCTCAGATCGCATTAATCATGCTGAGCATTGTAAATTTTCCAGGTATCATTCAGTTCTTCCAATGGTCTTCTGTTTACATAGTTAGTTAGCTTTGCCATCATGGTGTACTCTGCTAGTCTATTTTTCCATTTTTCAATTGTTGGGGGCTCAAATGATTTCCATTTTGAAGCATTTGTGATTCTTGCTACAGTTGTCATATACTTGTCATATACAGTTGTCATATACTCTGACATGTTTTTTAAAAGGGTCTCTGGAATGATACTCAAAAAGCATGTTCTGGGACTCATAGGAAACTTAATTTTAAAGATTTCCTGCATTTTTGCAGGTATCAGTTTCCAGAATGTTTGTGTTATTTCGTAAGTCCACCAAATACGATAAAAAGTTTCATCCACCCTGTTATGTTTCCAGCATTTTCCATTGTAATTCTTATATATTTCTTCAATATCTTTTGGAGTAATGTACCACCAATAAAACATCTTATACCAATTTTCTGTTAATTCCTGACTAGCCATAAATTTAATATCTTTTTTCTATTGAGCTTCCACTAGCAAGTGAAATTTCTTCTCCAAGATTCTGCTTCCCAGTTGTCATATTGTCAAGCCATCTTATCTTGATGACTTTCAGTATCATACTGTAATAAGAATATGTAAAGGCTTTTCATATTTTAAAAAAATTTTGAGGATATTGTTGTTATGCTTTAAAACTAATTAGTAGCCACATACAGTAGCTTTGAAAGTTAGAAAAGACTGCTCTGGGAGAGAAGGTTTTAGCAAGTGATCTAATCTTGTCTCGTTAATGCATACTGTTGCATATCCAAATATTGTTTCTCACAATCACAGGTCAGTAGAAACTTTGGGGACAATTTTACATCATGCAAAGAGCATCAGAGGAACCCTTTCTCACAGTATCACTTTCCTGAGTTCAGAAGCAGTCACCTGGAGAATTTAATTAGGTTTTTTTATGATTATTTTTCAGTGGATTTTCTAATCACAGGGCTGGTACATCATTACTAGTATAGTTTGTACACTTTCAGAGCAACCTTCGGCATTATTTTAGCTTAAAGAATCAGCGGGTGAGTAGCACAAATATTTAATATATATTTGACTTGATAATTATGTCCATTCCAAGTTGACAAATTTATCTCAAGCAGACAAATCAGATTTTAAACATTTGAAAATATACTCTAAAATTAATCCATGTGCTCATGGATAACTATTTGAAGCCTGCAATATATGTAATAGCATGCATCTTTAGGTCTGGGCATCATGTATTAATATACTATATTTCATAATACTTCAAACAACCATATTGTTGTTTACAATATGGCATAGGTGCACTTCCTTCTCTGTGTGGACCTTGAACCTCCTTTGAACCCATTCCCTCTTCACTGTTATTTTTGCTCACTTTTCCATTGCTATCATGTGCTCACCTGTCAATCACAGAGCCAACAAGCAGCAAGTGGCACTGACTACTGGATTGTCACTATAGTTCATTTGTTCACCCACTTTGAGACATAAGGAGAGAATGGAAAGCAAGTGGTGGATAATGGTAGTGAAGAGGAGCAGGCTTTTCAGCAGGCTTCCTGTTGCAGCACGGACTTAGCAACCATGACAAACATGGTGCCAGACCTGCCTTCTCTAGCTTCAGGATGTATGTGAGAGAGAGGGAATGCTAGGGGGATTGAGAGAGAGAGAGAGAACAACTTTCTTCAAGTTCTAATGGATATTAGAACTTAGGAAGTGAGTGGAGGGAAGGGAAGAGAGTGAGAACACAACTTTATCCAAGTTCTAATGAATATCTCATTCACAAAGAGAAATTTCAAACTATATTGAAATGATTAACTCCAAGCAACCAACTATTATATGTTATTAATCTGCCTAAGTAATGCAATATTTTGGTATCTGAGGCAAAATGTCAAAATGTAGATTCTCCCTCCCATACAAGAAGGGTTGTTGTGAGCAGGGGAGCCCCGCCGGCCTGGGCACTTTGGTTGGAATTAGTCACACAGATGCGAGCAATAAAACTAAATCTGTTTATTGCTAGTTATCTACAAGATTTACGACTCTACTGTTAAGCAGAGAAGGCTTTTTGCTGGAAAGATGTTTGCCTGAGAATAGAGACCTCTCCTCCCCTTCACGTCATCTCCTACCCCTCCAGCCGTTCCTCCCGCCTCCTTTTCAGTCTATCCATCCTGATTTGATATGAACGGATCGTACGTCTTTGGGCAGCGTCTGTCATATTCACATATCCCATCCTGCCTTCTGCCTCTGGCCCCGTCATTTCCTCTTCAGAAGAGGAAGAGGGGTTTTCGCCCTCCTCCCTCTCACAGGCTGTTTGCTCTAAAGGGCTAGGTGCTTGGGAGGGGGGGGTCTGTGGACTCATGCCGCTTTCAGGCAGAAGCTGATTAGCCTCTATCTCTGGCTGTGTTTGATCCTCCCGGACTCTAGTAACTACTGTTACTTCCTTCTCACGAGGAGTAGTCCCTGTTGTGACCTCCTGCATGACAAGGGTAGCCTAGCCCAGTGGTTTTCAAACTTGGCACCGCTGGAGACCCGCAAAACCAGAAAAACTGTCTTGTGAACCACAAGTATTCGATGTAATAGCTTCCAAATATAATACCAAAAAGGAAAAGAGAAGAGAAGAGAGAAGAGTCTCCAAAACAACCAGAAACTGAGCAACAAAAAATGCCAACAAATGAACAAAATCAGTGTGGTGTGGCTTTCGGCCATCTCTCATTGAATCATCTTTCCCCTCCCTGGCTCCCCCAGCCACCCCCCCTGGTGAATGTGATGCTGACTGAGAACGGTGGTAGAGCATAGCCACCTCCCACACCAGTCTGTGGCAAGTGGGATGCCGCCCCCCAACCAGCATAAAATTTCCTGTGGCCCAGCACCAGTCCATGGACTAGTGGTTAAAATCTACTGGCCTAGCCAATAGCGAGTTCTTCTACAGAACCCTCAATAGGACAAATGCTATCAGAAAAAAATTCTGGCTGATTCTGTCCATTGATCAGATCTGTCTTCCTTCTGCCTTACTTAATAATACCCAGAATTGGCTACCTCACCTCACCCCATGGGAGGGGTGCTCCAGCAGCTACACCACATTTCCAAGGATTTTCACACCCATAATGTCTCATTAATGATGTTCACACCGTTTGGAATTGTGCGAATGGCATTATCAGGCTGCAAAGCAAGCTGAAGCAATTATCCATTCAGCTTTAAGTAATGCACATACTGATGTATATTTGGCTTGTGATAATAAGGAATAATTTTTCAACTAGAAAGTCAAAACACTGCTGTCCCCCTCTGAAGTAAGGGGAAAAGGAAAAGAAAAAAGGTTTATTATGGAGGAAGTGTGCAACTTATCAATTTCTCAGATAGGGGCAAGAGTAAAATTAATGTAATAATATCCTTTATTATTTTGGTTTGCCAAAGACTTAGGAAGCAGTACTCAAACTAAGCAAAGAATACATTAGCATGGTAAAACACTTTGTTTCCTGTTCCTTGAGGGAAACAACAATTTACCATTGACAAACAAATGTTAATACTGATTATTAATTAGAGCAAAGTTATAATAGCTTCATATTCCAGTGCATCCTGGAACAAAAAGTGAAACAGTGAAACAAAAAGAGAGAGCAGGGAAGGAACCCTACTCTCTCATGCATATGGTGGGCATGTTGTGAGCGGAGCCCTATGAGGAGAGACTGAGAGAACTGTGCATGTTCAGCCTTGAGAAGAGAAGACTGAGCTGGGGGGCATGGGACATGGTATCACTCTATAAGTACCTCAAAGACTGTCATGAACAGGCAGGTCAGGATCTCTTCTTGATGATGCCACGGTGTAGGACATGGAATCATCAATTCAAGTTGCTACAACCCAGATTCAACCTGGACATGAGGAAAAGCTTCCTCACTGTCAGATTAATGCAACAGTGCAATCAGCTGCCATGAGAGGTGTTGGGCTCTGCCACACTAGAGACATTCAAAAAGAAACTGGACAGTCATCTGAGTGGGAGAGTGTAACTTGGTGTCTTGCAACAACAGGGGTTGGACTCAATGGCCTTCATGGCCCCTTCTAGCTTTGTTATTCTATGAGTTTCCCACTGGGCATACCCTCTTTCAGCTTTGTTTCATCAAGAGCAGCAGCAACGGCAACAATCCTATTATACTCAAGAGATCACAAATAAACAGAATAACAATATGTATCTTTAAAATTAGAGAGAACGGGGAATACTTCTAAGCACAACATTTAAAAGCAATTGAATAATATAAGAACCTAATAAATTATGTTGGCTTATAATCTACAAGGTCAGAAAAAGGGAACCATAGAAACAGAAATATAGAAACAGAGCAAGTCAAAGCGGTCTCCTGGGCCATCTAGTCTGACCCCTGGTTCCAGCCTGTTCTGCTCATGACATGCCTATCATTAGCATGTCAAGATGTACATGGAAGATTGGGCTAATAGCATGTTCCATGGTGAGTAATGCAATGTTCCAGAGGGAATTTTCCCTCCATGAATGCACACTTCTCTTTGATCTTTTAAGCTCGAATTCAAATAGGGAGGATGGAATGCCTGCCACCAGAAAGATACTCCTCACTGTGATGTCCTGTAATTCTTAATGAAACACTTGGGCCATACTGTCACCCTGCAGAATCACTCTATACTTCCACTCATTTTAGTCAAGTTTTTGCATTTTAGCATTTTGCTAGATAGCCATTTTCACCACATGACTGTGAAAAGTCACACTTCCAATTTGAAGGAATATGAACACAGATAGATCCTTCCATTTTCTGAAAAACTGATTCCTTCTGAAGAGGGTTATTGGCTCTATTCTAATCCTCCCTCATTCCAAATAACTGCATATAGAGCTTGAGTACGTGCTTTTTTAGCTTGCCTAGAGTAACAATAGGGACCTCTTTTAATGTTAGTAATGGAAACTTTTTTTTTTTTAGTTCATGAGGCAAAACGTTTAGAATTTAAACTTTCACAGTCTGGATTTTCCCCCAATTTTTCCCATTTTCAAATCAGATGTTAGGACTGGCCCTAACTTTAGTCAGGCCTTCTACCATTTATCTCTTGAGATAATCTGCTTCTGGATCTTTGGATTCAGTGGTGGAACCTTTCCCATGAATAGTGTTGAGGTAAGACTGCCAATCTAGTTGTGCTTCATTATTGGAATGATGAGGGGTACCATATTTTCCTTTGCTTCAAGCAGCAAGCAGTCTTGGGACAGCCCTGTGCTTCACCAGGATGAAACTACCTGGTGGTCTTTCCTTCTGTAAGAATCTTACTTTCATTTTCTTCTTCATGTTTTGACTTCATTTTCACATCTTTAGAAAATGTCTTCATATGTGGGGATTCATGAGATTACACTGGATGCTATAGATGGACTCTCCACCGGTACTACTAAGAACTATTACTAATAAGTTCCATTTTGTTTCATGTTTTACTTTGCAAATAGTAGCTATGAGAGCACTGAAAAATGCTTATAGTTAATTGTTTTTAAAGTTTCTTACAAACAAATAGAAACAAGAATGCTATTCTAGCTTAGATCTCTCTCTCCCTCTCTTTTGCAATCACACACACACGTAGGACAGAAGTGCAAAACTGTGGGAACTGATTGAAATAACCACTTTATCTTTCCCTGCCCACTTTCCCTCAATGTCTGGTGTGATTACAGCTTTTCTACAATTTCCTCCAATTCTGAAATGTTGAAATACTTCTTTGGAGGTACAATTGCTGGTAGTAAGGATTTTAAGCTTATGTGTATGTGTATTTGAGCTTGCCCCTTGCCATGGTTCCCAAGCATGCTGATGTAGGGGGCTTCAGGGAAGCAATTTCTGGCCTTGATAGTGTAAACCAGTAAGCTTTGCAGGCTCTAAATGGCTTTTGGGGCAGACATTGTCCACTGCAGTTCCAAGATATATTTCCATGAATTTCCTAAGAAGAGAATTAAGAGACCTGCTGGATCAGATCAAAGCCCTTTCAAGTCTAACATTGTGCTTCCCTACAGTTTGCCTTTGTAAAGAGCATAAGTGGGACAAGAGGGATAGAATAATTCCTCTTATTTTTTCATATGCTGCCTCTAATCTTGAAGACAGTATAAAGCTATGTTGAATTGATCAAATGTTTAATTTTTCAGCATCAATCAGAAAGGTGAGCATGTTAAATCCACATACAAAAGCTTTTCCTTATATTCCATTCAGACATTTCTCTCTCACCTTCTCCCTCTCATACATTCAGGATATTCCAACAGCCTTCTGTAGCATGAGAGATAATCTGCCCTTGTGTTATTGTAACCATCTTTAGGTGCCTGCAGTTCAGCATATTGGACAAAAGGTGTAGAACATTCAACCTTGAAAACAATGCAAGCCTATTCAGAAACTCTTGTAAAGAAAAGCTGATAAACTGCAAATTTTATTTCATTGAATGGGGTGCTGAGACCATAATTTCTCATTACCTTCACTTTGCACTTCCAAATCATAAACCCAGTGCTTTATGGTTTATGCATTATTGTGCAGAAGGGTTGTTGAGTGACACAAGACACAGCATTATAGTCACAAAAGCTCTAATAACTGTTTTCCTTATGAAGTACACATTACATTTATGTTCTTATGTACTTGGTAAACAAATGTATGATATTCTCTCATATGTAGTGTGTGCAAGTACTTTCTGTCTCCAACTTTATAGCAATAGTCTCAATCAAACAATTGGGCTGTAAGAGACTGGGTTGTAAGCAAGAGAATCCCCCAAGAAAGCCATAAAACATAATATTTGATTATCTTTACAAATCTTACTTCATGGCTTTAATAATAGATTCCCACAATGCCATTGTTTCCTGCCAGATACAAAGCAATTTTAATGTATGTAACAACACAATGCATTTCCCCGCTTTTTCTTTCTTTCAACTTATTAGGAGAAATATATCTTTCAATTCATGATTGTGCTCTAGATGGAGCTTTTATGTATGGCTGCAATTATAACACCCATGCTGCGCATATTATATTATAAAACAGTTCTGATAGTCAGAGATGCCTGTTTATATACCAAGAGAAGAAATAAAAGCAATTTTAGACAGCTTGTTTCTATAAGTTTACTTTACAGCAAAGAAAGAAAAGTTTTCACAATCTCTTCAAAATTCTCATTTCTGAATTCCTGGTCTCATTTTCAGAGGGGAGAAAAGAAAGTGCTTCAAGAACTTCATATTTCTAAATCTGGTTATAATATGTAAACTGGATTTCAGTTAATTTATGACTCTCACCACTAATATGTATTTGGCTTTTTGGAAAAATCTTTTTTCAAAATCATGTAACTGTGCATAATTTTCATTTGTATGTGGGATTGTACAGGAGTACTTTTTTGCAGTGATAAAACTGCAATAATGCAAACTTTATTTGACTATAAATATAGTAAAGTGTTAGGATTCTTTTTGTTCTCATCAAAATACCACACAGATACACCTTGATGCATTAATTTGTACTACAGGGCATCAACAGGGTGATGATGATCTTGCAGTGTTCAGCAATGCTCATAGTACATGTGTCCAAAGGTATTGTTCGTTTCATTTTCATAATAACCAACAGCAAAAAAATCTCTCTGGACAGATAACAAATGTCAGAAAGGCATATAAACAAAACAAAAACACACATGATAATAAAACATTAGAATAATAAAACCAAGAACCACCGTAACAACAACATTATAATAACATGATTGCGGATTAACTGAAGAGAAGTGGCCTGATCAGCTAGCAGCAGTTGTGTGTGTGTGTGTGGGGGGGTGTTTCATTCTTGTGGGTGAGTGCTTCCTGACTCCTAGCAGAGCAGAGCAGAGCAGAGCAAGCTGCCCCAGCTGGTCTAGGGCCTCTGGGAGATAAGCAGCCAAGCTGCCAAGGAGCAAACAACCAGAGTGAACAACCAGGAGTTTTGTGGAAGAGGTCCTTAATAGTTTTCCCTCTTTGTTTCTCTTCTTTATTTCACCTTAATCCACTCCCACCCCCACTCGCACTTGCTGCACAAAAAATAGACCAAGGAGACTCCACTGTGGTGGCCTGTAACAACTGCAACAGCTGCACACTAGAAGTCCTGTTAGAGGAAAAGGTGAGAGCACTGGAGGAGTGAATGTACACCCACAGACAGTAACATAAAATGAATAATTTCTAGACAGAGTGGAGGAGCTGCAACAGGTATACAGTCCAGAGGGAAGAACAGCATCAGCAAGCTGAGGCAGGACAACAAAAATGATCCATGATGTGGAAACACTGCCCTATGAGGAGAGACTGAGAGAACTGGGCATGTTCAGCCTTGAGAAGAGAAGACTGAGAGGGGACATAATATCCCTGTATAAGTACCTCAAAGACTGTCACAAAGAGGAAGGTCATGATCTCAGTGTAGGACACAGAAGAATCAATTCAGGTTGCTACAACCCACATTCAGCCTAGATATCGGGAAAAGTTTCCTCACTGTCAGAGCAACATGACAGAGAGATGGTGGGTTCTCCCATACTAGAGACATTCAAGCCTGAATTGGACAGCCATCTGAGAGGGATCGTGTAACTTGGTCTCTTGCAACAGCAAGGGAGTGGGTCCATTGTCCTTCATGGCCCCTTCCTTTCTATTATTCTAGGATTCTAGTCTATGACTGTAATCAAGGCTGACACACAGGAGCAACAGCAATATATTATAAAATATTAAAACAATATAATAGCAATATTATATCTAAATATTATAACAATATCAAATCTAGAAACTGATTATTAAAAATACCAGGAAAATAAAAATATTCTCACCTGCCACTGAAAAGAATGATCTCATTTCATAAATGGGTGCCACAACCCAAAAGGCCCTTTTTCTCCTTACTTCCATTGGAAGGGGCTTTCGAAGAAGAACCCAAAAGATTATATTAAGCCATGGGAAGGTACATATGGGATGATACCTTTGTTCCCAAGCCATTTAGTTCTTTAAATGAATACCAGTACTTTGAATCAGGCCCAAACTTGATTCATAATAGAATCCTGAGTGCAAGACACCATAACAAATGCCCTGCATATTTTGAATCAATTGAAGATTCTAGACTGTTCTATGTAGAGGGCATTAAAGGTAAAGGTAAAGGTTTCCCCTTGACGTTACATCCAGTCATGCCTGACTCTAGGGGGCGGTGCTCATCTCCGTTTCCTGGCTGAGGGAGCCAGCGTTTGTCCGCAGACAGTCTCCGTGGTCATGTGGCCGGCATGACTAAACACCGAAGTGCACGGAACGCTGTTACCTGCCCACCGAAGTGGCACCTTTTTATCTACTTGCATTTGCATGCTTTTGAACTGCAAGGTTGGCAGGAGCTGGGACGGAGCATGGGAGCTCACCCCGTGTGCAGATTCGAACCGGCGACCTTTCGATCAACCAGCCCAGCAGCACAGCGGTTTAAACCACTGCGCCACCTGCAGTCCCGTAGAGTGCATTATAGGAGTCCAAATGAGACTTAAAAGCGAAGGAGAGGATCTGGTAACTGATGTAAGGGAACAGGCACAGACGTTAAATGATTATTGTGCTACTGTATTCTCCCCAGAGCAAATTGGGATGAGGTTGGGATTGTCAGGGCACAGACCAGAGTAACTCCCCTAGAATCTGAGGAGCTCCTCAAGGCCCTGGACATTAGAAAAGCACCTGGTCCTGATGGGCTTCACCTGAAGGTATTTTGGGAATTGGCAGGGGTACTTTCATGTCCATTTTTGAGGTTTTGTGGAGGATTGGAGAGCAGTGTCAGATGTCCCCCTTCCATATCTCTTTAACTGGTACATATTTGAAACCAAACAACCATTCCTGCCATACTTGTTTCCTACTTGAAATTAATGATGTTTGATAATTTGTGTAAGCAGTCCTGAGGCTTTCACAAAGGAGGGCATACAAATGCCATAAGTAAGTAAGTAAGTAAGTAAATAAATGTTTTGCACACTTAACTGTTAACAAGTTAAACAAGTAACAAGAAAGCTTTTGCCATTGTTAGTAGAGATATCAATTAATTAGAGAATTTAGTAAGCTTGAATTTCTTGAATCAGGAAGCAAAAGTGAACTGCAATTAAGTAAGAAGAGTAGCCATGCTGAGACCAGGGATCCATCTCGTCCAGTGTTCTGTTGACATAATGGCCAGCCGCTAGACCATTGAGTCTCACAATTGGCCATGAGTGCAATAGTCCATGCTATCCAATGACAGGCATATGTAAATAAACTGCGCCTGATGGACAGCACAGCGTTACCAGCAGTTATCAATAGCCTTATCCTTCACAAATTCGTGTAATTCCCTTTTAAGGACATCAAAATCAGTGGCTACCAATAAGTGTTATGGTAACTATGACTACAGAGGGTGCAAAAAAGTATACACATTTTAAGAAAGGAAGAAACTGTATTAAAAATTCTCACATGGTGACATTACATTTATTTGATTAAGCCATCTTTTCAGCAGCCATCATTCAATTCAACATTGAAAAGTAATACATAGATAACATCTCTTTAAATGCATATACATTTTTGCACCCCTGTATATTGTTTTAATTATTTAACCATATACAGTCCAACCCCTTGTAACATTTATTCACAGAGGATTTGCTCCAGCAGGAGACTGACATAAAGAGACACATCACCTTTAGCGTGTCCTGCCACGTTTTTACTGAAAACGCATCATGAGGTCTTCACTTTCCAGAATCAGAAACTTACTTAATTTGGTCATAACTTTAATTTTGGCAGCTATTACCTTATTTTTTTAGGATTTTTTTCCTCACAGAGGCACTGTTTTCTGGATTCTGTCCTTTCAATAATTCATATTCATTAGCTAATTGCTGAATAGAATCATGGGAGGACTTTTATCTAAGAGAAACTTTGCTTACCCTTGAAACTTCTTTCATTAACATAATTCAAGACATAATTTGTTACATACTTTTTCTTTTGTTTGTAAAATCTTGCAGGATTAAGCAGCTTGACATTCATACACTGAAGAATTACTGCGTTGTTTTGAAAATACATTCTGCTCTTTTTGTATTCTTCTGGATATTAAAGGTATACATTACAAGAAACCAATCTGTAGGCACATTTTCAATCCTTGATACAATCTTTATTGCAAAACTGGGGAATGATATTTTACATAAGAACATTTTTTGGCAGTGAGAAGATAATTGTGTGGCTTTGTTTACAGTGCTCTGCAAATAAAGAGGAAGTACTAATTTACAGTATGTGCCACACTCTGAAAAATAACCACTGTAATAGCTTCAGTAAAATTCCCGGAGTCCAGATTGAATTTTAAGACTATATTGCTCTAATTTTACTTGCAGTGCATTGTAATTTGGGTTCTTTTCATGTGAAAATGACCAAAATTGTCTTGACAACTTCCTGGGAGTGCACAAGTCAGATTAAAGGTCAAAGATACACTTTCTTTTTGCTGACTGAAACCATGTTTAGAATTTCAGAGGGAGATGGGGTGGGAAAGGAATTCAGGAATACAGCTTTGCCACAAGTCAGTACAACTTGTAAGCACCAAGCAAATGGCAACTATGAATGAGAGGGAGTTTCTTGTTTTTAAGACCTTCCCAGGATTACAAAAGCAGGGTGATTGTTGAACAGCAAGCCGGTAATGATGATTAAGTGAACCAACAATTATTTTCCAAACATTCCAGTTCCTGTTTACATTTGTGATAACTACTCAATTCACAAGGAGGAAAACGTACAAACCAAACAGAGAGCAACAGGAAGGTTTGCTCAAATTTCTCTGAATTTGTGCAGGTTTGCTCCATAGGTTTGCTCCATTGACATTTAGTTTATACAGGGAATTTGCATGTGTAAGTAAATATGCACAAATGGAATTGGGAATGAGATGAACACTTGCTCAATGATTTTAAGTGCTTTGAATGGTGCATGCTTACGTGTTTTGTGAGCAAATATGAATCACTGCCTTGCCATGGCAAAGGGGCATGTGTAGCGCAATGAAGCTATGAGCTAAGCTGTGCAGGGGCACCCAAGACAGTCGGGTCATACCAGAGAGCTCTGAGAAAAGGTGATTCACTGGAGAAGGAAATGGCAACCCACTCCGGTATCCTTGCCATGAAAACCCCATGGACAGAATCATAAAGATATGATTCTGGAAGATAAACCCCTCAGGTCAGAAGGTGCCCAATATGCTACTGAGGAAGAGTGGAGGGCTAGTACTAGTGGCACCAGAAAGAATGCAGTGACTGGGTCAAAGCTGAAAGGACACTTAGTTGCAGATGTATCATGATGAAAGGAAAGTCTGATGCTGTAAAGATCTATACTCCATAGGAACCTGGAATGTAAGATCTGTGTATCAAGGCAAGCTGGATGTGGTCAAACATCAGATGACAAGACTGAATATTGACATCTTGGGAATCAATGAACTAAAATGGACAGGAATGGGTGAATTTAATTCAGTTGACCACCATATTGTGGGCAAGAATTTCTCAGAAGAAATGGAGTAGCCTTCATAGTCAATAAAACAGTAGGAAAAACAGTACTGGGATACAATCTCCAAAATGACAGAATTATCTCAGTTTGAATTCCAGGCAAACCATTCAAACCAGTCAGTCCTAGAGGAGATCAACCTGCTCTTTAAAAGGCCAGATACTGAAGATGAAACACAAATACTTTGGCCACCAAATGAGAAGGAAGGACTCCCTGGAGAAGAGCCTAATGTGGGAACAATTGACAGCAAAAGAAGGGGGCATCAGAGGATGAGGTGGCTGGATGGAGTCACTGAAGCAGTCGGTGTGAGAGGTGGATTCTGGGGGATAGGAGTGCCTGGAGGAATGTTGTCCATGGGTTCACAATGGGTCAAGCACGACTTCGTGAATAACATAACATAAGAGAGTGGGCTGTTTTACTTGGAACTGTGATAGGTTGAGCCAGTCTGAATACTCTTCATCTCAAATAAGAGAGAAGATTTACAAGCAAGATTCCAGATAGATATCAGGGAACACTTCCTGAGTGTTAAAGCAGTACTACAATGGAACCAATGGCCTAGGGAGGTTTGTGGGTTCTCTCCCACTAGAGGCATTCAAAATGCAACTGGACAGACATCTGAGAGGAATGGTTTAACTGCACTGAGCAGCAGGTTGGACCCTATGGCCCTCTGGACCCTTCCAACCCTACTGTTCTATGATGCTATGATTCTAAGAGCAGAGCAAAATTTCCATCACTGCTAAACTCCCCATACCAACCTCACCACTCTCTTACTCCTTCTTTTCCATTATACTGAAGCTGCAATTCTGGTGGGACCAAGGATAGGGAGAAGAGCTGGGAAGAGCATTTTTTCTCCCTATCTTCCCTATATGCCAGGCCATGTGGGGATATGGAAACTATAGTTCTCCTTATGGCTGTGAACAGTTGCTCTCAGAATAGCTCTTTAAAAAAAAGTAACCCTATACTTGCCCCTCGGAGATGCTAAATCCCCTGGGATTCGTGCAGAGTGTCTTGGATAACATTTGCATACTTCTAGCATCAATAGATATTACAGAAATATTTCCCTGCTCTATCTAATTGCTCATTGGGTCTGATGTACTGGAAACACATTTTTTCCTGTTTGTGCAGTTGTGAACTCTGTTCAGCTTAGGTGTTTTAATGTTTTATTCTGAATCCATTATGAAATTCAGATTGTAGGGTCAGAAGTCCTGTCCCTGGTGCCCCCATGAATTTCCAAAGCTTCACCAGTTCCTAAGCCTTTCCACACAACTTGCTACATATAGTGTCCCACCAGCATAGAACCAAGGGGTTAAAAAAGGGTGAGTGATTGGCTGCATTAGAGATTGTTATTCATGAAAGGAAATGGAACTGTGCAACATGACAGGCAGAAAACAAGACTTCTCTGGACTGTGCCAAAGGACAGGTATCTACAACCTGCCTGCTACAGAGGCAGTGACTTTCATTGTGTGAGATGGTGTTTACTGCAGCACTTCTTCCCCCCCAAAATTTTATGTAAAACAATTACCAACTTCTTTTTCTTAGTGTGCACTTGCTGCTGTGTTGGTATTGTGTGTAGATGAGGAAGTTTTGCCTTATGGTGCTTACTTTTAAGTAGACACTCAGAAGTTTGTTGGGGTCTTGTTCTGGATGACGATGATGCTATTCATTTTCTTTCAACTCCATCATTACCAACTTATAGTAACCTTTGGAATTGAGAGAGGGTGAATATTATCACCTCTGCAAACTTTGCATAAAGCCTTCTATTGTATTGAAATGGAGCTTCCAAGAGCTTCTCTGTAATTAAATGTGAGAAAAAGTTACTCACTTTTGCTGTTGGGGGCTTTAAAGCAAGTTATAAAACATTCTTAATGCCAACCCAGGCTCAAATCTAGCACTTAAACAGAAATTGAAAGATGTCAGTGCACAAGAACTCAAGATTTTTCAAGCAATTTCCCCAGCTTTCATTTTTGCTCCTTTGTGTTGCAGCAAACAACAACTCACTTTGAGATCCTCAGAAGTGAGGGAGTGGGGTCTTGAGCAGCTGGAACCAGATGAAGATAGTTGTATGGAAAATTGTTCACACAAATCTGTGCCCAAAAGGATGATTAAAACAACATTTAAAATAGTCTATTGCCACACATCCCAGAAAATCCCCTTTGTTCCCTGCCAGTCCTGCCATCTTTTTAATGTTGTTTAACCAATCCAACCCCAAAAAGATTTGTTGGTTTGTTTTTTACATTAAAATTAAGAATTTTACTGCAATTTTACTGCAAACCCTTCTTCCTCTGTGCATCTATCCTCTTTCTCCTTATTTCAGAAAACCAACAGGGTGAAGGGCACGGCATTCAGACAATTAAAGCCTAGCAAACAATAAAGTCTATGTTGCAAGGAAACAGTGGATATTGAATGCCTTGGATTGGATGTCTTGACTGTCCCCTTCTGTTGAAGACATTTCCATGAGACTTTATTGTGGTTTTGCATCATGAATGGGACTTGTGCATCCAGTTATAACAGCACTTAATTGTAGTAAGCAGAAACTAAAGAACAGACCATTTCATCTTGTTGTCATTTCTGAAGTGAGGTACCACCGGGCTCAGTTGTGGGTCCAGTGCTCTTCAACTTTTTCATTAATTACTTGGATGAAGTGCAGGAAATGATGATTAGATGTGTAATTGACACCAAAATGTGTGGGATAGCTAATACCCACCAAGGACACAGAAACAACAATCAAGGTGATCTTGATAGGTTGGGATGGTGGGCAAAGAAAAACAGAATGGAATTCAATAGGGAGAAATGCCAAGTTATGCACCTAAGATAAATAAACCAAATGTTTCATTACTTGGCTCAACAATACTGCAAGTGAGAAGGAGCTTGGAACTGTTGAGTTAACAATATGAATATGAGAATGTGAAATGACTGCAAAAAAGGCAAATGATATTTTAGGCTTCATTAATAGAAGTATCACTTCCAGATCATGTGAAGTACTAGTTCCCCTGTACTCAGTGCTGGTTAGGACACATCTGAAGTACTGTGTCCAATTCTGGGCACCACAGTTTAGGAAAGATGCAGACAAGCTGGAAAGGGTTCCGAGGATGGCAACAAGGAAGATCCATGGACTGGAAACAAAGCCCTGTGATGAAAGTTTTGAAGACTGGGTATGTTTAACATTATGAAGAGAAGACGGAAGGGACATATGATAGCACTCTATGAAAGGCTATGACAAAGAGGAAGGATAGGATATCTTCTCAATCATCCCAGAGTGCAGGACACAGAATAACAGACTTAAGTTACAGAAAACCAGATTCTGACTAGATGTGAGGAAAAATTTCCTGACCAGAATGACAATTGAAGGCATGCAGGTGGCGCAGCGGTTTAAAAACTGCCATGCCACAGAGCTGGTTGATCAAAAGGTCGCCGGTTTGAATCTACACAACGGGGTGGGTTCCCTTTACTCTGTCCCAGTTCCTGCCAACCTTGCAGTTCGAAAGCATGCAAATGCAAGTAGATCGCATGCTTACTTGCATTTGCATGCTTTCGAACTGCAAGGTAGCACTTCAGTGGGAAGGTAAGAGTGTTCCATGCACTTTGGTGTTTAGTCATGCCGGCCACATGACCACAGAGACTGTCTCCAGACAAACGCTGGCTCCCTCGGCCAGGAAACGGAGATGAGCACCACCCCCTAGAGTCAGGCATGACCGGACTTTAATGTCAAGTCAAGGGAAAACCTTTTCCTTTAACTTTTTATGAACCAATGACCTAGGGAGGTTTTGGGCTCTCCCATACTATAGGCATTCAAGAAGCAACTGGACAGCTATCTGAGAGGGATGGTTGAACTAAGAGTCCTGAAAGGAGGAGGAAGTTGGACCTGATGGCCCGCTACTTGATTCTATAACCAGAAATATTTACTTATTTATTTATTTATTTATTTTACACATTTGTATGCTGCCCCCTTGCAAAAAGCCTCGGGGTGGCTAACAACAATAAATAAATACAATTGAAAACAATGCACTATTTAAAAACTGTCCCATCTCAAAGTCAAACTATAAAAATAGAAATATATAAATATAACAATAATAAAATTAATAACTAACAATTAAAATATTTCTTAATATGGTCGCAGGCACTCCTTTAGGTAGCCAGGACCCAAGCCATTAAGGGCTTTATAGGTAAGAACCAACACCTTGAATTGGGCCCGGATAATAATCCATGGTGCTGTAAGGAGAGTGTGTATTGGTGCGATGTGTGTATTCAGTCCCTTTCCTTTTTAAACTTTTTTTCTCTTTTGGTTTATTTGTTTGTTTGAATGATTCTTGCACATTGTCCTTACTTTAGTAAAAACCATGTGGAACCATAGTTGTTAGTTAACTGTTGTCAATCTATCAATTGGGCTTGTTTTTAGCATTGCATTACAATAATGTCTTCTGCATTTTTTGACAATGGATTATTGTTTTCATTAGCACTATATATCCCTTAAGTGGTAAGTCATACATAAAGAATAAACACAAATTACACATATTACATAAAATATTTGCAATAATGAATTGGGTAAATAATCCTCATTTGTCACCTTGATAAAAAGTTTATTTATATTTTAAGATTAAAGAGCAAAAAAAAATGTTTATTTGATTATTAAACATTCAGTAAGAATGCTCCTGAAAAGAGACAAGTGTAAAATAAAGAAAAAGAAAAATCAAGAAATAATAAAATAAAAACCTAGCAATGTAATCATACTCTAACGCATCCTTGACTCATTTAATGAATTTTCATTAAAGCAACAAAAGAAATAGTTATCAAAATAACCATTACATGATAATACCCCTGTATTTTTTAGCCATATAACATTGTTCATTTCTATTTGGTAGCAATCAATCTATTTTCAGTGTTCTATCTATGTGTACTGGAGTGGTTCTGCTGTGCTGCTATCGCCCTATCTAATTGCATGAAGCACGCAAATGCATAGATGATTTGGGCAATTTGCACTTCGGTGTTTAGTGTGACCATGGAGACTACAATATTGGATTCAGGCATGACTGGACTGTTGTGTAGGATTTCAGCCCTATCTGATTATGAAGGCCATAATGATTTAATTTGACTAGTGTTTAAATAATTGGATTTCACTGTTGCCATTTCTTTTTTTAAAAAAAGGTTATAAGATGGAAAAGCAACCACTATATAATTAATAGCCAAATAATTTGCACTATTTTATAACTTCTTTCAGCCTAAAAGGTGATCTACTGTTTCTCTCCCACTTTTTTTAACTGTCCTCTCAGAAAGTTGATAGGAAGAACTTATTTGTATGTCCCTTCTAGAAGACAGGTTGGCATCTGACTTCAGGGAGTCCCAGGCATAGTAGTTATGTGGGCACCTACCACACCCATATCCAAATGATGCCCAGCCCATTACATTGGGCTTAGTGAAGGGTGGCACTCTGAGCCAAACTTAACATGAGGGTGGGAATCATATTCAGGATAATTTGACTTCACAGTGTGAGACAGCTGCTGCAGATGGTAGTTGTTGCTGATTGACTGGGAAGTTGTGTAGATGTGTCTATGACACCTGGATGCAGTGGAATATGTTGTCTTGTCTGTGTTGAACTAAAATTCCGGTTGGCTTCTGTGTCACCTTGTCCTTCACTGAAGGAAAACATTGAAAAACATTCCACAACAAGGTGAATTACCATTGAGAAAGCCATCTTCCTTGCTCTGAAGGAAGTCCACCCTCTGAATTTTTCCTGGAGGAGGCATAGAGGGATCTAAAAGGGAGCCTGAAACGATGGTAGGTAGATGGTAGCATGAGGGTAGATTCATACTGCAATAGGTGCTTCATCAGCTGTTGCAGTCCTCTGAGCTTTGTAGGGTTTCATAGGGCAAAAGAATATTGCCCTATGAATATTGCAACCTGAGAATATTTATTGCAGGAGGGGAAAACTTGTGGCTTATAATTCCAGCCAGTATAGTCCTGTGAGGGGGGTCATGCAGGTTATTGTCTAAAATAGTTGCAAATCTACAAGTTGTCCACCTCTTAACTATTGCAGCAATTTTTCCTAAGTAATTTCACAGGGTTCTTGATAAAATCAGGAATATGCAAAAGTTGTGATGGTTCAGCTCCCTGCCCCCTAGATTGAAGGGAGCTGGTTTATACTTTGAATTTTTCCAACCATCTAGACATGGTTTTATCCAGTGCTTTTTTTGTAAAAAAAAAAAAAGGTGCCAGAACTCACATAATAGTCGCCACCGACAGTAAGCACTCAGCGTGCGACCACACACACCAATCCCAAGCTGAGCAGCATCCCAAGCCGAGCAGCGCCCTCACAATCAGCCCCGAAACACAAGCAGCCCGCAGGCCTTTCAAAATCACTCCATTGGAAAAATCCGTCAAAAAAAGGTGCCAGAACGCTGTTCTGGTGCATTCTATGACAAAAAAAGCCCTGGTTTTATCCATCTATGAATCTGTAGGATATGATTCATAGATAGATCTGAGATTTTATTCATACTGAGTTTGGTTTGCATAGAATTGCTTTACAGGAGCAAAACATTTTCCGTTATCATGGGTAGTAATGTGCATATTGAAAGGAAATGTTTATCTATTGCAAGGTCCTATGAATAGTGCAATAAGTACCACTGATGTGGATGAAGAATAAATCCAGGAGCAGAATTGATACTATTTCACACTTATCTGCTCTGTAAATACAGGAATGAGTATGACACATGCTCCAATTTTCAATATAATTCTGATCATGGGTTCTACATTTCTTTAGCTGTGGAGATTATGACTTGCTATTGCTGGGGTTGCATTATGGGGGAAACCAAAATGTTCTAAGGAATGTGTAATTTGGTTACCTTGAGCTTCTGGGACCTAATTAGAGCAGCATTCTTAGTGACTGGAGAAATCAGCGTAAGGGAGAGGATGTGCTTCAATAATGCAGAATTTTTGTAATGAATACTGCAGTTGCCCATTTCCACCCAGATACCTTTTTGAACAGAACCGAGGTATGCTTTGGGCTAAATTAGATGGCACCTAGAAGATATAGCAAAAATAAATATATAATAAATAGGACAGAAGCTCCCTGGGTTCAAAGTAAGGCAAATGTGACCCTGGCTTCAAAGTAAGTTTAAATAAAAATCCTGTACTCAAAGCTGCCATTAGAGATTATGAAACTTTGAAAAAAAGAAATAAAAGATGTCAAGTGTGTAACAAAACTTAATAATTTATTTTTAAAATCACTTTCTGGTACAACAAGGACAATCTGATGCACCTGTGCATAGCATATATACAGATTTGCCAATATATGGGTTTATAGGCTCATCCTTTGTTTTGTATTGGGAGAAAAGGCCATGTGGATGGATCATAGAAGAGAGCCATGGGAGAGTTAGAGGTGGGGGCAAGATGGGGAACAGGCAGCAGCCGTTGTAAAGAGCTCCCTCAGAAAACATTTCTTTGTCTTCAGTAATTTTAATCTATAAAGACTCCTCGTTTGCTGCCCCGTTGAAGGCCTTAATATGTAGAAAAAGTTGAGAAAATTTCTAGGACATTTCAAACCAGAATGGGAAAAGGCATGGGAAGAGAATGGGAAGAGACATTGCGTACATTCCATAATGCAAGCCAGCTCCAAGCCCACGACGCAGCTGAAAGTCGATTGTTACTTAGTGAGCAACCAGGAAACTTCTGTAAGTGCTCCTACTCCATCAAATCCCTCTGTTAGAAATTATGATTTAGAGTGAAATTTACGTACAAGCAGAGATTGAGAGTCAACAACTTATAAATCTCTCCTCTTCAATAGAATACAACTCTCTCTCCTCTGAACATGCAGCTGCAATTTGTTCTGCAGCCGTACAATTAACACAGGATGAGAGTGTAAATACCAACCTGACAAACTTAAGAATAAAAATGTAACAGGCTTTCTAACTAGATAATGTCTGCTGACAGCAAAAACTGTTCTCTCTGTTTTTGACCTCTGTTATCCATGGTAGTTATCCACAAACTGTTATCCACAGTTGAAACCAAAGTAGATTTGTTAAAAGAGGTCCTTTTGAAGTACATTGAAAATCAGCCAAGTGGCAACCCTGCAATAGTATAATCTTGTACTAAGTGTGCTATCCAAGCAGATAGAGGGGAAGTCATGGACAATTCCATCCTCACATCCAAGAAAAGAGAGAGCAACAGGCAGAGAAAGCTGATTATTCCTTTGGGAAAGGGAGAGGAACAAATCTCCAGTGGCCAGGCAGCTGAGGGAGAGAGTCTCCCAAACAGTAAATGCTGTTTGCAGCCAAAACAAGTCACTTTACAAATATCAAATAATAGAGTAAATAGCAGACAATGGAGTTAGAAAAAGAGCAATAATTCTATCTTTAAGCCAGCTACTACGCTGTGAAAAGCAGCTTATAGATTTAAAGCAGACTGAGTGGCACCCATCTACCAGAGGCTAGGAAGGAATCTCACTTACATCCAGGCAACCCATAATTCCTAGTATGCTATTTAAAATGAGACCTTTTTTGTATGTTTTCAATTTTCTTCAGAAGGCAACCACAGAGCCCCCCCCCCCACTCCTGACTGTGGGAAAGAAGCTGGCGGAGAACAGGCTGGGGAGGGGTTCTTGGGAGATCTTGACATCCCAGGAGATGTGGATGCAAGGGCCCATCAACGTACCCCAACCAGCTAGACCAATCAGGGGCTCGATGGGAAGAACAGAGGTGTGCCCGCTTCCATAGTGCACTCCCTCCAGAGACCAGCCCTGAAGCTTTGGGTGGTGAGGCCGTGTAAGGGACCAACTTTCCACCTGGAGTGCATGTATCAAGGCTTGTGAATATGTTGTTTCTCTATGGAATAAAGACTCTTCTGATAATAGCTGAAGTGCCTATCTCATTTGGGAAGGGATGCCTAGCACATGACACTAAGCTTCTGAAATGGTTTTCCATGCAAAACTACGCCTTTCCTCTTGTCTAGCAAATGTTGTGAGGGATGTCTCACATCATCATTTCTTCTGACGTGATGATTTCCTCTACATCCAGCAAGGTGTGAAGGAGCACCACTACATTCTGACAAACTCACCCATTCTGAGCAGACTTTGCTGGCTTTGCTCCACATACAAATCATGGGTGCAAGGGCAAAATGGAAAATTGAAAGGAGTAATGGTACAAGAGCACTTCCTCAATGTCCAGAAACCAAGGATACCTTGTTGTAAGTTTTGTGATGGTGATAGCATGTAAAGCATCCATAGGAAAGGAGTTCACATTCAACTGAAAAAAATGTATTAATTGTCCCTGGGTTTTAAAGTCTGAAATTCTGAAAGAATTTCATACTTCACTTCCTTGATGGAGCTGTCTCATGTTGTGCTTTTCAAAAGTAATAGTACTTATATTCAGGGAAGACACCAAGGGAGATGAAGTATGAGCAAATCTGAAAAGAAGGATATAACCTAAGTTAAATAGTTTTGACCTCATCAATCAGCAAAGCCAAATAGATATACTTTCCCAAATACTCAAGTATTAAGAATTTAGTGTTCAGTTGAACATCATGGTTCTGTCCCAAGTGGCAATTTTCTGACAGTTGTTCATCTATAAAATGTATGTGAGGTGGATAGATAAAGCTGTAAAGCACATCTGAAAAACCTTTTTGACATCAGAGATTCTCTTTCATCCAGTCAAGTTGAAGCTCGGTATGTCAATAGTAGTGTCACTTTAGTAATTTTTCTCATGGGGCATCTATTTTAGCAACTTGGGAGAAGGGGCAAGGGAAGGGGAGAAGCAGAATGCTAACCAAATCTATGACATTTCACTGATGAAAAACCTTGCTTTGGACAATTAGGGCTATTTGCTTTTGATTTGAGGTGCTAACTCTAAAACCCTTCATACTGAAATAGGTCTCAATAATAAATAGTATCCCAAAGCATCCATAATTAATCTGCCACAACTCTAGCAATAACATTTTCCCCCAATTTGAGCATTTTTATCATTGTCAGTACTTGTCAAGTCCCACTAGGATCAAAATGGATTCATTTAGGAGAGTTCAAGAGTTGGCAGAGAACTATAGGGGTAAAGAAGAGCGATCTATAACATATAAAGGCTGGAGGCAAAAGCACACTAGAAAAGGCAACTGGAGCTGAAGTCCTTGACACATTGGTTATTTCACTACCTCCTTGAGGTTAGCAGGCACCACTCCCTGTTTCAGAAAATCATACAAACAGAAGAAAGGGCATGCTGGATCAGGCTAGAGGTCCACATGGCAGCAAACCAGCTGAGCAATGAGATGTCCACTGCTACAATTACAATCGATCACAACAACCCAACCTTGTTCAGTCACTGCTAGTTCAGATCCACCAGTGTAGACTTGAAGTTGGGATCTTTTGCCCCAATTAGCATTATTTACACTTGCAGTTACTGAACAGTATTTGGCATTTCAATGCTCATTTTCCTAGCTTGGAGAGATCCCTCTGGAATTTTTCATCAGTTCCTCACCTATTGGTTTTTATCACTGTAAAAAGTTTAATGTCATCAGCAAACTTTGTCACTTGCTTATTCCAAATCATTTTGAATAGGTTGAAAAACACTGGTCCTACAAATGACCTGGTTATATCCCTTCAGCTAGCTTTAAGCACCACAGCCCAGAATCCAGTAAGCTTGTAGTGTGATGCATTACTGGAAGCACTTTTCCTAGGTCCTTAAGCAGTGTCAAACAACTAGACCAGGGGTCAACAACCCGTGGCTCTGGAGCCGTACATGGCTCTTGAATCCCTCTACTGCGGCTCCGTTGCTCAAAATATGCGTCACAGCCGCCAATCTGTGACCGAGGTTCCAAGTGACAAAATACCAATAGGAGATGATGAGGCATTCACTCAGGAACGCTGTGCTAGTGGGTTAAGTGAATTGCGACATTGCAGGGAAAGAGTGGCACAAGCTTCCTGCAGGCTCTCATGTTACATGAAACGCTGCTGAAAAGATTCTCTTGTCCAAATGTAATCTTCTTCCTCTGAATGTTAAAAGCTGCTCTTGGGACCTGTCACAATTCACATCACTTGTCTATCTGCTAATCAATCACTAAACACACCTATATCTGTGACCCACACCGATTTACTGAGCTCCTCCCTCCCCCCAAACCCAACCATGGTTAAATCGAAGAAAAGAAAAGTTTCTGAAGAAAACCGAACATTTACTGGTACTTGGGTAGATTCATTTGCTTTTACTGCTGATGAACTTATGGGGTTTGCTGCTTAATGCATGCAGCCCTTTAGCACTGACTTTGACTCTGCAGGAAGCTGTTCTCCTATTCAAAATATATGAAAGGAGTCCTACTAGTTTATAATGTAAAAAATTAAAATAACAGTTTTTAGTGACTGAAGAGCTGCAGCTAAATCATAATGAAGATATAGATCTATTGCCTTGTTTTAAGAAGATTCTTATAAACATTCCAGCAACATTATTACATGGAGAGAGAGATGGTTGTTCAATATTTCACCAGACTATTATTTATATTTGTTGTGTCACAGAAACAACTTACTTTATGAAAGTATCAATTAGTCCTTTTTTATTCAGGTTGAAGCTGACTGCACCCTCCAGTAAACGTGCTAAAAGGATTTATCTGTAAGCCACTAGCTGTTTTATGACTCTGGGATGGAGTTCGTTGGACCCTGGAGATTTGAAAGTGTTTATTCCACCTAGATATTGCTTGACCATTTGTCTGTCAATCTTGGGCAGCATGTATTTCCACCTTGTTTGCAGATTTCCAGTACTTCCTCTTGCTTGCAGATTTCCTTGTGGCAAAGTAGGAATTGAGCGTTTCTGTTATCACTTTAACTAAGTGGACACCTTTTTCTTTCATATGTCTTTTTTTTCTGAAGAAGGTTTTCTTGTTCTTAGAATTCCTTGAGTTCATTTCTTGCTTTAGCCTTCCTCATGCTATCCCTGCAATTCCTTGCTATTTTTATACTCTTCCTTTGTGGCCTGGGCTTGCTTCCACTTCCTGTACATGTTCATTTTTTCTTTCAGGTTGTCACTTTGCTCTTTGTGGAGCCACATGGGCTTCTTCTGTTGCCTTTTACATTTTTTCTCATAGGAATTGTTTGTACTTGTGCTTGAAGAATCTTCGTTTGCAAGATTCTCCATTCTCTTGGTGTCCTTTTTTAATAGAATGAGTTATCATGTGCTTTGGTTTGGTTTAGTTAGTTAATCAAGGATAGCTGATCCTTTCCTTCCTTCTTCTACCTTCTTCTGGAGAAAGTTGTCAACAACACATGTCAGGAATCACTTGGAGGAGCCAAATGTTCTCCCAACGTATTTGCAGGGAAATTGAAGTTCCCCAGGATGACTGCATTATTCTTATTGGAAATGTCGGCAAGTTGCTTTTCGAAGGTTGCATCCTTGTTCTCTTTTTGACTGTTTAGTCAGTGACAGATGTCAATAACTATGTTTTTCTTATTTTTTCCCTTTAAATTAAACTCGATGTTTTCAATAGGGCTGCTAGGTTCCCTTTCTTTTTTATATTCTTGTGCACATTTATGTGTCTCTCACATATAGTGCAACTCCATTTCCCTTTTTGTTCTTTTTGGTTTTCTTGAACAAGTTGTATCCATCAATTGTAGAGTTCCAGTCATGTGAGTCATCCCACCAAGTTTAAGATCATAAGTGCCCTTGTGTACTATGAGCTCAAGTTTGTGTTCAATTCCAACCACTCTCAAGACCACTGAGGGAGAGTTTCCTCCTCCTCATCATCATCAAGTTTGTGTTAAATACCAACCATTCTGAAGATCACTGCTGGAGAGGTTCATCATCATCATCATCATCATCATCATCATCATCATCATTTTTAAATAAACTTTCAAAATCTAAAATACCTAAATGTATTCATAAATTTTTCCGAGAAAAGATCCTTCTCAACTAAATTACAAATTCAATATAAAACCATATGTTAAGAATGAATAAATGCAACATAATATAAATACCTTACTTTAGACACTTACAGTATGTCTCTTAAACTAATATCCAATGCTGTAGTATTGAATAGAGTCCTATATCTTCAAGTTACACTGTGTTATGAGGTCACATAGTAGTTTGGTGGGAAAGCAGAAGCTTTGCGTTCAAAATGTCTCCTAGCATCTCCAGTACTGATGGAAAAACTATTGTCTGAAAACTTGGAGAAGTGCTGCCAGTCAATGTCAACAGTTTTAAGCTATATAAATTAGTGGCCCAACTTGGCATAAGACACAGCTTCCTGTTCCTCTGCTATGAAGGTACTCCACTTCTCACAGAATGTTCATTGTGTTTGTCTACTTCCTCTGTCTCTTAAGCATTTTGTAAATGTTCATAGCATATAATAGCATGCTTATATTTTGTTAATATTCTGGACCACTTCATGTTCTAGCACTTCCTGTCAAAACTTTTTTTTACAGTTTACACAATCATATTTTTTGAGGAACTTCTAGGAGCTTTATTTCATTCTATATCATCATGGGAAAATAATTTAGGATCACATTCTTTCAAGCACTGCTACACTTTAATTAACTTCTTTAACAATGGAGTCATTTGCATTAAAGTTGTCAACTACAAATTTTGCTGTTCTTTGCTTATCCTTCTACTCTGTAATTCATTTACTACTTCTGTTTTAATTTTGCTTATGCATCCTCCAGAAGTATACTTAATTTTTTAAGTGCCTTGCAATAATCTGTATAACATTCTGATACTTCTATAAATAACTGACATATTGTAAGTTTTCTGATGTATATTTTGGTAAACATTTATATAGTACATCATGAAAGCTTTTGCAAGATTACCCAGAGGCAAATATAAATTGGTCCTTTCCCATTCTACCATAGCATGAAAGGACAGCATATCATGCTTAAGGAAAAATAGATGGACTGTATAAAAGATACCAGTGGCAAAAAATACTACAAAAATTTCTGTATCTACATATGCAACAATAGGGGAGTCCCCACAGAGCCATGCAGGGAAAATGAGCCCAATGCATGTAAGGAGTAATTGGTTCTTTGAGTTAAAAGTTAATACCAGTTTCTATAGAAAGGTAGCTGTTGCAGAGGTAAATGTACCAGATACAAACAGGCTGCAGGAAAGTTACCTAAACAGTTTTGGCTTATTCAGAGCTACATGGGAGGGGCAGCTTCCAGGCTGTTGTTTATGGACTGTTACCTGAGTATTGCTTCTGCTTTATTTATTTATTTGACTATTGAAAGTCAGATTAACCTAGCATTCCAGTATTTTAGAGGGAATGTGGAGGCAGAAGACTTTCAGGATGAAAGCTAAAGCAGAGAGGAGTTGCTGCATGCAGACATGGGAAGGAGGATTTTAACTTTCCTTCAGGTGGTAGGGAGGCAGGAGAGAGTGGGACGCATGACTGACTGGCTGAGTTTTTATGTTATCCTGGTGAGTCCTGGAGAGCAAAATTGGGTGCCAGCTCTCAGTTAGTAGTTAGTACAGTTTAGAGAATGTTACATTGTTTCTTCTCTTGAACAGAGGGTGTTTGTTCCATCTTTCTTAACAGGGTACAGATGCTTCACCTGGACCAAGTGAGCATCTGCTATATCTCTACACTTTGTCTGTCTGATAGAAGAAAGGGTCTTATCCACAAAGGTCACTGGAAGTCTTGTCATTATTGACCTCTTATTTTCCCCAATTATCACTTGATAATTCTGTGAAGAGGGACTATTACAACAGGATAGATTAAGAAAACTAGTGTGTCAGTGGGTGGCCAGACTTCAGAATCTTTATAAAGAAAACTTTAGTTTAACATCTCCGGGATGGAGTGTAGGATAGGTGGTAATTGGAAGGCTCTATTGTCACAAAGCACAGATGATTGATGGTTCTCTCTCCAAAAGCATACATGTATTGAGAAGCAAAGTTAATGTGACTGTATTGTCTAGCCTCTCCTTCTTTGTATGCATGGAACAGATTTGAGTTATGAGTTGCCATACCCAAGCTCTGAAAGCAATAATACTCATCATTTGCAATGAGTAGATAAAGCATCAGCTCCCAAACTCTCAAAATTCTTTTGCCCATTATCATGCATACTTCAGCTCCTCCTCTCTTTTACTCTTCCCTTCTTTTAGAAGTACATGTTAGCCCCTCCCCCCCACCTCCCAAAACATGATTGCATCTTTATTTGGTAGAATATCCTGAGAGATTAAGGATATTGGAGTACAGATCCTAATGAGTTCCGATTTTTGTGTAACCAAGCAACAGATTCTGCAGCAGACTATTTTACCATGTATTTTGGTATGAATCCAGTTTTCCTTTTCCATATTTTCCACAAATTTAGTTTCATAAAATTGTGACCAAAGTGAAGGATGGATTTGTACATTTGTGCAAGTGTGAATATGCATGACTACATGGAAACACATTGTGCAAAATCTGATTCCATCAACAGACAGAAAGTACCTGTTCATTTGTGAAACTCAAATATAATGGATTTAACAAAGTTTCTAGTGATTATTGATAGCTTTAAATATGATGATTCATAGAAGGTACAGCTATCTAAGCTAGTGAATATACCATGGTAGTGAATCTTGTAGTTATACTATGCACTGTTTAAAGAAGTGCTTCCTTTTGTTAGTCCTGAATATCCCACCATTCCATTTCTAGGGCAACCCTGAATGTTAATATAAAGAAAGAGAGAGGAAAAAATGACCCAGTGTCAGCAAATCCTCCCCCATCCCCAATCACACACACAATTTGACTTTCCTCGTAAGGAAGTCATTCTCGACCCTTGAGCCTTGTCTTGCTCTTTTCTAGCCAATATCCATTTGAAATGCATCATCCAGAGCTATACACAGTTGTGCCCATACAGGACATTGGTTTGATAAAGACATTATGATGTTGGCAGTTTTAGTTTCAATATCATTCCAAATGATCACTGATCCCCACAAACTGTATCTCCCCCAAGCACACACACACAGTTGACACAATGAGCTGGTACATTGGGAGTTATGCTGGTCTCAATTAAACCAGTAACTCATTATATAATAAAGCCACATATAATTGGCACTTACGTATACCTCTTTGCAATCAAAAACATACACACCCAGGATCACGACAGTGGCCAGATAATTGGAAAAAGGAGTCAGTCAAAAAGCTATATCAAAGTGCAGTCATAAGGAAAACGTAATGATTGTGAACCTAACAATGGTACAACTGTTAATATAATATTGAATATAAGCAGGGAATGCCAAGGCAGAATATATAACAATGGAAACAATGGGATCAATTAAAGCCAGGGAGACAAATGAATAGAATGGCCCAGATACACCCAAGAGGATTTTTAAAAGGCAGTTCCTTGAATCCACTGGTGTGCACCAGACTGAATAGATTAATAATGCAGCTTGCAACTATAATTTTAGTTCAAGATTTGTCAATCCGCAACTGCTGTGGAAGTTGGTTGTTTTTATATTTTAGGAGCAGTAGTATTATAATATTTCATGACAGTTTACAAAGCAACAGTTTCCCAAAACTGAGAGCCTTTAATTTAAAATGTGGCATGTTGGAAGCTACAGAGGGAAGAGAGAAACATGGAGGCACATGTAACAATGAAAGAATATCAGTTCTGACACATGCATGGGCTTTATTTCAATCACTGTGAGGATTTCTTATCAGAATACTGTGTTCTTGGAGGAACTTCCTCAGAAGCCCCCAACTTTCTGCACATATACTGAGGAAAACATATTTAGAGAGGTGAGAGGAAAGGGACATAACCCCAATGAATGCCAATAGGGGCATCTGTATGCTTGTGGCTGTTCCCAGAAGTCAAATGGTCACCAGTGTGTGCTGGTACCCAAAGAAAAGGTAGGATTCCAATGTGGAGGAAAGTTTCTGGAGAGGAGGATTCTACATGTCGACTGGCATAGAGAAAGTGCTGATTAGCAAGCCTGAGGTAGAACTTCTGTTCCAGTAAGCTGTGGGAGACCCTAGCAGATCTCCCTGGATCTGATTGTGGGAAAAATGCATTAGTCACTGGCTGCCATCCCAATGATTCCCCACTAATGGTTACCTTCTGCTTTCGGTCACTCAACCATGCCCTAATCCATCAGGCAGTGTATTGGTCTATCTCAAAATTCTTCAATTTATCATCCAGGATATCATGGGGCACTTTGTCAAAGACCTTGCTGAAATCCAGGTAAATCACATTCACTGCATCTCCTCTGTCTAGCCACCTTGAAACTTTGTCATAGAATTCCACAAGGTTTGTCTGGCAGGACCTGTTATTGCGGAAGTTGTGTTGTGTGGCCACCAGCCTACCTTCCCTATCTAGCTTCACTAAATCCCTCACTATCATGAGCCTTTCCATTGTTTTTCCTACAATGGACGTAAGGCTAACCGGTCTGTAATTCTCCATGTCCACTCTACCACACTTTTGGAAAATTCGGACCACTGACGCCACCCTCCAGTCCTAGGGAACTTTACCCATTCTTCAAGAGGCCTCAAAAATGGAGGCCAGCGGGCATGAGAGAACCCCTGCCAACTCTCAAAGTACTCTTGGGTGTAACCCCTCATGGCCTGGCACATATGTAACATCTGGTGCCCTGAGGAACCCCTTGACATCTAGGAGGTGACTCTGTGCCCCTAAGTCCCTAGCCTCATCTAATCTCCCATGTGGATGTCCCTCGTCCTGCTTTGGGGAGAACACAGAGGCAAAATAGTCATTTAGCATCTGTGCCTGTTCCCTCATATCAGTCACTGGATCTCCTTCCTCCTTATTTAGTGGTCCCACCACTTGTCTCCCCTTCCTTTTCCTATTTGCATGCTGATAGAAGCCCTTTTTGTTGCTCTTGATATTGTTTCCAAGTCTCATCTTGTAATCAGCCTTAGCCTTGCAAAGAATCCTTCTGCAACAGGTCTCCTCCTCCTGGTATACTCTTTTGTCTATTTGTGCCAGTACCCATTTCCTGCAGAGGTTCCTCTTGTGTCTCATCCCTCTAACCACCTCTTTTTGCATCCATGGCAGCAGTGTCCTTGGCCTCCACGCCTTACTAACTAGAGGTATCGTCAAGGCTTGCACCTCCTCTTTGTGAACAGCCCTCCCTCAATAGTGTCTAGGAAGCAACGTGACCTGGCTGTCACCACTGAGTCTCCCAACTAATATTCAGGAGATTGAAATCTCCCATAATTACTGTGTCCCTCCCACCCGAGGTATCCTTAGCATATGATCTGTCAGGGCATCATCCAGGGTCTCAAGTTGACCTGGAGGCTGATAACATACCCCCACTGTCAGGTCGCTTTCCCTGTCAAAACCCCTTAGTTTCACCCAGACTGCACTACATTCTATCGCACTGCATCCTAGTGGATACATTGCATCCAGTTTTGGGTGCTGTCTCAGGCAGGAAGATCTGGATGATCCTGTTGGAAGATCCACATTTGTGTGAACAAGAATCTCCATGTTACCCTTCAGATGATACTGCAAGTCATAACAGAAATAATGCTACTTCCTTTCTTGCCTCTCCCTTTCACATTGCAAAACCAATCTGGTGCTACTTTGCTGTCTCTGCATAGCCAAATTACTACAAAAGCAATGAAAATATATGCAATTGTTGTGAACCTTCCGAAGCCTCTGCATTAGTTAACATGAAAATGGAAAACTTATAGTTACTCCAAGTTTCTTCCTCCTTTTCTATAATGCTTCTTTTGTGTTTCACCATAATTTGTTCAGTTCCAATATTCAATGTGAGCTTAAAAGACTTTCACAGTCAATTAATTGCCCTCAATCTGCATGTTATTGGCTTATTCACAACAGATCAAAAGCAATGTGGGATGCTGAAGTTAAGTTGTGCCATGTTGACTTTACTCTTCTCTTGACTACAATTTCTCCCAATCAGTTTGAAAAGTCAATTAGACTGATACAAAGCAATAATTGCTTTAATTGGATGGATTTCAATTGCTCTTCATGGCCACTAAAATCTCATTTAAACCTGACTACAGGTTTGTTTTAAAAGTTTTCCAGAAAACTGCAGGCGAGACTGGAGAATAACTAGGGTATTAATTTGTGTACTAAAGTGTCACTTGGCTTTTAATTATATTGAACCCAACATTTTCCACTCCCTAACTCTCTAAATTAGAAACTGAATACAAACTACCTCTCTAAATTACCCCCACTGAACAGAGATAATTACCATATGTAAACATACCTGCAAATGTACTTTTTCTTCCTTGATTATTGAAGATCAGAATTATGTTTTAACTGTAGCTTCTGCTGTATAAGCAGAACATTAAGGTAATTTTAAAAAAAATCCTAATGAGAGATATTTTATGATGTAGAAACTGCAAGGAGCAATTTGGGTTGTTTTGTTTTTCTTTTTCTTGTTAAAAACAGAACACTATGCTTTTGTGCAGGCGTCACATTCCATTCTAAGCACAGCACTTATATAGAAGCATGGGAATGTTTTCCAAACCGAAGCATTTTCCCATAAACTTCTTATGACTAAGGCAATGATAAAAAGCAGAATTTGCATGCAAACACCTGAGTACCATATTAAAGTGCCTATAGGACCTTTGGCTACCTCAGCAGCAAACTTCTGCAAGAAACCATCTGGATCCAATAAGCCTTCAGCGGTAAATAATCTTAATATTTCTCCAGCTCATTGGCTTATAATACTACTTGATTATCAGTATCCAATATAATTCAAGAAATGCTGTGTGTGTGTGTGAAAAAGGAGAAAACAAGTTGAACTAATTTGTAAGGCAAAGAAAACTTCCAAGAAATATGTTGTTCAAAACTGTATATACATGAAGTTTCATAATCATCACACATTCTATTCAGGTTTCTGCATTAGAAACTTTTTTTAAAAAATAAATGACTTAAAGAGCAAGAAGTAGTAAAAGAAGCACAAAGGACATAAATGTGCAGATATTATCTGGACAAATCTCATTGGCAGAAAAATGGTGAGATTTTGTATCATGTCAAGAGCTGGACATGACCATTGATATTTTTGAAACTTGCCAAATTCATGTCAAGAACATTATTTCCCACATTGGAAAGAAAATGGCTTGCTAGCATTAGCTTGGACACAGCTGTTTAGATCAACATAATCAAGTCAAAAACTGTAGTTGATTAAAAAATATTTGCCAGATTTCCTTGCAAATTTGCTTTCTCTCATTTAATGCCTTGGTGACATGTTTGCTCTTATTTTTTTCTAGCCCACATTGCAAAGGAAATGGCATCTTTTATGGATCCAAACACTGGAGAAAGTAATTTAACATTGGCTTTCTAAAATGCTATACATACTCTCCACAGTCTCATTTAATCAGACACTTTCCCTCAATCAAAAGACAAATTTGAGAGAAACAGGGCAATTATTTCTTTTTCATTTTTCTTAGACCTATGTTAACATGTTCAACCCAAAAAGCCATGGTGAGAGAGAGAGATTTAAAGCTAAGTTTTTACTCTCAAATTGATCACAGCAAAGAGGCAATCAAGCAGGAGCACAAGGCAGAGCTCCCTGTTTTACCCTTGGATGACCAGGCAGCAAAGACAGTAGCTTGTTGGGGTGAAACTCCCACCAGGATTCCTGATTGGCACATTTAAATCCATCAGGCCTCCATGCACACCTGGGGGGTTGGGCCACCTTGGGACTGTGATGAAGGTGGGAGATTGCTCAATCTCCAGCCATTGGTGATTCTCTGTTGTTGTGTAACTGTGTTGGAGGTTCTCTGTTGTGTAGGTGCTTGTGATGTGACCAGCCAGCCCATGCCTAAGGCAGCCAGCTATGTCCTACACCTATGATAGATCATGTCCTTCAGCCTACCTAGTATTCCCAGTATTACAGTCCAGTCCATCCTAGTCTTAGTAAGAGGGCAGGGGCACCACTAGGAAAAGTTAATTTCAGTGTTTGCTGGCACTTTGTAGGCACGAATAAAATGCCTTCCCTCATTTAACTGTTTGATAGCATTTTATCCATAGTAGATCTTTCAAAATTGGGGTCCATCTTCAGAAACCCTGCCACTGCTTTATCAGCTAAGTTTATGTAATATTCTAAATCCTCGTTGTCATTTCAACAGTCTTGACAACGTCTTCATGAGGAGTAGATTCCATCTCAAGAAACAATTTCTTTGCTCATCCATAAAAAGCAACCCCTTGTCATATTTCAGCCAATTGCAGCTGACTTATATGGATGTGGTTCATGGGACACTAAAACAATTACAATAGTAGCATAAAAGATCACAGATCACCAAAACAAATATAATAATGGTGAAAAAGTTGGAAATGTTGCAAGAATTACCAAAATGTGACAAAGAGACATGAAGTGGACAAATGCTTTCAGAAAAACGGTGCTGGCAGACATGCTTGATGTAGGGATGCTACAGATATTCACTCTGTATAAAGCCCAAAATATCTGCCAAGTGCAATAAAGGAAAGTACAATAAAACAAGGTATGATTTAGGGACTGAAAGCAAAGCCCTATGAGGAAAGATTGAGAAAATTAGGCATATTTAGCCTCAAGAAAAAAAGACTGAAAGTTGATATGATTACACTCTACAAGCACCTGAAAGACAGTTTCAAAGAGGAAGGACAAGATCTCTTCTCCTCCATTCCAGGATATGGAATAATGGACTTAAAAGAAACCAGATTTAGACTAGACTTCAGAAAGAATGTTCTCATTGTCAGAGAAGTACCACAATGGAACCCATTACCAGGGGAAATTGTGGGCTCTCCCTCACTAGAGACATCCAAAAATCATCAGGACAGTCATCTGAGTGGAATGGTGTGGCTTAGGGTCCTGCTATAGCAGGAGGCTGGACCTGATAACCTTCTGGCCCATTTGAACTCTACTGTTCTTCGATTCTATGATTTGTTTAGCAATAGTCTTTTCACCTTGGAGTACTATGTCCAATTTTGGGTTCCATATTTTAAGAGGGACATAGCTAGGTTAAAATCAGTTCAGTGCAGGGTTACAAGCATGCTAGCTGTATTGGGGGTGGGGGGATGATGTATGAGATGAGATTGAGGAAGCTGGGTCTTTTCAGCCTGGAGAAGAGGAGACTCAGAGGGGACATATAGGTAAGTGAAGGGCTGTCACATGGTAGAGGGCCATGACCTGTTCTCCCCTATGGTGGAAGAAATGACACAGTGCAACGTGGCAAAGCTTAAGGAAATGGGTTGCAGGTTGAATTTCAGGACGTACTACCTGATGATTAGGACTCCAAGGATATGTAATGGGTTTCCACAGGCAGGGAGCATCAGTGAGGGAATTTAAGGAAATATTGGACAACCACTTGTTGGGTATTACAAGAGCAGGAGTCTTACATGAGTGACTGGAGCAGGGGGTTAGACTAGATAGCCTGGGAGACCCCTTCTGACTAGCTATGTTTCTATGTTTTTTTCATATGGCAAGAATTTGGCATTTATCCCTATTGGATTTCATTTGGGTTTTTTTCATCCTAGCATTCCAAGCTATCAAGATCAACTTGAAACTTATTCTTTTCTTCCAGGATATTTACTATACCACCCAGTTTTGTGTTCTCTGCAAATCTGATCATCTTCCCCCAAAATTCCCCCAGATCGTTATAACTAATGTTGAAGACCACTGGGTCCAGGACAGAACCCTACAGTTGCCCCACTTGTCATCACTCCACAGTTTGACAATGTGCCATTCATGTGTACTCTTTGAGTCCAATTTTGCAGCCAGTTGTGGATCCACCTAGTGGTTGCACTCACTAGCCCACTTTTTCCTAGTTTGCTAATCAAGAGATTATGGGGCATGATGTCAAAAGCTTTGCTTGTTCTCATGGCATTTTCACAGTCCATCAGGGAGGTTACCCAATCAAAACTGAAATCAGAGAGGCAGGATAGGTCCTTGAGAAACCCATGTCAACTTCTAGTAATCACTGCATTGTTTTCAAGATGTTTGCAGACTGACTGCTTTATAATCTGTACCAGAAGTTTCCCAGGGATTGATGTCAGACTGAGTGTCCTATATTTCCCAGGCTCTTCATCTTCTTTTTATCCTTTCTTGAAGATAGGGAGACACTTTGCCCTTCTCTAGTCATCCAGCACTTCACCCATTCTTCATGATTTCTCAAATCTAATAAACAGCGGTTTGGGGAGTTCTATCAGCTATATTATGACTCTAGGATAGAACTCATCAGCCCCTGGAGATTTGAACCCATTCAACCCAATGAAATGACCCTTTTTATTTTTATTTCCTTAACATAAATACATAAAAATAAAAGTATAAGTAAAATAAATTAAAATAGAATAAACAAAGTTGCCAAGGGATTTTACACAAATACAACCAATATATTCAAGTCTGCAAATTTATCTTTCTGTCATTCAACACTCTATGGGATTTTTAAAAAGAAAACAGTCATTAATCTGTACATCAACAAAGTTTCCAATAGTTTAAAATCCTCTACTACTTTTTAAAGAACTCCGTTCATGTCTCATTAATTTCCATTTATCATTAAATTCTTCTATCGGCCTTCTATTTACATAGTTAGTTAATTTTGCCCTCACTGCATATTCTGCTAGCTTATTCTTCATTCTTCAGTTGTTGGGGGCTCTGATAGTTTCCATTTAGAAGCAATTGTAATTCTTGCTGCAGTTGTCATATATTTAAATAACTCTGACATAATCTTTGAAAAGGTTTCTGGCATTATATTCAAAAGCATATTCTTGGGATTTCTAGGGAACTTAACTTTTTCTTTTTTTCCCCTTTTTTGTATTTCTGCATGTATCAGTTTCTTTTTTTCATTATTTATCAAGACCACCACATATGATAGAAAGTCCCATCCACCCTATTATGTTTCCAGCATTTTCCATTGTAATTAGTATCTGTTTTTTCAATATCTTTTGGAGTAATGTACCACCAGTAAAACATCTTGTACCAATTTTCTCTTAATACTTGACTAGCAGTAAATTTAATAACTTTCTTCCATAGAGCTTCCCACTGGCAATTTGGAAGTCTCTCTGCCATTATTGCAGTAAAAAGTTTGTAGTCTGCATTTAATAATGAAATAAGTTTGGTAAGAATGTGGTAACATGGGATCATTGCCTTCTTTATGAATCAGTGTTATATGAGCTTCCTGCCATGTTGGTGGCAGTACTCGCTCTTCTTTAATTTCATTCATTACCTGTTGAAGTGGCAATCTTAATTTTTCCTCTAAGCACTTGTAAAATGTAGCAGTAAATCCATCAAGACCATCTTTTTTTTTTTTTTTTAGTTTTCTAATCACTTGTGATAGCTTGTGACCACAGTGTTCCCATATAGTATTCTTACACAGCATGTTATACCACTGAATTTCTTCACACTTGTTATAGATCTTCTTTCCATTTCCTTCTTAAGACAATAAGCTAGATATCTTCCAGGTTTATTTGCATGTTCAAAGTATTTTGATTTTTAAAAATTCCAATTTCTTTTGTATGTCCTCTGTCTTAATCATGTCTAATTGACTTCTTAGTTGTTTTCTAATGCACTTGATTGCATGACATGGCCAAAATATGTGAGTTTCACCTTGGTATCTTGCTGACCAGGTTTAATATGTTCTAGCACCTGCTTGTTCATCATCCCCAGAGCCCATGAAATGCGCAGGAGCCTCCACCAGCAGCACAGTTTGAATGAGTCAATTTTCTTCTTGTCTAACTTTTTCATTGTCCAACTTTCCCAATTGTAGGTTGTGATAGGAAACACGATCATTCGGACCAATCTGCACTTGGTTGCTAAGCTGATGTTACTGTTTTTCCACACTCAGTTCATGCTTGTCATTGCCATATGACCCAGGAAATTCACCACTTTATTTCTAGACTGTAGTCACTGCTGTGAGTAATCAGTGATCCCAAGAAAGTGAATCCCTCTACACATTCAATGTCCACATCATCAATTGCTAATTTGATGACTTCATTCTGTGCAGTTGTCAAAATCTTCCTCTTTTTGATGTTCAGAAGGAGGTTGAACTTCTCACTCTCTTCTTTGATTCTTTGTATCTGTTGCTTTAGACCTCCCTGAGTTTCTGAGAGGAAGGTTGCATCATCCAAGGTTGATGATGGTTCTTCTTCCATTCTTTATCCTGACATTTGATTCTTCAAGATCTATCTTCCTCATGATTACTTCAGCATACAAGTTCAACCATAAAGAGAATACATCCTTGTCGGACTCCTTTCTCTACCTTGAACCAATCAGTGTTCCCATATGGTGTTCTTACAGCTACTTACTGGTTTGTATATAATGACTGCAGCAACCTGATCAGATATGTTGATACCCCCAGGTCATTTAATGCTTTCCGCAGCTTGTCATGATCAATGTAGTCAAAGGCTTTCTTGTAGTCAATAAAGCACAGGAAAATATTCTTTTGATATTCTTGAGACTTCTCCAGAGCAAATTTGCAAGTGCCCCGTCCTCTTTGGAAGCCTGCTTGGACTTCAGGTAGTTCCCTTTCTAGATAGATGCCAGGCATTGAATAATTTTAAGGAGAATGTTACTAGCATGAGGGATGAGGGCAATTGTGTGATAGATAGATAGATGGATAGATGATAGATAGATAGATATATCTTTATTATGGCCAATGACCAGCACCATTCAAATAAAGAAATTGATTTTTAAAATGAAGGAACTACATTAAAGCTTATCTGTCATAAAACCCCAGTCAGATTAGTAAATACTTCAACACAATATACTGCTGCATCATCTTGGATAAGTGGCATTCCCAGAGTTTGTCTTTTGTCCAGCTACGTAGAACCACACTTCCTTAGGATCTGTCTTCAAACACCCATCACTGCTGTGAAGAATTCAGTGACACTGTATGTTATTGTTGGATTAGTGTCAGACAGCAGTATATAGATATATTGTTGTTCCATATGGCCCTGGAAGTGATTCATCAATAGGGAAAGTAATGGTATTGTTGTTCAGTACCTCAAGGATAACAAATTTAGTGCCAGGTATGCCCATATCTACCTTGGATGGCACATCATAGATGGGGTACAACTCCTCAGTTGTCCCACCTTTAACAGAAATGCATTTGGATAAAGGCATCATTTGATATCCTTTCCGTTCTTTGTGAGGTGCAGCCCATCGTTTGCCAATAGTCTGTCTTCTAGGAAGCTTAGTTTGTGGTCCCAGAATCCAAACCTCTCTTTACAGCACCTCCATTGTAGCCAGTCATTCCCTTGAAGGATTTCCCCCCCTAACAGTTCCCCTTCCACGTACTGGTAGGATTGAGGAGAAGACTATCTGGGCCGCAGTGTTTTTTGTTTTCCTCCCTAGTTTTGAAGTCTGATATTTCAGCAAAACTTCTCGTCATTAATTCCCACGATAGCCTTTGAGGCTCATCCTTAGAAGGAGGTACTGTCATGGAAATGCCTGCCAACACAAGATGGTGGTGAGCTCAGAGATAATGATGATTTACATTTTCATCTGCCCATTGCTGAAGCTATCTGGGTGGTTTCCAAGATACAAAATTTGGGCAAAAAGAAAGAAAGAAAGAAAGGCACCTAGATTAACTTATCAGGCCCCTGGATGGCTAGGGAGATCTTTAAAGGCCTGTCGTAACCTGGTGCCAAAAAGATGGCAAATTTGGTGCCAGGTGGGCTGCAGCAGAGAGGCTGATCTAAAGATGGGGGGACACAACAGAAAAGGCTCTCACCCTGGTTGCCATCCTTGGAGTTTCTTGAGGGGCTGGCACCTGGAGGAAGGTGCAGAGATTGAGCATAGTGTTTGGATAGATCAAGGTTGGGAGAGGCTCTCCAACAGGTATTGCAGTCCCAAGCCATGTAGGACTTGATAGGCTAACACCAGCACTTTGACTTGGGACCAGAAGCATGCCTGCATCCAATGCAGGCAGTCCAGAGCTGGTCTTCTATGTTCATACTGCTTAGTCCCAGTTATTAATGTGGCTCCCACATGCTGCACCAGCTGCAGCTTCTGAACCATTTTCAAGGGCAGCACCATGTTGAGTGTGATGCAGACATTACCACAGCATAGATGACCAAATTCAGGCTCTCCCTGTCCAGATAGGAGCACAGCTGTGCCACCAGCCAAAGCTGGTAGAAGGCACTCTGAACTACCAATGCCACCTGAGTTTTAAGTGACAAAGATGGTTCAAGAAGCACCCCCAAACCTGCTCCTTCTGGCAGAGTGCAACCCTATTTAGAACAGGTTTAACACACTCTCTCCAGTCAAAGGAATCACCCACCAGCAGCATCTCAGTCTTTTCTGGACTGAGTTTCAGATGTGGCTTTACAGAACTAAAATGTTTTGCCCATTTTAGTCTTGTCCTGTCATTTGTACAATGACAGGACAGTCACCACTATAGCATAAAAGCCTGCACATTTTCCCTTTAAACATCTGTTAAATAAAAGTGGCCCACATTTATACCAAGTCACAGTGAACACTCTGTAGGTTTAACATTAGGAACATTTTTCAGGTTCTTTTGAGGAGCTAACATAATTTTAGTTTTGTTCTCATTTTCTAATATTTAAATCTTTCTATAATCCTTTTGTTTCAGGCTTACACTTATATTTATTAGACATTTTCTTCCAAAATCTCAGAAAGGGGTTAAGAACCATTTAAAGATATAATTCAAATAAGAACAAATGTTTGGAGGCAATAAAGAAAGCAGAAAAACAAAACCCCAATAAATCTAAATAGCTTCTGAATTACAAAAAATGTCTAGAGTCTAGAGATGTTTATGAATTAAGTATAGATCATCATCTCATACTAACCTTTGATAGTTCTCATTAAAATGGCAACAGCAGAATCTGTTAAGTGTCTCTTGAGAGATATTATGTGTAAATGCAGAAATTAAAAAATGAATATTGAATGATCCTATTGAGAAATTAGGGCCATTCAATTGTGTTAATGGCAGTAGAATATCAGATGTATGTTTTTCATCTGTTTTCCAAATGAAATATCAGAATGTAATTTAGCACTTTTGTGGAGTGAATCCAAGCCATACCAATTTCACATAATGCTTCAAATGCAAATTTACAATAGCCTTTTTAATGAATGCAAAGTCCTTGATATGAAAAGTTTTGTTCTACTAGTCATCACTACCGATCTCCTGAAATGAAAGCTAAATTATGCTCAGTCTGGCCTGTAACTGGATTGCTTTTCTCTACCATACTTTGTTTTGTTGTTATTGTGTGTGTGTGCGCACATGTGCACACTGGAGCTGCACTAATAAAAGTTTTATACATTAAAATATGGAAAGCCTCGCCTGTCCTCTCTCTCTCCACATCTGCAAGGTTTTTCCTTCCTAGTTCCTTCTCCAGGAAAGAGGAAAAACAGCCACAAGTTATGCAAATGACCCACCCACTCTCAGACATCTCCTCATGGTCCAACCAAAGTAGAATGGAAACAATGTTGAAATTACATTACTATGTTGCAAGCTACATTTCCTTTCCAATGTAAAAATACCCAGCCAACTCATGTTTTGTCTTAAGAAAAGTTGTATCCCTGATTGTAAAAACCAAAACATTGAAATGGGCATGCCTGGAGGACAGGATCCAGCTTGCGGGTCATAGTTTGAGGACCCATGTGTCAAGACCAGCATTTTAAATTTTGCCTGGGAAAACTTGGGAGCCAGTGGGGCTGTTAAAGCTCTTTTAAAAAGTATTCTTAACCAGTCCTACTTAATATTCTTACAGCTCTGTTTGGAACCCACAGTTGATTCCAGACGTGTGATTATTATTATTATTTCAAGGTAGATTGACAAACAATTTAGGACTGCAGTGTTAATGTATATGTTAGCCTTGAGGTGCACAGTTGTATTCTTCAGCTTGCTGGTCTATTCCAAAGGAAATAATAATTACAAGGAGATTTGTGTCAGAATCATTGGATACATCCTCATGTTGAATTGATTCCAAACAGCTTCCATGAATGGAACTTCTCAGTGCACACTCATGGATTCAGCTGGATAGTATATATATTATGCTCCATGATCCTGGAAATGGATTTATTTTTAATCATTATGAATGCTCTTTTATTTCTGATTGCCTTGACCAGTATGACACCTTATAGAAATAGCACTCCTACAGCAAAACAATTCGGGGGAAAAATCCAGTATGGACAATGATGAGGCACTGTTGCAACTGAAAAACATTTCTAATCTGTAGCCATTCTATTTGCATGGTAATGAGCCTGAAGGCCAGATGCCACTAATTACAACCTAGTCACTCTGTCCAAAATACCACAATGAAATGCTCATGAGCAGACCTCTTAATTCCATTATGCAAATTATAGTTAGGGAAGCACAGGCATTTCAAACAGTGGCATCCTAGAGCAGTGTGTTGGCAGGAGGTAAATTAATAAATATATTCAAGGAATTGATTTTTAAAATAAATTATTATTCAACACCAGATTAAACATGGTTGAATAATTATGGATGGAGTCCAATTTTCTTCATAGTGTCATATGTAACTGAATTAATATTTCCAGTAAGCCAAGGAAGTGCATTACTTAATGTGTCCAGGAGCAATCAATCAACTAATATGGAATCTTTGAATGAAGATTTATAGTTAAAAATAACTAAGATCATAATCCCAGCTTGTATAAATTGGTGTTTCTCTAATAAAGGCAATGAAATTAGTTGACTTATTCAGTTTCTTAAGTGCATTTATTTCCAAATTCTACTCATACAAAATAATGATTTAATGAATTAAATAAGTGTCAAGTACAATAGCTCTGCCTAATCATCTTGACTGACAGAAAACTACTTTTCATGAGTCTATCAAAATTAAATCAACATCTGGAAAGCCATAATACAACTTATAAGTGGACAGTATTTGTTTACTTCTCCTTTCCTTTCAAATCATTCATCTGCTATCCAGCAAACCATTTTCATGAGAAGGGAAAGAAAGAATGCAAATGCAAGCTAACCAATCCTTCATCCTGATTTTCCAGGTTCTAAATCTCCAGGGATGGAGGCATCTCTCCTCAACTGCAGAGAGTTATCCTTCATCTGTGGAAGGGGATGAGGATGAGGATGATGACTTCTCAATAAATAAAAACTAGTTCTGCTCTCATTCCTGCACAGAGATCCTGATCTAATCTAAACATTATTCAAGATGCAAATTTTCAGGGATGTTCATTCTTTTGAAGGATCACATGATTCCATTTTAGGCCTTATCTTTATTATCCATATTAATGTTTTTGCCCACCTTTCAGGAAACATTTCTCCCACAAGGTGGCTTTAGTACAATAGTACAAAAAAAAAACACACAATTAAACACAGATATAAATGCAGATAAGTAAAGGTAAAGGTAAAGGTTTCCCCTTGACATTACATCCAGTCATGCCTGACTCTAGGGGGCAGTGCTCATCTCCATTTCCTAGCCGAGGGAGCCAGCGTTTGTCCGCAGACAGACTCCGTGGTCATGTGGCCGGCATGACTAAACACCAAAGTGCATGGAACGCTGTTACCTGCCCACCGAAGTGGTACCTTTTTATCTACTTGCATTTGCATGCTTTAGAACTACAAGGTTGGCAGGAGCTGGGACGGCGCACGGGAGCTCACCCCGTGTGCAGATTCGAACCGGCGACCTTTCGATCAACCAGCCCAGCAGCACAGCAGTTTAAACCACTGCGCCACCTGCAGTCCCATAAATGCAGATAAACAGCAGCAATTAAGAACAGTGTAGAACTTCAGAAGTCAACATCTCCTTGAATTGGGAATGACTTTCTAGAAGCCTCAACTACATACAGGAAGCTTTCACTTTCATGAAGTTGTGCTCTATGAGAAGAGGATGATGGACATGCATGAGCAAAAGTCAAACATGGCATAGTCCCTCTCCTCACACATTTGTTTTAACCTGTTTCAGAATATGGCTTTCCTTACATGTCTAATTTGATGTTCAGTCTTGCAGCTGTGGACTAATAATGACAAAACTAACAGCACGGTGGGTTGCTAAAACTCCAGAACTGGAACAGCCAGCATTTTACAGTGCAGTCATACACATGCTCAGTCAGAAATAAAGTGCATTATGTATATGATTTCAACCATAGGTGCTTTCTCTTTCCCAAAATGCAGATGACAACACCATCCGCTCCAGTCATCATAACCAATACTAATTAATTTTGGGAACTGTAATCAAATCATCTAGAGTACAATGAAGTGAGGAAGGTTGACTTTCAATAGAAGACTTGGAGGTCAGACAAGAAGCAAATTATTTTCCATATCACCATCTCCAGAATTCATCCTCATTTTAAGTCATTCCTCATTCATCCTTTCTCAGCCTAATTTCCTCCCTCTCTGTGGGAGGGACTGAGAAGAAAGAAAAAATATTTGCATTCTAAATAATAGTAAATATTAAATAATAGGAAATTTAGAATAAAGCTTTCTGTACAATTTCAAGATTATTATGCAAGTTTCACAGTTGTGGAGAAATTTGAATCTACCTTTTCATATATAATATTCAATAAACAGTATGTGCAGTATTTATGGATGGTGTAAATCACCCAGAAAGCTTCAGTTATGGGGTGGTATAGAAATGAAGTGAGGTTTTGGCGAATGGGGGGCAGCATAGAAGCTTCCTGAATAAAATAAATAAATAAAATGCATAAAACTCCCAGATTTTGAGCAGTTTTAATGCCAGCTTGTATTGTGAAGCTATGTTTGCTATTTTTTGTGCTATTTGTTCTTCTCCCTTACATAATGCAATGTAAGGAAAGAGGGTTAAAAACAAAAATACACATGTTTTACAAGAAATAAACAAAATAGAATTCAGGATACAAAATACTTCAAGACAAAGAAACAAAGATGCAAGGGTGTCCCACCAATTAAAAATAACAACTAATTATTCAGACTACTGAAATGGAAATATTCACCTTGGAATGCTGTATTTTGGGAGTAATACCCTCCTACTCTAAGACTCTGGTCTTTTAAGAGCACAACATACAAATTTTACTATCACCTTTTGTAGTAAGGGGATTTGGTCATGCAGGCTACAACAACAGGATAGAAGGGAAACGGGGGCCACTCTAGGATGAACCATTTTATCCATTTGCATGGCAAAAAGACAAATTCAGGTCAATTTCATCTCCAATCTATGTGGGCATTCAGAAGTATTAACAGACATTGTATGCTTGTTTTTTAACTCCCTCCTCTCCCCTCCCCTATATCATTCTATATCATTTCTATATCATGTCATGGACATTTCATCCAGAGCCATCAGTCAGACTCTTTCCATTTAATGGATGGCTACAGGCACCCCAAAGGGAAAGATTCTTAATTGCTAAATGTCCACATGTGTTTATCCACAGCAGATACCACGTCTGTACACACAGCTGAGATATCTGTCCCTGTTATCCTTTTGGTTAGTTAAATTTTCAATTCACTGGTACTATATTTGTGATCACGCTATCACAAGCACATGTTTTCTTTATTCGCTACCTCTTGGAGTTTCCTGCTAATCAAGTGATTTGCGGAACAAATAACTGTCCACCACAGTAAAAGTTTTTGGTCTTTGCAGCTTCTATAGCAAAACAAACAAACAAAAACATGTTCAGTCACTCTATATTCATAATACTCTCAGCTTCTATGAAAATGCTACCTTTCAAAACATTTGGCCATGGTTGTACATACCATCAGAATTTAAATGGTACTAATCTGAGATTGAGTAAGCTTAATTTCCTAATCATCAGCACATTTCATGCTGCTACACTACTTTTTAAGGAAGATTTTATATTTAGATTTTAGAATTTATATCACAGAAAAGATTGAAAGCGAGTTTAATATCACTAAATATTTTTAAAGCTTTTGACTGTGTAGAATGGTCTGCGATAAAGATGCTGATAGAGACATTAGGATTTGGTGATAGTTAATGATGGTTTAACAAATAGGCCAAGGGACTAGACAAGGATGTGGGATAAGTATACAGAAAATGTTATGCCAATTTCACCAATAATTCCAGTTACAGAAATTGAAAAATTTCCAGAAATTTCCAGATTAGTAAGAAAAGATGGCATTAATCACATAAAGTGGGGGATTAGAGATCCTGAATATCAAATTATATTATTAAGTGAATCAAATAAGATGTATACCAAATATTATTTTGCAGCCAGATGAGAGAATATGGGCAGAGGTGGAACAGGAAATTAAGGGATCTTTTTAAAACAAGATGATAAGAAGATTGTAAAAAGGATCTAAAGTCCTTTTAAAAAAATTGATACAAATTTGGGAGAAGTTGAGGGAAGAATTATCATCTCACCTATGCCCCCAGTTACAGAGCTTAGAGGATTTCCAGAAAATCTGAGAGACAGCTTAAAATGAAAGTTTACCTAAGATTAATTTTTATTTGGGATATTGCCAATTAGGTCATTAGGGAAAGAGTTGGAAGATTGGCAAAATATTATTAATAAATCTATAAATACTAAAAGAAAAACAAATATTAAGGTAAAAGATTGGATAGAGAAAATGGATACTAAGGAAAGGATAATGGCACTGTTTGGGAAAGAAAAATTAACCTGGTTTAATGTTATGCAATTGGATCAATGGACTAGAGAGTGTAGAAAAATGGTAAGATCATACTAAATTTGAGGAGATAGCGATGAATAGGAAGAAACAAGGTGGAGTGCATATAAGGGGTGTCATAAGGAAGATATGTAAGATTTTATTAGACAGGGATGATGTATACAATTTTTTAAAATTTCATGGGAAAGGGATTTAGGAAAGGATATTGACAAAAATTCCTGAAATTATTAATATAACATGATTGATCATAGTCATTACCAATTGGAGGGGTACTGAGTAAACATTGGTTAGTATGAATAGACATTGGATTTAATATGAATAATATGTGTTACTATATCCCTGGTACCTTTGTAGAACATTTTGTTTTTTAAATTAGGGAACTATCCAAACATACTCTGAACTTAAATCAGCTCTAGTGAATTAAAAACAAACAAACAAGACATTAAAAAGGTAAAGGTAAAGGTTTCCCATGACATTAAAGTCCAGTCATGTCTGACTCTTGGGGGTGGTGCTCATCTCCATTTCCTGGCCGAGGGAGCCAGCGTTTGTCCCCAGACAGTCTCCGTGGTCATGTGGCTAGCATGACTAAACACCAAAGTGCACAGAATGCTGTTTGCTTCCCACCAAAGTGGTACCTTTTTATCTACTTGCATTTGTATGCTTTCAAACTGCAAGGTTGGCAGGAGCTGGGACAGAGTATGGGAGCTCACCCCGTCTGCGGATTTGAACTGTCAGCCTTTCAATCAACCAGCCCAGTGGCTCAGCGTTTTAACCCACTGCACCACCACATCCCTTAATTATATAATTGATAAATTACCATGAGGCAAACATGCAGGACACAATATGTTCTGCAGTGCAAGACACTTTAAGAAATCCTTAGTACAAAGTCTAAGTGTATAATGAATATAAACTGAAATATGCACTTTATAGAGCAAAACCATTGACATGAGATCCATTAATTATCTGCATTTGATCTTCTGATGAACTCTAATTGGGTGCAGATGATATAGCAACAGAAGAAATACTAGAGAAAAGTAGAACACTGAAATTAGGAGCTGATTAGAAGTCAACTTCTTTAGCCAGAGATGTTGGTCTAATTGTCTGTTCATACTATCAAGAGTTTGCATGTAATTTTTTCAAGCTAGTGCAGGTGCAAGTACAAGTTTGATCATCAATCAGTGATTTTGTCTCATTACCCAAGTAATGAGAAACAAAGTTATATTCTACACAACTTTAACACTCAAGATCTTTAGAATAAAAGGTTAGAAAGCAATATCTTGAGCTATCTAGCTGTGCATTATATTATGGCTGTGTAAAATTAGAAATGGCACTGGTTGAATTGCAAGCCACACTACCGTTATGGAAGTAAATTCTGTTATCCTGTAGAATATACTAAAGAACTTATAAGGAATAGGAAAAAAAAATACTGAAGATGGGCAGGAAGTTACTCTACATAAATGTAAGATCCTTAGCCACAAGCAACTTTAAAACAAATTATTCATTTTGAAAGACTATTTGTTCATCAAAGACTTAAGATGGACAAAGAACAAGAGGAAATAACAGTATTATATTAAAAATAGAGAAAAATTAATCCCTCAGAGCAGAAACAGCAATAAAGAAGCACCCCAGGAAAAAAAGGCTTTGTAAACAGCCAAGTTTTGTTTGCTTTTCTTACATTTAGCAAAAAGTGACTTAGAAGGGAACAAGGCAAACTTCTATTGGGAGGCAGTTTCAAACATCTTCTCTTAATCCATGCTACCCTCCTTTCCAAGTCATGCTGGAATGAAGCCACTCCAGAAACGACTGTGACGATGGGGGCTAGGTGAAGATTCCCCTGATAGATAGCTATGTGAGATACTTGCTTCCTTCATGTTAACTTTTAAGAAAGCCATGAATTTATCCTTTATTTGATTTTTACAATCTTTCATAAAACCAAACATAGAAACAGAGCGAGTCAGAAGGGGCCACATGAGCCATCCAGTCTGACCTCCAGCTCCAGCTGGCTCCACTCATGACATCAGGTAAAAAAACTTACTGAGAATACAAATCAAGGGTAGAACCACAAAAACATATACCGGGGGCGGAGGCACAGTGGAAAGCAAAATAAAATAAGGTAGCTGCATGGGGTCATTGGTGCGGTGGGTGTGGGGTTGGGTAGACTCTGAGGGATGGTGGAGGACAATAAAACTGAGAGGAATGTTGTCCATGGGGTCACTAAGAGCTGAGCATGACTTTGTGATTCAACAACAAGGGGGAGATTAGTAGAATTATCCTTGGCAGCATGGCTTGTGCTGTTGTGTGAATCTGGACAGGGTGGCTTGTTGGCATGGGTAATGCTTCTGGATACTGAGTGGCTTATTATACACATCAACAGGTCACCCTTGCTGAGCTCACTTTACATAAAAAGTTGGACTGCTAAGGTAATCAAAGTAAGCATCCTGGTACATCACTGGCACATGTGAACCCAGCTATAGTTTTCGAGATCATCGCTAGCAATTTGAATTCGGTCTAAAAAGAAATCAATGACCCATGCGGGTCTTTTCATAGGATGGCCTAATAGAAAGCTCCTGTTTGCAAGGTCAAATGCTGTCCTACATGACTCAACAATATGATATCAGGCATCTGAAATTTATGGTTTAGATGGCAATATTTAATACACACATCCCCGTGTCCCTGGGCCTACCTTATGCTCCGTTTCTGTGCTACACATCCAATAAAGAACAAAATGCAGCCTTCCATCTGGGTGCAATTTTGCATTCTTCTGCCTTTCTACTGCCCTGTGACATCACAGCAATTGGACCAAAGGCTACAGTGAAAGGGAAGCTCATATATGACAAAAAGTTACTCTGGCATATTCACATACAAGATGCACTTTCTATTAACTTAAACTGTATTTTACATATACTTACCCCATGTATAATATTTCTAGTTATAACACAAACACACACATTAAAAATCACTCCAGTGAGCATATCAAGAAGTTGCCTGCAATATACTCACTTAATGAGATTTTTATTGCCACTTTTAAATCATTGCCCTTTGCATTTAAAATTGAGTAGCTGAATGAATATGATTTCAAAACCATTTTTCTTCTACATAATTACAGCTTTTCCTTCCACCTTTTTCTCATTATAAAAGAAAATGAAAGGCATCCTCCTCCAGGACACTCAGAATTCTGGGATTATAAGCAGTAATCAAGCATATAAAATAAATTTACACCTGCACTGATAACAGCTTGGTGAGGTATGATCTGTTATGTCATCAGTATCAACCCATCTGGCCTTTGATGAAAAACCCTATCACCTTAAATAGCAAATCAACATTTCCTTTGTCATATTCTGAAATCAGTGAGCACGTAACTGCTGAATAATTTTTTTTGTGATACAAGGCAAAATGTTGAAAAACAAACAAAAACAGAACACAACAGATATCTCCATAGTCATGACAGCCGGAAAGATTTACCTGAAATCACCCAGAAATGGCTCACCTTGGTGCACAGCTGAATTCAGATGACTGCACCAGATGATTTCTAGTACCTCTTTCCACATTCTGGTTCCTGACTCTGAGCAGAACTGAGTACATCAGAGCAAACTGCCCTAATTGGCCTAGGGCCTCTGAGATACAAGCAGCCAAGCTCCCAGGGAGCAAGCAACCAGAATGGGCAAACAGGGGGAGCAAACAGGCGTTTGGTGGAGGAGTTTGGCGGGTCAAGTCCAGGAGTTCCCCCACTTTGTTTCCTTTATTTCACCTTAATTCTCCTCCTTCACACAGTTGCATGAGCAATGCACCCATTGTGGGCTCTCCCACACTAGAGACATTAAAAAAGAAAGTGGACAGCCATCTGAGTGGCATGGTATAATGTCCTTCAAGAGCAGGGGGTCAGTGCTGATGGCCTTCCTGGCCCCTTCCAACTCTACGATTCAATGATTCTTTTATTCTATGTTATTACTCAACTGCCACAGTGTATATTCTAAAGTAAATGTGGAATTTTCTGCTCTTCTGAGATGTCTGTGTACTTTCAAAGGAAGCCAAAAGAGTTTGATAACAGTTTGCAAAATCATTCTGCCTGTAGTCTGTAAAAACTTAAAGTTACAGCCGCCTTTCACATGAAGTGAAATTGGTAACAAATTTGCAATTTCTACTGCAGATGAAGTATCCACAGAATTTTGGGGCACATTCAAAACGAATTTCATTAATTAGGAAAGTTTTGTACATTATTCAAATGAGACAAAGAAAGTTAAAGCCAGGTATTCCAGCTTCTTCATTAGGTTTTCCTTCTTTATGGTAAAGACAAAATAGATCTCAGAATAAAGAACAGCAATTCTAACCATAAGGCATGTACATAAGACAAGGTTCAGTGGACTACATCATATTTAATATAATTTCATATAACTAATTTAATCAGATGCTAATTTAAAGTTATTAAAAACCCTGATGCTTGACATGTAATCACCAGCTTCTTTTGATGAGAAAGAATTGGCTTTACTTAAAGAGTAAACAAATAGGGAGACAAAGTTGGATAATAAACTTCAGCAAATATAATGAGTCCTTGCTGAAGTGAATCAGTTGAATTACTGATGATGGCAACCATAAATAGGTTTAGAAATCAATAAATTATCTAATGAGGCATATTCAAATCGAGTTATTACAAGTAGCTGTGTAACCCTGGGTACCTTCTTTCACCTTAAGGAAAAGGTATGTGTTTGTTGGGGTGGGGATTACTTATTTTGGATGAAATTAAACAACAACATTTGGAAGACCAGAGGACTGTTATCTTGGGGAATTTATCGGACATGCTACATCAAAGGCAGGTAATGCTGTAGATATAGGAAAATTTGGGAAAATTACTGCCTCAGAAAGGTTTTGCAATGTGGATTTGAAGTTTCTGCTTCTCTTCCTTTCTTCCATCGAGTCCAAGAGCCTGGTATTGCAGGACACCACATTACACCATCCCACTCAGATGGCTGCCCAGTTTCTTTTTCAATGTTTGTAGTGTGGTAGAGCCCACCACCTCTCTAGGCAGCTGGTTCCACTATTGTATTGCCCTGACACTGAGGAAGCTTTTCCTGATGTCGAGCCTGAATCTGGATTGTCGCAACTTGAACTGATTATTCCATGTCCTACACTCTGGTATAAGCAAGAAGAGATCTTGACCTCCTTCTATGTGACAGCCTTTGAGGTACTTATAGCGGGATATCATCTCCCCCTACCATTCTTCTCTGCTCAACACTGAACATGCCCAGTTCTATCAATCTATCCCCATAGGGCTGTGTTTCCAAAACAATCTCCGTTTCTGTTGTCCTCCTCTTATAATCTTATATCCTGAATAAAGTCCGAATTTCCCAACTAGCTCCATTATATGCTGTATGGATTGATATGAATCCAAAATAGTCACACCTTTAATATTAGGATCCTGGCTTGTCTGTTTTGCTAAGATTTCCAATGTAAAATTGAATAAAAGAGGTGATACAGGGCATCTTTGACACCTTCCCTTCTCCATTTGAAAGCTGTCAGTTAATACACCATTGATTAGAATCTTTGCATGTTGTCTGATATAAATTGCCTGCATCCAATTCAAAAAGTTTGAGCTGCAATCTAAATGTTGAAGGGTTTTCAGTAGAAAAGGCTGAGTCATGGTATCAAAAGCTTTCTCCTCACCTAAAAAAATTAATGCAGCTTTCTTCCTTTTCTTCTTAACCCATCCAATTGCATCAGTCACAAAATGTATATTGTCTTTCATGTTTCTTTTAGGGACAAATCCAGTTTGGTCTGTATCGATCTGTTTACCCCCTGCTGTTTTTCAAGATTTATTGACAATAACACCCAGAGGTTGTGAGACTTCCTATGCTACCTCTGTTATGACTCTGGGATGGAGTTCATTGAGCCTTGGAGATTTGAACATGTTTATTCCATCTAGGTATTTCTTGATCATTTGTCTGTCAATCGTGGGCTGTCATCTCTCACATTCAGGTTGTACTTCCTCTTGGTTGTACATTTTCTTGTGGGAGAAGACTGAGGCAAATTAGGAATTGAGCTCCTCTGCTTTTTGCTTGTCATTTTATATCACTCTGCCATCCACTTTAAGTACCATATTTTTTGCTCTATAAGACTCACTTTTCCCCCCCTCAAAAGTAAGGGGAAATGTCTGTGCGTCTTATAGAGCGAATATGTGTGTGCAGTAAGTCTGTCAGATGTGCAGCCCATGGGGAAGTGATGGGGAATGTGCCTGTGATTATGTGCCCATTGGATTCAGAATATTTTTTTTCTTGTTTTCCTCCTCTAAAAACTAGGTGCGTCTTATGGTCAGGTGCATCTTATAGAGCGAAAAATACGGTATTTGGTCACCTTTCTCTTTAACATGTCTTTTGTTCAAAATGTATCAGATGATGGCTCTTTTTTTGTGCTTAGCATCCCTTGGTATTCTCAGTTCATTTCCTGTTTTAGCCTACCTGATGTGCAATTCCTTGCTATCACTTCCTTTGTTGCATGAACTTGCTTGCACTTCCTGTACATTTTTTTTCTTTCATTGGGTGAACACATTTCATAATTCTTGAATAAAAGCTACCTTTCCACAAAGTATAAAAGGAACCAAGTTCAGTGTAACTGGATATGTTCATTGGGTTAATTCTTTTTTTTTCTTTCTTTCTTTTCTTTTTGTGAGGGGGCTGCTTCTGCAGAGTCTTAGATAATGGAAATTACTGGATGCAATTATTGTATCTGGAACTTGTTACAGAAACACAATGTTTGTTGTCTTCAATCCGTTTCCAAATCTTGTGTTGACCTATACAGGCATTTATGTATTGGGGCCAAGCACCTGTGTGCATGTAGACCTTTCTCAACTTTAAAATATTCAGAGGATGAGTTATATCAAATGACTTACTTGTGGCCCTTTCTAGGTGTGGCATCTTGATTATAGAATGCATCTCCAGAGAGACTGAGCTGGTGTCATGCTTTGGGCTTTTCATTGCTGTTCATTTCCCCAAATTTTTAAAATCCAATCTAGCTTTCAAGTCCTGTTAGCCCTATTATTTTGCTTTGTTTTCCTGTCCCTTGTGTTTTACATGATATTATCTTTTTATTGACCCTTTTTACTTGCCAATCAATTTTTAACTTGTTGTAACCATTGGTTTAAACCGCTGTGCTGCTGGGCTGGTTGATTGAAAGGTCGCCGGTTCGAATCTGCACACGGGGTGAGCTCCCGTGCGCCGTCCCAGCTCCTGCCAACCTTGCAGTTCGAAAGCATGCAAATGCAAGTAGATGAAAAGGTACCACTTCGGTGGGCAGGTAACAGCGTTCCGTGCACTTTGGTGTTTAGTCATGCCGGCCACATGACCACGGAGACTGTCTGCAGACAAACGCTGGCTCCCTCGGCTAGGAAACGGAGATGAGCACTGCCCCCTAGAGTCAGGCATGACTGGACATAACGTCAAGGGGAAACCTTTACCTTTACCTTTAACCATTCTGGATAGCTTTTTATTATGGTTCACACTGCCTTTTTCTAATTTCTAAAATTAAACAGCATTGGTGGTGGTGAAACTTTTAGGTAGGACAAGTTGATTAAATCTGACATCGCAGCAAGAAAAATTTAGGAAGAACAAAGAAAATGGAGACAATAGCATGAGAAAAATGGAAGAATTAAAGGAATTGGGATAAATGGATAGGCCGAACTTCTTCACTAAATGATTTGCTGGCTTGTTGATTGGTTTTATATAGTTATATAGCAGGGTCCCCATATCTGCATGGATCAGTTCCAAGCCCCCCAGCAGTTGCCTGAAACTGCAGCTAACAATATATTATACATAATGTATACAGTACATTTCTTTTTTCACAATTTCATTCATTCTTACCTCACCATACGATTCTTTTCTTTCCCTATTAAAGCAAGAACTTTCACTTACAGGAAGTACTTTATAACTTCTCTTTCTGCTGAGGTCAACTGTGGTTAACTGCAAATGTGGTAACACTACCAGCAGATATGGTGGTCCTGCTGTATTTTATTTTTCATCTATGATTAACTCACAGTTAAAATCCCCACAGTTCTAAAATGGTATTTTAGGTCTTGGTAAAGCAGGTGCAATGAGAGAACATACAACAGCTAGGATTATTACCACAGCCTACCAGCAGGATTGCATGCTTCTGTTCTATACCTTCAATTCAATTAGTTTTCAGAAGATAAGAAGCTTTCTGCATGAGTTCCAGTATGCTGGTTGAGTCGCATCAAATTCTTTCATGTAGCCATTTTTCTTTTACTTTTCCCCAGAACAGATATATGAAGAATAAAAGAGAAAAATAAAATAAGAGTATAGTCTAATGTCTCTTTCACCAGGATCAGATAATTTCATCTTCATTGTCACAATTTTGTAAATGGGAAAGCACACTCTATGTGAGATGTCTTCAGACTCAGTTATATGGTTGCAATATAACCATATTACGACTTATAAAAACACAGCACATGCAGCTTACCTGAACACTTGTCCTTGGTACAGTCTTATAGGTCTTGGATTGTCCTGGTCTCTTGAGAGTTTATGCAATTTATGAGTGACTTCTGCCTAAAGTGCAATCATGCCTCTCACATGGTCTGCTGAGACCGAGGCATTCTGAAGATGCATCTTAAACACACAGAGCACAATGAACTTTATGCAGGTTTTGTTGTGTTGAGACGTTGGCGATCTTGTCCTGAGGCTAAAGTTGCTGCTTATGAACCACAGAGGTGGGGAAGCCACAATGCCAGTAAGACAGTAATGTCCTCTGTCCAGTGTCAGTGGATGATCCATTCCAGGCCAGGCAACATTTAGGCAAGTAAATGTTTGCCTAAAGAGCATTAAAGTAGGTTGCAAGTTAAAGCTTGTAAAACAAGGCCATGATAATAAAACTAGTGAATGCTAAGCAGCATCAAGAAAAGGTGCCCAAGTATGAAAATATAATCAATAAGAGCTTATATGATTCAGGACCAATGTTATGCTCAAGTCTAGTGTCAGGACCTATATTGCTTGGCACCTTGCAAAGGCACACATCCCAGTTGCTGCCAGCCCTCTGACTCTGCTTCTTTTGTTATTTCTTGGTATGCTGCCTGTTCACCCCTCCACTCCTAGTATTTCACCAGTGATTAAATAAGAGAACTTAACTCACCTTGCCCTCTCCCTCTGAGTCCTGGGCCTTACTGAAGGCCAGAAGCAGAGGACAAGTGAACAGGAGCCTTCAATCACTTTCTCCTGTCCATCCAAAGGGTGGTGTGGTCCTATAAGAGAAAGAAAATGAATGATCAGTGGTGGAAGAGGGAAGACAGACACCTAAGGACCTAGAAAAAGTTGACATCATCTCTGATGAACTCAGAGAAGTTAACACCATCTCCCATCTCTGAAGTCTCTGATGAACACCTAGCTAGTGGTGATCACCAGCGAATGGTGTGAGAATCTTATGCGACTCCAATGGGAATTTCCACAGTCTTGGTATTACCTGACACTGAAAGTGGCACAAGACACAAAGGAAGATTTCTGCAAAAGATCATGACAAAGAAGCAGGGTCATATTGTTTCATACAGATGCAATAGACGTATGGAAACTGTCATGTACATGAGTGGGCCTGGTCTCCCTCCAGCAAAAGAAAGTCTTCAAAATATTTGCTGTGGAATATCTGTGCCTGTCATCATCATCAGATACTCAACTGTTTAAACTACCCTCCTCAGCCTGGGAGTCTCTCCCATCCTTTTTCCTTGGCTCTTCAATGTAACCAACTGTCAAGAATTTGCTGACTGAGCCACTTGCCATTTTTGACTCCCTGCAGGGTCCTGACCTGCCATTCGAGACTTACAGACCTAAAAGAGGAAAACCCATTAACTCTACTGAGCCACTGAATGCCCCTGACAGCCATTTTCTTTAATGCACATTTTCCTAAGTAAATGGGAAAACTATCAGAGTGACAAAAAGAGATTCCCTGGAGACAGTAATAGCTCTAAAGATTGGGAAGCACATAGAAGAGCTAAAATGCAGTTCTTTCAATGACATCCAGGCATGGGGAGAGTGGGTAGGGGGAGAATATGCCATTTTATTCAAATGCACATGTGAAGAGACTTGGCATGTCTTCTTTTTGTGTAACATACGGATTCCACAAATGCAAAACTAATTGCTTTGGAAGAGGAGATTTACCTGTGATAATATTTACAGGAAAGCAGAGGAGATTCTCTTTGTGCTTGCATAGGATTCCACTAGGTCACTTACAATTCATAGGATTTCCAAATCTTGCAAAAAGGTGGATATTCATTTCTTGCAATACTGCGGGTATTAGGCTGCTGCTGGTTTAAAGCTAAAAATGCACTTCAACCCCTATGAATGCAGATATAAATGATAAAAAGCTCAAATTCGGAGACAGATTATTAAGATTGGAACCTCTTAAATTGAAATATATAGATTTCATATTTAGTTCTGAATCACATGGTCTTATATCCAAAGTGGAATTGATCCACAGAGAAAAGTGTTTCCTTATCTGTATATATACATTTTTTTGTCCCCAGGTAGTTAAGGATAATTTTTATTCTAATCCCTATGTTTAAGTTCAGCTCTTTTAAATTTCATTGTGATAAAACTTGGCACATAGGTTATCCATTTCATTGTTCTTCTGCTTTCCTGTTAAAACAGGGTTGTAAAATCTTGGCCTGTTCTTTTTCTTTAATTTCAAAGCTATACAATTTTAGTTTTTAAAAAAATCAGAGTTAACCATGAAACCAAATCCAGAGGGGCAGTCATGTTATTCAATGACAACAAAAACAAAGACTCTTGGGGCACTGACACATTCATCAAGTAATAAAAGTTCATAAACTACAGTCTACAGAAGTTGTCCACCCCTCACTAAACCAGGAGTTAGGAGTAGGTTTAACCATTCCTTACTTACTAGTTAAGTAAGCTAGTGCTAATGCTTATGCAAAACTGAAGGAATATTATTTGCATTGCTCCAACAGGATGGCATTTCAAAACATAATCACTCTTCTTATCATCACACAAAATAAGGATCATGTTGTATCATGCCAGGGGTTTGAAAACATTACTTTTAGTTACATGCAGCCCCCTGACTTTTTTAAACCTCCTGTTCCTGCTGCCACCAAACGTTGGCCATGCAGCAGCAAAAAGGAAATATTTTAACAGCCTTTTTCTACTCCCATACCACCAAATTTCAGCAGCTGCAAGAGCAGGAGTGCAACTCCTATGGGCCTTGGAGGATATTGGCTCCCAGCGCTCTAGAAGTTGCCCACTGCCATATATACACACTGCCTCACTGTGTATAGTCTGGCCATGAGGACTGGAATATTGCCCATAACGACAGAAGACTTAATGTTGAATCCTACATATTGTCACATGAAAGTTAAATCTAATGATGTTGGCAGAGGTTATTATTTTGTTCAAAATACAGAGTTGTCTGTTTGTAATGCTTAAGCAGATCCAACATGACTAAACCACCCAAGCAAATATCCATTATTTTGTGAATATCTTAAAGATATAGGACAGATGCAGCTGTCACATACTGGCAGGTTTGCAGATTACATCACATATCCCTGTGGCTGGGTTGTTTCTAAGTTACTATAGTTTCCTTCCATGCTCAAATATGCCACTGGCAGCATGTATTCCTTTTGCTCCATGCCTGCAATTCGATCCCAAGATGCATCACTCCCTGCCTATGCCACCTGGCTCTTCCTGATTCGACTGTACAGTTCCCTAGGTGTGTTCTCTATGCCCCTCCCTTCTTTTCTTGCTCTATATACCTTAGCTAACTTCTAGTGAATTAATCTGCCTAAGGAATGCACCATTTCAGGTGATGCTGATGCTTCTCCAAGGTGCAGTGGCTTTCCCTCCCCACTTTCACCATTAGATGCAGAAGATGGCCCTTTTCTGTGAGCCTAGCTGACCCCACTGCCCTTGCCCCATGCCTGAACCCATGTGCTCCCCATTCCTCCTCCCCCATATTATTCTCCTGTCCTAAGATGATTCCACAGAAATAATCCATCTTGGTTAAGAAATCACTTCCCTCCAGAAATCAACCAGGTTGGTTGAAATCCCTCTCTCCCTACCCTTCCCTTCTTTCAGTTCCATTTCTAGCTCCAGAAATGTTCTGACTGCCTCTTTAATTTCTTCCTGGCCTTGTTGATAGGGGAACCTTCATGGAGAGGAAGATGCAGAATGTAAGATGACCACAGAATATTCCGTGTCTTCAGTTCTGAGGCAGTATGCCTCTCACAAGGCCAGTTGCTGGGGAACATGAGCAGAGGCTTATGTGTTGGCTACTGTGGTTGCCACTGGTTGGCTACTGTGGGAGCAAAATGCTGGACTAGTTCAACCCTTGGTCTGATCCAGCAGGGTAGTCAAGTGAAGGAACTGCTTCCATTACAATTCTGGGAGTAGTGAACCCAAATGGCAGCCTCACCCTTTTGTCTCACATCTCCCACTAAAACAGCTGGGGATGGAGATGATTCTGGGAACAAAAGATCCAAATTAAATTTGGCCCCAACCAATGTAACATAACAGGCCATGTTGTCATGCCAGTCTGCCTATCATTAATTACCAATAATTACTAAGTCTAATTTTAGTTGAGCCAAAAAACCCACACTTGTAAGTTCTGAGTGAGCACGTTAAGACTGACCTGTTGACAAACAGGCAAGAAGTGATAAACAAAGTGGGATTACTTTTTGAGTGTGCTGTATATCTCCACGAGTTTATTGATAGTGGCACATATTATTGCGTGACTTTATGGAGTCAGAAGCATGGAGTCACAGGCTATGGTTTGGCAGGGCCTCTGTGTAACTCAATCACAATTCAGCAATACGAGCAATGGAAGAACAGCCAGGCAAGCTGGAACTATCCAGGGCAGACTTTGATAAAGGTCAGGCAAAGTCATTGTTCCTTTTATTATGGAGGCTTTGGAGACAAATTTAGGTCCTATTGATGAATTTCTGATCTGGCCAGTTGTCCATTGGCAGACGGGGCACAGACACAGATACCTCAAAACTCATTTCACAGGTGACTAACCAACTATCAGGCAACATTAACTTTTTAGTCTGCTGTAGATTTGGCACATCTTTGTCATTCTTTGAGCTTCCCCAATTATTTTAAAACTTGTTTTAAGTTGATCCATGGATCCTTTTACCTTTGCTTTGACATCTCCCCCCTCCCCGCCCCCCATATAACCTTCCTTCTGCCAAGGCTGCAGAAATTTGCTGGGATAAACATGATCTATTTGTATCACATATGTTTCTAATTAAATACTGGTAGCATTTGTTTCAAAGGATTATATGGCTATAACTAATGCGTATGATGTCCACTGAATAAGTGACAAGCAACCCTTCTCCAAAAAATTGGGTCAAAATGGAAAAAAAAGAACAATGTGTTTCTTCTTTAGTTGTACTCTTAGCCACAAATCAGATTCTCCCATTCTGTTTGCATTGTTTATTCTACATACAAAGTGGTGGGGAAACTCTAGAAGAAATTGTAGAAATGGGATTTGAAGTTACCACTTGTTCCCTGGAGTACCAAATTCATTAAGGGAATACAAAAACAATAATTATGTCCTTTTCTATTGGAAGCACCACCTGCCTGCAGCTTTCGTCACTGCTTCTTGCCTGCTGCAGACCAGTGTGGAGGCCACCTGTGCTCTCCCCATGGTCTCCAGCTTGACCTCGCTTGATGTTGCCATTTGTAGGAGAAACAGTGGCACTGTTGAGGGGGGCAGGGAGAGACGCTTCAAAAGGAGCCCACCAGGAGCAAGGAGCTGTGCCACACTGGGTGGGACTTTGCCTGGGGGAAAGTGGAAGGATTATGGCTATATCTTGTTATTATTGAAATTATTTGTGTTATGTATCAAAATTATGAACTGCATTATGTATTACATTTTTGTATTAAGGCTTGTTTGATTTTTTATCACTTACAGTTACATACTGTATTGCTTAATTGTATTGCTTTAATGTATTATCATATTTTTATGGAATATGTACTTTTGTTGTTGTTCTGTTGTGAGCTGACCCAGAGAGCCCTATGGGCTATGGAGTGGCATTGAAATGAAATGAAAAAGAGGAGAGGGAGAGGGAGCAACACAGCCTGAGACATGGTTAGATCTGTCTGTTGAGATTTAAGCTAATTACAACTCCCTCCTCTGTACGGGTGGGAGAGCTTCCAGCCCCAATGCCTATTCAATGATTTATCCCCACAGGCTACTACCTGGTGGATTCCCAGATGATATGGGTGCTGGTTCTATCAAATCTTTAGAATACAACGATGACCCAGGTACTTACATGAGTATTCCTGAGAAACATCTCTGCAGCTGAGCTTGTATATAAACCTTAGCTGACATCCAAAATCCATGTTCTGGTGATCTCTAAACTAGATTACTTCAATATGCTGTACGTGGGAATGCTCAGGAAGACAGTTCAGAAGCTGCAACTCATGCAAATGTTAATTAGCCAGTACCAGATGGTCCAACCATCAAGTTTCCATTTTAGGTTAAGATAGCCTTCTTTGCTGATGCATTTACAAATTCCAAATAACACATGGTGGGAGGGTATTGCCAGTAATTTTTTTAGCAGCCCCAGCACTAAAGCCTGGTTTAGTTATTAAAATATGTTTCAAATTAAATATAATGTTGCTATGCTTTTCTCATTTTATTTTATATTGTATTATTTAGTATTTGACATTTTTACTGTGCAGAGAGCTTTGTCTATTTGGGTGGTAGCGAATAAGAATAAAAATGCTCAACCTCCTGAGCTGAATACACCCATGTAATATAGCAGGCCAGGTACCTGACAAACCCATTTTTCTTGAAGTACCTGGCAGGCATCAAAGCCAACAGGTTATCAAGTTCTATATATGGCTGGTGGCCTTCATTTGGCTTAATGTTTGTGCAGGCCTGGGACAGTTATGGCAGTCAGCCAGCTCTCAAAATTCATTATGTATTATTTACTTTTCTGAACAATTTCAGCTATCGAGTCAGGGATCCAACATGATGACATATGACTTTAAATTATGCCTCACAGCACACAGAGAAAATAATAGACAGTAACATACATTTGGGGTACTGCAGCAATGTGTCTCCTGGGGCAGATTTAGCAAGCCTCATGGACTGTATCTCTAAGCTAGAAGGTAGTTGATGTGGATGGTGAAAATTTACACAGAGACCTACAGCAAACTCAACCTATATCACTGCATGACAGAGTAATGAGGACATGTGCCTCTTGGGTAGACCAGTTACAATGCATCATGGGAGGACTAGAGAAAAAGATAGTTTAGGTGAGCTCTTTTAGGAAACATAGAATGAAACTACTCTGCAAGTATTCCTAAAATCTATGAATTGCACTGACTGTCTGCACATTAGTATACAAAACTAGATGGAGGTATGTGACTCTGAACTGGTTCACTCACCTTAGCACGGTGTGGATATGCCTTTCAATGAGACCCCAAATATTCAAAAATACGCAGCTCCTCACTCCTTGCCGCACACACACAACTGTATTCTGAAATGGTAGAGCCTAAAATGTTAGCTGATCAGTCGCCTCTTCATTTTGAATGAAGAATGGAAAGGTTTCAAGGCATTCTATCTGGATACTAGCCACAGACAGAGCACGTTTCAAGCCTGAGTAGTTTCCAACAGGAGTTTAGGTCCAAAAAGAGATCAAGTCCAAACAGACTATTGAACAGCTTCAAATGGATAATAAATGCCTGTTCTGACCAGTGAAGAGCTATATGGTTTAGGAAAAGGCTAGCTGAAAGACCACTTTCGTGGCTGCCCACTTATATTATAGGGAAGCTCTTCTTCTGGGCACCCATGTTCAGAGATGAGTTTGATAGTGGCATGAAAGAAGACCTTCCCTGTGTCCACCTCCCAGGTAGAAGGGAAGTTGCTTCACTTCCTATCTGCTGTCAGTTTGTTGGCAGGCAAGTCTATTTTATTCAAGAAGGCTTTTGGGCTGTAAAGTTGTCTGTTGGTTTGGAGGTTGTTTTTAATTGTGTAATTGTTTTGCTTGTATTTGTTTGTTTGTTTATATTGTTGCATTTATAAACTAACCCACACCCCATAGGGGTCTCTGGGTGATACAATATAAAACTGAAAAAAATAACATTAATAACCAATAAAAATGATAAAGACAGAATATATGGGAACTGGCAACTCAAAAGGCTATAACAATAAATAATACAACTTACAACACAATAGCAGCTTGGAAACATCAATAAAAAGAATATTAAAACCTATTTTAGTTAATCATTACAATATCTGGCAAAAAAAATTGTTTTAACCTGGTGATGGAAGGAGATCAAGGATGGCGCCAGGTAAAACTCCTTGGGAAGCATGTCCCACAAATGAGGTGCAACCACAGAGAAGGACCTTCTCCCAACCATCACTCCCATTGCTTCTTTTAGCAATGATTCCTTAAGAAGAACCTCCATTGAAGATCTTAAAACCTGGGGAACATAACAGAGAAGGCATCCTATTAAGTAACCTTGACTGGTCCCGAGCCATTTAGGGCTTTGAATGTGAGTGTCAACACTTTGAACTGGGCCTGGACTTCAACCGGTAGCCAATGCAGCTGGTGGAGAACTGGTCCTATAAGCCAGTCTCCATTATCAGCTGTGCTGCCCTATTCTGAACCAGATGAAGTTTCCAAACCATGCTCAAATGCAGCCCCACATAGAGGGAATTACAGGGGCCTGGGAGGCCTCTTCTGACTCACTCTCTTTCTATGTTTTTAAGAAAAACAAAAGCTAAAAAAATGACAAAAGCTTCTGAATTCTGCCTGCTATTTCAGACAGCATTCTCAAAAGAAATATAGTATTAGTTTAATTATAGTTATTGAGATGCAACTGGTGTTCAGTTTAGAGAGACTGGCTATGTGTCTGTTGGGAGAGGGGGGTGGACATGTTAGATGGAGAGGATTCAAAATGACCCTGTCACTTCATGTTCCTCTAATTCTGATGCATGTAGATGACGGTTTTAGCTTTTGATTTTTTCCTTCCATTATGAAAAATACATGGTGAGCATTGGCAACTTAGAAATAGAGCCATGCATTCCCCACCCATCCTGTTTGAGGTTTTTGCAAAATTAGCAATGACAAGATAATTAATTCAGACATTTGCTTCTATGGCTTATGTGCCCTCTAGGGGACTTCTTATTACTCATGCAAATATGTTCTTAAAATAACATGATTATCACCCCATATTAATTTAAGTGAACAACACGAGGGTAATGATATAGTAATCTATGACTATTATTTCATGGCTTTTTCTTGCAGGCAACTCCAACCCTGCACAATTCATGTTTAATTATGGTTTTAAGCCTATATCCACTTAATAAGCATAGAAGACGTTCTTTGGATTGTGCTGCAAGGTTTTTTAACTAGTTTTGTTAATGTTCCCCCTTGTTAGATCTGCTTTCCCTTCTCCCTTTCTCATTAGGGAAATTGTCAAATTTTAAAATAATTGTAATAGTGATGAAGATCACATGGATAAAAATAAATATATTTTGATAAGAATAAAAATATTTCACTTGTATAGATCTCTTCTCTATGATGTTCAAAGCATTCTCTTCTTTGAGTTAAATTAAATCAAATTTAAATATTTTAATTTAAATATTTTTCAAACAAAATAAAATCCTATACATCAGCTACAAAACAAAATAAATTTTTTCATGGCCGATACAACAAAATGAGGATAAAACAATATATCTAAAAATATTTAACAATATAGTGATATATTTATAAGTTTAACATGATAGGATATCATCAATGGAACCACAAAAGGCATTTTATTATTTTTTGGGTACGAATAATATGTCACTGAATATTTTGCTTTTTAAGCTGCTGTATTTTAAGCACTTTTTAAAGCTATTGTGCAAGGCTACTGTTTAAAAGAAAACATCTAATCTCTAGATAGTAGAAAGAAAGCAGAACAATTGCTAAGAAATGTCAGGATTAGGGCCTTAATAACTCTGAAAGTGTTATTAACTCCACCATCCCCACTTGTACAAATAGATGTATACGAGAAATATCATGTGACCCAGATTCTGGACTCTTGGAGGTCTTGTGGTTGACTGTACTATCTGGGATGTTTGCATTCAATGCATGTAACTTTTAATTAAACATTCCTACAGTCAGCAGCAAAATGATACCTATCAACTGTGTCACTTTCCTTGATGCTGACTTGCACTTCATGGCCATTTGATGATCCTCAGACATAGCAATCAGTGCTACCAATGCTTTTGGGAAAACTGCTACATGGCTAAAAATTAATCTATGGAGATGCAGCAAAGAGGTGAGAGTGGAGGCAGTGATTCACTAACATTTAAATGATGCAGGGGATGTAGGGAATGGACGCACACTCCTCTCGAAATACAACACTGGAAGGTGGACATTTCAGACTCTGAATCTGAACTATAGGAAAAGTGATATAGGAAAGCTTAGCAGAAATGTCAGGTATAATGAGTTTCAAGACAAGCCAAGTGGCTGGTGAGAACCAGACCACTTCTGACTTAGACACTGTAGAAAAGGAAGGGTCAGAAGGGAAATGATGTGAGTTTATCACCTCTGAAGTCTGCCAGATAAATGGACCGATTGAGTAATGCCTAGCATTTCCAAAGTTTGAACCAAAGCACTGTGAACCTCCCTGAAAGTGTAACCAATTTCATTTGGTGGGTAAGAAAGGAAGATCATTCAGTTTGGAATTGCCTAAAAAGAGAAAATGTGACACCAAGATAGAGGATAAAGAGGACACCGTTTTGTATAAAATTCACATATGTCAATTTGCATATATAAAACAAATTAGAAGTAGTTGGTATACTTTAAATACAAATACATAGTTCTCAACACAATAGAGAAGACTGACTAGGTTATCTCTTGCCTGTTCAGTTTGAGATCAAGGTGCAACCTATTGATGAACTGGTTCAACACACCTGCTGTTCTTCTTTGTATTTCTTTGACTTTACCTATCCAGTGTCCACTGGTTGCTTAAATAGAAATGTGCCCTCTGTAAAGAAGGACACTTGGACAGCCTCGAGGCATTGAGGATTGAAAGGTAGTGGTAGGAAAGAGGAAAGAGGGGCTTTGACAGAAAGGCGCTAGATAAATTTACCTTGCTGTGATGAAGAATAAGAAAACAGATTTGAAAGGGAGGGGGGAGTTCAGCAGGGCAGGCAGTCATGAATGGTGGGTGGGGGGTTGTTCAAGCTGCTGATATGACGCAAACAGTAAAAACTGAGTTAATTTGCTAAAATGGTGTTGTCAAAATGGTGGAAGGATCAACATTTTTAAAAATGTTGTTAAAATTTGTTAAAAGGGTGGAAGGATCTACATTTTTTTGCTTCTTGTGTCCTAGCACTTGGACATCTGGGGGAATGGCAACTCAAGCTTGATGCCACTCCTTTTCTTATCTCATTCAGGAAGGTATTAAATTGCCTCCTGAGAGGTATTTTTGCCTCTCTAATTGACAGGTGAGCATGAAGATTTTGTCTAATGCTCTGATAATGATGAGAAGGTGAGATAAGATTAACTTGAATGAGGTCAGAGTCCATCTCCCTCCCACAGGTACTTTCTGTTTTGTTTGTCTTCTCTCTTTCTTTTTCTTGTTATTAATCTATTTTGTATTGTTTTTCTGATTTTGCCAAGGGAACAATAATAACACTTTAATTTGCTGCAGTTTGGATTTTTAAGTCATTTTCTGTTTACAAACTTTAAAGGGATTCTGGAATGGACAATTGGATGATCAACAATGTTTTACATGCAGGCTGTTTAAAGTTTCTTTTTCAGAACTAAGAATTGAGAGGTGCGGATGGTGTAAACTGACCTTGACATGAGAATACTAGCTGGGAATATTTTGTGTTTATTTTGTGGCTTTTAAATTTAAGAATATCTGACTTCCAAACAGCTTGGACTTGAGGCTGAGATTCTTTCTCAAGGTATTCCTGTTTGTATGTTTGGAAATGACTTTGAAACATATTTTATAATACGTTGTTTGACTTGCATTAAGATCTTATTTTGAGAAATCTTTGATTCTATTCAAGAAATTAACTACAGACATTTCGGTATGTTGGAAGAGATGATCTGTCACAATTTTCTGAGGAGTGGCTGCCTATGTGAGTTGAGAGATTGCTGATTTGACTGATGTATGACTTGTTTTAAAAGGCATCCATAAATATCTTTTGGATATTTTCAGTCTTTGATCTACTTTCCTTAGGACATTATGGAGATAATAAAGTCCTGAGGCTGAGATAAAATGAGTTGGAGTTCAATGTCACCCACAGGGCCTTGAGAGAAGGGAAGACTGAGGGCCCCTGCTGTGGAAACAAAAGTTGAACAATGTTTCTATTTAATAAAAGAACTCATGCAGCCATAGAATAATTTGAAGACCTGTTGGAATAAGTAGATGTCAGAGTTGGAAGTCTTATTTGAACAATGTTTCTTTCAACAAACTAATTTTAACTAATGTTTTAATAGAGATAGAACTATAAATTATGATATCATAGCAGGGTGATTAACTGATTTTACTTAATTTTGCTTTTTGTGGTTTTTTGTTTTTTAGTTCTCTCTCTCCTTTAATCCCCCCCCCCAACCTCTTCAGTCTTCCTTTTTATATTGTTATTATTAATTCTGTACTGCTTTAGGTGATATGTTGAATTGTGATTATTTACAGCAATGAAGGAATGTGGAAGTTTGATGTGGATGAGGAGGGGAGGGCAGAAGAGAAGTATTAACTTTTAAGTAGAAACAATTATATGCTAGATTTGTTGAAAGATAGTTGTTTGAGGGTTTTTAATGAACAATAGAGGCAAAATGAAGATCTTTCTATAAATGTCAATGGGATGAACTCACCTTCTAAATGAACTATTTTTTTAAAAAAATTAAGAAAACAGAGGGCAGATATAATATGTATTCAAGAAACCCATATAAAGAAAAAAAATTCAGATTCTGAATGACAAAAATCTGGGTGGGGTTTTTGCAGCTGCAGCTGATTCTAAAAATAAGGGAGTTGCCATCTGTATTAGTAATCAAGGACTAAATGTGATAGAAGAATTTAAAGATCCAGAGGGGAGGTTTATTGTTTTGAAGATTAGATTTCTGAGTGAGAAAATTAACACAGTGGTAGCAATTTATGCACTGAATGATGCAAAAGAAAAATTTTATGAAAAATTCTTTCAATTGATATTGGCTTTTCAAAAAGAAGTTCTGATTATTGGTGATGACATGAATGAAGTTATACATCTGAATAGCGACAAATCGATATTTACCACTAGAGGCGGTAAATTACCAAACAATGTTTTTAACTACATGGAAATGCTGCAGTTTCAAGATGCATGGAGACTCAGAAATTGTGCAGTTAGGAATTATACTTTTTTCTTTTTTTTGACAGACGTCACACATTTTCAAGGATTGATATGTGCTGGATATCTAAAAATGTAATTATGAATTTAGAGGCAGTAAAGATCTTATCCAAGTTACTTCCTGATCATAATCCATGGGAGATAATATGGCAGGAAGAACAGAATGGAGGAAGAAGATGGAGAATTAATGATAATTTTTTGCTCCAAGAAGACATTTTGACAAAGTCAAAATTAGTACTGGAAGAATTCTTCAGATTAAATAATACCAATAATGTCTCCACACTTACAATTTGAAAAACCAATAAAGCTTATATGTGATACTTTATAGAAAAAATGTCTAAGGAAAAGATTGAGAAGTCAGCACAAAAAAGACTTTTGGAGCAAACTCAAATACTAGAGGATCAAAATAAAAATAAGCAAATGTTAACTGAACTCAAAGAATTAAGAAATCAGCCAGATATGTCAGACACAGAGAAGATACAAAAGAAGTTGAGATTTTTTTGAAACTGAGACATTGTGAACATGCAAATAAACCTGGAAGACATTTAGTATATTGTCTTAAGAAGGAAATGGAAAGAAGATCTATAACAGCAGTGAAGAAGGATAATGGTATAACATCTGTGGAAAAGGAAATTCATGAACAATTATTTTTTTTTCACAAAGCTATATAAAACACACCGAGTTTAGAAGATAGAATGGAGATTTCTACAGAAGAAATATGTCTTGAAAAATTCACCCCAGAGCAAAGGAAAATATTGAATGATACTATTATTATTCAAGAGTTATCTTAAGCTATTAAAAAATTGAAAAAAGATGAAACACCTGGTCCTGATGGATATACTGCCATGAAAACAATATATATTTTATGATTGATGCAATTGACTGAGTTAAGAAGAAGAGAAAGAAAGCTGCATTTATTTTTCTAGACTAGAAGAAGGCTTTTGACAATGTGGCTTAGTCTTTTTTAATAAAAACCCTTCAACATTTAAATTGTGGTTCAAATGTTTGATTTGGATGCAGGCAATTTATACCAGAAAACATGCAAAGATTCTAATCAATGGTGTATTAACTGACAGCTTTCAAATGGAGAAGGGAAGGTGTCAAGGATGCCCTGTATCACTTCTTTTATTCAATTTTGCATTGGAAATCTTAGCAAAAAAGACAAGTCAGGATCCTAATATTAAAGGCTTTAAAACAGGCAAAGAAGAATACAAAATGAAATGTTACACAGATGATATAGTCTTGACTGTTTTGGATACACATCAATCCATACAGCATATAATGGAGCAAGTTGGGAAATTCGGACTTTATTCAGGATATAAGATTAATAAGAAAAAAACTAAAATTACATTAAAGTTCATAACAAAAGAAGAGGAAAACATTTTAAAAATCTCAGGATGTGAAATAACTTCAAACCCAGTTAAATACTTTGGGATAAACATCACAGGACATGATGACTCACTTTTTCAAGACAATTTTCAACTTGGAGGAAGATTAAAAATGACTTACAAAAATAGACTGAACCAAAATCAACTTGGTTGGGGAGAATTTGAATTGTAAAAATGAAATGCGTTACCTAAATTGAACTTTCTTTTCCAGTTGATACCAATTGCAATCCAGAAAAAGTTTTTCAAGATTGGCAGAGATAATTAAATGGTTTTATTTGGAATGGCAAGAAATCAAGGATCAGATTAAAAATGTTACAGGGTGCAAAGGAGAGAGGAGGCTTTGCTCTACCTAACTTGAAGTTATATTATCATGCAGCAGGCCTGGTCTACATTGCAGATTGGATTCTAAATGCTTATGATAGATATGTGAAGTTGGAACTAACTGTTCTTGAAGATGGAATATACAATATTTTATGAGATAAAACATCAGTTGAGATGGTTCTGATCTTAAATAACAACCATGTGCTATGAGATAGTTTAATAAAAATTGGGCATTTCATGAGGAAAAAAATCTGACAGATTTTGAAATATTGATTACACCGCAGAATTATGACTGAAAAGACTTTACAAACTGTTATTGCACTATGACACTGAAACCATCAAGATAAGAAACATATGGCAATCTGGAAACAGAATCTTGGTGAAGAAATATCATCTGGTCAGTGGGAAGCTCTTTGGAAGAAAGATATTACATTCACTGCTAGGCAAGCATTAAGAGAAAATAAGTATAAAATGATTTATAGGTGATACATTACTCCAAAAGATATCAGGAAAATAGTTAAGAACTATAATGCAAAATGTTGGAAATATAGATGGGACGTTCTATCGTATGTGGTGGACTTGAGAAATAACACAAAAATTCTGGAAACTGATACATGCAGAAATGCAGATAATCTTTAAAATTAAGGTTCCTATGAGTCCCAGAACATGCTTTTGAGTATTATTCCAGAGACCCTTTTAAAAAACATATTTAAGTTATTTAAATATGTCATTTAAGTATTATTTATTTAAGTATATGAATATGGTAGCAAGAATCACAATAGCTTCAAAACACAAATCACTAAGCTAACTAATTATGTAAATAGAAGAATGTTAGAGGAATTTAATGGCAAATGCAAATTTTATTGGGGTTAACATGCTTAATGGAATTTTAGAGGGGGGGGGGTTGGAAGGAAAAAGAAAGTATTGGAATTTGAACTGGTTAGAAACATCTATTGATGCATAGAATAATTGTTCTTTTTTTGCAAACTCTCATACACCATGGGAAGATATGAAAAGATTATGTTCTGGGGGCTGCAGTATATGGGCTGCATTTGATTGTAATTCTCTTGTGCAACTTTGTTTATTTTGTTCACTTAATCTGTTCTGTTTATGCTACCCTTTTTTCTGTATTTGTTTAGTATGTATATGTTGGCAAAATAAAAATTAAAAAAGAATTACTTTAAAAAAAGAAAAAGAAAAAAGAAAACAACAAAAATAAATGCACTTGTTTATCTCTCTCTCTGTGATACAGCTTAATCAGCACATTGAGTGGAAATGGCTCACCATTCCATGTAAAGCTGACATCCCCTAATTCCCTATCAAGTTCAGTTGTGGAAAACGTCACTCTTGTAAAACAAACAAAAAACAGTGTTTTTGGAAACTGTTTTCGTCTTCAGACTGCCTCCAAATATTGGATAGTTCAGATATGAAGCAGCAGTGAAGGGTAGACAACTTTTATGAGTCCTTGTAATTGACTATGCTGACTAGTAGGGTTTGTAGACATTCAGTGGCCCACTCTGGTTTTCTCATGTATGTGATTCTTGAGGAATTTGAGTATTTTAAAGTATGTACTCATATGTATTACATCTACTAGACTAACTATTCCTTGCTGAAGTTTCTTCATGCTGTATCAAAGCTAATTTTTAAAAAATGAAAGTTTGGGGTTATGAAGGAAAATGGGGTGGACAAGATTAACCTGTCTGATTTTGGATAACCAGATTCTTCAGCTAAGCAATCTAAGTCCATGTTTTAGAATCACAGAATCATAGAACAGTAGAGTTGGAAGGGGCCATGAAGGCCATTGAGTTCAACCCCCCTGCTGTTGTGGACACCACATTATACCATCCCACTCAGTTGGCTGTCTAGTTTCTTTTTGAATGTCTCTAGTGTAGGAAAGCTCGCCACCTCTTCAGGCAGCTGGATCCACTGTTGTATTGCTCAGAATCTGAGGTATTTACCTTCAAAAGCTGTATTTTGGAAATTGGGTTCAAGTTTCTATCATCTTCATATTGAGGTCGCAAAAGGTTTTAATCCTGGGGTCAAAAATCCATGCCATGGCTTAAAATTTCCTGGCTGTCATTACCACCACATATCATATGTAAGCAGCTCATGCACTTTTCTGTGGGAAAGGGTTGTTGTCATCTTCTTTTCCCATCACAGAAGTACAGCTATACTGCTGTGGAAAAGTCCAGTTCATTTGCGCTTCATGGACTTCTGGCTTAGGTCTGCTACTGAATGGATGATTGGAAATGGACCAAGTTAGTCATCCTCCTCCCCACCCAAGGATTTCCAAGACTCAAGAGTCTGTGCATTTCTAATGCTAAAGAAATTTGTGAAAACTGATGCAAATAATGGCAATTTGCATGCTGTGCACCAGCTTCCACCCAAAAGCATGTGGTCATTCTGTAATTTCTGTGATTTTGGCAAATCATGTGCCAATTTATAGGAATGGGTCTTTTTAAAATATTTCTTTAGCGTTTTTTTTTTTTTTTTAATGTACAATTTTTAACCTGTCTTAGAGACAGAAGTCAACAAGCTGGCTCAACTTCTACCATAGCAAGTTGGAACCAGTGCAGGGTTAGTGAGCTAGAATCCAGCTGTTCAGGAAAATCATAATTGTTGTTATTTGTTTTTCTGCACCAGGCCAAGACCTTTTTATTTAAAACTTATTTTAACTGTTAAATTATTTGTTGAATTTTAAAGTTTTTAGCCACGATGCACTGGGAGGGGGGGGTTAATGAAGTTTTTCGTATTATTGATATGTTGTAAGCTGCCCCGAGGCTTTGTTGCAATGGGGTGGCATAAAAATGTTTTAAGTAAATAAATAAATAAATTTTGTATAAAGAAGTGAATGGTGATCTTATTAAAGTGTGGGAGCTGCCAGCAACAGCAAACTTAAAATCAGAAAAAGTTCTTGTGGGGTGAGGGGTGCTTAATTATCCATCTAAAAGGCCTTAAGACAATTGCAGGGCATTTTGAAAAGCAAAATTGTGATCAGCAGCTGGGAAAAATAGCAGGTGTGTTTCTTTCCCACCATCAAAATTTTCCCTTCTAAGCCTACCAAAAATTCAACTTTGCATGACTTCCAACCCACTGCAAACAAAGGGCAACAAATACCAGGGCCATTCAGGGAGAGAGAATTGTTTGCCTGTAAGGTGAAAGGGGATGTCTCTTAATGGGCTCACTGTATTGTATGATTTTACCCTTCCCACTTCCTTTGGGCTCCATTTTTACAAATGTCAGCTAGGTTGCCAATCTCAGCCAAACTGACATTTTAAAAGTTCAAGAATATATAACAAAAAATTACATCTCCAATCCATAAATTCTCAAATATCCACCTCGAAATCTTCACCATGCCAAAATGGGTGTTCACCTCCCCAAAACATTGCAAATGCCCCTTCCTCAGTTTGACAACAAAAAAGTAAATAACAACAAAAAGCAACCCTAAAAATGGACACTCACTTTTGGGATTCATTAATAAGGACACAAAAAGGAGCTGTTTTCTTCTCAGCCCTAAGAGACACACTAATGCACTGAAAAAATGGACAACTGCAGCAATTTGCTTGTGTTCAGTAATAAATGTATACATAAATAAATGGTGTAAAGATCCTAGTGAAATTTACAAGGCCTGGAATATTGATCTGCTGGAGCTTGCCTTGAATTAGAGCGTATGAATAGCAGCTCCCAAATTTCTTCTGATGCTCAGATTAAAAGATCTTCTCTCTGGGAACTGCTAAAGGTAAAGGTAAAGGTTTCCCCTTGATGTTACGTCCAGTCATGCCTGACTCTAGGGGGTGGTGCTCATCTCCGTTTCCTGGCCGAGGGAGCCAGCGTTTGTCTGCAGACAGTCTCTGTGGTCACCAAAAATCGCTCTAGATAGGCAATGATTGTAGTCATTGTAATATTTGTTTACTGGGCTTGAGGTTGCCTCAGAGAAAAAGCTGGATTTTTATTAATTAATGTTTTGAAATAAATCTATTTATATTTCAGAAACAGTTTGAAGTAAGCAAGAACAAGTTTGTTCATCTGTATGAAAGCCAGGAAGCAAGAGAAGTCCATTCCATGTGTTCTGCTCTGAAAAGAAGACTAAATAAATCTGGGGGGGGGAATTGTAATGAGACGTTTATAAACATTCTTAATAGTATATTCAAGAGAAAGAAAGCAATGATTTTACCTTCTGAGAGCATCACTGTTGTGTGCTGATCGTAAATATCTTTCCCCCTTTTCAAAACTGAGTAGGTTATTTATATCTGCTTCTCTGCCTTTTAGCATGCTTCTTGCATTTTCTTCAACAGGCTCCTTTTGCCATATCACCTACTGCTGAAAAGAAGCACACACACACACAAACATTTCTTGAAGTTTTGCCTCTAGGACTAAAGACATCTGAAAATAGCAGTTGACCTTACGACTTCACTCCCAGGGCTAAATAATTGAAAAGATAGGTTTGACAGCTTGCAGCTTGAGTACTCTGTCATTCAGACTACAGTTCTTTCCTGGGGATTTGGAATCATCTCCAAATAGAGCAAATGTCCAATATTCCTTTGTATATAAATTGTGATGTAAGCTTGAGACTATTAAGTCTTGCATATACGTTCAATTTACTGTGCTGATTTCATCTTGACCACAGCTTAAACAACTGTGCCATATAATGTGTCATATCATGAAGAGATTTAGCTGAATGCATTAAGTCACACACCTGTTTAATCTTTATGTATTGCTCCTAGCAAGTTTCATATCTAACAGACACAGCTGCCCGCGTCTGAGGAATCCCTTCCTGATCAAGAGATTTGAAAGATTGTTGATCATGTCAAAACGCAAGAAATAAAAAGGAAGGTGATTGTAGATGAAAGAAGTTCAGAGGAACATTCCTTAACTAGAAATATTAAAAATTGCAACAGGCAGAACAGTTTTTAATATTTCTCAGTCTCTAACTCTGCAGTCACCTTCATTTGATATTTTTCTGTAAGGAGCATCTGCAAAAGTCGTACATACAGAGAAGACTTACCCTTTGCTACCTGCTTAACATTTTGTAGTCATTCCCAGAATCAGTGTCTTTCAAACAGTTTTAGGTTCTGTTTCAGGAAGAACACCATGGAAATATCACCACTGCCCCCATTGACACTGCACATTACCCACGGTGATTCCATTTCACCCCCAAAATTGCCTCTGTGCTTGACCACAACCCATGTCACTGCCATATCTCCCTACCATTGTTTTCACCACCCCTTCTGCCTGTGCTTTGGCATGCTCAAAGGATTCATGTCAGCTGAAGAAAGTGGCTCCAGAGAGAAAGCCAAGCCTAGATGCCTGGCTCTAGTGGCAACCTTCCTCAAAGATAGGCATTGTGGGAAAGGCATCTCGGGATTTGACCTGAACCCATTATCTGTGGCATAGGCAATCTTTATCCAATCTTTCCTGAAATGTGGCAGGTATATTCCATGTGGGGGTACCATAAAGATTGCTATTTGGGTGCAGAATCCCAGAATTACAGGTGCCAAAAATGACCTTGTTTGGATACTGTGTGGGATTTATTAGATAGTATCCATTATTAAAGATTCCATGAAGAAACAGTATGATGCTTGCAAATTTCATTCTGTTAGGATTAAGAATGTCGACTTTTAAATAGCAGAACAGAATGTTGGTCTCCATATATATTAGTGGAAAGTTTATTGGATGCCACCCCTCCTTGTTTCCCTTTTGTTGTTTTTCTGGTGTCCAAATTCATTGGAATTTGCCAGGTATTTATTCCTTGAAGGACCAGTCTAAAGCTCATAAAGTTTATCATGTTTAGATTGAAAATGTTAGATATATGCAATGGAATACAAGTGTGACTGCTACTGAAAATACATATTTCTGAAGAGAATCTGAAATTTGAAAAATGAATGAACTAATCCTGAACTAACTAAATATTGATGAAAGTTTTATGAAAGATATGAATTATGAACATTTCAAATCTCACCAAAAATATTGTGTTCTCTCTAGGCACATCCAGATAGGCTAATGCATTGTAAAATAGTGTAGCTTATGTACTAGTGTGTAGCATAGCATAGCATAGCATTGCATAATATATTATATAGAGTTGTTTTTCATGGGGTGATGCATTTTACACACCCTACAGTGTAATACAACAAAGCAGTACAATGATATGCAATGTAGTGCTGTTTCTTTCCCAACTTTCCAAATCAGAAGATCATTGTGTCAATGCTTCAGCATTTTTGCTTCCTAAAGAAATGGACTCGTCATGTCTGTAATATATGGATGTTCAGGCCAAAATGTATTTCTCTGAATGATAACTCAATTCTCTTTTCTTGAGGACCCATACTTAGAAGCTTACTGGGGTAAAAGTGTTCATTCTCCATTTCAAGATGTGCACAAAGCTTATTTCCATCATACATCTAGGATTGGCAAAACATGACATTTTCATATCTGCTCACGTACAGAAAATCGGCATAGATTCTAGGATAATCAGGCTGCTAAAGGTCATCCTCCTAAAATAGATAGTTATCAACATTTTCAGAAAGCATTACTACTAATCAATATTTGTCATGCTGTGAATATATTCTGAGCAGTCTGGATTCTTAGCTGATTTGGTTAAAAATGTACTTTTTGAACTTTCCTTTCAGAGAACTATTACTCATTTAAAAAAAAAATCTTAGCATTCACCAAATATCTTGATTACATTTCATGAGTTTTCCCAATCGGGTGATTCATTTATTCCTAAATGATAAGGTTTCTTTCCTTGTTTTTATAATAAAAGCAGTTTTTAGACTAGGCAGGAGGTGCAAGATAAAACAAAGAAGTTCAGGCCTACACATGGAAATAAGTCCCTTGGAATTCTTCCATAAAATTTTGCCATCAAGCTGCAATTCACTATACATTTACTTGAGAGTAAGTTCCATTCACTTCTCAGTGGTCATAGATATATAAAAGAGGAAATTACTGGGGACATCAGGAGTAGAAGAAATATGCACATATTTCTACTTATTATGGATGCTATAAATATACACATTCATTTTTCACATTCAGTGCAAATGTATTTGCTTTTCTAAGAAGTATTCCAAACAGCAAGAGATGACTGGCTGATATGGGAACAGGTTGCTGAGATTTTTTGAGAAATTTGATTTTTGCAAAATCCAATAAAAATGGACCTGTATAATAGGTGCAGGGGGCACCTTCTGGAGTAATGTGTGGATTTATATCCACTGGGTTCCTTACTTCTCAAAAGTTTAGACAGATTTGTCAGTTCAAAATATATAATAAAATACATTTGCATATACATATCTGGGGAGAAAATGCATTTAAACATTGAGATAACAGAAAGACAAATATGCACATTTTTATTCAGATTAAACTTTTTTCCAGTTTGACATAGACATGAGACAGGATGGATTTATCAATGGAGTCATGCAAAAGTGACACAGACCAGAAATAAAACAAATGATCCATCCCTATCTATAGCTGCTGGATGTCTATTTTGAGCTTGAGGGGAAGTTCCTGTGCTCTTTTTTAACCTCCATATGCAAAGGCACAGGGCCTCTCATTTTAAGTTATGTTACTACTGTGGTTTTTATTCAAAAACATTTCTCCCCCCTAAACCCCTGAAGCAGAAAATGTTGAAAACACTTCTTTTCTTTATTTTGTAGCCATATGTGTGTGTGTGTGTGTGTGTGTGTAATCTGCTTAATGTATGATTAAGCTCTGATGTGTCTTTTTAGTCAGATATGGGTCTCTTTGTTAAAGGGACTTCAAGCGGCTGCTTAAGATTATAATTGCTATTTAAAGGGAATATGTAGATGATCTCACAGCTAAAATGGTCTCATAAGGGACAAACAATTCCATTAAGTTTTGTTGTGCTCTGCTCATCTATAGAATCATATATTCAGTTTTATGTAAGCAACAGACCCAAGAAGCCTGCACAGGATCATAGACATGGAAGTAATGTGTTTGGACAACCAAAGATGGCTGGAGCTGAAATCCTCTGCTTGCTTACTGTATCACAGAATAAAAGCATGACTAAGTGTATTCATTGAAGTATTTGAAATAGCCCAACATGAAGCCTTTTCAGAAATGATTTCACAGTATTTGCATTCTAGGTAGTAAATACATATGGTGCTTTAGTGCTTATGAAAACAGTAAAACAAATGTAGAATGTTTTAGATGAATTGTTTGATTTGGGTTTTCTACATGAGCTTTCATAAATGAATCCTACTTCAGCAAACCTATTAACAAATAGGAGTAAGCTGGGATTAAGCAAGACAGATGGAAAACAAACACACAACTGAAGAGAGATAGTATTTGTGTGGTATTTAAAAAAAAAAAACATGAAAAAATGGGGGTAACTACCATGATTTTATGGCAAGATGCTTTGATGCCTCCTCCAGATAGTATTTTTGTCTGTCTGTTTATTGAATTTGTATACCACCCCATAGCCTGGAGGCTCTCTGTTGTTTCTGAAAACAGAAACAGCAACAGAACATAGCTATAATAAAATAAGAATAAAAGAATAATGAGAGTGCTAGTCATAGCTCTTTAGGAGATACAATAATGGTGAAGGCCATTTTTCCTGAAAAAAGAACTGAAAAGAGCTGAAAAATATCTCAAGTAATTGTGGACAATAGGCTAAACATGAGCCATAAGCTGAACATGCCCAGCTCTCTAAGTCTCTCCTAATAGGGCAAGTGTTTCCAAACCATGGATTATTTTTGTTTTCCTCCTCTGGACCCTTTCTAATTTTTTTTGCATCTTTTAATTTTTAAATCTTGGTGCCTAAAACTGGACACAGTCAGTATTCCAGATGAGGTCTGACTAGTGAGGAGTATATGGGAACTACTACTACTCACGATTTGGAAGTAATACTTCTGCTAATGCATCCCAAAATAGCATTTGCCCTTTTGGCAGCATTTGCATTGTTGGCTCATGTTTAGCTGATTGTCCACAATTACTTGAGATCGTTTTCTTGTTCAGTTCTGTTGAGCCATGTATGCCCCATCTTGTATTGATGACTTTGGTTTCTTTTTCCCAGGTGGAGGACTTGGCACTTGCCCTTCTTGAATCTCATTCTGTGGCTTTCAGCCCAGTGTTCAAGTGTATCAAGATCACCCTGGATCTTAATTCTGTCTTCTAGGGTGTTTGCTATTCCACCCAGTTTTGCATCATCTGCAAATTTAATTATCTTTCCTTGCACGTCCTCATCTAAATTATTAATAAAGATGTTGAAGAGCACTGGGCCCAGGAATGAACCCTGTGGCACCCCACTAGTTACCTCCATCCAATTTGAAAAGGTGCCATTGATGAGCACTCTTATGTGTTCTGCTACTGTGCTATGTTTACTTAAAATGTACATATCAAAGTTCTCAGAGAACCAATACATACATTGGAAAACTGGAGTTGGTGTTGAAGCTTTCTCAGAACAATCCCTGGGTAGTGCTCACCCACCCACAGGAATTCATTCCAGCTGATATTTGGGTAATTTTAACCCTGGGATAGGGTCCATTGTGTGAGCTTCTACATTGCAGGGGATTTCTTGCAGAGAACTTATCTTCCATGTGCCAGTATTAGCTGGCAAGCCAGCAGTTTTTCACTGCCAGTTTGGCACAGAAAACTATGCTTCTTGGACACAATCTTTGCATGGGCTTTTGTGGTACTAATCTTGACTTTACCATGGAAACTGGGAAGAGGAATTAAGAACAAGGTTCTAAGTGTTGAATAAACAACTAAGAGAATGAACAAGGACAAACTGGCAAAGGAGAGATCTTGGGAGAGGTGCTGATTTCCTTCATATTCTTACACTTTTATAAAGCTGTGTCCCTATGGATGGAAGTGACTTAACAACTGCATAGGTTCCTCAGATAATCCAGCTGCTTTGATACAGAGCTATTTTTATGTTGTTCAATATGTATACTGTAAGATAGATATTCAGTATGTAACATTTGTATATGATGGTTTTTAGTAATACATTTTTAGCAAAAATCACATATTTGGAATTTACAAATTTAAGTCATTTCCATCCCAATTTCTTCTGAGATCCTGCTCATGAATTCACTCTTTCAATGGTGAAGTAAGTAGCCACCAATGAAGGGTTATTATGCTCATGATTCTCAGAGTTTGCACTGGTTATCTGTTCATTTGCAGGCCAAATTTAAAAGGCTGTCAGTGATATTTAATGTTCTGAATGGTTTGGTACACATTTATTTAAAAGAATGTCTGCCTGAACCCGTATGAACTCGTGGGCCTTCAGGCTCTGAAGTCCTTTTCATACCCACCCTGAAGATGTATTAGAACAAAAGGAACAAGTTGGAGCTTTTTTGGTAGAGACTTAGTCCTTCTATTGTTTGTTAGAGACAGAGACACACAGAGAGAGAGGATTCCTAGTCGACTGTTTTTTAAAAAATGCTTTAAATATTTTCAAAGTTATGTTATTTGGTTTTAATGCAGTGGTATTATGTATGGTTTTAAATGTTTTAATGTGCGTTCCTATGTTTGTGGGTGGCACAGGAACTTGCCTTTAGTTAGGGAAGGTTGCCAAAACAGCAGCAGCTTCAAAAGTCCATCATTATAATCCTCAAAATAGTGCTTGCTTTTTTGTGGCTGCATCACACTGCTGGCTCATATTTAGCTTATCATCTACAAAAACTCACATCACCTTTTTGAAAGCAAATATTCACTGCAAGGAAAGGAACGTTTTCTTACTCTCTCTATGGTAAGAAAGCAACATGGAAGATTCAGATTCAAATTTTCACCTAGGTTTATATAGACATTTTACAACACATGCATATGCACACTCCATCTGTGCTCAAATCTACTCTTATTTTAGCTCTGGTGGGACTTACTTCTGAGTAGATACATAGATTAGTCTCAAATGCAGTCTAAACTGTGATCTTATAGAATCATAAAGTCATAGAACAGAGTGTTAGAAGACTCATTAGACCTTGCCTGGCTCTCTGTCAAGCCAGAATCTAGTAACTGCAGTGTTACTGACACATGACTGTCCAGCCTCTATTTGGATACCTGCCACACACTGAAGTTGTCTGTTCCAATGCTGAACAGCTCTGACAGGTGAGAAGTTTTTCCTACTGCTTACATGAGAACTGTTTCCTCGCAGTTTTCACCCATTAGTTCTGATCCTCCTGTATGGATCAAAAGAAAACAAGTCTTATCTATAAGAGCCCTTCAGAATTTGGAAGACACCGGTCATGTTGCTTTTGATATTTCATTCTCAAGGCTAAAATTCTTATTTTGAGGCATAACATGGTTCTAGATTTGTAGAAGGTGATTTCTGCCCTCCTTTGGAATACTGCATGGTAAGAAATGAGTAATCATTGAATTACTTGTAGTTAGCCCACTTTTTAAAATATCAGTTATAAACCTGCACATATTGCCAAAAGTAATTGGCAATTGTAAGCTCTTAATACTGACTTCCTTTTTATTTGAGTTCTTCACTGGCAATGAAACTTACCAAAAAATAATAATCATGAAAATAATAATCATGCATTATTATGCTGCTTGATGGTAATTATACTGTAATTAGACTTATTTCTTGTAATTCTGTTTATACAAAAGAGCTGGCTAAGAATTTAAGGATGTGCATATAACATATTTTACCCTATTAAGCATATTTAGTTATTTACATATGAAAAGTGTCACCAGATTTTTAATAGCTGATATCCTGGATATAGTGTTAAAAGGAGCATAATTTTGCTCTCCTTCTGAACTAGCAATATTTGCTAAGATATGAAGCCCACTTAGATTAATTGAAAAAATTTATCTACCTTTTTATCTTCCTAAGAAAGGAATTGCAGATTTATACTACATGTTGATTTCACCAAACTGCTTTCACCAGTGGCATCTTTCCATTTACTTTTGATGCTGGTTGATGTCAACAGAAATGAGAGCAGCACTTTTTATATGTGTGCTTCCTTTCTCACCTTCCTATCTCTTTACCTCACTTGTATTTCCTAGGACTGATTGCACAAAGGATGTTTATCTATTTCAGGCCTGTTAGATTAAAAGGAGGCATGGCTGGACAAAATGAATATGAAACATCTTATTTGTAGCTGAGCAATATGTTTGAAAATTCAATTTGAAGTTTATTTAGTGATAAAACAAAGCATTGTACCATTTGCCAATTTGTTAATGATAACCTTGAAACTTTTGTAATGAAGAAAGAAGTCAACTGCATGCTAACTCTATTAGTGTTAATGGAAAAACTTAAGTGGCAAGTCATTTCTGGTAATGTGGCAATATTAGACTTGCAAAACCATTGCATCTGGAATTAAGACACAGAGACACATATTGGAGGGTAGAGTTTCTCCCTCTTCCCTTATCCTTCCTTCCTTAACGGATTTAAGAATCTGTTTTATGAATCTGTTAATTGATTATAAAATGATAGCCAGTATGTTAAAATACTTAGTTGTAGCAGTAGAACTTGCTCAATAGTAACATAAATAAAAGGCCATGAACAATGTTGTAATACAGGGTTTTTAAAATAAAAATAACTAGATACTGATTAGAAGCAGCCAATGGACTGCTTTACTTGTTTTGATTGATTTGTATGCCTTTGCCCATTAAGTTCAACTTTGTTACAGTGTGAAATGAAAACCCACACAAAGTGTATATTTTAGGAACAGTTATAGTCTCTGATTTCCATTGAGTTTAGTGTGTTTTTTTAGCATTACATTTTCCAGCACAATGTCAATGGTCGTTATTCTTTCATTGGTTAGAGTCACAGAAACACATGTGGGGGTCTCCACATGCAAAGGCCTTAATTCTACTTAGAATACTAGAATACTAAGAGTTGGAAAGGGCCATGAAGGCTGTTGAGTTCAACCCCCTGATGTTGCGGGACACCAAGTTGAACCATCCCACTCAGTTGACTGTCCAGTTTCTTTTTGAATGTCTCTAGTATGGAAGATCCCACCACCTCTGGTTGGGCTGTTTCCACTGCCATATTGCTCTGACAGTGAGGAAGCTTTTCCTGATGTCCAGCCTGAATCTGGGCTGTCACAACTTGAATTAATTATTCCATGTCCTATACTCTGGCATCAGCAAGAAGACATCTTTATGGCTTCCATTGGGTATATGAGCCTCAATTATGTTTAACTTATAAGCTTGACAGTCCAAATGACTAAGCCTGCAAAGGAGTTTCAGCACTTCAATACAATATTACAATGTATTTTATTTATTTTATTATTTTATTAAAATGTTTAATAAAATAAAAATGTTTGAAAATAAATAATGTTTATTTCTTATTTATTTTACTTCATTTATTAGATAAAACTTTTAACACGCACACACATAAATAGAGACAGAGACAGTAAGCTTCTTCAAATGTAATTCATGAAGCACCAAAAGCAGTCTCAATAATAATAGTAAGCATATTTAACAGAATGCGTATTTCAGTAGTGTATTGTTTCCACTGTTTCTGCAGCATATGGATTTTTTGCCCAAATTTACTGGACAGAGGATCACATATGGCAACTCTGTCTCTGCTTTCCCTGATACTTAATTGTCAAGTTTCCTTCAGCAAATTTTCAATTCCCCACTCTCAATTCCAAAGTGTAAAATATCTGAATTTCACACACACACCAGAAAAAGAGAGATGTGGGGAGAGGGAGAAAGTAGGCTTTTAACATTTTGTATGATGCATGCTGATTACTGAGTACTGACTAAATTATCTTTTTTTTCCCTCTCTCCCCTTCAACCACACAACTGTAGAATTTGTCTGGTGCTTTCATACACACTCACACACACACACACAGAGCACTCCAGTCCCCAAGCTTCTGTGCACCAGTTATAGCTTAGGTTAGTTTGAGTCAGACAATAGCAAATTAATATGAAAACCCATACTTCCCAAATGATGCCGTGAGAATTAACAAGAGCATGCTAATGAAAAGCACTGCTATTTAAAATGTATGGGGTTTATATAATAACAATTCCAATAGATTTACTATTTGACTTCAGGGTCTCTCATAAGATACAGCAAATACCACCATTCTAGCTCCTAATCATTTCTTGAGTGTCCTTGATACACCAATTATGGATATAACAGCTTTGCTTGATTCTGTAGCTCTGAACTTCAATTCACTTGACCATCTGGGTCAGTGAAAATAAATGACTTTCTTAGAGCAGGTTTACCTTGGGTCCCTTATCATTTCACAACCTTTCTTCAAGGACACAATTTTGCTTTGCAAGAGCACATTAAAGGATAAATATCACAAACACTTTTTCTTGTAGATCTCTGTTTTCTATGATATCCAGTAACCTATCCCCCACCCTGAATTTATCTAAAGATAGACCTTCTCTGAGCTTAAAACGAACATTTCTGACAGTAGTGACTTTACGAAAGATTAATGACACAGAGACATGTCAATGAGGAAGGTTTTATTTCCTCCCCCCACCTAGTGTTTCCCCCACCCTAGTGTTCCTGTTAATTTCCAAGAAATCTGTTCCTTTTCCCTAAAGAAAGGAAAAGCTATTTCATCATTACCACCACCACCATTATCAAGCTCCTACAGGAGTCCCTTGCTTCACACCTCTTTTGTGAAGTACTAAATCACAACAGCAAATTATGGGTATGACCCAACCAGATAAAACCACCTTTGGAGCTGAGCTGATCACGTATCTATTTCTCTCTTCTTGCACACTTCCAAACTGCCCACACACTCTCAGTCACCAACCAATCACCTCACTTGGTTATTCCTCTCCTTTCCCCGTCTTTCTCTTCTGAAACTTACCAACATTTAAAGAAATACTGTATCATAACTCTTTAAATCTTATTAAGAAGAACCACAGTTAGCACCTTTGAAATTAGTTTGATGGAACTGTCTTACCTTTTATAAACAGTAGTGGATTTAGAAAGTACTAATTCCTCATCAGATGATAGTTTATTTCAAATGCATTTTTAATAGTTCCAGATTGTACTATTTCTTCTCCCTTTGACATTTTACGTCACATGGAAAGGATACTCAGGGAAAATAAATTAGCTTTCATCCTGGAGTGCAAACCTTAGACTAATAATAAAAAGTGTCGTGTTTGAATACAGGAGAGCTGTACAGTTGTTATAGCAACTGGAATTTAAAAGGAGGCATACAGTCTGGAGGGGGCAAATGCTTGATTCCCTAACAAATCTTTCATCCCATTTACCTCTCCCAAACCAAAGAAAGAATGATTTTAAAACACTCTTGTGAATTGCAAATGGTAACTTCAAACTGAGAAGCTTAGCAAGGTTCCTCAGAGGGAAGTTCTTTCACAGTGGGAAGAATAGGTGTTCAGCAGACACAGGGTGCTTCTACTTTCATCTTACTTCTACCAATATGCAAGGCATGGACATATTGGATCCATCTGGGCCTGGGGAGTTACAGCAATGAGAGAAGCTTCTAAATTGCAGAAGAAAAACTGCAGTGTCCTGTGATAACACAATGCTGAACAAATATATCATGGCACTGAGCATTCATAGGCAAGACTCTATTATAGTAGTTCTTCCCCCAGCAAGGAAAGTTCGTCGGATCTAAGACAAAGTTGTCGTCTTTTTGCCCAAGGGCTCAATTCAGCTTCAGGAAAAATAAAATGTCTTTGAGAACTTCTTTCCTGAGGAGACTGAAGGCAAGGGGGTTGGGGTTCCATGCTAAAAAATGCAAGCATATCTTAGCTCAAGGTGATTACTGCCTGTAGCTAAATCTTAGAAGTGACATTTGAGCCTTTTAAAATGGAGGGGTGGGATTACATAAAAGCTGTGATAGTACCATGCAAAAGGGGTTTTGGGGGAAATAGAATAGGCAGTCATGCAGGTAGATAATTTTAGACCCTGGTTGTCATAACCTTATGTGGATTCCCCTTGTCTAGGTCCTTAGTAAAACTCACTTAAATCACATTCTCATAGCACCTATGGAAATAAAAAAAAGTTTGCTTCTACTACCCTGATGCAAAACATAATTAGTTAGGATGAAACTATATTTTGTTATATAAAAGGAAGTGATTTAACCATCATACCACATAAAAGACCCATCACCAATAAATGAATGAAAACAATCTTAATGCTTGTTGCTTCTGGGATCTTTTGTACCCTAAATCCTCCAGGGGTTTCAAAAGAGAGCTTACTGCTTACTTGCTCTTTATTATTCAGGAGACTTCTGACAAGTCCCTAAGGATTTATTTTATTCCCTTAATTTCTTCATGCCAATATCCTAACTACCTGATCCAGCTTTTATCATCTTCTCTGAGATCCAAGATCCTTTCATTGTTTTGTTCATTCAATCATTACATTTTTATACCTGCACATAGCCCATTTGGGCACTCTGGGCAGTTTAATTTAGCAAAATTGATAATACCTGTACAGCAAAAGTCAACAACCTACAGCATTTAAAATAAAGTTAGTGCACAACATAGCAGCAGATATTAAAAATATAGAACAAAGAAGATCTTATCTATTAAAATATTTGGAAAATAAAAAGGTCTTCACCTGATATTGCTGCTTGTATGGTTTTCCTCTGGAAAAATCTTAGAACATGCTCTTGGCTCTTGAACAGTCACTTGTACTCTAACTTGGATCTTTACTGGCCACCTAAGCTTAACCCTCATAAGGTTATGCTATGGAGGAATAACAGCTTCTCACATTCTCCTCAGCTTTCTCCTAGTCCTTTTTAGACAACCACATTCTGACAAGTAGAATGACCTTCATCCCACTCTGTCTCAACAGACTAACTCTAAGGCAACAACTGTAATCCTTTACTGTCCCTTCTTAACCACACTTTTGTACATAGCTAGAATGCCTGCCACTCAAAATTGAATTCACATGATTCAGGACCAATCCAACAAGATTCACAGCAATCATCTCTCCAGAACATCATTCATCACCTATGATGCACAAATCAATAGGTAGAACTTTCATCAGTTAAATCATGCAATAATTGACACATAACCAGGCCTGAGAAAAAACATCTTTTCCTGAAATCAGGATGTGCATCCTTGAAAAGTAGCTGACACTTGATCAGGCGCAAGTCCAAAGAAAACTAATTGGTACTTGACAGATAACAGAATCTCAAAGCAAAGGGCAATTCACACCAGCCTACCACATCCTCTTCTTCTATGTAATAGCACCTCATCCTCCAGGCTCCTTCAGAGCATCTTCTTTGGTATATGAGTGGGAAAGATCATGCCTTGTAACTTTTTACAACTATAACCTATTGGAAAGTTTTAAGTGTATAATGTGTAACCCTATAATGATCAATTTATAAAAGGGTCAATTGAGGACTGGTTAGTCTCAAGAATAAATCCTTAAAAAAAAAACCTTTCTGTGTTGCATATTTTGGGCATAACACAGCAGGACTCAGACCCTTTGGTCAACGCCTACTACACATGCAAGGCACAGATATACAATGTCACTTCACATATGCCATACAAAATACGAACTGCAATATAGATGTAAATATAGATGTTAACAGAAATAGTTAACTTGTTTCATTCTCTTAGCTGAGCAGATCAGAGGAAGCAGCCCCAGCTGGTTTAAGGTGTCTGGGATATAAACAGCCAAGCTCCCAGGGAGCAAACAAACAAGGAGAGCAAACAGGAGCTGAGCAGGGAAGGTTTTTTTAACCTTACTTTTTAAAACTTCCTTTTCCAATTTAATTTTCCATTCCTTGTGTTTGCTTCCATGTAACACCCTGCCATTTACCAGTAAGACTGTTTTGTTAACCTTCAGCAAAGACAGGAGAAAACACTCCTTCTTTCAAAAGGGCCAGCAAGGTAGCAGAAAGAATGGACTGAAAAGATTTCACAATGAGGGTGATCTGCAACATCTGTGCAATGTTTGCTTTCTTGCCTGAGGTCAACATGGCCTACATGTGCACCAAGAGCAAGCTAGTAGCCTGTCTAGAAGAAAAAGTGAAAGCACAAGACCACTGCGTCAAACTGCTGATTTGTGTTTGGCTAGCAGTCAACCAGCACCTTGAAAATCAATGACCTTCCTGATGAAGGGGAGGAGCTGAAGGAGTAAAATGGAAGTTAAAGATTGACAGGTAAATGGCCAAGGATCATCTAATCAGGTTGAATGAGTTCAAATTTCCATGTCCCAATGAACTTCATCCTAAAAGTATCATAAAGTATCTGGTGAAAGAATTTTCAGAACCACTGTCTATTATCTTTGAGAAAACATGGAGGACGGGGGAAGTCCCAGATGATTTGATGAGGGCAAATGTCCCTATCTTGAAGAAAGGGGGTGGGGGGGGGAGAGGAACCTGGGAAATACATGACATAGAAACATAGAAACAGAGCGAGTCAGAATGGGGCTCCTGGGCCATCGAGTCTGACCTCCGGCACCAGCCGGCTCCGCTCACGACATGCCCACCATGTGCATGTCCAGGACAGTCATTCTAATATCAATCCCTGAGAAACTTAAGGAGTAGAATATAAAGCAGTCAGTCTGCAAACATTGAAAGCAATGCAGTGAATACTAGAAGCCAAAATGGATATCTCAAGCACAAATCCTGCCAGACTACTCGGATACAGAAAGAGGAAAGGTATAAGGGAAAAAAGTGAAATAAAATTGCCAAGGTATTTTAAACAAGTAAAGTAATATATACATAATCTGCATATTTCCAAAGAGACCAAACTTTTCTATCTTTCTGTCAAGCAATACTCTGTTGATGCTAAAAAATAGGATGGCTATAGCTCATTATACTGATAAGTTTTCCAATCACTTCAAATCTATTATAAATCATCAACAATATTTTAACAAAATCCCTTTTATATCGTATCAATTATACTGGATATAATAGAATTTCCATTTTTCATTAAATTCTTGAATTGGTCTTCTGTTTACATAATTAATTTTGCTACTGTATACTCCGCCAGCTTATTTTTCCTATCTTCAATTGTTGGGCATTCTGTTGTTTTACATTCAGAACCAATTGTAGTTCTTGCTGCAATTAACATGTATTTGAATAACTCTGATGTTATTTTATCTTACTAAGATTTAATATCTTTTTTCAAGACAGTGAGCTTCCCATTGATGGGTTGATAGTTCTTCTCTGAGATTCTGCATCCAAACTGTCTTCCTAATAGATGATCATTTTGTTGTGTAATCAGGTTTTCAAAATCTGTCTGGTCCCTTACAGTGTTTTTCCTTGATTGTAGTTCCCCCTCCCAATCTTGAGACCATTTGGGAGAAAACAAGACATTGTGCATATTTTTCCCTTCATCTTTTAGTTGTTGCCAAGATTTAACTCAATCATATCTCCATAGGTTATAAATCATTTCTTTTCCTTAATTATTTCCATATGCTTCAATCAAGGACATCAAAGGAGAAATCAGAGGACTGATTCTTTTTCTTATAGAATATCGAAATTTTATTAGGCCATCTCTTAATATGTGAGATGTACTGAATTGATTGATGTGGGTTTAGAATGGTCAATACTATATCATCAGCATAGAATTTCATTATATTCTTCTCCATCTACTTTTAAGCCTTTGAATTTTTTTAGCTTTGTCTTATCTTTATTGCTAAAATTTCCAGTACAAGAATAAATAAAAGAGGTGACTTCCCTTCTTCATTGAAAGCTGTCAGTTAGTACTCCATTAATTAAAATCTTAGTGTATTATTTAGTGTAAATTGCTAGAATCCAGTTCTTAAAGCTTGAACCACCATCTAAGTATCAAAGGGCCAAGACATCTTATCAAAAGCCTTTTCCACATATAGAAAAATAAATGCCACTTTCTTCTTCTTGACCAGTTCAATTGCATCAATCACAAAATGAACATGAATCCTTGTGGAATAAATCTATTCTGATCTATATAATCTGTTTTTCTATACATTTTCTAAGTCTCTCTGCCATTATTGAGCAACAAGTTTGTAATCCATTTAATAATGAAATGGGTTAGTAAGATTGTGGCAAACTAGGATCATTGTCTTCTTTATATATCAATGTTATAAGGACTTACAGTCTTGTTGGTGGTAATCGTTTCTCTTTAATCTCATTCATTACTTGTTGTAGTCGTAATATTAATTTTTCCTCCAAACATTTGTAGTACATAGCAGTGAATCCATCCAGACTGGTGCTTTATCTTTTTTTAAATTTTCTGATAGTTTGTGATTGTTCTTGAATAGTAACAGAATCATTCAGTATTTTCCTCTGCTCAGAGGTATTTTTTTTCTATATACTTTTCCATTTCATCTTCAGAAGTCATTTTTTATATAAATTTGACAAACTGAACTAGTCATGACTTTCCTTTTTAATATATGTAATTTCAGTTTCTTTTTTCACCTGTCATAGATTTTCTTTCCATTTCTCCCTGAAGAAATATGCTAAGTATATTCTTGGGTTTGTTGCATGTTCAAAATGTTTTTCTTTTAAAATCTCAACTTCTTTTTTAGTCTCTTCTTTCTCTATCATGTCTAATTGATTTCTTAATTGTGCAAGTTTAGTTAGGGTCTTGTACTTTTTTATGGTGATCTAATATTTGAATTAGTTCCAGGAGTTCTTTTTTTTTTCTTTTCTGATTTATATCCTGCCTTTTTCCTACAAAGGACACAAGGCAGCTTACATCATTCTCCTCCTCCATCTTATCCCCACAACAACAACCCTGTGAGGTACGTTGTGCTGAGAGTCTGTGACTGGCCCAAAGTCACCCAGTTGGCCCCATGGCCGAGTGGAGACTAGACTCCAGATGGCCTGAGTCCCAGTCCCATGCTCTTAACCACTACACCACACTAACTCTCATTCTTATGAGTGTTCTTTTTTTCTCTCATTTATTTCTCTTTTTCTTGCACACTATTGCTAAAAAAAATCTCATATATGCCTTACAGGCTTCCCATATTGTTGCTATTGAGACATCACTTTTATTAACTAAAAAAATTATTTCAATTCTTTTTCTGCCTTCTTTAGAATATCTTCTTGTAGTAAAAGATTATAATTCAGTCTCCATCTTCTTCCTCCAACTTGTTCTTTTTGTCAAATTATTTCTAGTGGATTATGATCAGAAAGTATCTTGGGCTGAATCTTTACAACCTCTAAGTTCATATTAAGTTTTTGGATATCCACACATATAAATTCTTGAGTATGTAGGACGTCTGTCAGAAAATATAGTCTCTGAATCTAGGATTTTTGAATATCCATTCATCTTCCATCTGTAACATTTCCATATAGTTAAAAATATTTCAGGGATTTTGTTCCCATTTGCCTTTTGATAGGCCATTTATATCACCAATAATCAAAATTTCTCCTTCTTGAAAATGTAGCATCAACTGATACTTTTTTTCATAACACCAGTCTTTTGCATCATTTGGAGCATATACTGTTGCCAATGTACTTATGTTCCCATTATGTTCCCATTCACAAAATTTGTCCAAAAATCTTCCTGTCAGAATCTTCAAGATATTGCCTAATTCACATATTGCTAAATTTTCTCTATTTTCTCCACCAATCCTCATAAACTTTCTTCATTGTATCTACAGTGTCCAAAGCTATAGACTGAAAGTCTTCAAGTTCTCCTGTCATTTGGAGAGGTAGACACACTCTCAAAGACAATTGATAAGAATCTAAACAAGATAACATATGCAGCACGGCAGGGTGATGCCAGATAAGTCACCATTCCCTGGAAGTTTCCAATTTCACTTTTTGATTGAAAAATGGACTGTGGGAATGCTATGGACATAATTTATCATGACTTTAGCAAGATTTTGACAAAATGCCCCATATTCTTCCGATTACCAAACTAGTTCAAAGCAGGCTAGGTGGAATAATTATCAGGTGGATCCACAGTTCACTATAGAGTCAGAGTTAATTTGATGTTATCCCTTTCTTTGTTCTTCTTCCTTGCTTTTATAAAATAATCTTAAATCCTATCATATTTGAATGAATTGTTTCATTCCAACTAAGCCTTAGTACTAAGTCTAGAAACTCCTGCTTCATTATGGATACTCTTTAAAATCTAGGATATTAAAATAAATGGTCCTGATGTTGGCTCTTAGTTCTTCTTTGTTAAGGCTTTCCTGTAAGGACTGAGGTTCAGGCTGAAGTGAACATAACTGGAGATGGCAGCTTACACTGCAGGATTCTTTTTCAGCCTGAAGTATAGTCTATGCCTACCCTAATGTCCTCATCAGATATACCAAACTATACATTCTTTCTTTAACAACAATGCACATTCTTCTGCTTTGAAAACTTTGCTACAGCTGTTGTACTGTATTTTGAAAAGAAAAAATAAACACTATGAATATGGTTAAATATGTATTGTTTGAAAAAGAAAACTTTGGAAAGGCAAGTGAAAACCTTTCCTAGATATGTGACATAGTAACTATGACAGTGTCCATTAGTAGTTTCCTTTAATTTCTGTTGGAAGTGCCATTTTTCTTTGACAAATGTGTGCTCCATGGGAAAGGGTGTATGTGTGTAGGAATAATGTTTTGCTTATATTATTAATTCCAAAAATACAGACCAGCTTTGCATTGTATGACAGTTTCATCACCTTTTTGGAATGAGACAGGATGAGACCAAAAAGTGAAATGTAAAACAAAACATAATTTGGGGAAATATGTATGTCTGATAATCATAGAAGAATGTTCCCTTTTAAAAGATTTTTTTCATTCTGCTTCCGTTTTACTTCATTTTATTTGCTGATATCCTTTGAAAATGGGTCATTGTGTACTTAATATTTATACGTAAAGTGTGCATCTTTAAAAGCAATATAGGAATCCTATTTGTAAATATTGTCTGTTTTCTGCACTTGAACTGCATAACGCTGTAGAATTATCATAGAGAGGGATTAACAATTCACAGGTAGATTGTAACATTATAGTCTGTTTTGTTTACTTGACTTTGTCCGAACAAGCTCAAGAGCTTTACCCAGATGGTGGCCATTTGCTTGGGCCTCATTCATAACTATTTCTATACATCAGGGCAGGCAACCAGCTGGCAGTCTTGACTTTCCCATGAAGATGATGACTTTGCTTTACCACACTGGCAGGCAGAAGAATGGCACCCACAGGCAGGCTAATGTCTGCATCATTTTACTGCTTAACCTGCTGTGTACAAGTTCGTACCTGTAATTTCCAGGTCTGTTTATGGTGAAAATAATCAATACATGTGTTAATTGGCACTGTTGAGATTTAGAGAAAGAACCACTGCACTGAAATGTGGGTATTCTGAATTATTAGTGAAATACTGCATTTTATCTGCATTTGAAATCAGAACCTGGCTTAGGGTAAACTGATACAGAAGGATTTGTGTGAGATCAGCCATACCACACTTTAGCATCAAGAGCTATTACAGGGAAAATATGATGGGTGGAATAGTTATGATTTAGTTCTCCCCACCATAATTGAATTCCCTTTTATTCCCTCAGTCCACTTCCCCCTGCATCCACTCTGCCTGTCTTTTACTGTTACAGAAAGACTCTTTAAAATTCATTCTTGAATTGACACATACAGATTTTCTGGAAAGAACCATAGCTGATTAATGGATTGCATGCTTTGCTTGCAGAAGGAATCCAGTTCAAGTCATGACATTTCTAGACTTCTGAGTAACGCTCCTGATTACATCCACTTAGTGTTGCTTTAGATAGATCCATGGACGCCATTCATCATGATTTTGCAGGCTTCAAAGCAAGTCAGGGCAAGCTCATTGGGAACTTTGCCCAACTTGAACTGGTGACTACTTTCTTTAAGATGGATGCATTTTGTGCTCCTCCCACTTGAACATTTACCCCATCCTTATTGTCATTTCAATGAGCTTATGTATAAATTTTTAGGAACCGTAAGCCACTTTGTCAGTCATAAAAATGGAAAGTACTTTACATGAGTAACATGAAAATGAAATAAATACCATTTCACCAAAACATATAGTATCTGCACCTGTGGTGGTGCAGATGAATCATTCAATAGCTGTTGCAAACATGTATCAATTCTGCATAGGGAGACAGTTGCCAAAATGATCAACTGAAACTCTGTTCCACATGGCTACCGTGTTGAGTCCACTGAAAGAGACCACTTCTGTTGTGTAAAGATATTATTAGCATGTTGCACCTTCGCCATGAAATGTGGAGTTGTGCTTTTATCATTAAGGACTTTTCATTATGACCATGGCCTTGGAAGTAAAAGCCTCCAAAATTTATCTCTCTTGCTATCGTTTGTGACCAAATAAAATATTGTTGCATGGAAAGCCAGAGATTACATTCTTTAAAGTGGTAATGGAGATGTCATTGCATGCCTCAAAATTCTCAGCTGCCCTTGTCACTGTCAGTTTTGGCTTTCATGGATGACATAAAGAAGCATTCCACATCAATTTATTTATTTATTTTTTGCACAAGAACCTTTCCATCTCTGATGAGGGCAGGGATGGAACAGACATTATGTCAGATGTCGTCAGTTTCTTCACCTAGCACTCTTTAATTTGTTCCCTTCAAATAATGTCAGAAGAGAATTCAATTTCATCCACAAGGCCAGAGTGAACTAAACTCACACATTTCTAGGTTCCCACTGCTATGCACAGGCCCAAACAAAAATATCCTCGATGTCTGGCTCTCTATCTGAAAGCTGGTACATAGAAATTGAATGTCGAAGCATTTTCCCCCCAACTGCTCTGGTATGTCTGGAAAACACAGGGCCACTGTCCCACCCATACTCTACTCACTGCAGGAGAAGAATGTATCGGCATGGAGGAGATCAGCATGACTCAATGCATCAGCCAGAGAGGGAGCAGCTGGAAGGAGCTCACTTCACCCCTTCTTGCCAGAAGCTCCAACTGGTAGACTCTGGACTCATCCATTAGCCAGATGACCAAAAGCCATTTGGGACATTGCATCCGCCTTCTAGCAAGATGTTCATGGTAAGAAAGAGACCAACCCAGCCCATGCATCGATCAGAGAAGGAACATGCCTGGGAAACTTGTTTTGGCCTTACCCTCAAACAATAAAATGTAGGTTGGTAGCTGGTTTGCAGGGGATGGGGTATGAGGCGAGACTGAGGGAACTGGGTCTCTTCAGCCTGGAGAAGAGGAGACTCAGAGGGATATGTTGGCGACATACATGTATGTGAGGGGATGTCACATGTAGATGGGTAGAGACCTGTTCTCCCCTGCAGAGGAAGGCAGGACGCGCTCCAATGGAGCAAAGCTCAGGGAGCCAAGGTTCCCTTTGGATGCCAGGAAGCACTTACTGACAGTTAGGACCCCGAGGGCGTGGAATGGGCTTCCACGAGAGGTCGTTGAGGCCCCATCGGTGCAGGTGTTCAAGGATAGGCTGGACGCCCACATGGTGGGCATGTCATGAGCTGAGCCAGCTAGTGCTGGATGTCAGACTAGATGGCCTGGGAGGCCCCTTCTGACTCTCTCTGTTTCTATGTTTCTATGTATAAGAACTGGAAACTAAAAGCCAGTGATCATGTTTTGCTTTTTTCTTTTTCCTTCCCACTCCCTTTTCCTTCTATGTCATGTTTTTTGTAGTACTTCTACAAACTACAAATACAAAACTCATATACACAATACACAAAATTTAAAACAAACAGAAATCCCCCTTAGTGCACCCCTCTTACTGGGACCACGGCTGCCTGGTTTTGTCTTGTTTTTCCCTTCATTTCCCCTTCATTTTTCCAAGATACTCCCTTCCATCCAAAATTGTAATACATTCTTTGGGGGTTTATTATCCTCCACTTTTATTTATGTTCAATAAACATATCCCATATATTGTTAAAATTATTCTTCTTTACCAATTCCTTTTTCACTTTATCTGACACATCAGCTTGTCATTAACAGCTATATTCTACACTTCTTTATACCACTCAATTAATTGGAGATCCATTTGTCCTTCCATTTCTTTGCTATTAACAATTTTGCTGTAGATACCAAATTTATTATTAATTCTTTAGTATTTCATTTCCATTTCTTTTCACAAAATATTAACAATAATGCTATTTCAGGATCCTCTTCAATTTTTAAGTTCAGTCTTCAATCCTTAAACATTATCCAGAATTGCTTAATATTTTCACATTCCTATGACATCTCCAAATAAAATAGAATATTTATTATCTATATAAAATAATTTAACTGGACTCATATACCATTTCTATACTGATTTATAAAATTTTCCTTAATTATACTTGACATACTTTTTAATATACTAGTAACCCGTATTTTTCCCAAATCATCCTTGTTTATATCCTTCCCTAAATCCATTTCCAATGAGATTTTTTAAAGGAACATATATAAGATTTTATCAGACAGGGAGAAGATATATTTCCCTTATGGTACTCTTTGTTTGCATTCTTACTTCTGTTTCCTATTCATTACAATCTCCTCAAATTTAGTAAGGTCACTACACTTACCATTTTTTCTGGAACTCCCTAGCTTTCTCCATAATCCAGCATATGCTGGCAATTTGATCTCTAGTTCCTCTCCCTCTTCAAAACCCTGCCTGTACTTCTGGTAGTTCTTGGTCCACATACTGTTGGAGCCTAGCTTGTAGGATTTTGAGCATCACTTTGCCAGCATGTGAAATGAGTACAATGGTGCAGTAGTTTGAACATTCTTTGGCATTGCCCTTCTTTGGGATCAGAATGTAAACTGACCTTTTCCAATCCTGTGGCCACTGTTGAATTTTCCAAATTTGCTGGCATATTGAGTGTAGCACTTTAACTGCATTGTCTTTTAGGATTTTGAATAGCTCAGGTGGAATACTGTCACCTCCACTAGCTTTGTTGTTGCTCAGACTTCCTAAGCTTTGAAATGTTTATACCTATTTAATAATATTACACATATTAATTTGAAACATATTCTTAATCCCCCCTTTTCTTCTTTATTACAGTTAAACAGCAACACTTCATATTTATCCCAATTAACCTGTAAACCGATTACCTCTCCAAATTCTACTAATGAGTTATCTGATCCATAATTTATGTAGGTCCTAAACTGCTAATAATGTTTCACCAGCAAATAGATTAATCTTAATTTTATTCTTAACTCCAATATCTTTTACAGTATTATCACTTCTTATACAATTTGCTAATATTTCTATAAGTAAAGCAAACAGAGTGGGATGGGATGGTCAATGGTTGCGAGAGGATGTTGAAAAGAAAGCTCCCAATGCCTCATTAAAAATAACAAGCAAAATAAAGCAGAGGGTTGTAGATGCAATCTGAAGGAGAGGGAGACTGCACCTGGAGAGAAGTTTAATAAGAAGGTATTGTTTTATGGACTGTAAATAAATTCAGTTTATAAACTCTCATTGGAAAAGCCTCAGTGGGGGGAGTGGCTGTGATTGTGCTGGACTAAGATGACAATTGTGCTGGAGAACAATTGAAAAAAAGAGTTTTGAAACTTAAAGCTTATTAAAGACTGGTTTACAGACTATAAAAATTACATCAGTGAAATTTAATTGGATTTGGCATAGTTCCAGTAGAAGATGATATACAATACTAACAGGAGCAGCTTGTGATTTGTGAGAAAGTGAAAGCTTCATTTTTAATTAAAGTGTTCAGTGGAAATGAATTTAAAATAAGTAAAATATAAAGACTTACATGGATAATTGAAAAGCTATAAACAAAGAAGATTGTTTACATTCTTAAGTATCAGCTGAGAGTTGTTCTATCTGGAGAAAAGTAACCATTTTTTTAAGCCACTGAGACCTCCCTCTGCTGTATGAAGGATGTCTAATGATTCTAACTTGGTGGAATAAAACTCAGTAGCTGGATAAGGATACAGAGCTCCATCTGCTGGAAGAATATTGAATGGGTTTTTGATCTGGTGGAATAAAGCTTAAATAATAAGCAATTTAATTGGATTTTGAATAGTGAATGATGAGTTCTATATCGTTGATGCCATGAAGACAATCACAATGAAAAATTCCCTCTGGCTGGATATGAGAAACGGGAAGATCATTGGTTCAAAGCCTGACTAGGGTTTCAAATTAACATATACAGAGAGTGTAGAAAAGATAGAGGGAGCCTCAGAAGTCATGGCGGAAGAGAAAACCCTTCAAGGATTTAAGAAGATCTCGGATACAAGTATGACGGAATGGAAAAAAGATAAATTTCAGGAAATGAAACTGATGGGAGAGCAGCTGAAAGAGGATATTAAGAGGATATAGTAGTCCATTCTGAAAGAATAAAAGAGAAGGACAGAGAATGCAGAAAGAATTTACAATTAAGAAATATATGTATCAGAATGATCATCAACAGAAGAAAAGCAACTCAGAAGATGATGCCAGATGAAAAATGGGATGAAAACAATATTGAGAGTATATATTGTGTGGACTCCCAATACTGAGCTAGATTAACAAGAGATGCATTGATAAGATTTTCTAATTATTATAAGGAAGAGACCTGATGAGAAGGTTGAGAGAAAACAAGGCTCCGCTAAAGTTTAAAGAGGCACCCATTCAGGTATTTCAAGACCTAGGCTTCAAGACCATTTCAGGAGTTCATTGCAAGCATTCAAGATTATTTTGTTGAAAAATAATATTAAATATGCTTGGGGATACCCAGTGTTTGAGAATCTGGCATAATTACTTAAATTAAACATAATTGAATATATACACAAGAAAATTTAAATGCTGGCATAATTGCATTAGAGATTTTCAAAGCCTATGATTGTGTGCAATGACCAACAATAAAGATATTAATAAAACAAATGAGATTTGGTACACAATTTAGAAATATAATTTAGACCAAATATCCATAGGCTGAGGTACTAGACTGGGTTACCTTCTTTCTTTGATTCTTTTGCTTTAGTTATAGTACTGCTAGCAAAGGTATAGGGTTTGAGAACAAAATTAAAATTAGCTTACTTGCAGATGATACATTATTAACAATAAAAGACCAAGTTAAATTCTGTTAAAATACATTTAACAGAATTTGGAAAAATAATGGGTTTACAAGTAAATTGGGACAAATCAGAGATGATGTTATTTAATTGTAATAAAATGGAAGAGGAGGAGCTTAAAAGCAAGTTAGAAGTTAAGATATGTGATGGTATTAAGTATTTAGGAGTGAATACTACAAAATGCAATTTTAAAAAGGAATAATTTAATAAGTTAAAATATGAAGTGAATGACTTTAAAAAGATTGATCTATCATGGTTGGTAGAATAGCTGCATTCAAAATGAAGATTTTACCTAAGATTAATTTCTTGCTTGTGATTTTACCAATCAAGTTAACAGAAAAAGATTTGAAAGAATGGCAAAATATGATTAATAAATTTTGTAATGGGGATAAAAGAGCAAGGAGTAATAAAAAAAAAGATGGTATATGCCCCAGACAACAATGGGTTTTAGGCATTCCCAATGTGAGATTTTATTATATAGTTAATGAAATGAGGCATATATCAGGTATTATACTACAGCTGGAGAAGATAATATGGGATAAATTAGAATATCAATATGTAGAGCGATCCTTATTTTAAAAAAATTCTTCAACAAGATAATAATGTTATAAAAAGATAGGAAATCTCCTTTTTAAGAATATAGTTAAAATTTGGAATTAATATAGGGATAAGTTTATTGCATTGATCTCTCCGTTATATCCAATTATGGAATTAGAAAGATTCGCAGTAAATCTGAGGAGTAATTTGAAGGAAGTGTTGAAGAACAGACATGTCATTTGATTGAAAGATTGCTTAGAGAAAATGAAGAGTAAAGAAATAATGCAAGCTATACTGAGACAGGGTAAAATAAATTGGTAAAATATATTTGAATTAGATTATTGGACTAAGAATTGGTTGAAGAAAAATGGTAAATGCAGGGAATATTCTAAATTTGAAGACATAATTTTACAGAAAGAAAGAAAAAGCAAGACAATATGTGGATGAAAGGAATGACAAGTAAAGTCTACAATATATGACTAGAAGAGGGGTTTTGCTATGATCCTCTCAAAGACTCTTGGGAAACAGATTTAAAAAGAATTATTAGCACTGAAGAATGGAATAAGTGGGATAAGAGAATTTTAAAATTTATGTCAATAAGAATTAAAGAGAATTTTTATAAACTGGTTTGAAAATGGTACTTAACTCTTGTTAAATTGAAATACATGAATAATGAATGTTCCCATGTTTCTTTGAGAGGCAACCAAGAAGTGATTACATACTTCCATATGTGGTGGAAGTGTAAATTTATAGATGAGTTTTGGAAAGGATTTTTAAAGAAATTGGTAAAATATTGAATTTAAATATTTAAGTTGACCCTGGATTAGCACTATTGTTATCATTTAGAGAACAAATGGACAAAATACTAAAGAATTGATGATAAATTTATTAACAGCAGTAAGATAAATAATAGCAAGGAATTGGAAAACAAAAGGTGAATATCAAATAGTTGACTGGTATAAAGCAGCCTGGAATATAGCTATTAATGATAAGTTAACTTGTGGTATTAAATGAAAAAAAGTTTGACAAGTGAAAATAAATTTTAAAATATTTGCAAAGCTTTTATTGAATACATTTTAATAAAAGGAAAGGAGAGTGAACCACCACAAGAGTCAATGCAGTTTTGGAAGGGAAGTGGGGCATCCGGAATGAATAAATAATCTTTCATTAAGTAATTAGAGTTGTTGGTCCTGGTGGAGGTAGCACAGATGTATTGTTTGATCAGTGATATTTGGGCATAATTTTTGTCATTGTGTTAATTGTATTGTTTTTCTTAGTTGTAAAAAAATAAAAACAAAGCAAGTCAGAGAAAGAGGGCTTCTTCAGCTTTTATTTCCACCAGATTTTTAATATGCCTGTCATTTATATATTCCTTCTTCAAATATGTTATTTTATGTTCCAAATTTGTCACATGTTTAACCCATTGTCTTTAAAATGGCATGCTTCCCTAAGACTTACTTCCTTTGCAACTTCCCTCCACACACTAAACTTTCTTCACTTCCCTCTTTATCATTAATTTCCCATATGGTTTACATGCTTCCCCATGCATTCAGACACAGAAATTCAGACACAGTGACTGTATAGAACAAAAGCAAACAAAAGCAAAAGTGAAAGCAGTGTGCCGTGGCTTACAGGACTCAGCTCCACAGGTGGTGTTATGGTGGCTGCTAGCAGGGATGCTGACATCTTTATCCACCTCTCTCAGTAGCCACTCTTCCTTCTGAACTTAGCTGCGGTCCTCACAGTAGCTGTGGAAGGGATGGAAGAAATTTTATTGGCAGCAATGCTGATGTTATGAGATATCCCTGCTTAATGCAAAGTAGTTTGCCTATTCAAGGTGGACTGGTCCTGAATGGACAATTAAGACTCTACTAGCTTCTACAGAGATCAGAATTGCTAGAACTGGTTTCCTGATATGGATCCAAACAAGCCACTACTTAATGGCTCTCCTTGGGGTTCTGGAGACTATCATGATAAGTTCCTTCACCTCAAAATGCAACAATGCACTGCTGTATTTTAGTTATCTCATCCCCATGGCCAGGAGCCACTTTACTTTCTCACGCACATTTATGCATTTCTTGTGTTCATTGACAGGCACCAGCACAGTGACAGTTCTGAATGTCACTTTATCTGGCTGTTCAAAAATATCTGGGAACATCTTGTTAGAACGGCTAGTATTTCATAGCAATGTATCCCTCTGTGGCTGTAACCCTTTGAATGATACAATATGACTTAGGTTTCAGGACTTTTAATAACATTCATCCCCAACATTTTTGCTTGCCGTCAAGTTGTTGTTTGTAGAGCTCATTTTGTAGCACATTTCAAGATGATGCAGTGACTCAATCAATCTGAGATATACTAGTAATCAGGAAAGTCTATAATTAGGAACAAATCTGTATAAGCATAAATCATCACAACTCTTCACAAGTCATAAAAAATGTTAAATGGGAATCTTTAGTGATTCACCTTCACCAGCTAAGTTCAGTTCATGGGTTTCACTGTAAATTATTCTTATTTATATCCTGCTGTTTTTGCAAAAGCTTCAGGTTTCTAACAAGTGATCTGTGTATCTCTGCTTGTATCTCTGAGCACAGGATTAGATGTCCAAGAGCTGGGTCTGGCTTCCTCTCTATACCGCAACCAACCATGTATTAAAAGAAACAGTGAACTCCTTAATTCCAGCAGGACACACCTGCTTGATCAGAGTCTTTTGTGAGTTCAAGCTCAAATAAAGTGTGATATCCAAAGAGGATCCTGAAACAGGATCTTAAAAGTCTATGCTGGGTCCAAAAGCACGGGATTCAAGCTATACATTAGTACAGGGCTCAGGAGTAGTCCAAAGGAGTGCCAGCACCAGTCCCTTTGCACCAGGGACTGTGCACCTTTGTACCAGGTTTTATGAAGCAAAATGGCAATAAAGTTCCTCACTTGTCAATCAAGCCCTGCGGGGAATCTGAGCTGGAGTGCCACATTCAGCAGACATTTTTCCCTTTGCTTTTTCAGTCATCAAGATCTGCCTGCTTGGGCAACTTCACACTTTGACGAGATAGCAAGGAATCTTTCTTAGACTTCAGTGACTTAAAGGTTACTTCTGGTTGCAGCTGTGAAAGAGTTTGTCCCCCTGAATGCACTCCTTTGAGAATCTACATGGAGACATTTTCCAAGCACCTTGACCAAACCCCACATTAGAGCCTTCCATCTGTACATCCCTTTCCCTGAGGCTCCAAGATTAACATATCATCAGAGGAAGATATGACAGTATGTATGATCATGACAAAGTTATGTCTCACAGAGAATGTGCAACTGAACAACTAGCCAAAGATGATAACACTATAGACAAGCAAGAATTAACCCTAACTTCCATAGTCTAATTTACAAGCAGGCCAACGGGGGCTGGGGCTGCGGGGGAGAGACCATATTGGATTTTTTATTAAAACTGTGCGATAGATTTTCTTGCTGAGTTTTTCCAAGGTAAGTCAGCAAGTCTTTCCTCAACCCTCTTGATTCCTCTGGGCTTGGGACTGTGTCACACACACATTTGATGGTAAGTCCAGAAATAAAAAGCTAAGTCTCATTCAGTCATATGGCAATGACAAGCATGAATACAGTGTGGAAAAACAAGAGCATCAGCTTGGCAACCCTAACTAGTGGTATTGTCAAGGCAACAGCTCCAAGACCTCCCTTTTTAGCATCATCCATCCCTCCTGAACTCCCTCACCTTCCAGTACTCTGTCCCAGGAGACTTTCCCCAGTCAGGCCTTCAATTGACCAAACTTGGTCTTGTGAAGTCCCAGCTTCTAGTACTTGACCTACTGCTCATCCCCATTTCTCTGATCTCAAAGGAAAGGATGGAGTGACCACTCACATCCAGAGCTCCCCTAATCTGCACCCCATCTATCAGCTCCTCTCTGTTAGTCAAGAAACCAGAGGTGTCCCTGGACTGCAAGTAGCTGAGACTCTCATATTTCAGCCATGTTATGCTATCAAGTTCATTAGAAAAAGACAGAATGCTTGGAATGCGCAGTGGCAAGAGAAAGCCAGGTTGCCAAAGGGGGTTAGACTCCATCAAACAGGATGTGGGTCAGAGCATAGTTCACCTGAAAGAGGTGGCAAGGGATTGAAAAGATCTGGCCATGGAATCACTTATAGTCAGACATGACTGAACAACAACAACAACAACAATGGAGAGGAGCATGGGGGCATGTTTCTAGGACAGAACATATAACAGCTCTCCTACAGCTACACTGGGATGATAAGCGTGTTTGCACCCCTGCCAAAAAGAAAAGAAAGAGGACACATTCTGGAGAAACTAGCAACTACAGAAAATGGTGGCTGACTGACAACTATTTCCCTTCCATAATGTTTCTTAAGAAAATGTGTGTGTGTCGGGGGGGGGCGTCCTTGGGAGGTGTGCTGGCTGCTGGCTCAGTAGACCTGTGAGGGGAGCTCCAGTAAGTTTCAGCTCAGTGTGGTGATGCACACAGATTCATTAAGAGATATTGTTTCTTAGCAAAGCATGCTGTAGCTTCTGTTCTGAGCAACATACATCACAGAAGGCCTTCTTCGGACTAAACAATGCCTGCAAGGACCCACACATACAAAGGACATTCAGCTGGACAGGTAGCACAAATATATTCAATATCTGTTCCCCTTTATCATCAGAGGATGGGTTAGTTGTCTCCCCATCCACTCTCCATCATCAGGTGTACATGGCAAAATCTCCTCACTGTTAAATTGAACTTCACAGCATATCTGTCTTTAAACATGTCTGCAAGCTGATTAACACAACTGGAGAATTTAACACAATATCAAAGAACAAGTTGAGAATGGGAAATTTTACCACCGCCATCCCACAGTTGAGATAGACCAACACTTCCAACCACCTCTGCATAGTTCTGAGGTTTTAACAGTAAACAATGACGGCCGCAGCAATTCTGGCATATCTCTGAGAAGGCACGAGGAAACTGAGCAGATATAATCATTTTTGTGCTTCAAATTGCCATAAACATGGATGTAAGGGAGAGAATGTCCTTTTGTGACCTTGTGGCAGGATGCCCAAGGCACCACACAGTGGCAGCTGACATCATTAACAGTGACTGTGAGCGTGGGCTTCTAGAATAATCAGCCATTGGAGGAACATTTCACAGGGGGCACATTATGGATGTCAATCTTTCATACACTCATTATGATGCCCTGTGTGTTTGGTTATGTGTGAACAAGTGCATACTACCTTGAGGCATATCAGGAACTCCAGCCGGAGGTATTAGCAATCTTGACAGAGTAAAGCAGTGTATTAAGAGCTTGCTGCCTAGAATCCTCTTAGAAACCAAGTCTCTGGGTCTCAATTTGCTTTGAATGTTTCATCTAAGACATCAAATATAGTGTACCCTTAGCCTTCCAACTGATGAATTATTAATTCCTTGTTTGAGCTGGGTAACACAATTATGATTCATTTTTAAGAGGCCAAATGGAATTCCTTGAGCTTTGGGCAATAGTGGTGTAGCTGTTTTTTGTCCTTCCTCCTGCATGATTTTACAATAAAATGATTAGTTTATGATTATGAAGACAACACTTGCAATAAGCAACTTGGTCATTTTCTTTGTATTAATGCAAGGTTAAGGCTCCAGTCCTAAACGTAGTCTCTAGTGAAACATGGCTTGCTTCTGAGTAAACATGATTTACTCAGCAGTGAGACTGAACATAGGAATGGGCTGTCACAAAATGGGGTGATGGGAACTCATCCTGGAAAAATGTACCTCTCTAACCTTAAATTTGCAGAGAAAGTGGATAAGGGTGACCCAATGTCCTACTTTACAGAGCCTTGTTCTCTCTTTTAAATGCTAGCCAGTCTAAGTCTGTTTTCATAGAATAGAAACACAGAATAGCAGGGTTGAAAAGGACTTATATGGCATCTAGTCCACCTCCCTGCTTAAATACAAGATTCCCAAGTTAAATAATCCCTGGCAAATGGCTGTACAAATGCCTTTTGAATGTCTACAGTAAGGGGAAGCCCACAACTTTCCTAGGTAATCGGGTTTATTGCTGTACTTCTCAAACAGATAGGATTTCCCCTCCCAATGCCTAGCTATAAACTGGCTTCCTATAGCTTAAACCCATCATTCCATGTCCTGCACTATGTGATGAGAGATCCTAGAACTGCCCTGTGTGACAGTCTTTAAAGTTTTTGAAAAGTGCTATCATACTGCCCCGCAATCTTCTCTTTTCAAGGCTAAACATGACCAGTTCTTTCAACCTTTCCTCATAGGGCTTTGTTTCCAGTCCCCTGATCATATGTTGTTGCCCTCCTCTGAACTTTTTGTAGTTTATCTGCTTCTTTCTTGGAGTGTGGGGCCCAGAATAGGACACAATACTCAAGATGAAGAGAGGGGACTCAGTACTTCATGTGAACTGGAAGATATTTCTATTAATGCTTCCCAATATAGCATTAGCTTGTTTTGCAGCCACATCACATTGTTGACTCATATTGAGCTTGTTGTTGTTCTCAGCTATTCAGTTGCATCTGACTATAAGTGATCCTATGGGCCAAATTTCTGATTCCATGCCACCTCTTTCAGCTGAACAATGCTCTGGCCAGCATCCTCTTTGATGGAGTCCAACCACCTTGCTCTTTAGTGACCTGGTTTCTTTTACCTCTGAGCATTCCAAGCATTATATCTTTTTCTAATGAGCTTGATCACATAACAGAGCCAAAATACATGAGTCTCAGCTTTGTTATCTTGCCGACCAGGGACTCATTTGATTTAATATGCTCCAGCACCTGCTTGTTTGTGATTTCCACTGTCCATGGAATACACAGGAGGTTCCGCCAACACCAGAGTATGAATGAGTCAATTATCTTCTTGTCCAACTTTTTCATTGTCCAACTTTCACAACTGTAGGTTGCAACAGGAAGCATGATCATTCGGACCAATCTGAACTTGGTTGCTAAGCTGATGCTCTTGTTTTTCCACACTTGATTCATGCTTGTCATTGCCATACAACCTAGTGAAATTTGTTGCTTTATTTCTGGACTGCATTCACTGCTGTGAGTAATCAGTGATCCCAAGATTCAATCACCACATCATCAATTGCTAATTTGATGACTTCATTTTGTGCAGTTGTCAAGATCTTCCTCTTTTTGATGTTCAGAAGGAAACTGAACTTCTCACTCTCTTCTTTATTGGTTGGATCTGTTACTTTAGACCTTCCTGAGAGGAAGGTTGTGTCATCAGCATATCCAAGGTTGATGATGGTTCTTCCTCCAATCTTTATCCTGACCTTTGATTCTTCAAGCTCCATTTTCCTCATGATAACTTCAGCATACAAGTTGAACAGAAAAGGGGAGAGAATACATTCTTGTCAGATTAATTTAATAAAATGAGATCAGTGTAGTCTGACAAGACCTGCTCTTGATAAATCTGTGCTGGCTTCTAGGAATTACTCCATTGTCTTAAAGATGCTTACAGACTGACTTCTTTACAATCTGCTCCAGAATTTCCCAGGGATTGAAGTCAGACTAACTGTTCAGCAGATCTCAGGATCCTCCTTTTTGAAGAGGATCAAATACTAGCCCTCGTCCACTCATTGAGCACTTCTCATTCACCATGATTTCTCAAAGTGGTTCTGAAAGTTCTTTTGCCAGTTCCTATGGCATTACTCTGTAGTGCAGTTCACCAGACCCTGGAGATCTGAGCTCATTTAAAGAACTTAAATTGTCTTTCATCATTTGTTTATTAAAATCAAACTTCAGTCCTGAGAGTGCAGTTCCTGACCCCATGATGAGACATGAGATGAAGAGATGAACTGCCCAGTTAGCAGGCTTGAGTTGGTCTTCCTGGCTTGCCCTTCACCAGTGGAAGCCACTGTTAGGGTGAAGCCTGAAAGAAAAAGATACTGGGGAAAAGTTCAAAGGTTGGGTTCAACATTCTTGATATGAGCAGAGGCTTATTTTCCATCTCATTAGAAGATTTTTTAAATTACTTTGTCTTGTAGCTGTGAAGTGCCAATAGAGATTTGAATTACAAAGAGATGTGTGATGTTTTGGACCCTAAGAACATGAAGAGAAGGGCAGAGCTCATTACAAAGATTAAGGAAGATTATTTGCCTGAAATCTTGGGGAGCTGCTACCATCAGTCTCCAGTCCTGGGCTAGATGGACTCATGGTCTGACCTAACATGAGGAACCATGCTGGATCAGACCAAGGGTCCACCAAGGGCATTCTGTTCATACAGTAACCACCCAGCCATCCAGCCACCTTATATACCTTTTATATAGGACTTAATGCTTCGTCCTCCACCCACGCATGTTCCTCAGCAACTGGTGTGCACAGGCATAGTGCATATAGTGAATGGCCATCAGAACTAGTACTCACTGATATCCTTATCCTCCATGATTTTCCAAGCTCTTTTTAAAAGCCATCCAAATTGGTAGCCATCACTACATACTGTGGAAGTGAACTCCATAATTTAACTATGTGCTGTGGAAAGAAGGACTTTGCTTTTGTCTGCCCGGAATCTTCCAATATTTAGCTTAATGGGATGACTGATGTTCTACCATTATGTGAGAGGGAGAAAGGTATCTCCCTTTTGGCTTTTTTCCACTGCATGTATAGTTTTGCATACATACATGCATACATACCGCAACCATCTCTCTCCTTACTTATCCTTTTTTCTAAGCTAAGCAGTCTCAGAAGTTGCTTCCTATAATTACCATGCAAAGGTGTTCTGAGAAAGTATTTATTGCAATCCACAGATTCCTCCCTTGTCTATCAGCCACCATGGAGCTGAAATGGGGGACAGCAAACCTAATTGACTCTAACCAGCATGGGAAGCAGTTGTGGACAACAGCTTTTATCCCAAATGCAGAATCAAGCAGCTGCACTATTTGAGTGCAATTATGATCAGTTCTCCCTGCCATCCATTTCTATCTAGTCATTTTATTTCCTTCCTCACTACAAGTAAATCATATTAGTTAAGGTTAATGACACAATTAACTTTACACATGATACCAATCACATAACAGTTCCTGCAGTAATTAACTATGGTGACTGCCTAGCATGAATTTTACTATACACAAAACATAACCTGAAAAATCTGTAGACTCTAAATGAAACTTTTCTATATTTTAAAAACACATTGGAAAATGAGCCACATAAATACACTGCACCTGAAAGTGGGCAATGCACAAGTACAAGAATGTCTGTCTTGGAACCAAATGGATTTATAATCCGGACCCACAGTGGCTCTGGTGCAGCATTTTAGGTTCTAGGTGTCCTGCCTCCTATTTGGAGGCATGCAAAACCTGTTCCCATCCATGCTTCTTTGGTGAGTAAGCTGTCACTAGCATAGAAAAGGGAAAGCTGTAGCCAAACTGAAGGGACTTAAATGGACATGAGCTAATTTGGAATTAATTGTAGAAAGTATCCTTGTTAAAGTAAAATTCAAGAGAAATGGAACACAAGGCAAAACAAACCTACAGTACAAAAAAGGAGCAAGCTGAAGAAATCCAGCCTTCTTTTTTTAATCCCATATATGTAATTTCAAGTCCTTGTTCATGTATGTTGTTGTTGTTAGTCGCGAAGTCGAGTCCGACCCATCGCGACCCCATGGACAACATTCCTCCAGGCTCTCCTGTCCTCCACCATCCCCAGGAGTCCACTCAAGCTCACACCAACTGCTTCAGTGACTCCATCCAGCCACCTCATCCTCTGCCGTCCCCTTCTTCTTTTGCCATCTATTGTTCCCAGCATTAGACTCTTCTCTAGGGAGTCCTTCCTTCTCATTAGGTGGCCAAAGTATTTGAGTTTCATCTTCACTATCTGGCCTTCTAAAGAGCAGTCAGGGTTGATCTCCTCTAGGACTGACCGGTTTGATCGCCTTGCGGTCCAAGGGACTCGCAGGAGTCTCCTCCAGCACCACAACTCAAAGGCCTCAATCCTTTTGCGCTCAGCCTTCCTTATTGTCCAGCTTTCACAGCCATACATTGCAACTGGGAAAACCATAGCCTTGACTATACGCACTTTTGTTGGCAGAGTGATGTCTCTGCTTTTTAGTATGCTATCTAGATTTGCCATAGCTTTCCTCCCAGAAGCAAGCGTCTTTTAATTTCTTGGCTGCAGTCCCCATCTGCGGTGATCTTGGAGCCCAGGAAAATAAAATCTGTCACTACCTCCATTTCTTCCCCATCTATTTGCCAGGAAGTGAGAGGACCAGATGCCATGATCTTAGTTTTCTTAATGTTGAGTTTCAAGCCAACTTTTGCGCTCTCCCCCTTCACCCGCATCAAGAGGCTCTTTAGTTCCTCTTCACTTTCTGCCATGAGAGTGGTATCATCTGCATATCTGAGGTTGTTGATATTTCTCCCAGCAATCTTGATTCCAACTGGTGATTCAGCTAGCCCTGCCTTTCTCATAATGTGCTCTGCATATAAGTTAAATAGGCAGGGTGACAGTATACAGCCTTGCCGAACTCCTTTCTCAATTTTGAACCAATCAGTGGTTCCGTGTCCGGTTCTCACTGTTGCTTCTTGACCTGCATATAGGTTTCTCAAGAGACAAATAAGATGGTCTGGTACTCCCATCTCTTTAAGGACTTGCCACAATTTGTTATGATCCACACAATCAAAGGCTTTAGCGTAGTCAATGAAGCAGAAGTAGATCTTTTTCTGGAACTCCCTGGCTTTCTCCATGATCCAGCGTATGTTGGCAATTTGATCTCTAGTTCCTCTCCCTCTTCGAAATCCTGCCTGTACTTCTGGTAGTTCTCGGTCCACATACTGCTGGAGCCTAGCTTGTAGGATTTTGAGCATCACTTTGCTAGCATGTGAAATGAGTGCAATGGTGCGGTAGTTTGAACATTCTTTGGCATTGCCCTTCTTGGGGATCGGAATGTAAACTGACCTTTTCCAATCCTGTGGCCACTGTTGAGTTTTCCAAATTTGCTGGCATATTGAGTGTAGCACTTTAACTGCATCATCTTTCAGGATTTTGAATAGCTCAGCTGGAATGCTGTCACCTCCACTAGCTTTGTTGTTGCTCAGACTTCCTAAGGCCCATTTCACTTCACATTCCAGGATGTCTGGCTCGAGGTCAGGGACCACCCCATCGTGGTTATCAGAGACGTTAAGCTCATTCTTGTATAGTTCTTCTGTGTAATCTTGCCACCTCTTCTTAATCTGTTCTGCCTCTGTTAGGTCCCTGCCATTTTGGTCCTTTATTATGCCCATCTTTGCATGAAATGTTCCCTTCATATCTCTAATTTTCTTGAAGAGATCTCTGGTCCTCCCTATTCTATTGTTTTCTTCTATTTCTTTGCACTGTTCATTTAGGAAGGCATTCTTATCTCTTCTAGCTGTTCTCTGGAATTCTGCATTCAATTGTTTGTATCTTTCTCTTTCTCCCTTGCCTTTCGCTTCCCTTCTTTCCTCAGCTATTTGTAAAGCTTCCTCAGACAGCCATTTTGCTTTCTTGCCTTTCTTTTTCTTTGGGATGGTTTTAGTTGCTGCCTCTTGTACAATGTTGCGAACCTCCGTCCATAGTTCTTCAGGCACTCTGTCTATCAGATCTAATTCCTTAAATCTATTTGTCACCTCTACTGTATATTCATCAGGGATATGATTTAGGTCATACCTGAGTGGCCTAGTGCTTTCCCTACTTTCTTCAACTTAAGCCTAAATTTTGCCACCAGAAGCTCATGATCTGAGCCACAGTCAGCTCCTGGTCTAGTTTTTACTGACTGTATAGAACTTCTCCATCTTTGGCTGCAGAGCACATAGTCAATCTGATTTCTGTGTTGACCGCCTGGTGATGTCCATGTGTAGAGACGTCTCTTGGGTTGTTGGAAAAGAGTGTTTGTTATGACCATCGTATTCTCTTGACAAAATTCTACCAGCCTGTGTCCTGCTTCATTTTGTACTCCAGGCCAAACTTGCCTGTTATTCCGGTTATCTTTTGGTTTCCTACTTTAGCATTCCAATCCCCCATGATGATAAGGACATCATTTTTTGGAGTTAATTCTAGCAGGTGTTGTAGGCCTTCATAGAACCGGTCAACTTCAGCCTCTTCAGCACCAGTGGTTGGGCATAGACTTGGACTATTGTGATGTTGAATGGTTTGCCTTGGATTCGAACTGAGATCATTCTGTCATTTTGGAGATTGTATCCCAGTACTGCTTTCCCTACTCTTTTATTGACTATGAAGGCTACTCCATTTCTTCTGAGGGATTCTTGCCCGCAGTAGTATACCTGATGGTCATCTGAACTAAATTCACCCATGCCTGTCCATTTTAGTTCACTGATTCCTAAGATGTCGATGTTCAGTCTTGTCATCTCTTGTTTGACCACATCCAGCTTGCCTTGATTCATGGATCTTACATTCCAGGTTCCTATGGAGTAAAGATCTTTGCAGCATCGGACTTTCCTTTCACCTCCAGATACATCGGCAACTGAGTGTCCTTTCGGCTTTGACCCAGTCACTTCATTCTTTCTGGCGCTACTAGTACTAGCCCTCCGCTCTTCCCCAGTAGCATATTGGACACCTTCCGACCTGAGGGGCTCATCTTCCGGTGTCATATCGTTTTGCCTTTTGGTTTTCATGTCCATGGGGTTTTCATGGCAAAGATACTGGAGTGGGTTGCCATTTCCTTCTCCAGTGGATCACGTTTTGTCAGAGCTCTCTGCTATGACCTGTCCGTCTTGGGTGACCCTGCACGGCCTAGCTCATAGCTTCATTGAGCTACGCAAGCCCCTTCGCCACGACAAGGCAGTGATCCATGAAGGAGTTGTTCATGTATAGTGAGATAAATTGAAATATCAAAGTACAGTACATTAAGAATTTTTCCTGGTCTCCTATTCTAAATGTAATTGGATTTGTAACTGGGTGAAACTTAAATTGTTATTCTTCCTTCTACACATAACAACAGAATCTTAGGCACATTGTGTCAGCCAAAACATTATTTAAATCTCAACTTTGCAAGTTTCCATGAACTACTGGCCTTTGCACAGGCATACAAATTTATAGCTGGAAACAGCTTTATTAGGCTTGAGATATAAAGAAAGAAGGTGCTACCAGTGCAGCAGGAGATAACACTTTACAATATTAATAAAGATGTTCTATATTTGCTATATTTCTTGGCCTATAATGTCAGAAATATAGATTATACCATTAAATCATGCATCTACCTTGGTGGGTTACTCGGCATGCACTGCAATGAATGGGTCCAGGTTTTATGACATCTGGCACATTTCTAGCAATTAGTTCTGGACAGGGTTTAATGCTGTCATTCTTGATTTTGATGTCCAAGAACATACACAAATTATGATTAGTAATGATTTATGCATTGACTAAGTAATTCATCTTAGTCATTTAGGCTTTACAGCTATCAAATCTGACAGCTCTGACTGTTGCATGACTGTTTCTTTGATAATGTTAAAGCTTTTATACATGTTAAACTTTGAGAATGAATAAAGACTCAAGACAGTCAGTGTAAATATTATGCTGTAAAGCTGATATTCTTCTCTGAGTAGAATCTTTTAAAGCATACTGACAAGGTTCTGATTATTTTTCCTTGTCTTGTGAAAGCAGTTTTTCAAAATTCCTTGGGCTATTAGATTGAATTTCATATTGCAAATACATATACTCACCTACATGGACTTCTTAGAAATGGGTGACTTAGCACCAAAATGTAACTATAGAATGAGCTGGTTTTGAATATTATAGTACTTTTATTCTAGTGCAATCTGTGCCTAAATTCTTCTGCTATCATGATGTGTGGTGCTGAAGAATGAGCTCCTCAAGCTGCAAACAGATTAAGTTATTCCCCCACCTAGTAATCTCCAAAGTACTTTGGAAAGCTAAATATCCCAGGGCTAACTGTACTTGGGGATATTTCATAGAGGGAGAACAGTACCCCATCTTTCTCCATCCCATTTGTTGCAACAATGAATGGGTGAAAGGGACTGGATTGGAGATGGGTAGGAGAAAGTATTGGCATGGTGGGTATGCTGGCAGCTCAGATTAAAAGCCAAAAATCCAAGAGAACAATTTAGGGATCCTAATAGGGAACCTAATTAGGGAACCTCATCGGAATCCCTTCGTCTCCAATTTCTGAGCTCAGCGATTGATATCATGGCACCAGATGTGGGAAACATGTCAGCTTCAAGTAGTTTTAAAGGCCTTCAATGCATCCCACTTGACTGTTCAAGTCAATACCATCCAATTTCCACAGCACCACCATGACCACATTCCATACTATCACTTCCCAGTTCTCCTGCAAATTACATCCCCTCAGCGCACTCTTCAGCTGTTCTGCTGAGATATGATCTGTGCTCCCTGAAATGCTTCAAACAAGTGAGCAGCTGACCTGAGGAGCTTGATTGTGATGGGGAGAAGAGTGGAAAGAACTGTATGTACACCATTATCCTGATTGAGCACGCACGCATGCATGTGTGCACACACACACAGAGCCTACATTTACATAGGGGGGGATAGGATGTAGGCATAGTTAACTGTCTTGCCCACATGAAAGTTGTTTTCTATTTCTACTTTCTACCAGAACAGGAGATGGATTCCTTATTCCTTCAGTTTATAGCTGTTTTCCTATAAGACAACTTTTAAAATATCCTTGGGCACATTCTTTTGCCAGACCAAAAGGGGCTGTTAGTGAATTTCAGGGTCCAAAGGAAGGGGGTGGGGACAGGAATGGGGATGACGACAACAACAATAATTTTGAAGTCAGAGTGTTTTTGTGAAGATGGTCCCAGTTGAATCCCTGGCATCTTCACACAGGGCTGGAAAGAACTCCTGCTGGCAACCATTAAGATAGTCTGCCACTTCTTGCTCTGTGCATGCTGGGTGGGATTAACATCATTATTTTTGGCAGTGGGCCTTGCCATGTCATGCGAACCTAGTCAGAGTAGCTTGCTGCCATGCATAACAAGCTGCCCAGAATCCTACAACAGCCATGGGTTCTGAGGGCTGATTGATATGGCAACAAGGTAGGCATTAGAGTATCATTTGGTGGCCTATAAATTCAAAAATATATAAATATATAAGGCACCCTGCCTGGAATCACATGATACAAGTTGGACTGCTCAGAATAACTGTACCATTCCTCCCAGCAGACCTCAGGCTCGCGTTTGTTTGTTTGTTTGTTTGTTTGTTTAAAGTGTTTATATGCCATCTCCATTGCTACATAGCCTTGGGACGGCTCACATCAACATCACATGGAGAGAAAATTAGCCACCAGGACTTGTTTCTCCATCGGCAACCAAGCAAACACTATTGTGTTAATTAGCTAATAAGTTAATACACTTTGTTGTTGTCTTGATGTACAAGCTCCTTTGTTTCTTTTGATTTTCCCTCTAATGCCTGTGCACCTGGTAAAACTCTCCTATTTTATTTTTTTTCTGAGATTTTATATTTTTATATCACTTGTTTTTAACTGAGGAGCAGGTACGCTGGGTCCAAAAGGATCTGGACAGAGTATGGAATTGGGCTGGGAACAACAGGATGGTGTTCAATGCAGATAAGTGAAAGTTCTTGCACTTGAGGCATAGGAATAGGTGTCATAAGTACAGATTAGGTGACAAGTGGCTGGAGAGCAGCACTTGTGAAAGGGACCTCGGGGGGCTGGTTGACTGCAGGCTAATGCAGTAGCCAAGAGGGCGAATGCCACCCTTGGTTGCATAGCCAGAAGCGTGGTTTCTAGATCAGGAGAGGTATTACTACCACTCTATATGAATCTGGTGTGTTTGCAGCTGGAGTGCTGTGTTCAATTCAGGGCCCTCATTACAAGAGGGATATAGCAAGGTTGGAATCAGTGCAGTGAGGGAGGAAGGTCATATGAGGAGAGATTGAGAGAACTGGGTCTTTTCAGCCTGGAGAAGAGGAGACTGAGGGGATCTGTTGGTAACATTAGTGGGTCATGAGGGGATGTTTTCCCCTGCAGAGAAAGGCAGGATGCATTCCAATGGGGCAAAGCTCTGGGAGCCAAAATTTAGGGTGGATGCCAGGAAGTACTTCCTGACAGCTAGAACCCCTAGGGTATGGAATGGGCTTCCACAGGTGATTGGAGTCCCATTGGTGATAGGCTGGTTCAAAGATAGGCTGGACATGCACATAGTAGGCATGTCATGAGTAGAGCTGGCTGGAGTCAGGGGTCAGACTAGATGGCCCAGGAGGACCCTTCTGACTGTTTCTATGTTTTATGGACTGTATAAACTGCTCATAGAGCTTTTGTTGTGAGGCAGTATAGAAATGAAATGAAATGAAGAATGAATGAATAATAGTAACAGTAGATGGGCCAAGGGCTGGATGGGACTGAGGCTGTTTGCACATCATATGAAAACTGCTTGGGTGTTTGAGCCACAGTGCATGATTAAACTATGTATCATGGCCAAAATTCCACTGTGCCTGTCAGATGATCATGCACATCAGGGGCTGGGCATCTCTGCCTTCCTTTTCTTTCCCCTGAGATGCTTGTCACAGCTTGATTGCAAAAGCTTCAGGTAAATGTTTCAGGATCTGGGCTGCTCTCAGGCTTCACCTGGTGGTCAAAATCAGAAGCCCACCTTGTTATTTGTCTGATGAGTCCCAGGCTCTGCTGGTGCTCTCAGCCACATGAGTCCCAGCTGGGAGCAATAGGCTCCATAAGAACAAGCTCTTCTCTCCAGAATTGGCATCAGCAATGTAGGTCTTCTTGGTATGCCTGCATCTTGCAAGACCTGTATGGTGCCTTGCTGTCTCCCCTCAGCAGCACAAGTCTTCTTGCTGGCTATGGTGTGATTCAACTCCTGTGCCTTGCCTGACCCTCATTGCATTTGCTTCCTGTTGTATCCTGTGTATCTTGCCTTGCGATGCTGCCTCAGGTTTTCCTGCGAGCTATGGTTCAGCTCCTGCTCCCTGCCTGACACTTGATGTGCATGCTGTCTTGCCACATATCCTAACCAGTCTGCCTCAAGTTACCTGCACCTCTGTTTGTCTTCCTGTTTGTGACCCTTGGCTTGTTCATGACAAAGGATATCTAGCACTGGGACTTGGCACTGCCCATGATCAACCACTGTTTAAAAAGTGAAGTGTTCACCTCTCCTTGGAACCTCAGGTGTTACACATTGTGGAAGATCCATCCGCTTGATCTTCTGTCATTGCTATACAGAAAGAAGGCAAGCAGAGCAGCTCAGTATCCCTTGCTTTTTCCCCATTGGGCAAGCATCTCCTTCCTGCTTGTCCTCTAGTAGAATGAATGTTACACTAAGCACTGGATTTCCTGGCTGAGAGAAGGCATGGAACCTCCCCTCAGTGGCCTTCCAAGGCTAGCACAATGCAGCACTTCCCCCTCTGTGGCCTGCCCCATGCTCCTCCTCCTCCTCCTCTCTTGCTGAAACAATTCTGACTCCAAGTATTTGTCAGTTTTCCATTTCTCTGCTGCTTTTGTCTGTTTGTACATGCTTTTAACCTACATGGGCATCTGCAGGATCAGAGAATGAGTCTGGCTAATCTAGCATCCTCCTCACACTGGCCAGATGCACTAGGAAGGCCAGAGGTGGGGCCCTTCCTATTGCTTTTCAGCAACTGCTCATCAGAGGCAATTTCAATTTGCTTTGATGAAATGTTACTACATTTTTAAAATTACAGTTTGCATTTGCTAGTGCAGTAAGTTTCAGGAGAGCACAGAAAGCAGAGAAGAAACTGATCACTAAAACAAACAAAACAAGTGTTTTAACACTCAGCTAAAATCTTGTGACACTGTCAGCTTGAAATAGAACTTGATCTCATCAAGATACTTCTTTCCTTTGAAAACCCCAGGTCTCTACAGGTGCTGAGTGCTGACAATTCTAGCCTAGAGGATGTTAAGCAAGGTATGCTTGACACATTCTCCCTGGCATTCCCTAGATAAGGGTAATCTTTAGTGTATGACCTCTATGTCTTTTTTTCACCAACAAAATATACACAGAGGCTCAGGAGTTTTCAATTGTACAATTCTAGCTGGAATGCTTTGAGCACTTGCCTCTGTGTTCTGGGGTTCAGAGACTTCGTTATTTTAAACACACAACCACCCACAGGGCAGTCAGGGCAGCTTTAAATAGAAGAAGGAATTGTTGGGATGTGCATTAAAGACACAGTTTAATTGCTTGGCTTGCTACAAAAGAGAAGGGTGCATACAATGTTTTAAAGAAGGAAGGAAAGAAAGAATATTGAAAATTTCCCTAGATTTCAAGCCTTTGGAAATGGTTATCTCCCGAGCATAGATAGAGAACATTTCCTGCTTGCAGCCCAAATGTGAATGGGAGTGCATGCACTCAGAAAATATTTTCAAAGTTTCAAACCTTCATTTGCTTTAACTAATTTTTCAGTTTCACAACTTTTCTCATTTAAGCAAACTGAAAATGAGATTGGCTTATTCTTGTTCTTATTTGCAAACAGAGTTTTGAAGTCAATTTCAGGGAAATTTGGTGAACTCAAACATTCTTGTTCTCCTATCCCCAGCCACCTGTTCACTACTAAAGAGCTGAGGAAGCGAAGTGAAATATTCACAGCACATTCTAGGTCACTTGAATCCTGAAAACTAATTAGAACCATGCCACTTTTTATCTGTTACAGTGGACTGATGATTTTATTGCACATTTTGATACTTATTTTTCACCAGTGTTTTCCTGGTCTGATCAAGCTTCTGCATTTTAACTTGAAAGGGCAGATAATTTAAGGGCTGCCACACAGAATATATAGATATGTATGATGCCCTGAAGGGTAGAACTAGAACTATTGGATTTAAGTTATAGGAGAAGAGGTTCTCTTGAACAATAATAAAGGCATTAATAAACATTAACCTTAACAATATACATAGGCAAGAGGACCACTTGCCTTGGGAGATGGATTGTCCTTCACTGGAGATCCTGAATAGATACTGGACAAGCATCTAGCTCTGGATTGCCTATTCTTAACTTTCTCCCATTTTTGATTATTTTTTAATCTAAAAGAGATTTTTAAATCTCAGTACTTACAGTCCCAAATAGGAAGAAATTTGCTTTTTCTGTTGTTTTAAAATACATAAATGAACTAAACAGAAATTCTTATGCAGCCACTACCCACCCATACACTTTTGTGTTATTTTGTTTTGCTTTTAACATGTGTTGTTTATATTAGATGCATCATCCTATGTTCCTGCACCAGAAAAGCAAGCTGCACACAGGACAAATGCAAGGACATGAGAGTCTGAATGCCTCTGCTTGCTTGCTTATTTATTTATTTAAAGCTTGTATAGACCATCCCATCACTGGTGCTTTGGGATGGTTTACAACAAGCACAGATAAAAATGGCACAGCATCCAGCAATTCACAATAACATCCCAATAAAAACCAATTAAACATTCAAATAATGGGAGAGGAGAAAGGTTTTCACCTGGCATGAGAAAGAAAAAAGTTTTGGTGCCAGGCAAACCTCTCTGGGGAGCTTATTCCACAATTGGGGCACCACCACAGGGAAGGCCCTCCTCTGAGTAGTCACCCTCCTAATCTCTTTCAAGGAGGGCTCCCAAAGAAGGACCTCCGCCTCAGAATTCCAGAGACAGAGGGGTGGGGCATATAGAGAAGAGGGCTCTCCTTCAGGTATCCAGGACCCAAACTGTTTAGGGCTTTACAGGTCATCACCGGCACCTTAAATTGGGCCCGGACTTCAATTGGTAGCCAGTGTAAGCAATATAGTACAGGCATTATATGTGAAAACCTGCTGGTCCCTGTTAATGTCCTGGCTCCTCTATTCTGAACCAACTGAGGTACCTGGATCATCTTCACAGGGGCCCCATGTAGAGCGTGTTGTAATCCAACTGGGAAGTTACTAGAGCGTGGGTCACCGTCACAAGGCAATGCTCATCCAGGTAAGGGCACAGTTGGTAAATCAGTTGAAGCTGCAAAAAAGCATTCCTTGCCACCTGAGATTCCAGAGACAGCTCTGAATCGAGGACCATTCCCAGACTGTGCACCCTGTCCTTTAGGGGAAGTGCAACCCTGTCTAGAACAGGGCAGATGTCACTCAGCTGGAAGGCTAAACCACCCACCAACAGGGCCTCCATCTTATCTGGATTAAGCCTCAATTTATTGGCCTTCATCCAGCCCATCGCTCCAGCTAGACACTGGTTAAAGACAGCCACTGCCTCACCTGGACTAGATGTAAAAGAGGTAGAGCTGGGTGTCATCAGCCTGCTCCACATCCCAGACCTCCAGATGACCTCTCCCAGTGCTTTCATGAAGATGTTGCAAATCATGGATAAAATGAAACCTTGCATAATTCCATGGCAAAGTTGCCATGGTGGAGAACCATAATTCCCCAGTACCAACTTCTGGAATCGGCCAGACAGCTAGGAGTGGAACCACTGCCTCTAACTCCCAACTCAGGCAGCCTATCCAGAAGGATACCATGGTCAATGGTATGGAAAGCCACTGAGAGCTCCAGGAGAACCATCAGGGACACACTTCCCCTGACAAACTCCCCCTGTCCCTCTCCCTGCACAGGTCATAATACAGGGCGACCAAGACAGTTTTAGCTCCATAGCCAGGCCTGAAGCCAGATTGAAATGGGTCAAGATATTCCATTTCCTCCAAAACCACTTGGAGTGGTCTGGCCACCAACCACTCAAGCACCTTGCCCAAGAATGGAATATTAGCCACTGGTCTATAATTGGCTGCTATCTCTGGGTCCAGAGTCACTCTCTTCAGGACAGGCCTGATCACTGCCTTCTTCAAAGGGGCATGGACCTGACCATCCCTCAGAGAGATGTTGATAATCTCATGGACCCAGGTATATATCCCATCCTTGTCTGTGATGAGCAGCCATGAGGGGCAAGGGTCAAGCAGACAAGTTATAGGTTGGACTACCCCAGCACCATGTCCACATCCTGAGGCCACAACAATTGAACCTCATGCAATAAAGATGGACCAGTTGGTGCTCTGGTTGCGTCCTGATCTAAAACTACATCAACTGTGAAGTCCAGCTCATGGCAAATGAACAGATTTCATTCATGTTTGGGGGATAGAGGGTTCAACCAGTTATATGATAGTGCTGCCATGGAAACAGAGTGGAAACTTTAGCGCCTTGTACAATCATATAATGCTATCTGATATATGTGGAGGATGCTTGCAATAACAAATATTGCATTTGTTATTTGTCATTTGGCTATTCCTGAATATAAATGAGCAATTTGGGAAAGCCAACATCTTTCTCTGACTCCAAAACAGAAAAAATTCTAGAGAAGTTCTATCATATGAATTTCCTGTATAGTACCAGAAACAACAATTGCTAAAAATACACATTTAAGCTGTCAAGACCTGCAAGATTATAAAAGAAAGAATGAAGAAAAGGAAATGACACCTTGCAGCTGGCCATATTAAAAGCAAAGGCTTCTCTTGAGAGTGTTGAATATAAAAGAGGCTTCAGTAGATTCCTAAGAGCACTGTATCACATTAGCTTATTCAAATAAAGGGCTAGATCTCTGTGTTTGTGTTTAAAGCTGTCCCACAGATTCTTTGAAAGGAAAAATTGACAAATTGCACTTCTGAATAAATTCATTTTAATCCCTTCTGTCTCTTTTGATGTCATAAAAATACTCTTGTCACCATTGCATTTTGAGGTTGTCATTTAGCTAAGTGAAGTGTGTGTGTGTGTGTGTGTGTAGGGAGCTGATATCACACATAATGCCTTCAAATATGCATAATAGGAAGAGGAAAAATACCTTGAGGAGGAAAAATTCCTTTTAAAAACATGAATAATGCGGCTTCTCTGTGCTTATTACGAAACATTCAGCTGTCTTTCCTGTTACAATGGAATGATAAGAAAGGTGAGCGCCTTCCTGTCACTTCTATAAATGCAGCACAATTCACTGAACAATCTATACCATGATTCTCCAGCTGTCAGAGACATGAATGCAGAAGGAGGCCTCCATATATTCTGCAGGTAATGTGTTGTGTAGCCAAATGTGATTGCACACATTAAAAGCAGACTAAAGCCATCTGGTTCTGTTTTGATTCTTACTAAGATGAACACCATAGCTGTAGACTGGGATAAATATAGCTTCACTAAAGACTTTTGTGATTCTCAACACTGAGGTTCCAGAAGGAAGATGGGAAGAACTCTTGTACAACACAGTTGCTTCTTATTGAGCCAAACTGGTATGTACTGCCATTAAACATAGCTGATGTGTCATAGTGAGCACTGAAGACCCAAAGTATATAATCTATGGGTGACCCTGCATTTATCATCATTTTTGCAGGACTTGAACTGTTTTGGTACTACTTTAGTACCATTGATGAATGCACTTCCTGCAGGTAGATTTTATAGAAAGGGCTGGAAAGCACTTTCTTTGCCTACCTCTGAGCAATATTTGGACCTTGTCTGGCAACAGTTATATTGTTCGGACTGTCCACATGTGTGTGCATAATTTCAATATATTCATACAATCACTTGATAACTTGTAGATTTCCATATTTTTAGCACTTTTTGGTGAGAACACTGCTTATCATTCAGATTGCCAAAATTGAAAAATAAGCAGCAGAAAACAACCCTTGATCATGAAGAACCTGTGCATGAAACGAAATCTGGGAAGTAGAGATGCAATGATTTGTGACTGGTACTGCAGATTCACAGCAGAAATTTCCCATAACATGAAAATTAAGTACTTTTGTAGGTTTTTGTGAGGTGATGACAAAAGTTGTAGGACACTTCAGTAGAGATTATTAACCTCCATCCTCTTCCACCCAATACCTTTGGTTGAACAACTACTGACAGTTTACAATCCAATGCACTTTTACCTGTGGAGCTTCATTCTTACCTTATATGTGTATGATTACACTCTTATTCATCCTTTGGTAGTGGATGCCTGACTTGATTTTAGAATTTCAGGGTTAGTACATCTTAGTTCATTTACTTAGAACTGAAATATTCAAAATATTCAACAAAATGCTGAATATGAAAGTTGATACTGTGGGTACATGTATACAGATGGGTGATAATTTCAGTTCATTTTTGTAAAAACTTTACAGCATTTTCTACATATCAGGCAAAATAGGGGATTTTAAAAACATTCATTTATTTATTAAGACAATGTAGGAGAAACCAGGATGGATATTTTTCAGTCCATGCCCAGATCTTTGAGTGTTTCAGTCCATGCCCAGATCTTTGAGTGAAAGATGGTGATTTAATTGAAGTTGCCGTATCCTTCTTCTTAAGTTCCTGATCTTCACATAGCATGTTGATTTCTATGCTGGGAATATTTGCATCTACTGAATTTGTCTGGAATGGATTTGTGAGCATTGTATTTTAGTTCATTTTTCCGAAAGGATTAAAATTAGACTTAGAATTTAAAATTTCCAAAGTTCTTCATATTCTGGGAACAATGGAGGGAACAAACTTGTGGTTTGTATGTTTGCTTGTTTGTCTGTGCTGTGTAGTACTGGTGGATGTGCTTTTATCCAGTTCTAACTGGGTGATTATGTTTGTTTTGTTGTGGTTGTTTTCACCAAACTGTACCCTCTCCCAACTCCAAGAACAGAAAAAAAAATCGAAATGACAGCCACTTCTATATCATTTAGTGATCTTATAGACATTTGAATCGATCTTTCAGATATGAAATAAGAGCTGGGACAATGTGTAATACTTGGTAACATTATGAATAGAGTAGCATTCACCATTTAACAGCTCCTTGGTTCCAAAGGAGTACACTGCTTCATCTTCCGACTCTCAGCGAAACTGTTACTCTGTTACTCTATGCCCACATTCAGTTCACATGTGTATGAAACTCACATCTGTACATGTGCACACATTGAGATAATTTCCTATCACATTGGTAGAGGTGGCAGGCATACAGAAGCTACTCATCTCAGGCCTTCTTGCAGATCATATGATGTGGAGCATTCCATTTTGATGCTCAAACTTAATTGTTTTCTGTATGTATATCATGTTGTTCATGTTCATCATCTGTATGTTCATGAAACACTTTATCATTCATTGCACTGCTCCACTCCTGGCATGGAGTTCATGCCAAGCAGAAGATTCAACAGCCTGGGAAGCAGCTAATTTCGGCAAAGTTCTGCGTGAAACAGGAAATGAGTGGTTGAAACTAGAAGACATGCAGGCAGACCACTAGGATGGGCTATACTGGTGCCAACACCTGAATCCTAATAGACTGAACATGTGGCCCTTTGTAAGGCTGCACAGAAAGACTGACAGGGGCCAGCATGGCAGGAGCTATAGACCTTCTTTCTGTCTAAATTACATCATGTAATGCTGCTGATTCTTACATGCCCCTGCATGCAGAGGCTTACAAGAATCTAGTGAAGAATGCCAGGGTGATATTGGTATCCCTGTTCTTCCCACCCTGTATTTTATCTAGATGCTTCTTTGTGTTCATCTAGCTGGGGTACTTGGAATAATGAGGGAAGGAGGATGCAGTGCCATCAGGATGCATACTAACCTGACAGCACCAATGGCCTCCCTTTTCTCTCCTTGGATCATCCCCTCTCAACACTTTTTGAGGTTATTTTCTCAACATGAAAGATGCAAATAGAATATTCCTTCTATGATAGCTACAAGAATCAAAGGTGATCAGAAACAGATCTCAGTTTTTTCCTCTTATATTTGCTTCTTAAAATGTTGCCTGATTTAGAGGTCAGAAGGTCTCAATTGCTGGGACTGTCCATTTTGAAACGGAAAAATAAAATATTCTTCTTTGGAGTCCCAGTGAATGCAGACATGAAAATAATTATTTAGCATCATTCAATTACACTTCAAATATGGCTTGTAATTGTGGAACTTATGGAAATATAAAAGTGAAAATTCATAATGATGCCATCTTAATTTAATATATAAAACAGATATTAAATCAAGACAGGTGTCACATTAAAAGCTCTAAAATGCCAATTAGCTTTAGGAGTATCATGTCTAATTGATACAGGTGTCATAATTAATTTAAATAGCAATATCAACCTGGCCATAATGCTGAAACCTTATGAGCTGTGGAAGTACTAGAATCATATATCCAAAACCGTATTCCATTTGAAATATAGCTGCTTGAAATTTTGTGAACAATACAGTGTTCTTTTTTTTCAGATTGTTTTCCATACAAGCACAATGTATTATAAAGATTAAGGAGAGTTTAGATATCAGATGTTACCACAGACAAGACCAACAGAATAATTATAGCTATTATGTATGCCAGGGCTGAATTTATGTATAACTAGAACATATTGGTGCTCAGAGGGTTCAACTTCTACTAGGCATGTCTTGAATGAAGATACCTTTCATTTTGTTTTAAAAGGTTGTGCACAATTAAATAAATAAATACATTTAAATAAATCAGACCAGTGAAATTTAAAAGGCATACACTAGTAAAGAACATATTGGTACAACACAGAAAATTCCTAACAAGTCATGACAACACTCTTATTACTGCAAGATGTTGTCTAAATGGCTGCAGAATGTATCAGAGTCCCCCAGTCTTGGAAATTATGCAATGGGGTGCATTATTGTTAATATATTAGCATAACATAGCATATTATTAATATAGAAACATAGAAAAATGTGAAGCAGAAGGGGCCTCCTGGGACATCTAGTCTGACCCCCAGTTCAAGCCATGTAATCCCCAACATGTGATTGTCCAATCTTTCCTTGAACTCCTTCCCTGATGGGGCCTCCATCACCTCCCTTTGAGGCCCATTCCATATCCTAGGGGTCCTAATTTTCAGGAAGTGCTTGAATGTGCCTCATCCAACCTAATATCAATTTATATCCTGTCTATTTCCAGTGATTGTTTACTTAAGGCAACTCGCCTTCATCCTTACAAGAGGTGTGAATCTTTCTACTCTGACTGTGGCTCCAGAGTTGCAAGTACGACTTCAGGAGCTGGTGCAGATGAGGCACATTCTGGAGTGTTGGGAAATGGGAGTAAGGTCCCATGAGGATATTAGGAATCCCAGATGCCTCAGTCCCTTCTCCTCATGAACATGGGCAAAATACATGCGTGGTTGAAATTGGCTGTTGGTCTCTTTTGCAGACCGGAAAAAGCTTAAAAGGATGCTTGTAATCCTCTGGGTATGCAGCGTTATAGGCAGACACATTGTATGATGCCATTAATAAGATACTCGGGTAGGACAAATTATCATTTTTAAACAGCTCTAACAACATGTGTTGTGTATTTTTCCTGAAATATAGACTCCTAAATGCACCAGAAGGGAAAACGCTTGATCAATGTAATAAAGAGCTAGCATAAGAGTATGCATTCATTAAGTTAGCAGCATCATTTGTTAAAAAATACCATTTCACAGAAATTGAAAGCTCCAACAACAAGCAAAACCAAGACAACACTTTTGCAAAACAAAACTCTCTGCGATACAATGAATGAAAGATTCCTTTCTTTTATTTATTTTATTTAAACATTGCCTTGAGGTTTAAGTTGTTCTAAAGCTTCTAAGATCCCCAAATACTAAAAGAGGAGATGAACTCTCAGAGCCACTGGCTATTACCTTCAATAAATCTTGGAAAACAGGAGAAGTGCCAGATGACTGGAGAAGGGTTAATGCTGTCCCTACCTTCAAAAGGGTGTGTGGGGGTGGGGTGGGGGGGGGAGAGATGAACCTGGGACCTATAGAGCAGTTAGTCTGACCTCAATCCCTGGAAAAATTCTGAAGCAAATTATTAAAAATCCATCTGCAAGCATATTGAAGAGAATGCAGTGATTAATAGAAGCCAGCATGGATTTATCAAAAATTAATCCTGTCAGACTATGTTAATCTCATTGTTCGACTGGGTAACCTCCCAAATGGACAGAGGGAACACTGTGGACATAATCTACCTCAACTTAGAAAGCTTTCAACATAGTGCCCCACAAATTAGCAAAACATAGGTGAGATGAAAAAAACTATTAGGTGGATCTAGCATTGACTGCTAAATTGCACATGAAGAGTGCTTATCAATTACACCATCTCAGACTGGTGGACAGTAACTAGTGGGGTGCAACAGGGTGCAGATGACGGAAACCTAGATAGAATAGTGAACACCCTAGGAGACAGAATGAAGATCCTGGTTGATCTTGATAAACGTAAACCCTGAGCTGCAAGCAGCAGAATGAGATTCAGTAGGGACAAGAGCCAAGTCCTCCACCTGGGAAAAAGAAACCAAATGCATCAAAACAAGATGGGGAAATGGAAGTAATTGTGAACAATAGGCTAAATATGGGCCAACAGTGCTGTGCAACTGCAGAAGAGCAAATGCTATTTTGGGATGCATTAATAGCAGCAGTACTTTCAAATCACAAGAAGTAATAATTCCCCTATATTTCTCACTAGTCAGACCTCATCTGGAATATGGTGTCCAGTTCTGGACAACGAGATTTAAGAAAGATGCAGAAAAATTTTAGAAAGCAACAAAAATGATCTGGGGTTTGGAAACAGTGGCCTATGGAGACTGAGAGAAGTGGGCATGTTCAGCCTCAGAAAAGAAGACTGAGGAGGGACTTGATATTCCTCTATAAGTACCTCAAAGGCTGTCAGAAAGAGGAAGGACAAGATCTCTTCTTGCTGATACCAGAGTGAGGGGCATGAAATAATTAAGTCAAATTGTGACAACCCAGGTTCAGGCTAGATATCAGTAAAAGTTTCCTTCCTTCCTGTCAGAGCAATACAGCAGTATTGCTTAGAGAGCAGTTGCCTAGAGAGGTTGTGAACTTCCTCACACTAGAGACGGCTTTCCCACACCGAACAAAAGAAACTGGATAGCCATCTGAGTGAGATGGTGTAAATTGGTGATTTAAACAGAAGTGGATTGGACCCAATGGCCTTCTTGGCTCCTTCCAAGAGTTACAGAAATTGAATAATAGAGTATGTGGTCTCTAAGTAAAAAAGACTGATGTGCCAATGTACCTTTTACTTTAGTTTTTACTTAGAAGAAACCCATTTGCTGGCCAGATTGAGGATGCCTATGTTTAATCCACATTTCAAAAAGGTTGCTCTTTTAATACCTATGTGATTCTTCATTCTAGTTGTACACGTAATTATTTTTCAAGATGGTATCTTTTTGATTTTGGTGTGGAACTAATAAACTAATTGCCACAATAAATGTGTATAGACTAATACTGATTTTTGGTTACATTTCATTAGTGCTATCAAGCAAATTATTTCATATGGGTTGTGGTTGCTTTAGTTATGGGTCTTTATTGTATTTGTAGCTACTTTGAGGTATACAAGTACATCTGCTCTGATAAGGCAAACAGAGGTGAGATTTGCATTTCAGGTCTATTCAGCTGAACTTGGATTGTCTGATGCTTTGATATTTGCATATGATGAGAATGACGACACCTTCATTTCACATGGCTATCGTAGCAGACTATGGGCTCTACATTTTTGCCAGATACAAATCATACAAATGCCAATAAGCATGGTGTAGCATAGAGAGCCAGTGTGGTGTAGTGGTTAAGAGCATGGAACTGCGACTCAGACGATCTGGGTTCTAGTCCCCGCTTAGCCATGGAGCCAACCGGGTGACTTTGAGCCAGTCACAGACTCTCAGCCCAACCTACCTCACAGGGTTGTTGTTGTGGAGATAAGATGGAGGAGGAGATGTAAGCTGCCTTGAGCCCCTTGTAGGAAAAGGCAGGATATATAAATAAGACTGATATTCCGATATTTATTTATTTATTTGGAATATTTCTAACATGACCAATCACTATGCATCTCTGGATGGCTTATAGATGAATTCAATAAATACCCCAGACAATAATAAGACTAATAACCCACGACTGAAGTAAATCTGATATGCTGAAAAGCATATAATGTCAGTGCCAGGCCAACCTCTCTAGGGAGCACATTCCACAGCCAGGGACCACTGCAGAGAAAGCCCTCCTCCAGGTATTCTGTCTCCTCCTCAAGGAGGGTTCCCAGGGCAGGGCCTTTGCTGCAGATCTTAAGGGGTGGGAGGTCATGTAGGGAAAAATGCTTGCCTTAGGTATCCTGGTCCCAAGCCATTTGGGGCATTATAGGTCATAACCAGCACCTTAAACTGGTCCTAGACTTTCAATGGGAAGCCAGTGAAGCCGAAAGAAGACCAGTGTTATTTGAGAGTAACAACCAGCCCCTGACAGCAACCTGGCAGCTCTATTTTGCACCATCTGACATGGATATAGCAGTGCAAATATAACCTTGGAGCTGAGATTCCAACACAGTGCTGTCACCCTTCCTTAATGGTATCTAGGAGCCATAGAATGGCTTCCTTAGTTGATTATTGAAATCTAAAAGGATATAGATAGCCAGGCATCTAAAATTCAGTTTACAAAATAAGGTGAAAACACTTCAGATGAATAGTATACTAAGGATTATTTATGTAATACATGGGATATCCCTTTCAATACCTGGCAAATGTCACCCTATCAGACATGCCCTTGAAAAGATGCAACTTCAAATTAAAGAATTTGGGTTTGGCTTTCAGGATATTGCTTTAAGTCATTGGGCCTATTTATTGGTGTGTACTACATTTTTTGTTTCTCATCTTTAATTGTTCACCTTGGTCAATTTTTTAAATCTCCCTGACTCCCTGACTCTCCAACTGGATTGTGTAAGATTCATGGCACATATAAATAGATAGGGTTCTTCCCACATGCTTCTTACATGTGCTGTAAAAAGCACATGGATTTTCATGCGAAATTGTCTTTATATGGAAATACAGATCTAAACATTAGTAAGAAAAAATTGATTATTTGATTATTTGATTTCTGCCTTGTATCAATTAGTGGGTACTGACAGTGAGTTTCCTTCATTTTTGAATTTGCATGCAGAACACTATCTGCCTGCTATAACTGAATGACAATACTTGCTGTTGCAACATTGGACTTTATTTATTTATTTACTAATTAAAACATTTATAGGCTGCCCCATCGCAACAAAGCCTCAGGGCGGCTAACAACATCAATTAAAATACAGGTATTGAATTAGAGCTTTAACCAGGTATTGAATTAGAGCTGGGGTGTACACTCACCTAAGCATTGGATTTTCAGTTTAATGTATATTTTTATATATGAAGAATCCATGAATCTCAGGTTTCAGTTTGACTCAGAAACATACATACAGCTCTGTGCTGTTCGCTTACTTAAGAATAAGAAAAAAATATCCTTTTAAAAAATATGATTGTCCTTGAAATATTCTTGCTGCTTTTCCAAAATATATTAAGGAAGACTGTGACAACATGTGGATGGGTGAAGCCTTTGCTAACTATTGCTGAACTTAGAAGGACCAGATGTCAAAGCAAGTGGGATATAAAGCTTGAAATAAGACAAAAGAAGAGAGAAGTGTATGGGCCCTGATTGTTCATTTTTTCTACAGTGAGAGTTGATGATTTCTACAGGTCAATCACAGTCTATAAATAAAACAAGTAACTAATCTTGGCCATTAATGTGACCATTTTTTAGGTTTTCCGACATTTTGAACTTAGGAAATATTTCAGTCAGGCAGTAAAATACTGTAGTTACTGTACTTATCAAAATTCCTCCGCTGTTCCTCTGTGTCTTTCTGGGTACAGAAAATTTGACAGGCAGCATTGTTATAGCTGCCAGGATACATATGAGTAATGCACTCTGCAGGGCATGGGGGAGGGATTCGTGGCATTCATAATCTGTGAGAAAGAGAAGGCAAAAAGGAGCCACCCCCCACCCCTTGATGAAACCATTCAGTGGAGAAGAGTATATGAGTAAAAACACCAGAATGCAAAGACTTTGATTAGTTGCTAAGATAATATTGTAAATGCAAGTCAGCAGTGCTCAGAGTAAGAGAACTAAGTGTGAATATATGAATATATTAAGCTGAACCTAGATGAAGCTGTGAATATGATCAACACGCTTTTAAAGGTGGGTGGGGAGAGAAAGTGTCCTTCAATTCAAACAAATAGAAAACTACATTTTTCAAACTTTTAGAAAAGTGTTTTATTATGAGTAGTAGGAAAGTGTAAAATAGACCCTCTCAAAAGAGATCCTCAGAATACAAATGTTTGAATGGGAGCAGACGAACATATTTAATTATGAAGGTATTGCGGGGGGGGACAGGAAAAAAACACATTTTAGTTGGCTCTGGTTAGGTCAGCACTAGTTGATACATACTTCCTCCAAAGAGAATATGACATATGTCATTATAAACTGGCTTTTCTAATGCCATATAAGCCCACCTTGATTGCTTGAGTCCATTCTTTACATTCCAGATGTGAGGTGTCTGGCTCACACTTGGTAGAAATCTCCTTCTTCTGCATGGACTTATCATCTAATACTGCTACTGTTTTTTTTTCATTGATGAAAGCAGAATTGCTTTCATTTCTTTGGTAAATAACCATAACTTAAGTTTCTAATATTTTTGTAATATGGGTAATCAGTCCATCCATACTGAAAACCCAGCCTACATGTTCAATATGCCTCGGCTCTCACCCACCAACCTCAACCCACCAGAAACTATGTTGCACCTTCCACATTTTGTTATGATGGCTGCAATGTTGTGTGCTGCTCCAGCAAAGATGTTGAGTTAACACTGCTCCAAACTCTTTCCTCCAATTTCCTGCAAAATTTATTTCTGCACAAAAGATTCTTCCATTTATCTTCATCATTCTCAGAAATGCATTAACTGAGAGCCAGTGTTGCGTCGTGGTTAAGAGTATGGGACTGGGACTCAGAGGATCTGGGTTCTAGTCCCCGCTCAGCCATGGAGCCAACTGGGTGACTTTGGGCCAGTCACAGACTCTCAGCCCAACCTACCTCACAGGGTTGTTGTTGTGGGAATAAGATGGAGGAGGAGATGTAAGCTGCCTTGAGCCCTTTGTTGGAAAAAAGGCAGGATATCAATCAATCAATCAATCATTCAATCAATAAACTCATCTTGTTCTACTGGTGGTGTTTCTGGGCTGACCTAATCAACATGTGGTTTCCAAGAGTGTTGGGTCTCTTCCCATTCCACATCTCTCAACACACTGCAGCCTCCCAGATTTCTGTGTTTCCTAAGTGCAGTGACCCAGCTGTGGGCTCAAGGATTTTTGAAATCTGAAGGAAAGCAACATGCCATATCATGCAAGTAACATCCCTCACCATAAAAGGAGGAGAGCTCTTTATTGTTCACAAAATACTTCTCACCTAACTTATAAAGTTAGCAGCAGTTACTTACAACACAAAGTGTGAATGGACAATCAGTGAAGGCTTCCTGTGAGATGTCAGTGTCTAAACAAAGGGCGGGAGGGCTGAGCACATAGTTTTACACCCTTTGTTGCTGATGTCATGAAGCCCAACAATCTAAACGACCTGAAAGTTTCTTATGCTAGCAAGTCCAGTCATAGCTCAACAACTTATTGATAAGCAGGGATACAGGGAGGGCTGGCAGATTCCCACCAGCAAAGGGTGTTGGTGTTGTGAGGCATCCTTTTTAGCTGAAAGATGGAGGCTTTGCCCACAAGAGGAAGGCATTAATAGCCTACACTGAGCTGAAAAAGCCAGATGGAGTAATTATCTCAAAAAATCTGCTCTAGAACTACCTTAACAGTTGGGGTATCGAAGCTAACACACTTCTTCTGTTTCTAGGAATACACTCTTTTTTTTCTTTTTCTTTTTTTGCAATTATTGCTGATACTACATGTACATATTTTTGAATTAGCAGAAACAAGTTTGAAGTTTGAACATATTGAATATTCTGCTTTGAGGCAAAGATGTACAAATAAATAGTATTCAGAACCTGTTTAGCAACCACACTGCTCTAGCTAATCAGTACCTTAGCATATTTAAATAGTCATACATCAGGCTTAATTCAGCAGAGACAGATGCTTGAATCACAATGATCCATCAGGAGAAATCAGGCACTAGGTGGCACCGTAATATTGTAGTTGGTTTGTCAGCAGATTTGTGCTGCTCATTTTGAAACATCTATAAGTTATACAGAATATACAGAAATGTTAATTGAACAGTCTTTATATTAATATATGTCTTCATTATACTCAACTGCAATTGTTTAAAACATAGTGCTGTGCATAGAGTGTAGTGTAATGTAGGAAGTCACTTCCTGTTGACAATTATTAAGTACATCAGTCAGTTCTCTGTGACAAATGGACAAAACATTTCATATTCATACCAAGCTTGTGGGGGGGGGACCCTAAATTTTAACTCAAAAATATTCAAGGGATGATGATAAAAAAGAAATGCATAATTTTTCTTTTTTAAAAATTGTAAATCTGTTTTAAAAAACCTGGGTATTCTATTGATATTTTGTGTTTCTATAGACAACTTAGGTTAGCTGGGCTGAAAGGTAGAACAATTTCATTGAGACTTCCAGTCCTTCAGAGCAGCCACTGATAATAACTGTAGTGGATTTCTTCCTAAGAGTTAAAACAACAAAACCAAAACCAACAAACAAAAACAGGTAGACTGATATGGAGAAACACTTCCTTTTCAACAACCTTGTTCCTAGTATTGTAGATTTTTTTAAAGTCATTCACCAGAACTTTGATGAGGATGATTTTAGAAAGACATGGATGATTTCCTAATGGTCTCACAGAACAAAGCAATTGGAAAATAATGTAATTATTGCTCTTATGATTACAGTAGGGTAACAGAACTGGGGATATGTGCCAAACAATTCACAGCAAAAATCTATTTTGAGGATATATTTGCAGGAATGGTCAAGATAGAATCAAGAAAACAGTGTGGCATTCAGAAGTGGATAGGAAGATGAAAAGGAGCTTTAAGGAGGGTTCTGCATGATTAGGAAATATGAGATTGAGGTGATTTAGTCAGAAAGATGCTGGAAAGAGATGGAGAGGATCACGGTGAGATAATGAAACTCAAACAGATCACTGAAAGATAAGATGATGAGGATGAGGGGAAATCAGAAACAGTATTCTAGGTGAAGAAAAGATCAGAAGAGTCATCAAAAGAAGAGGAAACTGAGAGGAGTCAGCACAAAGCTGGTTCAGAAGGATTATCAACATAAATGCTGAAATCACCAAGAAACAAAAATGCATTAGAGAGGAAGGAAAGCTGGATATGATTGGATGAAAGTATCCAGTATTACAAGGAGGAATTGTACCCTGTCAGAAATATCAGAAACATAAATATATAATGGAATGGGGAATATTGGAATTGCACTGGAATTGGAAAGGTCATCATTGCCAGAACCCCTTAGTGTGAGTTATTTAGGAGAATGAGATATTTCCAAAGGGCAATAACCATCACAGTATCATAGATGAGGAACAAAGGAACAGATAATGAAAAATAGCTTCCTAAAACATGAGGAATGTAATCAGGGCACATACAATTTTGAGACAGAAGACACAGAATATTAGGCAATAATTATATCTTTTGGTGAAGGCTTCAGTATTTAATAAATAAGATATTAGCACCAAATCAAATAGATATGTAGTTTACTGTATTTATACAAATGGCTCAGTATACTTTCCATGTCACTTTACCTTTTTTCCTTCCCCTACTCTCATTTTCCCTCTTATACTGAGTATACTCTTTGAATGTTTTAATAAGAAGATTTGTTATAAATTATTTCATAAAAATGAGATGAGCAGTGCATTTCTATGGCCTCTGTATAGGAGGCCATAGCAATCTTTGGAGTCCCAGCTTTAAGTCCTGGAAGGAAGGTGAACCTCTCTACAGCTGGTGTCGAAAAACTTATTTCATCAATGACATGAAAGGAGGGAAGTCTGCTAATCATATTTGAAGAAGATACTAAAATGGGGCCAGTGGCCAAAACTGAGGAGCAGGTACTCCAGATCCAGAAGATCTGGACAGACTATGGAAGTGGGCAGGAGACAGCAGGATGGTGTTCAATGTGAATAAGTGCAAGGTCTTGCACTTGAGGCATAGGAATGGGTGTCATAAGTATAGGCCAGGGGACAAGTGGCTGGAGAGTGCTGGTTGACTGCAGGCTAAACATGAGTCAGCGGTGTGACATGGCAGTCAAGAGGGTGAATGTTACCCTTGGTTGCATAGCCAGAAGTGTGGCTTCTAGATCGAAAGAGAGGTATTACTACCACTCTATATGAATCTGGTGTGCCCACAACTGGAGTATTGTGTTCAGTTTTGGGAAGGATATAGCCAGGTTAGAGTCAGTGCAACGTAGGGCCAAAAGGATGTTGGCTGGATTGCAGGGAAAGCCATGCAAGCAAGACTGAGGGAACTGGGTTTCTTCAGTCAGGAGAAGAAGAGACTCTGAGGGGATCTGTTGGTGACATATAGGTATGTGAGGGGGTGAAACACAGAGGTTTGTAGAGACCTGTTGTCCTCTGCAGAGGAAGGCAGGAGGTGCTCCAATGGAGCCAAGCTTAAGGAACCAAGGTTCAATTTGGATGCCATGAAATATTTCCTGACACTTAGGACTCCAGTGGTATGGAATGGGCTTCCATGGGAGGTGGTTCAAGCCCTATTGATGAGGGCATTCAAGTATAGACTAGACATGCACATGGTAGGCATTTCATGAGCAGAGCTGGCTGGAACTGGGAATCAGACTAGATGGCCCACGAGACCCATTCTGACTAGCTCTGTTTCTATGTAACTGCACAAGCTTACCCCCTGCACGCATCCAAGGTCTCAACTGGGCCTTGAAAGTAGAAAAGTGGGATATGCAGGGCAGCCAAGTTAGATACTAGCTAGAAAACTAGAAAACAAAAAATGACCATCTAGAGAAAGTGCAATGCATAGGATGCAGGAGCAGAGAGTACTGACGCTGCTCCTGGCTCTTTCCAGTGGATGTTTGTTAAGTCCTGGACCCATGGGATAATTCTCTCTCCCTCTCTCTCTGTTTTAAGTAAGTTATTGGTAGAAAGGTTAATACTACTTAATATACAATTTCCTCTAATCTCCCCTATCATCCTCTTCTTTTAACTAACTAAAAATCCTCATGCAATATGTTGGTTACAAATATAACTATTTTAACTCTACCAAAATGTGAAGATGGCAGAAGAAGTAGTCATTAAAATGATGCCAGATTGTAACTGTACTGCAAAGGTGATGAAAAGGACTCAAAAAGTTTGCATGCATAATTGAGTTCATGATTTTCTGAAGACAATCTTTAATGACATGAGGTTTTTAAGTGGATGGGGCTTTGGGTATTGTATAGATTTAGACCACTGATGCAATTTCAGCAAACAGGATCAAATTTGTTGAAACACATACTATTATTTTGTTGTGCTTTTCACTGCAAGACTTATATGCACTGTTGTTACTTTGTAATTTCCAAGCTCCTCCAACGAAACCATGTGTAGCAATTATACCACAAGTACATTGTTCAGGGACAGCATAGCTTATTATATCCTTGTATCATCATCTAAACCACTCACACAAAGGACAACAAAATGTGCCTTGTGGTCAAGCACAAGAAATAAATTAATGCTCATAGAATCGTATCTGAATGTTTAAATATTTATTAAGGGGAAGAAAAAAGGAAACCGTCATAGTGTTTGCTGTAAGCAGTATTTTAAATGTGTATGATTTTATAGGCATTAATTAAATTTATTTTTCTTGTATAAAAATAAATTCCTACAAAGAATTGTCATGGGACTCTTAAATGACAATAGCAAGGAAAATGTTTGGAAATGATAGTACAATGTACACAATTCAATTCTTGCCTAGGGTTCCTGGGGCATTCTTGCTGCCTTCCAATATAACAAATTAACATGAGAGTACAAAGAGAATAAGTCCCATGAGATGAACCATATTACTTCAATGACTTGATTACAAATTACAAGTCAGATGCATCCCTCAAATCTTCATTTTGAAGAAATTGATGAACAAAGACAAGAAAAGGGGCCACTTTTCATATTTGTTTCATCAGGAGAAACTGCCATTTTCCAGCCTGATGGCAACACAGCCTATTTTAAATGATTTCTTATCTCTCTTCCTGGATATATCATCAGCAGTCCTTTAGGAAGCAAGAGAATGGCTCAAAGGCAAAGATAACATGAGAGCCTGTCTTAATCTTGTAATGATGCATTTGGTTACTTTTTCCTGGTGCAGATCTTGACATTTGTCCCAGGTCTCCATCATATGAAGATCACCTTGAATGTTTTTTCTTCCAGGGTATTAGCTATGCCACCAGTTTTGTGCCATCTGCAAATCTGACAATCCTTCCCTGTGCTTCCGTGTCCAAATCATTAATGAAAATGTTGAAGAGCACAGGACCCAGGACTGAACTATGAAGTAACTCATTACTTATGCCCAGTTTGGGAAGGTGCCATTGATGAGTATCCTTTGAGTCCAATTCTGAAGCCAATTTTGTATCCACCTGATCGTTGTTCCATAAAGATCACTTGCTTTGTAAGAATGCTATGACCACAGCATTCTTACAGCCCATATGGGAGGTTACCCAGTCAAAGAATGAGAGAAGGCATATCCTGTTGTCTTTTACCCTTCTTTCTTGTTGGCATTGTTTTTAATTATGTCTTTAGACTTTCCTTCTTTAAAAAATTCCAACCTTTCTTGAACCTCCAATAGATATTAGAGAATGAAGCCCCACAACAATGTCATCATGTCCTCTTGAAACACTGGTCATTTGCTTCTCAAAAGTTTCATTTTCAACTTTTCCTGTACTGGATTCTCTACTCCAGAAGGAAAATAAGTGTAATCCTATGCATATGTAAACAGAAAAAAATCCTCCAGTTCCATGCTGTATGAAATAAGAAGCTAGTTATAGGATTTTGCCCCAGCCACCAAAAAATGTCCTAAAAGAGATTGTTCTCTACAAGGGCCTCAGTTCCAACTGAGCTTTACATGAGCAACAGGCCACGGAGGGTTTTGGCATGTTCCTGTATCTTTTTATTTACAGACTGTATATTTCTTTCTTGCCTTCTGAAATGGTTCAATAAAGCACATTCAGCTATTCACATTCACATGCACTCCTGTGCACATGAGAGAGGAAAACAGACAGGCAAAGACCAATCACTAACACAAATCCTCCAAACAAAATACTTTGCAAATAGTGTGTGGGTATATGCCAGGAAGAAAATAAAAATGTGCAAGGAATCTGGAAGAAACACTCTAACCACCTAGGAAAGAGAAGAGATATTGATGTCAATGCAGAGGAGGTATGTGCACAAAGTGAATCAGGAGGTCATCAAGTTGGGAACCTAAAGACTGAGGGAAACACAGTTTTTGGCTACTTGAAAACTGTACTGGAGAGGTCCTTCCAATACACTTGTCGTGTTCAGCCTCCCTGTACCATTCCTGCGGATTATAGATATTAAACTATTCTTATAGCTAAAACCTAACTGACTTTCATGCAAGTATGAAAGCCAAGAAATGCTTGTGGATTAAGTTTGACACAAAATTTCCCAAGCTATTCCCTATATGGAGGAAACACTTGGCATTCTCACTTTTATTGTATAAAAATAAAAGGGAACCTTCCAGTTATTACTGACATCTCTTTGACAAATGCATATACAAAGTGAAAAGTAAAATAGGAATAAAAGCTGGTTCCTCAGTCACAGAACACCTATTCTCTTGAATTATTCATGCCACTTCTCAGAAAGCTAGGTCTGGAACCTTTTAAAAGCAAACAAACTCAACCAAAATACTGTAATACTAATAACAGAAGCATTACTTCTTCTGTCAAAAGGTGGCACATCCATGTTAAACTGTAGTTACATCTAAATTCTGTTTCTTCATATACTGTCCCTGTAGTCAAGCAGATAATATTCAAACTACTGAATACAATCCACTTGAGTAAAGTTGGGGTGGGCAAATAAAACCATATATACTGCTAATAAATAGATTGGTTCAGTCCCTTGGATTGTTTCAGTCCCTTGGACTCCCATCACTTGACATCCTTTTATATGACTGAAACACATCTGTTCTTGTTGTAACCTCAAGCCCTGTTTAATAAAACTGGCAGGAGTGATAAGCAGACTGCAGAATTCCGTAAAGTGAAGAATTACCTTCAATTTACACAATCTGGGAAAAGTTGCATGAATAAATTTTCAGTTAAGATGTCATTGTGAATATACAACAATATATAACCAGAAAAGTAACTACATGAATCTTGTACATATAAATTACAGTGCATGCATATAAAATGTGTATGTAGGGCTGAGACATGGGTCACCAGAGACAAGAGCAACAGAGATAGCAGGACCGTGGCAAGAGAACTTCAGGAAAGAGAGAGTTCCAAAGCAGGGCTTAATGGAAAGGCCATGTCTTAGTCACGGTACAGACAGAGGTCAGGAACCAGAAGAATGCATGAGGGCAGAACAAGGACACGATCAGGAACAAGTCAGAAGGACAAACAGAAGGAACCTTGGACAGGTTAATAGGGCAGGGGACATGGCATAGCAGGATGCATGGCAGGATGCATGGCACAGCAACACACCCGGCATGGAACATACACAAGAAACCAGGAACCAAATGCAGCAAGTTTCCTGAAAGATGCAGGAGTTAAACCAAGCTGAAAGGAAGCCTACATTACAGCTCAGACAAGAGGCAAGCACAATGGCAAGGCAACATGGAAAGGGCAGAACCAGGAACAGGAGCAGTCAGGCAGGATGTGGACACAGCAGCAAACAGGAAGACCTGCGCTATTGAGGGACCATGGCAAGATGCAGCATGCCAGAGCAGTTAGGCAAGGTGCAAGTACTTCAGCTACAAGAAGACCTGTGTTGCTGAGGCCAGTTCATGCCCTTAAATAGTTCTTGCCCCAGTATTCCCAGCTTGTGCTCATCAGTAGCTTGAGAGCTCCAGCAGGGCCTGGGACTGATTCTGCAAAATGGTGGTGGTTGCTCTAGTTCTGGCCACAAGAGCAGACTAGATCCTGACAAATAGCTATGAAAATATGGCTAAGAAACTGCAAGAACTTCAGCAAAATAAATCAAATGTCCTTTTACAGGTGACATCTGCACACCACCCATTTAATGTAAGTTGTTCGATGTATTGCATTATAACAAGTGAGCATGTATGCTTACTGTAATATCAGACATTTGGCTGACAAAAAGTCACAGCTAATGTATTTCCACTGAAACAGGTAGATAATTTAAAAGAATTTGCATATCATAACTATTGTTTAGTGTTTCAAAATAAAGTGTATCCATATAACTGCCTCCCAAAAAGAAGCAGAGCCAAAGCATATGGTTAAAATAAGTATTCCCTTTGTTGCATCTCCAGCAATTTGCTGACTTAGACATGTTATTGAAGTTATTAACATTATGAAACTGCTCTGTGACATCAAACCCAGTTTATTTATTTATTTAAGATATTTATACCCAACCCTATACGCAAAAGCCATCTCAGGGCAGCTTACAAAAATCAGAAACAAATTAACAATAATTAAATAAATGGTTAAATACACACATGAAACCAATAACCTTTCACATATGAATCAAAATCAAAATTTAGAATAAGAACAAAATCAAAACCAAAAAGCAACTGTGAAGTTAAAACCTGATTAAAATGATGGGCAAATAAAAAGGTTTTCACCTGCTGCCAAAAAGAATATAAAATTAGCACCAGGCAAACCTCTCTGGGGAGCGCATTCCATAGTCTAGGTGCCACTGCAGAAAAGGCCTTCCTCTGGATAGAGACCATCCTCACTTTTCCCGGAGTAGAGTCTTTCCTGCAGATCTTAAGGGGTGTAAGGGCTTGTAGGGGAGATGTTCCTTCAGGTATCCTGATCCCAAGCCATTCAGTTGTTCCTGGAAGATCCCTAATTCTGAATATACTAGAAGACACACTTGTCTAATCAAGCATGAGATCCATGTCATATGTAAATGTTTAATCTTATATTTCTTTCTCTCTTTCTCCCTCTCTCTCCCTCTCTCTCTCAGCAGGATTAATTTTATGAACTCACTTTTATGTGCTCACTTTCAGTGGTCCACTTATTGCTATTTGCTGTTTTCCTTATACTCATTCAATCCTTTCTTTTTCTGTGCAAAAGTGGGCCCAAATTAACTTAAAACCAAAGTAAAAGCCATGAGAGGCAAATTCACATGCTCAGGCTCAGTCTGAAATTATTACTGTATAAGAGGCTGTCAAACATTTAACACACATATTTTATACCTCTTTGTAGTTTGAAATGTTACTGATAGAAAAGATGGATCCAGTTGCCTGTAAAGTTGCTAATGGTCCAACTGCCACACTGTCCTGTCAACAGAGCTTTGTTGAAAGTAATTTCTCTCATGGTGTCAATAAATATGCCATGTCATGTTGCTATGGCATGTGACAAGAAAGGCAGTTAATTAGTTGACTCCCAAAACAAATACTGTCAGCTCTAATTTACCACTAATAACAATGCTCAGACCAACATGGTGAGCAAGGGAAAGCAGTTAAAGGAGTGAAGCAAGAAGTATGGGAGGCTGAGAAACAGACTGAGCTTTCTGTCCTTCGCAGCACACATCATGGCAGTGTGTTTTATCACTATGTAAGACTGGTATCATGGATGGAGATAGCATGAAAAGCAAAGTGCCATTCTTGGCATCCTTAAGATAAAGGTACAGACTTTACTTTCCACACATCTAATTCTTTTTCTGAAAAACTGAATGCAATGGTCCTCTCACTACTACCTTATCTTTAAAGGGTATAAAAGTGCAGTGAGAGATTAGGGTGGACAGAGCTTGACTACACTCGCAGCTTCCAGGACTAATTGTCTTGTCTGGTTGTGTGCGGTCCTCCACCTTAGCTAACAGTCATGAAGTACATAATTTGGCCTTTATCAAGAAACAACCAGCAATGGTGAACAAATTGCTTGCATTAACTCTGCATTTAACAGTGAATTTTGCCACTGAGTTAAACCAGAAATTTGGCAAAGGGTGTTCTCAGGAACACTTCTCAGAACATTCTTCATATGTTCCTTTCATTCAGGGTGCTTCTATTCAGAATACTGTCCCCAAAATACCACCCTGATTCACCTCTCCACTTCATCCATTGGCTCAGTTAACAAGTTATAGCTGTCCTAAACCTTTCAGACACATTTCTGAGTAGAAGCTTTTGCATGTCCTCCAAACATTGTGTTTGGAAATGGTCTTGCTGAAACTTCATTTTGTTCTCTCAATATTCATGTGGTGACATAGACACAAAAGCAAATATTGAACCTTAACCATAATATCCAAACCAAGCTATATGTAAGATAGAAACAGACCTATTCTTTTACAATACAATTAAAGAGGTAACAATAGATTTTTTTTTAAAAAAAGGATAAGATGTACCTTAGCAAGCAGGAGTTCTTAGCATACTTCAGTCCTGCTACAAAGATCAACCTTTTTCATGTCACAGCTAAACACATGAGGGACACAGGAAAAGGCATGGAAATGCATCAGAAGCTAATGAAACTGTTGCAAGGAGAGATTCAAATTGATGAAATGAAAGACTCAAATACTTCTGATATGTAGCACTTGTCACTATTCTGGGTCCTGCACTTTGAACAAATTCCACTTCCAAAGTCTTCAAAAACAGTCCCCATGTGGTGAATTCTGAAGTCCAGTCTCAGTGTAGTCAAGAATTGTATTGTCGTGCCTAGATAAGTGTTTCTTGACATACCTGTGGAGTGTATTCACCTTGTGCAAATTTGCTACCCATGAACATGTTATCAGCTGAATTTTAAGTTATTACTTAAGGAGTTAATGAAAGCTCTTATGTATCACTTGGCAGCCAGTGTCTTTTCTGTGATGCTCCCATGCCCTCTACCTGAAAGGTGAGTCCTTAAATGAATCTCATCTCACAGAGCAGAAGAGCTCTAGTTTTGTCCCCCTCCCATCAAACCCTTGCCTTGTGAGCATGGGAAATGGCCCTATGCATGTGCATACAGCTTCAAATGGGTATTCTTCAAATGGGTATTCAGAACACACAAGTGGGTATTCTGATTGACCCAGGACCCTCTTGATATGTAAATATATCAGTATGTATGTAGGGCAGCTATACACATTTGCCAAGCATGCAACAAATGGGGAGTGTGCGTGTGTTGGTGGTAGAAGAGGTATTGGCTGATCTGTGTGGTCTTTGTAATGAGTTTCAGGGCCATGCAGTATCCCAACAATGCTCAATCCTTTGTTTTGGGAATTGAGGTAACCTATGGTCCATACCTGCACATGATTGTCAATAGTTAACAAGGAAAATATTAGTGCTAAACTTCAAAAAAAATTAAAAACATTGACTTGATTTTTAATTTCAGGTATTATGCAATAAATCTTATAAGGCTGTATTTGCATATGCAATTCCATTCTTATTCAGTATATGACAAATTTATCTATGAAACCCATCTGTGTGCCATTTTAAATTATAGACTACTCTCAGAGATAGGATTGGTTGCTATTTTTCTTCTTGTTTGGGCAGTAAATATTTTACCACACAGACGTACCAACCAAATGTTAAATGTTAGGAGACAAATTCAGTAAAAGAAAACAGCACAGTCAACACATGAGATTCTGAAGATCTTTTCAAATGAAAACTTTGTGTGTTGCATGCATGATTCATGAAGAAACATTAAGGATGATGTACATAGATACATGCCAGCATGTGCAAAGAATCATAATGAGTATGTGAATACATGAAAGCTGTTGACATTATTGCTATGTATCCCCATTCTTCATCATATGAATATATTTGCTATAATTTAGAAGATATATAGATACACACACATACATATATAACAGGATACAATAAATTGGCAGCATTTGAAAGTTAAGAATTAAGAATAATGGAATCATTCCTTTGGAACAACCTATTCAAGTTCTGCAAGTGTTCTTAATACAGAAGCTATTCATTTCTTTAACATTTATTAAGTGAGGGAAGTAGAAAATTTCATTGGAGAAATATCACCGAACTGAGGAGTAGCTGTAAGACTGATCTAGTCACTGCCTGGGTGGGAACTTTGCCTACATTGCGGAGGACACAGTGCAGCCAAAACAGCAACTAGGTGATGGCTGGAGAGCCCCTCCAGATGATTTGGTTGTTTTGAAGCCAGCCCCCGCAAAACTCCAACTACTAACACTCCAACCAGTTCATTGCTTTGTGATGGGTTGATGTGGCAATTCCCTTGACATCAACCAACCCATGGTGGGTACTCATTGGATACCTCATGTTGCGTACTTCATCCCTGCTGTACTACTTCATACCACAGTCAAGACTCTATTGGCAGCACAACTTTAACAGCAACACCAACTGTGGTGCAGCAAATGTCCCTCCCATTGTGAGTTTCATAGGGAGCATCTGTTTTGCTTTGCTTTTCATAGCTTTGCTGATTGCCCTGCTTACAGTACCACTACCAACTATGGGTTCACATACCAATCAGCACGTACCAGCACCAGTACATAAGCCCCACTCAGAAACCAGAAAAGATGATAAGGTGGATGGGACACGGTTATAGGTCTCTCTTGCCTCTGGGCATGCATATGAAGCAGATCTCTGACAAAAGGGAGAAAAGGAAAGAAGGTTTTGCAAAATGCCAAGGCTGCCTTATCCAGGGCAATTGAGGACTTCATGGCTGCTGTGACAACCATGGGGCTGTCGCAATATGTCATTGGCCCAACTCATGAGAAGGATCACACTCTGGGCCTGGTCTTCTCAACGGGACGGGGGAATGGTAGCTCTGATATGGAAGGGCAAACCTCCACCCTGTTGTCATGGTTGGACCATTATCGGGTCAAGTTCAGATTGTCATCCACTTTACCCTTCTGCAAGGGTGGCTCTGCCCCTGGAGTCTGATGGATCCATATGGTTTCCCAAAGACTTTGGGGGACTATCTGGCATGGTGGGCCATCCTGCCAAAGCCTGAGTCACCCTTTGGAATAAGGAGATTGCTCAGGCAGTTGAAACAAATGCCCCTAAGCCTCCTCTCCCTACTTGCAGACCCCACATGGTGCCTTGGTATTCTCCTGAACTGCAGGTTATAGTGACTGACTCACCACTATAATGTGCTTCCTAAGATCTTATTTGATCTTAGGAAGCCTAAATGAGATTCTGCAATTCCTACTGTACTAACTGCCATCCACCTTCTCCATCCACCGCTTGCTTTTCTATAGATGAACTTTGCCAGTTGATTGAACTGTATTGATCTAAATCATTTCTGCACCTCCAGAGCTACTCCACACAGGACACACTCATTTCCATATGCAGCTAAATTCTCTGTTGGAAAAGGCTAGGCACTGTATACGCCAAGTAGTTCTGTTGCTACTTTTTTTTCCCTTCCAAACCATGAATGCATGAAGTAGAACAAATAGCTGGTTTTGAAAACCAGCTCACTACCCCCCTTATTACTTCTGACCCATTCCCCATCCACTGTACTTCCCTTTATTCATTGCATTAACACTGGACTTATTGGAAGGGTTGTTGTTGTAAGAATAAAATTAAGAGCAGGAAGAAGAGAATGATGTAAGCCACTTTTGAGTTCTTTAATGAAAAAAGTAGTGGTATCAATCTAATAAATAACATTGATAACTATGAAGGAATAGGATCTGTTTTTATCAGAAGTATGAAGTAACTGTCCTGGGCTGACAGTGGAGCTACCACATCACTGAGTTGTTGATATGTTCTATGAACTAAAAATTAGCACAGCTAAGCTGTCTTTCTTTAAAAATATTTCTACCCAACATTGCCAAATTCAACCACATTAACAATTGTGCCACTCTCAAGTCACACTAGATTTTTTTTTAAATTATTCAGTGACGAGCTCATATGGAATCATGTGTTGATACAATATTCTTAAACTATAAATCAAAGTATATAGACAGATTCATATTAATTTGTTATGCTGTTAATTAACATCATTCTCTGATCCAAGGAAACCTCCACTCTCCTAATTAGCTTGAAGCAATTATAACTAAATTGAAAGAAAATTATATTTTTAATAAAGTGGTATAGCAGAAAGAACATGAATTTACACTTTTCTGAATTCCCTGAATTGGAATCACTAAGTTTCACCCTGACTGGCAGGATGTCAAGATATTCATCAATAAAGAACAGCATGGAGATCAAAAGTTCAGTATATATGGCACTCTTTTAATTGTATTCAGAGAACAGATATAATTCACTGGCAAATAGAAACTGTATAATTCAATCCAGATATTTATGTCACAGAAGCTGAGTCAACAATGTGATCTGGCTGCAAAAAGGGCAAATGCATCAATACAAGATACGGAATATGTGGCTCAACAGAACTGAAAAAGAAAACGATCTTGGAATAATTGTGGAGAAAAGGCTAAACATGAGCCAACAATGTGAAGCAGCTGCCAAAAGGGCAGATGCTCCTTTGAGATGCATCAACAGAAGTATTACTTCCAAATCATGAGAAGTAGTAGTTCCTCTATACTCCTCACCAGTATAGAGGAGTATAGAGGACCTCACCTGGAATACTGTGTCCACTTCTGAGCACCAAGATTTAAGAAAGGTGTAGGTAAATTAGAAAGGGTCCAGCGGAGGGCAACAAAAATGATCCAGAGTTTGGAAACACTGCCTTTTGAAGAGAGATTGAGAGAACTGGGCATGTTCAGCCTTGAGAAGAGAAGATATTTTTCCATAAGTACCTCAAAGGCTTTCACAAAGAAGAAGGACAAGATTTCTTCTTGCTGATGCCAGAGCGTAGGACACAGAAGAATCAATTCAAGTTGCGACAAGCCAGATTCAGGCTGGACACCAGGAAGAGCTTCCTCACTGTCAGAGCAATGGGACAGTGGAACCAGCTGCCTAGAGAGGTGGTGGGCTCTCCCACATTAGAGACATTAAAAAAAAAACCTGGACAGTCATCTGAGTGGGATGGTGTAATGTGGAATCCTGCAACAGCAGGAGGTTCAACTCGATGACCTTCATGGCCCTTTCCAACTCTAGTATTCTATGATTCTATTTTAGGTCACATTAATAGACATACCACTTACAAATCCTGTGAAATACTGGTTCCAGTAGATTCAGCATTCATTTAGGTCTCATATGGAATCCTGAGATGATATAGGAAAAATAAAGAGATTTCAAATGTTGGTCACAACAATGGTTACACACTGTAAGAAGAATGAGAAAAGCAAAGCTGAGAGGCCAAAAAGACAAAAAAGGAAGTTGAGCAAAGGCTGAAGAATCAAGTGCCAAGGAGCAAGTGAGAACTTAACTAAGTGCAGAGATACAAGAGCAATCTTCATAAAAGGAAGGAGTAAATGGAAGAATGTGCCAGAGGTCAGATTGTGGGAAAGGAAGGTCAAAACAGATAAGAGGATGTTGAACTATATAATGTAATATATGAGGTGGTAGAAGAATGTTGAAAATACAAGGAAAATAATCATATTTATACTACAGGTCTGCTTCACTTCTGAGAAATCTCATTTAAGTGAACACATATGATGAAGTGAACACATATGATGAAGTGAACACATATAATAAAAACCCTCCATTTTTTACAGGGTATTCTTATTATTAGGGATTCAGCCCACATTTGTTTCACTAAAAGGTAGGAATGGGTCATTTTTTGCCAAATGAATACTCATAACCTCTGACATGCATCTATTTATCTATTGGATTTTTAATCCAACCCTATAAGGCTCCATAAAGGAAGACTAACTCCATCACTCCTCTAATCAAGCACTGTAAGTTGAGGTATTGCAGTCCACAGCAGCAAGGGAGTTCTACTTCCAAAGACTCTCCATAGAATTTAGAACCCTAGAATACATGAATAAAGCTTCTCATTCCAAGAGATGCCCTGCATGGGGTAGCATTCTTGTGTCCAGTCTCCTCCATTTGTGTTAGATAAAACATGCCGGAAAACAAATAGAAGAACCTGGGATGCTCCACCTTGCTGAAATTCTTTCACTTCAAAGTACACAGGTAGTTTTGTTTGCAACCTGTTTTAGGTTGTTTGAGTGGGGAAAAAATCACTTTTGAAAAAGCTGGGCATTTTGAGAGTGTTCTACATATTCTAGTGCACACGTTGTGAACAAGAAGACAACTTAGAGAATTCATGAATATTTTCAGAAACCATGTCCTTTCAGTCACATTCTGGGTTGAGAAGAGAGAGTTTTCAACTGATTTGCAAATGGAAATGAAATTCTCATCCATCACTAAGTCTGAATAAGGTTTTATAGATTGTATATCATGGTGGAATAAAATATATTAGTTGGGAGGGGATTGGAACGTGTGCATTTTAGGGATGGATGATTCTCTCAGTTTTGGTCCCCCTTATTATGACTCATTTTAAATTTCATTCATCCTTAAATCTGAGGGGTTTTCCCCCTAACATTTACCAGAAAATTCTTCTGCACCTTTGTGTGCATGTTTCCTACCAATATTACCAATATTACATTTTACTTAAAATTCACATTTTCATTAATATACACATATTATTTCACAAAAGTTAGGTAAGTTCACTTTAAAATGCAGAGCAATGAAATTTTACTCCATGCCTCATTCAGTTTACTGGCTAGAGCACATGCAGTAATAGCTTCTTCCTGTTTCCCCTTTGTATTATATACGGAAAATGAAAGTCCTTCTGGAAGCTCTGGATCTGATATGCTTCTTCAAATCTCCTTGGTCTCACAAGGATGAAGCATCAATCAATTACCATAAGAACATAGGTTTGATAAACTTGTATTTTAAGTGCCACACTGTTGAGTAGATATTAATTCCATCATGAATCTAATACTTCATTTATTTTTTCCAATTTAATGGCTAAGGAAAGAAGCTATTTTGAAGCATATTAACTCAGCACAGTTTTGCACTTTGATGATGGTTCTACTGCAGGAGATACTATTTTCATCTTCATAAATTAAATGCTTGCATGTACCATATAATTAAATTTAACCACACCAGAGATTCCTGTCTACATATTCATTAACTTTTGGCTGCAGTTTTTGGCTGTTTCTTTAACAGCTCACCATATTTTATTTTATTTTTTGAAAAGAATCTCCTTGTGCTGTCCATCAAACTGTATCCACCAGTCAAAGAGAGACAGGAATAGTCAGAAAGCTCTCTAGAACCATGTTGAATATTACATTTCCAGCTGAACTTACATACTCCACTCAATTAAAAGAAATATGGGCCACAATTAAAGTCATTATCATATAGCTGTATTGTTGCATGCACCATATTTCCCGAAATTCTGCCAGACCTGGGTTTGGCCTCCTTTGGATAAGAAAGAATGTCTTTGTAATATTTGCATAATGTATAATTTAGAATACATGGAGGAAAACTGACACTCATTTAGGATGGAAGATTTACAGTTCCAACAACGCCTCAGAGAAGAGGTTCTGCACATTTAGAGATGTCTTCAGCCAACCTGCAGTCTGCCCCCCTTCTTTTTCCAGGATCATGGTTTTGATGCCTCACAGCTAGTATAATTATATGATCAGCAGCCCTTCTAGATAAGCAATATAGGAAACAACTAAAAAATCAGAATAGAGAGATGGGAACCTCATGATTCTTTGGTATTGTCCACAAGAAAGACTTTCTGTAAAACTCTTCTCCGATGAATACAGGGGGAGAATGCACAGATTTTAATTTGATTTGATGTTGGGGGTCTAACATGTCATTACAGAAGAAGAAGGGACGGATGGCTAGTTTCCATCCCCTCTTCTGGTTTCTCCTCCAATAAGAAGGTTTCTGGTAGTAATATCAACCGGCCCTGAAGCTTGGTGCTGCTGCTATTGAATGCCAGGTTGGTCCAAAATAAAACATCTCTCATCCATGAAACAATCGTGGATGAGGGAGCTGAGCTGGCATGCATTACTGAGACCTGGGAGGGAGAAGGGGAGCATGTCCCTCACCCACCGGTGCCTGCCCTGATATCTGGTGCATCACCAACCCCGCCTTGAGGGAAGGGGAGGGGGGTTGGCCCTAATTTGCTGAGATTCAATCCCCTTTGTGGGGCTTCCTGTCCCTTTGAAATGAGGCCTGAAGTGCATGCACCTAGTGCTCGGTGATCAAGAAAGATTAGGGATTCTGTTGGGTACTGTGCACCTTTCTGCCCATTCGACACCCTGCTTGAGCTGATGGAGATCATCTTGTACCTGGTGTTGAGGACCCCCAGGATGTTGGTCCTGGGGGACTTCAATTTCCACACTGAGACTTTTCTGACTGGGGCTGCTCAGGACTTCATGGCCATCATGACAGCTATGGGGCTGTCTTACCATGTCACTGGCTCAATGCATGAGAGACGCCACACTCTAGACCTGGTTTCCTCAATAGGACAGGAAGATTTTATTCTTTATCTGGAAATAAAGAATTTGACTCTAACCCCATTGTCATGGTCAGATCACTCCCTCATGAAGCTTGAACTCAGGGCCAGTTTCAGGGTTAGGGTTGGGGCCTTACAGGGCCCTCTATAAGGGTATGGATCCTAATAAAATGGTCTGCCCCTGGAGTCTTATGGATCTGGCTGGTTTCCTGAGGATTCTGGGGGATTTTCCAATTGATAAAGCTCACGCTCCTGTTGATACCCCAGTTGATTTGTGGAATAGTGAAATGACCAGGGCAATCAACATGATCACACCTAAGCATTCTCTCCTGTCATGCAGAGCCCACATGGCACCATGGTATACACCTGAGGTGCGGGCGATGAAGCAAGCTGGGAGATGACTAGAGTGTAGGTAGAGGAAATCCTTGAACAAATCTGATCGATCACAACTTAGAACAAATCTGATCAATCATAACTCCCATTAAGGAAACAGCTGGCCATGAATAAACATATAATTGCAATTTGCCCTGTATCGCCTGGCTCCATGAGCTCTGAAAGCTGTCGGTCATTATTAGAGGGACCAAGCCAGCTCTAAAGAAGGGAAGCTTGAACCAGTAAGAAAAGGTGTAAATCCAGACTGAAATTTTGATTTTAAGGAGGCCCTATTTGCTTCGAAGGACTGTATTCAAGATGCAGCAGGGTGCGTGGAAGATGGTCCTCAGGTCATAAATAAATAAATAAATAAATAAAAATAAATAAAATCCTCTTTGTAGGAGATGCTACTTCAGTAAAGCAAACAATTTCAGGTCTCAGAAGAATATATTTGCAGCAAATAGCTTTAAAGCTATTACCTCTGGGACTTTCCTAACAACCTGAAGCGTTGACATGCCTCCAAAAACATTACCCTGACTTTTGAACAATGGGACATTTACTGCACAATCTGCTGAATTTCAGCTTCTTCACCATTCTTTTAGTCGTACCATTCCAATGCACACAGTGCTTTCAAAACATAAAACACAACACAACTCAAAACAGAGTGGGCAGGTTGAATAAAAGAAATGATGTAAGGGACTAAATCTAACCTGGGGTTGATTGACAGTTTTTATAAACACACAGACAGAAATCTTATCACTTTGTGCATACAATCTGCAAGGAAGAGAGTCCCCCTTTCCTCTCAAAAGCCATCAACATCCACAAACCAACTTTCATAGCACTGTTGGGAGAAGATGAAAAGGAGGTAGTCACATGAACTTGGACAACCTTGATTACTTAAAATAGCTTAAGTAGATTTTCTGAAAAGCTGCCATTACAAAGACTTTAATTAAAATCAGTGGGAGGAATTAGATGCCAGTAATAATTAAGGAAGAGAGTGGGAAGGAAAGGAAAACAGAAGAAGGAAAATACAGCACAACTTTAGTAAGCATAAACTAAAGAGCTGGGATTCACAGAGGCTGCTGCTTGAAAAGTGGTTGGGTGTTCCTAAAATTGGCAAGTGAACTCATTCTGAAGTGGCCACAGTAACCAGCCCTCGCTATTACTGAACAGGGAAGAGGAACAGAGTGGAGTTGAGTGTCTGACCTGTCTATGTTGAAGTCTACTGATTGTTTCAATATTTTTCTCTTATCTGTTTAACTCAAAATACTGAGATAGCTTGCAGTAGAAGGAACCAGGAAATTAAATTTTAGGCTTTTATTAATAGGGTAGGGTGTAGGGTGGTTTGTTTGTTTTCCTTTCTAACTAAATTCTTTTCTTTCAGACCTTTTCTGACTTGGATATCTCAGCTGCTCTGTGCTATATTATATCTGCATGAGAGAGTTTGTGTACAGTTAGTAGTGATTCAGTTCACTTCTCTACCAGTTTGGAAAATAATCATTAAAACACACAGCATTTAGGTCTATCGATCTTCAGTTTTGGGTTTGTGCATATTCCATTGATAATTATAGTAATCCTTTTACAAATTCTTGCACTTTTTCACATCATAATATCCTAGCTCTGCACCATTCCTTCTTAAAATTTTTCATGTTCCTTACCTGGGAACACCCCTATGATGTGCACCATTTTCATACAAATTGGCAGAAGAAACAGACAAAAGCCAAGCCACAGAAGAGTGAATGGCAAATCACCTTCCCCTCCACATAAACTGCTGACCCTTCCCTTCCCGTCCCTTCCCTTCGGGACTTCTCTAGGTTCTTTGTCATTTTCAGAAAAATACGTTGCACAAGAAATACAGCAGAATGAGTGTATTTTCTTTTGGAGACCCTTAAAAGGTTGAAGCTATCATTCTGAAATGTGGCACACCTGATTGCTTCAGGAGGGGAAGAACCCCTGCCATTTCCATCTCATTCTGCTAAGAAATAAGAGGTAGTCATTATTAAGAAGGATTTCTGAAACCAGAATTAGCCTGTTGCTGAATCTTGCTCTAGTGATCTAAAGATCTGGAGCCAGGTGGCTGCAGTAGAGTTAAAGTCAGAGAATTTCTTCTTCAGTTTTCAACATGTATAAAATGACAATACTCATGATTGCATACAGTTATATACCTTGCAAAGAGCATTAGACTAAATCTAATTCTACCAAAGGCTTTTAGCTAAAATGACTATGAGGATCTTCTAAGTTCAGTAAGATTTATAAATACCATTGGCTATGTGAAAAGTCAGGAAAGTCTATAGGTGTGCCAAAACATGAACAGCAGAAGCTAGAACATTAGCAACATAGCTGAACTGGGAGGAAAGTCAATGCCAGTAAGCAGGGCATCTCAACAATTGTCTGGCAGAAGAGATGAGTCAGAGCAGGAAAGTGAACCATAACTCATTTGTTACTATGACAGAATGAAATTCAGTAGGGACAAATGCCAAGTTCTGCACCTAGGAGAAATAAACCAAATGCATTGTTACAAGATGGGGAATAATTGGTTCAACAGTACTGAGCCAAGTGAGAAGGATCTTGGAACTTAAGGCACTAGTGATGACTTATAAATCTTTAAATAGCTTAGGATCTGGATATTCGAAGGAGTGCTCCTGTCCCCACTCCTCTCTAAATATCCCGATTACTCTGATTCTTTTTATCTTAAGTTGCTTTTATCTGCTCAATCTGATTTTATCTCCTTGGCTACAGCCAAACATTGTTCTGTAGTTTGTACAGTGCATGGTAGAATTAACCCTAAATGTTGTAAGGTCCTACCAGAATGATTTTATTTTCTTATCTTAATTATTGTAATTTTATTAGTATTGTATTTTTCTTATTTTTAAGTAATTGCAATTTTCTGTTGTATTTATTGACTGGTCAATGACCAAATAAAGAATTGAGTGAGTGAGTGAAGGAATGCCTTTAAGATCTGGAGTGGAGGGTCTTTTTTGTGAGCCCTCTTTAAAGTACACCAGAAGAGTGGCTACATGGAGGAGGGCCTTCTTTGGTGGTGCCCCGCCTATGGAATCGGCTCCCCAGAAATGTGTGCCTGGCACCTACACTTGTTCCCATTTTGATACCAGGCCAACCCCTTTTTATTTTCCTATTATTTTAAATGTTAGTTAAAATTGACTTTGTATAATATTATCTGGATGCTGTATCTTATTTATTTATTTATTTATTATATTATATTACCACTCTGAGACACTGTGAAGGCCGGGATAGAAAAGCTTTAAATAAATATATAAAATAAATTGTAGTTCACAGGCTGGAGATGAGTTTATAATGTGGTTGCCAAAGAAGGCAAATGCTATTTTTGGCTGCATTCATAGAAGCTTCCAAATCACATGAGGTACTGATTCCCCTCTATTTGGCACTAATTAGGCCTCATCTGGAGCACTGTGTCCAGTTTTGGGCACCACAGTTTAAGAAAGATGCAGAGAAGAAGGCAAATATTCAGAAGAGGGTAGTAAGGATGATCCAGGGGAAAAGGCCCTATCAGGAGAGATTCAAACAACTGGACATGTTTAGCCTCAAGAAGAGATGAGTGAGGGGAGATATGATAGCATTCTGCAAGTACTTGAAAGGTTGTCACAAAAAGGAAGGTCAGGATCTCTTCTCAATCACCCCAGAGTATAGTACACAGATTAATGGGCTCAAATGACAGGAAACCAGATTCCAGCTAGATATCAGGAAAAGTGTCCTGTTAGAGCAGTACAACAATGTAAGTAATTACCCGGGGAAGGTGGTGGGCTCTCCCACACTAGGGACATTCATGATGCAACTGGACAGCCATCTGAGAGGGATGGTTTAACTTGGATCCTGCACTGAACAGTAGGTTGGACCCAATGGCTCTCAGGTCCCTTCCAGCTGTACCACTCTAAGATTCTATCCACTTTCTGCTTTCTTCGATAGGGCTACATGGAACTGAAGTTTTAGACTGGCACATTGGAGCTTAGTGGCATCTGCTGTTCTCATTTTTCATAGATTACACAGGTAACAGAAAAAAATGGTCTGTGGAAGGCAGCAGGCTCACGAAATGGATGGATGAAACATTAGTTTGTTCCTTCATTAATGCACCTAATTCACATCCCTTGCACTACTTGCATGGCCAAATCCATGCTTTCCAGAATTTTGTGAAGCAATCCACAACTCAAAAAATGTGCAAACAATTGTGTGTACTAAGGAAAAAGATTCATAGGATTGCATGTGTTAAGTGAAAGAATGCACAAAAACATGCAGCATCCCCCCCTATCTACTGGTCTTTCTTGTCTTGGCCAAAAGAACAAGAGTGTGTGAGAAGAGCAGCTGCACCAGTTTCAGAAAGCTCTCTAGTGGGGATGGTTGGCTGTTTGTTGCTGCCTGGGCTGAGTGTATCCAAAAATGCCAGTCCCTGGTCTTTGTCAAGATACAAAGTCTTTGCCATAATTTGCAACTGTTGCTCTTTTTGTCATGTCACCAAACATCTGGTGATGTATTTTAATTCTTATGGCACTCTGACAGCATTGCAGTAAGGATGGATGAAAATTTCGTTTCAACTCAGGTTTGAATCAATGTATCCAAAACTTGCACATTTCTTCATCTTTAAGATGGAAAGTACATAAGTTTTAATATGTGGGAGAAACTCAATCTAAAAGATCTGTTCACCAAGGCCCATCATTTTAAGTGCTTTGCTCTTACAATTCTGAGTTTGAATCAATGTATATTAATGCTAATCTAGGATTGCAAACATGTGGGTAGGGATGTGTAAAGAATCTGTTAGGGTGTGGGAATGTCTGGGCTCAGCTCCTTTTCAGCCACCCGCAGTCCAAGTTCCAGACATGTGCACCCAGCATTCACGGGATGCTAATCAGGAACCAAGCCCCACACACTGCACAACCAGCACCCCTCTTGTGTGCTGAGTGCAGCCACCATTTGAAGAAGGCTGGTCACAAGGAGCTAGTCAAGAAAGGATCTCCCCCAGAGCAGTTGCACAAACAACATCCCTCTCCTAGGGCATCTGCAGCTTCCATGGAAGTAGATTGCTTGGGCAATGAAAGGTCCATGAGCATTTGCAGACTTCCTCTTGGCTCAGCTCTGAGCTGAGCACAAGGAAGCTCAAGCGCTTGGTGGGACAGATTCCAATAGGTTTGTCCAAATCCCACTTGTATATTTTTTTCTTTTTCTGGTAAGTTCCTCATCCTTAACATGGGCCTCTACATGCTGGAAATAGCTGTCCCAGAAGAATTTGACTGGTGAAGTTGGGTGATAATGTAGTTTCAGCTAGTTTTTATGAGAATTTATGAACCTTTGCATATTCCTGCATATTAGGGGAAGCTAGAACTTGGAATTTTTAAAACAAAATGAACAAAAAACAAAGAAAGGACAACAGACAGTTTTGTCTGTCTAATTGTTATGCTACGACCACAGTGGACTCTTGCTAATGCCAGTTCTGTTTTAATCCTCTGTTGCCTGTAATAAGGGCTGAATTTGACCCACAAAACTTGAAACAGCCCCCTGCTCATGTACTGTTTCTTGGTGGATAGCTGATCATCTTCTACTTATTTTGTAGTCCTAAGCATAGGAAGCAAGATCTGGGGAGTTATTGAACACCACGTGGGTCAGCATATATGGCTCTATTGAACTGGACTTCTGTAGGCTTGATATAGGCTAATGGTTTGCTGATTACTTACTTATTTTTATTTTATTAATTCATTTCATTAATTATTTGCTTGACCTTGAGAGTTGTGTAAGCAAATAAATGCTTCAGAGTAGCATTTTCTAAGCAGAAGGTCTCAATCCATTGGACCTACACAGTTGGATGCTGCTTCAGCTTAGTAAGCAATTGCATGACTGCAGTTGTGTAAGCGTGCAATACCTTAATACAGTCATGCATGGTGCATTGACTCCATTTTTGAGCTGGGAAGAAAACAGTAATGACTTAATCATCTACTTGGGATTTCATAGCTAAGGCATAAAGTTTCACTGTGATCAAACAGAAGCATTTTATAGGCATGGATATTTTCCAGTTTGGACTTAAGATGTCAGCAGTGGCATGTAATTTTTTATTATAAAATTTGGAAGAGGAATCCAACTGCCTTGGCAGTATGAATACTTTTAATAATGTTCCTTTTTTTCATAAAATTGCTTGCATGATGACAAACATGGTTTTACATACCAATAAACCTCAGAGTTTCCTCAAGGGAAATGTTTTAGTGCAGAACAACTGCACATCCATAATAGTTTTGCCATCTGCTCCAGACATTTGGAGTTTCTGTGTGTTCTGGCAATTATCTTGATGAGATTTTACTCAATTTCAAGGTCGAATATGCATATAACAATTTTATTTGATACAGTCTATACCACATTAGATGCAGTCCCACATTTTCCAGGATAATGGCTTTAACAGATGATGTCTTAAGTCCATTCAGGTTCTGTGTAACAATTAGCATATGCATAAGGACTTCAATCTCAATGTGTGGGCACAACTCAACTTTGTGGACTCAACCAGTCTTGTGGACTTGCCTGATCCTCCAGCAATTGTACTTCCAAATGTACTGGTTCACTTCTCCACTCACAATTCATAGATGAGTGTAGCAATGGCATAGAATTGATTTCTGTGTGAAGACCTTCAGAACTGAGATGGATTGGAAATAGATTTATTGATTATGACCTTGCCAATAGTAACAGGTGATTTTGAAATCTGATATGCCCAGAAAAGTTTACTAGTTTGTTACCACATAAAAGCATTCTATTGTTTAATTATTATAATTAAGTTAATTAATTAAATTATTAATTAGGATTCCCCCCATGGAAATCTTTCTCAAAAGCCTTGCTGACCACATAGAATCATGCTTCTCATCCTGACTTGTGAGATGTGTTTGCCCCATGTCTTGTTGCTGCTTCACCCAGAATATTGTCCTCCAAATAGCTCAGACTACAACTCTAAGCAACTTTGGGCAGCATGGAAAATGTTGAGGGATTATGGGCACCTAAAGTCCCAAACTTATGAATTGAAGCAGGTTGGAAAGGCTGCCTTAGAGTGAGATAGAGCAAAAGTGATAGGAGAATGAGCTGCATCCAGTCCAAAATGAGGCAAGTAACATAAGGGCCATGCCTGTGACCATGCCCATGGGCATGTTGGAAGGAAGGATGATCTTCCTGATGAGTCCACTGAGAACCAACTTCACTGCATATTGATCTTCCATTGCTGGGTAAAAGACACAGGACAAGTGAAATTATTTAACTGAGCAGCTGCAGTAGGATAGCATTCCCAGTCAACAATTCAATCAGGTAGCTTTCCATGTGGTAGCTTCCACAATGTCTTCTACATTGTTTCTCCCTCCCAGTAAAATTGAGAAGGTTGTTTCTTGTTTATTCCTGTCAACTAAGTTTCTGTTCACTATAATAAAGTTTTTTGCTTTCTTTTGTTCCCTTTGCATCCTTAATTGACTTTTCAGATTTGGCCAAAGTTTTTAATATCTGGATTCCTCAACCAAATGTCCTGGTCTTTACATTCCTAATCATTTTACTTCCAAACTATTTGCCTTGTGACTGAAACTAACAGAAGAAGTCCCATTAAACCATCTTTACAAGCCAAATGCCAAAATGGAAAATGGTTCGGTTCCTTCAAATTAGGGAGAAGGACCAAGATGGCAGATCCAAACCAGATCCATTGCTACAAAATGGGGAATACTAGGGCTCAACAACACTGAAAAGGAGAAGGATCTTGGTGTTGTAGATCATAAGCTAAATAAAAGCCTACAATGTGATGCAGCTGCAAAATGGGCAAATGTTATTTTGGGCTGCATTAACATGCATTCAAAACAAATGAAGTACCAGTTCCACTACAGTCAGCATTAGTCAGACCTCTTCTGGAGCACTTCGTCCAGTTCTGCGCACCGAAATTTTAAAAAGATGCAACGAAACTAGAAAGGGTATAGGGGAGGGTCACAAGGATGATTCAGGTACTGGAGGCAAAGTTCTATGAGGAAAGCTTGAGAGAACTAGGCATGTTCAGTTTTAAGAAGGGGGGTGATATGATAGCACTCTATTAGCATCTGAAAGGTTGTGACAAAGAGGGTCAAACTCTCTTCTCATTCATTACAGTGTGCAGGACATGGAATAATGGACTCAAGATAAAAGAAACCAGATTTAGACTAGAAACCAGGAAGAATTTTCTCACTGTCAGAACAATATAACAATGGAACTTACTCCCTGGGGAGGTTGTGGTAGATTCACTAGATTCATTCAGAAAACATCTGTACAGTCATCTGAATGGGATGGTACAACCTGGTGTTCTGAAACACAAGGATTGGACCTGATGTCCTTCTGACCTCTTCCAACTCTTCTATTCTATAATTCTATGATTGTTTGACCTGGAGTCAGACTATGGAATTTGGCCTCTAGAATTAAAGGTTCAATTAGTTTCATCTATTACCTCACAGGGACTGGTGGAAGTTCACCAAATGATGACTATTGTGCATTCTGAAGAGAAAATCAGTAGCTCACTTTTAATAAGATTTTTTTGAAGGGTAAGGAAGTAGGTACTTCAGGCTCCCTAAGTATGTTAGTGCAGGGATTTAGTAAAACTGCTAACTTGTTCCCATACAAAGGTTTATTCCAAAACTGGGACTCCATCTATTGCACTAGAAAGCACTGGAAAATTCTATTGTTCTACAAAGACTCAATTAGGAGTCTCTCCAATGATGGATACGGTATGAAGATCATATTATTTTTTAACTTTCAAATCCAAAGGTTTCTACAGAAGTGAAACAATTTTGGAGTAAGTTAACCCCTAGGAGTTAAAGATAAATGTCCTTGAAGTGTTGCTTTAAGAACACATCTAAGAGAAAAAAGCCCACAACTTGCTTGAGATGCTGTTGTCCCATTACTTTCTTTAGATCTGCAATTGTGAAGGACTCAAAATTGCACAGAATTGATTTTGTAACATTATAATTTTGGTTCAATATTTCTTGATTAATTTTAGGGCACCGTGTCATAGGAAGAACAAAAAGCTTGGATATCCTTGATGGTAATAATTTGTGAACTCACAATATCTAAAATCCACTGACGTTGTTAGACACAGTCATGCCCAGATGTCATCAGTTTGATAAAGCTGACGCAGCTTTCACCAGACAGCAGCACTGCCTTCAGGTGCCACCAAGTGGTAATAGTTCAATCGATCACTGTGACGAGGCATAGTATTGGCTTCTGGTGACAGCAGAATGAGGAATGAAACTATGTAACGGAACTCCTGAAATGTAGCAGATCAGCACCACAAGTTCATTCACAGAGAGAGCACACAACTGAACTATGAAACTCTTATTTGAGCTATCTTCTGATTAAGTTCAGTTCAAATGACTTATCCTCCTCTCTAGGTAGATTTCCAGATATGAAAGAGATGGCAGGAATGCCCCATATTGATGATTGTGAAAGAATGAAACTGGTAAGGCATAGTTAGATGAAACAGTACTTTTTAAACAATCATTACATGTCTTAATAAATCTCATCTTTCTTTCCCTTTCTGTATAAAAAAGCCCCAAGCAATGCTGCTCTAAGGGAAATAGGACTAACTTTGAGTTGATAAACTCTGGCCACAAAAATCCCTTTGGTTTTGAGGAAGCATCTCTTCTCAAGGATCATTTTTGGATAGTTGATGTTGTTGTTAGTCGCAAAGTCGTGTCCGACCCATCACAACCCCATGGACAACATTCCTCCAGGCCCTCCTGTCCTCCACCAACTCCCGGAGTCCACTTAAGCTTGCACCAACTGCTTCAGTGACTCCATCTAGCCACCTCATCCTCTGTCATCCCCTTCTTCTTTTGCCATCTATTGTTCCCAGCATTAGGCTCTTCTCCAGGGAGTCCTTCCTTCTCATTAGGTGGCCAAAGTATTTGAGTTTCATCTTCACTATCTGGCCTTCTAAAGAGCAGTCAGGGTTGATCTCCTCTAGGACTGACCGGTTTGATCGCCTTGTGGTCCAAGGGAATCGCAGGAGTCTCATCCAGCACCACAATTCAAAGGCCTCAATCCTTTTGCGTTGGGCCTTCCTTATGGTCCAGCTTTCACAGCCATACATTGCAACTGGGAAAACCATAGCCTTGACTATACACACTTTTGATGGCAGGGTGATGTCTCTGCTTTTTACTGTGCTGTCTAGATTTGCCATAGCTTTCCTCCCCAGGAGCAAGCGTCTTTTAATTTCTTGGCTGCAGTTCCCATCTGCGGTGATCTTGGAGCCCAGGAAAATAAAATCTGTCGCTGCCTCCATTTCTTATCTATCTATTTGCCAGGAAGTGAGAGGACCGGATGCCATTATCTTAGTTTTCTTAATAAGTTTGAAGCCAACTTTTGCACTCTCCTCCTTCACCCGCATGAAGAGGCTCTTTAGTTCCTCTTCACTTTCTGCCATGAGAGTGGTATCACCTGCATATCTGAGGTTGTTGATATTTCTCCCAGCAATCTTGATTCCAACTGGTGATTCATCTAGCCCTGCCTTTCTCATGATGTGCTCTGCATATAAGTTAAATAGGCAGGGCAACAGTATACAGACTTGTCGAACTCCTTTCTCAATTTTGAACCAATCAGTGCTTCCATGTCCAGTTCTCACTGTTGCTTCTTGACTCACATATAGGTTTCTCAAGAGACAAATAAGATGGTCAGGTATTCCCATCTCTTTAAGAACTTGCCACAATTTGTTGTGATCCACACAATCAAAGGCTTTAGCATAGTCAATGAAGCAGAAGTAGATGTTTTTCTGGAACTCCCTAGCTTTCTCCATGATCCAGCCAATTGATGTTGGCAATTTGATCTCTAGTTCCTCTCCCTCTTCAAAACCCTGCCTGTACTTCTGGTAGTTCTCGGTCCACATACTGCTGCAGCCTAGCTTGTAGGATTTTGAGCATCACTATGCTAGCATGTGAAATGAGTGCAATGGTACGGTAGTTTGAACATTCTTTGGCATTGCCCTTCTTTGGGATCGGAATGTAAACTGACCTTTTCCAATCCTGTGGCCACTGTTGAGTTTTCCAAATTTGCTGGCATATTGAGTGTAGCACTTTAACTGCAGCGTCTTTCAGGATTTTGAATAGCTCAGCTGGAATACTGTCACCTCCACTAGCTTTGTTGTTGCTCAGACTTCCTAAGGCACATTTGACTTCACATTCCAGGATGTCTGGCTCGAGGTCAGTGACCACCCCATCGTGGTTATCAGGGATGTTAAGCTCTTTCTTGTATAGTTCTTCTATGTAATCTTGCCACCTCTTCTTAATCTCCTCTGCCTCTGTTAGGTCCCTGCCATTTTGGTCCTTTATTATGCTCATCTTTGCATGGAACGTTCCCTTCATATATCCAATTTTCTTGAAGAGATCTCTGGTCCTCCCTATTCTATTGTTTTCTTCTATTGCTTTGCACTGTTCATTTAAGAAGGCATTCTTATCTCTTCTAGCTGTTCTGTGGAATTCTGCATTCAAATGGGTGTATCTTTCTCTTTCTCCCTTGCCTTTCGCTTCCCTTCTTTCCTCAGCTATTTGTAAAGCTTCCTCAGTCAGCCATTTTGCTTTCTTGCATTTCTTTTTCTTTGAGATGGTTTTAGTTGCTGCCTCTTGTACAATGTTGTGAACCTCCGTCCATAGTTCTTCAGGCACTCTGTCTATCAGATCTAATTCCTATTCGTCACCTCCACTGTATATTCATCAGGGAAATGATTTAGGTCATACCTGAGTGGCCTAGTGCTTTTCCCTACTTTCTTCAATTTAAGCCTAAATTTTGCAACCAGAAGCTCGTGATCTGAGCCACAGTCAGCTCCTGATCTAGTTTTTACTGACTGTATAGAACTTCTCCATCTTTGGCTGCAGAGCACATAAGTCAATCTGAGGCTACTCCATTTCTTCTGAGGGATTTTTGCCCGCAGTAGTATACCTGATGGCCATCTGAACTAAATTCACCCATTCCTGCCCATTTTAGTTCACTGATTCCTAAGATGTCAATGTTCAGTCTTGTCGTCTCTTGTTTGACCACATCCAGCTTGCCTTGATTCATGGATCTTACATTTCAGGTTCCTATGGAGTATAGATCTTTGCAGCATCGGACTCTCCATTCACCACCAGATGCATCTGCAACTGAGTGTCCTTTCGGCTTTGACCCAGTCGCTTCATTCTTTCTGGCGCTACTAGTACTAGCCCTCTGCTCTTCCCCAGTTGCATATTGGACACCTTCCGATCTGAGGGGCTCAACTTCCGGCATCATATCTTTTTGCCTTTTGGTACTGTCCATGGCAAAGATATTGAAGTGGGTTGCCATTTCCTTCTCCAGTGGATCACGTTTTGTCAGAGCTCTCTGCTATGACCTGTCCATCTTGGGTGGCCCTGCACGGCATAGCACATAGCTTCATTGAGCTACGCAAGCCCCTTTGCCATGACAAGGCAGTGATCCATGAAGGAGTTTGGATAGTTAGGACTATCAAAGGTCAAAAGCACCTTTTGCACTTGATGTTTATTATTCAATCATGCCACAAAATTTAAATCCACATGACCACTTCGATCTGTAAACAAATCTCATTGGTGCTTTTGGACCCTGCACTTGGTATTCCACAGGGGTGCAGGATACTAGCTCTACATTTGCAGAGAGTTAAGCTAATTTTGTTTGGTTTCCAGATCAGATACTGAGAAAGCATCAATTCTTTTGTATGGTCAGACAAGGGTACCTACCACCATTTGGAGACATTGTTCTTATATACCAAGTGTCAAAGGAAAGATTCCTTTGCTAAGGCAGGGGAGCCTGTGTATTCTGAGAATTCTGGTTTTTAGCTGTAGACACCAACTTGCTGCTGCTACAGTTGGATGATCTATTGGAAATGTCTTCGGCATTTAATATGAGCTGCTGTAAATATCTATTGATAAAATTTAACTTTTGCTGTTAGGAACACCAAGTACACAAGATCACTTGGAACCTCTCTCAAGTTATTGCCGTTGAATTTCCTCCACATTTTATAAGGGGTAATAATCTCAGTCCATTAATTGTCAACTGTCAAAATCATTCTGTGCAGTAGCATCTAAAGTTTTTTCAAGCTTCAGCCAGTGGCAAAAAGTGATTTGACAATAAAATTGGAGAAATTCACACAGACTGATTACTAGTTGAGCTAAAATACTCTCCTATCTTGGACTGTTTTGACACAGGAAGTATGGTTTCCTCAAAATCTACTGCTCTTACTACTCCTACTTCTTTTCTCAGTTCTCCTCAATGCAGAAACATTCACACAAATACTCTGAGTCCTGCTAGCAATTTTAATAACAAGGTAAAGGTAAAGGTAAAGAAGTCCCTGTGGACTTTATTCTGTTTAGCCAATGACTATTTATTTATTTATTTATTTATTTATTTTACAAATTTATATACCACCGCCTTGCAAACAAGCCTCAGGGTGGCTAACAACATATAGAAATACAATTTAAAACAATACACAATTTAAAACTGGCCCATTTCATGGTCTAAAAAGTAAAAAATATAGCCATAAACAATAAATAATCATAAATAAAATCATACAATAATCATAAATAATCATAAAATTAGCAATATCAAATCAAAAATTTAACAATTAAAATATTTCTTAAATAAAAAGGTCTTTGCCTGGCACTGAAAAGCAAATAATGACAGCACCAGGCAAGCCTCTCTGGGGAGCGCATTCCATAGACGGGGCGCCACCGCAGAGAAAGCCCTCCTCCGGGTACTCACGCTCCTTACTTCTCTCACAGAGGGTTCCCGGAGGAGAGCATCAGCTGCTGATCGTAGGGGGCGGGAGTGCATATATGGTCGCAGGCGCTTCTTTAGGTAGCCAGAACCCAAGCCGTTAAGGGCTTTATAGGTAAGAACTAACACCTTGAATTGGGCCCGGACTTCAATGGGAAGCCAGTGTAGCTGAAGGAGAACTGGGGTGATATGAGAACAATGCCCAGTCCCCGTCAGCACCCTGGCAGCTCTATTTTGCACCAATTGAAGTATCCAGACCGTCTTCAAGGGTAGCCCCACATAGAGTGCATTACAGAAGTCTAACCGGGAAGTCACCAATGCATGTGTCACTGTCTCCAGGCAGTCGAACTCCAGGAAGGGATGCAGCTGATGGATCAGCCGAAGCTGATGGAAAGTGCTCCTCGCCACTGCTGACACTTGGGCTACCAAGTAGGCTAGTAGTGGTGCTCATCTCCATTTCTAATACAAAAATAAAATGCTATACACTTTGTAAAACCAGAGAAGAGTGTAAACAATCCAAAACTGTCAATTGAAAACTTTCAATCTTGCAGCAGAAGACCAAAAAGACAAGGTATTTCCACTATTAAAATATGATAATGAATGCTTGGTGTTCCCTGTATTGCTACTACAAACATTTGAAAATCTTATCAGGGCTTGGTTGAGAGGCTCACAGCTGCCAGAATAAAATTAACACTTGACAATGTCCTCTATCAGAGAGAGAAAAAAAGAAAAGCATAACAGGAAAAGGAATAAAGTAAACCAGATGAAAATTGATTAAGACTCCAAAAGAGGATTTAAGACCTTGGCATCTCCAAGAGCTGTTCTGCCTATCCGATACTATCAGCCATCTTGAAAACAGCATCAAACTCAAACTATAATCCATGCATGCCTAAACTTGCTGTGAGATTTGCACTTCAGTTCCCAAAAACAGCATACTGTAGATGAGAGTGGGAGTACCTTTGAAAACTCCGTACAAATATGATTCAATCAATAGTAGGAAAATGCATGCATACATTTTAAAGATGTACACAATCTGGATACATGAATTTTATAAAAAACAACAATAACATGACAATGCATGCAGATTTCCATTCAAAAAGATTTCAATCTGATATGGAACCAAACTGGAAACAAGGTGTACTCTGGAGATTGTCAATGAACTTGAGTGTTGTTTGAACATCTTTGGTATAAATGGATTTCCCCCCTTTTGGTCCCTTTTAGCATAGATGTAGCCTTATTTACATACTGGGACAACTTTTTTATTGAGCTATAAATCCTGCAAACCTCCAAATTCCTCTTCTTCACTCTTTCCTGCTCAAATCCAAACAGTGCATTACTGATGTTGGGATGCTTGTAACAGGGTGCATCACTTTTCACCTACATTGAAGCACATTTGACATTTTGGAGAGTCATTTTTTGAACTCTCAATAATTCTCCCCACCCCCATTCTGTGGTTCTATCATTTTTCTATTCTTAATTTTGGTATATTCTATTTCTTCATCGGACTTGAACTTTTTAAGCATGATCATTAAGTGTTTTACTTATTTAGTGTGCATTTACCCTTATATATGTATTTTGTTATGCAATCATGCCTGAGGTGTGAATTTTTACAAGCTATTTCCCCAACAGAATGCATTTTAATTATTATTTCCAAGACCACTGGGACTGTCAACTTTCAGCATTTTATGCAAAAGTAGATGTCAGAGGATGTTTCTTTGTTCAGAAATATATATAACTGATACATTTGGTCTCAAATGTGTAAATGTCATGACTTTAATATGTGAGGAAGGATTCTGAATTCCTTCCCAAATCTATTAATTCTGGATACTGATTTGATCCATTTAATTGGAAAATTAATGACTACACTAATCAATTGAAATCATGTTGTTGGTAGGTTCTTGAGTAGCCAAGAAACAAGGCAAGAACAATTAAATGAAAAAAATACTTTTATGACAACAATAAAATATAATGAACAAGTTATTTATATAATAAATTCAATATAATCTCAGGTATAGGAAGATTATTTCATGTAATTTTATTTTAAACTGGACAGTTGTCATTCTTATGCTCTTATACTAGGCCTGGATAGAATGTTAGTCATACATTGATTGTACCCATGTACCCATGACACTTGTACTCATGGTGGGTGAGAAAGAGAAAGGCAGATTTTTTCAGACCTCCCTATTTTTTAGCAACCTATGACTCTGAACAGCTCATTTTAATGGACCAGGAACTAAACTCCACTACATCGAAACAAAGAGGGAAAGCTGGTACAGTACAAATACAGTACAGAAAGATTCATCCAACAGGCAGAAGACAGATGTAAGAAAAAGAGCCTTTCACCCTGTTCTATAACATGGAAAGAAGAAATGAACCTGCCATATCTGATTGAAAAGTCTCATTTTCCCCATTTATCCGACAGCCTGCTTGCCTTTAAACCAGCACCCAACTGATTGACAGGCTATATTTGTAAAATCAGCAGGGAAGAGCTGTAAATATTGTAATTGTGGCAGCAGTGTACATGTGGACTTAAGTTTTGGTGAATGCAAGAAGCCAATCACTTGACCCTATCATGCTTTATCTTATTTTTAGAGAAGTTAGGAGGACGAGAAGGGGAAAAACAATTACACCAATTGTTCCTTTAAAATGTCACTAATGGATTCCTTTGAGGAACATTTTTAGAGCTACAGAGGACAAAACCAGGATAGATCCTTCGAGGAACAATGTTATGTTATGTCCTTTCCTTTCCTTTCCTTTCCTTTTTCCTTTCCTTTCCTTTCCTTTCCTTTCCTTTCCTTCTCATACCCTGCTTTTCAACCAAGTGTCTCAGAGATTTAAAGTTAAATCAGTACAACATGCGAAACTCTTGTCATTATAACCCACTCAGTGCTATTGGAAAAGCTTTCCTCTTTTCACTCTAATTATGCCTGATGAGTAACAGATATTTCTGAAAACCCGGATATCAAGGAAGGCTTGAGAAGTACAACTAGCTTTCCCTGAATAATCTCATCTCTCCCTACTACCCTTCACTGACAGCCTATAAAATCCACAGTGACATTTGACATAAGATAATAAACCAAGGAAAGGCCATGAAGCTACTTCTCCTTCAGACAAAGATGTAAAGACAATGTCCTTTTGTGCCGTGCCTTCCAGGCCAAACCAACAGCAGTAACATTGTTACCATGACTTATGGGCCACACCTCCTCTTTTTTATTTATTTATTCTTTAATTGAATAAATATACTTATCAAGAGACAGGTACCTTAGGGCAGTTTACATCAACAAAATAATAGCAGAAAAATTCTAGTATAAAAAAAATCTCAAATGAATATAACATTATATATTTAAAGAGTATAAAATATATTTTGAACATTAAAGAACAAACAGTACAATAAATTAGACAGGAGTTAGGCAGTAAAGGAGGGATTTTGGCAAGGCCTTTGACAAAGTGCCCCATGATATCCTGGTGGAGAAACTGAGGAGTTTTGGGATACACCAAAGCAATGTCCAGTGGATTAGGGCATGGTTGACTGACCGAAAGCAGGGGGTAACCAGTAGTGGAGAATCATCAGGATGGCAGCCAGGGACAAGCAGGGTCCCCCAGGGCTCTGTCCTGCAACCAATCCTGTTTAATCTTTTCATCAACAAAATGGAAGAAGGGGTGAGCAGTCTGCTGATCAAATTTTCAGACAATACTAAAACTGGGACAGGGCCACAACTGAGGACCAGGTACTCCAGATCTAAAAGGATCTGGACAGACTATGTGGATAAGTGCAAGGTCTTGCACTCGGGGCATAGGAATGGGTGTCATAAGTACCAGTTAGGGGACAAGTGGCACTTGTGAAAGGGATGTTGGGGTGCTGGTTGACTTCTGCCATGTTATCCATGGCATGTTCAGCTAAAGCAGTATCTAGAAATCATACAAAGACATTGTTTTCTTTTAAATAAATGTTTGTTGTTTACAAAACTATGACATGCTGGAGATGTCATTCCAGTGCTTCAGATTTAACACCAATGTTTAAGAAAAGGGTAAAATTGCCCTTTAAATTTTAAAGGTAAATTTTAAAAATTGCTTTAAAAGAGTTTGAGTATAAAGTTTGAATCTGCAAGTGATTTTGCAACCCATGTTCAATTGTTTCAGTAATAGTAGGTACCCCTTTCTTCCTCAATAAATTGTATATCATTTTAAAGATTATTACAGTACATCAATGGCCACGCATACCTTTCAGTGGTCAGCATGTAGGAGGAGACGCTCTAGAAAACAATTTTCCAAGGGCAATAGTAATACTAAGCTCCTCCTCACAAGGTGGAATGGTTTGGTCTGTTTACTTCCTTTCCATTGCATTCATCATGACAATGGTGACAGCTGCAAAATACAGAGAAATGTCTTAGAAAATGATCTGAAAAATAAAATAGTCCAAAATAGGGTAGCGGGACTGGCAACTGCAGTTGGCCAATATGAACATATTAAGCCAGTGCTTTTGATCTATGCTGGTTGACTGACTGGCTGGCTTCCAGTCCAGTTCGGGGGCCAATTCAAAGTGCTGGCATTAATTTTCAAAGCCTAAAGGATAATTCATTTATCTTGGACCCTAAAACTATTTTTCAGAGGCCTCTACATTAGTGCTCAGTAGATAAGGCAGGTAGTTACTAAAGTGAATGAGATTTGGTTGTGTCACCCTAGTTGGGGAAGGACTTCTACAGAGAGTGTCTTACACTGAGGTCTTTTTGGTACCAGGGAAAACCCTTTTTGCTCAGGCATTTTGCTATTTTATTCTATTTTAGCTTCTGTAGTTTTGAATGTGTTACTTTATTTCTAAATATTGACACTGCTGCTGGTTTTTATTTTGGTTTTGAACTGTAGTTTTAAATTTTTCAGTTTTACATGAAGAAGAAATCCAATGGGCAGAAGAGGGCTCAATTCTGGGAAAAAGCATCACAATCCTAAGCTAAACAGCCAAATGCCTGTTATTTCCACCCTTCTTTTGTCTCCCTCACATGAGCAGAAAGAAAAAGTGCATTTTGAGACAAAGAATGGGAATGAAACCCTTCCTTTCTTTCTCATTATGTAGATTAAATGATCATGATTTCTTTCAAACACACATTTCTTTAGCTTTATTTTTTTAACAATCTGAAATAAAAGGCTACCAAAAAGACTTAATACATTAACATATAAAAGGGCATACTAATTCCAGATTCTCTATATCAGGTTCTTTCCAAAAAGCACATTCATTCTATTTTCAACACTGTGTAAATATGTAAATATTATAACCATACCGGAATTAAAGTCAGTACAGTAGTGGTAGAAATGTGAAGTCTTCTGTTTACCTTATTTTGACGTGGTGTGTGTTGGGGGTCAGGACAGGAAGGGGACATGAAAAACATATCTTTTTTTAAGTTTTCAATTGTGCCCTGCTATGTAAATATCTATATAGAAAGTGCTCCAGGGTATGAACTGCAATGTAATAAGTCATGTCTAATGTTTCCAAAGGGTTCTGGTTTCAGCTCCACAGCTCATAAAACTATGAGCCCAATATAAATTATTAATGCCATAATTCATACCTTGTTGTATTTTATTAATTAAAGAACAATACAAAAGAAATCAGAGAGACTGGATGACATAATGATGTGGCTACAGGGCACTATTGTAAAAGCATAGGTTTCATAGTCAGGCTTCCTTTTCTCCAACAAACACAGGTGACAGGAAATGTGAATTAATTCAGTATAAGCACTTGGGTGTCAAATACTTCTCTGCAAAACATTTTTCATGCAGGAATTAAATAACATAGAACAAAACTATTGTTCCTAGACCACATCTAGGAGGCCATAGGATTTTAGAGATGAGCTCCACACTTGGATCTGGGAGCTATGCTTCTATCATCCCATTCACAGCCAGTGCAGAAAGAAGTACACTGGCCTCTACTGTGAGGTTCTCAGAGCAATCTCAGGAAGGGATAAAGTAGAGGGGGGGAGTACTGGTGGGGAGGGAGAAGATTTGTTAGACCAAGAGACAAAGTATCCCAGAAGCACACCAGCCTCCTTCCCTCAACATCCAAAGTGCTGCAGCTAGATGGCCAAAATCAATTGCCTGGCTAGGTGATAGAAGCAGAGATCTTTTTCATGTTCATTCCACTGCTTTACCTGTCCTGCATCTGATGCCCATAATCCTCCATCCTCCAACTGGATTATGCTTTTGTATGCAAATGTTCTATTTCTGATTACAGTGGAAAGCCACAGCTAGATATTTCAATCACATTTTGCTACAGTGTCTCATGTATGAATACAGAATTTCTTCCTTCTGGTCTGAACAAATGGATTATCACCACACAAATGAAAATCAGCTTGCAACATAAAAATATAATAGAGAAAGAACTGAACGAAATATGGGAGAGGGAGGGGAAATGAGAAAGAGGGGAACAAAGAAAGCCCAGTGTGGGGTACAAGGAAAGCTGTTGCAAGAGGAATGATTATTAGGGAAGCTTGTAGATTTAAAAGACAATGGGCTAATTACATGGAAATTTAGAGTGTGAAATAAAGGATTTGGAGAAGAAATATATAAATCATAGGAATATTAAAATGTTGGTGGAAATAAAAATTAAAATGAAATGAATTGCAGAATAAGGAAATAGAAAGAACACAGATATATTTAATTTACTTGAACAGGGAATTTTCTGAATTTAGCAATGAATTTTGCAAAATGCATTGGACAGTGCATCAGTCTATCCCAAAACTCTTCAATTTCTCTACCAGGATATCATGTGACACTTTGTCAAAGGCCTTGCTGAAATCCAGGTAAACCACAAACACCATGTCCCATCTGTCTAGCCAACTCAAAACCTTGTCATTGAAATTCATAGAATTTCACAAGGTTTGTCTGGCAGGACCTGATTTTGTGGAAGCCATGTTGCATGACCACAAACCTCCCTAGGGTTACTAGATCTCTTGCTTTTATGAGCCTTTTCATTTTCTTTCCAGGAATGGACATAAGGCTAACTGGTCTGTAATTCCCCATGTCCCCTCTACTAACCTTTTAAAAGATTGGGACCACTAACACCACCCTCCAGTCCTCTGGAAAATACCCATTCTCCATGAAGCCTCTAAACTGGAGACCAGTGGACATGAGAGTACCCCTGCCAAATCCCAAACTACTCTCAGGGTCTGGCACCTTTGTAGCATCCAGGGTCCTGAAGAACTCCTCAACTTCTAGGGGATTGTGCCTCTAATCTGTGCCCCTAAGTCTCCAGCCTGATCCCCCATGCAGATCTCCTCCATCCTGCTCTGGGGAGAACACAGAGGTAAAATAGTCATTTAGCATCTATGTCTGTTCCCTCACATCAGTCTCTGAATCCCCTTCCTCCCTATTAAACGGTCCCACCTCCTTTTTCCCCTTACTCTTGCTATTTCCATGTTGATAGAAGCACTTTTTGTTGCTCCTGATATTCTTTGCAAATCTCAGCTCATAATCAGCCTGAGTCTTGCAAAGAATTCTTATGCAATGAGCCTCCTCCTCCTGGTATACCGTTTTGTTTTTCTTAAATGTGATATTAGAAGCCATATCAAAAGAAAAGTATAAAAGATGTTTTAATAGCATTAGATATCATAAAAGCTTTTGATTGTGTGGAATGGCCAACAGTAAAGACGCTGATAGAGATAGTCGAATTTGGAACACAATTTAAAGGTATAATAAACCAATTGTATTCTGAAAACTTCTCAACTGTGACAGTTAATAATGGCTCAACAGAAAGAATATCCTTAGGCCAAGGCACTCAACAAGATGCCCTCTTTCACTAATACTGTTTGCTTTGGTTATAAAAGGATTAGCAAATACTATAAGAAATATAAAATGTATTGACCTTAAGTTTAATCTATTTGCCAGTGATACATTGTTAATAATTTAAGACTCATTTAAAGGTATGGATCAGATTAAAAATCATTTGGTGGAATTTGGTGAGCTAACAGGTTTACAGATTAATTTGAATAAATCTGAGATGATTGAAGTAGAGGAGAAAAGGAGGGAATTAAGAATAAATTTCAAATTAAAATATGTAATATTATTAAATATTTAGGTATAAATACCTCAAAAATATGCAATGTCTAAAATAGAATAATTTTGATATGTTAAATTTTGAAATGCAGTAGAAATTGCAGCAATTTAGGAAAATAGGATTATCTTGGTTTGGTAGTAGATCAGTTTGTAAAATAAAAAAAATTACCTAAGATTATTTGAGATGTTGCCAATTAGATATTAGGGAAAGAGTTAGAAGGGTGGCAAAGTATAATTAATAAATTTTGAAATGAAGATACAAAAGCAATGATTAGTAAGTAAAGTAATTTGTAATAAACCACAAAAAGAAGGAGGATTAGGTATTTCAAATATTAAATTATATTATGAAGTGAATTGATTACAATTTATACCCAATATTATATTGTAGCCAGATAAGATAATATACACAGAGATAGAACAACAAAATTGAGGGATCTCTTTTATGTCTTTTTCTTAAACAGGATAATAAGAACATTGTATAAAGAATACTACATGCACAAGGTGTACTAACTAGGTGCACCCAGACATACACAAAGGGAGAGGAAAAGGGAGATAGTTTCAGTTCATTTTTATCAGGATTTACCCAGTTTTCACCTTCCAAATGGACAACTTCTGAGGTTCCAGGTTCAGACACAGGTTTGAGCATGCACTGTGATTTGTGGACTGAAAATGTGTTAAACAGCATATGCACATTTGAAAAATGTGCCAGTGAGAGAATAAATCATACATTTAAACATGGACACAAAAATATGCAAGGTTTTTCATATGAAAAGAAAAAAAGAAAAGGAAGCTCACAGAATGAACTTTGAGATGGAATTCAACAAATGTTGAAGATTTTAAGATTTCGTCATTTCAAATGTTATTGCTCTGCCACTGAAAATCACAACAGCATCATCTCTGTTGACTGCATTTCCTTATTTTGCATTCTCTGTAGTATCCCATATTAAGCATTCTTCCAGGTCATTAAGGGAAGAGGAATGAGGAACCCCACCAAAACTGTGGGCAAAAGGAACAAATTCTAGAGGGATAAGAGAAGAAAAATCTCAAGACTTTGTGGAGAAAAATGTCCCAGAAGTGTTGGCTTAGTCATTGCTATCACTCTTCAGCACTCAGGACCTTTCCAATCCCTTCCAAATGATAGATTTCGGAGGGATGATTGAAATATATCTTGTCTTGAAGGCTAAGACTGCTTCCCTGCTTCTTCCCTGAACATCTAGTGTTGTACAAAAATATGACCTCCACTTTCCTAGAAGTTTTCTTCCCTGGAAAGAGATTTACATCTTTCTGCCTCATTATCAGGGCATTTTATTTTGCATTCTATGGTTGCTGCATTAGAATTTACCTAACAGCTGGCTGCTTGCTTCCTGATCTGGACAAAATATGTGGAAGAAATTTTTGGCACATCCTTTTCCACATTATGACACTATATATGAATGATTTTTGCTCTCATACTTTGGCATATATTTTCACAAAGAAAGGCAGCTATTCAAAGTCTGTGTGTGTGTGTGTGTGTGTGTGTGTTTTCTATAACACTTCTCTCAATTCCTCTGCAATCTGCAAGTTTGTGCACTTTCTGATCTGAATAAGCCCTATGGACAGAATTATTTTTATTGTATCTTTTTCTGAATTTAATTGACATGTAGGAGGCCTGAGAGTACACAGTCTACCAAAGAGATTATATGTAGTGAAATCAGCACATTTCTCTACCCCTTCATGAATAACATAAACACAAGAAGTCTGAATCCTACACATGATAACTTCATTAACATTTCATCTCCTTTGATTTCTTTTCAAAAACTATTTATTTTCTATCAGATTGAATTAGAATGGCTGGGAGATAGGGTGGATATCAGGATAGTGCAGAAAAATATACCTAGAATGAGCCTGCTATGTTTGTTGGGGTGATATCACATTGGGACAACCTAGTGGTTTTCATGGCTGCCATGAAATCTTGAGCTGGCTTGAGATATATCAACATTAATCTTTGGCTTGGATGTTGATATATCTCGGAACCAGCAGATTCAAGGTCTTCAGTACCACTTCTGAGAACATCCAGTCGGTTCAGATTGTAAAATAGGCATACATTAGCACAATTTGGACTATGACCCACTGGATGAACATATTAGATAGATACTTCCGACTATTGTCAGATGGACTAGAAAACTGCTGCATAGATATATAGAATTCCTATAGACTATAGAAACCAGCTTCCACAGGCCTCCTGTCTACCCTGATTCTAAGCAAATTGCCAGCATGAGCATAGCTGACAAAGGAAGGCTTAGGTAGATTTACCAAATAGATTTTTATTCTTAATAGTTTATTCCTATTAGGAAAAGGACTTTTCCCTCAGTTCTTTGGCTATGGGCAGACCTGTAAGGGAGCAGGAAACATTGATATATTTTTTTAAGCAACCTGAAATTGTATCTGTGTGTTTAGAAACTGTGTGTGGTCTTTAGAAACTGTTTGAATAATCTGTAGTGACAGAGCAAAAGAGATAGGGTGGCAAAGCGTAAACTTCACTTAAACTTTAAATTGAAATGTGTATTTCCTTTCTGATCTTGGATGCAAACAGGTGCAATCCAGCTGCACTGAAATTTTAAAAAAGAGCACCATCTTTCAAAGAAGGTAGATTATATTATGTGCTGTCTCCAAAGCTATTTTTACTAATACTCATTGTTCAAGAAACTAGCACAGAAAAGCATACAAAAATCATTTGTAGGCTTTGTGCATTTCCCATTTTACTGATTAAATTACATGTCTGAGTGATTCTTAATTATATGTTTCCTAGTGATTCTGAAAGCTTTCTGTCTTAATGTTGGTTAGTAAACAAAATTATATTTAAAATAATGGCCAATCCAACACAAATAATGTAAAAAGATGCATCAGTGTCTTTTTGCCAGAATAAAGTCTGGCAAAGTAAATGATGCACTCGTTCATACTAGCAACACCATAACAGTCAATAAATAAGAATAGTGTAATGGAACTGCTGTGCCAGCTTGCAAATGGAAATATCATGGTTGAGGGATGCTCAGGATTTTTCAGCTCTGGACAGCATTTACCTGGGCTGAAGCCTGATAACCAAAGCTTTGCTCAGATTCAGTGGTTTATTCCATGTGGTTAGACAATATGCAGAAAGGACCACACCTACTGCTAGGATTGTCCCCAGTCTAACTGGGCATGTTGTCTCATGCTCACTATCTCTGTCCATTCAGTGGGAGTGTCATGATTGCACATTTGCATGCTTGAAGCTCGTACTATGGGCATATAGATTTTGCAACATTTGTTCTGTGTTTCATGCACTGTCAGGCATCTTTCTTTTGATCGACCACAAATTGACATAATTGAATGTTTCTCATTTTCCGAATTTCATGGTGAGTGTGCTGGTGCATAGAAACACCCTTTCAAAACTACTCAAACCATGTCAAATTCATATTTCCATGCTTTATTGTATGTATATTAAAACATGACAACATAAGAATGTAAGAACATGCATTGCCTTAGCCTCTTCCCTCATGAATCTGTCCAATCCCTGTTGAAAATCCTCTGGAATGGTGGGCAAACTATGTCTCATGGCAGCAAATACCACAGTTTAACTATATGCTATGCAAAGATGTGTTTCCTTTTATCCATCCTAAACCTCCCACCAATCAGCATTCAGTTCCAGTGCTATGGAAGAACAAGAAACATATCTGCCTCTCTACATTCTGCACACCATGAATTATTTCAAACAACTCTATCATGTCTTCCCTTAGTCACCTTTTTACTAAGCTGAACTGTCCCAATTATTCATAGAATCATAGGTTAGTAGAATTTCAAGGGGCTCAAGAAGGCCATCAAGTCCAACTGCCTGCTGTTGCAGGTCACCAATTCACACCATCCCATTCAGATGACTGTAGTTTTTTTTTTTTTTTAATGTCTCTAGTGTTGGAGAGCCCAGCACCTCTCTCGGCAACTTGTTCCACTGTCATACTGCTCTGACAGTGGAGAAACTTTTCCTGATATCTAGCCTGAATCTGGCTTGTTGCAACATGTGTTGATTATTATGTGACAATGACATTGCTACAACGTCCATACTCCTCATCATGCTGTCCTCCTGGCTCCTGACCATTGGATCCTTTTGAACATCTCTGGATTAGTGTACTGCTCTGCATCGAGTCTACAACTTACTCCTGGTTTTGACCCTTGGCCTTTTTGGTATTGGGACTTGGACTTGTAATTTCAACTGGTAATTGGATTCTTGTCTTGTACCACTTCACCTTGTCTGGTGCATGTGTGTGTTGTTGTTGTTTTCTTTGTCACCCATGCCCCAGACTTTTACAAAGCTTGAGAATGTCATCTTTTGACACTACTATCTGCCCTAATTCATCAGACATCCTTCCAGTATACATAAACTTAAGGACAGATATCCGCTGTTCGTCTTCTGCTGTGAAGACTGATGAAAATCAGCTTCTCTGCAAACTCCTCATTCCCCGTAAGTGCTCCTTTAATTCCATTATCATCCAATGGGTCAACTATTTCCTTGGCAACTTTTGTTCTTTTGATATACTTAAATTCTTTATTGTCAGCCTTGATACTGTTACCTACATGTTCCTCAAACTGTTTCTTGCTTCTTTGATGGTCTGCTTGCACTTTCCTTGTGCAAGCTTGTGGTCCCATCTGTTCTTCACATTTGGGAAATACTTCTGTTTTTCTGAAAGACCCTTTCTTCTTCCAAATAGGTTCCTTGACTGTGCAATGAGATAACACCTACATAAGTTTGGCATTGGCAACTCCAAATTTCAGGGACACTTGGCAAACTGCTAGTGTTCCCTCTTCTTTATCAGAGGCCTGCCTTGAATCAGTTTACATGATTCCAAAAATGGGATACACCATAGCACGATTGCTTTCATCTATACCAGGGATCTGAGTTTAGCTTATGAAAACAAAAAACAAAAACAAAAGACACATTTCTTGATTTATGACTCACTTCTCCATTCAATGAGTGCTCAGGACAGTTTATAATCCTGGACATGCACATGGCGGGCATGTCGTGACCGGAGCCGGCTGGTGCCGGAGGTCAGACTAGATGGCCCGGAAGGCCCCTTTCTGACTCGCTCTGTTTCTATGTTTCTATAATAAAACCATGGAAGCAATAACCATCATAATTTTTAAAGAGACATAAGACAAAACTGAGAAATTACATTTATTGCTATACAAGAAGAGTGTATGTTTCTCCTTTTCCCATTACAGCAGATCAAAGGGAAGGAATTCTAAGTACAGTTCTTTATTGAATTAAACTGTCCAGTCAGGCAGGGCTGGCTTTGCAATACAAAGTGAGTGATCCAAAACTGGTTAAGAAAATACATTTATCAAGTCAATAATTAATCTAATTTGTGGAGATATTCTCCATGTCCAAAACTGATGTGAACAAGCAGTCAATAACTAGACCCCCTACTCCCTTCATAAAACAAAGCTGGTTCCACATTCAGGGAGCTGCCAGCTGGTGTTGTGAGCCAGATGCAGGGAATGTTGGACATTACTTAATTGGTCTTCTCCTTTTACTTGATGACAAACTGTCAATAAATCCACTTATCAGATATGATAAAGTCATCCCGCCCCACAACCCTCCCTGCTCTATGGTGTTCTCTCCCCAGACCAGAGAAGATATGGTCTCACCAGTCACATAATTATCTCATAGCTGGCTGACCTTGGTATTTCTGCTACACATTCTGACTTCACAATTTCTTCTAGGTCAGAGTCAGAATCTTAAATGTCTACCTTGGAAAGATGAATTTTAGGAGTAATACCTCCAGTCCCTACAAAGGAAAACTTGTTTGACCCTTATGAGCCTTACCCTTTCAACCCCAAATCACACAAATTGGGCTTGGTGAAAACAGGATGAATGTTTTATTAAGAATTCAGGAGAAGTACAGAATGGGAAAACAGTTGGTCAAATTCTAGAACAAAACAATAAGCATTTCAAGGTGGCAAATCAGTGCAAAGGACCAACAAAAGGGGAACGTATCATCTAAATAGCACAAGCTGGTTCTTCAAAAACCCACTATTTCCATGGCAAGGCTGTTCAGATGCTTGAATCAGCTTTTCCCCTTTTGTTTGGGGAAAAATTACACCCAAGCACGTGTATCACAAAAACCTTGGCAATCTTTTTAAGTGCCTGTCTCAAGATCCCTTTCTTTTTGCCCCCAAATCCCTTACTCAGAATTGTATCTCAGAATACCATGATTGATGTTACAGAATACCACTGAGAGGTTCCACAGAACCAGCAAGAATGCACTTACGCAGTCTAGTTCCTGTCATTTGTTACTCATTAAAGCAATCACGGTTCTTTCCTTCCCATAACCAGACATGAAGCCAGACTGCAAAGGACCAAGATAACCATTTTATCTAAGAAATCATGAGATTGTGGCAGCACCACTAATTTCAAGACCCTATCCAAATAGGAATGGGAATATTAGAGACTGGAAAGCAGTTGAGGCTTTTTCAGTAAAGAAGTTACCACGGTCTCCTGTAGAGAAAGTGGACTCATAATTGATAATCTCTGCTACCCAATTCTCCAGTGCCACTCAGGTAGCTCTAATAACCCATTTATTTATTTTGTTAAAAGGCCACCCATTAGTATCATGCTCTCTGAGTGGCCATTACAATAAAAGTACTCATGCTGGTTGCCCCAATTCCCCCCTCTCTCCCAGAATAGTCCAGAAATAAACACCTCTCAGATGTGTGAACTATATTCCAACTTGCAAAATGCATCACAATATGAGAACACTGCCAGAAAATAAGTGCATGAAAACTGTAAATGTGAACTGTTTTTTAAATGAAATGCTCTTTATCACTTGAGTACCAAATTTTTGAAAAGCATTTCATAAGCAAATGCTTCATTAGCACCACCACTACCAGAAACACGAGCATTCCAATGGAAGGAGGAACTTATCAGAAGTAGACTTGTTCCTGCTTTCTTTGTATAGTGTCCATTGAGCTTAAAATACTTCATAATAATGCCACATTTGCAAACCTAGTTAGAGAGCACACAGTTATTCTCTAAGCAATTCATCAATATTTATTTATTCTGTCAATGGCAACCTCCTTGCCATAATTAATTAGTCAAGTAATAAATAGCCTTATTAATAGGAATAGATGACAAGAGCAGAATGATTTCCTTGATAAAGACTGATGACACATTTTTGTACCTGACACAATGCACAGAATGCTGTGCAGATTGAATCTAAGGCCTCCTGCATGGATAATAAATTGTTATTCCAAAGAATAAAATGATTGATGCATTTGCTTGCTGCAGGAAAAAAGCACCTGGGAAAAGAGATTCTACTCCCCAATTATTTAAATAGACTCTGGTGAAACTTTTCTTCCTTGTGACAAATTTAACTTTGCACAGAAGTGACAACTCCTTGACATATAGCAAGGAAATGGTGGCTTATTTGGGTGTTTGACTTAGAGGTTTCCCTCTAAAAGTCAATTTCATTTAAACCTCATTCTGGTCCAGCAGCATCTAGAATAATGGTGGCCACAGAACAAGGGACTGATGGTAAGCCACATATGGCATCATGGCAACATCAACATGGAGACATTTAGCTTTGGAAAGCATGCCATCACATTTATCTCTGCTTGGCTAAGCTAAGCCACAGCACAAGCTCACTGAATTTACTTGCCCCTTTGTGCTTACCTTGTATGACAAAGCAACCCTAGAGACCATCCATCTTTTGAAAGCTGGAAAAATGGTGAGTGGAAAGAAAACACCCCCAGAAAAGTCTGTTGCTTTAGGAAACATTGTGTTCATCATTATTATTGTCCCTTCCTTCCTTCCTTCCTTCCTTCCTTCCTTCCTTCCTTCCTTCCTTCCAATTTCATAACTTTGAAAAAAGCATAATTGTTTTCCTACTTTTCTTGCTATTACAATTGTATTAAATGTTATGGTGATTATAATAATAACTTCCATGAGTGGAGGAGGCTGGAGCTGGGAGTCAGACTAGATGGTCCAGGAGACCCTCCTGATTCACTCTGTTTCTGTTTCCCAGATAAACTATGATGTAAACTGAGATATATAATATAAAGATCAAATAATGTAAAATGAAAATTATGTAGTTGCAACTCCTTATGTTGTAATTTTGAATGTCCTTATGTGGATCCATTTCATTTGGGTTGCAGGCTGGTCTTTATACTGGAAACAACATTGGTTGTTGCATATGATGATCTATGTCAAGAGATGGTCAAGGAAAATTGGACCTTGTCAAGACTCCTGGATCTCTTGGAAGGATTTGTACCATTGACCACACCATCCTTCTAGGAAGGCTGTCTGACCTGGGAATTTGGTGTACTGCATTACAGTGGTTCCACTCTTACTTGGATGTCTGGTTCCAGAAGGTTGTGCTTGAGGAATATTGCTCAGCTCTGTGGACTCTCCAGTACAGAGTTCTTTAGGGTTCAATCTTGCCCCCCATGCTGTTGAATATTTACATAAATCTGATGACTGGGGTCATCTAGAGTTTTAGAATTCCTTGACCATTGGTACACTGATAACATACTACTCTAGTTCTTCTTTTTGTCTCCAGCAATAAGTCCATGGTTGATTGTAGTAAACAGGCCCTGATTGCAACAATAGATTAAATAAGGGTGAACAAAATGAAACACAATACAGCCAAGGCTGAAATGTTGTTAGTAGTAGGATCTGCTGACCAGATGTAGTATGGGCAGCCTGTTCTGGACAGAGTATCAGTCTCCTTGAAGGGACAGGTTTGTAGTTTTTGTTTTTGGGTTTTTTGGGGGGAGGGAATCCCCCATGATCCAAACTTGCCACCAGAATCTCAGATGGACTCAGTGGTTCACAGTGCCTTCTGATAGCTCTATCTGGACAGGAATGATTCCCCCTGTGCTCTGCTAAACTCTAAGTCACACTACTGCAATGTACTCAACATAGCTCTGTTCTGTTCAGAAGTTGTAGCTTGTGTAAAGTGTGTCAACTAGAGTAATAACTAGAAACAAACAGTCCCAAAATACTGACAAGTTCAGAGCCTGAGTCACTCAGAAAGTACATAGAAACATAGACACAGAGCGAGCCAGAAGGGGCCTCCCGGGCCATCTAGTCTGACCTCCGGCACCAGCTGGTTCCGCTCACGACACGCCCACCATGTGGATGTCCAGCCTATCCTTGAACACCTGCACAGACGGGGCCTCAACGACCTCTTGTGGAAGCCCATTCCAGGCCCTCGGGTCCTGACTGTCAGGAAGTGCTTCCTGGCATCCAAATTCAACCTTGGTTCCCTGAGCTTTGCTCCATTGGAGCGTGTCCTGCCTTCCTCTGCAGGGGAGAATAGGTCTCTACCCATCTCCATGTGACATCCTCTCACATACCTGTATGTCGCCAACAGATCCCCTCTGACTCTGTTGCTTGAATCTATCGTCTCACCGGCTTTTGACTCTAGACTGTTAAACTAGAGTCTGTGGAACAGGCATGAGGGAACAGGCATAGAAATTTGTTAAATAAATAAACAAACAAACAAACAAATATGCCTCTTGCCTCTGCACCTCTGAACCTGATGCAAGACTCCATCCTGTACCTTTATCCTGATTCCAGTGTTCTGACCCTAGTTGCCTACTCCCTATACCCCAAACCTTACAAATCCAATGTTAATGGTGGATCATTTTTGTTGGCTGCTTAAATGTTTTTGAGCCAATAAACACATAATGTTCAATACTTTGCTCAATGCAGTACTTCAGATTAAAGCTTCCCTGACAGATGGATGTCCAGCTACCTCTTGCATTCTTCCAGTGTGGGAAAGCCCAACAATGGAACCAATCAGGCAGTTTTTCTGACATTGCTCTGGAATCCAACTTCCTGTAACTTGAGTCTATAAATCTATGTCCTGTACTCTGGGAAGATTAAGAAGAGATCCTGACTCTTCTTTGTGTGACAACCTTTCATTTCTTGAAGAATGCTATCTTATCTCCCCTCAATCTTCTCTTCTCAGGCCTAAATATACCCAACTATATTTAATTCTTGCCATAGTCTGCTTCCCATTAAACAGTGGCAGAACGCAGAAGGGTAACAGCCATGGCTGAATTGCCTTCCTTCCCAACACAGCTGCTTTTCCTTACCTTGCTGCCTCACTGTCACTTCCCAGCTGTTATGCCTATTTCTGGGGTGTGGGGTACATCTCAGCTCTTGCAGCTACTTACGGTCTAGTTGAGGAAAGGTGAACCCCCAAGCACAAGAGGGGTATTTCAAGAAGTCCTCAAAGTAATGAACTAAATGTGTTTACCCACACCCCATCCTAGGCTGGCACCCACTGGTTTGCCTGTCACTGATGCAGCAAACCCAGCTTTCCCACCCACTACTAGATTGCTGGGTTCTAGGCCACCACAGCTTCTAACTTTTTCCCACATAGACCAGGAGTGCACAACAGGTAGGATGTAGAGGGAGAAAGTGGGCTTCAGTGCTGACACAGCCATGCTCTGCCTTTGGAGTCACCCCAGGCTGAGGCAGACAAGGTATTGGGATGAGCAGGAGGCACTCTTCACCAGCCAAGCAGCTTGTTTCTTTTTTGATCTGTCTCTTAGGCACAGGAGAATGAGGTGAAACCAGAGCAGTGAGTGGAAACACTTGATCCCTCTTCAATGATATACAAAAAGCAGACCTTCCTGGTAACTTGGCAAACCTGCCCATCCAAGTGTCCACCTCTGGTGTCTTCCTTCTTTGGCTGGGTTCTGCTATGATATGCCTTTCTTTCACCATGGCCTCTATTACTGGTTGTCCCAATTCCATGGAGTGAGTGAAGAACCCCAGTTGAGTTGGAGGAGTGAATAGTCATGCTACTTTAAGACTGTATTCAGGTAGTCCATGCCTCAGAGCACATTAGTATATTTATTTATTTATTTATTTATTTGGAGAACTTATATGCCACCCCATTTGCATAAGCCTCGGGGCAGCTTCCAAACCATAAATAAATATAATCAATACAATTACATAAAATATTGGAGACATCCTGGCAAAAATTGTTAAAATCAATAAATAAAATTAACAATTAAAATAATGTTTAAATAAAAAGGTCTTGGCCTGGCCACGAAAAGCAAATAACGACAGTGCCAGGCAGACCTCTCTGGAGAGCGCGTTCCATAAGTTGGGTGCCACCGCAGAGAAAGCCCTCCTCTGGGTACTCACCCTCCTAATATCTTTCACTGAGGACTCTGAGAGAAGGGCCTCTGCCACCGATCTCAAGGGACGGGAGGGCATATATGGACGTAAGCGCTCCTTTAGGTAACCAGATCCCAAGCCATTAAGGGCTTTATAGGTGATAACCAGCACCTTGAATTGGGCCCAGACTTCAATGGGGAGCCAGTGAAGCTGACAGAGAACTGGGGTTATATAAGAACAACGCCCAGTCCCTGTCAGCAACCTGGCAGCTCTGTTTTGCACCAATTGAAGTATCCGGGCTGTCTTCAAGGGTAGCCCCATATAGAGCACGTTACAGAAGTCTAATCAGGAAGTTACCAGTGCATGTGTCACTGTCGCCAGGCAATCGTTCTCCAGGTAGGGACGCAGCTGATGGATCAGCTGAAGCTGAAGGAAAGCACTCCTCGCCACTGGAAGCAGTTTCTTTTAAGCGAGTGAATTGAACTTATTCTTAATGCAAGACACACTTATCTACCTAAAACTGTAAGACATCTCTCAATAAACTCAATGGAATTTAATTTCTAGAATTGCAACTTAAACCCTTGATCACTTGTTCCTTTTTATCCAGTAGGAAGCTCCATTGTATTCAATGGGTCTTACTCAAATGTGCCAAGATTTCAGACTTAAGATACACTTCCAAAGGAGGAAGACCTATGGAATGTATTTATTTATTAAACATGCTTATTTTCTAGTAAACACTTCTTTTGGTACTGCCAAAAAATAAATCACTGAATTTTCTAAAGGGAGCCTAAAATTCTCCCAATGTTTTAGAGGGCTGAACTTCCCAAAAATATCTGAGAAAATGCTGTTGTGAACATTTTGGTTCAGCTCCTGAGATGACAAGGATACAAAAAATATTTTAAAGCTCAAGTTATAGTCATGCTTATTAAACGTGAACGTCTCCTCCACGCCTTTTTTTTTTTTTTTTGGTATCCTGATGCCATGAAAAACTTCTATTTAAAGTTCCTTAGTCTTTAAAAACAGGTTTATTGTATAGCATGAAGGCTACTACTTGAAAAAGTATGCACTTTTGACCTATGTAAGACTAGTTGTACAGTTCTTTAACTACAGATGTAAGGAATGTACAGTTACAAGTATCTGTTTGTAGGTATTCTCTTTTTAATTTGGCTAACGAAATAGCCTTCACTATTATAGAACAATCATAAGTAGAGATATAATTATGTGCACATGACAGAGAGAATATTTTATATTGACAGAACATGGTAAACTGCATAGATTTGCAGTACATCATATATATAGTTTTATCAAAAGTACATGGTTTAATTATATTATATTGTATCACACACACACACACACTGCATGATAATCCCCAGACCTCTTCCTCACACAAAAGCAGACTTATCTACCTATAACTGCAATGCAATTTAGTTCTATTTTCTACTGCATTCTGTGTGACTTTGACTGGTGGAAATTAAAATTTATGTTAAAAGACTATAAACAGAGTAGTTTATTCATGCATTTAGGAAAACAAAGGAAAGCAATATTGCCTGAATGAATACATTGGCCCTGTTTCACATGCTTTCCTTGCCTAGAGCTTAGATTGCTATTTTCTGACTTTTAGAAAGGTCAGTATTATGAGTTGAAGCAACTTCTTATCACAGAAACTTTCAAAACACAGGCAGACATACCATTGAAACTGAGAATGATGAAAGCAGGCCAATGTCTTCCAGTAAACCTTCCAGACCCCTAAAAGAAGCAGATGTCCTCTTTTTGAGATAGTAAAATTATAATATAGTATAATTTCCATCACTTGGATTAAGCAGTGGTCATTGTAGCTATTCTAGTACACACCTAGCTGGTCAGCATTAAGCGAGGGAAGACTGATCATGGACTTTAGTCTTATCTGTCAGGGATTTAGAGGAATCCCCTTCCAGAAGCTCTCAGTTCAGCCTCCAGGCAGGCCAGCCTCCCAGGTAACCACCTCAATTCAAGCATGTCCATCAACACGTGCAGCAGGAATTTCAACCCAATAAGCAGCTGTCAGCACTACCTGGTCATCGGGGTACAAAGGGGGACTCTGTCATGCTTTCTAGATGGATCATCCCTTTGCTGCAATCAAACTTTATTCACAAGAATAAAAATAAAATTTTTCTCTCACTTCTGTCATGTTTAATTGGGTAAAGTGTGCCCAGGTTGGACCCATTGTGTCCTTCAATTCACAACATAGCCTGGACCAGGTCCTGGGCCTTGGCCTTGGCCTGGCTGCCAGGGAAGATTGTGAAGAACTCCTCTGGGAATAGAGTCAGCTGGCATTGGGCCACTTGTCTGTGAGGGCACTCCTGGGAGGTGGAGAAATTGATCAGACCCGATTATTAAGTTGTTACGCCTACCTGTATGAGCAGATTAAAATTTCTAGCTGCCCTAACAGCTGACTGATAAGTAATTGCACCTCTGCCCATGGAGAGCCCAGGAAAGACTTAGGAGTCAGGAGAGCTTTCAGTAATAGATTGGTGCAGCACCCAGGGGACTCACAAGGACCAAGGTCAAGCCTGACAAAAAGCCTGACAAACTGCTTGGTGGGTGGGTTCGTGTCACAGTAAGCCAAAAGAGGGATACCTCTGACCCAATGTAGAGAAAGACTATGTCCAAAGGGACCCAGGAAAGATTTCATATAAGGCGGAGCCTGGAAAAATGCTGAAGTGTTCAGTGGGATGAGTTGGACTCAAAGTCTGGAAGACAACCAGGAAACCAGGAACTTAAGTCATTGAGAGGCTATCTCACCAAAAGAAGTTAATTTTCTTATGTCTGGTGTTTTTTTAATGACTGCACTTGAACCTGCAGGAAAAACAGCCATAACCATGGGGAAGGGGTTAGAAGAGGGATTTGATTTTGATGTTGCAATTGCTTTACAGGCATGAAGGAAAATGAGCATGTGTCATTTTTTTCTCTGGCTTGGTGTGAGAGTTGTGGAGTGTGTGCGTATGCATGAGAATGGAGGTGCTAGACGTGTGAGAGAGGACTAAAAAGCATCCCTTGCTGCTGCCTTATGCAGGGAGACATAAAACCCCTTTTTGCATTAAACTCTATGCAAAAAGCTACCCTTGTAGCTTGTTCTGCCGTCTCCAAGCATGCAGCCTTGTCTTTCCATTGGTTTCTTCTCCAAGGAAATGAGGACCTCGGATCACTCGGCAATTAGCCTGCAATTCCATGTGGGGGCTTGCTAAAACCTATTGCACATTTCCCTACTTCCAAGGAGAAGGACCTCATGAAGCAAAAAAGGTAAAAATTAGCTGAAAATTGGTTGCAAGGGCCAGGGAGAGTGGGCAAGGTGACCACATTTTTCCTATTACTGGGCTGTCTGAATGTTTAGAAAGATTGAAGGATGTTATGCACTGATTTACTGAGTTGGATCCTGAGGCTGAAAAGAATAAAAGGCTGTTGAATGGGTTGTTTATGGAACAGAATGGGGATAAGATAAGAGGGAAGTTGCAAAAGATTGAAGATAGACTGGCTGAGCCACTCCTAAGCTGGTTAAAATGGCTGATCAAGGACAAGCAGGGAGAAAAGGAGAAAAGGGAGGAGAAGAAGGTGAAAAGAAAGCACAAAGAGCAAATGATGACACTTGCGAGGGGTATTAACTTAGAAACATAGAAACAGAGTGAGTCAGAAGGGGCGTCCTGGGCCATCTAGTCTCAACTCCGGCACCAGCTCACGACATGCCCGCCATGTGCATGTCCAGCCTGTCTTTGAACATCCTCACCGATGGGGCCTGAAACTTCTGAGTAGGAACAAGGTGCAAAGTGGAAGAACTGGAAAAGAGAAGGAAAGAAGGAAAGGGACCAGTGTGCTGTCTGTAAAAGGCAAAAGACTTTGGAAGAGTCTGAACGGGAACCCTGAGTGGGCAGCCTCCATCCAGCAAGAGGGCAAGCCAAGTGGGAGGATGGCTGCCATTGAGAGGAGTTAAGTCAAACTGCTAAGAACTGGTAAAGGAACCTCCCACCAACCCCCTGGTTGAACTCAGGGTGGGAGGAGAGGCACATCCATTCCTACTGGACTCCAGTACAGGTCACCCTGTAATGAATTCTGTCCCTGGCTGCCAACCAGCCAAACCACTACCATTGTGGGGGTTGGAGTTGCTCCCAGGAGCTACCCTCCTTCACCTGAACTAACCCTGGAAAAGAGAGAGGTGCAGGAGAACCACTGGTCTCTTTAATGGTCCAATTGCTCATCTCCCTCTTGGGTTCGGATTTGATGCACAGGATGAGAGCAGAGCTGAAGCTAAGTCAGTGGAGGTTTGTTTATGAGGGAAAGCCCTGTTTTCACCCAAGAATTAGCAAGTGACTTAAGCATTAAAAAGAGTCTGAGCAATTTAAAGCTAATGGAGCATAAAATGTAAAGAAAGAGCACATGCTGCTGCTTAAGCAAGGGAGAAAAAGAAAACCTGGAAGGCTTCTCCTGAAAGAAGAGGGGCAGCTTGTCACCTGTTGGAAATGATTTGCTGAGATTGTGGGAGTTACTGGGGATGGCTGGCTTCTATCAAATGTGGACTCTAGAATTTGCTTAATATCCAGGCAATATGGTGGAGGCTTTTGTCTGGAATGCATGAGGGGTGGGCAGATCCATAAAGCATGCAAGACTGAAATTGCTGGAGTATTTGGCGATGGAAGAGATTAAGTGGGGTTTTTGAGAGGGCTGGTGTCGTATTTATTTTATTGTATTACCACCCTAGACTTAGTGAAGTGTGGGATATAAAAGCTAGAAATAGAGAGTTTGAATGGTTGTCAAAAAGAAAAAGGAAAAAGTTTCCAATGGAACTACAAGCTTTCCTGGAAATGGGAAATGGCCAAACCAAAACCCAGGAAAGATGGCAGCTAGGTTGTACTGCTGGGAATAAAAGCTGGAGAAGGCACTTAATCAGGGGCACGAGTGACTGTGAGTAAAGCCTTGAGATATGAGGTCCTTGTTCTGATTCACGCAAGGCAGAACAAGTGAACAGAGTGTGTATGAAACCTTTCCTTTCCCAGATGCCACCTACTGTGGTGAACCAGAACCAGAACCAGGAAGTAACAAAATGTGTGCAAAACTACACAAAACTGGACTACCTTAATGAGTATCTCTTGTGTGAAGGCCCTGAGGTAGAGTGGGCACAGTGTAAGCCAATTTCCCTGCCATCATTGGAAACACTTGCTTTTATATGTTTACTAACTGCAGTTTAAAGTTTGCTCTTGCAAAAGCAAAAAAAGTTAGCCCTGAGAATCTCACACTTGACTGATGGTACCAAAGCTCTCTTATAGTAGCCTTACTCTCTGCTGTGTGTTCCGTATCTGTCAGGCCTAGAATATAGGCAGATACATGAGACAAACAGGGAATTGCCAGGAGGAGGAAGAGGAGGAGCGGACGCCCGCCACCACCACCCCATCGCGCCACGCGCCTTCCATTGCGCCGCAGCTGCTCGCCCGATGCCACACCGGCACTGATATCCCTGCTCTGGTCCCACCCCCTCGGCATGAGTGGCAGATGCGCCAGGACGGGCGGGGCGCAGGAGGAGGGACTTGGTGGCTGTTCATGGCTGGGCGGGGGCTGGGCAGGAAGAAATTATTGCAGTGGGGAGAGGTGGATGGGGTAGATATTGTTTTAATGTTTTACGTGTTTTAAGGAGTCGTCCCTGGCATCATTGACGGATGAGCTACCTGGGGAGCACATGGGCGCTGCCATTGGGGTTGTTACGGGCAAGGGATGTTACAGCGATGGGAGTCTAACATGTCCGTATAGAAGGAGGGAGAGATGGCTGATACCTATCCCTCCTTCTGGTTTTACTCCCACCCAGAAGGTTTTTATTTATTTATTTGACAGATTTCTATGTCGCCCCTTGCCAACTAGCCTCGGGGCGGCTAACAACAAGCCTCGGGGCAGCTAACAACAGGGAGTCTTGTCAACTGCCCCCTGGGCCTGTCGGTGCTGTTGCTCAGTGCCAGGTCAGTACACAATAAATCTACCCTCATCCATGACCTGATTGTGGATGGAGGGGGCTGACCTGGTCTGCATAATGGAGACCTGGGTGGGAGAGGGAGGGGATGTGCCCGCCTGGGTATCTGATTCAGCACCGCTCTCGCCCGGAGGAGAGGGGAGGGGGGTTGCTTTGGTTTACCGAGTCTCCATCTCCCTCACGGGACTTCCTGTCCCTTCGAGGCCTGGGCTAGAGTGTCTCTACTTGGTATTGGGCAACCGAGACAAATTGGGGATTCTGTTGGTGTACCGTGCACCCTTCTGCCCAACAGTCTCCCTACCTGAGCTTACGGAGGTCATCTCGGACCTGGTGTTGAAGACCCCCAGGATGTTGGTCCTGGGGGACTTCAATCTCCATGCTGAGACTGATCTTACTGGGGCAGCTCAGGACTTCATGGCCTCCATGACAGCCATGGAGCTGTCTCAACATGTCAATGGCCCGACCCATGAACATGGACACACTCTGGACCTGGTTTTCTTGACGGGGCAGAAAGAGAGTGATCTGAGGGTGAGGAACTTATGTTTGACACCCCTGTCATGGTCAGATCACTTCCTCGTGAGGTTTGTACTCGAGAGCGGCCTCTCCCTCTGTAAGGGTGCGGACCTGATTGCGTTGGTCCACCCCCGGAGCCGGATGGATCCGGATGGATTCCTGAAGGCCTTGGGGGAGTTTCCAGCTGACAAGACTGGTGCTCCTGTCGAGGCTGTGGTCGAGTTATGGAATGGGGAAATGAGCAGGGCTGTTGACACGATTGCTCCCAAGCGTCCTCTCCTGCCAGGCAGAGCCCACTTTTCCCCTTGGTATACCTCTGAGTTGCGGGTGATGAAGCAGGCAGGGAGATGTCTAGAGAGTAGGTGGAGGAGATCACGGGATGAATCTGACCGAACACACTTAAGTGCCCATTATTGGGCCTATGCTGTGGCAGTGAAGGGGGTGAAAAAGCTATTCTTTTCTGCTTCCATTGCCTCCTCAAAATGCCGTCCGGTGGAGCTGTTTCAGGTGGTACAAGGCCTGGTTTATCCTGGCCCGAAGAAAGATCTGATTCCACCCTTGAAGGCCCGCTGTGACGAATTTGCCCAGCATTTCAGGGAGAAAATTGCTCAGATTCGTCTCGAGCTCTACTCCACTAATGATTCAGAGGCTTCTGGGGAGACTCCAATGCTGTCATCTGGTCCACAATTAATGGATGAATTTCAGTTATTGCAGCCTGATGATGTGGAAAAGGTGCTTGGATGAGTACATCCCACCACTTGCTTATTGGACCCTTGCCCATCTTGGCTAATTAACAATGCCAAGCATGGGATTGGGACCTGGATCTTGGAAGTGGTTAACACTTCTCTGAGGGAGGGTCGGGTACCTAGTATCTCGAAAGAGGCAGTAGTCCGACTGGTCCCAAAGAAGGCGTCACTGGATCCAGGGATGGCCTCTAGTTATAGACCGGTGGCCAATATTCCATTTCTGGGCAAGGTGACCAGCGGCTCAGCGGCTTTTGATACCATCGACCATGGCATCCTTCTGGATAGGCTAGCGGGATTGGGAGTCGGGGGCACTGCTTTGCAGTGGTTCCACTCCTATCTCAATGGCCTATTCCAGAAGGTGGTGCTGGGGGACTATGGCTCTGCGCCATGGCAGCTATGCCATGGAGTACTGCAGGGTTCCATTTTGTCCCCTTTGCTGTTTAATATCTACATGAAACCACTGGGAGAGGTCATCAGGAGGTGTGGGCTGCGGAGTCATCAGTACGCTGATGATACCCAGCTCTACCTCTCGTTTTCTACCAATCCAGGTGAGGCAGTGGCTTTACTGAACTGGTGCCTGGTGGAGGTAATGGGCTGGATGAAGGCCAATAAACTGAAGCTCAATCCAGACAAGACAGAGGTCCTGTTGGTTGGTGGATCGGGCTTCGGGGAAGGTGAATTGAACTTAGTCCTGAATGGGGTTGCACTTCCCCCTAGGGACAACGTCCGCAGCTTGGGAGTGCTCCTCGACCCAGAGCTTTCTTGGAAGCTCAGGTGACAGCAGTGGCGAGGAACGCTTTCTTTCAGCTTCGGCTGATCTATCAGCTGTGCCCCTACCTGGAGAATGACTGCCTGGCGACAGTGATACATGTGTTGGTGACTTCCCAACTTGACTTCTGCAACGCTCTCTACGTGGGGCTGCCCTTGAAAATGGTCCGGATACTTCAATTGGTTCAAAATAGAGCTGCCAGGGTGCTGACGGGGACTGGGCGTTATGCGCATATGACCCCAGTTCTCCGTCAGCTACAATGGCTTCCCATTGAAGTCCAGGCCCAATTCAAGGTGTTGGTTATGACCTATAAAGCCCTAAATGGCTTGGGCCCTGTTTACCTGAAGGAGCGCTTACATCCATACTTGCCCGCCTGCCCCTTGAGATTGGCAGGAGAGGCCCTTCTCCGAGAACCCTCCATGAAGGAAATTAGGAGGGTGACTACTTGGAGGAGGGCTTGCTCTGTGGTGGCACCCAAACTATGGAACGCGCTCCCCAGAGAGGTTTGCCTGGCGCCATCGTTATTTGTTTTCCGGCACCAGGTGAAGACCTTTTATTCAAACGCTATTTTAATTGTTAATATTTTTTATTAGCTTTAATTTTTGGCCAGAGCAACTCAGATTATTTTTTATTTATTAATATTGAATTATTTAATATTTTATTGTTAATTTTGAATTATTATTATTATTATTTTAAATGTATGTGAGCCACCCTGAGGCTTCGGCAATGGGGCAGCATAGAAATGTGCTAAATAAATAAATAAAGTTCCTTTTCCCTGGAATTTCCTTCATGAATGCAGGATTTGGTTTCATCCAAATGTCTAAGTACTAGTTGTTTGTTTGAAACATGTTTGGTAAGAGGTTGCTTGTGTTCAAGATGAGTTGGAATATCTTGCACCTATCAGTGTGCCAGTGTCATTGCAGTTGATCAAAACTGGTTGTGAAACTTAATTGAAAGGCCAAAATTCAACAAATGCCATGCTTGGCTTTACAACAGAACAGAGCTGCAAGAAACTCTAGAAAACTTAAGAAGCTCTAGAAAAATGTTAATTGGCCACAAGTGCTGCCTTTAATACCAAGGCAATTAGAGCTATGTCAGCAACCGTTTTGGGACATTTTCCTTCTGAGCCTTTACATGGACAACCACCTACTATGCCCCCTTCCCTGATCAGTGTAACCAGAACCTCAGTGTGGTCAGGGATTTAGAAGACTCCCTTTCCAGAGCCCAAGCCTAAAAACCTCAGGCAGTCCCGTCTCCAAGGTAAGCACAGAAACACCTGAATTCAAATGTGCCAATCAGTGCCCATGGTGGGAATTTCAATCCTATGAGTGTCTGTCATTGCAATCTGGTCATCCAGGATATAAAAGGATGCTCTCTGGTTTGCCCCTTTGCTGCAACTGCACTTTATTCTCAAGAATAAAATACAGAAAAAATTCTCACTTCTGTCATGCTTAATTGGGCAAAGCAGATCAGGGTTGTACCCATCGTGTCCTTCACTGTGCTACAAATACTGGAGCACCTGTGGGGCCTGCTTTGCTCATTATATTCCAGGCCTCCCTAGCATTCATTAAAACTACAACCACTCTGTCTCTAACTCTTCCAGCTTTTACTATCCAAGGCTTTAACTTGCTCTTTCTACTTTTGGTTTCATGGCAGAATTGAGATCAGAACTGAGTTCAGGAAAGTATTTCCTTTCCTGCTTTTCCACTACAGAATTTCTAGGTAACACTGTAGTATAGTGGCATAGTACGAAGTCGCAAGATGAAACAGTGCTTTCTTTTGCTGTTGTGTTTAAATGCCACATTTTCCTTGCACAAAAAAGCAGAGCAGTGCAGAGCAGTGCTGTGCTGCTTAGGCTCAGAAGTGAAATTGGAAGGTCACCTCATCCCCTGAACTACCATGAGTAGATAATGATAAGTAGGTGAATGAAAAGCCACTGCCATGAATAAAGAAGTCCTTTGACTTGTGCAGAAATAAAGAAAATGTTCAGGTGGCATCACTCCTGAACTAGAAACGGAGGTGGAAGGAATATACTTGAGAAGAGCATAGCTAGCTATAACCCTGAGAGGAGTACTCCTAATAGGCCATAAGAATATATCACAACATTTGGCCCCACCTACTCTACTGGATAATTTTAAAATGTTTAATAAAACTGAGAAAAATAAAGTGTTTGATCCCACCTCCATTTAGTATCATGCCTGTTTTAGAACCTCTCACTAACTGAACGGCAGTGGTGGCTCTTCCCTCCCAAGAAGTCTTATCCTCTGTTTTTTTCTTAATATGACTAAAGTTAATTTATGCTGGTTCTGGACAAAAGGCTGCTCTTTGTTTTGCTATGAGCTCTGTGTGTGTCGATTTAACTTGCATTACAGTGGCCTATAAACATATACTTATATCTTGCTTTAAAAGTGGCAAACACAGTGTGTTCCTTTGTTGTTGTTTTTTAGGACAGTTTTTGTTATATCAATTTAAAAAACACAGAAACATTCATAACATACATGGCAAATAATCTACAGTACAAATAGAACACTCAATTATCTCAAAACACTTTATATAATGACAAAGACAGTTTAGCCCCTGCCCCAATTGGGTTTTTTTGTTGCATAATAAAAATGTTCTCTCAGGAGGTCTCATTCCCAGTCCAAAACTGCACTGAATCCTGTGAATGTATAAAGCCCCTCTCTTTTATTAATCAATAAATAATGCCCAAATATTATCAAAGTTATTCTTGCTTATCAACCCCCTTTTCATCTTGATACTGCAAGTTAACTTGTTGTTAAGCTATATTCCAAACTTCTTTACATTCTTTAGTTTATATTCTTTTCTGCGCCAGGTCAAAACCTTTTTATTTAATCACTATTTTAAAAATTAGTATTTTAATTGTTCAGAACAGTCGCTTTGATTTTGACTTTTATGTAAATTATTATTGTACTATGTTATTTATATATGTGATTTTATTGTATTTCAATTTTAAGGATTGTGAGCCATCCTGAGATGCCATGCATAAAGGATGGCATACAAAAGTTTTAAATAAATAAATACCATTTACAAAATTGAAAAAAAAAATTAGTTTCCAATTCTTTGCTATCATTAATTTAACAGCTGTTAATAAATTTGGTATTAATTCTTTAATGTTCCTTCTCCATTGTTTTCTATCAAATAACAATAATACAGTTCCAGAATTTACTTCAATATTTAAATTTAATGTTTTACTAATTTCCTTTAAAAATTCAAAAAAAAAAATCATCCTCAGAGTCACCAAAGAGCTTCCTGGAAAACAGGGACTAGAACTCAGATCTCCTGGGTTAAAATTTGAGAGAAAAAGAGCAATTTAATGAGATACAAGGCATTATTTAAATTTTTTAAAAAATGTCTAGGACACTGATGAATTCCCATTGTAATGGAGTAGGTAGAATACTTTAAAAAAAGAATCTTATTTTTTCCTTTGAAATATTTTAATCAAGTAATGAGACTCAATGGTACTGATAATAATCCAGCTCAAATGCAGAAGGCTTGTACCCATCAGCAGTTGATTTACAAGATTGAGGGGGAAGGAGAAAAAAAAGCACAGGCTACATAAGCCTTGTTTTCATTGCACTGGACATACTTTTTTCCCCCCAGGGTGCCATGTTTTCTGGTGTGTGATGTGGCCAAATGGCCATAGCCTTAAAGGGTGTCTTGTTTGCCAGGGACACTTCCTGGTAAAAATTCCCCACAGTGGAGTTAATTAGTGGATATGCGCCACAAACAACAACATTCTATAAAAAAAAAGGAACACTGGGACATTTCAAAGTAAATGGATTATACAAATCTATTATTGTGTCTGTATGCCTGAATCTTCCTACCTGTATTGTGCTACATATTAAATCATGTTATTTGTCTCTGTGCACAAGGGAAAAAAAAGGAAAGGAGTATTTTATTTGTGAAAAATAGAGCTTCTCACAAAGATCCAACAGTGAGTTATTTAGAGCTTCTCTACTGGAGGCATCTAATCTAACACCTCATGAAGTGTCTGTTTCTGGATTCATTGCGGAATTAGGATCTGTCCATCTACATGTCCCCTGTCACCATTCTGTTCCATTGCTTTACCACAAAGTGATAGTGCAGTATGGCAGAATTATGAAGCACAAGTTTCTCATTCTGGTGTACTGGTGCATTCCACAATTATTTCAGTGAAACAACAATTATTTCAGAGGACCTGTGGAAATGATTGTCCAAAGGCACAGTTAAACAGTGCAAACGTTAGAGCTAGGATATGAAGCACAAGGCATAGACCATTCAAGAAGCAATTGTGGTCAGACAAGCCAGGAGCCAGGGAGCTGAGAAGACAGTCCAAGGGAAACAGGTACCTTGAGGGCAGGGCAGGGCAGGGCAGGGGCGATGCCCAAGGGTCCATGAATCAGGAGCACTCTAGCAACTCAGGAAGCCTTTGTTGCCCTGGCAGCTTCTGGAGAGAAGAGCCAGTTCTTCTACAGATCTTTCCCCAGGGCTTCCAGGCTTCTAAAGAAAGAAAGAACTTTCTTCCTAACACAGAGAGAGACTACCTGAAAAGGGTGAGGGGAAGGAGGTATTACCAGTCCTGCAGCAGTACAGCTTGTGTGTCCAGCAATCTTGCAGTGGGGGAGGAGGGAAGAGAGAGGGTCTTTCCTAAGGCCTGATACTCATACCATTTCTCTCTGAACCTGTGGCCTATGGGAAAGATGAGCTCCCCAAGCTTATGCGAATTGTTGAAATGGGGCTTTATGGCCTCTGAATGACTTTAACTATTTTTTCCTGAGTAAGAGGGGAATGCATTGCCTGTGTTTGTTAGGTGCTTGTTGTTGTTGTTAGTTGCGAAGTCGTGTCCGACCCTGAAGGACTAGAAGACAGACTGCACAAGTGGAAGCAGTTGTTGTTGGTCGCGAAGTTGTGTTTGACCCATCGTGACCCCATGGACAACATTCCTCCAGGCCTTCCTGTCCTTCACCATCCCCCGGAGTCCACTCAAGCTCACACCAACTGCTTCAGTGACTCCATCTAGCCACCCCATTCTCTGCCGTCCCCTTCTTCTTTTGCCATCAGTTGTTCCCAGCATTAGGCTCTTCTCCAGGGAGTCCTTCCTTCTCATTAGGTGGCCAAAGTATTTGAGTTTCATCTTCAGGATCTGACCTTCTAAAGGGCAGTCAGGGTTGATCTCCTCTAAGACTGACCGGTTTGATCACCTTGTTGTCCAAGGGACTCGCAGAAGTCTTCGCCAGCACCGTAATTCAAAGACCTCAATTTTTTGGCACTCAGCCTTCCTTATGGTCCAGCTTTCACAGCCATACATTGCAACTGGGGAAACCATAGCCTTGAATTTCCAGGTTTCTCAGGACAATGGGTCATCCTCCTTGCTGGGCTGTTTTGCCTGATCTCCTTAAGGAGGGAAATACCTGACCCTTTGCCCACAAGAATGGCATCATTCCTTCTTCTCTCAACAGGCTAGCTCAGGATATGAGCTCCTTTCTTCCTGAATTCAAGCCTGTCCAACTTAGGCCATGGACTAAAAGCCTGTTCTGGGCTAGAGTTTAAGGTTATGGCACTAATACTTGAAATATGGAAACATTACATCTGTCAGACCATTTTCTGGTGAAAACCTGAACCCACAGTATTGTTTCCCTTCTGCAGGGCAGTCTGTGATGCAGTTCAATGCTTCTTCCCCTGATACTAATGGGATCCAAAAGATTTCTGAATGAACTTGAGTGATTTTTAGTGAGAGAACTGCTGATTCACCTGAGTTGCTCATCTTACTGTGGAATGATCCGAGGCGGACAACCCTGAATTTGACTGCACCCAAGCACTCTCTCTGGTGCTGTGGAGGACACTGTTTCCACTGGTACACTAGGGAGCTTTGCCAGATTGAACATTGACTAGGGCACAAATGGTGTAAGATGCAACGTGAGGAGAATCAAGCATGCTCAAAGGCATGTCAGTCATGCCTATTCATATCACTGAGGGTGGAAAAGAATCATCCTCCTTTGCCTCCTGCAGTAGCTGTTCATTGTAGCTTTCTCAGGTGGTCTGGGGACTGGTAACGCTCTCTTTAGTCAATGGGGCCGTGGTACCCTCTAAGAACTTTTTGCCTCTCACTCTGACAAAATCATATATCTCTACAGCAAACCTGACACTTTTTTTAAAAAAATAGTACAGTATCATGTCACTATTCACTTATAATTTGAGCACAGGACCAGGACAACATGACACACCTTTGCTGGTTCCAGGCACTCTATCCTTTCCATCTGGATTGCAGTCTAGTTATTGTAACACTGTTTTATAACATAACTGGTGCCCTACCCATATTTGCATGCTTTCTATGTGCCTCCTCCATTAAATTACCACCCAATTACTTTCAGGTAGTAAAACATGAATTATCTTCCTAAATAGTTTTGCCAGCAAGAATGTGACTATCTCAGAAGGTTTATTAAATGTGGCATGCCTTTATGCAGCCAGATTAGTATAGCGAACATATGTGAAGAGGGAAATCAAGCCAGAAGTAGGAGTCACTTTGTACATATGGAATTAATAATAGTGCGAATTGCACTAAATGTGAATTGCAAGGCAATAAAAGTCATCAGCAAAGTACTGATTAGGTAGATAATAGGTGGTCTATGAGAAAAGCTTTTCTGTGTGTTCTGGTTAACTTGACTAATGGGAAATAAGGTTGCTGCACAGTTGCTGGGTGCTTCATGAATACTGGAGACTGGAACACACTGCCCATCAGCACTGTGGAATTGTTCCTAATGTAAATTTTGTTTAGAACAGAGCTCCAGTGGAAGTCTCAATGTGTTGGTTCTATTGCAATCTATGAGATAGTTTGCAATATAAGAGGCTTAGTAGGGAAAGACAGCTTTCATTTAAAGGTCAGGATACCTCATCTCTTCTGGTTTTGCAAGGTATAAAATGCCTGCATGTATAAGTGTGGAAGATGGATATCATTCCAATAATCACGTTGGCTCATTTTAGCCTGTTGTTCATAATTACTCCAAGGTCTTTCACTTTTTTCATTCTCTTGAACCACATCCTCATCTTATATCAATGCATTTTTTCCCCTGTTTTCTAGGCACTTGTCCATGTTGAATCTCATTCTGTTGTTTTCAACTCAGCATTGAAGTTTATCAAGATTGCCTTGGATCTTCATCCTGTCTTCTAGGGTGTTGGCTATTCCACCCAGTTTTGTGTTGTCTGCAAATTTGATTATCTTCCCTTATACTTCATCCAAATCATTAGAAATGTTATTGAAGAGCACTGAACTCTGCAGCACCACACGTTACCTCCCTCCAGTCTGAGAAAGTTCCATTGATCCAACTAATAGTCCAATTTTTGCTAATTTGCTTATCATGTCAAGGGGCACTATGTTGAAAGCTTCGCTAAAGTCTAGGTATATTATGTCCACAGTGTTCCCTCTGTCCATTTGGGAAGTTACCCAGTCAAAAAAAAGAGATTACATTAGTCTCAAAGGATGCATTTGTCATAAATCCATGTTGACTTCTATTAATCACTGCATTTTCTCAAGATGCTTGCAGATTGATATTTTTATAATATGCTCCAGAATTTTTCCAGGGATTGATGTCAGACTAACTGGTCTATAGTTCCTAGGTCCATAGTGCCACATAACATTCTGATAAGCAAACTAGCAAAAAACTGGTCTAAATAGAAAAACTGTTAGGTGAATCCAAAATTAACAAACACACTAGAAAACAATATAAAATCCAGGGCGATCTTGATAAACTTAACACTGGGCTGAAAGCAACAGAATGAGATTCAATAAGGACAAAGGCCAAGTCCTCTGGCTAGAAAAAAGAAACCAAATGCACCAATACGAGATGGGGAATATGTGACTCAACAGAACTGAAAAAGAAAAAGATCTTGGAGTAATTGTGGACAATAGGCTGAACATGAGCCAATAATGTGATGCAGCTGCCAAAAGGGCAAATTTTTTTTTGGGATGCATTAACAGAAGTATTACTTCAAAATCACAAGAAGTAATAGTTCCTCTATACTCCTCACTAGTCAGACCTCACCTGGAATAATTTGCCCAGTTCTGGGCACCAAGATTTAAGAAAGATGGAGATAAATGAGAAAGGGTCCAGCAGAAGACAACAAAAATGATCCAGGTTTCTGAAACACTGCCTTTTGAAGAGAGACTGAGAGAACTGGGCATATTCAGCCTTGACAAGAGAAGACTGAATGGGGAACATGATATTCCTCTCTAAGTATCATGAATTGTTGGGATTAAGGAATCCCTTGGTGCAGAGCCACAGTTCAGATGCAGCTGTTGCCTAGCCTGCTCAGGAGATTCCCCTGGTGAACAACCAACATGGTCTAGCAGAGGACTTCTCTCAGACTAAAGCTAGCACATCTTCATCATCCTTGGTCTATGCCAGAACCAAACAATGGACAGTCCAATTCTTTGGAGGAAATACCACCCCTTTCCTTCTTTCACAGTCTAGGGAATTGCACCTTAGTTGTCAGGTCAGCACACTGCTCCAACCAATCAGAAAATCCCCCCAGACCATTCTGGAGCAGCCTAGGTCATTCATACAGATGGTCACACCAGAAGGCCACCTGAAATCACCAGGAAAAGTCTTGTCTGGAGTGCCAAAAATGTCATCCTGAATGTTATGCTTGTTTGTATAATAAGGGTGTGCATATAGCCCAATGACTGCACAATAATGAAAAGTTTATTCTGCAGAATAAAGGTGCACAGAGGATCATTCCATTCTGGTGTGCTGAGATGTACCTCAGAGCAGCCTTTTTATACATCGCTAGCTTAAACATGATATATGTAGGCCTTTTATGATAGGTCACAGAGCACTTTTATAACAATGACTACTTTTCCTGCCTGCATACTAAGAAGATATTGTTTCTTACTGACATTTAGAGTTCAGCTAAAGTTCAGCCTTCTCATCAAGTGGTCATTGTTCATGTTCATACCAACGATGTGGGGAAATGTAGTTGTGAGGTCTTAGAAGCCAAATTCAGGTTGCTAGGTAGAAGGTTGAAATCCAGGACCTTGAAGGTGGCTTTCTCCAAAATGCTACCAGTTCCAAGTGCAGGGCCAGCTAGACAGGCTCAGCTGAGGAGTCTCAATGCATAGATGAGATGGTAGTGTATAAAGGAGGGTTTCATATTTGTTAGGTACTGGGGAACATTTTGGAACACACCAGGCCTGTTCAAGAAGGATGGGTCCCACTTGAACCAGAATGGAACCACTCTGCTTGCACGTAACAGAAATGTGGAAGAAAAGCTTTTAAATTGAACACTGGGGGAAAGCCAACAGAAGCTAGGAAACATCCAGTTTGGGTCAAACTTGTAGCCACCTTCCTTACATATTTTAAATGTGGCTTGCAGAGAAGGACTTCAGTGGATGAACTCAAGGTCCAGGGAGGTGTATACAGGAGGAGATTTTCCTTCAGGTATTCAGGTCCTAAATCATTTAGGACTTTATATGCTAAAGTCATTCATTCATTCATTCATTCATTCATTCATTCATTCATTCATTCATTTAAAGCTTTTCTAACCTGACCTGTTACAGAAAGTCTTGGAGTATTATTTCTGAAAGCAAATCAAAAGACAGTTCCCCACATGTTATTCTGCAGTGCCACCTCAAGGTTAACTAGCAGAAAAGATGGAAAGGAAAAGGAAGATCTTTGTGTAGAGCTCGGATCTCAAGTTCTCTGGAAAAACAGAATGTTTTACACCAAAATAGGAGCCACATATTCAAAAGTTTGATGTATATTTTACTTTGTTCAATTATAGTATTGGCTTGGCATTCATGAACGTGCATGTATCTGGGGTGTGAGATACTGAATCATATGCCAAGGGAGGACAGGGGAATTGTGTTACTAAACAAAAAATTATTAGTTTTGCTGGGGGAAGCTTGTTAGCTAAGCCTCAGCCATGCATCTTTTTGTGCTATCCTTTTTATTTTTTCTTTGGTGGGTGTGGGGTAGTTAATGTAACACAATCAATGCACAATCTTTGCCTTATGCCAGGCCAGTCTTTCCCATGCTGCCTTATATTTCAGGTCTTTCAACTGAAGATGTCATGAAGTTGAGAACTTCCTTCATGCTCCACCACTGAGCCAGACATTTTGAGAGAGAGAATATGATCAGTGAAACAAGATGGGTTGCTATGAAAGGGGGAAGGAGGAAGAGAGAAGCTTCTCAGTTGTTGGTGTCCTATTTTTTGCCTAGTACCCATACATCTATTTTTTCCAGTGCCAGGTAAAATATATTTCTTTTTAGATCTTTGAAATAGTCATTACTGACTATTGTATTGGTTTTTAACCTACTTTCTTGAGCAACTCCCTATTTTTAATTGGGTCAATATGTATAAATATAAAGAGGGATTTTCCTAGATCTCAACCTCACCTTAAACTCCATTTGACCTATACTCATTCTTTGCCCACCTCCACCCTTGGGAAGGAAAAAAGAGGTCGATTTCACTCTTTGCCTCCCTGCTGTGCTCCACTGACCGACTCCTGAGAGGGTCTTCAGGGAAAAGTTAATGGCTTAGGCTTTTATAAGATTAGAAACCAGCCTTTCATCTTACAATCCGCTGGTCCTGTCCATTGCCCTCCAGTGAGATGCCACAATCCATCCTCCCTGGAGTGGTGATGTACTGATACAGCTTCAAACACTTGTTGCTTTCATTAGCAACCAGACTTCTCTGGCAATCACTAAGAAGTTTGCATCAACAGCTTCAGTCTGCACCCAAGTGAAGAAGGCTAAATAGGTCTACTTAGGACTAGGGGTATGGAAGTTCCCACCCACTTCTTTTCAGGATTTTATTCTTCTTCATTGCTGTAAGCCTGATTCATTTTGTATTTCATTCATGAAAACTGTGTTCATTTCATGTTTCATTACTTAGCATTTCATTCATCTTTTCCTTCACATTTGTCTTCATATTTTTCCTCTTTTTTACTTCATGAGCAGCATCTGCTCTTTATAGACAATATGTATTCACAATCAACCTTCAGAAATTTAACATTTGAAAGAGAAAGAGGAGAGTGCCTGAACCCTGAAGAATGTCAACCAAAGCTGAGCAAAAGTGTTGATTGACAACAGTTTCAGGCATCCGTCTGGATTACAAAGAAGCTCTCCATGGTGCTGAATCTACTATTGTTCAGAATCACATCCAACTTTTCTAAAAGGTAGACAGCCTGAGTGGATACACTGGTCCACTGAATTGGAACTACGAGCCACCACTGATGTTTTTCCTCAGAAAATTTCTGAGACAACCCTAGAAATAAAAGGTCCCTCCTCCTCCTCCTCCTCCTCCTCCTCTTGTATTGGCTGTCTTCCCATCCAAGCTGTCAATACAGTTAATGATATGATGATGAGTCTTAACTGTGAGAAACTGCTGGATGATCCTTCCCACAAAAAATGGTGAAATTTTTAAATTTAATTTCTCTACTCACACATAGATAATTTTGAGAGGACTTTTGTGCCCTTAGAGAGCTTTAATGTCTAGCACTGTAATCCGTTTAGACAGAGACAGACAGACCCAGAGAGTAATACTGCAAAGCATTTTTCATATTACAGTACATAATTTAATATACACTGAAAAGAGCCATTAAAGCAAACATTATTCTAATAACAAGGAAAAAGTGCAAAGTATATTAGTAAAGTTTTGAACAGGAAGCAAGTTGACTATTGCTGTTATGATAATTGCAGCAAAGTATTCTAATTGAATACACTTAAGGTAATATGGGACAGGCAAAACAAGCTTTCTTAAAATGGGGCCCAGTGTATTATATTTTTTGTTTAATGGGATAGAATTCTCAAATCAATCATTATATGTAAATTTCAGATCCACTGACAGTTTTCATGATAGGCTGTGGTATTAAAAATTATTATTTCATTAGAAATAATGCCTCTCACCTATATTTAAACATGATAAATGCATTAGTAGAACCACCTTTTTCCATTATAAGAGTTATGCTAATACTTGTTCCCATTTCACTTCAAATACTTTCTGAAAGTTGCTGACTTAATGGTTTTAGCCCATGGTACATCTGCAGAAACATGCCCTGAGAATATGCAGGTTAAGAAAAAAATGCAGTGGTAGTTCCTTGATAACTGTGAAATTAAAAGGAAGTATATTGACAATGCAACATCACTGGTGCTTGACATAGTAAAAATTGAAAAGTTGGATAATGACATCTGTTGGAGAAGTGGAGACCATTATGCCAACCTAGTTCATATCTGTTGAGGGAAAAGATTTAAAAGTTTTTGGGAAGTGTCTTATTGCTCATTAGTGTGTGTACAAGAGGTAAACAAAGACATCTACCAAAATTGTCTAGACAGAAAACAAAGGGATGCTATATATTGTCTTAAATTCTAACTTAGATATATCAAATGACTTAAGAAAAGTCATTGGTTTTTTGTTTTGGTTTTGGTTAGTATAGATGATAGAAACATGGTTAAGGTGCTTTCTTGGATACATTTCAAATTCATTTGAGAAATGTTGCATTTCTGCAAAGAAGTTTTTAAAAATACACTGATATTTGTGGTAGTCAAGTTGTTTTGGGAAGTGTGTCACAACTCACTTTCGTAGTCCGAGATGGTACCACTCATGTGTGTATTGCAGTATCTTCAATCTATCAAGTAGTTTTCTATTATATAGGGATGTAAGGGAACCCCCTGAGAAATTATTCCAGTCTTAGCAGAATTGTTTTGACTTCCTTGGAATCAATTTCATGCCATGCTAAAAGAAGTAAAATTTGTCTTTTAGGTTCAGCTCAATGACAACTTAAGGAGGTGCACTCATCCATAAGTAAAGCATTTTGCTAGCACACTTTGAAATTCCCCTCCTGCTCATGCACACACATTCCCCCTGCCCCCCCCCCATTTTAATTCTGTGGAAGTTTCTTTGAAACAGAGGCCTATAGATTTGAACTGAAATGCCAAGTGAAATTTGTTGGCAATACACTTAGTAATTTTAATCCTCTGAGTGCTCCCGTCCCTTGTAGGTATGTGTTTGTGCATGTCTGTGTGTGAATGCTTTAAGATCTCAAGGTTTTGTGTGCGCACACACAGACACATGCATTGAGAGCACAATACAGCACAATATTCCTGGACTAGCCTGTTTCCTCTCATTGGATCTCTGAATAAAACGATGGACAGCTTGCATAGGCATCCTTTGGGGCAGAGAAAAGAATTCTAACTGAGCCAGTGGACTGCAACTTGGGAGATCTGGGTCCTACTTCCTTCTAGACCATGAAGCTCAGTGAGTGTCTTTTGGCCAGGCACTCCTCTCAGCCCAATCTGTACAGAGGAATGCTGTAAAAATAAAATGGAGAGGAAAGGGAGCATTCAGTAAGTCAACTTGGATTTCTGGCAGGTGGACTATAAATACAATAAAAACAATGAATATTTATTTATTTATTTATTTATTTTTCGATTTATATTCTGCCTTTTTCCTACAAAGGGCTCAAGGCAGCTTACATCATTCTCCTCTTCCATCTTATCCCCACAACAACAACCCTGTGCGGTAGGTTGGGCTGAGAGTTTGTGACTGGACCAAAGTCTCCCAGTTGGCTCCATGGCTGAATGGGGACTAGAACCCAGATCGTCAGAGTCCCAGTCCCATGCCCTTAACCACTACACCACATCGGCTCTCTTATAATATAAAATAATAATATAAAAATAATAGTATAATACACTTAAACTTTAAATAAAGATAAAAAATAACAATATAACCAATTTAACCAATAAGGACCTGAAGTCTACCACTATCATTGACAAACTGGGCTCTCTCTGGGAAAGAACCCTGGCTTTACTATTCTGCCAAGACTTCCCCCATCTCCTCTCCTCTCCTCTCCTCTCCTCTCCTCTCCTCTCCTCTCCTCTCCTCTCCTCTCCTAGCAGGCCCCATACCATCTTTTCAACCCTTTTCTCCTGGCCAACAGTGCTGCTGGATGGATTGGGGCTCTTCCTGAAGGAAGTTGGAGGTGCTCCAGTGCTGTCAAGTGGAGGAAACATCTTTCTCAATACAGATGTCTCCCAACTTGGGGAATGCCCAGAAGGCCTATGATCTCCCAGCCTGAGACCAAAGGTGGTCATCACTTTAGGGCATGATGCAAGGACAAGGGCCACATCCAGACACTGCATCTCTTTGCCTGCTTCTACAGTCTTGCAGATAGGGGCTGGCTCTATAAGTAAATGCAGTGGGAGGAGAGTATGGGACCAAGATGGGGGTTCTAACAGGGGGATCCATTGATAGGTAGAGGGATAGTGCATGGAGGGATAGGCAAGTAAGGAGGATATAGCCCAGGTAGTTAAGGACTGTACCATGTTCCAGTCCTCTTCAGAAATGCAGGTTTGGTGGTATTGGACTTGCCCTATAAAAGTTATAAGTTTCATACATTAAAATGTGAAGAGCCTTGCCTGTTCTCTTTTCCTCCTGCTTCTATATGCAAGGTTTTTCCTTTCTAGAACCTTCCCTGGGAAAAGGAAAAACAGCCTACCTTTTTCTATGTAATCTTTCTGTCTTCCAGTGAGTTACACATGCCTATCCATCACATTTTCCTCCCCAGTGAAAGCTCTACCTGCTAGATCTGGAAGAACTTATTAGTAGAGAGAGAAAGGGGTGGGGAAGAGAGAGGAAGGACATTGAAAAAATCATCCATCCCTTATTACAGGGTATAAGAAAAGTCACTGTGATGTAGTGGTTAAAAGTGAGAGACTGAGGCCTAAGCGATCTGAGTTCTAGTTCCTGCCCAGCCATGGAACCAACTGGGTGACTTTGGACCAGCCACAGACTCTCAGTTCAACCTACCACACAGAGTTGTTGTTGTGGGAATAACAGGAGAATGATGTAAGCTACTTTGAGTTTTGTTTTGTTTTCTTTTTTTAAGAAAAAAGTCAGGATATAAAACTAATAAAAAATACATAGACAAGTATGTTTATGGTGTGCTCAACTTATGCTAGCTTCCATGCAAATTTTCCTAGCTGTGATTTGCATGAGAAAGCATGGGAACACAGTGAAGGAGGGACAGAGTCAAAGGACAGATATTTTCCTCTGTATTCCTGTATTTCCTTTGTTAACCACATAAGATGACTCCTCTCCAAGAAAGGAGGGGAAAGCATAATTCACAGACAAAGAAATGGTTGGCAATGCACTGGAATTTTTATTAAATATTGTTAGGCTATCTGTTTATAATCCTAGGCTAATGCAGATGAAAGAAAAAAAAATGTTTCCTTATTAGACACTGCTGCATCATGGAAAAGCTAAAACAGAGGCTGTGTTCAGACAATGCAACTAACCATGGTGGATTTTTACCATTGTCAGCCTCTCATGTTGTCTGAATCATGGTATTTCACCATGGCAAATTTAGTCTTTAGAAATAATAAGAAAAAATGGTTTATTCTATGGTTTCTCTTTAGCATCAATGTCTTTTTCTCTTTAGCACTGTGGTCTGAACCCAGGATCATGGTTTCCACAGTCACAGTACACAACTACCACAAAGTCCTCTGGAAAAACTGGCAAGAGCAAGAACCACTGCAGCCATCCAACTTCTAACCATGGAGAAATGAGGAAGAGAAAGATGATGTAGCTGGGCAGTGATGCACCTTGGGAATGAATTACAGGTGCAGTGTCTGGTAGGATACATGGCAACAGTGGGAGAACTGAGCAGGGAAAATAGAAATCACTTGATTGTCTGTCAGGTAAATCATGGTAAAAACCTGTGAACCATGGTAACCACGCAGAGTTGCTTGTTATATGGTGTTAATGCAGTTTCAACCCATTATGTTTCAACCCATAACCCAACAAATTAAAAATGCATATGCTGGTCTATCGATGGCAAGAGATCACATTAATTGTCTGTCCTTCTGTCTGTTTCACCAAATGAGCAATCTGTCGTCAGAGATGTAATGGTAGAATAGCAAGTGTCTCACAGAGTACCAAAAAAACTGTTCTCCTGCATACAGTACATGTAAAGGACTCTGTTTTCTAGCTTGTTGTTGCTTCTGTATGCTATCAAGTTATCACCAACGTATGTTGACCTTATGAATGAGAGCCCTCCAAAGCATCCCATCCCTCTCATCTCTGCTCAGCTGCTATAAACTCAAGACTGGGGCTTCATTTATAGAAAGCATCCATCTCATAGTTGGCTTCCTTTCCTTAGCATTATTGTCTTCTCCGATGAGTGTTGCCTTCTCATTATGTGCCCAAAGTATGACAGCCTTTTTATTGTTGTTTCCAGTCTAGGCAGAACAAGATCAGTTTTGCTACTTTAGGCAGGGCTTTTTTCTGTGAAGAAAAAGAAAAAAAAAAAAAAAAGCGCAGACGCAAACTGTGTTCCTGACAAACTCAAAACAAACACTAAGTTCCTTGACTGTATCCAACAATGTAATTCCACAAATACAGTTGGCACTGGTGCAGCTCCATGAAAGCTTTCCACTGGGCAAGCACTTGCACAATAAGCCTGCACAACAATGCCGCCTTTGGAAACTGCTCACTGAAAAAAAATCCCCAGTGTAAAATAACATCCTTTTAATACATTTGCTGCTTAGAATCATAGATTCTTAAGGCAATGCACTTGGGAAAGCAAACCTTCACAGCCACATAGAAATCTGGACAAGTTGAGAAATAGCTGTCCTTCGAAAATTATGTTACTCTCTGCCTGCAGATGGATGTATCAGAGGCCAGATGTTTTATGTGGTGCAGGTAGGTTTGAGATGAAATTTTATTGAAACTCTAGCAAAATGGAAGGATAATTTCTTCTTCTTTTTTTCCAGATACCCCTGCTTATCTTTGTTTTTTAGTGTAGTGAGTTTTACTTTATATTGCTTTTGCAAGCCAAATCCAAGCCAACACAACACAGTTATTCTCATATGCCTTTATGAATGTCTCTTACTGTAGATAGCAATTGTTCTTGCCCAGCAAATATCATATTGTCCCTGCCTTCCCATCCCAGTGGCAATAATTGCAACCTTGTGGATGTGTGCATGTGTTGGGTGTGTGATAAATGGACAAACAGCAGGAACAAAGAATCGTGCACTTCCTCCCACAGGGATGTTTCCCCATTCAGCATTAGGTTCACATGTGCTTTGATCATAGATCTGTTGCATCATGGAGATTATGGCTCTGCGAGGTAGGATTGTTGCAGAAGACAGATTGGACAATTGCTTCTTCACACTATTGGGACTGTTCTGGAAGTTTCATTGGAGTTAACCAAAACTCTATATTTGGACTAATCTGCTTACACCCAAGCAGAAAATCTGACTTGTGTATCTTGTTGCTTCTCATTAGATTTGCCACTGAAATTTCACCTGAAACAACATTTTAAGAAAATTGGAAAGCTTCTTTCTCCAAATGAAAAACATTCTGAGGTGATCGGAGGGAAGTTAATTAAAATGAAATTTGCATCAGATCAACAAAATTTCTTAGGGGGAAAGTTTGTGCATGCCAATGCCCTTTTCACATTGAATATAAAGGGAAAACTGAAAGCAAATATGAAGGTGCCTTCTCTTGAGGTAAAACAATGGAGGGTTTTAAGGCAAGTCAATGGAGTTTCAGTTTTGTTAGTGAAGGTTCTGAGAAATTAGATGGAAGTTCTCAGATATCCACATCATCATAATATTTAAATACAAGGAAAATGCGAAATGGGAAGAAAGGTTTAAATATTTATCCTGTGCATGTATATGAAATTCACATTGTTCCATTTTCTAAAATCAAAATTTACCCAGTTCATATCTCCTGCAATTAAACAGAAGTAAATATAACTTGCAGCTGATACTTTTGATCCTATGTCTATATTTTTCTGTCATATGTAGAACAAAGAAAGGAAGAAAATAATTCAAAAATTAATTCATTGTAAAAATGATTATCAAAATATATACTTTTGACAAATGAATGCTTTATTTATTAGGAGAATATGTATATTCAAGCAGTGAATACATTTTGGGAAATATGAACAATTACTAAACCAAAAGGGGAAATATATACAGTATCAGTAAGAGCATAGAAACATAGAAACAGAACGAGTCAGAAAGGGTCTCCCGGGACATCTAGTCTGACCTCCAGCACCAGCCGGCTCTGCTCACGACATGCCCACCATGTGCACGTCCAGCCTATCCTTGAACACCCGCACTGATGGGGCCTCAATGACCTCCCGTGGAAGCCCATTCCACACCCTCGGGGTCCTAACTGTCAGGAAGTGCTTCCTGGCATCCAAATGGAACCTTGGCTCCCTGAGCTTTGCTCCATTGGAGCGCGTCCTGCCTTCCTCTGCAGGGAAGAACAGGTCTCTATGTGATATCCCCATCTGCATGTGACACTCCCTCACATACCTGTATGTCGCCAACAGATCCCCTCTGAGTCTCCTCTTCTCCAAGCTGAAGAGACCCAGTTCCCTCAGTCTTGCCTCATACCCCATCCCCTGCAAACCAGCCACCATCCTTGTGGCCCTGCGCTGCACTGACTCCAACCTGGCTATATCCTTTCTGTAATGAGGGGCCCAAAACTGAACACAAGTTGCGGGCACACCAGAGTTGTGGGGATGGTTGTTGTCACATGGTTGTTGTTGTCGGGATAAGATGGAGAAGGAGAATGATGTAAGCTGCCTTGAGCCCTTTGCAGGAAAAAGGCAGGGTATAAATGGAAAAATAAATAAATAAATAAATAAAAAAAAAACGTGACCTGGCTGTCACCGTTGAGTGAGTCTCCCAAGTAATATCTGGGAGATTGAAATCTCCCATGATTACTGTGTCTCTCCCCCAAGATATCCTTAGAATCTGACCTGTCAGGACATCATCCAGGGTCTCAAGGTGACCTGGAGGGCGATAACATACCCCCACTGTCAGGTCTCTTTCTCTGTCAAAACCCCTAAGTTTCACCCAGACTGCCTCTACCGAATCCCCATCTGTGCTGCATTCTATCTCACTGCATCCTATCCCTTCCCTGAGGTATAAGGCCATGCCCCCACCTCTCTTTCCCTTCCTGTCCTTTCTAAAAAGATGATACCCTTCCATGTTCACATTCCAGACTTGCCTTTCACCCCACCAAGTTTCTGTGATTCCCACCAGGTCATACCCTCCTATTCCCAGGAGAGCTTCAAGCTCTTCCTGGTTATTACCCATGCTCCTAGCATTGGTGTACATGCACCTCAACTCCTTCCCACCACTTCCTTTCCTTTCCTTGGAGTGCCCAGCATCCTCCTTCCTCCCATCCTCCCTGGTACCTGGCCCCTCTCTGTAGGAGTCCTGTCAATCCCTGCAGTATCTCTAAAGCCCTGCTCCCAGAACCCTGATCCTCCCCCCACACTTGTCCAGTGCAGACACATTACTGGGGGGCCTGAACCCACCCCACACTGGGTTGAAAAAAAAATAAGAAATGAAAATGAAAAATAAGATTTCAGAAGGAATCTTGCAGCTGAAATGCAAGGATAGAAAATGTTCTCAGTTTGCTAACTCACATTCATGTCATTCCCCATTCCCAGTTCAATTTTATGCAAATTCCCCAGTTGAATGAATTAGCCTGATTTAGACTATGGAGGAATTATGTGCAAATTTGGGGATATCTGTGTGTCTTTTGTGTGATTTATACAAATCCCTCATGCTGTTTCTGCTCAATTTGCACAAGTCTCCTGTTGTAGAAAGTGAGCAGTCATAACAAAGATGAAAAGGAGCTAATCATGAGACAAATGCCAGGTGATGTTCAGGGAATCCTAGTGAATTTGAATATTTCTTGGTCGCTCATCTTCTAGAGGGAAGAAGTCGCACATACTTCTCACTTGACATTTTTATGTTTGACATTTTGCGTCACAGCAGTTGTTATTGGCATACAAACCCGTGTTCTTCCAGATGCCTTGATCTACAGTTTACATCAGTCTTAGCTAGAATGGCCACTGGTCAGCATGGAAAATTTGGCCTACATGTTGGTGTGCACCTTCCACCATGAAATAGCCTTGGTTTCATTTCGAAAAGATGCTTTGACAACTGTTTCTCCTTCTGCTACTGAAATAATGGGGAAAATGTTTCACCTTGGTTGAACTATTTTTATTTCATTTCATTTTACTTTATCTCACCCCACCCAGTAGGTCCTTTGGCTCCTGCATGAGATCAACCTGCTCATCTTATTCCTATGCAAAATGAACTAGCACAACAATTTGAACTGTTCTAGTTCTGGAATAGCAGTTTATCTTGTGGAATTAAGCAGTTTTTCATGATTAAATTTATTTTGCTGTTAAATAGAATGATGAGTAAAAATGGTTTTACCCTCCATATGTGTGGGTAAAATGTAAAATTGCCTAAATTACAAAGAAGAATGATCTATTTGTATAATTGAGGTTAATGTATGGAATGTCAAGTCTAAGTCATGCTTTTATATACTTCATATTAAAAGGGCTTTTAATATTATGGGTGAAATGGCAAAGCGTAAAATTACAAACACAAAGAATTTGCAGGCATGAGATCTCAGTTAATTTATTTCTTCTAAACCTGTATTTCTCTGTTGTATGGAAGCTTTCACAAAAGCTCTTTTATCTTTTGGATTATAATGAAGGCAACACAACCGTAGATATCATATGCTCTTTTTATTATTTTTTATTTCCTACTCTGATAAGGGAGATTCATGTCTGAACAATCAACAATTCCTAGTATATCTTTGTGGCATGATATTATTATGTATGCTGAATGGTCATAAGCCTGTAAGAGCAAATATGATTATATTAATGTCATTACTAATCGAGTTCTTATGTCAGCATTCATTAGCACCGAAAGGAACACTACACTAAGGGCTTAACATTTCTTATTAGAATTCAAAATAGGCAATGGCATTAGGACTGCCTTCTCCACTCCCTGCAAGGTTGGGCACCTGTACTTTTAGCAGCTGCCTGAGAGATTGAAAGAGAGAGATTGAGATCAGCAGTTGCTGTGTTTTGGGTTTTTAGATATAACCTATGATCACAAAAATATAATTGATGAATAATTCTGTTCTGTCTTTGTTTTTGCTGCCGTTGGACATGTTCCTAAATGCTAATAACTTCAAATTAAATATCATCTCAAAAATTGTGCTCACTCTGGTTAATCTATCAGGAAGTAAGCACAGTCCCATCTATATTTTGCAGCGACTGATATTGATGAGAAAACAGCCTCTGATTGTCCTGGTTTAGTTTTGCTCTATCCCAGAGCAAAGGGTATCCATGGAGGTGAGGGATAAGAATAACTTCTGCTGACATATAAACTTTGAATGGACCATTTATAGCTTCAGATTTTTTTAGAACATAGGCTGCAGGGTCAAGATGTATGCATATTGGAAACAGTTTCAATCGGTACACGGAAACCAAAGTGCATCAAGAAATGTTATTCTTAACACACTTATCATTTAGCTTTTTATCCATTGTGCAGGATTCATAGAACCAAGGTTATTCTTCAATATGAAGGCAAACACTATCCTTGCACTATGGGAAATTACTTGGCCAACTACACTGCTACATTGCAGTACAAATTTAGCAATCTGCCTTTGAGAAATGTACATGATTTTGTATCCTAGAATTAATGACTTCAGATCGAGATTAGGTTGTGATGATAGGGCTAGCATGATAGTTCTTGATTCTGATGACAGATTCATGCAACCTCCCCCCTCCCCCAGCATGCCATTCAAGCTACTGGCATGACATTTCGGATCTTCTGAAACATCTAAAAAACCAGCTTCATTCTGAACTTTCTCCTTCTTGCTCCTCCAAGGTGGTGCCTGCCATCATGTATGTGCTTAGCTGGGACTATCTATCTATCTATCTATCTATCTATCTATCTATCTATCTATTTATTTAATGCATGTTTATATCATTACTATTTAGCCAATGACTCTTAGGATGGTTTGCTAACATATTAAAAATTTAAAACATAACATAAGCTGCCGGATGATTTTAAACCATCTCAAGATAAAAACCAATAGAAAATATCGCATTAATAAAAACAAAACACAATATACAATCAGAAATATAATCTAATAGAAATAAATATGGAAATAATTAAAGCAAAAACAAACTAAACAGACAACCCCAGTGTCATGCACAATAAGTTATCAGAGTGCCAAGCTGGGAAACCCCAGAGAGGGTTGCCTGGAATGCCCTGCCAATAAATTGCTGAAACTGAGTGTAGCATTTTCTGTGTAAATCTGAATGTACATTCCCCTGATCCTGCGATTCTGAGATTTCCTGTCACATGCTCTCAGTGATGCTTAACTCCATGCCTTTTTCTATGCCATTTTTTCTTATTTTCTTTGGTTTGGTATCCTATGGGAAACTCTTTATTTCTTAATATTTCTAGAGATGGACATAAGAAACTGGTACATGCCAGAAGGTGACCTTCTACCCGTCCCCTCAGTTTGACAGGAGCCATCATAGAAACCAGTGACTGACACCAGGTTTTGTAGCAGTGGATTCCATAAATCTATATAAAGTATGAGTGTTTCTTGAGGGACTTTTCTTGTTCATTCTTCAAAACAAACCTTTCCAAACCTTGTGTTAAGTGTTATTCGACCAGCTATACTGCTCTATCATAAGGTGAACATAACATGCAATCCATCAGGACCTTCAGGTACTGTATTTCATATGTTAATTTCTATGTCTTAATATCAAGCATGTGAGCAAATTGATTTATTTTCTTTTCCTGAATGATATTAACAATTCTTCCATTCTGTTCAGGGAAATAAACCAAAAGAGACCAGACAGTGAAAGGCACATTTTAAAAATCCATCTGTATAGGTGGTATGAAACTCAGTATCATGGATTCCCTGAACAGATAATAACTGAGCCTTTCATTATCCTTTAATGCCACTGAGAAAGATTAATGAGAAGAGGACAAGGAAAGAGCTGATCACTCCACTACCTTGGACAGAATGGAAAGGCAATAAAATGATGACTAAATGGCAAAGGAAGCACTCAAGTCACTAAATATTAGAGATAATCCTTGCCTCGTCTGATGGACATCCATGACTTGCTTGACTCAAAAGAATGTGCTGTCTGGCAAACAGCTGCCCTAGTCATGCATTTATGCACAACCAAAAGCACATCTGCCAGCTGAGCATGCAGCCTTGCAACATGTTCACCGTGACAAGAATCTGGAAAGAAACAGATTGGCATTTAAAGTGCCACAGTGATGGCAATAAAAATAGTTTTGGAAAACATCAGTTTTGGAGAAACCTTGTTCAACTGAATGAAATTTCAACTTTTACTTTTTTGTCACAGATCCTCAAACACAAAGTCATAATCAGAAACAAAGTAAATGCAAAGGCAGAAATAGCCATTGTATGACTTTCTCCAAAAAGTTGTTCTCAGCTCTACTAAGGTCTGAGTCTGCATAAACAATAAAGAATAATCAGACGGGAACACAGAGCCCTTGCGGCTGCCCATAGCAACATGTGGACAACAGACTGAACTAGTCCAGAGGTCACCTGAAGCTCAATCAAGATGGCTGCACCCATGAGGAGAGCAGCCTGAGGTGTGCAGGTTCAGCGCCTGGGAATTAGCAGTGCTGGTGTTAGCAACAGCTTCCATTAGCAGACAACTTACAGATGGAGACTGGTGTGGAAGCAGCAGCCAAAGCCAAAGGTAATGGCAATGGTTTCCCCATATGGCACAGGCCGCCCTCAAGCACATGGTGGACTACGACTGCCCAGGAGGAAAGCCCAACTCTTCTAAAATCATCCTCCAAAAAGGCAGTGTTGATAAACTCTTTCCCAAACTTTCTCCCAGCAGCACCAGCAAGCTGTATGTATACAAGTTCCAGCCCAGGAAGAAGATGAAATTGTGCACAAACTCCATGGAACCAGGCAGGAAGCATGAGCAGGGGGATGAGCAGTGCCAACTGTCTCCTAGTAGCTCTGGAAAGCTACCAAACAAAATATGTGCTACTTTGAAGGACTCCCCTCTGAATTCCAGCAGTAAAATCAGCAGTAGTAGAAGCAATTACTCAGAAAGAAAGAACTAAGAAGACTCCCTAGTGGTGGTGGCTTGCAGTGCCTGTGCAATGTTTGTTTTTCTTCCTGAGGTCAATGCAACCTTCATGCGCAACAAATGCAAACTAGCAACCCTCTTAGAAGAAAAGTTAAGAGTACCAGAGAAGCAAGTGTGCGCCCTCAAAGTGACCAGAAGAGGAATAGGAAGCAGCTTTAGAAGAGCAATAGAAGTGCAATAGAAGAGAATCCTAAGGAAAGAGAAAATGAGAGAAATCTCCTTGGTTTGTGTGTTACAATTAAGGTTGAATTACAGGTAAAGGATGAAGGACTAGAAGATAAGCTGCACAAGTGGAAGCAGTTGTTGTTGGTCGCGAAGTCGTGTTTGACCCATCGCGACCCCATGGACAACATTCCTACAGGCCTTCCTGTCCTTCACCATCCCCCAGAGTCCACTCAAGCTCACACCAACTGCTTCAGTGACTCCATCTAGCCACCTCATCCTCTGCCATCCCCTTCTTCTTTTGTCATCTATTGTTCCCAGCATTAGGCTCTTCTCCAGGGAGTCCTTCCTTCTCATTAGGTGGCCAAAGTATTTGAGTTTCATCTTCAGTATTTGACCTTCTAAAGAGTAGTCAGGCTTGATCTCCTCTAGGACTGAGCGGTTTGATCGCCTTGCTGTCCAAGGGACTCACAGGAGTCTCTGCCAGCACCACAATTCAAAGGCCTCAATTCTTCGATGCTCACCTGGAGTGGGTTGCCATTTACTTCTCCAGTGGAAGCAGTATCACTCTCAAACCACTTTCAGGTACTCAAGGATGAGACCAGAGGCAGCCTGCTGTGGAACTGCAAGAGTAACATTGAACAACAGGCTAAAGGTCAACCAAGTCATAACAATGATTCCAAGCTTGCGAAAACAAGAAGAGAAGAGTGTTAGTTGTGGGAGACCCCCTGTTGCGTGGAATTTATGCTGGAAAGACTCATGGAGTTTCCAGGCATTTTGATTCCCTGGAGGACAGATTAGTGATACAACTGACAGATTGCCAAGGCTTGTACAGCCCACTGACATATTTCCCTTCCCTTTTATACACGTGGGAACAAATCGCACTGCCAATCAGAGCTTTGAAGAAGTCACATCAGACTTTAAAACTTTTGGGGGGAATTTCAATAACTTAGGTGTAAACAATTGCTATTTAACATTTGTGCACAAAGCAGAATATGTGTGCTTAGTCATTGGCTTCTTATTGCCTTATCAACTCTGTGAATACCACTAGGAACTCAACCACCTGCAAAACCAAACCAGTTCAAAACAGTTACACCTAATTCATGCTTTCTCTCCAAATGTGTTCAAGTGCAGTTTCCACACTCCCACACCGCAACATCATTGGAAATATAGTCCAATACATCTGGTGGTCGGGTAAGATGGAGGTAGGTTGTCTGATCTTAATATTTTAATCCTGTTTGAAAATAATGTATATAGCTCACACACTAAAATCTGTGGGACTCACTGCTGAGTGGATATGTATAGGATGGCATTATGATGGTTAAACAAGTGGTTGGCTGGCCATGAATGATGGGAGTTGCATTGCAATGCACCTGGAGAGCATCAGGTTGGGGAAAGTCATTGTGGTTTATGAGAATAATAAGGAGGTCCTTTTTTGTAGTAAGTTGAAGACACTGCATTTGTTCTGTAACTCTTTGAAATCTGTAGCATGAGTACACAAAACTTAAGGATAAAGTATTCTTTGAATCACTTCTAACTGACTCATTAAAGATGTCAAGAAATACAATATATGCTTCCATCCATTTACAAGCTCTCACAGCTAGAAGAATCATTGCTTTGTCCTTGAAACCGATTGCTTTGAACCTACAGTAATAATTGAAGAATGTATTTTTAAAAATGTATGACTTTATATCCTACCGTCATACCAATGGTATAATTAATATTCCTATATTCTTTTAGTGTTGTATTTCAGGTCCTCTTAAAACACTCTGTATTAAAGTTGAACAGCATTGTTCCAAAGGGGGCACTGATACCCTATTCTATCAGAAATTTGTCTTTCATTCTCTAATGTAGCAGCTGGGGACCATCTAAAGAAACCTTTCATATTCCCACCCACCCTAGATTTGTACCTGATGATTCTGTTCAGTAGCTTAGACACACTAGCATGGGATTCTAGTAAAATCCATTATGAAAGGAGAACAAGACAAAGAACCTTAGAGATACCCACAGTACAGCTACTACTCTGCTGTTGTAGATTAGCACTAATTCTCCATCTAACATTCATACTTTTTACACAGGCAAACTGAGCTTTTTTTCCCTCATTCAGTTTCTTTATGCTCACAACATAAAACCCAATTTTATAATTTATACTGTGCCCAAGCTGGGAAACCCTGAAGTTTCATACCACTTCCTAATCAAAGATGGTAATGCTGCAATTCTGTCTCATACTGAACATCTGAGCAAGGCTTGGAAATGTTCCAACACTGCCACAAAGTAACTATCATAGATATGAGCAAAGGAAGAAGCTCTCCAGAGGCCAGACCAGGAACAAGTCAATGGAGATCCTATGACTTATGACTGTACTTACTGACATCCTTTTCTTACTTACTGTATTTTTATCCCACTTTTCAGACAACAATTGTCACTCAAAGAATTAAAATCAAGCACTGAATGGAAGGAAAGGGCGTTCAGAAGGAATCTTTCTTTCCTCAAGACCAGAACTAGGTGGTAAAATAGCAATGAGAATGTAAAAGCATTTCCAGTCAGTCTGATTTCATTTGCTGGTTTAGCAATTGGTTACTATTTGACCAATGGACAGAGCCATAACATTTTTTCGTCCTTGCTTTTGATGTCCTAAAACAAATGCCACTTGGAGTCAAATTTTCCTGAATTTTCTGACTGGGAGATGATAGTAAGCTCCATGTAATGGTTTCTTTTTTGTTTGGTCAGGTTCCTTTCCATGTTGGCTTTATTTTATTCCTAGCAAGCAAGGTATACACTCTCCAATGATCCTCATTCCCCTGGGCTGATAGCAGAGGCCAGTATGTTTTCCTTCTGGAATTTGAAAAATGGGTCAGGTCTGATAGGCTTAGGAACTTTAGTTTCTATAGTGTTTGGTGGAAATAGTAACAACATACTGTGAAAGTCCTGTTGTTGTCGTCGTTGTTACCAGTAACTATGTTAATGGACGTTTTTCCTTTGAAGTAAAATATATTGTATTTTTGTTTACAATATCTATTTCTCTGATTGTCTTACTTCCATCTCCAACTACCTCAGGTGAAAGCAGTATATTCAGTGCAGTAACATAGATTTATGGTAGCCGTAGAAGGAAATGGTGGGTTAACCTATGTGGGGTATATTCCATAGTGGTTGCAGTAGTGGTTGGATGCCCATTGCAGGCTGCTTCTTCATCATTATGTCACTAAGAAGCATGTTTACAGGTGCATTTGAATAGCAGTGGTTGGTTCTGTATGATATACTTTCTCCTGAAAGTGCCTGTAGCTTATTTTTCTTACATATTAAAGTAGATATGAACTGTTATTTTGTAGGTGATGTTTTATATGTTATTTTATATTTCAACTTATTATGTGGGCAATACATAATAATGTTACTGGCAAGTTTCCAGGCAGAATTCAAAGTGTTCATTTAGGCCTCTGAAGGCCTAAATGGTTTGAATGCGTTTCTTAGCCTGCGTACTTGATAATTGGTCACAGCTCTGTTTATCCATGTTGATCTATTTCACAAAATAGCATCAGTCTATATTCATAGCAATATTAATTATCCCTCTTTTCTGAAAGTGCTGGAAAGCAATCTAACAGAAATGTTGTCAATGCCTGGGTGGTTGGTCCTGAGAAGATACTATTGGTTCAGATACTATTGCTGTGACATTTCAGTCTATTCCATTATTCTATATGTTTTCTACCTGCAAGTTGACAATAAATTCCTCTGGCAGAAACTGCAATCAGGTCTTCTGTTTTGCCCCTGCACATTCTTTGAACTGCCAGTGCAATGCTGCCATATTTTATTTCCTTCTCTTTAATAGCCCTCAAGTGTTCCTTGGAAGAGGAATAACAATGTGTATTATAATGTGTTAATCCATTTTGTTAACAGGTGTAATATTTATTGTATTACAGTCAATTTACTGTTGGTATGTTTTACGTTGTAAACTGCCTAGGAAGGCCTTGGCAATTATAGGCGGCCTATAAATATATCTAAATAAATAAATAAATAAGATAGTTTTGTCTCCAGTTTTTAAAAAGGTTATTTTCATGGATACATGTAAAGAAGCAATCCATAGTGGTGCCTCATATTGCTGAGATAAGCTCCCCTCCCCACCCCAAAAAAAATTATATGGAAAGAATGTCATGCTTCAGGTCTTGTTCAATGTGGAAAGAAAGAGGATTTTGATTGATATCTGTCAATTTGGAATGAAACCTTGAATGAGTTACTTGTTCCATGGTGGTGCTTCTAGCCCAACAAAAAATTTTTCATTATGAAGAAATGAATTTCAGCCAAGGGATAATATTAAGATAATTGTACTATTAAGAATTCAGAATTATTCTCTTTATGCTCAAGATGACTTGCATGGCATTTGTTATTTCTACATTGTCTTCATCAGTGTGAGCTTGTCATATAAATTTTACTATATGATTTATGGTTATAAATGCACCCCCCATTCTCATTTATTATATGGTGTCACATTTTATCACAACTGCATTTAATCAAATCCTGTCTGCATGCTAATAGTTACAAATATGATACCTGTGTAGGACCAGCAAACCAATGTCTGCAACTGTCTGAGAATTCAACGCTTGAATGCGTTAGGAAGTAGGCTTGACAAAGAAAGTTCAGAACATTTTTGTGCATGAATAAACATTTTAAAATGTCTCAAGTTGGCAAAAGACTGTAAAGTTATGATAAAGACCTGCTTCTACTCAGGTCACACAGCCACCAAGGCCTTGCATGAATTCCCAAATGTGCATGTCATCCAGAAAAAGTTATTATTAATGACTAGAGTTGCTAAAAGACTATTGCCTAACGTAAAATTCAGAGTGAACTTAATCTCTGGGCAACTGCTCTCAGGAATCACACAGACGGTCAACAACTGGAAAAACAGCATGATGCAGCTCTGGGAGTGTAAGAGTGGGACTCAGTCCCCACTCAGTCATAAAGCTCAGTGGGCAACCTTGAGCCAGTCACTGACTGTCCATCCAGCCTATCTCACTGGCTCTTTGTGAAGGTGAAATGGAGAGTAGATTGAATATGTTAAGTCAGGTTGGGTTCCTTTGAAAGAAAAAAAGGGAAGAATGTAGATGGAATACTAAAAAGGAACCCCAAAAAGCTTCAGTAGAAGTGATGAGGTTGCTTCTGGACATGGATGCTGTAGCTAAATCTCAGGGTTCCTGGCAGTATCACAGCTGACCTGAAGGTTGCACAAGCTGTAAGGGGTATTAAATTATTGAGAGCGCATGTACTCACACTGCCCATTGCCTCTCATCCACAGAGAGGACTGCAGAGTTCCTGCCTGGGCTTGGGCTGGGCCTTTGGACTTTTGTGATTCCCTGAAAAGTACCCACGCACTAGGACATGTGGCAGCCCCTTTCTGTGGTGACATTCCGTCTGCTTAAGATGCATGGGGACACTATGTCCACATGAGCAAGGCCATTTGTGGGGATTCTTCTATGGCTTGGTGACACATTCTGTAGAATCACAGCTTATAGAAACCAAATACATGGGTTGTATAAACTATAGTCACTATCATCTGTGACATATTGAATAAATGAGACTATCAACACAATTTGCACTGTTCCTCTTCCATCCAGTCACGAACAACCTACAAAATATTCAATCAACTTTGTGTCAGCTGAGCATGTCAAGTCCTTATTGAACTATTCCTGCTCACCTCCTCAATATATTTCCCTTTTCATGTAAGAGCTGTTGACATAGTTCTGAGAGCTGTTGCTATTCAAATGGTTTATAAAAGCCCTAAATTAATTTTTTTAAATCGTAGAATACTAGAGTTGCAAGGGCCCAGAGGACCAATGGGTCCAACCCCCAGCTCATCCGAGGATTCCAAGTTAAAGTATCCCTCTCAAATGGCTGTCCGGTTGCATCTTAGATGCCTGTAGCATAGGAAAGTCCACAACCTCTCTAGGTCATTGGTTCCATTGATGTACTGCTCTAACAGAGGTGTTACTACCACTCTGTACAACTCCCACGCGCTCGCAACTGGAGTATTGTGTTCAGTTCTGGGCTCCATATTACAGGAAGGATATAACCAGGTTAGAGTCAGTGTAGAGTAGGGATACAAGGAATGTGGTCAGATTACAGGGAAAGTTGTATGAGGCAAGTCTGAGGACACTGGGTCTTTTCAGCCTGGAGAAGAGGAGATTCCAAGGGGACCTGCTGGTGACATATAGGTGCATGAGGGGGTGTCACACAGAGGTTTGTAGAGACCTGTTGTCCCCTGCAGAGGAAGGCAGGATGCACTCCAATGGAGCCAAGCTCACTTTGGATGCCAGGAAGTATTTCCTGACAGTTAGAACCCCAAGGGTGTGGAATGGGCTTCCACAGGAGGTTGTTGAAGCCCCATCAGTGAGAGTGTTCAAGGATATACTAGACATGCACATGGTAGGCATGTCATGAGCGGTGCTGACTAGAGCCGGGGGTCAGACTAGATGGCCTGGAAGCCCCCTTCTGACTCTCTCAGTTTCTGTGTTTCTGTGTAACAGTCATAAATTTTTCCCTGATATCTAGCCTGAATCTGACTTCCTCTGACTTGAGCCCATTAGTTTGTGTCCTGCACTCTGGGATGATTGAGAAGAAATAATGTCCTTCCTCTTTATGATAGGTTCTTTCAAGTATTTGTAGAGTGTTATCATATCTCCCCTCAGTCTTCTCTATACTAAAGATGCCCAGCTATTTTAATCTCTCCTAATATGATTTCTTTTTCAGTCTGTGGAACATTTTTGTTGCCCTTCTCTGAACCCTTTCCAACTAGTCTGAATCTTTCATGAACTCTGGTGCCCAAAACTGGACACAGGACTCCAGATGAGGCCTGGCCAGTTCTGAATAAATAGGAAGTGGTATGTCATGTGATTTGGAAGTGATACTTCTATAAATGTAGCCTAAAAGTGCATTTTCCCCTTTAGCAGCTGCAACACTGTGTTCACTCATATTCAGCTTATGATCTAAAACAATGCCAAGATCACTTGCAGTATTGTTGAACCAAGTATTCCCTATCTTGTAATAATGCATTTGGTTTCTTTTTCCTAAGTGCAGAACTTGGCATTTGTCTCTATTGAATTTCATTCTGTTGTTTTCAGCACCATCCCTTGCCAGCAGTCCATTTTCCAGAAAGTGTAACCTATGGCCCCAGAATCCAAATTTCTCACATTGGCACTAAAGCCAGGCATTCACTGGAGCATTTTGCTTTCTCTGTCTATTCCTCTTGCAAGAACTGGAAGGGTTGAAAAGAAAACTTTCTGGGCCCCCAAAGTTCTTGACTTTCCTCTCTGAAGCTTTGAAGTCTGATGTTATTTCTTCTTAGTTCTGCTTGCCAGTGCCATTTTTTCCCACATGTATAAGAAGGAAGGGATAGATATCAAGGGGCTATAAGACTTGGCAATCTATCAGTTATATCACTACTCTGTCCTCCATGGAGACAACATACCTGTTGGGTGTACAGGTCATTCCAACATACTTGTGTTTCATCCCACACAACAGGGAGTCTCCCACAGCAAATGCTCTTCTTTTATTGTTTTTGCAAGGCTTGGTATCATTGTTTTTATTTGGTTGACCTTTAGCCTCTTGTTCAATGTTACTCTGTATGCCTTGTAGTTCCACAGGAGGCTGCCCCTAGTCTCATCCTTGAGCAACTGAAAATGATTCAAGAGTTTTACAGCTTTCACTGATGCAGCATGTCTTCTAGTTCCTTTAGCTCATCTGCACCTGTCACTCTTTTCCAAGGAGTTTCCTCCTCATTTTCCCATCACCCAGGAATCTCTTCTGCCTCAGCTGTTGTTGCACTTCTAGCTTCTGTACAGCTTGTAGCTGTTGAAGTTCCACTGCTCTGTCTAAACACTCTTTATCTTCTTTTATTACATTGAGCGTGGACACTTGCTGCTCCAATAGTCTCACCTTTTCTTATATCAGGGCTACTGGTTTGCCCTTGTTGTACAGTGTTGGCCATGTTGCCCTCAAGCAGGAAGACAAACATTGCACAGACATTGTGGGTCACCATTACTGAGGAGGTTTCTTGGTTCATTCTTTCTGTGACTTTTTTATTCTACCTTGTTTGGCCTGTTGTAATAACCAATGTTTTTTCCTGTCTTCACTAAAATTAAAAAACACCAACCCTACCAGTTAATACAAGTAGGGTTACAAGAAAGGGGGAAAGAAGAAAAAAGAAAAAAATAGGGACCTGTCCCTTGACTTTCCTCACTTCACTCTGCTGCCAAACTCCTGTTTTTTCTTCCTGTTTATCCACTCCAGTAGCTCACTCTCTAGAAGCTTGGCTGCTTGTAGCCAAGAATCCTTAGACTAGCTGGGGCAGCTTGCTTTTCTTTCTGTAAACCTTGCTATCTGTCATACTTCCTCCTTTTGTATGGATGGAGCTTTTTTCTCTGTTTAGAAATTAGCATTCAGATAATGAGTTCATCATAAGGCTATAGGACTGATTAATAGAGTTTCCATTGAAAAGCACAGTTATTTCTCCAACCATTATAACACATATTTAAATCATCATAGTGCATCACTTGCAGAATTACTTGAATAGTTCATCTAGTGGATGTTTTCTGTCTGGGGGGTTAATCGTAAGGTAGCCACGATTTCCCACACTGTCTTCTGGACATAATTAAACTGAATGCCTTTTGAAAATGTTGATACAAGGAGTGGTAACACAGGTAGGGGAAATCATGGGAATTTGTAGCATTTTACTAATAAAGTCCAACAAAATTGATCTCCCCTCCCACTCTTCTTTTCTTTTCTCTGCAGGCTACAACCCTTGGTGTCAAGAGCAGTCATTTGCCAGACTTGATGGACATATTCTTCAGCTGACAAGACTAATTCTAACACTGTCAGTAATGCTGTGTATGCAGAACAAATAACATGAAAACTGACAATGCCTAGTAAATGACTTTATTTTCTTCCCTATCATCACCCTCAAAAAACTCTGTTATGGGTACCTGTATCCTATAATAGGAAGCTCAATAAACTGTTATAATGTTACTTTTTAAATTACATTTGCAGACTATAGCATGCAAATAATTTGGTCACAAATTCTACAGGACAATCCTGCAGTTTGGCAATGGGAAATGCACCAAGGGGAATAACAGTCTTCCCTTAGTGACTGCTATAGCAAGATGCTTGCAGCCTTAAGTATATGATTACTATAACACTTTCTCAGTATGGAAAAGTGCACACATCTGTGTGCAGCTTTCCTCAAAAATGCACATTCTCCTTCCATTGATTAAAGTGTGAAATTGTTTTAAAATTGAAAGGATATTCCTCAAAAATGCAATTTTTTGAATTTGATAAATATTAAGAATGTGAAAACCTTTTTTTGAAAAAAAAAAAAGTGTTCCCATTGACATTCAGCCACAAATGGGGCAAGCTTGGATGAAATTCTTGGACATAACTAGTTTCAAGATCCCATATACTGTCATAAGCCCATCATTTGTGATCACAACACACAAAGGGAAGCAGGGCTTCCTTGACATATTATAGTCTTTTGGTCAATAAATCACCAGTATGGAATAGTGCTCTTGTTGTTAGTTGCGAAGTCGTGTCTGACCCATCGCGACCCCATGGACAACATTCCTACAGGCCTTCCTGTCCTTCACCATCCCCCGGAGTCCACTCAAGCTCACACCAATTGCTTCAGTGACTCCATCTAGCCACCTCATCCTCTGCCATCCCCTTCTTCTTTTGCCATCTTTTGTTCCCAGCATCAGGCTCTTCTCCAGGGAGTCCTTCCTTCTCATTAGGTGGCCAAAGTATTTGAGTTTCATCTTCAGTATTTGACCTTCTAAGGAGTAGTCAGGCTTGATCTCCTCTAGGACTGACCAGTTTGATTGCCTTGCAGTCCAAGGGACTCACAGGAGTCTTCTCCAGCACCACAATTCAAAGACCTCAATCCTTTTGTGCTCAGCCTTCCTTATGGTCCAGCTTTCACAGCCACACATTGCAACTGGGAAAACCATAGCCTTGACTATACGCACTTTTGTCAGCAGGGTGATGTCTCTGCTTTTTACTATGCTGTCTAGATTTGCCATAGCTTTCCTCCCCAGGAGCAAGCGTCTTTTAATTTCTTGGCTGCAGTTCCCGTCTGTGGTGATCTTGGAGCCCAGGAAAATAAAATCTGTCACTACCTCCATTTCTTCCCCATCTATTTGCCAGGAAGTGAGAAGTCTGGATGTCATGCTCTTAATTTTCTTAATGTTGAGTTTCAAGCCAACTTTTGCACTCTCCTCCTTCACCCGCATCAAGAGGCTCTTTAGTTCCTCTTCACTTTCTGCCATGAGAGTGGTATCATCTGCATATCTGAGGTTGTTGATATTTCTCCCAGCAATCTTGATTCCAACTGGTGATTCATCCAGCCCTGCCTTTCTCATGATGCGCTCTGCATATAAGTTAAATAGGCAGGGTGACAGTATACAGCCTTGCCGAACTCCTTTCTCAATTTTGAACCAATCAGTGGTTCCTTGTCCAGTTCTCACTGTTGCTTCTTGACTCGTTTCTCAAGAGACAAATAAGATGGTCTGGTACTCCCATCTCTTTAAGAACTTGCCACAATTTGTTGTGATCCACACAATCAAAGGCTTTAGCATAGTCAATGAAGCAGAAGTAGATGTTTTTCTGGAACTCCCTAGCTTTCTCCATGATCCAGCCAATTGATGTTGGCAATTTGATCTCTAGTTCCTCTCCCTCTTCAAAACCCTGCCTGTACTTCTGGTAGTTCTCAGTCCACATACTGCTGGAGCCTAGCTTGTAGGATTTTGAGCATCACTATGCTAGCATGTGAAATGAGTGCAATGGTACGGTAGTTTGAACATTCTTTGGCATTGCCCTTCTTTGGGATCGGAATGTAAACTGACCTTTTCCAATCCTGTGGCCACTGTTGAGTTTTCCAAATTTGCTGGCATATTGAGTGTAGCACTTTAACTGCAGCGTCTTTCAGGATTTTGAATAGCTCAGCTGGAATATTGTCACCTCCACTAGCTTTGTTGTTGCTCAGACTTCCTAAGGCACATTTGACTTCACATTCCAGGATGTCTGGCTCGAGGTCAGTGACCACCGTATCGTGGTTATCAGGGATGTTAAGCTCTTAGTTACGATTAAATTCCATTATGTTCTGTGTCAGTTACTTCTGAGAAAACATGCATTGACATCAGCTTTTGGACAACATGAAACGTTAAGACAAATTTGGAGATTAGAAAAAGTATCAGATATTGTTAAGGAAAATCAACATAACTTCAGGAAGACAAATCACTTTTGTAAGCACTTCCTGCTAGTAGTATTATTGTTGCTCTTATTACTATTACACACATTATCAATTCATTATATATTCCCATATAACCCCAGTTTTCCATCAGCTTCACTGGCTCCCCATTGAAGTCCGGGCCCAATTCAAGGTTTTGGTTATATATATAGGTTATCACCTGCAAAGCCCTCAACGGCTTGGGATCTGGTTATCTAAAGGAACGCTTGTGTCCATATATGCCCTCCCACCGCTTGAGATTGGCAGCAGAGGCCCTTCTCTGGGAACCCTCCATGAAAGGTATTAGGAGGGTGAGTACCTGGAGGAAGGCCTTTTCTGCGGTGATGCCCCACCTATGGATTGCACTCTCCAGAGAGGTCCACCGTCATTGTTTGTTTTTTGGCACCAGGACAAGACCTTTTTATTTAAAAGTTATTTTAATTGTTAATTTATGAATTGTATTTATTGGCTTTTTATGTACATGCCAAGATGTTTCCAGTTTTTTAAGTCTGATTATATGGCTGTTTATTTGTGTTTATTTATTGATGTTGTGAGCCGCCCCAAGGCTTTTTGCAAATGGGGCGGCATAAAAATGGTTTAAATAAATAAATAAATTATATAGAATAAAAATTATACAAAGTATTTTATGGGAGAAAATAATACAAATTGATTGATTACTGAGATAAACTTTACATTGTAATAAAATGACAGTGGCGAATTTTAGACTGAGCAAGACTGAGGAACCAAAAAGCCTTGCTTCTGTAACAGGTCAAACTGAAATTAAATTGAAACAGTAATTGGTACCTTAAAACATTGTTGGAAAGCAGAGAAGGAATACATTAAGCTATACCAAAAGGCCAGGAATAGATTGTGAAGTATGAAACAGTTATATTCTAGGCATACACAGGGAGGCTCAGGACAACTAATCGGAAATTATATGCAATTTCAATATTAAAAGATGATTCCAGCTACTCTGCTTCCACCAGCAACTCCCAACAGGTGCTCCAAGGCATAATGAGGCAATCAGTAGGTAAACATGCAAAACTGTTAAGGGCTGAGGGTGTCCTGTCATCTACTACTGCACATAAGGCAATGTAGATCAGGGACATGCACATGCACATCACCGCCGCCCATCCCGACGCCGGCCATCGTCGTCGGAGGAGGGCCGAGCCACGCCGGAGCCCGGAGCCGCGCCTTCCACCGCCGCGGGAGCTCCGGAGGCCGTGTCAGCGCCAGCGCCCGCGCCGGAAGTGAACCCGACGCTGGACGCCGGACGCCTGCCGGTACCCCCTGCCCTGTCGCGCCGCGGACCCACCGGGCGGCCGTCGCGGCCCCCACCGGCGCCCGCCGGCACCCAGGCCCCTGCCCCGAGCCGCCGCCCTCGTGCCGTGAGTGGCAGGCACGCCGAGGGGGCGGGGCGGGGCGAGGCTGGGGCCGGAAGCCGGAAGCCGGACGTCGCGCCGGAAGGGGAGGCCGCCGGGCCCATAAGGCGCCGGCCGTTCCCGGGGCCGGCGGCCTCGGGGCGACGGCCGAAGGGCGACGGCCCAAGGGCGGTCGCCGCCGTTTGGGCCGTTGGGGCCGCTTGGGGGGCTGGGCTGGCCAGGGGCTCTGTTTGTTATGCCCCCTAATTGAACTCTTGGGGGCGAGTGACTTTTATTGTTTTAAATCTTTTTAAGTGTTTTAGGGCCCATCTCCGGTCAGGTTAACATGTTACCTGGGGAGCGCGTGGGCGCCACCATTGGGGTGGTGATGGGGAATGGTCGCTATGGTCGCAATGGGGGTTTAACGGTCCCGCCTAGGAGAAGGCGGGACAGATGGTTAATACCTGTTCCTTCTTCTGGTTATTCCCCCAGCCGGCAGGTACCTGGAAGTCTTGTCAGCTGCCCCACGGGATTGACGGTGCTGTTACTTAACGCCAGGTCGGTCTGCAATAAAGCCAACATCATCCATGACCTGATCATGGATGAGAGGGCCGACCTGGCTTGTATCACCGAGACCTGGGCGGGTGAGGGGGGGGATGTCGCCCTCTCGGAACTTTGCCCGCCCGGGTACCTAGTTCAGCACCGTCCACGCCCGGAGGGGAGGGGAGGGGGGGTCGCTTTAGTTTATCGGGCTGCTTTTTCCCTCACGGGGCTTCCTGTTCCTTCGAGACCGGGGCTGGAGTGCCTCCACTTGGTGTTGGGTGACCGAGACAGATTGGGGATTCTGTTGGTGTACCGAGCACCCTTCTGCCCAACTGACTCCCTGCCTGAGCTGACGGAGGTCGTCTCGGACCTGGTGTTGAAGACCCCCAGGATGCTTGTCCTGGGGGACTTCAATCTCCATGCCGAGACGGACTTGGCCGGGGCGGCTCAGGACTTCATGGCTTCCATGACGGCCATGGGGCTGTCTCAACACGTCATTGGCCCAACCCATGAAGGTGGACACACCCTGGACCTGGTTTTCTCGACGGGGCAGGAAGAGGGTGATCTGAGGGTGAAGAATCTATGTTTGACGCCCTTGTCATGGTCAGACCACTTCCTTGTGAGGTTTGAGCTCGAGAGTGGCTTCTCCTCTGTAAGGGTGCGGACCAGATTGTGATGGTCCGCCCCCGGAGTCGGATGGATCCTGATGGATTCCTGAAGGCCCTGGGGGATTTCCCGGCTGACAAGGCTGGTGCTCCTGTTGAGGCCCTGGTTGACATATGGAATGGGGAGATGACTAGGGCCATCGACACGATTGCTCCTAAGCGCCCTCTCCAACCAGGCAGAGCCCGATCGTCTCCCTGGTACACTCTAGAGTTACGGGTGATGAAGCGGGTTGGGAGACGGCTAGAGCGTAAGTGGAGGAAATCTCGTGACGAGTCTGACCGAACACATCTTAGAGCACACTATCGAGCCTATGCTGTGGCGGTGAGGGCGGCGAAGAAGCGATTCTTCTCCGCGTCCATTGCCTCCTCGCAATGCCGTCCGGCGGAGATCTTTCGGGTGGTGCATGGGCTGACTAAGTCTGGCCCTGATAAAGATCTCGTACCACCCTCGAAGGCCCGCTGTGACGATTTCGCCACGCATTTTAGGGAGAAAGTTGCTCTGATTCGTCACGAACTGGACTCCACTCTTGATACAGTTTCTCTCGGGGAGGGACCAACCGTACGTGCTTGTCCCCCATTAATGGATGACTTTCAGTTGTTGCGGCCTGATGATGTGGACAAGGTGCTTGGATCGGTACGCTCAACCACCTGTTTACTGGACCCGTGCCCATCCTGGCTATTAAAGAATGCCAAGGCCGGGATTGTGCCCTGGATCTTGGAGGTGGTAAACGCCTCCTTGAGAGACGGCCGGATGCCTGCCCCGTTAAAGGAGGCGGTAGTCCGGCCAGTCCTCAAGAAGGCTTCCCTGGATCCAGTGGCGGTCACCAACTATAGACCGGTGGCCAACATCCCGTTTTTGGGCAAGGTGCTGGAGCGGGTGGTGGCGGGACAACTCCAGGCACTCTTGGATGAAACTGATTATCTGGACCCATTTCAGTCCGGTTTCAGACCCGGGTTTGGCACTGAATCTGCCTTGGTCGCCCTGTATGATGACCTGTGCAGGGAGAGAGACAGGGGGAGTGCGTCCCTGTTGGTTCTCCTGGACCTCTCAGCGGCTTTCGATACCATCGACCATGGTATCCTTCTGGAGAGGCTAGAGGGATTGGGAGTTGGAGGCACTGCTTTGCAGTGGTTCCGCTCCTATCTCAATGGCCGATTCCAGAAGGTGGTGCTGGGGGACTATGGCTCTGCGCCATGGCAGCTTTGCCATGGAGTTCCGCAGGGTTCTATTTTGTCCCCTTTGCTGTTTAACATCTACATGAAACCGCTGGGAGAGGTCATCAGGAGGTGTGGGCTGCGGAATCATCAGTACGCTGATGATACCCAGCTCTACCTCTCGTTTTCCACCGATCCAGGTGAGGCGGTGGCTGTGCTGAACCGGTGCCTGGCCGAGGTAATGGGCTGGATGAGGGCCAATAAACTGAGGCTCAATCCTGACAAGACGGAGGTCCTGTTGGTAGGTGGTTCGGGCCTAGGAATGGGGGACCTGACCCTAGTCTTGAATGGGGTTGCACTCCCTCTGAAGGACAGGGTCCGCAGCTTGGGAGTCCTCCTCGACCCGGAGCTGACCTTGATTGCTCAAGTGTCAGCAGTGGCGAGGAGTGCCTTCCATCAGCTTCGGCTGATCCATCAGCTGCGTCCCTTCCTGGAGCTCGACTGCCTGGCAACGGTGACTCATGCGTTGGTGACTTCCCGGCTAGATTACTGTAATGCGCTCTACGTGGGGCTACCCCTGAAGACGGTCCGGATACTTCAATTGGTACAAAACAGAGCTGCCAGAGTACTGACGGGGACGGGGCGTGGTGTTCACATCACCCCTGTTCTCCGGCAGCTTCACTGGCTTCCCATTGAAGTCCGGGCCCAATTCAAGGTGTTGGTTCTTACCTATAAAGCCCTTAACGGCTTGGGTCCCGGTTACCTAAAGGAGCGCTTGCGTCCATATATACCCTCCCGCCCCTTACGATCTGCTGCTGAGGCTCTCCTCCGGGAACCCTCCGTGAAAGATATTAGGAGGGTGAGCACCCGGAGGAGGGCTTTCTCGGCGGTGGCGCCCCATCTGTGGAATGCGCTCCCCAGAGAGGCTCGCCTGGCGCCGTCTTTATTTGCTTTTCGGCGCCAGGTGAAGACCTTTTTATTTAAACAATATTTTAATTGTTAATTTATTTATTATTTATTAATTTAATTTGTATATTGTATAGGTTGTTTTAATTTTGACTTGGAGATGGGACAATTTTTAATGTTAGTTTTAATTGTTAATATTTGGAAATTTTAACATTATGTTTTAATCTTTTTGTTGTGAGCCGCCCCGAGGCTTGTGGCAAGGGGCGGCCTATAAATTTCCAAATAAATAAATAAATAAATAAAATATTCCTATTGCACCTCAGGAAAACTTGCATAGCAAGTCTGCATTTTTTAATTAACCCTCTAAATTTAAAAAGACAATCCTTTTTGGTATTCTTATTACCAGACATGTTTGGAAAACAAGCATTTGCTATTGCCTCCTCCTGCTATTCTCTCATTAGTCTTTACTATTTATTCTCTTCACACCTCCAAAATCCATTTCAAGGAATTAATTGCAGATTTGCAGCATCTCCCCCAAAATGTCAACACTGGTAGCCTATTATTGATGGCAACTATGAAGATTGGAATTAACTTTAAAATAGGGATCTACCTCAATAAGAACCTGTGTTGGTAGGAGGTTTTTTTTTCATTCACTCATTAGTTTGAGGAACCTTGAACTGTCATGAGCGGTGGGTTATCATTTCATAGAGCAAACACATAATATTGGAATGTATCTATGTATCTATGTATCTGCGGCACACAAATGTGTTAAATAAATAAATAAATATTTACACTTCTGAGAAAGAAGCTGATCTATTGTTAATCAATCTGTGGCTCCAACCCAAACCTCAACCCTATTCTCTGCTCAGATCCTACTCATGCATAAATTGTGTTCATGGAGGCTTTATTAACCATATCCACATATTACCCTAAGCCATGTAGAAATTGCTTGTGAAGAGGCTGACGACTTGTGTGCACAGTTCACCCCAACCTTCGCATATTCAGCACTATGCACTGCTTGAAAGTAGATTCCAAGTATGCTCAGATGAATGCAATTAGATCATTGCATCAACTGCATGGCACAGAGGAAACACGGATACTGGGCAGGACTTGCATGCGTGATCTGTAATCAATTATTGTATTATTTATGCATGGGCTGTAAAAATCTGAGCAGGACTATTTAAAAAAGGGGCAGCAGTGGCAGGCATGGACCAGTGAGACAGTGGTGGCAGTGGATGCGCACGTGTGCAGCAAGGCAGTGGTGGGCATGCGCGCGGCGAGGCAGAAGCTTGCTCACTTGGAGATCTCTGAGCGAGTCCAAAATGATCTCGGAGCGAGCAAGCCACATGGCAAGGCAGTGGAAAGCATGTGCATGGCAAGGCAGGTGGTGGCGGCGAGGATGGGGAGTCCAAAACCTCTGAGGCGGGCTGATAAATAGGCATGGCGGGCCAAATCCAGCCCTCAGGCTGTAGTTTGAGGACCCATGATTTAAAAGAACCAAACTGATCATGAAACTAAATTGCACACTAAATGAGCAATCGGTAATTGCACCGCAGCAAGTTATAGGAATAGAACACAGCCAAATGACTGGCCATTTTGCTGGTGCAACTGGTTGTGCAAGAGTAGAAACATAGAAAAAGAGCCAGTCAGAAGGGGTATACTGGGCCATCTAGTCTGACCTCCAGCACCAGCCGGCTCCGCTCACGACATCCCCACCATGTGCATGTCCAGCCTATCTTTGAACACCCTCACCGATGGGGACGCAACGACCTCCCATGGAAGCCCATTCCATGTCTTCGGGGTCCTAACTGTCAGGAAGTGCTTCCTGGCATCCAAATGGAACCTTGGCTCCCTGAGCTTTGCTCCGTTGGAGCGTGTCCTGCCTTCCTCTGCAGGGGAGAACAGGTTTCTACCCATCTCCATGTGACATCCCCTAACATACATGTATGTCGCCAACATATCCCCTCTGAGTCTCCTCTTCTCCAAGCTGAAGAGACCCAGTTGCCTCAGTCTTGCCTCATACAGCATCCCCTGCAAACCGGCCACCAACCTTGTGGCCCTGTGCTGCACTGACTCCAACCTGGTTATATCCTTTCTGTAATGAGGGGTCCAAAACTGAGCACAATACTCCAGTTGCGGGCACACCAGAGTAGTACAGAATGCTAGTAATACTTCTCTTGATCTAGAAGCCACACTTCTGGCTATGCAACCAAGGGTGGCATTCGCCCTCTTGACCACCGCATCACACTGCTGACTCATGTTTAGCCTGCAGTCAACCAGTACCCCAAGGTCCCTTTCACAAGTGCTGCTCTCCAGCCACTTGTCACCTAACCTGTACTTATGACAGCTATTCCTATGCCCCAAGTGCAAGACCTTGCACTTATCCATATTGAACACCATCTTGGAGTTCCCAGCTTCCTCCTTCCTCCCATCCTCCCTGATACTTGGCCCCTCTCTGTAGGAGTCCTGTCAGTCCCTGCAGTACCTCTAAATCCCTTCTCCCAGAGCCCTGCTCCTCTCCCCACATTTGTCCAGTGCAGACATGTTTCTGGGGGGCCTGAACACCCCCCCCCGGCTCAGTTTAAAGTCTTCCGGACGAAGCTTGCTAGAGCATCTCCAAAAGACCTTTTCCCCATCCTCGTGAGGTGTTACCCGTGCCTTGCCAGAAGTCCATTGGCAAGAAAACGAGTGCCGTGGTCGAGGAACCTGAAGCATTCCTTCTGGCACCACACCCTAAGGCAGTCGTTCACCTTGGAGGCCCTCCTGTCCCTTCCTGGCCGGTGGCCCCGCCTCTCTGCTTCCTCCTGGCCCCTCTAGCCTCTATGGCCCCGCCCCTTCCTCTCCGCTGCTCCTGGCCCTCTGTTCCCCTGCCCAGCTCCTACCTCACCTTCGCCAGTCCCCTGGCCACTCAGCCCTCTCTCCCAGCCTGTGTCTCTGCCGCTCTGCTGCTCTGCCAAGAGGCCAGAGCCAAAAAGCACATTGAACAACTGTCCTTGTGCTGTCCTTAGTTTGTTTAGTTTATCCTCTTACATGTATTTCGGAATCTTGTTTCCTTAAGCACGAAGTCATTTCTACTAATGGAGTGATTAATTAATTAATTAATTTGTATGCCATCCATTACTTGCATCTCTGGATGGCTTACAACATAAATCAGAATAAAATAGATACATTTACTATTCCACACTGGCTGCAATTAATAAAATACAAACAATAAAATCCAATTTCCATTAAAACGTAGTAAAATATTGATTAAATAAAAAGGTCTTGACCTGGCGCCGAAAAACATATAGTGATGGAGCCAGGTGGACCTCTCTGGGGATTGCATTCCATAGTGAGGAATATAGTAAGATAATGTTCTTTGTTTTGTTTCATTTTATTTTTGTTTTACTGTTGTTGCTGTTGTTGTTGTTGTTAGTCGCGAAGTCGAGTCCGACCCATCGCGACCCCATGGACAACATTCCTCCAGGCCCTCCTGTCCTCCACCATCCCCCGGAGTCCACTCAAGCTCACACCAACCGCCTCAGTGACTCCATCCAGCCACCTCATCCTCTGCCGTCCCCTTCTTCTTTTGCCATCTATTGTTCCCAGCATTAGGCTCTTCTCCAGGGAGTCCTTCCTTCTCATTAGGTGGCCAAAGTGTTTGAGTTTCTTCTTCAGGATATGGCCTTCTAAAGAGCAGTCAGGGTTGATCTCCTCTAGGACTGACCGGGTTGATCGCCTTGCGGTCCAATGGACTCGCAGGAGTCTTCTCCAGCACCACAACTCAAAGGCCTCAATCCTTTTGCGCTCAGCCTTCCTTATTGTCCAGCTTTCACAGCCATACATTGCAACTGGGAAAACCATAGCCTTGACTATACGCACTTTTGTTGCAGGGTGATGTCTCTGCTTTTTAGTATGCGATCTAGATTTGCCATAGCTTTCCTCCCCAGAAGCAAGCGTCTTTTAATTTCTTGGCTGCAGTCCCCGTCTGCGGTGATCTTGGAGCCCAGGAAAATAAAATCTGTCACTAGTTTTACTGTTAGTAGCAATATAGAGGGGGGCAACATACATTGAAATTGTGGCATACTGGAAGTGGAGATATACCCCATAAAATGGGATGAGAATTCCCCTTTGAATTAGCTTCTCCATTTATTAAACCAGGGCTGGAGACAGTGGATGTTCCCTTTGGCACCAGCTGAAATTTTCTTTCCAAAGCTAATGCCACAGAAATGTCTCTTTCATTGTTTTAACTTACATGTGACTCAGCAAGTGGTCTTTTTAGTTATAACTATAATCGACAAAATGTACAGATGGCATAGTAGCAGCTTTCACAGAGATAGGTTAAGGTAAAGGTAAAGGTTTCCCCTTGACATTAGTCCAGTCATGCCTGACTCTAGGGGCGGTGCTCATCTCCGTTTCCTAGCCGAGGGAGCCAGCGTTTGTCCGCAGACAGTCTCCGTGGTCATGTGGCCGGCATGACTAGACACCGAAGTGCACAGAACGCTGTTACCTGCCCACCGAAGTGGTACCTTTTTATCTACTTGCATTTGCATGCTTTCGAACTGCAAGGTTGGCAGGAGCTGGGACGGCGCACAGAAGCTCACCCCGTGTGCAGATTCGAACCGGCGACCTTTCGATCAACCAGCCCAGCAGCACAGCGGTTTAAACCACTGCGCCACCTGCAGTCCCTTTCACAGAGATAGCCTCATATAAAAAAGATCATGCCAAGATTGTGGAATGGGTGAGTCCATTCTTTTATCATCTACATTTTGGTCACCTTCAGAGGAGTATATGTAAAATGGCATCACACTGTCTGGCAATCTAACTTCTGTCCACTTTGGTTTGATTTTTTTTAAAATGAAAATGTTCGTTTTTAACAAGCCACATGATTAGAGTAGACTTGCTTCCGGTTACCCTTTATCCCAGCATCATCCTCAAGTAATCCCTTTCTTCTGTCTTCCCTGAGGGAATGGCTCTCATTCATTTCTCTGGGGAAAAGTAAAGTGGATTGCATTTTGATAATTGCAAGGTCAATGCTCTAGTCCTCATATTAGGCTGAATTTTAGCATGTGGACACCACAAGAAGTTCCACATGGAGACTTTGGGATGATATTGTCAGAATTGCTTTTGAAAAAGTAGAATTATATCAATTTTGATCTACATAAGTGAAAATTGAAGTACTTTTTAAATTCGCAAGGTAGCTTGCTTTTAACCCCAATATTTTCTGCTCAAGTCACTTTAGAGACTTTCCTGACTTTTTAAAAATATAAAATATTAATAAGGTTATAACTTGCATTAAAATTCTGCAAAGCCATCTGGTGTGGATAATAGAGAAAATTGGATTTCATTGTAACTGAACGCTATGTACAATATTTTGGGCTAATTGCAGAGACTGCTTTTTCAACATTCAATGATAGCTTACAAACCTGTTTGGTACCACTCTCAGATGGTAAGTGTTCTTAAGATACTAGTTTTCATAAACCATTTGCTTCTTCTATAAGATCCATAACTTTTACTGGGGTAAACACTGTATCTCCAGCACCAGGCAAATACATGCATAATTTCCAAGGTGCAGATCCTTTACCTCAGGGCACAAATCCATTCCCCAAAAACAATATTTTCTTATGTGCAAGTAGGTGACTATCTGTGTTTTGAGCATAGTTCACTGAATTTTTGCTTGGACCTACCTGTTGAAGCAACCCGTATCTAGTATGTCAATTAGCCTTAATCTGAAGTAAAGTATAGGGGGAAATCTATATATCAGCAAAGCTTTTCAGAAAGTGCTCCCCTGCATTTAGGTATCTTGAGAACAATGTGGGAGAATGGGAAGGGGTGGAATATCCATCTGCTTTCAGATATGACCTATTGGCAGGATATTTAGGACAGATAAACAGCACATCACGAAACTATTGGATTCTCTTCCTCAACAGTGCTGTCCATCAAGCTGGATAGCTTTAAAGAGGGTTTGGAAAAATTCATGGAGGGAAGGTAATAGTGGCTGCTATTCCTTATGCTACCTCCAGTACCAGGATTTGAATGACTTTGTGCACTTGCTCCTGGGAAAGATGGGTGCAAGTCTGTATTTACACTCATGTCTTGCACATTTCTCATGGGCAGCTGATTAGGCACTATTCTGGATTAGATTCCCACTCTCTTCTAGTAAGTTTTCAAACTGTCAGATACCACTCTGATTATGACTTGGAATAATAATTGTTATTCCCTTCCCTGAGTTTTGTCATATAAACATGTAAAATATTTCTTTGCCTTATCAAGTTTCCATAGACAAGGCTTGTCAAGATTGCTGCCCCAAGCCATCTGTGACAGAGCAACCATGTATTACGGCCCACTGGAGATCAGCAGAACAAGAATGAGCTTGTTGTGCATTTTGTTTCTTTGCTAAGTAAGTTTTCAGCCTAGGTTAAATCAATAGGCTAGAGGATAATGTAATGAAAAGAAGACACAAATGGTGTTTTTCTTGGTTTATTTTCCAAAGAAATTAGTTTGCATGGTGCTTTATCTTATTTAAGCCCAAAAGATACCCCAGAATATTCTTTAATGTGGAAAAATAAAAGTGCATTGCAGAGATATGTTTAAATAACATTGTTAAATCAAATTTAAACATCAATAGCAGTTATCATTCCTTTAGCTGTGCTTTTCTTCAAATGAAAACCTTAGAGCAGTTCTCAGTGCCCCTGTACTATTGATTACCAAGTATTGTAATTTGCAGCTGGGGAAAAAGCCCTCCTTTTATAGAAGCATGCAGTGTTTCATAGTCTCTGTCTCTACTAAAATGTCTTGCAAAATAATAACTGTAAATGAACCAAATGCAACTGAATTGCTACCCTCACAACACTTCTTTAAAATAAGGTGATCTACACCTTATGAAAGAAGTCCTGGGAATAGTTTTGCTGTGAATTCATCGTGCTAGTAAAAGGTTTTTGTTTTGTCTTTCCTTTAAACTGCAATTAGCATGCTTCTTCTTTTAGGGGCAGGTGAAAAATTTTCTCAGCCCCAGAGAGCATTTAAATGCACAGTTCCCATGCACACCAAAAGCAAATTTTAATGAACTGTATCCCTGCAAAGTCATTATGGGATGTATTGTGTGTGTGCTAGAAGTTGTACATTGGTTTCAGATTGTTCATGGAAAGTCAGCTAGTCCACTCATGAGCAGAACTTTGGTACCATGGACTGGAGAGTCTGTGAGCCAGCAGAATTTGCATCATCGCAATTCTGTGTCAACACAGGCTTGGCAAACTGATCTGGGACTCAGCTATGAAAATCCATCAGGTTTTTATACCTTCCCATCATATTCCTCACATGCCCTGACTCTGAACAAATCCCAGCAGCCAATAGGAAGATGTAACAATATTCTTAAATAAAATTTAAGAGCCATGAGATGTGTTGGTGGGCACCAAGGACAGTGTCTGTGGCTAACTGATTCCCATGAGCATCTGGATTCCTGCCCTTTGCATGGACATCTGGCTGACCTAGTTCCATATAACGAATTTGCTGTCTTGTGTGAGAACCTTCTGTAGCTAAAATGGAACCATCCATGAACAAAAGCCATTCATGAACATATGCATCTATGAAAAAGGGGATTTATTAGGAAGCTAGAGGGAAAGCCATAGTTTGAAGAAATGTCACTATGTGTGTGTGCATGTGCATGTGTGAGGGGGAGAGGGAGACTAACCTGGAGTGGGCCTTTTTTATTTTTATGAGATACAAATGCAAATGCAAAAATACTATAATGAGGAGGAAAAAACACAATACACAAAATATTTTTAAAAATCACCCTTAGTGCATTGCTCCACTAGTCCACACACCCATATTACACAAATTTTATACCACTCTCATTAGGTACCAGTTGAAGTCTGGACTCAATTTAAAGTGCTTGTTTTGATATATAAAGCTTGTGACAAGGATACCTGAAGGACTCGCCTCTCCCATGTATAAGTACCTGTCCCCTCAGATCAGGCTCTGAAGCACTTCTGAGGGGCCTTTTCAGTGGTTGTGGCCACCTATATTAGTTACACTTAGATGTATACCATTTCAACTCTTTTATTATCTGTTTTAAAAGTTCCAAATGTAAACCAGTTAGACTGTCTAATAGGACTATTGAAGCAGCCTATAAAAATCAATCAATCAATCAATAATGAATGAATGTTCTGGGTGTCAGACAACATAAGAAAAAATAAAAGGGCATTTCAGAGATAAGGAAATAATAGTTCCCCTTTCTGTAACTATAGAATCACTTCAGTATAGATAATGGAAACAGAGGTAGTATTTTCAAAGAGGTAGAATAAACAGGTAACTTTTCTAAGACCTTAGTCTGGAATGTTTGAAGTATATTTCAGTGGAATAAGAGCTCCCCTTCATGGAAAATTTGGGAGAATTTTGGAGAAAATTGATATATAGATTATGAAAACTCCTGGGGAAGCCCTAAAACAATTATCATAGCAATACCCCCAGAGGTCCCACAAAGTCTGATTGGATCTGGCACATGATTATCTTGTGCAGGTCATCTGCTAGGAAGCATGACAGGAGTTAATTACACATATTTACTGGTTAGCATTGCACATAGAATGAATCATACAAATCCTGTGAAAGGAGGCAAGGAAGACCACTCCTCTATATGCCTTCTATAGATTATAGGAGATACTTTGTAAAAAAGTGAGAGCAGACGCTGTGAATCTTTTTAATAAGGCTATTCAGAAGAGAAGAGGGATTGTCATGCAATATCTGGAGATCTTGTGGCTTTAGTTTGGTAAATGCTTATCAAAAATGAACTGAACTGAAATTCTCACTCATTCTGTCATATGAGTAGCACAAGACTGGATGACCCTGTGCAGTTTGATACCACCTGAAAGGCAATCTTTCCAAAGGAAAAGGATGACACATCAAAGGTTGTGTAATCAACACCTGGTTCACATTTGTGGCAGCTCAGAGATGACTTGGCATCTTAGATTCCAGAGTGCAAATGGGGTACCATACAACCCCATGTATGGCTGGCGCCGTGGCTTAGTTGGTTAAAGCGCCTGTCTAGTAAACAGGAGATCCTGGGTTCGAATCCCAGCGGTGCCTGCAGGGTCGTGTCTGCATTTTGCCCCAACGGTTATGAAGCTGGGACTTCAAGAGGGCCAACTTTGGCCAACTGAAGGCCAGGCTGGGGAAAGTCTCCTGGGATAAGTTACTGGAAGGTAAGCGAGTTGAGGAGGGGTGGATGGCACTCAAAAGGGAGGTTTTGCAGGCGCAAGCCCTGACAATACCTCTAGTCAGTAAGGTGGGGAGGCAGAGGAGAGTGCCGCCATGGATGTGAAAGGAGGTGGTTAGGGGGATTAGACGAAAGAGGAACCTCCATAGGAAATGGGTACTGGGGGAAATAGACAAAAGGGTATACCGGGAGGAGGAGGCCCGTTGCAGAAGGATTCTTCGCAAGGCTAAGGCTGATTATGAGCTGAGACTTGCCAAGAATATCAAGAGCAACAAAAAGGGCTTCTTCCAGCATGTAAATAGGAAAAGGAAGGGGAGACAAGTGGTGGGACCACTAAATAAGGAGGAAGGAGATCCAGTGACTGACATGAGGGAACAGGCACAGATGCTAAATGACTATTTTGCCTCTGTGTTCTCCCCAAAGCAGGACGGGGGATATCCGTATAGGAGATTGGATGAGGCTGGGGACTTAGGAGCAGAGATTAGAGTCACCCCCCTTGAAGTCGAGGGGCTCCTCAGGGCATTGGACATTACAAAGGCGCCAGGCCCTGACGGGTTACACCCGAGAGTACTTAGAGAGTTGGCAGGGGTTCTCTCACGCCCGCTGGCCTCCATTTTTGAGGCCTCGTGGAGAACGGGTGAAGTTCCAGAGGACTGGAGGATGGCATTGGTGGTCCCAATTTTCAAAAAGGTTAGTAGGAAGGACATGGGGAATTATAGACCGGTTAGCCTTACGTCCATTGTAGGAAAAACAATGGAAAGGCTCATAATAGAGAGAGATCTAGTGATGCTAGATAGGGAAGGGAGGCTGACAGCCACACAACACGGCTTCCGCAGAAACAGGTCCTGCCAGACAAACCTTGTGGAATTCTATGACAAGGTTTCGAGATGGCTAGATGGAGGGGATGCAGTGGATGTGGTATACCTGGATTTCATCAAGGCCTTGGACAAAGTGCCCCATGATATCCTGGTGGAGAAACTGAGGAGTTTTGGGATACACCAAAGCACTGTCCGGTGGATTAGGGCATGGTTGACTGACCGAAAGCAGAAGGTAACCATTAGCGGGGAATCATCGGGATGGCAGCCAGTGACAAGCGGGGTCCCCCAGGGCTCTGTCCTGGGGCCGATCCTGTTTAATCTTTTCATTAACGACATGGAAGAAGGGGTGAACAGTCTGCTGATCAAATTTGCAGACGACACTAAAACTGGAGCAGTGGCCACAACTGAGGAGCAGATACACCAGATCCAAAAGGATCTGGACAGACTATGGAAGTGGGCAGGAGACAACAGGATGGCGTTCAATGTGGAGAAGTGCAAGGTCTTGCACTTGGGGCATAGGAATAGCTGTCATAAGTACAGGTTAGGTGACAAATGGCTGGAGAGCAGCACTTGTGAAAGGGACCTCGGGGTGCTGGTTGACCGCAGGCTAAACATGAGTCAGCAGTGTGATGCGGTGGTCAAGAGGGCGAATGCCACCCTTGGTTGCATAGCCAGAAGTGTGGCTTCTAGATCAAGAGAGGTATTACTACCACTCTACATGACTCTGGTGCGCCCGCAACTGGAGTATTGTGTTGAGTTTTGGGCCCCTCATTACAGAAAGGATATAGCCAGGTTGGAGTCAGTGCAGCGTAGGGCCACAAGGATGGTGGCTGGTTTGCAGGGGATGGGGTATGAGGCGAGACTGAGGGAACTGGGTCTCTTCAGCCTGGAGAAGAGGAGACTCAGAGGGGATATGTTGGCAACATACAGGTATGTGAGGGGGTGTCACATGGAGATGGGGAGAGGCCTGTTCTCCCCTGCAGAGGAAAGCAGGACGCGCGCCAATGGAGCAAAGCTCAGGGAGCCAAGGTTCAATTTGGATGCCAGGAAGCACTTCCTGACAGTTAGGACCCCGAGGGCGTGGAATGGGCTTCCACGGGAGGTCGTTGAGGCCCCATCGGTGAGGGTGTTCAAAGATAGGCTGGACATGCACATGGTGGGCATGTCATGAGCGGAGCCGGCTGGTGCCGGAGGTCAGACTAGATGGCCCAGGAGGCCCCTTCTGACTCGCTCTGTTTCTATGTTTCTATGTATGCAACAAGTGGGAGAAATCTAGGAAGAGACCTGCTGCCCTGATGCAGTTGTCCACGTTCTCTGCCAGCTGCTCATCATAAGGCCCTTCTCAATGATGAAAAAACAAATGATCTGGCAAGTACATTCATTGGCAGCAAAAATACCAACATTTCTCATCCAAATCTTGTCCAAAAGTATTCTCCTCCAAAAGCAGCTTCATGAGAATAAGCAGTCTCGCAGCAGTAGAGCAGATATTCGGTAAGCAGAAGCCTCAAGGTTCAATTTCTGGCATCCTCAACACAGGGAAAAATGATTCAGTATAAACAATTTTGTATGCTAATCAGAATCAATTTTCTCCTTTGAGAAATAATAAGAGTTCTGGGAGACCACAGAAAGACCATTACAAAGTATATGTAAATGGTGTTTATTTATTTTACCACGCAATAGCTGATGGGTACACAAAAGTGGTCAACAAAAGTTACACACTTAATTTAAAAGAACGGAACCACAATGGCAATCAAAATGGCAATGATTCAGCATTCCATTATATTCCAATGGTACAATGGAATGTATAAAAATAATTTAAAAGTTAAACAGTTAAAATGGCGGGAACATAAAAAAGGTCTTTACTTGACACCAAAAAGAATGCAAAGTAGGAACCAGGCAAACTTCTTTGGAGACCTAATTCTATGGCCAAGGTGCTACAAGTTAAAAGGCCCTCCTCCTTGTAACTACCTAATTCACTTCCTCAAGAAGGACTCCCAGAGATGATCTCAGGATCTGAGTAGGTACAATGCGATGAAGGAGACAATCCTTCATATTACCTGGCCCTAAGCTCTTAGTCCTAGTGAAGGACATGATGGGTCTGGCCCTGGCATGCTTTGCCCAAAAACATGACTGGAGTGAAAGAAAAATAGCTATATTTTTATTCTCAAGAATAAAATGTGATCACAGTGAAAAGGCAATCAAGCCAGAAAGCATGGCTTTTATACCCCTGGTGACAGCTGCTTATTGAGTTGAAATTCCCACAGAGAGTGTTCATTGGCTTACCCTGGAAGCTGGGCTATCTGGAGGATGGGCTGGGAGCTTCTGGAGAGAGTTTCCTGACCATGTGGAAGCTTTGGTTACACTGGCAACACTTAATGCCAACCATCCAGGTATGTCCTTGTTGGGAAAATTCAGCAGAATTTTCTGGCAGAAAAGAGTTGCTTATGCATCTTTGTGTTACAGAGGCACTCTTTTTCTCAGGAAGCATCCAAAGTCCAAGTCAGGTTACTGTTTGGCATTTGCTGTTACTTTAAGAAGTGGGACTCCATGGCTTCCCCAAGAAGCTGCCAGGGCTATTGTTTTGCTGATCAAAAAGAACTGGTCAGGCTGCCAGGTTAAAAGCATTGCAATCACCCTCATTTGCATGCCAAGACTCACAATAATCCCCTGATTGTTATGTTAATACCCTGCAATCAAATGGCATTGCATTGAGCCCCCTCTGCAGACCTTTCACCTTCTTCTGAGTGTGTTCACCTTATTTCATCATCAACTGCTGAACTGCTGGGCCCATGTGACTCAGAATCTATAAAATACTCTTCATCTGTTCTAAAAGCTTGTAGCAGACCACTATCCTGTAGCATGCTGTTGTGGGGTGATCTTTCAATAAAACTGCTGGGGTTTGAGGTGATTGAATCTTCCCTGCAAGTCCTGGTGATTCCTTCTCACCATTTAGTAAAGCGGCTCTGACATCCTACACTAGCCTTTGAATTGGGCCTAGACCTCAATTGGCGGCCAGTACAGCTGGGAGAGGACTGGCATAATATCTTCTTGTGAGCCGTCCCAGTATTTAAAATAATGCACTATTTCTGAAATTATACCACTACATTTTAGTGACTTCCATCTCTTGTAGTAATTTAATTTTTATGTATACTACCTTGCATCTCTGACATTGGAAAAAATATTGCATGACTTTACAAATAACTCATCCGCTCACTTAAAATTTGCATAGAAATGTTGGTTTTCAAGTGACTTTGATAAAATTTTAATGAAATCCAGGCTATTACATTGGATGCTTTCCCTTATGTAAACCTTGTTGAATTTGAGAACATGTCTTATGTTTACACTTACAAGTTGCTGTAGCCAATCAATTAGTAAACATTCTTGAAAAATTGTCCATTTAGAACATTTTTACACCATCTACATTCTTATAAATCAGAATGCTGACAACAGGAAATGGCAGCTGTGGAAATAGAAATGGATAGAAATTCAGGAATCCTGGATGTTGATATTATAATATAAACTGTGTCAGCAAATTTTGGGTGAATAACGACTTCCTTAGAATGGCACGAATTAAGCCAAGTTAAATTCAGTTCTTTCCCGGTAAATTAGACCTCTTCTCCCATCTTTATAGGATAAGGGTTTGAGTTAACATTGAACTCTAAAGAACAATATAGATGAATTACCCACACTATTTGGACAAATAATAATTCTAACATTGCAAATGAGAAAGAAAGCCATGTGCTTGTGTGTATATCTTGTGTGTGTATAATTTATTCATAAATAAGTGACAATTTATTTTTAAAAATCCACATTATTTTGCACAGTGGAAGAAAAACACATTGTATTTCAGGCAGATTGAAGAGATTGCAAAGATCTTGATTTCACAAATATGTTTGAAAAATAACACATCATGTTCTGGTGAAATAGTTCCATTGTTTTAATATATGCATTCATTTAGGTTCTATTCACACTGCCGAAGGCTTAGAGGAAATACCCTGGAAGAAGTTTTATTTATTTATTTATTTATTAAAATATTTATAGGCCGCCCCATCACACTGAAGCCTCGGGGCAGCTTACAACAAGATTAAAATACAATAGTTAAATAAACAATATTAATTTATCCCTCCCCCTCCCAAACTTGTAACTTGTACAAGTTACAAATGTAAGATTACTAAAATTCTCAGTATTAATTAAACAATTTTGAATTAAAAGCAGATATCTGCTGAAGGTCTTGATATGCCCAACATATATCCATCATAAGTATTCCTTTGAAGGAGCATACTATTGCAAATCATTATGGCACAATGATTATTTGCTACTTTCATTCTGAAAAATTTATGTATGGAAGATGGCAATTTGATCCAAGAAATCATTGCTTAGGTATGGAAGACACTATCGAAGAAACTGGTGATTGTGTTTTAAAGGTATTTTAAATGTAGTTGTAAATGGTATACGCTCTGCTATCCTTGGAATATTAGCCATCAGGTGTTATGATATTTAGCTATCAGTTTAGTGATACTTTTATATATGGTCACTGGCCATATAGGTATTTATACAAATTAAAATAATAGCAATAGCAATAGAAATGACAATATCAATAACAGCTATAATAATGCAAGGATAAATCCATTTTCTCAGAGCAGAAGCCATGATTAGAGAAGTGTGATAATGGACAGAAGACCCTTTTGTGTGTTACTGACACAAAAGGGTCTGTGGGATCATGCCACTGGCCCAAGGTCAAAAGTGTTTGGCTTTCCCACCTCTGATGCTTGCATGTTGACTGGTGGTGTCTATAAAGGGAGACTTGTGTGCATAGACCACTGCACTTTTAGCCTCCTAAAGGAACAGGAAACTCAGTTTTGCAGAATTTGAGTCTATGGACATCTGTGAGCACAGTAATATTCACAAATAGACCTCCATGTGTGGGTGTCAGGGGCAGAACCAGTAGCTACACATGCCCCTTGTATTGTAAAGGATGCCAGGAAGCACTTGGATGCCAGGAAGCACTTCCTCACAGTCAGGACCCCGAGGACCCATGAACGTGGACACACTCTGGACCTGGTTTTCTCGACGGGGTGGGAAGAGGGTGATCTGAGGGTGAAGAACATATGTTTGACGCCCTTGTCATGGTCAGATCACTTCCTTGTGAGGTTTGAGCTCTAAAGTGGCCTCTCCTTCTGTAAGGGTGCGGACCCGATTGTGTTGGTCCACCCCCGGAGTCGGATGGATCTGGATGGATTCCTGAATGCTCTGGGGGATTTTGTGGTTGACAAGGCTGGTGCTCCTTTTGATACCCTGGTTGATATGTGGAATGGGGAGATGACCAGGGCTATCAACATGATCGCTCCTAAGCGCCCTCTCCCACCGGGCAGAGCCCATTCATCCCCTCGGTATACTCCTGAACTACGGGCGATGAAGCGGGTTGGGAGATGACTAGAGCATAGGTGGAGGAAATCATGGGACAAATCTGATCGAACACATTTAAGAGCCCACTATCAGGCCTATGCTGTGGCGGTGAGGGCGGCGAAGAAGAGATTCTTCTCCACGTCCATTGCCTCCTCACAATGCCGTCCGATGGAGCTCTTTTCGATGGTGCAGGGGCTAATAAGTCCTGGCCCCCCAAAAAATCTGGTGCCACCTTTGAAGACCCGCTGTGATGACTTTGCCAAGCATTTCAGGGAGAAAGTCACTCAGATTCGTCACGAGCTGGACTTTGCTATTAATACAGATTCTTCTGGGGAGGGGCCAACGATGCTGTCTTGTCCCCCATTGATGGATGAATTTCAGTTTTTGCGGCCTGATGATGTGGACAAGGTGCTTGGATTGGTATGCTCAACCACCTGTTTACTGGACCTGTGCCCATCCTGGCTACTAAAGAGTGCCAAGGACGGGATTGTGCCCTGGATCCTGGAGGTGGTCAACGCCTCTTTAAGAGACGGCCAGGTGCCTGCACCCCTAAAGGAGGTGGTAGTCTGGCCAGTCCTAAAGAAGGCATCCCTGGATCCAGAGGTGGTCGCCAATTATAGACTGGTGGCCAACATCCCGTTTCTGGGCAAGGTGTTGGAGTGGGTGGTGGTGGGACAACTCCAAGCACTCTTGGATGAAACTGATTATCTGGACCCATTTCAGTCTGGCTTCGGACCCCGGTACGGTACTGAATCTGCCTTGATCGCCCTGTATGATGACCTGTGCAGGGAGAGGGACAGGGGGAGTGCGTCCCTGTTGGTTCTCCTGGACCTCTCAGTGGCTTTCGATACCGTCGACCATGGTATCCTCCTGGATAGGCTCACGGGATTGGGAGTTGGAGGCACTGCTTTGCAGTAGTTCCACTCCTACCTCAACGGCCAATTCCAGAAGGTGGTGCTGGGGGACTATGACTCTGTGCCATGGCAGCTATGCCATGGAGTTCCATAGGGTTCCATTCTGTCCCCTTTGCTCTTCAACATCTACATGAAACTGCCGGGAGAGGTCATCAGGAGGTGTGGGCTGCGGAATCATCAGTACGCTGATGATACCCAGCTCTACCTCTCATTCTCCACCGATCCAGGTGAGGCAGTGGCTGTGCTGAACTGGTGCCTGGTGGAGGTAATGGGCTGGATGAGGGCCAATAAACTGAAGCTCAATCCAGACAAGATAGAGGTCCTGTTGGTGGGTGGGTCGGGCTTCGGAATGGGGGACCTGACTCTTGTCTTAAATGGGGTTGCATTCCCTCTGAAAGACAGGGTCTGCAGCCTGGGAGTGCTCCTTGACCCAGAGCTGACTTTGGAAGCTCAAGTGTCAGCAGTGGCAAGGAGTGCTTTCCATCAGTTTCAGCTGATCCATCAGCTGCGTCCCTTCCTGGAGGACGACTGCCTGGTGATAGTGAACCACATGCTGGTGACTTCCCAATTGAATTTCTGTTACGCGCTCTAAGTGGGGCTACCCTTGAAGACGGTCTGGATACTTCAATTGGTACAAAATAGAACTGCCAGGGTGCTGACGGGGACTGGCCGTGGTTCTCATATTACCCCAGTTCTCCGTCAGCTTCACTGGCTCCCCATTGAAGTCCAGGCCCAATTCAAGGTGTTGGTTCTTACCTATAAAGCCCTTAACAGCTTGGGTCCTGGCTACCTAAAGGAGCATCTGCAACCATATCTGCCCTCCCACCTCTTATGATCAGCAGCAGATGCCCTTCTCCAGGAACCCTCCATTAGGGAAATAAGGAGGGTAAGCACCCAGAGAAGGGCTTTCTCTGTGGTGGTGCCCCACTTATGGAACACGCTCCCCAGAGAGGTTCTCCTGGCACCGTCGTTATTTGTTTTTCAGCACCAGGCGAAGACCTTTTTATTTAAAAGTTATTTTAATTGTTAATTTATATTTGTTTATGTATGGCATTTATTGTATTTTTATCTTTACCTCGAGATGGGCCAGTTTTTAATGTTAGTTTTAAATAATTTAATTAGGTTGTTGATTTATTTATTGTTGTGAGCCGCCCAAAGGCTTGGTCACCAGGGGGTGGCATACAAATTTGCAAATAAATAAATAAATAAATAATATTTCTCTCCCACAGCTTTTGCCATTTTTCTAATTCAATATTATATCCAAAGTTTTGTGCGCACATTATCATAGTTTCCTTAACCTGTTCATCTTCCATTCTCCTATCTAGTAAGAAATTATATAGTCTTTTAATCATTTTCTCATCTGATTTAAGCATCACCTAATCAAATGATGTTAAATCTTTATAAAAGCCCCACATTCTATAGTCTTTAGCATATCTCGATTGTATCTGTACCTTATGCCACCAAGAAATATTAGATCCTTGTTCTTGTATTTCTTGATTGAATTTCAATCCTCCATCATTATCCAAAATGTCGTCATATCTTACAATCGCTTCAAAGTTCAATGCATTTGGACATACAAGAGCTTCCATAGGTGAAAGCCAAATGATGGAACCCTGTTAATGGCATGCCTTGCCAGAGATACTTGTCTGGTGCCACCTACGTTATGATTTTACTTCTCATGTCAGAATGAATGTGATGTGTCATCAGTTTTAGCTCCAGGTTATAAGAATATATTAGGCTTTCAGGTTTTGAGTTTTAATGCCTCAGGAACTGTGGAGATCTTCATGCTGTCCCTTCGTGCTTATTGACAAGAGAAGACTTCACCAGCCACATTGATGTTTCTATCTTTATGAATCATTGTTTGTTTATATTTTATGTGGCTTTATTTATCTAGCAAAGTAAGGTCCTTCCTGCTTGGAACTGTGAAAACAAATGGATTCTGAGCACCTGAAGTGCATTTCATTGAACAGGTCACATAGTGAGCAGATCACTATTAATATAATATTTCCCCAGACAGTCTGAAAGAGTGGGAGTTAGTTCTCTTCTTTAAAAAAAAAAATGCATGAATTGAATGTAGTAAACCAGGGAACCTGTTGGCTTCTTCCACAAATATGTGCACTTCCTTCCTTCCTGCAAGTATTAAAGACATTTGTACTTAAAACTGTCAGACCAAATTGATTATTGACTTCAGCATGGCTAAAAAGGTGAATGAAGTGCTTACATTTAAATAGGCAAAAATTATGTCTATTTTTTCTGATTACTACAATTGCAAAGAAGAATACCTTATCTCATTCCCTTTTATTTTTCTTAAATGCAACAACCCTCCTTCAAATGGATTCCATTCCTATACAAACTTACTCATATTAATTCTTCTCACATTCTGTAAAGTTGTTGACATGCACTTGGTTAGCTTCTGTCCTTTAGGACCATATCTTGATCCTGAGATTAAAATCCAATAAAGCAAAATTCATCTGTAGGGTTCTGTTTAGAAGATATACTGCATCATGTTGTGTTAAGAGATTACTGGGGAAACATGCTGATATAAGAGCCTGTTGCTGCTTTGGCACTTTCCTTTAGTTACACCTCAGGCCTTTAGGAAAGAAAAGAGGATTAACATCTGGGGGAAACACTGCTTCTTATCCACAGTCACCTGTCAGGGGGCCCTTTGGCTGTTCTTTCAGACCACAGGACCACAGACCTGCTGCCCAAAGTTTAGCCCTAGCAGCATCACTGAATAACACATTATGTCTTACATAATTTTAGGGTAAGAAGTACATCAAATGATTTTCTCAGTGTAGCTGCTAGATTTTTTACATCATTTCTGGAAAATAATACAAACACAATTTCTTAAGAACAACCCTCTTCTCACTGCATTAGTAACTAGTCTGAACAAAGTGTTGACTTTTGCCATTGAAGTTGGAAGTGCCTTCCAAAATTTATAAGCTTTGGGTAAGGAACAGTTGGGATAAAACATCATATGCTCCTTGCAAAAAAGGGTGAGGTATGGATATAACTGTAACACGTAAACACTAGATATACTGCTATTGCTTTTACATTTATGTCAATAGTACACTGGCTTTTAAAGTTGGAAGAGTGTTCTTATATACTCTCTATACTGATAATACCTTGTATTGAATATTATAAACAAGTGAAAATACTACTGGATGTAGTATTCCCCAGTTGAACAGAACTTCCCACCAACCGTATCTTTGTCTTGTCTTATTGTCTCAGACACCAGTTCAGAACAGTCACTGCCTCATCTGGGGGTGATGAAAATGAGAGGTAAAGTCCCATCTACGCTTACCAGACATCTATGGGAAACTCATATAAGGGAAGCAGATTCTAAGCACTCTCTCTCCTTGTGTTCCTCATCCACTGTTATAAAGAGACATATTGCCTTTGATCCTGCTGGTGAGATCTAGTCATTACCATTAGAAGCTTTATGCTCCATGAATATCTGTAAGCCCCCTTTAAAGGTGTTCATGTTGTCACCATTGTTGCAACTATAGTGCTACCAAATTCTATAGTTTAACCATAGGCTCTGCAAAGAGTTATTTTTCTTTTATCTGTCCTTAGTCCTCTGCCAATCAGTTTTCTGTAAGGAACCCAGGTTCTGGTAAGGGTATGAGAGAGGAAGGAAAAATTCTCCCTATCCACTCCCTACACACTGCTATCATGTAGCACACCCTTTTTCTCAGCTCATAAGCCTCATTGGAGGCTTTCCTCATCAGTGAATGCTGTCAGCCCCTTGATGATTTTGGGTGGCCTTTTCTGCACTCATTTGATCTCTACAAGATATGTTTTTGGATACATTGACCAGAACTGTATACAATATCCTACTTTTATGAAGGCATTATGATATTGGCAGTTTATTTTCAATTCTTTTCCTGATAATTCCACTATGCAATTTGCCTTCCCTGGCCATTACACATCACACAGATGCTTCCTGCAACAGGGATAAAATAGCACATAGACCAGCTCTTTGTCTTTTCATCAATTCCTCCTTACCTCTGGATTTAAATGTGCCCTCTGAAAAGCTACTCCAAAGGATGGGAATGGTCTCCAGGACAGTCTAAAGAGTGGACTGGGGTGGTGGGCATAGATTATCATTCCTCCTGCTGCAGAAGTACCTTCCACAAATGGAGAAACGTGAATGGATGGACATGTTTTTATGCATAGTGTGTATACTCATCAAACAGTCACTTACAGTGACTGAATTTAAAGGGGTTTGCAATGTTTCCAGTCCCTGGGGAAAATCTGCACTGGAGCCCCTGTCACATGCCATACAATTACGTTTAATATTTCTGCAAAATGCTTTAATTTCTGAAGATGCATATGTTCATGAACTGAGTGCTTTGTCTACAAAACTACTGCATATCATAAGTAGATGCAATTGCAAAAGAAGCTGGAAAAGTATGTTCATGCTTGTATTTAAACACATGATCTGAGCTTCATCATTCTTCTCTGTGATCACAAGGGAAATGAACATTTTGGTTGCTTTGTTTTTTCCTGTTTTTATTATTTCACGGATAGCATGCACATCTTCAGTTCTTCAGCAAATGAAAGTTTTAAAGTAATTTATTTAGTCAGAGTTTTGCTTCTCTATGTGTGTAGCTAAAAGCAGCTGCTAATCAATAAATAAAAATGGAAGAGGATAATGATGCTGGGAGTGGGCTACCTTTAAGCTACTTCTGTCCCTTCCATCCATGCTGTCTGCACCTTAACCTGGAACAGAATTTTCCCCTTCACTCAATCCCAGTGTCCCTTTCTTTTTACACTCACTCACACAAGGTACCACTCAGCAAAATGGCCTTCTTCACAACTCTCACCATCCACACCAGTTTCTCCTTCTTTCATTGGCTACTTTTTCTCCAGGCATGGGAAGGGGATACTTTGCTAGGTAATACAAGAACGTATGAGCAAAAAAGAGGGCAATGGGGAGGTAGGAGCGCTCACTGAAATCAGCACAAGAAAAGAGCACAGAATAAATACAATTGTGCTGGTAGTAACAAGAAGACAACCTGGGGGAACTTTAAAGCCACTGTGCGGTGTGGTTAGAATGTTGGACTGGCAACCCAGGATTATAGTCCACACTTGGTCATAAAGCTCATCAGACAGTCAACCTGATTATCCTACAGGGTTGCTGTTGGGAGGATACAATTTAGCGGAGGAGGACTATTTAAGCCACTTTCCTCACAAGGGGAAAAGGTGGGATATAAATGCAACAACAATAACAATAGGAATTATAAGAACCTTAAAAAGGACCATCCTTCTCCAGTGGACTGTAGATGTTGTGGTATATAACTTAATATATCCATTAGCTGAATGTAACTGCAATGCAATGACTTCTCCTGATACAATATCTGAGAAAAAATATGACTCTGAAATGAATATTGAAAGATTCAGCTTATCTTATCCCAGGAGAGAATGACTTCCAAAGCTGTGCTCTCTATTTAAGGATGACTCCCTGCTGACAGCTTAGAGAAAACAAACTATCACAAAGTGATTCGCTCTCATTATAAGCTATTAAAAGTTCTTTTCAACATGAACAGCAACATCTTTTAGAAATGCAACTTCATAATAGGGCTCCTAAACCCTCTTATAAATGCTATCATATATATTGCAGTGGAATTAATATCCTTTAATGTGCATTTAATATTGCAGTTATAATTGGAATTCTCATTTCAAAGAATACACCCAAGCAATGCACCAAAGGCCTTCTTATTTTCATTATAACATGTTCTTCCTCTCCCTCTCCCTCTCCCTCTGTGTAGAGAGACAAACAGTGAGATACAGCTGAAAAAATCCTTTTTATTTCCTCCACCCCAACTCTTGTTCTTAACTAATTTGCTTTCATGCTCTACTTTCAGTAACTTGCTATTCATAATTAGTTCAACAGAATAAAATGACCTGAAGATCACTGCAAACATTTGAAAATGGAAACATAAATCTATAGTATTTTTAAATACCTTACAGATAAGATGGGTGGGGGGGAGGATCAAGCAGCTCCAAAGAAAAAAATGAAGTAGCAGAGAAGTGTTCTATTTATAAAAGTAAATGTGGAAAACAAAGAATGTGTTCATCTTCAAAGAGGGGGAGAAGCTACTTCTTTTGAGCTTTCCCCCTACCCTTTCCTTTTCAAAAAGGTTAGCTTTATCTGCCAAGCTAACAATGTAGCTCCATGTGGAATTCAGTTCTGTGGCTGGCTGTCATTTGGATGTGTCTGACATCTTCAAATCCTTTACCGAAGAACTGAGATGATGTTAACCTCCTGGCCTTTTCCTCCCTAGTCTATGACTTTTCTTGAAGGCTAGAGGCCAGCAGCTGTGATAGGTCATGGAAGGATTTGGTAGCATTTCTGAAACTACAACAAGTTTGCTAATCCAGCAACTGTTGTTTCTTCTGGTGCATGTGTATTCATGTAAGGATGTGTGAGTGCCGGTATGTTTATGAGAGAGAGAGAGAAAGATCATTCTTATGTCTTTGCTCTGCATTAGTAAGAAAGCTTGAGGATTCATTTAGTTGTAATCATTTGTTAGTCAGGGATAACATGTCTTTCAGACGGTGATGATGGATATTCCTTTGAACAAGTGAGAATGAATCAAACTCATTTGCCAATCTACACTTGTAGATTGTGTAGTCCAAGCACTTCCTCCTCCTCCTGCTGCTGCTGCTGCTGCTGCTCCTTCTCCTCCTCTTTCGAAGAAAATGGCAGATTCGTTTAGGTCAAAATCTGCCTGCCTGCTTGCCTGCCTGCCTTCCTCTCACCCTCTTCCATGACCTAAATAATCAGTCTCACTACTAAATAACTAAAATAAAATATTGATACCCACAAAAATAAGGATATCCACTAAACTCCAGGACTGTGGTAAGTGAGTCAAGTTTGAAATTCCTTTGCACAAAACAGTGATTAATTATAGGAGTGAAGTATCTCTTGGCAGAGGAAAGGGTTAACCCTTCTTTGTCATACAACATGGGCCCACTCCTTAAATAAGCGCAATTATCATCTATGTGAAAAAGAAAGAAAGAGATAAAGATAAATGCTGTTCATACATGCATTCCACATGCTGCCTGTTTTAGTGGTTTGAAGCATAGAAGAGAGAACATCAATTTCCTCTTGGTCCAAATCAGCTTACAGTTTTCTGATAAACTTGCATCCCAACACTCCCTTGCCTATAGACCTTCAGCAAATGGACCAGGTACATGAAGGTTTAAATCTAGGAAAAGAATGTACCTTAGTGCATGATTTGCATCCTCTAGCATGGGGAAAGCCTTTTGTTTCAAGCCCAAAGGAACCACTGCCAGAGTAGAAAGTATTAGGTCAATGGCACAGTGGTCTGACAAGGTCAAACATACAGGTAGTGGACTGGACTGATCCAAGCACCTTGTCAACATCCTCAGTCCTCAATAACCGACACCCATCCAAAAAACTTGGACCAGATGGTGCTCTGGATGTCTCTGTCAAACGAGATGCACCAACTGTGGAATCCAATTCATGATGAAGCTGAAAGATTTTGCCCTCAAAGTGCTGTAAAATTCCTCGCAACAGGCCAGCAAGAATCTATATATACCAATTTATATACTGCTCCATAGTTGAAGCTTCTTGGAGAGATTACAGTTTATAAAAACATGAACCCTAGTACAAATGCAAACATAAAATTTAAATATTCTTAGAAATATGTAGTTTATAGAAAATTGATAACATTACATAAAATGTACACAATTGAAAACAAATTTAAACTTTGAACAGCTCAAAACAATTTATCAATACTGCTAGACTAGATTAAAAAGCCCCCATGTCATAAGATAATATTGGATTCCTTAGACAAAAGGGTAGCCTTTACCTGGAACCCAAAGGATAATACAGTTAGTCACAGGTGGGCCATGGTGGGCCAAATTTACAAATGGTTCTTTTTTTTTTCCTTAATCACACTGAGTTCAATGGGACATTTTCCCAGGCAAGTGGATACAGGATTGTGGGCTATGACTGAGAGAGCCCACTTCCTTTCTACCTCCTTCCAAGCCTACCTGAGAGGTGGCACTTGGAGGAAGGTCCAAGACACTGAGCGCAGAGTCCAGGCAGATGCCAGTCCAGAGTGCCACTCCATCACATATCGCATGGAAGTCGTATAGCCAGCAATCAAATCATTGATCATGATCATAAATGATCAAAATAATTATTGTGAAAATAATAATGTTCACGTTTTTCTATTAAAGCTGCAATAAGGAGTTGCACACCTACTAGAGAGTGAATCTCACTGAACACAAAGGTTAGGCTGTGAGGTGGCTACTGGCCTGCAGTATACAATGCGCCTCGTGGTGACTGGAACCCAGCTCTCCTGAGTCCCAGCCCAGCACAGTCCACTATACGATCCTGCCTTTATTTCAAATTTACAAATGATTTTTTTTCCTTAATCACACCGAGTTCAATGGGACATTTTCCCAGGCAAGTGGATACAGGATTGCATCTTAAGTTCTTCATACAAATGTCATGAATCCAGTGACTGTGAATCTGAATATATATACTCACTATAATATCTGAAATGGACCGTCAGACTGGAGATGTGAGAAGCTCAATTGAAATATTCAACTTCATTTTGTTATGAAATGTTAGGTTACCTCAAAATTTTCCATCTGTTGTACTTTTGGAGAAAAACTGAAATTTGTTCTCCTGGGATAGGAAACTTACCTAATCTTTCAAAATATCCCAAGTATCCTGCTCTTTTAATTTCTGATCTAGCCTTTGACAGGAAGGACATTTATAAATACTTCTCCTTTCAATATTTGTGCAGATTGCCATCTGTGAGACGGGGTTAGGGTTGTGTTCTTGCATAACATTTATTTGCAGTACTGAACATGAATTAACTATAGCTAATAACAGTATAGCTACTTTGATGTAAATAATGCATCAGCATCCACAATCACTTGTTTACATCAATTCAAGCCATCCATTCAACAAATAGAAACCAGATCTATAGAACTACTGTAACAAAGTGTTCCAACAGAGAAGGGAATAGAAAACCCTCTGGACAATGTATACTTTCCTTTCTTTACCTCTGTTAATTTTCACACAAAAAGTAATGTCAGATCAAAGAAGAAGGAAAGTATGCATTTTCCAGCTATGATTTCCTCCAGTTGGAAAAGGAGTCCTGCTTTTGATTTCTGAATTGGCCCACTGATAATTTCGCTCCCATATTCAAGTGACATCTGATTTTTAAACAAAACAAGAATTTGGGAGTATTTCATTTCAGATTGACAAATTTTGTTTAATTCAATAATAACTTTTTGTTGCATCCCATCTGTAACAATTTCCTAACTGGTTTTTCATACATACTGCTACGCAGAATTCCAGATCCTCAACTTCCCTGAATGCTGAGAGTGCTAGAGTTGGCCCTGCATGATTCGGTTCCCTTTCCTGTTGGTGAGGAACCAAAAGATGTATTGATGGCAAGATTTGTGGATGGAAGGGCACCATTCATGGAAAAGGTCCCCACTGAATTTGTGGGATACCTTCTATATTTGCACTACTGCTTATGCACAATCAGCAGGTCTTCTGACACTTCCTTCCCATGTAGTGACCTTAGACGGTTGCTTTGTGGGCAAGCTGACAGGGATGTTCATTCCCATAAACTCAATTGTGCACCCTTCCCTTCCCTTCCCTTCCCTTCCCTTCCCTTCCCTTCCCTTCCCTTCCCTTCCCTTCCCTTCCCTTCCCTATATAGTAACAGCATTACTTCTGATTTCTATTTACTATCACATAAGTGTTAAAAGCAGGGAAGGGTTATGGACAAGCAAGGAAATTCATGAAAACTACTCTCCGTAGATGTTTGCCCAGTATTCTCTTTCCTTACTGGCAATGAAAATTACATAGGTGTGAAGTCAAGCAGACTTCAGGTTGCATGTTCACTATCAGACATGATTTTATAAATCAGATTAACCCTGCCCCCCCCCCCCCACACACACATGCAAAGAATCTGCTTCTCAGATTGCTAAAAATGGCTTCTCTTACAGCAGGTAAATTTGGCCTTGAAACTAAGGTCAGCTACTTTATCTGCATGGTGTAACTTCTGTTTGAGGTAGCTTAGGTGTTTTCTCTGCATATTTATTTATTTATATTACATTTCTATGCCACCCCATAGCTCAAAGGGCTCTCTGGGAGGCGCATGATATGCAATATACATATGCAAGGAATATGTATGAGACTGGCATCCTTCATTTTGCTTCTTTTTTACTGCTAGACCTCACACTTCAAAACTGAAATAGGCTGCAAAGTTCTTGAAAGGGACTGATAGCTCAGGATTCTTAGCAGGTATGTAACACGAAGAAGTAAAAGAGGTGCAGCTTTATCTTTCAATGGGTGCAGTTCCTACCCCTAAGTGCTGGATGAAATTTGACTTTCTGAGTTTCTGCCTGCCAGTTACAGAGCTATAGGCATGGTGCAAGAAAACAAGTATAGACATTTCCATTTCACAGAGAGCATTCACCTCATCTCTGGGCAGAATAAACAGAGATGATAAACATAATAAGCATTATTGTATAGTTGTTGGTTTATCATTTCTGTACTCCCCAAAAGATTGAAGATCTCTGGGAAGCTTACAACAGTTCCCAGGAGAGAAACACAATACAATAAAACATCATAGTATTTTTCCAAACTACAGTTAATCACACACACACAAGCTATACCAATATTTAATAACATGTGGACCTGTTAAGCACATAAGATTTGCTATAGATACTTTCAACTGAGTCTTAATGAGGAGTTAATTCTGCAGTCAGAGGACCACTTGGGAGAATGTTCTCTCCTCTTGTTGCTGCCCCTCAAGCCTACCTCAGAGATGGCATGTGCAGGAAGGCCCCGTACATGAATTGCAGTATCCAGGTATACTACAGATAGGAGAGGCACTCTGTCAGGCATTGCAGTGAGTGTGCCTATGGACTAATAGGCCAATAGACTAACATTGAGATTGCAGAAGAGTCCCGGAGACCTGCTAGACTAAATTCAGACAATACAGGTTGAGGATTGTTGTTGAATTGTGAGTTGTTATTGAGCTGTCAATTATCATGTTGTCTGAAACCAGCTGAGATAACAAACTATGATGATCAACCCACAGTTCACAACCCAATAACAAACGACGGGTCCTTTTGAAAGGTTATTGATGGTTAAGAAGCCATGGCATTTTAGTGAAGCTGGGTTCAGCCCACACTGTAACCCACATTACAACAACCCAGAATCATGTCAATTAGCCAAAGTTCTGACTTGGAATAAGTACGGTCACATTTTCCATTAATACATCATTGAGATTTTCTGTGAACATCCCATGTCAATAAACAGAGATGTGCAAGAGCAAAACATTGCTCATGCAACACTGCCTATCATTTCAACAAGAGTTGCACACTGTTGCACAGAGTTGCCCCCTGAAGAATGAGCAGGATGGGGTTTCCTCTTGAATATTTTGGTTAGGCATGGAATTGTCTGGAACCAGCTGATCTGATTTAATGTCAAGTCAGGAAAAGCTCACTTTGAGTGAGCTGCAGGCTTTAAAAAAAAAAAGCAGCTCTGAAAGAGAGGCCATCAGAAGCTGCTGTGTTTTGTGACAGAATCTATTATCTTCTTGCTTCTTTGTTGAGGTGCAGTAAAAGCCCACCCTCCTGTTCCCTTAGCTACTTGGCAGGACTGAAAAGAAAAGAAAAAGGTTTAACAATGAAGCACTGAATGCTTCCTTTAGAGCATGCAATTCCCCTACCTAATCTAAATTGTGTTTTAGATTTCTAAAATGGCTTTTGTGAGTGTTCTATGGTTACAATTCTAAGATGTTCAGTCTGAAGTGCATGGTGTCTTGCTGCCAGAACGATACCACTATATGGGGATGATGTGTATGCACACACATAAACACTCAAATGTGTGTGTGCATGTGCACACACACACACACACCTTGCAAAATGTTAACAAATTCCTATGGTAGAGTTGATCCTTTCTCCTATAAATAGCTTTGCTTTCTCCTATAAATCACTTTCTACAAGGCAGCCAACTTCTAGAACACCAAGCTGAACTTGGGCCTTTAATTTGGGAAACACACACATGTCTTTGTCTTATATTTATGCAGATGTTCAAAGAACTAGCCTTGTGCACTCCCTATTTATTTTCTAAGCAGCAAGGCAATTATTATAACACATACCTGACTTATAGGGGACCATGAGGCAAATGTAATTATTATAAGTGCTAGGAAGTTCCTCTCTTATAAGGTCACATAAGTAAGGTTTATTATTATTGAACTTTATAAACAACTAATGTTTCAAAGGTCTTGTTACCTGTTATTTCCAGGAAACACTTGCTCAGCTTCAATATAATTCTTCCTGCCATCTATGACAAATCAGATTGCATTTCTCAGCAAAGCAGAAGGAATTTCCTGAAATAAAAGTAAGCATCTTTTTCTCTCACCAATGATGCAAAGTATGCTCTCTGTGTGTGTGTGTGTGTGTGTGTGTGCACGCGCATGCATGTAGTGCAATGAATTATTGCCCACCTTGGGTTCACGGAGTCATTTAGCTAAGAACTTTCCATATGTGTATATACAGCAAGTAAGTCAAACCCCTTAAGCATTGCTTGCCAATTAGAAAAGTGAGAACTAGAGAGGAGAGTAACAGGTTTGGAAGGAATTTTGTCCATTCCCACCTACTCAATGAAGGACCCATCAAAAGCAACTATGTCACCACCTAGAACAGTCTGTTGTACAGTTCCTGTAGTGAGGAAGTCTCTCCTGATGTTCATTCCAAATCTGTTTCTTAGCCATTTATATGCATTGGCTCTAATCATTCTGTCCATAGCAAAAAGACAAAAGCTATTCCATCTCCTCTGTCTGTCTTTCTAATAGTTTGTTTTCTGTATTATCCAACAGCCAAAAGCTTTCTGGGTGGTTCACAACAGCACATTAACAATAACAAAAACACAACACTTTTGGTGTACTTAAATCATGTAACCAGAGGGTGTGTCCACTGTTTTGGCTTGGTCAGACCAGACACTAGCACCCCATAAGCCTTGGGATTCCCAGGCCTTTCCCCCAAAATCAGAGTTGCTCCTGATTGTGTCCATGCATGCAGCACCCTGCTTGCCTTATGGTCTGAGGCCGATTCCTAGAAGAACTCCCCTGACATTTGGTAGAGGGTTGTACATGTGCATCTCAACAGTTTGCATTTCTCATCCCACACATGCCTGCCTCCTCTCTTCCATTCAAGGTATGCTGCAGGCAGGGCCCTTCACACAAATGATGCTGCTGCTCATCCTTATATGGGCCTTCTCAGATCACCCTCATCTTTTAGCAACAGCAACAGCAACAGCAATCATTGAACTTCACTCCCCTGTCTCCCCTTAAGCTTTTCTTTTTAACTTGTTATTTTTAATGGTTCCTTATTGTTTCTAGATCCTGATCATCCTGGTTGCCCTAGATGTCCTAGATATATTCATCTTGTCCTGTAAATGTGGCACCAGAAAAGAACTTGGTACTCCAGATGCAGCCTGGAAATCATCAAATAGAGCAGAAAAACTGTCCTTTGCTGTCCTTTGAAAACATGATGTTTCCAATATTTCTTCAAATCTGGATATGCATGTCTATTTAGTAAACCAGATTGCCTTTAATACTCACAAGTAAAAAATAGTGACTTTGATTAAGCTACTTATGCATAGCATAGCAGTTTATTACAGTCAGTGAACAGATTTTCCTTTAAAAAAATTACCAAGTAAGACCATAAAATATTCCAACCATTAAAAGGCAAAATAATAGTAAACAAATGATTGATTAAGATTGCCTATTACAATTTGTGATTAAAATTTTAAAACATTGTGTTCAACATCTTTGCAGATTTTGCAGGCAGCTGCAAAAAAAAAAAAAAACCTAGCACAGCAAACTGAGCTGGGCATTGGTGCCTATAAGAAGATTCCTGGCAACCTCAGGATCAGATCTTCCTGGCCACCTTCTATACAGATGGAAAATAAACTTGGCCCTATGTCAGAGGAGTGATAATAACATACTCAGTGCAAATTAAAAAAAAAAAAAGGGCAAGCACTGATAGTAGAGGAGTTGATGAAATTGGAACAAGTGCTACAGGAGGACCCATCAAAACAAATTCTTAAGTCTCAACTGGATATTTTAAAGCATAAGTTAAACCTTTTGGATGCAAATGAGCTTACTAAACAAATGAAATTGACCAAACAGAACTTCTTCGAAAATGCTAATAAACCAGGGAGATGGTTAGCACATAAAGTTAAGAAGAAAAAGAGAAGAGGTTGATTGTGAAATTGAAAGACAGAGAAGGACAGTTACAGTCACAGAGTGCACAAATCAAGAAAATAGCGGAAGACTTTTTTACTAAGCTATATCAGAAGGAGGAGATTCCAATCGAGAAAGTTAAAGAATATATTCGAAAGGAAGAATTACCAAAACTACCAGAAAAATATCAAAAATTATTAAATCAAGAAGTCACAATTACGGAAGTAATAGAAGAAATTTAGCGACAAAAGAATGACAAAACCCCTGGTCCAGATGGACTACCAGCAGAGTTTTACCATTTTTGCTACACTCTTAAAAGACATATGCAATGAAGCATTGTTAAATGCTAAAATACTGACTACTTGGACGGAGGCAAATATCACATTAATACCAAAAGAAGATACGGATGTACCACAGATTCAAAATTACTCACCTATATCACTATTAAATGTGGATTACAAAATTTTTGCTTCTGTACTCGCAGAAAGACTAAAGAAGTTATTAATAGACTTTATCCATCCAGACCAGAACGGCTTTTTGCCAAAAAGACAAATGAAGAATAACTTGAGAACTATCTTGGATATTTTAGAATATTATGAGATACATACTGAAAAACCAATGGCTTTATTGTTCATGGATGCCCAAAAAGCCTTTGATAACATTAATTGGCAATTTATGAAGCAACAGATGATTCAAATGGAGTTTGGTGAAAAATTTATGAATGCAATATCAAGTATTTATCAAAAACAGTCGGCCAGGATCTTAATTAATGGAGAACTTTCAAACCCTATAGAGATCCAAAAGTGCACAAGACAAGGATGTCCACTGTCACCCCTGTTGTTTATTTTGATTTTAGAGGTATTGAATAGATGTGTTAGCAATGACAAGGACATCAAAGGAACTAGAATTAGGGACGAAAGTCATAAATTGCAAACCTTTGCGGATGATTTAGTTTTTATAACAGAGGAACCTTTTGTAACAATGCCTAAACTTCTACAATGGATTGAGGAATATGGTGAAGTTACGGGAATGAAAATAGAGAAAAAATGAAATTGTTAGTTAAAAACCTTACGCGAGAACAAAAAGAAAGACTCCAGGAACAAGTAGATTTGCAGATTGTTAAAAAGGTTAAATACTTGGGAATCTATCTTACAGGTAAATGTACCACTTTGAAAGAAAATAATTATGATAAATTATTGAAGGATAGTAAAGATGTTTTGGAAAAATGGGCCAATTTACAATTATCTTTGATGGGAAGAATAGCACTTGTTAAAATGAATATATTACCTAAACTTCTGTTTCTGTTTCAAATGATTCCAGTAAAAATTGATAAAAAAAATTTTGGTGACTTAAATTTTCATATCTCGAGATTTATCTGGAGAAAAAACAAACCAAGGATTAAATTAAAAATGCTTCAGGAAGCTAAAAAGAATGGAGGTTTTGGTCTTCCTGACTGGATCTTGTATTACCAAGCGTCTGTTCTAACTTGGCTAAAAGAATGGATAACGTTGCAAAATAAGAGAATTTTGTATCTTGAAGGTCATGACTTAGATGGGATGGCATGCTTATATGTGGTATGAAAAAGCTAAGTCACATGGATCATTTCTGAGTCATTTAACTGTATAATAAATTACCAAGATGGCTTTCACCTATGGAAGCTTTTGTATATCCAAATGTATTGAACTTTGAAAAGATCATAAGATATGGTGATATCTTGGATAAGGATGGTGGCCTGAAACTGGAGTAAGAAATACAAGAACAGGGACTTAATATTTCCTGATGGTATAAGGTGCAGATGCAATCGAGATATGCTAAAGATTGTAAAACATGGGGGTTCTACAAAGACCTAACAGAATTTGATCAAGTGATGCTTAAAACAGATGAGATAATTATTAAAAGACTATATGATTTTTTACTTGACAGGAAAATGGAAGGGGAACAGGTTAAGGAAACTATGTTAATATTGGCACAAAACTTTGGATTTAATGTTGAACTAGAAAAGTGGCAAAAACTATGGGAAAGAAACATTAAAGTAACATTAGCAACCTCATATAAAGAAAATTAATATAAAATGTTCTATAGATGGTTTTTGTCACCAAGTCGATTAGCTAAGATGTTTCCAAATACGTCAAATAGATGTTGAAAATTAAACATAAAGTGGGTACATTTTATCATATGTGGTGGACTTGTGATAATGCAAAAAAGTACTGGATTAAAATTCATAGATGGATGGAGGAAATATTACAAAAACCCTTTGTCTTTAAACCTGAAGTTTTCTTGTTAGGCATCATACCAGAAGAGGTTAACAGACAGGAAATGTATTTGATGTTGCATCTAATCACAGTGGCGAGGATTGCATTCGCCCAATATTGGAGAAGTGAGGAGCTGCCCACCGATGGATTGATTGTAAGAAAGATCTTGGACTGTGCTGAAATGGATAGATTGACTTTATCATTGAAGGAGAAAGAGGATACTGATTTCTATCGAACTTGGGACTCTTTCTATAATGGGCTGGAGAAACGGGACCTGACATAAATTTAAAGATGTTTTTTAAACTATTATAAATTGATTTGAAATTTGACGTTAGAATGTTAAAAAATATGTAGTAGGAGGTTGACTCAGTAAATCCAATGTTTGCCATGTTTGATGTTTTTTAGTGTTAGTCTAAAATGTTAATAAAATATATTTAAAAAGAAAGAAAGAAAATAAACTTGACCTGTATTTCTAGATAAAACTGACAGTAAAAAAAATAATGTGTTCAGTTGTTTCAGGCACTCTGGCACCACAAGGGCAAACCCTCTCTTCCATTGGAGTCTTGCTGTATTTCCTCTCCAAGACCACAGAGGAGAGTGGTACTCGCCATCTTGCTAGAGGTAAGGCTCATCAAAGAGTGGGCAATTCCAAGAGCATAAGCTGCTGTGGAAGCAATTTCTCTGGTGTTCTCTGGTGCCAGAAAATCTGGTATTCTCCTGATGTCACATTGCTGCTCTAACACTGTCTGTTTAGTAATCGCTATTGCCTGATCTAGTTCCATCACTAAAAGAGTCTGTGGTGAGAGTCCGGGAGAAGTGAGTTTTAGGAGGACTGCAGATAGCCAGGAAGCTTGAAAACAGCCCTGAAGAATTAAAGAAGTGAGTTCTTGGGGGCAATAGTTTAATATGAGCCAGAAAGTAATGGAAGAGAGGCTTACCCTAGTCTCTATTTTAATCAGTCCATATTCTAGGTGCATACCAGCATTAGAAGCACAGCTAGGCATATCAAAACTTACCCTTATGAATTTTGACTTTTTCTAATGGGGCAAAACTAGAGGATATTGGATGTAAGAGAGTCCCATTAAAGGAACTGTGGCAATATTTTGGCCTGAAACAATTTGAGAGCACCAGGGATATACTGTCCTCCACTGGTACAGAAAAACCTTAATATAGCCTGAGCTGATATTTGGGCCAGCATAGCAACATATTCATGATGGACATTCCTTGCTCCTAGACTTGCAACAACATCCCTAAATATTTAAAATGCATAACCTGCTCTACCCTATATCCTTTGATACTCCACACCCTGATTTTGGGTCTTTTCCCAAAGGCCCAACATCTTAGTTTTTTTATAGTTGATTTCCAGCAGTTTCTTGCTACAAAGGAGACTAAATGCCTGCAGAGCTCTCCTAAGACCCACAGGGGTTCTGCAGAGTAACACGGAGTCGTCAGCATATAGGAGTGCAGGGATCTTTCTTTCAGCTAACTTGGGGAGAGGATGTCAGAAGCTACTTATGGGAAAGTCAACATGGAAAAGGGGCAACACTTGATTCCTAGGGATTGCTTTTGGATTGAAAGGAAGGAGGGGAGCTCTGTTTTTACTGGCTTCATTCCTAGGGGTGAAAGGGAAGCAGCAAGAAAATACCTCTCCTCCTCCATTTGTGTGTGTGTGTGTGTCGTGATGGGGTGGGAGAAGCTGCTGTCAGGACAAAATGAGTGAAAGCTCTGTCATAATACAACTGCTGAAACCCTGACACTGTAAGAGCAGATTTAGACTTAAGGTGGGATTTCTGATCTGTTCAGGAATCCATGTTAAAATTCTTGCTCCCCACATCCAACTTAGACATGTTGATGTATACCTGACCTGAACCTTCTTGTGCTGCTTTTTGTTTTGTGTTGCTTGTCTTAGTCAACTCAACCCTTTTGTTTTGCTCTTATGTGCCTCTAGCAAACTACCTACATGATTCCCCCTTTTCCCCAAACTGTGTAAGCAACTGATGAGTTATAAAAGCATCTCATAAAGACTCCATCTTTGGAGTCCCTTTGAGGGCTACCTACATGCTGCATGTCTGAATAAACTGTGAAAGTTCTTTTGATGGTACACCTCCAGTGAACTCCCTGGTTTTTCTTGTCACTATCAGTTATATTCTTTCCCTTTTAAAAATGTATCTGTTCCTTTCCTCCTTTGCACAGCTCATTGATATAAAAAGCAAACACACACACAAACATATACAAAAAATTAAGGGATCGTTTTCTTGCACAGATGCCCTTTCCAGCTCTTCCAACTTGCAACAGTTGTAGTTCCATTCATGTGTGACACAAGCCCATGTTCTCAACACTGCACAGTATTTTTAACATGCAAACCATGATTAGTGCATTACAAAAATACACAAAATGCCTGCTTGTGTAGCCCCCTCTTTCCCTTTAATATAAAATGCCATCACAGCATTGGTACATTTTTCTTTTTAAGGTTAACTGATCAAGATGAGCATGTTCAAAGAAACTAATTCCATTCTGTATTTCAATCATTCCTATAGCATGGAAGTGAAAAATCACCAGTGATTTAAAATTCTTTATTCAAACTTTATTCACTTGTTAGAATATCAGTAGCCAAAATAAACTTAGGACACTCCTTTGAAGTGTGTAAACCTCCATGGTAGGCTTATGGACCCAATAAAAAGAAGGCAAACTTCCAACCAAACATGAGAACTAACCCTTGAAAGTTTGGAGGGAAAGTAGAAGTGCAGTGAAGACACTACTGCTGCATGGAACAAATTAGGAATACAGTACATCACATAGCAGCAGTGTTTCTGTGTTTTTCATTTCTCAGGAGAAGTGTTGTGTATTGTATATCCTGTGGTTGCTACTGAATTCCACTTAACATAAATTACACCCACATTTGGAAGGTGGGTATTCCATGCATTACTCATCCAATTAGTCATCTGAAAAGTTTCTGAGTGGCATGTAAAAAAGTAAAGGTAAAGGCTTCCCCTTGATGTTAAATCCAGTCATGCCTGACTCTAGGGGGAGGTGCTCATCTCCATTTCCTGGCCGAGGGAGCCAGCGTTTGTCCGCAGATGGTCTCCGTGGTCATGTGGCTGGCATGACTAAACACTGAAGTGCACGGAATGCTGTTACCTGCCCACTAAAGTGGTATCTTTTTATCTACTTGCATTTGCATGCTTTCGAACTGCAAGGTTGGCAGGAGCTGGGACAGAGCAATGAGAACTCACCCCGTTGTGCAGATTCAAACCAGAGACCTTTTGATCAACCAGCCCAGCAGCACAGCGGTTTAAACCACTGCACCACCTGCAGTCCCCATGAGTGGCGTGTAGATAAATACAAATTAAGATTACATTTCCAATGAATTCCAATCCAGAAATAAAGCAGCAAACTACAAGTGTCCAAAAGTTAATGACATGTCCACTGCCATCACATCATATGGGGAGTTCCAAAGTTATTCTCATAGAATGGAAATAACCATCTACAGTCATTTAGATATTAACATATTAAAATAGATGTCTTTGCCCAAAGCAAACTGATTTAAGGAATGTACCAAACTTCTTTATGGTGGGTTTTCCAGAAACATGGTGGTATGGAGACATGACCAACATAGTGCTTTATTGTGTAGGGCAGAAGATTCAGCAGAGTGCCAGCAACAACAGTGGCTATAAGCCCACAGACACTTTTGTAGATGGTGCAAACAAGTCTTGCATTTAGTAACACTTAGGTACATGGTACTGCATGCAGCACAAATCACCCCAAAGGGATGGAATAGGGGAGATATCTTCCTGCAAGTACAGACCCAGGATACACATGGAGCGTGATGAGGACTAGACTTACACTCAAAGAGCTCACCTTTGCCTAAGAATAGGGGGTTAGTTTGAAGTAGGTCCACTTTCATGTATTAGAAAACAACCAGAACCCCATGTAAGTATTTTTAAATATGTTTCTCTCTGCTTTTAGAGTCATGGAGTGCCAACCTTTTTTTTAATGTACATGAGTGTTTTATGAAGCCTCCCACATAATGTGGCAGTGTTATGGGCCAGAGACCCAGCCGCTTTGGTCGTAATTAGTCACACTTACAAGAGCAATAAAACTAAATCTATTTATTGCTAGTTATCTACAAGATTTACAATTCTATGGATGAGCTTCTTAATGAGTCTTGGATGAACAGATGTTCACCTCTGAATGGCGAAAGTCTCCCCTCCTATGTCATATCTCCTCCTAAAGCTCGCTCCTCCTTCGTTCTCTCCTCCCTTTTCATCTTGTCCTCAAACCTCCATAAAACCCTCCTGTTCTGATCCTCTTTGAAATCCACAAACCCCATAATGCCTTCAGCTTCTGGTCCTGTCAGCTCCACATCAGAGGAGGAGGAGGCACCCTGTTCTATCTCTTTCTTGGTAGAACTCGCAGCTTCCTCTCTCCCACGGTTCTCTGGCTGACTTAAAGGGCCAGGCATCTGTTCAATGGATTGGAGATTAGAGAGGCTCTCAGCAACCGGCTGGTGGGTTGCGTCTACACTGAGTTGTGGCAGGGCCTCTTGGACTCTGGCTGTCAAGAGCAAGTCTTCCTTGTGAGTTGCAGTCTCTGTCGTGGCTTCATGCACGACAGGCAGTTAACAATTACTGATGATTCTAGAGTAAGGAATAATGTTTTAATTAAGTGTAAATGGTTTACATATGCTTCCTAAAGTTTCCATAGTCAAAAAGAAATAAAATGTAATAAAGTTGTTTTAAGCACATTTGTGGTATACATGGTTCCTTCCCAGTTTTATCATCACTACTATCCTAAACGGGTCTGTTTAGGTAGAGAAGGGGAGATAAAAGGAGAGTGGACCTAGGCTGTTTAGTACAGTGGTACCCCAGCTCACAAACACCTCAGTTCATGACCAAATAGGGTTGCAAACAGAAATTTTGGCAACATTTTGCCTCAGGTTGCAAACTCCGCATTGGGTGATGATCACGGTTGCGCTTGTGCAGGGAAGATGGGCACAATTGCAGTTGTGCTGGGGGGCAGGGGAAGATGGCTGCACTTGTGCTTGGTGCGGGGAGATGGCCATGATCATGCTTGGGGGAGAGGAGATGGCTGCGTCTTCCCTACACAAGCACGATCGCGATCATGGCCATCTCCCCCCCACACACACACAAGCACAATCATTATCATACGGTTATCGTTTGGACTCTCCTTCCAAACAATAACCTCCTCCCCACCACCTAGGTTAGTGTTCTCTACTGTACTACACAATACTTCGTTACTTTGTTGTTCTTTGTCACTTTGTTTCAAATTTTTGTGATTAAAAAATGGTTACAGAACAGATTAACCTTCTTTACATTGAACCTTATGGTGAAATTTGACTTGGGTCACAACCAGTTTAGGTCATGACCAGAGTCCTGGAAGGGATTCAGCTCGTGAGCCAAGGTACCACTGTATGCTTCATGGCTTTCCAACTTTTAGAAGAAAAGGGAGAAAAATGGGCAAAAGTTGGAAAGGCACTTAGTGACTGGAATATAGGAAATAGGTGTGCTGCTAGGAAAAAATGGCTGTGTGCATTTGGAGAACTCACAGCAGGAACACTGGGACCCCAGTACATGAGGGGTCAGACTTGATGTGCTCCATGTAATCAAGCACAAGAATTAGAGAAGCACATGGCCGAGTCCTCTTTTATACCTTTGCTGACCAGATAATGATGACAGATATCCATTGGTTCAAAGTTCCCACTGCAAGTGCTGATTGGTACATTTGAATACAGGTGGTTCTCATGCTTTCCTGCAAGGCTGGATTACCTAGAGACATGGCTGGGGGTTCTGGCAAGGGATTTCTGGCCATGTGGATGGCTCTGGTTTCACTTATAATGCTTTGGGATGTGACCAGCCTACCCAGGCTGAATACTGGCCAGCCAGGTATATCCTACACCAAGAAGCCCAGGGTTGCAGGTCTGAGGTTCCCTATCCATTTTTTAAGGAGATAAACATCCTCTGCTCCTCTGCCCAATACACATGGATAAGGCAGGCTCTGGAGTGCTGATAAGGTTAAGCTGCTACATTTGGCGTTGAAATTATGAGACCACCGTAGCAACTCTTTAACCTCTGTCAAAATTAGAGTTGCATTGTTGTTTCCTTACTTGTACCTTTATTTTTATGAGACCCATGTACATTACACTTGTTATAAAAACCCATGCTTAGCTTACCATTTAACCGAATCCAGTGATATAAATGAATGCAGATGAAAGGTTAATACCTCTGAAAGAACGATGTATTCAAAAAGAATAGTGAATAGGCCACTTAGCTTTAAGGGGATAGTAAATTGTTCTTTTTCTATTTCAGATATTGAGAACAATTAAAATGGAGATTAACGAACAATGAGGAAAAGAGAGAGAGAGAGAGAAATAACTGTAAAGAACTTTTGATTTAATCTGTCTCTACTAAGTACCTTTTCTTTATTGGAACAAAATGTAATTGCATGCAGGGCAGAAATATTTTTAGAAGTTTGTGACCTGGTTAAAAGCTTAATAGAATGGTTCCTAAATTGTGCACCATATTAAACTGACACATTTCTTTGACTGTTAACCACAAACATTTTAAAATGTGTGGCTCAGGTACACAGCAAGCTTCCATGCCCCCTTTTCTCTTCAAATGCTTGCATTTCAATTTATGTAATGGTGGATTTTTGTTAGAGAAATGGAAGTTTGAAGGCCCCATGGATATGTAGAACTAGTTACTCTGTTCTTTGTATCTTTCCCTGCTTCATTCCAATCCATTTGTGCTAGGGTACAAACATCTCATGATTAGACAGAAAAAAACCATATAGTTCCTAGCATTCCAAGCCAGCTGAACTGTTTTTCTGCACAAGCACATGGAAAATTGCACCTTTAGATATCTTAATAGACATGGATGGTCTTGGATAGGGTTTTCCAATTTTCTGTCTCGCACTCCTGCTAACAAACAAATTATTTCATCTACAAAGGACATGACAAGCTCAGAAATATATGGACTTTGACCAGAGGGCATATCTGTGTCCATCTTCCATTTGGAAGTTGCAAACAAGGTAAATATTCATCAGAAATTAGCAGAAACAGATTTCACACAGATCTTTAACTCTGAGCCACACATTAGTTGGCCATATGCAGATTAGGTCCATTTACCTTGACATGCAGATCAGGCAAAATACTTGACCATCCCTCCTTCTGACTCACATTTCTAGCTCATGAAGAATGAGAGATGCCTTCACCCCCAGATTTGCACAACATTCTCATTCAGGATTCCAGATGTTCTGTCTCTTGGAGTGTTGGGAAAAAAGAAAGAAAAAGAAAAAGGGAACTGTTGTTTTCTCTGTAACTTTACTCTCTTACTCTTTTGTTTGTTTAGAATAGTTTTACGCAAACTTTAAGGGAACAACCCTCTTTCTGCTTACATATTTCCCCTAGCTGAGATAACCCATAGTTTCAGCATGTCCTCCATCAACCTAAGTTCAGAGTAAATTATTACCATCCATAAGGCAACATACTTCCAAATACACAATCAGTGCAGTCCAACATAGTTCCCTATAACCTTTCAAATTTGGAGAAATGTGGGAGTCCTTGGAAGAGTGAGGGGGTTGCTTCTTTATTACTCCCAACCTGAACAAGTTTTAGATACTCAATTTTGGTCACCTAAAAGTCTTTCGACCCAGAATTTGAGGAATAGGAAGCTCTCAGAAGGTTTGGTGCCCAGGCACACTCATAAGAAGGATTCCTGGAGGTGAATACTAGACTCTGTTCAACTAACTACTCCGTGCACGTTGAGATTCATTCTGGGTAATCTGTGCTCTTTGGCCAATAATAAATGTTTTGCAAGGAAAGGGATCTGTGGCTTTTGAACATGGGTCAAGGTTCCCCCTTCACATGACACCACCTCCCAGAATATGCAGATAACACTTGCTAAGTCTGTACCTCACTCCAAGCTACTTTTTTCAGACAATTGATGGTCTTTGTGTGATTGGAATCTTATTGTAGGATAAAGCATCTTTAGAAACACACAAAGCATCTTTAGAAGCAACAGCAATGGTGTGTTCTATGCTTTCTCAGTGCCATAATAGTGTGTTGCGTCATCTGAACTTGAAAACCACAAAAGCACAATCCAAGGACAGAACCAGATTGCCACTCTGCCTGCATCTGCCCTAAAGAACCATTTTGGGGCCAGAGGGACAATCAGCTGGGTGGTGATGCAGAAAGGAGTTGTGGATTCTACTTTTTGGAGAAGAAGCACTGGAGGGAATTAGGGGCACAATGGGAGGAGCAGATGCATGCCCGTTTTCAGCATGCCTTCAGCATGGGCAGGACACAGATGGGTCCATAAGGAGAGTTTTGGGTAGTAATTGCCAGACTGCGGTCAACAAACTGCTTTGTGCATAGTCAGATACTTTGCTAGATGATACATATGTATAAACAATAAAGAGCATCATTCAAAAGAAGCAAGCCTGAGGCTTGTGTTTACCAGAGGGAGGCAATGCAACTCATGACCAAATCAGTTGAGTTCCTCGCTGCAGTTCTGTCCACCTGATTTACCCTCTTTTCTCTGAATATGGATCAGGCAACCCCCTCCTGCTTACTTGATCAGGAGGTGCAGGAGCCTGATCAGCTCCCTCATCTTTTCTGCTTCACTGTATGAATAACAGAGACTGCTTGAAAGTCATGAAGAACCAACCTCAGCTTCTGATCATGGCAATCAAAAAAAGTGTCTTCTGAGATAGTTCCTAGAAGACTAGAAACATAGAAACAGAGCAAGTCAGAAGGGGCCTCCTGGGCCATCTAGTCTGACCTCCGGCACCAGCCAGCTCAGCTCACGACACGCCCACCATGTGCATGTCCAGCCTGTCTTTGAACACCCACACCAATGGGGCCTCAACGACCTCTCGTGGAAGCCCATTCCACACCCTCGGGGTCCTGACTGTCAGGAAGTGCTTCCTGGCATCCAAATGAAACCTTGGCTTCCTGAGCTTGGCTCCGTTGGAGCACGTCCTGCCTTCCTCTGCAGGGGAGAACAGGTCTCTACCCATCTGCATGTGACACCTCCTCACATACCTGTATGTCGCCAACATATCCCCTCTGAGTCTCCTCTTCTCCAAGAAGAAGGAAGATGGTGGTGGGAGAGAGGAGCATACCACCATGAGCCTGATCCCTATCAGACTAATCAAGGTAAGAACGCACAAGCCCTGGTAACCATGCTGGGTTGCTTCTCATGAGATGTGAACCCAACCACCATCTCCAGGCCACACTTCCAACCTCAGAAAAAGCTGCAAGTGTAGCTGGAGAGTACTGTGTCTTCAGAGAAACAGCTCCACTGTCAGAGTGGGACACTGAAATCTATAGCAGCCTGGACTCTATCATGTTTTTAAGATTGTTCCCTAAACATTAGGATTGCATTTTGCAATCTGGATTACTCAGTGCATTTAGATGACAGAAAAATGCCTCCATGACTCAAGAGGTCTAAGCAATAAAAAGCAAACTGACAAGAGAGTGTGGAAATGTCAAAGGAATAGGCTAAGACTCACAGAAAGTTATTATGTCATGTTAATTTTTTATGTTAACCCCTCTATTTACAAAAATCTTTAGAACTCTAAACTTTAAAAAGGGAATCCCATAGCACCTTTCTTTCGTGTTAACAGAAAACAGTTGCAAAGTTAATATAAAATGCCTGGAATTATTGTAAGTAGGCAAAGTATATACCAAATTATAACCAATTATTTTTGTAAGTGTGCCTATTTGACTATTATGTTGTCTGTATACATATTTATGAAGACATTTTGGATTGGAGTACAATGTTATAAAATTCAGAATAGTGTGAATTACAAAAAGTAACCAATTTTGGTTCAAAATTGCAAAATAGGAAACTATATATGCTGTTCACATTAAAGCATGAGTTGGACAAATTTATATCCCCATTCAGATCATATTTTGTTTCAATCTCTTGTTCTTTGACTTACATTAATTATTTACTATTCTATAACCCCTTAAGATTACATGCATCTAAGTAATGGCAGTTGTCTGTTCATGGAAATTCACTCACATGGATGGCGTGTAAGCACTTTTGATATATCTGACACACTTTCAAAGGTACTAGGGAGTGTTTTAAAGACATAGATGTTTCCCAGAAATACATGCATGCACCGAACATGCAAAGGAATATATGCAGGGCCCAGGATGAATCTCTAGGAACACCTTCTAAATTAAAAATGCAATTGCTCTACCTATGTATCTAGAAATATATATTGTGGAAGAGTGTATGAAAACCAAGTTTTGTTTATAGTCTAACAACTATTATATATGTTGTTACTTAAATAAAGTTGATGTACAGTTACCAGTTCTTGTTCTCCATTGTTATTTTTTTGTATTATGTTCCTCATTAGATAATGCATCCAAGGTCTGTTAATCGTGTTTGATTTTTCCCTCCTTTGCATTAATGTTCAATTATAATACCATTTAGTGTTGCTTCTGACTCATTGCTATCTAATATTGAATCCTCAAAAAGCACTAATAATAGAGGGCTCAATAAACTTCTAAGTGCATACATTTCCTCTAGGTACTGGTTTAATTGCAATCATAGAAGACATTAAAGAAACATGCTGTAAGAAGAAAGAAAACATTTAACATAAAGTGCCCAAGTCAATGAATAAACATGTATATGATTCCTCTTAAGTGTTTTTGGAATGGAACTATATTAATCCACTTACCTGATGAATGACTCAAAACATAACAAAAGAATATTATGAATGCAGGAAAGATTGTGAGCAATATCTTGATATTCTGACAAAAATGAAGTACAGAAAATCCAATACAGAAGAGAAAACTTTTTTGGTTCATTAATCAGGCACATTTTGTATGAGGTACTTGATTTAGTGGAAGGAGAAGGAGAAGGAGAAGGAGAAGGAGAAGGAGAAGGAGAAGGAGAAGGAGAAGGAGAAGGAGAAGGAGAAGAAACTTGTATAAATAGGGTGAGTTGTTTAGTTGGTTTTAATCTGGTGTCTTCAGGTGATTGAGCATTTGAGAGAGTATCATTGGGTGATTATTCCTTGGTACCTTGGCAATTAACGAACAGGGTGCCATCTTATCTTCAGTGCTGTTCAACTGGTAAATTAAGACGATGGGAGCATTGTCATTGGAGCATTTGGAGGCAAGTCCCATCAGTATATTGATAATACACAGCTCTTTCTTCCCATGGCATCTGAATCAGGTGAAGCTGTGCAAATCCTGAATCAGTGTCCAGGCCAGTGATCACCCAGTGATTGGCTTGATAAGGGCCAATATAACAAAGCTGAATAGAGGCAAGACAGAAGCCCTGTAGGTAAATGGTTTTAAGTCCAGAAGATAGCCCCATTGCCTATTCTGAATGGGGTTGCACTCCTTTGAAAGATCAGATTTGTAGTCAAAGGATTCTCCTAAATCCATTGCCCGAATAGCCATGGTAGCTTAGAATGCGTTTTACCGGAATCCACCAGCTCGCCAGCTACAGGATCTTCTGGACAGCGATAGGTTGGCCACAGTAATACTAGGACCTTCACAACTGGTGTGCTTCAATGAATTGTATGAGGCTGATTCAGAAGCTGGAGGTGGTGCAGAATGCACCAGGAGCTGCCTATTTCCAGCATGCAACTGCATTCTTGAGGGAATGTCTATTCACTACCCGGTTAGGTTTAGGGATTTGGTACTCTTGGATAAAACCCTAAACTATTTGGAACCAGGATATTTCAGGAAATGTCTTCTCCCTTACCTGTCTTCTGCCTGGCCACTGGGGTCATCAGATGGCATGCTTCCGGTGATTCCACACAGACCTATGGACCAAATGGAGTCCACCAGATGCGTTTTCAGTGCCATGGCTTCCTTTCCCTGTAACTTCTGGTTGTGAGGCGGGCACCTACATTGTTGTATTACATTTAGATGTTTCAAATCAGCAGCCTTTTTCATTTGTTATTTAAGGACGTTTTGCATTTTTTCAGTTCTTGTACAAAAAATGAGGCAGAATAAAAGCAAAGTCATCTGCACCGGGCCAAATAAATTCAAATATTCACAGCCTGGGCAGGACCATGCGGGTCTTAAAAAGAATTGGCAGCACCAATTGCACATCATTAACATGGTTAATTTCAAAGCCATGACTAATAGGAAATGATCCTATGGCCCTCTGACAAGAACTGAGAGGCCATAGGATAGCGTGGAGCTCCACATCTGTTGTTGGGAGCGATTCTCAACTTTAGAACTGGGAATGGGAACTTTGACCGCTTCCCCATGCCCTGTCACAGGCAGAAAGAACTGCAGCAGTTGCTCCCTGAAAGTGACCTTGGAAAGAAGAAGAGACTGAAGAAACCAAGATACAACATATCCTGCAGCTGCTTCAGTTTCCCCTGCCCCTTCAACATGCCTTCAATTTTTCCTAGCATTCAACTTTTTCAGCCTTCAACCTTCCGTTTCAGATTACTGAAAAGCAATACATAAGTAAATGTTTGGAAGTATTGCAGTAATTCTACAGGATACAATAAAACTTTAATTTTCTGCAAATGTAGCCCATCATTGCTTTCCTTTCCTTTTATTCTATTGCATTAACTTTGTCATGATAACAAAGCCATACACATTATCTAATCATTCATGTATGAAGGATGATGTTTTCATTCTCTACTTTTTAAAATATAATATTCTTGCTGCAGTCACCATACAATTTTAACTCTTATGTGGTTGAATTACAAAGGCATACATATAATTGAGAAGATAAAATGGGTGGTCTACTATACTGTCATAATCCAACATCAGTTTCAATTGTTCTATTAATCATTCTATAATAGCTTTGAAGGAATTTATTTATTTGAAGCTTTTGTATACTTCACTGTCCTTCACTGAGTCTCAGGATGGTAATACAATAAAAGAATTCCTACCATATGAAAGCAAAACAAATCCTTCCTTTTGTTTGACATTCCCATCAATTAATTGGAATATTATTATTAATTTTGTTTAGAAGGGTATAAGGTTCTTTTCTTTTTAATTTTTCTGAGAGAAAAGTGTGTGCACACACTCTCAGCAGCAATAAAATCAAAACCCCTTTTCCACATGTTTTATTAAGAGCTTTACAGATTTACTCAAGTTCCAACATTCCGGCAAATTGCAGTTTTTAAGGGCCACATCCTTAACAGATGCATTATTTAATCAATATTTTATTTATGTATTTAAAACTTTTGCATGCCATCCCATATCTTGGGAAGGCTTACAATCATTTAAAAAACCCCCAATAAAACAGCAATACATAACAACCAAAAAATACAATTAAATCAGTTAAATAAAGGTGACTGTTAAACATTAAAATTTAAATTAGTTATTAAAATAGCAGTTAAATAAAAAGGTTTTAACCTGGCTCCAAAAAGAACTTGGTGCCTGGTGCACCTCTCCAGGAAGCGCATTCCATAATCTGGATGCCACTACAGAGAAGGCTCTCCTCCAAGTAGATATCCTTTTTACCTCCTTCAGGGAGTGTTCTTGGAGCTGATCTTAAGGGGCATGAGGGCATGTAGGGAAAGAGATGTTCCTTCAAATATCCTTACATTGCCTGTCATCGCCTGTCTTCTCTACCCAAGTTTCCATGATACACACCAGGTTGGCACCCTCATCCACAATAAGATCATCGGTGAGGGAAATTTTAAGTTGAACAGACCTGGTAGCAGCACCAAACCTGCAAGCAGGCCAAAACAGCTACTTGAAATCATTTGGATGGAAGGAAAACTGGTAACCTATTCTAGAGATTATCTTCCAGTTGGGTTTAGCCCATGGATCTGCCAGCAGCATTTGTCCAGACAAGTTGTTATCTCCCTTAATCAAACTACTGCATTCTTCAACCCACTTACTCAGAAGGTGAAGTTCTTCATACAATTATATGCAATGCAATGAAGGAGATGTAAGATTTAATCAAACATATAAGCAGGAAGATGAGATAAAATACAAGGCCACAATTTACAAGGCTGCAAACAAGTTCAGATGGAGAAAATTTTCCAGAAGAGACTGTATTGCATGTAAATCCTAAATGATTAATATCCAGAGAAAGCTCTATGAACAGTTTATTTTATTAATAGAGCTGCAGTACATCTCTACCTACTGCATTGTATTTTGCTTTCCCCTAGTCATTTACATGAAGCTTAGATTACTGTCTAAGGGGAAATGCATATTTAGGCAAGCCAAGATGTGCAAACAATGCAAGCCTTTATTGCTAGTGTTCATTATTTTAATGCATTGCAGTGTAGTAGGTGAAATACAGTCACAGATTTATTAAATACATTTAGGTGCTTGCACAGTTATCTGCATTTAATTGTGGCACTGGAAATGATTAATATGCAAAATACATGAACTTTGTAGTGTACAGCACTTCCTTGAAACCCATTTCAAAATGCCAAAAGCAAAATTTATCAGAACATTGAGTTATATTATTTGGATCATAAATATTTATTTATTCATTCATTTTAAAGAGATCTGTAATATATCATTTCCTTCCCCTCTTCTCCTTTAATAACCTTTATGTGTTAAGGTGGGTAGCTGTTAACAGCAACTATGTTCTTGGTTGCAGGATTTTAAATTGCATTAATATTAAGTCAATGAGCTGTTTAGATAAAAGTTCACACTTAAGAGTAGCTCCTTCTTTTGCTCTTATTGTGTAGCCAGTTCTACATCTTAGAATGTCTCAGTTAAGGATGTACAGTGTTTGTTCAGTCTGTTCTGTCTGTGTTTATTGATTGTCAGGTGTCTTTCATTTTGACATCTGCTCAGTGATACAATCAGTTTCTTTTAGGGCCATATGAGAATTTGTTTTCCTCTTGTGGAAATGTGTATTAGCACAAATATACATTTGTGCAATTTCCCCTCCCAAGTAAAGTTTAAAAAGCCTTGCAAGTCTGCAGAAAGCTAGTCTGCTGCAGAATCCACAGGTATGGATTCATAGAAATCCAAACTCAAATGAATCCTTTGTGGGTGTCTTTGACATAGAACCACAGGATCATAGAATAGAAGAGCTGGAAAGGGCCGTGAAGGCAATCGAGTCCAACCTGCTGCTGTTGCAGGACACCACATTTCAGCATCCCGCTCAGATGACTTTCCAGTTTTCTGTCTAATGCCTAAAGCTCACTACCTCTCTGGTCTCCTGAAAGCTGAAAACTCAGAGAAGAGCGGAATTGGAAAGGGCCAAGAAAGCCATAGGGTCCAAAACCCTGCTCACTGCAGGATGCCAGTTTATACCATCCCACTCAGATGGCTGTCCAGGTTCTTGTTGATTGCCTCCAGTGTGGGAGAGCCCACCACCTCTCCAGGCAGATGGTTCCACTGTTGTATTGTTCATGAGGAAGCTTTTCCTGATGTCCAGCCTGAATCTGGGTTGTTGCAACTTGAACTGATTCTTCCATGTCCTACACTCTGGTATCAGCAAGAAGAGATCTTGACCTTCCTCTTTGTGACAGCCTTTGAGGTACGTATAGAAGGATATCATGTCCCCCCTCAATCTTCTCTTCTCAAGGCTGAATGTGCCCAGTTCTCTCAGTCTCTCCTCATAGGGCAGTGTTTCCAAACCCAGGATCCTTTTTGTTGCCCTCCACTGGACCCTTTCTAATTTACCTGTATCTTTCCTAAATCTTGGTGCCCAGAACTGGACATGTTCAGTATTCTAGGTGAGGTCTGACCTAGTGTGGAGTATAGAGGAACTAATACTTCTCAAGATTTGGAAGTATTGTTTCTGTTGATGTGTCCCAAAATAGCATTTGCCCTTTTGGTGGCTACATCGCATTGTTGGCTCATGTTTAGCCTATTGTCAACAATTACCTCAAGATCTTTTTCTGAGGAGAAGAGTATCTGGGCCCTAGTGTTTTTCATTTTCCTCCCTAGAGCTTTAAAGTCTGATGTTATTTCTGCAAAACTTCTAATGGAAGTGTTGTTATTTCCCACATGGAAGACAAGGAAGGGGTATTTGTCAGTGGGTGTATGAGTTGTGTAAACTTGCTGGTTATGTCTCTAGCCAGGGAGACAGCATACATGTACAGTCTGAAGTCTCACATATGGAAAGAGGCCTTTTCTAATGCAAAGGTTCCCTCCATCCACAAAAGGATTCCTTCCATTAGATGAGAGGAGCCTTTGGATGAAGCTTATTATTCCTGTTCAACAGTTCTTAGTAAATGCTGCATGGTAACTGTATACTGCCTCCAAGATAGAGGACAGCATGTCTCTCCCTAACAGCTGCTAGAGAACTACAACAGGACTACCATTGCCCTTAACTCCAGTTTATGAACTTCCATAAGAATTTGTTGTGACTGTGCAAAAGCAGATGCTAAAGTAGATAGGCCTTAGGATTGATCTGTCAGGGCTCTTCTTTCATTCTTGTAGATACCACAGAATTCAATGGAAAGCCCCATGAACTGCAGGCTCCTGTCAGTGTATTCACATTTGACAACCAATCAGACAAGTTCTATTGAAGCATTCCATGAAATGTTTGTGGCTTAAATTGAAATGGGTGGCTATTGTACCATTTCTGACTGTAGGCTCAGATGATGTTCTATGTTATAACCTAGGTTGCAGTGTTCTGCTATGATCCAATCTTTAGGAGGGGCCAGGCTAGGCCATATTCCTCAGGGAAGAAAGAATGAAAGAGATCAGCACCATGGAAAGTTCAAGACAGCACTGGTGTCTCGTGTCCAGACAGGGCTGTCTTTCTATATTTCCAACAAAAAGCACATTAAGACTAAGTTCTAAGTAGGAATTTGCTAGTGTTTAGACTTGCTGGAACCACTTTTATACTGATGAGATCTGAATCATTGTAAACATTGGCTTCACATCTAAACACTGCACATTTAGCATGTTAACCTGAATGCTCTTAGAATTTACCACATAAATTCTGCAACGATTGTGAAGGGTTCCCACTTTTGTTAAAGATCCTACTTAAATTCAGTTCAATGTGCAATGGAATTATCAGGAAAGGGAACCCTGAGGTTTTACCAGCATGGATACCCCCATCAATACATTAGCACATGGTGGATTAACTTGTGAAAGGCATTAACTGTGGTGGACACAATTACTGCTTAAAGCGTTGATGGGTGTGGATTTGAACCTGAAGTTTACACATTAAAAAATCAAAACATCTTTCTCTTATAACATGCATTTTTGGTTCCCTTGGAAAGATCAGTGTGGAAGAGAATATTAGCAACATGTAAAATCCTCCTTTGTAGCATGCATTTCAGCTGGTTTTGCTCTTGTTCACATAAAATAGTGGAGGTCAATGGAGTTACCCAGGATTTATACTTCACATGACAGCAGAATCTATCTAACTGCTGGTAATACATAGTGATAAAAATAACCATAATGCTTACTCCCAAAATTATGGAAAACACATTAGGCTGTATGGTCGATGATAAGAATAAATGGAATGACAAAACTGATTTTTATAGAGGATTTGTGCTTCTGTGAGCTGTTTTTAAACTTGGATTTAACCTGCAATCAAAGTATTATGATGTTCACTTTTATGGGTTACATAATAGCTATGGAATGTAATGTGCTCCTAAATGGCACCTGCCTTCAATGCTAAGAAAATATCAAATGAATTATTATACCTTTTAAGTATGCACCCTGAGCTAGGTTGTGAGCTAGCTCAGGGCAAAATAGTTTCCTTACTGATACAGGAGGGAAAATTGACTTGTGGTTATCAGCTTATGTGAATATCCCATGGAAAGCCTTCAAAATGCAATCAAGATTTAAAGGGAGAGTTTGCATATAATGCTAAACAATGGTTAAGGGTGTTTTTACTGCTTATGAAGATAAATCACAGTGAGCCTCAGATTCATATAATCTCTAATCTCTTTCTTCCCCCAGAGCAGCTGCAGAGTATTGGAAGCTTCTACTTCCATTTTAAAACAATCTCAGTTTAGTTGGCCTGTTTGAGTGAACCACAGTTAATACTAGTTAACAGCTCGTAACAGTTAATATTAACCACTGTTTAGGGTATAACTCAACTGCTAAACAGTGATTAATACAAACAATGGTTTGTTCAAGCAACCCTGTTTCATAAACCACATTTGAAGTTGGATTCTTTCAATAAGCCATAGTTAATGCTAAACATAGTTTGTTGGGCTTCAGTGACATTATTAATTGCAGTTTATTTAAATGGGAACAAAAGTTTCCTAAGTTTTTCTTACATCTGCCCCTTGCTCAGAGGATGGTGAAGTATGCAATTGAGGAAGATGACTATGTAAGATCAGAGTATAAACTGGAAAAAGAAGTAGGGATTCATCTATCATACCAGTCCAGGGATTTGGGCCAGGCAGGGCAGGGAAAGAAACATAGATACAGAGCCAGTTAGAAGGGGCCTATGGGACCATCTAGTCTGACCCCTGGCTCCAGACGGCTCTGCTTATGTGCCCACCATGCCCACCATGTGCATGTCTAGCCTATCTTTGAACACCCTCACCAATGGGGCCTCAACGACCTCCCGTGGAAGCCCATTCCATACCCTTGGGGTCCTAACTGGCAGGAAGGACTTCCTGGCATCTAAATGGATCCTTGGTTCCCTGAGCTTTGCTCCATTGGAGTGCATCCTGCCTTCTTTTGCAGGGGAGAACAGATCTCTATCCACCACATTTAAAGTAAAGAACAGCCTACTGTTTGCCAGTTCTTGGGAAGTATTTACACTAAGCATACAGCAGATGTTTGCTCATGTCATTGTGTGATTCATCTTTTTAAAGTATGCATAAAAAGTACTAGGTTAAAATCTCAGAAGTAGAAAACTGGAGCCTTCAGGTGACATTTTGAGGGCCACTTCAACCTATTTCATGAAAGGGTGCGTGAACATGACTGTTAGTCTCTTACAGTCCTGCAAAGATGAAATGGCCACATTCTACACATAGTAGCTTGGTTTATTTACTTTCCCCTCACACACCACACAATGGGTCAAAGTGGTCTGCCAGATAATGTCACCTACCATTAACTAGAGTAAGGCCTGAAGGGGACAGAGTTGAGTATCATGAATCCTGTCCTGAACCTCCTATGTGAATGTCTTCATCTCAAGAAGTGAAAGAGTGTACTATGGTTAGTGCTGAAGTAGAATTCAAGCCCAAATCTAGTTAGTTCCATATATGGAACAGAGCAGACACTATTTCACTTCAAACAGAAAAAAATATCTTGGATCAGCCCTGTTTTCATGTGTTGTCAAAAACAACCCAGAGGAAGAACTAAATTTGCAAACCATCAAGCCATTTTTTTCTTCTTTTCTTCTTCAGTTGTCTCAATAGCATGACTTTCTCCAACTAGACTTCCCTGGGCCAATCTTGCTTCTGCTTACTTCATATCCAATTTCTCTGACTAAACTCCCAGGAATTCCTTAATCCTGCTACTCCTATACTGTTTTTGTTTTGTTCTTATACCTTCAAGCACTAGGTGCCTCTTATAAATTAGAAAAAATGTGGAATGCCTGCAGACATATAATAGAAAGGTAAGCTAAAAATAATTACAAAAGAAAGGAGAGTTCCCTGAAGCTGGAAGGTAACTCTGAATAGTTCTGAACTGACTTCAGTTGCTCCAGAAATCATTCTTGGGCTCAGAGGGTAATACATGGGCACCTGAAGAGGAAGTATTGGAGGAAAGGAAGAAATAATAGGTCATAAAATCATAGAATAGTAGAGTTGGAAAGGACCATGAAGGCCATCAAGTCGAACCCCTGCTGTTGCAGGACACCACATTGCACCATCCCACTGAGATGGCTGTACAGTTTCTTTTTGAATGTCTCTATTGTGGGAGAACCCACCACCTCTCTAGGCAGCAGGTCCCACTGCCATACTGCTCTGACAGTGAGGAAGCTTTTCCCAATGATTGTAAGCCACCCCGAGGCTTTATTGCGGTGGGGCGGCATAGAAATGTCTTAATAAATAAATAAACAAATAATAAACAAGCAAGCAAGCAAACAAACAAACAAATAAAGTCCAGCCTGAATCTGGGTTGTCACAACTTGAACTGATTATTCCGTGTCTTACATTCTGGCATCAGCAAGAAGAGATCTTGACCTTCCTCTTTGTGACAGCTATTGAGGTACTTATAGAGGGATATCATGTTCTCCCTCAGTCTTCCCAAATGTTTTGCTTTGTTTATCACTGGTCCTCATCTATGTTGCTTGAATTTTATTGGTTGTGCAGATGGTTTTTTTTGCAGATGTACCTAATTTTAAACTGATTGGTGATATTATATATTTTATGGTATACTGTTCTGATTGCTCAGTGAGAAATAAGAGTATATAAAATAAATAAATAAACTGCATATTTTGTGCAACACCATGAGCTTTTTTTAAGTAACTCATCACTAGTGGCTGTAATACCCATAATGGTTGTGACACTTTAAAATGCTGTTGTGGACTTAATCAAACAGTTACCACCTACATACAGCCAGATCCACTGATTTTGTTCTACAATACGCATCCACTGGTTGAATAAGAGAGATTTAGTGCTTCTAGGAACAACCCAAACAAACACAAATTTTCTTTTCTGTAATGCAGCTGGCTGGTGGAACTTGCAATAGGGAGATATGCCAACCTCCCATGTTCCAGAAACAAACATTTCCAGTTGTTACAGGGCTTGCCCCCGGAAATGTTAAATCTTCAACTTGTGCAAAGGAGCTGGTGGAGCTGACTGCTACAAAATGAAACTGGTAACAGCCATGGTCTCTTTTATATTGTCCTATATTTCCATAGTAGTTATATCTGTGATGGAATATTAAAAGCATACCTATCCCTCTAAAAATTAGCAACAATTCTATGAAACTATGTGTATTTTTGTTAAATGTGTACAATGCCATCTTTTAATTAAGAAGCTTTTTTAAAAGACTCCAAGTTGTACTGATAAAACCATAACAATTCTCTACTATGAACATCTTGCTAGATAGATGCCTTTTCCTGATACTTTATTGATTTGAATAAGCAACACTGTTTGAGGTTGTACACCTCTGCACTACACAATACCAGATAGCTTGGGGCTCATCTGAGTTTATAATAGTCACATATCTTATTTCACAATGACATATGCATTTAGAAACACAGCTCCAAAGTAAATTTTAAAAATACTTTATGTGTCATTAGTCTTGCAGAAACAATATTCTCAGGATTCTTCTGTCAGTCCTATATTACTCATATGAGGAAGAACAGATTTATAACAGTTCACCATTTCTACAATAGGCTGTCAGTTTCTTCATTACCTATTTATGCCCCTTGTTGTTAATCTATGCCCCAAGACTATGAGCCATCGGATACCAGTGACAGTTTCTCCACGTGCCAGAACCAATTTCTAGCTCTTCTAGCTCTTCTACAGTGGTCCCCAGTGCCTCAGGTCTTATTTCTCATCTATGACAAGTTCCTGTAGAATTATCCAGTAAGTACTAAAAGGGTTCTTTAGATGGTTCTTTAACAAGCAAAAACAGAACTGGAGAAGGTGGATTTTCCAGAAGAACTGTCCTGCCAAACCTTGTCAATTGTTCCTAGACAGTGCAGGAGTAGCATGCCAGAGATTTCTCTCCAGGATTGTTCTTGAAATTAAATCTACTCCCCAATGTGATCCAGCTGTCTGTTTCACATCACACCTTCTCACCTGAGCCATCACCCAGGGCAGGTCACAGAAGCTCAGGTGGAGCATGACAAATATGAGAAATAGAAAGTATCATGCCCGGACCTTTGCTGCCTGTTCTGTTTCTAAGCAATGTTATATTGATAACTGGGAACAAAAAGTGCAGCTTATGTGAGACTTACTATATGAGGGGCAACCCAAAAAACCCAGGAATTATTTTATGGAGGGTCCTCTTGTATACAGCGCCCCCCCCCCCCCAGCATTCTAGGAACCCATCTATGTCAGTCTACCCAGCTGGGTTGTGAGAGGCTGAATTTGCCTTCAGTGAGGGTTTTTTTGGAGACACTTTCAATGTGTTTGCTTATTTGTGATGGCTGATTTACACAAACAACGTCCGGTGGTGAAATTTTGTTCAGCTGAGTGTTCAACAGTTTTGACCAAAAGTGGCATGACCCTTGTGTAACACCCTCCCTATTCACCTGACCCATGTGATGTTTGTTCTTGTTTGTTTGTTTCCCTGGATGAAAAAAGTCCTCAAAGGGAAACGTTTTGTTGATGTGGAAGAGAGGAAACAAAAACTGGCAGAGGCACTAAAAGGCATCAAAATGGACAAGTTCAAAACCTGTTGTGAGCAGTGAAAAAAGTCTCCATAGGTTTATTGCATCAAATTGAGAATACACATTTTTAATACATAAATTCCTGGTGTTTTTGGGTTCCCACCTTGTATAATTCTATTAAATGAACATATAATGTACCCTGCTCCAGGTGCCTGTACCTTCAGAGGTGACAGCCATGGCCACTGAAAATTAGTTCCCTTTTTATGATGGTGTCCCGATCTTGGTTAACTGTCCCAGGCCAGCTCAAGAGCTGCCTAGTTCATTGTTTTTGCCAAGTTCTCTGAGTCCCTCTCTTTTAAGGCCTACTTCCTGTCATGCCTCAAAAAGGGAGGAAGTATCTTGAGCTTCCTTCATTTCATCGTCTGTCACTGGTAATGAAAGAGTCAGCAGATAACAGTCTTCATTACCCAAGCACGCTACCTTTGGAAGTCAGTGTTTCAAGCTGGTAGGAGCATGGGAAGTGGTTTAATAGGGATGATGGGGAAATTTGCTTGGTTTGCAGTTTAATGTGAACACACACAATTTCTTACATTTCTTTATGTAAACTGAAACACCTATTCACTTAAATTTTCCCAAATTTTGCAGTGGAGTTCTCCCATAAAAAAGCATATAGAATTATATTTAAAATGCATTTTACAAAAATGCATATGTTAGAGAACATAGAATGGATTTTGTTATTGTTGTTATATTCCAATCCTGGCATTTCTTCTCTTGCAAGGATGGCAATATCATAGATAGGCATCCTCTTCCCCATTTTATCCTCACAGCAACTCTTTGAGGTAGGTGAAGCTGATAATTCAGCCTGCAAGCTTCATGGCTGAGTGTAGACTAGGGCCAATTTCTTGCACATCCCAGTCCAGCACTCAAACTACATAACTACACCAGATATTTGGGGGGAATTGTTTGCCAGTATTCACATAGTAAGTAAAATTGCATAAAAACGGTATATTAGGTAAAATTTGTGCAGAATTGCAGACATATTTTTGTGCAACTATTAAAAATGATGTAGAAATAAGATGGATCATACTTAAAATTAGAAAAATGCCAGTAACTAAAATTGACATATTCTCCCACCCTTCGTTATATTGGAGCATTAAATCAGTGTTGTCCACGGATTACAGTGACCAGAAGCTTCAGGGTAAAATATTTTCCTTTCCTATAGAGAGCTGCCAACCTGGAATCTTCCACATTACATTCCTATGAACAGTCACTAAGCTTTGGTTCCTCTTTTGCATAGATTGCAAGCATTATGGGCATTGTACTTCTAAGAGTTGTAAAGTGGGTGAGCTTCCAGGCTCTGGGGATTATACTCATCCTATGCAGTGCAGGAGTATGGAGGTGATCTTCATGCCCTGCCGTACCTGCTCTGTAGCTTAGCCAGAAGGACCCAGGTGCAAATTCCTTCTTTAGATTTTCCAGTTAGCCATGATTAGCAAATTGGTGGTAAGATGGATGTGACCCAGCACCTTTTCCACATCCTCAAGAGCTGGATCTCATCCAACAAAATGGGACCAGATGGTGCTCTGGATACCTCCATCAATGGAATTGTATTAACTGTAGTGCACAACTCATGATGGATCTGAATGAGTTCCCAAGAACACAGAAGGCCCAAAGCATGGCCTAAATAAGTTAAATGATGCTGCAATCTTTTGACTGGCTCTGGTTCTGGTCACTGCCCTGATGAATTTCATGTGAGAAAGGGATAAGTGTTAGTGGTGAAAGACATCATTAATGTGCTGATAGTTTCAGGTTCAAGACTTAGTATCTCCTCTTCTTCTCTCTCACTAGTAAGCCATTGAGTGAGAAAGCAATTTGTATAAAACAGTGCTGGTCAGCAGTGAGCCGGATGGCTTAATAATCTGAATTGGTATAAGGACATTTCATATGTTCCAAAACTAATGTATCCCCCAGAAAGAATATGGGACATAAATGTAACAAATGAATAGAAACTTGGGCTATCAATCCCTCTTTTGCTCCCAAAACAGAAACAAGTTCATTCCAGAGTGAAGCTTTTAGCATCCCATGGAATGTTAGAATCAAATGAAGTCCGGTTTCAATTTGAGAGTCACCTAGACTTGCAAGCTGTAAGAAATCTTTAGTGTCACTGAAACTGTGTGATGGAAAAGACTGCACTTTCCTATGGTAGAGAAGAAATCGATAGTAGCTTGTAGGTTTTTTCTTCTTTTGAGAGCCTATTTGGTGAGGGTGCTTCCAAGATGAAAACAACTAGTAAATCAGCAAGAGGCCAAAGAGAAAAGCTGACAAGAGGTGTGCTCTGCATGGAACTTGCTATGCCTATGAAGCCATCTCTCCAGAGGATGACAGGAAAGGGTAGCATATTGCACCTGATTGATATTCACATCCTCACCTGAACTAAGTGCACATAGACTGTCTATTCATAGAGAGCTACCACAATCAATAAGGTGCTTTTTCAGAGAGGAATAAGTAGAACTTTGTGTATGTGAGAAAGAGAATGAGGGAATTTGAAAGACGGAGAAAAAGGATGATTGTTATTTGGTTTCAAAGAAAATGTATGCAGGATACTAGGAAGAAATTATTATGATACTTTCTTGACTATGACTGTACTTGCCAAAGGTTATAGAATAAATATGGATATCTACAATGTGGTGGTGATGATACTCCTGCAAGGATGCAGTTTGTGTAATGACATTTGATGCAGTAGTATAAATTACTGTATTTTCTGTGGCTGTTTCATTGTTCCCTGTTTGTTTGTTTTTAAACTTCAGCAACACTTGTAGCTTTGTGTTACATGCACTGGAAAAAAACAGAATAGGAAGTGACAGGTAATGCTGCTTACTTTGCATAGAATATGCAAAACATATTTCTTTTTTAATAGCTGTGCTATATTACAGCAAGTTCTGGCAATGTGTATTATGGGGCCAAGTATGCCATAAGCAGCACACATAAAGAAGTCACAGACAACAGTCTTTTAAAGAGTAGTTGGAAATTCCTTATCAACCGAAATACATTGCTTGATAGAAAACTGATAGATCAATACTGAGACCAGAACAAACCTTTTCATGCCATAGAAAACTTGCATCTTTCAATGTGTTCTGTGGGCCATTAGCCACATTTGGCTACAGTGTGGAGGGATGTATTCACATTTAAGCTGACACACATCAAAATACTTTTATGTAGAAACGTTCAGAGGAAATTTCAGCTCAACATGGATCAGGCATGGTCTGTGTGTGCATGTGGGGATGGGGCATTGCATGCAGTGGCACTGAGGTGTCCCTGACAGAAGCTGGTGCTGCCTCTCCTGGTTTACACCTTACAAGGTTGCACCACTCTGAATTGTTGCATGAACACTCTCTGTGAAAAAGACCCAGATTATTTATTTGTTTGTTTTCCATTTTTAACACTAGAAAGCTGCAGCTTACAAGCAACCACCTTCAATCTTTTACTTCTCAGCAGTGGGTGTTTACTGGCACACTGGCTGTGAATATGGAGGTTCCAAATAGCCATTTTTAAAATGTATGAACGTACCTTTTTTAGAAAAAATTGACATTTGTTTGGCTGAGCTTTCTATTTCAAAGGAAGACGATATGATTCATGAACTTGCTCTATGCATATATGTGTTGTTTTTGTTGCTGCTGCTGTTGTTATCATTGTATATGTAAGGAAGGAAGACAAAAGACCAGTGACAGTAGATAGATCACATGCCATTAAGGTCAGGACAGACCACCTTAGAGGCAGAATATTTGAAAGATCACCTCCTTCAAAATGAACTGGCCCATCTGAGACCCTGTTGTATGAAGAAAAGACAGGTTGGTGGAATATAAGACAATGGATTTTTTAAATGGTAGCACCCTAACTATGCGATCTCCTTCATGGATGACTGTCTTGTTGTGGCGAAGGGGCTTGTGTAGCTCAATGAAGCTATGAGCTATGCCGTGCAGGGCCACCCAAGACGGACAGGTCATAGCAGAGAGCTCTGACAAAATGTGATCCACTGGAGAAGGAAATGGCAACCCACTCCAGTATCTTTGCCATGAAAATCCCATGAACAGAAGCATAGAGAGAAAAGATATGATACCAGAAGATTAGCCCCTCAGGTCAGAAGATGTCCAGTGTGCTACTGGGGAAGAGCAGAGGGCTAGTACTAGTAGCGCCAGAAAGAATGAAGTGACTTGGTCAAAGCTGAAAGGACAATCAGTTGTGGATGTATCTGGTGGTGAAAGGAAAGTCCAATGCTGTAAAGATCTATACTCCGGAGGAACCTGGAATGTAAGATCTATGAATCAAGGTAAGCTGGACATAGTCAAACAAGAGATGATAAGACTTAACATTGAAATTTTGGAAATCAGCAAACTAAAATGGAAAAGAATGGGTGAATTTAGTTCAGATGACCATCAGGTATAGTACTGAAGGCAAGAATCCCTCAGAAGAAATGGAGTAGCCTTCATTGTCAATAAAGAGTAGGAAAAGCAGTACTGGGATACAGTCTCCAAAATGACAGAATGATCTCATTTCAAACCCAAGGCAAACCATTCAACATCACAATAGTCCAAGTCTATGCCCGAAAGAATTGAGACCTTTGAATTGTGGTGCTGGAGAAGATGCCTGCAAGTCCCTTGGACCACACTCAGATCAAACCAATCAGTCTTAGAGGTGATCAACCCTGACTGCTCTTTAGAAGGAGAGATCCTGAAGATGAAACTCAAATACTTTGGCCACCTAAGAAGGAAGGACTCACTGGAGAAGACCCTAATGCTGGGAACTATTGCTGGCAAAAGAAGAAGGGGACAGCAGAGGGGGCTAGATGGAGCCACTGAGGCAGTTGGTGTGAGCTTAGGTGGACTCAGCGGGATGGTGGAGGACAGGAAGGCCTGGAGGAATGTCCATGGGGAAGGCCTGGAAGAATGTGATGGGTTGGACGTGACTTTGCTAAACAACAACAGCAGCAACAACAAAATATTGCAAATTCTTTATTTTTCATGATAATGTTATTGTCTTTTTTAAAAACTACTAGATAAAAGGAAAATCACCTGACTAATGGGTAATTTTCCTCTATTAAACAAAAACTGAATGAGTCTGCTATTAAAACAGAAAAGAATAAGAAGAAAAAAAGAAACAGATTGTAGACATCTCTGTCAGAGGGCAAAAGACCCATGTGTCAGCAATTGGGCATGGTAGCGAAGAAACATGTAACTGTTCAGTGTTATTTTTTTTTTTCATGCATCTTATCTTTGGAAGATAACCCTCAGAGGGAAAACAGCAGGATGCTCTTGAGAATGATCAATATGTACATCCAAGCCCTGGTACTTCACTTCTTCAAATGACGACGGCTAAATTTGACAAGGTACCCAAACTGTTGAGGTGAATGCCATGAAAAAACAGCAGTGGGAGAAAATGAGAATAACTGGAGCCTTATGGAGTAACTGGCTGGTGTAGCCCTGATCCACCATGCTTTCCCCTCTCTTCTTTAGCTGCCAAAACTGTCAGGTAATTATCTGTTGAGTGAACATTGTAAGGTTTTACTTTATTATTGGAATAAAGAAAGATTTCCTCAGAGCAAAAATGCTTATCTAAACACACCGACATGGGTCAGAGGAGCCAACTCCCATCCCCAACGGCACAGAGCCAGAAATGTAGGTGGATGTCAGGGAGCCACTGATACATAATGTGCACATGGTGTGATGTACATACAATGGTGCAGTAGGTGTGGATCCTTTGTGAGGTGGGTTGGGCTGACAATCAGTGTCTGGTTTAAAGTCATCAAGCAATACTGGCAGCATTATCTTATCTTTGGTTTCTGAATGACTCATAGCAGCATTTCAAGACACAGAGTCCAGGTCAAAGAAAAAGAGTGGGGGAAGGGAGGGGAGGACAGAGAATTGGTCAGGAGAGTAAATGGAGCATATGGGATAATGAGATATGTGAGAACAGAAATGAAAAGCTCTACACTTAATGAAACAGAGATTTCAGGGAAGAAGTATTCTTAAAAGGTAAGCATTTTTGCCAAAACTTTAGTGTGCATATGCTATTCTTTTGAAATGACTGTTTTCAGTTGGTTTTAATTGGTTTTTTGGCATATGATTTCAAGCCAAAAAGTGGGGTATGCATGAAAAGAAAAGCAAATAAAATTGAGCATATAATTCTATCAAGTAGATTCTTAGGTATTGGAAGACCCAAGACTTAGAGGCATCCAATCGTCCAGTGCAGGGTAGAAGGACAAGCGGAGGCAATCTTTGCCTCCTTGTCCACCTGCACTGCAGATTTAGCTAAACAGATGCTCAGCCATCTAGCAAGAGTATAGTGGAAGCAAACAAAAGGAAACTGAACAGGTTCAGGATAACTCTTATATTGACTTCTGTAGACACCCTGATCTCCTTCCCTCCCATGCCCACTAGAATAGCCCCTCTTCCCATCTTTGAGATCAAGTTTCTAACCTTGGAGAGTCAGCCAGTGCAGTTCTTGTCAAGCCAACTGTAAGGAGGAGTGGGAGGCCAACATACTTGCTGAAGCAGGAGAATTCTCTCTGGCCTAGGAATCCAAGCTATTCTATGGCCCCTTGCAATGGCTACCAAGGGGCTATAGAATTCCTCTCTGAAAGAATCAGGGCTATCACACAACTAAAATATCTAAATTGATTGCCTGCAATTTAGTTGGAACTACAACATCAAATCAGTTATCAGTCACAATGCTGTGCTAACCAAATAAGAAAAAAATAATCAGCTGAAGTAATGCCCATTATTAATCAGGCAAAGAATTATTTTAATTATTATTAAAGATACCATGCCTTTTTTTCTCTTGCAAGGAATGCAAGGTGGTCTTTTCAGCCATGAGAGGAGGAGACTCAGAGGGGACCTGTTAGCGACATACAGGTGCATGAGGGGGTTCCAAGCAGAGGTGGGTCATGAGGTTTTTTCCCCCTGCAGTGGAGGGCAGGATGTGTTCCGATGGATCAAAGCTCAGGGAACCAAGATTGAGGATGGATGCCAGGAAATACTTCCTGATGGTTAGGGCTGTAAGGGTATGAAATGGGTTTCCATAGGAGGTGGTTGAAGCCCCAATGGTGAGGGTGTTTAAGGATAGGCTGGACATGTACTTGGTAGCTAAGTCATGAGTGCAGCTGGCTGGAGCCGGGAGTCTGGCTAGATGGCCCAAGGAGGCCACTTCTGACTCTGTTTCTATCTTCTTCTTCTCACCATTTCATCCTCACAACAACATTGTGAGGTGGGTTGGGCTGAAAATCTGAAGTCACCAAGTATAATACATGGGCCAATGGGGGCTATGGCCCAGATCTCCTGAATCCCAGTCCAACAGTGTAAGCAATATGCCACTGCCTGTCCATAACATACATTATAAATATTATATATTATTATTATTTTATGCTTTATAGCAGTATGAATATGTTTTATTATAAGTGTTCATATAAACTACAGACAGCTGATACCATCCCTAAAGAGGATTTGGGCTTTTCTAAATGAGGCATTTAGTGTGCAGTCCTTATAACTTGTTGTAGCTTACGGCTCTTCAGATGACACTAGGAACAGTTCTGTTCTTTCAGAGCACTTTCCCAGGCTGATTTCATCCTCCCCTCCCCTCCTCTCCTCTCCTCTCCCCTTCCCTCCCCTCCCCTTATCTTGGCAGCCAGCAGCTCATGGTCTGACCCACAATCTGCTTCAGAAAATGTTTTCATGGCAAGGATGGAACTTTTCACTTCCTTTGGCGTAAGATGTATTATTTAAAACAATTTGGTTTCGATGTTCTCCATTTGGTTATGTCTGTGATTCCTCACCAAATCTGTGAGTTTTCTGTGAAACTTGCCTGTGATTCCTGTTTCTTCCATTTCTCCCACTTTTGCATTGTGTAGGATCAAAGTTCTTTATCTAGAGGTTAGATCTCAAGGCAATGATGGATGCAAAAGTATATATAATGCTTAACAGGACCATAAACGACTCATCTAGATTCGGTTTCACAGCCAGGATAAAGCTTTGGGGCTGTGGCAAATGCACTACAATTGCATTGGCTGAAGTCTTTAAAGTTCAAAGTGAAAATGTGAAAGCCCCAAGATGGCTAAACCAACACACAAAATTTGTACATTACCTAAAACATTAATGTTTTATGCTATAATGAGTAGAAACATAGTTTACCCTTTATTGAAATACAGTCATTTTGATGACTTGTGATGCTTTTCATTTAATATTTTATTGTGCTTTTAAAATTGTTCATTTTGATTTTTAAGTTGCAAGACTCTTTCAATGAGCATTCATAAATATGGAACGCAAGGCTCTCAAACGCAAGGTTCTCAAATATTTGTATATTTACAAATACACACAAACACACATTATATATATATATATGCGCGCGCACACGTGTGTGTGTGTGTGTGTATAGTATATACTTGTAGGAATATAAGTTATACTAAATGTGCATAGGTGGGGACAATATAAATATGCCACTCCAACTTCAGAAATATATCATGTGCATAGTCCTCTCATATTTTATTACATATTTGAAATTAATTATATTAATGCATGAACAGCATAGCCATAAATATGTAGTTTGATATGTAGTTTAGTAAATCTTTAAAGCAGTAAGGCTTTTAATTGAATAATAATGTATTGATTTATTACATTAAAAGCTGCAATTTTAGGAAACAGTTCTTCCAGCCGGTTTCACAATACTTTGCTCACTTCCTGTTTTAAGACACATCTAGAACGGCTAAACCATTAAAAAACCCCTGTATTTTTCTTTAAAAATAAGCTTTCTTATCATGGAAAGATCTGCAATCCAATTGTACAGCTTTCTTAAATGAATATGAGGAATAGTAAAGGGAATGAATGACACTATTGCCAAGCTGTCAAATGGGTCTTAATCTTTGATACACTCCCAGTGCTTAGAATTAGGTTGCTTTAGAAAACTCACATGAGCAAATAATAGTTCATGGTTTTAAGAGAAACTTCTCAGTATCACATCGATAGGTATGTGGGATTTTGTGGATCTTTCTAGCATGTTGATCAATATAAGCCAGTGAAAAGTGAGTATATAGCCTGCAAATTAATGTATAATACTCCCTACATTTTCATATCCACACAACAGTCTTGGAAATAGTTACAGTTTTTCCTTTACTATCTCATTCTTTTGCAAGAAAAATAAATTCACAGGAGACTTAAAGAAAGACTTCATATAAAGAAGACACTGGAGACTGTTGGGCTTCTCCTATGTGGTCTCTAAAGAGGCTTGTTTCTGACAAGCAGACAGGTCTGTCTACCTTCTAGCTTGACAATATGTCTCCAAGCTGAGTAGAAATAATACAAAAGTAAGAAGACACAATTAATATTAGAATGTAATGGGGCTCATGACAGATAAAGATGCAGGACAACTATAAAATATCCTTTCTTCATTCCTTAGATATTTTTACTGCTGTGTGTTCCAAGTGATGTTCTTTAAAAAGTTCCATAAACAAAGAAACAAACAGAAACTCCACCCCCATACAGTTTATAAATATATATTCAGTTGCAGATCTTACATGCCAAAACACTGTTGCTTTGGCGCTCTCAATAAATTGTTTAACTTCTATTTCTTCTGGCCTCACATTTAGCAAGTATCTACTAAATTGAAACACATTTTCCTAGGATATAGTTACTGTCTGCTTCACTGACAAGCAGAGGAGAGGACTGCAAACGCACAGTGCTGGGAGTGGCTGGAACAAGGTCCCAAAGTGAAGGTTGCCCCCCTTGCTCTGGACTATCACTCTCAGTGTGGAATTGGCAGGCGATTCCTTTTCACATTTTTTCTTCCTCTTTTTTCCCCCCCTTTTGAAGAGAAAAGAGAAATATGTTCATTTGGTATGCCATCCTATTTCCAGTTTCCATTGTGTGAGGTAGAAGCATTTACAGATTGGGATGCATGTTTTATTCTTGGCAAATACTGCAAAGAAATTGCAACATAGGTGCATCTGTAGACTATGGCAGAGAATTCAAATCCTTCTTTATAGGTGTGTTTTATTATGCTTGCTGGAACCAATAGTAACTACTATAAATGATAAACAAGCAATTGCAATTTTGGGGAGGGGGCAGAGCTGATCTTTCTTGGTTGGTCAGAATGTAGCTGTTTGTTCTTTATGCAGGAGTTTTGCGATTTCAACATCTAATAATGTTGATCACTGTGCTTATGTTTATATGAATGTGCACGCATGTGCGCCTTTGGTGTTCTAGTAGTCAGATATGTCACAATTACCTATTTGTAAAATTCTAAAATCAAAATATTTTATTGGGCCAGCTTCGGGTTGTAAGGCTTTAGTGAGGCTTCCCCCATCAATCTTCATTCTCCAGTGGGTGGTGTGCAGGGTGGCCATCATCTGCCTGCCTGACCCCACTGCTGTGCCCCACTCTACTGGACCATCCTCATCCCCATTGCTCTTCCTTCCTGCTGCCCCCACCACAGCCTTGCCATGACACGAGAGAGGGAGAAAGTGTGGGAGCAGGAGAGTCCACCTGTCAGTTGGGGTGGGGCTTTTCCCAGTAGGCATTCTGCTTCAGCAGGGCAGCCTGTTTGGCACCAGTGCAATGTGGGCTTGAGTGCCAGCCCCTTTGGTGAGGGTGAGGTAGATTATTACAGCAACTGTTGATCTTACTGTGTTTTATTGTAAACCACCCAGACAGCTCTCTGGGCTATGTAGCAGTCTATAAAAATTATATAGATACATACATAAATGGGCAGGTGTTTCCCACATTTCTTAACCTCTCTAGATAGCGAATAAAGTATGGAGGGGTGATCTTAAAGCCATGGAGTCTGCATATAGTCGGAAGATGGAATGTGAAAGGAGTCTGTAAATGGAAGGCTGCCAAGAAGAAAAAAAAAACTGATTTCCAACTTGTGAAATATAACCGAGATTGCACAAAAGAAGATTGCATCAGAAACTGTAATGTCTGCACACACCTGTATAATTTGATCATATGCCTTCAATACTGATCCATAGGTTGCCATTGGGAATGTTACATGAAATAGTTAATTCAGTTTGTTTCTGATTTATTTACATGGACTTGGATGCTAGATGCAGTTGAAATCTTTCTATTTCTGCTTTTGCAATGTGATTCACCAACCACAGAAAGATACATCTGACAACATGCATACATTTCAAAAAATCTGTACTTCCAGAAAAGGCATACAGACACACTTTAACAAATGGGAGAAAAACAAGTGCCTCTAAGATGTACACAATTAAAGTGTACATTTGGAAAAATGCACGTGGATTTTCTCCACTATTGAGCAAAAATTCAAGCACAACAGTATAGATACCATTGCTTCCCAGGTATTCCAACATGGATGCCTTTAGCATTCTAGGGCAAAGTCAGCAAACACCCACCCTTGGTGGGCAGCCTAGAAACACTTTTACCATCCAAGGATTGCTTCAAGCTATAGTTCTGGTGGCTCACAACTCGGGATTGGGGAGTAATTTGTTTGGATTACATTTTAATGCAAACATACTTAATGTTGCCTTTGTGAACGCATACACAAACCAATTCAGTTATTGTTTGAGGTTTCCAGAAGAGTTCTCTAATCAAGGACAAGGACAACATTGTGCATATTTGAGAGCTGCTGACAAAAATATGGATATTAGTGAAAATAATGTCCAGAATGCATTATGAACTTTTCCACAGTAGGCAATCATTGTGCATTTATCAATCTGTACTCACAGTTGATTACAGGTTCTTTATGACCCTCCAGTTTTGCTTCTCTGTTTAAAGAACACTTCTAGAAGAGGAAAAATTTAGTACTCTGTACTGAAGCAAAAATACACAAGCCACCTTTTCCACTTCTGTAGTTGTACTATCCTGCTTTACCACAGCAGTACTTAGCTCTGGGAAAGGGGAGAGGGTAGTGTTGGTGTAGTGTTCATATCTCAGTTTTGCAGCAGAACTGAAGTAAATAATGAGGATTAACAGTCTAATATAAACAGTTCTAGATTAAGTTTGATTTTATTTATTTACTTATTTATTAAGGTTTTTGTGTGCCATCCCAATTACTAAAAAAGTCTCAGGGCAGCTTACAGAGAGCAAACCAAAAAAAAAAAAAAATTCAGAACCCTTAACAATGACCACACACATCTTTTTTTTAAAAGTACACTGCATCTAATATAGTAAAAAAAACAAGAATAAAACCAGGTTAATTATTAAAATATTAATTAATGGGAAAATAAAAAGGTCTTCACCTTCCAAAAGGAATGAAAGCACCAGGCAAACCTCCCTGGGCAGCGTATTCCATAGTTGGGGCACCACCGCTGAAAAGTCCCTTCTCCGAGTAACTGCCCTCCTGATTTCCTTCAAAGAGTGTTCCCGGAGAAGGACCTCTGCCTCTGATATGTACAACAATAGGGAAAACCAATACAACTGAAAGGTAAAGTGATGTGGCTTGGCATTACAATTCATGACTGGTATTTTTTGTTGTTGTTTTATAACCCTATCTGTTGAAAAAATAAACATCTCACCTTGGCAGTCCCATTTGGGCTGCAAATGTATGAATGGATTAATACACAAGATCAATCAATCAATCAATCAATCATTTATTTGGTCATTGACCAGCAAAACAAATAAAACAAAAAATTACAGTTGGTTAAGATAAGAAAAATACAGTTTTTTTAAAATTACAGTCAGGGATAAGGAAAAATGCAGTTATTCTAAAGGGGTCTAACTAAGGTTATAGTTAATTCTACAGTGGAATGTTAACTCTTGAGCAGTACTTGGCCACAGTCAAAGAAATAAAATCAGATTTCAAGATCATTCACAAGCTCCTTCTTAGGAGCAGAAGATGGTTGTTCCTTGATCTGTTAATGAGAATTGTCATCTTTCCAGCACAAGAGGGCTTTGGAGACCAAAACTGTTGCTGGAACACCGATATTTGATCATGCAGTATGATTCCCAGAGCATTCCTCCCAAAGAAAGCAGCCAGGCTCAGCTTGACAAAGAGGCCAAGCATTTTCTCCTAGAGGAAGAGGAGGAGGAGATGGAGACGGAGACATTTGACTACCATATACTAAAGTGGCTACCCAGCTCTGCCCATAAAAAAGGATTTTACTAGCCTGCACATCTCCTCTTGTATAGAATGAACGATCCCACAGATGTGGGTGGAATTGGGGCACATTTAAATATAACTAGAGAAGGCTGGGGAGCAATTTGCTAATTTACTTTGCAAAGGTCCATCTCTTCTGTAGATAATCAACATGCAAAAAAATCATGAAAAATATTTTTTCCTTACATATACTTTCATGGCCATCCTTAATATTACTTAAAAACAACAGTGATCTGAGGGAAGAAAGGGAGGGAAGTGCTGTGATTTGCAGGGCTCCTGTGAGTCTTTAGCATCAAAAAGTAAAACTATGAAATTTCAGTGATAGCTGCGGGGATTCGCTTCAGCAGATTTGGAAGGAGTCCAAAAATCCCTATGACTGTATGGTGATTTAATATTGCCTCATCATAATCCCGTAGGCTAGAACCTCCAGGAGTTAATCAAATTTCTCTCTCTCTCTCTCTGCCCACTTCATTTAATTAAATTGCTGACTTTTAAAACATTTAATGCTAGTCTAATGACATATGTTGAAAAACAAAAAATCGCAAATCACAGATAGGAAAGTTTCTCTCTGCAAACCTGTGCATTGTGCACCTTAACATGGGGAACAGGTAAGGGAGAAGGCTGGGTTTACAGCCACCTGTGGCATTAATTACCAGTGGCTTTCTGTACCCAGAAGAGTATGCGGCATCTCTGTTAAGCCCATTTTCAAAGCCAACTTCTGATGATTTCTTAAGAATCTCACAGAGAAGCTAAGTGAAATGCTGCTACACCACAAATGAGTTGCAAGAGGTAGAGCAGCTTGACCTGTGGTGTCAGCCATCACATAGAAGCCAATGTTAGAAGTGAAAGGTTACTCCAAATGGAGCTGAAATGCACCTTCTCACAGATTTGCTTCATTATCACCTAAATAGGACTAGGCTTTACTTAAATGTGTGATGCACCTTTTTGCCCCACCTTTCTGGAAAAAGTTACTTGTAGATCTATTGTTTTAAACTCTTTTATTTGCAATGTATTCTGCTCCCCTTCTCAAGCTAAATGCCTTTATACACAGGTTCTGCAAACAGGTCTCTCTATATATTTTCTTCAGGTAACCTGCTTGCCTCTCCCCTGGGATTTACAGAAGATGCTCAGCCTTGTACCTTCTAACTCTTCCTCCCAATCTATCAGAGATATCAGCAGCCACTCAGGGTTCTCTCCTCTTCAGCCTCAGTGACCTTGGATTAACCAGGCCAATGGCAACCTATGTACTCTTGTCCCCCTCACTGTCTCCTTCTCCTCTACTCATGGAGATTTGCTCCCAAAGACATGCAGGTTCCTTTCCTCAGTCATCCTCCCTTTCACCAAGGGGTAACAGTAAAGCCATCAATTCTCTTTCTACACATAGAAGCAAACACTACCTTCAGTAGTTGCCCTTCTTGTAGCAGTTATCATTCTCAACTCCAGATGCAGGCAGCTTTCCTACTGTAAGCAGCCATCTCCCAGCCTCTGCTACTGATTTTGACTTTGTCATTAGATGGTTTCCATTCCTATCTCCAAACCAGAGTGGAAGTTGAACTGCTTCTCAGAGCTCTCTGTCCCAGCCAGCACTCTGAGCCCTGGGATTGCTGCTGGATGTACAGGAAGGTAGAGGCAGAATTCCATCTATCCATCACAGTCTTTTTTCCATTTATGCTGTACAAGGGGCTGGAAACAGATTGGAAGCTTAGCTTAGCAAAGTAAGGGAGCCTTTTAAGATCTTGATCAGACTTCCTGCATCTCCTGTACAAATTAAAATGATGAGAAGATGAGGAGCTGGCGGCAGTGGCAACAACAGCCAGAAAGTCGCACAGTTTTGGAGCAATGCTTGCTTTGGTTCCGAAGGCGGTACAAAGTGATGCTGCTGGGCTTTAAATAAATAGGCATCTAGTTTTGTTCTCACCTCTATTTTGTGCTACCAAGCTTTCAGGGTGGCAATTGTGTTTCCAAGAAAATATGCATAGGTTTGAAGCCTCTGAGCCACATTTACCACAGACTGGTTACACTGGAGGCTCAATAGATGTGAAAAAGGATGAAAGACAATAGAGATGTGGTAAATCTAACAGGGGCATGCACTATTGTCTTTATCTAAGGCTATCTTATCCTAGAGAAATTGATAGAAAAAACATCAATCTCAAATGGTCAGTGGGGTCATTGTGCTTCTGCAGTGTGTTTTGGACTGACATGAGCACCATGGGGAATTAGCAGGTCCAAAGCTAATGTCAGATGTAAGAGGAAGCACTTATTTTCAGACAGGGACAGGTCAGAAAAATTCCATTCTATAAGATCTACTGACTTGGCCCATTGCAGAAATGAACATTTCCTTGCCTGATAGGTTGCTTTCACAACCACTGACTCTTGTTTGCACAAGTATCACTTCTATTGGCACACAGGAAAGATAGGATACTGTAATAAACACGTGCACACGCACGCACACACACAAAATCGGCAAAATAAAACAGCAGTGTGGCATATTTTCTAACATTAATTAACACATATATATCCATTCTTTTGACCCTTGGGCTCAGGTTTCCACACAGAGAACTACTAGTCCATACTAACTAGTCCATACTAGTCCATCACCCTGTACCTGTTGCTCATACTGGAGGTTTACTCCAGTATTGCCATGTTCTGGCTAGTCCCGCCTGAGTTGTGCTGGTTTGGGTAAATGTAAAGTATTTCCTAGGAACACCAGAAATGGATCAGGATGTGCAGTCATTTTTAGGTGGGTATGAAAAAGTTCTGGACTGCTTGCCCTACACAGTTCTTCCCTTAGAGAACTGACTTGATAATAGTTCTACCCAACCAGTGCATTCTTCCAGTAAAGAAGAAGAAAGGGTAACTTCATAACTGGTGTTACTACAGTTATGAACACTTATCTTGTTATGTTTTAAATAACCACATTTTTAGGCAATTCAAATGTGCATATCTCCAAAGGCAAGTTTTTAAACCTTGCTTAGAATTTTGCTCTCTCGAGCTCACTGAAAACTCTCGGTCTCCACAAACACAAACATCAAAATCTAGTCTTTTAATATGTATCTGTTTTCGCAAGGCACTACAGTGCATGTTTATTCCTCTAAAAATATTCATCTGTTATCCCTAAAGTACTATAACTGCTATGGCCTGCAGGAAATGCCACATGTTATATACACATTTTTCTTTCAGTACTAGAGTAAACAGATGCTTCCAGCAAGTGAGTTTTCCACTGACATAGGGATTTCTTCCTCCTCTTCTTTATCATTATTGTTCTTACTTTGGTTACTGGCAGGTTGGTTACTGCATCCCTATGGCAGAATGGGATTTTTATTGTCTGCCTTTATGTTTTAGCCTTTAGAAGCAGTCTCCTTCTTTGTCTGTATCATTCTGTACAAGTTTGGTACACCAACCAGAAAGATTTCTCTCTTCCTTTCACTCTTCCCCAAAATGACATAAAGAGAACAAGGGTTTTGCAAAGTATACAAAGACAACATCATAAAAAAATAGAATAAAGTAAAGAAAAAGCAAAATTTAGCTAAGCAAATCCCACTGCCATGTCTCTTTGCAGCAATAGACACTTCTGGCCATCCTAAGACTTGCCTACCATGTCCTAAACAGCTGGGCCACTGTGACAAAGCTACAAGGTTGTAGCTTATGTTTCTTTACTGCTTAGTGTCAGGTTTATGTAGCATCCAAGATGTAATAAAATGAATGCTTTCATATTTGCTATTTTCATACCTTAAATTAATAGTGAGTTACTATTACACATTCATTTCTTGTTCAATGACACCATTAAAGTGCAACATCTTTTATCATGAAACTCAACTCATTCGGCATTGTATCACTTGGGGAACTGTTACCAAGCTTTCTAGAAGATGTCTGAAAGCCTGTCTCTAGTGCAGATTCATGTACAAATGCAGGAAGTACAGCACACCATGCTGCACATGTTTCCAATGCACACATCTGTGAGAGAGTCTTATTTTCAGAGCCGACAACAAAGGGTCACACTGCTAACAAAGTCTATGCCACTGTAGAGGCTGGGTCATGCTTAGACATGAGAAGATAAAACTGAGAGAGGGAAAGGGAGATACAGAATCATAGAAAGAGTTGGAAGGGACCATGAAGGCCATTGGGTCCAAGCCCCTGCTGCTGCAAGGCACCAAGTTACACCATCTCACACAGAAGGCTGTCCAGTTTCTTTTTGAATGTCTCTAGTGTGGGAGAGCCCACCACCTCTCCAGGCAGCTGGTCCCACTGTACACATCTCCCATGTACTTCCCCATCTAAATCATTAAGAAAAATGTTGAAAAGCCCTGGATCCAGGACTGAACCCAATGGCACCATATGAGTTACCTCTCTCCAGTTTGAGAAGATGCCGTTGCTGAGCACTCTTTGTGTCCAATTTAACAGCCAGTTTGAGATCAACCTAATAGTTTTTCTATCTAGTCCAGTTTTTGCTAATTTGTTTATCAGAAGGTTATGGGGCACTATGTCGAAAGCTTTGCTAAAGTTGAAATAGATTGTGACCACAGTGTTCTTTCTGTTCATTTCGGAGGTTACCCAGTCCAAAAATGAGATTAAATTAGTCTGACGGGATTTATTTTTGATAAATCCATGCTGGCTTCCATTAATTACTGCATTTTCTTCAAGATGGTTGCAGACTGATATTTTAATACTTTGCTACAGAATTTTCCAGGGATTGATGTCAGACTAACTGGTCTGTAGTTCCCAGGTTCATCATTTTTCTCCTTTTTGAAGATAAGGACAATGTTAGCCCTTCTACCATCATCAGGCACTTTTCCATGATTTATTGAAGATAATAGCCAGTGGATCTGAGAGTTCCTCTGCTAACTCTTTTATGACTCTGAGATGGAGTTCACTGGGCCCTGGAGATTTGAACATGTTTATTCCATCTTGACCATTTGTCTGTCAGTCTTGGGCAGCCATCTCTCACTTTCAGCTTGCACTTCTTCTTGGCTGCAGATTTTCTTGTGGGAGGAGATTGAGGCAAAGTAGAATGAATCACCCCACCCACACAACTGCTGCTAGCTGATCAGGCCACTCCCCTTCAATTAATTAACAATCAGCTGATCTGGAACTTCCCTTCAACTGTCTCTTAGAAAATCAAAGGACATTTGGCTGGACTAGTGCATGCCTTCCTCTGCTTGCCTTTGTCTTCTCCTCCATTGCAACTCCTCTGCCAAACTCCTGTTTGCTTACTGTGGTGGCTCACTCCCTGGGAACTTGGCTACCTGTATATCAGAGGCCCTAGACCTGCTGGGGCAGCTTGCTCTGATCTGCTCTACTCTGCTAGAAGTCAGGAAACAGAACACACTCTTAAAATGGAAGGCTAGGATCTCCTCTCAATCAGCCTAAAGTGCAGGACATGAAATAATGGGCTCAAGTTAGGGGAAGTCAGATTCTAGCTTATCATCAGGAAAACCTTCTGGCCAGTAGAGTGATAGAACAATGAAACCAATGACCTAACAAAGTGAGGGGATATCCCATACTGGAGGAATCCAAGAGGCAGCTGTTAGGGATGCTTTAACTTCTCCAGTGAGCAGGAGATTGGACCCAATGGCCTTTTTAGTTCCTTCCAACTCCACCATTCTGTGATACTATAATTAGCCATAGACTGCTCACAGGAGGAGCCTCATTGGTTAGTCACTCACAGTTCCTTCCTGTACCTAAGGAGCTACCTAAACTGAGTGTAATTATATTAATCAAGATTGACCAGCAGATGTGGCTGTCCAAGTTTCAGGAAGGATTCCTTCTTAGCCTGTTTTAGAGATATGAGGGTAGAAACTAGGACCTTCTACATGCAAAGCAGGAGTTCTACCACCCACCCCCTCACCTCTTCTCCACCCTCCCTTGCTGTAGATGTGTCGATGCTCCCCTGTGCAAAGGAATCACACACACTGGAAATGGCCAGAACTGGATAGTGGAGAATTTGGTCCAATGTGATTTTTAAAATTTTAATTTAGTTTTATAGTCCAGGTAGCTAATGATGACTCCACTACTAATGATATGAAAGCTTGCCAATCTGTGATTCCCTTAGTTCATAACTAGAAGTAATTAGGCTATAATAAGTGGTCTTAAAAGAACTGCATATTACATAATTAATAGAGAAGGATATATCTATAGCTATATTCTCTCTCCATGTGTATGTGAACATGTCATTTTTTGAAAAATCCATAAACATTTTTCACCACTGGTATTCTGAATGAATAGAATTCTGGCTAAATGGTTTCTTTTGTAAACTTTTGTTGGTGTGTACAATTCAGAAATCCCTAGATACTTAGAAAATATTTCATCATTATTTAAGCCTGAGATACACACTAAATACTTTTTGAATAATATTTATATTTTGAATTTGTATAACGCTGTCTGAGAACTGCTCTTTAGTTTCCTTTGTTTATTCACTTGGATTTGTATCAGAGAAAATACATGATAATGTATAATTTCATGAAATTGCAATTAGCATTCCTGGCAAATCAGTAGTTAATATTGGCATTATATTCCTCAAACAGTGAAGAACAAATAAGTTTATTTCCAGTCCATGTCAGTTCCACAAGTATGTATTCGTATATTCAATCCTTCTAATTTCTATCAAACTACTATGACATTTTTAATTCTTTGACAAAACATGCAAGTTATATTATTAACTAATTTGACTTTTTAAAACAAAACATGCATTATTTTACATTTACTGTAAAATTCACATTTATCTTAAGAAATGCATTTTGATATTGGTTTTAACCTGAAAACCATATTCATGAATGTGAAGATGTGCAAAATGTGGAAGGAAATTGGGTTCCAATACAAATACTAGTCCAGGAAGTGTGAATCAGTTCATTTAAAATTCTGCGTCAAAGAACATTTTGAACCATCCTTACTTTCATACTACTGTTTGGCTTCTCTTCTCTACTTTCCCTACTTTCTCTACTCAAGGCTAAATCTCTGAGCATAACTAGGCAAATAGAAGCATAGATACAGATCAGTATTTGGGCTGCATTTGCATATCACACAAAACCTGTGATCCTGGCTTAATAGACCACAATATACATGAGCAGTAACTTTTTTGTTCTTACTTCACTCCTCCATTACTGCTGCTGCATATCCTGGCATATTAAGCTAGGATTGCAAGTTTAGAGAGAAGGGAACAGTCCATCAACAAATATGGATTTGGGAAACCTTAATTCAAGTTTGCAGTGTTATACAATTCTAACATATTCACACTTGCAGAACCGGCATGTCAACTTTAAAACAAAATTACCCTTTAGTACTTGGAATTGTCCAATTTTTCTACCACAGTTGCCCAATTAAACATGTGTATAAAATGTGTATCTTAGAGGAAATGGAACTGTTTCTGAAAATAATATACAATCTTGCATTATATGAGAAGAAATTGCTTGCAAAAATTTATGAGGGGAAATACAAAAATGCTTATATTAGGAGAAATATGCAAAAAAGTGAAAAAGTGAGAAATCAAAATTCTATTTTCTCTTAAGTGTAACTCCAAAAGCATAGCTAGTTAGATAAAATCTAGGTACAGATTCACCTGCCCTTTCTTACAGTCCATTCTCAGTTGTGTTTCAGTTTTTTGGCCAAGCTACACATGTAGTTTAAAACATGTGTTTGTTTGTCTGACATGCAGGCTTTTATGAGATACAGAATTACATCAGCTGTAGACATGGTGATTATGGAAGTTGAAGTAGGTATGGAAGGGAAATGAAACCATTACATTTGCTGAGGTCCTGGAGAAATCCTTTCTCTGAAATTGCTATTTGCACTGACATGTATAGAAGATTTAGGAAGGGGAGCTGAGATGGAATGAAAAATAAAATGGAACAAATTCACTGTGGTATTAATTTTATACCCCCACCCAGACATAGAAACATAGAAAAATAGAAACAGAGCGAGTCCAAAGGGGCTTCCTGGGCCATCTAGTCTGACCTCCAGCAACAGCCGGCTCCGCTCACGACACCCCCACCATGTGCATGTCCAGCCTGTCTTTGAACACCCTCATCGATGGGGACTCAACAACCTCTTGTGGAAGCCCATTCCACGCCCTCGGGGTCCTGACTCTCAGGAAGTGCTCCCTGGTATCCAAATGGAACCTTGGCTTCCTGAGCTTGCTCTGTTGGACCGTGTCCTGGCCTCTACTGCAGGGGAGCACAGGTCTCTACCCATCTGCATGTGACATCCCCTCACATACCTGTATGTCACCAACATATCCCCTCTGAGTCTCCTCTTCTCCAAGCTGAAGAGACCCAGTTCCCTCAGTCTCACCTCATACGGCATCCCCTGCAAACCAGCCACCAACCTTATGGCCCTACGCTGCACTGACTCCAACCTGGCTATATCCTTTCTGTAATGAGGGGCCCAAAACTGAGCACAATACTCCAGTTGTGGGCACACCAGAGTCGTGTAGAGTGGTAGCAATACCTCTCTTGATCTAGAAGCCACACTTCTGGCTATGCAACCAAGGGTGGCATTCACCCTCTTGACCACCGCATCACACTGCTGACTCATGTTTAGCCTGCGGTCAACCAGTACGCCGAGGTCCCTTTCACAAGTGCTGCTCTCCAGCCACTTGTCACCTAACCTGTACTTACGACAGCTATTTCTATGCCCCAAGTTCAAGACCTTGCACTTCTCCACATTGAACGCCATCCTGTTGTCTCCTGCCCACTTCCATAGTCTGTCCAGATCCTTTTGGATCTGGAGTACCTGCTCCTCAGTTGTGGCCACTGCTCCAGTTTTAGTGTCTGCAAATTTGATCAGCAGACTGTTCACCCCTTGGTTGCAAGTAGAGCCCTGGGGGACAGCCCTGGGGGACCCCACTTGTCACTGGTCACCATCCCGATGATTCCCCACTAATGGTTACCTTCTGCTTTCGGTCAGTCAACCATGCCCTAATCCACTGGACAGTGCTTTGGTGTATCCCAAAACTCCTCAGTTTCTCCACCAGGATATCATGGGGCACTTTGTCAAAGGCCTTGCTGAAATGCAGGTCTGCCACATCCACTGCATCCCCTCCATCTAGCCATCTCGAAACCTTGTCATAGAATTCCACAAGGTTTGTCTGGCAGGACCTGTTTTTGCGGAAGCCGTGTTGTGTGGCTGTCAGCCTCCCTTCCCTATCTAGCATCACTAGATCTCTCTCTATTATGAGACTTTCCATTGTTTTTCCTACAATGGACGTAAGGCTAGCAGGTCTATAATTCCCCATGTCCCTTCTACTACCCTTTTTGAAAATTGGGACCACCAATGCCACCCTCCAGTCCTCTGGAACGTCACCCGTTCTCCACAAGGTCTCAAAAATGGAGGCCAGCAGGCATGAGAGAACCCCTGCCAACTCTCTAAGTACTCTTGGGTGTAACCGATCAAGGCCTGGCGACTTTGTAATGTCCAATGCCCTGAGGAGCCCCTTGACTTCAAGGGGGGGTGACTCTAATCTGTGCCCCTAAGTCCCTGGCCTCATCTAATCTCCTATATGGATATCCTCCATCCTGCTTTGGGGAGAACACAGAGGCAAAATAGTCATTTAGCATCTGTGCCTGTTCCCTCATATCAGTCACTGGATCTCCTTCTTCCTTATTTAGTGGTCCCACCACTTGTCTCCCCTTCCTTTTCCTATTTACATGCTGAAAGAAGCCCTTTTTGTTGCTCTTGATATTCTTGGCAAGTCTCAGCTCATAATCAGCCTTAGCCTTGCAAAGAATCCTTCTGCAACGAGCCTCCTCCTCCCGGTATATCCTTTGGTCTATTTCCCCCAGTACCCATTTCCTATGGAGGTTCCTCTTTTGTCTAATCCCTCTAACCACCTCCTTTCGCATCCATGGCAGCGCTCTCCTCCACCTCCCCACCTTACTGACTAGAGGTATCATCAAGGCTTGAGCTTCCAAAACCTCCCTTTTGAGTGCCATCCAGCCCTCCTCAACTCGCTTGCCTTCCAGTAACCTATCCCAGGAGACTTTCCCCAGTCTGGCCTTCAGTTGGCCAGAGTTGGCCCTCTTGAAGTCCTAGCTTCTAGTGCTCGCCCTGCTGCATGTCCCCAGTCCCCTGATCTCAAAGCAAAGGATGGAGTGATCACTCGCATCCAGAGTCCCCTAATCTATACTTCATCTATCAGCTCCTCCCTATTGGTCAAGACCAAGTCAAGGATGTTCCCCCCCCCCCCATCGCCTCTTGGACCCTCTGTTTGAAAAACCCTCCCTCTATAGCTTCTAGGAAGTGATGTGACTTGGCTGTCACTGTCGAGTGAGTCTCCCAAGTAATATCCGGGAGATTGAAATCTCCCAGAATTACTGTGTCTCTCCTCCGAGATATCCTTAGAATCTGGCCTGTCAGGACATCATCCAGGGTTTCAAGTTGACCTGGAGGGTGATAACATACCCCCACTGTCATGTCTCTTTCCCTGTCAAAACCCCTAAGTTTCACCCAGACTGCCTCTACCGAATCCCCATCTGTGCTGCACTCTATCTCACTGCATCCTATCCCTTCCCTGACATATAAAGCTATGCCCCCAACTCTCTTTCCCTTCCTGTCCTTTCTAAAATGGTAATACCCTTCTATGTTCACATTCCAGTCTTGCTTTCATCCCACCAAGTTTCTGTGATTCCCACCAGATCGTACCCTCCTATTCCCAGGAGAGCTTCAAGCTCTTCCTGCTTATTACCCATGCTCCTAGCATTGGTGTAGATGCACCTCAACTCCTTCCCACCACTTCCTTCCTTGGAATGCCCAGCATCCTCCTTCCTCCCATCCTCCCTGGTACCTGGCCCTTCTCTGTAGGAGTCCTGTCAGTCCCTGCAGTACCTCTAAAATCCTGCTCCCAGAGCCCTGATCCTCCCCCCACACTTGTCCAGTACAGACATGTTACTGGGGGGCCTGAACCCACCCCCCACTGGCTCAGTTTAAAGTCTTCCAGATGAAGCTTGCTAGAGCATCTCCAAAGGACATTTTCCCCATCCTCGTGAGGTGTAACCCATCCCTTGCCAGAAGTCCATTAGCAAGAAAACGAGTGCTGTGGTCGAGGAACCCGAAGCATTCCTTCTGGCACCACACCCTAAGCCAGTTGTTCACCTCGGAGGCCCTCCTGTCCCAAATCCCTGGACAGGTAAGATTGATGAGAAGACCACTTGGGTCTTCAGTTCCCTGAGTTTCTTCCCCAAGGCCTCAAAGTCCCTGGTGATCCCAACCATACCCTGCCTGGCCACGTCATTTGTGCCCACATGGATCACCAGGAGCGGCTGGTGACTCCCGGAGTGAACAAGACTCTCCACTGTGTCCTTCACATGCCAGATGCGTGTGCCTGGCAGGCAGCAAACCTCCCTTGTCTCCAGGCTGGGGCGGCACACTGCTGCCTCAGTGCCCCTCAGCAGGGAGTCCCCAACAATCCCCCACCACCGTACCTTCCCAGTGCTGGTGGGTGGCCGTGCCCTGGCCCTCACCTCTCCTGCAGCGGCCCCCTTGCCACCTGGCATCCCAGGCTGGGGGTCCTGCTGTCCCCCCAAGGCCTCATCAGCCCCAGCCTCCCAAAGTGGAGAGAACCTGTTTCCCAGCTCCAGATTGGTGCCAGGAGAAGGAGGAGGCCATGCTGGCCTCCTCCTCCTGTGGGTGACATACCTCCATGTCTCTGCAGCTGCTCCTCCAGTGGTCTCTCCCTCAACCCTCTGTCCAGAAGGGGGCTGCTCCAGGGGGGCCTGGAGAGCTCTCTCAGCACTCAGGAACCTCACCTCCTCTTCTAGCAGGGTCACCATCTTGCCCCGAGGGCAAGTGTATCCCTGCCTCTCCTGGGGGAGAAGGGCGAACATGTCGCAGCTCTCGCAGTGGACGGCAACACCCGTGACTCCCGCGAAGGCCATCTCCAGGTTCGCCATCAGTATCCCTTCGGAGACCTTACCTTGATCCCCTGCCTTGTTAGTCCTGCAGTTCCTCTCACTCGCCCAGTTCTCCCAGACAAAAACCCACTTGCACACACACACAAGGATAAAGTAAACTTAAATTTAAATTGGAAGAAAAGCAAAGCAAAGCAAAGCAAAGCACAGCACAGCACAGCAAAGCACAAACAAAACAAACAAACAAACAATCAAACCTCTGTGTCTCAGAGAAGGGAGTCTCTGGACAGCCCGGACCGCAACTCAGGGACGCAGACAAGGGATGACACCTTATCAGCCACTCAGGCCAGTGGCCCCACCTGTCTGCTCCCTCCTGGCCCCTCTAGCCTCCCTGGCCCCACCCTTTTCCTCTCTGCTGGTCCTGGCCCTCTGTTCCCCTGCCCAGCTCCTACCTTGCCTTCGCCAGTCCCCTGGCCACTCAGCCCTCTCTCCCAGCCTGTGCCTCTGCTGCTCTGCTGCTCTGCTGCTCTGCCAAAAGGCCAGAGCCAAAAAGACATTTGAAAACATGTGAAGAGCTTCCATCCTTCCCTTAAACTAAGAACAAGAACAAAGCTATGATGACTTCTCAGACCTGTCTGAAAACATATCTCTGTAGAGGCAAGTCATGGCAGTGTGTGTAGTAGCAAGCTGTGGATTGCATGCTTTCATGTATGTGTGTCATGATCTGGGCCACTTCAGGGCTCCTCTTCTGGCCAAATGCCAGACCAACAGCTCTGGTAGTTGCAGGTTTGGTCCCAGACTCTACTGCACCTGCCAGAGTCCGCATGAGCACCACCTGGGACAGGAGGTGTGATGGGGGAGAGAGCTATTTAAGAAGTGGCTATTCCCTCCTTTATCTGTCTTAGCAACACTGGTCTGTTGTCCCAAAGGTATGCCTGTCTTTGTGCTATCTTCTTGGCTCCCAAACTTGGTGGGATGAAAGCAAGACTGGAATGTAAACATAGAGGGGCATCACCTGTTTAGAAAGGACAGGAAGGGAAAGAAGGGTAGGGGTGTAGCTTAATATGTCAGGAAAGTGATAGGATGCAATGAGATAGAATGTGGTGCAGATGGGAACCTGGTAGAGGCAGCCTGGGTGAAACTAAGGAGTTTTGACAGGGTGAGGGACCTTACAGTAGGGTATGTTACCGCACTCCAGGTCAACTTGAGACCCTGGACAATATTCTGACAGATCAGATTCTAAGGATATCTCAGGGGATGGACACAGTAATTATGGGAGATTTCAATCTCCTAGATATTAGTTGGGAAACACTCAAAGGTGACAGCCAGGTCATGTCACTTCCTAGATGCTTTAGAGGGAGGGTTTTTCATGCAGATTTGGTGGGAGGGGGATATCCTTGACTTAAATTTGACAACAGGGAGGAACTCATAGATGGGGTACAGATTAGGGGAGCTCTGGATGTGAGCGATCACTCCATCCTATGCTTTGAGATCAGGGGAATCGGGACATACAGCAGGCCGAGCAGTAGAAGCTAGGAATTCAAGAGGGTCAACTTTGGCCAATTGAAGGCCAGACTGGGGAAAGTCTCCTTGGATAGGTTACTGGAAGGCAAGCGAGTTGAGGAAGGGTGGATGACACTCAGAAGGTTGGTTTTGGAGGTGCAAGCCTTGACAATACCTCTAGTTAGTAAGGCAGGGAGGCAAAGGAGAGTGCCACCATAGATGCAAAAGGAGGTGGTTAGAGGGATTAGACACAGAGGAATCTCCATAAGAAATGGAGACCTGTTCTCCTCTGCAGGGGAGAGGGCAGGACATGATCCACTGGAGCCAAGCTCAGGGAACCAAAGTTCCATTTGGATGCCAGGAAGTACTTCCTGACAGCACCCTGAGGGTGTGGAATGGGCTTCTACAGGAGGTGGCTGAAGCCCCATCAGTGAGGGTGTTCAAGGATAGGCTAGATATGCATGTGAGAGGCATGTGTGAGCAGAGCCAGCTGGAGCTGGGGGTCAGACTATCTGGCCTGGGAAGCCCCTTCTGATTCACTGTATTTTTCTGTTTCTATGGTTCCCTGTTTGCTCCTGGTTTTGACCTTGGCTTGCTCTGGATATTGACTTGGATTTGAGTGGTGACTGGATTTTGGCTGTATCATTTATTGACTGCATTATTTGGATACTGGTGCTGCACACACCCTGGACCTTGTAGCATGTGTGTGTGGTGCGGCATATCCATTTATATGCAGAAAGGACAATCCACAGCCATTCCTTACTCAGAAAATTAAGTTCTAGAAAAACAGAAAAGAGGGACTCTAAGGAATAATGATTCTAGCATCTCACATCAGCAACATTTTAACAAGACATTCCCAGAATGCAGAAATAGGGACAGTGGGAAACACACATTGAAGGTCAGTCTGTAGTATAATTTTCTTCATTGTCTCTACTGTTTCCCTGAAGAACCTGATGTCATGCAAGCAGAGACTTGTCCTAGTGGTGCATACGTTTAGAGGGATTTCATGAATTACCTGAGAATCAGGGGTATGTCCCTCTTACATAAAGCACAGAGGCAAACTCTGCCTCGCCCGCATAGCCACCATGCCCACCCCCCAACAGTAATGGGATGAAACATGAAGGGGACGAAAGCCAGGTTAATGTTCCAAAGAGCCTAATTAGAATCAGGTGATAGCTAGAAAAGGCAACTAAGGTGATTTCAGTCACAGTCCATATCTAATTAAGAAGAATGATGTCCTTTGTTTCAGGATCCCTGGAGAACTTCCAGTGCTCTCTTTAACTCCTTCTGATCTATCAGACACTATTTAGCAAAAGTGAGATATATTGTGTGTGTGTCAAATGATTTCTTTTCCATTTAGCTTATGTGGGAAGGGACACAGTCTTACATGCCAGAGGTGTAGCAGCAGAGAGGAATACATAGACATGGATTCATCTGCCAAGTCTGAGTCCAATATTAAGTTGATGCCATCACATTTTTACACCAGTTTGCGTTTTAAAAGAGCAGCATGAAAAGTCATGGGCACTTTTCTAAATATATATGCTTTTTTCTAAATATGCAGATTTTGTTACATTACATTTATTACATGCATCGTGCAAGCTATCTCACCTGATATAACGTATTTGGGGGTCTTTTTCTTTTAAATAAGTATTTTGCATTGTTTCCCTTAATATTATAGATGCTTTGGTGCACTGGTTCCTATCATGCAATTCTGTGCACACTTTTTTATTTGTAATTTGAAAGTAATGTGATTTAATAACTTCACCAAAGGAAAAATGACATTGATGGTGATGACACTGATGATGACAACACCCAATAAGGTCCTGGTATAAAATTTTGCTGGGTAGAGTGCTTCTGTCTGGGGATCTAGCGAGGCAGTCTACAGAACACATAGATATTCCTCTCTTTCCCACCTAATTTCCTTTTCCCTTAATAATCAGACAAGATTCCAAGCATACTCAGTTGTCACTAGGCTGTTTGGGTTTCCCTCTTAATAGTCCCTCCCCACCAAACTGACTTGAAGTCATGTTTAATTTGGATTTCCCCAAGTCTCCTGAAACTTTCATCTTCTGTTTTGATTATACATGTTTCAAAGTCTGGCATGATTTCTTCAAAGCTCCATTTGCCAGTGTCATTTTCCCCACCTGTATAAGAAAGAAGGGATACATGAAGTGGGATTTATGAGCCTTGGCAGTCTTTTAGTTACATCACTAATCTGCCCTCCAGGGGGACAGCATACCTGACGAGTCTGACATACATGTGTTTCCACTCAACAGAGAGTCTCCCATAGCTAACATTCTTCTTGTTCTTGCAAATCTTGGTATCATTGTTCTTCCATAGCAGGCTGCCCTGTGGTCTCATCCTTAAGTAACTGAAAGTGGTTCCATAATTGCACTAATTCCATTGGTGCAAAGTGTCTTTTAGTTCTTCTGCTCCTGTCACCCTGCTCCAGGGATTTTCCTTCTCCTTTCTTCTTCCCCGAGGATTCTTCACTTCTGCCTCAAATTGTTTCACTTCTAGCTCCTGCACTACACTTAGCTTTTGCATTTCCACCACTATGTCTGAAAACTCTTCATCTTATTTTATTCCCTTGAGGGCGAACACTCACTGCTCTAGTGCTCTCACCTGTTCTGGCAGGGCTACTAGCTTGTGCTTGTTGCACATGTAGGCCATGTTGATCTCAGGCAAGAAAGCAAACATTGCACAGACGCTGCAGGTCACCACCACTGGTCTTCTTGGTCCATTTTTCTGAGACCTTTTTGATTCTCCCTTACTGGTCATGTTGTAACACTTATTGCTTTGTCCTGTTTTCATTAAGGTTAACAACTTAGTTCTACCAGTAAATGGGAGAGTGTTACAAGGAATAAAATGAAGGGGGGATGTTAAGGGGGGGATAGAAGAAGAAAGAATTTTAGGGACTTCCTTGACCTCCCCTGCCAAATTCTCCTACCAAGCTCCTGTTAGCACTCCCTGTTCACTCACTCTACTCTCTTTCTGGGAGTTCAGTTCCTTCTATCTGACAGTGCCTGTTTCACCTGGATCAGCTTTGTCTGATCTGCTCAACTATAAGTTAAGAACCAGAAACAGTACCTATATCTCTTGTGCCAAAATGGACCATGACTGCTAAATCCACCTCCACATTTTCGAGATATCTAGACTGGCAATCTAGTAGTGTTGCAGGAGTTACGATAGCTATCAAGCATGAGACTGACTTTCAGATGCAGTAACTGATGAGATATGTGTCAACAACAGGAAAACTGAATGAAAAGGATGGAAACCTTGCTGGCATGGAAACCATTTAATCATGCAAAAACTGTGCACCATGGAAACCATGCAGGGTTGCTCGTTGTGAAATGTGATCCCAGACAATGAGTTTGCTGTTAGTATAAAGGACTATATTGTAAAGCTTACCATCAGGCATTTTAAAATAGGGAAGTGAGTATAGCCTCAGTGTTGAACAAATTTTGGAAAGCAATAAAATAAAACAAAACAAAAAGATAATCTAAAGATGCTAGAATTGAATCCTCCCCCATTACTAATACTGAAGTTATATCAGAAAACTAGTTTGGCATATTATAAAATAGTTATAGCAGAAGTGCTTTGGTTTCCCTTTTTAATTTGCTTTAATACACAGCCTTGTTCTGAATTAATTTAGCAATCACATCCATATTAAAAACTCACATAAGCTTGCAACTACAGTATACATATGTTCTCGCTAACATCAGCAAAGGAAAAAAAAAGAACTATACAAGATATTTAGGAGTGAACAAGACTGGATATATTAAAAAGTATTTCCAAGTGAGCTATTCTCTTTTTCTTGCAAATTAACTTCCCCTTCCCACCCACCTACCCTCCCACCCTGGTCATGTTAAAGTGTGACATTTCATTTTCTAATCTGCTTAATGCCATGGCTTGTGTGTGATGTATTCTAGTAAGCTTTTATGTTCTCAAACTAAAAAGGCCCATCAGAGTTGCAGTCAGAATTCTTTTACAGACAATACAACTTGTTAAACTTGGATTTTCTGGAAAAAAATGAATGAAGGGATCATCTTTTATCACATTCATACAGGCCAAAATACAGACTGTTTTCATTTTTTCTTCTGCCTGTCAAAATAGTGTATTGGCTTCATTTTTTCTGTGTTCAGAAGCCTGAAGAGTATAATCTATTAGCAATTGCATTCTTTTTTAATTTAATTAACACTGTAATAGTCACTGCTCAAGTGACACGAATTAATATGTTCATTAAGATTCTGCAGTTTTAAAGGACCATTGCTCATGTGCTACTACCTTTTTCATAGAACAGAAGATAATTTTTGTGTGTGGATGTGCTCTCCAGAAAAGAATTGGCTCCAAGAAGCAAACAATCAATACGTAGCAGTTTTTCTACTGCAGAGCTTTCGAACAAAGAGACAATGTGTACTCAAAACACCTAAGAGGTCAGAGAATAGGTTATGAGACTGTCCCTTATTTTAAACAGATACTAGGCTGCCGCTGTTTTTTCAAGCTGAGCCACTAAGTGTATCCCTTCCCTCAAAATAACTTGCTCCTGATTCAGCTGGATTCCCCCACTCCCCCATGATTAATCCCATTAGCTATCTTGTCCTGTACAAGAGAAAAAAGAGAAAGGAGGAAACACAATAGACACCACTGCATTTCTTCTCTTCAATTAGCTCAGAGTTGCCTTTTTACTGGTCCTCTACTCCAAATTAGGAGGCACTAGACAGTATCCATGTATGGGATATTTAGAAACATAGAAACAAAGTGAGTCAGAATGGGTCTCCTGAGCTCTGCTCGTAATCCCCAACATGTGCCTGTCCCTGAGCACCATCACTGACAGGGTCTCAACCCCTCCCTTGGAAGACCATTCCATGTATTTGTCTTGTTTAATTTTTTTAAATTTCAGTTTAGTCTTTTTCTTTGTTTCAACATATTATTGTTTCATGTTTTTTGCTAGTTCATTTCAACATTTCTCCTTTTTCCTTCTCCTTTCTTAAGGAAATATATATTTCCTAAGAGAGGTATTCTTTTTAGAAAGCTGCATTCTGGATGATTTCTTTTTCTTTCTTTATGTCAAGGGTCATTTTTGTGGTCTATCACTGGAATAAGAAACAAACAAATGTAATATTGTATGGAAGGTTATCTTGTGTAATTGTCCTCTTATTAATTGATCAAGAAGAATTTAGAAAAATGGCTGTTTATCAAATGAAGCCCTCCAGCATGAACTTGTGTGTGTGGTTAAAATAAAGGCAGCATTTCAAGTTGAAGTTCATGTGTACAGAGTGTAACTGCACTCAATCCTTGGCTCTGGACTCATTGAGACCTATATTGTAATCATCCCTTCTCTCAGACAGCCTTCGTGTTGATGATGATGGTACAAGGCCTTCTTTTTGAGGAAGCCTGGAAAAGGAAAGGGACAGAAGCTGTCAGCCACCAGAAGGAATGTCACTGCTAGTGGTGAATTCAACTCTTTTCCTCAATCACCAAAATTTTTCTTCCTAATTTTGCTTTTCAAAAATATGGAAGGGAGAAAAAGGTAGCGTTAAGGAGTTAATTCAGCATTAAGCTGTATGTTGAGAACATGATTTGACCATTTTTCTAACTGGACACATAATAATATAATCTCTTATAGTTTTATTATGTTCATACATCATATCTTCAAATAAATCTTAAGGTATTTAACAACATGATTTACAGCTTCTAATAGTGTACGGCCTGCCATTTTGGTTGAGGAGTGCTGGATGTTGTTAAACTTTATTCAATGATCAACATGTATAGGATTGCAGCTTTAGTCAATTAATTGTATAAATTTTATTTGAATGGTGTGACTGTATTAGGAGGGAGGAGCATGGTAAAGATGCCTTGTTCCCTTACTTCCATGGGGAAACACACGAGAAAGCCAGTTCACTCCCCGGGCCTCTTTATTCCTGTTTACAACTTTCATGGCAGTATTGTCTGAAGTGCCAAAGCACTCACCTGCGCTGGCCCTTCCTTCTTTCTGTATCTATGGCAATGTGCAAGGTTGCCCCTGCAACAACAGGGAGCTGTGTGTCTTGGTTCCCCCTTACTGCTCCTCTGCAAACAGCAGCAAAGCCAGCCTGTCACAATCCCTGTGCGTGTCTCTTCCTTGGTCCAACTTCTCCATCTCTCTCTGCCTTACTCTCTCACCTCCTCCTCCTCCCCTCTCCCTTTTCTGCTTTCTCATTACATTTTCCTCCTGTGCACCACTCCGCTCAACCCACCTGTTCCTTTCCCAGCCAACAATTCCACACAGCTGTGCACTTGTCCGCATATCCCAGCTGTTGCACCCCCATGCATTGTTCTGCCCAAGCAGATTCCCATGCCCCATGTCTTCAGCCCTGCTCCATGGGATGCCCCAGGAAAATGGGTGAGCCCCTCTACCTCCTCGCACAACCCCCCTCCAAGAGGGGCTCACCATCTCCATGCAATGGCCAGGGACCCTGGTGGGAAAAGAAGTCAGAATTAGAATGTTGGGCACCAGGTCTATGTTTGACTGTAAAGGCATATGGCTGTAATGCTAAATACCAATGGGTAAGGCAAGGGTTGTCATCCTTCATTCTATTCAGACATTGTAGAGGAGCATGGTCAGTGACCCATGGTAGTAACTGGCAAATCCCAGAAACTGTTGCACTTCCCTTTTTGCATGAAGCTGTGGCCAACTGGCTTAACTTTTCCACCTTATCTGCCATAGGCCATATCTGATCCCTCCTTACGATGTACCCCAAATACTGCATCCCCTGTTGAACTATTCTACATTTGCTTGGATTAGCTGTCAACCCAGCTCACCTTAAAGCCACTAATACTTGCTGGAGGTGGTCTACTGAATACCACAATATCATGTGCAACTGAATACCACAATATCATTGATATAGGCAGCTGCACAAGGGGAAAAGTGCCCCAAGATTTTGTCCATAAGCCACTGAAAGGTTGTGGAGGCCCCATGCAACCCAAAGGGTATATATTTAAATTGAAATAGCCCCACAGGGGTGGCAAAGGCTGTCTTTTTCCTTGGACTCTTCAGTTAATGGAATTTGCCAGTATCCCTTGGTGAGATCTAAGGTGGAAAGGAAATGAGCCTGCCCCAAAGGATCCGGAATGGGGAAGGCGTCAAATTTCAATACAGAGTTGACCTTTCTGAAATCAATGCAGAAGCGGACACTCTTATCAGGCTTGGTACTAAGACCAGCTGACTTCTCCAAGGGCTCACCAGCTGCACAATGACCCCCAGTTGAAGCATCTGCCCTATTATCACTTGCCTCAGCAGAGGTGGGTATGGCCATGTTGGTACTCTGACAATGGCCCCAGAGAAAGATTAGATATGATGGGCTATGACTCCTGTGTGCACAGGTCTACCAGAGAATACCTTGGCAAATTCTTCCTCTAAGGCCCAGACTTCTGCTACATGAGCCAATGTTAGTTGGGAACCGAAGGTTTTCCAGGGTAGATAGACAGTCCCTTTGGGGTCGCAAGTCACTCAGCTGTGCAATCTGCCCAGAGGCCAGAACTCTTGCTTTCTTTCCAGGCTTTAAGTAGATTTACATTGTAAATCCGGGTGGAGCACTTCTTATCGGTGAGGCGTATCTCATAGTCTACTGGCCCCACCCTTCTAATGACCTCATAGGGGCCCTGCCACTGTGTGAAAAACTTGCCCCCTCCCATGGGTAGGAGCAGGAGGGATGCATTGGCCTGGTTGGAATGTCCAGATGGATCCACTGATCATAATAATACTGCTGCTCCCTTTGGGCCTGCCTCGGGTTACTCTCTGCCCATCGAGCTAAGTCAATGAGGTGCTTTCTCATATCCAGCATGTACTGGAGGTTGGAGGTGTGTTCCGGGGTTGAGGCTTCCCAACGCTCCTTGACCAGATCCAGAATTGCCCGGAGGTACCGCCCATATAACAACTCTTAGGGTGAGAACCCTAAAGAGGCTTGAGGCACCTCCCTTATTGCAAACATCAAGGGCCCCAACAGAATATGCCATTGACATGGATAGGTTGATACAATCATTTAAAGCATCTGCTTAAACCTTTAAACCACTCCACTAGCCCATTGGTCTGTGGATGATATACTGTTGTGTATAAGAACTTTGTCTTCATCAGGGTTCATGTCTGCTCATGAAATTAGTGGCTTGATCTGTTAAAATTCCCTTGGGAATTTTATATTATAATTTTATAATAAAATTTCCTTGGGATGGGGGGGCAGAACAACCTGCCCCCCCCCCCATCAATTCCTGGACTATAACCCACACTGAGGTAGAGGGATGGCTTCATGGTATCCGATAGCATAGTCAATCACCATCAGTACAGAGGTTGACCTCTCCAGGGGCCCTATCAGGTCTACCTCAATCCTTTTGAAAGGCTCCCCATGACCATCATTGGCACCAAGGGCCCCACAGGGACTCCTTTTCTCTGAGTCCTCTGGAATTCTGTTTCTGTTAACCAATCATGAGAATGTACCCCTCCCACAATTCCAGATTCATACACAAGCAGGAACATAACCCTTGGGAAATCTTCACAATTTTCCAAACTACTATTCAAGCTTGAACATGTGCAAGTGGGCATGTGTGAACCGCCCCTCCCCACTGCACACAAAAATGTGTACTTCAAAAATGTTCATTTTCCTGAAAATCCACATTTTCAAGCATTAGTCTATGGAGAAAGCTGCACATTTTGGATACATGCTTGCAAAACTGCACATTTTTCACACCTGACAACATTAATTCATTCTAGACTGTCCATCACTGTTGTCTCTTGCACTTTTTGTATTCAGAAAAAAAATGAACCTTGAATTCAGGAATAAAAATGAGGCAAGATTGGAAAATGTAGAACCTTGGTGAGTTCAAACATTGCTATTTTTCCATTCCTATCTTGAGAATTCTACCACCATGGAACAACTCAGTGGTTTTACACAGTGAGGGGCAATGACAATGGCATCAGCTGAACACAAAATTTCCAATTCTTAAATAAAATTAGAGGTCTGTCTTATTACAAAACTTCTTTCTCTTAATATGTCATTAAAACAGATCTTGAAACATGCTTGTTTTGGGGGCGGGTGGGGATAATTTATACCAGGATGGCCCCTTGGGCCTAACTAAATGATATATATACAGGCAGCATTCTGTTTTCACTCCTTCTCCAAATCAATATATGATACTCCTGCATATATCTCATATATTTTAGTTGATGATGTCTTTGGACTCAGTTCACATCCCTGCCTCTCAACAGCTATGTATATTTTTCTCCTTAAGGGGAAAAATTGATAATAATGCTGAAAATTGATTGAAGAAGTTCATATCAATTTGCAGCAAAATCTTATGTGAATCAATAGCTGGGGAGAACAAAAGGAAAAAAAAGGAAATATATATATGTTTGAAAACAGCTTTTGAACAGAAGATGGGATAGGGATTAAAAAAAACACCTTGCCCCTAGTAAGAATTTTTTCCCAAATAGCTGGAGGTCCCCCACCCGCTTTGTTTCATCAATAAAGTCTACAAAGGATTCCACATGCAGTATTTTGCATTATGTGATAGAATAATGTTTGTTCTTTATAGGACAAGTTGTCCACCACATTTCCTGTTTCCTGAAGACTGTTTTTCTTTCCATCGAGTGAAAATGTGTAATTTTTAATCACTCAAAAACCACAGAAGACAAGTTATGAGTGGTGGGGTAGGGAGCAGAACACATCTTTTAATGGTTGTTGAGGGACAAAGACCATATTCTGACTGGAATATAAATAACCATTTATGAGGAAGTAGAGGGGTCCACCCATTTTCCTGCAGAGCCCCCAGGAATCTCTTAGGATCCATAAGACTCTGGGGCAACCAATTTAATAGGGCCTGTGAGGCAAGGAGTCAGGATAAAGGCCCATTGGTCTTTTGGCCACTTGGCAGGGCAACCCTTTCAAATGTATTTAAAAAGGCTTCAGGGTCATCTTCTGAGCTCATCTTAGAGATCTGAATATTACCTGAGCCTTTTCCTCCTGTCTGCCCTACTATGATCTTGGGTCAAGGAAGTTGAAGTCCCCCAAAAGCAGCATTCTGGGGGTCTTCAACACCAGGTCTAAGACAATCTCAGGCAGGGAGCCTGTTGGGCATAAGAGTGCACGGTACACCAGTAGAATCCCCAATCTGTTTCAGTCACCCATCACCAGGTGCAAACACTCAAGACCCATCCTTGAAGGGACTGGAAGTTCTATGAGGGAGATTGAATCTCCATAAATTAGGGCCATGCCCCCTCCCCATCCTTCTAGGTAAGGTTGGTGCTGCACCAAGTACCTAGGTGGACACAGGGTATCATGAGCCCCAAGCACCCTCCTTCTCCCACCCAGGTGTCCATGATACATGGCAGGTCAGCCCCCACAACTAAGATTAAATAATGGGTGAGGGCTGTGTTATTTTGGAGAGACCTCGCATTCAACAGCACCAACCACCAAGCCTGAAAGCCTGGTACCTGATATCACCACCTGGTACCTTCTGACTGGAGAAAAAACCAGAAGAGGGGGACAGATACTAACCAGGACATGGGTGTCTGACTTTCAGACAGGAGCACCAGGACCTGGACCATCAGGGTGCAGCATATGGGTCAGTCAAATGACACAACCACACAGTCCAAAGGTCTGGGCTGTAACACTAGACACAGTCCATTCAGGAAGAAAGCCTGGTCGGACAAGCCGGGTGGGAAGACAAGCCAAAGGGAGCAGGTGCCTTTTGGTCTGGAGCAAGGCAGGAGCAACTGGAGCAGCCCTGGGCCAGGGGCTTACAAACTAGGAGCTCTTCAGCAAGTCAGAAGACCCTTCCTTACCAAAGTAGTTTCTGGAGAGAAGAGCCAGTTCTTATATAGTTCTCCTCCCAAGACTCCAAGGTGGAGCTCATGACAGCCCTGGCAGCTGCAGTAGAATGGGGCAGTAATCCTGCAACTACCAGGGCTGCTGTGCTGGTCCTTGACCAGTAGAGGGAGCCCTGAAGCAGCCTCAGGTCTTGAGACTCAGGAACTCCCATACCAATTAAAACACAAAATATAAATATAAGAAAAGATTATATATAATATAATATCTGCTGTGCAATTAAAATAGAGCCCTAATGCAATACAAATGCCTCTGGCTCCACTTAACAAAGCTCTCCAGCTAAACAATTGACTACCACAATGCCCTATTTCCCCATCACAAACAATCTGAGTTTTGACATGTAGGAGGAGGTGATTTCATAAGAATAGGAAAATCTAGTCCTGGCTGTTCTCAGCAACCGGCTGGATACAATGTTCAATTGGAGAGTAATGTGGAAGTGGAGAAATGTAGCAAGCAGCAGGAACTGATTTCAAGAGGCATGTGAACTGAAAGCATTCCAAAGGAGTTTAGTGATTGCAACAATGCAACAACAGCCCTTGGTGAGCGGAAAGCCTCAGTCTCTGAAAGAAGGGAGGTGGGGCCAGAGAGGCTCAGGAGCAAGCAGAGGGGGCAGGGCCAACAACACTAAGAGTGACATGAGAAGGACATCGTCCCTTGTCTGCATTCTGGACTGCCTGGGGACTCTCTTTCCCTAAGTCATTGTTGTTAGTGTTTTTTTATTGCTTGCAATTATTATTTTGTGTGGGATAAGTAGGCGAGTAAAGTCAGGGAAGGGTAATGTAGGACAGACAAGGTGGGGGACAGGCCAGGAGATGGCCATGGCAAGAATCACAGGTGTAGATGTCCACTGCAACACCTGTGACGTGTTTGCCTTTCTTCCTCAAGAGAGGCAGGGATTCGCTTGCCCCAGGTGTCCCTTCTAGAGGAGGAGGAGTTAAGGAGTCTGAGGGCCAAGAGAGTCCTCCAGGTTATCAGGGAGCAGCCTCCCTCCAGACAGAAGTTTGAGGGACGGGCTGAGGGAAAAACAGTTGGGGAGACATGGAGGCATGTCACCCACAAAGGAGAAGGCCAGCAAGGCTTCCTCCATCTTCTAGCACTGACCTGGAGTTGGGAAAAAGGTTTCTATGCTTGAAGAGGCTGGGGCTTATGAGAACTTGGGGGCTTGACCTGTTCAGGATCTCCAGCCCAGGGCCAGATAAGGCCAGATGGAGATGCAAGGTCCACCGGGAAGATATAGTGGCAGGTGATTGTCACTGTGTGCCACCCCGACCTTGAGGCGAGGGAGGTCTGTTGCCTGCTGGGCACACATAGGATAGACAGAGTAGAGTATCTTCTTCCCTCAGGGAAGGGGGTCACCCGCTGCTTCTGGTGATCCATGTGGGGATGAATGACACATCCAGGAGGGGGATGGGTAGGATCACTAGGGACTTTGAAGCTCTGGGCAATAAACTCAGGGAACTAAAGGCCCAAGTGGCCTTTTTCTCTCTCTTGCCTGTCTGGGAATTTGCACCAACCAGGGAAAGAAGGGTTGCAGAGATTAATAACTGGTCCAGGATGTGAAGGAATATTTCAGGTTCTTCAACCACGGCACCCAGTTTCTTGCCAATGGGATAGAGTGCACCTCACGAGCATGGGGGAAAGTTCTTTAGGAAATAGTCTAGTGAGCTTTGCCTGGAAAGCCTTAAACTGAGCTGGCGGGGTGGCGGTCAGGCTGCCCAGAAACGTGTCCTGATAGGAAAAGTGAGGGGAGAGGACCAGGGTTTGAGGACCAAGATGTTAGAGGTACTGCAGGGGCTGAGGGGGCACCTACAAAGAGGGTGCTGGTATTTGCAGTTATGTACAGAGTGGCTTTCCTGGTGGAATGAGAAGACCTCCACCCTGCACTGTCCTTTAGCAATTTAGTTAAAAGAAAAACACTTCTGGATGTTTGGGGAATTTAACAAAAAGTCACCATGGGTCAAATTTCTTATCTGAAGGATTCAAAATGTATATGTTAACCTCACTGTATCCTCGCAACAACAATGCAAGTAGATGAAGGATACTCGGTGACCTGTACAAGACCATTCAGAGCATCTCAGATCTAAGAGTGTGGACATCTTGAAGTATGACTTGGATGTTTATGGGCTGAATGTCCTGATTTCCTGTAGCTGACTGTACTGGATGGTCACAGCATGGTGAGCTACACAGAATTTCACATTAGCAAAACCAGAGTGGTCTTTGGATGTCAAGGCATGTCATGGAGCAGGGGAATTTTGAGGTTCCTTTTCCCTAACAAAATGTCAAAATCATTCTTAAATCTTGGTGTTCCAGAACTGGGCACAGCATTCCAGATGAGGTCTGACTAGTGAGGAGTGTAGGGGAATGATTACTTCTCATGATTTGGAAGTAAGAATTGTATTAATGCATCTGAAAAGAGCCCTTTTGGTGGCTGCATCACGTTGTTGGCTCATATTTAGCCTATTGTCCACAATTTCTCGGAGGTCTGTTTATTTTTCATTTCTGTTGAGCAATGTATTCCCCATCTTGGATCGAGTAATTTGGGTTTTTTTCCCTAGGTAGACGACTTGTCCTTGTCCTTATTGAATATCATTCTGTTGCTTTCAGCCCAGCATTCAAGTTTATCAAGATCACCCTGGATCTTTATTCTGTCTTGTAGGATGTTTGCTATTCCATTCATTTTTATATCAACTGCAGATCTGATTATGTTTCCTTGTACTTCCTCATCCAAATAATAAAGATGTTGAAGAGCACTTGGTCCAGCACTGAACCTGCAGCACCCACTAGTTACATTCACCCAATTTGAGAAGGTGCCATTGATGAGCACCCTTTGCATCTGATTCAGCAGCCCATTTTGGATCCACCTAATAGTTTTTCCATCTTGTCCAGTTTTTGCTAATTTGCTTATCAGAATGTCGAATGGCACTATGTCAAAAACTTTGCTAAAGTCTAGGTAGATTATGTTCACAGTGTTCCCTTTGTCCATTTGGGAGGTTACCCAGTCAAAAATGAGTTAAATTAGTCTGACAGGCTTCTATTAATCATTGCATTCTCTTCAAGATGTTTGCAGAATGATTTTCTAATCATTTGCTCCAGGGATATTAATTTTTAATAATTTTTCCAGGGATTGCTGTCAGACTAACTGGTCTATAGTTCCCAGGTTCATCTTTTTCCCCCCTTTTTGAAGATAGGGACAGCATTAGCCATACTCCAGTCATCTGAAACTTCTTCTGTTTTTGAAGATTATTGAAGATAATAGCCACTGGTTCTGAGATTTCCCCTGTCAGCTTTTTATGATTCTGGGATGGAGTTCATTGGGCCCTGGAGATCTGAATGTGTTTATTCCATCTATGTATTCCTTGACCATTTGTCTGTCAGTCTTGAGCTGCCATATCTCACTTCCAAACTTGTATTTCCTCTTGATTTCAGATTTCCTTATGGGAGAAGACTGAGATTAAGTAGGAATTGAGTGCCTCTGCCTTTTCTTTGTCATCTGTTATCACTCTGCCATCCACGTTAAGTAGCTGGACACCCTTCTCTTTTGTTTTGGATGTATCTGAAGAAGGCTTTCTTGTTGTGCTTAGCATTCCTTGCTATTCTCTGTTCATTTCCTGCTTTAGCCTTCCTGATGCTGTCCCTGCAATTCCTTGCTATTTGTTTATACTATTCCTTGGTGGGCTGGCCCTGCTTCCACTTCCTGTACATGTTCTATTTTCCTTTCAGACTTTCACTTAACCTTTTGTGGAGCCATGTGGGCTTCCTCTGCTGTCCATTTCTACATTTTTTTTTGATGGAATTGTTCAAAGTTATGCTTGGAGAATCTTCTTTTTCAAGATTTCCTAACCTTCTTGGACCCCTTTTCCATTAAGGATATGTTGCCATGGCACTTTGCTTATCATTTTTTCTGAGTTCATTAGATTTGGCTTTCTTGAGGTTTAGGATGTGTGTTGCAAATGCAAGTAGATGAAAAGGTACCACTTCAGTGGGCAGGTAACAGTGTTCTGTGCACTTTGGTGTTTAGTCATGCTGGCCACATGACCACAGAGACTGTCTGCGGACAAACGCTGGCTCCCTCGGCCAGGAAACGGAGATGAGCACCGCCCCCTAGAGTCAGGCATGACTGGACGTAACGTCAAGGGGAAACCTTTACCTTTACCTTTACCTTTTTTGCTCCACTACAAGAGGAATGGAAATCGACAAGTCTGTGCTAATCATAGAGGAATATCACTGCTCTCCATCGCAAGATCCTTGCACGTGTGTTGCTGAATCGCCTGACTGACTACCTGGAACAGGGTCTACTACCCAAGACACAGTGTGGCTTCCACAAAGAGCGTGGCACTGTGGACATGATCTTTGTAGCCTGACAGCTCCAAGAGAAGTGTCAAGAGCAGAATCATGAACTGTACACCATCTTTGTGGACCTCATCAAGGCTTTTGACACTGTGAGTCCCGAAGGTCTGTGGCGCATCATGTTGAAGTTTGGGTGCCCTGACAGATTCATCCTGATGGCACATCAGTTCCATGACAGCATGACGGCTTGTGTTTTGGATGATGGAGAAGCTTCAGAGGCCTTTCCCGTCACAAATGGCTTCAAGCAAGGGTGCGTGCTGGCACCGACCCTGTTCAGCATAATGTTTTCAGCCATGTTGACAGATGCCTTTCAGAACAACTCCTTGGGAGTCAGCCTGAAATACAGGACCAATGGGAAACTGTTCAACCTGCAAAGACTCCAGGCTGTCACCAAGATAAAGGAGACTGTGCTACGAGACCTCCTTTTTGCTGATGACTGTGCCCTGAATGCTGAATCAGAGCAGGAAATGCAAGCCAGCCTGGACAAATTTGCAGTAGCATGCAACAACTTCAGCCTCCTCATCAACACAGAGAAAACCAAAGTGATGCATCAGCCAGCTCCAAAAACCCAATACCAAGAGCCCACCATCACAGTGAAGGGACAAAAGCTGCAAGCAGTGGACCAATTTACTTGCCTTGGCAGCACCCTTTCCCACGCAGTGACAATTGACATTGAGGTCAACTGCAGAATCGCCAAGGCAAACTCTGCATTTGGCAGACCAAAGTGTGGGACCGCTGTGGAATAAGCCTTGCTACAAAGCTTAAAGTCTACCGAGCAGTAGTGCTAACTACCCTGATGTATGCCAGTGAGACTTGGACAGTATACAGGAGGCACGCTAGGCAACTGAACCACTTCCACATGACTTGCCTCAGCAGACTTTTGAGGATCTGGTGGCAGGACAAGGTGCCAGACACAGAGGTTCTCTCCAGAGCAGGCTGGCCATCAGTTCACGCACACCCTGTTGATGAAAGCCCAGACATGCTGGGCAGGCCATGTTGCAAGGATGCCAGACCACCACATCCCCAAACAGCTCTTCTATGATGAACTGTCTCAAGGAAAGTGATCACATGGGAGACAAAAGAAGTGATACAAAGATACCCTGAAAGCCTCTCTCATGGCGCACACTGATCCACCAAGGCTGCCAAACTTCTGAAGCCAGAAGGACAACAATAGCACAAGAGAAGCGAGCACTCCGTAAAGCCAGAGTTGCAAACATTGCAACAGTGGTGCCCACACGTCTGCCTGACATGTGGCAGAACACTCCGTGCCCGTATTGGCCTTATCAGCCACCTGCGGACACACCATGGACAACTCACAACCCGTTAGATATCAAGGTCCTCATCAAAAAAGATGGACGAATGAACAATTGAGAATTCAAGTATTGCATGGTCACTTTCCCCCAGAGTTCCCTGGCTGTTATTTTGTCCACCATGCCATCCCTGTTAGTATTAAATCTAAGACTGCTGATCCTCTAGTACCTTTCTTTACTTTCTGTTGGAGAAAGTTGTTGGCAACACATGTCAGGAATCTCTTGGAGGGGCCATGCTTGGCAGAATTTGTCTCCCAGGATGACTACATAATTATTTGTGGAAATGCTGGCAAGTTGATTTGCTTCCTTGTCTTCTTTTTGACTGGGTAGTCAGTAATAGATGCCAATAACTGTGTTTTTCTTCATTTTTGCTCCCTTTAAAGTAAGCCATATGCTGTCGATGGGGCTACTACGTTCTTCTTTTTGTATTTCTGTGCAGATATGTATTTCTCCCACATATAGTGCTACTCCACCTGCCTTTTTTCCTTTCTATTTTTCTAGAACATATTTTGTCCATCAATTGTAGAATTCTAGTCATGTGAGTCTCCCACAAAGTTTCAGTCATAATTGCCCTCATGTACTATAAGCTCAAATTCATGTTATATCCCACATTCTGGTCACTGATATAGAGACATCGAGTTTCATTCTTGTTGTGTACAGGTTTTCTTCCTACATTTTTTGGGAGGCTGGTATTTGACTCTTTTTCTGTGTGTTTGCCAGGTGGTGGTATGCCATGCTCCCTTATATGGCTTAATTTAAATCCCTGCTAATGATCTTTTTCTTGTAGTGGCCAAAGATCTGCTTCGGTTTCTTTGTGAGAAGGTTCTTTTCTCACTAGCCAACATTGTACTTCTTCAATTGATTGGAGCACATGGAGCAGTTTATCAAGAGAATATGAAGCTCTGAGTAGAATTCCTTGTCTTTTCACAAAGAAAATCCCTTATGTGTAAGCTGTGGGAATTAGGAACTGGGTTAGCAAATCCGTGTCCATAATCCACATCAAGAATTAAGAAAAGTTTTCCATGGCCCATACCTGGTGGATATCACACACACAAAGATGGGGAGTGGTAGCTAAAATAAACCAATCTTACCAAATGAGAAACAGAATTACTAAATGAAAGATAGCTACAATATGTCTATCCCCAACTTTGCGGGAAAAAATGGAAGATGCATGATGCTAGGGATGGACAAACAAGTGATGCTTGAGTTTACCAGAATTTCCTAACTGTCATTCTTCTGTTCATTTCATGTCTTTTCCCCCATTGGTGTTTGCAGTTGCAACTTGCTTTGTATGAATGGAAAATTGTGTCATATGAACAGCGATCAAAATGGGAGGTTTTCACAAATCTCCACAAATTTATGCCAGTTTCCTCTATAGACTAAAGCAGGACTGATTCATTCTGTACAGAAAATTTGTGGAAATCAAACTGAGAACTGGGAACAAGAGGAACACAAGCACATGTTCAACACTTTGCAAATATTTCAGGCAGATCTGCTCATGCTCACCCTCAGAGCCACATTCTGACCTCCAGATAGGGCATGCTCACACATTTTGCAAGGAAAAATGTGCCAGGGCTCTAGCCAGGGCTATGCATAAGGCATTTTGCTACCTGACAGGATATTGCCTTTCACCTATTCCATGTGCAAAAATGAAGCAGTCTGGCAGTTAAATCAAACTACTATGTTGCTGACAGGACATGCTCCTCAACAGCACATGAGCGAGACAGCCAAGCTTGGTGGAAGGGGGGGCAGGGGATACCCTGTGGCACCCAGAGGTCCGTCCTCCAGTGCCTTGCTGCTGCTCTCTCTCCCCCAGGATCTGCCACCTGGGGCAGTTCCCTGAGTCTGCCTTATGGTTAGCCATAATGATTCTGTAGGCAGAAGAAATATACCCATTTGCTACTCTATCATTTTCACTCTTTTGGTGATCTTTTAAAATGGCATTTTATAGTCTAGACAGTCCAATCCCGAAAAGATTGGCGGGGTAGGGGAAGGATCAACTTTAACTGGCAATGGAGGGTGGAGCCCAAATGTGGCAATATAAATTTGATTTTTCAGGGACAAGCTGTACCGAGCAGATAAAATACCTTTCTTTTCCCTAGCAGAACTCTGTTAGTCTTCCACCCACCTTTGCTGCACAAAAGTTACTACTGCCTCAAAATTTGCTTTCTCAAAATTATTTATGTGAGTGAATATGAAACCTTATTCAGGTGCTTAGGCATATTTAGAGATATGTGAATATTCAGACTTGTATGAGCATGGAGGGGGATAGATAATTGGAGCTGAATAACTCCAGGAGACGTGCATTATTACAGAATGGAAATGGAACCTTTACAGCCTTTTAGCTGGTGATTTTGCACCATTAACATTTTGTGTGTGTGTGTTCTTTTGCTGGGCAAGTAGGTAACGCTGGTTGACCAAAATTAGTATATTTGTAGGGAATATTTTCTTTCCTTCTTTTTGTGATGAGCTGATACCTTTGGCTGAAAACGTTTCATTGGGAGTGACCCTGTTGCTGCTGCTGTTTGGAAAAGGTCATCAGAGGGAGAAGCTGTCTTTGAATAACTATTGAATATTCAATAACTTTGAATAACTGCTGCAAGACTGGGAAGCAGAGAGAGGCAGTTAGGGGATGGGAAGGAGCAAAATACATATGTAGCATGACTCTTTAGGACGTGCAAACCTCTCAGATATGAGTAAATAGTAGGAAATCTCAGAAACACAGGAGCAATGCTTATGCTCCTGGCAACCTTGAGTTGTTTATCAAAGAAGAGGGTAATGTTTAGTCAAGTATTGGTCCATTTCTCTTTATTTATTTGTTTTAAAATGTGAAGTCTTTTCTTACCATTGCTAGGAATGCAAATAGATTAAGACAGTTACCTAAAATAATATAAAAGCATATGAAGTTTCCTTGATATGCAAGCCTGAGCTTCCCACCCTGCCCCCTTCCCTTGGTCCAAACTTCTTCACATCATCTAACAGTCTCAGGGTTCTAGAGGATACAGTCCTGGAATATTTAATAGAAAATTCATTTGTAAGAGCAAAAGGAAAAGGAACCACCTGGACACTGGTGGTGCTCAGTACCAACCCCCCCCCAAAAAAAATCAAGGACACAGGCCTCCAGAGGAGAGGGAAGGGGAGGGAAGGGGAGGGAAGGAAGGAAGGAAGGAAGGAAGGAAGGAAGGAAGGAAGGAAGGAGCTAATTTACATATGATATAAGGTCATATTATTTTTAAAAGGTTACTATGCAAAATTTAAAATTAAATTAAAAACATGTTTAGAAATTCACAATCACTTCAACAAAGTAGCTAAGTAATTTGAGCTAACTAAACTGGCTGTAAGCTTCTCTCTCTGAGTTCAGTGCATTGCAAAACTTCAAGTAGAAGCAGTATGTGCATTAAGGAGGTGTTGAATGAGGAGTGGTGTCCCCTGATATGTAAACCAGTTCCATTATTCTTCATACTTAACTCAGTGAACTCCGGATCAATGCACTGGAGTGGAGGTAGAGATTAGGGACTAATGGCATATTCTTGATTTTCTCCTATATCCTTCCCCATAAAAACAGAGGCAGTTTCTTCACCATATAAATTCCATCTATAAACATGTGATACACCATTTGCTAAGTCATTAGCCACTAGATTGGCAATGCTCACAGTAATAGAAAATTTCTAAGGCAATGCAAAGGAAAAAGGAGTTTATTGGAATTTGGGTGGGGGAGAGCTAATGGGCAAAAGTATAAAAAAGAATGAAGTTATTGAAAACAGCTATTTACCCAGTACTTTTTTCTTTCCTCTTTTCATTTTCTTTCCTATTATGTGTGGGGATTGAAAAAGAAGAAAAAAAGAAATAAAATAGTTTCATAAAAATCTTCTTGAACAGAAATCTGAGAGGAAGGGATAAGTTAAACCAAAGACTGGAAAAGTACTTGAAAACTGCCAGAGGGTAGAAAAGGGAAGTGCATGTAGAAGATGTGAAGAATTGTGAAGAAAGTATCCCTGCCTACCCAGAGCACTACAGCCCGCATGACTCTGAAAAGAAATATTGGCTATTGCTAGTATAAGAATTTCTGCCCACTTCTGAAGGGCAACAGAATTCTTACTGAAGGATGAATTAATGTTAAGCACTGCAAAGCAGCAGGGGTATCTCAGAAAGTCATTTTCAAACGTGTGTTTGCTGATTGTAGCCACCCCTCCTAAGATCAGCAGCCTATGCTAGGGGCAACTAGCCATTCAGCACCTGTGCACCTGTATAGTGTTGACTAGCATGCCCTTGTCTCTACCACCACCTCTCTGTGGTTGCAAACAAGGCTAGGAATTATAGTCCTCTCATTTTGATCTTTGAATTAGATTGTAGAATTCATTTCTGTGACATGTAGTGATCGCCACCAAGCTGGACAACTTTAATTGGAGATTAGATGAATTCACAGAGAAGGCTAACCATAGCTACTAATCCAGGGGGCTACATGCTGTTTTCAGCATCAGAAGCAGTATGCCCATGTAAACCAGTTCCTGGGAAATACGGACAGGAGGGTGCTGCTGCAGTCACACTGGGCATAGAAACAGAACATAGAAACAGAGGGAGTCAGAAGGGGTCTCCCAGACCATCTAGTCTGACCCCTGGCTCCAGCCAGCTCCGCTCGACATGCCCACCATGGACATGTCTAGCCTATCTTTGAACACCCTTACCAATGGGGACTACACCATACCCTCAGGGTCCTAACTGTCAAGAAATACTTCCTGGCATCCATATTAAACCTTGGTTCCCTGAGCTTGGCTCCATTGGAGCACATACTGCCTTCCTCTGCAGGGGAAAACAGGTCTCTACCCACCTCCATGTGACATCCCCTCACATACCTGTATGTCGCCAACATATCCCCTCTGAGTCTCCTCTTCTTCAGGCTGAAAAGACCCAATTCCTTCAGTCTCAGCTGATATGGCATCCCCTGCAAACCAGCCACCAACCTTGTGGCCCTACGCTGCACTGACTCCAACCTGGCTATATCCTTTCTGTAATGAGGGGCCCAAAACTGAGCACAATGCTCTAGTTGCAGGAGCACCAGAGTCGTGTAGAGTGGTAGTAATCCCTCTCTCGATCTAGAAGCCACGCTTCTGGCTATGCACCCAAGACTTGTGGGTTTCCTGTGGGTACTGCTGTGAAAATGGAATGTTGAACTAGATGCTCCTGGCCTGACCCAGCATAGTCTTATATTCTCATAATAGTGAGAGTGGGTCCTATTAAAGAGCAGCTTGCTATCTGCCATTCTCTTTGAACTCATTACCTCAGACTTCATTATGGGATGTGGGCGTGACTAGCAAAAGAGCACATTCTTTGCACACAGGGCATAGCAGGTTAAATTCCCCAAATTGCCAGGTGGGGTTGGAAAAAAATCGGTGTTGACAACACTGGGCTAGATGAGCCAACAACGCGATTCAGTATAAGCCAGATCATATGCTCCTACGCTGTGCTGACTCTGAGATTAGGGAAGGTGGTGAATTGATTGATGCACTGCCCTCTAAATGGGAGAGCACTGCCAGGGATTCCTCCTCCTAAAAACAAACTAATGCTGATGGAAATGTAGCACAAATGGAGCCGCCAAAAATCAAAAGGTCTTTCTCCCTGCACGGGGGGAGAAGAAAGCGGGAAAGCAAGGAAAAGAAGGGGGAAAGAAAGAAAAAGCATCACCAGTATTGCATGTACCCTCCCTCTCTTCCCCCACGCCTCCACTGAGTAGCAGCTGCTTTACTTTTGTTATACCCGTATAAACCTCATGGAAAAACTAAGATGGTCAGTGAAAGACTTAAAGTGCTAAAGACGATCTCATCTGGCCTGTTTCGAAAGCGAAGCAAACACCAAGAGAGGGAGGAGAATGGATAAACAGGTGCAATTTCAGGTTCCTAGGTATGTAAACTTGCCTAGATATTTGATCATCTCATTTTATAAAGAGGCTAAGTGCATGTGTGTGTGTGGGGGTGGGGGCACTACAAAGATGCAGTGTAGTATAGAACTTGTGAAGCAGAATATAAATCGAAATATCACAGTCGTGTTACTGGACTCGGCTGGGCAAGCAGTATAGGTGAAACTGTTTTGCTTGGGTCGGAAAGAGTCTGAGACGAAATAGCAAACACTGCTTCATTCTAGTGCACTTTAGAATAAACAGAGATGGGGGGAAGGGTGCCCAAAGCAGAGTCTTGCAAGAGGTACAGAAAACATACATTACATACTCTACATCCCAGGCATGATGTCCAGATACATGGTGGATGCATACACAAACTGAAACCAGTCCCAACTGCAGGCACCAGTCTTGTAGTTATATTATGAATGGTGGTTGCATTATCTTTAAGGGACTTTCTTCAAAAAGTGTTTAAAAGTGCAAAAGAAAGACAGAAACCTGTAAGAAAACCAAACATTTTATGTGAGGGGAAACTGACACAGACACAAACATATTTTGCTCTGAATTCTAGATGAATAGCTTCAGTTGGTGATGAGTTTCTCAAAACAAGTAGGGTTCAGGAGAGACCTCAGATACACTCTTCCACTTGTGTTGTTTCTGCTTTCTGCCAAAATCCTACGAAACAGAATATTATTCACATGTACAACATGCTCTGCTTAAGTGCTTCCAACAAATATCTGGAGGACCTAAGCCACCTAGAGTGGTTTAAAGTGCTTTGTTTTTGCCATCTGCTTGGTTTAGGGGGAGAGGTTACCTCTTCATCAGTTTCTCCCTTGTGGCTCCTTTAATTGCAAGATCTTAACACACTTCAAGTAATGTTGTTTTTAAAACTAATTTTAGAGATGTGTCCTTGACAGCATCCCCCTCTTACCTATGCTCTGTTACAGAAATCAGCATAAAATTGGCACAATTCTATACAACAGCCATGTGAGCCTAAAGAGCTGGCCACAACTTAGATAGCCAGCAGGAGGCTAAAATCAGCATGTTGTGGTATCAAGTTGCTTCTTCAATTGATACCTTTGCAAGTCTAATCCAAAGCTGTCATAGCTTGAAGGGAATTTGATTGCGCTTGGGCTGGGCTTCCAGTATGGAAAGGCTGTGTGAGGTGCACATGTCCAGCCTGAAAGCTCAGCACACTTGGCATTTATCAGTGCTTGAGCATTCCTTCAGCACTGACTTTGCTCCTGCTTTGGAGTCCCCACATTGTAAGGCTAGATCTTTGAGCTGTCATTTTAAATTTCCCACAATGCCCCAGACAGAGTGTTTCTTGTAAGCAATGTGAGGAATTTAAACAGTGGCTTGCAACTGCCAATGAAGGATCACTGACATAGGAGAAAACCCATCAGATAGCACTTTGCCAAGTGACCTCTTAAACTTGGATCTGCTCTAGAGTCCTTTCCCATGTACTATCTTATTTTCACATATAGCGCATGGCTCTGCATAAGAAAGGCTTTAGTATATTTTTTGAAGTATAGTAACTGCAACAGGCTTAGCCTAGCTATGCAAAGAGAAATGCAAGAGCAGGACAGGAAACCAGACACAAACACCATAGGTTATGCTCATACATATGAGGAGTTGCAGAGATTTACAATTAAGAATATTTACGTTTCCAGAAAAAAACCATTCTGAAATAATAATAACTCTACCAATTCAGAATAATATGTTTTCAATAGCAAGGCATAGAATGGAATAGGACTGACAAATAGAGACAATTTTAGAAGTAAGACCTCAGATGTTTTTCAGAGTTTTGATTTTCATTCTACATTCTTTGAAAATGCTGAGGCTTAGAAGGAAACTACCAGGTTAGAAATCAGTATTTGCATGTTTGTATATGTCTGTTTTAGGGACTGCAGGTGGAGCAGTGGTTTAAACTGCTGTGCTGCTGTGCTGGTTGATCGAAAGGTCGCCAGTTCGAATCTGCACAGGGGGTGAGCTCCCATGCTGTGTCCCAGCTCCTGCCAACCTTGCAGTTCGAAAGCATGCAAATGCAAGTAGATAAAAAGGTACCACTTCGCTGGGCAGGTAACAGCGTTCCGTGCACTTTGGTGTTTAGTCATGCCGGCCACATGACCACGGAGACTGTCTGCGGACAAACGCTGGCTCCCTCGGCTAGGAAACGGAGATGAGCACTGCCCCCTAGAGTCAGGCATGACTGGACTTAATGTCAAGGGAAAACCTTTACCTTTATATGTCTGTTTAATAATGTGAAGACCAGGTCCATCAAATTGATGGTTTATAATAGACTCTTCTGGCATAATTTAATCTGGACTTTTTAGCCAGCCTTGCTTGGGTACAGTTTAGTAGTTGGGCCAGGGTGTTTTTCATGTGCCAGAAATGTGAATGGTATAGGAAAGGAGATAACTTTCCATCAGACTGGAGATGCTCCTTCATAACTTAGTAACTTCTGCTTAGAGCCTTATCATATTATGATAAATTTGTCAGTTGTTTAAAAATAACATTTGAAAAAGAAAATTACAAGTAAAACATTGGACCTTAATTTGGACTACAATAGGAACTTCCAGTCATCTCTATTTTTTTTCAAATTACAAAGGAAGAATGAAAGAGTATGTCTTCCTACCTCAATCATTGTAGTCCAGATTAAAATGACCTTCCTCCACCCACTGTCTATTATTATTATTAAACAGCCCATTTAATGTAAGATGTAACATAATGTCATGACAAAAAAATCATCCTCCAGTTTCCTAAAAATTTTCTTTTCCTGAAAAGAGAATTCAAATTTTCTGTCTCAGTCTTTCACTGCTTTAGAATTTATTTTGCACATGTTTGTCTTTCGATCCTACCCTACCCTACTCTAATTATATTATGTATCTTTCCATTGCTCCATGACCTTGGATAGCCATGCTTGCTGAACTGCAAAAGTCCTACAGGAGGAGTCACCCCATGACAACTACTCCTGGTTGTTAAGCAAAGTGTGGGGAGCTGCAGAGGCTGCACATCACCAGAGGGATGACACTCTCATACACCCTCAGCTCAAGAGCCCAGAATTTAAGAAATTCACTGACATGTTATTTTCCTTTGAGTCTCCCTACTCTACAATCCATGTCTAAGAATGTTTAAAAATGTGGAAGAAAATGCCACGCAGTACTAATCCAGGCAGTTGCGCCCTGGGCCCCTCAAATGTTTTAGATTACAGCTTTCATGATTTCCACTCATTGCCCATGCCACAGTCATGGTGACTATCAGGAGTTGTAGTCCAAAGTATCTGAAGGGCATCCTAGCATTCCTGTAAGTGGGCCCTTGGTTATAGCTTTTACCAGCACCTTTGATCACCAGGTAGGTTTGCATCATGTTCTGGTGTTCTTAGTTGTAGGTATGCGTGGGGGTGTCACATGCAGTTGGGTAGAGACCCTGTTCTCCCCTGCAGAGGAAGCAGGACGCGCTCCAATGGAGCAAAGCTCAGGGAACCCAGGTTCCATTTGGATGCCAGGAAGCACTTCCTGACAGTTAGGACCCCGAGGGCGTGGAATGGGCTTCCACGAGAGGTCGTTGAGGCCCCATCGGTGAGGGTGTTCAAAGACAGGCTGGACGTGCACATGGTGGGCATGTCGTGAGCGGAGCCGGCTGGTGCCGAAGGTCAGACTAGATGGCCCAGGAGGCCCCTTCTGACTCGCTCTGTTTCTATGTTTCTATGTTGTCTCCATGGAAAGCAGCTCATCAGCATGCTCTCATGTCTATCTTCTGGCCACCTTTAATTTTTTTGATAGTCCAAAAGCATTGAAATGGGGTTTTACATCAAACAGATATGCAAGAGATGGTATAATGTAAGAGTTTTCACACCTGTGCTTCTCTAACACATGCTGTAGCTTCTTTCAGTAAAAGGTAAATAGAGCTCTGTTTGGTTTTAATTTTAAACTGCAGTTTTGCCTTGGTTTCTGCAATTAGGCCACTAGAAATGAAAGAGAAAAACAGCTTGAGACTTCTGTTCTCCTTTTCACCTCGAACTTGTGCCCTGTGGGATGAATTAGACTGCCAACAGTATATTGTTAATTGCTATCTGTGCATTCCAAAATGCTTATTGCAACTTATGTTGGGCATTCTAAATATAATTCCCTTTTAATGTTGTAAAAGATGTTCTCATAAAAATGCTGGTAACCTCTTTGTTAACCACATCTTCTCTAGAAGTCAGTGGTAAGTGGCTGAGGGTCCTTTCCCCAATCCTGATACAAGGTCACAATCCTGTTCCACATTGGAGAGGCAGGGACTCACATCATATTAATATTCATTTAATTCTATGGAAATATAATGTTTTGACTATTGCTTTGCATGTATGTTGAGCTTAAATTCTAGAAATAAATGCAAATATTGACTGTTAATTCATAATCACAAACAGTACCTCTTCAATAGCATAAAAGCTAATAAGAAAGAAGATAGCTAAATCTAATGGCCATTTGAACCATGTGTGTATGACATTTAACCTCTGTGAACTAGGAAGAAGCAAAATATTCAATTGACTGACTATTAATATTTTACCAGTCCAGCTCTGCTTGAACATGTAACTTCTTTATTTTTAAAGCTAATATTTTGTTTCTAGTTATACAGAAATGTATTTAATTGAATGTATTTGAGACAAAGTTCACATAAAACTCCCAGGAAGTTTGATTTGCTGGGGTGCTCCTTGAAATCAAAGTGCAGGATCCCAGTCAGTGAAGGAGATGAAAGAGGTAAGTATACCTCAGAGGGCAAAGCTATGACTCTGTGGTCTTATCTGGCTGGACACCTGGTGTATTCAGTGATGGTCATTGTAGAGAGGGGCTATCTGTAGCGCATTACCATCTGCTCAGACAGGTTTATCCAATTCTGAGGAAGAACTGGAAGAGCAAGGTAAGGGGAAGGGGAAGGTAGAAGAGCTAACAGTTTCAAGGCTAACTAGTGAATTTCCTCAAACACAGCATGGAAATCTGCCTGCTTAGGGTTATTTTCATGCAGTGAAGGGAAGCCAATATAAGAGGAACTCCTAGACCCAGTCAAGCAATAATAGGAGAAGCAAGCAGCCTGGTCTCTGATGTTCCTGCTGTCTTGCCCTCAAACAACAAGGCCCACTCTGAGAGTGGAGTAAGAAGCATTGCTGAAAGCGAGGGACTGAGGGCAAGTTTGGATTTAACTCTTTTCATGGGCAGATGCTTATTCCACCACACTAGTAGAAGGCTTTGTTGTTTTATACTGTTCTATAACCAGACAAGTTTCAATAAAATAGTTGTTCACAAGATGGAGGCCCACTTCACTGCTGGTGTATCTCTGCAGAGGCTGTTCTCTGCTATGCTGCTCTTCCCTCTTCTATGGCTGGAAGGGTGGAGGAGCAAATAAGCTAAGGGTAGGGCACCTCCAGCCACTGGGCCCTTATCAATCTTTTCAGCCAGCCCTTGCCTTCCTCCCTCGTTTCTCCCTTTGACACCCTTTCTTCTACACTAGTCAGCTAAATAGGCAAAGGGAGATGGTGGTAAAGAGAACTTTAATCCACTCTCACCCTCTGCTCAGCCAGGTGGCGGGAATAGTTGAGCACAAAAACGGGCTGCTACACAGCAGAGCTGTGGGACTCTAGCCCTCCTAGCCTCACTGGGCAGCAGCTTTCCAATGATCAACTAGGCAGAACAACAGATTGTGTATCTGCATACAAGAATGGGCAATGTGTACATGTGTATGTATCTAGCAGACCCCTCACAGCCCACTTTTAAATCTTCCAAGAGGGTTTTTCTGCAAAATACCACCACATTAGATCATAAAGGAAACACTTATTGGTGGTGTCAGTTTCTTCCCCGTACAGTTCATGAGGCAGAAAATGTGGTTCCCTTAAAATGCTTCCTGAAAATGGGTTTGTTCAAACTTTATATAGTTTGTGATGAATCACAATTAATGACATGGTGCTCTGCGTAATTGTTCAATACAGTGTTTTTTATTTCTATTGGAACTGGTTTTTCACAATAATGCATTGTAAATAGTGATGTTTTTTATATAAGTGATTATATAAAAGTGATTTTTTTTAATATAAGTGACTTACAGAATGTACTACATATTTATTCATGAATCTCACCACTGGAACTAGACATAATTTCATCCTCTCCTAAAAGTAGTTATCTTCTGTGCCCAATCAGGATATCTCAGGTTGTGTCCTTGTGTGTAGCAATTCCCCATTTGTTCATTTGAATGCATGGAGAACATCTTTCCATGAGTGTGCACTGGCCAAAAGACAAGAGCAGCACATGGTTCTGGGCAGGGCAGTGTTACACTATATGGTCCCACTCTCCCTCAGTGAGTGTGAATAGAAACATAGAAACATAGAAACAGAGCGAGTCAGAAGGGGCCTCCTGGGCCATCTAGTCTGACCTCCGGCACCAGCCGGCTCCGCTCATGACATGCCCACCATGTACATGTCCAGCCTATCTTTGAACACCCTCACCGATGGGGCCTCAACGACCTCCCGTGGAAGCCCATTCCACGCCCTCGGGGTCCTAACTGTCAGGAAGTGCTTCCTGGCATTCAAATTGAACCTTGGCTCCCTGAGCTTTGCTCCATTCGAGCGCGTCCTGCTTTCCTCTGCAGGGGAGAACAGGCCTCTCCCCATCTCCTGTAGTTTTTACTTTGGTGCTCCATTTGATGGTGATAATATGAATTATAACAAATATCTCAGTGAACAAGAAAAGTGTAACTTATCTGAAGAAACCAAACTGGCAACATAAAGAGATATATTCATTCACCATGTAAGTTCAGCCTTAAATGGTGAATGCATAGGAAATGCAAGAAATGGACTACCTAAGAGTACTTTTTAATTTTCTTATTAATTAACCTAACAAAAGCAATACAATTAATATAATAGCAATGAACATAAATAACAGTATTAATAAACAAAATTAAGCAATACAAGACCTCCACCAGGACCAAAAGATAAAGTCAATTAATGTAAGATTATTTATTCATTCATTCAGATTGACTCCCCTTCCCTTCCAGAACTGCACTGACTCTTGTGATGGTCTTCAGCCCTTTCCTTTTCTTAAAATATATTCAGTAAATGTCTTCAAATATTTTCAAAATTATTTTTACTTATCAGACCTTTTCCCATTTAATATCACAATGTAACTTATCACCCCTCTGCTTTTTAATAAATATATCAGTTCTTTTATCAATAAACTGAATAGCCGTCATCGGCTGAAACTGGGAAATAGAACCATCTCTGTTTTTTTGCCTGCAGATGATGCTGTGCTGCTTTCACAAACACAGATTGGCCTGAAAAGGGCACTCCAAGCACTAGCTGAGCATTGCCAAGAGAAAGGTTGGAAATTAACTGCTCTAAAACCAAAGTCGTGGCTTTTGTCAAGCAGCCTAAGACACATGTTTGGTGATGAAATAACCATCTAACAGAACAAATTAAATCCTTCAAATACCTGGGAATTGTCTTCCATGCTATGGGTAATGTCTTCCATGCTATGCTATATGCAGACTATATCATTAAACACACAAAAAACAATGCCAGGTTTTTATTTCTCCAAAGGAACACAACATATACCCACAGCAATTAAAAGTTTCTCAGCTAAGATTTGAGCCCAGCTCCTGTTTGGAGCTCAGTTGGGACCCTGCAGATCATTTCTTCTTTGAAAAGAGTTCAATCCAAGTTCTTGAGATCCATCTTTCAAGCACCTCACTGTGTTTTGAATATGATCTTTCGATGAGAAGCTGGTCTTCTTGAAATTGAAACTTCAGCCTAGATTTATATCTTTTCAAATTAGCTCAAGCTCTTCTTTCCACTTGGCTTGGTCCCTCTGGAAAGTAATAAACACTATTATTACTTATAGTTTTCAGAGCTCCTGGAACCAGGCAATCCAGACCAAATTACAATTATATGGTTATTCATGGCCAGTTAGCATCTAGATGGGCTATGAATGGGCATTAGCAGAACTCAAACAGTGGGCCATTGAGTTAGAGCTACAAACAGAAACTTTCTAAAACACCTTTCTGAAGCATTTTGCACACCTTCTACAACCAGCCTGATATCTCAATGGCATCACAATCCCAAAATTCAGAAGGGCTTTATCCTTAGCTAGTTTCAATGCCCTCCCAACAACTGTTACCAAAGGGAGATATCAAAAAACCCCTTTTGAACAAAGACTGTGTCCATGTGGGGGAGAAATAATTGAATTGCTGAAACATGTTATTCTTTATTGCCCTCTCTATGTAGGTGCTTGCCTGGAATTGCTATTCCCACTCTTTTCTAAATATGCTGGTCATTCTGATCCTTTTTATATTAAGGTGCTTTTGTCTAATCACTCTGATTTTATCCCTTTGACCACAGCCAGATAGTGTTCAATAGTCTGTACAGTCTGCCATAGAAACAAATGTTGTTGTTGTTTTTAGAATACTTGCACTTTCCCTTATCTTAATTAACTGTAATTTTAGAATTATTTTATTTTTGTTATTTTAAAAAGGTAAAGGTTTCCCCTTGACATTACGTCCAGTCATGCCTGACTCTAGGGGGCGGTGCTCATCTCCGTTTCCTAGCCAAGGGAGCCAGCGTTTGTCCGCAGACAGTCTCCGTGGTCATGTGGCTGGCATGACTAAACACCAAGGTGCACGGAACACTGTTACCTGCCCACCGAAGTGGTACCTTTTTATCTACTTGCATTTGCATGCTTTCGAACTGCAAGGTTGGCAGGAGCTGGGACGGCGCACGGGAGCTCACCCCATGTGCAGATTCGAACCGGCGACCTTTCGATCAACCAGCTCAGCAGCACAGTGGTTTAAACCACTGCGCCACCTGCAGTCCCTTTGTTATTTTAACTAAATGTAATTTTGTGTTTTATTTGTTGGTCAATAAACTAATAAAGAATTGATTGATTGAAATTAACTTATCATTAATAGTTATATCCCAGACTTCTGTATAGTAGTCAACTATTTGATATTCACTTTTTATTTTCCAGTTCCTTGCTTTTATTAATCTTACTGCTGTTAGTAAATTTGTCATCAATTTTGTCCCAACCATTCTCTAAAAAATGACAATAATGCTAGTCCAGGATCAGCTTCAATGTTATAATTGAATATTTTAGTAATGTTTTTGGAAAGCACTTCCCAAAACTCATTTATATTCTATGTTTCTATATATTTACATTCCCACCACATGTGGAAATTTGTACCCACTTCCTGGTTGCATCTCCAACAAACATTGGAATGTTCATTATTCATATAATTCAATTTAACCAGAGTCAAGTACCATTTCCAAACTGATTTATAAAAATTCTCTTTAATTCTTATTGACATAAATTTTAGAATTCTCTTATCTCATATATTATTCCATTCTTCAGTATTCATGTTTCTCTTTAAATCTATTTCCCAAGACTCTTTAAGAGGACACATTGATCCTCCCCTTCTAGTAATTTATTGTAAATTTTCTTGCCATTTCCCTTATCCACATATTAGCTTGTTTTCTTTATGTAAAATTATATTTTCAAATTTAGTATATTCTCTACAGTTACCATTTTTCTTCAACCAATCTTTAGTCCAATAAACTAATTCAAGTATATTATACCAAATTATTTTACCCTGTCCCAGTGCTGCTTGTATCATTTCTTTACTCTTCATTTTCTCTAAGCAATCTTTCAAACTAATGACATGTTTACTCTTCAATACTTCCCTCAAACTATTCCTCAAATTCTCTGGAAATCATTCTAATTCTGTAATTGGATATAATGGAGAAATTGATGGGACAAATGTTTCCCTACATTTATTCCAGATTCTGACCATATTCTTTAAACTAAGGTAAAGGTAAAGGTTACCCTTGACATTACGTCCAGTCATGCCTGACTTTAGGGGGTGGTGCTCATCTCCGTTTCCTGGCCGAGGGAGCCAGCGTTTGTCTGCAGACAGTCTCCGTGGTCATGTGGTCGGCATGACTAAACACCAAAGTGCACAGAACGCTGTTACCTTCCCACCGAATTGGCACCTTTTTATCTACTTGCATTTGCATGCTTTCGAACTGCAAGGTTGGCAGGAGCTGGGACAGAGTATGGGAGCTCACCCCGTTGTGCAGATTCGAACCAGCAACGTTTCGATCAACCAGCCCAGCAGCACAGCAGTTTAAACCACTGCACCACCTGCAGTCCCTATAGGGTATCCTATATTTTTGATAATGTTTTTATTATCTTGTTGAAGAAAAATATTTAATAAGGATCTTGATAATCGAATTTATCCTTTAATAAGGATCTTGATAATCTAATTTACCCCATATTACTGGTTAGTATAATATCTGGTATATGCCTTTTTTGATTAGCTATATAATAAAATTTCACATTGGGAACCCCCTAATTCCCCTGTTTTCTGGGGAATATGCCAACAAAACAGGGTGATTATATTTACAGCCCCAGGAAAATGAGTATGTTGTAAGTCTGATGCAAGGAAAGGTTGGAGAAATTTTAGTGAGTCACCAAAAAAAGATGGAACTGCTGAAGTCCTACTTTGCTCCATTTTCTCCCACATGGGAAACTGTGTTTAACCTAGGGATGTAAAATTATTGTTGAATACTTTTCATTTCTCATTTCTGTTTTGTGGATGGCCAGACATCTCTGTTCCTTTTTCTGCTCATTGACAGGATCACTGCTGTCCCCCACCTGCTGCCACAAAAGCATCCGCCACAATTCAGGCCCAAATCCAGTGGGTGAGGATGGAGAGCTTAGGAGAAACCAAGATGTCCTGCCCTGTCCTGGTCCTCATGAAGCACTTGAGACTCACTGTATTGCTAGAAGAAGCATGCTGCCACTTGAGAGGGCTAAGTAGTGAGAGGGGGTGCTCCTGCTGCGGGAAGGCTGGATGCTTCTTAAGGCAAGGCAAGACCAGGACAACACAGTGCATCTTCTCTGACCAAGGAAACATGTCAGCACACGGAAGGCACCTTGTAAGCAAACATGACCTGTATTATTACATAACATTTTCACTGATCATGGGGTATGTCAGTTAAGGTATCAACTTTAGCTTTCAGTTTGCTGCCTTTCTAGAGCTTGACCCAACATGAGATATCATTAACTCTGGTCATACACTGTTCAAAAAATCATTGAATTTTCCTGGCTTTGAAAAGGAAATTTAAAATTATAGTCTTGGCGATTCCATGCTGTTTCCAATGTATTTAAATCTACTTTTGTTCAAGTTCATATATGCAATACATTTTTGAAAGACACATTTGACACATTTTGAAAGACACTGTGCAAATACTAGTTAGGGCTGGTCTGGGACCTCAGAGATCTGGGTTCCTACAGGGCTGTTGTGACAATAAAATTGAAAAGAGGATTATATAATCTGCCTTGGGCTCTTTGCAGGAGAAAGGCAGGATGCAAATAAAATAAAATAAATATATGCATGTGATATATTCATATGTCTTAACTACTGATAATCATGATTTGATTTCATAAATCAGAATTCTAAGGGCTCAGTAAGACCTACTGCAGTAGAAGAGATTGTACTCTGCGGTCAATCTTCCCATGTAGAAAGCAATGGGAGGGCATTGAGCTTATCAGCTCATCTTGCTTGTCTTCATGTGTAGGACTTGCACAAAAGGAAGATTACTTGATCCTCATGACCAACTTAATAATCATAGATAGAAGGTTCATTGTAAATTGGAACCTTGAAAAGGGTGGCCCAGATTAGGAACACTGCACAAAAGGGTAAAGGGTTAACATTTTTTCCAGTCCGCTCCAATATAGTATCCCAATTCACAAGTCTCATTTTGCAAGATTGCATTCTGTAACTTGCAGGCCATGTAGAGCAGAATTAGTCTAAAATGGCATGCTGGCTGCATTCAGAGAGAAACTGAGCATCCCTGACATAAATGTGTAAGAAATTGTTTCCATATGCTTTCATGAGGCAGAAAAAATCTCAATAATTTTCAAGCACTGCTCAGAATTTCATTAAAGTGATTAAAGGCACAGCTCCTGTACAATCCAGAATAACATACATCAGTAGTTTCCCCCTCAAATTTAAATGAAATGGAAGATACACTAAACCACTTCTTGGAGTAAAAAGGACATATGTATAAATTTTCAGTACACACATGCACACACAGACACACACACATTTGTGACAAATTGGTATGTAATTGTACACAATTGTAGAATTTGTGAGGTAGATTGTGGAGGCCAAGATCCAAGATATTAGTTTGCATTAGCAGTAGAATTTTGAACCTTAAGTGGTAAAAATTTTAGGAGGTTTGGGGTGACTCACCTTGGGGGTGACTCAATCATTTTTACAACTCCCTAAGTTTTATCAAAGAATCATGACATCAGTGAATAGCTCAAAAGTATTAAGTCAGTTATTCCATTTTGTTTTTCAGCAAATACCTTACTCCCTTCCCAAATTAGACACCAATCTCTTTTATTTTGTTTCCAAATAGTTCCACATGGAATAAGTTGTCCATTAAAATCTGGATGTGACTATGAAAGCCACTCATTGCTCATTGAGATTAATTCTATTTTTCATGGAAGACATTTATAGTGTCCTGAGACATTTGTAGAATCCTGTTCATGCTTTCATTAAGGAAAAAATGTCTAGCCAGAAAGATGCTACAAAAATCTGGGTGTTTCAATATATTAAACTTTGAGATACAAAACACTGTGTGGAATCTTTACACCATCCAGTTCAGAGGAAAGAACTGGTACTAACATTGTACCATGAGCTTCTCAGATCAGCAGGTTTTTGAATTGTGACCTCCTTGCTCAGCATTTCAGCCCGTGCTCCACAACTTTTCTGTGAACTAGCTTTTTTGGCTATTGAATTGAATGGAATGGAATCGAACCTTGGATTTTCTGCATACAAAATACATTTCCTGCTACAGAACTATGTTGCCAAATGGCTCCCCACCCACACACCTTCAATAAGCATCTCCCCACCAATAGGATCTATATAAAGGATGTAGTCAAAGGAAAGAGGACTGCAGCTCATGGAAGTTGTTAACACCAGCTTGAGAAATCTCTTTGCTCCCAAACAAGGAATTCCTGAGTTAAGATAAGTTAACACCTAAGTTCTTTTCCTTGCTAGAATGTTTTTGTTTTATTAGCTTTGTAGAAGACTGGTGCCAGCAAGCTACTCCTTGAAGCAAACAGTTTAAGCTGCTTGCCTCACTGGCAATGGATTTGCTTGCTCAACAGCTTTCTTTATTTGCTTAAGGAGCTTCTGGGACAGTCCAAGCCTGCACTATCTGAGGCATGCTAATTAAACAGCACTTGAAGTCCTTCTCTAGCTTCCCCACCAACAGAGGTCAGGTAGGTGGTTATCAGAATGAAGGACTTCATTATGGTGGCAACCCAACTTTGGAACTTCTGTGGTAGAGAAATGTGTCTGACTCATGATTAGGTGCTGGAGTAAGACATTCCTATTTTCCTGAGATTTTAATAGATGTTAATGTCTTATGACTTGCTGTTCTTATTTTGTGCTGCTATTTTAGTTTTATGTTAATTTGTATTGCTGCTGCATTGATTAATATTAGTGCTGCTTGTGTATATATGTACATACATATGTGTTTATTATATTTATATGCCTCTAAGCAGCAGTAAGGGCTCTCTACTACTTGTGAAAGCAAATGCACTAGTAGTATGCTACAAGAATTCCATGAGTCTGTTTCCAGGGAATACATGTATATAGGACTTAGTTCTACTGAGGCTCCAGGGTAATGTTGAAGCTGGAATTACTAACAGTGTAAGATGACCTTCCTCTATACACACACACACATAACCCGAATCTTTATTTTATATTATATTTTAATATTTACATCCCCATTCCCATAGCTGAGTTGACTGGCCTCCTCTGCCCTTGGGCTAATTTCTCTCTTAACAGAAACTGGTGGAGTCTAAGGACCTGCAGCTAGGTCTGGGACTGTTTCAACAACCATCTCATTATCAGTCCTGCTAGAATAGGTAACCTCCCATGTACAAATCTTATCACTGGAAGCTAAACTGTTAGTCATTCCAAGCAGGTAGCTTTTCTTGTATGTGCCTGTGATCTGACAGGAGGCATGTGCACGACAGGCCAGGAGTTCCCTTTCCCACCAATTCTCCATCCCCTCACCAGCCCTGCATGAAGGGTGCTGCACAGAAATACGGTCCAATCCAGCAGCAGGCCTGCCTATACGAGACCAGGAGGAAGCTGCTGGCAAGCCAAGCCAGGTGCTTTCCATCAGCACTGGAGAAGCTGATTGTATACCTGTCTTTGATTTTGGCAGTATCCCAAAGAAAATGGTGTGACTTGAAGAAACAGTAAGTGGCAAAAGAGAAAGAGAGTGACTTTCCTGAGCTGAAATACTCCTTGAGAAAAGAAGACAACCAAGTTCTTTCCTATTTCATTCTCTTCACCTGAGACCTTGAGCATCTGGGTAGGATAGAAAAAGCATTCAGTAGACACATGAGAAAGATGTTGCGGGGTTCACATACTACAACCTGCAGCTTGGGCACTTTTCTGAACTGACATTCCCAAACACTGGTTTATCTCTCCAAATGAGGAAGAGAAGCATGCATGGGATTTCATATGTGCAAAAAGGTGGAAAGACATCAAGAAACAGTCATTGTAGTAATAAAGGCAAAATCTGGAGTTTATATGAATACCACTTTACACAAACCTCTTAGGACATAGTTGCCCAACCATTTTCATCAGGAAAATAAATTGGAGTGACCAACACTAGTACTGAATCAAAATACTAGCTCCTAAATCCTTTGTGCCAACAATTAACTTCATTCTGGGGAAATCCCACTCCTAAATACTAATGGGCTACTGTGAATAATAGTCTAAGTCTTTAATATAAATCATAGAAATCTAGATTAGCAGTGTTGGAAGGAGCCAGATATTTATTTTATTTATTTATTTAAAACATTTCTATGCCGCTCCCATTGCAACAAAGCCTTGGGGCAGCTCACAACGTCTGGATAAAATACAATATATAATACATTCAAAACTGACCCATCTCGGTTATAAACTAAAATACTATAAATACAATAATAATAACAATTAAAATAACTTTAAAAAGGTCTTTGCCTGGCACAGAAAAGCAAATAATGACAGCGCCAGGTGGACCTCTCTGGGGAACACATTCCATAGGTGAAGCGCCAACGCAGAGAAAGCCCTCCTCTGGGTACTCACCCTCCTTATCTCACTCACGCAGGGTTCCCGGAGAAGGACATCTGCTGCTGATCGTAAGGGGCGGGAGGGCATATATGGGCACAGACTTTCCTTTAGATAACCAGGTCCCAAGCCGTTAAGGGCTTTATAGGTGATAACCAACACCTTGAATTGGGCCTGGACTTCAATGGGGAGCCAGTGAAGCTGACGGAGAACTGGGGTTGTGTGAGAACAACGCCCAGTCCCCGTCAGCACCCTGGCAGCTCTATTTTGCACCAATTGAAGTATCCGGACCATCTTCAAGGGTAGCCCCACGTAGAGCGCATTACAGAAATCTAGTCAGGAAGTTACCAACGCATGGGTCACTGTCGCCAGGCAGTCATACTCCAGAAAGGGATGCAGCTGATGGATCAGCTGAAGCTGATGGAAAGCGCACCTCGCCACCATCGTCATCTGAGCTTCTACTGACAGCTCTGGGTCGAGGAGCACTCCCAAGCTGTGGATCCTGTCCCTCAGAGGGAGTGCAACCCCATTAAGGACAAGGCCCAGGTCCCCCACCCCGAAGCCCGACCCACCCACCAACAGGACCTCCGTCTTGTCTGGATTGAGCTTCAGTTTATTAGTCCTCATCCAGCTCATTACCTCAGCCAGGCACCGGTTCAGCACAGCCACTGCCTCATCTGGATCAGTGGAAAATGAGAGGTAGAGCTGGGTATCATCAGCGTACTCATGATTCTGCAGCCCACACCTCCTGATGACCTCTCCCAGCGGTTTCATGTAAATGTTGAATAGCAAGGGGGACAAAATGGACCCCTGCAGAACTCCATGGCATAGCTGCCATGGTGCAGAGCCATAGTCCCCCAGCACCACCTTCTGGAATCGGCCATTGACATAGGAGTGGGTGCCTCCAACTCCCAATCCCACTACCCTATCCAGAAGGATACCATGGTCGATGGTATCGAAAGCTGCTGAGAGGTCCAGGAGAACCAACAGAGATGCACTCCCCCTGTCTCTCTCCCTGCACAGGTCATTGTACAGGGTGACCAAGGCAAATTCAGTACCATTTCATCCAAGAGTGCCTGGAGTTGTCCCACCACCACCTGCTCTAGCACCTTGCCCAAAAACGGGATGTTGGTCACTGGTCTATAATTGGCAGCCACCTCTGGATCCAGGGATGCCTTCTTTAGGACTGGCCGGACTACCACCTCCTTTAAAGGGGCAGGTACCTGGTCATCTCTTAAAGAGGCATTGACCACCTCCAGGATCCAGGTCACAATCCCATCCTTGGCACTCTTAAGTAGGTAAGATGGGCACGGATCTGGTAAACAGGTGGTAGGACGTACCTGTCCAAGCACCTTGTCCACATCATCAGGCCACAAAAACTGAAATTCATCCATCAATGGGCCAGGATTTATCAGCCCCTGCACCATCTGAAAGAGCTCCACCGGATGGCATTGTGAGGAGGCAATGGACGCGGAGAAGAATTTCTTCTTTGCCACCCTCACTGCCACAGCATAGGCCCGATAGTGGACTCTTACGTGTGTTCGGTCAGATTCATCCCGTGATTTCCTCCACCTATGCTCTAGTCGTCTCCCTACCCCCTTCATCGCCCATAATTCAGGTGTATACCAAGGAGATGAACGGGCTCTGCCAGGTGGGAGAGGGTGCTTAGGAGCGATCATGTCAATAGCCCTGGTCATCTCCCATTCCATAGTTCAACCAGGGCATCAACAGGAGCACCAGCCTTATCAACTGGAAAATCCCCCAGAGCATTCAGGAATCCTCTGCAGGGACCTCGGTGCCGGTTACCAGTGGTTCCAATTCCTTGCTCAGTATAGAACTCCAAGGTAAACCATCCTTCTCAGATGGTTATTTAGTTGCATTTTTAATGCTTCTAGTGTGGGGCACAACCTCCCTAGGTCATTGGTTCCATTTCTGTACAGCTCTAACATTCAGGATGTTCAGCCAGAAGCTGTTTTCCTGTTAACTTGAGCCCATTATTCCATATCCTGCACTCTAAGATGATCAAAAAGAGATCCTGTCCTTCCTCTTTTTGACAGCCTTTCAAGTACTTATAGAGTTCTACCCTCTCAGTCCTCTCCCCTCAATCTTCTTTTCTCCAGGCTAAACATGCCCAGTTCTTTCAATCTCTCCTCATTGTTTCCAGTCTTTGATCATCCTATTTGCTCTCCTTTCCAGATTGTCTGCATTTTTCTTAAATTGTGGTGCCCTGAAATGGACGTCCACTGAGGTCCTGCCAGTGCTGAGTGACAGGGAACTAATGCTTCACATGATTTGGAAGTGCTACTTCTATTAATGCAGCTTAAAATAGCATTTTTAAGCCTCATCCATTGTTGACTCATATTCAGCTTCTGATCCACAACAGTTCCCAGACCCTGCTCACTTGCAGCATTGTTGAACCAAGTACCCCACAGCTTGTAACAATGACCCCCTGCATGCAGAACTTGGCATTTGTCCCTACTGAATGTCATTCTGTTGTTTTCTTTTCAAAATTGCTGCATTAAGCCCTGGTTTGTTTGTTTGTCTATTTATTAAGAAAGAGATTGAGAGAGAGAGAGAGAGATTGGTGTAATATTGAGGGGTGCTTGGATCTAAAAGCAGCACTTTATTTCCAAATGGTCATTTTTAATGTCTAGGTTCACAACAATGAAACAGCTGGGAGGATCTGAAACAAAGCCATTATAAGTGCAGCAGAACACAATGATCATTATAAGACAATTCAGGTGCATTTTACACTGTGCCATGGGAGTCACGTTCTATGTAGAGATGTAATTACAGAAAAAAATGCCTGGGAAAAGTACCTTCCTTTTTGTTTTCCTCTTTCAGAATCCTGCTTCTGTCCTCATGGAAAAGTCAGCTCTCAAGGTTACAATAGAAGTGATATATGACCACTGAGCAGAGGAATTAATTTTTATCTACAAGATGGATGGGAAAAACAAGATCTTTAGGGGAGGGGCAGGGTTCTCTCTCCCCACTTGCTTTCTTACTCTGGATTGAATGCTCTTTAATTATATCTACAGGATTGAGTGTCACTGCGAAACATTTACAATATGTTAACAGTGGTAGCAAGTCTTTTTCTTTTCTAACAAGATAAGTATGGCTCCAGAATATCAGGAAGCTGTGCTCCATATTCTCTAAAGAGGTGGGTAAAGGCAGTTAATCAATAATGAGGGAGAGGCTAAGCATAAGCTTAGAATAAACTAAGTTATACCCTCTTTCTTCATCCTTCCTGATTTGTTATGGCTGAGTCATAGTTATTATAAAATTAAAGGAATGAAACAAGACCACAAAATTCAATCAAACTTAATATCCAAAACAATAAACATTTATTCTCTTTCTCCATGTCCCTCAGTTACGTTAACACACAGCCAAAAGTGACTGGGTAGGATCATCCATCTAACTCATACAAGAAGATAAATTGGAAGACCAAAACATGGTGCCTGAGCAGAAGCAGCAGAGTGAAGGGAAATGTTGGTACCAAATATGACTGACTGAATAAATATCTCAAATATTTTACATCTTTAAGAGAACATTTAAAGGAGAGAATGATAGTGGAATGCTGAAAGAAAGGGGTAAAACACAATATGACAGAAAGTTGTCTTGAGAATCAGCCCGCACTTCCATTATTAAACTGTGTACAATCTGAAATCCAGTGACTTTAGTTTAATTGTGACACAGTCTTCCTAAAAAAGAAGCAGGGGACCCTTTATCTGGAAAGGGCTGAAGTTCCTCAATGGGTTATGTTTTGTGGAGAAGTGTGTAAGTCACCAGCAGGAAAAATTAAAGCCAGAGCTGGGAAGAACTAGCCTTTCTCCCTCTCCCCTTTCCATAAACCCCTTTTCCCCATTCTTTCTGATATCTCCTTTCTCCCCTGCCCTTCTCTCTTTCTTCCCTGCCAATAGGTTCATGGGAAAGAGGCAGATGGCCTTTTCCTTTGCCAGAGTTCTGAACTGCTTGCTTGCGGAAAACATTTGCAATAAGGTAGTGAGCTGCATGCAACCAAACTGAGGGCCACAGGTTGTCTATCCCTGCCCTGAGAGAAGCAAATAATTCATTGTGCCAAATACAATAAAAGAGTCCCCTTGGATCATCCTGTTCAAGGAATAGAAACCTGGATGTTCATTGATAATCATTTGTATTCTGAGCCTTTAATAGCAGACAGCAACAGAATACTTTGAGAGAGGTCTAGGAATTTATGCTAATATTGATCAGTTATTTTTGGATAATGTGCAGCTCCATCAATAGTAATAAAAGGCAGGTGAAGATTGATCAAAGGCTGGATGACAAGCAAATATCTTGGGGAAAGCATGCATAAAGATCCATTTTTAATTTCAGAGATACTGTAATCCATTTTCATGTCAGTGTACAGTCAGTTGATGGTGTGGGTAATTTCCCAGGGAAACACAGATAGGATTAGTGGCTTGTGCAAGAATCCTCAGTAAAATGAATTGATTTTCCCCTTTAGTTGATTTGTGACCTTTGAAATACTTCACATTTGGATTTTTTTTTTCATTTAAAGGGCTTCAAAATCAACTTTGGAACCATATTTAGCACATGAAATGATGGGGGAAATAGACATTATTCTTCAACACAAAACTCTTCATAAAGTGCATTGTGGTTTCATCTTATGGCCAAGGTTCACTTTGGCCATTTCCCAAGGGGAGCAGGTGGAATCAAGAGCTACTAAGGGCAAACTGAAGTGACACTTGTTTCTAGGACTAATTGGCATTGTGGAGAAAGGGGGTCTATGCATATTCCGCCCCCTGCCCCCTGCCAAAGAAAAATAAAGTCCCAGTGTGTCCAAGGCTGCTTACTTTTTTTTTTTTTTTTTTTGAATTACAGCCTGTTGTTGTTAGTTGAGAATTCACATCTGACCCATCGCGATCCCATGGGCAACATTCCTCCAGGCCTTCCTGTCCTCCACCATCTCCCAGAGTCCACTTAAGCTCACACCAACTGCTTCAGTGACTTCATCCAGCCACCTCATCCTCTGCCATCCCCTTCTTCTTTTGCCATCTATTGTTCCCAGCATTAGACTCTTCTCCAGGGAGTCCTTCCTTCTCATTAGGTGGCCAAAGTATTTGAGTTTCATCTTCAGGATCTGGCCTTCTAAAGAGCAGTCAGGGTTGATCTCTTCTAGGAGATCTGGTTTGATCATCTTGCAGTCCAAGGGACTTGCAGGAGTCTCCTCCAGCACCACAACTCAAAGGCCTCAATCCTTCAGTGCTCAGCCTTACTTATGGTCCAGCTTTCACAGCCATACATTGCAACTGGGAAAACCAAAGTGCAAACCTATATGCACTTTAGTCGGCAGGGTGATGTGTCTGCTTTTTAGTACGCTGTCTAGATCTGCCATAGCTTTCCTCCCAAGGAGCAAGCGTCTTTTAATTTCTTGGCTGCAATTATCATCTGCAGTGATCTTGGAGCCCAAGAAAATAAAATCTGTCACTACCTCCACTTGTGTTACATATTAGCAAATCCCTGCGAATAGAAGGCAAAATGCTGTCTCCACACTTCTTTTTCTCCATCCTCTTTTACTTCCTTTTGTTCTTTCTATTATTATTGTCCCCCTCCATGCTTCCCCCAGCCTTAAAACTCAATGGATTCCTAATATTTTTACACACACACACCAGGAAGGAAGCAGGGTTTCACTAGATTCTATGGTATATTCCGAGAAATTGGGTGGGCTGCAGCATTAAAGTGTTCAATAGACAATTTGGTATATAACAGTGCCCTCCATTCCCTTTCTCACTCCTTGATCTTCCAATGGGTATCCCTCAGGACACTGTGGAAGCACTGAGGTGTCTTCTGCCTCCAAATGACAATCACACATGTTTTGGCTAACTGCAAACGGATTTATTCTCTTTTATTTTTAATTCAGATTGTGGACCCCAAAAGGTTACCTAAAGGAGCATCTCCTTCCATATGTGCCTGCCCACCCCTTAAGATCGGGGACAGAGGCCCTTCTCTGGGAGTCCTCCTTGAAGGAGATTGGGAGGGTAACTAACCGCAGAAGGTCCTTCTCTGCAGTGGCACTCCAATTGTGGAATTCGCTCCCCAGAGAGTTTTGCCTGGTGCTGTCTCATTATTCTTTTTGGTGCCAGGCTAAAACCTTTTTATTTTCCCAATGTTGTAAGATTTGACTGTTTTAATATGGGTTTTATTGTCCATTGGTTAAGATTTTGACTAGGATGCTATGTTTTATTCTATTTTTTTCTATTTTGTCTTATTGTCAAACCATCCCAAGACCTTGGTAAGGGATGGTCTAAAAAAGTTTTAAACAAACAAACAAACAAACAGTTAAGACCACTTTTCTTTTTTTTACAACTTTTTATTACTTTTCACAACAATATTAAGATATCCATCATCACAAACATCAGAACTACTGAGTCAGCCTCTCACTACACATCCTCCAACATTCTATGATCATTTCAACTCTGTCTGAAAAGTCTTACAAAATCTTTTTTAGATCTAAGCCTGGTCCCATTTCTCCAGCCAATAACAAACAAGATTCCCAAACTTGATAGAGGTCACCATCTTCTTTCTCCTTCTATGGCAGCATCAGTCCTCCATTTCTTGCAAAGTCCTGTTTTCCATATTAGAGAAAAGACTCTCCATACTTTGTAAAAGTTAATATCAGATAAAGGATTTCAGCCTAACACACAATTCTGAATGTTTTCTTTTTACTAACATTAAACAAATAAACTCTCCCTAATAACAATTACAAATACAATCAAATACAATTTTTGCTTGCTAGTATTCCAATCTAATATCTGCTAAAAAAGAAAAGAAAATAGAAAAGAAAGTTCATGTTCATATATCTCACATCCATTCATCATCTTTAAACCATCTTAAATATCAAATAAAGGATTTCAGCCTAACCAGCACTACACAGATCCAAATCTTTTCTTTTTACTAATATTGAACAAATAGACTCTTCCTAATAACAATTACAAACACAATCAAATACATTTTTTGCTTACTAGTATTCCAGTCTAATATCTACTAGAAAAAACAAATGAAATAGAAAAGAAAGTTCATACCCATATATCTCACATCCATTCATCATCTTTGGTTCTTAATCAATCACTTTTAAACTTTAAGACAGTCTAAAAAAGTGAAAGAGAGGAAGGAAAGAAAAAGAGGGGGGAAAAGGAGAAAGAAGAAAATAAAAGAAAATATATACTTCTTCCATATTAGCCATTCCATACCCCAATAGACATATCAGGCCATTTGTATTAAGACAAGTATTTTTGTTTAACACCCCTGCCACACCATTTAAAATCCAGAATTCGTACCGTCCATTGCAAAGCATTAGTCATTCGCAATGACTGCATTTCTTGCAATAAGACCTTCACCTCTTCTTTCATCCACTGCAAATCATTAATCATTCATAATGGCTGTATCTCTTGCAGTAAGAGTCTCATATTTTCAATCTCAGACACCATTATAATTGTTTCAAAGTTCAGAAGTTGCCGCTCCTTCACCATAACAAACAGGTTTGATGGCAGGTTATTTATTGATTCTGTTAATTTTGTTTCATTATCTGCAATCCCACATAGCTGTTGTGTTTCCTGCATACTCTGTTCTGCTTTAGTTATTCCCACCAACATGAAAGAGACATCAATTTTATCAAACCTCTTTTTCTGTTCATTTCGAAAAACTTGTATTTTATCCAAAAATATTTCTTGAGAAGATCTTATACCTGATATCAGTTGATTAATTGTTGAAAGAGAATCTTGTAAAGACATCATGGTTCCAATAGCACGAACAGACAAAGGATTGGTAGGCTGCCAGATATTTTGGCAATGGTCCCAGAAACGCAGACAAGAAAATGAAGATTCCTTCCTCCACCTCTCCCTTCCCCCTCTTTTCTCTTTTCAGTCAAATCTTCATACTTCTATCAAGTTGCACCATATATTTTTGATAAAGTTAAACCCTAGAGACACTCACAAAAAAGCTTGAGTTTAACTTGCACACAAGTTCCGAAGTCTCTGTATTTTCATTTGCTGCTTTGATAATTAAGAGGGTTCTTCAGCTCTTCGTGCCAAATACTGCTTTCCCATGGGTGATTGTTGCAGAGAAAAGATAGCCTAATAAAAATATTTATTCAGCAGTTCCGATGTTTATCCGGCTTATAAAAATTTCTACGCTAATCTAATAAGATGCCGTAAACTTGCAGAGGCTAAAAAAACCTCCTGTATTATCCAGCTGAGACACCTGAATTGTTCTTGACTGATATGGGATTGCCACCCAACATCCAGCCAAAACATGCCCAGGTAATCTGTCTTCACCCCTACAGGGTTTGATTGGGTCTCCCGACCCCACTGCTTGAATAATACCGGAGTAATTAGCAGAGATAGCTAATTACATCCGTCTTGTTCTGACGCCATCTTGGAATCCCCTGTTAAGACCACTTTTCTGATCACACTTTTGACAGGTATGAGCAGTCTTCCAAGGTGTGTCAGTTCTTGGAGGGGCTGCCCACAGTTGCCTGATATTCTTTGACAATTCTCCCCTTGATTTGCACAACCACTTGCAACAAACTTTTAAAAGACCATTCAAATGTGAATGACTACAGTAATGCAGGAGGAAACTTAGCTTGAGTAATGAACAGGGTAGGTGCCTACTTGCAAAGGTCCAGCAGGTATTGTCCATCTTGTCTTCCCACTGCCAGAGTGCAGGTATGAGCTTAATCCACCTTTAGAAGCATTTCACAGCTGCCAGAAGGTGAGCTGTTAATGTCTCTAATGCAAATGTTTGTTTGTTTCCAAAGGGGCAGGGTCCATTCATCACTTTTGCAGCAGGATCCCCAAGAGGTTCTTTGGATGCTGATGTGTCCCCTCAGATGTGCAGTGATGTACACATCTCAGGACATGCAAAACTACCCAGGCTTTACATATATGGGAGCTATTGCTCTTTGACAGCTAGCTGAGCTTTCAAACAGCAAACCTTCATTTTAAGGTGGGATTTCTTTGCAGACAGGAGAATATAGTGGTATGTTAACTCTGTATATGAGGATGGAAGACATAGCCTCCTTGCAGTTACCACTCAACACATGCTTAACAAGTACCTGCCTGGAATTATTCACATGTGATCCTGACCTGCACAGTTCAGAGGGGGAAGAAGCAGAGGGGGCAGCGCCAGCTGCCTCTGGGGCTTATAAAGCCACATTCAGCCATTAGTGGCCCCAACAAATGCGGCACCAACAGGTGTTGAGAGAAGGGCATCGTCCCCTTAGCTGCAGCCTGGGCTGCCGGGTACTCTCTTCCGCTGGGTTATTGTTTTCTTTTGATTCTTTCTTTCGTTTGTTGTTGTTTTTAACTGTTCATTGTTTTTAACTGTTCGTTTTGTTTTACTGTATTTTCTGTCTGGGAAAACGAGGTGTAAAGTCAGATAAGGGTAGTGTAGGACAAACAAGGTGGGGGAAGTAGGTAGGGTCTGCAAGAGGTGGCCTTAGATTCATAGACAATACTAAAATAGGAGTGAAGTTACAACTGAGGAGAAGGTATTCCAGATCCAGAAGGATCTGGACAGACTATGGAAGTGGGCAGGAGACAACAGGATGATGTCCAATGGAGATAAGTGCAAGGTCTTGCACTTGGGGCATAGGAATGGGTGTCATAAATACAGGTTAGGGGACAAGTGTCTGGAAAGCAGCACTTGTGAAAGGGATCTCAGGGTACTGGTCAACTGCTGGCTTAATATGAGTCAGCAGTGCGACACAGTGGTCAAGAGGGTCAATGCTACCCTTGGTTGCATTGCAGATACATATAGGAATGCATTGTAATAACTTTCCATATGATCAGATCTGTAAGCCACCTTGGGTATTTTGCAAGAGAAGGAAAAGGTGGCATATAAATGCAGCATAATAATAACCAGCATATGGTGCATTTCCTTTTTTTAATCAGAGAGTGGCTTTTGTTGTTGTTTTTAAGTAGCTTAGCTAGGTTTTTTGTTTGTTTCTTTTAAATCTTTACACAACTTGCCTTTTGCTGTTGTTATTTATTTTTAAGACATCTTTCCTGTGTGGAGGGGCAATGGAGTTCAAATTGGCTGGCACAGGCTTCTGTGGCTAGCTCCCATCCAAGCATTGTCCAGACTTGTTCACCTGTAGTGAGGTGGCTCTGTTACTAATTTTCATGCCAAGTCCAATGAATAATAGTGACACATTAGGCATGCATGCCAAGACACAAATCTCTTTGATTGAGGAAATAGAGGTTTTTGGCCCTTTTTTGATTGCATTATATATATATAAATGTTCACTGAAAACAGTTAGGCTTGCACAATTGCCTTGGCTGTATCTTGCAGGAAATGGTTGAGCTAACTCAAGGAAGGGGGCCTTGATTGGCAAGGTTTTGAACCACAGTTTGCCTGTTTTCGAAAGTGTCACAGTCACTTGACATCTTCTTCCATGCAACTTCACTTGCATAAGTGTTATTTTGTTTGCTACATTTACTTGCAGGTAAATGTGTAGCAAAAAAGAACCCACAACAAACTAGCTCAGATTTATCTTTGAAAATATCCAGAAGTTCCCCCTACTATATACACATACAAAAACATCTTGTGCAAATCTTAACATCTGGAAAAGGAACCCCTGTATGGTGAGAAGATGCCCCCTTCTTCATATCAGCAAACGGCAGATTCAACATAAATGCCATGGGTGGGTGTTCATCAATAACTGTGCAGCTGTCCTCCCCAAGGAATGTTGAAACAGGTGTTGCTAGCTTTAAAAAGGCTAATGTTTTTACAGAAATAGACAAAAATAACATCCAATGACTGTGTAACTTTTCAACTGTCCGTGTAAAGGAACTGACGAATACAGATGGTTTATTTATGATTGTACTAGAGAGTTCCCAATTATACTACTTGTGCAATTTGTAATCATATTGCAAGGGCCTGGGTAAAATTATTACATACTGTATAGCAATACAATGGCTTCAACAGTTGTGCCAGCTCTTTTAATGGACTTTTTCTGGCAACTTTGACAGGAACGGAACACCAAAATTAAGCAGGTAAAGTTTGGCTTGACATGCTCATAAAAGGATGTTGAACATTCTGTTGGCATTAACTACCGTTAATGGCACAAAAGCAAAAATGGTTAAGAATGACTAACCAGTAAACTCATAATCCAATATTAGATGTGCAGCAAGAGGTGGATGAATATAAATAGGGTTTATCTACTCTAAAGTATTTCTTCCAATACTTGCCATCCTGTTCTTCCCAGCTTTTCTGACCTTCCTAACCAGCTGTACCGCCTGCCTTATTGTTCATTTGCTGTCTTGTGCCTTGCACAGAGTTGTTTATCTGTTATACTGAAAAGCCTTCACCATGCCTATTTCTTCATTTGTGACTTCCCCCAACTATGGAAGCAATATTGGATTGGTTCACATCACTGCTATTCGTATGTTCAGAAAGAAATGACATGGCACATTGTGCTGCAGCCTTGGCTGGCTGGATGCAGAAGTGCTTCCTTTTGCCAGCAGCAGGCTAGGAAGGCAAGGAAGAAAAGAACGTGGAAAAGGAAGAGCTGCCACCGCCACCACTCGCTGTGCACACACGCACACACACACACAGCTGGGGACACAGCAACAACGACGGGGAAAGGAACGTGTCTGAAGGGAACTGAAATTCAACTAAGGCCAACAAGAGCCTTCCTTGCATTTGTAGCTCCCATTAAAAAAAAGCCTTTTACTTTTAAAATGAAGTAGAAATGTTCAGGTGACATTGTATTCCATTCAGTTACTGGGCTGACAGGCAAGCATGTTGTGCATGGTGTTTGTGTGTGTGCATGTGTGATTTTATATATAAAATATTTCATAGAATTAAAGCTGTGATTCTATATCCACTTGGCTAGAAATAAATTCAAATTGAACTAATGTAATGCACCTCTGAGCAGATACATATAGGAATTGTTGTTGTTGTTGTTAGTTGCGAAGTCGAGTCCGACCCATCGCAACCCCATGGACAACATTCCTCCAGGCCCTCCTGTCCTCCACCATCCCCCGGAGTCCACTCAAGCTCACACCAACTGCCTCTGTGACTCCATCCAGCCACCTCATCCTCTGCCGTCCCCTTCTTCTTTTGCCATCTATTGTTCCCAGCATTAGACTCTTCTCCAGGGAGTCCTTCCTTCTCATTAGGTGGCCAAAGTATTTGAGTTTCATCTTCACTATCTGGCCTTCTAAAGAGCAGTCAGGGTTGATCTCCTCTAGGACTGACCGGTTTGATCGCCTTGCAGTCCAAGGGACTCGCAGGAGTCTTCTCCAGCACCACAACTCAAAGGCCTCAATCCTTCGGCGCTCAGCCTTCCTTATTGTCCAGCTTTCACAGCCATACATTGCAACTGGGAAAACCATAGCCTTGACTATACGCACTTTTGTTGGCAGGGTGATGTCTCTGCTTTTTAGTATGCTATCTAGATTTGCCATAGCTTTCCTCCCCAGAAGCAAGCGTCTTTTAATTTCTTGGCTGCAGTCCCCGTCTGCGGTGATCTTGGAGCCCAGGAAAATAAAATCTGTCACTACCTCCATTTCTTCCCCATCTATTTGCCAGGAAGTGAGAGGACCAGATGCCATGATCTTAGTTTTCTTAATGTTGAGTTTCAAGCCAACTTTTGCGCTCTCCCCCTTTACCCGCATCAAGAGGCTCTTTAGTTCCTCTTCACTTTCTGCCATGAGAGTGCTATCATCTGCATATCTGAGGTTGTTGATATTTCTCCCAGCAATCTTGATTCCAACTGGTGATTCATCTAGCCCTGCCTTTCTCATGATGTGCTCTGCATATAAGTTAAATAGGCAGGGTGACAGTATACAGCCTTGCCGAACTCCTTTCTCAATTTTGAACCAATCAGTGGTTCCGTGTCCGGTTCTCACTGTTGCTTCTTGACCTGCATATAGGTTTCTCAAGAGACAAATAAGATGGTCTGGTACTCCCATCTCTTTAAGAACTTGCCACAATTTGTTGTGATCCACACAATCAAAGGCTTTAGCGTAGTCAATGAAGCAGAAGTAGATCTTTTTCTGGAACTCCCTGGCTTTCTCCATGATCCAGCGTATGTTGGCAATTTGATCTGTAGTTCCTCTCCCTCTTCGAAATCCTGCCTGTACTTCTGGTAGTTCTCGGTCCACATACTGCTGGAGCCTAGCTTGTAGGATTTTGAGCATCACTTTGCTAGCATGTGAAATGAGTGCAATGGTGCAGTAGTTTGAACATTCTTTGGCATTGCCCTTCTTGGGGACCAGAATGTAAACTGACCTTTTCCAATCCTGTGGCCACTGTTGAGTTTTCCAAATTTGCTGGCATATTGAGTGTAGCACTTTAACTGCATCGTCTTTCAGGATTTTGAATAGCTCAGCTGGAATGCTGTCACCTCCACTAGCTTTGTTGTTGCTCAGACTTCCTAAGGCCCATTTCACTTCACATTCCAGGATGTCTGGCTCGAGGTCAGTGACCACTCCATCGTGGTTATCAGGGATGTTAAGCTCTTTCTTGTATAGTTCTTCTGTGTAATCTTGCCACCTCTTCTTAATCTCTTCTGCCTCTGTTAGGTCCCTGCCATTTTGGTCCTTTATCATGCCCATCTTTGCATGAAATGTTCCCTTCATATCTCTAATTTTCTTGAAGAGATCTCTGGTCCTCCCTATTCTATTGTTTTCTTCTATTTCTTTGCACTGTTCATTTAGGAAGGCATTCTTATCTCTTCTAGCTGTTCTCTGGAATTCTGCATTCAATTGTTTGTATCTTTCTCTTTCTCCCTTGCCTTTCGCTTCCCTTCTTTCCTCAGCTATTTGTAAAGCTTCCTCAGACAGCCATTTTGCTTTCTTGCCTTTCTTTTTCTTTGGGATGGTTTAAGTTGCTGCCTCTTGTACAATGTTGCGAACCTCCGTCCATAGTTCTTCAGGCACTCTGTCTATCAGATCTAATTCCTTAAATCTATTTGTCACCTCTACTGTATATTCATCAGGGATATGATTTAGGTCATACCTGAGTGGCCTAGTGCTTTTCCCTACTTTCTTCAACTTAAGCCTAAATTTTGCCACCAGAAGCTCATGATCTGAGCCACAGTCAGCTCCTGGTCTAGTTTTTACTGACTGTATAGAACTTCTCCATCTTTGGCTGCAGAGCACATAGTCAATCTGATTTCTGTGTTGACCGTCTGGTGATGTCCATGTGTAGAGACGTCTCTTGGGTTGTTGGAAAAGAGTGTTTGTTATGACCATCGTATTCTCTTGACAAAATTCTACCAGCCTGTGTCCTGCTTCATTTTGTACTCCAAGGCCAAACTTGCCTGTTATTCCGGTTATCTTTTGGTTTCCTACTTTAGCATTCCAATCCCCCATGATGATAAGGACATCATTTGTTGGAGTTAATTCTAGCAGGTGTTGTAGGCCTTCATAGAACCGGTCAACTTCCACCTCTTCAACACCAGTGGTTGGGGCATAGACTTGGACTATTGTGATGTTGAATGGTTTGCCTTGGATTCGAACTGAGATCATTCTGTCATTTTGGAGATTGTATCCCAGTACTGCTTTCCCTACTCTTTTATTGACTATGAAGGCTACTCCATTTCTTCTGAGGGATTCTTGCCCGCAGTAGTATACCTGATGGTCATCTGAACTAAATTCACCCATGCCTGTCCATTTTAGTTCACTGATTCCTAAGATGTCGATGTTCAGTCTTGTCATCTCTTGTTTGACCACGTCCAGCTTGCCTTGATTCATGGATCTGACATTCCAGGTTCCTATGGAGTAAAGATCTTTGCAGCATCGGACTTTCCTTTCACCTCCAGATACATCGGCAACTGAGTGTCCTTTCGGCTTTGACCCAGTCGCTTCATTCTTTCTGGCGCTACTAGTACTAGTCCTCCGCTCTTCCCCAGTAGCATATTGGACACCTTCCGACCTGAGGGGCTCATCTTCCGGTGTCATATCGTTTTGCCTTTTGGTTTTCATGTCCATGGGGTTTTCATGGCAAAGATACTGGAGTGGGTTGCCATTTCCTTCTCCAGTGGATCACGTTTTGTCAGAGCTCTCTGCTATGACCTGTCCGTCTTGGGTGACCCTGCACGGCATAGCTCATAGCTTCATTGAGCTACGCAAGCCCCTTTGCCACAAGGCAGTGATCCATGAAGGAGGATAACCTATATATATAACCAAAACCTTGAATTGGGCCTGGACTTCAATGGGGAGCCAGTGAAGCTGATGGAGAACTGGGGTTATATGGGAATATATAATGAATTGATAATGTGTGTAATAGTAATAAGAGCAACAAGATAATGTGTGTAATAGTAATAAGATAATGTAATAGATAATGTGTGTAATAGTAATAAGAGCAACAATAATACTACTACTAACAATAATACTTCATTGAGCTACGCAAGCCCCTTCGCCACGACAAGGCAGTGATCCATGAAGGAGACATATAGGAATGCATTGTAATAACTTTCTATATGATCAGATCTTTATATTTCAATTCTACGTGGTCTGTACTGATTGTTCTTTTCCCTTATTATTAAAAGCTTATTATTATCCAAGATCTCAGGATGGCTTACAATATTTAAAAAAAACAATTAAAACAACAATTTCAATAAATAATACAACAACAAAACAATTGCCAATTCCCATGGCCATTTCAACGCAAAATCTTTGGCTACAGGTCTGCATGATGGTGATCACTTGTGAGCTGACAAAACAAGAGGACATGAATGGTCAAAAAAGGACACATATTTGCATTAATGGGTGAATCAAAAGGTTTTTGGCCTGGTGCTGAGAATAATAAAGCATTGGTGCCAGGAGAACCTCTCTGGGGAGCAAGTTCCAAAACTGGGTAGCAACTCTTCTAACCTCCTTCAAGGAGGGCTCTTGAAGAAGGATCTCAGAAGAATATTTTAGAGTTTGGGCAGGTATATATGGAAGAAGACATTCCTTCAAATATCCGAGCCCTAAACCTTTTAGGGCTGTACACGTTAACACTTTAAATTTGGCCCGATCTTCAATTGGTAGCCAATGAAGATAATGTATGACTCGCGTTATGTGGTCATGTCTGCCAGTCCTAGAGAGTAATCTTGCAGCTCTATTCTGTACCACCTGAACTATGTAGAGTACATAAGAAGAATCCAACTGGGAAGTTACCAGATTACTGTTGTTAGGCTCTGCCTATCCAGGTAAGTATGCAATTTGGATCAGCCGAAGCTGATGGAAAGTGCTCCTCCCAACAGCACTCACCTGGGATTCCAGAGTTAACTCTGGGACAAGGAGCTATTCCAGACTACACACCCTGTCCCTTACAGGGAGTGCAACTCCATCCAGAACAGGGTGAAGATCACTCACTGGGAATGTTGAACTGTCTACCAACAGAACCTCCATCTTATCTATATTAAGTCTTAATTTATTGGCCCTCATCCCGTCCATCATACCATCCAGGCACTCATTCAGAACTATCACCACCTCACTTGGATTAAAGAGAGAGCTGGGTGTCATCAGCATACTGGTCCCCACCCCCTTTTTGCATAAATACAAACAGTTGGAATACAATACGTATCAAAATATATCACTCTCCCTGGTTGCATGGAGAGGGTAGGTGCGTAGATGGAAGTGTGGAGGGGGTGGGGATAGAGCAGCCCCAGAGTCCTCAGCCTATCAGCCAGATATTGCAGCTCCTCATTGGCCCCTGCTTTGATGATAGCAATACAGGCATAGCCTTATGAATGTAATAGGCACAATGCTTTCAGCATGAAATCCAACGGATGGCTCACCAAATTTTATTGATTAAACACAGATGCAATTAATCTCATCTCCAAATCTCCTGGAGATCTAGTTTTCCAGGGAAGAAGGAAAAGTGCCTGTTTTAAATAGCCTTTATTTCTTCATATGACATAAATCATTCTTTCAGAAAAGTTCTAAACACTTCAGGAGTTCAAATGTTGAGTTTTGTTTTTGTTTTTCAAAGCACATGCAACCTCACATGTTTATAGTCACTGTAGCTTTCTCCAAATGTGATATTTCATGGAAACAAATGGAGCTGGTGTAATGACATAAATTGGAAGTATGCAAATGGAATATGGAGGAAGGAATGTATCACTTAATGCTGATATTTTAACATGTAAGTCTGTGTTCAAGTGATCTGCCACTGGAAAAGTGGTGTGATGTTAGGCTGAATGAATGAATGATATGAATTTAAACTAATGTTTGCTTTGGCCTCAAGTCCTGAACTGTCCTCAGCTCTGTTTAGCCTTTATGGCTGGCCTTCCAGTGAGGCAGACTGAAACCTTCTGCTCAGGAGCCAGATTGAGAAGAACAGTAGATTATGCCCAAGGCCTAGAATCATAGAAAAGTAGAGTTGGAAGGGGCCATAAAGGCCACTGGGTCCAAGCCCCTGCTGTTACAGGTCACCAATTTATACCAACCCATTCAGATGACTGTCCAGTTTCTTTCTGAATGTCTCTAATGTGGGATAGCCCACCACCTCTCTAGGCAGCTTGTTCCACTGTCATATTGCTCTGACAGTGAGGAAGTTTTTCATATCTAGCCTGAATCTGGTTTATTGCAACTTGAGTCAATTGTTCCATGTCCTACACTCTGGTTGATTATTCTGTATCATCTTTCCACCCTCTGTATCTGCTGGTTTTCCATAGTTCATTGCAACTGATGTGCAAAGAGCCAGGATGGCTCTTCTTCTTGCCATCTAAAATATCAGGGAGGTTGGTCAGCTGGAAAATCCATTTCCTATTGAGACATGACATTGAACAGGTCAAATTGTTCAAATATCATGCACAAATATTCTGACATAGTTTTTGAATGACTAGGGAACAGATTGTGTATGTGACCGGGGTGGTGGAGATAAAGCTGCAGTCCTTAGATTAAAGATGCTCCTTAGTATTTTACCATGATCTACCTGATGGATGATCATGTGGTTTCCCCTTTTTCATGGTCTCAGTCTTCCCACTGTTGTTACAGATCCCATCTGCCATTGTGCCTGAAATTCAATCCCAAGGTGCATTTCTCCCTGCATATGTTCTTTTCCTCACTGTTTCATGCATAGAAGCTGGATGACCAGACTGGTTCCTGCAGTTACTGATCTTTCCATGGGTTTCTGTGATAGATGTGTTCCAGGACTATGGAAATCATGATCCTGGATTGAGGCAATACAACAAGCCATGGTGGCACAGAGAAATTATGCAATGAACTTTGTGATTTCCAAAGACCAAACTTACCATGGTGAAATGCCAAAAAACAAACAGACCAATGACAGAAAACCACCACAGCTTGTTATATTGTCTTATGCATTTGTTCTTATGAAACAAGTCAGTTAACGGAAAAACACAAACCAAATGAAATCTGTTAGCATTTCTAGTGCTAAGCACCAATAGTTTAAGTAGAGCATGTAGGATAATTTTCTGTTATGGAGAGAAAATGGAATGGTCAGCTAACTTGAATCTTATTACACATTGAAATTCCAGTCATTCATATATGAAAGTGGCCAATTCATCCCTTTTGGCATATTTTCTTGTTTATGAGAGAGAGTTTATAAATGGTCAAAACTGGATAAGTGCCTGTCCTCCTACTAGCTCTAATTGTAAGTTCCTTTAAGCCAAGTCATAATGAATGCTAGAAAGAAATTGGATGAAAGCAACTTAGACAAATATCCAAGGATATGGCTGAATTAGCTCTAAATAATTGGCTATCATGGCAATGTTCTTAGCCCCAAACTCAAAGATCAGGTGTTGCATTAATTTTCTAATGCAATAGCCAAAGGGAGAGAGGTAAGCAGGATAGCGAGCTGTTCCTTTCTAAAGGTTACAGTACAACTAATATGCTATTCTGCAGACTATTTATCATAATGCAGATTATAATATGATTGTTTCAGAATGCCACAGCTTTGAATTTTATTATAGTAGTGTTAATACATTCAGCAGAGAGCAAAAATAAAATTTACAGTTAAATCAATGCTCTTATTGATCTCATATATAAGAATGACTTGGAATCAAGCACAGATTCCAGAAATATCAACACTGTAAGTGTAAAGCTCATAATTCTCCAGGCTTTTTTATCTCTAAACAAGCTTGACTGGTACTGTTAGAGCTGTAGCCTCTTTGTGGTGGCTAAACCAAAATATCCAGACTAATTTGGATATTACTCCTTAGGAGAAACACTTGGTTGTGGAAATCCCCATCTTCATCAAGCAGCGTTGTTTTCCTTCCCTCTTCTGTTAGGTGAAGTGCACAAGAATTCATAGAGCCAGCAACAGTGACCATGGTTCCAAATTGACATGCGGATACTGGGACACAATAGTTTATTCTTATTGTTTATTCTAAGTCCTATTGAGTTTGGTTTACATTTTAATGCAAGTCTGCAAAATTTCCTTCTCTGGACCACAGGCAGAATACAACAGGGTGTTTACAACTCCATTAAATGCTCCTACACCCTACCAATACCAGTCTGCTAGTGACACCCAGCATTTGCAGAATAAAATTCAGTTCTTCCAAAGAAGCCAGAAACAAGGGGGAAACATACTAATTTCTGGAGCAGAACAAGTTGGCAGATCTCATCATTGGAGTATAAGCAGCAGGCATACACAACTGGTACATTGGAGGACAGGAATGGAGGTGTAGGAAGAACCAAGGCTTATGCAGGCAAGAGTTGGAGTCTTGACAAGATGTAGACTGGCCAGAGGCAAAAATTTAGTCAGGAACAAGCAAGAGCAGGCAAGAAATTACAGGACTGAAGACAAATACCAATTCAGACTCCTAAAGAATAGTATTGTTGTAACAAAACTGAAAAAGACTTGGAAGCCTTTGATACAGCTTTTGGTTGCTCCCAGCTGCATAGGAGTCTTGCAAGCACCAACATGTCCAATATTAATCTTGCAAGTATTTGTAAGGTAAGCCAGCTGCCTTCTCTAGCAAGCCAACAAGGGAAGCTTGCATTACTCTGCAGATCCTGATAGTGGGGCTCACATAAGAAAGCGCTGCTAAACTGTCCTTTTGAAAAGTGAGGATTTCTGCCCATTGAAAGACTTCCTCTGGAAAGCACTAATTCTCTGTTGTACAAATGCCGATACTATCTTGTGCAACTTAATTGGTGGGAACCATCACTTGTGCAACAATTTGTAGGGTCATAGGATTCTGCCCTGTTACATGAAGTGTAATTCATTATCCTTCAAATCTACAGTTCTTTGATTTTGCAAATGGAGTGAGGGGGCACAGAAAAATACAAAATTGTGTATATTGGGGATGAGCAGGCAAAAAGAGAGAGGGGGATGTATTACTGAAGATGCCATCAAAATGGAATATATTGAGATATAGAATGAAAGTGAGGATATATAAAATGAATTCTTCACAAAATGCCTTTCTATTTTAAAGTATGGAGTGGTTAACAAGGTGTGATTATGGGCCTGAGGTTAGATGGATCTAAAAGGGGGCCAGTAATATGCAGAAAAATCCTTTTGCAATCTGCTCCCCTAGCATCCACAGACTTCTTCTCATGCTGGTCCTGGTCCTGAAAAGCTGAGACAAAAGAAAGTCCATGAACACTTGCAGAGCCCCAGTTGCACAACTGGCAAACTTCCTCAACAGCAGCAGCTGTAGGGTGCAGACAAGCAGTGTTGGAAGTGGGCCTGTCAGCTGTCATTCTCAGCAACCAACCTTCTTCCTGGTGCTATGAACTCACCAAGAATTCATACTCTGAGCTGCTATAAAGTTTACTGGAGCCTGGGGAGCCACGCAGAAAACCAATAGATTCCAGCTCCCAAATGGATTTCTTGTATACCCCTCAGGACTAGACAGATCTATTGTTAGCCATTAGCCATGAAAACAAAATGGAACATCCATATTTAGAAAACTGATGCCCATGAACAGCAGTTGTTGGAAACAATTGTGAGGGAGGGGGAATTCCTTAGGTTTTTCTTGTTGGCTTCTCAGAGACATGTGGCCAGCCAGCATGGGGCACTGGAATGTGAACTAGGCGAGCTGTTGGTCTTAATTTCTTCAGACCCTTTCCCAGATTAATAATATTTCCTTTTCCATTATATTCTAGCAGTCTCCCATGCCACATAAGCGTGTCACACTGATTGTCAATTGCAGCTGTGTTGCAATTTCATCTAGTGGTAGTGAACATGCACCTGGGATTTCAGTGAACAATTCTAAACAAACTTCTTTGGGAGAAAGTGCCATTGGACCCAGTGGGATTTACTTGATTAAACGTATTTAGGTTTGCCTTTGTAATCACAGGTAAAGTTTCCTGAATTGGGGCCTACATGCTGTTTATGGTCTATGTGTACATTAATATTTTATACATGCATTCTTTAATCAGACGTGAATATATGTGATTTTCTCCAAGCAAATGTAAGTTAAGTTTTCCAGCATGTTCTTGACTTTGCATCCTTCTATTCTGCAGTATTTCATTCATCAGTACATGGTCATTGGTTTGATTTCTGAACAATACAGTGCTGGAGTGGGAAAACCTGAATCCAGAATGTTTCTTAAGGCATCATTACACACCTGAACAGGAGCATTTATATCCTGAAGAAAGACCAGTCTCGGGTCAAGATTTACAATCTGAGCTGTCAGTTTATCAGGTTAGAGCAGGTGGCAGGGGCAGTGAGAAATCAACCCCAGTAGAAGTAAAAAAAAAACACCCATAAATAGATGGAAGAAGAACCGTGATAAGTGATGGGTGAAGCTATAAGCCACAATTGACAAATAAAAAGCTGCCCAAAGTATACAAATGAAATGGAGACTCTGCTCTTGTTTATGATGACCCAATCAAGGAAAGAGAATGGCATTTCCCATTAAATCTACTGACATTCAAAGCTGTGTCTCACAGCAGATTCAAGCCATCCTCATAATTATTATTTCCTGTTAGTCATTTCAAATATGATCTCTGTATATTAACTATACAGGATCAAGAAAAAAAATCAGATTTAGCATGAACAAATTAAGAGGCAAAGGAGACAGTGAATATACAAAAAGGGGAAGATATACAAAAAGGTATATACACAAAGGGGGAGATATAGAAGGTATACTTACAGTAAGTATACAAAAAGGAAAAGCAGTTTCCAAGATTAGGCACCATCAAGCACTGCTACTCTACTTTACTGTATATATGAGGTGTGTGATGATGCCTAATCTTGGAAGCTAAGCAGAATCAGGCCTGCTTCAAAAGTGGATGGGAGACCTGTGTTGTACAATGAGCAGAAGGTTGGACCTGATGATCCTCCAGGTCTCTTCCAACTGTATGATTCTATGCTCTTATATATAACACACTTTTTAGTATCCCAGAAATTAGCTGGGAGACTCACTTAGTGGAGACAGTCAGGTCAAGTTGCTTCCCAGATGCTATGGAGGAAGGGTTTTTCATGCAGAGAGTTCGGGAGGCAATAAGGGGGGGGGGGATATCCTTGACTTGTTCTTGATCAACAGGGAGGAGCTGATAGACGGGGTGCAGATTAGGGGAGCTCTGGGTGGGAGTGATCACTCCATCCTTTTCTTTGAGATCAGGGGAATGGGGATTAGTGGCAGGTCAAGTGCTAGAAGCTGGAACTTCATGAGGTTAATTGAAGGCCAGACTGGGGAAAGTCTCCTAGAAGTGGCTACTGGAAGGCAAGGGAGTGGAGGAGGGGTGTAGGGCACTCAAAAGGGAGGTTTTGGAGGCACAAGCCTTGATGATACTGCTAGTTAGCAAGGTGGGGAGATGAAGAAGTGCACCACCCTGGATACAAAAAGAGATGGTATAGACATAAGAGGAAGAGACAAAAGAGGAACCTCCATAGGAAATGGGCACTGGGACAAGTAGACAAAAGGGTATACCAGGAGGAGGAGGCCCATTGCAGAAGAATTCTTCATAAGGCTAAGGCTGATCATGAGGTGAAACTTGCAAAGAATATCAGAAGCAACAAAAGGACTTCTATCAACATGGAAGTATCAAGAGGAAGGGGAGGAAGGCAGTGGAACAGCTTAATACAGAAGAAGGGGATTTGGTGACTGATGTAAGGGAACAGGTACAGATGCTAAATGATTATTTTGCCTCTGTGCTCTCTTCAAAGCAGCAAGGGGGAGATCTACATGGGGAACACGAGACCAGGGATTTAGGGGCACAGATTAGAGTCACCCCCATGGAAGTCAAGGAGCTCTTCAGCACACTGCATGTTACAAAGGCTGACCCCTGAGCCCTGATGGGTTTCATCCATGGGTACTTTGGGAGTTGGCAGAGGTACTCTGGCACCTGTTGGCATTCATTTTTGAGACCTCATGGAGAACAGGTGAAGTTCCAGAGGAATGGAGGGTGGCATCAGTGGTCCAAATGTTCAAAAAGGATAGTAGAAGGGACATGGGAAATTTCAGGCTGGTTAGCCTTTCGTTGATTGTAGGAAAGACAATTGAAAAACTCATAATAGCGAGAAATTTAGTAAACCTAAGATAGGGAAGGGAAGTTGGTGGCCACACAACACAGCTTCTGCAAAAAAACATCCTGTGAGGCAGACCTTATGGAATTCTGTGAAAAGGTTTTGAGGTGGGTAAAGGGAGGGGACATTGTGGATGCGGTTTATCTGGATTTCAGCAAGGCCTTTGAAAAAGTGCCGCATGTTATCCTGGTTGAGAAATTAAGGAATTTAGCGATAGACTGATGCACTGTCTGATGGATTAGAGCATGGTTGACAGACCATGATTGACAGAGGGTAACTATTAGTGGAGAATCATCAGGATGGTGGCCAGGAATGAGAGGGGTCTTCCAGGGCTCTGTCCTGGGACTGATCCTGTTCAATCTTTTCATCAATGATCTGGAAGAGGGGGTAACCAGTGTGCTGGTCAAACTCGCAGACAATACTAAAATGGGGGTTATAGCCCCAACTGAGGAGCAGGTACTCTGGATCCAAAAGGATCTGGACAGACTATGGAAGTGGGCAGCGGACAAGAGGATGCTATTCAATGTGGATAACTGCAATGTCTTGTACTTGGGGTGTCATAAGTGCAGCTTAGGGACGAGTGACTGGAGAGCAGCTCTTGTGAAAGGGATCTCAGGGTACAGGTTGACTGCTGGCTAAACAGAAGTGTGACACAGAGGTCAAGAGGATGAACGCCACCCTTGGATGGATAGCCAGAAGTGTGGCTTCTAGAGCAAGAAAGGTATTGACTTTAGTGTGCCTGCAACTGGAGTATTGTATTCCTTTCTAGGCTCCACGATGCAGGAAGGATATAGCCAGGTTGGAATAGCACCACAAGGATGGTGGCCAGATTGCAGGGAATGATGTGTGAGGTGAGACTGAGGGAACTGGGTCTTTTCATCCTGGAGAATAGGAGACTCTAAGGGGGTCGGTTGGAGACATATAGGTACATGAGGGGGTGTCATATGGAAGTAATTAGAGGCCTGTTTTCCCCTGTGGAGGAGGGCAGGACGTGTTCCAATGCAGGAAAGCTCCCTGATCCAAGTTTCACTTTGGATGCCAGGAAGTACTTCATGATGGTTAGGACCCCTAGGGTATGGAATGGGATTCCATGGGAGGTGGTTGAGGCCCCATCGGTGAAGGTTTTCAAGGATAGGCTGGACATGCACATGGCAGGCATGTCACGAGTGGAGATAGATGGAACTCGGGATCAGTCTAGATGACCTGGGAGACCCTTTCTGACTTGGTCTGTTTCTATTTTTTTATATTACAATAAATGCAATCTGGGAAAGTTAATTGCAATGATAACTGGATTCTAAAATATTGGGAAGAAATAGCAATGCTGGACCTGATACAAGGGAACCATGGTCCCTTCCTTCAAAAGTGTAATCGCTTGGGGAGGCTGGCTAGTTTAACCTGTCATAAAAAGGCAATGAATTAAATAGTAGAATAGGGATATCTGAAATGTTAATAAATGAATACATTTCATAAAAACAAATGATGTAGGGGGAAGGTTGGCCCCGTTTTTATCTCTTTAAAAAGAATCTTGAGTAAGTTTATCATTAAACTGAGATTTCATGCAGATTCTGGCAACATAAGATGCCTATTAACAAAATTAGATAGAGGCCTCTGCCAAGGTTTCTAAGGCAGCTGTACACTTGGATTAATAATGGTGGCGGGGGGAGGGGGGCTTGAAGGTAGTGCTGTCCTTAAGGTAAAAGAGCACAAAGCATAAAATCAAAAAGATAGGAGAAACATCAGGCATCTAATCCCAGCTAATGCTGTGAAGACCTGGAAGGAGAAACCCCCAAAATAGGGACAGTTTTCTTTTTAAAAAGGGTTGGGTTCTATTATATGTCTCTTTCCCCAGGTTTTACATCCCTTATCCCAACCCTTTGCTACCTGCTGGAACTACAATCATAGCGTCATAGAATAGCATTGTTGGAAGAAGCCAGAAGGCCATTGATTCCAACACCGTGCCCAGTGCATAATGAGACTACAGTATCTCTCACACATGGCTATTCTGCTTCTACATAAATGCCTCCAGTGAAAGAGATTAACCAGTTTCACTGTTGAGCAACTCATAACATGCTAATATCGTAGCAAAATCTGTCCCCTGCAACTTCCACCCATTAGTTCTATTGCTCAGCCTGAAAAGAACTCCTCTCCAGAGGGTTCCTCTCCTTAGCATCAGTATGGGCAGAATAGTTAAACCTTGCCTGGGTCACAATTGGTCATGTAAAGCCATTCATTATACTAAGATAAGAATGACATAACCAGGGTCCAGATTTTAGAGTAAGCATAGATCAAATGATTGTTAAACAACCTCTTCAATCAAAATCTATTGCATGGCAGCCAAGCATGCCGAGATGGCAGAGACAGAGGCAGAGAGACTTTGGGTAACGGATATCTAGCTTTCTTATTCCACTCCACTATAGCTGATCGCATTCCAGTTTCCATGCCTTCCTGCATGCCTTTCTGTCATTATGGGCTAATTTACTGAATAATGGCCTATGAACCAGCACATTCCCCAAAGAGCCTCAAAAAGCATAGCAGATCGGGGTTTTCAGACACATCTGAGATCTGTGACTCAATACAGAGGACTTCTTTACAGGATGTTTTCAATGTGCCACTTTGTGAGACTTCTGCTTCTAGACTATTTCTACGATTGGCTTCTTTCCACAGTTTTCCTCCCACCAAATCCCTCTTCCCACCTGCTCTTCTGTATGTTCTATTACACAACCATAAAGTCCTGCTGCTTGCGCAGTGGAGTTTCAAAGATGCACAAGTTTCTCATGCTGGTTCATTCTGCCATTTTCAAATGATGCCACATTTTCCTCACTCTAAATAAATAAATAAAGCAAGCGAGCCTTGGAAATTATTGGAAAGTACAGGAAAGGCCCTGGAAGATGGCACCAACGTGTAAAGCACCCACAAAATAATGTGGGTAAGAACAAATGCCTTATGTAGTGAAGCCAAGACTGAGTCCCAGTTTATATGCTTGCCTGAGGTGTGATTACCCTTCGTGCAGTAGGCTGGCATGAGCCCCCATACCATCGCCATGTAAAAAATATAACATGGCACAGACTCAGTTCATCAGCGGTGCTTGGGGATTTAATTTAGACTAGGAATATAGCGAGGAGGCATGCTTGGTCTGTATGTTTCAATGGGCTGACCATATATGTAAGAAGCTACATCTCAGGTAGTAAGTTGTATACATGGCAATCAACATGTATTCCATTGCTACGCCCTCCTTTATATTTAGGACTAGGCCCATCACTCTGCATTGTGAACTCTGTCAATGAATGCCAACAGAATTGCTGCCAACTTGAGGAATGCTAAGAAACAAAAGTGAAGTATTGGAATATTTGCAAAAGTATAAGAAGTGCCCAATGAGAACTGAGCATGCCTAGTTACCACAGAGATATAAGATAAGGGAAAAAGAAAGAAAAGAAGGGGAGGGGAGAGCAGGGAAGGAACTGAATATCCTGGAAGAGGGCAAGGCTGGCTGGCTGGCTGGCTGGCTGGCTGGTTGGCTGGCTAGAATGTCAAAAAAGGTCATTCCACGCTTTACAATCTGCAACAGAAGGGAGGCAGTATTGATGGATGTATCAATACCAACCTTGAATAAAGGGAAATATTCATAATGAGCAATTTTGATAAATGAACCAGAAGTGCATGCTATGTTGTTTGTTTCAGATAAGAAAGAGGGAGATTTAAGAAAGTTATAGACACTCCATAGCCAAACATGTTATATGAGAGTACTCATGACATACCTATTTGAGTCCACCCAGAATAGGGATAAGAATTGTGCTCTCTCCACAAATCTTTAGACTTTACCCACTGTGCACTAAAAATAATAGAAGAACCAGCTTACCAAAATTCTCCAAAATTGAAGGTTCAGGATTGCTTTGCCTCATTCTCATTTTTATATTCAATCTCAGATCCCCCCCCCTCCATTTTTCCTTCCCCGTTTAATTAGGGAAAATGCATTTGTATGCTTTTAAAGTGTGCCCTTTGCCTCATTGACTAAAATTTGCTGCTGCTTGTTTGTTTGTTTGTTTTTGGCAAACCCAGCAAACATTTCTGCTTCATGCACTCATAATTGGAATTGTGAACATGATGTTTTCAGATGTTTTGCACACATAAACTCAATTCTCATACATCTCTAAAAAGGAATTCCCTTTTCACTACACAGCGATGAAGTTCTTGGAGGAAAAGAGACATTTCTTCCATGGGTAGTTGACTTCACCTGCCTTTTGCACACTGAATGGCTAAATGTGGCACTGAAGTTTCACTGATCAATGGAAAAGAAACCTCCAATGTATGTCTGTGTTTTAAAGACTCATCAGATAGTCCATATCAAGGTTCCTTCAAGATTAATTGCAGAATTTTTCAGTGAGACAGGACCCTTACAGGCTGTGTCCTATTTAGTGCAAGGGAGTTCAGGAGGGGTGGATGGCTCTGAAAAGGGGGGTCTTGGAGGTGCAGACATTAATACCACTAATTAGCAAAGCATGGAGATGTAGGAGGGCGCCACCCTGGATGTGAAGATAGGGGGTTAGAGGGATTACAAGGAAGAGGGGCCTTCACAGGAAATGGCCACTGGGGCAAGTGGACAAAAGGCTATACCAGGAAGAGGTGGCATGATGCAGAAGGATTCTTTGCAAGGCTAAGGCTGATTATGAGCTGAAACTTGCGAAGAATGTCAGGAGCAACAACAGGACTTCTGCTTTCATGTAAATAGGAAGAGGAAGAGGAGACAGGAAGTGGACCACTTAAAAGGGAGGGAGGGGACCGTGTAACTGATGTAAGGGAACAGGCACAGATGTTAAATGATGATTTTGCTTCTGTGTTCTCCCGAAAGAAGATTGGGGGAGATCTACCTGTGATTGGGGTCTTGAAGTGAAAGTTGGAGTCACCTCACTAGAATTTGAGGAGCTCCTCAGGGCTCTGGATGTTACAAAGGCATCAGCTTTGATGGGCTACACCCATCAAATTGAATTGCATGCATTCTATATGCATGTCATTTTAACTACAATTGTTTTCCATAACTTTCCACAGATTTAGTTGTAGAAAAATAGTGGAGGAAGGGGATAAAAGCTACTGATCGAAGCACATTTTCCCCATAGGTTACAGAATGGAAATGTACATTTTGGGAGATTCACTTATTTGGGGAAATTTGCAAATTTTGGGGGAAATGCAAATAAGTTCAAGTGCACATTTTCAAAACTATGTACAATGGTTTGCACACAATTCAGTGAGCTGATGATGGAACAAAAGGCACTTTTGGATCAGATTTTACAACAGCACTAATCAGAATATTCCTGCAATGAGGGAGCAAAATAGATATTCATACATACTTTTTGGAATATGCCACCCAATGCAAACATTCCAGTTTTGCTGGAGTATCACTCTGTGGCATACTGATAAGTCCCATCTATCCCTTTCTGTTGTTGTGGATAGGAAATGGGTGACAGTTTAGATTTATGCTATATTTGGATAATGTGCATCAATTCAACTTAACCCACCCGTTTTTTGTTCACTGTGCGTGTTTTCATGATATTTTCCATTGCTCTGTTGCCAGACTGAGTAACAGAAACAACCGATAAACAAAAACTGGAATTGGGGTATCTTAACCATCCTTTTTGTTGTTTGGGCACACAACCATACAAGAATGACCTAGAAATTTGCATTTGGAGTTCCTTGCTATAATTTTTTTCACTGTTTGTAATTATCTTTTCATAGCCATGCCTGCTGACAGATACGAAACAACCTTTCTTAATGGCTACTGGCCATTTAATAATAAAATATAATTCTATAGTGTCACTTTCTTGCTCATACAAGTTGACTGTAGTGTATATTTGTGGAATTTTAAAGCTCACTTGGTCTACTTAGACAGACAGGGCTCAAGGCTGGTATTTCAAGTGAGCCAGCAAATACTTGCTTGAAAATGTGGCAAATTACACTGTTGCCTTGGCGTAGTCCAAACTAATCGTCTTCCTTGACCTTTGCAGAAACAATCCGTTCTCATTTCACAGCCTCATTTCCCTCTCTTCTGTTTGCCTCACTCTCCTGTCCTTCTATCTTTCTTTTATTTAGTTACTGGGAATTGGTATGATGGGGCCACTGCTGTTTAGGTGCAATGTTGATAGGTTTGTTGTGTACTGCCAGGAGCAAATCCTATTTCTCATTCTGTTTCCATTGCAGGCTCATTTTCATCTCAATAGCATATTCCTTGGGAGCTCTCTCCAATACTTTCCCCCCTCTTTTCTTTTGTAAAACAATGAATGTATTTACTCTGCTTTCCTTTCCTTTGCTGCTGAATGGGTGATGGAGGGTATCTTTTAAAAATCTTTTCACTCACCTTCCATTCCCAAGTATTCCATAAAAACTACAGATGAGCGTCATTTTTGAGTTAAGTAAGAAGCTGTAGATGTGATGGATCTGTGCAAGCAGTTTCTGTAAAGATTTTGTATTGGCACTAATTACCAGGAGAAGACTGAGCCTGAATACAATAGCAAGGTATGAATTAACAAGCACAGTGGAAAATTGGTAATCAAGGAAAGTGGTAAGGAGTGAAAGACTTTTTTGTACTAAATTGTTTTTTGAGGGTAAATGACACCTCCAATAATCAAGAATTTTTGTTGTGTCTGAGGGGCCTTCTTGTGTTACCACAGCAATGCAGAAGCTGGTTTTCCAGCACTTCATGCCACTACCTGCTGTTTGAATATGGCTATTTAAACATGGCTAATCAGGAGGGATTTTGTGATAGTTTACTTCTGCTACAAATTTACACAGTTAATAAATTTCTTCCTATTTGGGTCAGAAAGAACTTGAGATCTCTTGGTGGTGGGGAATGAATGCAAATGCACAGGAACCCTAAACTGCTGAGAACATTCAGTACATCGCTCTTCCAAGTATGGTTTTGATTCTCTGTGTGATTCAACCGTGCTCATGCTGAATTATGACTGCCGCCTCTTTCATAGAAACATAGAAGAAGATTGAGTCAGAAGGATCTTCCTGGGACATCTAGTCTGACCCCTGGCTCCAGCTGACTCCACTCATGACATGCCTCCCAAGTGCATGTCCAGCCTATCCTTTCAGTGGATGTGAGAAACAGGATCCTCATCTGAATAGGTGCAGTGAGATAGAAGACCTAGACTGGATAAAAAATTCACAGAGTGTGTGGGAGTCCCCCTGTCCCTGGGTCCTGGAAGCATGGGAGGGTTCGAACCTGGCTGCCCTGTTGGAGAGCGTAAAGGCTCTCCATTTGATGAGGCAGGACCTGCAAGTAGAGGACTTCACAGCAGCCTGGAGGATGGAAGAGACCTCATAGGAGAGGGACATGTAGGCACATGACCATGTGATCCTCCAGGCCATCAGGTTCAGGGTCCCAATGTCAGGGTGAAGCACTCTGCCCTTATCCTGCAAGAGTAGGTTGTGGAGTTGTGGAAAGTGGAAGAAAGGTCCTGTTGGACAGCTGGAAGAGCAGGGGAGGCCACGACTGTTTTGGTCACCAGGGGGTGATGAGAACACATTCTGTTCTTTCTGTTTGGATTTTGAAGAATATATTGGTGATCAGTGGGAAGGGGTGAAAGCTGTAGAATAGGGTCTCTTCCCACTTTAGAAGGAAGGTGTACCCTAGGGAACTGGCCCCTTGACCTGCTCTGGAACAGAAGAGGTGGCATTTGAAGTTCTAGTTGGTGGCAAAGAGATCTTCCTGAGGGGGGCCTCATCTGTTGGAAAGAATGGTTGAATCATGGTGCTCTCATTCATGTGACATTGAAAGGGCATGACTCAGGGTGTTGGCTAGGTTATTGAGATGGCCTGCCACATGGATGGCTGTGATGGAAACACCTCCAGAAGGCACCATTCCCAGATGGTGGCAGCCAGGGTGGCCAGCAGGTGGATCAGTTCCCTCCTAGCTTGTTTAGGTAATACATGATGGCAGTATTGTCTGTCACTATTTGGATGTGGTGACCTCTCAGGACTTCTAGAAGGATGCCAGGAACTTTTGAACTGCCAGCATCTCCAGGAGGTTGTGTAGGAGTCTCTCCTGGTGATCCCAGAGGCTCTGCATGCACAGGGCACTGTACCGTGTGCCCCAGCCTGAGTTCGACGCATCCATTGTGACTCCATCATGGTGAACTCGGCAGGAGCTAAGGGAATCTCTGTGGTGACCACCACTGGAGAGAGCAGCAAACCAACTGTTGTGGGGGGTTCAGCTGAGATCCAGAGCAATGAGTTTACTTTTTAGAAGCCTGGCAGGACAGGCTGGTTCTGACTATGTGTCCCTCACTGAGACAGAGACAGCACAATGGAGGGCCATCCTCATGGACAGATGTGCAGTGCACAAGGTGCAGGTGTGAAAGGCTGGATTGGCAGCCCTGGTGGAGGTTAGGGAAAGCACATGGGAGGACAAAGAGATCTTTAACAAGAATCCTTCCTCAAAGAGAAAAATAGGAGGATGGTGGGGAGAGAGGCAAAAATTAAAAGAGAGAGAGAGCTCAGTACAAAGGGTCAGAAGAAAAAAAGGGCAAAACAAAACTTTTTTAGTTAAAAAAAAACTTTTTTTTAGTGATGCACAGTTGAAATGCAACTGAGGAACTGGGCAGGAGCCCCACCCCTTTTATTCCAGGAATTGGAAGGAGTGGGGAGTTCCCAGCCACTCTGTGACACTAAACTATATAAGTTTTTCTCCAATCACAGAGACTACAAAGAACTTCAGTGTCTCAGCTCTCCTTTTTTATTTTGGTTCTTTATCTTCAGTACAGACTTAGACTGGATATTCCTTCCAACTCAGGACAACTAAAATAGGAGGCATGACTTTCTTTGCAGAGCATGCTGGCACCAAGAAGAACTTCCCTTTAATTGCCAATAGCATCTTGAAAGGCAAATTTGTCTGTCAGGGGAGAAAGTATGAATCCAATTCCACACATAACTACTATTTAGCACCTTGAAACAAACACACTAACCACTTGCAGTAAATTCTTTCCTTTATAGAGATGAAAGTCCCAATTTGTTGGGACCACTTTGCATTCCTTTCCCTATATTTCTGAATCTTCATGTTTTTTGCTAATCAATTTTATCCTTTGCTCATAAAAGAAAATCGTATCACATCAGGGTTATCCTTGCAAATGCAGCATTGTGTTTTGTAATAATATGCCCAATTTACTGCAGCTTTTTATTATTATATTTAAGTGTTGCCAGGTTTGGGGCTTTTTCAAAAATGATTTTCCTATTCGCTAGAAAAATCATGCTAAATCCTTTGGTTCTATGTTTTCCTTCATTTAACAGGAATGATTATGTCAATGGCCTCTCTTTTGCTTGTACTGTATGCATCTTTATGTTTTTATTTTATTGAAAGCTCAGCAATGACAACTTTTCTCTATCCTCAGATCCTTTAATGTTGAACAAGGAAATAACCCTAGATCTAAAACACAGCTCATGTCTGTTGCAATGCAGCTACATACTTTCCCTGATTTTATTTTTCATTTTTCAAATATTTCCAACGAGTATTCTATAGCTATTGCCTTCAGTATCCGTATCTTGGTTGAGAAAATCTTGTTTGGCCATTGCTGTAACATAGCTCAGGTATTGCAGAGAGACTACATCATTTATTCACCACTGAACAAAAGGCTCTACCTGTAGCAATTTGTCATGAATGGCTTTAATAGCAGAAATCATTTTGGTTCCATTTAGTATTACAAGGTATTGAATTTGTTGCCTCGGTGGTCTTGTAAATAACTGCCCACCAGCCCATTAAATGGAAAAGCTCAAGAGTTTGAAATTCTGTACATTACAATACATTTCATTAATTTATCATGGTGATCAGTGCATTCTTACTGTTGTTTGTGATATGATCTGAGATGTTTGCCATAAATATGCAAGCCAATATTTTAGTCAGATGAAGTATTTAAGGTTTCGGATCAAGACTAATAATTTGACATGGCTACATTATGAATTTTATGTATTTATTTATCAGATTTCTAACCTGCCTCATTAGCCACACTGCTTCCTGGGTGGGTTACAACAATAAAACCATATATACAATATAAAAACCTGAATCACAGATTACAATAAGACATTAGAACAATAAAACAAAAAATAATTAAATAATCGAAAATGTGCCCACTGACAGAACTAGTGATTTCATTAGCATACCCCATCGTTAAAATGTCATTAAAAGCAAGTGAACAATTAAAATGTTGTTAAAATAAAAAGGTCTCCACCTGGCACTAAAAGGAGTATAAAGAGAAATGAATATAAGTAAGATCATCCTTTTCAGCCAGCCTGTTGCATTTTTGTTGTCAACTGAAAGAAATCTGTCCAGGACAGGAAAAAGAAATTAAGAAAATTCAGGAATATTGTGTGCTTGGCAGCTGTGATCACTGTCTGGGGAAACATAGGGAATGTTCTGAAAATCTTCTCATTTACATTCCCCTCTCCTGCTCCTAATTCAGTCATTCTGTACCACCACCATGTTCCCATCATCAATATGAAGTATAAATGGAAGCATGCCATTGATGGGACTCCCACTGAAATGAGGAGAAAAATTGCTTTCACACTTCATGCAGGAACTCTACTGGCTGCTGCATTCCCCTATCACAAGGCTGAATTCAGATTAAGTCATGCTTAGCGTAAACAGAGATCAATGGAACTAAAGCAAACTGAGTCTAGTCAATGGGTCTGAACATGGTCTCCAGTATTCTTTCTCTCTCCAGCAGTCATTATGCTTGAATATGTTGTACATGGTTGAGCAACTGGCCAATGAAAAGCTTCATGAATGCTAGTCTGTTTGCTAGTCTTGCTGAAAGCCTTCAGCAAGCCTTTGAGAAAGTGAATGTCTGGCATTTCATGTACCATCTTGCAAGTTTCATAGCCCATACTGAGAATAAAAGGCAGACTGAATTCAGATAAAATTACCTGTCATGAGTTAGTTTCCCCATCCCTGTTCTCCATGCTTCTAAGCAGATTAGAGCAAAAGACTTCTTACTAGAAATACTCTTATTGTGTTAAAACTGGCCAGATAGAAGAGCATTATATAACATCATTAACAAAAAACATCAGCCAACTTAAAATACTTTACAATTACTATGCATATAATTAACAATAATTATTGACTAATATTGTAATTCAGTTGCCCTCCTCCATTCCTAAACAAGATAAGTTGATTCCGCTTGTGGGCCAATTGGCAGAAACATCTGATACTATTCAGTTGGTCTGTCCTTTCAGTCTGACACCATATGATTAGATTAATGATGTAAATTCACCCCCATCTGTTCAGCACAGATTCCCATAGAACCAGACATGGCATAGTTTTTACTGGCCTCCTAGCTTATCTCTGGGTTGCTGGCCAATTTCCACCACATATTCCAATCCCATCTCTTTTTCCAGATCTGATTCAGAATCTGAGACAATTTTGGAAGGCTGTATTTCAGGAAAAATGGGACCAGTCTGTAGAAAACTGTGGCTTGTTGAAACATGGGCTATCCTATTGTCTGAACCTAGCTGGGCTGGCAAAAAACAAAAAAAAACTACCCATGCAGAAAACCCATGCTTTATTGTTGGGTTGTGAACTGTCAGTTGTTCATGATTAATCAGTCATGGCTGGGTTCAAACATTAGGATAAACAATACCCATGGTTCAACAGACCACACTCAACCCGGACTCAGCTTTTGAGTGCAGTTTATTGTGTTGTCTGAACTGTATCAATTTACATCAAGACACAATCTTTCATCTCCATTTTGCATTACTTTTCAAGATGACCATGGCACCTTGTTCTTACAGTACTTTCTAGTATGGATAGATATAACCTATGAACTGTAGAGGCTGTTGCTTTTCATCTTCAGTTCATGGGAATTCGTTAAAACATGATTGTTCATCATTTTTTCTCATCACTTTATTGCAGCAGGAAGAAGAAAAAAGGGATGGATACAGTAACAAAACAGGCTGTATGAGATGACCCTGAGAAAATCTTAAAGCCTAAGACCTGCCTGCATTGTTTTGGTGAGCAAATCATCAGATTGACTCCTTCTTGGTGTCCCACAACTCTGGGCAGGTGCCAGGTTAGCTCCAAAAGCCATTCATACCCTGTTCAAGGGTCCTACACACCTTAGTAGCTTACCCTAGGAATAGCCAGTGTCTCATTCACGGAGTTTTCCTTACATGGTAACATGCTGCACATTCCAAGAATATAAACTTGCAGGCCCATCTGCAGATCCAAAAAATATGACTTTTACATGCCACTGGCCAACTAAAGTTCATGTCTTGAACACAATCTGGGAATACAGCAAAACACCCCTTTCCCATTCATATACAGCTAGATGTATTTCCCTATTTTAACTCCCGCTAACCCTTTGTGGGTCATTCTTTCTCAACTATCCTTTCCGAGCAGCATATTGGACCAGAGGACATACACACCAGGCAAGCAGTGCCAAATCTTAAAGTCAATTGTTTCCCCTTTAATTGAGTTCCTTCCCTCCCATATGGAGGACTAATGCTGCAGGAGGTGAAGCCAGCAACATTGCTAAAACAACATAGGGAGGAAAAGTGACACTCTGGCTAAGCACCAGTTGTTGTCACATGTGATGTTGAAGTTCTTTGCCCTGTCCAAAATACTATAAGGAACACCTTTTTCCCTATTTGCCCTCCCGCCCCCTGAGATCGGCAACAGAAGCCCTCCTCCAGGAAACCTCTGTGAAAGACGTTAGGAGACAGAGTACCTGGAGGAGGGCCTTCTCTGCGGTGGCACCCTGACTATGGAATGTGCTCCCCAGAGAGATCCGCCTGGTACCGTCACTATATGTTCTTTGGCGCCAGGTCAAGACCTTTTTATTTAATGAATATTTTAACATGTATTAATAGTAATTGGATTTTTATTGTTTTTATTTTATTAATTACAGCCAGCATGGAATAGTCTATTTATTTATTTTATTCTGATTTATGTCGTAAGCCATCCAGAGATGCAAGTAATGAATGGCATGCAAATTTTATAAATCAATCAATAAATATAAGAATCACATGCATTCTGTCTGATCCCTTCCAGCAATCTGTAGAAAGTAATGTTGCGACAAAGCTCCGTGCGACCCTTCCCTCTAGCATTAGCAGACTTCCTTTCATTTTCTGCCCTGTCTTAGAAAGCAAACCGAGCTGAAAAGAACTCTGTGAGTGTTTGTGGAACTAAGTCTGGTACAGCCAACAACCTCCTTCTGTGTCACATGCACCAGCCTTTGTTTGTGCTGAGGCATGTGATGTGGAAGAAGGAAGCTTCTTATGCAGGAGTTGCATGGACCTTGATTACTGGTCACATGACAAAGTAGACCAGAATCCAGGAAACCAAGCATAAGCAATCTGACAGATTCCCACCTCAAAACAGATTCTTTACACATCCATAGTAGAAAGAGTCTTCAAGCTGTTCAGAATGGGAAAAGCAAAAAGCTGGAAACTCTGCAACTGCTTGGTGCCTGTACTGCCATTACCTAAGGCATATGCAAGACCAGAGAGATCTGGTAAGGTGTGGTGATTATGACATTGCGCTCAGGAACCAGGAGATCTGGGTTCTAGTTGCCTCTAGTTGCCAGCTGGCCCAGGGGTGCCGAATCCATTTTCTTGCTCTCATTTTTCAGAGCAAGATTGTCCAAAGCACCGACTGGCATGCCCCATCACTAACCATGCCTTATATCCTAGAAGAGAGGGAGGGAGGGAAAGCATTATTGTACTAACAGGGCAGATTTTGGCAGACTGATCTTAATTCCACAGAGCTCAAAGTTAATGCATCTTTCTGATATGTCCAGAAGTGGTGGGCAGGGAAACCTTGCTGCAGTCATATTAGTCAAGTATCCAACTTCCAATCCAACTGCTAAACTAGAATGGTTTTTAAAAAAGACACTTTTCCATGATATTATGGTTCTGCTGACATTTATGATAAAGACCTAGGAAAGGTTTCATGTATGATGCTGACACTTTATTTTCCCCTCTTCTTCTTCTTTACAATTATTCAACTGAAGTTGGGGGAGGCATTTTATTCAAATTTAGAAGATAAAAAAACATGGCACTAAAAATAGGGCACCTGAAAATTGTGGGTTTTTTCTTGTCAATCTTCTGAAGTAACCTTAACGAAGGTTACTGTCAACTTTTTGCTTCCATAAAGATTTTATTCATATATCTGATGCTACACTTGAATTTCTCCCCTCTCTCCCTGACTCCTTCTTTGTTTTGAATTAGCAATTTCTTTTTTCTTTTATATGTGCTTCAGATTAATTATTATTCAGGTTTATTGTACATTTAAACAGCAATTGTGCTGGAGTCTCATACAATATTGATTAATAAATGTAAAATATTCAAGGTCTAAAAATAGTACCTACATGAATTTACAGAAGAATAGCATCTTTATTAAGACCTTGGTGTCCAAGCATCCCACAATCTTTTGTTTTTCTTTAAAAAGAAAGAAGAAAATCTTTGCTTAAATTGCCCACCATATCAGACTACATCTGAGAAATCTTTCGACCAATTGATTTAAGCAAGACGGTGATTATTAAATATATTAAGATTCCATTAAATATTGCCCTAACTAAAAAAAAAAAGATGAGGAAGGGTGGAAAAAGGAAGAGTTTATTCTATGTCCAATTATTCCAAGTGAAGGAACAAAGCTGATTTCCATTTTTTGTATTCAGTTTGGCTATAGAATATTATGAGGCTGAATCTCTCTCTCTCTCTCTCTCTCTCTCTCTCTCTCTCTCTCTCTCTCTCTCTCTCTCTCTCTCTTTCCACATCCATACATGCACATACATGCATTTCTATGCTGGTCAGTCTTACCAAAATGCTTAATAGTTGAGAGGTCAAAAGTTTATTCTTAGAATGTTGAGGAAGAAATTCAACACAAAAGTTTTTCATGGCATGATAATATTTTAATCATGCCATTTTTATTTATTATATTATATATATTGAGTGTGTGTATATATATTACACTATATGTATTAAATATATATAATGTAATAAATATTTTGTAAATATTTATTACATTATATATATTGAGTATTTTTGGCTGACAGTAGGGTCAGGAGTCAGGGGCTGGGCAGCTCCAGGACTTCATCTGCTGGCCAGAATTGGAACAGCCACTGTATCAATTGCAGGATCAGGCCCTGGCCCTGCTGGAACTCTCAGTCTGAGGCCAGCCCTTCCCATGAAATGGGAAGTAATGATATTGAGAAGGTCCAAGCCAATATACCCTCCAAGTCTATCATATGGTAATGAACCATATAGTAGGGTCTCCTTCAATGAGGCACTGCTTTGCAGAGGTTCTACTCCTACTTGGCCAGCTGATTCTAGAAGGAGGTGCTGTGGGATTATCATTCCACGCCTTGTCAATTATGCCACGGAATACCACAGGGTTCCATTTTATCCCCATGCTATTCAACATCTACATGAAACCACTGGGAAAGATCATCTGGAGGTTTGGGCTGAGCTGTCAGCAATATGCTAATGACACCCAGCTCTACCTCTCCTTTTCATCTAATCCAGGTGAGGCATTGAATCTTCTAACTCAGTGCCTGGATAGTGTGATAGACTGGATGAGTCTATTGAGTAAATTGAGGGTTAATCCAGATAAGATGGAGGTACTCCTGGTAGGTGAGGCATTCGTCCTGCTGAGTGACATTTGCCCTATTCTGTGCAAAGTTGCACCCAACCCTCCAAGGGATATGAACTCATAGTCTGGGACTGTCCCTTGACCCAGGACTATCCTTGGAATCACTGGTAGCTGCTGTGGGAAGGAACCCTTTTCGCCAGTTTTGGCTAGTCCATCAACTGCATCCTTACCTGCACAGGCAGAGCCTAGCAACAGTGAACCGTACCCAGTTAACCTCCCAATTGGACTATTGTAATGTGCTGTATATGAGGCTACCCTTGAAAATGGTCCAGATACTTCAATTGGTACAGAATAGAGTCACAAAATTGCTTACTAGGACTAGCAGATGATACGCATTGTGTAACTCCAGTGCTGTATCATTTTCACTGGCTCCTGACTGAAGTCTGGACTCAATTTAAAGTGTAACTTTGACACCCAACTTTGACACCTAAACATTTTTGGTCTTGGATATCGGAAGGAATGTCTCCATTCATGTACACTGACCTAAACGTTGAGATCTTCCACTGACGTCCTTCTCTAGGAGGCCTATCTGAGACAGGTTTGAAGAGTGGCTTTCTGGGCAAGGACCTTTTTTGTGATCGTGACCCAGCTATGGAACTTCTCCCTGGAGAAGTGTGCCTGGCGCTGATGCTTTATTCATTTTAGCACCGGGCCCAAAACATTTTATTTAGCCAATACTTTAATGGTTGGTTGGTTTTTAATATATGACGTTGAATTGTTTTCCAGTCTATTTTTATATTTAGACCTTTGTTCTATATAGTGCTGTTATGGTCTTGGTCTTTTGAAAGCCATCTAGAGAGCTGTTTCAGATATAAGATGTGCAAAATTGTTTTAAATAAATAAATGGTCAAAACCTGCTTGTAAGTTTGTATGGGAAAAGGTGCTGATGGAATGCTGCTTTGCTTATAGTTGGCTGAAAATAGTATTAGAATTTTCATAATAAATGAATTGTTAAAAAGCATTACCTGCTGAATTTTTGTCTGTTCAATGTGTTGGAGCTTGGAGTTAGGGTCGTGGCCGAACTACCCCTTCCCAATGCACTGCAGTCCTCCTCTGGATTGGATTCAGGCTTACTTTGGGTAAAACAAAATTCCAGTTTCCTCCATTTTATATGTACATAGGCCTCAGGAGACTTCCTGCATCCAATGCATAGAGTGAGCCATGCTGATAGAAATTTCCACTGCCTCCATGCCTTACAATGAATTTTCTCTAGATAACCATTTCTAAGGGTTTGTTGACATAGCAGCTTTTTAAAATTTTGTTTGTACAAATTTGTGTTCTGAACTTAGCGACAGGGTTTAAGGCAAAAGTAACCACCCCCACACCCCTGGTCAGTTACAAGATCTTTAATGTGTAAAAGACCATTTTATTGTTGATATTTAAAGGGAATGAAGAATTTGAAAGAGAGAAATCTGGGAAAAATCTGTTTGGAGAAACAGATAACTCTTGACAGTACAATATTAAAAGGAAAATTTGAAAACATAAATAAAATCTTGATCAGTTTAGATGGACACATTTACTTTATTTTACTATTTACCCTATTTCGTTTTGCTCTTCCAATTTTATTTTGTGAGCATGCATTATAACCATTCAGATGTTAGTAATGTTTTCCTAATAAAGATGCTTTTTAATGGAAATTTTTATGATTTTGTATGGACTTTGCTGCCTTCTTTTCCTTGTTAAGTTACACACCTCAAGCCTAAAAGTGAAGAAATATATAGAAATCTACCTAAGGGGAAATGGGAATGGGCAGTCTATTTAGGTCACACCAAGGTTGTAGGAAGGTATTTACAGGAAATGTTGGTTGGATACAGAACTGGTAAGCACCAGAAGCATATTATGGTGACTGATACTTTCTGCAGACAGTGAAACCCATGAGCAAGATCCAGATCATCTTTGAGCAAACCAGGTTCACCCAGTTGGAAACACAAGAAGACCTCTCAGTATCTACTCAAAAATGAGTGGCCTTGTGGAGGAGTGGTCATGCATAACCCATTGGGTCCAGCGTGATTTTCTCCAAATAGCACATAGAAACATAGAAACTGAGCAAGTCAGAAAGAGCTTCCTAGGCCATCTAGTTTGACCCCCAGCTTCAGCTGGCTCCATTCATGACATGCCTGCCGTATGCCTGTCCAGCCTATCTTTGAACATTCTCCCCAATGGGGCCTCAACCACCTCCCATGGAAGCCCATTTCATACACTAGGGGTCCTAACTGTCAGGAAGTACTTTCTGGCATCCAAATTGAAACTTGGTTCCTTGAGATTGGCTCCATTGGAGCATGTCCTGCCCTCTCCTCTGCAGGGGAGAACAAGTCTCTATCCATCTCTGTATGACACCCCCTCACATAGCTATATGTCACCAACACATCCCCTCAGAGTCTTCTCTTCTCCAGGCTAAAGAGACTCAGTTCCCTCAGTCTTGCCTCATATGGCTTTCCCTGCAATCTGGCCACATCCTTGTGGCCCTACGCTGCACTGACTCCAACCTGGCTATATCCTTTCTGTAATGAGGGGCCCAAAACTGAGCACAATACTCCAGTTGCAGGTGCACCAGAGTCATATAGAGTGGTAGAAATACCTCTCTCGATCTAGAAGCCACATTTCTTGCTATATAAACAAGGGTAGCATCGCCCTCTTGACTGCCGCATCAAACTGCTGTCTCAATGTATGAATCATAGGTATAGAATTGAGCTACACATTAGGGTTGAGGCAAAGCCTTTCAGAATCTGTCCCTCTTGTGCACCACCAGGCATGCAAGACAGTCATTGCATGCACAGCATGTGCAGCTTGATTCTGGGCAAGTGCCCCATAAATGCTGGATGTGCTCACCAGGACTCAGGGCTGCTGTAAAGTGGGAGTCCAGGGAGCCAAGACTCATGAATTTAATAGTTTCCTACTCCCAAATGGATTCCTCATACTTACTGCATATATACTGTTCACAGAACCTTATCTATTAACGGGGTGATGTTATTTTAACCCACATATTCATGCCTCTCTTCTTGATTTCCATTTTCATTCACAATGGAAAAGAAGAGTTTCCCCAGGCTTTCGTGGTTGCTGACATTCTTGACAATCTCAAATTACTAGATGCTAGATGACACTGACCTCAGGAGCAACAGAACCTCTGCATTCATGATTATAATCTGTGCGATTTGGCACTGTCATCCATATTTATGCTGGGTAGAGTGCTACTATTATTTATTATATGGTCTGGTGAGCTGAGCCTTCTATTCTATACAGCAGAGAATGCCTAATACTGTTTAGTGTGTATGAGAAGCAAGCTCATTGATTCCAAAGCCCTTCAGTGAAAGTAATAATCATTACTTTCAACTTACCAAGGCTGGAAATAACTAGAGAGGCTAATTAACTGGCCACTGATTTCACAGTGGTAGAGAAGTATCCACATTCCAATTTTTCTCAGGCAGAGCTATCTTAATTATTGCTCTTCTTTATGCTTGTCCACTCAGAAGCAAGTCCCAGTGAATTCAGTGAGATTTGCTGCCGGACTACCACCTCGGTCACCTTTTTCATCTGAGTAAAAAGCTGAGAACTGCTTTTAAACATACAATCTAGCTCTTCTGTTAGTAAGCACAAACCCTCAGCTGTTTCAAGCAACCTCACCAAAAAAACAACCAAAATCTGTGAATATAAGTATTTGATATATCTTAGATATGAACCCCACTAACACCAAAACCCTTTCTATATGTTCTTCCAGCCAAAAGTGAGAAAGGAGCAGAGTTGCTCCTCCAGGTTCCAGCCTCTCTTGTATTTTCTTCAGTTGCAAAATATGCCAGGAACTGAAAAAGAATCAAGAAGAATTTGATGAGAAAAGCAAAATTACTCTTAGATGTGGTAAATATTAAACCCAATGCCTTCTAGCACTGGAAATAGAGTTAAGTTTTGAAATTAAGCAAAATGGATCAGAAATTTCAAGGGAAACTTTATAGTTTGGACAAGACTCAACTGTCAGGCACTCTCCATCATTCTACCAGCTGCCACAATTTCAGTGACCGAACATGGAGGCAGCAGCCTTCTGTTTCTGTTCTGTGGCTTACTGAAAAGTGTAACCAAGAGTCTGGTGCCTTCACGTACTCCATCTCCACCCAACTTTTCCTTTTCTGCAGTACTTTTTAGATAGATGCCTATGAACAGGGACTTTGATGAACTTTATGTTGACCCTTTATTGATTATGAGGAGCTGTTCATACAGCTTGACATCCCAACATGAGGATTAAGCAACTGGTCTCATGTTGGGATGTCATGTTGTATGAACAGCTCAAGGTCACATGGTCTGTTTCAGGATTTTCTAAGGGTTGTTTGACCTTGCATATGGTTTGCCTGACATAAAAATCCATGAGTGCATATTCAAAATGGCAGCCATGGATCACGCTCTTCTTTTCAATATATTAACCCCATACACTTGTCCAACTGAACACAAATGCAGACGTCCTATTTGTTCCCTGTCTGACCCCTCACCAAACTTTGCAAGTTCAAGCATACTGTCTGTATTTAATCAATAGACCACTTAAAGCATGAACAATCTCCCATGCACAGAGGGATTGCAGAGGGGAAGTGTTGGAGAACTTCTCTGCTCCACAAGTTGGAGGGTGAACATCTGTAATGGGAACATGTTCCAGGATTCCAAATCATGTAGGGATCCTCCTATAATAGTCCAGGAAATTTTACTGCAAACTTCAACAAACATTTTCTCCCTCAAAGATAGTGACCCTTGAGTATCAAGCAGAATACACTATAAGAAACAAACAGAAACATTCCAGTTATGCTTTAATCACATACAACATGATTATAGCTTTGGAGTTGCCCTTCCTCTGTGTTTTTGATTCCACTTTGAAAGTTTTGCCTTTTTAAATCTTTAGCTGTTCATCTGCTAAAAGCATATTTATCCACCTCTGTTGTTTACTGCCATTAATAGCTATTGCACTTTGCCGTGTGTCCTTGAAATGACATAAATTCTCTTCCATACACACACAGAGAGACAAACATGCAAACACAAAAAGAGCATAGGAAAAAGGCCCCAAGAAGACTATAATTTACTAATATAGAATACTGTGAAGAAAGTACTTATGAATCTTAGAAATGCACAACAGCTGAATTATGTGAAACTTTTCAAGAGGATATACCACCCTTTTGTTTAAATCTCATTATTTCAAACAGGAAAATATAGAAGGTATTACTTTCTGTCAAAACAGAGTCTGCTGTTGTGATGAAAATGCCATTTTGTACTGGATTAACCAATAAATTGTATGGACATGTTTTAATAATTGCATGCTTTTGCTCACCTCACCGCAGCAGGTTCATACATGCATATTTTATGTATTTCTAGAGACTGAAATACTCTAAATACTTGTATCTGTGTGCTTTATTAAAATGATAGTGTGTGTGTGTATAATTATTTGAATTGGTTTAGGAAATATTTTCGATTTTAAATGGTCCGGACTATTGGTCTTTATGGGTAAATATTGCTGTTACCCATTTTGATTGGCAGCCTTTGGTTTCTATTGATTTTACTGAAACATGCATTTACTGGATATTATATTTTATTATATGTATTTGATGCAGTTTTTATCTTGTATACCAAAATAAAGGTTCCCTTACTTAAAGGCAGGACACAGGCAGCTCAGCAAATTAAACTATTGAGCCACTGGGCTGTTGATCAGAAAGTTGGCAGTTCAAATCTGCACAACAGGGTGAACTCCTGTTGCTTTGTCCCAGCTTTCACCTACCTAGCAATTTGAAAGTATGCAAATGGGAGTAGATAAATAGGTACCACTTCAGTTGGAAAGGTAACAGCATTCTATGCACCTTGGTGTTTAATCATGCTGGCCACATGACCAAGGAAGTGTCTTCAGACAACACTGGCTCTTTGGCTTACAAACAGAGATGAGCACCAGCCACATAGTGGGACATGACTAGCATGCATGTGCAGGGAACCTTTACCTTACTTAAAGGCAGCATAGAAATAAATTTAGATAGGTAACTATTTATGTATTTGTTTATTTAATTTCTTTACCCCCAATATCTAAAGATCTCTGGGTTCTAAACTCTCTCTCTCTCTCTCTCTCTCTCTCTCTCTCTCTCTCTCTCTGTGTGTGTGTGTGTGTGTGCGTGTACCTGTGTGTAAGCCCACAGAAGATGACCTTCAGGAAGTTCTGAACTCCAACAAGTCTTTTCTAAAAATAACCTAAAATGGTAGTATGAACACTTTTATTTTATTTTATTGGCCTGAAGCCCACAATCTCTCTCTCTCATGGGAAGTGTTTTTAAAGACTTCCTGGCAGCAGTACTCAGGGCATGATCCTGAATCATGCAGTGTCGGAGCTGCCTCATATTCATTTCTTTAGAAAAGCTTCAATTGACACTGCTTTTTTCCCATAAAAAGCCTCATTGCTCTGTAGGACAAGGTGGAAGAAGAAGAGTATGGGCCAGATGGGCTGCATCCATCACTGACTCTAAAAAAGAAATCCAAGCCAAGCCAAGCCAAGCCAGGCCAAGCCAAAGGGAATCCATTACATATTGAGTAAGACAAACTGTTCAATTAGCTGTGTATTATCTGCATATTAGCTATTATTATTTTCTACACTGTCTGGAAACAGCTCTTCTGGTTTCAGACAGGTTCCCCAGCACCTGACCCTACACAGATAAATTGAGGCTTGAAACTTTGCCATTTTGCATACACAGCATATTCTCTGCTATTTAGTTATGACTCCCACATACACTGCAGCTGTGGGAAAGATGCTGATTCCCTGAATCACCTGATTCAGAGTTGCCAGTTCCTTTTTGAATAGTCTTTCCATGGAAACAAACATAGGGTTTGTGGATATGAATTTCCTGCTAAACTATATCCTAACACTAAGGGACTGAATTAAAACTCTCCTCTCTGTGAGCCCTGCTGATGGCCAGGAGATCAATAGCACAATGTTATAAGGACCACTTGTCTCTATTTGTGCTATAGACAATGGACTCTTCCTTTGGTAGATGTGCCTATTATACAGAGAGTAGCTATCGGATACTGATGTGCATGTACAGAAAGAACTATGCTTGAAAATGGAGGCAGACACAGTATTCATTTTTTCCTGTCAAAATCTTTGGAACCCAATTTCACAGATCCCTATCTTTTGCCCCCTTAATTCCCTTTTCTCCCCTCAGAAAAAAATCATTATTACAGCTTTGGCATTGGGAGGGGTATATTAGGAGAGACACAAAGGCACTTCATGTACCGTATCAGATGATTGCCTGCAATCTGCAGACTGCAGGCTGTCCACAGTCTGACTAAAGTATGGACATGCAGAACATTCCTCGGCTCAAAGAACCCATGAATAAGGGCCCTTCATATGTTCCTCGAGTCCCAGGGTCTTACCTAGGGTAGATGATCAAGCCTGATGAAGTTAAGCAGATGATTCAGCAACCTTTTCAGAGCGGAGCAAAACTGGGTATTATCTATGGCTTCAAATCTGATTAATACTGCCTTGATTTTCATTATGGTGGTTCAAAGCCATAAAATTAGTCCAAGAGACATTATATGCCCCTCTCTGGGTCTGCCCATCCTCAAGGCAATGGAGTAGCTATATGTCTCCTTTCAGGGCTTATGGAGAGGCCCTTTAAGACTTTACTCACCTCTGGCAAGCACAGCATGCCCAACTCTGACAGCTGTGTCGATAAAGGCTTCACTTTATCACACTATTTCAACCCACACAAGGTACATTCACTAGGAAACATAATAAAGCAATTATCCCATGGCAAATATCTGTATTACAGCTTTGATTGGAAGCCACTGACTGATTCTGCTTTGTTAAATGCATTTTCTGAGATTTCATGATAGCATTGTTCATTACAGCTGTAATGAACAGAAGAGTTGTGTGAAGAAACCCTTTTCCTGGGTCCCGGGAAATGCCTGAGACGCAGGCATTTCCTTACCATAATGAAGTCCATAAACAAGAGCAATGATATAGTTTGGTATATAGGCATGAAGTCACAGTGCAGCCACTTTTCATTAGAATTAGAGCATTTAGAGACAACTATATTATAGGAGCACTGAGCAACACTGGTACAGTTAAGAGTCAGCTGTCAGAATTTTCATTATAAACTCAATTTTTCAGGGGTTTCTAACTATTGGATAGGGCTACTCAGGAATGAAGTGTGGCCATGAAAGGCTCAGCAAGGGAGACATATTTTAACTACAGAGAGGTGAGCATATAAAGGGGCTGGGGAATCTAACTCCTTAAGGGTTTCTGGTAACAGTTTGTTCCTCAACTGTAGTTTTGTGCAAAAAGAGGTATTTCAAAGTAGCAAGAAAAGTAATTTTGCTTGAAAGAAAGATGTGGAATAACAACAAAAAGTACATGGATCCTGTGCTGGATCTTATGATTTAGGATGGGGTGAAATGGAAATATCCATAGTACAAGTTGGATATGCTGTGATTGCACCTAATAATACAGATATGCAGCCAGTATATGACTTCTTTGGTATAACAGATGTTCTCAGTATATTCATCATACCACCTTGGGATACTGGTATTCCAGTTCCTACCTAAAATCCTTTGAAACCGAGGTTTACACTTATCTATTTCTTTGTTTGAAATGTGCATATCCTGCTTTTTCTGACTTGGGAAGTGGTGAACAATTTTAATTTTTTTAATAAGTTTAGAAACATAAAAATAGAGCTAGTCAGAAGGGGCCTCCTGGGCCATGTAGTTTGACCCATGGCTCCAGCTGGCTCTGCTCATGACATGTCTACCATGTGCATGTCCAGGCTATCCTTAAACACTCTCACTGATGGGGCTTCAACCACCTTCCATGGAAGCCCATTCCATACCCTAGGGGTCCTAACTATCAGGAAGTACTATATGTTACTAATAGGTCCCCCCTGAATCTCCTTTTCTCAAAGGTGAAAATACCCAACTCCCTCTGTCTCTCCTCATATGGCTTACCCTGCAAACTAGCCACCATCCTTGCGGCCCTTTGCTGCACTGCTGGCTATATCCCTTTTGTGATGAGAGGTCCAGAACTGAACACAGTACTCCATCTGCAGGTGCACCAGAGTCATATAGAGGGGAAATAACACCTCTCTTGATCTAGAAGTCATGCTTCTAGCTATTCATTCAAGACTGCTGTTTGCCCACTTGACCACCGTGTCATACTTAAACACTATGTCATGTTTAGCCTGCAATCAACCAGCACCATGAGCACCTTTCACAAGTGCTGTTCTCCAGTAATTGGTCCCTCATCCTGTATTTGTGACACCCTTTCCTATGCCCCAAGTGCCAGACCTTGCACTTATCTGCATTAAACACAATTCTGTTATCCCCTGCCCACTTCCACAGTCTGTCTGGGTCCTTTTGGATCTGGAGTACCTGCTCCTAACTTGTGGTCACTGCCTCATTTTAGTATCATCTGTGAATTTGATCAGCAGATTTGTCACTCCCTCATCCAAGTCATTGATGAAAAGATTGAACAGAATATGTCCCAAGACAGAGAGCCCTGGGGGACTACACTTTGCACTGACCATCATCCCCAATGATTCCCCACCAATGATACCCTCTGCTTTTGGTCTATCAGCCATGCCCCAATCCATCAGACAGTGCATCAGTCTATCTCAAAACTCCTCAATTTCTCAACCAGGAAATCATGTGCCACTTTGGCAAGGGTCTTGCTGAAATCCAGGTAAACCACATCGACCACATCCCCTCCATCTAGCCATCTTGAAGACTTGTCATAGAATTCCACAAGGTTCATCTGGCAGGACATGTTTTTGTGGAAGCCATGCTGCATGGTCTCCAACCTCCCTTCCCTATGTAGGGTTTCCAGAGTGCTTATTATCATGAGCTTTTCAATCATCTTCTCCAGAATGGACATAAGGCTAACTGACCTGTAATTCCACATGTCCTCTCTACTACTCTTTTTGAAGATTGGAACCACTGACACCACCCTCCAGTTCTCTGGAACCTCACCCTTTCTCCATGAGGCCTCAAAAGTGGAGCCCAGACATGAGAGTACCCCTGCTAAGTACCGTTGCATGTGATCCATTGGGGCCCAGCACCTTTGTAGCATCTAGGGTCCTGAGGATCTCCTTGAATTCTAGGGATTTGACTCCAATTTGTGCCCCCATAACCCCAACCTCATCTCCCCCCACCCCCGATAGATCTCACCCAACACACTTTGGAGAGAACACAGAAACAGAATAATCATTTAGTATCTGTGCCTGTTCCTCCACATCTGTCACTGGAACGCCATCCACTGAAGTAAGAATAAAATGCCATCTGTTCTGAACAGTGCTGATTTTGTGCAAGAGCCAAAGCATTTAAGCACCACCATCACTAACATCTGGGACTGAGAGGTCAGAGTTTATGGGTTGTGTTAACCTCCTAGCAGTGTGTCAGTTAATTGAGATCCAGTTGTCAACGATCGGCTCAGTGTTCTTAAACTTTGCAATATGTCTTCAAGTTGATCCAGCTCAAGTTGATCCAGGTCATGTTGTTCCATAACAGCATGCACAGCTCTGGAGTATACAGCTCCCTTTATGTTTTTAGGTGAATGTCCATATAGATTAAAGAGTTATTGAGAACCAGAATTGGGTTCAGTGTCACATCAATCCTATTAATGTCCAGTCTAACACTGCATAATTTGCTTTGAATTATAGAAGGTATAACTTGACAATGTGATATTACCTGAATAATGTTTTACAGTAAAACTTTGGATTGCAAGTAACTTGTTCTGCAAGTATACCACAAGATGAGCAAACATTTCTAAAAAAATTTAACTTGATAAATGAGTGATGTCTTGCAATACAAGTAGTACATGATGCCGGATGTCACATGATCACAACTGAGCCAATGTTCTTCTCTTTCTCTTGCTTCTGTCTCACCCTATTGTTTTGTGCTAATGGAAGCAGGGATTCAAAGTGAAGCCCCTGCTCATGTATCATTCTGAATATCCACGAGCCTTCAAGAAATGCAAGGTGGAGAAGAGCCAGTTAAACATTCTGTAGAGGTCCAACAGCAAGGTTCCTTGTTAAAGTTGCACGAAAAGAAAAAGATTCCATTGAGCCAATAGATAGCAGTGATTCTGTTAGTGATAGAGAAAGTTGTCCTGCACAGCCATCCATTTCTTCCCCACCTATTTGCCAGGAAGTGAGAGGACCGGATGCCATGATCTTAGTTTTCTTAATGTTGAGTTTTGAGCCAACTTTTGAGCTCTCCTCCTTCACCCGCATCAAGAGGCTCTTTAGTTCCTCTTCACTTTCTGCCATGAGAATGGTATCATCTGCAAATCTGAGGTTGCTGATATTTCTCCCAGCAATCTTGATTCCAACTGGTGATTCATCTAGCCCTGCCTTTTTCATGATGTGCTCTGCATATAAGTTAAATAGGCAGGGTGACAGTATACAGCCTTGCCGAACTCCTTTCTCAATTTTGAACCAATCAGTGGTTCTGTGTCCAGTTCTCACTGTTGCTTCTTGACCTGCATATAGGTTTCTCAAGAGACAAAAAAGATGGTCTGGTACTCCCATCTCTTTAAGAACTTGCCACAATTTGTTGTGATCCACACAATCAAAGACATTAGCATAGTCAATGAAGCAGAAGTACATGTTTTTCTGGAACTCCCTAGCTTTTTCCATGATCTAGCGTATGTTGGCAATTTGATCTCTAGTTCCTGTCCCTCTTCGAAATCCTGCCTGTACTTCTGGTATTTCTCGGTCCACATTCTGCTGGAGCCTCGCTTGTAGGATTTTGAGCATCACTTTGCTAGCATGTGAAATGAGTGCAATGGTGCAGTAGTTTGAACATTCTTTGGCATTGCCCTTCTTTGGGATCGGAATGTAAACTGACCTTTTCCAATCCTGTGGGCACAGTTGAGTTTTCCAAATTTGCTGGCATATTGAGTGTAGCAATTTTACTGCATTGTCTTTTAGGATTTTGAATAGCTAAGCTAGAATACTGTTGCCTCCAGTAGCTTTGTTGTTACTCAGACTTCCTAAGGCCCATTTGACTTCACATTCAAGGATGCCTGGCTCGAAGTCGGTGACCACCCCATCGTGGTCATCAGGGACGTTAAGCTCTTTCTTGTATAGTTCTTCTGTGTAATCTTGCCACCTCTTCTTAATCTCTTCTGCCTCTGTTAGGTCCCTGCCATTTTGGTCCTTTATCATGCTCATCTTTGCATGAAACCTTCCCTTCATATCTCCAATTTTCTTGAAGAGATCTCTGGTCCTCCCTATTCTATTGTTTTCTTCTATTTCTTTGCACTGTTCATTTAAGAAGGCATTCTTGTCTCTTCTAGCTGTTCTCTGGAATTCTGCATTCAATTGTTTGTATCTTTCTCTTTCTCCCTTGCCTTTCGCTTCCCTTCTTTCCTCAGCTATTTGTAAAGCTTCCTCAGACAGCCATTTTGCTTTCTTGCATTTCTTTTTCTTTGGGATGGTTTAAGTTGCTGCCTCTTGTACAATGTTGCGAACCTCCGTCCATAGTTCTTCAGGCACTCTGTCTATCAGATCCAATTCCTTACATCTATTTGTCACCTTTACTGTATATTCATCAGGGACATGATTTATGTCATACCTGAGTGGCCTACTGCTTTTCCCTACTTTCTTCAACTTAAGCCTAAATTTTGCAACCAGTAGCTCATGATCCGAGCCACAATCAGCTCCTGGTCTAGTTTTTACAGACTGTATAGAGCTTCTCCATCTTTGGCTGCAGAGCACATAGTCAGCCTGATTTCTGTGTTGACCATCTGGTGATGTCCATGTGTAGAGTTGTCTCTTGGGTTGTTGGAAAAGAGTGTTTGTTATGACCATCGTATTCTCTTGACAAAATTCTACCAGCTTGTGCCCTGATTCATTTAGTATTCCAAGGCCAAACTTGCCTGTTATTCTGGTTATCTTTTCACTTCTTGCTTTAGCATTCCAATCCCCCATGATGATAAGGACATCATTTGTTGGTGTTAATTCTAGAAAGTGTTGTAGGCCTTCATAGAAACGGTCAACTTCAGCCTCTTCAGAACCAGTGGTTGGGGCATAGACTTGGACTATTGTGATGTTGAATGGTTTGCCTTGTATTTGAACTGAGATTGTTCTGTCATTTTGGAGATTGTATCCCAGTATTGCTTTTCTTACTCTTTTATTGACTATGAAGGCTTCTTCATTTCTTCTGAGGGATTCTTGCCCGCAGTAGTATACCTGATGGTCATCTGAACTAAATTCACCCATTCCTGTCCATTTTAGTTCACTGATTCCTAAGATGTCAATGTTCAGTCTTGTCATCTCTTGTTTGACCACATCCAGCTTGCCTTGATTCATGGATCTTACATTCCAGGTTCCTATGGAGTATAGACCTTTGCAGCATCGGACTCTCCTTTCACCACCAGATACATCTGCAACTGAGTGTCCTTTCAGCTTTGACTCAGTCGCTTCATTCTTTCTGGGGCTACTAGTACTAGCCCTCTGCTCTTCCCCAGTAGCATATTGGACACCTTCCAACCTGAGGGGCTCATCTTCCAGCGTCATATCTTGTTGCTTTTTGGTACTGTCCATGGGGTTTTCATGGCAAAGATACTTGAGTGGGTTGCCATTTCCTTCTCCAGTGGACCATGTTTTGTCAGAGCTCTCTGCTATGACCTGTTTTTTTCTGTATTCTACATTTTTATGTACTTGTATATGTTAAGGAAATAAAAATTAAAATAATGCATGGATAATGCCACTCAAAAAAGAAAGAAAGAAATTCTTGCACAACCGTATTAACAGTAACACAGAGAGCAACAACGGGTCTCCTTTCTGATATTGCCTTCAGGAGGTAGATCATTCTTTTCTTTTAAGAGGCATTGATGCTTCTTTCACCAAAGTTTGTTTCATGCCATTTACTATAGATCCCTGCAAAATTTAGCAATGGCACAGTACTGTTACAATGGTCCTACAGTTCTTTTAGCTCTTGGAATGATTCAGGAAGACAGAGACATGCAAGTGTATGTATGTGTAACTGCACATACAAGGGTTCTTCAAAAAATTTTGACACTTTTTAAAACTCAATTTATTAAGAATTTCAGAAACAAATTACATCACTTTCCACATAGTCAGCTTCCTTTGTGATGCATTTTCCCAGCATTGTACCAACTTTTTAATGCCATCAGCAAAAAATATATAACATATATCTATAAAATATAAAAGTGCAGAAACTTTTGGAAGACCTTCTTGGTTATTTCTGAGTAAGGCTAAACAGCATACTTACACATGCAGAGAGGGAATGGGGAAAATATGCCATGGTCAATCTGATTTCATTTGACATAACTGATAATCACATTGACCAGGGGACATTAGCTGAAGTGACATAGAAGCCATAGTGGATTAGATGTTTCCATTTGCCCCTTTTCTTGCTCCATTTTCCAAGCAGATTTGCTTGTACTATTGACTTGCAAAGCCAAGGCCATGTTTTTCTTAACTGGATTCTGAAGAAATTGTAATCATAAACAGCAGAGCCATGAAACAAAAATATTTTAGAGTGTAATGATAACACCTGTTGTAATAACTCAGACAGAATTCAGAAAGCATTGAAAACAGAAAAATTTCAGAAAAAGAAACATTTCTCCTATTTTGGATGGGCTGATTGGCTTTACATTTTGAAGACAATTAGGCATTAGAGAGTAATGGGATAGGTGTTATTGTTAACTGACATATTTTTTTAAAACAAACTTTTATTCTTTATACAAACTTTTATTCAATTTATATAATAAAAGAACTGATGTTAAGGAATAGAACTCACACTTCTTTTTATTGACTTATCTAACTCTTAAAATATGGATGATTAATGTTAGCAGAAGATTCTCCAATTTCAGATTGGTGAAAGGCCCAAACCCTTTTAGTTCTGAGACCTGAGTCAATCAGTAAGCTGATATATCTCTGCACAAAACTGATCAATAAATGGCAGTCAGGATTCTAAAATCTCGAAGAAAAACTTCAATAGCTAGAGGAGGCTGTCATTTGTGGACTTTCCCACTCCACATAAAGACAGTGTTAAGAAAGACAGGAAGAGGATGGAGTCATAAGTTTATCTCTATTTTCCTTCTCTACATATAAAGCTTAAGTATGAGAAGTTTTTAATATTGCTACCTGGCCATCTTAGTGGGTTCATATGTAGAATGACTAGATGGTCAGTGAATATACCTCCAGAGTGGGGCTTGAACTTGAAAAGTTTACCACACAGAAAGGAAGAGAAAAAATTGGAATTCTTGTGCCATAGATCTGATTTCTGAAAGGTGATGTGAGGCTACGAACCTCCTAATGCCTCCAGCTTTGCTTTTCCTGTCAGCACCACCAATAAAATAAAAAAAAAAATCAAATAGTGAATGTTGTTGTTATTTTTTGTGACTTACAGGGATCCTGTGAATGAATGCCCCCCAAACTACCCTGCCCTTGCTCAGCTCTTGTAAAGTCAAGGCTGTGGCTTCCTTTATGGAATTGATCCATCTTATAGTCGGTTTTCCTCCTCCTCCTCCTCCTCCTCCTCCTCCTCCTCCTCCTCCTCCTCCTCCTCTTCTTCTTCTTCTTCTTCTTCTTCTTCTTCCTCCTCCTCCTCCTCCTCCTCCTCCTCCTCCTCCTCCTCCTCCTCCTCCTCCTCCTCCAACTTTCCCTAGCACTATTGGCTTTTCCAATAAGTCTTGCCTTCTCATGATGTGCCCAAAGTACAACAGCTTCATTATCATATTTTTTGCTTCTGGGAAAAGTTCTACCCTGATTTTATCTAGGACCCATCTGTTCAGCTTTCTGTAATTTCAAAGCACATGTGACGCTATCCTTCAGCACATGTTTTGAAGGAAATAGTTTTCTTCCTGTCAGTTTTCTTCACTGTCCAGCTTTCGCACCCATACATATTGACTTGGACTACAATCATGTGATAATCTTGGCTTTGGTCTACAGTGAAACATCCTTACACTTGATTATCTTTTCTAGTTCTTTGCTTTCTGCCCTCCCATGCCTTAGTCTTCTTCAAATTTCTTGGTTGCAGTTTCCCTTTGCATTGATGATTGAGCCAAGGTATGCAAAATCTTTTACAATTCCCATTTCTGCATTTTTGACATTGAAGTTATACAAGGTGTCCCAAAAAAATTGAAATCATTTTGTAGTCTAATAACATAGCCAATTCTTACTCAAATGATCTCAAATTTTAACAAAATGTGTAAAAACTAACTAATGTTAGTTACGCAATGTTATGCAAGACATGCTACAGCATGTTGGCAGGAGGTGGACTACCAACTTGACGTGTGTCGTGTCACAGGTGGTGCGCATATGAAACATTTATGAAGCTTTGTGAAATTGGTTATAAAATCTACATCCCTTTGAATCTCTTGTTTGAATTTTGATAAATAAATCTTTTCTTGTTCAACATGAAACCTATTTATTTTCCTTTGCCTAGGATATGTAGTTACTCAGATATTCACATTCAAATAATGTCAATTTTTTTGGGACACCCTGTATAATTCTCCTGTAGTCATGATTTTTGTTTTCTTAAAGTTCATCTCTCCAATACACATATGATAGGAAGTCCCATCCACCCTATTGAGTTTCTTGTGATCCACACACTCTAAAGCCTTACTGAAGTCTATAAAACATAGACTGATTATATTCTGAAATTATTTGGTGAGCTTGGTAGACAATGCATATTTTCAATATGGTCTCAGTGCCTCTTCCCTTTCAGAATTCAGCCTGAACATTGGACATTTCTCACTTCATATATGGTAAAATCATTTGTTGCAACACCTTGAGCATAATTTTTATTGTGTTTTATTGTTGTGTTTTTATTTTCTGTTGTGAGCTGCCCAGAGGTGCTGTGGCACAATTGGGCAGCATATACATGTTTGCAATAAATAAATATTTCTTGCATGGGAAATTAGTGCACTGATCTTATGGCTGCTGCACTCCTTAGCATTGCCTTTCTTAGGGATTAGAATGTATATTGGGCATTTACAGTTGTGTTTTCCATATTTGTTTGCATATTACTGTTAGGCTTGATCATTCTCTGCAGCTTACAATAATTCTATTGGTACCTTACCTACTCCAAGTGTTTTATTCCTTCCTAGTGCTTTCAGAGTGATTTCACTTCACTTTCTAATACTACAGGCTGTTCCTCATAGGGCTTCCCTTCAAAGGAATCTGTCACCTTTCTGTATAGTTCTTCTGTATATTGTTTCATCTTCTCTATTTTCTCCTGGTCCGATAGTATGTTCCCTTGGAGGTCTTTCAGCATTCCTAATCTAGGTTTAAATTTCCCTTTAATTTTTTAGATCTTCTAGAAGAGGTCTTTTGTTTTCCTCTTCAGTTTTCCATTTCTTAGCATGGATCTTTATGGTTTTTGTCTCCACATGATACATACTGAAAAGTAGTGTTCAGGATTATGACCCTATATCTGTCATCTTTAGTTTTGCTTCTCAGCTATCTTTAGCAAATGAGCTCTGTTTTCCACTCATGTAGCTTTTCTTTTTCTTTGTTCCTTTTGCTACAATTGTCTTTGAATTCTTCCCTAATAATTGTAATTCCTCAATTGCATTTTTGTTAGTGATCTTTTTTAGTTTTACTCTGATTTTTGATACTGATAGTTCATGGTCTCTATCCCCATCGGCTCCTTGTCTTGTTTTGGCAATGAGAATATAGATTCACCATCCCTTTCCTCCAATTATTCAGTCTATTTGTTACCAACTGTTGAGGCCCATGCATACAGCCATCTGGTAGTTGCCTGAAGTATGGAATGTATTTCAATAAACAGGATATTGGCTTCACAGAATTCTATGATTCATTCTCTTGGTTTGTTTTTGACCCTTAGGCCAAATTCTCCCACAATTGAGTTTGCATTGTTTCCCAGTTTTGTGTTCCTGTCTTCTATGATTATCAGCATAATCCAGGATTCACCTGAGGGGCAAAGAATGAGTTGGCTTTAATTTCTATTCCTCATGTGCTATATTTGCCATGGCAGCTTCCTCACAAACTTAGCTCCTCAGATAAACACATAACACCCTATGATTGCAAAGAGATAACTGAAGCATTCTGGATTGCTCATTTGTACACTGAAAGCTCCTGAAACAACCCACATCAGTGTTCCTAAATTTCCACTCATAGTGTCTGTATGTTTGATTCAAACCAGAGAGCTAGAGGTTAAATGTTCTTTCTTGTATTTCCAATACTTATCAAGATCATTTCTTTCAGTACGTAAAATATGGGCAAGGTTTCAACATCCCACAATAATAAGTGCATGCCACCTTGAAATAATACTGAAACACTTATCTGCAAAACACTTTCCCAGTGAAGCTTCTTTTTCTTATATATTTCTCTTCTGCGTGTCGCATATGTGAGCCATTCTTACAAAAAATAAAAGGCCAGTTAAAGTAAATGGGGGAGGCAAGAAGAAAATCCTTCTATACAAGAGACCAAAGAAAACAAATGAGAACAGCTGATCGACCACTTATAACTCTTTACAGCGAAAAAGAGAATGGCTATTTTTATTATTTTTCTAGAGAGAAAAAATGGCCCAGCAAATTTTTAAAAATATAAAAACCTGCTGGAGGTAAAAGGCCTTCCAATGAAAAGATTTTCTTTTCCTTTATTATTTCCATTTTTTATTTTTGTAAAAAAAAAAAATCTGTTAGAAAGAAGAAATTGCCTCTACCTTTTGAGAAAAATAAACCTGACTTCAGAGGAAAGCTTCAAAAGAAAGTGACAGTCTTGTTGAAATTCTGTATTTTCTTGTATCTGCTGTTTGCAGGCATACATTAGCTTATTCTCTACACTCTCATGCATGCCATACATGAGATCCAGAGAAATGAGATGTGTTAGAGATTGGACTAGATCTTATTATATAGTTGTAAAACTTCCATCCACTGGAAGACTGGCAAAATCCAAGTGTGAATATTTTCTAAAAGTGCTGCTGAGAGCTCTGCTCAGCCCTGTCTGTTATCTTGCCTAGGTGCAGATGTTTCAACAGCATCCCATAGTTTACCAATTGTGTTGAGCTGTCTGAATCAGTCTATACCTAACTTGACATCAATTATTTCTTCGCTTGCTTCTTTTATAGACAAGCTTTGATATGCTCCAGATATCACTGCAATTCCCACATGCTCCAGTCATCATGCTCAATATTTAGGGATAACGGCGGTCATAATCTAAAGCATCTGGAAGGTCCCAAGAATTGAAAGTGGACAAACAAGTGATGTTTGAAATTGCCAGAATTCCCCAAATTCTTGCTGCTTGACTTGCAAATTTCCATTTGCACATGTGATCACTGCTTATTCTTAGTGAGCAGGAAACTTGAACGAATTGAGCAGCACTAGAAAGGGAGATTTGTGCAAGTTTCTCCAAATTTGCACAAATTTCTTAATTTGTAAAACTTTTCTCCACAGACCAAAACAAGGTTGACTAAGTCTGTGGACAAAATTTACACAAGTTGAACTGATTATTAGGAACAAGATGAACATGAGCACATGTTCAGACCTCACCTGGAATACTGTGTTCACTTCTGGGCTCCAAGATTTAAGAAAGATGCAGCTAAACTAGAAAGGGTCCATCAGAGGGTGACAAAAATGATCCAGGGTTTGGAAACACTGCCCTATGAGCAGAGACTGGGGGAACTGGGAATGTTCAGCCTTGAGAAGAGAAGGCTGAGCGGGGACATAGTATCCCCTATAAATACCTCAAAGGTTGTCACAAAGAGGAGAGTCAAGATCTGTTCTTGCTAATGCCAGAGTGTAGGACATAGAATAATCAATTCAAGTTGCAGCAACCCAGATTCAGCCTGGACATCAGGAAAAGCTTCCTCATGATCAGAGCAATACCACAGTGGAACCAACTGCCTAGAGATGTGATGGGCACTTCCACACTGGAGACATTCAAAAAGAACCTGGACAGCTGAGTGGGTTGGTGTAACATGGTGTCCTGCAACAGCAGGGGGTTGGACTCAATGGCCTTCACGGCCCCTTCCAACTCTTCTCTTCTATGATTCTATGACATATTTGACAAATGTATTAATACTTTCAGTGCACATGCGCTTGCACTCAGGTTTGAAGCTTCAGTGGGGCATGCTCACATATTTTGTAAGAAAAACTAACAAGCAACAACAAAATTCTTATGCACCTATAGCATGTATTTATACCAATTAAATTTCTCAGGATGCATCCTTCCTTGGCAGAAAAATCACCTTCATCCATAAACATGAGTCACATAGCAGGAGGCTAAGGATAGGGGACCTAAAGTTTGCACAAGTACAAAACTCTTTGGGGGGGGGAAGCGTAACATAAGTGTCCCCCAAACTTTACAAAAGCCAGGCAAAATTGAGCATGCCTGTAGGCCAGCATGCCTATGCTGCCTGATCATTGGAAGGAAGTTGAGTAGATGCTCTCAAGAGAGAAAATGGCTAGCTGTCTGGCTAGAATGCTAAAAAAAAATGTTTCACAGTACAATGTTTCGTTTCTTTTTTAAATGACCTATTTTTGTTTGATTTGCTCTTTTCTTTTAGGACTGTTGATCTTTACTTCAGTACACTTAGTTACTGGGACTTAGTTGAGGCATAAAAAGTCCCTTTTTCATGTACCAGTTTCAACTGTCACTGGTTCACTCTGAAACAAATGTCTTGGCCTGCTGTGGAATAGAGCCAGCCATGGCAGATAGAATAAGGCAACAAGAAAGCTTTGGAAGAAGCCCAGAAATGTATGTACTGAAGTTGAACATTTTATATTATAAAACAGCAAAGCTGCAGTGACTGAAATTGCTCTAGTGATGGACATCAGTGCTAGCTCACTGGAAACAAACGTACTGGAAAAATTGCCCATTTAAAAAAACCTGGAGCCATTCCGTTTTCAAAAGGACAAAAAGAGGCTGGGAGCCAGATAGTCAGAGTTAAAAGTATTTAAGCTTAATCTGATGTTCTGCACCTGAAATAGCTGCAGCATTGTCTGGATGGTCTTCTTTTTCATTAATGACTAAGGGGCAATTTAATGTAGGAGTTTCAGCAACACCAAAGAAATGATCTCAGGTATCAAAGCAGAGGAACACTTGCTCTAAGCAGCAAAGAATTCTGCCTCCCTCATGTTTGGATTTGCTACATGATGTAGATTAATGTGACCTGAGCCTACTACCCCAATTAATGGGATCATCATTGTGTGGGAGTGATAGGAGGGATGAGTCCATTGGCTCCATTCATTCCACTGTTCTCATTACTCTTTCTGCAATTTTCCAGGTATTCAGAGCTAGACCTGTCCAGGTGGGAGCCTCTTCTCCTTAAGTAGGTTCCTCTGTGATTCCCATGGGACTTAGAACCCTTCTCTTCCAGGATTCTAAATTGCATCATGAACCTATTCCAGTACCATCAAATATTCCTCCCTATAGAGGTTCAGTCCCAAATACAGTGGAGGTGGTGATGCAGAAATTATGGAAGGGAGGGATGGGAAGTGGAAGCACTAATAAGATTGTCCCTGTTCTCTCATTCATGAGATGCAATTGCTTAGTGGAAAGAAAAAAAAACTGAGTCTTGTTTTGACTCAGTGGAAGACAGCCCTTTTATCTAAGGAGAACAGTGTTTTCTGTGTGATGCTGTTTATTTTACACCTTTTATAGCACTTTGCTATTAAAATGATTTAAAACAGTTGACAACAAAACTTCAGTATGAGATGATTCATGAAAGCTTCCTAGAAACACAATTTGGCCTTATCCTAAATCAGACAACCAGCAGTGGCAGGAGCAGTACAGAGATTCCTTGGCTGCCTTTCTGTGCAGAAACCATCCCAAGGCGGCCTGCAGTAAAAATAAAACAAAGCAAACAAGAACAAAACACATTATAAAAATAGATACAGTGTGAAAAAGGTATAAAAAGCAGTGACAGCAGTAGCAATAATAGGGTATTCACTTTATCATGAGCATGCCAATATGAAATGGTATTGCTTTCAGGACTTTCTTAAAAGCCTGCATTGGTAGAGGCTGGTAGATTACTAGTAAAACCATGATTTGGTATTAGGCCAAATCTGTACTCTTATGAACTTACGTGTGTATGTGTGTGTGTGATGGAAGATTATTCTAGTAGTTTGGGGCCATGGTGGAAAACTTCGTCCCACAAGTGCTCTCATAACTGGATGAAGGACATATGCTTCTCTTGGTGACCTTAATGTGTAGGTAGGCTGATATGGGTGAACACAATCTTTCAAGGAATTGGCTCCCAGACTGCTTAAGACTCGGTCAAACCCAGGATTTTAAATTGGGCTTGCAAACACAGTGCAGTACAGGTGCAACATTATTTCAATAGCCTCAGCCCCACGAGGATTGTGTGCAGAGTCTGTCTGGGGTTAGGAATCCACCTGGCTTGCCTCTGGGCTTGCCTCTCCAGACCGAGACCCAGTTCCACATTGCAGTGGTCCTGAGTCTGAGTTCTTGGTGAGTGCACCTAGCATTGATGGAGTGCTTGCCAGAGATCAAGCCCCACACACTGTGAAGCAGGGTCCCTATTCCATGCGATCTGCAGCAGCCCAAATGGCTGCTATATATATACAGTATGGAAGAGGGACTCTGCTAGTAGCCACATGTGGCTCCATTTCTGGCAAGCCTTGCATGACTGCCAGCAGTTTCCCTTTCTGTGCCACATGTAGCATAGTTCATAAAGACGGGCACGAATTCTTATTCTTCAGTGTCACATTCATTTAAGAAAAAACATTCCTGCCCTTTACATTTAAATTCCTGCCCTTTAAATAGGAAAAAACATTCCTATTTTACACTGCCATCCTTGCCATGTCTACTCAGAAGTAATTCCTTGGTAATGAATATAGGATTCCATTCTTGGTATCACAATGTGACTCCATCCTCCAATTTTGGCCAGGCAATTTTTAAAAAGAAAAACGTGTGTCTGATATCTCAGTTCTGCTATAATATATACAAGCAGTTCAGAAAGCACATCAGAATTCTAATGTTAATGTTTGCTGACAATTATCATCACAAATCTGTCTCTCAGAACATTTGACCTTCCTCAAATTACAAAACCAGAATGGGAATAGGAGTCATTATCTCATGCTGAGTCAATCAAATGGTTGAATGGTATGTGAAATGTAAACAAAAATGGTTTCCCTATCTGCATATTTCTGTCTGTCACTATGTGGAAGATAACACATCCAGGAAAAGCCCTGTGGCACCTTAAATGCGACAGATTCATTGTTGCTTAGACTTTTCAGCTTAGTTCATAGAAAGCTGCCTTACACTATTGGTCCATCTAGCCCCCTATAGTCTACTTTGACTAGAAACAGAATTCCAGAATAATCCAACAAAGAGGTGTTTTCCCATTATCTGCTAGATAATTTTTCTTACTGTGAATGCCAGTGCCCTGAGATGTGGTGCATGTAGAACATGAAGTTCATCAACTAAGATATGGTCCATCCCCATAAGTGACTATGATCTTCTCTACATGAGGCACTTATTAATATGTGACTTGCTTATGCACAGCTGTTTATGAGCACTGTAGATGATATTGTGACCCTCCAATTTCTCATCTGTTTTTTAAGAGGACTTCCTGAGAAAATGTTTTAGGGAAGGAAAAAGCCGTACTCCTGAAAGTGAAAGAAAACGTATTTTCTTATGCATGCCGTTGCAATAATCTGACATAGCACAGCACAACCTAGAGTTTAGATAGAGGAACGCAAGAAAGGAAAAGCTTTTTCTGTAGAGATTTCAATTTCATGGCAAAAATATAAGTAGATGTGATGATGAACAGCCTCATATAGAAAAGCTCTTAGCCTGCCTGCTGATTGCTGATGCTTACTTCTGCGTGGCATAAGGCATGAAATGTCCGTGTGGAGGCATGAAGTCCTCCTTTGCAAGCACTTGCTGCCTGAGAGGCTGAGTCTGGCGTGCAGTGCGAGCCACCTATCTTGGCAACATTGCCATGCATTATTATTTCAGGAGCATAACCTGAGAACCAATGTTCCTGTCAGGTTCTCCCCACGTCTGATTAGGGAGGACTGCGGCCTTCTAATTGGTAATACTACACTGTTCCCAGGGCTGTAATAGTGACACATGGCTAATTACTGACCCTTTCAAATGTTGAGTGTGCTGACCTTATCTTGCTCTCTGAAGTATCATTTGTTGTTTAATTACAGTCTTCCATGACTTCAGTTTTAGAGCCAACAAGGTCCGGAGGGAGAAGAGAACCTGTTTCTATAAGAAAAACACTGCATAGTCAACGGGCTGATTTTCTACCCCTGTGCAGCGTTCAGTGATTTCCAACTACTCCAGTGTGGAGAGATTGTCTTTACTTTGTTGTAGACCAAAGAGGCTTTTATACCTCCTGACTGATTCCTCCACCAACTTCTCCCTCCTCCACTATTAGTAAAATTAGGAAGTCTCAGATCCATTACAGGTGAGGACAAAAAGACTGGAGGGGGTACCACAGAAAAATGATGTGCTACTGTGACATTCGTGCCACTTCATGCTGCAAGTGGGGAGCTGCACAGTGAGGCCTCCTTACATGAAATGCCTCTGTGCTCAGGAAGGTAACATTTCCTATGAAAGGAATGTGCCTATTTCTCTCCCAGATAATAGTTTTCCACTTCCAAGAATGATAATATTCACCTTCGTCTGCCTTCTGGAGGGAGAAGCAGGATACAAATAAATATTGAGCATGATTTTTACAGGGCAGATTCTCCCCACTTGCAATTTAAGTGATACTAAAAGGACTACACTTCACCATCCCCTACTTTAATTCCTTACTTTGGTTTCCCATTTGCTCTGAGACCCTGCTCATCCACAGCCTTGTTCCCTCACTCTAGCTTAATGCTGCCGGTGACCTTTACTCAAGCAGCTAAGCCACCCAAAGGCATTGTGCTCCCTCAGAGGACTCCTGGGGCTCTTCCTTGCTTTCCCCTGCACCTGGAATTGCAGCCAGAGTCCATCTGCACAACACTTATTCCCTTCAAACCCTTCTTCAATATCCACCTTCTCCATGAATCCTTTCAAACAACCAGTGATCCCCTATTATCACTCTATCTCAGGGCATGTTCAAAGAAATGGCTCTTAGGGTTACCAGTCAAAAGACATTGTGCAGCCATTCCATCTTTTCCTCAATAGATTTCTATAGAAATAACAATTTTGAAAGAAGCAGTGGGGAAAACTTGGGCTGGTTTACAAATGGAAGATGTCTCTTGGACCCCATGAATGAGGCAAGAGGATGTTATAATAAAGCCTCATATAACTTATCATGGGATCTGGATGTGGAAGGGGAAGGCAGCCACCAAAAATGCCTCTCCTGCCATTGATAATAAATAAATATGATGTATGCCTGTTTCTACAGTTTAATGTGATTATTTTGTTTAGCTTTTGGAAAGGGATGCAAAAGTCTAATTTACAAATTGTGCTTCAAAGGCTGTAATTTCTACCCTAAAAGTCTCCTATAGTAGGAACTTTCATATGAACTATATGCCAAAGATAAAGCGGGACTTCAGAGGTGATAAAAAGTGATCTCATTACAGCATGCCTTTCTACTTATTGTCAGCCTTTAATTAGTTTGACTGTGTTCATGTTTATACAGAAAATGGTATGGCCTCAATATAATTAGAGGTCAGCAACAAATGTCATTTAATTTAGCTGTGTTATGGGTAGGGGGAAAAATTACATGGGACAAAATGTTCCCAAACCACAGATAGTTAGGCTTCAGATGACTAAGGGCTTCTCTGCATGAGAACTTTTCCAGCCCTGTCACTCTGTGTTGTTCATCTATGAATCCACCAACAGCCTCTTTGTATACCTTTCCCACTTTCCCATACCACCAAATGCTTAAAAATATTCCACATAGAAGTGGAGCATGTCATATGAGTTACGCTGCAAGAAAACTGCAGATGCAGTGCCCTTCCCAAAAGCTCTGAGGTGGGCCAGATAAATGAGCATGGTGGTCCGTATCCGGCCTGTGGACTATAGTTTGAGGACCCATGGTCCAGATGGTCAGTCTCCTCCAAAAGTGCCTGGAGCTGTCCGGCCACCACCTGCTCAAGCACCTCACCCAAGAACAGGTTATTAGCCACCAGCCTATAATTGGCAGCTATTTCTGTGGTCCAGGGACACCTTCTTCAGGGCCAGCCTGATCACCACCTCCTTCAAAGGGGTGGGGACCCAGTCTTCCCTCACAGAGATGTTGATGACTTCCAGGACCCAGATACATATCCCGCTCTTGGCACTGGCAAGCAGCCAGGAAGGGCAAGGGTTCAGCAGAAGAAGTGGGACAGACCAGTCCAAGAACCTTGTCCACATCCTCAGGCCACAACAATTGAAACTTATCCAATACAAGTGGACCAGACAGCTCTCTGGATGCTTCCTGGAGCAGAGGCAGATCAACTCATGGCGAATCAGAACAATTTTTTCTCCAAAGGGCTGGGCAAATATGTCACAGTGGGCTACTGATGATGCTATAGGGTCCTTTTGGGGGCCAGGGTGTAATAGGTTCCACACCACCCAAAAGAGCTCTGCTGGATGGCACTGTGAGGATGCAATGGAAGCAGAGAAGAATTTCTCTTCGCCACCCTCACCGTCACAGCATAGGTTCAATAAAGAACTCTTAAGTGTGTTTGGTCAGATTCTTCCTGGAATTCCCTCCACCTGCACTCTAGTCATCTCCCAGCTTGCTTCATCACCTGCGACTCAGGCCTATACCATGGCGCTGAGCGGGCTTGCATGGCAGGAGCGGATGCTTAGGAGCGATCATGTTGATTGCCCTGTCCATTGTGCCATTCCACAAATCAACCAGAGCGTTGACATGAGGGCAGGGAAGCAATTGCAAGATCTCCGGGTTACCCAACAGTCTTGTGTCCTTCCTCCCACCCATCTCTGACCCTGCTCCTTTTCCCCAGCTGTACAACAGATCTAGGATTTGCCACCAAACCCAAGACCCCCCCCCCACATTTGTGCTGCAATGCTATTAGCCATGCAGGAAGAAGCAGGGGGAGAGGAAAAGGAGGCGCTACCACAGCCTGTTGCAAGCATGTGGAGTGGCAGTGAGAGCAGCTCAGGAAATGCAGAGCAAGGCTGTGCCAGGCAACTCTCCCACTGCCTCATCTCTGCCAATACGACAAGCACTTCAACATCCACTTCCCCTTCCCAACAGATAGCAGAACATAGCATTAAGAGGGAAGTACTCCTGAGTTTGGAGGTGAGTTCAAAGTGATAGTGATAATAATACATTTTCCTTGCTCAGAAACAAAGCAGGAGAAACAGCTAAAAGGGGTGGGGCAACCACTGGATGAAGACAGTAACACGAAAAGGCTCCATGAAGTTCCATGAATGCATAATAAATGCCTCATTTAGAGAAGCCCTAGGAAATGAATCCTGAGGGTTTCCTTCTGCACAAGGTAAGCTACACACATATAAATGGGGAGGGGGGCGATACACAGATAGGTTTTAAATGCATTATTGTATTTTTTATATATGTTGTGAGCCACCCCGAGGCTTTGTTGCGATGGGGCGGCACATAAATGTTTTAATAGATAGATAGATAGGTCGGTCCTGGATTTAGAGCTAAGAAAAGGGGCTGCCTAACACTTCCTTGAAAGATATTTCCTCACTCTAATTACATGCGTATGCATATGCACATGCACACGCAGGTTTAGACCTCTGAGAATCTAGATGTGCTTTTCCCTTCATAGAAAGGAAGGAAAGTGCAAAGAGAAGGGAAGCTTGATCAGGGGTGACTTTTATTTTTTGCATCACATCACACTGCCCTGTTAACATGAATGAGTTAAAATCCCATGTGCAGCTCATAAGCCAGACGTCTCTTAATCTATCCCTCTGCATTTCTTTTTGTTAGTTTCAGTCCAATTTTGCATGGTAACAAGACCATTTTGGATTTTATTCCAGTCTTCTGAACTGATAAAATTTTTATCAGTTTGGCAACTATTTTTGCCTTGCTTTGCCTTGCCTTGCTTCCCTTGCAACAGGAAAAAAACACAGTCAAAACATCTTGATTACCAGATTCTGGAAACAAAGAATAGTGCTGCCTATCATTATTGTGCCTTCATTTCTAGCTACTCTGAAACATGAGGCTGAACAAGATGACTTCTGCAGTTGTCTTATCATGAAATTCCTGTGGATACTGAATATTCAGTTAAATTGAAACATAGAAATATACTGAGTCAGAAGGGGACTCCTGGGCCATCTAGTCTGACCCAAGCGTTCAGCTGGCTCTGTTCATGCAATGCCCAACATGTGTTTGTCCAATCTTTCCTTGAATGCCCTTCCTGCTGTGATTTCCACCACCTCCCATGGAAGTCCATTCCATATCCAAGGGGTCCTAAGCATCAGGAAGTACTGATACCTGGTTCCTTGAGCTTTGCCACATTGGCTCATGTTCTGTCTTCCACTGCAAAGGAGAACAGGTCATGTCCCTCTACTGTGTAACACCCCATCACATGCCTTTATGTTGCAATAAGGTCCCCTCTGAATCTTCTCTTCTCCTGACTGAAAAGACCCATCTCCCTCAATCTCATCTCATACGGCATCTCCCCAATCTGGCTACCATCCTTGTGACCCTGCACTGAACTGATTCTAGCCTAGCTATGTCTTTCGTATAATGTGGAACACAGTCTGTCAAGATCCTTTTGGATCTGGAGTACCTGCTCCCTATTTGTAGGCACTGCTGAAATCAAGGTACATCACATTCACTGTATCCCCTCCACCTAGCCACCTTGGAACCTTGTCATAGAATTCCACAAGGTTTGTCTGGCAGGACCTATTTTTATGGAAGCCATTTTGTGTGGTTGCCAATCTCCCATCCCTATATAGTTTCTGGAGCTTTCCTTATTATGAATTTTTCCATTGTCTTTCCCAGAATGGACGTTAGGCTAACTGGTCTGTAATTTCTCTTGTCTCCTCTACTGCCATATTTGAAAATTGGGAGCACTTACACTACCTTCTAATCCTCTGATACTTCTCCTGATTTCCATGAAGTCTCAGAAATGAAGATCAACAGAAATGAGAATACCCTGCCAATTCCTGAAGTACACTCAGGTAAAACCCATCAGGAGTGAGAGCCTTTGTAATGTACAGAGCTCTGTGGAGCTCATCAACTTCTAGGGGAGTGACTCCATTCTGTGCCCCAATAACCCCAACCTCATCTAGTTCCCAGGTAGATCTTCCTCAAGATCTCCCCTGCTTTGGGGAGAATACAGTAGCAAAACAAACATTTAACATCTTTTCCTCTTCCCTTACATCACTTACCAAATCTCATTCTTCTTTTATTAATACAGACACAGTTAGATCACCCAAAAAGAGTAAGATCACTTACATCCATTTTAGATTAAATTGGGTTAGCTTGCTTTTAGCTCAGGGCCATTCTGAACTCTGGGTATCATAACTGCTTAGAGACTTGATTAAACTAGTAGCAAATAGTTATGATAATGCTATCACTGCCTTGAAACCTGACAACTTCTTAATCCCTATGTCTCTTACAAACCTCCTTACTGCATTCCTTTTTCTGTTAAATCCTAATTGCTCTTAGTGGTGTTACCAAGAATGCTCCCTTTCACCCCACTTAGGCTAACCCAAGGAAGACCACTTAGCCAGAAAGCCACAGCCATGTTGTATCTCCTGTCCAGGAGGGAGGAGGAGGGGAACAGAGAGTAGTGATCCCTAGGATTCTGGAGGAACACTATCTTGGGTTCCATGTTCTCTGGGAAACTGCACATAATGTGGTTACTGAGCTTAATGAAGTGCTGTCACTATCAAAACTGACAACTACATTTCAGTGGGAGAGGGAAGGAAGTGGCAGAAATGGTGGCAGGGATTAGGAGCTTCAGCTCAGTTTATTATGAGCCACTTCCTTCAGAGAGGTGTGGCTTATGATCAGCTCAGCTTGCCTTGTAATTAGCTCAGAAACTCTAAGGTGGGAAATTCATACACCAAATTCCCCAGTGTTGAACTTTGGCAGTGTCAGTATTGATGGTATTCAACTTTACCAGATTTGTCTGGCCCCAACTTTTGTGGATCCTGAAATGATGTCTGCCTGGGTCTACTTAAGTCACTCTTAATTTGGCCTAATGATGTGTTTCCATACACACAATTTGCCTTGTTCTTCTCCCCTTGTCCCAACATCTTCCCATTCCAAGATTTCTCATCAACACCTTTCACTTCCAGCTGACATTACTATGTGGCTGTTGTTGCTGTTTGTGGGCTTTTACAGATTCCTGTATACAGCATGGCTCATAAAGCTTAATGAGAATAAGTTCATTAAATTAATTCCAATAATTAACAAACTTGCTGCCTGCTTCTCAGATGCCTAATTTTGTGACATAATCTTGGCATCTAGTTTCCACAGTGAAAGCAGGAAATACATCCAAAAAGCCTCTTTAAGAGAAGAGGAGATTCATCTTCATTAGAATTTCATCACCTAATTTACAATCCATTGCTGATATCTATTAGCAAGGCAACACTTAAACAGTACTTTTTTTATAAGTTGACCAGAGAGAAGAGAGTTCAAGGAAGCCATTTTTCATTCATGCAGAGCTGTCTCTAAGATAGCTGTGTAGGTATAGTGAGCACAGTTTGTGCTCAGTTTAACCTCTTTTATGCCTGGTAATATTGATGTTAGCTTTAGGTCAGTGTGCTCACCCCTACTTTCCCTAAAGTGTTGCGTCTCATGAAAAAGTGAGAGATGATTTGGTACTGATTACTTGAAAGGAAGAAATTTCATTGAAAAAAAGAGAGAGAAGATGGATCCTCCTCAACCACTCTAAAAGCTAAATAAATTAAGTAGCAATAATTTCTTCACTCTACCAATACATTTTCCATTCCAGATATTTTTTTTTTACAATGCTACTACAGATAATTAGAGATGCAGTTCTCAGATCAATTCTTCCTCAATGGTGCCCGCATTGGAAGCCAATGCTTGGATGGCCTCTGTAATTCAGCCAACCCTGAATAGGCCATGTTCCCAGGGCCTGTGCATATGCTACACCAGAAAAATACAATGACTTTTGATGTTCATCCTGTATCACTAGCGCTCTGGTCCCTCAGCCAGCCAGATCACTGTCTCTGTAGGTCAATGGTCTAGGCTGCAATTCTGGCTCAAGCACTGTCAATTGACACCTTTTTTTGTAGATGGTCAGCTGAACTAACATACCAGTGGAGACATACCTGGCTTTGTACAACATTTCCACCCAAGCTTGTTTATTGTCATACTGAATTGCCATAACCACACCTCCCATTTCTGTCCCATTTTTCCCACCAAGGCCTGACAAAGGCACATCCCACACTTGAAAATGTAATTGCATTCATACAGTATCTTCAGTTTTTCACTCTCTCTGGGGGACATTTTAGGTGCTAGAAAACACATGAAGGGAAATGTACAGTGTTGTAAAGCAATGTAGCAGACAATGGGGTGACAGGCATTTGGTTTCCTATGTATGCACTGAAGAGATGGACATTACACTTCACCAGCCAGAACACATATTAGTGCTATTACTCACTGACTTTAACTTTGTTTGTAACACCACCAGCAGAGTCATTTTTCCATCTCAGAGATTTCCAGTGGTCCAGAAATGATCAAATCAAATATATACTATTTCTTCTCACACATGGTCAGTTTCTGAAGTGTGAAAAAATGGGAGATGAAATTGGTATATGCCAAGAACAAAACAACTTATTGATAAAGTTCTCACATGTAATAGAAAAGGCAGATATATAAGTTTGAACTGTAATTCTAGATCAATTCAGTTTTTGTGACTTCGAAAGAATCTCAAGATTCTCATAAATCTTCTCTATTTCTTGGGGTGTGGGGAGGAAACACAGAACACATTTTTGTTTTGATTTGTTTTGTTTCCCCCCCTGAAAAATAGACAAGTCTAGAAAGCAATGCATGAATAACTGAGATAGCAAGTGAATGTTAAGCATGATTAAACACATTAAAGTTTGTAGGTTAGACTAATTGTTCATGTAAGATAGACATTTCCTTTTGAAAGTGTACAGTACAATCTTATGTCTGCTCAGAATTAAATCCCACTGATTTTAATGAGTATAGGCAAATGAGTATAAGGTTACAGACTGAATTGTAATCCAAACCATACATGACTGAAAACAGCATTAGAGAACATTGGAAAAGCATAGCTATTATAAAGAATAAATTTGAGGATTACAACTTAAATATCACCCCTTTGCTCTGAGACCTAAGGCTCTGAGTGTGATAAATAACAAATGGAAAGTGTAATTTCAGACCAATCCTATGCCTGCCGTATACCAGCTAGGCAGTCGTAGGCTGGAAAATCGCTCCAGTCTCATAGCTGGGAATCAGAGTTCCGAAACCCTTCCCTTTCCTTGCAACCAGAACAAAATAGCCAGCTCCATCTCTGAGAACCTAAGAGTGAGAGGGCTTTGGTGGCTGTTCTGGAGGCAGGGCGGGGAGAAAACAAGCTACCAAAATACAATCTACCCTGGCAATCTACCTCAGCCTCTTTCCCTCCCCCTTCAAGGCACCACAATAAGCCAGAATCAGTCATCAACGCATTTGCAGGACAGGAGTAACAAAGGGGCAACCTTCACCTCCATGCTTGCTCCACTATGAAAAGGCTACCCATAATCCTACAAGTCTGGATTCCTACTGAATTGCATCCTTAGCAGAGTAAAAAATATATGCCCTCCCACCCCTTGAGATCAACAACAGATGCCCTTCTCCGGGAACCCTCCGTGAATGATATTAAGAGGGTGAGTACCCAGAGGAGGGCTTTCTCTGTGGTGGCACCCCACCTATGGAATGCGCTCCCCAGAAAGGTCCACCTGGTGCTGTAGCTATTTGTTTTTTGGTGCCAGGCCAAGACCTTTTTATTTAAAACTTACTTTAATTGTTAACTTATTATGGTATTTATAGGATTTTAAATTTTTAAGCCGGGATGCTACCGGGCTTTTTAATCTCTAATTGTATTAATTGTTATTTATATGCTTTAATTATGCTGTGAGCCACCCCGAGGCTTTGTTGCCATGGGGGTGGCATAGAAATGTTTTAAATAAATAAATTTAGGAATGGAGGGTTTGGGATTTAAATTCCCGATGAAATGTGGAATATACTGGCTACCTGGCAGTGTGGTATTGGGGGACCTCTCTCAGCTATGAGTTTCTTACCTTCTGCTTTTGGTCAGTCAACCATGCCCTAATCCACCAGACAGTACCAGACCCAAAAGGATATTTCCTTCTCCAGCTCCAGCGTGTTCCTTTTCATCTTTTCCAAGGCTTAGTTGCATCCTCTGGGAGGCAACCAGCATGGTTCCTTCTTCACCAGTTACAAAGGTTTGAGCTGGAGTTATGGCCTTCAGAGTCACAGCTCTGAGATTGCAAGATTTTGGAGCTGTTCTTCTAAATAATCCTATGTCTCCCCCAGTCAATGTTGGGATGCCATAGAATTGGGGCCTTGATATATTTGTCAGTTAACAGCAAGGCAAACTCCAGGTGGTAGAATGAATCCTTCTGTACAATTTATATTCTTGCATTTTATTTTCATTATCATTCATCCTCATAATCTAGAATATAGTTATGTCTCTGTATGCACATGTGTATTACACTGTCTCTAATGTACACTTCATATCACAATGACATTGAGTTCAGAATAAACTTACTTTCTTGCACCTGTAGAGATCCTAACTTCTTTCCTCAAATTAGGACTGATGGCTCACTGAAAATTAGATCCTACAGATAATCAGGTATAAGTTGAGACAATTGCAGAGTACCTGCAACACATTTCACTGATATTCATCACAGGTGAACATACCCTTTTCACAGATGTGTGTTTCTCATCTGGCCACAACAAAACCAAATGATGGCAAACATGTGATTAAGTTACATCTCAGTATATTATGTGACTGCAATGGTTGTGGTGCTGACTATAGAACATCTTTTGATGGTGGTGCCCCCACTCCCAACATTTGTTACATTTGGTGCCAGGTGAAAACCTATTTCTTAGCCCAGACAAGTTAATCTGTCAAGCAAACTGGTTGGCATGGCCTTGTTGCTGCTGTTAAATTATTATTGTTATATTGAAGTAGGATCTTTAAATTACATTTTAAACTGTCATAAAACTATTTTAAATATATATATTTAAATGTGTATTAAAGATTAGATTTAAGAAATTTAATTTCTTGTGAAATGTAAGAAGATTATGAAATCAAATATATATGTGGATCAGTTCTACAAGAACTAGTATTGCAAAATGGCAGCTGCAGACAAATGTGGAATGTGCTTTTCTCTTGAAATGCAGTTTCCTCATCTTTTCTCCGCATCTTTTTATGAAAGCGCTGGGGAAACTACTAAAGTGAACATGGGCAGTTACTTTGGATAAACTATTATGTGCTTAAAGCAGTATTTGAAACCAAGTCTGTGGGGTCAGTGTCAAAAGATGATTATGTTCTTCTAGCAAGGACACTGTATGAGAGTATTATCCCACAATGTTATGCTTATGAATCCAAAATAACAGTGGGTGTCAAATCAAGAGTATATTACCCAGAGTTAGCAAAGAACAGGAATTATTTGAGCATCGTAGACACTAGAAAGAGAAAAGATGTATTTGATCAGACTGTCTGGCTACCTGCTGATGTGGATTAGTTTCCTGCAGAGGATTTTTGAGTTTTTAACTGCTTTTCTCCTGATGAAGAATTTCTACCAATGAAGGCACAGAAGAAAAAACAAAAACAAATTTTAATAACCCCATAGTTTCAGAGGGCACACAACCATTTCTAATAGCACTGGCATACTTCCATCAAGATTGGGATTTACAAAAAAAATTATTGTGGTATTATCAAAGAACTGCAGTCAGCACAATGAAATGGCCAAGCATCTTGACACTGATACCAGCAGAACAGCTGCATATGGATTGCTTATTTACATCATTTAAATAGTGGTCTATATTGAGAAAGATTCTGGATCAGTGAACAAACAAGTGATAAAACAGGTGAAAGAATCGAATCAATGCATCAAAAACAGGATAACCTTAAAAATGTGCCTGATCTACAAAAGAAAGCTTCCCCAAACAAAGATATCTTTAGTAGGTGCTGTAAATGACACTGTAATGGGGCCTCCGGATGCACAAAATGCCATAGAAATGGAGCCACTGGATTGAAAGCTTTTCTCTTAGATGACTCTAGTTCAGCCAGAGGCCCATGGAAAACCACCAAGAGAAAGTCTTCCAATAACATCAATGACTAGGCAGGTTGGTAAGAAAGAAGTCCATCTCTTCTGGGTATCCTAGCCTCAAGTTTTTTGGGCCTTTGTAAAATAGTACCAGAACCTTAACTCAATAGCAAATGGGTACCCAGTGCAGTACCTGTTGAAAAGTAGTTGCCTGTTGAAAAGGGGCAGTTCCTGACAATAGCTGAGCTGCTGCATTCTGCACTAGCTCCAGGCTGCAGAGCAGCCTTATCCTTATGCATCAGAATTATCTTTATGGATCATACCAAAAATCTATTTGACCCAGTACTCTGCATCCTACACTGGTCCGTCTGATTCAAACTCATGAGTCTAGCAATAGGAATACAGTTGTGCCCTGTGGTTTCTCTCCATAACTTGGAATTCAAAATTGTACTTGTCTTCCAGCATGGAGGTTGCTTTTACCATTTTATGGCTAGGGATGGAGATTTTTTTTTTTCCAAATATATTTATTTTAGTCACTGCATCTGCTCTGACAAAATGTCATTTCTTGGTTCCTTTCCATTAATAACTTGGCTGTCCATTAATTTCAGGATATCACTAGAAATACCCTATCATTGGTTAATGATCAGTGGAAAGGGAATTCTTCCATTTGATCATATTTTTTGTTAGCATAGAGGCACACCCCAAGTTAAAGTGGATAGCCTAGCATATGAAAAAGGCAAAACTTCCTCATATAAGCAATGGCCATTGAGCAGGGGGTTGGACCCAATGGCCTTCTGGTCTCTTCCAACTCTGTTATTCTATGGTTCTATGATTATAGCTATGCTTTTAAGGGTTTGACTGGAACTGTATGAGCAAGAGGGAACCACTGAATATCCAATGACAATAAAGTCATTAAATCAAGCATTTGGTTAGTTATATGAATTGAGCTCATTATATTTTAGGCATATGTACTAGCTCTTGACCAGAGATGACCAATAATTTTAAGATGTGGAGTAAAGCAAGTGAATATATGTCCTCTTCAGATCGGCATACTATGCTGGAAAGGTTGGGGACAGAGGAATTGGGTCAATATATGCAGGGTGGGTACCATGTTCATGGTCCTGCGCCTCTTACATGTATCTCTTCATCCTGCTTAGGCATAAAGCTTGAACGTGATGGAATACCAAACTTTGGGGAACTTGTCCTTGCCTAAGAAATCAGCTAGATGGTCAATTTCAGCCTTTTTTTCCCTGATTTAAATCCTGCCTTTTTCCTACAAAGGGCTCAAGGCAGCTTGCATCATTCTCCACCTCCATCTTATCCCACAACAAGCCTGTGAGGTAGGTTGGGCTGAGAGTCTGTGACTGGCCCAACGTCACCATGGCCGAACGGGGACTAGAACCCAGATCACCTGGGTCCCAGTCCCGTGCTCTTAACCACTACCCCACACTGGCTCTCTAGCTGAGGCACATTAGATGAGAAGGGAAGGAGATTTTAGACCATTCACGTTGCATCGTGGGATCCGTAATCTCCTCTCCTCTCTGCTGCATGATATGACATCTTCTCCCATTTTCTTAGGTTGTGTTGTGAGCTCAATACTCCCTCCCAACAAAGCAGTCTCGCCAGTGCTTCTTGCCAAATGTCTTCATTTTATATATAGATCTCTGAGCATGCACTAAGTGAACTGTTGGACCCTCTCTGTCCCTTTTCACCCAAAGCTTTGCTTGTGAATTCTTCTGCACCTGTCTCTTGGGGGAGAAGTGCTGTGGATCTGGGCACACCTGCACTCCTCCCTCTGGAATACCAATTGAGCCACCCTCCAAATGTGATAGTGTACTATCGAGTTCACCTCCTCAGGAGGCTGGAGTTCTCCATTCAACAGATTCCCCATCTCTAAATCTCCCCCCTCAGGATGTTTTTGCTCTTTGTTATTCCCACAGACAGGTTGACTGAGCCCCTCAGCTGCCCTTGAATTAATCTCTTCCCTAGCAGGTACAGGTGGGTACCCAGGGCCATGGATGCAACTAGAGCTGATTCGTTTCAGCAACCATCTCATTATCAGAGACTGAGCTGTCAGCCCTGCCAGGATAGGACAACTCCCCTCCTTTTTCTCAGAATCTGAGCCTTCAGTCCAGCCAAAAGGGTCAGATTATTGTGTGTGCCCGGGAAGCTTGCCAGAATGTACATGCATGACAGATTGGTCTTGTGACCTTGGATACAAAAGGAGGGAAGTGAATACAAGTGCAGACCCCCAACTCTCAAAGCTCTTTTTCTGACCTTGGAGCTGGGAATCCAAACTGTCCCATGGCCTTCTAGACACTGTCCAGGGGTGATAAGAAAGGTGCGCACATACATTTGGTTACTTTGCAAAAACCAGTGCACCAGATGGAAGGCAGCAAACATAAACCATGACATTCAAATACATACGTACATACATATGCACACACACACACACACACAGAGGTAAGAAAATATTTGTGGTTGATTATTATGATGACTAGATGATGATGATCTTGATGATGATGATGATGATAAATAATGTTATCTAGTGTGTGTTTTCCACTTCTGCAACCTACTTTAAAGCAGATGTTTCTGATATGTTAACCTCAGATTCTCAACCTTCCCTACTGGCTTTATGGGGCATTCCATCAGGCTGTTGGCACAAAAAATGAAAAAGCTACCAGTAAAGCATTGTGGTATGATGTTTCTCTTTTCCTCCAATAAATATTAGGCCTTGTGCTCTCTCCCACTCATCCATTCAACAGGTCTGTGATTTTCCATACTTGTGTCAACCAGCCTGGGGGCCACAGCATAGCCAGCTATGGGGCACTATTGAACACCTCAGTGCAGATGTGAAGACAGGTTGTCTAGTGGTTTCCCTTGTGTCTTATCCTTGAAATGAACATGCCTTGAGTGATTTACTGATTCTCAAATCAGGAATTTTATAATCTCTTATATTTGCTGCTCTGTCCCATCGCACATAGCACAGTAAAACTACCAGTGCAAACCCCATTTTGTGGGCAGGGAGACATTCCTAAGTCAGCACTGTTTGAGTTTGGCTTTCTTTGTGCAAGGAACAGTCCTAGAGGGTTACTGCATGATGTTTTAATACCTGATTAATAAATAAATATATAAATAAGGACTTTAATCCTTAGTTATGCCTCTAAAAAGGTGACTTTAGAAATGTAACTATCAATTTTAGACTTCTTTGGGGGAGGGGGACCGTTTAACCTTCCCATCTTCCAAGGCTTCTGCTTTCAGATTCTACACAGGATTAAGATCAGCTTATAAGTGAGCTCTCCTCATCTGCAAAGGAGACACTGAGGTAACTGCAGGAATGTAAATCATACACCAGCTTTTCATGCCAGTGCATACCACCACTTACACATAACACCAGACTTACATTATTCTAATAAAATAAAACAAAATAGCCACAGCGATTCTTTAAAAGCCCAGGAGAGGCCTTGGAAAAAGGACATTATGCAATGTACCCACAAACTACTGTGGGCACATGATTAATCATGACAGCACCATAAGAATCCCAGTGCTTTCCTTTCCTTCCTTTTCCTCCCCTCCTTAGATGAATTGGAACCTGCGTGCATGTGTGAGTAGGAGGGTAACTGTGGATATTTAAGCTTTGTCCTTCCTGAGGTCTCATCCAGTTTGGGAGGTGCCACATTCATATTGGCAAACTTTTTGGTTCCTCACTGGAGGCTAGGGTTGCATGAATGTGAAGAGAATTTCTGGCATGGAAATTCATCTCCATACAGCTTCAAGATCAGTCTGAGGGGCTATACAGGTTCCCAGCAGCTTCCTTCTCTCTCTCTTGCATGTCTAGCTCCTCTTTCATGCTCAGTGTAGGCTTTGCTGGTCACTGCTGAGTCAAGTAGGAATTATCCTCTGCTTGGAAGTGGTATATTAATGTTTGATTTTCTCTACTCTGCACTGTTACTAGGAAGGATGTTCTTGTTTTGGACGGGATCGGCCTGCCTGGAAAGAATGTGGTTCATCCTTCAGCTATGGGTTCTGCTCTTCAAAGGAATTTGCATGAAAACAATCAGCATATATACATACATATGCACAGGGGGGAGAGGGAAAGGGAGAGTGAGAGAGACACCATGCAAAACAGGATGCCTTGCATATAATTCTACATGTGCTGAAGGCTCATTTTAAGGAACGGATGACCAGGAACGAACAGCAGACTTCCTCCTTCCTTGAAAAATAATATGCAAGTAGGCCAAATAAAGCTGCAAGTCCAATGGAAATCTGTATGGCCTTTGTGCAAGGGTATATATGCTAAGGCTACCTGCCTTCTAAATTCTGCAGGGTGGCCAGGTAAAATTAAGTGATGCTTAGAAGAATCCCATTGGTATTTACTTTGGAAAGATAAATGCTGTACTGCAGTGTTTGATCTTTTCTCTCTGAAACATGTTTATGAGACAACATGGTGTGGTCCTTTCATCTACCTCATTTCCCGCAAGGCAGTGGCTGATGAAACAGCAATTCCCTAAATTCTCTTTTTCCCCCTAGTGTGCCATATCTTTGGTAAAAAGCACTATCACATTACTTTCTGAGGGACTTTTGAGAAATGACAAAAATAGCCAAAGAATCCACATCCTTCTTTACAATACCAGGAGTTGTTTCTAAATACTTTTCAGACCCAGTAAAATCTGACTGTATGACGGATGGGTAAATTTTAATTTGGTAAACCGTTTAAGCCTTTCTATGAGCTTTTCACTTGCTCATCTGTAGCTTGCATCTTTTCAACTAGCAGTAAGTAAAACTCTCCTGAGAAAATGTGCCAGTCTTATCAAAACAAGAACTGAACTGAGCCTTTCACAAGCATTTAAAGACACAGCACAGAATTAATATCGCACAATCTGAACACTTTTCAGCACTTTGTAAAAAAGAAACAGTACACAATAATGGCTGTTCATTTATTTTGTCCTCCCTTGATTGACTTCACTTACCCTCCAGCACCATCACATATCTGGGCTATGTTGGCTTCTTGATATTACTGCATAGCATTGGGACATTAGTCAATTCACTTATGATCCCTGATTAGGTGGTATAATCAATGGAATTAGTCAGGAGAACATTTGCTTCATTAATGTCAAGACATAGGCAAACCTGATTGGTTCTTCAGTATCAATACCATTCTGCTGAATATGGGAATTACGATTGGCCGGGATCAGTTATGTGACTTAACCAGGAAGGCAAACTAAGGATTAGTCAAGACAAAATGTATAGAAAAGCAGTGGTTGCTAGTGAAATTATGAAAGCAAACCAAAACAACAATGTGAACAAGAAAACTGGTGTGCTTGTTGTTTTGTTGTTATTTCATTTCTTTACCACTCCATAGCCAAAGATCTCTGGGTGGTTTACAACAATGCATAAAACAAAACAATAAATACATTACAAATAACATAAAACAAATTAATTTAAAATAGTTAAAATACAGTTTTAAAAGTACAATGAAAAGGCCCAGTAAGCAGAATTACCCAGATAATGCCCTCACACCCCTAGAGAACCAAGGAAATCTTTAAAGGTTTTGGCTAAGTGTCTTGACGTGGCACTGAAAAGATGGGCACTAGGTGGGCCAGAGAAGGTCACTACCTCAATGAAAACAAATAAAACAAGGCAAAATAAAAAGTAAAACCCTGTAGAATATTAGTGCACTCCCGGTAAATATTTGTTGTTTTTTTTAAGTACCCTATGTGTGTGTTTTTTCTATGATACTCACATGATTATCACAGCTTCCACATGGTCAGAGCCAACAGTGGGACCAGCTGCCTAGAGAGATGGTGGGCGCGCCGACACTGGAGACATTCAAAAAGAAGCTGGACAGCCACCTGAGTGGGATGGTGTGACTGGGTGTCCTGCAACAGCAGGAGGTTGGACCCGATGGCCTTCGTGGCCCCTTCCAACTCTTCTATTCTATGATTGTATGATGTTAATACTGTTAGCTGAACTGAAGGATCATAGCTGCTTTGATGCAGGGGCAATATGACCATGATAATGACATTTATATCCTACTTTTTTCCACCTGCAAGGAATCCAGATCCTCCTCACAACAATTCTGTGAGACAGATAAGACTGAGAATCAATGACTAACCCAAAGCTATCCACTTTTATGACTTAGCAAGACTAGAACAGGAATCTCCTGAGCCCTCATTCAACACTCCAGCTATGCTCCATGCTGGACCTCATTAAAGTTATAACACTGATTCCCAGAACGTATAAGCTAACCTGAATGAGGCTTACCTGCATTGGGTCTTGGGTCCTGCTTTGAACTGAAACCACCCCTGTTGAAAAACAACACAATTGACTTATTAAGTCTCTTTGTTCAGCACTTCTAGCATGCATGCACTGTGGTTGGCCATGGCTGGCTTGGACAACCACATGTTGCACATACCTTTTATAACCACAGGCAGGAGTTTGAAGGTCATATTGTAGCTAACTCTGGACTACTCTTAGCCAGATAATGGGCTTACAAGTGCTGCATTTCTGTATCTTCCTTTCCTGTTGGTTTCTCTCTTTAATTCTGAGGGGTTTGTTAAATCTGAGTACAGCATGTATAATTTCCTCATTAAGTCAATAGACAAGGTCATTATATGTTAAAAGGAGGAAATAACGAGTTCACATATGTTATCTTTCCAAAAAATGAGCTACGCATTGGCGCTGACCTTTCAATATCATTCAGAATTAAATTCCATCAATGACGCACTCCCACATCCCCTTTCTGATGTTATGTAGTGCAAGGCAAGCTTTTAGTGGGGAAAATTCTACACTACAACCATTGCTTTGTAGCTTTTTGGATATAATTTTGTGCTTTTGCCAGGCTGTGATTTTCTGTTTTTATCTCCAAATGTTAAATATAGACTTTTAAAAGTATGTGAATACATTCCTTTTCTCAGAATGTACTGACCAGAGGCCTCTGACAGAGCTGCACATTGGCATCTATTTATTTAATGTAGATTATGGGAGACAATATATAATCTGTGCATACAGCCTTGAGAAGCTTTATTCACATGCATTCCTATGAAGAATAGAATGCAAAAAAAAAAAAAAAAATCCCATTTGCCATGGGTGATAGACTAAGCGAGCAATTCTATGTGTGCCTAGCCCAAATGAAGGGGTGTGTGTGTGTTGGGGGGTGTCTTACTGTCAAGATAAGAGCAGCTCCAGGGTCTTTGTTTATTTATTTATAAAATGTATGTACCACTCTATATCTAATAAAATAAACAGAAAGGAGTAACATGGTGGGCAGGTCGTAAGCAGAGCCGGGTGGAGCCAGGAGTCAGACTAGACAGCCCGGAGGCCCCTTCTGACTCACTCTGTTTCTATGTTTCTAAACTAAAAATAGCCATGATTGAAATCTCATGAAAATGAGATTTGTCCTCTTTTCTGCCTCCAGTCTTACTTTGTTCTTGGATCCAGAGGATCCATGGTCTTCCCACATACTCCCACACAACACTTGTTTCATCCTTTCCAGTATGAGTTACTGCACTTCTCCCCACAGAAGCTGGGAGAGGCTGAATGGAGCTCCACAATTTTTTTTCTTCCTCCATGGTTGGAGCTCTTTTTCAGTTTTAGCAAGTGACATCTGCTGCATTTGGTGAATCTTGTACTGCTTGCTAGGGCCCATGCATCATTCTCGAGGCAGCAGCCATGCAAAGGCCGATACAACCTGACTGTCCTTGAGCCAGGAACTAGGTGAAGGCATGGAAAGCCGTGAGAATGTGTGTGTTGGTGGGGGGGGGGGGGACAACATGAGAAAGTGCTTATCCTGTGGTCCCATGTTTTTCTTGCCTATTATTCTCTGAATTGCCCTGCTTAGTGCTATTAGCTACAATAGTAATATCAACAGGTTTTAATATGATAGATACAATAATTCCAAATTATACTGTATGCTGTTTATCTTGAAACACCAGTATCTGTTCCAGCTTTGATGCAGATGAGTGACTGGCTATGAATTCAATACTCAAAATTCAAATCATTCCAGTAGGAGATACTTTATTTAGTTTTTTGACCTTTTCTACAGTGTCCAGATTTTATTATTTATCTGGAAAAATGTATTTCCTGGGATGTATCTCAAATGATGAAGCTAAATTTGAGTGAGTGGATTAATGAGATCCCATGGGATATAGATAGATGAGTATCTTAAAAGTTGAGTTTGTGGGATAAAGTTAATACACTTAAGATCAATGTTATTCCCAGGACTTTCTATGTTCTGTGTGGGAGTCTTCTACTTATGCCTGGCAAACCTTTTCAAAAATAAAAATTGCTTTGTGGTTCTTACCTCAGATTTGTTTGAAAAGGAATTAATTTCTACTTAAAAGTGGTAAAATTGGTCTTCCAGATGTTGCTTTTATATTGTAGGGTTTATTTGTTGATCAGTACTCCATGGTCTAGCTGCCATGTCACAGAACAATAATCCTAAGCACCAACTTCTGGAATTGGTCAGATACATTGTAGAGAAGAATTTTTGGGAATCAGTAGTTATTTGGGGGAAAGGAAAATGAACTAGAAGTGAACTCAGACTCAGAGACATGAATAAAACCCACCAGAAAAACACTCTACCACTAATCACAATGCCTAAACTATTCACACATTGAAGAACTACTAACAAAATGTGAGAAAGCTGCTTTGGCAAGAAGCCCATTTCACATCAAAGAGCACAAGAACCAACCAACTGTGTATCCCAGAGAGAGAGAAAGGGTTTCCAGCCAGGTACTCACCAGACTCACTCAGTCTTCATCTTCCATGAAGCCATGTGATTACATTAGTAAACAGAGAAGAAACTAACATGTTATAATTGATTTGATTTCTGCATCAGCCAATGTCCAAAGCTAGGCAGTTCACAATGTTGGCAGTTCACAAGTCCAAAATAAATCCTCAAATAAAATAACGTGCTTTTCCATGTCCTTTGGTGTAAAATCTGTCACCAGTGCCCTCAGTCTTCTTCCCCATCTGCAGGACTTTTCTTTCCTAGTTCCTTCTCCAGGGAAAAAGGAAAAAACAGCCCCAAGCTATGCTAATATTGCATCTGCTTTTCAGATAAGGCAAACTCAGAAACAGCAGCTGCACATTATTTACAGTGTAAAAATACCTAGCCAGCTCATGCTTTGTTGTAAGAAATTATGTATCTCTGATTGCAAAAAACACATTTTAAACCTGTTAGATTTCTGTAAGTCCTGATTGTTATTTCTGTTATCAATTACTCAAGCCTTTGATGGGTCATGATGTTTTTACTGATACCTCAAAAGATTTCTATATTATTCCCTATTCTCACCTTCCCACCCATTCAGAATCTCATCACTGCCTTGAAACTGTATACATGGCTCACAATGTATTAAAAAAATCTGTCTGTGCTCTGGAAGGTTGTAGCCAATTAGGTATACTGACTACGTGGCAGCACAGTTGTATTTATCTCTTTCACAGGGATCCTGGGTGACCTGTCAATAAACTTGGACAACCACATGTTGAGGATTACATGAGCGGAGCCAGTTGGAGTTGGGGTCAGACTAGATCTCCCTGGGGATCCCTTCTGATTCACTTTTTTCTATGTTTTCTATGTTTTTTCTAAACTGCTGAGGTTCAAGCATGGCATTTTTTGTACGAATCTGACTGTACATTCTCCTGTTCTGCTAAACTGAGATTCCCTAACAACAATATGGTATCAGAAAGGGGGGAAAGCAAAACAAGAAACAAAAAACAACCAACCAAAAACAACAACCCAACAGATAATCTTGTGCCTCCTTATTCCACTATTGTGGAGCCACAGCATTCTTCACTGTCCCCTTCTAAAAAAGGCTAAGATAGCTACTGTATGGATGATCAGATGTATACCCAAGCAACAGGAAGATATTGGGAGGTTGTCTCTCAGGTAGACTGCCTAAAGAATCATTCTGACACGCTTCCCTATTTTTGCTGCTCATCTAGCCTCACAAGGATAGAATCCACCCCCTGGCAGGCTATATTTAGAGAGGAGTGAAAATTTTATGTACACTTTTGATAAGAAATTATATAAGTCTCTTTGTTTTTCAGATGGAAAGAACTTCCTGGGTTTTTTTTAATTAAATGAAAGAGAAAATAAAACAGATGGAATCACCCATTCCTAGTTGCATGTATTTTGCTTTGCAAATTCATTTCCAGTCAGCATCACCCGGTCTGATGGAATCTTCTGGGTTTTTTGACTGATTCTTATTGTTATGGTTCTTCATATGCTCCACAAAGTAACACACTCATTGCCTGATCAGCCACATACTGTGGCCGTACTTTGCTTCAGAGCTTACTGGAGCTAGAACTAGGAACTTTCCTCTCTGAGTGCAAGTGTCACAGGCAGTCCCAGAGCTGCAGGATGGAGCATCTTCCTGTGAAGAACTTTCACAACTTTGGACTTCCCCATCCACCAAAGCCAACGAGAGGGCATGGATAGGCAGAAAGAACTAATTTAGGAATCTGTGTTTGAATTACTACTAGCCTGAGCAACAACTGAATTCCTGGTTCTAAGGCATTCCTGCGTATTCTTTGGTTTCATCTTCAGTTATGACTTGGTGTCTGGCCACTATAATTAGCCCTGACCTGCTCCTGTGTAATGACTTCCTGGCTCACCTCAGACTCTTGTCTGTAGCTCATCCTGACATATTGTAATTATGTCTTCCTCACCTCTCTGAACTCCAAAATGTCTGCAGGTTTGTCTATCTTTGACAACTAAAGGTGATATTTGGAGCATCTCATGAAGAGGGTTCTGGCCTGCACCATCAAATGCTCCAATAAATTTATAAATCTTCAAGAAGCCATAAGATCTTTGGTTGTTTCTGCTGCATTTTATTACAGATGTGCACATCTGCTTTACTTCTTTAGCAAGTGGTAGTTGCCTGAATTCATATTTTATTGCAAAAAAATCTGTTCATTATTAAAATGTATTAGTTCACTGTTTTGTTTGAACATGGTTTATTTGGCTGCAGATATGACTTTATATTTACCGCTTATTGATTCTTGTTTAGCTGAGCTAAGATCTACAGAAAAAGAAACATTTCATCTCTAAAGTCATCCCAGAGGACTCTAGTATGTTAGCATTATTTATAAGGTTAAATCATTGTCTTAATTGACTCCATATTTAGATATTATGTATGCATATTTTAATCTGTTCTACATGAGTATGCCTTCTACAATGAGGATTCCAGTCTCTCTTTTAAAATAATGATGATGATAGCTTGTCTTATTTGAAAGAACAATTTGTTCCAAATTGATCTGACCTAAAATGTAGGGGAAATGTATGTATGTATTTATTTATTAAATCTCTTGGAGTTCAACTTTATGACTTTCAACAAAGAAGGACATGAAGGTCATTGCTTACTTTTCCCTTTACATGCTAGAACAGAGCAAGGTTATAGAATCAGTAAAAGCCCAAATAAAGTTTCCAAGAAGCCAGGAAGGAAACAAGGGGAATCTGAAGGAAGCCAGTACCCTGAAGCTGGACCTGTCTGTGTGGGTACTTAGCTGGGATGGAGGTTTAAGAAATCTGTCCTCAGGTAAAAGAAGTCCTTGGAGGCTTATAAGAGCAACAGTCACTCAGTTGTAAGCAGTCTCACAAAGCAGTCACCTCTAAGTGGTCTTTTAAAATCCAAAATAAATGTTAGTCGTCATTTAGATACAAAATAGATCTTCAATACATTATTTGTTTAATGTTGCAGCTGGTCTCTAGTGTTAGTGCCCATCTTGTACTTAACATTAGGACTCTTATACCAGCTGTGAGGAGTTTTGTATTTCTCAAACCTTTTGACCACTGGCTAAGACCATCTGTCTGTCCCATGGCAGCCTGCTGAGCAGGGTGGAGTGCAGAGAACAAGAGGTAGCAGAAAGTAAAAGAGAGAAAGAGAAGAAAATGGAAAGCGGTTATTTCTGTTCAGTTTGGTTCCAGTCTTGTCCACCACTGGCATGCAACTACTGACAAATTACCCTTGAAGGGTCATTGCCCTGACAGAAAACAGAAGGGCTGCAAAGTTTCCGAACTACACACTGAAAGAAGGATCATGCAAAAGCCCATGCACTGATAAAAGTTGAACAGAACAGAGTGTCTGAATGGATGGAATGTTTTAATTCTTCATTTTGGATAGAAGACTTATTTGGAAAACAACCGATATTTAGCTTTCAGTGCCATCCCAAGCTTTCCAGAAGCCCTGGACAACATGGCTTCTGCAGAATCCACTTTCTGCTTGGTTTCAGTTATTTTCACCATGGTATCGACTTCTAATCCACTGGATTGCTCTCAATGCACCCAACCCACAGAGGGAGAGTGCAAGGGAAATGGAGAGTAGTATTGATTGTTCTCACTCTGTTCACAAACTTAGTAAGGGCAAATGAGCAGGCAGTGACATCAAGTAGCTGCAGGGCCCCAGAAATACTGGGATTCCTGTATTGGTATAGACCCGATTATGTATGCAGTGATGCTACTGCTAATCCCCAACAGTGACCCTGGTGGTTTTTCAGATCTGAATCACTGTGGCACTCTAGATGCATACCATTATCCATAATAGTCTCTGAACTAGATTTACCTGAAAAGACATTCTGGTAGAGCCTGTGGTATCAACCTGAAACTTCTTGGTGCTACTGTACCCCTTCTGGAAAGGGAATGAACTCTGCAGTGAAGCCCACTTGGTACCAACATCGTTAAAGTATCTTTTCAGTGACAGGTTAAAGTGTTCTCCTTCTCCTAGGCAGTAGGCAGTATACAGCAGTGTTGTTGTTTCTTTTTAAATCAGGAAAGGGCTATTGTGTGTGTGTGTGTGTTTACATTTACTATCAGTTTACATTTTTGTAGCTAAAATGTTTGTATATTATGAATAAGATTGCAATTTCAAGTGATTGGATCTTTGTAAAGTGACCTGGAAACTTTGGCTATTGGGTTGTACATAAATGCAATAAATAAAATTAAATCAGTTTAGATTGCAAAGAGCTAGGAGGAGGAGAAATATTTCTTTTACTGGCATGGAAAGGACTGCATACTTTTTCTTTTCTTTGTAAGATGAACTTTCTGAAGGGAAAATCAACAGACATAACAATACAAAGCCCTATGAGTTGAGACTGAAAGAACTGGGCATATTTAGCCTTGAGAAGAGAACGAGTGAGTATATGATAGCACTCTGCAAGTCCTTGAAAGGCTGTCACTAAAAGGAAGGGCAGGATATATTCTCAATCATCCAAGAGTGCAGGACACAGAATAACAGGGTCAAGTTACAGTAAACCAGGTTCCAGCTAAATATCAGGAAAAAATTCCTGATTATTAGAACAGCATGCCGATGGAACCAATGACCAAGGGATGTGGTGGGCTCTCCCATACTTGCTGTTGTTGTTGCTAGTTGCAAACTTGCATCTGACCCATCGTGACCCCATGGACAACTTTCCTCCAGGCCTTTCTGTCCAACACCATCCCCTGGAGTCCACTCAAGCTCACACCCACACTGGAGGCATTCAAGATGCAACTGGACAGCCATCTGAGAGGGATGGTTTAACTTGGTGGCCTGCACTGAGCAGGGAGTTGGACCTGATGGTCTTCTGGCCTCTTTTACTCTCCCATGATTCTATGAACACCACCAAAATTTCTTAAAGGACCTGTATTAAAATCTCATTCTAACGTACATTATTTTATTGCATGCATCAACAAAAGGAGGAAGTGAATGCAGGAACAAGCATCCAAATCCAGCAGCTGCCCATCCTGCTTCAATGGCTGCTAGTATGCAGAAGCTGCAAAAAAGAACTACCCACTGGAGTTGTCACCCTTTTCCTAGCCACAAGGCAAGCATTTTTCTTTATAATGGAAATGAACATTACAGATGATGATCCCTGAAATATTCATTGTTTTAATTGTATCAATGCAAGTTGCAAAATTTTTACATGTTTCCTGGCAGGCTAAAGAGCCTGGTTCAACTAAGTATGAAACCATCCAAATTAAGGAGATTGTCTGTGGGTTTTGTGCCTTTTGCTGTCTTCAGCATCTGAAAGCAGCTTCTCATGAAAGTCAGCCTACTTAAAATTCAAGCACTCTGCAACTAAGAAACTCCAAAAAGAGGTAATGAACCATAAATTATTGCCGTTAGATATTTAATACTCAATCAGTATGTGCTCTCTCATGCATATCCCACTGGCATTGCATTGAGTCTGACAGTGTGGTATTGGTTCAATTACTTTGCTCATTTACAATAAAAGATTAATGAAAAAAGGTATATTTTAGTTCACTGAGATTAATTGCATTCCTTCCTTTCCCTAGACTAGAAATATTCAGCCCATAATCCTGATAGCTTTTTCATCAACAAGTACATGGCAAATTAATAGACTTTTCTACTTCTGGGATTCTCTACAGCTCTGCAGTTGCAAACACCCAGGGAAAAAGCTTGCCTGAAAAGTTGGCTTGTCTAGTAAGGAAGGATTCATCTACCTTTCTTCTTAAGCAAAATAATAATTTCTGATGGCCCTTTGAATTAGCCTACATAAAAATGAGCATATGGATATGTATATTTAAACTGGCACACTCTCTGCATGCACGCATTCTAAGCAGCACAATGGCTTGGCACTGCAGAGGCAACCCTGTGCAGATATGGGCAAGTGCTATAGATACCATGGTCGGTAAGGTGTAAATTCCTCCGCTTCTGAATCATATCACCAAGACGATTGGAAAGCCTTAGTGGTATCTGATCTGGCTAAACAAGTTGTGAAATGTGTGTGTTAGTGTGTGGATTTCTACCAGCCTACACCCAAGAAAGCACATGGAACACAATTCTTCATTTGTTTTTACTAAAAAAAAAAAAATGGTCTACAACACCAAAAATTTCTGAGCCAAATATGCTAAGCTATGCTGGATGTTAGAGAGAGACCAACAATGAGTAACTGTTATGCTTTAATGAGATGTGATGCAATTATATTTTCGTATTAGGAACGAAGTGATACCTTAGAAAGCATTATCGGGATGGCTCACAAACTAAGAAACAACTGTCCAATAATATCATAACAATTAAAAGTAATCTGAGATAAGTATAAAGGTAAAGGTTTCCCCTTGACGTTATGTCCAGTCATGCCTGACTCTAGGGGGCGGTGCTCATCTTCGTTTCCTGGCCGAAGGAGCCAGCGTTTGTCCACAGACAGTCTCTGTGGTCATGTGGCCGGCATGACTAAACACCGCAGTGCACGAAACACTGTTACCTGCCCGCCGAAGTAGTACCTTTTTATCTACTTGCATTTGCATGCTTTCACACTGCAAGGTTGGCAGGAGCTGGGACGGCGCATGGGAACTCATTCCATTGTGCAGCTTCAAACCGGCAACCTTTCGATCAACCAGCCCAGCAGCACAGCGGTTTAAACCACTGTGCCACCTGCAGTCCCTGAGATAAGTATAAGCAGATGCTATAGAATTCATTTTAAAAGTGATATTCTATTAAAGGCCAGTGAAGAAAATGATCTCCATTGCTCATCTGAAAATGTCCACTTTTGGTGCCAGGTGTTCCTTTTCTGAGAGTCTGTTCCAAATTTTGGTTGCCACCACCAAATAGTCCCAGATTCTAGTGACTGCCCAATATTAATCAGCAAAAACTCAAAGAAGTAGAACAAGTATCTCAAGCAAGCTCATATGTGAAAGCATGGATCTTGAGATATGATTTACTACATTTTTATCCCACTTTTGAGATAGTTTTAAAAATTTATTTCCCAATGCACATCAGTTAAAAAAGAGAGAGAAAGGACTGTGACTCTGAATTAAGTTAAAACAAGAAGACACAGAGGAAGGATTTTGGAGGAGCAAAGAAGATAGATCAGTTTTTCAAAGCCAGAACAATGTCATGAGCTGTAAGCAGTTTTTAAATGCATTTTGAACCGAACTGATCATCTTTGTTCTTACTTGAAGGGGTTCTTGCCGTTAATTCATAGTTGGAGGTTCTTAGGGCAGGTAATAAGAACATAACTTTCCATATCCACTGTAACCAACACTCTGTTGTTCTGTATAACCAAAACAGCATAGGATGCAACTGACTTGGTTCAGATTCCTCAACTTAAGCACTGTAGTAACAATGCCAGACTCCAAAACTAATTTATACTGGAATATGTAACTGCCCCCCAGACTGGAAAATTCATGTCATCTTGAGAGAGAATGTGATCAGGAAGAATTCAGAAAAATTCAGAAGAATTCAGAATTCAGAAAAAGGCAGTACTGTAATATGTGACTTCAACTACCCACTACTATGTGACTGGACAAAGAGGTTTAATTTCTCAATGACCCAAATGGCTGTGTCCTAGGATATCAGTCTTAACTGACCTGGATTTAATAAATGGATTACCTAGGACCTAGCATGTGTTGTAAATGTGATTGAACTGACTGAAAATAGTGAAAACAACATTATCAGATTTAATATATGTTTAGGTGAAGATTGCTGAAGAGGTTCAACACAGTTACATTTGACTTCAAAAGAGTATATGGGAATATCAGAATGGTTAAAAAGGAGGTTGAAAAGGGGTGTTAAAGGGTTAACTATGATGACATTTAGTGACATATGATAGGTTGTTTCTTCTGTTTTAATCAGTTCTAGTTTTTAATGAAAATATTTTAGATGTCCTAGAGGAGATCAACCCTGACTGCTCCTTAGAAGGCCAGGTACTGAAGATGAAACTCAAATATTTTGGCCACCTAATGAGAAGGAAGGACTCACTGGAGAAGACCCTCGTGCTGGAAACAATTGACGGCAAAAAAGAAGGGGACAGCAGAGAATGAGGTGGCTGGATGGAGTCACTGAAGCAGTTGGTGTGAGCTTAGGTGGACTCCGGGGAATGTGAAGGACAGGAAGGCCTGGAGGAAAGTTGTCCATGAGGCCGCGATGGGTTGGATATGACTTCATGACTAACAAAAACAACAAAGCATATATTTTTTGTATATTGGAATTTTTAGTTGTTTTAAATTTGCATCCTGGAATTTTATGCTGCATTTTAAAGTATTTGTATTCTTGTATCTTTTATGCTTGATTAATTGCTGTGAACCTCTCAGGAAACTTCAGTTACTGGGTGATATAGAAATATATGAATAAATAACCCCCCACCCCACCCACAATGCTTGGAGATTACTCAAAACTACAATAGGAAGCTCAAATGGTATGTACACCACAAGTTAGGAAAGTTAGCATGAAGTCTGACTGGTTACTAGAATGGTGAACAAGTAGCATCACAAAGCTATCAGAAGAAGGCTTTCTTCAGAAAATGAAAGTCTTACCCAAATTTGGAAAACAAAAGGAAGTCAAGCTTGCCCAAAGGAGATAAAGCAAGCAATAGGAGAAGCCAAAAACATTTTTAAGAGCATGATGTTAACAACAAGAAAAAGAATTCTTTAACTATATCAGAAGCAAGAAAGCAGCTAGAGAAGCAGTTGGACCATTTGCTATTAATGGTGTTAATATATCACCCTGGAAACTCTCTTTTGTTGTCTTCCTGACTCCTTAAAATGTGGCATTTTGGCTGACACTGACTAGCACGCATGAGCCCGCAGTATCAAAGCATAGGCAAGATTCAGGAGCATACAGGATGGCTCTCATCTTTACAAAAGTATTGTTTGCATTCTCAGGTTGCACCTGATGAAAATTATCCAAATGAAGCTGAAATAAGAATCTCTGGTGCTACCAAGGGATGATTCTGGCACAGCTACAATGTCTACATTGCAGCAGATCGAACTATTTTACCTACAAAGTCTCATGAAAATTGACTGCAGCAGCCTTCCTAGGGTTCTATCATACACATATTGCTGGTCTGGACTTAAGAGATTTTAAGATGGCCTTTGCTGGGGTTTGTTCATGTTCTTTCCAACTCTTCTGCCATTTTTGTTCTAGCCTTGCCAGCTGCTTTCCTCAATTCCAGTTTCCAGAAAACCAATGCTAATTCTAATGGAGTTACATAAACCTCCTATTCATGCATTTCATTCATTCATTCACTATTACTTACCCTGCTCTTTGGATAGCAAGCAATGAAATGAAAAGCAAAAATATGTACAAGTAAAATCAAAAGCAGAATAATAAAACTATCAAAATTAGCTGAAGTGAAGTCTAAAAATATCAGTTTAACAGAAATTTAACAGTCTCTTAAATGGCCTGAAGAAATAAAAAGGCATTTTCCCAGAGCTCCCACTACCAAAAATAAAAAAGGAGACCTCTCTGGGGAGGACATTACATAAATAGGAAAGAGCTACTGGGCTCAATTTCAGCATGCAATGCATCTAGGGCAGGGTCTGTGATACAACTGGGGGGCTCAGGTAAGAATTCTAATTGTTTCATGGACATAAAGCAGCAATTGTGTAGTTATACACTAATACCTTTGACATAAAGTTTTATTGCACGACTATGGCCTCATGCAGTAATTGACATTAATGCCTTGATAGTCAGCTCTCAATTTAAAACAGACAATTTTTAAAAGGATGGAATTGCTTTGAACACTCCCATAGAACTGTATCCAGATGATAGTATAGGGTAGGGTTTTCACATAACAGTAACAATGGTTTATTTTCTGGGTTGTCCATGGCCATCGAATAATATTTTGTTAGCATGGCCACAATCATAGATCACAGCAATCCAAAATTCAGCAATCCCTGTCATGGGTTACCATTATAGACAAACCAGACTATTAAATACAAAGGAACTTGGAATAAAGAGGAACATTTTACATGTTCTATAGTCCTTTTGGGGGATTGCTGAATTTTGGATTTGGAGTCAGTTATCATCTCAGATCATGGATCACTGCCTTGTCGTGGCGAAGGGGCTTGCGTAGCTCAATGAAGCTATGAGCTATGCCGTGCAGGGTCACCCAAGACGGACAGGTCATAGCAGAGAGCTCTGACAAAACGTGATCCACTGGAGAAGGAAATGGCAACCCACTCCAGTATCTTTGCCATGAAAACCCCATGGACATGAAAACCAAAAGGCAAAACGATATGACACTGGAAGATGAGCCCCTCAGGTCGGAAGGTGTCCAATATGCTACTGGGGAAGAGCAGAGGGCTAGTACTAGTAGCGCCAGAAAGAATGAAGCGACTGGGTCAAAGCCGAAAGGACACTCAGTTGCCGATGTATCTGGTGGTGAAAGGAAAGTCCGATGCTGCAAAGATCTTTACTCCATAGGAACCTGGAATGTCAGATCCATGAATCAAGGCAAGCTGGACGTGGTCAAACAAGAGATGACAAGACTGAACATCGACATCTTAGGAATCAGTGAACAAAAATGGACAGGAATGGGTGAATTTAGTTCAGATGACCATCAGGTATACTACTGCGGGCAAGAATCCCTCAGAAGAAATGGAGTAGCCTTCATAGTCAATAAAAGAGTAGGGAAAGCAGTACTGGGATACAATCTCCAAAATGACAGAATGATCTCAGTTCGAATCCAAGGCAAACCATTCAACATCACAATAGTCCAAGTCTATGCCCCAACCACTGGTGCTGAAGAGGCGGAAGTTGACCGGTTCTATGAAGGCCTACAACACCTGCTAGAATTAACTCCAAAAAATGATGTCCTTATCATCATGGGGGATTGGAATGCTAAAGTAGGAAACCAAAAGATAACCGGAATAACAGGCAAGTTTGGCCTTGGAGTACAAAATGAAGCAGGACACAGGCTGGTAGAATTTTGTCAAGAGAATACGATGGTCATAACAAACACTCTTTCCAACAACCCAAGAGACGTCTCTACACATGGACATCACCAGACGGTCAACACAGAAATCAGATTGACTATGTGCTCTGCAGCCAAAGATGAAGAAGTTCTATACAGTCTGTAAAAACTAGACCAGGAGCTGATTGTGGCTCGGATCATGAGCTACTGGTTGCAAAATTTAGGCTTAAGTTGAAGAAAGTAGGGAAAAGCAGTAGGCCACTCAGGTATGACATAAATCATGTCCCTGATGAATATACAGTAAAGGTGACAAATAGATGTAAGGAATTGGATCTGATAGACAGAGTGCCTGAAGAACTATGGACGGAGGTTCGCAACATTGTACAAGAGGCAGCAACTTAAACCATCCCAAAGAAAAAGAAATGCAAGAAAGCAAAATGGCTGTCTGAGGAAGCTTTACAAATAGCTGAGGAAAGAAGGGAAGCGAAAGGCAAGGGAGAAAGAGAAAGATACAAACAATTGAATGCAGAATTCCAGAGAACAGCTAGAAGAGATAAGAATGCCTTCCTAAATGAACAGTGCAAAGAAATAGAAGAAAACAATAGAATAGGGAGGACCAGAGATCTCTTCAAGAAAATTAGAGATATGAAGGGAACATTTCATGCAAAGATGGGCATGATAAAGGACCAAAATGGCAGGGACCTAACAGAGGCAGAAGAGATTAAGAAGAGGTGGCAAGATTACACAGAAGAACTATACAAGAAAGAGCTTAACATCCCTGATAACCACGATGGGGTGGTCACTGACCTCGAGCCAGACATCCTGGAATGTGAAGTGAAATGGGCCTTAGGAAGTCTGAGCAACAACAAAGCTAGTGGAGGTGACAGCATTCCAGCTGAGCTATTCAAAATCCTGAAAGACGATGCAGTTAAAGTGCTACACTCAATATGCCAGCAAATTTGGAAAACTCAACAGTGGCCACAGGATTGGAAAAGGTCAGTTTACATTCCGATCCCCAAGAAGGGCAATGCCAAAGAATGTTCAAACTACCGCACCATTGCGCTCATTTCACATGCTAGCAAAGTGATGCTCAAAATCCTACAAGCTAGGCTCCAGCAGTATGTGGACCGAGAACTACCAGAAGTACAGGCAGGATTTCGAAGAGGGAGAGGAACTAGAGATCAAATTGCCAACATACGCTGGATCATGGAGAAAGCCAGGGAGTTCCAGAAAAAGATCTACTTCTGCTTCATTGACTACGCTAAAGCCTTTGATTGTGTGGATCACAACAAATGTGGCAAGTTCTTAAAGAGATGGGAGTACCAGACCATCTTATTTGTCTCTTGAGAAACCTATATGCAGGTCAAGAAGCAACAGTGAGAACCGGACACGGAACCACTGATTGGTTCAAAATTGAGAAAGGAGTTCGGCAAGGCTGTATACTGTCACCCTGCCTATTTAGCTTATATGCAGAGCACATCATGAGAAAGGCAGGGCTAGATGAATCACCAGTTGGAATCAAGATTGCTGGGAGAAATATCAACAACCTCAGATATGCAGATGATACCACTCTCATGGCAGAAAGTGAAGAGGAACTAAAGAGCCTCTTGATGCGGGTAAAGGGGGAGAGCGCAAAAGTTGGCTTGAAACTCAACATTAAGAAAACTAAGATCATGGCATCCGGTCCTCTCACTTCCTGGCAAATAGATGGGGAAGAAATGGAGGTAGTGACAGATTTTATTTTCCTGGGCTCCAAGATCACCGCAGACGGGGACTGCAGCCAAGAAATTAAAAGACGCTTGCTTCTGGGGAGGAAAGCTATGGCAAATCTAGATAGCATACTAAAAAGCAGAGACATCACCCTGCCAACAAAAGTGCGTATAGTCAAGGCTATGGTTTTCCCAGTTGCAATGTATGGCTGTGAAAGCTGGACAATAAGGAAGGCTGAGCGCAAAAGGATTGAGGCCTTTGAGTTGTGGTGCTGGAGGAGACTCCTGCGAGTCCCTTGGACCGCAAGGCGATCAAACCAGTCAGTCCTAGAGGAGATCAACCCTGACTGCTCTTTAGAAGGCCAGATAGTGAAGATGAAGCTCAAATACTTTGGCCACCTAATGAGAAGGAAGGACTCCCTAGAGAAGAGTCTAATGCTGGGAACAATAGATGGCAAAAGAAGAAGGGGACGGCAGAGGATGAGGTGGCTGGATGGAGTCACTGAGGTGGTTGGTGTGAGCTTGAGTGGACTCTGGGGGATGGTGGAGGACAGGAGGGCCTGGAGGAATGTTGTCCATGGGGTCGCGATGGGTCGGACTCGACTTCGCGACTAACAACAACAACAACAATCATCTCAGACTCCTAGTAGGATTAAACTTCCCACTTCTGTAGAAAGAGGAGATAAAACCAAGCAAAATAAATATACTTGCATAAGTATAAAAATATACTTACATTATAAGTATACTTACAGTGTTTACATTATATTGTCAGTAATGTAAGCACTAAAGGAGCAAGTTATTCAGCTTTATTTACAGTTATAACTACTTTAATATGAAATACTGACCTGAGGGGGAAGTAAAAGCAGTAAAAAGGGGAAGCAAATATTGCTGTATAGAAGCATCCTAAGCAGGGCAAGAGTATGAAAATAGAAGGAATCGAGTCACAATTTTCAAAGGAGCAAATATTGAGCTGCTGCAAGTTTTCCAACTTTGGGGCAGTTCAGATTACTGAGAATCAGAGTGAATCTCTGTGCTACAGGAACATCATAAAAATTTGGGATCTCCTTTGACTCTTGACAGATTTTATTTTCCTGGGCTCCAAGATCACCGCAGACAGGGACGGCAGCCAAGAAATTAAAAGACGCTTGCTCCTGGGGAGGAAAGCTATGGCAAATCTAGACAGCATACTAAAAAGCAGAGACATCACCCTGCCAACAAAAGTGTGTATAGCCAAAACTATGGTTTTCCCAGTTGTAATATATGATGTGAGAGCTGGACCATAAGGAAAGCTGAGCACCGAAGAACTGATGGTTTTGAATTGTGGCGTTGGAGAAGACTCCTGAGAGTCCATTGGACTGCAAAGAGATCAAATCAATCGATCCTAAAGGAAATCAACCCTGACTGCTCTTTAGAAGGTCACGTGCTAAAGCTGAAGCTCAAATACTTTCGCCACCTAATGAGAAGGAAGGTCTCATTGGAAAAGACTCTGATGCTGGGAATGATTGAAGGAAAAAAGAGAAGGGGATGGCAGAGGTTGAGGAGTCTGGATGGGGTCACTGGAGAGATGGGTGTGAGGTTGGACATACTCCAAGGGATGGTGGAGGACAGGAGAAGCTGGAGGAATATTGTCCATGGGGTCGCAAGGAGTCAGGCATAACTTTGTGACTGAACAATAACAAGGATTCTTTTCTTGAAGTGGCTCAAGAAATTTAAAATTAATAAAGCAAATAATTAAACAAAAAAGCAAAGACTTTTGCTCAGAATTTTCCCTCAACAATGGAAAGGCATTGTTCCTTAATCATCCTGAATTATTATTACATTGTTATGACATGGCATTTATATCCCACCTTTTTCATTTTTTGAAGAACCCAAGGCAGCTGACAGAGTTTCATTTTATCTTCATGACAGCATTTGAGGTACTTTAGGCTGAAAGTCTGTGACTGGCCAAAGTTACCCCGTGAGCTTCATTGCCAGGTGGTTATCACCTGCAAATCACCTGAGTCCCCAGCCCACTGCTACAACCACCACATCACACCAGCTCCTAAAGATCTCGCTGCCATTAACTAAGCCGTATGCGAGAGCCACAAGAGCCAGTGTGGTGCAGCATTTACAGTGTTAGACAAGCAGAGGTAAACGTAAGTGTTCTGTTTGAAGTAAATGGACAGTATCTCCTGTATTCGAAATAGATTTTTAGAAGTGTGGTGGACTATTTATTGTTGCAATTGTAATATGGCAAATCATTTAGTGTCAATTACAATGCAACAGGATCATGACCTCAACAGTAATTTACCAACTTTAATTGAACTGATTTCCAGCTAATTTTGGGACAATATCCCTCCAATTACAGAGGGCATTTGTTGTAATGAATGCTTTGGCAAATGCCTATTTGCTTTAAAGACTAGGTACATGTACAATTAAGCTCATATTATGTTTCAACGTGTTTGGGAGAACACTGATGACCACGAAATGTTACAAAGCTTAAGGCTTAGAGGATTGGGATAATGAAGCCCAATAGCACGGGGAGAGGGGCACAGCACTGCATATTAAGAAAACATTAAAGTCCATTATCTTCATTAGCCAACTGTATCTTTTCACACCAAAGAGGACAACCTGACAAATGTAGCCCAAGAAATGGGGTTGTTTAATAATTATAGCTACATTGCAAACAGCTATTTTCACATGGCTGATCTAAGAACTTGTAAATACAAGAAGTGGTATCAGAATTTCAGAATTTAACGTCTCTTGAGCAAGTCAGCATAAACATGACTTGATACTTTGGTTTCTATATAGACAGTTTAGGTGGAAAATGGTTTTTAAAAGTTGGAGGGAGGGAGGGAGGGAGGAGAGGAGGGAGGGAGAGAGAGAGAGAACCCATATATATATGGACTGAGATTCATGCTGGAAAATAAAGATCCTTCTATGCCACATAGTTTGTTAAAACTCCTGCTATAAAACAGGTATCACAGATAAATACAGTGCAAAATTTTAAGCTGTTTAGCACTCATCTGGTCCAGGATCCCCAGCCTGGAGCCAGATGCGGCCAGGGGCTACTGCAGGAGAGGCAAGGGCCACAGCATGGCCATCAACCCCCTCCAGGATGGGACAGTGGTGGGTGGTTGTCATCGGGAACACCCTGCTATGGGGCACTGATGTGGCAGTGTGCCACCCTGACCTTGAGGCAAGGAAGATCTGCTGCCTATTGGGTGCATGCATCTGGCATGTGGCAGAGAGCATAGAGCATCTTCTTCCCTTGGACTGGGGAGGGGGCATCAGCCGCTTCTGGTGATCCACGTGGGGATGAACGACACTTCCAGGCAGGGGGTGAATGGGATCACTAGGGTCTTTGTAGCTTTGGGCAAGAAACTCAGGAACCTAAAGGCCCAAGTGGCCTTTTCTCTATCTTGCCAGTGCAGGGTTTTAGGCCAGTCAGGAAAAGGAGGGTTGCAAAGGTGAACAACTGGCTCAGTGTGTGGTGTCAGAAGAAACCCTCTGGGTTCCTCAACCATGGCACCTGGTTTCTTGCCAATGGGCTTCTGGCAAGGGATGGGGTGCACCTCACGAGGATGGGGAAAAGGTCCTTCAGAAATGCTCTAGCAAGCTTCATCCAGAAGGCTTTAAACTGAACAGGGGGAGTGGGGGTTCAGGTCCCTCCAGAAACTTGTCCTGATGGGACAAGTGAGGGGAGAGGGCCAGGGTTTTGGATCCAGTGTGTTAGAGGCACTGCAGGGGCTGGTGAGACTCCTATGAAGAGGGTGTCAGGGTCAGGGAAGATGGGAAGAAGGCGGGGGGGCAGGGGCCTAAAAAAAGGGGGGGATTTGTGGGAAGGTGCTGAGGAGCATATATTCCAATGCTAGGAGCTTGAGGCTCTTCTGGGAATAGGAGAGTATCATCTGGTGAGGATCACGGAAACTTGGTGGGATGAAAGACAAGACTGGAATGTCAACACAGAGGAGTATCAGCTGTTTAGAAAGGACAAGATGGGAAAGCGGGGCCATAGCATTATATGTCAGGGAAAGGATAGGATGCAATGAGATAGAGTGAGGAACAGATGGGTATGTGGTAGAGGTGGTCTGGGTTGGAACTAACAAGTTTTGACAGGGAAAATATGTTATCGCCCACCAAGAGAACTTGTGACCCTGGATGATGCCCTGACAGACCAGATTCAAAGGATATCTCAGGAGAAGGACTCAGGCATTGTGGGAGATTTCAGTCTCTTAGATATTAGTTGGGAGACTCAGTGAGTCATGTCCCTTCCTAGATGCTATAGAGGGAAGGTTTTTCACACAGAGAGTCTGGGAGGCAAAAAGGGGGAAATATCCTTGACTTGGTCATGATCAACAGGGAGGAGCTGATAATGGGGTTCAGATTAGGGAAGCTCTGGATGCGATTGATCCCTCCATCCTTTGCTTTGAGATTAGGGAGTGAATGACATGTCGAGTATTAGAAGCTGGGACATGAGAGCCAACTTTGGTCAATTGAAGGCCAGACTGGGGAAAGTCTCCTGAGAGAGGGTACTGGAAGGCAAGGGAATTGAGGAAGGGTGGATGACTCTAAAAAGGGAGGGCTTTATGCCTCTCTGTGAAAACTAATTCTCTCATTAGGCTGATTTGATAGATAAAACCAACTGCTATAGACCAGATACTAATAGTGGTTCTGGTAATAGACTATATGCGAAGATTAGCAGTTTGTTGTCCTCTAGATGGTTTGGCGTATAACTCCTCTCATTCCTCATCTTGGGCTATATTATATAGGTTGGATGGGAGTAGACAAATCAACTGGAAAGTCACAAGATGCCCATCGCTGGTTTACATTTTCTCTTCAAATACCAGCTATTTGTATTGCTTAAACATGCATATAATGAAGTTGCCCTTTTGCTCTTGGGTAAACTGTTTTGGCAGTGTTCTAAGACAAAATGGGATACTTTTTACTCCCACTGACCCCTGCAGCAGTATTCAACCTTTCTTCTGTTGTGCGTGTGCATGTTTCACTTTGAAAGAAGGCACTGTGTTTTGCTCATGTTGGCTGTGAGCAATTGCTGCTCTGGAGGGATATTAGTCCATGAAACATCACCCACATTTCCAATTGATTTTATTAGTGTTCAGTTATGTTTGCAGGTAGCAAAATTTAACTTGGTGTATTGCGTTGTGACATCACCACATTCACTGCACATTCCCTGATTAACTATGATGATTATGCAAAGGGCAGGACACACTAACAAAAAAGGAGGGGTGTTGATATACATATGTTGAAGCAGTAAAAGGGCTTCAAAAACGGGTGTGGACTTGGACAATATCCAACCACTGAACATTGATTTTCAGCTCCCAGTTGAAATTGGTGAACTAGGGCACAGATAGAACTTACTATATGCAACTGGGGCTATCTTCAAAAGCAATGCAGGCTTCTTGCTGAAAAGATACTTTCCTTCAAAACAACAAAAGTTGTCTCATCCTCAGGAAACCAAGCAAGCAAAATTCTTGCCAATATTTTTATTTGTAATTACATGGCATGAGCATTAACTAAACCCAAGCAATGTTCAGTGGCAAGCTTGCAGCATGGATTTTTCCAAAACAAAACAAAACTCTGTAAATCCATTCTGTGCAGAGTCATTATAGCTCATAGGAAGGCCAAACCATTTGACACCTTCCCAATGATGCACTGTATAAAAAGCCTACTATCCTATTCAGTAGAGGGAAAGCAACAAGGGAAGGTTGAAACAGTAGCTTGTGGGGATGACTCGGAAGCATATAATGAAATCTGGTTCCTTTTACTAATTTCTTCTATTCATACATACATACACATATACTTTTATATACGTATGGTTGGAGGTGGTTGAGGCCCATGTTGTTGTTCAAGGAGAAGCATGTCATCAGCGGAGCTGGCTAGAGCCAGGTGCCAGACTAGATGGTCCAGGAGACCCCTTCTGACTCTCTCTGTTTCTATGTTTCTATACTAATATAATATTATATATACACACACACATTCTATTGCAGAACTGTATGTTCCTTGTATAACTGTGCACATGCAAAAAAGGGGCAGAAATACATGCCATGCCATACCCTGCTTTTCTCCAGTATTGCTGTTTACCAGCCTTTGATTCCATTCCTCTTAAGCCAGCTGGTGCTTCACTTACTACTGCTTAACTTGCAGCATCTTTTCCTGATTTACAGACAAAAACCCCCAACCAGAAAGCAATTTTTAGTAATTAGTAGCAGGATGCCTCAAAGACAAGAGCAGATGAGTTCTTTTACTTTTGCAAAGTTGATTTTATTTGCCTGCCTTTGCTCTCCAAATAAACTTTGGTAATGCTAATGGTAACCAAGCCATTTGCAATTACAGCAATTGTGATACTGGGAAAGGGAGGGGAGCAAAGAAATTGAGTTCCACACTAGATCTCTTTCTCCTCCTCCTCCTAGTACTTACAGCTTTTATTGAGGTAATTTACTTGGAGGGCACTCAGGTGTTGAAAGAGATTAGCAAGTAATGAAACTGGCTCTTGCCTGGGTCTTCTGAAAAGGCTAGTTTTTCTTGATTTGTCTGGTTTGGTAGAAAGCTGGGCTTAGCTAAGTGATGAGTTTAATCTATGCTAGGAAGGTTTCTAGCTCCCTGGTCTGGGTCCCTGTGGTCAGTGGTTTGAACAGGGCCAGCCCTATCATTAAGCAGAGTGAAGCAGTAACCTCAAGCAACAGATGCTGTGAGATGGCAGCAAGTTGTTAGAGGACAGACATGCACACCAACAACATGTGGTCTGCTCAGTGCCCCCTTAATTGGTCTGCTGCCTTCAGGTGCAGTACAGAATCTTTTCCCAAATTTATCTGCCAGTCCACCCAGCTTGGAATGGGAGGGGGATGCTTTTTGGGGGGGTGGGGGGCTTAAGCAGCAAACTGTAAGATACAAGAAGAGACATGATAGATCAGACAATATTTGAATATCTAGTCCAGCTTTCTGTTCTCAAGTGACCAACTAGCTGTCCAATGGAGCAGCAGCAGCATCCTGCACAAGTTTCCCAGCAACTGGTGTAGATACACATACTGCTTCTAATACTGGAGATAGCACATGACCATCAGGACTAACCCTATCGTCCATGAATTTGTCCGATCTTTTTTGTTAATAGCCATCCATATCAAGTGTCATTCCTATATCTCAAATAAGGAATTTCATAATTTAAGTATGCACTGTGTGAAGATATCTCTCTAGACTTTTCCACCAATTAACTTTGTTAAATGATCTCAGATTCTAAAACTATGGGAGAGGGAGATGTCTCCCTTTCCACTTCTACTAAATACATAATTATTTAGTATCACATCTCCCATTGTTCTCCTTTTCACCCTAAGCTAAACAATTATAGCTTTTGTGACTTTTCCTCTAACCCTTCCATCATTAATGCCCCTTTCTACACATTTTCTAACTCTACAGTGTCCTTTCTGAGTTCTGTGACCAGAACCATACACAATATTCTAAGTGTGGTGGTACCATAGTTTTGCATACTGACAGGATGATATAGGCAGTTGTATTTTCCATTCCTTTCCTAACATAGAGTTTGCCTTTTTCACAGCAGCCACATACTGCTTTCTTCATCAGCTAACTTGGATCTCATCATTTCATATCTGAAGCTTGACTCTTTTGCCCCAACTTCCATTACTTTACAGTTGTTTACTTTGAATAGTATTTGAGATTTTGAGTCCATTATCCCAGGAAGGGATATACTGTAGGAACTGCACACAAACCCTTTCGATTTTTACCACCCTAAATAGTTTGGTGTCATCAGTGAACATGGCCACTTCACTTCTTACTCCTAATGCCAGATCATTTATGAAGTATTGAACTGTAGGTCAACAGAATTTACATCTTGTTCTAGGCAACCCGATTTGCGATTAAGTCCAGAATTGCTTCCCTGCTGCCCAGTTTCTTTGCCAATTGCTCTAGGACACAGTAATTTGGGGCAGTGGTTTTCAACTACCAGTCTTTGGATTGGCGTTGGTCTGCAGAAGATTTCCTGCCAGTCGGTAGCAGGGCCCACATCCCACTTGCTGCAGATTGGTGTGGGGGCTGGCTGTGCCCTAACACCTCTTCCTTACTTGGCATCAAGTTCATGGAGGGGGGCTGCACTGGTTTCATCAAAGGGGACAGGGAGTGGGGAGATAGCTCAGTGGAAGCCAGCTGGGAGCCATGCTGCACTGATTTCAGTATTTTGTTCTATTCCTGGCATTTTTTGTTGCTCAGTTTTTGGTTGTTTAGGAGAATCTTCATTTTTTGCTATTGCATTTGGAAACTAATGCACAGAAAACTGTATTACATGTATGGTGCTTTTTGTTTCTGCCTCAACATTCTCCAAGGTAGTTTTACTGTTTTCACTGGTCCCCAGCTGTGGAAAGGTTGAAAACTGATTTAGGGCATCTTTTTCTTCTTTTGCTGTCAATTGCTCCCATCATTAGGGTCTTCTCCAGGGAGTCCTTCCTTCTCATCAGTATCTCATCATCAGTCAAAGTATTTGAGTTTCATCTTCAGGATCTGGCCTTCTAAAGAGCAGTCAGGGTTGATCTCCTCTAGGACTGACTGATTTGATCTCCTTGCAGCCCAAGGGACGCAAAGGAGTCTCCTCCAGCACCACAATTCAAAGGTCTCAGTTCTTTGGTGCTCAACCATCCTTATACTCCAACGTCATTTTGCTTTGATTGTTGTGATTATGTGTCACTGAGTTATCTCCAACCTATGGTACCCTATTTCTTTCTTTATTTGATTTGTATGCCACTCCATTAGCCATAGGATCATTGGGCAGCTCACAGCATAATCAACATTTAACAACAATTAAAACAATATAATTCATTCATAAAATCACAATATAAAGCCAACCAATATAGTAAGTGTAAAGAGATCATCAGGGAGGGGCACGTCAAAGGTGCCCTGTTCTCTAACTTCCATGCAAGACTCACAAAGAAAGTCAGCCTGCTCACCAGGTTTCTTTATTGGTGCTCACAGTTGCCCATCCCAGAGAGCCTAATTCCTGCCCTGGTCTACACTCTTCCTCCCCTTTGGATTGCTTTCATCAGGTTGTCTGTGCCTTCGGACTCTCATGCAAGCAAATCCAGCCTGTTCCTGGCTTCCTCTCCCAAAGACCCTTTTCCTGCATTTTCCCTTCCTCCTCCTCCTCCATGACTCTCTCATTATCCTCCCCTTCTACCACTGTCTTTCTGGCACAGCTTCCTCCTTTACTCCCCCATCTGCACTGTCACTCCACCCGCCCCAGCTGTTCCTGCCCTGTCTGATAATCTCACACAGCGTGATGTATTTGTTAAGTGTGTGGGACTGGGTTCTAGTCCCTGCTTAGCCATGGAGCCAACTGGGTGACTTTAGGCCAGGCACAGACTCCCAGCCCAGTCTACCTCACAGGGTTGTTGTGGGGAAAAGATTGCAAGCAGGAAGAGAATGATGTAAACTGCTTTGACTTCTTTAAAAAAGAAAAAAAATGGGATATAGCTATAATAAATAAATATTAGGAAGTGAGGCTAAAGAAACTTCATAATTGTATTGATCAAACATCTCCCTACAGGGTGATGGCATAATTGTTCTTTGTTCCTATTTCCTGACATTAATCACCTGGTTTTGCCACATCATTGTAATATCCTTTCTTTCCTTGTTATGCAAAAGAGGATTTGGAACTTTAGATTCCTTGAGTATCCTGTTCTGTATTAATATGTGGTATGATGCATTCCCTACCGGCCACAGGGATAATTATACAAATTGTAATGCTAATCCCATGTATCAATAATGCCATTGGAGAAAATGGCATTATATACTTCAGTTCTCAGAAAATAATAAGGATATTAATGGCATGCTTGACACTTGGCAATGCAACCTCCGTTGCCTGCGCTCACTTGGCAATTGGAACAGCAAAAGAGCAATCAAAGTGGCACATGTTTCTGGCGACAGTTCCACGAGTACATATGAGAGAGAATTTGGCATTTAATCATATGCAAAGTGTTCCTGCTTGATTGTGGCATAGTATGTATGCCTTCGAGCATGACTTGAAGTAATTTAACAACAGGAATAACAGGCATTTGGGAAGAAACCAATTTCATATGAGGGCAGATCATAAGCATATGAGCCTTGTTTGGTTTTTAATTTTAAAAAATCTGTGCTGGCTATCAATAGCATGACAATATGTCCTTGTTTGCAGTGGACAGGCTTCTATATGAAGGGTTGTCATGGAGCAGTTCTGTATTTGAATGTGTCCTCTGTTTGAAGGGCTGACCTATTCCAGTCCTGCTTACAGCTAAAGAACCCTAAGCTGAATGTTGAAGTTGAACTCTTAAAGTTGCCTGTCCACAGTTAACATTGGGCCAGCAGATAAGCAGGCATGTCATATGAACCCTGTTTTCCCCATAATGATGAGATTATTTTATTTCTATTTCATGATAGCCATTATTTCCAAATTCATATCTATTTTTATAGCAAAAATAGAATAAGTAAATATTATGCAAATGTAACATTTTTTATTTTTTTCTATTTTGTTTTATTTTATTGTGGCAATGCATAATGCATTAAGTGGCCATGGTATATATCAAGGAAGAGGAAGATTGCAGGAAACTCTCTTCTGGACAAGTCAGTTTCAATAATTGTAACGGTTTGCTGCTATGAAAATAGGGGTTGCTGGTTTGGTTTGGTTTTGTTTCTTGAGTTGCTGTTAAAGCAGCATTTCAATATCTCCAGCTCAGATGGAGCAGCCGAGAAATTCCAAAGGAAACAAACAGAGCCAATTGCTTGCTTGCTTGCTTGCTTGCTTGCTTGCTTCATGAGGCCTGTTCCCACCTCATTTCATTCCAGGGTATCCATGTGATGGAAGGGCCTACCACCAATGTCTAGGTACTCTTGAGCACAATGGAACTGGATGGGAATACTAATTCCCACAATGCCTTAAATGACATTGCATTGTACCATGACTTACCTACTTACTTTATTTATTTATTTCATTTGTATGTGGCTCCATAGCCAGATGTTCTCTGGGTAGCTCACAGTGTAATCATAAAAATATAGATAAAAATAATAACCATAGTAACTAAAACCATAAAATGTAAAAGAATAAAAATACAATATAATGCAACCATATAAATACAAGAAGAGAAAATAAACTCAGTATAACCAATAAATCAACCGATAAACAATAAAACAGTAGCAAGCCAATAGTCAAATCTAAAAACAGATACTAAATCAAAAAGTCTTAACATGGCACCAAAGCAAGATAAAGAGGGTACTAGTCACACCTCCCTTGGAAGGGAATTCTAAAGGTGGGGTGAAAGGACAGAGAAAACTTTTTTCCTCACCAATTCCCCGCTCACATCATTGTGGGGAGGGGGCGGGTTCACAAAGGAGTGCCTCCCTGGATGACCTGAGTGGTCTGGTAGGGAAATATGGAAACAGGCATTCTTTTAGATATCCTTGTTCAAAGTCATTTAAGGGTTTATATGTTAATGTGAATACTTTGAATTGGGCCAGGGCAATGACAGGCAGCCAATGCAATTGGTAGAGGACTGGTGTGATATGTTCTCTAGGACTGGTCCTTGTTAGTAACTCTGCTGCTCTGTTTTGGATTAATTGAAGAGCCCAGACCATCTTCAAAGGCAGCCCTATGTAAAGCACATTACAGTAATCCAGGTAAGAGATTATCAGTATATGGATAACTGTGGTGAGGCTTTGCTTGTCCAAATAGGAACATAGGTGGAAAATTCCGAAAGCAACAGAATGAAATTCAAGAAGCACAAGTGTCAAGTCCTCCACCTAGGAAAAAGAAACCAAAGTCATTGATACATGATGGGGAATATGTGGCTCAACAGAACTGAAAAAGAAAAAGATTTGGAGTAATTGTGGACAATAGGCTAAACATGAGCCAACAATGTGATGCAGCCACTAAAAGGATAAATTCTATTTTGGATTCATTAACAGAAGTATTACTTCCAAATCATGAGTAATAGTAGTTCCTGTATACTCCTCACTAGTCAGACCTCACCTGGAATACTGTGTCCACTTCAGGGCACCAAGATATAAGAAAGATGCAGGTAAATTAGAAAAGGTCCAGAGGAGAGCAACCAAAATGATCCAGGATTTGGAAACACTGCCCTATGAGGAGAAACTGAGAGAGCTAGGCATGTTCAGCTTTGAGAAGAGAAGACTGAGGGGGGACATGATATTCTCTATAAGTACCCCAAAGGCTGTCACAAACAGAAAGGTCAAAATCTCTTCTTGCTGTTGCCAGAGTGTAGGACACAGAATGATCAATTCAAGTTGTGACAACCCAGATTCAGGCTGGATATCAGAAAAAGCATCCTCACTGTCAGAGCAATACAGCAGTGGAACTAGCTGCCTATGGAGGTGGTGGGCTCTCCCACACTTATGTTATGTTAGTCGTGGAAGTTGTGCCTGACCTATCATGACTCCATGAACAACATTCCTCCAGGCTCTCCTGTCCACCATCCCCTGGAGTCCACCTAAGCTCACACCGACTGCTTCAGTTACTCCATCTAGCCATCTCATCTTCTGCCATCCCCTTCTTCTTTTGCCATCAGCTGTTCCCAGCATTAGGGTCTTCTCCAGTGAGTCCTTCCTTCTCATTAGTTGGTCAAAGTAGTCGAGTTTCATCTTCAGTATCTGGCCTTCTAAAGAGCAGTCAGACTTGATCTCCTCCAAGACTGACTGGTTTGATCTCCTTGCAGTCCAAGGGACTTGCAGGAGTCTTCTCCAGCACCACAATTCAAAGGCCTCAATTCTTTGACGTTCAACCATCCTTATTGTCCAACTCTCACAGCCATACATTACAACTGGGAAAACCAAAGCCTTGACTATATGTATTTTTGTCTGCAGGATGATGTCTCTACTTTGTAGTATGATGTCTAGATTTACCATAGCTTTCCTCCCAAGGAGCAAGCATCTTTTAATTTCTTGGCTGCAGTCAGCATTTGCAGTCACTGTTTGTAAAATCTGTCACTATTTCACACACTAGAGAATTTCAAAAAGAAACTGAACAGCCATCTGAGTGATGAGAAAACACGCTGTCCTGCAACAGCAGCAGGTTGGACTTGATGGCCTTCATGTGAATGAAGCATAAGAATGTGTCAACATCCATGTGGGATCAGACCATCTATCAGACGACTGAGCATACAGTGGTCAACCAGCTGGTGCTGGAAAATGTACCCAAGACATCAGAGAAGGAGTTCCTTCCCACCCATGTTCCACAGTAACTGCTGCACACAGACATACAGTCCCTGAGGATGGACATATTTAATAACCATCAGGATTGTTTGCCTTACCTCCATGAATGTGTACAATTTTCTGGTAGAGTCTTCAAAAGCTGGTGCCCATCATTACACCTTGTGGTTGTGTATCTCATAGTCTAATGATGCACTGTGTGAATAAATACTTATGTTCTAGATCTTCAAGTCAGCTTCACGGAATGACCCCTTTGGAGTTTTTAGTTATGAGAAAGCAAGAGAAATGTCCTTTTCTCCTCAGTATGCATAATTTTGTATACCCATGTCATACCTCCCCTTCATTCACTTTTTTTCCCTCTAAGATAAACACTCCCAGATGTTATAACATAGGGGAGTTACTGCAGTTCCTGGACAATGTTATACATTCAATAAATATCATCGACAGTTCCTTTTTCTTTTCAAGGAACTCACAGTGGCTTACATAACAGTTCTTCTCCTCTCAGTCTTACCCTCCCAACAACACCTCTGTGACAGACCCAAAATCACCCAGAGAGCTGCACAGCTGAGTCCCAGTCCTGCTATACACCACTGGCTCTTATTTGCTTCTCTTTGCACTGTTCCAGTTCTAGAGTGTTCTTAGGTGTGGTGACCAAAATTGTACAAAATATTCTGTGTGTGGTTACACCATACATTTGTTTAAGGATGGAATAACACTGGGATTTTCATTTTCAATTATCTTCCTAAGTATGGATAACAAGCAAATCTTTTTCACAACAGCTACACAATGGGAAACATTTTTACTGAGCTGTCCACCACAAGTCCAAGACATCTTTCTTGGTCAGTAACTGCTAGCTCAGATCCCATTAACAAATATGTGAAGTTGGGACATCTTCCTCCAACATGCAAGGTAGAAAAAGAAAATGTACTTATCTCTTCAGATATAAGAGAATATAATTAACCAGTTTAGAAAATATTACAGTGATCATTTTATTTTATTTTTTAGCCACTTAAAATATTTGATTAGCTTTTAATTTTCATCTTTGGACATTAAATTACCTACCTGGTTTCTTCAACTGCAAGTCAGGATGATAGCTTGCAATGAAAAGAGATAGAGTGTGTGCACATTATACATAATTGCAGTAATTCAGACAGGAAGTATGTTATTCCTGAAAAAATTAACTATGTTAAAATTTTAAGTAGGAAATTCAGTTATGAAAAGGCAACTAAAATTACCTGACCAAACTCATTAAAAAGTATAACAATGAAATTCCAAGCTAAAAAAAAGGAAGCCAGTTTGTTCTGAAGCAACCAGTTTCATGTATCCAATTACCTAATTTCAAAAGCTCAAGGGATCAATTTAGACTTCTGGCAAGAGTCAGTGTGGCGTAGTGGTTAAGAGCGTGGGACTGGGACTCAGAGGATCTGGGTTCTAGTCCCCACTCGGCCATGGAGCCAACTGGGTGACACTGGGCCAGTCACAGACTCTCAGCCCCCTACCTCACAGGGTTGTTGTTGTGGGGATAAGATGGAGGAGGAGATGTTAGCTGCCTTGAGCCCTTTGTAGGAAAAAGGCAGGATATAAATCCAAAAATAAATAAAATAAATAATAAAATAAGAGTGATGTGTTTTTCTCTTGCCTAGGGAAGGAGAGACAAGGGAGTGTAGAAAGGGGAAATAAAGCAGTGGTCCCCTGGCTCACTCATTATTGTCTTTAGCCCCATTCATGGTCATCTTGTAGCTCCTGACAAATTACCAGGAAATAAATGTCCTTCTCCCTGTTTTCTCTTTGTAAGCTATCCAGAGACTCTGGTATTGAGTGGCATATAAAAACTTGAAACAAACAAACCATGATAAGTCCAGTTATCTGTCAGGCTCAACCCAGTGCACAATGGGTTGTGCGGCATGCAAACCTGCTCACTGTACTATCCAGTATTATCACTGTACTATCACTGTACTATCCAGTATTAGGCATGAAGGATTGATTCAGTCAGTTGCATGCGCTGTAAATCCTTGAGGAAAGAGGAAGAAAGGAAGGAAGAAAAAAGGATCCTTCCTCTGCTGTGGAGCTAGAAAAACTGTGGCAAAAGCTGCACACCACTGGCCCCTTGACTGCAGTCACTGAACTGTGTGACCGCCATTGCAAGCATACATGCTGGATTAAACCAACATGGAGTTTTTTGGATATAAGCAGCATATTGTGCTTCGCCTACCATCGCCTTCAGAAGAATGGGTGGTTTACAGAATTCTACACCACCGTGCCCAACAATCCCAGATTAGGCTGAAACATAATGAATGACTCAAAATAAGTAGCAGTATATGAGAAATTAATTTCATTGTGATAAGAATTTAGTCACTTCACACTTGCAGACCAAACAAGGGCTTGGACATAAGGTGTGGTCAAAGTCCATACATTTCCAAATTTGCAGTGTAATTCTCTGCCTGATCCTAGAACAAAAGTATTTGAGAGTATATGTGGATTTGAAAACATGCATAACAAAAATAATACTTTTGTAAAATGTGCACAAATTGGTTTTTAATCACATGGAGAAGACCATGGACAATTCAGTTATGTACATAATTGTTTCATATATTTGTGGAAACATGCACGAAAGTGCACACACATTTTCATGGAAAAAGAGAGGAAAAATCTCACAATCCAATACAGTTATGAGTTGGAACAAGCTCAGAATTTGGAGAACTTCCACAAGTTCCCCCTTTCCTGCCAATTTACACATCTTTACAAATGAGCTGTAAAGATGTTCAGGGAGCCAAGCCTATATCTCTTAAGTCCAACACCCTAGCCATGCTCCATCCATCCATCCATCCATCCATCCATCCACCCGAGAAATTTATGGCACACTTTTCCTTTATAAGGTGAAGATAGTTAGTAAGCTGTGCATCCCTAAGGACATCAGAAGAGCTCTATTGGATCAGACCAAATGTATGGGTAGATGAATCTGTGTTTTGCATCCCATAATGTTCACATTTTTTCTAGCACAAATTTCTTCCTTCCCATTTCTCATAAGTTCCCATCAGTTGCATTGTTTGAAATGCATGAAAATCCATACATTTTTGCATGTAGTTTCCCTTAATATGTACATGTTAAGCACTTCCACTATAATATGATTGTGTATGCACTTTTTGATTTGAGAACTGCATTGCATAATTCAGAAAAGGATTATTTACCATGATTATTAAGTCAGGAAAAGCAAATTGGATTGTGATGTAGAATATGTATGCTACACAAAATACAAAACATGCTTTCTTGTTTTCTCTGCCCCACTTCCCTTTTAAAGATTCAAAAAGAGAGAAAGCTTCAAATCTGGAGGCTGTTGTATTCTTGTTTCAAACTTACCACCACTAGGGGGCAAGGCTATCTCATTTAAATGCTCCGAAAGATAAGAACAGGACCATTTCTTAGTTGCTAAGACAGTCTGATTTTGAAGGACTTGGGATGAAGGACTAGGTAGGCTTCTGGTTTGATGCCGGTCTTGGTCCAGGTCTTCTTACATTCAGAGGAATACGTCAGCAACCCAGAGACAGGCAGTGTAGTGCCTTAGTCAAAGCTTTCCAGATGTGTCAGTGTTCACAGACTCATTTGAAGTTCTGGCAAGTGCAAAGAGCAGTTTTTATCAGTATAGTTCTGCTTTAAGAGAGTGAATTTTCAATCCTTCTTGGCTTTTCATAACATCTATGGAAGGAAGAATGGACTAGGAAATGAATATATCTCACATATACAGTATATTCACAGGGTTGTGCATAATATGGGGGGAGGCAAATGTTTGCTTCAAACATGTTGGGCAAGGAAACCTCAAGCCTCTGAATTAATTAATTAATTAATTAATTAATTCATTCATTCATTCATTCAGAAAATTTGTAGGCCGTCCATTTGTAGGAGGTCCTGTTGTTTGGCAGATTGGGCTTCGGGGAAGGTGAATTGAACTTAGTCTTGAATGGGGTTGCACTCCCTCTTAGGGACAAGGTCCGCAGCTTGGGAGTGCTCCTTGACCCAGAGCTTTCACTGGAAGCTCAGGTGACAGTGGTGGTGAGGAGCACTTTCTTTCAGCCTTGGCTGATCCATCAGCTGCGCCCTTACCTGGAGAATGGCTGCCTGGTAACAGTGACACATGCCACCACAGAGAAAGCCCTCTTCCGAGTACTTACCCTCCTAATTTCCTTCACGGAGGGTTCAGGGCCTCTCCCGCTGATCTCAAGGGGCAGGCGGGCAGGTGGGCATATATGGACGTAAGCGCTCCTTCAGGTAACCAGGACCCAAGCCATTAAGGGCTTTATAGGTAATAACCAGCACCTTGAATTGAGCCTGAACTTCAATGGGAAACCAATGGAGCTGATAGAGGACTGGGGTTATGTGAGAACATAAGGGATAAGCCCCATTGTATTCAGCAACAGCAGCCTCATAAGCTCAATGGCAGTGAGAAAAGATTGCTCTCCAAGGTCCCATGAAGAACACATGTTCCATCTGCCACGCTGCCCTGTTGCAGCATTCTACTCTAGGCTCTGCAGTAGAAAGGAAGGAATCTTACTCTACTATGACTGGTCTCCAGCCAGCAATAAAGTAGTGAAAGGGACTGTGATGTTGCAGGCATTTTATGGTGTCATGGAGGTTGCTCCATGAAATCCATTATTGTTTCTGTGAACTCGAACACCCAGTGCCCCCACCCCCTTGCCTTCTGTCTCTTCATGCTTTCAAGGAAGCATTGCAAGGATAATGGAAACTGAGGCAGGATGGTTTTATGACACTAATATTGAACAAAATTTGTTTTTAGCTTCTACATTATTTTAAAGAACAGAACTGCAACTCTGAATCCAGTGCACATTAGGAAGGCTGTTCAGGACACTTTGCACTGTGCATGTTCAACTGTTAGCTTCTATGCTCTTTGTGTGCATGCGTGTGTGTGTTTCCTCTACAAATGCCAATGCACCAATCCATTGAATGTAACCATTAAGCAACAGTTTTGTAAATCACGCAAATGTATGTGTGAGTGTTGTACAAGGGTTATTCTTCACGTTAGCCTTTCTCTTGGATCACATTCGAAATATATTCATCCTTTGCTCTTGGAGTCCAAAGATTACTTTTTTGTTTTCCTGTTTTTTGTTTTCGGATTTTTTTCATTTTTAAATTGAGTATTCATAGCAATAAGCCTTATTTACTGATCTCCTGCTGTGGTGAAAATAACGTTAATATACTCTGCTGAAAAATGCATTTCCATTTTGTGATTATATTTCCCCACCTGAATGTTCCCGTCCCTCTGCAAGAGAATGCTTTATATTGTACAATGGAACTTAAAAAACCAAAACTGATCGGGAGCTGCAGTGTATAATTTCAAGTCCATTTTTATGTATATTTATGCTAAACCTAAATCATGTTCTTGATTTCCATAAGTGGCCTGGATGAGATGGCAACCTTCTGCCACAATTTTTAAAATGTAGACAGCTTTGATGAACAAAATTGATAGGTACAGAATGAACAAAAGAATACTGATGACACACACATAACGTAACGCTTGATCAAAAGTGAGGAACGTGTCAGATGGTTGATTCAGAAGTTAAACTGCTTTCCAGAAGTTTGTAAATTGTGAAGAAAATAAAGACTATTGTGAAGTTTGGATATGAATAAACTTTCCCCCTTGTTCTATGCATGTTCAGAAATATGTACCACTGCATTAGTTTGGGCACCACAATAACCCAAAGTTTTGGAGATCCCATGTTATCCAGATCAGTCTCTCCATTGGTTCTCAGTGCAAGCAACAGTGGCCGAAGAAACCATGGTCAGTCCATCCATGCTTTGTTATCTTGACATCCCAAGTTGGAATTTTAGCTTGTCTCTTATCATAAGCCAACCCTAATCCATACTTGAGCACCACTGACTGTAAGCATGGTTCTGTGGTTAGAAAGTCAGACTAGTCCTGGAGTGATCTGAGGTCAAACACCTCACTTGGCCAAGAGGATCACTGCATGATCCTGGGGTGATCACAACTCATAGGCTTAATTTACCTCATAGGATTATTGTTATTTGTGCTCCCTTATCACCACCCCATCCCAAGAGAAATAGTGAAAACTTTCCATTGGGAACTTTCAACACATGCTTTGCAAGATTTGCAAAAGGAATGCTAATTTCATACTACAGATGAGTGGGATGTCCACATTCAGAGTTATTTCTTTGTGTCCTTGATGCTGGGAACAGATGAATGAGAATACCACCACCATCCACATCCTGTTTATAAGCTTTCTAGTGGCATCTGGAAACTGTACATTGCACAGATTGAACCTTTGGTTCACTCCAGCAAAGCATAGTTTGTGTTGTTTATATTTGGTAAACTGCATTCTAAAGAAAAATAATAATAAAATTAAATTAAAAAGTAGAACCTAGGTGCTGCTTATATATACACTATATACATAGGGGGATACAGTGTTTTGCCTAAGAAATGGAAGTAAGGTAAACAAATAAATTAAGCTGCAAAGCATCTGCTGAAGCAAACCCAATGGCAAAAGGCTACCCCTTGTTAGACTGATGACAGCTTCCAGATGTCACACAGTTGGAGGCATTTGCTGAAAATCCATCTGAGCACCTGCACCTCTCAGAGGTGACAAATGCTACATAAAAATGTGTCTACTGGCATAAAGAAAAGGGGAAAGAAAGGGAGGGGGAACTGCACACACACAGTGGAGATGTAAAAGATTCCTTCTGTTGATTCACCTGGTCTAACATCTTAGCTATTAGCTAAGTGGTAACCTTCATGACATCCATTTTCTTCCTTACTCAATATGCCAGTCATTCTTTACCCTTCTAGCATTCTGTACAGGACGATACTATTTCCTGGCTAGTGCTCAACAAATGCCCAATGGTTTGTTCCGTACGATGTGTGTGCAGTAAGGATGTGCATTGTGCAAAGGTACAGGGGCAAGGATGTCTGGAATCTGCATCTTCAGCATACACAGCGTCCTGCAACCTCCTTACAGTAGAGACCAAGCCATTCAGTGTTAGAACTGATGGAAAGACTTTCCCCATTTCTTTCCTCTATTTATTACATCGTATCATATTTGCCATTTGTGGTGATCATTCTTCTTCCCCACCTGCTGCCGCCAGTGCGTTCACTAGGGATCCATGAGCATTTGCAGACTTCCTCTTGGCTCGGCTTGCATTGTAGAGGTAGGTTGATCATGAAAAAAGTCTGCACATCCTGGAGGGAGATATTTCAAAATGGCTTTCCCAACCCTACTTGTGACATATGCTGACCTGCATGTGCGCCCGTCTGCCCCCATGGATTAATCACAGCAAACAGGACCTCTGTACAAATCCTTGATTCAGGCATACTACTTTTCCTGCAGAATGCGTTCACACATACCTTGCTATTCCACATGCTTAGAAGTCCAGTGATATTCATGGATGTCTGAATGAGCCTTGAGATGAGATGGTATATAATTCATCCATAGTTTTCTGTTCCTTGTCATCTCACCCATGGCAATATACACACGGGTTATTGTAAAATATCATCTGTTCTGGCTTCGATGGGTAAAGGGTTTTCTTTCTCCTGGGAATGTTAGGCAAAGGTTGCAAAGCCCATCTGTGTTCAGATAATCTGTCGTAAGTTCACTTATGGGCCATTGCAGTGATTCCATTAGGAAATACAGTATTGCACTGCCATCCTTCAAGATTATGTGTTGTTAATGTTAGCTTTACTTTTGCATTAATTGTATCCATTATTCATGAGACAACTCAGAGAGTGAGGATGTGTAGCAATTTGTGGTTTGGAGACTAAATGTCTGAGGGCATCACAGAAGTCTTTGGTGAGATCCCTTTTCTAGAGAGGTTGGTGTGAAACTTGTATAGTGAGCCAAATATACTTGCACATTGAATGACAAAAGAAAGCTGGAAAGAGTACCTCCCATTTTATTACCAATGATGTCAGCATTATCTATACTTTGGGAAATGAGCCAGCAGTTTTAGACTGGATACCCAGAAGGTCACAATATATGTTTCTCATGTATGTGGAAGAGCATGAACACAAAGAGACATTCAGTGCAATAACATTCTATTTTTAAAAAAAAAAGTTTGCAAAAGTGTGTGTGTGTGTGTGTGTGTTGATATTCCTGTTCCCTTGCCTACTGCTTTTATAAGAAAAAATATTTGCCTCCTACCTGCAAGTAGAATGATTAGGCACAAGATAAAGGAGATGGGACTAAAAGGATTTTGAAAAGTGTCATGTAGTCCAGTCAGTCAAAAGGCCTAGGAATATAGTTGCAATACCCTTAGTTACAGGCCGTATCCCACCATCCTCTTCATTCCTTAAGACAATGTAAGATTAACCCATTGCCATTCAGAACTGAGCAGGTATTTTGGGGACTTCACTGTCCAATGGAATTCAGACAAAATAATCCATGTTCCAGGGCTGAGTGAGTTGTCACAGAATTGTGGGTTGTTGGTAAACAAGTTATCATTTTGTCTGAATCCAACCATGCTGACAAACTATTGCTAACAATTGAAACAGTGGACTCTACTTACTATAAAGACAGTAAAACAAAAGAATAATTACTAGAAGAGAGGCACCCAGAACTTAGGCTACCACTTCCAAGCAAATAGAGCAATTCTTTGAAATCATGCTGCAGGCTAAAATAACAGTTCAGCTCCTTTTACCTCCACAGGTAAGGTTCTTCTATCTGCTTTAGACCTCCCTCACTGAAGATGCCTTCCTGGTAGAGGCTAAATGAACACCAGCTAGCAGTCTGGACTCCCCCGGCTTTATATTCCCCTCCGCACCCCTTAACTAATATTAGCAGAGCCTCCAAAGTCAAGCACTGTCCGTTATCAGGCTTCCTAAGTGGAAAACTCTTGCTACATCCAGCTGAAATCAATCAGCTAATTTTAACTGGGATCAGCTTCAACCTTGAAGCTTGGAGACCAGCAAAACGTTAAGTCAGGCAAGTGCTGCCAGCACCTTCTTTTGACATCGAGCTTCTTGTACGCAGTAAAAGATTCAGGGAGGTAATATAACCACCTGGTTCACATGATCACAGTCAATAAGCCATGCTGACTTGTTAGCCACTCCGCATATGCTGCTCACATGCCAGCGGGACAAGCATTGTTACCCTCAGCAATGCATCTTCTCCTATGATATGAACCTAGCTTGTTGCCCCATCTGTGACTGTGTGAATTGGGCCCATATAACAGCCAGAGAATTGGTCTGTTATCTTTGTTGCTATGTTAGCTCAACTTCTGGTTTTAGATAGTGAGTTTGACTTGTCACTGGCAGAAGGATAATATCCCAAATGAACTATTTCCTTTATAGGGCTTGCCAGTTAGGAATCTTGTGTCACTGCACTAAATTTTTTCAGCTTTATCAATAAGATGCCACCACCTCTGATGCAGCAAGTCATGTTAATAACTCTTCCTACCTTTGATGCTGAGGTCCTGTGCTTTGCAGAATTTGCGAGCTGTCAGAGAAGGGCTTTATGTGCACCAAGATTATGACCTCATTCAGTCAGTTTCCTCTCCCATAGTCAACCATCTTGGAGATGAATTGCGGCACTTCTTCCTTGTAAACAAGCATCTTAATTCTCATTTGCACTTTTACCATATGCTCATTTTACCAGGAAGGATGGTAAGTTGGTAGCTCTTGTGGTTAGTTTTCTAGACCTACTTGAAAACAGAGTATTTATGTCACAGCATCTTATCGTTGTTGCTCTTATTTCATTTCTATAACACCCTGTGAGGAGGCAGAGGGGTTCACCCCTTTTCCTGGGACCTTCAACAGAGCAGGGCCGAAGACAACAGGGCATGGCTGGGAATTTGTTTAGGGAGAGCAACTCACGAGAAGGCAACAGCCAGGACACATGGGTGAGCATGCAGCTGTGCGAGATTTTGGGCCAGGAAAGGAACAGATGGGTTGGGTGGAGTGCTGCATGAGGAGGGGACATAAAGAGGAAGCAGAGGAAGGGAATGGGGAGGAGGAGAGAGAGACAGAAGAGAGGGAAAAAAGCCAAGGCATACGTGTTGTTTGGGAAGAGCCAGCATGGCTGTCTCTCGCAGGCAGGCTGGCGCAAATGGAGAGGAGAGACTGGGTGGCGTTAACGAAGGGGTGATGCCATTCATTGCCATAGAGACAGGAGGGAAGTGAGCTGGAGGAGGCAAGGGCCTAGGCCTAGATTTTATCCCAGTACTGCTTTTCCTACTCTTTTATTGACTATGAAGGTTATTCCATTTCTTTGGAGGGATTCTTGCCTGCAGTAGTATACCTGATGGTCATCTGAATTAAATTCACCCATTCCTGTCCATTTTAGTTCACTGATTCCTAAGATGTCAATGTTCAGTCTTGTCATCTCTTGTTTGACCACATCCAGCTTGCCTTGATTCATGGATCTTACATTCCAGGTTCCTATGGAGTATAGATCTTTGCAGCATTGGACTCTCCTTTCACCACCAGATACATTGGCAACTGAGTGTCCTTTCGGCTTTGACTGAGTCGCTTCATTCTTTCTGGCGCTACTAGTACTAGCCCTCTGCTCTTCCCCAGTAGTATATTGGACACCTTCCGACCTGAGGGGCTCATCTTCCAATGTCATATCTTTTTGCCTTTTGGTACTGCCCATGGGGTTTTCATGGCAAAGATACTGGAGGGGGTTGTCATTTCCTTCTCCAGTGAAATCTCTGTGTTAGATTATTGCAATGCACTCTACTTGGGGCTGCCTTTGAAGACTGTTCAGAACCTGCAGCTTATGCAAAATGCAGCAGCCAGATTAATAACAGGGATCAGGTGATCAGACTATATAATACCAATTCTGGCCCACTTGCATTGACTGCCTATATGCTTCAGAGGCCAATTCAGGATGCTGGCTTTGACCTATAAAGCTCTACATGGCTTGGGACTATGAAACCTGATAGACCACCTCTCTCAGCCTTCATCTACCCAGACACTATGATCAGGTTCTGGGGCTGACTTCAGACTGCCAACTCTAAAAGAGGCTTGGATGGTGGCAAGAAGGAGGAAGGCAGTTTGTCCATAACTGCTCCCCACAGTGATGGAACAAACTCCCTACAGAGGCTCACCTGGCAGTAACACCAAGGAAGATAATCTTTTCAGCACCAGAGAAAGATTGTCTTCTGCTGCAGGGCTTTTAAGTAGTCAAGTTGGGACCTGTTATCTGTTCTTAGTAGGTCTTAGGATTTTCTTCAAGTTATTGTATTATATATATAAAGTTGTTTTAAATGTGGATTTAAATGTTGTATTGCAAAGTTTTTATGATTTTTTATGATCTTTTACTTTTTACTGCATTTTTAATATGATGTTACCCTGAGAGCTTCAAGTGCTATGCAATATAGAAAATAAATAAATGAGTAAGCATACTCAGGCTCTGGGTTGGAATCCTGTTTTAAAATATGGCCAAGTGATTAGCTCCTCTATCTTTATGAGTAGTTCTGCAGACCCCTTCATCTACTTAAATTTTGAGTAGTTCAAAATGGTACTATCTGGCTACACCCACAGTTTGAGGGTAGCACCTGAGACCTTTCTGATTTTGCAAGGTGGCCATCAGGCTGAAACATTGATCCTACCTCTGCTCAATTTTATGCATTGAGCTTGCTCAAAAATATATCTCTGTTACGGAGGCCCTACTTGCCAAACCTCCTCCTCCACTGCAACAGGAATTTGGTTGGTGAGATAAGGGAAACAGCCTTTTCCATAGTGATGCCTAGATTATAGGATTACATCATGGCAAGCAATGAACAGGTCTGAAGTAGGTCTGCTCACAGGAGGATTTTTCTAGAAAAAACAGTAAGATGCTTCATAAGGCAGCACAGGATCAGGACAATATGGGACCGGGGGATATTTGATGATTTCAGGTGTTCTATCTTTGCCATTCGGAATTGGGCTTGATAGAACAGGGAAAATGTGAGTCCACAGAGGGTAAGCTGCAACATTATGCAACATGTTTAATGTTCATAGAAAATATCTCTTAAACCTCAGCTTCCAATTGAGGACCTCGAGCCAACTTAACATAGCTCTGGTCTTAAACTAGCATTTGTTTGTTTGTTGAGGTCACTGAAGGTCAAATTCTATTTCAAAAAAGCTCTCAGGCTCACACTTCAGTGGTGGAAGGAGAAAAGGGGTTTCCAGGCCAAAAGTACACATGAACACCAGCATGTTTTAACTTCAAACTCTTATTGCTATTTACTAAACCTTATGAGAGAGATTTTAACATTTGAAATAGAAGAACAACACTGCAAAAGCTGAGAAACCAGAAAAGGATTGATAGATAGTGGAAAAGGTGAGGGCAGTGGAAAGGTGTAGTCAGGGCAGAGGGCATCCCTGAACAGGGCTCCCAAGCACAATGTCCTGCATTCCTTATGTATGGTGTGTTCAACTATTTCAGTGGAAATTATTTCCATCCAACTGGTTTTGTTTATTTGTTTGGTTAAAATATATGTATCCCACCTTTCTTACTGAATAGGATCCAGTCAAGACAACTCAATATCAATCACTCAGTGACGTACGTATCACAAGCTTAATCTTTTTCAGGATGGTGCAACAAGCAAGTGTTGTAGATTTGCTAGGAACCAAATGCTGCTGCAAAAGGTATGGAGCAAAGTGGATCAAATTAGGATTGGACCCAGACTTTGGGAGTGCCTAAGTCTCGTGCTAATTAGATCTGAGTAGTTCATGTGTCAAAAACCTGGCATTCAGTCTTTATCCACCCCTATTTAGGATTCTGAATTTTAGTTCTATTCTTCACTATTTTTAGTTTTTATTTTTATGCACTGAAAAGAAAATAATGCTTTAGAACAGCACTGTCAATTACAGGCAAACACAATGTATGTTTATAGTCCAGTGTCCTTTTAAGATTTGCAGCATCACATATGTTAATTAGGCAATTTTATATCCCTACCAGTGTTGCTCTCCAAGCTGCCAAGTGGAAGTAAGTGTTACTTTTCGTTTCAGGTGACAGTTGTCCAATGTGAAAGCAAGTTAAATCCATCTCTCTGCCAAAAGAGGAATGTTCTTCAGTTTATCAAAAGCAAAGGAGATTGGTCAAAGGAAACTGATTTGCATGATACCTGAACATTCTATGCAGACCCTGCCATGTATAATCAGAGCCCTTCCTGCAAGCAGCCCTACTCATTTGTGAGCTGCAGTGGTGATGGTGGGAGGTGGGGGTAAAGCTTTGTGAGATCACAATAAATGAGATGGATCCAGGCAGGAAGGAAAGTGCTTAGAAGGAGGGGAAGAGAGGGAGAGCCCTCTAAAAGCAAGGTCAATGGAACAAAACTGAGGAGAGAGGGGAAGATTAAAAGGAGTTAGAAAAACAAGATGGTTATGAATAATAATTCAGACTGAGAAGGCAGTAACGCTGAAATGAATGCTAAAAATGAAAGTATATTTTTTCTCAGTAATGGGGAAAGGGGTATTATTTTAGGCTGAGCATTCTAGCTTTCAATATACATATGAGAAGGCCCTTTTTTTGACAGTTTATCTCCACGGTGGGAAGAAATAGTAGCTTAATTTTATTTATGAAATTAACTTGAGCTCCTTCCATAGCTATGAAATGATGTTAAAATTTAAAACACTTCCTGCTGAGTGCCTAGGAAATGTCATCCAGCAAAGCTCAGTGACTGGGTAAGGAAGGCATTCATCTGAGAAGCCACCAAAAGGCCAGTGATAGCCCTGATGCAGCTGGGGAGATGGGAGAAGTTGCTGCTGAAATGAGAGAGGTTCACTTGGATGTGCCACAGAGCTGGGCTCCAAGGGAGACTGGCAATAAGAATGCCATTGCTGAAAACAAATCCATCTCAAAGAACATTTGGAGTCGGCAAAAAGACCATGTGGAAATGCAACAATTGTGTGGAAAAGGGTCCTTGGTCTAGTAAGACCCAGTTTTTGGCTTTGCTGCTGAATGCTATGAGTAGTGCAAAGCCAACAGTGCTCATTGCCCAGTAAGACATGGTGATGGAAGCATCTTGTTAGGGATATATTTTTCACTGGCAAGGTCCAGAAAACTGGTGAGGACTGGGGCAAGATGGGTGGAACCAAACAAAAAGCAATTTCATTCTGTAAGACAATTTAAGACAGCAGGACAATGACATTAAACTGAGAGTGAAAGTAACACAGGGGCAGTTTCAATACAAGATTCTGAATGGCTTAGACAGATTGGCCCAGTCAAAGCTCAGAACGCAATCTGATTGAGAACCTATGGCAAGACTTTTGCTGTTCACCAATGATTCCCATCCAAGAGCTGGAGCAACTTTTTCAGGAAGAACAAAAATTGTTCTTCAAAAATTGCAGGATCCACAAGCGCAAAGCTGATAGAGACTTCTCTAAACTGTGATTAGCAACTGAGATTGACTGGGGTGGGGCATAATTCTTCAGCCAATGGGTGCCAATTTGTACTTGTTGACCCAACTTCTGTGTCACAATAACAATATTTTGCACCTCCACAGTGTTGATTATCTTACAATACAACAGATATGTACGATCAAAGTGGTGGTAATGGTGAATATATCTATATCTATATTGAGATATCAGACTTATCAGCTGCATGACTTCTATTACTATTCATTCTCCAAGTGCAGATCAGTGTGAGGCCATAGTTTAACAGGCTCATATTCAGAAATTTGAAATTAAAATCTTAATATGCATACATTATTTATAAGAACATACAACAAATAATTGGGGGAAAGCACTGCATAATAAAGATGAAAGGGGAAATTATCCTTTTGAATTTTCAAACTGAAGAATAAGGCTATTACATTAATAAGACTTAATTGTGTCATTAAATATTTAAAATGGCTTTTGCTAACATATGTTGTTTTTACTTATTATATTTCTTTTTTGTCTCTACTTTGGTAAACCACCTGTGCCATGTGGTCTTGCTGACAGGGAGGGTGAAGAGACCCTGCCTCTACTCTACTCAGAAAAAACCCAAACCAAACCAAATTCACTATTTCTGCATCCAGGGCCATTCTACTGATCTATCTATCTTTCTTTCTTTCTTTCTTTCTTTCTTTCTTTCTTTCTTTCTTTCTTTCTTTCTTTCTTTCTGCCTGCCTGCCTGCCTGCCTGCCTGCCTGCCTGCCTGCCTGCCTGCCTGCCTGCTTTTATATCCCGTCCAACTACGGGCTTTATAGGTAATAACCAGCACCTTGAATTGAGCCCAGACTTCGATGGGAAGCCAGTGTAACTGGTAGAGGACTGGGGTTATGTCAGAATAACACCCAGTCCCTGTCAGCAACCTGGCTGCTCTGTTTTGCACCATCTGAAGTATCTGGACTGTCTTCAGGGGCAGCCCCACATAGAGTGCATTACAGAAATCCAACTGGGAAGTAACCAATGCATGTGTCACTGTCGCGAGGCAGTCTTCCTCCAGGTAGGGACGCAGCTGATAGATTAGCCAAAGCTCCTCGCCACCACAGTCACTTGAGCTTCCAAGGACAGCTTCAGGTCGAGGAGCACTCCCAAGCTGTGGACCCTATCCTTTAGAGATAGTGCAACCCTATCCTGGGCAAGGTCCAGGCCACCTACCCAGGAGCTCAATCCACCCACCAACAGGACTTCCATCTTGTCTGGATTAAGTTATATCTAATCCTCCCAATGATTCATGTCTTATAGGTGACTTACATCCAATTTTAAAAATCAAATTGCATCACAGAATCATAATTAAATAGAGTTGGAAGAAGACTATTGGGTTCAACCCTCTGCTGTTGTGGGACACCAATTTATACCATCCCATTCAGATGGCTGTCCAGGTTTTGTTTTGGGTTTTTTTTAAATGTCTGGAGAGCCCACTACCACTCTAGGCAGCTGGTCCCACTGTCGTATTGCTCAGACAGTGAGGATGCATTTCCTGATATCTAGCCTGAATCTGGGTTGTCGCAGCTTCAATTGATTATTCCATGTCCTGCTCTCTGGCATCAGCAAGAAGACCTTCCTGTTTGTGACAGCCTTTGAGGCAGGTACTTACAGAGTGATATCATAAGTACCTTCTCTTCTCAAGGCAGAATATGCCCAGCTCTCTCAGTCTCTCCTCACAGGGCAATGTTTCCAAATCCTGGATCCATTTTGTTGCCCTCCTCTGGACCCTTTCTGGTTATTCTGCATGTTTCTTAATCTTGGTGCCCAGAATGGGACACAGCATTCCAGGTGAGGTAGGACTAGTGAGGAGTAAGGGGGAATTACTGCTACTTGTGATTTTGGAGTAATATTTCTATTAATGGATCCCAAAAAAGCATTTGCCTATTTGCAGCTGCACCACATTGTTGCCTCATATTTAGTCGGTTGTCCACAATAACTCCAAGACTTTTTCTTTTTCAGTTCTGTTGAGTCATGCATTCCCCATCTTGTATCAATGCATTTGGTTTCTTTTTCCTAGGTGGAGGACTTGGCACTTGTCCCTACCAAATCTAATTCAAATTTATCAAGCTCACAAGTTTATCAAGTTTATCTTCTAGGGTGTTGGCTATTCCACCCAATTTTGCATCTTCTGCAAATTTGATCATCGTTCCTTGTACTTCCTCATCTAAATTAAAATGCTATTAAAATAATTCCAATATAAAATGTATATATGTACAAATATTTAAAATATACAAACATTTCAAAAGTCAATGCAGTGCCATACAAAAAATAAACAGCGGAAGAGTCAATTAAGACGGTCATAATAATCTAGAACAACCAAATGAGACATTATTTAATCAATTTAATCCCCAGAGAAAGTCTTTCTATTTTCAGAACTTGTTTGAAAGTTTTTAAATAATAACTTTTTTAGGGGAAATGGTTTTGTTTTATGTTCTGTTTTACACAGTCTGTTCATTCAGATTGAAGGGAGAGAGGCATTTTGTACTAGAAGGGAACTTAATTTGAAATATTGAATATATGAGTATATTTGCAAGCTTGTTACAAATGGGAGTCATTTGATTATTTTTATTTATTTATTTGGTGAGGGGGAAGATATTAGGGATAAAAAATATGACTAAGCAGTCAAAAAGTTGCTGCCAAGGTCTGGAATGCTTGAGATGTGGAAGGATCTGGAAAAAAAAAAAAAAAAAGATTTCTTCTTTCATTGAATTCCAAATACAGTTGAATTTGTTTGTTTCAGCAATAAGTTTTTATCTTATTATAGACCATTTTTAAAAAAATACTCTTTGACATTATGTTAGTGTTCTCCCATGATTCGGTGTAACTCTCTTCTACATCTCTGCTGCAACTGACCCCAGTATTCCCTGGGAAGCCACAGACCTACTGACCTTCTGTGTGTGATCTTCTCCTCCCTCCCACACACACCTCTGACTGCTCTCTGTCCCCTCCCTTTTTTCTGTACCCACAATATTTTGTTTCCCGCTCTTACCATTTTCTCCCAGGGATCCAGCAAAGTCACTCTTCCCCCAAATTCCAGCTTTTCTCTCTCTTCTCTCTTCCCCACTTAAACCTTTAGACAGACAAAATGCACGTCTGCAGGAAACAGGACCTCCGTTCTGAAGACTAGTACTGGTTGTGCCATCAGATTTGTGTGGAGATTTATAAGGGAAATTAGTGTTCCACAAAAAGTCTGACCTGGTGAGGACTAAGTTAGCTAATTTGTGTATCAGGCATTAGTCAAGACGAAGGCAATAGGAACAGGATTGCTCTTATCCTGTCAGCAGAGTGAGATGACTGAGAACGATCATGTTCAGGGAATTTAGTGGCACACTTTTAGTCACAAAATGGAGAACTCTAGGGGCCTTTGATCTGCGCCTTTGTCTCTTAACATCATTGATCAACCTGTTCCATAACCTCCAAGGTTGCACAGATTAAAATAGTGACTCTTGAGTGTCTAATTCTCACACTAAGGAGCACTGTTTAAATTGCTCTGCAGTCACAGGTATGCCATGATTACACATCACTAATGACTCTTCCCTGCATGCTGTAAAATGCATTAATTTACTCTGCAATGGCCAGTTCCACACAGCATTAACGGCAAAGAGGATTTTGTTTTAGGTAGTTAGTTAAAGATATAGCAGAGGTATTTATGCCTAAGCATTTAATAATATTAAATATTCTAATTTAAAGAATTAGAAATATTAAGAATATCTAATTCATTCTTAATTCACTCCTTTACTTCTTTATTGCAATTAAACAAATAAATTGTATCTGATTTATCCAACCTGTACATCTGGTATCTTATCAAATTCCGCCAAATGAGCACATTTTTCATACCAATAGTAGTGGTATTAGTAGTAGTAGTTCCCCATCCCTAATCTGGCCTTGAGTGGGATGATGATCCATTCCTGGGAAAAGCTCTACACACCTGGCCAGCATCTGAAAAGCAGATGCTTTTCATGAAGAAGCTCCCAGATTCAAGATTTGACTGCGGAAGTCAGAAGCCCTGGATAACAGTGTTCAGAGCTGAAACAATGGCACTATATGGACTAATTGTCTAACTCAGCCTAAGGAAGCGCCTCATTTTTCTAAGCAGATATGAACATAAGAAGCTACTCTACAGTGGGTGGGAGCATTAGACCCCAATATCTTAGTCCAATGCTATCTAAATAAATACTTGGTCTTTGTAGTATGTAAATCTTCCTTAGCCTACTGATACAGTTTTCACTGCATATGTTACAGGCTATCCTCAGAGTTTTCATGTGGAAAAAGATACGTTCTGCCCCTGAATTACTGTCCCTCATCATTCCTCAAAATTTCCTTTCCCAGGCCATCTTCTCTTCATCTTACCTGTTCCTCTTTCCTATGGCATCCACACTGGAATAGGTTGCAGCCCACTGGCCATGGCATCACAGGTCACTTCTGTATTCTTTGCAGAAGGTGTTCTCTTGGTTGCCAATAATGATGAAGTATTGTGCTTTCTTGGCCTGCAGGCAATCAACTAATCTCTTCTTTATAGTGTCAGGTTCCAGTCCTCAACACATTTATTCTAGAGAAGCCCCATTACAGCTTACAGTAGGATACATGCATTCAGAATGACAGCATATATCTGACACACAGTATAAGATTCCATTGCAAACTCAAAACATTCTTATTAGAAATTTGTTTTTACATTGAATAGATGCCCTATATACATATACAGAAATTGAGATGACTTGTATGGGAAGAACTATTATGAACTGCTTTGGGATGTAGCATGTTGGGAAAGAAGAGACTCCCTCTCCCTCTCCCTCTCCCTCTCCCTCTCTGTGTGTAATCAACCTATTTTGTTATCACACACTAGAGGGCACTTGAAACAGAGCAAAAGAAATATCTTTGCAGTCTGTGACACTGAAATAACTACCCACTCTCTATGAGACAATGCTGGAAGCTAATGCAGATTAGATTTCTCTCTCATATTTCACACAGTGAATTAATAGATAAGAATTTGAGAGCTATGCACTTTGCCTGATATACTGCCATTTTGTTTTATGCTTTATGATTTTGCATAAAGTGTATTTATTTTCCTTAGTTGTTCACCTGACAACAAGAAATCAAAATTTCAAATTGCAGCTTAGGAATATTAAGGAATTTTCATGAGGCACTACACTTCTTGGAACCTATTGTATATTAGCACAAGGTAAAAAAGCTTAAATGAACATGGTCTTACACATTTGGAAAGGACCTTCTTGGAAAACTTCCTTCCCTAAGATGACATCAAGTAAAATTATGCCAGGTAGCATTCTATCAGGTAACAGGAACTGGAAGTGGAAAAGCCAGGGCTTAGAAAATCAGCTCCTGTCAACAGTCTTCTTAATTCTTCCTGTCTGCTCCCTTATAAAAGCCCAGCTGCTATCCACAGAAATATATAAAACTTCTAGACAGATACACTGCCTCTTCTCTCCTTGGTGTGAAAGGCATAACATATCCCATAGAAGTGAATGGGTTTGATGTATGAAATAACTGCCATTGGAAACTTGGGCAAAAAATTGTAGCAAGAAGACATCATGCTCTGACTTGGGAATCACTTCACTTGTTCCTGTAGGGTTGTGCGGGGAGTCTGCTTCAGGGTTTGGCATCTGTTAGATTTCCTCAGCTCAATCCACTGGACTCTAGCCTGCTTTCTCTCTTCCCTAAGTCTGTCCTACACTGAGCATTGGTGTCCAGCAGGAGTTGGGGTGAGTTCAAGTAAGGTTCTGCCCACATGACTTGGGGGCTTTGGGTACAAACTGCACAGATTACAGATTTTGAGTATCTTTTACACTCTTGACATGAAGAATCTACCATTCTTCCTGATTATGATCATGATCTTAGCTCAACTTGCTTCCTGGCCAGGACCAAGCATGGGAAAGATGTCCAGGAAGTGTAAACAAGTCAGATTCTGTCCTGATCTGCCATCTTTGTGCCACCCTCCCAATTCTTAAATTTAAAAAATCATTTATTCTAGCTAAACTCATAGCTGCACGTGCACAGGAGGGAATCACACATTTAGATAGTATAAATCAGTGTTGTAGAACCTCAGGCCTAGCCTGCAAGCACCCCAATTTGGCTCCCTGGGGTGTTCTGAAGTCATGCTTCATTCCTTGTCCCTGACCTCCAGCCATGTGCTTCCCCCTCCCCTCAGACACCATTTTAAAAAGCTGAAAACCGTTTCCTAAATTACTGGTGGTAAGAGGTTTAATCTAAACACTGGCATTTATCTTCACCCTCTTTGCCTTTCTTCTCATTCCAACACCATTGAAATGCTGTTCCCAAGGAATTATTTTAAATGAACTTTAGCCCTTGGGTTTAAAAGAGACTCTACATCTTTGATCAATATAATCAAGAGAAAGGGATGCATATGTGGGTGTATGAAGATCACTGGAATCAACAAGCCTTGTCACTTGACTCCTCCACCCAATTTTCAACAAATATTTGTTCCTTTGTAATATTCTAATAAACTATGGATACATTTGCATGTCGTGCAAACCTTCTCTGTCAATAAGTCAAGGCAAGTTGCTTGTTCTGTGAACAAGAGAACTCATTGTGTGTTACCACCCACATTGTAACTTTGACCTGATTTCTCATACAAATCCACTCAGTAGCTAGGACAGCCAGCACAAAAGGTAATTTGACCTTTTCTCTTCCCACTGTTGTCTTCCCATTTCATTCCCGCAATATCTCTGCAAGTTGGCTAGGCTGAGGGAAAGTGACTGGCTTAAAGGCACCCAGTTTCATGCCCAGGTTTGATTTTGAATCCAAATCTCCTATGTCCATGCGCCTATCTATTTAACCACACTGGTTTTCTAGCAGTGGGAATTATACTGCACATGGCAAATTCACAGAACACCACCTTCCCACCCTCATGCACAAGACTTATGACTTTTGCTTGCCTGCCTGGATTGTCAACAGATATGGGTCAGTTGTGCCAATGAAACCATAATGCAAAGTGGGACAACAAATTTAGGTACAGAATTTGTGAACTATTTCAGGGTGACAGATGAGTGTATCACATGTGCCAGAAAATTTATTTTTCAGAAAGCAGTTTTACTCTACTAATGTCTGGCTTTCTAACCAGTTTGCCTATTCCCTCCCTCCCTCCCTCCCTTTTCTATGGAAACTGAGCCTGCACACTTCTATCTTCAATTCCTTTCACTTGGTGAAAGAGAGGTTGACAAACAATGAACTAACATGGGTGCTGTTCATTATCCCTTTCGATCACCCATCCACACTATGCAGGCACACTCTGACATCTTGCTCCTATTCTTCTCTGTGACCTGTTTTTATTTTCATGCAAAAGGGAAAGTGCACATTTCAATGCACGTTTTTCAAAAGTGTGCTCTTGCCCCCATTGAATTACTCATGAAAAGGTGTGTGTATGCATGCATGTGCTTTAAAAACACATTATAAATACAGTTTTCTTCAAATACATTTTTTCTAATGTAACTGCAAGTTCAGTAATTTGCAACAGCCCCCAGCCCATCTAAAGATGCTGCTTCTTATGTCTGAGCTTGTGGACAGGGCAAGTCTGAATGATTACTCACTGGAACAAAATTTCATATTTGTATATCCCTTACTTTGACTGAGGCTGAAAACTGGAACTTTCACAAGGAATTGAATTGGGATACTCGGATAGGCAAAGATTTTTACTCTGTCTCTGTTAAGAGAACTGATGTAGGAAACAGTTCCCACAATTTCTGTGCTCCTGTACAATTCCTCCCATCACCCATGGGAAGAGTCTGTGGTTGCTGTACAATGCCGGGTGCACTGCAACTCCCTTTAGCTGAAAGAAGCATGCCTGACTTTCCATCGCACACTTGCTTCCATCTGGCATGCAGCAGTGGAAATTTTATTGCAGCATTTATGATTTCCAGCTAGGGCTAATGGGAAGGATCATTTGACTGCCATGTTGATACTGCTGGGATCTTTTTCGTTTTTAAAATGAAAGATGGTGTCAAAGATTAAGGACCATGTATGGGAGCAACCAGCCCCTCTCAGGTGTCCTCCTTCAAGCGACATCCCTCCATTTTACATATGTGTCACAAGCAGAGCCAGCTGGAGCCAGGGGTCAGACAAGATGGCCCAGGAGGCCCCTTCTGACTCACTCTGTTCCTATGTTTCTGTATTAGTTCATTCATTCTTTGTTCCTTGCCCTTGGTGTCAAAAGACACTCCTACTTTTGGTCATCTTCAGCAAACAGGTTCATATTCCTCAGATTATGTACTCCTTGGCACTGTTCCACTTCTTTTCCTCCTTTATTCTTACAGTCTGTAGCCTTATTTGCCCACACTGCTATTTGATTGAATTGGCTGTGGCAATCTGCACAGCCAGTTGTGGCAACCTACATTATTTTTGCCGATGAAGACAGAATGCTGCATCTGATGTGATGGGTTCACATAAGGCAAAACAGTAAAATCATTTGGTAGCTCATAACCCAACTGGACAAAGGCAATTTGGGTAGGGGAGGAGGAGGGAAAAGAAAATGTCACAGAAAGACAGAGGGGCAAAATGAGCATTGGGAAGCATTGAATGTATTGTGGATGTTTGGTGAGGTCAGCCTTTCAAATAGTTTGTCCATTAACTTAACCAATTATTTCAGAATAATTCAAAGTGCTAGTCTTAATCTTTAAGGTCCTACATGGCTTGGAACCAAGCTACCTAAAACATCACTTCCTTCTTCATATATGAACTTAAAATCTAAGATCCTCTTCAGAGGATCAACTGCAAGTACAATTGGCAGATTACTCTGGTAAGGTCTTTTTCAGAGGTGGTCTCAGAGTGAAATTGCCTTCCCATGAAGTCTTGTATGTTGCTTTCTTTAAAGATTTTTTTAGTGTCAGTAGAAGTCATTTTCTTTTTAATTCCCTAAAGGCACAAGTTTATGCATGCTGAGCAAGAAAATGTCTTACATCTCCCAGCAATTCCCAGGCCAGCATAGGAAATACATAGGAATGAGTCTTTATCCCATCTAAGTAATTTGTGATCTTGCCATCTGGGCTCTCGTTATCTGATGTGTAATTGATTGTACTGCTAAATTGAATTAATCACTTTCTCTTAAAAATGTTAATGCTGCTATTTATTCCGATTCTGGTACACCCTCTCTCTTTTCAGTTTTTCTGAACTACTTTTGGAAACATGAGCCATTTGCCAACATAATTAATTAATTATGCTATACTACCTGTTAACCAGGACAGGTTTTCTGTTTTATATAAATATTTAAGGCTAACTTACGTACAACTAATGTTTTCTTTTGAAATTCAGGAATCGGGAAATGCTCATTGGAAATAGTCTTGTTTCTTGAGTGGTATGGAAGTAACATCTTAAATATCAAAGGTCTGATGGTTCAGAATTCCATTTGAATCTTGACTGTGGTTTTGTTTATTCTGTTTGATCATGGTGGACCAAAGAGATAACAGGGGAGATGTAATCAGATCTTCTGTCTCAACAAATTTATTCTAAAAGTTACTGAGAGACCCCTTGTGATGGCACAGGGCCTAATCCATTTCAGACAGTTTACCTAATTTAGCCCATCTTTGCTGATATCTCTGCTTCCAGTTTGCTTAGTAGAGCTTCTTCATTCTAAAACCAGCGCAGTCTTCAATCCTGTTTCTTTGTGCAACACTGTTCTAGCTTCTTTTCTAGCTCTCTTAAGTTTTCTTTTCTTCCAAACCTTGTTGTACTTTTCTTAACTACCAGATCAACTTCTCAGCTCTACTTTTATGCAGTATTTAGCATCCCTCGCCTAAGTTTTAAGCCAGCCTTGAAGGAAAGTATAGCTCTAGTTACTTTTCTACTACTGTTAGTTGCAAGGAACTCTCAAGACATCTTGGAATTGCAGAACCAGGAGAATGTACATTTGGATTCACTGGAAGAGGCTGCATTTAGTCTCAGCAGTTAATTGGCAGGATGCCCAGGTAACCCTCTCTGACAGAAAAAAATGACAGCACTTTCAGGTAGCCAGTATACTGAAGTGTCTACAAGATTTCCAGAGTATATGCAGAGTTTTTGTAAGTTGTGGGACACATACACAGTTTCAGGGCAGTGATGAGATTCAGAATGTGTGAGAGGGCAAGAACACTGGAAAAGTACAAAACCATAATACAGAAACATCAAGAAATCATTATAAACACAGGAAAAACATCATGCCACATCAAGGGCTTGAGGAACAGATAACAGGAGTTACAGGATTCTAACAATTTTCAATATTTTGATTTTTACATAATTCCTTAAGACAACACATAAGCTGGCTAGGTATTTTTATATTGCAAAGGAAGTGCAGCTGCCTTGATCGGCCTGCAACTTTGCTTCAATTCTATTTCAGCTGGGCAATCAGGAGCTGTCTGAGAAGTGGAACATTCACACAGCTTGGGGCTGTTTTCCTTTTTCCCTGAGAAGGAACTAGGAAGGAAAACCCTGCAGATGGTGGGGCGGGCGGGCGGGAAAACAGGTGAGGCTTTCCATATTTTAACATATAAAACTTATAACTTTTATTAGGGCAACTCCAACAAAGCCCAGGCTGAAACTTTGGCCTTTCTGAGAGTTCATTTTCCTCCTTAATTGTTAAGTTCCTATGCTGAGCTTTTGGCATTCCTATAAAGTTATTCCCTTTCTTAATAGCTAGATTCCTGGGCTGACCTCTCTTCTAGTTCATTTCCTTTTAAATGATAGATAGCAGTTCTGTACTTTTATATCAATGCTTTTGCTCAGTAAAACTTCAAAAGCAAATATTAATATTTTCATAAACCCAAGAGCCAAACACAAAGAATTGAATCCAAATCTGGTAATCTCTTAGAGCATGTGTCCTCAAAGTATGGCCCACGGGTCGGATCTGGCCCATCATGCCCATTTATCTTGCCCGCTTTTTAATTATGCAAGCCCAGGGGTGGCCGGTCCCACACCCGCTGCTGCCGCCTCGCTATGCCTATGCCCATCGCTTTGCCTTGCCGTGCCTGCACCTCCTGTCACTGCCTCACTGGCCCACGCCCACCGCCACTGCCTTTCAACTGGCCCCCTGTTGAAAATGTTTGAGGACCCCTGTCTTAGAGTGAGTATCACTGGGTGTACTCTAAATATGAATATATCTGGATCTATCCCACAAATGCTAAAAGTGTCTTTCCATCACAGCTGCACACTGGATGAAGTTTTTGTAGCTTTTGGATGAGTCAAATCTTTCCTTACTCTCATTTCCTTAGTTAAATTGTGTTCCCCGTACCTGCTAATTGTTCCATTGATAAAGGCCTGCTACTATCCTATGGTAACTGAAGGCATCTCTTGTAAAAAGCAAATAGTTGAAGCAAATATTTCTACCAAGATTCTCTTTTGCTTAAGGAAATAAATGTGAAGCCCAACCCTCCTGTTTCTGCTCCTCCACTTCCTTCTCCCAAGCATTTGATGGCTACAGAGCAGTGGTGCACTGGATCTGGACTGTCTCCATTTTGAGGAGTATGGAGCACATTTCAGTGGCTGACAGAGGGGAAGGCAAAAGTAACAGGACCCAACATAACATGACTACCAGTATAATTGAGCGTGCTGCTTTTACTGCCAGAAAATAAACTTTAGGAGAGCTATCTCGGTCTGTTAGAATGGAGAAAAGACTGTACATAGGTCAGAAAGCCCCAACGGATTCAAGGTTGGGTAGAAAAGGAAAGGAAGCATGGCCTAAGGTTTTTCAACTTGGTGTACAGGGAAGGGAGGCAGGCAGGCATGTTTTCATTCTCCATTCTTCTGCAGTTGTTGTTTTCTGAGTCCTGTTTTTCCTAAGGATTCCTTCCTTTTAGGATAATACTGTGTTCTTGTTATTTTTATGATTTTGCAAGCCATATGGGAATGGCAGAATTTTAAAAAATATTATAAAGAAATAAACCTGGTGGATCTTTACAAATGTCTCCTTATAAATATCTCAAATTACATTCTATAAAATCTGACCTTTAGCCTCCTGGACCACTGTCTGGAGAATAAAGCTACTGGCCATCTTGCTATTTACAAAAGGTGGTCCTTGCCTCAAACTATTTACTGCATGGTAGTTAAAAGCAAAGTCACCAGGGTACATTTTGAAATAAGAAGCTTGCAAAATGCAAACTAAGTCTTTCATTATTGTTTCTGCATTCTCATTCCTATTCAACTAGTGGAAACCATGAATATGAGGGAGGAAAGAAGCAAAAGGATTATTTTCTCCAATGCAAATCAAGCTCTATCTTTTGTATAATAAAAGAAATCCACATTTTCTGATGTTATCTTCTCCACTGTCTTGGTATGGCTGTGCCGCCCCAAGGGAATAAACCCAGTTCTATATGATAATATAACTTTGTCAAGTAAATGTAACTGTTGAACAGATTTTATACACATGCACACACACACACACACACACACACACACAATGTAGATACATATATTTAATTTTTTTCAAGGCTGACCCACAAATCTGGGGTTTTAGAATACAGGATGAGGCAATTTAAAAAATCATCATACAGATCTGGCAGTTTTGTTTGTGAGGAAATATCCTGATGGTCTGCATATATTTTAAATTGTATTTTTCTGAATTCTGTGCATGTGTGTGTGTAACCTGTTTTCTCCCTCTCTCTGTTTCAAAGATAGCAAAAATTTAAAGTTTAAAATTTAATGCCATAATATGTGATGATGTTAAAGTATTGATTTGTCATTGTTTAAGACAGATGCCTGATTACCTGACAGAGCAACCATAGGTAAGGTTATTCAAGCACACTGTGAAGCTGCACTGTCTCTAGCGTTCAGCATCTGAGAGAACATATCAGGCTCAAGAGGGTTTAGTTGAACACTCTTTCTGTGGAGAGAGAGGGATGCAGAGAATGAAGGAAGTCCACCCTTGGAAGATCTCTCCACACCATCAAAGATTGAGAAGTAGAACTGGTACAATGAGGTCTTTGGGGATGTCTTGGGCTTCTCTAACATGCTGCAGAGCATGGAAGAAAATAGTCGATGGCTTTGTTATTGGGAACACTGAGAGGGGCAAAAAAACCACCTCAAAAACGAAAACCAAGAGCAGGGAAGCCAGAAAAGATCAAGTAAAAAGACCCCCCCCCACACACACACACACACATATATTGACCTTAGTGAGTTATCCAAGCTTGTCACATGAAATGTTGATTCAGCTGTTCTTGTCCTATTTTTCACACCCCATTGGAGTGTTCATTTAAAATCTTCCATCAAAAAAGATTTCATCTTTCATCCTATGTTTTTGCACCAGATAGACTGAAAACTCCAAGTTTGGAGCTCTGGCAAGCCAAGCAGAGCTGTGAAGACCTCAGGTCAGACTTTGCATGCTTAGGGAGGAAGACCCTTTTTCTCTTGAATCCTTCTAGTTCATGGAAGAACAGACAGGAAAAGGAGAAATATGCTTGGCTACAAAGGTGGTGTCAATGTGAGAGATGTGACCACAGGCTACACTCCCTGGAAGCTGGACTGCTGGCAAGGGATGGGTTGCATATTACAAGGACTGGAAAGAATGTGATCGGCCGTAGCATGAAGGAATTTATCAGGAGGGCTTTAAGCCAAATCCTAGAGTTGAGGGAGAATTACACCTGGGCACAACAGTGGACAAAGGCTTATGCACCACAGCTGAGGGAGAAGTTTTAACAGTGCCCAAAAATGTAGGAAGAAAGCAAAAGTATAAAGGATGTGTTCTTTGATGTCCATGTGCTAATGTCCAGAATATGAGTACCTAACAACATGAACTCTTAATACATGAGGATGAATACAACCTGAAAGGTATAACTGAAACTTGGCGGGATGACTTTTTTAACTGCAATTCAACAATTGAAGGATATAACTTTCAGAACAGAAGGAATAGAAAGGCAGGCAGAATCACCCTATGTGTTAAAGATACATATCTCTGCATGGTAATATAGGAGAATGAGCTTAGTAGCCCCATTGCAGAGCATATGGATTACTATACATGGATCAAGAAATAAAAGGGAAACAGTAGGTAGAGTATATTATGGATCACCCCATCAAAGATAAGACAGGGATAAAACTTAAGAAAAGCAAGTTGCCAGTATTTCAATGGACATTTATTTGTTTATTTATTCATTCATTCATAAATGTGTATACCACCCACTAATCCTACAGGAGTCTCTAGACAGCTTACTGTCAGCCATCAGTATTACATTTAGTAAAAGCCACTAAAAACAATAAAACCCCTTATATAAAACCAGAACAGTAGACCATTAAAATTATATCAGGTGAGCAGAACAATAACAACAGTTGTTAATTTGAATCAGTTACTGAAACTGTGATTAAAACATCTGAAGAAATGGAATGCTTTTGCCTGGTACTGAAATGAGAACAATGTTGGTGCCAGGCACATTTCTCTGGGAAGCCTATTCCATATATGAGGGGCAGCCACTGATAAAGTCCTTCTGTTTGCCATCCTCCTCACCTCCTTGAAGGATGGCTCTCTTAGAAGGACCTCCTGCCCTGATCTTAATGGTAGGTATGTATGGGAAAAGTTGGTCCTTTAGGTAGTCAATGTAGCTTATATAAAATTGGTGTTATATGGGCCTGTGAGTTGGCACCTGTTACTAACAGCACAGCCTGATTTTGGGCCAGTTGGATTCTCCAGACCATCTTCAAAGGCAGCTCCATTAAAGTAATCTAATCTGGATGTTACCAGTGCATGTGTGAGTATGGCCTGGCTTTGTCAAACACATAGGGGCAATGCTGATACACGTGACACAATGATTATACTGTAGTTATACAAGACTTCAATTTCTCTGATATCTGTTGGGAGACATGTTCTGTCAAACATGCCTCCTCCAAGAAATTCTACATGAACTCTGGGGGGAATTGACCCAGAGTTCCCTTGAATTCACAATTGAATTCTTGATTCTAAAGGAAGCAAAAGCCAAATGTAGCCAAACATGCACCCGGGATTTTAGGAAAGCCAATTTTACTAAACTCAGAACAATGATAAGTGAAGTCCCATGGGAAGAGATTCTAATGAGAAAAAGTCCAAGATAGGTGGAATTTTTAAAAAAGGACATTCTAAAGGCAAGAGTACAAATAATTCCAACAAGAGAAAAAGGGTTGAAAACAACAAAAGAAACCCATGTGGCTTCACAAAAGCTTAGAGATTATCTGAGAAAGGGATATATATAGGAAGTGGAAGGATGACCAGGTTACAGAGAAAGAAAACAACCAAGCAGAAGAGAATTGCAGGGATGGTGTCAGAAAGGCTAAAGCCAGGAATGAACTGAGGCTAGCAAGGGATGCTAAATGCAACAGAAAAGCCTTCAGATATGTCCAAAATAAAGGACAAAGGGAAGAAACGGGAGTTCAGCTACTCAATGTAGATGGCAAAATGAGAAGAAATGACAAAGGCAGAAATGCTCAGTTCCTGCTTTGGTTCAGTCTTCCCTTAGAAACTGATCTATGAGCTTCCTGAGGAGAAGTACAAAGAGAAGCACAAGCTGAAACAGCAAGATAGCAGCTCAGAATTGATAGGCAAATGGTCAAGGATAATCTAATTGGGCTTAATGAGTTCAAATCACAAGGGCCTGATGAACTCCATCCTAGAGTCATAAAGGAGCTGGCAGAAGAGCTTTTAGAACCACTGGCTATTATCTTAGAGAAATCATTGAAGTCTGGGGAAGTGCTAGATGACTGGAGAAAGGTTAATGTTGTCCCCATTTTCAAGAAAGGGGAAAAAAAACGCAGGAGCCTTCAAACTATAGACCAGTCAGTCTGGCATCAATCCCTGGAAAAATTCTAGAGCAAATTATAAAACAAACAGTCTATAAACATCTTGAAAACAATTCAGTGATTACTAGAAGCCAACATGGATTCCTCAAGAACAAATCCTGCTGGACTAATCTGATTTAATATTTTGACTGGCTAACCTCCCTGATGGACTGTAGGAAAGCTGTGAACACAATCTATCGTGACTTCAGCAAAGCTTTAGACAAAGTGCCCCGTGGTATCCTGATTAGCAAAGTAGCTAAAAGTGGGCCAGATGGAACAACTGTCAGGTGGATCCACAGTTGGCTGCAGAATAGGATTCAAAGAGTAGCTTTTCATACTGGGCAGAAGAAACAAGTAGAGTATCACAGGGTTCAGTACTGGATCCAGTGTTCCTCAATGTTTTATTAGTGATATGAATAAAGAAGTATAGGGAATTATTAAGACTAGTGTGGTAAGGAATCATAGTTGTTTTCTTTGAGATAACAGCAGTATTTCCTTAGTTCACTGCACACTGTCCCCGATAGAAATGTAAGTGGTGTTCTGTGTGTTTCAACTACTCCATGTCCTTCCCTCTGGAGGAAGGTGAAGGGTAAGTGATGCTGATTCCTGGAGAGAAGTGCTGGCTGAAGGACCATGCCTGTTCTTCAGTAAGAATAGTTCTACCCACCCTGAGTCCTCGCACAAGGGAATCTCTTGCTGGTGACTTACGACATCAGTGAGTATGGTCCTTCCGACTGATGTAACTTTACCTCGTCATGCAATTTCAGCTCCCTATCCCTGTTTGCAGTCTTTGTGCATTCTTGTGACAAACTAGGCATTTTACAAAGCAATCCTATCCTTGTTAGTGTGCATTCAGAATTAGATTGTAATCTGAAAAAAATTACTAAGCAGAAAACCCAATGCAATATACCAAGCATTAGTTCCTGATAGTAGTGGACAGAGTGTTGGACTGGGACTCAGAAAGACTGAATTCTAGACCCTACTTAGTAATGAAACTCACTGACATTTATCTTAGCCTACCTGTCAGCATGGCAGAGGAGGAGGATATTGTAAACCAGCTTAGGTTCCTTGCATGAGGAAGAAAGGAGGGATATAGGCAGAATAAAATAAATTAATAAATATTGCACTGCACATCTTAGGTTATGCTGGGTCCACACTCACAAATCATGTACTGGAGAACTTGATTAAGTTATTACAGTGTTACATTGCTAATTTTGCACAGTAGGTATGCTACTCAAACATGTCTATTGAATAACTGGCATTCTCAGGTGAAGTTGTAGCATTTACATAATCTGCTTTCCTTCTCTTGCTAACTTCTTTTATCACTAGGTCTATACCTACCTGTCCCCTTAGATCAGTTCATGAGGCCCTTCTATGACAACAGCCCTCAGGGAGATGAGAAGGGTGGCAACTAGGCGAAGGGCCTTTTCCGCCGCTGCTCCCTGTCTTTGGAACTCTCTCCCTGGGAAAATCCGCCTGGTGCTGTCTTTATTTTCCTTTCAGTGCCAGGCGAAGACATACCTTTTTAGAATTTTTGGAATTGTTAATGCTTAGCCCCTGAATGCTGTGGCCCTTTTTATACAGTTATTATAGATGTCTTAATGTGTTTGTGTTTAATAGGTTTAATAGGTTTTTAATGTGTTTTACTATGTTTAACTATGTTTAATGTATTGTAATGTATTGTAATACAATATTGTAATGTGTTTCAATATTGTATGTTATTGAAAGCCTCGGCAGTTATAGGCAGCCTGTAAATATGTGTATAAATACAGGAATAAATGGAACTACAGTGCATACATGTATGCATGTTTATTTAGACATATGCCTCACTGAGTTCAATTCAGCTTATGCCAAGGGAAATGGGTATAGGGCTGCAGTCTTACAGACATTTGAATTGATTAATCAGGTGGGGCTTAGTTAATTCAGCAATCAATCAATTTACTAAATTTACGCCAATTTTTACATAAATGAGCACAATATCTCTAATGCAGGGCGTGTTTCTTTTCATTTTTAGATGATGTACCTATGCAGCAGCCAGTATATTAGAAAGGCATCCCCTCTTGTCACCCATCTGTTTTTAAGTTAGTGTTAACATCTATAGTTTTAATAACTTATATTAAAATAAGTGTAGTTAAAATGCTTCTCAAATTATTGAGGTTATCTTTTAGTTGATTAAATGTGGGAAGCTGCCTGATACAGAGTCTGACCATAGGGTCTATCTAGGACATGATTACCCTCATTGATTAAAAGAAGTAGGAGTTTTTCAAGAAGGAGTTTTTCCTTTCTGTCCAAGCAGGAAATACTGAGGATTAAACCAGTGAGTTCCTGTATTCAAAGCATGTGCTCTGTCAATGAGCTGCAGACCCAAGCTGGGGGTAGAGTTAGCTAGCCAGGTTTTTGTCTGCTCCTTTTCTGCAACAACTGAAGACCATCCTGCTGACCAAGACTTTTAAAATAACTCATATATTGGAGCCTCTCAGTTCTAGAATCTGTGAGTTTCACTTTTATTGCACTTTTGCATTGATTTTGATTATATGGTTTATGTTCCATTTTGCATTTCTTCTTTTTTACTCAACTGTACATTATGGGTGGCATACAAATATTGTAAATATGCACAGTTCTGAATTTCAGGAGGCAGAAAGACCTGTTCTGTTGACAGAAAGTCTGGCTCTAACATATTTATAGTCAATCCAGAATTTGTATATTACCGGACAATCATAGGAAACAATATTACATATTGCTGGTCTCCAGAGAGGGACAATGGCCCATAACCACACACAGTGCTCAAGAGGTGAGTTAGTAGTAGATGCTTAAAGGCCTTTTCTCTGCTAGATCCCCTATTAGATATGGGACTATTATATTGACTGATACATGCATACATACATACTGTACATACATACCTATGTATCTCTGTCTCTCTCTCCCCCGCCCTCTCTCTTTCTGTGTGTGCGTGTGTGTGTGGAGATCAAATTAGTCCCTGCCCTTATTGGTTTTCATGCAGGTAGTGATGACTATTCTGTTCCATTGAGCTTTAAATTGATTTGAATATTTTCTACACTGCTCTTCGATAGTACTTAATTGAATATTTTGCTGCTGTCTTTATTCTCATTTTTTCTGATGTCATTTTTCCTGTCATGAGTTGTTTTATTTCATTGTATCACACCTTGGGCACCCAGTATGATGGAAGAACAATTCATAAATTAATTTATATATAAACAAAATACTAAAAAAAATCTAGAAAAACGCAGCACTTCTAGTTCTCAAAGGCGGTTTTCAATCTCAACTCCATGAGCAAAAAAGAGGACAGAAAACCAAATTTCTTTAGCATCAGTAGGGGAGGAGGACATACACAAACATTAGAATCAAAACGTTTTGATGCATTTCTAAATAATCTGGAATTAAGAATGAGCAGTGAAGCAGTCAGGTTTACAAGATGACAGCAGATTATTTAGGCCAGTTGTGACAAAAGAGAGTGCAAAGAATTACAAAAGGATCTCTCTAAACTAGGAGAATGGGCACGGAAATGACATGAAAGCTGGTTGCCCACTGTGTGAACAAAATGCTGGACAAGATAGAGCCAAGGGCTGCTCCAGTATGGCTATTTGTATGCTCTTCCCATGCAACATTTTGGGATCTGTGTTAGGGCCCTAGAGCCCTGGTATGCAGCTCCTTCATTGATGCCTGTCCTGGGCCCTTATTTAACAAACTGCCCACCCCCCATCTGTTCCTATGAAAACTGAACAGCTTGGTCTGGGAGTTGCTGCTCTTTAAATTTTTCGCAATGCATTGGAGTAATACTATTTCAGGTACATTATGGGAAATCAAAGTTAGCAGCAGCACCCAGACCTAGTCCCATTGCATCCGCTGGAACATGACTGCTCCTGCCCACCACTGACATCTGAGAAGCCAGCTGGTGAGCCAGCTGATATAGGAGAGAACTCACCAGAGGGCACCACCAAGTTTCCTTCAAGCCTGGAGTCAGTTCTGTATTTAAGATCGTAGCATATAAATTACTTTTAAACACCATGAATTTGCTAGTGATAAGCTGGGGAGGCAGCTCTGCCAAGTAATGAGCAGAATTTCATATTGACCATACTCTAGTCAGCATAGAGCAGGACTCGTTTAAAACACATTGCTGCCTGTGAGTGAGACAAAATCTCTCTCTCTCTCTCTCTCTCTCTCTCTCTCTCTCTCTCTCTCTCTCTCTCACACACACACACACACACACACACACACACACACACACTAGTTTCCAAAAGTGGATCAGACCAACAGTGACTTTTACTGACAATGGAACATAGAGATTTAAAGATGCTGTTAAATTTCTGTTTTGCAGCCTGCTGGTTGCCTTTCTTTTTGTCATCTGATTCATCACAGAATCAGATTTTCATACTGGAATTCCATCCTCCTCATGCTGGTGTGCATTTTCATTGATGCATATTCATTAACACAAATTAGCACAAATTGAAGCATGGAAGAGTGCATTAAGGCTAATGCAACCCCCTGCTTTTTTTTTTTTTTTTTTTTTTAAGGCAGTCTAAAATTCTGCAGAATCTAAATGACTTGGGAAAATCTGGTCTGCTGAGGAATCCACAAGTTGGATTCACAGAAACTCAAATTCATTTGAAGAGTTCTGAATCCTTTGCTACGTGAGACTGAATCCTTTGCTACATACAGGGCAATGGACTTACTTAGGTGGCATGGGGCAGGCAGGCAGATCTCTGTCTCCCAGCACCACAATATTGCTCCACATCCCACAGCACCTGCTGCCTCACTTGGACTAACAGTATGGATGGCTGCACAAGAAATTTCAAGAAATGGTAAAATCCTCACTATCAATTTGCAAGATGTTACAAATGGGTGGTTTACCAAGTTGTTACTGCCCACCATTAGGCATACATGCATATCAATGTGCTTGGCATACTGATGCTCACAGCAAAGGTACTAAATGCATTGCCTTTCCTTACCCTTCCTCTGTGTGTGTTAAGTTGAAATAGGGGTCCCCATTTATTTTCATGACTGTCTGAAAATAGGAGTGTTAGCACTGATTTATTGCCAGGATATACATGTGTGATTTTGTATATGGAGCATTTAACCATGCTGATGACAGCACCATTACAAAGTCCTAACAAGCATTCAGTACGCAGCCTTAGCCTCTGTCCTAAGCAACGGGTCATTGCTCTTTATTCATTAGATCTCAAAGTCTGTAGCTAAGGTCCTTGTTCATTTCTGTAAAAGGCTAGTTCTTCTCCAACACAATTGCACACCAGTCCTTTCTGTGCCTGGCAAGTCATCGTCTCTTCCTTTGTTTTGTTTGTTCTGTTTCCTGCTTTTCCTGCCCCTCTCCCTTCACATCATCTCAGCATCTCTCCCACCTTCTTTGTCTTGCAGATCTCCAATGCTGCTCTCCTTCAAGTCCTCAGTCTGTCCTCATTTGGTTCACTTGTCCATTTATTTCTTTCCTTCCCTTGCTTCTTCCTCTGAAACTCTCATTTGACAGCTTCTTCCTCCTCTTCTTGGCTTTTTGTTTCTTTCTTGTCCTTCCTTCTATATTTTTTCTGTCTTGTACTGAAGATGAAAACCACAGTCATTTCACCCACTCTCTCTTTCTCTGCATCCTTTTCTTCTTGGGATAAGCTTACTTCTGAAATCCTACAGCCAATTGGTATATGCATTACTGAAGTACATGGAACTATGATCTGATTCAATAAGAGTCAGAGTCCTGTGTTCTTTCCTTTCAGAAACACAGCTGTAAGTATTCAAGAGTGGCACTAATTAAAGTGGAATCAGTGGTGCTATAAGACCACCTTCTGAAACTGAGAAGCAATTCCTGTTCAAACAGCATACCTCCAAGCCGCATTTAAAAACTAAGGAGAGTTGTCCCACTTGTCTGTTTTCCATAACACTTCCATAACAACATACTCTTAATTTTGCTGACTTGAATAGAATGTATTCCTAGATGCATGGATACATGATTGCAAGGGAAGATAGGGTAGGAAACACCTCTGGACTACTTCTCCAAAATAATTTTTATTCCCCTCTTGCAGATACCGACATGAATAAAGGTTGGTGGCTTGCCTGCCCTACAAGGTCGCTTAATACCATGGACTACCCTATGAATAACCACAGCTTTTCATACTCCTAATATAGAGGACTCAAATTTGATGCTCCTGTTCTTCATACTCTTCTGGTGGGCTTCTGTCAGTCTTCTTGTTGCCCACTGCTGCCCAGCTGTTAGTCTAGATGAGCTTTTAGTCATTTCTTCTGAGTGTTGTCAGCCAGATGATGGTGACTATTTCTTAACAATTCATTCAGCAAGCAACTGTATGGGATCTCTGATTGTGTTTCTGTTTGTGCATGTGTATCGCAATAAAAACTTGAGCATGAAGTGATTGAAAGAAACTAAAAAAGTTTTAGAGTGTTTATTATGTTTTATATGGAATTTTATCTTGGATTGCTGGATGCTCCTGGCTTGATTTATTGTGGATGCTTATTAAAGATTATGTGTGGAGTTCTGTTAGGTTCATTGTTGGGAGTTATATTTTAAATGTTGTGTTTTGCTTTGGTAAGTTTTGGTTTGGTTTAAGGGTTTGTGTAGTTTTAATTTATTGTAATTTATTGTAAACTATTTCAGAGACCCAGTGTGAATGGTATAAAAATATTCTAAATAAATAAATAAATTGCTGGTGGAAAAGTTGTGTTTTGTTTGGTACACACAAAATTAAGGGATTCACAAAATTATGAGTGTTGCCACAGAGAGTAGGCTGAAAGTCATTCCTCTCCCTGTCAGACTTACAGTGAAATAGAAAAACAAAAGGAAATACTTCTTTACAAAAATCATGCCTTCATGAATTTCCTGTCCCAGCTCTTGGTAATGGCTCTCCCCTAGGTTCATGCAGCCTTCCAAAGAGGGGGTGCATAAATGCACAAAGGAGATATCTCATGACAAACAAGCAGCTATCAGCCAAGACCACCTTCCAGTTCTGAGGCAGAATATCCCTGCCTACGAGCCAGTGGAGACTGCTGGCTCCAGTGTCAGCTGGGTGGTAAGTCTGCTCCGGGTCCAAGTCAGAGCTGTTGAGATGGTTTTGGAAATAGAGGGCCAAGTTGCGTTCAGTACCATGGAGAGCGCCTTTCTGTTTCGTACTAGAACCAGAAGTGGCCGTACCTTCCTTCTCACTCCTGAGCCACCAGCATCAGCTGCTGGCATCACTTTCCTATCCTGCTCTCAAGCACCCAGTGACATCTGCTGCCCACTGCTGGAAGCAGGATATTGGGCTCAGATGCACCTGTGAGCTCTGTCTTTAAGACTCCAGACCCTTCTCAACCTGCCACCTCAAATCCCCTCTCTCCTTCCAGTTCTTCCTTCTTGTCCCTCAACTCACTTTTTTCTTTCAATCACTTCATGCTCAAGTGGTCTTTCTCTCCCCCACCCCCCTTTAAAAAAAATTGGCAGGACGAGTAGGAGTTATTGTAACTGATAGAAGTTGCAGGTGGGGAAGGGGAATAACCAGTAGCCGAAGATTGGCTGCCAGTGGGTGGAAGGCGGGGAAGGAGAAGGGCTCTCACCGCATCGGCTCCCCACGTCTTGGCTTCCAGCGCCTCCATTGCGTTCTTTTCTCTTACCCCCCGATTTCCAGACCGCGAGAAATCACGAAGAGAAGTTCTCGCCAGAGGGCTTGGTCGACACGGGCACGGGTGCCAAGGGCACGTTGGCAGAGGGCAGGGGCAGGTCGGAAGGGCTTGTTGAGCAAGGAAGGAAAGGAGGGGAAAAGAGGGGCAGGGGACCCCCAAAGAGGACGGGAAAGTTCTGCGCTAGCGAAATTCAGCCGAGGAACGAGAGGGCGGAGGGCGGGAGGGGAGCGAGAACCCACCGCGGAATTCTCCCCGCCGTTGGACCTGCCTCCAAGATCAGCCCAATAAGAACTGTCAGGGGAGGCTCCCGCTCTCTTTCCACGTCGCTTCGCAGCTCCATTCGCAGGGCGGGCGCGTCGTGGAGCGAGGGCTAGGTGCGTCTGAATGGTGGATTTATTTCGGAATATCCCTCCCGCTCGCAGTACCGGAGATGGGCTGCTGCCGTCGCCGCGCCTGTTGTGGTTTCAGCCGCCGCCGCCTCCTTCGCCGCCGGAGAGCCGCGCAAAGGGAGGCGAAGAAGCTGCACTGAGAACAACTCCGCCGCCCTCCGCCGCCGTCGCGAGCCATCCACGGGAGGCTGAGTCGCCCGGCTTCTCCCGCGGCAGAGGCGCCGCCGCGCCGCCGCCGCCCGCCCACCCCATCGCCGCGGGAGTGAAAGCAGTGCTCAGAATACTCTAAGAAAAATATTATGAACCTGCGGGAAGCGGAGCCCAGCTCTTGGCCGCGCTCGCCGGGGCTGGCCAATGCTTGCCTCTCGCTGAAAGAAAAGTAGCCCTCGGCCAGCTTTTGACAGCACCTCCTATTTATCTTATTTATTTCCCTTGCCCACCCGCACCGCCGGTATAGATTTAAAAAGTCGCCTTTATTTCACCTCCACTCCGCCCTGAAGCAGGAGTTAGCAAGACCGTCTCCTTGGAGCTCTGGGAAAGCGCAACAGCACAGTAAGTAACGCCGGGCATGTTTGTGCGGTGTGGGTTCGCTGAGATATTTTTCCCTGGCAGAAAGGGTCTAACACCAGCAGAGGCGAAGCCGGGGGAGAACTCTCCATACCTCTGGAACGGCTTGGGTGCCCCCCTCCCCGCGCACACACTCGTTATTTGCGCCTTCTTGGGAATCCCTTATCAGAAGCTGGCAGCGGGCGGTGCGCGCAGGAGGGGGCTGGGGTGATGTCTCAGGATGTCCGTGTGGACATTTTATTGAGGAAGACTTTACAGGCGCTGTGGGGGAGCGAGTGCTGCTTCGCTCTGTCCTCCCCAATCCCGCCCCCACCCTGCCACCTTCCAACGTGCTAAATCTCGGGTCCCTTTCCACCAGCTTGAATAGAAACAGACTTACATTCGCCTTTTAGAAAGAGGTTGTCTGGCTGGTAAATTAACACCCACCCCTCCGGAAGGTGGGGATGGGTGGAAGGCCAGAGACCAGCCAAAGATGAAAATGATGTAGAAGAAGGTGGAATGTGAAGTGGGGGATCATCGCAAGGAAGCAAGAAGAAAGCAAGGAAGAAAAGAAAAGGGGGGGGGGTCCACCACCTTTGCCAAATAAACAAATAAATAAATCTTGCCTGAGTCTCCTTTTGCCACTTTGGAAGACAGCAGCAGGGGTAATAAGCAAACCCTCTCCTTAATTTCTCGAAGCAGGCAGCCTTGAGTTATGCAAGAGAGGTACGGAGCAGCCTGGCTCATTTTCTACAAGTTGCCCCCCACCCAACACTCCCACGCACAAGCGGACCCTCATTCTTGACTGCCTACCTTGGAAATGAAACAGCCATATCAAGATGAAACTTACGAAGACCCCCTCCCCCCACACACACCACCCACATACATATGCACTGGCCCCTTCCTAATGGCATCCTTGCCAAGGGAGAGATGGCTGGAGAACCCTCTCCCTCTCCCTCTCCCTCTAAGCATTCAATCCAGAATTGCTGGATGGAGGTTTGGAGAAATAACATGTTTTCTTACATCCCTGCTTGGATCTATCAGCTGCTGGGTAGTAACATCCCAATCAAGCTATCAAACAGCCTTTCCTGCCAGGCTACAGTGAACCATGGCAGAACATTTTGTACAGCCATGGAACAGCACAGTCATATTGAACTAGGGGCTAGATAGATTTGCTCCAGGTCCTCTTTTGTGGCTGGTGGCAGCGAGGAGGTTGGAGGGTTATTTTAGCAAATCGCCAAACAAATATAGCACAGAGATTCCATTGTGATCTGAGGCTTAGGATGTCTCTTAACACAGCTGGCAGCTCAAGTAGGATGGGCACCTTTCAAAGAACTGGCAAAATCAGCACATGGATGCCAACAGGTACCAAACTGTTAAGCTCAAATCAATCCTTAACTCTTTCTTCTCTTGCCTACAAGAGAAAATTTACAGCTGGTTGTCCTAAAGGCTGCTGTTACTTCGAAAGAGTCCACTAGGATGATAGAAGAAATCAAAAATCCACTAAGCTACCAATACTGTGTAAGCTTCTTCATAACTCATCCACTACTGTTAACTGCTCATGATCTCAAAGCTTAGGGCATTATGCTTGGTTAAAGAGATAGCTAAGAGCTGCTTACTTCCGTTCCAATTAAAGAATTTCACAGATAACCAGGAATGCTATGGAGAAGCTTCTTAACTTTATCCACCCTCTTTTGTAAATTCTCCAACAGGGTTTCCTCTCAGACAGGGCATAAGACTGTAGCCTTGTGGACTTACTGAAAGTCAATGCCACTCGCATTTGTGCAATTTACTTCCAAGTCAGTCTGTTAAGGATTGCACTGCTGTATGTGTTTTGCTTCAGGTGGCAAGGAATTAAATGGAACTCCTGCCAGAATTAAGAAAATAAAACATGTACATCAGGATTGTCTCTCTAAAGAAACACACATTAGCTGTAAATAATCAGCAGGAACAAGAGTTCTAAATGGGTTGAATGCAATTTTTGAGCTGTCTTTGAAAAATTGTCAAAAAGATTCTACTTGCAGTGGTGGCATTCTGCTAATATACTAAAACGTTACTCAACAGTTCTGTAAATGAGAAGATCACCCAAATAAATAAATAAATAAATATATTTTTAAAATTTATTGTAATAGAGGATAAGCACTAATTCTTAGTGAATGATATGACTTTTCTAAGTGGATGCAGGAGGTTGATGACACAGAAAGAAAGAGGTAGTTCAGTAGTATTTGCTCCACGTCTCTATTTCTGCCGCCTCAAAATTACTGTTATCCTTCACTATTTGTGGTGGAGTTCATTGCCTTCCTTGTGGATGCCATTGATTTCACACTTCCGCCTGCAATATTTCTCTTTACAGATTACTGTCTGACTTCCGCTCCCCACCCTTGCTTTCCCCTAAAAGGCTTAAATTATATGACGGATTTTTAAGCAACATAATGTTTTGTTTTGGTTGCAGCTTGGGAGCCTTCTCAAATATGAAATAACTGGCAGCTGTATTTTGTAATAGACCGTATGCTTGTTAGAGTCTCATTCTCTCTCTTTCTCTCTCCCTCAAGATCAATGGTATCAATGGTTACCCAAAAAAATACTGCAGTTTTATGAGCATTTTAATGCAAAGAAAGCACCAGAATTGCCTAGAAAATAATGCTTAAAATTAGTTTCTCTGTCATACTTTTTATGTGCCCATAAAACCACATTTTCTTGGCTTTCATTAAGAGAAGGAATGCCCTTCGTAAACCCTGACATGGAATCCTGCTTTGCTGAGTTCTCCTAGTGTGTTTTCGAGAACACTTCAGTGGTACCAGCCTATACTTGTTTGAAACTCTCTTCCAGGAGCTATAAAAGGGTTGTCAAGGTAGCCCCAGTCCGCCTTTAAATCTCTCTTGTCTTTTTTTATGACCCTATAAAACAGAACAATTGTATTTCATCACTGCAAAACTTCACAAATGGATTGAATACTGTCAGTTTTATTGGCTGCTACTGTTATGAATGCTTTCTGCAAGTTTTACTTATTTGGGTAATGTGGGCAGAAATTCATAATTCAGTGGTTATATTCTGCCCACATATTTGTACACTCATGGTACAGAGCTCTCCATTCTCCCTTTCTCTCTCTCCCTCTTTCACACACACACACACACATTCATTAGATATATGCAAATACATTGTTAGTGAACAACACAAATAGGAGGACTTCTGTAGTCACATACTGTTTGAGTAAGAAATTACATTGTAGCTTTCTGTGTATTTTATTCCTTATGTCTTTGCTTAACAAATTGGATGCTTTCGTAACTGAGAATTTGTGTGTGCACCAACATTTTCCTCAAATCTGATATTCTAGACTAACTGAAAGATTGGATCTTGCCTTAATAATTGGTAATAATGAAGATCATGCAAGATTATTGCATTGGCCAGTGCAAACATAAATTTCAATGGTGAAATAGTTTAGTGAAGAGAAGTATCTCTTTGACAAGAGGTCATATACAGTATTGTATTGTAGAAGTGTGATTTTGTTTTGCTTTTTTAACCACACAATGAAAATAATGATTATTAACAAGGGTAATTAGGCTAGAAACCAATGCTGATAGTATGCATCCATAAATGCCTCCTGTAAGTATATCTAGATTAATGTGTTGTTTTAGGCCAGGTTTCAGGTTGGAGGCAGAACATGCAACTCTAGTTGTCCTTTGTGAAATGATAGTTGCACACTAAATGGTGAACTTTGCTTGGTGCATCAAGCAGATAGCATGAGCATAGTAGCCAACTGAATATGCCATTTAAATTCCCAGGCTTTCAAACAGGGTAATATAGGTAATATAATATAGTTGAACATAAAATAAGTTCATTACATCCCTAATCTTTCATCAGATATGGTGATTAATTTAAATCAACGGAATAATTCCTAGGCATTCATTACTGGATAATCCAGTTGATAGCAACTGCACACCAATATGATGCTCTGGGAGAGTAGTTAAAGACTTGGGGTACTCAATTTCCAGAACTCTTCTTCTTTAAATAAATGGGGATGAAGTGGAAATGCCAGTAGAAATGACAGTGCCAATGCTGAAAATAGCAATGGACCTAAGATGTGAAAAGTCTGTATTGGTGCAGGGCATTCCATCGGTTCATCCACTGATCTCTAAAAACTATATATACAGTTCTTCAAAGCCTTTGGATATTTTCAGCATGAAAATCCAGTACTGCTTTGTAGATTGATCAGGATTCTTAGAAAGAGCTTTTTATGGGAGGAAGAAGTACACAAATTATCTCTGTGTTTCTTAGTTTATTGTCCAGGGTTTGGTGTTCAAGCATTTAAACCTTGATCCTGGGATATGCCTGGCATACATAAAGAAATTTTAACTCAGGTGACATAGTTCTCTTTCTTTGCCTTTTTAATACGGATTTAAGGACTTTGCCAGATCAGCCCAAATGCCCATCTAGTTTGGCATTCTTTTCCCATGTGGGGTAAGTTGCTTGCCTTTAGAAAAACTACAAGCAGAGTATGAAAATAACACCTGTTTGTTGCTGTTCATCAATTGTGCAGATTTAAGAACCATCACATTACAGGCATGATCTGTATTAGAAAATATGCCTGCCTATGCACAACAGTTTTACGAATGATGTACTTCTAGTCAAGCTTTCCTTTTCTGAAGGAACACACTCACTGGTCTTTAGATCTCTATCTTGGCCATCTAAAATTTGGATGACAAAACCAGAAACTCTGCGGCTTTTCAAGTAGTCTGTGGCTTTTCAAGATGTAAGAAGGGATGGAAAGACAAATGAAATCAACCTGGCAACATAACAAGGTCAGAAATGTCATTAGTTCAAGGCATGCAATTTTGCACTTCTCTCAGTTTACAGCTTGATCCAAGAAAAGAGGCTTTGCACTAAAACACTTCAAATGGGATGATTGAATCCCATTTGTATGACTTTTACCACAGATTCAAACACATGAATTCAAATATGCACATTTGACTCATGTGTTTGCAAGCTTTTTTTGGAAAACGAACTGCTTTAAAATGTCAGTGTGTATCAAAAAGATCCGCAATTTAAAACAAAAGTGTGTGGACACGTGTGTGTCTTTAAGTGTGTCTCCTAAGGAAAGCCCCATTTGCTATAGTCCCTTCATATGTTCAAAACCACTTGCAGTCTCTCCCCATGGGCTAATTCATACTTTCCTTAAGTGGGAACTGAACACACATACTTTGGATGGGTTTGGAAAGCATAAGGCACATGCACTTCTTGCTCTGCCCATTAGAACATCTGAAGTAGCACACAGGCTAGAGATATTGAAATGCAATGATCAAACACTAGTTAACTTTATCCCTGAAAACCCATTCCTTGCATATCTAATGTTGATTTCACTGAATTTGGTAGTAAGTCTTCATCAGAGCAAAAATTTAAGTATATCAGATTTTATTAAACTCCATGCACTGCACCTTGCTTTTTTACATTAGGCTGTATTTTATTGATTTTGTGTGATACCTACCCACCACGCAGCTAAGTTTTAGCATGGTGAGAGTACTACAGAAATTAAGAATTATAGCACATATCTTCCTTGATCATTGAACCCAGCCCAAATAAATGGTTTAAGACTGCAACTTTATCTAATTTGGGTATGCTATTATGAAATATCAGCCATATTTTTTAAGCTATGTAGATTGTCCCCACAGGATCTACCTACATGTGCCAGGAAATTCTACGAGTTTCTTTGTCAGATCTTCCTTCCCATAATACAAATTATTGAAAGAAACCACATTCATTAACTAGCAGAGAACACCTTTTAACATCTTGATTTCAGCCAGATTCTGTCTTGCTACAAAATGAGGCATTTGGTGTGATTTCTGTTCATAATATACATGACAGATAAGACTGAAGACAAAATCGAGGCTGAACTGGGAATGTTTTGTTAATGTGTCAACAGATGGAAGCAGTCAGGAGCATGGTAAGAAATCATGATACATGTGGCCTCCTTAATATTTTAGGAGAACAGGTCAGGCACATTTCACAGATAAGGCACAGGTGATAGCAGAGTCTGGGGTGTGAACAGGTTACTGCTTTCTTCTCAGTAGCGAGGCAATCTATAGGCTGCTAATGTGGATCGCACTGTCTATTTGCCATCCTCTATAAATATTGCAGGAGTCCTTTATTTATCTAATGCAACCTCATAAAACCAAGCATGGGGCATAAGGATGAGGGAACTGGTGAGCATTCACTGAAGCTTGTCTGCGTGAATCAAACAGTGGTGCAAGTTTGGCCTAAGATCTGATCTCTGATCATCAACTGAAGAGAAGATGGGAGGGGAGCATTCACTTTTTGGATTGAGATATGTCCTGTCTGTTTTTGACCCTTAAATAATTAAAATTTTAACTGATCAGCCAACCCTAAATCCCCCCATCCATGAATTTAATGTAACATATTCTAAATTATAGCCTGATGCATTTTAGCGGCTTCTGAAAGTGCTGTAAGAGTTTATGCATCAGTGTGACAATCAGGTGTCTCACTACACACCCAGAGCTTCTGCAGACTTAATTCACATGCTTTGTTCAAGTATTTCCCTGGAATCGATGAGTGGCAGCATGAGTTGAAGGTACCAAAGGTTTACATTTAGATGCAACACAGCTGGCATGGTATGAAGCAAAATAAAGGATCTACCTGTGCTCTTAGAGCTGTGGTAGCTCCTTCACTCCAAATGCCATTATGTTCATCAAATGATGCACTTGCAAGAGTGAGCATTCCTGGACATCTGGCGCACTATAGCTGTGAGAATGCTGGACCAGGAGTCTGGAAATCATGGTCCTATTCCCTGTTCAGCCATGAAACTCACTGTTGACTTTGGGCCAGCTCTGTTTCTCAGTCCTACCTATTTCACAGGGATGTTGCAGTGATTAAAGTGAGTGAGAGACAGCCATGCAAGCCACCTTGGGTTCCTTTCAGGAGGAAAAAAGGTGGAATACAAATGCTAATTATTGACATGTAACAATAGTAATAGTAATCATAGTAATAAAAATAATTGTATACCAGCTCACAGATGTCAGGAGTTAATTGAATGTACAGCTATGAGCAAATTGGGGTTTGTCATGACCTAAAGTGCAAGA